>OX422209.1:280870939-283858439 GCA_949130495.1 Sambucus nigra
GAGAAATCGTATCTAATCCTATTGTAATCGTATCTTAGTTTGGGAGATTTTACTTAGGGGGAGAGCGCTATCTTATTAGGTTGATCATAATTGATAAAGGGGATAATTAATTTAGGAGGAGTAATTATTTAATTGCATTTAATATATTGATATTCCCTACAAACGTTTAATGTGTTTACTTAAGTGTGCAGGAATTATACTCTAAGTGAAAACTTTCACCGACAAAGATTTTGATCCTTGGGTTGTTTGAGTCAAGCATTCTAATTTTATTTTTGGTGGGAAATTTTTGTCAGTCTATTAGAGCTTGACGCCCTTTAGGATTTTTGTCAGTTTTTGTCCCGGAATAGCCAAAGGGGGAGATTTGCAAGGACACAATTTCTAATTGAGTCCTTTGTAGTTTTGGCTCAATTCTAGACAAAAACATTTGAGTTATAGGATATAGTTATTAACCATCTTTCAAGACTACGACACGCTAAAGTTGAAGACGTAGCGGCCAAGTTTAAAGCTTCATCAAAATATCGAGTTTAATGTGCCTTGTTTCTATGTCAACAACATTGGTTCCATTGCTCCTAAGGTATGAATGCATTTTAATGAAAAATATGTTACTAAGGCCGTTTATAAAAATAAAATATTTAAGTAACTCCGATCTGTTTTTTTAGGAAACTATTTTCGTAAAAACCAAACTTATTTGAACACAAGATGTGTTTAACAAATCAATATGTACGAGATCTATTCAAGATTTGAATAACAGGTTCATAAAGAAGTTTAAAAAAACTTAAACTCAGCACGACCAAGAATGAGATGAGGAGATGTAGAAAGATTATGTTCATAATTTTTTTTACGTGGAAAAACCTCACCAATTGAGGAAACATCCACGACTCCCTCTACGGAGTAAAATGAAAAATCCACTAAAACAAATATATGAGTTATAAACTATGTAACTAACATGAAAACAACTCAGACCTATATAAGTTTAGGAATGTACCCTCTGGTGTCCTTATAACTTCTCTGCAGTTCTGATTGTATATGTAGTTCTCCCATTTTGTTAACTTCTGATTTGTTCCAGCACTTTATGTTGAATCTTTGTTCAAAAGATCTTATTACCAACACTTTTCGTGTTGTAGGGTGGAAGTGTTTGTGGAGGTGTTCTCTCACACATGCATGCACACACACACACTTATTAAGTACAAACAGTCCTAACAAATTACAGTAACACTATATGCTATGATCTTTTCTTTTTCTTTCTTTTTACAAAACATTGAACCTTATTTGACCTTTAAATCATTCCCAGAATCCACGAATACCTTGCTAGGAAGACAGCCAAGGTCCTAATCAATATCAGAATTTAGAAACGTTTTTCGAGATTGAAAACCTTGAAGTGTGATTCCAAGTAGGTCAAAGATTTAGTTTTACAAGAACTAGAAACATAAAGCATTTATTGTTGATTTCAAAGTCAGCAAACGTTTTATAGAAAATAATCAACAATATATTTCTCAAGATGAGAAATAAAGAATGAAACTAAGTGTAATGTAACATGAATAACTCAGATCTGAAATTTCTATGAAATCAGAAAGTAAATCTAAGAAAAAGTTTAAGTTGAAAACAAGATCTAACGAACAAGAGGTTACAGCAGCAATTACCAACTCAAGTCAAACTCTCAATCACTCAAGAACACTCAGGGTAGTGTTTTGGATATGGAGTTTTGAATAAGTGTTTATGTTTGGATGGAAGAGGCTTTGACGAACAGTGTTAGGGTTTCTAACTCTCTCTCTTCTCTTTGTTTTCTCTCTTCTCTCTTCTCTCTCTATTTCTCAGAAGAAATGAAAATGGCAAAAGTCTTTGAAGTCTGAGAATAGGGTTCCTTTTATAGGGTGAAGAGAAGGTTCGAGAGACTGGATCAAAACCAAGGGCCAGGATTAAGTCAAGTTAAATTGACTTTGATCGAAGGGTTCTAAGAACGCGGTGCTTAAACGATACCTGATTGGTTTAAAGAGTTGTACTGGGATTCCCCAAGACAACATGCGGATCGTCGATAACCAATGATCCAACGGTTAAAAATATATGCGTCTATAACTCAGTAAAGAAACACAGTCACAGCCAATCAGATGAAGACATGTGTTGGACGATAATAGGATATGAAACGCACGTCCTAAAGTAATTAAAACCACACCCCAAAGTTTACTCCGCTTTCGGATTCTACCCAAGGTAACATTAGGCCAATATACCCAACAAATAATATTTACAAATTGAACACAAAACTTTTTAAATCAAGTTTTAATTAAGAAAACCTTATTTAAAAAATGTTTATAAAATCCCAAAATATTATTAAAATTCAAAATTAGGGATTTAAACACACTCAATATATATACACACATTATTATGTAGTATGATATGCAATAAATAAATTCTACTGTCTGTGAGTGTTGGCAATTTGTTCTTGATCACTACAAGATAGAGAGATGAAGTAGCAAACCAACTTCTGAGGTTCTTTGGTGTAATACCCGGTATTTTTGTCTTTTTATTTCTAGGATTAATTAATTAAATGAGAATTAATCGGGAATTAATCCGGGTAAAATTCTAGCGAGTTGTGAGTTGGTATTTGACTATATTGAGTATATATGATGTTATATGAATATTGAATTATGAAATTTGTCGTGAGATTGATATACGGCAATTTGGTCATTTTATTGGGACGCGTGTGACAGTCGCGTCAGTATATAATTATTTCATTTATAAAAGTGAATTTAAATTATATTAACCGTATGGTCGTTTTGAGTGCGCCAACGCGTCCAGAAGGGTCGAGATAGTCAGCAAACCCTAGCCGGGGGTGTAGTTCGGGTCCCGGGGTATTTTTAGGCCATACTGGCAAAATAAAGGGTATTTTGGTAATTTTGTATTGTGAGGAATTAAAAATGACGAAAATTAGTAAAGTAAATCTGACATGGGTTTGACCCACTAAGCCACTAACCAACCCTTGTTAACCCACAAAGCTACGGAGGTTATCAAATTAGGTTTCCAACTTTCCCAAAGAAAACCCTAGCCACCATAGACACCTTTGGAGAAGAAGCTTGGAGAAAGAGAGAGGGAGGGAATTCTGCAGAAAGAGAGAGGAAATCGTCATCAAAATCAGAGATCGAATCAAGGCAAGTGATTTAAATTACATTCTTTATGCAGTAAATGTTTCTTCCATGTTAGAAATCGTAATAATCATTCTTGTTTGAGAGATAAAGGAAAACCCATGAAATTGGAAGTTGTTAGTTAAATTTTGGGTATAGGTTTGCATATAGAAACATTATTGGAAGATTGAATTCAGAAATTACAAATTTATGTGATGTAAAAAGGGATTAAATTCTGGAAATTGATGATGATATAAATCTAGGGTTTATGTTCTTGAAAAATTGGGGAAAAGTGTAGAGACTTGTGATTCAATGATGGTTATGACGAATTAATTCCTTAAAACATGTTAGCAGGTGACTTTAATATGTTTAGGATGAATTAGAGACCCTAAAACGTTGTTGGGATGAACTTTGGAAGAGGTTTGAGGTGTTAAAATGGATGAAAAACGAGATTGGAGAAAATCTGGGCCGAAACTGGTCCCTCGTTAGAAGACCTCTCCAGGTCGTTCGAACGAGCTCGTTCGAACGAGCTTCTAACGAGTTGACCAGTCGCTTCTAATGAAAGAGAATTTCGTTCGATAACTTCGTTCGAACGAGATCTCGTTATAAGGTACTGTTCGTTCGAACGAACTGAAATCTCGTTCGAACAACCTCGTTCGAACGAGACTTCTAGCGGGCTGGCAGTTTAGGCCTTTTTGGCTTGTTTTGATTTTGGGAGTCCCGTAAACTTGTTCGAGGATAGAGATAACATTCCTTTGATGATGTATTGGTATACTTGGGATAGTTGGGATATATGAGGAGTAAACTATATAATTGTGAAACGAATCAAATGAACGTTATGGATTGAGACGTGAGTGCCTACTACGACGTGAGAATAAATTATGGCGCGTATAAATATGGGCCGGGATTATATAAGTTGTATATATATTAAGTTGGTACGAGAATGCGATATGTACTACAATTAAATTACGGTGATTACTAAGATGCGTGTTTACTTAGTATTGGTATATGATTTGTGTGTATGACATACCTACCATACTTGCTATCACGAGAGGTTTGCGTTCGCTTAAGGACCTCTAATCCTTGTGTTGCCCGGATTTAGACTGGTTACCTCGATGAACATAGGTCATAGAAAGACTTATTGGGATGTTAATAAGTCCGCTGATCGTGGGAGCATAGGTATGTGCGTGACCCATGTGATGTGACTGTGTTCGCCTCCATTATTTGTGATGTTGTTATCTGTGAACTATTCCTGAGAGATTCGGAATATGTGATCCTATGTACGTGATGTACCGGGATAGATAGCAGAGTATGTGTGCACCACATCTTAGTTCTCGGGGTGCTTGTATTGTATATTTATGATGTGATTAATATACACTTCATTAATGGGAACCTTCATGTTAATGTTGTGAATATAATTACGATACTGTTTCGAGAAGAATATACCGGGTTAACTGATAGTGATATATATTGTATATTGAGCATCTGAGTTTTCGTTAAACCCCTATTTAATTGAAATCATTTTTATGTAATGGGAACCGAGTAATAAGGGTAGAACCTATATCAGTCTAGCTAGTTATGATGTCACTTAGCTAGTGGTTACTGTCATTTTAGATGGGTACTAACGTTAGGAGTGCACAGTTAGACGAGAGGTGAGAATTTCATGTGAGTG
This sequence comes from Sambucus nigra, assembly GCA_949130495.1. Taxonomy (NCBI): domain Eukaryota; kingdom Viridiplantae; phylum Streptophyta; class Magnoliopsida; order Dipsacales; family Adoxaceae; genus Sambucus; species Sambucus nigra. Next base: position 280,875,728 of record OX422209.1, read on the forward strand.
CATGTCCTAACATGTACTTTGCATTTAATGTTTTAAATGTTTTTAAAGCACTTGCAGGTTTTTAAAATATCTCCACATTCTGTCTCTGACCCGTTTGCTTTCAAATCTATTTTTCTTGTAAAACCATTTTAGGTGCCCAGCAAAAAGGACACCATGCATAGGATACTCATTTAGCTGACGAGTTGTAGCTGTTTGTGGAAGATACAGGGATTTGCTTTTAGACGCTTCTATCATTTGGATTCCAGATTCAGTATCTATCAGTTGTAGGGCATGTTGCCCATTTCTATTAGAGACATCTTTCCATTTCAGTTTTTCAGACTTTGGCATGTATTATTTCAGTATTCAGTTTAGTTATTTCAGTTTGTGGTATTGTAGTGAGGAGTTTTCCTCAAGACTTTATTTACATTATTGTGATGGTTATTCTATTTACTTTGTTATGGTAAATGGTGTTATTATTCTTCTTTACACTTGTTTCATGTTAATCAGACTTAAATTAAAATTTGACAACTTACTTTTTAAATACTAGGTGGTTAGTAATCATTAAAATGTTTTCGACAGTGATGCTATTAACTGGACCAACTTGGCATTTTGAATTAATTTAATAAAGGAGTATCTACCCGGTATTTAATTAGTCGGGGTGTCACAGGTGGTATCAGAGCATCAAGTTCTAGTATCCTTTAGGATCTGTACGGCTATTATGTTTTCGCTAAGTTTTTTGATATAGAGCCCTATATTTTAGGACTGTTGTACTCTTTTTGTGTATGCTTCGTTCTTCAGCTATGTTAAGTTTATAAATGAGAACTTATAAACTTTATTCTTATTTCAGATGCCTCCACGATGTGAACGATGAGTTCCCAAGGATGCAACGCCCGAACCCCAGCCCGCTCCAGTTCAGGATATGATGAACGCCGCTGAGGTTGCAGCTATAGTAGCCCAAGCGGTAAATGCCGCAATTGCCGTAGTCCAGCAGGCACCACCTCAGGCGCCTGTTGCCATGCCAGTACAGGCAAATGCATTCCCGTCTGCTTGGGAGCGTGTATGTGACACTTTTCAGAAAGCGCATCCGCCAGAGTTTGCAGGTAGCTCAGATGTGGTAGTCTCTAGCCAATGGAGGAAGGATATGTAGAGGCACTTGAGGATGTATGAGTGCACGGATGTTCAGAAGCAGGTGCTAGCTACTTTCAAGCTAGTTGGATCTGCACTGCAGTGGTTGGAGTCTATTACCACCATGAAGGAGAGGGATACTCTCACTATTCAGGACTTCTGGGTGCGATTTGACCGCAAGTACTTTCCGTCCGCTGTTCATACGAAAAAGAGGAGGAAATTGATGAGTCTAAAGCAGGAGGGTAAGACTGTGGCTGAGTATGAGGCCAAGTTCACAAATTTGTTGAATATCGTTCCGGATGAGATTCCGACAGAAAAGAAGAAGATTGAGAAATTCACCGACGGGTTGACATGGAGGAACCGTCAGCATCTGTTAGGGAACCTTTCGTTGGCCACGTATTCTGATGTGGTTAACGCTGCTTTGTTACACAGCCAGGACCACCGCTTTCATATGGCTGAGGGCAAGAGGTCGTGAGAGTCTAGCCATCAGGGCAGGATAGGAGGACATGGTGCCGGTGGGGCACAATCTGTTTAGGGGCAAAGACAGGGTGAGCAGGGTTCCCAGCAGGGGGATCAGAAGAGGTTCCGATCAGGGAACTACAGACAGGGACAAGGAGGTTTCCGTCAGGGCCATCAAGTTCCAAACGGCCATCAGGGCCAACAGGGGCAGAATGGGCAGCAGTTTCACCAGGGCCAGCAGGGCCAAGGGAGGAACGGTAACGGCCACCACGGCCGGGGACAACAGGGGCAGCGAGGAGGGAACTTCCCAGGGAAGTGTTTTGTTTGTGGCAAGACTGGACATAAACGATAGGATTGTTCTGATAGGGGCAGGGCCCCACAACAGCAGCAGCAGGGTGCTCTCCAGGAGCCACAGAGGCCTATGTTTCCCGCCGCTCTCCCCGCACCACCACAGATGGCAGCATTGCCACCCATTCCAGCAGTCCCAGTTCAGCAGGGGCAGCTACAGTATGGACGTGTCTACAACGTCCACCAGGCTACAGTTCCACAGGCACCGCCCGCGATTGAGGGTACGTTTCCTATCCATGGCACTATGGGTGAAGTACTATTTGATACGGGGGCTACACATTGTTTTATAGGTACACATTTTGCGAAGGCTTTAGGGTTGTTAGCCACAGCGGAGAGCACAGTGACATGTGTTGACTCACCATTGGGGAGTGGGTCACTTATTTTCTTTATATGCTGGGGAGTGGGGGTAGAGATTGGTGGTTTGGTATTACCTGCAGACATGTTGGTATTAGATATGCATGTTCACGATGTGATTATCGGTATGGATTGGCTCGTAGCTTATAGGGCCATGATTGATTTCTTCAGCGGGAGCATTGTTTTTGCCATTCCGGGGCAAGAGATGTTTGTTGTGGTGATGCCTCGCCCAGAGGGAGGATCGACCACTCATCTGTATTACATAGAGGAGGATACCTCTAAGGAGGTTGTGATTCCTTTAGATTCTATCCCAGTAGTCAGGGAGTATTCGGATGTGTTTCAGGAGATACCAGGACTACCCCCCAGTCGAGAGATAGACTTTTTTATAGATTTACTACCGGGTATGAGACCTATAGCACGTGCACCGTACCGTATGGCTCCAGCTGAGATGAGGGAGTTACGGGATCAGATTGAACAATTGTTGGGTCAGGGGTTTATTTGGAGGAGTACTTCACCGTGGGGTACCCTTGTGTTATTCGTGAAGAAGAGGGATGGTTCACTGAGATTGTGTGTGGACTACCGAGAGTTGAATAAGGTCATGGTACAGAATAAGTATCCGTTGCCTCGAATCGATGACTTATTTGACCAGTTGGGAGGAGCTTCTTTCTTCTCGAAGATTGATTTGAGATCGGGATACCATCAGCTGCGTATCAGGGAGGAGGATGTCTCGAAGACTGCGTTCTTATCGAGATATGGTTCTTACGAGTTTCGAGTTATGCCTTTTGGTTTGACCAACGCTCCAGCAGTGTTTATGGACTTGATGAACAGAGTGTTCAGGGATTTCCTAGATCAGTTTGTCATTGTCTTCATTGATGATATTCTGGTTTACTCCTAGACAGAGGAGGAGCACGCCGAGCATTTGAGACAGGTTTTGCAGACGCTGCGTCAAAACCAGCTGTATGCAAAATATGAGAAATGCGGGTTTTGGCTGAAGGAGGTCCAGTTTTTAAGACACATTATTTTCGACCGGGGAATATCTATTGATCCTGGGAAGGTATCTGCGGTGAGGGACTGGGGACAGCCCACGACACCGACTGAAATTCGTAGTTTCTTGGGCCTAGCAGGATACTACAGGAGGTTCATTCGGGGATTCTCAGAGATAGCAGGTCCTTTGACACATCTGACTCGTAAGGGTGTACCCTACATCTGGAGTGATGCCTGTCAGCTGGCATTCGATGAATTGAAGTACAAATTGACCTCCGCACCTGTGTTAGCATTGCCGAGACCGGGAGTTGAGTATTTGGTTTACACCGATGCGTCTTTGCAAGGGCTTGGAGGTGTATTATAGCAGGAGAGACAGGCCATAGCTTATGCTTCCAGTAAGCTTAAGCCTCACGAGAAGAATTACCCCACGCATCATTTGGAGTTGGCGGCAGTGGTGTTTGCCCTACGGATTTGGAGGCACTATCTTTTGGTGGAGAAGTTCCAACTGTTCATGGATCATAAGTCCCTGCAATACCTGTTCACGCAGAAAGAGTTGAATATGCGGTAGTGTAGGTGGCTTGAGTTTGTGAAAGACTACCAGTTCGATATCCAGTATCACCCAGGTAAGGCTAACGTGGTAGTAGACGCGTTGAGCCGTAGGCCATCAGATGAGGTGACAGAGGTGTGGAAAGCAAAGTGGAAGGAGTTAGGACACCAGGATGCAGTGGCCCGATCTTTCATGTATGTGATGACTGTTACACCGCAGATTGTCACGAAGGTAGTACGGGCACAGGCTAATGACTCGTTCTGTCAGGAGTAGATAGTTCGATTACTAGCAGAGGGAGCCGAGTCCTATACCGTTATCTCAGACGGGGGATTACGCTTCAATGGGAGATTGGTAGTTCCGGAAGGGGAGAAATTGCAACACGAGGTGATGGCAGAGTCTCACTGCTCACGATTCACGGTACATCCCGAAGGGGACAAAATGTACCAAGACATGAGACGGCAGTATTGGTGGAGCGGTATGAAGAGAGATATTACTGAGTTTGTTTCGAAATGCGCCACTTGCCAGCTAGTAAAAGTGGATCATTAGAGACTGACAGGACTTCTACCGCCATTGGAGGTCCCGGTGTGGATGTGGGAGAGCATATCCATGGACTTTATCACGGGGTTGCCTACATCGCAGAGAGGTCACGACTCCGTTTGGGTAATTGTGGACAGGTTGTCCAAAGTCGCTCACTTTTTACCCGTAAGGACTGACTACACTACGGGACAGTATGCCCAGCTCTTCATTTCAGAGGTTGTGAGACTTCACGGTGTGCCCCTAAATATCGTGTCTGACAGAGACAAGATATTTGTTTCGAGGTTTTGGGAGAGTTTCCAGGAGGCCATGGGCACGAAATTGCGGTTGAGTACGGCTTATCATCCGCAGATCGATGGGCAGACCGAGCGCACAAATCAGATGTTGGAGGACATGCTGCGCATGTGCATTATTGACTATGGGGGTGGATGGGAGCAGTACCTTCCACTGGTGGAGTTTGCTTACAATAACTCCTATCAGTTCACTATTGGCATGGCTCCGTTTGAGGCATTGTACGGTAGGCGTTGTCATTCCCCAGCATGTTGGTTAGAGGTGGGGGACAACAAACTACTTGGGCCGGAAGTGATTCATGATACTTCGGCAAGGATTGAGTTGATTCGGAGTCGCATTTGGGTAGCTCAAGACCGGTAGAAGAGTTATGCTGATGCAAATAGATTTTTCAGGGAGTTCCAAGTGGGGGATCAGGTTTTGCTCAGAGTATCTCCTATGAAGGAGATTATGCATTTCGGGAAGAAGGGGAAGTTGGCACCAAGGTATGTGGGGCCATTTCCTATTATTGAGTGGATCGGACCGGTTGCATATAGACTTGGGTTACCGGAACATTTGCATCGGATTCACGATGTGTTCCATATTTCCTCATTAAGGAAATACCTTAGAGATAATTTGGCTCATTCTCACATTGCTGTGGAGGACATCGATCTCCAGCAAGATAGCTCCTACGAGGAGGGGCCGATTGCTATTTTGGACCGAAGTGAGAGGAAGCTGCGGTCAAAGATAGTTCCGTTAGTGCGTGTTCAGTGGCGACATCACAATGTCGAGGAGTCCACATGGGAGCGTGAGGATGAGATGCGCGAACGTTATCCATAGATGTTTTTAGCAGGTACTTTCTAGTTCCGAATTTCAGGACGAAATTCAGTTATTAGGGGGGAAGTATGTAATACCCCGTATTTTTGGCTTTTTATTTCTGGGATTAATTAATTAAATGAGAATTAATCAGGAATTAATCCGGGTAAAATACTAGCGAGTTGTGAGTTGGTATTTGACTATATTGAGTATATATGATGTTATATGAATATTGAATTATGAAATTTGTCGTGAGATTGATATACGGCAATTTGGTCATTTTATTGGGACGTGTGTGACAGTCGCATCAGGATATAATTATTTTAATTATAAAAGTGAATTTAAATTCTATTAACCGTATGGTCGTTTTGAGTGCGCCAACGCGTCCGGAAGGGCCGAGATAGTCAGAAAACACTAGCCGAGGGTGTAGTTTGGGTCCCGGGGTATTTTTAGGCCATACCGGCAAAATAAAGGGTATTTTGGTAATTTTGTATTTTATGGAATTAAAAATGACGAAAATTAGTAAAGCAAATCTGATGTGGTTTTGACCCACTAAGCCACTAACCAACCCTTGTTAACCCAATAAGTTACGAAGGTTATCAAATCAGGTTTCCAACTTTCCCAAAGAAAACCCTAGTCACCATAGCCACCTTTGGAGAAGAAGCTTGGGGAAAGAGAGAGAGAGAGGGAATTCTGCAGAAAGAGAGAGGAAATCGTCATCAAAATTAGAGATCGAATCAAGGCAAGTGATTTAAATTACATTCTTTATGCAGTAAATGTTTCTTCCATGTTAGAAATCTTAATAATCATTCTTGTTTGAGAGATAAAGGAAAACCCATGAAATTGGAAGTTGTTAGTTTAATTTTGGGTATAGGTTTGCATATAGAAACATTATTGGAAGATTGAATTCAGAAATTACAAATTTATGTGATGTAAAAAGGGATTAAATTCTGGGAATTGATGATGATATAAATCTAGGCTTTATGTTCTTGAAAAATTGGGGAAAAGTGTAGAGACTTGTGATTTAATGATGGTTATGACGAATTAATTCTTTAAAACATGTTAGAAGGTGACTTTAATATGTTTAGGATGAATTAGAGACCCTAAAACGTTGTTGGGATGAACTTTGGAAGAGTTTTGAGGTGTTAAAATGGATGAAAAACGAGATTGGAGAAAATCTGGGCCGAAACTGGTCCCTCGTTAGAAGACCTCTCCAGGTCGTTCGAACGAGCTCGTTCGAACGAGCTTCTAACGAGTTGACCAGTCGCTTCTAACGAAAGGTAATTTCGTTTGATAACTTCGTTCGAACGAGATCTCGTTAGAAGGTACAGTTCGTTCGAACGAACTGAAATCTCGTTCGAACAGCCTCGTTCGAACGAGACTTCTAACGAGCTGGCAATTTAGGCCTTTTTGGCCTGTTTTGATTTTGGAAGTCTCATAAACTTGTTCGAGGATAGAGATAACATTCCTTTGATGATGTATTGGTATACTTGGGACAGTTGGGATATATGAGGAGTAAACTATATAATTGTGGAACGAATCAAATGAACGTTATGGATTGAGAGGTGAGAATAAATTATGGCGCGTATAAATATGGGCCTGGATTATATAAGTTGTATATATATTAAGTTGGTACGAGAATGCGATATGTACTACAATTAAATTACGGTGATTACTAAGATGCGTGTTTACTTAGTATTGGTATATGATTTGTGTGTATGACATACCTACGATACTTGCTATCACGGGAGGTTTACGTTCGCTTAAGGCCCTCTAATCCTTGTGTTGCCCGGATTTAGACTGGTTACCTTGATGAACATAGGTCATAGAAAGACTTATTGGGATGTTAATAAGTCCGCTGATCGTGGGAGCGTAGGTATGTGCGTGACCCATGTGATGTGACTGTGTTCGCCTCCATTATTTGTGATGTTGTTATCTGTGAACTATTCCTGAGAGATTCGGAATATGTGATCATATGTATGTGATGTACCGGGATGGATAGCAGAGTATGTGTGCACCACAGCTTAGTTCTCGGGGTGCTTGTATTGTATATTTATGATGTGATTAATATACACTTAATTAATGGGAACCTTAATGTTAATGTTGTGAATATAATTATGATACTGTTTCGAGAAGAATATAACGGGTTAACTGATAGTGATATATATTGTATATTGAGCATCTGAGTTTTCGTTAAACCCCTATTTAATTGAGATCGTTTTTATGTAATGGGAACCGTGTAATAAGGGTAGAACCAATATCAGTCTAGCTAGTTATGATGTCACTTAGCTAGTGGTTAGTGTCATTTTAGATGGGTACTTACGTTAGGAGTGCACAGTTAGACGAGAGGTGAGAATTTCATGTGAGTGCACGTCCTAACATGTACTTTGCATTTAATGTTTTAAATGTTTTTAGAGCACTTGCAGGTTTTTAAAATATCTCCACATTCGGGCTCTGACCCGTTTGCTTTCAAATCTATTTTTCTTGTAAAACCATTTTAGGTGCCCAGCCACAAGGACACCATGCATAGGATACTCATTCAGGTAACGAGCTGTAGCTGTTTGTGGAAGCGACAGGGATTTGCTTTTAGACGCTTCTATCATTTGGATTCCAGATTCAGTATCTATCAGTTGTAGGGCATGTTGACCATTTCTATTAGAGACATCTTTCCATTTCAGTTTTTCACACTTTGGCATGTATTGTTTCAGTATTCAGTTTATTTATTTCAGTTTGTGGTATTGTAGTGAGGAGTTTTCCTCGAGCCTTTATTTACATTATTGTGATGGTTATTCTATTTACTTCGTTATGGTAAATGGTGTTATTATTCTTCTTTACACTTGTTGCATGTTAATCAGACTTAAATTAAAATTTGACAACTTACTTTTTAAATACTAGGTGGTTAGTTATAATTAAAATGTTTTCGACAGTGATGCTATTAACTGGACCAACTTGGCATTTTGAATTAATTTAATAAAGGAGTAGCTACACGGTATTTAATTAGTCGAGGTGTCACATTTGGTTTATAGGGAGGACATAATTTTGTCACAATTTCCAAACTAGATGAGCACTTATACAATATAGACTCAAGGGACTCAAAAGCATAAGGGCTTTAATCTCCCCCTTTGGACATATGAGACAAAATCTCCTTTGAGTAATCTAGGACTCGTAGGGTAACAAAAAAAAATGAGAAAAACTTATTCCTATCAAAATTCTATCTACCCAATGCCTAGAAATCAAAAAGTACATAACTCAACTAAGCACAATTGAATACCCTATTACAACTGTTGAGAGTAACTGTACAATAAGAACCTGCAATAAATCACTAAGATCAAGTTGTTTAGCATATGAAAGAATTGAATAGACTCAAATTTCTCCACCATTTTGTCTCTAATGGGCAAAGAGAAAAACTTGGATAAATAACAAAGTTATTAGTCAGCATAAACCATACCAATAGATTTACGTAATGAAATGAATCAATTATAATCTAGAGGTTTGGTAAACATATATGCGAGTTGTAGATCAGTAGGAAGATAATTTATTTCTAATTCCTTAGATTCAACCAATTCATGTATGAAATGATGTCGTATTTTAATATGCTTTGTTCGCGAGTGTTGAACTGGGTTTTTAGAAATATTAATCGCGCTTTGATTATCACAATAGAGATGCAATTGATTTTCTTGAATACCATAATCACTTAGCATTTGTTTAAGCCACATTAATTGAGCACAACAGTTGCCAGCGGCTATGTATTCCGATTCAGCTGTCGAGAGTGATGTGCAGTTTTGTTTTTTACTACTCCATCCTACCAAGTTATTACCTATATAATAACATGCTCCTGATGTGATTTTACTATCATCAGTACACCCAACCCAGTCAGCATCAGTGTACCCAATTATAGCGCTTGGGGTGTCATTAATGTACCAAAGTCCTAGATTTAGAGTGCCTTTTACATATTTAATGATACGTTTAACAGTATTCAAGTGGCTCTCTTTAGGGTTACATTGATATCGAGCACATACACACACAACATACATAATATCAGGACATGAGGCATTAAGGTATAGTAAGGTTCCTATCATACTACGATACAGAGTAGGATCTATAGATTTACCATTTTCATCTTTAAAAAGTTTTAGTGTAGTACTCATGGGCGTTTTAGCATCTTTAGCACTCTCGAGGCCAAATTTCTTTACTATCTCTAGAGCGTACTTAGATTGCAATACAAATAATCCTTTTGAATTTCATTTGACTTGTAGGCCTAAGAATAATTGTAGCTCCCCCATAAGGGACATTTTAAATTCCTTATGCATAGTTTCAGAGAAGGATTTGACTTCTGAGGGAGAAATTGATCCAAATATAATATCGTCAACATAAACTTGAGAAATAGTGATATGTTTGTCAAAATGTTTGACAAAAAGAGTTTGGTCATTTCCGCCTCTTTTGAAACCTTTATCTAAAAGAAAACTGGAAAGACGCTAATACCAAGCTCTAGGAGCTTGTTTATGGCCATACAAAGCCTTTTTCAGACGAAATACATGATTTGGATATTTTGGGTAAATGAATCCTTTAGGTTTTTCTACATTGGTTTCTTCAGCCAGTATTCCATTAAGGAATGCAGATTTGACATCCATTTGGTACAGTGTAAAATGCATGTGGCAAGCTATAGCAAAAATCAGATGAACATATTCTAAACGAGTAACAGGAGCAATGGTCTCGTTAAAATCAATTCCTTTTATTTGAGAGTATCCTTGAGCAACTAATGTAGCTTTATTTATAATTATTATCCCATTTTCATCAGTCTTATTTTTGAAAATCCAACGTCTGCCAACAACCTTTTTGTGATAAGGACGTGGAATAAGATACCAAACATCATGAATGACAAATTATAAAAGTTCTTCCTGCATAACAGAAATCCAGTGAGAGTCATTCAATTCTTCATTTACCTTCTTTGGTTCCCCAAGGGAAACAAAACATTCATAATGTGCATAGTTTCTTAGTTGGGATCTCATACGCACTGTCTCACTAGGGTTACCAACTACGTTATTTATGGGATGATCTTTAGAAACCCAGTTAGGTACTTCAGGTCTCTCAATAGGTAACGACTTATCCATTTCAGAGGAGTTATTTTCTGAAATATTTGTAGACTCTTCCTCAATAGTAAATTCATCAGTCTTGTTTTCTACAGTAGTGTCAGTAATAATTACATTTATGGATTCCATCAAAGTTTTAGTGCGAAGATTATACACTCGATAAGCTCTACTGTTAGGCGAATATCCTAGAAATATGTCTTTATCTCCCCGGCTCTCAAATTCGGATAAGTGTTCCCTATCCTTGCATACATAACAAATACTGCCAGAGGTTCTAAGATATTTGAGATTAGGCTTTTTATTGTACCAAAGTTCGTAAGGGGTTTGTTTGGAATTCTTTCTAACATAGAACCTATTTATAATGTGACACGCAGTACGAATAGATTCTACCCAAAAATATTTAGGTAAATTCTTGGCATGTAACATAACACGTGCCATCTCTTGAAGGGTACGATTCTTTCTCTCCGAAATACCATTCTGTTGAGGGGTCTTAGGAGCACTGAACTCGTGTTTATAACCATTATAGTCAAAGTATTCTGTAATACCAGTGTCTTTGAATTCACCACCTCCATCACTACGAATTATATTCACTTGAGTATCCTTTTAATTTTCAATCCTAAGAAGAATTTTTAGGAACATTGGAAATGTTTCGGACTTTTGTTTTAAGAAGGCTACCCAGGTAAATCTAGTGAAGTCATCAACCATAACAAGGATGTAACTGTGTCCACAGAGACTAACAGTTTGGGAGGGACCCATTAGGTCCATATAGATGAGTTCTAATGGATTAGAGGTAAGAATATCTTTGACTTTCTTATGAGGTGCCTTAACAATTTTACCTTCCTGACAGGAACCACAAATAAGATTGGGTATAAGTCTGATTTTAGGAACTCCTCTAACTATTTCCTGAGAAGTTAGTTTACTAAGGTCATCATAATTTATATAACCCATTCTGTTAAGCCATATCTCATTGTCATCCATTCTGGCAACATTACATATTTCAGAATTGTTCATGACAGTGTAGCAATTGTCAGGAGTTCTGAATCCAGTAATTATGCATTCACCTTTTTCATTTAAAATTTTGCAATTGTTCTTTGAAAAGGTAACAGTATGATTTGAGTCACAAAATTGCGATATGCTAAGTAGATTTGCCTTAAGACCTTTGACCAGAAGAACATCTTGAAGAATAGGAAGCCCATCTTCTTGGATATTTCCTTTGCCTATGATTTGAGATGAAACTCCATCACCAAAAATGACTTTACCACCAGCAAAGCGGGTTTTTTTTAAAAGTTTAGTTTCATCACTAGTCATATGATTAGAACATCCAGAGTCTAAATACCAACCAGATGATATGTGTTCAGCTTTTAAAGTAGTAACAACAACATTACACTTCCTCTGAGGTAATATATCATCTTTTCTAACCTAAATTGCCTTAGTTTTCATCTTGCGCTTATTAGCTCTCAATTGATAAAATTTTCGAGCTTTGTATTTTTGCTGAAAAATGTTTTGCGCATGATATTGAATTTTGTGAAAGACATGAGCATTTGGTTTAGGAAAGTGCTTAGGATTCCTTCTAGGAAATGTTCTTTTAGGTTCGGTATTTCTCTTTCTATAATTAGAGTTTCTATCTGGCTGTCTAGGAAGTATATAATTGTTACGCTTCCTCTTAAAATAGTTAAAGTTCTGATAGATATGAGGATTATAGGCAGGTTTAACTAGTTTCCTAGCATAGCAACTATCAAAAGAGTGACCATAAATATCATAGTAGGAGCAATAAAGATTGCTCAGAATTGAGGTTTCCTTAGGAAAGTCTCTAAACAATGGTTTTGAAGAGTTTTGATGCTGAACTCTATTCCTAGGTGTGACAGTCTTGAATACAGACTCACTCTTTCTAATAGAGGGGCACATGTATTTAGCCTTAGGTGAACTTTCATGTTTAGAGAAACTTGATTCCCCAATGTTAAAATTTTGATGTTTTGAATCAAACTCAGTTTTTAGAGAATGAAAGTTTGGGCATGTTGCAATAGGTCTTTTGCCTCCTGACACAAACTTGATAGGTTCAAAAGATTTTGTTTGTGTTTTCAAATTAGGGCAAAACCCTATTCCAGTTCGATCATCAGAATTGGTTTTTGATTCAGCAATAAATTCATCAAAACATTTTGAATTATTTTCAAATTTTGTAAATTTTTTGAAAACGGTTGCTCTCTTTTCTTTAGTTTTCTCCAATTCTAACAATGTCCCTTTGTATTTTTTCTCCAGAGTTTCATTTGTTTCTTTTAAATTTTTGAGTTTTTCATCAAACATTTTGATTTTGCTTTTATGAGTCAAACATTGGGTAGTATACTCTTCAGCATTTAGTTTGACCATTAGTCTTAGATCTTCTAACTTTTTGGTAAGTTCTTTCACAATTTTTTCTAGTCGAGCGCTTTTCTTGAGAGTTTGAGCATAAAGTGTGTGAATGTCAGGGAGGTCTTCATTGTCCGAGTCAGTAAGTGTGGTGTGTGTAGTGACCCCTAAAGATTCATTTTTTAAACTCACACACCCATTGACATCGTCATTATCTCTATCCCTTTGACTCACACACCCTGAAGTAGAACATGCAACATTCTCAGTAATCAAAGCATCTAAACCAGTATAAACATGATTCTCAATAGCAGGAGTAGAGTTACTAGAAGAATTCTCATACACAGACATAAGCACATCATCATTATATATGATCTTGGCAAAGAAGGACATGCAAGGGTAAAAAACATCAGATGACTCAGGTTCCTCGTTTTTAGAGTCACTTGAATCATACCATGTTTTGCAAATGTTAGTTCTATTGTGTTTGTTTTGAGTGTTCAAGTTAACTCTACAGTCTTGTGCAATGTGCCCCAGTTTACCACATCTGTAGCATTTAGTCTTCTTAATGTCTCTATTAGGTCTAACATGAGAGTCCTTGTGATTTTTGTCATGGTTTTTCTCATGAGGTCTGTGATTAGAGGAAGTTTGATAATTTGAATTGCCTTGTTTATTTGCCACTTTGTTTCTAAACTTAATGATTTTCTTAAACCGTTTTGTAATTAAGGCAATCTGATTGTCCAAACTCTCTATATTGCATTCCTCATCAGAATCATAAGTGGGTAATATAAGCTCAGGCTTAATTAACATAAAAGAGAAGCTCGGATGGGAACTAGTTTGTTTCCTATGGGTTTGTGTCAATTGTTTATTAAATTCTTGTTCCATTTTCACAGTTCTTAGTTTACTACTGAGTAATTCAGGAGTGAGATTTTGATCACACATTTCCTCAATAGCATATCTTTTGTTATCAAATTTCTGTGGTAATGATCTTAGAATTTTAGATACAATTTCATGTCTGTCATAAGTCACCCCATTAGCATGCAGTTTGGTCACAATATCAGTCAGGTTCATATAGAAGTCATCAAATGACTCTGTCTCGGACATAATTAAGGAGTTATACTGCTGAATAAGCATTTGAGTTTGAACAACCTTAACTCTAGTGTCTCCTTCATGAGCAGTAACCAAGGTGTCCCAAGCTTCCTTAGAAGTGGTACAGGATGAGATTCTTTTGAACTCATGTTCATTTATGGACATAAATATGGCATTCTTTCCTTTGTTATTATTTCGAGAAACTTGTTTCTCTTCTTTAGTGAACTCACTTAGAGCTTTCTTAACCCTCTCATTACTTCCTTCGGTGGCTGGTTTAGTAGGAAAATTGTAACATTTTCAACAATGTCTCGGACATCATCTTCCATAGGTCCTTGAATGAAAGCAATCGTTCTTACTTTCCAGTAAGCAAAATTGGTTCCATCAAATATTGGAGGTCTGGTTAAGTTACCAAATCTTTCATTTTTCTCGTCTATATTTGATTTTCAAAAAACAATTTCAGAAACAAAGGATCTCTTTTGAAAGAAGTTTACCAAGCTCTGATACCAATTGAAAAATATGTTACTAAGGCCATTTATAAAAATAAACTATTTAAGTAACTCCGATCTTTTTTTTTAGGAAACTCTTTTCGTAAAAACCAAACTTATTTGAACACAAGATGTGTTTAAAAAATCAGTATGTACGAGATCTATTCAAAATTTGAATAACAATTTATAAAGAAGTTTAAAAAAACTTAAGCTCAACAAAACTAAGAATGATGAGGAGATGTAGAAAGATTATGTTCACGATGTTTTTTACGTGGTAAAACCTCACCAATTGAGCAAACATCCACGACTCCCGCTACGGAGTAAAATGGAAAATCCACTAAAACAAATATATGAGTTACAAACTATATAACTAACATGCAAACAACTCAGACCTATATAAGTTTAGGAATGTACCCTCTGGTGTCCTTATAACTTCTCTGCAGTTCTGATTGTAGATGTAGTTCTCACAGTTTGTTAACTTTTGATTTGTTCCAGCACTTTACGTCGACTCTTTATTCACAAGATCTTATTACCAACAATTTTCGTATTGTAGGGTGAAAGTGTTTGTGGAGGTGCTCTCTAACACATGCATGCACACACACACACACTTATTAAGTACAAACAGTCCTAACAAATTACAGTAACACTATATGCTGTGATATTTTCTTTTTCTTTCTTCTTACAAAACTTTGAACCTTATTTGACCTTTAAATCATTCCCAGAATCCACGGATACCTTGCTAGGAAGACATACAAGGTCTTAATCAATCTCATAATTTAGAAAAGTTTTTCGAGATTGAAAACCTCGAAGTGTGATTCCAACTAGGTCAAAGGTTTAGTTTTACAAGAACTAGAAATATAAAGCATTTATTGTTGATTTCAAAGTTAGCAAACGTTTTATAGAAAATAATCAACATTATATTTCTCAATATGAGAAATAAAGAATGAAACTAAGTGTAATGTAACGTGAATAACTTAGATCTGAAATTTCTATGAAACCAGAAAGTATATCAAAGAAAAAATTTTAGTTGAAAAAAAGATCTAACGAACAAGAGGTTACAACAGCAATTACAAACTCAACTCAAACTCTCAATCACTCAAGAGCACTCAGGGTAGTGTTTTGGATATGGAGTTTTGAATAAGTGTTTGATTTTGGATGGAAGAGGCTTTGACGAATAGGGTTAGGGTTTCTAACTCTCTCTCTTCTCTCTTCTCTCTTCTCTCTCTATTTCTCAGAAGAAATGAAAATGGCAAAAGTCTTCGAAGTCTGAGAATAGGGTTCCTTTTATAGGGTGAAGAGAAGGTTCGAGAGACTGGATCATAACCAAGGGCCAGGATTAAGTCAAGTTAAATTGACTTTTATCGAAGGGTTCTATGAACGCGGTGCTTAAACGATACCTGATTGGTTTAAAGAGTTGTACTGGGATTCACCAAGACAACATGCAGATCGTCGAAAACCAATGATCCAAGGGTTAAAAACATACGCATCTATAACTCAGTAAAGAAACACAGTCACAACCAATCAGATGAAGACAGGTGTTGGACGATAACAGGATATGAAACGCGCGTCCTAAAGTAATTAAAACCACACCCCAAAGTTTACTCCGCTTTCAGATTCTACCCAAGGTAACATTAGGCCAATATACCCAACAAATAATATTTACAAATTGACCACAAAACTTTTTAAATCAAGTTTTAAATAAGAAAGCCTTATTTAAAAAATGTTTATAAAATCTCAAAAAATTATTAAATTCAAAATTAGGGATTTAAACACACTCAATATATATATACACACATTATTATGAATATGATATGCAATAAATAAATTCTACTGTGTGAGTGTTGTCAATTTGTTCTTGATCACTACAAGATAGAGAGATGAAGTAACAAACCAACTTCTGAGCTCTTTGGTTTCTAGGGAGGACATAATTTTGTCACAATTTCCAAACTAGATGAGCACTTATACAATATAGACTCAAGTGAGTCAAAATCATAAGGGCTTCATTTAATATATATATATATATATATATAGGAGCTTAGAACAATTTATATTGGGTGTACTTTGTTTTTAAAACTATTGTTTATTTTCAGAAAGATTTAATTAAAACTTTAAAAGAAGGTATATAAAGTTTCTGGGCTAAAATAAAAATTTTACACTTTGTGGAAGTTCGTTCGAAATTGCTGTTCGAACGAGTTTTTCGTTCGAACAATAATGTTGTTCGAACGAGTTTGCCAACGAGTTCCCACACTGGCCACTAGAATGTCTTTCGAACAAGAATCATGTTCCAACGAGATTTCTAACGATATTTCTAACGAGTTCACACTGAAACTTTGTTAGAAGGCTCGTTCAAACGAGACTTCATTCGAACGAAAATCTAGTTCGAACGAGTTTTATCGGGAAGAGTTAATTGGCATTTTTTGAGCAGTTTTTTCCACTTTCCCACTTCTTTTGCCACTAACTTTTTACCCAAATATGTAAGTGTGGGAACCAATTTTTTTAACTTAAGTTTTTCACATCCTTCCATCTCCAAGAAGGAGTTTGAGAGCTTCAACTTTCCTAGAAAAATTTCATGTTTTGAGTGTCTAATTTTTCAAGAAAAATCTTTTAACACTCTAGTGTACACCCATTATTTACTATACCAAGCTTCCTTTATATATATACATTTCTTGTAGTTTGGCACCAGTTTTTTTATCTCTACAATTTGAAGAGATGTTTTGATTTTCTTCTAAATACCACTAAGATGAAGAAGTTTGCGTTGATTTACCCACTTGAAGAAAGGCTCCTTGTTCGGGTGACGTTGACCATAAAAAGTTCGATTGATGGATTTCGAGATCATGGTGAAGCTCAGTGGTTATTCTCTAGGCAGAGGTTGATACAAGAAGATGCGTCGGGTCTTGAAGGAGTTGAGTCGAGTGTTGTAAGTCATCTTGCTTGTTTTCGTAAATTCCGTACTTAGTGGATTTGAGGCTAGGGTTGTTCGAGATTTTTTCTCTTTGTGGGTTATTCCTCGTACATCACTTCGTAATGATTCATTATTTATTTTATCTTGTAAAATCACCTAGAACGCATGCTTAGGTAAAAAGATAAAATTTGGTTTAATCATTACTTGTTTAATTTGGTGATAAAGTAATTTTGGGTAATGTGTAGTTAATTCAAGTCATTAATTTAATTTGATAAAATTGGTTTGGACTAATTTGGTAAAATTGAAGAATACGACTTAGGCAAATTTCTAGGACTTGGGTTAATTAATTGTGTTTAAGTGAAATCAAACTGTGTGTGTGTTCCATCATATTTCACTTGGTTTAATTTTAATCTGCAAAGAAATTAAAATTTATTTTTCAATTGAACCATCTCAACGCTTTCGCATCTCATAAAAGGAAATTATTTTTTTGAAGTAAAAAGGTTTTAAATTTTGGGGGGCCTAGTGTTCCAACAGAACCCAATAGTTCAAAGGTTCGGGGGCTAAGTTATGGAAGGGGAAGGTGTTAAGGACCATCTTGCCCTTTCGATCTCTCATGGGCTTGTGTTACTATTTTCCTTAATTTCTCCATGAAGTGTGTGTGCGTGTATGTATATAAATGGATATACGAATCATCAAATTCAAAACATGGAAAAGATAGAGTGGGGTTATCCATATGAATGTTTCCAAAATAATATGTAGAAAATATTATGTATACGTTTATTGGGATATTGATCGTTACGACGAAAAGATAAGATATGATGGATGAAACGCTAATAAATATCATAAATATGGTATGTATAAAAAAAAAGACAAATGCAAAAATGGGAATATTAGCATAATTGAAAATTGGACTCGAGTCTTAGGTTTTCACCCAAAACACTTACATAGACTATAAAGGCATCAAAGTCCACAAGTTATCATGCGGCATAGGAGTGGGGTTTACCTTATAGATTCAAACAGGAATTTATTATATGTGTGTAGAAAATGTATTTTTAGTTTTGGGAAATTGTGATGGATTATCCCAATGGAATTTGTAGGTTAACTCTCTTTTGTTTGTTTTGTTTTTTTATAAAAAATAAATCATGTGCAATATAACTAATAAAAATGTGAGCTATTAATATGTATAAAACTAGATTGAGAATTTATGTAACTAATGTGAAAATAATGGTATTTAAAGAGAGAGGAGAATATTTGGACCTTCTTTGGAGAATTGAGGCATGATCTTGATATTTTATGAGCTCCCTTGAATGTTGGGATGAATGGTGGATCAAAAAGAATGAGATTGTGCTAAATTGGGTATGAAAAGGATGGGAATAAAAGATTGAAAGGAATTTGACATAAGGAAACTTCATTGATTGCAAGAGAATGTTGTTGAGACTACTAATTTCGATGGATCGGAGGTGTCTCTTGGGAGTGATATCATGCCCTCTATTTATAGGTTAAGGAGATTCTGATTGACATAGCCCTACCCCTGCCAATCAGTAGGTAACCCTGGGCACACTGCCGATAGGCAGGGAAATGGACCTACCAATCGACAGTCTCGTGCAAATTGTTTTGAAAAACGGTCGTAGAACGCAATCCATAGATCCAAATTATGTGCGGGGCATACCATTAGAATGATAATTCAGAGACCTTAGAGAGTCATTAGATTTATCTTGAGTTTAAGAGTTGACTCTAAGTCAAATAGGTATTGGAATCGTTCCTCGATCCTTTAGATGGGAGATCATCGGATGGAAATGGATCATTTGTCTAAACAGTGAGTCAAAATCATGCACGAGGTGGATCGTTAGAAAGGTGTAAGATACTTTGACATTCCAAACATCTTCTCTCAGTTAGGAAAGTTGTCCTTCATTAACGGGGGGGGACAAAAGTGATGAGTGACCTTTCGAAGTTAAATAGGTCGTTCGTTCGTTCGTATCGGAAGGATGCTTTGTGCATGGGGTCGACCATTGAAAAGTGTATTCATTTCCCTTCGAAGATTCATTTAGTCTCATTTGAGTTGAATAGTTGACCTTGGTTAAATGGAGCCGAGGAGCACCTGTTGGCCTCTAGATTAATTTTTTAGGGAAAATGGATCATTCGTTCGAACGGTTATGCCATTTTTCACACAATGAAAATTGATGGAAAGGGATTTTAGTTCCCTTCGAAGATTCAAAGATCTTCTATCGATGAATTTGATTGGGGAGGTTCTAGGGACATAAAGAGAGACTTAATGGGTCCTAGAATGTGGTATCTAAAGATCACCTCGATGGGTGAGCTTGGAACAAATGAAATTCATCGAATATACACCACATGATGTTTTGGGAAGAGGACTATTATAAGGACCTAAGGGATGAAGATGACTGATATAGAGGGTCGAGGTCAATTCTGAGGACCCAAAGAAAAATTAAGGTAGACGATTCTAAGGGTCAAGGTTGATTGTGAGGACCAAGGGTAGGGAGCAACCAATTCTGAGGGCTTAAGATATGAGCGACCAAATCTACGGGCCGAAGTCAATTATGAGGACCTTAAGTAGGAGTGACCAAGTATGCGAGCCTAAGATAATTTTGAGGATCTTAAGTAGGACTGACCGATTCTACAGGTCGAGGTCAATTCTGGGGACTTTAAGTAGGAGAGGCCAATTATGAGGGTCGAAGCCAATTATGAGGGCTTAAGTAGGATCAACCAATTTTAAGGGTCGAAGCTAATTTTGAGGGATTAAGTAGAGGTGACCAATTCTGAGGGTCGAAGCCAATTCTAAGGGCTTAAGTAGAGGTGACCAGTTCTGAGGGTGGAGGCCACTTCCGAGGGCATAGTAGAGGTGACCAATTTCGAGGGTCGAAGCCAATTCTAAGGTCTTATGTAAAGGTGTTGGATTTTGAGGGTGAAAGACATTATAGGGCTTAAGTAGGAGTGACCCATTCTGAGGGTTGAAGACAATTATGAGGGATTAAGTAGAGTGTGACCAATTCTGAGGGTGAAAGACAATTCTGAGGGCTTTAAGTGGAAGCGACTAATTCTATAGGTCGAGGTCAATTTTGAGGGTTAAAGCCAATTCTGAGGGTTTAAGTAGAGTGTGATCAATTTTGAGGGTCAAAGCGAATACTTAGGGATTAAGTAGAGGTGACTGACTCTAAGGGTCAAAGACATTTGTTAGGTCTCAGTAGATGTGATTAATTTTGAGGGTCAAAGTTAATTCTAAGAGCTTACATATAAGTGATCGGTTCTGAGGGTCAAAGAAATTTCTGAGGGCTCAAGTAGGAGTGAAAAATTTGGAGGGTCGAAGACAATTATAAGGGCTTCAGGAAAGTGTGAACAATTCCTAGGGTCAAATCAAATTTTGAGGGATTTAAGTAGAAGTGACTTCTACGGGTCGAGGTCAATCCTGAGGAACTTAAGTGGGAGTTACCAATTATGAGGTTCAAGGCCAATTATGAGGTCTTAAGTATGGGTGACCAATTGTGAGGGTCAAAGTCGATTCTGAGGGCTTAAGTAGAGTGTGGAAAATTCTAAGGTTCAAAGCTAATTTGGGGGGCTTTAAATTATGGTGATCAATTCTGCGGGTTGAAGCTAATTCTGAGGCCTTAAGTAGGAGTGACCAATTATGTGGGTCAAAGCCATTTCTGAGGTCTTTAGTAGTAGAGACCAATTCTATGGGTCGAGGTAAATTTTGTGGACCTTAAGTTGTAATTTTCTTATGTAGGTTTGGAGATTCCACTAGGGAAAAGGTATTAATCTGTTGATTGGGTACATCCTGTTGGGGAATTTTTCAATTTCTGTAGTGTTCCTTGGAGAAATTGCTAGGGAGATATACAATTGGATTTTGTAATTCCTCTAGGGAAGTAATTATGGGGGAAAATGTGGTATTAATTCATTTAGGGATTTGAAAGGTTTCTAAAAAATGTTTTTCTTGAATAAAAAAGTTCCAAAATTCATTTGGTATTTCTAGGATTTTTGGGGGGATTTTTTTATATCATTTTTTGGGAAATTCCGTACAAAATTTCAGGGAAGTGCCGACTGACAAGGTGTTAGGGGTGCCAAATGGATGTGGCATGGTATTTTGGGCTTCCTGGGGAAGATGAAGTGACAGTGCCAATCCGTTGATGGTTGGGGATTGCCGATCGACATGCCACTTAGCCTCCTATAAAAAAGGGCTAGATTTTTTCATTTTTCACAACTTTCAGATCTTTTTTCTTCTGGTTGTCCTTTCTGCAAACTATTTTAGAGTTACAAAACCAAGAAATGGAAGATTTTTTAACTAGTTCAGTCGACATGGCATGGTTAAATGTTGGCGTATGTGCGCATTTGGACAGGTGTCCTGGCGTTCCCCTAGTTGTAAGTAGTAAGAATTCTTTTGACTCGTTCGATCCAGCTGCGGATGATCCAACTCTTTTGCACGAGCCTGCACCCCCTCGATCTTCTAGGGTGGGGAACCCTAGTGGTCATGTAAGTGTTAATGAACTTTGGTATTTCATTTTTCTTTCTGAATTTTTACAAGCGTTTTCCTTTTTTTTTCATTTGCAAACTGATATATCTACGTCAAACTTTCATTCTCGTGGGATGACGAGGCTCAAGGATGTCTGAGAGAACCTTCCTCTGGTGGTGCGTTGGGTGGTTTCATCAATCGACTTTGGTAGTTTAGCATTTTCACTGGATGAGACGCCTCGTTCGACGGTCGTTCTCTATGCTTCAGGGGAGAGGTGGTGGGATACCACCAACACCATGCACTATGGTTCCATTGAGAAGACAGTGACTCCCATTGATGTACAACATCTTCTGGGGCTGGACTGTGAGGGGGCCTAGAAAGAGGTGCACCGAACTTTATACGTGATGCCGACGGTAGTGGGACGTGACCATAAATGTATATCTAGTGTGTGTGCTGATCTAGGCTCAAGTGCAGGACTGTCGTGTTAGTAATAAACACAATAAGTAGGGATCATCTCCACAGGTAACTAGGATGATGAATAATAAAGACACGAAATAGATGACTAACCCTAAAATTGATTGTCGAAAAGAAATGGAATTACTCTGAATGGAAAAGCTACTAACTAAATGATAAGAAAATTAACAACTAACTAAACTAAGAGCACATAAATAAATCTACTGAATGAATAAATATTAATAAGGAAATATAGGTTAGGATACAATCCCCTAAACCCTTGTACATTTGTCGGGTAGAATGCTAAATTTTGAATTAGAAATTTAATTGGACCCAATCTTTATTAATCCTAAGCATTATGAAGCCCTTATGCTTTTGAGTCACTTCAGTCTATATTGTATAAGTGCTCATCTAGTTTGGAAATTGTGACAAAATTATGTCCTCCCTAGAAACAAAAGAACCTCAGAAGTTGGTTTGCTACTTCATCTCTCTATCTTGTAGTGATCGAGAACAAATTGCCAACACTCACACACAGTAGAATTTATTAATTGCATATCATATTGCATAATAATGTGTGTATATATGTTGAGTGTGTTTAAATCCCTAAGTTTGAATTTTAATAATTTTTTGGGATTTTATAAACATTTTTTAAATAAGGTTTTCTTAATTAAAACTTTATTTAAAAGTTTTTGAGGTCAATTTGTAAATATAATTTGTTGGGTATATTGGCCTAATGTTAACTTGGGTAGAATCCGAAATTGGAGTAAACCTTAGGGTGTGGTTTTAATTACTTTAGGATGCGCATTTCATATCATGTTATTGGCCAACACATGTCTTCATCTGATTGGCTGAGATTGTGTTTCTTTACTGAGTTATAAACGCGTATGTTTTTAGCCCTTGGATCATTAGTTATCGACGATCTGCATGTTGTCTTGGTGAATCCCAGTACAACCTTTTAAACCAATTAGGTATCGTTTAAGCACTGCGTTCTTAAAACCCTTCGATCTAAGTCAATTTAACTTGACTTAATCCTGGCCCATAGTTTTGATCTAGTCTCTCGAACCTTCTCTTCACCCTATAAAAGGAACCCTATTCTTTGACTTCGAAGACTTTTGCCATTTTCATTTTTCTGAGAAATAGAGAGAGAAGAGAGAGAAGAGAGAAAACAGAGAGAAGAGAGAGAGTTAGAAACCCTAACCCTGTTCGTCAAAGCCTCTTCCATCCAAACTCAAACACTTCTTCAAAACTCCTTCATTTCAAAACACTACCCTGAGTGTTCTTGAGTGATTGAGAGTTTGAGTTGAGTTTGTAATTGCTGATGTATCCTCTTGTTCGTTAGATCTTGTTTTCAACTTAAACTTTTACTCAGATCTACTTTCTGATTTCATTGAAATTTCATATCTGAGTTATTCATGTTACATTACACTTAGTTTCATTCTTTATTTCTCATCTTGAGAAATATATTGTTGATTATTTTCAATAAAACGTTTGCTTACTTTGAAATCAACAATAAATGCTTTATGTTTCTAGTTCTTGTAAAACTAAACCTTTGACCTAGTTTGGAATCTCACGGGGAGGTTTTCAATCTCGAAATTTTTTCTAAATTCTGAGATTGATTAAGACCTTGGGTGTCTTCCTAGCAAGGTATCCGTGGATTCTGGGAATGATTGAAAGGTCAAATAAGGTTCAAAGTTTTGTAAGAAGAAAGAAAAAGAAAAGATCACAGCATATAGTGTTACTGTAATTTGTTAGGACGGTTTGTACTTAATAAGTGTGTGTGTGTTTGTGCATGCATGTGTTAGAGAGAACCTCCACAAACACTTTCACCCTACAACACGAAAAGTGTGGGTACTAAGATCTTGTGAACAAAGAGTCGACGTAAAGCGCTGGAACAAATCAGAAGTTATCAAACTGGGAGAACTACATCTACAATCAGAACTGCAGAGAAGTTATAAGGACACCAGAGGGTACATTCCTAAACTTATATAGGTTTGAGTTGTTTGCATGTTAGTTATATAGTTTGTAACTGATAAATTTGTTGTAGTTGATTTTTCATTTTACTCCGTAGAGGGAGTCGTGGATGTTTCCTTAATTGGCGAGGTTTTACCATGTAAAAAATATCATGAACATAATCTTTCTACATCTCCTCATCTCATTCTTGGTTGTGTTGAGTTTATGTTTTTTAAACTACTTTATAAACCTGTTATTCAAATCCTGAATAGATCTCGTACATACTGATTTGTTAAACACATCTTGTGTTCAAATAGTTTGGTTTTTAAGAAAAGAGTTTCCCTAAAAAAATAGATCGGAGTTACTTAAATAGTTTATTTTTATAAACGACCTTAGTAACGTATTTTTCAATTGGTATTAGAGCTTGGTAAACTACTTTCAAAAGAGATCCTGTGTTTCTAGAATTGTTTTCTGAAAATCAAATATGGACGAGAAAAATGAAAGATTTGGTAACTTGACCAGACCTCCAATCTTTGATGGAACCAATTTTTCTTACTGGAAAGTAAGGATGATTGCTTTCATTCAAGGACCTGTGGAAGATGATGTCTGGGATATTGTTGAAAATGGTTACACTTTTCGTACTAAACTAGCCACCGAAGGAAGTAATGAGAGGGTTAAGAAAGCATTAAGTGAGTTTACTCAAGAAGAGAAACAAGTTTCTCGAAATACTAACAAAGGAAAGAATGCCATATTTATGTCCATAAATGAACATGAGTTCAAAAGAATCTCATCCTATACCACTTCTAAGGAAGCTTGGGACACCTTGGTTACTGCTCATGAAGGAGACACTAGAGTTAAGGCGGTTAAAACTCAAATGCTTATTCAGCAGTATAACTCCTTAATTATGTCTGAGACTGAGTCATTTGATGACTTCTATATGAACCTGACTGATATTGTGACCAAACTGCATGCTAATGGGGTGACTTATGACAGACATGAAATTGTATCTAAAATTCTAAGATCATTACCAAAGAAATTTGATAACAAAATATATGCTATTGAGGAAATGTGTGATCAAAATCTCACTCCTGAATTACTCAGTAGTAAACTAAGAACTGTGGAAATGGAACTAGAATTTAAGAAACAATTGACACAAACCCATAGGAAACAGAATAGTTCCAATTTGAGCTTCTTTTCTAAGTTAACTAAGCCTGAGCTTATATTCCCCACTTATGATTCTGATTAGGAATGAAATATAGAGAGTTTGGACTATAAAATTGCCTTAATTACAAAACAATTTAAGAAAATCATTATGTTTAGAAACAAAGTGGCAAATAAACAAGGCAATTCAAATTATCCAACTTCCTCTAATCACAGACCTCATGAGAAAAACCATGAAAAAAATCATAAGGACTCTCATATTAGACCTGATAGAGACCTTAAGAAGACTGAATGCTATAGATGTGGTAAACTGGGGCACATTGCACAAGACTGTAGAGTTAACTTGAACACTAAAAAAAAACATACTAGAGCTAACATTTGTAAAACATTGGATGATTCAAGAGACTCTGAAAAGGAGGAACCTGAGTCATCTGATGTTTTTGACCCTGGCATGTCTTTCTTTGCCAAGATCATATATAATGACGATGTGCCTATGACTGTGTATGAAAATCTTTGTAGTAACTCTACTCCTGCTATTGAGAATCATGTTTATACTGGTTTAGATGCTTTGATTACTGAGAATGTTGCATGTTCTACTTAGGGGTGTGTGAGTCAAAGGTATAGAGATAATGACGATGTCAATGGGTGTGTGAGTTTAAAAAATGAATCTTTAGGGGTCACTACACACACCACACTTAGTGACTCGGACAATGAAGACCTCCCTGACATTCACACACTTTATGCTAAAACTCTCACGAAAAGCGCTCGACTAGAAAAAATTGTGAAAGAACTTACCAAAAAGTTGGAAGATCTAAGCCTAATGGTCAAACTAAATGCTGAAGAGTATACAACCCAATGTTTGACTCATAAAAGCAAAATCAAAATGTTTGATGAAAAACTCAAAAATTTAAAAGAAACAAATGAAACTCTGGAGAAAAAATACAAAGGGATATTGTTAGAACTGGAGAAAACTAAAGAAAAGATAGCAACCGTTTTCAAAAAAATTACAAAATTTGAAAATAATTCAAAATGTTTTGATGAATTTGTTGCTGAATCAAATACCAATTCTGATGATCGAACTGGAATAGGGTTTTGCCCCAATTTGAAAACACAAACAAAATCTTTTGAACCTATCAAGTTTGTGTCAGGAGGCAAAAGACCTATTGCAACATGCCCAAACTTTCATTCTCTAAAAACTGAGTTTGATTCAAAACATCAAAATTTTAACATTGGGGAATCAAGTTTCTCTAAACATGAAAGTTCACCTAAGGCTAAATACATGTGCCCCTCTATTAGAAAGAGTGAGTCTGTATTCAAGACTGTCACACCTAGGAATAGAGTTCAGCCTCAAAACTCTTCAAAACCATTGTTTAGAGACTTTCCTAAGGAAACCTCAATTCTGAGCAATCTTTATTGCTCCTACTATGATATTTATGGTCACTCTTTTGATAGTTGCTATGCTAGGAGACTAGTTAAACCTGCCTATAATCCTCATATCTATCAGAACTTTAACTATTTTAAGAGGAAGCGTAACAATTATATACTTCCTAGACAGCCAGATAGAAACTCTAATTATAGAAAGAGAAATACCGAACCTAAAAGAACATTTCCTAGAAGGAATCCTAAGCACTTTCCTAAACCAAATGCTCATGTCTTTCACAAAATTCAATATCATGCGCAAAACATTTTTCAGCAAAAATACAAAGCTCGAAAATTTTATCAATTGAGAGCTAATAAGAGCAAGATGAAAACTAAGGCAATTTAGGTTAGAAAAGATGATATATTACCTCAGAGGAAGTGTAATGTTGTTGTTACTACTTTAAAAGCTGAACACACATCATCTGGTTGGTATTTAGACTCTGGATGTTCTAATCATATGACTAGTGATGAAACAAAACTTTTAAAAAAAACCCGCTTTGCTGGTGGTAAAGTCATTTTTGGTGATGGAGTTTCATCTCAAATCATAGGCAAAGGAAATATCCAAGAAGATGGGCTTCCTATTCTTCAAGATGTTCTTCTGGTCAAAGGTCTTAAGGCAAATCTACTTAGCATATCGCAATTTTGTGACTCAAATCATACTGTTACCTTTTCAAAGAACAATTGCAAAATTTTAAATGAAAAAGGTGAATGCATAATTACTGGATTCAGAACTCCTGACAATTGCTACACTGTCATGAACAATTCTGAAATATGTAATGTTGCCAGAATGGATGACAATGAGATATGGCTTAACAGAATGGGTCATATAAATTATGATGACCTTAGTAAACTAACTTCTCAGGAAATAGTTATAGGAGTTCCTAAAATCAAACTTATACCCAATATTAACTGTGGTTCCTGCCAGGAAGGTGAAATTGTTAAGGCACCTCATAAGAAAGTCAAAGACAATCTTACCTCTAATCCATTAGAACTCATCCATATGGACCTAATGGGTCCATCCCAAATAGTTAGTCTCTGTGGACACAGTTACATCCTTGTTATGGTTGATGACTTCACTAGATTTACCTCGGTAGCCTTCTTAAAACAAAAGTCTGAAACATTTCAAACCGTCCTAAAAATTCTTCTTAGGATTGAAAATGAAAAGGATACTCAAGTGAATATAATTCGTAGTGATAGAGGTGGTGAATTCAAAGACACTGGTATTATAGAATACTATGACTATAATGATTATAAACAGTAGTTCAGTTCTCCTAAGACCCCTCAACAGAATGTTATTGTTGAGAGAAAGAATCGTACCCTTCAAGAGATGGCACGTGTTATGTTACATGCCAAGAATTTACCTAAATATTTTTGGGTAGAATCTATTCGTACTGCGTGTCACATTATAAATAGGGTCTATCTTAGAAATAATTTCAAACAAACCCCTTACGAACTTTGGTACAATAAAAAGGCTAATCTCAAATATATTTGAACCATTGGCAGTACTTGTTATGTATGCAAAGATAGGGAACACTTATCCAAATTTGAGAGCCGGGGAGATAAAGCCATATTTCTAGGATATTCGCCTAACAATAGAGCTTATTGAGTGTATAATCTTCGCACTAAAACCTTGATGGAATTCGTAAATGTAATTGTTAGTGACACTACTGTAGAAAGAAAGACTGGTGAATTTACTATTGAGGAAGAGTTTACAAATATTTTAGAAAATGACTCCTCTGAAATGGATAATTCATTACCTATTGAGACACCTGAAGTACCTAACTGGGTTTCTAAAGATCATCCCATAAATAACATAGTTGGTAACCCTAGTGAGCCAGTGCATACAAGATCCCAACTAAGAAACTATGCACATTATGCATGTTTTGTTTCCCTTGTGGAACCAAAGAATGTAAATGAGGCAATGAATGACTCCCACTCGATTTCTGCTATGCAGGAAGAACATTTATAATTTGTCATTCATGATGTTTGGTATTTTGTTCCACGTCCTGATCACAAAAATTTTGTTGGCACACGTTGGATTTCAAAAATAACACTAATGAAAATGGGATAATAATTAGAAATAAATCTAGTTTAGTTGCTCAAGGATACTCTCAAATAGAAGGAATTGATTTTAATGAGACCTTTTCTCCTGTTACTCGTTTAGAATCTATTCGTCTGCTTTTTGCTATAGCTTGCCACATGCATTTTACATTGTACCAGATGGATGTCAAATCTGTGTTCCTTAATGGAATACGGGCCGAAGAAACCTATGTAGAACAACCTAAATGGTTCATTGACCCTAAATATCCAAATCATGTATTTCGTCTGAAAAAGGCTGTGTATGGTCTTAAACAAGCTCCTAGAGCTTGGTATGAGCGTCTTTCGAGTTTTCTTTTAGATAAAGGTTTCAAAAGAGACGAAAATGATCAAACTCTTTCTTTCAAACATTTTGACGAACATATCACTATTGCTCAAGTTTATGTTGACGATATTATATTTGGATCAACTTCTCCCTCAGAAGTAAAATCCTTCTCTGTAACTATACATAAGGAATTTCAAATTCCCTTATGGGGGAGCTACAATTCTTCTTAGGCCTCCAAGTCAAACAAAATTCAGAAAGATTATTTGTATCGAAATTCAAGTACGCTTTAGAGATTGTAAAGTAATTTGGCCTCAATAGTTTTAAAGATGCTAAAACGCCCATGAGTACTACGCTAAAACTTTTTAAAGATGAAAATGGAAAATCCGTAGATCTTACTCTATATCGTAGTATGATAGGCACCATACTATACCTTACTACCTCGCATCCTGATATTATGTATGTTGTGTGTGTATGTGCTCGATATTAAAGTAACCCTAAAGAGAGCCACTTAAATGCAGTTAAACGTATCATTAAATATGTAAAAGACACTCTAAATCTAGGACTTTGGTACACTAATGAAACACCAAGCACTATAATTGGGTACACTGATGCTGACTGGGCTGGGTGTACTGATGATAGTAAAAGCACATCAGGAGCATGTTATTATATAGGTAATAACTTGGTAGGATGGATTAGTAAAAAACAAAACTGCACATCACTCTCGACAGCTGAATCTGAATACATAGCCGCTGGCGGCTGTTGTGCTCAATTAATGTGTCTTAAAAAAATGCTAAGTGATTATGGTATTCAAGAAAACCAATTGCATCTCTATTGTGATAATCAAAGTGCGATTAATATTTCTAAAAACCCTGTTCAACACTCACGAACAAAGCATATTAAAATAAGACATCATTTCATACGCGAATTAGTTGAATCTAAGGAATTAGAAATCAATTATCTTCCTACTGATCTACAACTTGCAGATATGTTTACCAAACCTCTAGATTATAATAGATTCATTTCATTACGTAAATCTATTGGTTATGGTTTATGCTGACTAATAACTTTGCTGCTTATCCAAGTTTTTCCCTTAGTCCATTTGAGACAAAATGCGGGAGAAATTTGAGTCTATTGAATTCTTACATATGCTAAACAGCTTGATCTTAGTGATCTATTGCAAGTTCTTTTTGTACAGTTACTCTCAATAGTTGTAATAGGGTATTCAAATGTACTTAGTTGAGTTATGTACTTTTTGATTTCTAGGTTTTGGGTAGATAGAATTTTGATAGCAATAAGTTTTTATTATTTCGTTTTGCCCTACGAGTCCTAGATGACTCAAAGGAGATTTTGTCTCATATTTCCAAAGGGGGAGATTGAAGGCCTTATGCTTTTGACTCACTTGAGTATATATTGCATAAGTGCTCATCTAGTTTGGAAATTGTGACAAAATTATGTCCTCCCTAGAAACCAAAGAACCTCAGAAGTTGGTTTGCTACTTCATCTCTCTATCTTGTAGTGATCAAGAACAAATTGCCAACACTCACACAGAGTAGAATTTATTAATTGCATATCATACTTCATAATAATGTGTGTATATATGTTGAGTGTGTTTAAATCCCTAAGTTTGAATTTTAATAATTTTTTGGGATTTTATAAACATTTTTTAAATAAGGTTTTCTTAATTAAAACTTGATTTAAAAGTTTTTGTGGTCAATTTGTAAATATAATTTGTTAGGTATATTGGCCTAATGTTACCTTGGGTAGAATCCGAAAGCGGAGTAAACCTTAGGGTGTGGTTTTAATTACATTAGGACGCGCGTTTCATATCCTGTTATTGGCCAACACCTGTTTTCATCTGATTGGCTGAGATTGTGTTTCTTTACTGAGTTATAAACGCGTATGTTTTTAGCCCTTGGATCATCAGTTATCGATGATCTACATGTTGTCTTGGTGAATCCTAGTACAACCTTTTAAACCAATCAGGTATCGTTTAGGCACCGCGTTCTTAGAACCCTTCGATCTAAGTCAATTTAACTTGACTTAATCCTGGCCCTTGGTTTTAATCCAATCTCTCGAACCTTCTTTTCACCCTATAAAAGGAACCCTATTCTCAGACTTCGAAGACTTTTGCCATTTTCATTTTTCTGAGAAATACAGAGAGTATAGAGAGAAGAGAGAGAAGACAGAAAACAGAGAGAAGAGAGAGAGAGTTAGAAACCCTGACCCTGTTCATCAAAGCCTCTTCCATCCAAACTCAAACACTTCTTCAAAACTCCTTCATATCAAAAAACTACCCTGAGTGTTATTGAGAGTTTGAGTTGAGTTTGTAATTGCTGCTGTAACCTCTTGTTCGTTAGATCTTGTTTTCAACTTAAACTTTTACTCAGATATACTTTCTGATTTCATAGAAATTTCAGATTTGAGTTATTCATGTTACATTACACTTAGTTTCATTCTTTATTTATCATCTTGAGAAATATATTGTTGATTATTTTCTGTAAAACGTTTGATTACTTTGAAATCAACAATAAGTGCTTTCTGTTTCTAGTTCTTGTAAAACTAAACCTTTGACCTAGTTTGGAATCTCACTTGGAGGTTTTCAATCTAGAAAAACTTTTCTAAATTCTGAGATTGATTAAGACCTTGCTTGTCTTCCTAGCAAGGTATCTGTGGATTCTGGGAATGATTGAAAGGCCAAATAAGGTTCAAAGTTTTGTAAGAAGAAAGAAAAAGAAAAGATCACAGCATATAGTGTTACTGTAATTTGTTAGGACTGTTTGTACCTAATAAGTGTGTGTGTGTGTGTATGCATGTGTTAGAGAGCACCTCCATAAACACTTTCACCCTACAACACGAAAAGTGTTTGCAATAAGATCATGTGAACAAAGAGCCGACGTAAAGTGTTGGAACAAATCCGAAGTTAACAAACTGGGAGAACTACATCTACAATCAGAACTGAAGAGAAGTTATAAGGACACCAGAGGGTGCATTCCTAAACTTATATAGGTTTGAGTTGTTTGCATGTTAGTTATATAGTTTGTAACTCATAAATTTGTTTTAGTGGATTTTTCATTTTACTCCGTAGAGGGAGTCGTGGATGTTTCCTCAATTGGTGAAGTTTTACCACGTAAAAAACATCGTGAACATAATCTTTCTACATCTCCTCATCTCATTCTTGGTTGTGGTGAGTTTAAGTTTTTTAAACTACTTTGTAAACCTGTTATTCAAATCCTGAATAGATCTCGTACATACTGATTTGTTAAACAAATCTTGTGTTGAAATAGTTTGGTTTTTAAGAAAAGAGTTTCCTAAAAAAACGGATCGGAGTTACTTAAATAGTTTATTTTTATAAACGTCCTTAGTAACATATTTTTCACATTACATATATGAGGGTATTATCCCACATCATACATAATCAAAGGTAAGAATAAAGCTGTGCTGAATAGCTAAAATGTGCATCGCACCCTTAAACACCCACGTTACCTAGGGCAAACGAGCTTAAAATGTCTACGATGGTTGTGTATACTACACAACACGATTCATTAAAATTTCAATTCCAGCCCTATTTTCTACATAGGTAATTTACATAGGGATGAGTTCATGCATCCCAACCCTTAAAAACTTAGCTATACATGTTCAACCTAATGAAAAATATATTATCTAAGGTGCATGTAATCATAACCATCAATAAATTATACCTAAACATGTAAGAAACACATGAAATAATAGAAAATATGTAAATCCTGCAAAGAATTATTAATCTTGAAGATTAGAGATGAAGAACACAAACTATATTGTAGAAACCTTGAATTCATGCATAAAAACTTGAATACTTTTTAAGAAAGCAAAACCTAGGGTTCTTGGGTGCAAGGGCCATCTAAAACTATCAAAAAACTATCTATTAATGTCAAGTGTTAAAAACAACTAAGTACATCGCGTTATATTAAGTGATCCAACCATGCGAAACTCTTTTTTTGAAATAAAAAAATTGGAAATTTTGCCCACCGAATCGGTTCACTTTTTTGTTCTTCACTGGGCCGAACAGGTTCACTTTTCTAGTGTTGACCCAAAAATTGAGCTGAATATTTTTGAAAAGTCTTTTCTTCCTAATTTTACCATGATTATTTCTCAACTTCAAACCTTCATAACTTTTCACTCGTAACTCAAATTTGGATGTCGTTTCTTCATACTCACTCGTGAAACCATTACATTCAACTTCTTCTTGGGTTCAAATTCTGTGTGTAAAATTACTAAATTCCCCCTCAATTTCATTCTCTTGCATTTTGTCTTTCTCTTTTGAATTTGAGTTTTCTATTTTCTTCTCTTGAATGCATTTTTCGCAAAATGTAATGCAAATAGCCCAAACTTGATGCACTTCATAAAAAAGGTTAGTAGTAGAAATATGGGAGAAATCAACGCGTTTTACAATGTAGAAGGTGATAAAAACCTCTAAATTAAGGGAATAAATATGAGGAATTTTGACCTAATCAACCCCTAACTTAGAACTTTTATCGTCCCCAACAATGTATAAGAATTGAAGCATGATCAAATATATAACAATCATGTGATAGAGATAGAATACTACTTTCGCGAATAAGCGATTGTATTTAGTGTATGAAATAAGTCGTTAAACCCCTAGGCTACCCCAGTAGGACGAGTTGTGTCTTGTGAGGGTTTGTAGTGAATATACCCACAAAATTCATTTTCGACTCAAAAATTAAAAACAACTAAAAATTGTACGATTTAAATTTTTCAAAAAATAATCACCATAGATTTATATTTGTGTCTTAATTTGCAGTGTGTGTGTGTGTGCGAAGCCAAAAATTAACCTCAAATTTCCACCGATTGATCATCACGTTACTTTTTGAAAATTCATTTTGATTTCAAAAACTCATGGAATGCTCTCACAAACGAGTCACTCGGATTGTGGATATTTTCTCTCAGTGTGTGTGATTTATAATAGTAAATATAATGGAACACAAGTTCCTGCACACAAATTTGAAAAGACATAATTTTTTTTACGGTGAAAAGATCCCTTCATTAGAATACAGTCATTGGGAAACGGGAAACATCACCTCTTATCCACACCAATCATCCTCTGTTTTCATCTTTTCGTGTCTTAGGCTCTCCATGGGGTAATTAATTTCAAAATCCGGACTCGGTTAGGACTTTTTCAGGTTATAAGGTATATTGGGTAAAAATTAGAAATGGCTAGGAATTTCGGAATTGGAAATTTTTGCTTATGATGTTCGTTAGTGCTTTCGGGCTTTTTCTCATTTCCTCTTCATTTTATATTTTTTTTCTATTTTCACGTTTTCTTTTCTTGCCATTTTTATTGAGCATGACCATATTTTTTTCTTCCTTTCCCCTTTTTATTGCACTTTTTGGACTTTTCAATCTTTCACAATTCCTAGCTAAATGGTTTTTCGGGTTATTAAACAAAAAGTGAAAACTTTATTAGGCTCAAAATGGCTAGCAAAAGAGAAAATTTTCACAACTTTTTATGGCTTATCTTCTTGGGTAACAAACGATGGCCTAACTTCATTTATCTGAATTACTAATCAATTTAGCATATGCGTCTCAAGATGAATTTAGTGTAGAGATATGTTAGTGCGCTTTTCGAGGCAACATCACACACTATTCGTTGACCGATTAAAATAATAATTTTGAGATTACATCGACTTATTTCAATACTGAATTGCACTTTGAGTTAATCATTAACTCAGATTGATGTAAAAACTCAGAAAAACCAATAGGCTCGAAGTCTCTTTTGGTTGATTAATCTCCACACTGTTTTGTTAAGTCGTCAATTTTCACTCAATTTCAATCTTTGGTCAATTTCGGCTTTGTCATATTTGAAATTTACAAATTTGAGATTTTACCAAAACTTTGGCGATATTTTTGAAAATTTTAAATTCCAATTTTTATTTACTTTGAAGAAAAATATTTTTTGCTTTTTCGAAGATTTCAATTTTTTTGGAGATTTTCTTAAATTTGTTTGGGGGCATTTTAAAAAATTTGGGCAGTTTTTTGGGCATTTTAAAAAATTTGTGAACTTTTATAAAGACGCACTTGTCACCCCCCTAACTTAGACTTTTGCATTGTCCTGAATCAAAAGGACTAAAATCTAAAGAAGAGAAAATAACAAGGGTAACAAATAAAACAAGAAAATATTTAAAATAAAAAAGACATTAAATGACACTAACACATGACTTAAAAATACAACAAAAATCACCCCATACGCATCGGGGGTGCGAAGACCTCTCATCTCTCCACAAACTCGCCTGACCCCTTGTACGGGGTTTGTTGCTCTCCTAGTCTACCCCGTATTCCTGTCATAAGTAACTAATTAGAACAAGTTAGGCCCAGTCCCATAGATAAGGGAGAGACCGTGGGTCTTGGGATGACTCGCTAGGAAGGGATGCGCATGGTTCATTATTGAATCTTTGCCCACGTGCACCGACTTGGAGGGGACATCTCAATTTTTCTTAGTTTCTTGAGTACATGGGTGGGGCTCTAAATCGGATGACACTTGAGTATTTTCCTCAATCGCATTAGAGGACTCAAGTGGTATGGGTGGATGGTCATGAAGAAGTAATTTTTCTACCTTGTCTTTCCATTCGCTTTCTTGTAATTAACTAAATGAGTCAAATAAATGTTGGACATTGACATTAAGGCTCTCATCTATCATCCCGAATTCTTTCTCAAAGTACTCTAGACTCATATCGCCTAACTCTCTTTCATGATTAACGTTCACGTCCTCTCTCTTAATCTCCTCAAATCTCTCTACCTCGATGTCGCTTACTTATACACTATCTCTCTCAAATATTATCACTAATAACACCTCTCCTACTCCTTTATTAACATCCAAATTTCCCCTCTCACCTTGCGCATCAATATCTACCCCTAACGGCTGTTGCTTGTGAGTCCTCTCATGATCATGTGCTTCCTCAATAAGATCCGTTTCTCGTGGTTCACTTTTGCCACCCTCATTCTTAGTGTTATTAAAGACATTTGTCTCTAAGGTCATGTTCCCAAATGTTAATTACATTTTCCCACTCCGAGTATTGATGAGTGTATTAGCTATAACTAATAATGGGCGACCAAGTATGACGGAAACATGATTTCTTGGGAGAATGCATAGCTCCTCATCCCAAATAACACAATCCATCGGGAAGTTGAAATTATCAATTTGGATGAGTACATCATCAACAATTCCCTGAGGCGTCTTTACGGAGCGATCCGCAAGTTAGAGAGTCATGGTCGTAGGCTTAAGGGCCCTGAAATCAAATTATTTGTAGATGTAATAGGGAAGAATTTTAACACTCTCCCCTAAATCTATTAACCCTCTTTCGATTTGGTTCTTCCCCGTGATGCACGAGATGGTGGGTGCACTCGAATCATTATATTTTAGTGAAAGATCACTCAACAGGACTGAGCTGACGTTCTATGTTAGAAATACATTTTTCTTTACCATAAAAACTCGTTTCATCTTGAGTAAGTCCTTAAGCAACTTAGCATATGCGGGAATTTGCTTTATCCTCTCGAGAAAAGGTAAATTGATCTTTAATTTCTTAAGAATATCGAGAATATTGTCCCAAGAATTCTCTTTCGATTGAGGGATTAACCATTGAGGATAAGGTGCTACACTGGGGGGTTTCACCACCACCTCTGGCCCGCCTGTGTCGTCATTACCAGTCTTTTTCAAGGGGACATCTTCGAACTCTTTCGTGTCGGGAAAAATCTACTTTTCATTTTTCTCATCGCATGGACGATGTGACAAGTCAAAAACCCTGACACTACTTAGTGTGGTAATTTCACTACATTGCTCAGGATGCTCATAGGATGTCGCGCTAACACAAGATTGGCCTTGGGGAGGTCTTTGAGCTTGGTGAAGAAATTTACCCTTCTTTTGGACACTTAAGGATGCTTGCAACCCAGAGTTACTCGTATTCAGTTCAGTGAACATGATCTCAAACCTAGCGTTGGTTTGTTTTGAGATAGGATGAATTTGTTTAAATCGTCCTCAAAAGATCTCCATGGTGGGGTAATGTACGGGCCTATAGGTGGTTCTTGCATTTGTGGCTTCATAGATGGTGCTTGTTGAAATTGAGGAAGAGTGTAGGTAGGGAAACATGTGAAGTAGGATTAATCGTAGCCTTTTATTTCCCGTAGAAAAAACCAGTATGGTTCCTCCATGAAGGGTTGTATGCATTATAGTGAGGGGCGTTAAAATTCCTTTTGAACTCACTTATTACTTCCACCTGCTCGTTATACATGGCTTTGTAGGTGGGTATTGTCGGGAATGACCTTGTTGGATAGCACACCTCCTCTTTCATAGTATGAGTGGATTAGATAGTTTCTCTTAATCAGACCTCGAGAATGTCCTTAATACTCTTCTCAAACTGATCAAGTCGATGGTTTATTGAAGTATCACAATTTAATTGGTATATACAGAACACAGTTGGAGTAGTGGACCCTTTTTTAGGTCTATTTTAGTAATTAGGATCGGATGTGTCCCATGCTCTAGTAGTCTCGTCAACATAATTAAGATGAGCCTCAGCATCAGTTGCATTTAATTACCAAAACGGTCTTTCACACATTATTAGAACAAGTTGTTTAGACGTTATAGTAAGCCTGTGATGGAAGAAAGAGATAAGGTGATGTTTCTCAAATCCATGATGGGGGAAAGCGTTAACAAGCTCTTGGAAGCGCTCCCAACATTGATCAAATGGATCATTATCTCATTGTATAAAGGCTTGAATTTGAGCCTTGACGGAGTTAGTTTTATGTGGTGGAAAGAACTTTGAGAGAAACTTGGACTGCATATCCTTCCATGATATAATAGATTTAAGTAGTAAAGACCAAAGCCATGTCTTAACTTTATCCTTTAAGGAAAAAGGAAACATCTTTAGGCGAATGACCTCTTGCGTGCCATCTTCATCACTAAAAGTTTCGCATGCCTCTTCAAACTCCTTGATATGGAGATACGATTTCTCCGAATCCATACCGTGAAATGTTGGAACAGTTTGTATCATCCCATTATGGAAGTGGATTTATCCTCCATTATAGGAGAGTAGAATGCATCCAGGTGTGGCAGTCTACTCAGGAAATAAGAGTTCCTTCATGGGACGCTATAGTAGGTTTCCTTCACGCATACCAAAAATAGCGATATCCGACATGGCTCGCTCTTAAATGGACTCATAAACCTCGCTTAGTGTTCTAGATGTGTGACTCGTGATGGTTTCCTTCACCCATATCGAAAATAGCGATATCAAGTAATTATACCCGCCGAATCGGTTCTCTGGTTTGTTCTTCACTGGGCCGAAGTGGTTCACTTTTCTAGTGTTGACGGGAAAATTGATCTGAATTCAAGTCTTTTCTTCCTTGTTTTTCCATGATTTTGTCTCAATTTAAAACCTTCACAACTTTTCACTTGTAACTCAGATTTGGATGCCATTTCTTCCTACACGCTCATAGACTGACGAACGTTAACTTCTTTATTGGTGTCTGTGTCCATATCCTGGGTGTAAAATTACAAAATTTCACCTTGAATTTCCTTCTCTTGCAGTTTGTCTTTCTCTTTTGAATTTGTGTTTTATCTTTTCTTCTCTTGAATGAATTTCCTACAAAATGTAAAAGAAATACCCAAAACTCGATTCACTGCATAAAAAAGGTTAGTAGCAATAATATGTGAGAAATCAATGCATTTTAGAATGCATAAGGTGATAAAAACCTCTAAATTAAGGGAATAAGTACGAAGAATTTAGACCTAATCAATGGCAGTGGGTGATGCTGGGTTGATAGTATCAAGGGACTCCGTCTGTCACTCTCTTTTGAAGGAAGTTTTATTAAGTCAATGGATAGATGAGACAGATGGCATGCAAGTGCGGCAGATAACTCGTTTATTTATCCTTTTTTTATTAGGACGATTTTTGGTGGCAATGATTGGAGGTGTCGTCCATTTG
This sequence comes from Sambucus nigra, assembly GCA_949130495.1. Classification (NCBI taxonomy): domain Eukaryota; kingdom Viridiplantae; phylum Streptophyta; class Magnoliopsida; order Dipsacales; family Adoxaceae; genus Sambucus; species Sambucus nigra. The sequence goes on from OX422209.1 coordinate 280,914,819, forward strand.
TGGTTTTTGCCTTATTTGAGGGTATTTTCGAATATCCCTCTCTTTGAAGGGGGAGACTGACTTTGGCCAAATTTATTTGTCTTTGGATGCAGTTAGCTGGTGCTTTCAGTAGACCTTTAGTGACGCCACATATCTTTTGGGAGTATTTTTCTTTTCTTTTCTTTTATTCATTTCATTTTATTTTTGATTCCTTGATTGCTTTCTTCTAATTAACGATCCTTTATCCCTTGCAAATGTTGTTTTATGATATCATTGGGATTAATGCCCACTTGATTCCTTTGAAGGATAAGTCAGTTGGGGGTCTCTATCGTATGTACTGGTGGCGGAAGTGCAATAGGAAATCTAGGCAGTCTCTCTTTTTGGCATCGGTGCATCAGGTCTTGAATTTCCTGACGAGCGATCGGGTAAATTCTTTTTCCCCTTAAGAACACTTTTGCTTGATGATATTTTCAGATATTGATTTTAGGTTAGGGATCTTGTAGGTGAGCTTCTATCCCTAAGGGATGTCCACTAGGGGAAATGCGCAATTGCGTCATCCGCTGACACATGAGTTTGGCTACTATTGGTAACTAGGAGAGAGTGGATCAAAAGGCGGCGGAGGATGAGGTGATGGTGCCACCTGCGATGCCCCCAAGGTACATGAGGCATGAGTGGGAGATGTCAGAGGAGGCGAAAGTGGCGGCGATGGTGGATGAGCCTTATTCTTCATATACTGACACGGCGATAACTTATGATTGTCTTGATTTTGTGTCGAGGTGGATGATGTCCCCAGCATATATGACGCTATGCCTCTTCCATTTGGAGGCTCTGGTAGGACCACGAGTCGACAATTAGGGTCTTCCCACAGTGCAAGTGGCGCGTCGACATTAGCAGCGACGAAGACTTCAAAAGATATGTTTCGACTGACTACTCCCTCGTACAACATCAGATGGCCTGATGGAGGATCGGTGAGTATTCTGCATTACTCCAACGTGATGGACCCGGAGGTGCTGGGGATGACAGAGGATGTCCTTCAACCGTAGGTATACCTTTTCATTTCTTTAGCTTTTGTTTTTTTGATTTCTTCTTTGTCTTAGACTAATTAAGTTGTTCTTCCCTTGTTTTTCTTGCACCACATTCGAGTATCGACCACTTGGCTGAGGGATATAAAGGATTGGGTGGCTTCTGTGATGGCTCATATTGAGGTCTCGATCATAATTCCTTCTTGTTTGGTATCGTGTGATTCGTTTGGGGAGGGGTATGGATCAGGGAGTGGAGGCTCATCATCTTGTCGTCGGGGAAAGCGCGTATGCCACAGTGACAGAGTGTCTTAGAGAGAGAGAAAGAAAGAGAAGAGATAGAAAGAAAATGAAGGTGAGAGAGATATATAATGTTTTGGGGGGTTCGGGATGAGTCCCGATATTTTTTTGAATTTTCCTATAAGGAAAAATGTAATAAAGAAATATATATGCAATGGAATGGGATTTTATTATTTTTTCTTTTAGTGACTTAATGCATATGCAGTTTTTACTTTGCTACTGAGACCATAAAAAGGATTTAAAATGACTCGAGACAAAACTTGTTTTAAAATATAATGAGTGAGGAAATATATGGATAAGGAAATTATGAATTCCTTAGAATTATTTTTTTTATTGAGTTTTTGATTTTGACAAAAAAGGAAAAAATGGAATTTTCCAAAAATGGGGAGTTGCTACTCGACATACCCCTTGTCTTTCCAATCAACAGGTCTATCCAGTCTAATGAACCCAAGGCTTTGATTGCACTTTCTTCAACTACTTGGTCCTTGATGGGGCAGGACTTCATCCTGGATTTATAAGACATTTGTCTTAGGCTAAAAGGGGAAACATTGGACAATTTTCTTCACCTAAAAATGCGGAACCAATGGAGCATTTTCTTCACCTGAAAATGCGAAAGCCCCCAATTTTAAAAACTGCTTTTGAACTTAAATATGAATTTCCTAAAAGTGCGAAATATGATGGTTTAAAACAACACAACACACACAAACTTCAAACTTTAATTTCTTTCAAATTAAAATAAACTGAACTGAAAGTGACAATAAATTAAACAATAAATAATTTTTTACTTAAACAAATTCATTTAACTTAAGTCCTAAAATTTACCTAACAAGATTAATTCATTTTCCTATTTATCACAAACCAAATTTTACCGAATTAAATTATCTTGACTTGAATTAAATTAATTAAACATTACCCAAATAAATTTAAGCACCAAATTAAGCTTTAGTGTGATAAAACCCAATTTTATCTTGAATTACCTAAGAAAGAATTTTAAGTCAATTTTGCAAGATAAAAATAAATAATGTCACACTACGTCGCGATGTACGAGAAAAACCCAAACGGGAAAAACCTCGGATGACCCTAGCCATAAGACCACTAAGTATGGAATTTTACAAATACAAGACAGATGACTAACACAACTCAACTCGACTCCTTTCAATCCCCTGGCATGTATTCTTGTACCAACGTCTGCTTAGTCAACAATCCCGGACTCCACCAGAACCTTAGACCCCTCCAATGAAGCTTTTGGACTTCATCAACCAAACACGATGCCTTTCACCATATGAGCACATCGTATAAAAAACAAGACTTCTTCTTTCATGAAAAATAGAAGCAAACCCAAACTTCTCCTTCTATGTGGTAGAGATGAACCAATGGTACCAAATAAAAACTCCAAGTAATAGATATATATGTAGAGATACTTGGAATTCGAAATTAAACAAATGGATGTATGTGTTTTAAAAGTTCATTTCTTGACACAAATTGAAACATATAAACTTGAACTTTTGTGGTAGAATTTTTTTGCACTCAAAGGCTTTGGAAATATCACAAAATTTACTCCAAAAAATTGGTTCCCGCACATTATCAATTCTGGAAAAAAGTAGAGGGGAAAAAGTAGTGGGAAAATCGAAATAACTAGAAAAAAAATTGTTCCCTTCAATCTCGTTCGAACGACTTTACTAATGATAAGTCAGTAAAAAAATGCTAAAGTCATTAGAAGCCTCGTTCAAACAACGTAAGAATCTGATTGGAACGAGATCCCAGATTCGTTCGAATGACTTTACAGAAAATAAAAACGTGATTTTAAGCCCCAAAACTTTTATTAAATGTTCTAAAATAATATTTTTTGAGTAAACTAAAGTCATTAAAACAATTAAAAAAATACACCCAATTAAAATATCTAAGGTTCTCAATATACATAATTGCATTCATACCTTTTGGAGACCTTGGAAGAATGTGATGTTGATGATGAATAAACGAGGCACACAAACCGGCAAATGATGTCCACTTGAAATTCTTGCCGCTCTGTCTTCAACTTTACACATTATAGGCTTGAAGGATACACATGAACACTAGCCTGTGATTCAAATGTTTTTGTGTCAAATTGATCCAATACTACATAAGACTCAATTGGAAATTTCTATCCTTACATTACCCATCCCAATTTCCTTTCTATTGCTCACTTCTTTCTTTTTGTCTCATCATTTTCCAATATGTATTTCTCCGAAAGTGTTGAATTCGCTTCTTACCTCGAAAAATTAGAGGCCATGTGCTCATCTAATGTATACTACTATGCTTTCAACATGCGTCGGGTTTCATTATGGCGTCATCGACCTATTGAATGGAACATTATGTTGGTAGCGTTACAATTCTGGTAGCTAGAGGACCATGTCTTTCTCTTTTGCTTGGATTAAGTTTGTTCGACTTATAAAGAGTTCTTTGTCATGTTTGCTATAAATTCCAGTGTCACTACGAACATGCCTAAATTTTCTCAATCTCCTTGAGAGCTGCTAGAAGGACTTCTCTATATCTCACATTCAATGCCTCAGTGATTAATTACGAGAGGAATGATCTCTCTCCCAGCTATGCTGCATTCTATGAATTTGTAGGATGTTAGTGACGTGGGCTATGTCGGAGACATTAAACTTAGCTTAACTTCAAAATTACTATTAGTGAACGGAGACCTATTGGCAGATTCACAACTTTTGATCATCACTTCATGGATGTCATACCACTGCAATCCTATGGTGGTGATACCGACCGAGGCCGTGAATGGTCTAATGGGGCTGGTTCTTCTCGCAATTATGGGTAGGATCCTTGGGGAGTTTTATTTGTGAAGCTTTAGATAGGTGTTTGGTAATCTATGGGAATAAAGTTTGGGAAGGTTATTCAATAGTAGTTTGGTTTTTTAATTTTTAGGACAAAAAGGTTAGGTTGGCGGCGGAAGTTGCTTGACTCCCTATGCCGATGTAATTATAATAGATTTTTTTGTAAATGAAATAAAGAAAATTTTAATTATATTGTTGTGCCTCTTGATGAGTTTTGCATTTGAATTATTTATACCAATCTCTAAGGCATACATAAAGCTTTTGTTCTTGTACATGATAAAAATGAATCGTTGTTCTCGAAGATAAGAATATAATAGAATTTTATGAAAAAGAAGGGGGTTGTGCTCATGTGAAGCGTAATGGGTTGCCTACATACCTCTGGTGGTTTTAAAAAAATTGAGTTTCATTTTCTGAAAATGAGAAGGTTTTTAGATGATCAGGACCCACGTAGTTCTGAGTAAAAGGAAATGAAGATTTTTTATTTATTTGTCATTTGTTATTTAGAATATAATAGATATGAGAAGAGTCATAGTGCAATGAGATTTTGGACTAAGGTTAGAATTGCTTGAGATGGTCCATGTTGATTGGACAGACCATCTCTTCCACCACTACAAGAAAAAACATCATTTATGTCAGTTTAAAAATGAATGTTATGTTAGACAAATGTAAACTAACATAAATAATATTTATTTATATCAATTTGACTTTTAAAGTAAATTTTTATTTCAATTTAAGTAAAATCGATATAAAAACAAATCATGTATCTCATATTTATATATAGATGGCATAAATATACTTTAACCATTTCATCCTTCTCAGTAAAAACTGAGATAAATGAAAAAAAGAGGCGGGGCTATTTTTTTTCATTCCCGCTCCGAAAGTTTGCTTCCTCAAAATTCCCACGACCATCCTCTGTCTTGCACTACCACCCTCTCTCTCTCTACTCGCTGCCTCCCTCTCTCTCTCGTTCACTGTGTCCCTCTTTCTCTGGCTCACACGACCCTCTCTCTCTCTCTGGCTCATTGCGTCCAACTGGCACGGTCCTCTCTCTCTGGCTCACATGTACATCCCTATCACTTCACCTCCGACCCTATCACATCTCATCACCTCCAGCGCCAGAGAGATTCAATCAATCAGGTACAAAAAGCCCTAATATGGATTTGCAAGGGTTTGTGTATATATATGAATTTGATTTGTGTATATGTGTTGTGTAAATGCGATTTGTTCTTGATATGTATTTGTGTGATTTGTGTATATGCGATTTGTTCTTGATTTGTGTATTTGAGTTTGTAATTTTTGTTTGAAAATCTAATCGATTTCTCTTCCTTTTTATTTTGTGTCTTTTATCAGACTCGCAGTTGGGACGCCTTCCCTCTTCTCCTGTTTTCTACCCCGGCCCAGTCTGCACATAGAGAATTTGGGTACGTGGCTTTACCATCTATTTTTACATTAGTAAATAGTTATGTTTGTGCCAAGCATTGTTCAGGGCTTTATTTGTTTAGATTTATTACAACTATTAGCACTAATACTTTTTAAATAATTGGGTCTATTATAAATTCAGTTTATATATTGTCATTTGTAAAAAAATACACATTAAAGAAATAGTTGAGTGTTATTAGTTTCAAGCGTAATTTTATTTGATTTTCAATTTATATGTTCAATTTTTAATAATTTTGGTTAATGACTTGTTGCAAGAAAAAGTAGGGTCAATCGAAGAATAGTCCCTTGACAATTTTATAATTAATATATAGTCCAAACCTTTTTATTTTGTTCCAAAAGATCCCTCGCCGCATAAAACAGTTACAAACTTTTTGTATCTTATCCTTAACTTTAAGAAATAATTATCAAAAAAAGTAAACATGGGAGTTTTTGTAAAATTAAAAAATAAGGTGGACTAAATGTAAAATATTTTTAGCTCCTGGCGATGAAACATTAATTGTCCCGGTTGACTTAAATATTTAAGTTAAATGTAAAATATCTAGTTTTTGACGTAATGCAAAATGTTATGCTTAATGTATAATATTTAGATGTTTAGAAATGTAGGGTCACTTCATTTAGTGCTTAGTACTTGAATTTTGGTTAAGATTTTTAGTTCCTAATACGTAATTGTGAAGTATCGCTCTTGTGTCCTTCAATATTTGAGTTTATTTTTAGTCAGACCTGTCCTATTCGGGTTTCTTTCGAGTCGGACTGGTTAATTTTAACATATTAAATAATATTTTGCTTGAGTTGTGAAAAAAAATTCAGTCTTACAGTTTCGCCCATCCTGAATTAAAATCCTGGATCCGTCATTATGTGCATCCTGGATCCTAATACGTAATGTTCAGTGTTCTAAATTGCAATTAATTTCAGTCTGTGATGTTTTAGATTGCAATTAATTTCAATGTGTATGTGTGTGTTTGCGTATCAGGGTGGAATTATGATTTTTTTTTGGATTCCCTTGAAATGTTTAAATAACATTTGATTATTAGTTAGTATTTGGTTAAATTTTCCTCATTTGATTCTCATTTGAAACGGGGTCAGTGCATGTTTGTGGTACTATATTATGAAATCATGCGGTGTTCTTTAGGAAATTCTTGTTTTTTAAAATATGATTAAACAAGTGTTTTTAATAAAATAATTATATGGATTCTTGAATGTTTTTATATACTTAATGACTGTTGTGTTTTGTGATCCAGTGTTTTTGTGATTAGACATTTGGACCGGTGATTTCATATTTTTAAACATTTTTAGCAAAGATGAGATAAATGATATACAATTTATGTTAGATTATATAAAAGTGTGATGTATATATCCCCTACTCTTTATTGTTTAACAAAGTGTGATATCAATCCAAATACATCCCGTATTGCATTGTAATTGATCATTCATTAAGAATTGTTGTAAATTAATTTATTCATTAATGTGTTTCCATGATTAAAAGAGATATTTGATTTCGGACCTGTGACACCCCGCCTAATTAACCCTGGGAGATCAATCCAAAATTAAATTAGATCAGGTTTCTCAGTTGGATCATCCTTAGCATCACTGTCGTTTTTTTTAACCACCTAAGTGAGAAAGTTAGACTGGTGCCAAATTTTATATTTCATTAACTTAAATGAAATCTCATGCGGAAAATAAATAACACAATTAACTAAAAACAACCATTCACCATTTTCTTAACTGACCGAATGAACCGTCGACCCAACACTCAACAAGTAGAAATAAAGACAAATAAACAATCTCAACATATCTATCAAAACTATAGAACTGTGAGCGACGTGCTCAAAATACTGAAGAAGTCTCTATACTAATAATGAAATAATGAAGCGTCTATCAAACTCCCGCAACACCCACATATGCTGCTGCAACGGATCTCCTGAAATAGAGTCAAGCCTGGCATCCCTATGGCTAGAAACCTAAAAATTTTTTAAATTTTTTTATAGCAAGGGTTAGTACCCAAAAACATTTTAAAAACATTTAGAAAATGATTAACTTACAATAATAAATAAATAAGCATGCTCTTCATATTTTAGTTAGTGTCGCACTCCCTTGAGGATATCCTCACCTCTCCTCTAATGTGCACAACTAACACCCTATTTATATTTACCTAGATCCTACATTCCTAACCCGATAACTTATGTAACTCTTTACAATTAACCTACTCTAACCGAGTATGCCCTAAATCATGATTTTTAAGTTATTATAGACATATACTTAATTAAATCATTTCCCTTTTAATGCCAGATAACACTCACACCTGTTATACACATAATACATTTGATACTTTGTATTAATTATCCCATATATAGTTATTTACCAAATTATATATTTAGTCATATTGCCGTATTCACATACATACTGAAATAACAATAATAATAGTATTTTCCCGAGTAAAGTCTCACTGGGTATAAATTCTCTAAAGTGTTATCCCACTAGGTGTAATCACAAAACCTAGTTACCCCAAGCCAAAGTTGCTAGCTAACTTGGTCAATACATATATGTTGGAGGCGGTCATATTCCTCCCCTGAAAGTGAGATGCCCCTCACCCATATAATGGACGCTATGACATGGGAATTGTAATACCCCGTATTTTTATGCTATATTAATTTGGGGGTTTTATTAAATTTAATGAGAGTGAATTATTTAATAAGAATCCGGAAATTAATTATGTTATAATTATTAACGTGACGAGAGTTAGTAATTATATAAAATTGTTGAATATTACTAATAAGCATAGTAATATATGATATGGGTTATATTATAGGTCACGAGTAAATGAAATAACAATTTTGAGAATTTTAGTCGGGACGCGCTCGTGTCGCGTCGAAACTAATTATTGAGTTATAAAAGTGAATATTGTATAAGTTGTTCGTATGGTCATTTTGAGTGCACCAACGCGTCCGGAAGGGTCAAGATAGTCAGAAAAGTGTACCCGGGAGTTTAGTTTGGGTCTCGGGATGTTTTTAGGCTTAATTAGTGACCCGGGAGGGCATTTTGGTCATTTTACAAAATAGGGTAATTAAACCCACGAATTTCAGCCATCCTTAGCAGCCATTTAAGTCAGCCTTTCAGGGTTAGAACATTCAGAACCCTAGAACGGCCATTGGAGTATAGAGGAGAGAGCTCTCAAGGTGATTCAAGGCCAAAACACCACCATTTGCACCACCATCACCACCAACGCGTAGATCGCGAGGAGGAGAACGCAACCACACCAATATCAGCAGGAAACCAGACCTCAATAATCCCAGGCAAGTGTTTAACTTGCGTATTTTCGTTGGTGAAATATCATATTATTGTAGGAATGATTAGGATTGTAATCAATGGAAGAAAACCCCAATTTCGGTAGGGATTTGCATGTAGAAAACATTATAACCATATTCTAGAAATATTATGTAAAGTAGATGATTAACCCACGAATTTTTGATGATATGTTAGAAGGAAATTCTGGAGAAAACTGATTACAACAAAAGTTAAGAAAATATTAGGGCTCTTGATGTTTAAATGAGATTTTGGGTTGTTTAACCATGTTTAATGATGGATATACGCATGCTTAACGTTAAAAACATTTGGAAATCTGTTATGATGTTTGTAGTAGGAGTTTTTGGGACAATTAGTGTTGGAAAATATTGATTTGGGTGAAGAATTTTGGTAAAACCCGTAACTGCACTTCTGCAGGATTTCGCAGACCTGCTTGATCGATCGATCGAGACTAGAGCTTCGATCGATCGAAGGTTCGATCGATCGAGCCCCGGACCTCGATCGATCGACCCTTCCTGGCAGACTCTTATTTCCCCTTGTTTAATTAAATGAACATGATTCAACGTGAAATAGCTTTTGGGCTTTATGAATAAAATGTTTTGGGATATAGGAGAGACCAGTAGGGCATATGATTAAGTGTTGAGAACCTTATTATGAGATGATAATTGTATTTTAGGGACAATTATTTAAAGGACGAGGAAACTACGTAATTCAAGTGAGAGATTACGTCAAATACTTATGATAGTGAATAGACGTTTACCTACTGATTTTGCTACTTGGATGGATAGAATCCACGAGTGTCACATAGCTAGTGAGAAAACCCTTCGAGTTATGGTTAGAGACAAAATCTTATATGTAATCATAATAATGAGAAATTAAGGATAAATGTCGTGACTATGGGTTACGGTAGGAACCTATATTAATATGATGAAATGGGTATATTTATATGATTGTGTGTACATATATTATATACATGTGAAAAACGTACCCGCGCTACTTGCTATCCCTGAGGTTACCGCGCTGGGACGATCTTATCCTGTGTTGCTTTATGGGGGATATTGATTCATACCCTAGAAGATAGAGATCCTAGGTACGGGCTATCAGATTGATAGTCGAATGGTCCTAAGAGACGTGTGGGTATGTACTGACCTCTTGGACTTGGAATCTATGCTTTGCCTCAACGTTGTTTTGTATATGTTAATACAGTTCGAGAGTGATTCCGAACTTGTATTTCCCTTTGTGTGAGCGATACGGGGATTGGATAGCAGAGTATGCCCGCACCATAGTTTAGTTGGGGTGATGTTATATATATATATATATATATTATACGAGTAGTTAATATATATATGGGGTTATAAACTTTAAACTGCCTACTATGATTTGATAAGTAGGACATAGTGGTTGACGCAATAATAAATACTTGTTTTGTGAAAGTATGAGAAGACACTGTGAAACTTTATAATTTAATGAAGCTAAAACGAGAGGAGTTCTACAAATTGAAAGTAACCTTTTTAAAACATTGTCATCGTTCGGTTTTGAAAACTTATGAGTAAGTTAAGATAAACTAAATTATTTGGGAAGGTTAGTACGATAGGCGTACACATTAGAAGAGAGGTGAGAATTTCTCAAGAGAGTGTCGAACTAATATGATTTGCATTGGCCTGTATCAATTTAAATACTTGCTTAACGTATTTTAAAATCAAACACACTTTCGGGCTCTGACCCGTTTCTTTTCCTCTCTCTCTCTTCTATATATATATGTATATTTTCAGGTGCCCAGCCACAAGGGGCGTCTTTCTTAGGATCCCTTGAGAAGAACGAGCTGCAGCTTAGGTGGGAGTTGCAGGTCACTTGAGTAGACGGCATCTATTATTGACTCCACTCCTATTATTCTCATTTATTGGGCACATGTCGCCCTTTTCATCATTTCATTTGTTGTTGGGATTTTGTATTTCTTTTATTTCCAGTATTGTTCTATTGGATTTATTCAGGATGGATTTGTGGTTTTAGTTCCATTTGTTGACATTCGATTGACGAATGTATTATGTTATTTGGTTTATTGTGGTGTGATTCTTTATTGTATAAATGTTGTTTTAAATTAAAATAAATCTTTTTCTTTAATTAAAATTTGGAAAGTTTTGTATGGAAAACGTTTTTACACTTAGCTTAATTATTTAGGGTGTTAAATTGGAAAAAAAATTATTTTTATCGACAGTGATGCTGAGAATGAACCAACTATTTACCTTGATTTAATTTAATAAAGGATTGATCGCCCGGTATTTAATTAGGCGGGGTGTCACAGGTGGTATCAGAGCATCAGGTTCTAGTGTCCATAGGATCTGTACGGCTTATTTCGCTTTCAGCTTAACGTTTTCGCTATAGAGCCCCACTTTTAGGATTGTTGTATTCCTGCTTTTACGTTTAAGTCTTCAGCTATTTGAGATTCGATGATAACTATAGACTGATAAATTTTTTTCACGTTTCAGATGCCTCCGAGACGTGCTTCGGGAGATAGGCGTGCCCAGGCCGAGCAACAAGCAGCTCCGGCACTAGGCACAATGAATGCTAATGAAGTAGCCTCCATAGTTTCTCAGGCGGTGAATGCCGCGATAACGGTGATTCAGCAGGCTCCACCCCTGGTTCAGGCAGTGGCGCCAGCACCAGCACAGCTTCCATCTGCATGGGAGAGGGTTCGAGATTCTTTTGAAAAAGCACATCCCCCTAAGTTCTCTAGTAGCTCTGACATTGTCACGGTTAGCCAATGGAAGAAAGACATCCAGCGGCATCTTCGCATGTATGAGTGCACCGAGGTACAAAAGCAGTTATTGGCTTCTTTTAAGCTGGTGGGAGCCGCGTTGCAGTGGTGGGAGTCCACTACTACTTTTGAGGAGAGGGACACGATCCCTGTTCAGATGTTCTGGGAGCGGTTTGACCGCAAGTACTTTCCACCTGCAGTGCAGACTGAGATGAGGCGGAAACTACTAAATCTGAAGCAAGATAATCTTACTGTAGCAGAGTATGAGGAGGAGTTCACGAGACTTCTCACCATTGTGCCAGATGAGGCACCTACTAAGAGCAAGAAGATTTTGTTGTTTGTCGACGAGTTAGCTTGGAGGATCCGTCAGCACCTTATTGGGAACTTATGCCTGAGTACGTTCACTGATGTACTCAATGCAGCGTTACTACATTGCCAGGATCACCGCTTCAATCTTCAAGGAAGCAAGAGAGCAGGAGAGTCCAGCCAGTAGGGCAGGACCGGGGGTAACGGTGCCGGTGGGGCACCATCTCATGGACAGACTCGTCAGCACGAGCAGAGTTCCCATCAAGGGGACCCTGCTAAGCGATTCCGTTCGGGTGATCCCAGGCAAGGAAATGGGGGTTATAGGCAGGGCCAGCCTAATCAGCAGGGTCAGCACCGACAGCAGGGTCAGCAACAGGGCCAGCAGGGCCAACAGCGTGCACATCAGGGCCAACAGGGCCAATGTCATGGAGGTAATGGCCAGTAGGGCCGTGGTCAGCAGGGACAGAGGGGAGGTAATTTTAGAGGCCGGTGTTTTGTGTGCGGCAAGCACGGCCATAAGCATCAGGATTGCCCCGAAGGCGATAGGGCCCCACAGCAGCAGGGAGCCCGTTATGAGCCACAGAGGCCACTTTTTCCACCTGCCCTTCCAGCTCCAGCCCAAGTGTCAGCCCTACCAGCCATCCTAGCAGCTCCAGTACAGCAGGGGCAATTATAGTATGGACGTGTCTATAACATCCACCAGGCAGCAGCTCCACTGGCACCACCCGCGATTGAGGGTACGTTTCCTATCCATGGTACTATGGGTCGGGTTTTATTTGATACGAGGGCCACACATTGTTTTACAGCTACGCATTTTGCGAAGGCCTTAGGGTTGTTAGCCACATCAGAGAGCACAGTAATGTGTTTAGACTCACCATTGGGGAGTGGGTCACTTATTTTCTTTATATGCCGAAGAGTGGGGATAGAGATCGGTAGTCTGGTATTACCTGCAGACATGTTAGTTTTAGACATGCATGAGCACTATGTGATTATCGGTATGGATTGGCTCGCAGCTTACAGAGCCATGATTGATTACTTCGGTGGGAGCATTATTTTTGCCATTCCGGGGCAGGAGATGTTTGTAGTGGCGATGCCTCGCCCAGAGGGAGGCTCGACCGCTCATTTGTATTACATAGAGGAGGATACCTCTAAGGAGGTTGTGATCCCTTTGGATTAGATCCCAATTGTTAGGGAATATTCCGATGTGTTTCAGGAAATACCAGGCCTACCCCCCAGTCGAGAGATAGACTTTGTTATATACTTATTGCCAGATACGAGACCTATAGCACGAGAACCATACCGTATTGCTCCGGCAGAGATGCGAGAGCTACGAGATCAGATCGAGCAGCTGTTACGTCAGGGCTTCATTCGCAGAAGTACCTCACCTTGGGGAGCTCCAGTTTTGTTTGTGAAGAAGAGAGATGGTTCACTGAGGTTGTGTGTGGACTACCAGGAATTGAACAAGGTCACGATACGGAATAAGTATCCGTTGCCTCGAATCAATGATCTGTTCGACCAGTTGAGGGGAGAGAATTTCTTTTCAAAGATAGATCTGAGGTCGGGGTACCATCAACTACGTATTAGGGAGCAGGATGTTTCAAAGACTGCATTCTTGAAGAGATATGGGTCTTACGAGTTCAGAGTGACGCCGTTTGGCCTCACTAATGCTCCAGCCGTATTCATGGACTTAATGAATCGAGTGTTCAGAGAGTTCTTGGATCAGTTTGTCATTGTCTTCATAGATGACATCCTGATATATTCCCATTCTGAGGAGGAGCATGCCGAACACTTGAGGAAGGTTCTTCAGACTCTGCAAGAGCATCAGTTGTATGCTAAGTACGAGAAGTGTAGATTCTGGTTGCGAGAGGTGCAGTTCTTCGGCCATGTTGTTTCTGAGCAAGGGATAGCAGTTGACCCGAGTAAGGTATCAGCAGTGAGGGAGTGGGGACAGCCCACGACACCGATAGAGGTACATAGTTTCTTGGGGTTAGCCGGATACTACAGGAGATTTATTCGGGGATTCTCTAAGATAGCGGGTCCGTTGACGAATTTGACTCGTAAAGGGGTACCGTATGTTTGGGATGATGCTTGTCAATTAGCTTTTGACGAGCTAAAAGACAAGCTTACTTCATCACCAGTCCTTGCCTTACCGAAACCGGGTGTGGAGTACCTGGTTTACACTGATGCGTCTTTACGGGGACTTGGAGGAGTACTCCAGCAGGAGGAGAAGGCTATAGCTTTTGCTTCCCGCAAGCTTAAGCCACATGAGAAGAATTACCCCACCCACGACCTAGAGTTAGCAGCGGTCATCTTTGCATTGAGAATTTGGAGGCACTATCTACTGGGAGAGAAATTCTGTTTGTTCACAGACCATAAATCACTGCAGTACCTGTTCACTCAGCGAGAGGTGAATATGCGTCAGCGCAGGTGGTTAGAGTTTGTGAAAGATTATCAGTTTGATATACAGTACCATCCGGGGAAAGCCAATGTAGTTGCTGATGCATTGATCCGTAGACCGGTAGACGATATAGCCGACGTTTGGAGAGAAAAGTGGAAGGAGTTGGGTCACCAAGATGCAGTAGCCCGTTCGTTCATATCCGTCATGTTGGTCACACCCGAAATTGTTACAAGGGTGATACAGGCGCAGACCACAGATCCGTTTCGCCAGGAGCAGATTGTGCGACTTCTAGCTGAGGGTACTGAGTCCTATTCTGTTAGTTCTGATGGAGGTTTGTGGTTTAATGGGAGACTGGTGGTTCCAGAAGGAGCAGAGTTACGTCACGAAGTTATGACTCATTCTCATGGGTCCCGATTTGCAGTACATCCGGGAGGCGATAAGATGTACCAGGATATGAGGCGACAATACTGGTGGAGTGAGATGAAGAAGGACATTGCTGAGTTTGTAGCCGAGTGTTCTACCTGCCAGCTGGTTAAGGTGGACCACCAGAAACCGTCAGGATTGCTTCAGCCATTAGAAGTACCCGCGTGGAAGTGGGAGAGTATTTCCATGGACTTCATTACAGGGTTGCCTACATCACAAAGGGGCCACGATTCTATCTGGGTGATTGTAGACTGTCTGACCAAGGTGGCTCATTTTCTACCGGTACGGACAGATTATACCACGGGTCAGTATGCTCAGGTGTTCATCGCTGAGATAGTCAGATTACATGGGGTGCCTCTGAATATTGTGTCCGGTAGAGACAAGATTTTCGTGTCGCATTTTTGGGAAAGCTTTCAGGAGGCTATGGGTACTGAGTTGAGGTTGAGTTCATCTTATCACCCACAGAAAGATGGGCAGAAAGAGCGTACTAATCAGATGTTAGAAGATATGCTACGCATGTGTGTTCTCGATTTTGGAGGAGGTTGGGAGCCACACCTTCCACTGGTAGAGTTTGCTTATAATAACTCTTATCAGTTCACGATTGGTATGGCTCCATTTAAGGCTTTGTATGGCAGGCCTTTTCGTTGCCCAACTTGTTGGCTTGAGGTGGGGGATGACAAGTTGCTAAGACCAGAGGTGATTCAGGAGACCTCTGCGAGGATTGAGATGATCAGGGGTCGTATTCGAGTAGCCCAAGACAGACAGAAGAGCTATGCCGATGCAAAATGGTTCTTCAGGGAGTTTAATGTAGGGAACCAAGTGTTACTGCGTGTGTCTCCCATGAAAGGAGTGATGAGGTTCGGGAAGAAGGGAAAGTTGGCTCCGAGGTACGTGGGACCATTTCCCATCATAGAGAGGATTGGGCCAGTTGCATATAGATTGGGACTGCCGGAACATCTACATCGCATTCATGATGTATTTCACATCTCGTCGTTGAGACGATACCTTCGAGATGATATGGCCCCTACTCACATCGCGATAGAGGAGATTGACTTACAGCCTAATAGCTCCTATGAGGAGAGACCGGTGGCTATCCTAGACTATAGTGAGAGGAGATTGAGGTCAAAGATAGTTCCACTTGTGCGGGTCCATTGGGAACACCATAATGTGGAGGAATCCACTTGGGAGCGTGAGGCTGATATGCGCGAGAGATATCCAGATTTGTTCTTATCAGGTACGCCTTATTTTCTGAATTTCGGGACGAAATTCCGTTATTAGGGGGGAAGTATGTAATACCCCGTATTTTTATGCTATATTAATTTGGGGGTTTTATTAAATTTGATGAGAGTGAATTATTTAATAAGAATTCGGAAATTAATTATGTTATAATTATTAACGTGACGAGAGTTAGTTATTATATAAAATTGTTGAATATTACTAATGAGCATAGTAATATATGATATGGGTTATATTATAGGTCACGAGTAAATGAAATAACAATTTTGATAATTTTAGTCGGGACGCGTCCGTGTCGCGTCGTGACTAATTATTGAGTTATAAAAGTGAATATTTTATAAGTTGTTCGTATGGTCGTTTTGAGTGCGCCAACGCATCTGTAAGGGTCAAGATAGTCAGAAAAGTGTACCCGGGAGTTTAGTTTGGGTCTCGGGATGTTTTTAGGCTTAATTAGTGACCCGGGAGCGCATTTTGGTCATTTACAAAATAGGGTAATTAA
This sequence comes from Sambucus nigra, assembly GCA_949130495.1. Classification (NCBI taxonomy): domain Eukaryota; kingdom Viridiplantae; phylum Streptophyta; class Magnoliopsida; order Dipsacales; family Adoxaceae; genus Sambucus; species Sambucus nigra. The sequence continues at coordinate 280,931,302 of OX422209.1, forward strand.
ACCCACGAATTTCAGCCATCCTTAGTAGCCATTTAAGTCAGCCTTTTAGGGTTAGAACATTCAGAACCCTAGAACGTCCATTGGAGTAGAGAGGAGAGAGATCTCAAGGTGATTCAAGGCCAAAACACCACCATTTGCACCACCGTCACCACCAACGCGTAGATCGCGAGGAGGAGAACGCAACCACACAAATATCAGCAGGAAACCAGACCTCTGAAATCCCAGGTAAGTGTTTAACTTGCGTATTTTCGTTGGTGCAATATTCATATTAGTGTAGGAATGATTAGGAGTGTAATCAATGGAAGAAAACCCCAATTTTGGTAGGGATTTGCATGTTGAAAACATTATAACCATATTCTGGAAATATTATGTAAAGTAGATGATTAACCCACAAATTTTTGATGATATGTTAGAAGAAAATTCTGGAGAAAACTGATTAGAACAAAAGTTAAGAAAACATTAGGGTTCTTGATGTTTAAATCAGATTTTGGGTTGTTTAACCATGTTTAATGATGGATATACGCATGCTTAACGTTAAAAACATCTGGAAATCTGTTATGATGTTTATAGTAGGAGTTTTTGGGACGATAAGTGTTGGAAAATATTGATTTGGGTGAAGAATTTTGGTAAAACCCGTAACTGCGCTTCTGCAGGATTTCGCAGACCTGCTTGATCGATCGATCGAGCCTAGAGCTTAGATCGATCGAAGGATCGATCGATCGAGCCTAGAGCTTCGATCGATTGAAGGATCGATCGATCGATCCCCAAACCTCGATCGGTCGACCCTTCCTGGCAGACTCTTATTTCCCCTTGTTTAATTAATTGAACATGATTCACCGTGAAATAGCTTTTGGGCTTTATGAATAAAATGTTTTGGGATATAGGAGAGACTAGTAGGGAATATGATTAAGCGTTGAGAACCTTATTATGAGATGATAATTGTATTTTAGGGACAATTATTTAAAGGACGAGGAAACTACGTAATTCAAGTGAGAGATTACGTCAAATACTTATGATAGTGAATAGACGTTTACCTACTGATTTTGCTACTTGGATGGATAGAATCCACGAGTGTGACATAGCTAGTGAGAAAACCCTTCGAGTTAAGGTTAGAGACGAAACCTTATACGTAATCATAATAATGAGAAATTAAGGATAAATGTTGTGACTATGGGTTACGGGAGGAACCTATATTAATATGATGAAATGGGTATATTTATATGATTGTGTGTACATATATTATATACATGTGAAAAACGTACCCGCGCTACTTGGTATCCCTGAGGTTACCGCGCTGAGACGATCTTATCCTGTGTTGCTTTATGGGGGATATTGATTCGTACCCTAGAAGATAGAGATCCTAGGTACGGGCTATCAGATTGATAGTCGGACGGTCCTAAGAGACGTGTGGGTATGTACTGACCTCTTGGACTTGGAATCTATGCTTTGCCTCAACGTTGTTTTGTATATGTTAATACAGTTCGAGAGTGATTCCGAACTTGTATTTCCCTTTGAGTGAGCGATACGGGGATTGGATAGCAGAGTATGCCCGCACCATAGTTTAGTTAGGGTGATGTTATATATATATATATTATACGAGTAGTTAATATATATATGAGGTTATAAACATTAAACTGCCTACTATGATTTGATAAGTAGGACATAGTGGTTGACGCAATAATAAATACTTGTTTTGTGAAAGTATGAGAAGACACTGGGAAACTTTATAATTTAATGAAGCTAAAACGAGAGGAGTGCTACAAATTGAAAGTAACCTTTTTAAAACATTGTCGTCGTTCGGTTTTGAAAACTTATGAGTAAGTTAAGATAAACTAAATTATTTGGGAAGGTTTGTACGATAAGCGTACACATTAAAAGAGATGTGAGAATTTCTCAAGAGAGTGTCGAACTAATATGATTTTCATTGGCCTGTATCAATTTAAATACTTGCTTAACGTATTTTAAAATCAAACACACTTTCGGGCTCTGACCCGTTTCTTTTCCTCTCTCTCTCTCTCTCTCTTGTATATATATATATATATATATATGTATATTTTCAGGTGCCCAGCCACAGGGGCGTCTTACTTAGGATCCCTTGAGAAGAATGAGATGCAGCTTAGGTGGGAGTTGCAGTTCACTTGAGTAGACGGCTTCTATTATTGACTCCACTCCTATTATTCTCATTTATTGGGCACGTGTCGCCCTTTTCATCATTTCATTTGTTGTTGGGATTTTGTATTTCTTTTAGCAATGTTGTTTTAAATTAAAATAAATATTTTTCTTTAATTAAAATTTGGAAAGTTTTGTATGGAAAATGTTTTGACACTTAGCTTAATTATTTAGGGTGTTAAATTGGAAAAAAAATTATTTTTATCGACAGTGATGCTGAGAATGAACCAACTGTTTACCTTGATTTAATTTAATAAAGGAGTGATCGCCCGGTATTTAATTAGGCGGGGTGTCACAGGAATATACTCTCCCTACTCCTCAAGATAGGGAATTCATCAACTACGCGCAACCCCCCCCCCCCTATAGCACTAGAGTATATAATAATAATATCTATCACTGATATTAAAGCAAACACAATATATATATATATATATATATATATATATATATATATATATATATATATATATATATATATATATATATATATATATATATATATATATACGGATACGGTCACGCACCGTATAAATAGTTATATATATAAAATATCCCGGCTATACTGTGTCCTAAGTCCGTGACACAAGCCTATTCCATTTTATTATGAGTTTATGACCCAACTCGAATTATTAATTAATCTACACATTAATTTCCATTGGTATTACCCCAACCAACATTTTCGTATTTACTCTCATGGCCCGAACTAAATAACATTCGAGTTTAAGTCCCAGACTCAAATTATTTAGCCTTCATTTAAATAAAATTTACATCTCGGTATCGCGCAACGAATATTTCTGGACTTATCTACTCAATCCGTTATTAAATCGCTGTGAATTAAAAATTTCAAAATTTAACTCCAGTGTCATACCCAATTTTTCCCCACATCCCGATTAATTTCTTTAATCACGATGTGTCATACCAAAACGCCTTCAAATTCTAATTATTTTTTATTCAAAATTAATTTGATTTAAACCCATGTATTAATTACTCAACGATTAAGGCATGGAAGAATGGTAAATTTAATTCTCTACATATAAAAGAAAACTGGGCGAGCTGTCAAAGTTTTCGGACCATATATCGATCGATGGTCCCCCTTCGATCGATCGATCTAGCAGGTCATCGTCTTCCCCGAGTTGAATGTTTTAGCCATGGACGCCCACCTCCAAACCCTAGTTTCTTCTACAATGAAAACTAAGCTTTCCCATCGAAAATAAACATCAACTACCTTATATGGAACCTCTATAAAGCCTAATAACATCAATAATTTCACTTTCTCTATGGGTTTCACAGATTGGGGTAAAATTTCATTCAGTCTTTAACCCATGTAAACATCAATTCCTTATCACTAAATTCGTCTCTAATTGATCCGGTTTACACATCTTACCAGATATAAATACACAACCCAGATTATATACGATCTTCTAATGCATTTATAAATCAGATTCGTGATTTACAAAACCCCATGTTTATACCCCTTTAAAACCGAAAACAAATTTCTTTAATTACACACATCACATGAATATGAATTGAAATACACTTTACATGCTACAGCCAGTTAACCACTTGCCTTAGGATTCATAGAGTCTGAATTTGGAATTGTGATTGCCCAAGGTTGAAGATGACTCTTTTGGCTCTCTTGTGATCCCCAAATTTGCTTTGGCTGCTATTAGGGTTTCCTAGACCTTTAAGTCTTCTCTAAAATTAATTTAGCCATTCCCTTGTTTCTTTTATGTGATTAATTAACCTTAATCCCATTTTTTTTTCTAATGGGCCAAGCCCAACTAACCTAAATGCCCCCGTGTGGGCCCCGTTATGTCTAAAAATGTCCCGTGACTCGTTTTCTACCCCCGGGTACACTTTTCTGACTATCTCGACCCATTCGGACTCAACTTTAAACTCAGAATTGGCAACGAATTAATTTATAAAAATACTTATTTCGCCATCTCGTCAATCTGTGGGTGATAGGCTATGCTCAAACGTAACTCCGTGCCCATGGCCTCCTGAAAACTCTGCCAAAAGTGGTCCACAAAGATCATGATTCTATCCGACATAATATTTACCGGTACCCCATGCAACTTAACAATCTCCACTATGAACAGTTGCGTATAACGCATCGTCTCAAAGTCTGTGCGAACCGACAGAAAGTGGGCTACTTTGGTCAACCGATCCATAATGACCCATATGGAATCGTGACCCCTCTGCAATGCCGCTAACCCTGTAATGAAGTCCATGGAGATGCTCTCCCACTTCCCCACGGGAATCTCAAGTGGCTGTAGCATCCCCGATGGTCAACTTTCACAAGATGGAACGTGGCACATTTTGAAATAAACTATGTTATATCCCGTTTCATTCCTGCCCACCAATACTGCCTCCTTATATCCTGGTACATCTTATCCCCATCGAGATGTACCGCGAATCTCGACCCATGAGACTCTGTCATAACAGCGTGCCTAAAATCCTCATTCTCTGGCACAATTAATCTCCTATTAGGGCTTAAGACTCCTTTCGAGTTGATCGAGTAGCCCTTTGCTCCCTCAGCTAGTAACTGGCTCACCCTATCCCGATAGGTCTAATCTCTTCCTGAGCCCTCACAACCCACATAATGATCTCAGGTGTGATGGATAATGGTGACATTCAAGCCCTATCTACATCATCCTCATATAGAAGTTCTCTCCATTTTTCTTTCAAGACTTCTGATATTTCCCCAATCGGTCTCTGGCTCAATGCATCTGCTACCACATCAGCCTTACCAGGATGATACTGAATATCAAACTAGTAATATTTCACGAATTTTAGCCATCGCCTCTGCCTCATATTCAGATCCTTCTGTGTGAAGAGATACTAAAGTGATTTGTGATTCGTGAATAATGTGAACTGCTCTTCCAGAAGATAATGTCTCCATATCCTCAAAGCAAAAATAACCACTGCTAGCTCCCGGTCATGAGTGGGATAATTCTTCTTGTGGTGCTTTAGCTTCCTGGAAGCATAAGCTATATCCCTTTCCTCCTATTTAATCACACCCCCAAGTCCTTGTAAGGATGCATCAGTGTAAACCCGATACTCTAATCCTCCCTTCAGTAATGCAAGTACGGGTACAGATGTCAACTTGTCCTTTAGGTCGTTGAAGGCTAATTGACAATGATCACTCCAAGTGAAAGGTACCTATTTTCGAGTCAGGTTCGTTAAAGGACCCGCAATCTTTGAGAATCCTTTGATGAATCGCCTGTAATAACCGACCAATCCTAGAAAACTGTGCACCTCAGTCGGTGTCATGGGCTGCCCCCACTCCCTCACCGCCGATACCTTACTTGGATCCACAGCAATACCCCAATCTGACACCACGTGACCAAGAAACTGTACCTCCCGTATCTAGAATCCGCACTTCCCAAATTTGGCAAAGAGTTGGTGATCCCTTAGAGTCTGTTAAACCATACGTAAATGCTCCGCGTGCTCCTCTTCGGTGCGCGAGTAGATTAGGATGTCATCAAGTAACACGATGACAAACTGATCAAGAAACTCCCTAAAAACTCTGTTCATAAGATCCATGAACACTTCTGGTGCATTGGTGATTCTAAAATGGCATCACCCTGAACTCATAAGGTCCATACCACGACCGGAAAGCAGTCTTAGGAACATCCTCCTCTCAAATACGCAGTTGATGATACCCTGACCTCAAGTCGACCCCAAAGAAATAAAATTCCCCTCTCAACTGGTAAAATAGATCATCAATCCTAGGAAACGGATACTTATTTCGTATCGTCGCCTTATTCAACTCCCTATAATCCACACATAACCGTAGTGATTCATCCCTCTTCTTCACAAACAACACCGGTGCACCCCACGATGATGTACTCCGTCAAATGAAACCTTGACCCAGAAGATGTTGAATCTTCTTTCTCAAATCACGCATCTCTGAAGGGGCCATACGGTATGGGGTGCGAGCAATCGGCCTCGTCCCCGGTGCTAAATCAATTACAAATTCGATTTCGCTGCTAGGTGGCAACCCTGGTATCTCCTGAAACACATCCTCAAAGTCTCTCACCACTGGGATTGAGTCCAATGGAATAGCCACCTCCTGTGAGGTTTCCTCCTCAATGTAATACAAGTGTGAGAGTGACCCTCCCTCTGGTAACGACATTGCTATTAAGAACATCCCATGTCCTGGAATGGAAAAAATGATCATCCTCTCATAACAATCTATAGTTGCCTGATAATCGGCCAATCAGTCCATACCCAAGATGACATTGTACCCCTCCATATCTAAGACTAGGAGGTCTTCTTCTAAACTAAGCCTCCCAATCACAATGTCCACTCCTCGACAAATCGAGTGAATCATAGCCCCGTTCCCTACTGGCGACTCTACACACATTCGAAGACTACCTGCGGTCTCTACTAATCTGGACCATTTAGCAAAATTAAATTTAATAAATGAATGTGATGCTCCCGTGTAAAAAATAATACTACCCTCATAGTCATGAATGAGAAACATGCCCTCAACTTCTGGCGATGCTTGCTGCGCTGAAGGATTGGGAACATCCCGGATGTTATACACACGCCCGTAGTGCATTTGCCCCTGCTGCGGTGGGGCGGGTGGGGCTGCTGCTACTGCTGGCGGCATCTGCCCCCGTTTCCCCTTTGGGCCTCCTGTTATTAACCTCTTCCCCTCTGTGGGAACTCCCTCTTGAAGTGTCCTGTCTAGACACAGACGAAATAGCATCTCTGACTATCCCCCTGTCATTGGCCCTGTTGGCCCTGACGCGGTTGTCCCTGTTGGCCTCCCCCATTATTCCATTAGCCCTGACGATCGGGAGGAACCTTCTGCTGCTGGTTCGGGTCCGATTGCCCCTACTTGAACCCCAGTCCTCCCGGTCAGAACCCACGAGGCTTAAACTTCTTTGCCTGATTTCCTCGTTGACTGCCATTTTGCTTCTGAGTAACACTCATGTCACCACTAGTAGCTGCCTTGCCCTATTGACTCGGCTCCCTTGTTCTCTTACTCCCCTTCACATGGAAACGATGATCCTAGCAATGTACAAGTGCGGCATTAACGAAATCTGTATAAGTCACTAATACCGGATTCCCAATCAAATGTTGCCTGATCAGCAAGGCTAATCCATCCATAAATTTAGATTTCTTCCGCTCCTCATCGCTCACCTCATTTGGCACAAAGTTTGCCAAACGGGTGAAATCTTCCTCATAGTCTTCCACTAATCGGTCACCCTATACTAAATAACTGAATTTCTTTCTCATCTCAGTCTCTACCACTGGTGGAAAGTATTTACGGTCGAACCGCACCCGAAATTCTCCTATCATCATCAAATCTCGCTCCTCGGCAGTGGTAACTGACTCCCACCATTATAAGGCTACCGCTGACAGACGAAAGGTAGCAAGCATCTGTTTTTGTAGTTTGGTACACTCCAGTATGCGCAGATGGCACTCAATGTTCTTCTTTTAGTCACAAGCCTCTACTACATCTGTGCTACCCTGAAACTCAGGTGGGTGACCCTTCTAAAAGGCCTCCCTAACTTTCTGCCAAGATGGTGGCCCCACTGGATCCTGAACTACTGGTGCTATTGGAGGCGGTGTCTGGGGCTATGGAAAGTGAGCTGCTATAGCTCTCATCGCGGTCTCGACCGCCTGGGACACTATCACTGCCACCTGAGTAGTGGAAATCAACTCGGGTGGGGGTGGGGGTGGCAGTACCTGTGGCTCCTAATGAGCCTCCCTGACCTCATCCATAGCCTCAGCCCTCTCCGCTCTCTATCTCCTCGGTGGCATCTGAAATAGATTGAATCGTATAAGTACATAATTTACACAAAATATTCATAGCATAAATACGATATCTCACAAGCGAAAAATTAATCAATAGTCCTAATAATAGGGCCCTATAACAATCGAGTGCTACGCTGAAACGGAGAAAGATGCACATATCCTAAGGACACTAGAACCTGGCTCTCATACCATCTGTGACACCCCTCCTAATTAACCCCAGGTGATTAGTCTTAAATTAAATTAGAACATGTTTCTCAGTTGGATCATCCTTAGCATCACTGTTGTTTTTTCTATTTCTTTTTTTTACCACCTAAGTGAGAAAGTTAGACTCGTGCCAAATTTTATCTTTCATTAACTTAAATGAAATCTCGTGCGGAAAATAAATAAAAAAAATTAATCACAATTAACTAAAAACAACCATTCACCATTTTCTTAACTGACCTAATAAACCATCGGCCCAAAACTCAACAAGTAGAAATGAAGACAAATAAACAATCTCAACATATCTACAAAAACTATAGAACTGTGAGCGACATGCTCGAAATACTGAAGAAGTCTCCATACTAAGAATGAAAGAATGAAGCATCAATCAAACTCCCGCAACACCCACACATGCTACTGCAACGGATCTCTTGAAATTGAGTCAAGCCTGGCATCCTTGTGGCAGGACAGCTAAAAGGTTTTAAAAAAATTTTATAACAAGGGTTAGTACCCAAAAACATTTGACAAACATTTAGCAAATGATTAACTTGCAGTAATAAATAAATATGCATGCTCTCCATATTTTAGTTAGTGCCGCACTCCCTTGAGGATATCCTCACCCCTCCTCTAATCTGCACAACTAACCCCCTAATTAAATTTACCTAGGTCCTACTTTCGTGACCCGATAACTTATGTAACTCTTTACAGTTAACCTGTTCTAACCGAGTATGCCCTAAATCATGATTTTTAAGTTATTATAGACATCAAATTGATTAAATAATTTCCCTTTTAATGCTAGATAACACTCACACCTGTTATACACATAATACATTCGATACTTTATATTAATTATCCCATATATAATTATTTACCAAATTATATATTTAGTCATATTGCAGTATTCACAAACATACTGAAATAACAATAATAATAGTATTTTCCCCGAGTATAGTCTCACCCAGTATAAATTCTCAAAAGTGTTATCCCACTAGGTGTAAACACAAAACCTAGTTACCCTAAGTCAAAATTGCTCGCTAACTTGGTCAATACATATATGTTGGAGGCGGTCATATTCCTTCCCTGAAAGTGAGATGCCCCTCACCCATATAACGGACGCCCTGACCTAGGAATATACTCCCCCTACTCCTCAAGATAGGGGATTCATCCACTACGCGCAACCTCCCCCTATAGCATTAGAGTATATAATAATAATAACTATCACTGATATTAAAGCACCCACGATATATATATATAGATATATTTATAGATATAAATATATATATTATGAGTTTATAAAATATCCCGGCTATACCATATACTAAGTCCGTGACACAAGACTATTCCATTTTATTATGAGTTTATGGCCCAACTCGAATTATTAATTAATTTACACATTAATTTCCTTTGGTATCGCCCCAACCAACATATTCGGATTTACTCTCGTGCCCCAAATAAATAACACCCGAGTCTATGTCCCAGACTCAAATTATTTTGCCTTCATTTAAATAAAATTTACATCTCGGTATCGCTCAACGAATATTCCCGGACTTGTCTACTCGATACATTATTAAATCGTTCTGAATTAAAATTTTCAAAATTTAACTCTAGTGTCATACCGAATTTTTCCCCACATCCCGATTAATTTCTTTAATCACGATGTGTCACACAAAAACGCCTTCAAATTCTAATTAATTTTTATTCAAAATTAATTAGATTTAAACCCATGTATTAATTACTCAACGATTAAGGCATGGAAGAATGTTAAATTTAATTCTCTACATATAAAAGAAAACTGAGCGAAGTGTCAAAGTTTTCGGACCATCGATCGATCGATGGTCCCCCTTCGATCGATTGATCGAGCAGGTCCTCGTCTTCCTCGAGTTGAATGTTTCAGCCATGGACGCCCACCTCCAAACCCTATTTTCTTCTTCACTAAAAACTAAGCTTTCCCATAGACAAGAAACATCAACTACCTTATATGGAACCTCTATAAAGCCCAACAACATGAATAATTTCACTGTCTCTACGGTTTTCATAGATTGGGGTAAAATTTCATTCAGTCTTTAACCTATGTAAACATCAATTCCTTATCACTAAATTCGTCTCTAATTCATCCGATTTACACATCTTACCATATATAAATACACAACCCAGATTATATACGATCTTCTAATCCATTTATAAATCAGATTCATGATTTACAAAACCCCATGTTATACCCCTTTAAAACCCAATACGAATTTCTTTAATTACACACATCACATGAATATGAATTGAAATACACTTTACATGATACGGTCAGTTAACCACTTGCCTTAGGATTCATAGAGTCTGAATTTGGAATTGTGATTGCCCAAGGTTGAAGATGACTCTTTTGGCTCTCTTGTGATCCCCAAATTTCTTTGGCTGCCGTTAGGGTTTCCTAACCCTTTAAGTCTTCCCTAAAATTAATTCAGCCGTTCCCTTATTTCTTTTATTTGATTAATTAACCTTAATCCCGTTTTTTGTCTATTGGGCCAAGCCCAAGTGACCCAAATGCCCCCGTGTGGGCCCCGTTATGTCTAAAAACGTCCTGTGCCCGTTTACTACCCTCGGGTACACTTTTCTGACTATCTCGGCCCATACGGACTCAACCATACACTTAGAATTGGCATTCGGATTAATTTATAAAAATACTTATTTCGCGCCCAAATTAGTTTATACCAACTCTCGGCTGAAATAAGTACATACCCCATCATTAATACTCGAAATGACGTAAATGCAATATTACTAATTAGTTAGTAATTAAGTTTCCCTAAATATTAACCTTTCACTTCCTGATTAATATTCTAATATAAATTGCCATAATTAATTCAATTAAAATTATGGCACATAAGTAATTTTGAATTCCCGAATTAATTAAATATTAAATGCATGAAAATACGGGGTGTTACAGGGCCGATGCCAGATTTAAAGTTTGAATAAGTAAGATTAACTAAGATTAACTTATTCAAACTTCAAATCTGTGAATCTTAGTTAGAATCTAAAATGATCAAGATTGTGTTAAACATTAAATGTTGTTAATCCAAAGATCTGTTAGAATTAGTTCACTCCCATTTATGTGGTCATCAAAATTTGAGTAATAGGTGATTGTAAGTATTTTACCATATTCATTAATGGTCACTATAGATTTATATATGTTTACCTTATGCATCAGAAGTTTGAAGCCTTTGATTAAGCATCACTATAGATTTATATATGGTCACTATAGATTCTGAGTCTTGCTCGCCTAAGGTCTAGGAGCCCAAGGTTAGAACATTTGGTTCTGGTAAAGTTCTATCTACATCTCTTATAGTCGCCGTTGGAGGTAAGAATTTTCTTCAACCTAAAGGCGAGCTACCTCTTCTTGCCGTTAGACCATTACTTCGTAGGCTACGATGAGGCATGAGATTTGAGTAGACCTAGGCTACCTATATCTTTCCTCCAAAGGTGGTTGTTCTAATCGATACCTTAGGTTCACATCTTAATGAACCTCAAACTAGACCCTCAATGGAGCCAAATCGGCTCTCAAATCTCTAGACTTTACTAATGTAGGTCTCAAGAGACTTGGAGAAATCGAAGACTAAATAATTTAAGTGAAACTCTCATTCTGTGCTTTCAATTTTTCTTCGTCGAGTAAATAAAAACGGGTCCTTCCATTTTTTGTGATCAACTGGTACTAAGGTATAATATTTTTCTTGTCAAAATGACATGAGAAAATATAAACAGATAACAATGTGTCTTTTACGAAAAGAACTTAAATATTGTAATGTGGACAATAAGTTTATGTATTTGTTTCTTGTACTTATTTATTCAATTAAAATGGACGTATGGTCATCTCCCTATATATACCTGTTTTACAATGAAATTGTGGGAGGAATTGAGTTTTATGATGTCTTGGTTAAAATGAGTTTTTGTGACCTATTATTTTGGAATTAATGTTGTGAATAGAAGCACTCCTCTGTATGCTTGTAACTTTAGCATTTATTATATGTATTTAAGCGTCATTAGTAAAATTTTGAATTTAATCTTGATGGAGATTGAATAATCACTATCTAATTTACAAGACTATATTAACTTAGAAATTTCCAATTTTTTGGATTAGTTCTTTTGATTCAACGCATAATAGAGTTTGTAATCTTCTTATTTTCCCTATTCCCCTGTCCGCCACATTAGAAACTTGATGTTTCGGTGCCCTTATTTTTATTACGGTACAAAAACAAATGTCTTAAATGCGGCACGTTAGATATTTAACTTGGTAGCTCCTCGACACTAGTGTTCTTGATATCCAGGTATTTGTAGGTTTCTTAGACTCTCCACTGATTTGGGAAGATTTCTAACCTTGGTTTCTCGTAAGTTTAAGTGCATCAATTAAATAGCCCAACCAACGTGTCAAGTATTATTTTAACAAACACCCCCGATAGTTCAAGGACCTTAGTAACTTAAAATTTGATGATATGTCTCTCAGAGAATGACGAGCATGAATTTGTTTCAAATATGAAGAAAGAGCAAAGATAGTGTCACATGGTTTGGCATAATCAGATGATTTCACCTCTGTTTTAGACTAGGCACTTGGTATTTTCATTCTAGCCTTAACTCTTTACTGTCACATGTTGTGTAGAAATTCTTTTAGTCTGATGTTGCCATACTCAGAGAATGACGAGCATAATTATGTTTCAAAGATTAAGAAAAAGAAAAGATGGTATTACATAGTCTACCAGAATCGGATGATTCCACCTCTGTTTTAAACTAGATGCTTGGTATTTTCACTAGAACCTGAATTATCTACCATCATATGTTGTGCATAAATTCTGTTATTCTGATGTCGATGACAAGCATGATTATGTTTGAAAGACGAAGAAAGAGCGAAGATGGTGTGACGTGATCTGACATAATCGGAAGCTTTCACCTCTGTTGTAGACTAGGCGCTGGTATTTCCATTATAACCTTAACTTTCTACCATCATATGTTGTGCACAAATTTCTCTTAGTCTAATGTCATCACAGTCAATTATCGCATTATGTCATGAAGTCTAAATGTCTTCACCCTCCCACTATCACTAATATTAGTGACATGGATCATGCTTCGAAAGATCAGTTCCATGAGTTAGTCCTCTACCACCTTCTTCATTTTAATTCTTTTTCTTTCTATAATAACCCCCTCTACTACCTAAATTCAATTCAATTGTTTTTCTTTTGATAGGAAAACCATCATAAAAACACAATAGTACATGCAAAAGTGCTTTAGGTAGAGTGGTAGGTCAATCAAACTCAAAAAGATTTCATTCACATGTTCAAGCATGGAATTGTAGCTCAATTGCCAATTAAGGCTATCATGAACCTTCTTCCAGTGGAGCCATTTATTACTTGAACACATGAGCCCCCCAATTTCCACTATTATGAGAGGCAACCCATCACATTTATTCACAATCCCTACGGCTAATGCTTCCAGCTCTTTCGGATAACTGCTATTCGGGTGACTCTAAAAGGCCTTACAGAAGAGGGCCCATACATCACTCTCTAGAAAAGGATCAAGACTTTGTACATGACTTCTAGGGCCCACCGAGGTCTCTGCATTCGGATTTCTTATTGTGAATATAGTTCTACTCCCATAATTATTATCCAAAAATGCACCTCTTATTCTAATCCAAAGAGGTATGCTCCAAGCATCATTTAAGATAACAACATATCTTTTATCTAGAAAATAGTCAATTAACATCTCCACAATTTATCTGTAGGACATTGAATCCATGCTTCTGGGATTCACCATTTGATTTTCCTTGAAGAATTATTTGACAATGCTTCTTAGCAGTTCTTCAATCTCATTTTTTAGTGATACAATGATAAAATCCCAACAATCAAACCCTCTCTTCATTACCTAGTCGTTGTAAACTCTTATAACTAGAGTGGTCTTATCTAAGCCTCCCTTTTCGACAATTGGGATAATGGCCTGTCGGGCAGTTAATCGAAAAAGATTTGAAGGTTTTTATTTTAATATAATTCCCCCCCAAATGAATTATATTGTACATCACGTGTCAGTGAAGGGGAGACAATAATGAACCTTAACAATGGTTTTAACAATAATCATCTGCCATAAAAAAATTATAAATTATATATATCATTAGATTCTAACAACTTGCTAACATAGTATACAATATAAAACTCATCAATTATTTTGAAGGGCATGCATGAGAATAGTTGAATGGTTAATCCATCCCTCTCAACTCTACGTGAACAATATCACCGTGTAAATGAAATTTAAATTGACTTTCTTTCATATTCCACAATGGAATTAACTTAAGTAAAACAAAAAAACACATAAAACAACCAGAAAACACAGAAAATGAATTCATTCTTAAAATGGACATATGGTCATCTCCCTGTATTTACACGTCTTACATTGAAAAGGTGGGAGGAAATTGAGTTTTATGATGTCTTGGTTAAAATGGGCTTTATGATGATTTATTTTAGAACAAATGTTGTGAAAAAGGCACCACTTTGTATGCTTGAAAATTCATTAAATTCTGCATCAATTATATGTATTCAAGTATTAATGGTCAAATTTAGAATTGAATCTTGATGGAGATTGAATAATTACAATCTTATAAACTAGCCTATATTCACTTAGAAGTGAATGTAAACAGATTATTAGGATGACTAAATTTTATCTATTTATCTGGAATTAAATTTCATACGCATAGTGTTTTCTTCTTTGCATTCTCATCTTATTCTACTGATATTTTATTTGTGTTGTTCGTTGTTTGTTTTATTACCTTTCACCCTTGTCAGATATTTATTTAAGAACAACTTGTTCATAATACTTCCAAATAACAAAGTAGTTTGATAAAATTTCGCTAAAAAGTTATGGCATTGGCATCCTAGATGTCGGTTATCGTTCAAAAGTGATATTCAATTTTTTTTGTAAATGGTATTGATATAGTTACATTCAAGTGTCCTGTATATGCATCGATATTAATGAAATGTTTTCCCCTTAATTAAATGAACTGGGTTTTGCGGGTCAGACACTGGTGCTATATGTGTGTGTTATAGATGCTGGGAAGGTGGGACTATTGGGAGTTGCATGGGAACTAACGGGTGGGAGTGCTGGTAGCGGCTTAGGGAATGTGTGGGTAATGTGGGTTGGGTACGGATAGAGGATGGGTGTGCTTGTTTATCATGAATATCTCGGATATTTGGATTTTACAATTTGGAGACATATAGATATTGTATAACAACACATCTACTGACTTTTTTGTACATTAAAAAAAATTATGATAAATTATCTTTATCTTTGTTCATTGAATTCTAAGTTACCAATTCACAACTTATGTTTGAATTTGAACGTCCAAATTCTCATGAATTAGAAGGAACCGAGATACGAAATACACTGTCTCAAACCGAGAGTGGTAATTTGAAAGTTAATATTTTTAGTGAATACTATTATTAATGTAATCATGGGTCAAAATTTAAAATATCTAACTAATTTGGAATTTGGTACATTGATTTTAAACATACTTCACTAAATATAAGACGTACTAAGAAGAAATTTGATATTCCTAAATTGAAAAGGAAGGAGTGTATTGGTTTTTTCCAGCACTTCCAAATTCTGAAAGCTAGTAACTGAATACAGAATCCAACAAGACCTTAGTTAAAAAAATCTCAGCTCCTCCACACGAGATGTAATGAATTTCTACAGATATATCTTTCTTTCTCCTTTTTAAAATTTTGTCAATTTTTATAGCCCAAACGTGACAAGTGTGTTTTTAAAGTCATTGTTCATTTTCATGTGTCTTGTGTTGCAATAAATACTGAATTGACTTCAACATAATTTAAAAATATTATTTTGAATTACGTAGAACCATCTAATTTTTCATTTTTTAGAAAATATGGAAGCCCCATACTACAGACAGAGACTTCAAAGGACCATACATGTTTTAGTTTATTGCTTATGTTTTGATTTTCTTGCTTTTTTAATCAACATTTGAATAAAAAAGTATATCCTACATTATTTTTTCTTGCTTTCACGTGTTGAGTACATGTGATACTAGTGTGTGGGAGTTTTAAATGTCCCATTGAGTCTGTGCATAGGCTTGTAATAAAGAAATTGGTTGTAACTTTGCGACTTTGTGTTCACTTTATATTGTCAGACTCAGATGCATTTCCTTTATGAATTAATCTTTCTTGTTGTCGCCTATTGAGTAGACATGGTATTAGTGTGGAGACTTTTAGAGTTCAGTTTGAGACTGTTCATAGGCTTGTAATAAAGAAATCGATTGCAACTTGGTGACTTTGTTTTTACTCGATATAGTCAGGCTCATAGTATAACTCAACTCTATAGGTTAATCCATTAAGAGGTTTTTGATTTGGAATATTATTAATCATCTTGCATCTCAGAAGGAATCATACCAATATGACATTGTAGAATATTTAACAAGTGAAATAAACCAATTCACATATTCAAAAACAGTTGATATAGCTATGGAATTATCCCACCAATGTAACTTAAAAATAATACATAAACATAGATTTTCAAAGATTATAGTGATGCAATGGATCCATGATATCATTCAAAAAACAGAACAAAAATGTCAAAACCTTAGTAAACATTAATTAGTTTTTTAAAAGAACGTATTGTAATGGAAATTAGTAATAAACATGAACTTACCTTAAAACTTTAATGGCAATGTATTAAGGTACATTAACAAATTAAGAACAATGAATTTAGTTTATTGTGTCATCATAAGTCTATGGTTAAAAGGATGTATTGTAGTTGTCTTCTTGAAAGTCCAATAGAATGTTTATGAAATCAACACAGGGAAATCTCATCAAGCGTTACCTGTGTTACATCCAAACCAAGTACACTTAATGCATACATTTTAATTTTAAAAAAGGCACCAATATAATGTTTTCACATTTCAAATGTATAACCACATTGTAATATGGATCAAACGTAGAGGAATCTCGACCCTTCACATGTTAAAGAGTCAATATAATGAAAGCAAATGAGGATGATGTTTAACTAATTAAACCCCGATGGACCTACGTCATGCATGAGTCACAAGTAGATGGCAGCTAAATATCATAACACTTAAAGCTATGAGTCGAGATACAAACTGAACAGTAAGCGTATAGACTCACAAAAACTCGACAAAAATCAACCTATGCGTCATTAATTTATCTTATATTTTGTGAATATAAAGACAGTAAGCTATGAACTGAATAGTAAGATAATTTATTCTTATATTTCTTGAATCTAAAGATAGTTGTTGGGTCATGACTCACGTGTCATTAATTCTTCTGGGATAGAAGGCCATAATCTAGTATGAGAAAAGGCTTATCTGACATTCTATGTTCTCATGATTTCTTTTTTATTTCACTTTCAATTTGTCTCACATTTACATTTATTGGTCATGTTTTGAGGAATGCTTAAATTAAGATTTTTTTTCCTAAGAATTAGTGTGATTCAATTAACACGTCTTTTGGGCTATGTGTTTTCTTTTATTTAGATACCATGGAGTTTTTTAAAGTTATGTCCAATTTTTAGTTTCATTTTGTGCTATTTTTACTCTCTTTGGGAGCTTTGAAATGTTCTAGAATCGAAACTACATTACTGGATTGAAAACAAGATAGAAGAAAATCTAGATGCAAACATGATGCGTACAAATATTCCTAGGTAACACGTAGTCTCTCTCAATGCATATACACAAGTAGAACAAAAAAACAAAATAGGGCACAGTGATGAACACACGACCTTTTGATTGTTTATATATATATATATATAAATAGTTTTACTATTCCATAAACATATAAGATAATTAGAGGCTATGACATAAGCTTTCTGAATCATAATCTTTCTAAATCCACCGATCTCCATGCCTTTTCCATATGGTTAAGACAGGTGTCTTTGATTTCAATCATTCTTCTCCCAAAAAAAACGCTTGAAGTTTGATCCAATGCTTTTTTATAGTTCAACCATAGAGAATCATCAATTATATATTTCGAAACTAATCACATACTTGAAGCTTTAGTGATGAGGTTAAAATCAATTAATCCCAGGCATCTTTAACATTTTTCTTTGCATAAAAATTCCCATCCTTCCCATTGGTATTTGAATCCATGAATTTCATTGCCTCCTCAAAAGATTTTATTCAAAATAGAGTCAATCCTTTTAATTACTGATTTGGAAGGTTGAATAGATACCAATAGGTAAAAGGGAATATAAGAGATAACATGCTTGATCAGAATATATTTACCTCTAGTGGATAACACTTTAGCTTGTCAACCACCTATTTTTCTTCTTGGTGAATCAAACAAGCTCCAATACAATTTAATTTTGTCCCCCCCTTTAAACAAAGGGCTCCCTAAGTATTTGAGTGGAAGAGCCTTAAACTTGAGATTTGTGCTTTTAGCTATATTATTTCGTCTTCTCGGTTCCTGCTTCTCATTAATGGTAAATATACTTTTATTGAAGTTTATATTATGCCCAATTATTAATGAAAACATGTCAAGGAACTTCATTAAGTCCTTTAAACTCTTTTTATCTCCTCTAAAGAAAATCACTATGTCATTATAAAATGATAAATGAGAAATGAGTGGGCTTTCACTTGGATGATAATGAGGTTATGTATAGCTATTATCAATCATTTTATCTAATATCCTGCTCAGGTAATCAACTACAAATATGAATAGACTTGGGGACAGGGGTCCTTTTGTCTTAAGCCTCTGGTTGAGTGGAAGTATCCCTTGGATTGACCATTAATCATTATTGAAAACCAATTATTAGATATGCATATCCAAATAAATTCAATCCATTTTTCCCCAAATTCAAAACCTCTCAACACATTGATTAAAAATTCCAAATGACATTTATCATAAGACTTTTTTTCCAACAATTTTGGTAACAGGATTCCCCAAATCCATCAGGGTCTAGTCTTGAATCTGCATTAAGATCATTCATTGCTTGGTACACCTCATCTTCATAAGAAAACATCTCCAACATATCTTTAATATCGGAGATGATAATTTTTGGTATCATATCTGATATTTCATCATTAATAGCATGAGGATTAGTATTTAACAAAAACTAGAAATGACTCACTATGTAGTTGCATACCTCTTGATAACCTTCAATCTTCAAACCATGGTTGTCTTCAATACTATTGATCATGATTTTTTATGATTGGACTTTTTAGTGGAATGAAAATACCTGGTATTAGATTCACCAACCTTACACCATTTTATCAATGTTTTTTGTTTCGAAAATATCTCTTCCTTCTTCAAGGCTTCTAATAAATATTCTCTCCCTTTATTAAGAGAAATTCTATTATCCTCCTTCCTATCAGATTCATAATCCAATTACAATTGAAGCAATTCATCTTCCAAATTCTTCACAGTTTGAAAAATGTCTTTGAAGGTCTCCTTATTCCATTTTTAAGAATCCTTTTTTGTCTTTGCATTTTAATGGAGAAATTTCTCATCCCAGTTGTATTAGTGTCCTTATTCCATGAAGACCTTATAATATCATCAAAATTCACACGTGATCTCCCCAGGTTTTGGAACCTGAAGGCTTTGGGGAAAAGGTTCATTTATGATTTCACAACATGACAGTGAACTTTATACCTGACAGTGACAGTGAACTTTATACCTCTAAAAAATCCATAATTTCCCATAAATATTTCTACAACCTCCTTAAAATCCATATCTGAAATTGAACTTATCCAACTTTTATTTATCTACTTTGGGTTCCATAGGGGCAATTAGTGGAAGTTTATGAATTTTTAACAACTTTTCCAATCTTCGTGTGCAAGATTTCTTTGACACTCCTCTAATAATGTTTCGAACAAGAACGTTAATCATAAAAAAAAAAGAGACTCTAAGTTTTTGTTAACTTCAGATCTAGATCTAGTGACTTTTTTATAAAGGGAATCTTGCATCTTAGGATTGTTGACTGACTTCAGTTATTTAATCAGAGCCTGGGACTTCACATCTTTAAGCACTGCCTCTTTTATCTCATTGTATCTATGAATATTCCTTCCAATTCTATGGGAAAACATTTGCAATTCTTCAATTTTAGGGAGACCTTTTTTATCTTCAATATCTCCAACAGTTGCATATAAGTGGTTAGTAGCAAAGTGGTGATTATAAGGAGGTAAACGAGTAGCTCTTAGTGAAAGAGAGTTGTGACACCCCTCCTAATTAAATACCGGGCGATCACTCCTTTATTAAATTAAATCAAGGTAAACAGTTGGTTCATTCTCAGTATCACTGTCGTTAAAAAAAAAATTCCAATTTAACACCCTAAATAATTAAGCTAAGTGTCAAAACATTTTTCATACAAACTTCCAAATTTTAATTAAAGAAAAGATTTTTTTATACAAAACACGTTTCTACAATATGGAATCACACCACGATGAACTAAAATAAAACCATACATTCGTCAATCGAATGTCAACATAATAAAACGAAACATCATAACCATCATGAATAAATCCCGTAAAACAATATTGGAATAACTGAAATATAAAAATCCCAACAATAAATGAAATGATGAAAAGGGCGACACGTGCCCAATAAATGAGAGTAGTAGGAGTGGATTCAACAACAGAAGCCGTCTACTCAAGTGACCTGCAACTCCCACCTAAGCTGCAGCTCGTTCTTCTCAAAGGATCCTAAGCAAGACGCCCCTGTGGCTGGGCACCTGAAAATATACATATATATACACAAGAGAGAGAGAGAGAAAAAGAAACGGGTAAGGGCCCGAAAGTGTGTTTGATTTTAAAATACGTTAAGCAAGTATTTAAATTGATACAGGCCAATGCAAATCATATTAGTTCGACACTCTCTTGAGAAATTCTCACCTCTCTTCTAATGTGCACGCCTATCGTACTAACCTTCCTAAATAATTTAGTTTATCTTAACTTACTCCTAAGTTTTCAAAACCGAACGATGACAATGTTTTAAAAAGGTTACTTTCAATATGTATCACCCCTCTCGTTTTAGCTTCATTAAATTATAAAGTTTCCCAGTGTCTTCTCATACTTTCACAAAACAAGTATTTAATAATTTGAGTCAACAACCATGTTCTACTTATCAAATCACAGTAGGCGGTTTAAATTTTATAACCTCATATATATATTAACTACTCGTATAATATATATATATAACGGCACCCCAACTAAACTATGGTGCGGGCATACTTTGCTATCCAATCCCCGTATCGCTCACACAAAGGGAAATAGAAGTTCGGAATCACTCTCGAACTGTATTAACATATACAAAACAACGTTGAGGCGAAGCATAGATTCCAAGTCCAAGAGGTCAGTACATACCCACACGTCTCTTAGGACCGTCCGACTATCAATCTGATAGCCCGTACCTAGGATCTCTATCTTCTAGGGTATGAATCAATATCCCCCATAAAGCAACACAGGATAAGATCGTCCCAGCGCGGTAACCTCAGGGATAGCAAGTAGCGCGGGTACGTTTTTCACATGAATATAATATATGTACACACAATCATATAAATATACTCATTTCATCATATTAATATAGGTTCCTCTCATAACCCATAGGCACAACATTTATCCTTAATTTCCCATTATTATGATTACGTATAAGGTTTCGTCTCTAACCTTTATTCGAAGGGTTTTCTCACTCATTACCTAATACACATGGTTTATATCCTCACAAATCTGAAATTCAGTAAGGGACTTTATTTGATTCCAACGTAACTCTCTTACGTACCTCACCCTTAAGTTATAAATCTATCAACCTAAAGTAAATATCCCATAATTACCATACTTGTTGAAGATTAATGGTTCTAACATTTATCCATATACCCTACTGGTCCTCAATATCTCCCAAATCCTTTTTTTTAGAATGCCCAAAGGTTATTACACGATAAATTAATTTAAGTAAATAAACAAGAGGAATAGGAGTCCGCCAGGAGGGGTCGATCGATCGAAGCTTGGGGCTCGATCGATCGAACCTTCGATCGATCGAAGCTCTATGCTCGATCGATCGATTAAGCAGGTCTGGTAAAAAATTCTGCAGAAATTGCAATGATGGGATTGATTAATGTTCTTCATCAAAACTCATATTTTCCAACACTAATCGGCCCCAAAAGTTTACTGTTAACATACTAACATAATTCCAGATATCTTTAACGTTCAGCATGCGTGTATACATCATTAAACATGGTTAAACAACCTAAAATCTCATCTAATAATCAAAACCCTAAAGTTTTCTTAACTTTTGTTCTAATCAGTTTTCTCCAGAATTTCCTTCTAACATAACATCACAAATTTGTGGGTTAATCATCTACTTCACATATTATTTCCAGAATATAGTTATAACGATTTCTACATGCAAATCCCTATCAAAAATTGGGGTTTTCTTCCATTGATTATACTCCTAATCATTCCTACACTAATATGATTATTGCACCAACGAAAATATGCAAGTTAAACACTTGCCTGGGATTTCAGAGGTCTACTTTCCTGCTGATATTGGTGTGGTTGCGTTCTCCTCCTCGCGATCTACGCGTTGGTGGTGACGGCGGTGAAATCGGTGGTGTTTTGGGCCTTGAATCACCTTGAGAGCTCTCTCATCTCTTCTCCAATGGCCGTTCTAGGGTTCTGAATATTCTAACCCTAAAAGGCTGACTTAAATGGCTGCTAAGGATGGCTGAAATTCGTGGGTTTAATTACCCTATTTTGTAAAATGACCAAAATGCCCCCCGGGTCACTAATTAAGCCTAAAAACATCCCGAGACCCAAACTAAACCCCCGGGTACACTTTTCTGACTATCTCGACCCTTCCGGACGCGTTGGCACACTCAAAACGACCATACGGACAACTTATAAAATATTCCCTTTTTAATTAACATAATTAGTCCCGACGTGACATGGGCATGTCCCTACTTAAATTTCCGAAATAATCATTTAATTCATCTATGACATTCAATATAACCAATATAATATATTACTATGCTCATTAGTAATATTCAACCAGTTTCCCATAATTACTAACTCTAGTCACGTTAATAATTATAACATAATTAATTTCCGGATTTTTATTAAATAAATCATCACATTAAATTTAATAAATCCCCAAATTTAATATAGCATAAAAGTACGAGGTATTACATACTTCCCCCCTAATAACGGAATTTCATCCCGAAATTCGGAAAATAAGGCATACCTGGTAAAAACAACTCTGGATATATCTCGCGCATATCTGTCTCACGCTCCCAAGTGGATTCCTCCACATTATGATGCTCCCACTGGACTCGCACAAGTGGAACTACTTTCGACCTCAATCTCCTCTCACTATAGTCTAGAATAGCCACTGGTCTCTCCTCCTAAGAGCTATCAGACTGTAAGTCTATCTCGTCTATCGCAATGTGAGTATGGGCCATATCATCCCGAAGATATCGTCTCAATGACGAGATGTGGAATACATCATGGATGCGATGTAAATGTTCTGGCAATCCCAACCTGTATGCTACTGGCCCAATTCTCTCGATGATGAGAAATGGTCCAACGTACCTCGGAGCCAACTTCCCCTTCTTACCGAACCTCATCACTCCTTTCATAGGAGATACACGCAACAAAACTTGATCTCCCACATTAAACTCACGGAAGAACCGTTTCGCATCGGCGTAGCTCTTCTGCCTGTCTTGGGCTACCTGAATACGACTCCTGATTATCTCAATACTCGCGGAGGTCTCCTGGCTCACTTCTGGTCCTAATAACTTGTTGTCCCCTACCTCGAGCCAACAGGTTGGAGAACGACAAGGCCTGCCGTACAAAGCCTCAAATGGAGCCATGCCAATCTAAACTGATAGGAGTTATTATAAGCAAACTCTACCAGTGGAAGGTGTGGTTCCCAACCTCCTCCGAAATTGAGAACACACATGCGTAGCATATCTTCCAACATCTGATTAGTACGCTCTGTCTATCCATCTGTCTGTGGGTGGTAGGCTGAACTCAGTCTCAACTCTGTACCCATAGCCTCCTGAAAGCTTTCCCAGAAATGTGACACAAAAATCTTGTCTCTATCTGACACAATATTCAGGGGCACCCTGTGTAATCTGACAATCTCAGCGACGAACAACTGGGCATACTGACTCGTGGTATAATCTGTCCTTACTGACAGAAAATGAGCCACCTTGGTCAGACGGTCTACAATCACCCAAATAAAATCGTGGCCCCGCTGTGATGTAGGCAACCCTGTAATGAAATCCATGGAAATACTTTCCCACTTCCACGCGAGTATTTCCAACGGCTGAAGTAATCCCAACGGTTTATGATGGTCCACCTTCACCAGCTGGCAAGTAGAACACTTGGACACAAATTCAGCGATGTCCCTCTTCATCCCACTCCACCAGTACTGTCGTCTCATGTCCTGGTACATCTTATCACCTCCCGGATGTACTGCAAATCGGGACCCATGAGAATGAGTCATCACTTCATGACGTAGCTCCGCTCCTTTTGGAACCACCAATCTCCCATTAAACCATAACCCACCATCCGAACTAACAGAATAGGACTCAGTACCCTCGGCTAGAAGTCGTACAATCTGCTCCTGACAAAACGGGTCTGTGGTCTGTGCCTATGTCACCCTCGTAATAATTTCGGGTGTGACTGACATGATGGATATGAACGAACGGGCTACTGCATCTTGGTGACCCAACTCCTTCCACTTTTCTTTCCAAACGTCGGCTACCTCGTCTACCGGTCTACGGCTCAACGCATCAGCAACTACGTTGGCCTTCCCCGGATGGTACTGTATGTCGAACTGGTAATCTTTCACAAACTCTAACCATCTGCGCTGACGCATATTCAGCTCTCGCTGAGTGAACAGGTACTGCAGTGACTTATGGTCTGTGAACAAACGGAATTTCTCGCCCAATAAATAGTGCCTCCAAATTCTCAATGCAAAGACGACCGCAGCTAACTCCAGGTCGTGGGTGGGGTAATTCTTCTCATGCGGCTTAAGCTTGCGGGAAGAGAAAGCTATAGCCTTATCCTCCTGCTGAAGTACTCCCCCAAGTCCTCGTAAGGATGCATCTGTGTAAACCAGGTACTCTACACCCGGCTTCGGTAAAGCAAGGATTGGTGCCGAAGTAAGCTTGTCTTTTAGCTCGTCAAAAGCTAATTGACAAGCATCATCCCAAACATACGGTACCCCTTTGCGAGTCAAATTCGTCAACGGACCCGCTATCTTGGAGAATCCCCGAATAAATCTCCTGTAGTATCCGGCTAACCCCAAGAAACTACGTACCTCTGTCGATGTCGTGGGCTGTCCCCACTCCCTCACCGCTGACACTTTGCTCGGGTCAACTGCTATGCCTTGCTCAGAAACAACATGGCCCAAGAATTGTACCTCTCGCAACCAGAATCCACACTTCTCGTATTTAGCATATAACTGATGATCTCGTAGAGTCTGAAGAACATGCCTCAAGTGTTCGGCATGCTCCTCCTCGGAGTGTGAATATATCAAAATATCATCTATGAAGACGATGACGAACTGATCGAAGAACTCTCTGAATACTCGGTTCATCAAGTCCATGAAAATGACTGGGGCATTTGTGAGTCCGAATGACATCACTCTGAATTCATAGGACCCATACCTCAACAAGAAGGCAGTCTTTGAAACATCCTGCTCTCTAATTCGTAACTGATGGTACCCCAACCTAAGATCTATCTTCGAAAAGAAAGTTGCTCCCCTCAACTGGTCGAACAGATCATCAATTCGAGGCAACGGATACGTATTCCGTATCGTGACCTTGTTCAACTCCCGGTAGTCCACGCACAATCTCAGTGAACCATCTCTCTTCTTTACAAATAATACTGGAGCGCCTTAAGGTGAGGTACTCCTACGAATGAAGCCCTGTCCTAATAGCTGCTCAATCTGATCTCGTAGCTCTCGCATCTCTGCCGGAGCCATACGGTACGGTGCGTGGGCTATAGGTCTCGTATCTGGCAATAAATCTATAACGAAGTCTATCTCACGACTGGGCGGTAGGCCTGGTATATCCTGAAACACATCGGAATACTCCCTAACAACTGGGATCGAATCCAAAGGAATCACAACCTCCTTAGAGGTATCCTCCTCAATGTAATATAAATGAGCGGTCGAACCTCCCTCTGGGCGAGGCATCGCTGCTACAAACATCTCTTGCCCCGGAATGGAAAAAACAATGCTCCCACCGAAGCAATCAATCATGGCTCTATAAGATGCGAGCCAATCCATACCAATAATCACATCATGCTCGTACATGTCTAAGACTAGCATGTCTGCAGGCAATACCAAGCTACCAATCTCTACCCCTACTCCCCGGCATATAAAGAATATAAGTGACCCACTCCCCAGTGGTGAGTCGACACATGTCACGGTGCTCTCTGCTGTGGCTAACAACCCTAAGGACTTCTCAAAGTGCGTAGCTATAAAATAATGCGTTGCCCCCGTATCAAACAAAACTTTACCCATAGTACCATGGATAGGAAACATACCCTCAATCGCGGGTGGTGCCTGTGGAGCTGCTGCCTGGTGGACGTTATAGACGCGTCCATACTGCAATTGCCCCTGTTGCACTGGAGCTGCTGGAATGGCTGGTAGGGCTGGCACCTGGGCTGGAGCTGGAAGGGCAGGTGGGAAGAGTGGTCTCTGCGGCTCATTACGGGCTCCCTGCTGCTGTGGGGCCCTATCGCCCTCTGGGCAATCCTGACGCTTATGGCCGTGCTTGCCGCACACAAAACACCGGCCTCTGAAATTACCTCCCCTCTGTCCCTGCTGGCCGTTACCTCCACGCCATTGGCCCTGTTGGCCCTGATGTGCACGCTGTTGGCCTTGCTGGCCCTACTGCTGTCCCTGCGGTCGGTGTTGACCCTGCTGGCCCTGCTGATTAGGCTGACCCTGATGGCCCTGCCTGTATCCCCCGAATCCCTGCCTAGAATCACCTGAACGGAATCGCTTAGTAGGGTCCCCTTGATGGGAACTCTGCTCGTGCTGACGAGTCTGTCCATGAGTTAGTGCCCCACCGGCACTATTACCCCCGGTCCTGCCCTGCTGGCTAGACTCTCCTGCTCTCTTGCTTCCCTGAAGGTGGAAGCGGTGATCCTGGCAATGTAGTAACGCTGCATTGAGTACATCAGTGAAAGTACTCAGGGATAGATTTCCAATAAGGTGCTGACGGATCCTCCAAGCTAACCCGTCGACGAACAGCAAAATCTTCTTGCCCTCAGTGGGTGCCTCATCCGGCACAATGGTGAGAAGTCTCGTGAACTCCTCCTCATACTCTGCTACAGTAAGATTATCTTGCTTCAGATTTAGTAGTTTCCGCCTCATCTCCGTCTGCACTGCAGGTGGAAAGTACTTGCGGTCAAATCGCTCCCAGAACATCTGAATAGGGATCGTGTCCCTCTCCTCCAAAGTAGTAGTGGACTCCCACCACTGCAATGTGGCCCCCACCAACTTAAAAGAAGCCAATAACTGCTTTTATACTTCGGTGCACTCATACATGCGAAGATGCCGCTGGATGTCTTTCTTCCATTGGCTAACCGTGACAATGTCGGAGCTACCGGAGAACTCAGGGGGATGTGCTTTCTGAAAAGCATCCCGAACCCTCTCCCATGCAGATGGAAGTTGTGCTGGTACTGGCGCCACTGCCTGGACCTGGGGTGGAGCCTACTGAATCACCGCTATCGCGACATTCACCGCCTGAGCAACTATGGCGACTACTTCATTAGCATTCATTGTGCCTGGTGCCGGAGCTGCTGGTTGCTCGGCCTGGGCACGTCTATCTTTCGGAGCACGTCTCGAAGGCATCTGAAACGTGAACAAAATTTATCAGTCTACAGTTATCATCGAATCTCAATTAACTGAAGACTTAAACTTAAAACCAGGAATACAACAAATCCTAAAAATAGGGCTCTATAGCAAAAACGTTAAGCTGAAAGCGAAATAAGCCGTACCGATCCTATGGACACTAGAACCTGGCTCTGATACCACCTGTAACACCCCGTCTAATTAAATACCTGGCGATCACTCCTTTATTAAATTAAATCAAGGTAAACAGTTGGTTCATTCTCAGTATCACTGTCGATAAAAAAAAAATTCCAATTTAACACCCTAAATAATTAAGCTAAGTGTCAAAACATTTGTCATACAAACTTCCAAATTTTAATTAAAGAAAAGATTTTTTTATACAAAACACGTTTCTACAATATGGAATCACACCACGATGAACTAAAATAAAACCATACATTCGTCAATCGAATGTGAACATAATAAAACTAAACATCATAACCATCCTGAATAAATCCCGTAAAACAATACTGGAATAACTGAAATATAAAAATCCCAACAATAAATGAAATGATGAAAAGGGCGACACGTGACCAATAAATGAGAGTAGTAGGAGTGGAGTCAATAACAGAAGCCGTCTACTCAAGTGACCTGCAACTCCCACCTAAGCTGCAGCTCGTTCTTCTCAAAGGATCCTAAGCAAGACGCCCCTGTGGCTGGGCACCTGAAAATATACATATATATACACAAGAGAGAGAGAGAGAAAAAGAAACGGGTCAGGGCCCGAAAGTGTGTTTGATTTTAAAATACGTTAAGCAAGTATTTAATTGATACAGGCCAATGAAAATCATATTAGTTCGACACTCTCTTGAGAAATTCTCACCTCTCTTCTAATGTGCACGCCTATCGTACTAACCTTCCCAAATAATTTAGTTTATCTTAACTTACTCCAAAGTTTTCAAAACCGAACGATGACAATGTTTTAAAAAGGTTACTTTCAATATGTAGCACTCCCCTCATTTTAGCTTCATTAAATTATAAAGTTTCCCAGTGTCTTCTCATACTTTCACAAAACAAGTATTTAATTATTTGAGTCAACAACCATGTTCTACTTATCAAATCACAGTAGGCAGTTTAAAGTTTATAACCTCATATATATATTAACTACTCGTATAATATATATATATAATAGCACCCCAACTAAACTATGGTACGGGCATACTCTGCTATCCAATCCCCGTATCGCTCACACAATTGGAAATACTAGTTCGGAATCACTCTCGAACTGTATTAACATATACAAAACAACGTTGAGGCGAAGCATAGATTCCAAGTCCAAGAGGTCAGTACATACCCACAAGTCTCTTAGGACCGTCCGACTATCAATCTGATAGCCCGTACCTAGGATCTCTATCTTCTAGGGTACGAATCAATATCCCCCATAAAGCAACACAGGATAAGATCGTCCCAGCGCGGTAACCTCAGGAATAGCAAGTAGCGCAGGTACGTTTTTCACATGAATATAATATATGTACACACAATCATATAAATATACTCATTTCATCATATTAGTATAGGTTCCTCTCGTAACCCATAGGCACAACATTTATCCTTAATTTCCCATTATTATGATTACGTATAAGGTTTCGTCTCTAACCTTTATTCGAAGGGTTTTCTCACTCATTACCTAATACACATGGTTTATATCCTCACAAATCTAAAATTCAGTAAGGGACTTTATTTGATTCCAACGTAACTCTCTTACATACCTCACCCTTAAGTTATAAATCTATCAACCTAAAGTAAATATCCCATAATTACCATACTTGTTGAAGATTAAAGGTTCTAACATTTATCCATATACCCTACTAGTCCTCAATATCTCCCAAATCCTTTTATTTAGAATGCCCAAAGGTTATTACACGATAAATTAATTTAAGTAAATAAACAAGAGGAATAGGAGTCTGCCAGGAGGGGTCGATCGATCGAAGCTTGGGGCTCGATCGATCGATTAAGCAGGTCTGGGCAAAAATTCTGCAGAAATTGCAGTGACGGGATTGATTAAAGTTCTTCATCAAAACTCATATTTTCCAACAGTAATCGGCCCAAAAAGTTTACTGTTAACATACTAACATAATTCCAGATATCTTTAACGTTCAACATGCGTGTATACATCATTAAACATGGTTAAACAACCTAAAATCTCATCTAATAATCAAAACCCTAAAGTTTTCTTAACTTCTGCTCTAATCAGTTTTCTCCAGAATTTCCTTCTAACATAACATCACAAATTCGTGGGTTAATCATCTACTTCACATATTATTTCCAGAATATGGTTATAACGATTTCTACATGCAAATCCCTATAAAAAATTGGGGTTTTCTTCCACTGATTATACTCCTAATCATTCCTACACTAATATGATTATTGCACCAACGAAAATACGCAAGTTAAACACTTGCCTGGGATTTTAGAGGTCTGCTTTCCTGCTGATATTGGTGTGGTTGCGTTCTCCTCCTCGCGATCTACGCGTTAGTGGTGACGGCGGTGAAATCGGTGGTGTTTTGGGCCTTGAATCACCTTGAGAGCTCTCTCATCTCTTCTCCAATGGCAGTTCTAGGGTTCTGAATGTTCTAACCCTAAAAGGCTGACTTAAATGGCTGCTAAGGATGGCTGAAATTCGTGGGTTTAATTACCCTATTTTGTAAAATGACCAAAATGCCCTCCCGGGTCACTAATTAAGCCTAAAAACATCCCGAGACCCAAACTAAACCCCCGGGTACACTTTTCTGACTATCTCGACCCTTCCGGACACGTTGGCGTACTCAAAATGACCATACGGACAACTTATAAAATATTCCCTTTTTAATTAACATAATTAGTCCCGACGTGACACGGGCACGTCCCTAATTAAATTTCCGAAATAGTCATTTAATTCACCTATGACATTCAATATAACCAATATAATATATTACTATGCTCATTAGTAATATTCAACCAGTTTCCCATAATTACTAACTCTAGTCACGTTAATAATTATAACATAATTAATTTCCGGATTTTTATTAAATAAATCATCACATTAAATTTAATAAATCCCCAAATTAAATATATCATAAAAGTACGGGGTATTACAAGAGTATTGGTTTATAATTAAGGCATCTTGACATGTGATTTCTTGATTTTGAATTTGTTAGGTATTCTTTTTGATATTCCATTATCTAATCTGTTTCTTTTTTGGATCATATACTAGATCAATCCTGGGGTGCGTTACGATATGTTAGTTTGCTTTTGCAGTTTTATTTTCTTGTTTTAGTATGTATATCATATACTCGCTAATGCCTAACTTGTGTGCTTTTATTAATTTTTAACATTTCATGTCCCATGCTTATACTATGTGCTTTCATTAATTACTTCATTATATTATAGGTATATAATCGCTAATGGTTGCTGTTGTCATGTCTAATATGTATAACAATTGTTGTTATATATGTTATATATAACATTATAGTATAATATGTATAATAATTTTGTGAATTGAAGTTCTTCAATGTTTAAAATTGGTTTTGTTTGTATAGTGTTTGCTATCGTATTCGAATGGAATGGACCAAACGAGAAAATTCATAATATAGCATTGGGAGAAAACAATGTTCGGGTTTCCATTTCTAAAGTTATTTCTTCTAGTGCCATCCTCCCGATACCTGTTCCAAGTGAAATGTATTTTGTGAAAGAGGCTATTGGGTCATATGTTTCTTGGCCCAAAGAGTCACTGTTGTTGGTATTTGAGGTAAACCATTGGTTCTTATTCTTGTCCATAAGTTTGTGTTTGTGCTATGAATGACATTGCTTTCTGACATTTCACATGATTCAATGAAAAATGAAATGGATGTTAGGAAAAAAGCAGGCCATGAGAAAGAGAATGATATCTTCGGTGAAAGTAGATGTGATATAATAAACAAGAATGTTGATTGCGATTTAATAACTGCCTTCACCCATAATTTATTTATAATGAAGACAAATCAAATAACGATTCCCCTGGAGCAAGAGATGTTTGGAGAAGATAAGGGTCAATTCTATGTTTTTAAGAATGATTTGTTACACTTTTGTGCATTGAATCCTTTAGATGTAACGTGCATTGCTGCATACATGAGGTATAACTTGATTTAATCGTGTTATATAAAATGCGTAGTGACTAATTTAGTTACTTACTTTTAGAGGTTCTTGTATTATAAGTTTCAGTCCTCCCGAGAAGTGTTTCAATTCTTCAATCCCGAGTCTTTCAATGGTACAAAAAAATTTGGTTTAACTCGACTTATTGGAAAAAGGTTGGGGAATGCAAAAAAAAGGGAAGATTTGTTTCATTCCTTACAATCTCGAAGATATGTAAGTAGTTAAATTAATTTTCTCCACACGAATAAACAAATCTTTATTATGTTATGGACTATATAATTATGAAAAAATTCGATTTACAAGTTCCATTGGGTATTTATTGTCATTGATTTGTCCACAAGAACTATTTATTGGTTGTATTCATTGAATACGATACCTAGTGACAAAGATAAGATGTATATCACTACGTGAGTATAATATAATTTTTTATTTTGTTTGACATGCATTATGACTGCATTATTATTGAACATTACCTAATACACATCTTTGAATTCTCTTTACATGTAGTGATATTAACACATTGAACATCGATGGGAAAAGGCATAACGCATTGTGGAGTTGTATTAAGTTAAATTTATCATATAGTTGTTGTTATATAACATGTATCAGCTTTATATATATATATATATATATATATACATACTTTTTACGAAACAAACTTTTAAAAAAATCACTTATCAATTGAGATCGTCCCATATGTTGCACTATAATGATTGTCCGTAGTTTTCAAAATGCGACCCGGTACAAAACAAAAAAATATAGTTAGTCAACTGAAATAGCGAGTCAAATATTATATAAACTATGATAATTAGTGAAACGTTAGTCTTAATATTTCAAATGCGGACACTATTACTTATGTATGAACCGATTAATCCCGAACTCCATCATTCATATGGCATCTCAACCATTAAAGAACTAATGTACTGGCC
Organism: Sambucus nigra; assembly: GCA_949130495.1. Classification (NCBI taxonomy): domain Eukaryota; kingdom Viridiplantae; phylum Streptophyta; class Magnoliopsida; order Dipsacales; family Adoxaceae; genus Sambucus; species Sambucus nigra. Next base: position 280,964,372 of record OX422209.1, read on the forward strand.
AAGACTTCAAAATGGCATCTCAACCATTAAATAACACTATTTATAGAAAACACAAATAAACATATTTTCTAGAAAAAAAAACTATTAATTAGAGGGTTGGGACCAATTCCTTATGATAATATCCAACTCATTTTACACCTTACTTGCAAGTAATAACATGTGACCTCTTTCAAATAACCTACATATCATGCAATAACAACATTAGTGAACATAACGAAAATAGACATCAAGTGTGTAAAGGGACTACTTGGACTTTACCTGTTGCGAGGTGAGCCCTTTATATTCTTCCTCTAGTGCCTTTTATTACAATCATTCACATCCCTATAACTGTCCTTTTAATACTTGGTTAATATATTTAAAGAATTAGTTCTTCCATATTAACTATATTACATGTGTATTGTATACTATATAGTAGGGTGTGAAAGGGAAAAAAATAAAAAACAGTCCTTACTTTTATAGAGTAGAGTGTAAACAATTTCAAACTAAAAATTAACATAGCAAAAAGTGTGGTAGTGGCTAAATCTTGGTCAATCAACTATTCAACATGATATTCCATGAAAAAACATGTGCATCGTTGAATAGTTTATGATGAAATAAAATTGGGTGTAAGAAAGAGACCATCATAGCAGTAAAAACAAAAGAAAATGAAAAATCCAACTTTTGAAGAAATTAAACTCACCATAAGCAAATCCATATTTGAGTTTTTTTTCCACATAAGCAGGGTATGTGCCATCATTTGAAATTTCTTGAGGTGATATCAATAACTTTAGAATACTATTATAAAGAGTCGAACATGAGTTTCCATCTCGACTTGCACACATAAGAAAATCCTCCATGCTTAGCAGTACACTGTTATACTATCCTGGAAAATCCCCCGCATCTCACTTACATTCTCATAGATTTCAGATAATCTTTAGGACTCTGATAATTTCAGATTGCAACGCTCCTTCCATTTCTAGCTGCAACGCTTCACTTAGTTCGTATTAGATATTTGCACTACTTTTTTTATTGAAATTAATCCTAAAAATGTAAGTAATATAAAAAAATCTGAATGGAGATGTAACATATATTACAATGTTAGAAATATAAAAAAAACGGAATTGAGATGTAACATATATTACAGTGTTGAATAACCTACTCTAATATGGATGACAATATTGATTGTTGGAACAACATATGTATCACAACTTTATCTAATATTTACAAAACAGGGCCAACAATTTAGAGCTATGGTTTCGAAAGAATGGGAATATACACTCCTTACATTCATATCTGGTTTGACGTCATCAATGCAATAGTGCACTCATAATCACTACAAATTAAAAAATAGTACACAATGTGTGAGAGAGAAATGGAGCGCAAGAGAGAAGGTAGATCGAGAATACCTTAGACATTTAAATGCAAAGTCCATAATCCACTTTACCTAAGCTCTTTCACTGCACATCCAGTAACAATAATTTCAGTGTACACATATAGAAAATCACTAATGATTCATAAACAACCAAAAAATGTGTAATAAACAACTAGATCCTATTAGATGCACTATATGTAACAAAAAAAACAAGTCTATGTGAAGAAATATTCATCAGTGGCACAAAAAATTATGCCACAAACTCAAATCCCATGAACAGTTTTGGACAGTCATTTTATAAGAGAGCTTAAATTGGTTGGAAACTGGACCCTTTGTAGCCATATTTCAAAGTTTTGAGCTACAACAACCATAAAAATAGACAGATCAACTCAACTAACGAAACCTTCTGACATAGATGATAAGGTGAGAACTGATGCTAACAGAACTATCTCATCACCAAATTATTACATATGTGTGTTGTTGATTTTTTTCTATAAACGTGAACTGTCTATTTCACCCTCCTGGTTGTGAACATTTAGAACCCAAAATATAAAAAAATGCAAATCAAAGAAGTACTTAATTGTTATCACTTCGCAACCACCTTCCACGCACCCCTCCTCCAAAGCCCCTGCAATACTCGTCGTTCTAATAACTCCTCCAAAACCTCAACTTTGTTTTAACTCTCAATTTCAAGAAAATCCCCAATTCGAAATTTCAAAAAACCCAAAAATCTAGACTTTGAAACAAATGGTTCAAAGTCTTTAGAAATCGAAATCTTAAAAAAAAAGCCCCAAATTTGGAACCATATCTATGGTGATCTATAAAATACATGGCAAAGAACACTATATCCCCAAAAATTGATTTTAAAAACAAAAAATACCTAGAGAGGAAGAGAGAAATACCAAATGGTGATCTAGAAAATATTGTTCATGCTTGTGGTTTCATATGGATGTAGAGGAAGAGGGAAAGGAGATTCAGCACGGGCTGAGGGGAGAGGCGGTTCGATTGTAGAGTCAGAGGATTTGTAGCGAGAGGGATGGGAGCATGACTGAATGAGGGAATGGGAGATTGAATTAGGGTTTTTCTCCCTCCCCATTTAGATTTTTGACGTGGAATAGTGTGAATCCTTAGATTTTAGGGGTGGGAGAAATCTGAGCCATTTGATTAATTGAAATGAAACCCTTGGATCTCAACTGTTAAATTTTTGCCTTGTTGTTAAAATCTTGACCTCTAATTAAGTTATCTCTTTATGAAATAGTAACAAAATTTTACTCATTATTCTCTCTCTCTCTCTCTCTCTCTCTATATATATATATATATATATATATATATATATATATATATATATATATATCGGCAGTGCCCTTTGGTCGAGTGAGTTCGCCTTCCTGTACTTGACTTGAATCCATCTTTCTGAACCGGCATTCTTCTTGTTTGGGATGAAGGATTCTATTGAATGATTGGTAATAGGAATGCTTATTGTTTCGTCACACACATTCAATGATGGATTGGGATCTTCTATTGATTTATTTGGAGGTGAGGTCTTCTTCCTACACATGCTTAGATAGAACATCCGTAACACGAATGATTGGGAGGAATTCATCTATTGATTGCCAGTAGGAGTCCCAATGCTTTATTCCCGTAGCCGTGGAAGCTCAGCTTACTTTGTTCGTTCTTATAGAAGATTCACTTTCTCTAATAGGGAGAAATAATATGAATTGGTGGTGCTGCTAGTTCATAGTAGGGCAAAGGTATTTTTCAGCATAGACCCTTCTTCCTCTTTTCGATACAAAAGCAATGGTGTGGGGAGAGAGAAAGAGAGAATGTATGGGTGGTATGAAAACCATAAGCGGAGGCATGGGTCTTTATCATTAAGATGAAAAGCCTTCAAAAGGCTTTGCGGGTCTAATGATAAGGGTGCTCAGGGGGGCACTCCTTTTTTATATATTTTTGCATTGGATATAGTAACATCTGCGCCTCCTCTAGTGGGAGTCTCCCTCTAATAGTCTTCTTATAATCATGGAAATACTTCAAAATTCAGCAACGTCCACGGGATTTGTCTTTCTTAGAATTGGAAGAAAAAGATTGAAATGACTGTTCAAAATTGCACCTATCCGTTCGGAAATAGAGCCCTTTTAAAGCGACATTCCTAAGCCTAAAGAGAATCATGGAATTCTCTCGTAATTAGTTTTTTTTGTTCGATGATATATATATATATATATTAATACGGATTATATGATATATATATATATATACCTCATATATGATATATATCATATATACCTGATATATATCATATATATCATACCGATATATATAATACTAATATGATATATAAGATATATATCACGTATAATATATATCAGGTATAACATATATATATATATATATATATATATATATATATATATATATATATATATATATATATATATATATATATAGAGGCCCTCTCCGGTACATATATATATATATATATATATATAGGTTTTATCGATATCATAGCCCGGCCCGCTGCGACCCTTGACAAAAGATCTCCCTTTGATGCACCAGGAATCTTCGGCTCTTAACCTATAATGATAGGTAGGAGCAATGTTTTTCCTGTGCATCTACTTAAAAGGACCCTCCCCTTACTTATAGAAAAGTTGAAGCGCGTTGTGTTAAATGTGCGTACATTGCGCTTTGTAGAGCATTCTAGAGTTGAGCTGAGCTTGAGAAGAATTGGTCGTTGTTAGACTAGCTCTAGCTTGAAAGCGTGAACCTAGATCGTGTAGCCTATGCTAAGCAAGCCTACACTGGTCTGGGAATTGGCAAGAGCTCTTGGCTAAGGCATTTCTTCGATTTACCTTGACTTGGAATATATATTATATATATATATATATATATATATATATATATATATATATATATATATATATATATATATATATATATATATATATATATAATAAAGTAGGAAACTTATGTATGTCATAAGAATTATAGATGATGTCATCAATATGATTTATTCCTGTAATGCCTCTTTTTCCCCTCACATCTTTGATTCCCCCTATTTTTTTAATTACCAAATTTACACTTCAATTCAAAATTAGGGGTATTTTCGTAAACACATGCTATACACACTCTCACCACAAACCCTCATCCACTTACTTCACTTCCCGAAATCTCTCTTTCCTTTCCTTTCCTTTCAAATCATCCCCCCAAATCGTCTCTTCAAGGCTTTCCCTCCAGTGCCCCCTCCCGTGGTAAGGTCTCTCTCTCTCACCCGCATGCGTCTCTCTCTCTCTCTCTCTCTCTCTCTCATGCACACTTCTAGGGTGCGATTTTGCAATTTTAATATGTAGTTCTGCTTTGTTAGGGTTTTTCGTATATGGTTTTGAAGTTTTTGTTGTTTTCGTATACATTTTCGTAGATCTTATTTCTTAGGGCTTTTGGAATGGAGTTTTTATGTTGTTAATGGTTTGTTTGTGCTTATAGTTTTATGGTTTATTCTTATAGGTTTATGCTTTGTTTGTGTTTGAACTAATGTTCTACCTATATCAGACTTTACATGCTTTGTTAGTATTTGAACTATGAATTTTATTTTTCTTTTTTATCATAGTCAAATAAGCACTGTTCATTTCAAATATTTGCATCAATATAATCCTAACCTATCAAATTAGTGCTGGTTTTGTGAAAACTCTATTGAAGGTCCTTGGGATATTATTTGCGCCTACGGTGATATCAATTTGTCGATAGATTACTGAATTTTGTCAGTAAATGTTTTGTTGATTAATGATATTGATTTCTGTATTGATGTTGTTCATGTATAGATTGATGTTTTCTGGTGGAAAATATCTTTTACAAAATTAAAAATTATGACTGTTTTTATGCATTCAATCACTTATAAAGTTTTAATGAATCGATATTTACTTTGTGTTTGGAAAATAAGCTTTTGTATTGAAATTGACATAATTTATCTTTTCCTTTTTTAGATTTCCATATTAGTCTATTGTTTGTGATTTTTGAGTTTGATTTCGATTGTGTTTCATTTCGATAAACTTTGGAATTAGATCTTGGAGCTCGACTCAATTATCTTTGGTTTATTTGGTCAAATTAAGTACACTCTTTCATTTTTATGACATATCATCTCAGACTAGCTTTCAATTTTATCTCGTACTAATTTTATGAAGCATTGCAGAGTATATTTCTCATTTTTGTATATATTAGGTTTGATGTACATTTTTATGAAGGATTGGTACTAACTCTGATGTACATTTTTTGTGATTTTTGTGTTTGATTTTGACTATGTTTCAGATGAACAAACTTTGGAATCATATCTTGGAAGCCAACTCAGATATCTTGGGTTCGTTGGGTCATATACTAGCTCTGTATTATTTTTAGTATATATCATCATATACTAGCCTTCAAATTTTTTGGTACTAAGTTTATGAAGGATTATGCTTATTTTGTGTGTGTTATATTTCTCTTTGAAGAAGTTATTTCAACCCATAATGTCTATCTTTTTCAAATTCTCAGCGATTTACATTCTAGACCAAAGAGAAATCACGTCATTGGTATTTTTTCATCACATTTTGATATTGGGTTTGTTAGGATTGGTTTCCTTCTTAGTTGTTCATTTATTCCAATATATGATTTTGATTGATTTTTTCAAATCATCAAGCAATCGATGAAGCTCTTTCTCTCTCATACACATAGGGTGTAGTTTGTTGGGTTTCATATAGTTGAATTTCAATATATTGTGTTCTAAACTTTGAATGGATGACCTGAAGTTTATGTAATATATCGAGTTACATGATTAGATTTTAGTTGTGGTCATTTTGGATCATCAGATGGGTTACTTCGGTGAGTTCTTGGCATAGGACTTCGCCATTTTTCTCATTTCGAATCATCAGATGTGTTTGAATAAATGTATGTTGACTCCCAATGCTCATTGTATGTTATTTTTTTGAATAAATGCATGTTTAGTTTTTTAAATGTTTGTGGGTAATATAATTTCGTGTTGTGCCTAACACGGCACGACATGACACCAATTAGATACTAACATTACACCACACTAAATCATGTTTTTACCTAATCTGAACATGTTTCGTATAAAACCCGACATGAGCACGACATGAGACATGCCACAACACGCCATGCCACAACACGAGCACGACATAAGATTACAACGAAGAAGTATAATCTATTTTTGCATTGGGTTCTACCTTAATATCATTTGCGAAATTGTATGTAGTTTTGGGTTTTACCTTTTACGAGTCGAGCCCAAAAAAGTCTTTACATTCTTTGATATTTAATTTTTTCTTCAAACCATGTTGTTAATCATGGTTTCATCTGTTACACTTTCATTTCAATAAGTATGTGATCAGAGTCCCACAAACCATACTCTAAAAATTTTCTTCAAACCATACTTTAAACATTTATATGAAATCACTATACTCTAAATACTAGACAAGTATGTGATCAGAGTCCCTGAATTAGTAGAAGACCTCTATTTGAGATACCTGATCACATAATTAGTAGCAGTTATATGTTTGAGAAGTATGTGTAATTACAATTCTCATGTATCTCAAATATGTACCTGATTACTCAATTCTTAGGTATCTCAAATAGTTGCACAATTCTCAGGTACCTCTATTTGAGATACCTGATTACACAATTCTCAGGTATCTCAAACAATTAGTAGAAGCTATCAATTCTCAAGTATCTCAAATATGTGATCACATAATTAGTAGCAGCTATTTATGTGAGAATTATGTGTAATCAAGTATCTGAGAAGTATATGATCAGATATCTATTTGAGAAGTACTGATCAATCGAAGTAGATGAAACTTCATTCTCAGCTATCACATAATTAGTAGCAGCTATCTTTGTAATACTGCCCAGCTAAGTCCACTATCTTGCCAAGGTTTCTCACCTCATTCTCTTTTGTGTCCTTTCTTACATCATATTATTCATTTATCCTCACATCAAGACGATCATCTGCGCTCTGTACGGGATAAAACTGAACATCATGATTAACATATTTGTAACAAAACATAACTGGTACAGTGATTCTAAGTTGTGATATTTATCTATTGGTACAGTGTTTCTAAGTTGGTACAATTATGTACCAGTTGTACAGTGAAAGTGTTCAGTGATTCTAAGTTGTAACAGTGTTTCAAAGTTGGTATAGTGATAGTGTAATAGTGTGCAGTGATCTGTTAGTACATTGATTCTAAGTTGTACAGTGATTCTATATTTGTATAGTTATTCTAAGTTGTAACAAAACAAAACATAATTGTTGGCATAACAAAACAAAACAAAAACACAACTTATAATGATGGTGTAGTGTGTTAATCTTTGAATTCACATGGATAAGCAGTGTGGTGTAGTGTAGTGTAGTGTAGTGGTTTGTTACAGTGATTCTTCCTACTATAATATTTCCCATATTACCATTCTTTCCCAATGCAATGCATAGCAAGTGATCACCTGGTATTCATGTTAAATGCTCAATGCAATGAACCAGTAGTCAAATAGGCACGAATATGCTGAATTCCCCATATTCTTTCCCAATACAATGGACCAGTCATCATGTTAAGTGTCCCATGTTAGAATGACTAATCTAAAGTGAATCGATATTTACTTTGTGTTTGGAAACTAAGCTTGTGTATCGATCTTGACCTAATTTTTCTTTTCCTTTTTTGGATTTCCATATTAGTCTATTGTTTGTGATTTTTGTGTTTGATTTCGATTGTGTTTCAGATCGACAAACTTTGGAATTAGATCTTGGAGATCGACCCAAATATCTTTGGTTTGTTTGGTAAAATAAGGTATACTCTTTCATTTTTTCTACATATCATCTCAGACTAACTTTTAATTTTATTTGGTACTAATTTTATGAAGGATTGCAGAGTATATTTCTCATTTTTGTGTATATAAGTTTTGACGTACATTTTTATGAAGGATTGGTACTAAGTCTGACGTACAATTTTTGTAATTTTTGTGTTTGATTTTGATTATGTTTCAGATGAAAAAACTTTGGAATCATATCTTGGAGGCCAACTTAGATATCTTTGGTTCGTTGGGTCAAATCAGGTTTACTCTGTATGATTTTTAGTATATATCATTGTATACTGGCCTTCAATTTTTTGGTACTAAGTTTATGTAGTATTATGCTTCTTTGGGTATATTTTTTTTAACTATTATGTCTTTTGTGTGTGTTATATTTCTCTTTGAAGAAGTCATTTCAACCCATAATTTGTTATCGTTTTCAAATTCTCAGCGATTTACATTCTACAACAAAGAGAAATCACTCCATACCTCGCCTACGAGAATGACAATTTGTAATTTTTTCATCACATTTTGATCTTGGGTTTGTTAGGATTGGTTTCCTTCTTAGTTGTTCATTTATTACAATACATGATTTTAATGATTTTTTCAAACCGTCAAGCAATCGATGAAACTCTTTCTCTCACACATAGAGGGTGTAGTTTGTTGGGTTTCATATAGTTCAATTTGAATATATTGTGTTCTAAAGTTTGAATGGATGACCTGAATTTTATGTAATATATCGAGTTACATCTTCAAATTTTAGTTGTGGTCATTTCGGATCATCAGATGGGTTACTTCGGTGAGTTCTTGGCATAGGACTTCACCGTTTTGCTCATTTCGGATCATCAGATGTGTTTGAATAAATGTTTGTTGACTCTCAATGCTCATTGTATGTTATTTTTTTGAATAAATGTATGTGTAATTTTTTAAATGTTTGTGGGTCATATAATTTCGTGTTATGCTTGACACGACACGACATGACACCAATTAGCTACAGACATTACATAACACAAAATCATGTTTTTACCTAATCTGAATATGAATCGTATAAAACCCGACATGAGCACGGCATGAGACACTCCATAACACGAGCACGACATAAGATTACAACGAAGAAGTATAATCTATTTTTGCATTGGGTTCTACCTTATTATCATTTGTTAAATTATATGTAGTTTTGGCTTTTACCTTTTACGAGTCGAATCCAAAAAAGTATTTACATTCTTTGATATTTAATTTTTCCTTGAAACCATGTTGTGAATCATGGTTTCATCTGTTACACTTTCATTTCAAGAAGTATCTGATTCGAGTCCCACAAACCATACTCTAAAAATGTTCTTCAAAACATAATCTAAACATTTAAATGAGATAACTACACTCTAAATATTTGAGAAGTATGTGATCAGAGTCCCTGAATTAGTAGCATTCCTCTATTTGAGATACCTGATCACATAATTAGTAGCAGTTATCTATTTGATAAGTATGTGTAATTAAAATTCTCATGTATCTCAAATATGTACCTGATTACACAATTCTTAGGTATCTCAAAAATTTGCACAATTCCCAAGTACCTCAATTTGAGATACATGATTACACAATTCTAAGGTATCTGAAATAATTAGTAGAAGCAATCAATTCTCAAGTATCTCAAATATGTGATCACATAATTAGTAGCAGCTATCTATTTAAGAAGTATGTGTAATCAAGTATCTGAGAAGTATGTGATCAGGTATATATTTGAGAAGTACTAATCAATCGAAGTAAAAGAGACCTCATTCTCAGCTATCACATAATTAGTATCAGCTATCTTTGTAATAATTCCTAGCTAAGTCCACTGGCTTGCCAAGGTTTCTCACCTCATTCTCTTTTGTGTGCTCTCTTACATCATATTAATCATTTTTCCTCACATTAAGAGAAGCATCTGCGCTTTCTACGGGATGAAACTAAATAGCATGATTAGCACGTTTGTAATAAAACATAACTAGTACAATGATTCTATGTTGTGACATTTATATGTTGGTACAGTGATTCTAAGTTGGTACAATTATGTACCAGTTATATAGTGAAAGTTTTCAGTGATTCAAAGTTGTAACAGTGATTCTAAATTGGTATAGTGATAGTGTAATAGTGTGCAGTGATCTGTTAGTACAGTGATTCTAGGTTGTACAGTGATTCTAAGTTGGTACAGTGATTCTATGTTGTAACAAAACAAAACATAACCGTTGGCATAAGAAAATAAAACCCAACTTATAATAATGGTGTAGTGTGCTAATCTTTGAATTCATATGGATAAGAGGTGTGGTGTAGTTTAGTTGTTTGTTATAGTGATTCTCCCTACTATAATCTTTCCCATCTTACCATTATTTCTCAATGCAATGCAGAGAAAGTGTTCACCTGGTATTCATATTACATGTTCAATGCAATGAACCAGTAGTCAAATAGGCACGAATATGTTAAATTCCCCATATTCTTTCCCAATACAATGGACCAGTCGTCATGTTAAATGCCCTATGTTAGAATGACTATATAAATATAACTATCATAATACTCACTCTCATGTCAATTTAAGATCCGTGACTTGACTTTCAAACTTCTTGAAAAAGTTGACTTTTATATAACCAATGACTGAAATCAAATTCTTTAAACATCTTAATTGTGTTCCTTATTAAACATAAGCTAGAAACTTTAATTTTAATCTGAGTTTTTTTAACTTGAATACATGAACTATTGGATTGCATTTATGTAGTAATTGGATTTCATTTAAGAAGCATTGGGTTATTTGGTTCGAATTTGAATAGGTATGGTTCCTATTTCAAATTTGTGCCACTGTCTTATACGTAGCTACTACACAACAACACATAGCTTCTACGTAGTAGCCGCACGTAGCTACTACTCTTTTATAGGAAACAACATGTAGATACCACTGAGTTCCTTAGACTTTGCATGTAATATGTGCTTTTTATTTACACTATCTGACTCAAAGCATTCCACTTAATTCTCGCAGATTTGCAACCTCAGCTAGAGTTGTAGGCTTCTTCCGAGAAGCATCCATTTGTTGCTTACTAAACAATATGAATGATATGGAGAAACAGGGTATTATTGGTGTTAGATTTTATTTTATCATCTAATTTGTTCGATGTTACAGGTATGCTTAATATTGGTGTTAAATTTGTTCATATACTTATTGCATTATTGTGTCAAGTTGCATTATGTTAAGTCCACTTTTGTCTGTATACTGCCATTTTCTTATCTGTATGCTACCATATACATACTCCATGTTTATTATTGTCTTATTCCAACATGTTTTTTTATATTTTTTTCATTCATTTGGTCGGTGTTAGTCGTGTGTAATGTGATAATTTAACTTGCTAATTGTAGTTAAAAAAATAAGAAGTTTCTTTTAAACCATTAGCTCACCTTTGTTAAAAACTACAAGCTAACTGCCTAGAATCATTTATCTTATTGTTTTACAGTTACATTCCTTTCCTTTTGCGGCTTTATTAATTTACGAATTTATTTTTGATTTGAGACTTTATTCATTATCCAATGTGTTGATTAATTATCCAATGTGCTGTTTCTACTATCTTATCGTTTTGTATGTATGTATGCATTTACTTTTTGATGTTTTCGAATTATTTAATCACCCCATTTTCTGCTCCATTCCTCTTATTTATTCTGCATCGAAGCAAATATATTGTTTTTTATGGGATAATGAGTCTCAACCATGTCTGTTATCATCTTCTTCTATAAATCAAACATGCAGTCTCAACCATTTCTAAACATATACTTTTTTTTCTTTATTTTTATTAGTTTCCATAAAATGTTGCGATGTAATCTTGATGCATTTTTATTTTGCTTCCTTTATGTTCTTTGGTAGATTCAAGTGGAAAAGAAAACTGTCAAAGATTTATTGGTGTGATGTCAATCACCAATTCCATGGTCTTGGTGTTCGAATTACAGTTGCATTGTGGTGTGTTATGTTCTCTCTAAAGCACAATCGAAAAGGTACTGAAGAGTTATAAATTTACCATTATCTTTACTTTTTAGACTTAGGTACCTTTTCCACTGTGTACTCTAGAGAGAACAGTACCAAATATTTTGTTGAAGTTTATAACAGAACAGATATAAACTATTATCTGAATATTTTGTTGTTTACCTTATTCTTTGCTAACAATGGGTCTCTATATTTTGGTACGTTTTATTCTTCTTTTCTGTTTACTTATTTTTGGTTTTGCATTTTTTTAATTTCAATATTTTTGCACTTTATTTGAATGTATATTTTGATGCCTGATCTTGAAAAATATCTTGATTTGAAGTTTTTATAGGTTTGGTCACCACCCTTTAGATGTTTTTAGGTGATATTTGCCTAAGAGTATGTGGAAGATGGTTAAAAATTGATGCTTTGGTAAGGATAATGAATCTTCGGGTCTTTTTCCCTTTTGTCATTTACGTGGATAGTAGTTTATAATTGTCATTAAAAGAAATTTGGACAAAAAAAAAATTCTTATCTCAACCAAAAATGCAAATAGGTAGGCAACTGTGTGAGTAATAGAATATCAATTAAAGAATGTTAAATCACCATTACATTAAATACCATACCTTGGATATTTGTCTTGCATGTTCTTATATAGGTTTTGTATATTTTTATGATTTGTGTTTGATTTCGCTCAAAAAAAATTTGTGGTATACATCCATACGACATATATATTATTATTAGATTTCTCAGATGGTTCGTTATAATTTCAAAGAAGTACGTTATTTGTTGATTTAAGTTCATGCATGAATGATTATGATGGTTTATATATTGCATGTGGGTTCGATTATTTTGATTTGATTTCTATAATTGTTAGAACTTGATTTATTACAGATTTTTGATGATTTGTATGTTATGAATTTGAATTTGATTTATTACAGAATTTTGATGATTATGATTGCAGTGTATCATGGATGCATTTTAAATATGATAAGAGGGTTCTCAATTCTTACTTAGAGTACATTGGAATTCTCACTAATTATATTTTCTAATTTCTTAATGATGAATTTGGAATTGTTCTGATAGTTCATTTACATTTTTTGCAGGGCTAATTTGGCTTTGATGAATCCACAATCGTACATTGGAAATAACAACCGGTGCATACGACATTAACACGGCTAAATCAATGCACAATAGCATGCCATTGGAGATCGATAACCATAGTATATTCTCACAAATCTTTTGGTCAGAAAACTAGGATGAGGACTTAGTATGGAAGTCAAAAGGCTTGAAAACGCACTAAACTCTATTTTGGTTAAAGAAGATTATGGTTTCAGATATAGGATTATAGTTTTGTGAATTTATTTTTTTAATTTGCTTTTGTTAGATGAAGGTCCCGAAGAATATGTCCATAATTTTTATAGTATATAATTAGTAGCTATAATTTGCTTTTGTTACCCCTCAAGTGGGGTGGATAGTCCAATAAACAAAGGAGATTATGTCCATTTTTTATAAAATTTATATTTTGTTAATTTGAGGCACAATATGAATTCGATTGATGAATATTATATATTTAATGTTATATGTGAATTCACTCGATGAATTTGGACTATTTGAATGTTGTTGGACTATTTGTTTTTTGTTAAGCAGGGTCAATAGCCCTACAAATAAAGGAGATTATAGCTATTTTTTTAAATTACATTTTTTGTTAGGGAATGGAAATTTTGACTTTTTGCGATGACGTACTTTGAAAAATTTCACCGTTTTGCGATTATCAGCGTGCCTTCAGGCACGGGCATACCTTAGTGTATATATATATATATATATATATATATATATATATATATATATATATATATATATAATATGAGACAATGGTGTTATGAATAGTAACGCATGCATGATAAACATGTATGATAAACATGCATAAGATTTTATGTGTTGCATGCTTGCATGCATACACATGCATGAATGCATGCATACATACATAGATTATTATTTTTTTATTAAAATATTTTTTTAAAATTTTTTATTATTTTTTTTAAGATAAAAAAACGGGTTATTATGGATTGGGTTTTATCACAGGGGCAAATTTATCACCGTGCCCTCAGACACGTGCATTCGCTAGTATATATATATAACAACATATATATGTACTAGTATATATATACTGCTGCTGTATATAAAGAGTATATATATATATATATATACTCTTTATATATATTTGATAAACATCCCTGGTCTGGAACCACGACCCTTTTCAATTAAAGGTTTTGTCAAAAGGCCCATCGATTAGTCTTTAATGACACAATATCAAAGATCCAAGAGTTTTTTGTAAGGAAGAGACGAATGCTCAATTTTGCTATCATAGAGAATGAGGTAGTTGGCATATGGCCATGTGAATTTGGAATTTTAAAATTTAGTTTTTCAGTACAATGATTTTTAGCTAGATGGATGAGGTGCACTTGACAGTTTTTAGTTGGCCAAATATCTTCTTTTTTGTGAATGCAGGCCTAGATAAGAAATTGGATCTCTAATAGGATTGATACAAGGAGATCCAATTTCAGCTTTTCTCTTCACATTGGTGTGACAGATTTTAAATGAAATAACTCTCATTGAGCCCATGAGTTGTTATGAACTATTTGTTTTGTTGTTGGAGTATTTTATATTTTTTGAATAGGGTGGATAGTCCTATAAAGAGAGGAAATTCTGCCCAAAATTACAATAGTTTTTACACTTGCTTGTGTTGTATAAAAAATATTTTAGACTTGTACTCTTTATTATTTGTTTAGTAGTAATGTTTTGTGTTAACTAGTGCCTAATCCAAGGAAATGGTACTCTTTATTGCAGGTATTTTGTGTTGAAGTTCATGAAGTACTTCATGGAGGATCCTTCCATACCTTTTGAAATAAAGGTATGTTACCAATGTTCTCTTTTTGTCCTATTATATAAAATATTGTTTAGTTATTAACTATTATATACTGTAATGATAAATTCAATTCTATCTTCAATTTTTTAGATGAGAAGATTGTCTGGTAAAGTGACCTACACGTTGAATGAGCTAAACGAAGTTCAAATGGAGTTCATTGAGTTCATTATGGATTTCCGAGTTATTGTATTTTGCTCCATTGTAATGACAATTTGTTGAGATGATTGTGGTTTGATGAAAACTATGTTGATTATATTTGATTGCAGGGCTACTCATTTTGGGGTGGATAGCGTCGAGAACAAATTTGATCGAGTATTACGTTCGACAACGTCCTAGCTTGAGTATTATTTTGGATTGTGGTTCTTATGATGTAATTCGCAATGCTAGTTTTTGGATATTTTGATGTATCATCACTATTTTTAGGATATTATCACGTAGATAAGTAGACGTTAGTTAGTTTTTGGATAGCTAGTTTTTGGATATGATGTAGCTTAACATCAATTTGATTCTAAATATCTTGATGTATATCAAGTTAGTGATATTTATGACATTGGTTATTATCTATTTGCAATGGTTGATTTAACATCAAATAATAGTTGTCTATTGATGGAGTAATGATTTTTTTTAAGTTTTTTATATTAACATTTATGTGAGTTTTGAAAAAACTCTCATAAAATATTTAAAACTGACATAAATGTGATTTTATTTATGTGAGTTTTATGTGTGTTCTTAAAAATTGAAATAAATGTGATCTTATTTATGTCAGTTTTATGAACATTTATGTCAGGGCTTTATATGTCAGTTTTGAGAATTTTTAAAACTGGCATAAATGGTCATTTATGTGAGTTTTTGACTGACATAAATGACCATTTTTCTTGTAGTGCCCATTGAGGTTGGGGAGCATAGTGGCACCACCGGATAGTATGTTCTTCACAATGTAGAGGCCACTCCAATTGGGCTAGAATTTCCCTCTGGAGTCCCAACTGGGATTTATGATTTCTTTAAGGTCTAAGTCCCCTTCTTGGACACCAAGATCCTTGACACTCTTGTTGAATGATCGTTCTATGAAGTGATGGTACCCTTGTATTTGATATAGACCTTTCAGTATCCTTTAATCCAATAGTGACAACTTGACAACATGGCTCCGATGGAATTTTTGCTCACATAATTTATTTTCAAGCATGACGCGTAGTGACGGAATATCCAACTCGACGAGTAGGACTCCTTCCATGACGTATAAAAGAGAGTAAAGGGTATCCCCAGTAGATGTTCGAACTGAAGTGTGATAGCCCCAAAAGGCGTAGGGGATTCGATCGGTTGACGTCTTTCCATCATTTTGTTGATGATTTCTTTGAGGTTCATAATACCAGCTTCAACTGCACCATTAGTTTGAGGTCTACAGGGTGAAGATTTGTGTCTCAAGATCCCATACTCGTCGACCACCTCTATGACTTCTTCTTTAAAATGTAAACCATTGTCTGACGCTAGCTCGTGTGGGACCCCATATCGGTAGATAATATTTTTTTGGATGAACTTGGCCACCTTCTTCACGTTTTAAACAATGTATGACTCAGCTTAGACCCATTTGGTGAAGTAATTGATGGCAAACAAGATTAATTCATGACCGTTTGATGCTTTAGGTGTAACTTTACTTATGATATCGATTCCCCATGTGGAAAATGGCTAGGGAAAAGTCATGTTGTATAATTGCCATGGAGGTAAGTGCTTGAGATTGCAAAACTGTTAGCATTTAAGGCAACTTTGAACATTTGGTGCAATCCTGGACCATGGTAGTCCAATAGTATCCCCGTCGGATGATCTTCTTGGTTAGCATATGGCCATTAATATGGGGTCCTCACTCCCCACTATGGATTTTTTGCATCATCTATCCAATGCCAGCCCCTGCGATGCAGTGTAAGTGGGTTCCATCGAAGTTTCTCTTGAACAGTGGTTTATCACAGATAATATATTGGGCAGCCATTTTGCAGAGGGGTTCTCGATCTTTCTTGTTAAAATCTTGGGGATACCTACCATTTTTTGAGTAGGTTCCAAATATCATATTACCAACAATAGGCTATATCTGGATCTCCTTCTATAATGAGCTCAATGTCGTAGCAGTAGGTGGGTTTAGCTTGCTTTTGGACTAGGAAAGGGGCCATCATTATTTCTTCGGGCATGTCAATCATGGAGGCTAAGGTAGAAAGGGAATAGGCTATGTTGTTCTTTACTCGGGGAAGGTAATGGAAGGTGATATCTTGGAATTGGGACGCCATCTCTTCTAGGTGGGCATGGAATGGTGAGATCTTCTTATCCTTAATTTTCCATCTTTTGAGTACTTGACCGATGATGAGGGGTGAATCCCCGTAGACATTTAGGCATCTAATTCCTTTCTTGAGAATGACATTGAGGTCAACCGTGAATGCCTCATATTCAGTCATGTTGTTGGTGCCGGGAAAATCCAACTTAATGGCAATGGGAGTGTGAGAGTCATCAGGGGTAATTATGAGTATCCTAATGTATCCATTCTTAATGGTGGCCTCGTTAAAGAATATTTTCCATCAGAGGTCTTCTAATGAGTTATAAAGGATGTTTTCATCCTGGAACTTGAAACTCCAAACATCAGTTTCTTCCATAAGATGGTCAGTAAGGTAGTCAAGGATGGCTCTTCCTCTTATGGATTTTTGCATGATATATACAATATCAAATTCGTATAATAACATTAACCATTGAGTCATTCGACTAGACATGGTAGGTTTCTAGAGAAGTTATTTGATAGGATCCATTCGGGACACAAGTGTGATTGGAAAGGTAAGAATATAGTGCCGTAATTTTATGGTGACCCAGACAAGGGAGACGCATGCTTTCTACAAGGAAGTGTAGTTAAACTTGTACCCAACCAACTTGAGACTGGCATAATATATTGTAAGGAAATTTTTCTCATGTCCGAAATGTTTCATTTATTTATGTCGTACGCCACTACATTTGGCACGTCACCTCACGATCTCACATGACGGCCTTTATCCGAATTCCGGGAATCAATCATGCATTATCTCCACTAATATGTCCCTTATCTGCATCAACGACTTCACGTTCCTTGATTGTAGGCTCATAATGCAAGTGGAACGCAAGAGAAGTCAAATCAGTGAAACAAGGCATGATAGGGATATTCAAAGGCAAATTGGTAATTTTACAGCCACTGTCCGGAGGATCGATCAACTAAATAGTTTAAGATCTTGCCGCAACAAAGATACTGGAAGAAACGGCACCTCAATTCGAGCTACGGTGAACATGTTATGGCCCGTTGAAAATGGAGATATGTTCATTGAAAAGTCTGGAAATTTTTCTAAGTGTTTAAAGCCTTGTTTCCAGCACACTTTCCCGAACCCAGACCCAAACCGATTCGGGGGGGCGAACCGGTTCGCAGGGGTACCCGAACCGGTTCGGGGTACCTGTATGCTGGATAGAATTTCAGCAGTTTAAAATCGTGGGTCTCTTCATGTATTTCCCTATAAATACCATCTTCGGGAGAGTTTTTTTGTAAGACTTTAGGAGACGAATTTGAGAGTCCAAATACATCTAGTCTTCATATTTTTGAGTCCCAAGACTTATGGTTTGATTCACACATCCTTGCCAAACCTTTGTGAATTTTTTTTGCGACCCAAGAACACAACTTTGGTTTGTTCAACCCTTGTGGAGGAGACCGTTCTTCTTCTTCATTGCAGCCCTACTGGAAAGGGATAATTCCATCCGCGACTACAGAATCCGATACCCGAGGGTAATTCTTAGTCAACTTGTATTTTCATTGTAATCCAATTGTAAGCCGTTTTCTTACAAATTATAGTGAAAATAAATGGTTTTGCCCCTGAGGGGGATTTTTCCTTAATTGCATGTGTTTGAATGTTCTTACGTAGATTATCAATTTATTCAATCACATACTGATGCATGTTTAGGGTCTGTTTGTGTTAAAAGGGTTTTATATATAATTTGATCATTTGAACGCGAGCACACACGTTCTTCAAATTGGTATCAGAGCAGGTTACGCTAATCTATCGCGTATTCCTTTTTCCGCAAAATTTTTCTAAGATATTAATTTTCTGAAAAAATTGATTTTTGAAAAAGTGCGTGTTCAAATGGAGAAGTCATATTATAAAATGCCTGTTTTTGATGGGACAAATTATGCTTATTGGAAAGCCCGTATGAGGTCGGCTTTAAAAGCCATTGATGAATGTGTCTGGATTTTGGTTGAACGAGGGTGGACTCCTCCCAGCGTGACTGTTGATAATGTGACCAACTTGAAACTTGACATTTCTTGGACTGATGAAGAAATTAAATGGTCATCTTTTAATTCTAAGGGTCTAAGTGATATTTCTAGGTCTGTTACACCTGATGAGTTCAAACGCATAATGACGTGTACCACGTCAAAAGAGGCATGGGATGTTTTACAACTCACCCATGAAGGAACTAATGCTGTGAAAGAGTCTAAGTTGCAAAACTTTACAACTCAATTTGAAACAATCACCATGCATGATTCTGAATGATTTGATGAATTTTATGCTAGACTTTTTGACATTGTGAATACTAGTTTTAATCTTGGTGAACATATTCTGAATGCTAGAGTTGTTAAAAAGATTCTTCGTTCTTTGCCTAAGTGTTTTATCCCTAAAGTCACTGTGCTAAATTATATGGGTAATTTAAATACGCTAAAATTGGAAGAACTTGTAGGAGATTTGCAAACTTATGAAATTGATATGTTCCCTAAAAATGCTAAATCTAAAGATAAGGGAATTGCACTTAAAGCCCAAGAAAGAAGGAGTGAGGGGTCAGCTAGAAAGAGGGTAGAGTCATCTAGAAAGAGAGAGACTGACACGTCAGATTCTGAGTGCGATTTTGACTTAGATGATTTGGCTCTTTTCGCAAAAAAATTCAAGAGGATTCTCAAATTTAAGAAAAATTGCAATTTTAAAGATCAAAGGAAATTTGAGAAAAATAAGTTTGAAAAGAAAAATGAAAAAGGCTCCAAAAATCATCCTCTGAAAGAAAGTGAGAGATGTTTTGAGTGTGATGGTAGGGGTCATAGAGCTTTTGAGTGTGCCAATCGTCTGAATAGAGAGAAAGGGAAAGCTGTTCTTAATGCTACCCTTAGTGATGACAGTGAGGTCGAGACGGTTGACTCTGGAGATGAGTCACCGCATGAGTGTAACTTCACCCCATTCATGGCCAGCCAAGTGAGCACTCCTAGTTCTCCTTACGACGTTGAGGATGATGCTTCACAGGGACACCTCGACAGTGAGATCGATGTGAGTGAGGGGGAGGATGACGCAAGTGAGAGCGAGAGTGATATACAACGCGCCTACGCTGAGTTATATTCTGAGTCATTTAAAACTAAAAAGCGTAACAAAGCGTTAGTTCTTAAGATCACCTGCTTAGAGGAATATTTAAAGAAATCAAGAGAAAGAGAGTTCTCCACTTGCACCGCCCTGAGAGAGAGAGATTCTACATGTGTTGAGAATGAGAATTTGTTTAGAGAGAGAGAGAGTGTTTTAGAGAAAGAGAGGGGGGACTTGATTAAGCAAGTGGCTAGTCTTACGAGTCAGCTCCATTCCTCCGTGGAGACTCGGAAGAAACTTGAAGCCCTTGTTGCCCAACTGACTCATGATCTTGAGAAAGAAGTCAAAGTACAAATCGAGGACAGATCTGGGAAGATGGGAAAGATGCTCCTCGGCCCCGCTTTAGGTTTTAGTGATCGTCAAGGAATTGGATATGATGGTGCCTCCACATCCCAAATTGCACCTGGACCAGTTCCTGAGTTTACTACAACTCCTTATGGTCACCGTAAAAAACCTCAAAGGAGAGTTCAACCAAGAAAAGTAAACCAAGGTCCGCCTTTGACTGTGCTCTTTTGTACTTATTGCAAAAGAAAATGCCACCTTAGGGAAACTTGCTATAGCATGGGTCGGACACGACGTACTACTGCTCCACCACGTCATACTGATGAATTTTCTAGTTTGAGAGAGCGAGTTGAGTTCTTAGTTGCCACGACTCAGAGTTTGATGAAAGAATTCTGACGGATGTCTTCGCCGTTAGTGAATGCTTCTAACATTCCAGCTAAAACCAACAACAACAAAGGCAAACAAAAGGTCATCTCGACTTGTGTACCTAAGAAAGATAAAAAGGATTTTGTTGTTCATGTTGCTCTGAAAGCACATAATACCTCTCAGTGGTATTTTGATAGTGGGTGCTCCAGACACATGACAGGTGATGCCTCATTTTTAACTACTCTTGAGGACTATCAAGATGGCAGAGTCACCTTTGGAGATGGGATTAAGTCTAGCATTATAGGACGAGGTATTATCGAGTTACCTGGTTTTCCTAAACTAGAAAATGTTTTGTACGTCAAAGGTTTGAAAGCAAACCTTCTCAGCATTAGCCAGCTGTGCGACACTGACCTTGTAGTAAAGTTTGACCGGGACGCGTGTAAAGTCTACAATCAAACCGGTAAACTATTGATGCAAGGGGTGAGGACCGAGGATAATTGCTATGGGACTGAGCCCACATCCTCACTTGTCTGCAACAGCGCCACGATCACTCCTATGGATCTATGGAATCAACGTCTAGGTCACGTGAACATTAGAGATCTTAATCGTTTATCTAAAAAGGACCGAGTACGTGGCTTACTATCTCTTGGAAAGTCAACTTCGACCGTTTGTGGACCTTGTCAGTTGGGAAAACAAATTCGTAGTCCCCATAGGAAGTTACATTCCATTACCACCTCTCGTGTTCTTGAGTTGATTCACATGGATCTTATGGGTCCTACTCGTACTGAGAGTCTACGTAGTAAGAGGTACATCCTCGTGATGGTAGATGATTTCTCTAGGTACTCCATTGTAGGTTTTCTGAGAGAGAAATCCGATGTTGTAGATTTCTTAACGACCAAGTGCCGTTTCCTGCAAAATCAACACGGTGTCACTATTAATAGAATACGTAGTGACACGACACTGAATTTAAGGAAGCAAAGGTGGATTTGTACTGTGATAGCCTTGGGATCAAACATGAGTTTTCTGCTGTGAGAACTCCTCAGCAAAATGGGATTGTTGAGAGAAAGAATAGAACGATCCAAGAGATGGCTAGATCTATGCTTCTAGGTCGTAAAGTTTCTAGGAGATTTTGGGCAGCGACAGTGTCTACTGCATGCCACACGGTGAATAGGGTGTATCTGCGTCCACACACACTTCACACTCCTTATGAGTTGTGGACTGGCAAGAAGCCCAACCTGGCATATTTCCGTGTTTTTGGGAGTAAATTCTACATCCTACGGGATAGAGAGCAATTAGGAAAGTTCAACTCCCGGAGCGACGAGGGAATATTTCTAAGATATTCATCGAATAGTATAGCATATCGGGTATTTAACCTGAAGAGCTCTAGGGTTATGGAATCAATAAACGTTACCGTGAAAGATGACGAACCTTCGGCGGTTATTGATCCTAACCTTAAGTGCGAGGATGAGGATTGTTTTGGCAGTGATTTACCCGTTCCTCTCTCACACTCCGTCGATCCTACTCCTGTGTTAGGGGACACACCTGCTTGGGTTTGCAAGAGCCATGACCCTTCTACCATTGTTGGTGATCCCACTCTAGGGGTCAAGACTCGTACTCAGCTAGAGAACGTTGTTTGCCATCTCTGCTACACGTCTAAAGTCGAGCCCAAGAACGATAAAGAAGCACTCAAAGATGAACACTGGATATTTGCTATGCAGGATGAGTTGCTTCAGTATAAAAAGAATAATGTCTGGGAATTAGTCCCCCGACCTAGTGAGACTAATGTGATAGGTACCCGGTGGCTTTTTAAGAACAAAATGGATGAATATGGTACCATAATCAGAAATAAGGATAGGTTGGTCGCTCAAGGCTACACACAGATAGAGGGTGTAGACTTTGGGGAGACCTTTGCTCCTGTTACGAGGCTTGAGTCCGTCCGTCTTCTGCTCGCCATCGCATGTCATCTGCGCTTCAAGGTGTATCAGATGGATGTCAAGAGTGCCTTTTTGAATGGCATTCTACAGGAGGAGGTTTATGTGGAACAACCAAAAGGGTTTGAAGACCCTCAGCACCCTGATCACATCTACTATCTGAGGAAAGCCTTGTATGGTTTGAAGCAAGCACCCCGTGCTTGGTACGAGAGGCTTACTTCCTATCTCTTAGCTCGTGGCTTTAAGAGAGGGGGAGTAGATATGACGTTGTTCGTCTGGAGAGATGACGGTGCTATTTCGGTTGCCCAGGTCTATGTGGATGACATAGTCTTTGGATCCACATTCTCCCAACATGCTCATCACTTTGAGGAGGAGATGAAAAGTGAATTTGAAATGAGCATGGTTAGTGAGCTTACATTCTTCCTTGGTCTCCAGGTTCGTCAGCTAGGATGGGATGTTCATCTCCCATTCTAAGTATGCTAGAGACCTAGTGAAGAAATTTGGTTTAGACTCTGCTAAGCATGCACGTACACCTATGAGTACCTCTACCAAGCTTAGTAAGGACACATCAGGCAAGGTCGTAGAGCAAACCTTATATCGGAGTATGATAGGTAGTCTCCTCTACTTGACTGCCAGTCTTCCCGACATCGCCTTTAGTGTTGGAGTCTGTGCGCGATATCAGGCATCCCTAAAAGAGTCACATTTACTTGCTCTAAAACGTATTATTAAATACATAAGTGGGACTCTCTCATACGGGATTTGGTATTCCTTTGATACCGATGACCGTCTATCTGCCTATTCGGATGCTGATTGGGCTGGGGATGTAGATGGATGTAGGAGCACTTCTGGTGGGTGTTTCTATTTTGGTTCTGCTCTTGTCTCCTGGCTGAGCAAGAAGAAAAATTCCATCTCTTTTATTAAATACATAGTGAATGTTTTTGTCCGGAATTGATCCAAAACTATATATGGACTCAATTGGAAATTTGTGTCCTTACAGACATGAATTCCCTCTCTACACCTTTTCCATTCCATACTTAGGCGTTTGATTTTGTAGGTGCTATAAACCCTTCATCGCGAGGAAAGATCTAGATCTTGATAGCCACAGAGTGCTTTCCAAAGTGGACAGAGGCCATACTTCTCAAGAAAGACATAGCAGGTGGTAGTGGAACGATTCATGAAAGAGTACATTATCTATCGATTTCATATCCCGAAGGTGTTTTTATAAGATAATGATACCCCTTTAGTGAATAGCAAAGTACGTTCGCTAATAGATAAGTATTACATTATTCATCATAAATAAACGGTAGCATAACCGAAATGTAATGGGCAGGCAGAGGCCACCAATAAAACCTTAGTAAATATTTTGGCAAAGATGTTAGAAGACTTATTGGGCACATGGGATGATAAGATCCCCGAAGTAGTTTGGGCTTACTGAACAATAAAGTGGAAACGAACGGGTTATACCCCTTTTCCCTTAGTGTTTGGGGGAGAACTTGTGTTACTAGTAGAACTCAAGGTACCTTGTGATTACTATAAATTACAAAGTGCCATGATCCCTCACAGCTGGCACGTACAACTCGAAGCACTTGAAGAGAACCAAAATAATGCAGTGACACACTTCTAGATGTATAGGAAGTAGTTTTCTAGATCCTATGACCAATTGGTGAGGCAAAGGAAGTTTAAAGAGTGGGGCTTGGTTTTGAAAGTGTTAACAAGGCATATTAGGTGTTTATCACTGCCAAAGTTTGAGGATAACTGGTATGGACCTTACATCACTTGAGAAGCTCTTGAATCGGGTTATTACGAGATATCCAAGATGGAATACAATGTTACTTTCAAATTGAACAACAAGTGGCTGAAGAAATTTATTTTTACCAAAACTTTTGTTTATTACATTGTACCTTATTAATACCTTATCAAAAGGATGTCTCTTATAAAAATAATTGGGTTTGTTCGTTTAATATAACTCGAAGCAATGTTCATGTGGAAAATATTAGGCCATTACTCTTTCTATGTTTGTTATTTTCGTTATCTTGCATGGTGTGATTTATATTGATGCAATAACTTGGCCAGTGTTAAAAGAAAATGGGGGGAATGGAAGAAAACACAAAATTCACCAATGTTCATTTATTTAATAAAAGAGATACGGTGATTACACGCAAATAAAATATAGAGGGGATCAAACTCTCAAAAAAAGAAACATCATTGTATGAAGCATTGAAAAAGGGTGCCTAAGGGCTATCCATGATGAAATGGAGGTTTTATAATCCAAGCAGTCAATGATGATGTTGGGGGAGAATCTGCACAAGGCGGCTCTGGTCTGAAATGATGTCATCCAAATCCTTCTAACGAATCTCCATCGTCTGTTGAATGGTCTCTAACTTTTGCTCTTTCTTGGTTAGCTTATACTCCGCACGTGCAACAGTCTCATGGGACTCCTTCACCTCTTGCTCATATATTACTAACTTGGTCTTCCAACTTACAAGTTCTTTCAAAAATATCTACCCGCAAGCGATGTGAACTTTACAACTGGTGATAGAGGGCGTGGAGGTAAACTTTTTTAAAATCACGAAGAAACTTCACCTACCAAGATAGGGAGAATAAATAGTTTATTAGCACACCAAACTTCCCCAATAAAACTTGATCATATCTGGGCTAAGAGACTCGAGTGGGGTATTGAGGATTTCCTCCAAGACTATAGTGAGTTCGAGCAAGAGGCATGCCATCATCACAGGAATAGGCTAAAGACTGCTGGAGGTGAAAGTCAAAGAAAATGGACCAAGAGTTGCTCAATGAGCAAGCGAGGACCCTTAGTCCAGATATGGGGGAAATTAGCTAGAGTCTACCTCACAACCACCTTGGGGTCAGCCTAAGGAGGATGGGAACTGAAGATGCTATCACTTGCAAAAGGGAACCGAGTATGTGAAGAGAAGTCTCTTGCTTGAACCCTAGAGGAAACTACATTGGTAACCTCACCAATGATAAGCACTAGTTCTTGGATCTGTATAGCAGGAGCCCTGCCCAGAGAAGAAAATCCCGCTAAAGTCCTCGCTTTTACAACTTCTTGAGAAATAGCTTCAACTTTTGACCCACAGGCTACAGGTTGCTCGACCTCCACCTGAGATACAAGAAATGGGTACGTAAGAAACAAAATGAGAAAAACACGTAGAAATTATCTTACAAGTATGAATTTTATGCCAATAAGACTTGGCCCGCCTGACCCTCGGTTATGGGAGATTATGCCAATAAGACTTGGCCCGCCTGACCCTCAGTTATGAGTGATTTTATGCCAATAAGAATTAGACTCCCTAACCCTCGGTTATGAGAGATTATGCTAATAAGACTTTTCCCACCTAACCCTCATTTATGGGAGATTATGCCAATAACACTTGGTCCGCCTAAGCCTCGATTATTAGTGATTATGCTATTAAGACATGGCCTGTCTGACACTCAGTTATAGGACACTTTTAAGACCAACATAACTTGGTAAAACTAAAGAAAAAGTTTGTATGCAAGGGATGGATATAATAACAAAAGAGTACCTCTAGATGCGGCTCAATCGCAAATTCATGCAAATTCGCGAATGGCATCCGGATGTTGACTTTGGGGTCCACTCACATCCCTCCTACATTAACAACCTTCTCTAGTTCCCCTTTACCCGGACCAACTATAGTAAGATCGGCACCCTCCTGGTTAAGGATGGAAGGCTTGAATAAAGTGATAAGGACATGGTAATTCGAAGGAGGGGGAGTTTATGGGGCAGTTTGAACATGAGCAAGAGACTATGAAGGATAAGGAAAAAATAAGTTATAATATCAAGTAAAACAAGGGATAACAACTTAAATAAGAAAGATAAATAATCTTACCATGGGAATGGAAGAAACAGGCATGTGAGACTTGGGAGAATCTCCAACGATCCTCACATCACGAACATTCATCTCAAGACCAGCCTGCTCAAGCATAAAAGAGGAATCAAGTGAATAGCTACCACTGGACTCAGACAAAATATCATAAATAACTTCCCCAATGGGGAAATCGGAGGTTACCTACGTTGTAGTAGGGGAAGCTATCTCCTGCGAAGCGGTCTCCTTCAAGGAAGGTAAGGTTGTGCAATCTTTCTCTAACAGACGACCCTCCTCAGCATCATCGTGTGTGTCGCCTCGCACATCAACCTAAAAAAATAAGAGATTTGGAGTAGAATGGAGTTATTAGCACAAAAACAAAAGAATAAAGGTTCAGATCAAGGGGAATAGAGAGCATACTTCTTCCTCTTCTAACACATCTTTTAAAACTTCATAATCTGGGGGAGGTGAGGCTGGTTTGGAAGGAGATACCATCCTCCTTAACCTACACTTGCAAACCAATGCAGTTTCCTCTTCCTCTTCTTCTTCTTCCTCTTGTTCTTGTTCTTCTTCTTCTTCTTCTTCTTCTTCTTCTTCTTGTTCTTCTTCTTGTTCTTGTTCTTCTTCTTCTTCTTCTTCTTCTTCTTCTTCTTCTTCTTCTTCTTCTTCTTCTTCTTCTTATTATTATTATTATTATTATTATTATTATTATTATTATTATTATTATTATTCCTCCACTTCCTTCTCTCTCTCTCTCTCCTTATCATCCTTATCTTCATCATCATCACCAACATCAGTAGCTACATGCCTCTCAAGAAATTTTTCCTCACTTGACTCAAACGAATCCTCCATCACGAGATGAAGAGGATTAATAGCCTTCCTTTTATTACTACTACCAACAGTGTGAGGAGTATAAAAAAAGTCCCGATAAGTCATTTTAGCTAACATAAAAGCCCTTTCCTCTTCACTAAAATTCTCCGAGGTCTATCTAAGACGATCAAACATTAGGTTGACTGCTTGAGTCACTTTTTGATCAGGATTATGGGCAAAATGAATTTAGTGGACAGTTTTCATCTTCTTTGTTAGAGCTTTCTAGGTAGCCCTAACCGCTGCCCCAGACGAGGCAATGTGACGAGAATCAATTATTTTAACTAGTCTTGAGGTACCGGGGGAAATGGTAGCTACCTCAATTGGAATCCACTGGAGCTAATTGAGGCATCTCAGAGGGGATAGTGATACTGGCAATACTAAGAGGGAATATGGAAGATAAGGTGGTACAATTTCTCAAACCCAATTCTATGGGTGTGTATCTCTCATCCTCGGGGTATTGAGGTTCCTTCAAAATATTACTCTAATATAAATAAGTTGGTTTCGCCAAAATACTGTTATATATATGGTCGACCTATTTCCTCAAGCTTCTTTGCTCAGAACAACAGAATTGGATGGTTAACTGGCGTACAGACTCACAACAGCTGAAGTCAAATAATGCGCACAAGCAAAGGAAAAGTTTGTTGTCCTTTTACTGGTAAAATGGATTAACAAAGGGGTTCCTTGATCGTAGCCAAATTGTAGGGATACACAATAGGGACTGTAAACAAAACAAAAGAAGACCATTTTGTGTACGATGGTTAGTAGGAAGGGATCAACAGAAGAGGGACATTGTTCGAGGGAAAGTTCCTCGCAAGATCTTCATCAAGGAGGGAAATGGGGCATTCCTCCTCAAGAAAAAAGTCATTAATAAAAAATTTATCCACCCAAACGTATGGGCGAGTTAAGAACTTTTTGGCTCAATCGATTAAAGAAATAAGAGGCTTCTTGACACTCTTATGATTCCAACAACAGATACAGGGGACCCTCGTAGGATGATAACTGGGATAGTTACCAGTAAGAGCGTCATCAGGGAAATGGGCATAAACCAAAGATGTTAAAAGGACATGATTTGTATAATTGGAGACATCAAACCTGTTGATGCTCCAAGAATAATCTACCGCCACACGATCTAGCTAGATATACAATGAACCAAGAATGATAGCAGCAAGATTGATCTTTGTGCTGCTAGCCATTCGAACAACCATGTTTATTAAATCCTTTCGAGGGAATTCATGGGGCTTGCCTGAAAGGTTGATTTTTTATACCATCACCCAAATATATCCAACCAACTCGATGTGGGAGTCGAAGACTTTTCATGTCATGGGTTGTTCAAACACTTGCTTTCCACAGGGATTCTCCTTGGCCGCCTCGAGGGTCTTAATCACATCTTTATGTTCGATGAATTATATGTACCTAATAAATTTGAAGTATTTTCACTTATTGTATGTAACCATGCAGTACTTCACCACTGCTTTGAGTTTATCCCTCAAGGCCTTTTCTTTTCTGCACATTGCCTCCTCAAAAAAAGTAACAAACCCTGCAACTTCTAACCCCAGAAGCTCGCAAACATCTTCCAAGGTGATAGTGAACTCGCCTTAGGAGGAAAAAAAGTATATGACCTGTTGATCCAGCAGGAGATTAGTAGTTGAAGGGCGGTGTTGCTTTTTGTGAGGGCAATATCACCCATCCAGAGGGAACATGACAAACCAATAAAAGCTAGTTGGATAGAATATTTAAAGTTAATGTATTCGGTCCAAGGAACTAATCCCTCACAGGAACCTCAGGAAGCTTTAAACTCTACATTTCAGAAGGGAAAATCACTACGTTGAATGCGAAAGTGGATGATGGTAGCAGTAGGGATATAGGCAAAGTCATTAGCATATTCACCCTCCTTCATTAGCAGATTCGGGTTCTCAATTGAATCTAAATCACCTGGGAGTCTCTCCTCTATTTTCCAGAAGTGGTTCATCTCGCCCAAATAGGGAGCATAGCGATAACACACCCACTGGTTTGGGTGTGCTTGGGTTTCGGGGGAAGAACCCGAGATGAGAGGGTTCTTTTAATGATGGGTGCCATGAAAGATTAAAGGAATAGGGTGAGGGAGTAAGTTGAAAAGAGTGAAGGGGACGAAGAAGAAAAAATCTCACAAAGTCTCAACACATGAAAACAAAAACTGAAAGGTGATTGTTTAAAATGAGGATACGCCTTTTGATATGGGCAACACGGAGCCGAATAGGCGATAAAAGGCATTGCTTAGAAAAGCGTAGTAATAAACAGGTTATCTTGCATGCTCGTCAAGCACGCGCGGCTACAGAAGATCAAGGGTTCCAATGATGATGTTTTGGGGGACAGACACGCGAATTAGGAGCGTGGGGAACACGCGCGTACCCTGGCACTGCCATGTGTCACATACAGAAGTACAAATGACAATCTCATTTAATTCGACATGCTTGGGGTCTTTTTCATCTTATGGAATGAAGAGTTTTGGGGGTAATTTCAACAAACCTCTTCACTTTACCCAAGGCATTTGCAACGAGTAATTATGAAGCCTCATAGAATATAAAAGACATTATTTAAGTATGGTAGTATATTCCTTTAACCAACAAGATGGTTCGAAAGATGGAGGAGAATATAATTCCTCTATTTCTAATAATGTATTGTTTCTTGTAAATTAAGTGCCCATGGATATTTAAAACTTGTTATAGGAAAAGACTAAAGATGAACGAAGGGTTTCATAAAGATATTTCTTCATGCAATAAATAAATATCTCTACGAAGGGTCAAATGTAGAGGAGAGTCCCCCCCCTCCCCCCCCCCCCCCCCCCCCCAAAGGAGTGATTAACTTAGTCAAACAAATTGAACGACTCACAAAGAGGGATAAGGAAGAATGCCCAATCAAGTTACCTCGAAGACACTCCATAGAAATGGCTCGAAGGACCGACCTCGAAGATTTAACGAACCTAGTTTGAAGGACCCAACTTATAGATCAAAGTCACTTGGATGACAATAGTTTGTAATAAGAAATAGAATGATCAAAATCATGTAATTTATCTGATAAATATATATTGATTGAGGTTGTTTGGTACCCATAAGGGACCATGTCGGGCAGGGAAGGGGATAGCTAACATGGTCTATCGAGCGACCTCCTCTTGGGAACCTCGTCGGGACATGGTTCATAGTATTGAGAGCAAGGAAACGTTGGGAATACAATTACCATCCTTCTTAGCACACTTGGTAAAAACTTCACTTATCACATATGGTTGTTCGAGCCACTATAGCCGAGCCACCTCCACTCTTTACTATTCGAGGGAACCTTATCGAGGTACCTCAATCTTTCATCTTAGTTATAAGATGACTCTTAACTAACAAATAGAACCTTGAACACTCGAGCTACCTATTAGCCAAGAAACCTTAAGGTGAACACCATCCCGCCTGATTAATGTGACCATGTACCCACAAGAGTCACTATTTAATAACTTTTTGATGTCATAACGTTTGGCATTTATTGACATGAAACTATAGCACTCAAGTGAGTTTATCCTTAAGACGATAGGTTAATTTCATGGAACCTGTCTCTTTAGCCATCCTCGGGTAATCTCCAAGATGCCATGTCACGTCCCTCATTGATTCCCATAATACTTCCAGCCAATAGAACGATTTCTCACCAAATTATGAGATCCCATGCATTTAATGCAATATCTTGTGCATTTAATGAAATTAATTATACTCAGCACATACAAGTTTACTCGAGTAACCTTATAAATACGTCAGACAAACAGTTTACCAACGAGAGAATTAGGAGCTTAGAGTTACTACCCAAGTTCCTACTTACATGATAGCTATTGCAAGAACATTAATTCCCCACATGCATTTAATACCCCTGTCATTGAGCATTAACTAAGCTCGAAGTTCCTGCCTTGACTTTATTGGGCCTAGAGTGCTTGATCTTTCTCCCTCCGACCAGGCTACATGTTGGTCCCATCAATTTCATATGCTCGTTCTGTATTTATTGGGACAACATATCATTTATTGATGGTCCAAATATTGAATCCTTTGACCTCTTATCCATTTGTGTTCATTGTCAATATTTAATACTGCACAATGTTAATCCTGATCTTGATAAGGGGTTACACCTCACTTGATACTAATTGTACTCCAAGAACCAAAATATTACAAATTCAACTTATTTATGTATTAGATAATGTAATAAGGTTTTGGAAGCCCTTTGGTAGGTATCCCTTGCATTTTAGACCAAATGGCATAATGGTGTAATAGAAGGTTCCCTAAGGGGTCATGAATGCAGTTTTTTTCTTCATGATCGAGGTGCATATTTATATAGTTATATCCATATAAACCATCCATAAATAACTTGAGAGCATGACTAGTTGTGTTATCCACAATGAGGTCGATATTGGGTAGGGGTAATTATCCTTCGGGGAGACCTTGTTCAAATCTCGATAGTCAGCGAATATACGAACATTTCCTTTGGATTTTGGAATGGGTACGATGTTGGCTAGCCAGCGGGATATATGATCACATGAATCAAACCCACATTAAATTGTTTGACCACTTCTTCCTTAACCTAGAGAGTCCATTCGATGTATATCTTTCATAGTTTCTATTTGATCGGTTTACATTTTTGGGGAGTTAGAATCTCATGATGAGTAATATCGATATCATTTTTGGGCATATCATTGTAGGACCATATGAAGACATCCATTAATTCTTTGATTAATTATTTAAGTTGAGCACGCTTATGCTCGTTAAGGGTATACCATATCCTAATCTCGCACAGTTGGCTATTAGAATCGAGATTAATAATAATAGTTTCATCTTCATTAAGTTAAACGCGGTTATGTTGTTTGTTATTAACCTTATTAAGATCAGTTAAGAATTCTTCATTTACAAAATCATCATCATCAAGAGTTTGATTAAAAGTAAGACAATTAATATAAGGCACAACAACATACTCAAAATCTTCATTTATTTCATTGTTGGGAAAAATATAGTTGAGAACCTCATCGAAAGAGGGATTGATTACATCAGAATGGGGAGGAATAATAAAAGAAAAGGAAATGGGATAAACATCTGGGTTGGGTTCCACTTCAGTAGGTGGAACAAGCACAACATTCCAGTTGAGGAAAGGTGAATCAATAACTTTAATCAGGCGGGGAGGATCCGATGATGTAGATCTTAAGTTGGTTATGCAGAGTGTTAACCCTAGTCTCTATAAGTTAAATGAATCCTAGAAATAACTTCCCTCATAATCTTTAGTAGCAGCTAGATTCTTCTCAATATGTACATGATGTTGGGAACTTTCAGCGCATGAGTAGTTGTCTTGGAAAAATATCTCCATTCGTTGTTTCATCTTCTTGTCCATATGATCATACCATAATTTAGGAAAGCTGTAAAAGGGGAAATATTCACCCTCTCTAATAAATCTTCCATTCAAGGAATCTCTTGAGATAGTCTTGGCACTTTCTAGCCTTCGCTTCAATCGAGGTTGGATGAGAATTATAAGTTCTTCTGTTGAGGATTGATAACCCAATCCACAAGGTGGAAAATATTTCTTCAATTCTATGAGTTCAAGTATTACGTATTATCGTTGTCCTAGCCCCAGTCTGGGTATGAAGTGCATGCTATTGAATATCTATATCACATTGACATTTCCAATAGGGTTGTGTTATACACAAACTCTATTTTTGAAATCATCCCTTGCTGAGAGCAGAAGTGGTTCGAATATGAGACTTGATAGAAGAATATCATTTGCCCTATGTTGTATCTCTACTACCAAATTACTTATACTTGCATTCTCGGTGTTATCGTCGTTGCCCAAGATGGTGACGACCTACCCATTAGCAGAGATCTTTAGTTTCTGATGTAAGGAAGAAGACACACCCTTGATACTATGGAGCCATGGACGTCCAAGAAATATATGGATATAATTCGAGATGTTAATAACTTGGAGTTCAACGATGAAATTTATAGGACCAGCCCCTATTGTAAGCTTTATAGATACCATCACTTCCCGATGGGTATTGTCATAATCACGCACCAAGGAGGAAGTTAGAGCAGGGTCTCTCATTTTCAGTTCCAAGCAGTTTATGGTTCTCAATGGGCAAACATTAAGAGTTGGTCCATTATCGGCAAGCAAAAGTGGGACGGTCATTCCAATGACTTCGGTAAAGATATTGAGAGCATAGCTGTGATTTAGCCCAAACTTGGGGATTTTTCCTTCTGAGAAGGACAACATTCTAGTAGAGGTTAGAGAAGTGACTAGATTAACTACTCCTTATGGCATCGTGGGAGGATCGATTGTGGGATCGGTGGTAGTTTGATCAAGGCATTCTGGTGCAGTTGGGAAGACATAAAAAGTCCCCATAGAGTGATACTAGCTTGGGTTTTCTTTAATTGATCGAGGATCTTGCTCTCCTCGAGGCTCAATTTTAGTATAGGAAGTTTCTCAACACCTTTTCCCTTGTCAATTGCTGATGAGTGCAATATTGGAACTTGGTAATTCCTCCCTGGTCTAGTCATATGGTTCACAGAAGATGGGAAAAATAGTAAGTTCGTTTCTTCATCTATCTCGAGTTATTCAGCCACCTTGTTAATTTCTCCTCACAGCTCCTCAAATGATATCATTACTTATATCAGGACTACTGGTCTAGTCTTTTCTTGGTTCTCCTCTTCATTTGTACTATCAAATTCATCCCCCCATCCAGTGGTAACAACA
Source organism: Sambucus nigra (assembly GCA_949130495.1). Taxonomy (NCBI): domain Eukaryota; kingdom Viridiplantae; phylum Streptophyta; class Magnoliopsida; order Dipsacales; family Adoxaceae; genus Sambucus; species Sambucus nigra. The sequence goes on from OX422209.1 coordinate 280,998,848, forward strand.
TCATTTCTCTATGAGAGGTCTATACATTCCACAACCTCAACGGTTTCATCGTATAGATACTCCCACTCAATAAGGAGATGTAAAAGTGAAGGGACTAGGTGCCCTTATAGTTTTGAAGCATCAAGTAGCTCAAACATACTTTAAATTTCACTGATTTATTGGAATAAGATCGACAAACTTAGAGGGGTTTATGGGAATATATGGGTGTGATGGGTGATTTACAGGGTACAATCTAGGTAAATGGATCAGATTCTAAGTCTTCTTCTAGGAAAATGGCATTTGTATGATTTCAAAGTGGATTATTAGTAGTGTTTGGTTTAGGATTAGCAGGCGGGGAAATGACATCTTAATGAATAAGACCTTAGATTACATTTCGGATGTGGAAACACTGATTAGTGGTGTGGCCAAAACTTTGATGAAAATCACAATGGGCATCTAATTTGAAATTTTGAAGAAGTGGGTTTAGTTATGGATGAGGGTCCAATAGATTTATATGATTTCATCTTCAAAGGGCATGGTAAACATTGGATACATGAGCGTGAATCTTGGTGTATTCCTTTTTCTTAGGGAAGATTTTTGGTGCCCATGAAGTGGCATGCGGAGAGATGTTATTGATGGTTGAAACTGTGGTTTTGGCAAGATTTTCATACTTTCTGGGAGTAAACCTTTTGCATACTTTCTTCGGTTGAAATTTTGTCTTGGAAATATTTTCTTTGATCTCCACTCTGTCTTCTCTAAGGTCTAAAAAATTAGGGTAGTACTATCCTCCTATCGTCACTCGGACATGGGGTAAGAAATCATTCTTCATAATACTTATTTGCTCCTCTTAGAAATGTCAAATGGTCATAGTGGTCACTTTTTCTTTCCACGTTTCTATGAAGATACTGACTGAATCCCCTAGATTTTGTTTGAGAAGTTCTAAATCACGAAGGGTAATCACCAACTCCATGTTATACTTATACTATGACATGAATTCATGGGCAACCTCTTCCCAATTGCAAATACTGGACTCCTTAAGAGATATGAACTAACGGATAGGCTTGTCCTTCAATGTCTATTCGAACATTTTGGCCATTATTTAATTGGACGCACTTAGAAGAGTCATGGATTGGTGGTAACTTCATAGATGAATAATTAGGGGCCCACTACCCCCGAATTTCACAATGTTAGGCATCTTCAACCTTTTTGGCAGCCTTGCTTTATAATAGGGAGATATAAAGGTGTAATCCGTGTAGTTCCTAGAGATTTGGACTTGGTCAAACTTATTAGTCAATATCTGAAGGTCCCCCTTGACCTGATTCAACTCTTCTTCCTTTGGATTAATAGTCATGGGTAGGTTAACCCCTGGTTGGACAAGATTCGACATAGGGAGCTGAACTGGAAGCAGTCCATTGGCAGAAGGGGCACATGGAGCATACTGATATTCCTTAGGGACCCAAATAATCTCAACTGCAGCAGACCCATAGTAGGAGGGAAGAGTACCTTGGGATATTCAGGAACACGAACTGATATTCAGGAACACGAACTAATTTAATTTATTCTTTGAAGAGAACGGGGAAACTTTATTGAAAAGGGAGGGAAATATTTATGACAATTTTGGAAAAGAGGAGGAGAAAATGTTTTGGGTTAAAAATGGAGGAAAATGCTTTCTGGTAAAAGGATGGAAAAATGATTTTGGTATTTTGATAAAAGAGGGGAATTTTTTTTTTTATACCTTTTGTAAAGAAAGAGGAGAATCGGGAAAAAGGGTCTCGACATGGTTTTTATTATTATTATGTTCTCACTTTTACTAATTTTAACTAAATGAAAAAAAAATCCAGAAGGGAACCGTGCCTGGGAATATTGGGTTTAAAAAATTTGTAAAAAATATGGCTGGACTTGTTTCCACGATCATGGACAAGGTCCTGTTTTCAAAAAGACAAAATCGCGCAAAAATTTTGGCGGCATGTCTACCCGTCATTTCAGTAGAGTTTCGAGTAGAAACCAAAAAACTAAATATGAGTGCCCTAGGTTTGACACATATATGAGGGTATGCACTTGTTGGGTTAATTGGAAGGATTCCCCGCTTTGGAATGACTTCCACGGTATACGTCTTTCCTTTGAGGGAAAGAAGTACGTGTGGACAAGCCATTTGAGATAATTGTGTGTACGTGAATTGCCTCACTGTATACCTTGTGGGGACAATACATATGAGAGATAATTAGATATACTCAACATACGTGAATAAGTTCCTTATGATATGCCTACCGTCATGACTTCGGTCAAGCGGTACGATGTGGGGGGAACTATTCGATGTAGGTCGAAGGTACTTGGCCAATGGAAGGTGAGAGTCATATCGCTTAGGGTCTAGCTGCAAATTGTCGGACAAGCGCCCATCACGAATTGAACCCCCAGTTAGGGGAAAAAAATTGGTCAATAGCCATGCTATTTGGTGATGTAGTGTGAAAAATGTATGATTCTTGATTAGTATATAATGGAGAGAATATTTGATTTGGCATGACGAGCATTATACTAATAGGAAAGAATGTACAAGTATAAAAAGTAAATCTAACATGGAGCATGAAGATTATACTAAGAATTAAAATGTGAGTGTGAGTGATGTGTGAATATCTATAAGTGAGTGTGTGGTAGTGAACCTAATCATGGCTCAACTACAAGTGGTGTGTGACAAGTGTAATAAGTGAAGGTGTGTATTAGTGATACCTAAGCATGGATATTCTAAGTGGTGTGTGAAACATGTGCATATAATTGATCCTATGTATAAGTAGTGTGAAGTGTACATGGAGAGTATCTACAAGTGTGTGAGTGAGTGGTGATATAAGCATGAGGTATATATGTGTAAAAAATAATAAGAGGATAAAAAAGGAAATATACATGTAGGTGAATATGCATACAAGCATAAAATGATAACTCCCATGTAAACATAGTTATACCTCTTATGAAAAACGATCTCTAGCAGAGTTGCCACTGTGCCCATCGTGATATCTCTCTCTCGTCTCTCCCTTTTTTTAGGGGGGAGGGGAAGGAGGGGGAGAAAAAGGTCTCTCTTCCACTTTCTCTAAGAGATCTTCGGTCGTCGTTTGTTTGGGTTTGATGTAAAGAGATGGAGTCACCAACCAATTTTGCACAAAACAGACAAAAGAACATGTCATTGCCTCGAGAGAGCGCCATCAAAGACAAACTGATGCTTGAAAAACCAATAGTTCGAAGGTTCATGGGTTATGTTATGGAAAAGGAAAGTGTTAGGCTTCCATCCCACCCTTTCGATCTCTCATGGGCTTGTGTTACTATTTTCCTTAATTTCTCTGTGAAGTGTGTGTGTGTGTATAAATGGAGATCAAAATCACCAAACTCATACCATGGAAAAGATAGAGTGGGGTCATCTCTAGGAATGTTCCTAAAATAATATTAAGAAACTACAATGTATGTGTTTATCGTGATATTGATCATTATGATGAAACGATAATATATGTTAACTCTAATAAGGATCTCGAATTTGTTATATATATAAAAAAAAGAGAAATCCAAAAATGGAAAAATAAGAAAAATTAAAAACTGGACTCGAGTCTTAGATTTTAACCTGAAATGCCTATGTAGCCTATAAAGGCATCAAAGTCCACGTAGCTAGCATGCGGCACAGGGGTGAGGTTTATCCCATTGATTCCAACAAGAATTTATCATATGTGTGTGTAGAAAATATAATTTTAGTTTTGGGAAGTTGTGATGAATTATCCCGTTGAAATTTATAGGTGTAACCCTTTTTTGTTTATTTTTTTATTTTTTTATAGAAAATAAAGTATGCGAAATATAACTAATAAAAAGGTAGGATATTAATGTGTATGAAACTAGATTGAGAATTTATGTATCTAATGCAAAAATAATAACATTTAAAGAGATAGGAGAATATTTGGACCTTCTTTGGAGAATTGAGGCTTGATCTTGATCTTTAATTAGCTCTCTTGAATGTTGGGATGAATGTTGGATGAGAAAGAATGAGATTTTTCTAAATTGGGTATGAAAAGGATGGTAATGATATATTGAAAGGAATTTCACATAAGGAAACCTTACTGATTAAAAGAGAATGTTGATGAGATTACTGATTTTGATGGATCTGAGGTGTCTCTGGGAATGATGTCATGCCCTTTATTTATAGGGCAAGGGGGTGCTAATCGACATAGCCCTAGACCTCCCAATCGATTGGTAACCCTAGGGAAATGGATCTGCTAATTGGCAGTCTCATGTAGATTTTTTCAGAAAATGGTCATATAACGCAATCTGTTGCTCCAAAACACGCATAGGGAACACCGTTACAAAGGTATTTCAGAGAATTTTAAGATTCTTGTGAACCTCTCCCGGTCTGAGAGTTGACTTTTGGTGAAATAGGGCTTGGAAGAACTCGTCGATCTTTTGGACGGGAGATCGTCAGACGGAAATGGATCGTTCGTTCGAACGGTAAGTCAGAATCGTGGACGAGGCAGACCATTGGAAATGTTATGGGTGGTACATCAAAATCCAAACATGTTTTCTCAGTTTGGGAAGTTGACCTTGGTCAACAGAAGCCCAGAAGCATCCGGTGACCTTTTAGAGTAAAATGGGTCGTTCGTCTATACCATAAGCCTGATTCGCGCACGTGGGGAACCATTGTAAAGGGTATTCAGTTCCCTTTGAAGATTCATTTATTATCATTTGATTTAAAGAGTTAACCTTGGTCAAATGGAGCCCGGGAGTGCATGTGGCTTCCAGTTCAAATTTCAAGGGAAATCGGATCATTCGTCCGAAAGGTTATTCCATTTCACACACAGGGTAGATCTTTGGAAAAGGGGTTTTCATGCCTTTGGAAGATTCAAAGGTCTTTCGCTCTGAAGATAAAGTTGAATGGGTTAAATTTGCGGCATGGGAGCGCCCAGTGGCATGTAGATAAATTTTTAATGGTAAAATGATCCGTTTCGTTATGTTGATTTGCACACGGGGCGGATTTTTAGAAAAGGGATTTAAAGCCCTCTTTATCGTTACTCGGAGTGTGACCTAAGGTTTGTAGTGAATTGGGGAGGTGCTACGGACCTAAGGAGAGACTTAAGGAGTTTTATAATGTGGTGTCTATAATAGGAATTCAATTATACTTAAAAATCTCTCTAAAAACTAATGCCAAGACCCCTTTATATAGAAAACACAATTTTTTAGGGCGTACTTTTTTCTAGGACTCATTCAAACAAAAATAGGTGTTCATTCAAAAGAAACAGTATATCGCATTTGAATAGAAAGAAAACTAGCTAAAATGAATTTCTCATATAGTTTCGACAAACATCTAATGGGCTTCAAATGAAATTTCTTTTACTTATAGAGAATCCTCATTAGATGTTCATTTGGTAGTCATTTAAATGAACATCACATTTTCGTTCGACGAAGACTAAAAAGTCATTCAAACGACTAAAAATATTTTTCTTTTAAATTTTTTTAGAAAAACCCTCAAACATTTTTATAAAAAACTAACACCCTAACTTAGGTTTCAAGGATCAAAATATATACACATTCATACCATAGAGATCCTCGAAACATGAAGACGAAACATAACACGAAATATGACATGATGAATGCAATCTCTAAAACCTCACTACTATGTATTCAAACAACCACCTCATAGCCTTTAAAGGTCAACACACTAAGGCTTCACCTATGACTCAAAGGTTTTTTCCAAAAATGGAATAAGCCAAAATACATACAAGTTGACTCTATCGAAATATTATTCTTACATAGGGGACAAATGTCTTGTGATCACACAATGCACTAACTCAAACATCACCCCTTTTATAACAATACCAATAACCTATAGATGTATATAATGTGGAAAAGAATATCTACACATTGATTTCATGATCAAACAACCCACAAGGTTTACGGGAACCAACTTCATAGTTGTCTAGCATAGAACCACATGATTACTAGAATCTCCCAAGAATTATATGTCTTAGGTCTAAAATGCTTTTAATGAACAATAATATTCTAGATTGACACATATTAAATCTTCATTGATAGTGATCACTCCTAAGATCAAGTGCTAAGAAGAGAGAGAAGGAAAGGAAATAACATGTCTTCTTTCCTGGAAAGTTTTGGTTCTTAAAATGATGAACAAAAACTCAAAGACTTTTTTCGGTATAATTTTTCTCTTTGTAGAAATTTTAAGGATTATGAAATAGAAAGGAAAATGATATTTTTATCTTAGTCACATTCTCCCTACAGACTTGGTACAGAAGAAAAGTGTGTAAAATATCCCATCAACCTCCCAAAGTGATTTTCAAAAATATTTTGAAAAAATCTTTTATCTTCAAGTTTTGTTTTGAAAAAGGATTATCTTTTTATCCTAATCATGCATCTATTATGATAAAACAAATAAAAATGAACAAAGAAATCAACAAAGGCCAAGTTTTAGGCAAAAACCCTTTCGGATAAAAACCTTTTATTCATTTAGAAATTTATAGGGCAGTCGACTGACAGTCTACTTGATTACCACCACAAGCATAATGTGCTAATCTTTACAAATCTCTAATGAACAGCTACGATCCTCGCAAGAATCACATGACAACAGTCCCCCTCAGCCTCAACCTTTATCTATCGTAGTTAATCCCCATATGTATCACAAGTCAACAATAGAGACACTCTCCACAAAAGGTGGATGCAAAGATACAAAATTTTCTAAGGTTTAAAAAATTCAAAAGAACAATTTTCAAGGATGTGTTATTGTGAATTGAATAATCGTCTTCCAACATAAAACTTGAATTTTTTTTGCAAAAGTTATGCACAAACAAACGTGACAAAAGTCTTAAATGTTCTAAACATGAAACATGTATTTATACAAAACTTAAGGCGTCATGTCGCTCAAACAAGTTCAACATTTTGTTCTAATGACATAAGCATATCGTTCCACTGAGATTTCATCTCGCTTCCAATGACCTTAATAAAATAAAAATAGAAACATATCATTAGATCTAAATTTGAACCATTATTTCAAATTAGGGATCTAATGACATGAGGATGTCGTTTTGGACAACATAAATGAAAAATAAAGGTTTATAAACTCCGTCCACAATAAACTCAGAAAACATATCTTTCAAAATAAAAGTTCATGGTCGTTTTTTGAAAAAGTATACATCCCAAATTATAATTTCTTAAATTAATTCAAACTCTAAATCATTTAATATGTCATCGGGATATCGGGAAGTCTTCAAACGTGGATATGCTTGATTTCGTTTCATATTGATGGTGAATAACGATTTGTAATATGATATGCCAAACTAGCCTAAATCTATGCTCTGAACAATGCTAGAATGTTATTCTTAGAAATATCCCCCTTTGTCTATTCAGGTACGAAAAAACAAACATGACCGAACACTAAATTAAAATCAAAATCTCCAATGACAAAAATACTAATACCCTTCCTAACCCTAGAACGGAATGGCATAAGCCTATTTAGCTTCAAAAACTTCTTCTTCTTCTTCCTAATAACCCATTTTGTCCTCATTCGTGTATCTTGAATTCCACTTTAACTTACTACACACAGGAGACAAAAACATATATCCTTGTGAAGCATCGATTTTGAAACAAACTAAATCTCATAAATACATCTCTCCCCCATAAATCGAACTCATCAAAACTCCATTTTAATTTGCTCCTCCCCTTTGTTTTTATCGAAATAGGGAAAGAAATAGAAACATCAACATGAAATGCAAAGTATCACGTAGATTATAAGGTATCATAAAAAAAATATAAATCAAGCACATGTAATGATCATCTTAAAGGAAAACAACCAAATATTTTAGAAAATTTTAAATTTAAAAAAAATGTAAACTTAACAAAACAACACAATACCATATATAATATATGAAAAATATTTAAAATAAAATTCATCACGCATATATAGGTATATACTACAACAAAACATGACACAAAACACATAAGATTTACCCACTACCATAGTACTAATGTGTCCAAACATGTGGGATGAAATGAATGTGAAAGAACTAATAACAAAAAAATATAACCAAAATACTCAAATATGTTCAAGAAGTTTTAATTGCCCGCAAAAATTTATCAAACTAAGCTTTAGGCTCAAGTGACAAATAAAGTTGAACTTATTGAACAAAACAAGCACAATGAACACAAGACAAGAATGTTGATGAATCTACCAATCAACAACATCATGACAAAATAAGCATAACTAGGTATCATTGGGCAAACTCATTGATCTTCAACTAAACTCCTTCAAAAGATAAACATGATAATATATTCTAATTTTTTTATTTTCCTTTGAATATTTGAGAAACTTTTTAAAAAATTTAGCAAACAAGGCCAAGTCATCTAAATCTACCTCTCCCTCGGAATCAAACTCGCAAACTCTTTTTTTTCTTTTTCTTAATTTGAGTCTTTGAAGTTATCCCTCTATCCTTAGGCTTATTGATTTTGGGCGAAAACATGTCAATCTCATAAGTTTGTAGGTCTTTTATGAGTTCTTCTAACCTAAATGAATCGAATACACCCAAAGAATTCGAAAGAGTGACCTTAGGAATAAATCGGGATGGGAGTGACCTCAAAATATTTTTCACAACTCTCGAATCATTAATTTTCTCAGCCAAATTAAAAATTGTGTGAACTATGTCTGACAACCTAACATAAAACTCATCAAAACACTCAGACTCTAACATATTGATAGTCTTAAATTGGATGGTTACATTTTGTAATTTAAACTCCTTAACCGCGTTGTTACCCTCACGTGTCAACTGGAGGATATCCCATGAGTCTTTTGATTGGGTGCACATCATAATATTTCAGAACTCATCGGGTGTGACAACTCCAAAAATATCACTAAGGACTCGATAGTTTTAGGTGATCCACTTAAACTCATCATTAGTTCAATCAGACCGGAATTTGGGATTTCTGGAATTTTCAGCGGTGACATTGGGAGGAGTCCACCTTCTTTCACATACGAGCCAAAATCTTTCATAAATATCTTTTAAACAAGAGCTCATGTGTGCTTTCTAATAGAGGCACAATTTGTTCCATTAAAGATGGGCATCCGACTATACAAGTTGTCCATAAAAAAAATTATGATTTTTCAAAATCAATTTTTGAAAAGGATTGATATCACAAACATTTTGTGAAGAAAGGATATCATGCTATTTTGGTGAAACTTTCTCTAATACCAATTTGAGAAATCAAAAGGTATCAAAGGGAAAAACGTTTTTAAAAAATCTGGATCACTCATTAACTAGGAGTAACCTGCTTTGATATCAATTTGTAAATGCAGGTATCTGATACCAATTTGTGAAGGTAAAATCACCGAGTTAAAAGATCTGATAATATTTTTTAAATGAAAAATAATTCTAAGGGTAAGTCCAAGAAAAAAATTACAACACCAATTTATAAATGTGGAAGCCAATTTTAAAACAGATTTTATCTTTTTATCCTGATCATGCATCTATTGTGATAAAACTGATAAAAATAAACTAAGCAATCAAGGATTGCCGACTTTCATGAAAAAAATATTTCGAGTAAAAACCTTTCTCTCACATAGAAATTTACAAGAGTGTCGACTTACAGACTACTTCAAAACTTCCACAAGAAGAATGCGTTAATCTTCGCAAATTTCTAATGAACAACTATGGCTCTTGCAAGAATCACATAACCGCAGTCCTCCGTCAGCCTCAGCCTTTGTCTTCAGCAGTGAATCCCCGTAGGTATCACAAGTCAGTAATGGAGATCCTATCAAAAAAAGGTGTATACAAAGATCCAAAACTTTTTATGGTTTAAATAAATCATAAGAACAATATTGAATGATGTTATGTTGTGAATTAAATAAGTGTTTTTCAACACAGCTTAAAGAACTTTCCCAAAAGTAATGCAGAAACGAATGTATGAAAATTCTTAAACATTCTGAACACAAAACGGGTATTTATACCGACCTTAAGGCGGCGCGTCGTTTGAACAAGTAGGACATTTCATTCTAACGACATAAGCATGTTGTTCGAATGAGATTTCATCTCGCTTCTAACGACCTGTATAAAATCAAAACAAAAACTTTTCATTGGATAAAAATTAAAACCAAGTTTTGAAATGAGGGATCTAACGAAATGAGGATGTCTTTTGAACGACATGAAGATATTGTTTGATCGACATACACGGAAAATTGAGTTTTAAAAACTCTCCCTACATTAACTTAAAAAACACATTTTTCAAAAATAAAAGTCCCTGTTCGTTTAAAAAAAATAAACACCCTAAAATATAATTCTGTAAATTAATTCAAAATCTAAATAGTTTAAGACCTCATCTGGATGTCGAGAAGTATTCATACTTGGAGATGCTTGAGTTCGATTCTTCTTGATAGTGGGTGATGATTTGTAATGGGATACACCAGTCTAGCCTAATGTTATGCTCCGAACAATGCTAGAAATGTTATTCTTACACCAACACAATTTTTCCTAAAACCAACGACACTCTTAACCAACATAGGGAACCCTTCATTCATTGAAAAAATTTAGGGACACCAAAAAATTCTCTAAAAAATACATTTCTAAAGACAAACAACTATGAAATTTTTGAGATGGAAAAATGCACAAAAGAACACATCAAGGTTTTAAAAAAATATAAATAATTAAATTTTAAATTTCACGAATACTAGGTCTACAAGGTCATGCTTACCTTCATCCTTAATTGATCAATTTGATATTGGGATGAATAATACAACTTTAAAGTCTTTAAATTTGGTGAATCTTTTAGTGACCGCTTGCCACAAAGTGTTTTCGAAATAGGAATAAGAGAATAATCTAAGTGAGGGAATAATGAGTATACAATACTCTTAAAATTTTGACCTTTTCATATTCCATGACTAAACACAAAAGATAAGACACAAGTAAATAAACCTAATACCTATAAAAAGCCCGACCAAACACAGATAAGGTAGATATCGTCATAGGGATCCTGTAAAGAATAAGTCACTCTTAAAATCATCAACTAAGAACATGAATATTTTTTTTACTACACACACTAGCAAAATATCATCAATGCACCAATGTGTAAAGAGAAACTGTATGCTGAAAACTAGTTTTAAGAAAAGATATAGGAAATAATTCAGGGTCATATCTCCCATCCAAACTAGCATGTTATCATAAATTACTCCTATTAAATAAGGTTAATACCACATTATAATTTTTCCATTTTTATGCATATAGTTCTCCCCCTTTTCTCTGCAATAGATAGAGGAACATCAAGAATGATCGATTAACTATGAGTAGGTTAGAGCATAAGGTTGAATCAAAGTAAGATGGTGAATGACTTACATGGCCTAATATATAAGTAAAAGAGTTTACACTGAGATATCCACAAATATAAGCAATTACAAAAACTGTCCTAAACCAAAAGTTTAAGATAAAGAACTAAATTTTGAGATAAGGGACAAAGTTCATAATCAAGGAAGAATTATTTTAAAGGCTAATAACATGATGAGTTAATGTTAATGAAGAACATAACACCATATCTTATTTGTGCGAAATAAAAATAAATTAACACAATTTAGAGAAAGATCCAATCCCAAGTTCAATTAAGAAAAAGGAACATTTTCAACTACCCTTTCCCCCTAAATAACAGCAACATGGTTATAACCTTTTACTTCTCATGTCCTTGCTGTAACAAATTACTTTTTTCAAATATTGTATACATTCAAATATTTAACAAATTACTTTTTTCACGTTTTCTTTTGAATGTTGCGTCTTTCACTAAAGCGTAAAAAAGGCATATTATTTCCAATTTTCAATGGTTGCATCACCCAATCAAAGTTATAGACCAAACCACCTCCTTTTTCATGATTATGATATAGAAAAACCTTTTTAAACTTCTCTAGATCATGAGATGAAATACCTTCAATAAACATAAGAATTTACACATGCTTTCACATGTCTAATTAAAATTTGAATGTTTTTATAAGATCATACATATTTTTAATCCCTTCTAAAGTGGCATCAACAAAATGTGTACTATGGTGTAAAGCGGCAAAATATATGAGCATGAGTTTCTTAGTACAATTTCTCGACATAAAAAAATAAAGAATCGTTGTCGTGATACACATATCACATTTTCAACCAGAGAGAAAATTGTATCAAAAATCTATTTATGCAATGATAATACAATCATTTAAAATAAAAACATGTCATGGGATATATGCAAGATAAGGATGTCAACTTCAAATTTCTAGATATGTTACTAAGAAATGAATTAACAATGAAAACACCTAGTGAAAACATGAGATACTCAAAGCTAGTCCAATTGTTGAGGTTTAGTTAAAATATCATCCAATTAATGCTCGATAGTAACATAACTCAAAGATACTACCTTGTCTTCCATAAGAAATCGAATAAAGTGATGGTTAATGTCAATATGTTTTGTGTGTAAATGTTGAATTGGAATTTTAGATATATATGTGGCTCTACCCAAAAACTTTTTAAATGGAACCACTGCAGGTAATATTCATTCCCTATAAAATATCTCTCCCAATCATCATCGAAATAAGTCGACAAAGAGGTATTAATATTATGAGAGTACTAGATACTAAAGAGCATTGTGCCATACACTTACTTGATGATATTATTAGCGACTTTTAAATGGGATTCCTTAGGACATGATTACTAGTGAAAGAAATATCCTATGTTAAAGTATATATCGGGACCACTAGACATAAGGTGCAAAAAAATACCTGTCGTGCCTTTATATAACATTTCATCCACATTCTTCTCATCGACATCTTTTCCATGCTTTTCAAATTGACACACGTGAATGCGTCTATGAAGAGTGAGACTGTGTGATAATTGATTAAATTCATTCGCAAGTTTCTAATTAACCCTTATTTAATTAGAGGCTACTTTTAAATCAAAGAAATACAGCCCTTAAACATGCATCTAAATCAACCCATTAAATATAAAGCATGCGACACAGTAAATATGCTTAGACACAAATTTCAGGAAAAAAAACCTTTCGGGTAAAACCTTTATTTCACTATGAATATATAAATCGCAACTTACAATTACATAGAGAAATATGAAATGGATCAATGCGCAGTCAACCCACAAAGACACACAGTCTTGAACTCAGTAAGAGAATACACGCAGCACCCTCCAAGGACTCGCAACCCAAACCATAAAGGAAGAACCGCAGCTCTCCTTGATGACACGCAGCCATAAAACTTTGTAGAGACTCCCTCAGCAATGACACGCAGCCCTCGGTTGCGAAGATCTCTCCACAAAGATGAACAGCAACAAAGTTTGTGTTCTAGGGTTCCAAAAGATTCACAAAAGTAATTGGGATTTTTGTGAGTGAATCAAAAAGATGTTTGGCACATCAAAAAAATGAAGTCTTGTTGTGTTTTATCTCTTAGAAACATTTCTCAAAGACTTAAAAAATACACCACCGAAATAGTTATATATATAGGAAATATTAGCTGGTGGATAAACATCACACGGAAGTGTTCGAATTTATCCTAGGCGGACCGGTCTGGTATGGAGGCGGATCGGTTCGTTTTCCAAATAGGCTTCTTCGGTTTGCAATCGGTCCATGGTATACGGGTGCAAAGCAGATCGGTCTGGTAGGTAGGCGGATCGGTCCGGGGGCAGATCGGATTGTTTAAAAAATGGGCGGACCGGTCCGGTTACCCATAAATTAAAAAATATTTTAAAAAACATTTCATAAAAATTTCCCAATACTAAGTATGAACTTTAAGGGACTTAAAAACAAAAACTTTACCAAGTTCATTCTTGCAGAGGTTATGATGTTTAAGACGCTTTGATATTGGAATCCGTTGATGTAGATGCGATCTTGAATTTCTTCAACGGTGTAACGGCGTACAACATACAAATTGATAATGGACAGAAATGTCCTTATAGTTTATTCTTGGAAGAGTCGAGTTAAAATTTCTTCATTACGGCCTTTTCATATTTTGATAGTGTAATGAATGTATTACTTTCCATGTATTGAATTTATGACCAAGGAAAAATTTAAGTTCACCAATCATGCTCATCTCATTTTTTTTTTATTAGCAGCCCAAAGTTATGAGCAAGATTTTCCCAAGTTGGGACAAAAAAAATATCACCTACATAGACTTTGGAAATCTACATAGACTTAGTAAATCACTACGTCTTTCCTGTAGGACTTAAAAAATAAAGTCGTTTCCCCACTACATATTTAGAAACCTTTACTCACAAGATATGAAGTCGGTCTCTCTCAACAAGCTCTCGGTGATTTTCTTATGCAATATAAAGGCTTTTTTTTTTATAAGAAAACATGTGTTGTGAATTTGGGGTCTTAAAAAACATTTGATTGCTACACATAAACTTCCTCTTAGAGACTGAAATTTAACCTAAAATTATTTATATCCATTTGATGTAGCATTTAAATCTAAACCATGTTGTATAGGTAACAGCCGATGAATCAACTCTAGTCTAGCAATCGAGGGAAAAAGACTTTAAAACATCAAGACCTTCCACTTGGGTGTATCCTTGAGACAAAAGAGTTTCCTCATTACATAACACAATACACTACTCATAATATTAGTTCTTTAACATACATTTGGTATCGATAATGTGAACATCTCTTGGCAAAGGAACTAGGGTCCAAAATTATTCCTTAGAGAATTGGTAAAATTCATGTTGATGGAATTGAACCAATACTCATCTAGAAAATCATCCTTCACATTATCGCATTTAAGTGTATAAGTGTAACAAAAAATTTAACTTGTTTTTAGAGTTGAGGCTTACTCTTAACTCCAACATTAGTACTACAATTGATATTGGACATATCATAGTCTTATCTAACCCAAGGAGGTAGATCATATACTCCAAAATCCACTTGTGGTGATGGTGGTGGTGGTCACACCTCAATAAACTCACTCGTTTCATATTTTTTTCCTTCTCAATATAATAAATACAAATAATGTGTTCTCACAATCATCTCCACTAAATTAAAAGGAGTTAATATGATCAATTATGACATTGAACTACCCCATCATCTTTTGAGCTCCATAATTATAAACACGATAGGCATGACTGTTAATGGCGTAGCCAATAAAAATACGAACATCACTCCTAGATTTAAGATTTGTTAAATACCCTTTATCCTTGAGTATATATCACTCGCATGTAAAGACTCAAAAATATTTGAGTTTGGGCTTCTTTCCCTTAAAAATATAATAGATGGTTTGGTTGTATCGTACCTTCTATAGACTCGATTCATGGTATGACATGATGTGTTTATCGCCTACATCCAAACCTCTTAGGCATAGCCTTGCCTATAAACATGGAATACTCCATATATTGGATTGTTCAATTTTTTCATTCAACAATACTATTTTATTGAGGTTTCTTATGATAAAAAAACTTCATGTTTCATTCCATCATCACTACACCACTTTAGTATACTATTTCCCTTAAATTCATTCCCACGATCACTTGGGGATCAAACTATACTGCACCACTTTTTATTTTGGAGTTGTTTTAATTTGGGGATGGAGAAGTCCTTAAAATCACACTTTCTACAAAAAGTTCTACAAAAATAAATCTATAAAGATGATCTACGATCAAAAGGACGTAATGTTTTACACCTATGCTATTCGTATGCATTAGAACCATGAGATATGTGTAGATAAGATCTAACACTCAGGAGATATACATCCCCTTTAACTTCTTATGTGTATTTTGGATTTATTTTCCCATCATTAAAATACCACATATTCGAGAAGAAGTTGATTCCAAATGTAGTAAGTCACGAGCGAGTTCATTCCTTCCAGGTTTTCTAAGATCTTTATAATTCAAATGACTAAACCTCTTAATCCAAAGATCCTCCACCACTTCTTTTGCACTATGACAAAGATATTTAGGAGATGGGTTCAATACCTAACAATTCCATATTGCTCTAGTGCCCTTCAAAGTGCAAAGTGCATTTACCCTTAAGATGAAGATCTCCCCATTCATTATTTGTGTACAGCACATCATAATGATCATTGCACAATTGGATAATTCTAATTAAATTATCATTCAATCCCTCCACAAAATAGACATTGTCTTACCTAGGGAACCCAATGATTTCAATATTGTCTTTCCCTATCCCAATAGACTTATTCCTTTGGTTTTCTTATCAAGAAGTTTTGAAAATAATGATTTATCCATGGTGATATGCCGAGAAAACCCACTATTAAAGTACTAGTATGAAGAGTTATGTGCAAAGAACTTTTTTTGAATAACAAGACATTTAATATCTTTCTTTTGAGCCCCAAAATATTTACATATAAGAGTAGTCTCATTAATTTTATCTAATTCCTTCACATTTTGCTCAACACTATTTGATTTAGAAACGTTTTTGGTATTGGGTAAAATGATCTTAGACTTTCAATAAGGGCTTAAATTCCTTCTTCGGAATAGAAAAATCATCACCCTCCAAATTTTGGGTTCTGGATCACTTTGGTCTTGTTTAGCTTATAACAAAATTCCTTCAAGTGTCCCTTATTTTTTCCAAATTTTCACTCATACATAACACGCGGGGCATTGCCATTATGACGCTTCAAAATATTTTTCATCTCAAGGGAACAAGGAGTCTTCTTTGAAATAGGAGTCTCTTGAGAAGATTTAACAAATGTGATTTCAAAGGTCACATTGTATTTTGCATTAAAATTTCAAATCCAATACCCTTTTTTCATTAGAAGATTAGTTGTAGAATAAAAGAATTTTACCAAATGTTTAGGAATAATCTTATAAAATTGACTTTCATACTCTTGGAAAAAGAAGAAAAATTCAATAATGATGGTCTTTTCATTGAAAAATTTGTTGGAACTATTACATTCTAATAACTTGGTTTGTAAAACATTTTATTTTTCCTCCAAATAATATTTCCCTTTCTCCATAGATTGGAGAGTTTCACTTAGAGTGGAACGTTGAGCCTCCACATTACTCAAAATGCAGCTCTTATGTTGAGTTATTTTTAATTTCATTGACACTTTAAATAAACATTTTTTTATGTCAAGCATTTTGAACGCTCAATTTATCGTAATCTTGTTGTAAGTCACCTTCTTCCCCGTGATACGATTCGTCCGTAGAATGACCGGAGGAACACAAAGTCTCAATCTTAGAAACACTCTCATTAATTGAGAATGAACATTGAGAAAACTTATTTTATTTGTCTTTAACCATAAAAGGGACAAATTTATTAGGGCGAGTAAATGTGAATTCAAAAATATTCAAATTGCAAATAATAACATTATCTCACATAGTGGCTAATAAAGAGATCTTACCTCTATGTGATAAAACTTAATAAAAAAAGGACTAGCTCTAATACAAGTTGATAGTTCTCTACAAAGCAAATACTACTCGAAACATATGATACACCAAGGACAATGAGTACTACCAAATGGTTTAATTGACAAAATGTACAAATGATTTAATCTACAGAACAAATATTAATCTTCACTGAGAATATTAAATATAAATCATGCAAAAAAATAAATCATACCAAAAAATCATATGCACGAAGAAAAAACCCTCCAACAATACATACCTCAGTCCAAATAAACTATATCACCAATGCTTGGTAAAAACTTACAAAGGGGATAATTACGTTCACATAAAGATCTAACTTACACCTCACCCTTTTTCTACCAATATCAACGAGTTAAAGAGCTCAATAACGTTGATGAGAACTTGAACACACCAATGTCATGATCAAATAATAAACAAGGTTTCCTTAAACCAACTTCAAAGTTGTCTTATAAAGAACCACACGATCCCTAATATCTCCCGGTGATTATAAGTCCAAAGTTTAAATAGATTTTGATAAACAAAAGTGTTTTAGGGTTCAAAAGATTTACTTCTTCTTCTTTGATATTGATCACTACTAAGACAAGGGTGATCAAATGCATAGAATATAAAGAAGGAAAAGAAATAACAACTATAATTACATACTTATATTGAAGAACAAAAAATTAATGACTTAGTGTGTGTGTGTTTGTAAATCTTAGGTACATGCAACCATTAGACTTAGTTAATAAGGAAAGAGTATCAAATGATCCCATCAACTCCAAAAAGTGCTTTACAAAAATATCTTAGAAAGACTTACTTTGTAGAAAAATGAAAATTTAGTGAGATAAAACATCTTAGGCATGACGATAAAAACATATTATCGTTGTTGAGAATCTTGTCACTGCAGTGAAGCAGGACGTTTCGTGAATGACCTATTAGGGAGATCGCGCATATGATCAACACACTTTGCCCTAAAACCAAGGACATTATAATTGAGAAAACCGAACCGTTCGATGCAACAACAAATCTCTAGACTCTAAAATGTCTTTTAAAAATATATATTCATAAAAAAAACACTATGACATTTTGGAGATGGAAAAATGAACAATATTACGCATTAAAATTTTGAAAAATATATGAAAAGTTGAATTTTGACAAACATGATTACTATTTCCCATAGGTCACGATTACCTTAATCCTAGAGTGATCAATGTGGTATCCATATGAAATAGGTTGTCTTCAAAGTCTTGAACATTGATAAAGCTTTTGGAGACCTCTTGGACACAAGGTGTTTTAAAAATTGGAAAAGGACAATATTCTAAGTAAGGGGACATTGAGTATTCCAGAGTGTTACAAAAATTTCTATCACTGATGAATAAAATTAACCAACATAAGTATAATCGATAAAAACATTTGATCAACGAGATAAGTAACCAATCTTCATAGAAACATGAACGTGATAATGAATATATCAATAAGAAGAATTAAACACACACACACATACATACACACACACACACACACAAAGATATATATATATATATATATATATATATATGCACATACACATGGCAAGTGACATCATTAATATCACCTAAAACAAGAAAGTATTAATATAAAGAATATAACTCATCATGCTAGAAGACAAGGAATATAATAATTTAAATATGATGAATATACAAAATCTATAGATGTTTCATAGATGCGATAAATTTTAAAGAATAGTAAATAAATGTCTGAAATTGATATGAATCATGAACATAATATAAGAGAATAAAGACACAACACGATAAATCAAACCTTCCTCTTTGAGTAGTACATCACAAAAATTAAAAACAATATCCTCCGATTATTCATCGATACCATCATCATCATCTCCAGATCCTGAAGGCCTGACTTCATCTCTCATCTCCCGGCCTCAACCTCCCTCTGCCACCGCTGATATTGTTCATCCTATCTAACTGCTCTAACCTTATCTCTCAAATGTAGAGTTGTTAGTTATTCCAAGATTTGTGTCGTATATTATTTTGGAGCCACGAACAGTCATTCATCTCTCGCTAGAATGAGGTGAGCTAAGTGGAAAAAGTAGACTCCTATTGAATTGGATACTCTCATGTAGGTGATGTCATGATCATAATTGACCCTTGAGTTACTAGTATGTATCTAGAATTTTCCTACATAGTGTCATACTCATTTAAATCATTAGAAAGACAAACTCTAGCATCAACAGGATCATGAGACTTTGAATGGTGGGTTGTGGCCTCATTAGTTCTGTAAAGATAGTCCAAAGTCCACTCTCGAGGAATGAGAAGTACAATAGCTATTAGCATATTGCTATTGATTAGCATCCTATAGGGTAAGTACATACGTAGTTGAGTATCTCCATCATTTCCAATGGATGACATATTCCTATAGATAATATATGAGAGATTGATGGTTATGCCAGTACCAATGTCACATGAGAACATAACATGATCTAGTATATAGGTACTATGATTCCTTATCTAACAAAGATTGAAACTAAATATCACATTAAGAAGACGATAGTGATAATAAAGAGGATTCTTTTTAGTGGCCTGCAATTTTCCAAAGATACAATCGTAAAGTGAACGGTGTTATAAAGGTTATAGTTGGGGTGATATGGCCAGGATGCTCTTTATACTCAAGTAAATGAATCCTAGGTTTATTTAAAATTACGATCCTGGTATCAAGAGAAATTGACTATGTCGACATCTCTAACCGTGGATACCATAAACCCCACATGCACTATTCGTTGACAATAAAACTCCATAACCAAGTGAACATAGACAGAACAACACATCTAGGATATTGTCTCCCATATTCTCCCGTCTAACCATGAGGAAACATATATATCTTAAAGAAGGAACAGAAAAATAGGACGCTCAATGACCTCCCGCATTTGGTAATTTTAACTGAAGATGAATATCATACCCCACACGTGTAGCCTAATGGAGTGTACTAAAAGTGGGTGAGGATGAGGTGGAACCTCTCTATATCTCTTTACCATGGAGTAAGATAAAACAAGAAAAATGATAGAAATGGGGTTAATGGCAACCTAAGGGAATATTTCCAATGAGGGTATAGGAACCTAATATAGGTCACAACAACAAACAAACCACATCTCTAACCAAAAATTCCAACAAAATAAACCCAAGCTGGAAACATAACATGCACAAAGATAATGACCAAAAAGTATATACCGAATAAGAGTTCTTATCACTAATTTAATTGAAGAAAAAAATTCCTTTATTTATTTTTAAAGAAAATACACACACACACACACACACACACACACACACACACACACACACACACACACACACACACACACACACATATATATATATATATATCAAATAAAAAAAGTTTTTTCACACATAATATTACGTGCAAATAAAAACATGCCATGTATCTAAAATAAGGGAACATAAAACAACACATATGTGTGTGTATATATACTATGACATATATATAAATAGGCAAAGTGAGTAAGAGACAAAAGTTATTCGAAGACCAAGAAACCTAAAATATATACTCCAAATTTTACTTACACGTTCTAAAATGTTAAATATAATGCTTGAATTAGAAAACTCGGCAAGGAGCTAGGGTTTTGGGGTTTGGAAAGCCATAATAATGGTAAAATAGTGTTTCAAATGCATGAGATGAAAATGGAACTCTATCAAGATGAAACCCTATTTGAACATATATCTCTTTCTAACCACATAGGGTCTCACTCAAGTGAGGTCTCATTTCAACTAGGATCGACCTCATTTGAATGAGAGAGAAACGAGGCTCTTATGAACAACAACAAAATGCTTCATAAAAAAATAAAATTAAGGAAACAAAAATGAAATAAAAGAAAAATGAAACACGAGTGACACCATGCACCGAACAATTTCAAACATCAAAATCTAACATGTGTAATGTAAAGGAATTGTAAGGTTCTAAAGAACCCATAAAAATAACGAATCCCATTCAAACTCCACACAAACCCATAACTAACCTTATTGAATAATTGATGACATGAGTCAACTATATTTAAATGATTAAGTTATTTTCTATCCATGTTTATAAAGACCTAAAACTAACAATATACATTAAAAAGTCCATTAAAGTCAAAACAAAATCACATAAAAGATGAAAGTGTGAAAAACATTTATCTTTGCCTTATATAACCCTCAATTTGGGTTTCTTCGAAATTTTTATTTTCTATTTTTTCAACTGTGCTTGAACATTTTATTATTATTCATATTAATTTGGAAGAAATATTTTCTTTTAAATCATTTGCCAATGGTAGCTATTAACCTATTTAGGTACATCTTGACGATGTTCTCTCATCAACTTTTAAACTCACCTACAAGAAATGGTTCTTATAAGAACACTGAACAAATCTAATGAAGAAAATATGACCCAATTGAGTCAAAACACACGACATGCTTTTTTTATGAATGATACATACCACTACAACTTGTGTCAAGTGTTTGCGATATGGCCAAGACTACAAGGAGATAACAATAGTTTATATTTAGGATAACTCCAAACATAATGATTAAGTGAAGTCTAAAATATACTCACAATGTCCTTTCAAATTCTGAAAACCTAGAGAAAGAGAAATGGGCTACACGGAGTTATTCTTATATACTTAATCATCAAATTCATAAACACCCAAACGATTGCAAAAGGAAATATTTATTCTCATTGGAATCGTTGTTCGAGATCAAAGGAGATGTATTTTGTACATTTAATGATATTCCCTTTTCTTTCTTAGGTGGAGAACATTTTTCTAACTCAAAGGTTTCATGTTATTTGTAACTCGTATTATTTTAATGATGACTCGTGGGAAATGAATCTAGGTGGTAGTGTCCTAAGTATTTTCCTAAGGACCATCGAGTTCGAGATCTTCTCACCAAAATAAAAACTAAAATTTTTGAAGTCGAAGAGTTTTTAGAGCTTCGAGACCCAAACAGTATTCGTACACTCATGGGTGAGTTGGAGAATTTCCCAAGTCTCTACACATAGAGATTCGGCGTAACTCTTCTTAGGTTGCTCCATAGAAAATTGAAATAGACCTGTTAGAATGTAGTTAACAATGGTATTTTTATCATCAAACTATGCCTATCTAGGTTCGGGGTAAACGATGTCTCATAGCAAGGGTTTTTGACTTTTCCACCTTTAACTAAAGTTAACCACACCCTCGCATCTTGGGAATTGAGAAAAAATGTCAAACGTTCTATAGCAACCCCTATTTTCCATGTACTAATTGCCACTCAAATACACCAAAATTAATGCATGTTAATCAATGTATATCATTCTCAACATTAGCGTATAAGTAAAAAAGATTTGAAATGAATTTAAATCCGTACACAACATGTGATAAATGAAATTGGAATAAATAATATCCCAACATCCCATAATAATTAATCCAAATAGTATCAATTCCCAAATAACTGACTGTAATAAAATAATCGGGACTTAAGGTCCATTAAATCATTGAAATAAAAGACTAATGTAAAACTTAAATAAATTGAAACATATGTTAAGAATCAATTTAGTGGAAGCTTGGACCCTCTCCGCCCTTTGAGTCCATCTATGAATGATTGGGAAATTGTTTTATATTATTTGGGCCAGCACCTTAAAGTTATAAAATATATATTTAGTGCCAATAGTAATAATCATGTGACTCATTTATAAAGACATGTCATCCCATCAACAATCACGTGCAATAAATACCCCACCCCTCACTTAAGTGATGTAGAACAAAATGTCCCAAGCCAAGGTATAAACTATACTAAAGTCACTATCTCTCGAGTATTAAGTTAGTAAAAATAATGAAAAGAAATAAAGATGTACCTAACTATTCAATAACTAAAATCAATAGGGATGTAACAAACTACACGTGTAAGAATACAAAACACAGTAACTACCCCTGTAATGTCACCCACAAGTTTTACATACAAAGTCTTATAATGAAAATGCATAATTGTGATGCATCTTTCATTTAATCAAACCTCCATCACTGGACTAATATTGTGGCATTGCAGTCCCCGAACAAGTGACATTCCCAAGGAGGAAGGGGACTCATCATTACGAATGATGCATGTGCTTGTCTCCCATTTTGCCGCTCCGCCTAGGTCGGGTTCTCATTTTATGTTTGGGTGGAGATGATTTTCCCATGGATGTAGTTTGATGCCATGCCGAGTTTTAGTGCACGCCCCTTTGGCAAATGTGTCTTTCGTGTGGGAAAAGAGGTGGTTCCGTAGGGATTTCAATGTTACGAGTTTGTTTCAAATAAAATCAAACAAAAGGGTTTAGGATATCCCTTTGGGATAATCCTAAGGCATGTTTTAAAGTCTGCAGTTGGTCCATCAATTCTTATTGTGCTCTTTTGGGAACCAAGTTACGAGTAGGGATGGTGTTGGGCACCCTACTTGTTGTGTATACTTGTTTAATTCTATGTTTATTATTACTCTTTGCATTCATTGTTTACTTTTATTTGTTTTTACATTTTTTTAGATACCTTAAAAGGAGGATCCATAAAAAGGGTAGATATGTGCTTAGGTTGGAAAATGGTATCCGTGAGAGGTATATAAACATCACTCCAACCAGTGCAGGTACAAAACATTTTCTAGTTCATGACTTGGTTTTTTTAGTATATAATAGACAAATATTATTAAGTATGTAAGGGTGAGAGAAATCTTGTGTTTTCATATAGTTTTCTATCGCGTTCATATTTATGAGGAAGGATAAAAAGGTTAGAGATGGGTTCATGTCTATTATGAGAAATGTATATTTGTTTGCATGTTTGTACAAAGGAGTATGTTTGGGAGGTTCCATTTTTAGATAGTTTGATATCTCATTTTGTGTTACTGTGAATATTTGTGTGAAAATTAAAAGATGAGTTCATCTTGGTGGAGATAACAAATCATGATTTATATTGTCGAGGTTGGAGCTCAGGAGAAGGACTTATTATTGTGCTCACATACCCAAGAGTACTTAGGATTGAGGCCTATATAGTTTGATTGTATACGTGTGCCAACGTGATGTGTGTGCAAGTTCAAGACTTGTCTTGGTGGGGGGGGGGGGTGTATGGAATATCATAATGGAAATGGACCCGAAGATGTATGATATTAGAACATAACCTTATAATAGAGGGGTTATTACTAGCCGAAAGGTGTTGTCCTTCATACTATTTTGGGAGTTAATTTCTGGTAAGAGTTGGGCTACAAAGAGGGGAGGTTACATCATGGATGTATTACTGAGAAGCATAGTAGAACACCACACCGTGGTATTCGGGGGGACCATGAGAAGTCGATGAAGTTCAATACTAGGAATGTAGGGATCCCTTGGAGATATTATGCCAAGAGATGTATTATGAGGATTGGGAATCACGAGTTTAACTCGGGATAAAGCCTATGTAGCCAAGGAGTCTTAGGATAAATGCCAACGTAGTTCACTTAGAATGGGGTTGGATAATATATCGAGATTTGACTAGATATGGAGGCATCCCTATAAGAGACGTATTATGAGGATTGGGCCTCACGAATTTAACTCGGTATAACACCTACGTACCCAAGGTTAATTGAGATTAAATCCAATGTATTTCTAATAGAACGGGGTATATTTATAGGTGTAAGCAATGGGATATCGAGTATACAAGGTACAACAATGTGGTATTTCTTTATCTTAATCCATAATATAGCATTTTGTTATATTAGATTAATATTTTTATAGGTTAAAATAATGTGTTGACCAAATAAAGATGCCTGGAAATATTGAAATGAAAAACAATATTCGGGGAGTCATGCAGAGTCGGGTTTGTTTGCTTGGAGAACTGGTGAGTGTATATGAATTTTAGATTTTGGCCTGTAAATATTCACGATGAATGCAATGGAATGGCTCACTCCTAAGCACTTGTGTTGAAAGATATGTTTTCATGTTTGTATTTTCGAATCATGGCATTTGTTTTGTATTATTTAAGTATATGAGTATATTAAATTAACACCCTTCAACCGGCCAGCGTTGTCACGATCATTTACCGTGAAAAAAAAATGCATTTTTTGTCACGGTCAATGACCGTGATAAGGCCATGACAAAGACTTGTCATGGTTAATGACCGTGACAAGGTCATGACAAGTGACATTTTCACGGACTTGTTATGGTCATTGATCGTGACAAATCTGATAAACTTGTCATAGTCAATGACCGTGACATGTTCGTGACAATTCTGTCAGTAAAAATGCCTTCACTTTTCTTTTTTCCCACCAATTTCTATTCCATACATCTCTCTCTCTCTCTTTCTCTCTCTCTCTCTCTCTCTCTCTCTCTCTCTCTCTCTCTCTAGGATTTTGATACGTTTTCTCTCTCTTTTTCTCTTCCATTTGTGTATATGTGTGTATATATATGCGTGTGTGTATATATGTGTGTGTAAATATGCATGTGCGTGTGTGTGTGTGGTGTATATATGCGTGTTGGGGGGAGGGGGCAAGGCTGGGGGAGGGGTGTATATGTTCGTGTGTGTGTATATGAGTGTGTGTGTGGGTATATATGTGCATGTGTGTGTGTGTGTGTGTATGTATATGTGTGTGTGTGTGTATGTGTGTATGTGTGTTAATGTGTAGTGGACAGTGGCAGTGGGGGGAGAGGATAGGGCTGGGGAGTGGGGGGGCAAGAGGTAGGGGCTGTGGGGTTGTGTGTGTGTGCGCGCTTGTGTGTGTGGTGGGGGGAAGGGGAAAATGGGGCGGGGGTGGGGCTTGTTAATTTTTCTTAATTAAATCTTTATTGGTTTATTAGATATTGCCCCTTATATGAAAGTAGTGCTCTTGTAAAAGATTTGATTGATTAAATATTGATTGGTTTTTAATTTTTTTAGTATATTAATAATTACTGCCCCTTTCATATTCATATAGGATTTCCCTTCATTTTAAATTAGTAAATTAACAATTGTATACTATAATTGTTAGTTTAATTGATAAAAATAATTAATTGAGTAGATGAATTAGAAAGAGTATGGGATACACATTTGTCATTGCTATTGCGGTTGTATTATAGTGGATCGTTTGTCGGTTATTTAATTTTAGAAGTGGCATGACCACTGGATTATTGTCCATATAAAGGTGGGATTATTCAACTTTTTTTAAAAATTACCTTGTATCATGAACAATATATATACAGTATGATAATTAAATGAAACATACTTAAAATTACATATAGTGTGCATAGATACTAACCATCTAGTTCATATACGTACGCATTCAATAGCCCTTAAACCCGGTCAAGAGTCATTACCCCTATAATGAGATCTCTCGAATTGTCCCGTTTGGATAGTTTGGGACTGCATAATTCATGTATAATAATATTCTTAGTGGCTTAAAGTAGTTACTTTTGGAGGAAGTTCTGCAGTCATATCCTAATGTTGTTTGGGTACATACTAGATTGATAAGTGTGACTATTATTTCAAATGATAAATTGAAATAACACTCACACTAGCCGATCTATGTCGTGTACTTAGAGAACTACGGGGATATGCTGATGAATTTTTCTCAAACTGTAATAATGTGCATGAGTTGTTAAGTATATTACAGAAATATGCGGTCTTGAATGGGATAGAACCACTCACCCTTTAGCGGTCTTGAATGACGAATTTAAAAATCCAATATAAATAAGACATAATTAAATGAAACATACTATAAATCAGAATTTTGTTTATACTAATCCATGAATATATGCTTCTTACCTTTATAGGTGATTAGTTGTGGTTGTTGTGATGGGAGATCGTAAATACAAAAAAATGGATGGGTGAGACATATAGAATAGAGGATGTGTCTCACAAAGATGCTAATGAATTTGTGAAATACGCAAAGAGATGTCATAATGATGAAGAGTTTCCATGTACATGTGGTAAGTGTAAGAATAGTAAGGTGTTTGAGTGGAAAACAGTTGAACTACATTTGTTAAGATGGGGTATGCAAGATATTTATCAATTTTGGAGTTTTTATGGTGAATTGAAAGTTACTTTTGTCCTCGAACAACCTTCACAACAACCTTCAACAAGTAGGATAGATGTAGAAAGGGACGACATAGATCATAATATGTTAAAGGATTTAGTTGATGATGCGTACAGAGTTTATAAAGCAGATGAGAATGAGGTTACTGATGATGTACATGGTTCAGGTGCTCATGAAGATATCACGATAAACCTTGATGATAACTACCAAAGTTTAAAATTTAAGGCGACCCAACCATTATACTCTCGCTGTGAGAAAGTTCAAGCAACTTTACATGCCATGGTTGGTTTGCACTGTTTGAAGATGCAGTACATTTTGTCTGGAAATAGGGTGACAGGTATTCTGAATTGATTTAAATTGGTTTTGCACTTTATCATTTTCACTCTTTTATCTTTCTCTCTTTCCTTTGAATATGTATGTGGTGGGGGGGGTGTAGTGTGCGTGTGTGTGTATGCAGTAGGGGTGGGGGTTGCAATGTGTGTGTAGTGTGCGTGTGTGTGGGCAGTAGATGTTGTTGTTTTGGAATTCAAAATTGAGGTGTTAAACAGTAATAATTCATTTGAATTTGTAGTAATTGTACATATTTGCATGTCTTCTTCTAATTCATTTGGATTTGTACTAAAAACAACATTTTTTTACAAAAAAATATCCTTCAGGTACTAAGGCGAGGATGATGCTGATTATGATGATGTCGTCTAGGCTCATTGGTACCGGAGGCGACGAGGGCTCCTCAGACCCTAGACAAATTGGGGATGTCCGTCGAGAATACGACGGGTCTATTAGCGAGATCCCTCGATCTGGTAAAGACGATCATTGGCTCGGGGTACACTAGTTTGAGGGAGGTGCCGAAGGAGCTCAAGTTAGTTATTTTGGTGGTAATACAGGAATTGTATTTATATTTATATGAATATTTCAATTTCAATTTCTTTTAATATTTATATTTATATTTATTCCCAACTAATATTGTATTTGTTGGACAGGAACAATTCAGCCTAGACCCAAAACTACACGATTTCTTCTTCGAGCAGTTGAGGGAGCAACACAAGACATGGAAGAAAATATGCGTACCCGATACTTTGGGAAGCCCCGAGACTCCGTTATCCGAATGTGTGACTTTGTCCCACCAAAGGAGCCGATATCATTGGTACAATAGCAAAAGTTCACTGACAATGAGATCGGGGAGTGACAATTGGCATTTCGCTAATCGGGAAGGAAAAATTGGGCGAAAAAGACAGATGTGCAGTACTCCGATCGGACGTCTTAAGCTGACGTGGATAATATGATAAAGGTAGGATTTAATTTTTCTATATTTACAGAAATATGTTTGTAACACCCCGTGTTTTTATTAATTATTTAATTTAATTAATTAATTGAAATATTCGAGGAAAATAAATTTTTGAATTTAATAATTTTTATTGGCTAAATATGTTTGTTATTATTTTAGAAGAATAAAACATCAAGAGGAATTACAATCGGAATTAAAATGAATTTTATATGATTTTTTGAAATATTTGTCCCGTATAATTTTTAAGGCAAACTGTCAGTTTTTCGGGGTGATCGATCGATCGACGCCTAGGCATCGATCGATCGATGCCTTCGGTAATCATGCGCTGCAAGTTGTTTTTAAAAATATTTTGGTTCGGATTAGGATCCCTAATCACTATATAACCTTGTTAATCCGTAAGGGAACTTCTCATAATCACTTTTTCTCAAGTTTTTCACCAGAGAACACTTCCAAATATTTTTCCGCACTCATAATCACCAACCTTCTTCATAATCAAGTTTTTGTTACAAGTTTTGGGGGACTTGATTGGAGCTTAATTAAGATTGATTCAAGAGCATTTTGTAACAACCCGTCCTTTTTGGAGACAATTAAATTCCCTAATTAAATATAAATTGGCAATTTGGAGAATTTCCCGAAATAGTGATTTTTGGGATTTTTGAGGATTTAATAATTTTCGAAGGATGTTATAAATTATTTTGGGACTATATAGGTCGAAATAATTTAATTATATGTCGTCGTGGAGTATTGCGACAAAAGAGGTAAGATTTTGAGTAGAAAACCCGCATTTATTTATTTTGGGTTGGAATAGTGATTTGCGGTCAAATACCTCGGATGGGAATTTCGACTGCGCCATAATTCTCGGAATGTCCGAGATAGTCGGAAAAGAGTGTCCGATTGTTGAAAATAAGTTTCGGGTGATTTTAGAAGTAAAAGTAACTCGTAATTGGGTAAACGAGTCGTTTTTGGGTTTTAAGGGTTTAAAACCCTTTTCTCTTATATAAAGAGGGAGAGAGGGAAAGAAAAGAGAAAGAACGAAGAGAAAAGAGAGAGAAGAGAGAGAGGAAGGAGAAAAGAGGGGAGAAATGGAGGTTCGGGCCAAACTCCGCCGGATTCGACTCAAGGTCGTCGGATTTTATCCACGAGGCAAGTGTTTACTTGCTTTATTTATCTTTTTGCATAAATATCTCATACCGTAGTTTGGTATAAACAAACCCTAATGGTTTTGGGGTGGGTTATCGTGGTTAAAATGGGTTTTTGGGAGTTAAAACAATTAAACCCCAATAATATTTCAATTTTGTGGAACTAGGGTTTTAATCCAAATTAATTGGTGATTCCGGGTTCTAGGATGTTTAGAACCCGTGTTATAAGTGTATTTGTAGTTGGTTGAGGTTGTAGGACATTGGGTGAGGCGACAAAAGCTTGGGAGAAGCTTTAATGGCGGAAATCGTCTCGGAAGAGACGATGAATAGTAAACCTGTCACCTTAGGGGGCCTTTTTGGCTAGGAAAAGAATTGATTTAGCTTTCGGCCAAAACATGAAAGTTGTATATATTTTCGATACGGTCGCGTGGACGCTGACCGCGTATTTTTCTGATTTTTCTACGATTTGATATGATTTTTACAAGATGACAGCTCCCGGTTGAAAGTACCAACTCGGAAATTAAATCGGGAATTGGAAAAATAAAGGCTAGAAATTATTGTGTAGATGTTTGGGATGATTTTTGGTGTAGAGTAGAAACCATGAAAATGGATTTGGATTGATTTTTGGGTATTTTGGAGTTTGAGAAATCGCCCAAACTGTGACCCTCGAACAGGCCGAATCGATTCGGGTATAGGCCGAATCGATTCGCCTAAGAGGAATTGGGTTTCTGCAATGGGCCGAATCGATTCGGGTACAGACCGAATCGATTCGCCATTTACAGACCTGTTTGCAGAATACTTTCCGAATCGATTCGGATTGGGAACCGAATCGATTCGCCCATCCGAATCGATTAGCAAAAGGGGCGAATCGATTCGCTTAGGTAAGAATTTCTAGTTTTCTCCCTTTAAGAGTATGGGGAGTTGAATTACCATTTGGGATTTTTATGGGGATTCCTAAATAAGGGTTTTGAGGATAAATAACCCTTTAAGAGATGATTGAGGTAATTAGTATTGAACAAAGTAAGGAAATACTTTGGGTTTAGTATCATGCTTATATGAAAGCATGATTATGATTCCTCGAGGGAATCTTTGGGATTAATGGTCATCGCTATATATAGTTGGCAAATATGGCCATTTATGTATATTCAAGGATGAATATATGGTATATGTATATACTATGTGATTAAAGTATATATGATATGATGAAAATGATTTTGAAAATAATATATAAATGTTTTCAAAATGGAAAGACAAATGATTTTCATAAATAATAAAAATGAGGATACACACCTCTCTAAATCGCTATCATAAGGGAAGTTTCGTTCGTATGGTGAAGACCCCTAGCTAATGATGCAGGGTGGATATAGTCCTATAGGCCATGTGAGCATTTGTTGTTATATTTTTCTGCGCTGGTTAGGAGATTCCGCGTGTGGTCTTGACTATCCCGGAGGCACATGGTCGCTTCCCGACGTCTTTCGATATAGGATCCCAGGTTGTCTTGGGGGCCCTGGAAGATGATAGCCATTTAGGGGCGCGCACAGTGGAGAAATCCGGACGGGCGGTCTTAGAACGCGTTTATTAAAGCAGTTCATAATAATGGATTTGCTTTAATTACATTTCCTGGATATAGGAAGGGAAATGGGTTATATTATTTGGCTTCGGTAACACTTCCCGGATGGAAGAAGGGATGTGGAAGCATATGTTATTATCAAAGCATTTTTATAATAATGAAAATGTCTTTGAATACATTTCCTGAGTATAAAAAGGGAAATGAGATAATTGATAAAGGAAAAGCATTTTTATGTTAATAAAATTGGCTTTCAAAAAGTATATGATTTGTTAAAGCAATTCATGATAATGAATTGGCTTCTATAAATTACATTTCCTGGATATGAGAAGGGAAATTGAAGTTTTTGAAATGAAAAGGATAAGTATTTATAAATACTATATGTATCAAGTAATACTCAGTCCGGGAGATATTATCCGGACGTATATTGTAGATGTACGTATATGTATAAATCGAGTGCCGAGGGTCTAATGAATCCCGACGATCGACCGTGCTGCATAGTAGTGTATCGGGGGGGTTCCTTGTTTGGATTTCGCTACGCGAGACACCCCACGCACGAATATGGCATTGTGTTGAGACTGGGGAGAAGTTTAATCCTTAGTGCTCTAATATTATTAAATGTTTATGGTATATATATTATATATATCTTTCTGTACTGAGGGACTGGCGGATCTCAAAGATCGACCTTGCTGCATAGTAGTGTATCGGGGGGGTTCCTTGTTTGGATTTCGCTACGCGAGACACCCCACGCACGAACATGGCATAGCGTCGAGATTAGAGTGAAGTTTAGCCCTTAGTACATCTGTTGGACTATCTAGGATAGATAGTGGTTGGGAACTAGACTAGTTTAGCAGGGTAGCTTGACTAGAATGTTCTAGATAGATGCGCTAGGAGTGCACTATTAGCGGAGAGGTGAGGGGTATCTCATGGGAGTGCGATACCAACCTTAAATATGAGATAAAACCTTTTTCAAAATAATAAGGCATTTATGCACTTGCAAAATATTTTCAAAATTCGGGGCTCTGACCCGTTTATCTACATCTCCTTTCTTGTTATATTATATATATACATAGGTGTCCAGACACAGGGATGCCTGGATGGAAATTCGTTCGAGTCAGACGTCTGCTGCAGCAGCTGTGGATGCTTGCAGGTTATCGGTAGACGTTTCCTTCCTTGTACTCTTGATAGGAGATATTGTATAAACTTTCGAGCCAATGGCTCAATTGCATTTATTTATTCTTTCAGTACAACATTCGATATGGTTGTATATTTGGACCGAGTGTTCGGTTATTTTAGTTCCTTTCATTTTCATTTCAGTTCATTACGCATTTAATTGTGGATGTTGTAATTTATTCGTTAAAAAGAGTAGTTTAGTAAAAGTTTTTAACGGCCACCTAATAGGATATTAGTAATTAAATGGATTTTCGACAGTGATGCTAAGGATGATCCATATGTGACTCCTGTTTTAATTTAATATTGGAGTGATCGCCCGGTATCTTATTAGGTGGGTTGTTACACATTTCTTCGCTAATTTTTCGAGATGAATCCATATTTCTAATCAGATTTTCACTGCAATCGTCACAGGCATGAATACTCCATTCTTTTCCTTTACTATTATTCGTCTTAAGTGTCGCCTAAACACTTAATTACATGTTTTCTTAAAAATAATTATTAACTTAATTAGAAAAGGTGGACACTAACTATGGGACTTTTTTACAAATTCTTTTAATCTGAATAATATTCATAACCCTTTGGGTACGTAGGATTTGTGACTGATTTTGGGTTTTATTGGTGTAGTTTGCATGTAGAAAAATACTAGTTTTAAGATAAATGAATTTAGGGGTGTAAAACTCATGTAATTTGTGTTGAAACAATGAAATTATACGTTTGTTGTTTTAAAAGATGAAATAGAAGTATATTTAATTTAAATAATTAAATGAGATTAATTGGATGTTTATGACGAGGTGATAATTCAATTAAGGTTTAATTGAATTGGACTATCATACGTAGTTTTATACGTTGATTAATTATTCTTGTTTGTGTGACTTGTTGATATTACTATATTGCCTTGTGACGATGGGTTATGGGTAATTTTTTCTCTCCCTATATTTTAGGATGCCTTCTGGGTATGGGACTAGTTCATAGGCTTTTTAGTGATTTACACCTTCTAGGTATGGGACTAGTGAGGGTAGATTATCGCATTTTCATCATCTTGGGGGTGGGCTGATTTTTGGTACTTTTTCATCGTTATGCTAGCCTAGGCACTAGACTAAGTCAAAGTTTAGGATAGAAATTCTTCCTATACATAGGTTAGGAGGTAATAATAACTTGGGGACCCTTAGTTATGGGACTAAGGGGCATTTTGAGGATCTCACATCGATTAAAAGGGCGGGGTGATTATAATTTGAGAAATTGAGAATTAATGCCTAAGATAAAAACGGGTATTAAAATTTGTGCCGACATAATGTGTCAGGGCCGAGAATTTAAATAGGTGAGAGGGGGATTTATGTCTTGTCGTGTGTGGAACCTTGTCATGTGTCGGGGCCGACAGTTTAAACGGGTCAGAGGGCGATTGACAAGGGGAAGTGTGACACTTTAATAAAAAAAAGTGAGAACTATAGTAAAAGTTGGTTAATTTAATTAAATTAACACCGTGGGACTTGGGAATTTAAATCATATTGGTGTGCCTTTATAAATGGGTATTTCTACGGGTAGTTAGTGATTTAGATTTTTCGCATTTAATTATCTCGTTTCATTTAAAATATTCTATTGTGATATTTATTGCGTGTAATGCTATTGTCTGGATTCAAGGATTCTATTTGAGGGAAGTAGTGTGTGTTCTTGCTCAGAGCTTTGACTCTGACCCATGCGTTGACTAATCTTTTTCAAGATTAGAATTGGAGAATCTGCATAAGTTTGTCGGAGTTATCATTTGGAGGTGCAGCTGGATAGTTATTCATTTTTATGGGATAGTTTAGTTAGACTTTCCTTTTCAGCCGTATTTAATTATGAGACTTCATTTGAGTTTTATTGGGGCATTCGGTTCCAAAGTTGTTTAGAGGATTTCTTTTGGGATTATTTCAAATTTTATTTCACCATTATTGGAGAATGGATTTTTGGAGTTAGCATGTGATGGATCTTGTATCGCTTAGTTGTTTGTGATCATTTGAGATTGATTCAATTATTTATCTTATGGACTGATTTATTTATGTCTCGTATCTGTCTCACACTAAGAATGGTATTTAAGGGAAATCCTCACACCTTTGGAGGGGGGTCTGACCCTATGGTTTCTCACCAGTGGAGGAGAGATATGGAGAGGCATTTGAGGATGGTGGACTGCACGGATGTGCAAAAGCAGATGTTAGCAACATTTAAGCTGGCAGGAGATGCGTTGCAATCGTGGGAGAGTGCCACCACATTAACGGAGAGAGATTTGTTGGGTTATGCAGAGTTTCTGATAAATTTTAACAATAATTACTTTTCGTATGCAATTAGCAAAGCAAAGAAGAGATAATTTATGGATTTGGATCAAGGTTCAAAGTCAATTATTGAGTATGAACAGGAGTTCACCAATTTATTTATGTTTGTACTAGAAGAGGTTAGCACTAGGATGAAGAAGATGTAGTGTTTCATTAAAGGATTTTCTTTGTCAATTAGCCAAATTGTGTTGGGGAATCCGGCATACACTACTTATGCTCAGGTGGTGGATGTCGCAATGTTGCTATGGCAATCAAAGGCCAGTTATCAAAATAAGTTGGGAAAGAGACAAGAGTCTAATGGACAGGGGGTGAGAATCAGGGTCACAATGATCAAACATGGAAGAGGCAGAGGACCAATCAGGAACAACAATGTCAAGGAAAGGATCAAGCC
The DNA here is from genome assembly GCA_949130495.1 of Sambucus nigra. NCBI lineage: Eukaryota > Viridiplantae > Streptophyta > Magnoliopsida > Dipsacales > Adoxaceae > Sambucus > Sambucus nigra. The sequence goes on from OX422209.1 coordinate 281,034,052, forward strand.
ACTAATAGGAGTTTCGGACCTTTTAGAAATGCTTTGTGTGTGGAAAAGTAGGACATCCAGTGGTAAAGTGTTACAAGAGAGCGGGCCAACAAAACCAAGGAGAACCAGCCCAAGAGGTCAGGGTATGTAAGGACAACAAGGTCAAGGAGTTCAGGGGTAGCTAGGATTGAGGCCTCCAATCTTAGCAGCAACTAGCATTCAGGGAACGTCAACAGCACCGACAGCGTCAGGTGCGCAGGGGGTGGTCACTGCACCAACCAATCTCAGTTATGGGAGGTGCTATGTACCACAGGTTCAGTCGGAGTAGGATTGATTGCATGGATAGTGGAGTATAGCGGTACGTAATACCTTCTTAGATTCTTATATATATTATTTTGCTGTTCGTGGGCTAGATTGCATGTCTTCTTCTTAGATACTTATAGATTGCATAGAATTAGGTGTATGGGCGCCTAATTGTGTTATTTTACGGTGTAGGCATATGTGAGCCTTATTTACTTTTGCGAGATTCACGTGTTGATGAGTATGCTTCATCTAATTTTGAGGAAGAAATTCTTTGCTAGTGGGGAAGTATGTAACACCCCGTGTTTTTATTAATTATTTAATTTAATAAATTAATTAGAATATTCGGAGAAAATAAATTTTTGGATTTAATAATTTTTATTGGCTAAATATGTTGGTTATGATTTTAGAAGAATAAAACTTCAAGCGGAATTAAAATCGGGATTAAAATGAATTTTACATGATTTTTTGAAATATTTGTCCCTTATAATTTTTAAGGCAAACTGTTAGTTTTTCGGGCTGATCGATCGATCGATGCCTGGGAATCGATCAATCGATGCCTTCAGTAATCGTGCACTGCAAGTTGTTTTTAATAAGAGTTTGGTTATGATTAGAACTCCTAATCACTATATAACATTGTTAATCCGTAGGGCGACTTCTCATAATAGCTTTTTCTCAAGTTTGTCACTAGAGAACACTTTCAAATATTTTTCCTCTCACTCATAATCATCAACCTTCTTCATAATCAAGTTTTTGTCACAAGTTTTGGGAGGCTTAATTGGGGCTTAATCAAGATTGATTTAAGAGCATTTCTTTGATAATTTTTCGAGAGGAATCCAGATTTGTAATCATATTTTCAACATAATATTCACAGACATGAATACTCTATTCTTTTCCTTTAGTATTATGCATCTTAAGTGTCTCCTAAACATTTAATTACATGTTTTCTTAAAAATAATTAGTAACTTAATTAGAAAAAGTGGACACTAATTATGGGACTATTTTTATAAATTCTTTTAATCTGAATAATATTCATAACCCTTTGGGTACATAGGATCCGTGAGTGATTTTGGGTTTTATTGGTGTAGGTTGCATGTAGAAAAATCTTAGTTTTAAGATAAATGGATTTGGGGGCATATAACTCATGTAATTTGTGTTGAAACAATGAAATTAGACTTTTAATGTTTTAAAAGATGAAATAGCAGTATATTTAATTTCAATAATTAAATGAGATTAATTGGAGGTTTATGACGAGGTGAAAATTAAATTAAGCTTTAATTGAATTGGACTATCATGCGTAGTTTTATACTTTGATTAATTATGCTTGTTGGTATTACTAAATTGCCTTGTGACGTTGGGTTGTGGGTAATTTTTTCTCTCCCTATATTTTACGATGCCTTCTAGGAATGGGACTAGTGGGTAGGCCTTTCAATGATTTACGCCGTCTAGGTATGGGACTAGTGAGGGTAGATTATCGCATTTTTATCATCTTGGGCGTGGGCTAATTTTTGGTACTTTTTCATCGTTATGCTGGCCTAGGCATGAGACTAGGTCGAAGTTTAGGATAGAAATTCTTCCTATACATAAGGTAGGACGTAATAATAACTTGGGGAACCTTAGTTATGGGACTAAGAGGTATTTTGAGGATCTCACATCTATTAAAAGGGTGGGGTGATTATAATTTGAGAAATTGAGAATTAATGCCTAAGATAAAAATGGGTATTAAAATTTGTGGCGAAATAATGTGTCGGGGCCGACAATTTAAACAGGTCTACAGACACCCGATTCTGTTACCCCTAACTCTCCTCAGGTCCCTAGTACCTCCCTTCATCACTACAAACCCAGGTCATACCCCGAGTACTAACCTAGAAGTCATCGGGCACTCCCAGGCTCCATTTGACCAAAAAGTCAAACTCTTCAGCTCAACCAAGGCTGAATGAATCTTCGAAGGGCACTGAAATCCCTTTCCAATGGTCCATCCAGTTCGCGATTCTGACTTACCATGCGGACGAACGATCCGTTTGCGTCTAAAAATTTATCTAGAGGCCACCGGGCGCTCCCGGGCTCTATTTGACCTAAGTCAACTCTTCAGCTCAATTGAGGCTGAATGAATCTTTGAAGGTCACTGAAACCCCTTTCCAATGGTCTACTCGGTTCTTCGATTTCGACTTACTATGCGGATGAAAGATCCGTTTGACTTCGAGAGGTCACTGAATGCTTTCAGGCCCTGTTTGACCAAAGTCAACTCCCAAAACAGGGTCAAACTCTTTGGAATGTCGAAGTACATATTCTAACCTTTCCAACGGTCCACCCCCGTGCACGATTCGGACTTACCATGCGGACAAACGATCCATTTGCGTCCGAAGGACTCCCCGCCCAATGGATCGACAAACGCTTCCGAGCCATATTTGACCCAAAGTCAACTCTCAAACCCGGGAGAGGTCCAAAGGACTTTCAAAGGTCTTTGAATTACCTTTCCAATAGTTCACCCCATGCACGATTCTGACCAACGGTTTTCCTTCGGCAACCAATTTTCCGAAAAGGCCTGAAACACACTACCAAATGGTAGGTTCCAGAGCCTGCCTGTCGGTAGGTGCCGATAGGCAAGATTAGGTCTATGCCGATCGGCATTTACCTAAGCCTATAAAAGGAGGCCTTCACCTCATTAGCAAAGGGAGACCATATCTGATAAAAATCGCTCTCAGCGATTCCCAAAAACCTCTCTCGAAGACAACACGATTTCAACATCCAAATCCATTTCTAACTTCCACTTTTCATCATCCTTTTCATCAAACTTGGTGAATTAAACACTCTCCATCATCATCCAAGTGCAAGGGATGCTCTCCAACATTTAAGATCGAGCTCAAGATCTTAAAGAAGGTCCAACTTTCTCTTCAAATTCTCCTAAATTCGCAATAACTTGTTTTATTACTTAGCACTTTTATTATCTCATCTCACACATCCTAATATACTTTTTATTTAGTATTATTGCACATCTCTTATTTTTATATCAATAAAACCCAAAAAAAAAAAAAAAAAGAGGGTTTGCTCTTAAATTCAAAATAGGGATTCTCATATTTTTCTCACACTTTTCCCACAACTAAAACACTTTTTATACACACACACACACTCACAAATAAGAGATATCCCATCTCGATTTATGGGATAAACCCCACCACTCATTTTGTATGCCAACTACGTGGACTTTGATGCCTTAATAGGCTACGTAGGTGTCTCAGGGTAAAACCCGAGACTCGTGTCCTATTCTCACTTTCTCTCCCATTTTCTATCTTCTTTAAATCCAATTTTCTTATAATCTATATGCTTATTCTTAGTGAGGTATTACTCCATATGCGTTATCGTTCCATTATAACGATCAATGTATGGGTAATCGCATAAATCTTATTTTCTAATATTATTTTTATACCATCCTACGGATGACTCGCTTTATATCTCCCATGATACAAGTCGAGGATTCCTATCTCCACTATATATATACACATGCACACATATCACGAGGAAAATAAAAAGGGAAATAACAAACATCCATGACAGACCAAAAGGGAGGAATGGGTGCCTAACACGTTCCCATTTCGTAACTTAGCCTCCGAACCCTTCTCAAATCATTTTGGTTTCGTATGCACCAGTATGTCTATGGATACCGTCCTTCGGGATGGCTTCCCCTTTTTCTTTTGTCTGTTTTGAGTAAAATAGACTGGCGACTCTAAATCTCTCTACCTTTTACACCTCATCTCAAATGATGCCAGCTGAAGCGCTCCCAAGAGGGACGTGTGGGACCCGAGGATCCTCCTTCGTGCGCCCGTCCGCGGTGAGGATCGGGGATGGCCATAGTGGCGACTCTGCTGGGGATATGTATGCTTTGAGGGCTTGACTCTATTTACATTGATGTTATATTTGTTTATATTTTCCTTATATCTGGCTGTTCCCTTTTTCCATGTGTATCGCGTGCTTATGATTCTGTTCACACACTTGTAGAAAATTCTCTATGCACACTTCACACCACGTGCATCTAGGATCACATATATCCACATGTTGAACGCAACACCCATCCATATTTGGTGTACCTTTGGTACTTGTACTTTGCTCCCTCTTTGGCATAATCAAGAAAAGCATTCTCATCATAAGATGCTAATAAGAGAATCATGCATGATTCACACGACATGCCCAAAGAGTATTTTTATTGACCAAATTTTACCCAGTAACCAGAGGGTCACTTCGTGATGGGAACTGGTCCAGCAGGACGCAGTTAGCCTAAGCAATGTGACTCTCACCTTCCATTGCCCAAGTGCCTTCGACGTATATCGAACGGTTCCCCTGCATCGTACTGCTTGACTGAAGTTATGACGGGAGTTATATCGCAGGGAATTCATTCACGTATACCGATTATATTGAATTTTCTCTCATACATACCATCCCCATAAGGTATAGAGTGAGGCAATTCACGTAAACTCAGGTATATCATATGGCTTGTCCACACGTACTGATTTCCCACAAGAGCAAGACGTATATCATGGAAGGCACGCCAAAGGGTGGAACCCATTTCGATTCACCCAACCAACTGCATACCCACATATAGGTGTCAAACCTAGGACACGCACTTTAGATTGCTGGTTTTAACCAGAAACTCTACCGAAATTCTGGGTCGGCCTGCCGCCCAAATTTTTGTGCATTTTTGAAATGGGACCCTGTCCGTGAGCCTAGTTACAAGTCCAGCCGTAGCTTTACATATATTAAAAACCCCACTTTTCCATCTCAGGTCCCTTCCGGCATTGCATTTAGGATAATTAAATACAAGTGAGAACATAATAATCATAATAATCATGCTGAGTTCCGTCTCCAAAAACATTTCTCCCTTCTTTATCAAAAATTAAAAAATAGTTTCTTCCCTTTTTCTCAAAAATAAATCCCATTATACACCTTCTCAGGTCAATTCTAAGCCCTTGTCCTGGCTCCTTATTGGCTTCGGTCTTCAATCAAATCACCCCAGAGTTTCATACGTTCCTCTACTACTTCTTTCGAGTCCAGAATCCAACCACTTTCCATGGAGAATACAGATCAAGTACCAGTCATACAGCCGAATCTGATAGCAGTCTTAGCTCAGCTCGTGTTCGAGATATGCAACGAAACCAAGTTCCTATTCCTCAGGAGCCCGAGGCCCTATTCCCTCCTGCTATGTCTCTATTCGAGCCTATCTGGGTTCCTGAAGAATATCAACACGCTCCACGTGCCCCTCCTATCAATGGATAGTCGCCTTCCCAGCTTCTGATGCTAAACATCACCCAGCCTGTGGCTAACCTACCTATGGTCGTTGATCCAAAAGAGGGGGAGTTAAATAAATTCCAAGAGGATCTCAAGATGCTCACCAATAAGTTCGACCAGGTTAGAATCTCTGGGAATTACATAGACTACACCCACAAGTCTCCTTATCCTAAAGCGAGGTTACCTGAGAAGTTCAAGATGCCAAATATCGAGAAGTTCGGAGGGAGTGGACCCTTAATTATTCATCATCGCAGTTATCATCGTTCCATGACTCTACTAGGGGCTTCTGAAGAAGTAATTGCCCATTGTTTCAGCAAACTTTGAAGGATAGTGCCCTCCGATGGTTTTTGTCTGTCGAGGAATCCATAATCCATAGCTGGGAGGATGTAGCCCGATAATTCATGTTGCAGTACAAATCAAACGCAGAGCTTGAGGTCACTCATCGTGATTTAGAGCTGCTCAAATAGAACCCTGAGGAATCATTTAGTAACTTTATAACCCGGTGGAGGGAGTAGGCAGCTACCATGACCAATCGTCCATCTGAGGAAGAACAGGTCAACATAGTGAAGAAGAACTTCTTACCCCATGTCTGAGCGAGGATGGGAGGATAATACTATTCCCACTTCCGAGCTCTCAGAGAAGCGAGAGTAGAAATCGAGGAAATCCTTATTAAAATAGAGATTGAATCGAAGAAGGTCTTCAGATAGTTCACTCTTAAAAAGTATGACAAGCCTTCCAGTGCTACAGTCTCAACCATCAACAACATCTCTCAATCACATCATGGGCACCAGAAATCCACCCTGCCCCCATCCAAAGGGAATACACTGAGATACATGCCCCCCTCTCCAAAGTTTACCAAGCCCAGTTAAGCCGAAACCTCATCAAACCCTTGGATCCCCGTCCATTGCCAAATCCACTCCAAAGAAACTTCAAGGCCGATGCTCATTGCGCCTTTCACCAAACTGCTGGTCATACCACCGACCAATGCTTTCACCTATGAAACATAATCTAAGATCTCATTTACTGGGGTACCATCGCCCCACAAGCCAATCCTAAGCCAAACACTACTCATAATCCACTCCCAAATCATACCAATGCCATATTTTTAGAAGAAAACCCAGATTTCGATCCCTCAACTCAAATCACACCCATATACTCACCTAAACATGTTCAAATTTGCCCATATTTCCTCCTACACCCTACTAGCCTCACTGATCAGGCACTGTCATTCCTTACCAGAGCATGCATCGTTGTCCGTGCCCGTTCTGAAAATAGAAATATGGAATTGTCAGAAGTCTTAAACCAAATCCTAGAGTTCGGTCTGAAGATGCCCTCACAGATGGTCATCGATTACCATAAGTTTAGTAAACTATTCTTAAAAGCACGAAAATGGGCTCGAGATTCAGACAAGTGGGTGGTACCAACCGATGAAGTCAGTCTAGATGATGTTTTCCAGATTATGGCAGAATTATTCTGGTAAACCAACTGCATTTGTAGTATCACCGAGTTACTTAACATTTTGAAACTACAAGGGCGCTTGGTCCCTTTAACCATACATATCCCCACAGAATGGGAAAACATGTATGAAAAAGACGTTGAAGTTGTGGAATGCATTGACTTTACATGGAAAGAGAAAATTATTGCCATCGGATGGGGGGAATAATTCGAAGATTCAAGTGAAGAACAAGCTTCAGGATGAATTGGCCCAGTAGCCGGCATATGTGGGATGATATCATTTAAATAACTCCTCGGAGAAATAAATAGGGTGACAGAATAACCTGAGTTTAAGGAGGAAATGGGATTCATGTTCTTCCCTTCTTCAGTAAATCACATGACCAGATCAAAGAGACATTACCATGTTCCAAGATCACTACCAGCAAATGATAAAGGGAAGGGCATTGAAAACCTTCCTATGAGAGAGATGACCATCGAGGAGAGTAAGATCCTCGATCAACTAAAGAAAACTCAAGCTAACATCACTCTATGGGGGCTTTTCATGTCTTCCCAGCTGCATAGAAATTCTTTAATCAAGCTTCTCACTGGACCTATAGTTCCTCCTTCCACCACACCCAAAGAAGCAGTAAATCAGGTCGGATCCTTGACCTCTACCCGAATGCTATCATTTTCTGAAGAAGAAATCCCCATAATTGGGCCAAATCACAATCATTCCCTCAACATCTCCGTCGAAGTTATGTGGAAGGTTGTACCACTCTGTCTTGTCGATAACGGATCCGCCTTGAATGTCTGCCCATTGAGAACCTTTAAGTGTTTAGGCCTGAAAGAAAGAGACCTCGCTCCAACCTCCACCTCTATACGTGTCGATGATAATACCCACCGGGAGGTGATGGTATCCATAAAACTTATAATAGAGGTTGGCCCTATAAACCTTGTCATTGAATTCCAAGTCATAGACACCCCAGCTTATTTCAACTTGTTTCTCAGATGACCCTGGCTCCACAGTATCAAGGATGTGTCTTCCTCACTCCATCATAAATTGAAGTTATTCGTCGACGAGCGAGTTATCACCATTTTGGGCAACGACAAAAATGTCGAGGGTGCAAGAACCAGCACTCCAATCCTTGAGATACAGCACGGGTCAAATGATATGCTCCTATCAGGATTCCGAGTTGAGCCACTCCTACTCCCAACAGGGTATGGTTTCAAAGAAATGGTTTGTCCAGAATATGACCCTTATGGTAATATTAATGTGATTCAGATATTAAGAAACATGCACTTCATGCCCAGACTGGGGCTAGGGAAAAGGCAGCAAAGGATACTTGAGCTCATCGAACTGAACAAATATTTCCCTCCTTGTGGCTTGGGGTATCAACCATCAGAACTAGAACTCCGAATGATCCACTAGTCTCGACCAAAGAGAAGATTTGACTACATCCAAACTATCCCCGGAGACTCCTTGAATGGATGATTCATCAAAGAAGGCGAAGATTTCCCTTTTTGCGGTTTTCCAGAACCATGGTATCACCACACAGACAAGAAGATGAAGCCTGGAATGGAGATCTTTTTCCAAGATGGCTACCCATGTGCCGAAAGTTTCCAACACCGAGTACAACCGCTCATTGAAAATACCAAAGAGACTGAGGAAAATGATTCTGAAGATTCCTTCAACTTACAGACACTCGGGCTGGCACTTTGCATGGTTCATTCAGGCACTACATCAATGGATCCATCCCATCTAATTAAAGCTTCCAATATACCCCTCCTCAACTGGAATGCTGCGCTAGTTCTACCTCTTGAAATATACCCTAACCCCAATGTTTACCCTATTTCTTCTTCTATTCTCTATCCCTGTTAAAATGTAATCGATACCTCTTTTGATAAGGTTCTCAATGCTTTTTTTCCTATCAATGAAATAAATGAAGATTTTGAGTATCTTGCTGTGCCTTACATTAATTTTTTGGATTCTAATCAAACTTTTGATGATGATGATTTTACAAATGTACAATTCTTAACTGATCTAAATAAGGTTAATAATAAACAACATAATCTTGTTTAAGTTAATGAAGAGGAGATGGTTATTATTAATCTCGGTTCTAGTAGCCAACTGTGAGAGATAAGGATAGGGGCCACCCTGACGAGCATGAGCATGCACAACTCGAAGAATCGCTAAAGGAATTCATGGATGTCTTCGCATGGTCCTATGATGATATGCCACCACAACCTCTGGTGCTCATGCCACCACAGCCTGGTCTCTCTTTGCTCCTATACCTAACCATAACCGTCACTGAAGTTAGGGCTTTGCTAGCCCAATACCTTGAAGACTCCTGCAAAGAAAGTGCCATCTATTACACCAGTCACAAATTGGCTAGGTACGAGGTAAACTACACTTCTTTGGAAAAGGCGTGTGGCGCACTTATTTGGGTCACCCAAAAGTTGCCACACGACATACTCGCCTTCCCCATGAAACTTGTATCCCGAATGGATCCTATTAAATACATACTTGAGAAACCCTCCTTATCTAGACGAATGGCCCACTGGTTGATGCTCCTAACTGAGTTCGATATCGTGTATGTCACATAGAAAGCCATTAAAGGAAGATCCATCTCTAACTACCTCGCTGATTACCCCATAGAAGAAGCAAATGTCTGAATCTCTGAATTCCTAAATGAAAATATCCTCTGCAGCGCTCAAGACAACCTTCGATGGCAAATATTCTTTGACCGATCTGCCAATAAAAAGAGATATGGCATTGGGATACTTCTGATCGCTCCAAATGACTCGCACACTCCCATCGCCATCAAATTAGATTTCCCTTACACCAACAACATGACTGAATATGAGGCATGCACAATAGGCCTCAAAGTTGCCCTCAAGAAAGGTATTCAATACCTTGATGTCTATGGGGATTCTTTCCTCATCATCGGTCAAGTGCTCAGAAAGTGGAAAGTTAAGGACAAAAAGCTCCAACCCTTCCATGCCCACTTAGAAGAGTTAGCCTATCGATTTTGAGATATCACCTTCCATTACTTACCTCAAGCAAAGAATAAACTAGACGATGTTCTTGCTACCTTGGCCTCCATGGTCGACATGCCCGAAGGAAAAATAATGACCCCCCTATTAGTTCAAAAGCAAGACAAACTAACCCATTGTTACCATATTGAGCTTGTCTCCACCGAAGACCCCGAACTAGCCGATTCCTGGTACTATGATGTCTGGTGCCTCCTCAAACATGGTAGGTATCCTGAGGGTTCCAACAAAAAAGGCCGAATGACCCTTCGAAGATTGGCCGCCCAGTACATCATCTGTCACAAAGCTCTACTCAAGAGGAATTTTGATGGAACTCATCTACACTGTATCGTAGGGGCTGAGATTGAGAAGATAGTGCAGAAAATCCACAGTGGGGAATGTGGGGCCCATATGAACGATCATATGCTTGCCAAGAAGATCATCTGACAGGGCTACTACTGGACCACCATGGCCCAAGATTGCACCGCCTATGTCTGGAGATGCCTCAAATGCCAATAGTTCTCCAATCTTCAACACCTGCCTCCACGAGAATTATACAACATGACTTCTCCCTGGCCGTTATCCACCTGGGGTGTCGACATCATAGGGAAGGTTACACCAAAGGCTTCAAACAGACATCAATTAATCCTAATTTCCATTGATTACTTCACCAAATGGGACAAAGCTGAGCCATACGTAATATTGAACGCCAAAAAAGTGCTGAAATTCCTCGAGAAAAATATCATCTGTCGATATGGGGTCCCGCACGAGTTAGTGTCAGATAACGGGTTGCACTTCGAAGAAAAAGTCACAGAAGTAGTCAACGATTACGGGATTTAGAGACACAAATCTTCCCCCTACCGACCTCAGACCAAAGGTGCAGTTGAGGCCGCCAAGAAGAACCTCAAAGCCATTATCAGCAAGATGACCGGAAGCTATAGGGATTGGGCTGACTGGAACCCGTACGCCCTCTAGGGATATCGAACCTCAATTCGAACCTCTACTAGGGATACCCCTTACTCTCTGGTCTACGGCATGGAAGCATTCCTACTTGTGGAGTTAGAAATACCCTCGCTACGCGTCATGCTCGAAAGCAAAGTTAGCGAAGAAGACTAGTGCCAAAGCTGTCTCGATGAGCTAACCCTCCTAGATGAAAGGAGATTAAAAGCTCTTTACCATATACAGGGGTAAAATTACCAAATAGAGCGATCATTCAATAAGAGATTCAAAAACCTCGGTGTCCGACAAGGGGATTTATCCCTTAAAGAGATAATAGAACCCATCTGGAACCCCAGAAGAAAATTCAAGCCCAATTGGAGCAGCCCCTACATTGGGAAGAAAATCTTATCCGACGGTGTCACCATGCTCACTGACCTAGATGGAGAGGAGATGGGCCATCCAGTCAACCAGGATCGTCTCAAGAAATTCTACCCCTAGTCCGGAATCTCAGCGCGACGACTCTTCTCATCTCCCTTCTATTGTAAAAAAAAAAAAAAAACTCTCTTCATTTCCCTCTACCCAGAACTACATGGGCCTGATCCTCTGAAAAAAATAATTTTTCAAGAAAAATAAAAAAAAAATCAAAAAAAAACCCAGAGGTACATAGGCAGCTCATACATCTTACAAGAGCACGACCCTTTCTTTTTAACAAAATTTTATTCTTTTCTTGTCTCCGAGAACGGTAGTTCATCCTAACAAATACTTGAACAAAAGGATTATGTATGCCTTAGCGATCGGTATAGATAATTCAAAAATACAAAATTCATCGAAAAGAACAGCTGGATGATCAGAAACTTGCTTATTTCATTAATAAGAAATTACAACATAGATTACATAAGAAAATGAATGGATAACCCCCTTCCCCTTACTGGCATAAAAATCCAAATAAAATCCCCACATATATTCCCTATTACACAAATAAACTCTCCAAGAGGCCTACCCATAGCTACCAGAGGAGCATGCACCCTCATCATCTACATCATGGGGTCCCCAAATTTCCCGTGCCTAAACAGAGTGCCGTAAACAGTCCATGGATCGATAATCCTAAACCAGCTTCGAAAAAACCACAATACCCCCTTCCACGGAGTTAAATAAAATAAACCACCTTTGTCCAGTCTCCACTGCCAACATCTTGCTGACTACTCTCCTCCACAACCACTTCATATAATTCTGAGGGACATGCCTAACTCTCCCAACAAACTGGGAGGGACGAGTCGAGGGACGTCGGTTCTCCCATAAAAATCCAAGCATCACACGCAGGCGCTTGGTCAAATCATCTACCGAAAATAAATTTAGTGTCCGAGGTGGCACGATCTGTGCCCAACTAAATTGGCGCAAAAGATGCCAAGGGAAATAGAAAGAGGTCTGTTTGAGACCAATCAGCCGCACATATGAGTACTCTCCTAGCTCCAGGATAGGTAGCAATTTCCCCGATAAAGGCACTGACTAGTACAAATTTCGAGCCCCATGCTCCACAAACTAATTATCCGAGATAGCAATATCTAGGCCAACATAAAAAAAGTGACGCGAAAAGAAGTTGGGTATAATCGATAAAAGATATTCTGGAGGAGTCACCAGGCGAAGTCTTTCAGACAACCATATGAACAGCATCACGGGGCTTCCTCTAATGACCCCATTTTCTTATGCCAATATATAATTGTCTTCTTTCGATTTCGTCACACTTACTATCTAATAATGATATATTATTACATATATGATATTCCGAGTTCTTAATATGACAAAGCCCATTTTTAAATTTGAAGAATGAACGGTAAAATGGGTCAAACTGAGATTTTATGGCACATCTTAAGCCAAGTGATAAGTTTTGGGGTAGAAAATGTAATTTTATGAAACTTTAGGGACTTGGTTTTAATAAAGAAAGTTTTAGGGACAAAAATGAAAAATAAAAGGGTCCTTTTTGTAAATAAAATATTTCCAGGGATCTAAAAGAAATATTGAAAATATATGGTGTAAAATTACTAAAATACCCTTCAGGTGTAAAATGACCCTTATACCCCTAATAACTTTCCACCTCGTGTTTTCCACGTCGTGCTTTATTTTGAACATATCAATTACACACGTGTCACCTCTATAGGAAAGGATAAAACACATGTAAATCCTCTATAAAAAGGAAAAAAATGTGTCACCGTTTGGTAAACCAAGACTGCAAGGCTGATCCGTTGCACGACACGTGAACGACGACTCACCAAAGTGAAACCTTATCACTCAGACACGTGTCAACACCTAAATATCTTTGGAAAACTATAAATAGGGCCTTTGGGGATCATTTGAAACTCACACCAATTCCTTGATAATTATAGAAAGAAATAGTGAGAGAAAGTGTGAGAAAGGTTAAGAAGAAGTTCTTAGTGATATTCATCTCAAGGTAATCTTAATGTTATAATGCATCTTTATAGTTTAAATTTATTGTTTTATAGCTTTACTTAGTAGTTATGATGGTAAAATAAATTAAAGAATTCACTAATCAAAATTTAAAATTTAGAACAAATCCAAGTTGATTTTATAAACTTGTTTGAAATTGTACGCTTTTAAAAATGATTCTTTTTTAAAAAAATTGCTTGTTATTATGGAATCCGATTTGAGTAATTCCAAAGTCAGTCCCGGTGAAGTTTTGTCTAGATGATATGGTATTTAAGTGGTGCCCTTGTGACCCTCCATCTCTACTGGTAATGAATTTCGAAATGTTCAGTCTAGATGAGATGGTATTTAAGTGGTGCCCCTGTGATCCTCCATCTCTACTGGGAACTGATTGATGAGGAAAGACTATGAATTGAATTCTTCAATTACGATCAAGGAGTTTTAGAAGTTGACAAATGGGGATTCAGTAATCCTTTAAAAGAGGAAGTTATCATTAAAGTATAGTATAAACTGGACCTTCAAACGTGTACTTAATTCTTTATCAGATTAACGTGTGATCGAAGAGTCATCATCAGTAAATTTGACCTCCATTTTGGGTGAGTACTCTGACATTCCTTGCACATTTTAATTATATGATAGTATGAAAACTATATATATTTTGTGAACTTCTTTTATTCTCAACATTCATGTGATACCGATGATTGATTCATTTGTGATATGTTTATGTTTATCCATATAAACATACCGATTAAAATGATTATTGAAAAGGATATTGAATATGGAAAATCTGATTTGGCCTAAGGGACCTCTTTACTGACTGACCTTCCCAGCTGGGTTATCGCTGGTGTGACCTAAATAAGGCGTTGTGATGAACTAGTTCGATTAACCCTCAACTACTAGGGTATAATACGGTAGAAGAATATTGTATTAGAGTGTACTTGGCCATCAAAATGATATGATTGAAAGAAAAAGATATCACATTTGATTTGTTGCATTCGTCTTATTCTGAGCTATCCAATTGTGATATCTATACTTTCATTTCAAAATATATATCTATTTACTGAAAGTTCCTCTCCATATATGTATATGCCTTCTCTTTTGACTTGAATAGGTATCTATTTTTTGAAAACCCTAGAATGTCTGGAGATTGAACCTCATTCGGCTTTTAGCTGATGTTGTATAAATAACCATTTTCAGGAAACGTTTAGGCTTTGGCGGAATGAAAATGGACTATATTGAAGATTTAGCTTTTAGAGCTCTTTTTGTAAAATGTTTATTTAGAGCATGTCTGGGTCTCTTGTAATAAGGTTTAAATTTTCTCTTAAGTTGTAACTCGTTGTTACTTTTAATATATATGAAGTTTCCTTCAGAAAGCTCTGATGACGTAATTCCTTTACTTTCAGTATTTTACGATTCATAACCATGTGATAATATTTCCGTTGCATTTATTTAAGGAAACAATTAAATTGGAATATTTGTTGCCTTGGTGGTATGTCAAGACACTCGTTCCCTAATACTATTTTGGGTCGGGGTCGTGACACTTCCCCTCAGGAAGTTAGAACGACCTTCTTGCCAGGAATCCAGACCATTCAGCGTCTCTACTAGTATCACCACCACAGGATTGCGACAGTATGATATCCATGAAGTAATGGCTACAAGTTGCAGGTCCACCAGCAGTTCCCCAGTCACCAGCAACAATTTGGAAATCAGGCCCTAAGAAACGGCTCCAGAATAGCCAGCATCACCTACTTCCCATAAATGCACGGACTGCAGCACCGCTGGGAGGGAAATCATTCCTCCAGTAACCAGTGATTTGACGATCAAAGGCTAAATATGAAGAAGCCTGACCAAAAACTCCCTGGGAGAATGGGAAAATTCGGTCAAAGTCGGAGCAACACTGGGATTTATACCCAGCATTGTAGAAAATTCCTCGTAGGTAGGACAAACTTCATCCAACCCAAAGCAGAATACATGGTCTTTAGGGTACCAGAATTGTATCGCCGCCATCAGCATGTTCCACTCAATAGGTCGATTGTGCCACAAGGAGACTCGACGCATGTTGAAAGCATCATAGTCGACATTATATGAGAACATTGCTTCCAAGGCTTCAAGGTAATTAGGAAACTCAATGCTACCAGGGAGTTCCATCTTGCAAGGCTAAAAGATAGTGGGCAAGTAAGTAAGAATGTGAAGGTGTGATGAAAACACTCCACCCTTACCCCTTTTTATACTTGAGAACCCTCACAAGAGACATAATCCTTGTAGAAATCGAAGGGAATCCTGCCCCACAAAATACAAAAGGCTCAAGAGGGTACCAATCAAAGCTTTGAATTGATGGGACTGGACTGACTGCCGATAGGCAGGACAGGATGCTTGTTGATCGGCAACCCCCCATTTTTGGAAATTTCCCTTTTTTTCCTCTTTTGACAAATCAAAAAACTCAATAAAAATAAATTGATATTCTCAACAGAATTTCAAAATCCCTTTCCCTCCTTATATAATTTCCCCTTTTAATTAAAAATTTCCTTCAAAAATTCCAAAAATACTCCTTTTTACGGTCTCAGCAGCAAAGTAAAAAGCGCATGAGCATGCATTCATTCATCATTAATAAAAGATAATAAAAAACTCCATTGCATTGCATCTATTTATTTTTTGTGTTACATCAATTTTATAGGAAATAAAAGGAAAAAGCAAAAAACAACAGTGTAAGGACTTTTTTGTCCATTATTAATTTGTTATGTCGCACGCCGTTACACCGTTGAAGAAATTCAAGATTCATACAGTGATCAACGGATCCAAATATCAAAAGAAGAAGCGGAATCAAAGTCTGATAGGCCGGACCGGTCCGTCCAGAATAAAAGAACCAATCCGCCTGTGGACCAGTCCACCTACTGAAAGCCAGTACACCCCGGACCGCAAGCGAACCGAAGAATCCTAAAATAAAAAGAACGGATCCGCCTATCCGGATCGATCCGCCTCAGACCCGAACCGGTCCGCCTGGGATAATCTCGAACAGATCGTGCAGAGATTTTTTAGGTCATGTTATTCCTTTATAAACCCACTACGGGAAGTGGTTTTCCAAGACTCATATACACGATTTTTAGAGCACAAAAACTCTAAGTCTTCACCTTTTGAGAACCAAGACTCTAGGTTTTTTATTCACACAAATTTCCAAACAGTTAGGAATCACTTTACAACCCAAGAACACATTTTTTCATGTTCATACCCTTGTGGAGAAGACCGTTCTTCTTCTTCTTCTTCATTGCAGCCCTCCTGGAAAGGGACATTTCCAGCCGCCGACTACAGAATCCGACACCTGAGGGTAATTCTTAGT
Source organism: Sambucus nigra (assembly GCA_949130495.1). Taxonomy (NCBI): domain Eukaryota; kingdom Viridiplantae; phylum Streptophyta; class Magnoliopsida; order Dipsacales; family Adoxaceae; genus Sambucus; species Sambucus nigra. The sequence continues at coordinate 281,050,787 of OX422209.1, forward strand.
CACTCATATTTTCATTGTAATCCGAAATTGTACAGTTACAATATTATAATGAAAATAAATGGTTTTTGCCCCTTTGGGGGATTTTTCCTCACAAGCATGTGTTTAAATGTTCTTAATTAGTTCATTATCTTATTCAATCACATATTGTTGCATGTTTAGGGTGTGTTTGAGTTAAAGGTGTCTAATATATAATTTTATCATTTGAACGCAAGCACATACGTTCTCAAATTGGTATCATAGGAGCTTACGCTAATCTATCGCGTATTCCTATTTTCCGCAAAATTTTTCTAAGATATCAATTTTTTTAAAAAATTGATTTTTGAAAAAGTGCGTGTTTTAATGGAGAAGTTATATAATAAAATGCTAGTTTTTGATGGGACAAACTATGCCTATTGGAAAGCCCGTATGAGATATGCATTAAAAGCCATTGATGAACGTGTCTAGATTTTGGTTGAAAGAGGGTGGACTCCTCCCTCTGTAACTGTTGATAATGTGATCAACTTGAAACCTGTCACTTCCTCGACTGAAGAAGAATTTAAATGGTCATCTTTTAATTCTAAGGGTCTAAGTGTTATTTCTGGGTCTGTCACACCTGATGAGTTTAAACACATAATGACGTGCACCACGTCAAAAGAGGCATGGGATGTCTTACAACTCACCCATGAAGGAACCAATGCTGTAAAAGAGTCTAAATTACAAAATTTAACAACTCAATTTAAAACCATCACCATGCATGAATTTGAATGCTTTGATGAATTTTATGCTAGGCTTTCTGACATTGTGAATACTAGCTTTAATCTTGGTGAACATATTCCTAATGCTAGAGTTGTTAAAAAGATTTTGCGTTCTTTGCCTAAGCGTTTTATCCCTAAAGTCACTGTGCTAAATTCTATGGGTAATTTAAATACGCTAAAATTGGAAGAACTTGTAGGAGATTTGCAAACATATGAAATTGATATGTTCCCTAAAACAGCTAAATCTAAAGATAAGGGAATTGCACTTACTGCCCAAGAGAGAAGGAGTGAGGGGTCGGCTAGAAAGAGGGTAGTGTCATCTAGAAAGAGAGAGACTAACACGCCTGAATCTGAGTGTGATTTTGACTTAGATGATTTGGCTATTTTTGCAAAAAATTTCAAGAGGATTATCAAATTTAAGAAATCTGGCAATTTTAAAGATAAAAAGAAATTTGAGAAAAATAAGTTCAAAAAGAAAAATGGAAAAGATTCCAAAAATCCTCCTAAGAAAGAAAGTGAGAGATGCTTTGAGTACGATGGTAGGGTTCATAGAGCCTTTGAGTGTGACACTCTTCTGAATAGAGAGAAAGAAAAAGCTTTTCTTAGTGCTACTCTTAGCGACGACAGTGAGGTCGAGACGGTGGATTCAGGAGATGAGTCACCGTATGAGTGTAACTTCACCGCATTCATGGCCAGTGAAGTGAGAACTCCTAGTTCTCTTCACAACAATGAGGATGAAGCTTCAAAGGGACACCTCGATAGTGAGATCTATGTGAGTGAGGGGGAGGATTACTCAAGTGAGAGAGAGAGAGTGATATTCAACACACCTACGCTGAGTTATATTCTGAGTCATTTAAAACTAAAAAGAAAAACAAAGAGTTAGTCCTTAAGATCACCGGATTAGAGGAAGAATTAAGAAGAGAAAGAGAGAGAGAGTCCTCCACCTTCACCGCCCTAAGAGAGAGAGAATATGTCTGTGTCGAGAAAGAGAGTTTGTTTAGAGAGAGAAAGAGTGTTGTTGAGAAAGAGAGAGGGGACTTGACTAAACAAGTGGCTAGACTTACGAGTCAGCTCTATTCCTCCATGGAGACTCGGAAGAAACTTGAAGCCCTTGTTGCCCAGCTGACTCATGATCTTGAGAAAGCACGGAAAGTCAAGGTACAAATTGAGGATAGATCTGGGAGAATGGGAAAGATGCTCCTCGGCCCCGCTTTAGGTTTTGGTGATTGGCAAGGAATTGGTTATGATGGTGCCTCCACGTCCCAAATTTCCCCTGTACCAATTCCTGAGTTTACTACGACTCCTTATGGCCATCGTCAAAAACATCAAAGGAGAGTTCGAACAAGAAAGGCAAACCAATGTCTGCCTTTGACTGTGTTCTTTTGTACTTATTACAAAAGAAAAGGCTACATTACGGAGTTTTGCTATAGCATGGGTAGGACACGACGTACTACTGCTCCACCACATCATACTGATGAGATTTCTAGTCTGAGAGAGCGAGTTGAGTTCTTAGCTGCCACATCTCAGAGTTTGATGGAAGAATTCTGACGGATGTCTTTGCCGTTAGTGAATGCTTCTCACATTCCAGCTAAAACCAACAATAACAAAGGCAAACAAAAGGTCATCTCTACTTGGGTACCTAAGAATGATAAAAAGGCCTTCGTTGTTCATGTTTCTCTTAAAGAACACAATACCTCACAGTGGTATTTTGATAGTGGGTGCTCCAGACATATGACAGGTGATGCCTCATTTTTTACGACTCTTGAGGATTATCAGGATGGCTGAGTCACCTTTAGAGATGGGAGCAAGTCTAGCATTATAGGACGTGGTACTGTCGAGTTACCTGGATTCCCTAAGATAGAAAATGTTTTGTACATCAAAGGTTTGAAAGAAAACCTTCTCAGCATTAGCCAGCTGTGCGACACTGACTTTGCAGTAAAGTTTGACCGGGATGCGTGTAAAGTATACAATCAAGCCGGTAAACTTTTGATGCAAGGGGTAAGGACCGAGGATAATTTCTATGGGACTGAGCCCATGTCCTCACTTGTCTGCAACAGCGCCACGATCACTCCTATGGATCTGTGGCACCAACGTCTAGGTCACGTGAACGTTAGATATCTCAACCGCTTAGCTAAAAAGGACCTAGTACGTGGCTTACCATCTCTTGGAAAGTCAACTTCAACCATTTGTGGACCTTGTCAGATGGGAAAACAAATTCGTAGTCCCCATAGGAAGTTGCATTCCATTACCACCTCTCGTGTTCTTCAGTTGATTCACATGGATCTTATGGGTCCCACTCGTACTGAGAGTCTAGGTTGTAAGAGGTACATCCTCGTGATGGTAGATGATTTCTCCAGGTACTCTATTGTAGGGTTTCTGAGAGAGAAATCCGATGTTGTAGAATTTTTAACGACCAAGTGTCGTGTCCTGCAAAATCAACACGGTGTCACTATTAATAGGATGCGTAGTGACTTTGTCACTGAATTCACAGAAGCAAAGGTAGATCTTTACTGTGATAGCCTCAGGATCAAACATGAGTTTTCTGCTGTGAGAACTCCTCAGAAAAATGGGATTGTTGAGAGAAAGAATAGAACGATCCAAGAAATGGCTAGATCTATGCTTCTAGGTTGTAAAGTTTCTAGGAGATTTTGGGCAGAGGTAGTGTCTACTGCATGCCACACGGTGAATAGGGTTTATTTGCGTCCACACACACTTTAGGCTCCTTATGAGTTGTGGACTGGCAAGAAGCCCAACCTGGCATATTTCTGTGTTTTTGGGAGTAAATGCTACATCCTATAGGATAGAGAGCAATTAGGAAAGTTCGACTCCAGGAGCGAAGAGGGAATATTTCTAGGATATTCATCAAATAGCAAAGCATACCGAGTTTTTAACCTAAAGAGATCTAAGGTTATGGAATCAATAAACGTCACCGTGCAAGATGACGAACCTCCGACAAATATTGATCCTAACTTTCAGTGAGAGGATGAGGATTGTTCTAACAGTGATTTACCTGTTCATCTCTCACACTCTGTGGACCCTACTCTTGTGCTAGGGGACACACCTGCTTGGTTTCGCAAGAGTCATAACCCGTCAGCCATTGTTGGCGATCCCACTCTAGGGGTCAAGACTCGTGCTCAGCTAGAGAATGTTGTTAGACATCTTTGCTACACGTCCAAAGTCAAGCCCAAGAACCATAAAGAAGCACTCAAGGATGAACACTGGATATCTGCTATGCAGGATGAGTTGCTTCAGTTTAAAAAGAATAATATATGGGAACTAGTCCCCCGACCTAGTGAGACTAATGTGATAGGTACCCGGTGGATTTTTAAGAACAAAATGGATGAAAATGGTACCCTAATCAGAAATAAGGCTAGGTTGGTCGCTCAAGGCTACACACATATAGAGGGTATAGACTTTGGGGAGACATTTGCTCCTGTTACGAGGCTTAAGTCCGTCCGTCTTCTGCTCGCCATCGCATGTCATCTGCGCTTCAAGTTATATCAGATGGATGTCAAGAGTGCCTTTCTGAATGGCATTCTACAGTAGGAGGTTTATGTCGAACAATCAAAAGGGTTTCAAGACCCTCAGCACCCGGAGCACGTCTACTATCTGAGGAAAGCCTTGTATGGTTTGAAGCAAGAACCCCGTGCTTTGTACGAGAGGCTTACTTCCTATCTCTTAGCTCGTGGCTTTAAGAGAGGGGGAGTATATATGACGTTGTTCGTCACGAGAGATGACGGTGCTATTTTGGTTGCCCAGATCTATGTGGACGACATAGTCTTTGGATCCACATGCTCCCAGCATGCTCACCACTGTGAGGAGGATATGAAAAGTGAGTTTGAGATGAGCATGGTTGGTGAGCTTACATTCTTCCTTGGTCTCCAGGTTCGTCAACTAGAGGATGGGATGTTCATCTCCCAATCCAAGTATGCTAGAGACCTAGTGAAGAAATTCGGTTTAGACTCCGCTAAGCATGCACGTACACCTATGAGTACCACTACCAAGATTAGTAAGGAAACTTCAGGCAAAGACGTAGATTAAACCTTATATCAGAGTATGATAGGTAGTCTTCTCTACTTGACTGCCAGTCATCCTGAGATCGCCTTTAGTGTCGGAGTCTGTGCGCGATATCATGCGTCCCCAAAAGAGTCACATTTACTTGCTCTAAAACGTATTATTAAATACGTGATTGGGAATCTCTCATACGGTACTTGGTATTCCTTTGATATCGATGATCGTTTGTCCGCCTATTCGGATGCCGATTGGGCCGGGGATGTAGATGGTTCTAGGAGAACTTCTGGTGGGTGTTTCTATTTTGGTTCTACTCTTGTCTCTTGGCTGAGCAGGAAGCAAAATTCCATATCTTTGTCCACTACGGAGGCTGAGTACATAGTCGCCGAGAGTTATTGCACCCAACTCTTGTGTATGAAGAATATATTAGAGGATTATGGGATTTTACAAGACACCATGATCATTTCTTGTGATAACACGAGCGCGATTCACATATCCCGCAATCCCGTCCAGCATTCGCGCACAAAGCATATCAGGATACGTGAGCACTTTATTCGTCAGTTAGTTGAGGAGAACACTGTATCCCTGAGTTTTGTTCCCACCGACCGTCAGTTAGCCGACATTTTCACAAAACCTTTAGATGCCCTTAGATTTGAGAGTCTTAGGAAGTCTTTGGGGATTTTCACAATTGATTGAGGGGTTGGTCTATGAATAGAATAGGATGCTTCTTCATGTTCATATCATACGATTCCTATTGCTAGTCTTTTTTATTTGTACCATTTTGTACAACTATTTATTTATTTATTTTTCTTTTTATATTTCTTTTGAAAAAATACAAAAAGATTTTCTTTTATATTTTTTAAGAAAAGCACAAAAAGATTTTATTTTACTAAAATTTTTGAAAAAAAAATCCAAAAAAGATTTCTGTTTTTGCTCCTTTTCTAGATGACCATTTAAGATACCCAAGTCACAACTTCCTTCCATATATCCATGTGACTGTTTGATAGCAATTTGAGAGGCTACATTATTTCATCCATGTGCTTTACATTGTTTGGAGTCTTTGAGATGTAATTAGTGATATCTTCCTACATGTTTGACTCCTATATCCTTTATTGCACACATGCACGGCTTGCACTTGTCTATCTCATATTGGCTTGAGTGTTTCCATCTCAATTTTTTCTATACAACTTACAATATTCGATAAAACTTAACAAGATTGAAATCCATGTAAAAACCGTTTTGGTGATACTGTGTGTTTTTGTATAACGGGGAGGGGCTGCGAAAGGTAATCATATATCCTTTGCACAAAAGCCACCGTTAAAAAGGACTTAAAAAATGGAGGAATTTTAATATCCGAGGTCCAAAGAGGTTAAAAGAGACCGAAAAAATTTAAAGGCAATACCAATCACTTCATGCCAAATATGGGCCACTTAGGTTTCACCATCAATTCTCCAAAGTTTGAGAATTTATCCTCTAAGGAGGTTGTGATTCGTTTAGACTCGATCCCAGTCATCCGTGAGTATTCCGATGTATTCCAGGAGATACCAGGCCTACCCCCCAGTCGACAGATAGACTTTGTCATTGATTTATTGCCAGATACGAGACCTATAGCACGCGCTCCATACCATATGGCTCCGGCGGAGATGCGAGAGTTACGAGATCAGATAGAGCAGCTGTTAGGTCAGGGCTTCATTCGCAGGAGTACCTCACCTTGGGGAGCTCCAGTCTTGTTTGTGAAGAAGAGAGATGGTTCACTGAGGTTATGTGTGGACTACCGGGAGTTGAACAAGGTCACGATACGGAATAAGTATTCATTGCCTCGAATCGATGATCTGTTCGACCAGCTGAGGGGAGAAACTTTATTTTCGAAGATAGATCTGATGTCGGGGTACCATCAGCTACGTATTAGAGAGCAGGATGTTTCAAAGATTGCCTTCTTGACGAGATATGGGTCTTACGAGTTCAGAGTGATGCCATTTGCTCTCACAAATGCTCCAGCCGTATTCATGGACTTAATGAACCGAGTATTCAGAGAGTTATTGGATCAGTTTGTCATCGTCTTCATATATGACATTTTGATATATTCACACTTCGAGGAGGATCATGCCGAGCACTTGAGGCAAGTTCTTCAGACTTTACGAGAGCATCAGTTGTATGCTAAGTACGAGAAGTGTGGATTCTGTTTGCGAGAAGTACAATTCTTGGGACATGTTGTTTCTGAACAGGGGATAGCAGTTGACCCGAGTAAAGTGTCAGCGGTGAGGGAGTGGGGACAGCCCACGACACCGATGGAAGTGCTTAGTTTCTTGGGGTTAGCCGAATACTACAGGAGATTCCTTCGGGGATTCTCCAAAATAGTTGGTCCATTGACGAACTTGCGTCGCAATGGGGTACCATATGTTTAGGATGATGCTTGTCAATTGGCTTTCGGCGAGCTGAAAGACAAGCTTACTTCGGCACCCGTCCTTGCTTTACCAAAGTCGGGTGTAGAGTACCTGGTTTACACCGATGCCTCTTTACGGGGACTTGGGGGAATACTTCAGCAGGAAGAAAAGGCTATAGCTTTTGCCTCCCTCAAGCTTAAGCCGCATGAGAAGAATTACCCCATGCATGACCTGGAATTAGAAGCGGTCATTTTTGCACTGCGGATATGGAGACACTATTTATTGGGGGAGAAGTTCCGTTTGTTCACAGACCACAAGTCACTACAGTATCTATTCAGTCTGCGAGAGCTGAATATGCATCAGCGCAGATGGTTAGAGTTTTTGAGGGCCTATCAGTTCGACATACAGTATCATCCGGGGAAATCCAACGTTGTTGCTGATGCGTTGAGCCGTAGACCGGTAAATGAGGTAGCGGACGTCTGGAAAGCGAAGTGGAAGGAGTTGGGTCACTAGGACGCAGTAGCTCGTTCCTTCATATCTGTTATGACAGTCACACTCGAGATTGTTACGAGGGTAATACATGCCCAAACCACAGACCCGTTGTGCCAGGAATAGATTGTACGACTTTTAGCCGAGGGTGTTGAGTCGTATTCTGTTAGTTCTAATGGGGGTTTGAGGTTTAATGGGAGGTTAGTGGTCTCAGAAGGGGAAGAATTGCGTCATGCAGTGATGACCCAATCTCACGGGTCCCGATTTGTGGTACATCCTCGAGGAGATAAGATGTACCAGGATATGAGGAGGAAGTACTGGTGGAGTGGGATGAAGAAGGACATTGATGAGTTCGTATCCAAGTGTTCTACCTGCCAGCTGGTGAAGGTGGACCATCAGAAACCGTCAGGATTGCTTCAGCCATTGGAAGTACCCGCGTGGAAGTGGGAGAGTATTTCCATGGATTTTATTATAGGGTTGCCTACATCACAGCCGGGCCACGACTCTATCTGGGTGATTTTAGATCCTTTGACCAAGGTGGTTCATTTTCTGCCGGTGCAGACAGATTATACCACAGGTCAGTATGCTCAGTTGTTCATTGCTGAGATTGTTAGATTACACGGGGTGCCCTTGAATATTGTGTCAGATAGAGACAAGATTTTCGTATCGCATTTTTGGGAAAGCTTTCAAGAGGCTATGGGTACTGAGTTGAGGTTGAGTTTATCTTATCACCCACAGACAGATGGACAGACAAAGCGTACTAATCAGATGTTAGAGGATATGCTACGCATATGTGTTCTTAATTTTGGAGGAGGTTGGGAGCCACATCTTCCACTGGTAGAGTTTGCTTATAATAACTCTTATCAGTTCACGATTGGTATGGTTCCATTTGAGGCTTTGTATGGCCGGCCTTGTCGTTCTCCAACTTGTTGGCTCGAGGTGGGGGACAACAAGTTTCTAGGACCAGAGGTGATTCGGGAAACCTCCGCATGGATTGACATGATCAGGAGTCGCATTCGTGTAGCCCAGGACAGGTAGAAGAGCTACGTCAATGCGAAACGGTTCTTCCGGGAGTTTAATGTGGGGGACCAAGTGTTATTGCGTGTATCTCCTATGAAGGGAGTGACGAGGTTCAGGAAGAAAGGGAAATTGGCCCCGAGGTACGTGATACCATTTCCCATTATCGAGAGGATTGGGCCGGTAGCATACAGATTGGGACTACCAGAGCATTTACATCGCATTCACGATGTATTCCACATCTCGTCGTTGAGATGGTATCTTCGAAATGATATGGCCCATACTCACATTGCGATAGATGAGATAGACTTACATCCTAACAACTCTTACGAGGAGAGATCGGTGGCTATCCTAGATTATAGTGAGAGGAGATTGAGGTCGAAGATAGTTCCACTTGTACGGGTCTAGTGGGAGCATCATAACGTGGAGGAATCCACTAGGGAGCGCGAGGCCGATATGCGCGAGACATATCCAGATTTGTTCTTACTAGGTATGCCTTATTTTTTGAATTTCGGGATGAAATTCCGTTATTAGGGGAGAAGTATGTAATACCCCGTATTTTTATGCAATATTAATTTGGGGATTTATTAATATTAATGTGAATTAATTATTTAATAAACATCTGGAAATTAATTATGTTATAATTATTAACGTGATGAGAGTTAGTAATTATGGGAAAATTTGTTGAATATTACTAATGAGCAAAGTAATATATAATAGTGGCCATATTAAATGTCACGGGTGAATAAAATGACAATTTTAGAAATTTGAGTCGGGACGCGCCCGTGTCGCGTCGGAACTAAATATTGATAAATAAAAGTTAACATTTTATAAGTTGTTCGTATGGTCGTTTTGAGTGCGCCAACGCGTCCGGAAGGGTCGAGATAGTCCGAAAAGTATACCCGGGAGTTTGATTTGGGTCTCGGGGTATTTTTAAGCCTAATTAGTACCCCGGGAGGGCATTTTAGTCATTTTGTATTTTTGGGTAATTAAACCCACGAAAATTAAAGGGGTTATATCAGATGTTTAGGTTATCTCCTAGGGTTAGATAACTCAAAACACTAGAACGACCATTGGAGAGGAGAGGAGAGAGCTCTCAAGGCATTTCAAGGCTCAAAACTCACCTGTTTGCACCGCCGCCACCGCTAACGCGTAGATCGCGAGGCGGGGAACGCAACCACACCAAATTCAACACCAAACCAGATTTCAGAAAAATCCCAGGCAAGTGTTTATCTTGCTTATTCGTTGATGCATCATCCATATTAGTTTAGGAGTTATTAGGATGAGATTTATGGAAGAAAAACCCAATTTGAGATGGGAAATTTTCATGTAGTGATGATTTACATGATATTCTGGAAACCCTTTGTCATGTAAAGGATTAAGGGTTTAATTAAGAAAAGAGTTCTAATCATATACAAACACTAAAAAAATCTATTCCGGACGATCGGACTGTTGGAATTGGATGAAATTTTACAGAGAATTAGCTGAAGACGAGAGGAAGCTACAGAAAAAAATTCAGCTCGATCGGAACATTCAATATTTTTTAATATTTTTTTTGGTAGACAGTTTTATGTTTTGAGGACTCTTAGAGATAATAAAAATTCAATTAAAACTCCATTTTAATTTCGATTTCGAAACCGTTTGAAATTCTCATCTTTGAAAATAAAATTCAAAATCCTTTAATGTAAGGAGAAATATATATTTTTGGGATATTTTGCATAAGGGATAATGTAAGTATATATTAAAGGGGAGAGACACGTAAGAGAGAGTTACGTTGGAACATAAATGGATATCTACTGAATTATACATTTGGAAGAATAAAGTCCATGAGGTTTACGTAGTAAGTTGGAAAAACCCTTCGAATTAAAGTTAGAAACGAACCATTATACTTGATAAATAATAATGGGAAAATAAGGATAAATGTTGTGAATGTGGGTTATTGGATAAACCTAAATTGATATAATAAAAGTGGTATATTTATATGATTGTGTATGCATATATTATATACTTGTGAAAATCATGCCCGCGCTACTTGCTATCCCTGAGGTTTCCACGCTGGGAAGATCTTATCTCGTGTGCCTTATGGGGGATATTGACTCGTACCCTAGAAGATAGAAATCCCAGGTAAAGGCTATCAAATTGGTAGTCACGGTCCTAAGAGATGTGAGGGTATGTACTGACCTCTTGGACTTGAAAACTGTGCTTCGCCTCAATATTGTTTGTGTATGTATCTATACAGTTCGAGAGTGATTCCGAACTTGTATTCCCGTTAGTACGATTGATACGAGGATTGGATAGCAGAGTATGCCCGCACCATAAAATTTTATGTAGGGTGCTGTTATAATATATATATTATACGAGTATTTAATATATATATGAACTTCTGAAATATGGGAAACTGCCTACTGTGTTATGGTAAGTAAGACAAGTATAATGACTCAAATTGGAAATACTTGTTTTGAAAAGTATAATATGATATTAAAAAACTTTATGAATCAATAAAGTTAAAATGAGCGTTTTGTACTAAATAAAATTATCCTTTTTAAACCATGATGTTGTTAAATCTTAAATTTTGAGAGTCACCTAAGATAAGTTAAATCCTTGGGGAAGGATAGTGTGATATATGATGAGATAAACCATTGGGAAGGTTAGTGCGATAGGAGTGCACATTAGAAGAGAGGCGAGAATTTCTCAAGAGAGTGTCGCACTAATATGTTGTTGCATTGGCCTGTATCAATTTAAATACTTGCTAAACGAATTTTTAAATCATATACACTATCGGGCTCTGACCCGTTTCTATTCCTCTTTCTCTCTTGTATATATATGTATATATTACAGGTGCCCAGCCACAGGGGCGTCTTGTTTAGGATCCCTTGGAAGGAACGTGCTGCAGCTTAGGTGGGAGTTGCAGGCCACTTGCTTAGACGATTTCATTTACTTGATTCCACTTCTATCATTCTCCTTATTGGTCATGTGTCGCCCTTTCCACTATTTATCTGTTTTATTGGGACATTTGTATTTCAGTTATTTCTAGTACTATTACTTTGGGATTTATTCAACATGTATGTTTTACTTTAAGTTTTAAATACTGGGGTTTAGTTGTTGAACGTTTAAATTAATTGGATTATATGTTCCAGGATTTTTATGGTGTGATTCTTTAAATATTGAATTGTTGTAGATAATTAAATCTTTATTTTAAAAATAAAATTTGGAAAGTAATGTAAAAAAAATGGTTTTGACACTTAGCTTAATTAAATAGGGTGTTAAATTTGGAAAAGTTATTTTTACGACAGTGATGCTAAGAATGAACCAACTGTTCACCTTGATTTTAATTTAATAAAGGAGTGATCGCCCGGTATTTAATTAGGCGGGGTGTCACGGGATTATCATTGGATTGAACACCCTGATGAGAAAAGTGTTGAGATTCCTGAAGAGTTGAAGAGCAAAACGTTGAAGTCTTATTCAATTGTATCTTTCCAGCTTTGGGTTCATGGAAGGGTAGATTTGTAAAGGCATCTTTAGTTGATTGATAATTCGGATGTTTGTTTTTATGTATGTTCCGGCATAGACATAGGGGGAGATTTGTAAGGACATTTTTATCCATTATCAATTTGTTATGTCACGCGCCGTTACACCGTTGAAGAAATTCAAGAATCATACAGTCATCAACGGATCCGAATATCAAAAGAAGAAGAGGAATCAAAGTCTGACAGGCCGGACCGGTTTGCCCAGAATAAAAGAACTTATCCTCCTACGGACCGGTCCGCCTCAGACCCAGACCGGTCCGCCTTCTGAAAGCCAATACACCCCAGACCGCAAGCGAACCGAAGAATCCTAAAATAAAAAGAACCGATCCGCCTACCTGGACCGATCTGCCTCAGACCCGGACCGGTCCACCTGGGATAATCTCAAACAGATCGTGTAGAGATTTTTTAGGCCATGTTATTCCTTTATAAACCCACTACGAGAAGTGGTTTTCCAAGACTCATATACATGATTTTCAGAACACAAAAACTCTAAGTCTTAACCTATTGAGAACCAAGACTCTAGGTTTTTGATTCACACAAATTTCCAAACACTTGTGAATCACTTTACAACCCAGGAACTCATTTTTGCTGTTCATACCCTTGTGGAGAAGACCGTTCTTCTTCTTCATTGCAGCCCTCCTAGAAAGGGACATTTCCAGCTGCCGACTACAGAATCCGACACCTGAGGGTATTTCATAGTCACTTGTATTTTCATTGTAATTCGAAATTGTACAGTTATAATATTATAATGAAAATAAATGGGTTTTGCCCCTTTGGGGGATTTTTCCTCACAAGCATGTGTTTAAATGTTCTTACTTAGTTCATTATCTTATTCAATCACATATTGTTGCATGTTTAGGGTGTGTTTGAGTTAAAAGGTGTCTAATATATAATTTTATCATTTGAACGCAAGCACATACGTTCTCAAACAGGACTCATCCCGAACCCACATTCTCTCCTTCTTTTGCACCTACCTCTCTCTCTAAAAGCTTCCACCCCTGCGACGTTCTCTCTTTCCCCTACGGCTAGACGATGCACCACCACTACCTGAGCCAGAGTCTTCTCTAGACGAAGCAGATGGCACCAAGTAAGAAGGAACAAAAACTGCATCCCGAATATGGGTAGTCGTCAAAGATATCCAGTCTCTGATGTCTCTTAGTCAGGTGGTCGACACTCGGACTTGCTGCAAGGAAAAGGCAAAATCAGTATCAAAGCAGAGATGACAAAAATAGAAAATAAAGAAAGAGGAGAACAAAAAGGTATACCACCGTTCGGAGGACATCCTCTGTCAAACCCAACTCCTCTGGATCCATCGCATGAGGATGGTGAAACATAGGCCCCATCCCTCCATCAGCCCGCCGAATGTTATATGAAGGAGTATGCAACCGCACACCGTGGTCGGACCGTTGCCACTGTGGGAAGATCCCACCGCCCGACTCGAACCCGCAGGAGTGAAAAGCAGGGCATCATATATGCTGGGCGCCATCAACTATCTCGTCACAAAGTCCATATAGTCATATGGCGCAGCGTGTACAACAAGTAGTACTCACCGATCATCGCTGCGATCCTCGCATCCTCCGACAGCAGTCGTTCCAGCCTCATAGATGTAGGAGGCTGCGCAGGTGGAACTACCACCTCCTCCCCAGCAATCTGGCGAACCACCCTCTCCCAGAGATACTAGGAATGGCCGAACTCATGTGCCAGCAAATGCTTCATCTGTGCGTTCACCCCGGTTGTCCCCGTATCCTGAATGGCTGTCTTCCAGGGATAAAAGGTCACCTAAAAATCTCCAAGTAGGCATAAATCAATACAAGATCGGAAGGTACAAAAACCAAGACTGAAAATGGAAAGAGTCTTACCCTACCACTCGTGAGGTCATTAAATACCTAATGCACAGCCTCTAGAGAGAGAGATCCCTTCGACTGCCGATTGCCCTTACGCCATTGATACAATCGGCAGGAATCACCAACAGTGTCGTCTTTCAGAGAGATCAGCAGGGTATTGCGCCCAATCACCTCATAAACCCACGTCTGTCAAAGATAAGAATTCACAAACAAAAGAATACGCATTAGGAAAATGCGAATGCATGAAAGGAAAATGAGAATGCATGAAAATAAATGCACAAACTGAAGAATACCTCAAGAACGTACATGGCTCCAGTAAAGGTCTACTGGCAGTACCGACTGAATGCATCCGAGAAGAGTAAAGGGTCGCTAATGTCAAACACCCCCAATCATAGAAAGGGATGTTCAAAAACATCCTCAAGTACGGAAAGAACCATAAATGGACGACATCGCCGCTCGACGCCAGCATGAAACCTCACAATACCATCAAAATAAATAATCGGGCCATCTGTCTCACTTGCATACCGTCCTCCACATAAATCACCCTGCCCAACAGGACATCCTTTAGTAAGGATAACCGAATAGAATCCAAAGAAACTATCCTCCCTACATCACCAAGTGCCGCACGCACTGCCTCTGGTCTCACCTGCAAAGAGCGATCCACCTCTATCTGATCTCCATCACAATCCAGTCCCAATAGCTGTTGCACGTCTATGGGAGTCACAGTTATCTCCCCGAAGCCGAAATGGAAGGTGTGGGTAGTATCCCACCACCTCTCTCCCAAAGCGCACAGGGCCGCTGTCGAACGAGGCATCTCATCCAACACCGATGTTAACCTCCCAAAACCCGCTGATGATATCACTCAACCCACCACAGGATGGAGATGCTCCCAGACATCCCTAATACCCATCGTCCCACGGGCGCGCATGTTCTTTAAAGAAATATCAGACTGGCAAAATGAAAAAATGTCATCAGAAGTCAAGAAAGAAAGAAAAATCACCAAAAAAGGAATGCCAAAGGTCGGGTTACTTACATAACCGCTAGGATTCACTCTCGAAGTGTGATGATGCGAAGGCTCCCGCAGCAAAGTTCGCTTATTCACAACAGGCTCAAACGCATAAAAGGATTTATCATTCCCAAAGCAAGAGGCACCCTGAACCTCCACTCCACATTTGCCTAGTCATCAACGATCAACCACACCCTATGGACTGCAGTGCTCACAAAAGCTGCCAATTCTTAAAGATCGAAATGCTTGAACAATTTACAAAGAAATAGCAGAAAGAGAGAAAGCAAAGAAGCTATGAAAAAAAGAAAGGATTTGCCCCCTTTATAGAATGCGAAACGCCATGCCGATCGGCACCGACCCTAACCATACCGATCGGCACTGACTCCTTACCTTCCCGAGGCAGTCCAAAAGTCTGTGCCACTGCCGAATGGCACCCCCCATACCATGCCGACCGGCACCCCCCTTAAATTTCGTTCAGAAATTCTCAGAAAATACAAGAAAGCCCTGAAAAATCCTCACAAAATTCCTCAAAATCCCAGGAAGGACTTAGAACATTTTCACCGGAAAAATTTCGCATTCCCTCAAATGGAACCCCTCTTTCTCAATAGAATCCTCAAAAACCAAGTGAATCTATTCTCGGTAAAGCCCCAGAAGATCTCTAAGGATCACTTAATCACTTCCCCAACGGAGGTTTTACAGCACCAAAATTGGTTGTTCCCCCCCTGCGAGGCCTCCTAAAGAAACAAAAGCTTCCCCAGCTATCAGCTCCCCAGCTCTAATCAAAAAGCACTTTCTCCAACATAATCAAAACCCAATCTTTAACCACTCTTGGGTCAGAATTGACCTCGATCTTGGATCGTCACCTGAGTTAGGTCAGAATTGACCTCGATCCTCGGTCATCACCACTCTTAGGTAAAAATTGATCTCGGTCTTGGATTGTCACCTGAGTTAGGTCAGAATTGGCCTTGGTCCTCGGTCATCACCACTATTAGGTCATAATTAACCTCGACCTTGGATCGTCACCTGAGTTAGGTCAGAAATGGCCTCGATCCTCGGTTATTACCACTCTTAGGTTAAAATTGACCTCAGTCTTGGATCGTCATCCGAGTTAGGTCAGAACTGACCTCAGTCCTCGGTCGTCAACACTCTTAGTCAGAATTAACCTTGGTCTTAGATCGTTACCTGAGTTAGGTCAGAAATAGCCTCAGTCCTCGGTCGTCACCACTCTTAGGTCACAATTGACCTCGATCTTGGATCGTCAACAGAGTTAGGTCAGAATTAACCTTGGTCCTTGGCCGTTACCGCTCTTAGGTAAGAATTGACCTCGATCTTGGATCGTCACCTGAGTTAGGTCAAAATTGACCTCGGTCCTCGATTGTCACCACTCTTAGGTTAGAATTGACCTTAGTCTCGGATTTTCACCTGAGTTAGGTCAGAATTGACCTCAGTCCTCAATCATCACCACTCTTAGGTCAGAGTTGACCTCGGTCTTGGATCGTCACCTCAATTAGGTTAGAATTGACCTTGGTCCTCAATCATCACCACTCTTAGGTTAGAATTGAACTAGATCTTGGATCATCACCTGAGTTAGGTTAAAAATGGCCTTGGTCCTCGATCGTCATCACTTTTAGGTTAGAATTGACCTCGATCTTGGATTGTCACCTAAGTTAGGTTATAATGGAACTCAGTCCTCGGTCATCACCACTATTAGGTCAGAATTGACCTCAATCTTTGATGGTCACCTGGGTTAGGTTAGAATTGACCTCGATCCTCGGTCGTCACCACTATTTGTTCAGAATTGACATTGGTTATTAGATCTTCATCATAAGCCCACATAATTGGCTTTAACCCGCACAATCGATCACCTTCATCACTTAATCCCGTAGATTTATCTTTGACCCACAAAATTAGTCATCTCCAGCATCAATTCATGTCCTCAGAATAGACCTAAACCTTTGGTCATCATTCAAACCATCCCCAGCACACCACTCAGGTTCTTCGAATCGTCTTTGACCCTCTGAATTGGTCATACTCCGTCAAAAGCATCATGTGGTGTCTATTTGACGGATATCATTTGTTCCAAACTCACCCATCAAGGGGCTCTATAGACACCCCATTATGTTACCCCCTAACTCTCCTTAAGTCCCTAGTACCTCCCTTTATCACTACAAACCCAGGTCATACCCCGAGTACTGACCTAGAAGACATCGAGCACTCCCATGCTTCGTTTGACCAAAAATTCAAACTCTTCAGCTCGACTAAGGATGAATGAATCATCAAATGGAACTGAAAATCCCTTTCCAATGGTCCATCCCATGCATGATTTTGACTTACCATGCAGACGAATGATCCATTTGAGTACGAAACTTGATCTAAAGGCTACCAAGCACTCCCCGGCTCTATTTGACCTAAGTAAACTCTTCGGCTCAGACAAGGCTAAATGAATCGTTAAAGGGCATCGAAACCCCTTTCCAATGGTCCACTCTGTGTGCGATTCCGACTTACCATGCGAACGAACGATCCGTTTGACTCCAAGAGGTAACCGAATGCTTCCAGGGCCCGGTTGAACAAAGTCAGCTCCCCAAACCGGGTCAAAATCTCTGTTATGTCTAATTACATCTCCTAACCTTTCCAATGGTCCACACCATGTGTGATTCGGACTAACCATGCAGACGAACGATCCGTTTACGTTCGAATGACTCCCCGTCCAATGGACCGACAAACGCTCTGAGCCATATTTGACCCAAAGTTGACTCCTGAATCCTAGAGCGGTCCAAATGACTTTAAAAGGGATCTGAATTACCTTTCCAACGGTCTACCTCATGCATGATTCTGACCAACATTTTACCCTCGGCAGCGAATTTTCTAAAAAGGCCTGAAACACGGTGCCAAATGGCAAGTTCCAGACCCTGCCTATCGGCAGGTACCGATAGGCAGGACTAGGTCTATGTCGATCGGCAGTGACCTAGGCGTATAAAATGAGTCCTTCACCTCATTTTCAAAGGCAACCTAAATTTGATAAAAATCACTCTCAGCAATTCCCAAAAACCTCTCTTGAAGACAACGCGATTTCAACATCCAAATCCCTTTCTAACTTCCACTTTTCATCATAGTTTTCAATAAACTTGGTGGATTATCCACTCTCCATCATCATCCAAGTGCAGGGGCTTCTCTCCAACATTCAAGATCAAGCTCAAGATCTTCAAGAAGGTCCAACTTTCTCAACTTTCGCTTCAAATTCTCTTAAATTCATAATAACTTATTTTATTACTTAGCACTTTTATTATCTCATCTCACACATCCTAATATACTTTTTAATTAGTATTATTGCACATCTCTTATTTTCATATAAATAAAACCCAAAAAATAAGAAAAAGAGGGTTTTCTCATAAATTCCAAATAGGGATTCTCATATTTTTCTCACACTTTTCTCATAACTAAAACACTTTTTTTACACACACACACACACACATAAATAGGATATCCCCCATTTGGATTTATGGGATAAACCCCACCCCTCGTTTTGTATGCGAACTACGTGGACTTTGATACCTTTATAGGATATGTAGGTGTCTCAGGGTAAAACTCGAGACTCGAGTCCTATTCTCACTTTCTCTCTCTTTTTCTATCTTCTCTAAATCCAATTTTATTATATTCTACATACTTGTTCTTAGTGACGTATTACTCCATATGCGTTATAATTCCATTATAACGATCAACGTAAGGGTAATCACGTAAATCTTATTTCCTAATATTATTTTTATGCCTTCCTACGGATGACTCGCTTTATCTCTCCCTTGATCCAAGTCGAGGATTCCTATCTCCTCTACATATACACACATGCACACATATCATGGGGAAAATAAAAGAGTAAAATAGTAAACATCCATGAGAGACCTAAAGGGCGGAATGGGTGCCTAACAACTTCACATTTTGTAACTTAGCCTCTGAACCCTTCTCGAATCATTTTGGTTTCGTATGCACCAGTATGTCTTTGGATGTCGTCCTTCGGGATGGCTTTCCCTTTTTCTTTTGTCTGTTTTGAGTAAAATAGACTGGAGACTGTTAATTTCTTTACATTTTACACCTCATCTCAAACGACGCCGGCCAAAGCGCTCATGAGAGGGACGCACAAGACCCGAGGATCCTCCTTTATGCGCCCAATCGTGATGAGGATCGAGGATGGCCACAGGTTCAGCGGGCGATATATATCGTGTCGTGTGTGGAACCTTGTCAGGTGTCATGGCTGATAGTTTAAATTGGTCAAAGATCGATTGACAAGGGGAAATGTGACACTTTAATAAAAAAAGTGGGAACTATAATAAAATTTTGTTAATTTAATTAAATAAACACCGTGGGACTTGGGAATTTAAAATCATATTGGTGTACCTTCATAAATGGGGATTTCTACGGGTAGTTAGTGATTTATATTTATCGCATTTAATTATCTCGATTAATTTAAAATATTCTATTATGATATTGTGTATAATGATACTATCTGGATTCAAGGATTCTATTTGTGGGGAGTAGTGTGTATTATTGCTCAGGGTTTTGGCTCTGAACCATGCATTGAATAATCTTTTTCAGGATTAGAATTGGAGAAGCTGCATAAGTTTGTCGGAGTTATCATTTGGAGGTGCAGCTGGAGTTATTCATTTTTATGGCATAGTTAAGTTAAACTTTCCTTTTCAGTCGTATTTAATTATGAGACTTCATTTGAGTTTTATTTGGCCATTCGGTTGCGATTATTTCAAATTTTATTACATCATTATTGGAGAATGCATTTTTGGAGTGAGCATGTGATGGATCTTTTATCGCGTAGTTGTTTATGATCATTTGAGATTGATTCAATTATTTATCTTATGGAGTGATTTATTTATGTCTCATATGTGTCTCATGCTAAGAACGGTATTTATTTAGTTCATGCCTGGCATAGTTTGGCGGCGGTGATTGTCCACCCCGTCTGTCGAATTTTACAGGGTGTGACAATGTTATCATGCATTATTTTACTTTGCAGGGTCGATACTAATTTTGCAATATTTTATTTCAGGGGCCGGGGAGAGTCCCTGGTGGTATGCCACATATTCTCTATATTTATGTGGCTATTCGGACAAAGAAGGGGAAGGATAAGGAGGTGTCCCCTATTTTTGCGTCCACGATTGTAAGTAGTCCGACAATTTTCTTTTTGTTAAGTACGTTATAATTTTTTTATTTACTTATTTAACAAATCATGTTCTTTTTGTCGTTTCAGGCAAAGCTTAAGGAAGTGCATGAGTCGCAGTCTGATGCCGATAAGGCATGTTTGTCCACAGACGCACTCAGCCAAGTTCTTGGCCCTGATAATAAGGGGAGGATAAGTGGGTGAGCTCATGGGTGGCCAAATCTAGGATCATCGTATTGGAGATGAGCTACACCGGTTGGATCGAATGGTGAACTCGCATGACGCGAAGTTGTCCTGTTTGGAGGTGACGGTCCAAGATATGTTCTCATTCAGGAAGCGTTCATTAAGAGAAAACTGTAAAGGGAAATAGAAGGATAAGGTGGTGGAGGACGAGGTGCAGTAGGACGGGGATGTGGACCTTGCTGCTTCATCGTCGACATGTGCGAACTCTGATGATCCAGTCCCCTATTTATCTCCCTTCGACCGGCCGATGTTGACGCTTGGATGGTTGAGTGTGTTTATACAGGACATACTTGATGGCCAGCGGATAGGGCGGGGGTTGAGGGACCCAAATACTGTCTAGGGTATGCCAGTTCATGGACGTGTGCTTCAAGACATCGAGGCCAAGGTTCTCATAACGCATGTGATACTCCGGAAGGAGAACTACCCATTATGGTTGTGCTAACAAAGTGACATGGTGAATATACAAGGGTGTATGAATTCATATATCTTATCGCCTATCTGTCTCCTCAAACCTACCCCAGACATGTAGTGACATTATTTGAATTGAATTTATTTAAGTTGTTACATTTAAATTATATCATGATGTATATTGTTTTGAATGTATATTTGCATTATCTATATTTTATTTAGATATATGATGTTAGAACAGGTACAACATTGCTATAACAAGTACAAATATACTGTTGGGCAGTGGTAGTAGCCATACTACCCAACATATTTTTTTTTCAATTTTGCCCAGAATTGTCATGGTCAATGACCGTGAAATTTTTTTTAAATGCCACTTATTTGTCACGGTTATTAACCGTGACTAAGATCATCACATTCATTTACCATGAAAAGTTCATGACAACAAACGTTGTTACCCCCAAACTTGTCATGATCATTAACCTTAACAAGTTGGACTTGTCATGATCAATGACCATGACAATCCGGCAAATTTGGTGTAGTGAATTGATAACACGAGTCAACTACATTGAAATGATTAAGTTATTTTGGATTCATGTTTATAAAGACCTAAAACTAACCATATACGTTAAAAAGTCAAATAAAGTCAAACCAAAATCACATAAAGTATGAAAGTGTTAAAAACATTTATCTTTGCCTTATATAACCCTCAATTTGTGATTCTATGAAATTTTTATTTTCTATTCTTTCAATTGTGGATGAACATTTTATTATTATTCATATTAATTTGGCACAAATATTTTCTTTTAAATCATTTTTCAATGGTAGTTATTAACCTCTTTAGGTAGATCTTGCCTATGTTCTCTCATCAAATTTTAAACTCACCTATAAGAAATGGTTCTTACAAGAACACTGAACAAATGTAATGAAGAAAATATGACCCGATTTAGTCAAAACAAAAGGCATGAAAACTTTTTGGATCAAGATCAATTATACATACCATTACAACTTGTGTCAAGTGTTTGTGATATGGCCAATGATTACAAGGAGATAACAATAGTTTATTTTTAGGATAACTTCAAACATAATGATTAAGTGAAGTCTAAAATATACTCACACTATCCTTTCAAATTCTGAAAACCTAGAGAAAGGGAAATGGGTTACACGTAGTTATTCTTGTATACTTAATCATCAAATCCATAAAGACACAAACAATTGCAAAAAGAAATATTTATTTTTGGGGGTTTATGATTTTTATAACAAAAAGTACATCTTTTTGTTTTTTTCTCATCGGACTCGTCGTTCGAGATCAAAGGAGATGTCTTTTGTACATTTAATGATATTCCCTTTTCTTTATTAGGTAGAGAAAAATTTTCTAACTCAAAGGATTCATGTTATTAGTAACTCCTATGATGTTTAAGGATGACTCGTGGGAAAGGAATCGAGGTGGTAGTGGCCTAAGGGTTTTCCTAACGATCATCGAGTTCGAGATCTTCTCAGCGAAATAAAAATTAAAATTTACGATGTCGGAGAGTTTTTCATAAACTTATCAGAGGTCTTGTTCTATTGCATATTGAATAACTCTAACCAGATAATGAGATGCTAGAGCTTCGAGACCCAAACGGTATTCGTACACTCATGGGTGAGCTGAAGAATTTCGCAAGTCTCTGTGTACATAGTACACATAGAGGTTCGGCGTTAATCTTCCTAGGTTTCTCCATAGAAAATTTCAATAGAACTGTTAGAATGTAGTGAACAATGATATGATTATCCTAAAACTATGCATCTCAAGGTTCGGGGTAAACGGTGTCTCATATCAAGGGTTTTTCGTTTCTACCTTCAACTACAGATAACCACACCCTCTCATCTTAGGACTTAAGAAAAAATGTCAAACGTGTTATACCAACCCCTATTTTCCATGTACTAATTCCCACTCAAATACGCCAAAACTAAGGCATGTTAATAAATGTATAGAATTCTCAACATTAGCGTATAAGTAAAAAAGACTTGAAATGAATTTAAATCCATACACAACATTCGATAAATAAAATTGGAATAAATAATATCCCAACATCCCATAATAATAAACCCAAATAGTATCAATTCCCAAATAACTAGCTGAAATAAAATAATCGGGACTTAAGGTCCATTAAATCTCTGAAACAAAAGACTAAAGTAAAACTTAAATGAATAGAAACATATGTTAAGAATCAATTTAATGGAAGCTTGAATCCGCTCAGCCTTCGTCTATGAATGATTGGAAAATAGTTTTATATGATATGGGTCAGCACCCTAAAGTTCTAAAATATATATTTAGTGTCAATAGTAATAATCGTGTGACTCATTTATAAAGAGATGTCATCCCATCAACTCTCACATGCAATAAATACCTCACCCCTCACCTAAGTGATGTAAAAAAAAATGTCCCAAGCCAAGGTATAAACTATACTAAACTCACTATATCTCGAGTAGTAAGTTAGTAAAAATAATGAAAAGAAATACGGATGTACCTAACTAATAAATAATGAAAATCAATAGGGATGTAACGAACTACATGTGTAAGAATACAACCCAAACTAATAACCCCTGTAATGTCACCCACAATTTTTACATACAAAGTCATATAATAAAAATGCATAATTGTGACGCATCGTTCATTAAATTAAACATCCATCACTGGACTAAAATTGTGGCATTGCAGTCCCCGAATAGGTGACATTCCCAAAGAAGAAGGGGACTCATGGTTACGAATGATGTGGGGTGCTTTTCTCCAGTTTTGTCACTCCCCCTAGGTTGGGTTCTCATTTTATGTTTGGGTGTCAATGATTTGCCCATTGATGTAGGTTGATGCCATGTCCAGTTTTAGTGCACGCCCCTTTGGAAAATGTGTCTTTCGTGCGGGAAAGGAGGCGATTTTGTAGGGTTTTCAAAGTTACCAGTTTGTTTTAAATAAAATCAAACAAAAAGGTTTAGGATATCCCTTTGGGATAATCCTAAAGCATGTTTTAAAGTCTACAGTTGGTCCATAAATTATTATTGTGATGGTTCGGGAACCAAGTTATGAGTGGGGATGGTGTTGGTAACCTCACTTGTTTTGTTTACTTCTTTAATTATATGTTTATTATTACTCTTGGCATAGATTTTATACTTTTATTTGTTTTTATATTTTTTTAGAGACGTTAAAAGGAAGATCTATGAAAAGGATAGATAGGTGATTAGGTTGGAAAATGGTATCCGTGAGACGTATATGAACATCGCTCCAACTAGTGCATGTACAAAACATTTTTTAGTTCATGACTGGGTTTTTTTAGTATATAACAGATGGACATTGTTAAGTAAGTGAGGGTGAGAGAAAGTTTGTGTTTTGATATAGTTTTCTATCTCGTTCGTATTTATGAGGAAGGATAAAAAGGTGAGAGATGGGTCCATCTATATTATGATAAATGTATATTTGTTTGCATGTTTGTACATAGGAGTATGTTTGGGAGGTCCCATTTTTAGATAGTTTGATATCTCATTTTGTGTTATTGTCAATATTTGTGTGGAAAATAAAATATGGGTTCATCTTGGTGGAGATAACATATCATTATTTTTATTGTCGAGGTTGGAGCTCATAAGAAGGACTTAGTATTGTGATCACATACCCAAGAGGACTTAGGATTGAAGCCTATATAGTTTGATTGTGTAGATGGGGATTGAATGTAATCCTGAGATTAGGGATAATCCCCCCGTTAGTAAGGCATCTCAGCGTGGCAGCCCAGAGGGACCTTCTAGCGAAGAAACTAATCGAGAGAGATCGTCCTTTAGTCCTGTTGTTTAATTTAGTCTTTTTGTATCTTTTGTTTATATTGACTATGAACTATAACGATTATAAAGATGTAATGAGTATAATGATTTTTTGTGAGGTCGAACGATACTTGCGAGAGACCAGGCTTGGAAGAACCTGGGAGAGCTCTCATGCTCTATCGAATGACCTCGTTAGGGAACTTTAGTGGGACTTAGTTTGGAGGATTGAGAATCTAGGTAGCATTGGGGCTTGTCCTAACCATCTTAGATACACCTGGAAAAACACCAAAGGACCCTTACCGTATAACCTCTGGCGGAACAACTTGGAGTTCCATGGGGCGTTGAGTTCGGAACCAAACAACCCTCTACTTAATGTCACATCTACTATAGGTGATGTCAATGGCCATCTAAATAATGTCAAATTTGCAGTTGAGTAAACCACCATGGTATTTAGGGTTGTCAGATAGTTAATAACCCACCTGTGTGACAATAACCACTTAATACACAATAGTTAGGCAAAAGGAATATCTTGGCATTTAATGTTTATAAAGTGGAGATAACAAGTGCATCATGTATTTAATGTTTGTGACATAAAGTGGGAGGGATGTCTTTCACAGAACTTAATGATTGAGTTGCCTCGAGGGTGGTGTGGGAGGCTATTTAAGGACCCCAACCACCTCTAAGGAGAGGATGTTCCTTTTGAGAGTTCAGAAGTTATTACTAGAGATATATTATTACAGAACCAGAGAGTTTACTCACCCACCATTGTCATTTATTACGAAGCTTTTAATAATTGACAGAGAATCTTGAGGGTGGTTGGTGTGTTTGGCAGCATGCCAAGGTGTATCTAGGGTTCTTACCTCTCTCTCCCTCCAAACGAGTTACTTTTTAGTTTGTTATTAACCTTTGAGTTATACAAGAGAGATTTTTGAGTTTGAACTGATCTTATCTTCACTAAGTTGTGTTTGTGTGCCCTGTAGTTAATCAATACTTTTACATTTAGCTTGTCATTACTGTACTCAAAATTGGTTATTCCTCCATCTAATCTAAACTACCCTCTTACATTTAGAGACTCTGTTGGGGAGGCATTTTTCTAAGCAAGGAGTATGGCGCAGGATAACGTTAATCAAAGGATCAACTTTGATGACATTCAACACAATGAAGACTAGGCGACAAGAGAGCTAAAGGCTTTATGGGATGGGGCTCCTCGAATAGAGATACCTTTAGTACAGGTGGCAACAGGTGTTCCAGGGGTGACACAAGCTTCCATGAGCGCTGGGTTGGGACTAGCCCAAGTGTCACTCCTCATGAGTAAATTTTATGAGTTCTTACAAACTCTCGTAGCTTCAACGGTGTTGGGAGGATTTGAATCCAACTCTTTGCGTGACACCAAGGGAAGGTCCAACTATCCCACCAAGTGCAGGAACAATGGGAACAGTCCCAGCAAGTATACCCTCTGTTGTAAACCCATCTGTGGGAGCTTAGGAGTATCAAAGACTCCAACCGTGATGATATCTCCAGTTGCAACGGGCATTCAGCCTATGGTCCCGTTGGTTGTTGCTCCGGTGGCATTACCCGTGGAGAAGATGAGGAAAGAGATGCGAAAGGAGATGATGAAGTTCATGCAAGCTTCCTCGCAATATGTTGACGAGGTTTCTTCTATTTATGATGACTTTCGAACACCTTACCCCTAGTAATACAACGATGAGCCCTACCGAAAAGATTATAATCCTACTATTTTTGAAAAATACACAGGAAAGGGTGGAAACCCGAAGGATCATATTAAACGCTTCGTTGAACACTTAGGGGCGCATTATAATAATAAGAAACTCAGGTTGAGGATATTTTCATAATCCTTAACCGATAAAGCATATACTTGGTATTCGTATTTAGCTCCTAAGAGCATTTCTATATGGGAGGAGATGCATGTTTTGTTAGTGCAGAAGTTCTTTCTGGCGGAAGATGAGTTTACTTTAACCCAACTGGGAAGGGAGAAGAAATGAATAAGGGAGGATGTGGTGGCCTATGTTCGAAGGTTCATGGAGAGGTCCCTCAATGTGAGGGATGAGTCTAAAGATTCCAAGCTACTGCAGATATGTGCAGAAGTACTGGTCCTTAAGTACATCTTCCCTTTTATTAATGAGACGCCCGAGGGAATTTTTCAGAGTTCCTAAAAAGTAGCAAGAAATATGTCATTGGTTATACATCCAAATCTAGTGGTACTTCCCATGATGTTCAGGCAACCGATATAACTCATAGGAGGGAGGTCACAGCCTCCACGGGTGGGATACACCAAAGGAGATGACGAAGGTAAATCAGTAAAGAGGGACAACAAGAGGAAGTTCGGGAGAGACAGAGAAGACCCATAATAATTACCCTATCTAGTAAAAGAGGCTATCAGATATTAAAACACGATGGTGCAAGGAGGAATGATGTATTAAATAAAGGGCATCCCAGTTGGGGAACCAGACGCTACAACTAGGGCGGATCCCAAATACTGCCAGATTCATCGAAAGATTGAACATCCAACGAAGAGTTATTTCATGTTATGGAGAATCATCAATAACTATGTGAAGGTTGGGATATTGCAAATCCCTCTACAAAACGTTAACAACAACCCACTTCCAGCATTTGGGGCCAATATGGTGGTTGCCTATGATGAGGAAGTAAAGAGGGAAGAAATAGAGACAATGACAAAGAAGGGGGAGTTCAAAGAAGCTTTGGAAAATTATACTAAGGGAATGGCTAACGTAGTATTAGACTATAACGAAGTGAGCGCTAAAGACGTGTAGGATGTATTCATTATTGAAGATGAGGAAGCAGACCCAGTCAAAGAATACTGCGCAGTTTCAAAGTCTCCAAAGTTCACCTGGTTCTTCGACCAAGTAGGGATACCGAAGGAGAGTAGGTTGGAAATAACCCAGGAAATACTTGACATTGCGAGGAAGAGTGCAGTCCCCTCACTGAGATGGAAGTGACCGATGGTCAGGTTGGTGAAGAAGTTTCTATCCGAAGTAATTTTTAGCGATGCAGATAAAGTCATAAGATTCCCTCATAACAGACCATTGTATGTGACCGCAAGTGTCAACGGAGTTAGTTTTGTAAGGGCTCTTATGGATGGGGGATATTCCATTAATATAATGCCAATTAACTCTTTCCACGCAGCCAATATTCTGGAAGAAAGGTTTTTCCCCATGCCTTTGGTGATTTTGAGATATGACAACCAATCTTTCAAGTCCATTGGGTACATGAATGTCGGGATTGTGATGGGAAATCTGAGTTCCCATATCAAGTTTCACGTAATAGAGAGTGAAAATTCCTACCATCTGCTGATAGGAAGAGTGTGGATGCACAACCAAGGGCCAGTTCCTTAGAAATATCACTAATGCGCCAAGGAAAATATCAAGGGAACGGAGGTGACCATTAGAGCTACAAAGAGGCCCTTCACTGTAGAGGAAGCTCACTTGGTAGATATAGTGTTTTACCCAAAATTTGAGGAGGTTGTCCGGGTCCTAACAAGAAGAATGGAAGGAGCCTGGGTTCCCTCGATTAGAGAAAGGATGGGGACCTTGAATGAGAAGAATAAAGAGGTTACGAGCAGCAAGGGAGTGGTGGTAGAAGAAGCCCACGAGGTGGTCCCTTGGCCCCAAAACATCTTAAAGCAGCTCAAAGACAGGATGGGGCCTAGAATGGATCCGATGGAACATGAGGTCCAACGACAAAGCATGATGAGCCAATTTTCACGAGAAATAGTGGTTGAGGCTTCTATAGAGAAGAAGAGGCAGTCAGTTGTCGCTACTAGTATGAAGTAAAAGAAGATCGTTATCGAAGAGGGAAAAGTTGTATATCGATTATAATTGTGGAAACGGGTGGTCGAAGAAGCTTATAATGAAGCTGACCCGATATATGAGTGCTTTTTGGTGGATTAACGGGGTTAATGTATGGTCATAGACAAGTCCAACAGACAAGAGTTCATGGAAGATGTCACCAAAGAAGCATACTACATGGGAGATCAACCGAAACTACAGGCACATGAGTTGGTGCAGTTGAACCTAGCAAAAGAAGGAGAGGATCCAAGGCCTATTTTCATCTCGAAAGATCTCAATAAGGAGAAATAAGAGGCCTTGGTGGAGCTGATTCGAGAGTTCATAGACATCTTTGTGTTGAAGTACACAAAGATGGAGGGATTAGATGAGGGAGTCAGTTGCCACAAGTTAAATGTGATGCCTTCAGCCATCCCAGTGAAATAATCAACGAGAACGTACAAGCCCAAGATAGACTTGATTATCAAGGAATAATTCCAACGTTTATTAGAGCCATGGTTCATCAAACCAATAAAACACCCACTTTGATTGTCTAGCATTGTGCCGATGGGAAAGAAAGACAAAAAGAAAATAAGGATCTGTGTGGACTTTGGATATTGGAATAAAACTTGCCCCAAGGATGAGTTCCCTCTACCCTCCATTGATATCTTGATAGATACAACGATTGGTTATGATATGTATAGCTTCATGGATGGATATATAGGGTATAACCAGATCAAGATGGACCCCACGAATGTAGAGAAAATGACGTTTATAACCCCGTTGGGAAATTTCATGTACAAAGTAATGTCGTTTGGACTCAAGAATGTTGGGGATAGTTACCAGAGAACAATGATGGATATTTTTCATAACTTATTCCACAAATTTATTGAATTCTATGTGGATGATTAAGTCACCAAATCGAAGAGGGAGGAGTCCCATCTGAGCAATTTGAGGAAGGTGTTTGCCCGATGCAGGAAGTATAAATTGAAGATGAAACCACTAAAGTGCATCTTTGGAGTAACAAGTGGAAAATTTCTAGGCCTCTTGGTTGATCGACAAGGGGTGAAGATGGACCAGGATAAGCAGCAAGTAATCTTGGAGATGCCAAGTCCAAGAACAGCGAAGAAGCTAAAGAGTATCATCGGTAAAGTCTCCTACCTTAGGAGATTTGTTCCTGGATTAGCTGAAATGACACACCTGTTGATGAAGCTATTGCAAAAGAACACGAAATTTAAGTGGGAGGAGGTCCACCAGGAGTCTCTCACTGGGTTGAAGAAGCTGATCGTTTCACCACAGATCATGGTTCCCCCGTATGCAGGAATATCGTTGTAGCTATACCTCACATCCACCACGAGGTCCGTTGGAGCTTTACTATCATAAGATATTGACGGGAAAGAACGACCAGTCTACTACCTCAGTAGAATCATCCATGGGCCAGAGGTCAGATATAGTAGCTTGTAAAGGCATTGTCTAGCTTTAGTCTTTGTAGCGCAAAAACATAGACATTATATGGTATCTTTTACAATTCATATTATAACTAGATGTGATCCTATTAAGTATTTTCTGGCAAGAACTACATTGATTGGTAGGGTAGATAGGTGGTTCCTCATCCACTCAAAATATGACTTGAAGTGTGTGGTTCCTCGCACAATCAAGGGTCAGGCATACGCTGAACTATTGACAATCTTCCCCTATGGAATGTTCGAGACACCTAAAATAGTATTCTAGGAGATGACTTACAGGCCAATTACTTAGATTCAAGTAATGAAGAGTGGATGATGTAATTTGATAGATATTTGGTGGAAAATAAAGGAGGAGATGGGGTTATTCTTTCAAAAGAAATGGAAGAGATTTTTATTTCTTACAAGATAGATTTCCCTTTTTCTAATAACAAAATAGAATATGAAGCACTGGTTCTGGGGTTGCTAGAGGCTCTTCATAAGGGAATTCATTCACTCTGCATCAAAGGTGATTCAAACTTGGTGATTCAGCAAGTGAATGGAGAATATGGGTTGAAACACATGAGTCTGGCACCATACAGAACAATCATTCAGAGGCTCCTTAGCCAGTTCCATCGGACCAAGGTCAAGAGACATCCCAGAACGATGAACCTCCATCCATATGCATATGCCACCATCACCCAAAAAATGGTCATGAGTAATGATACAACCATAATTATGATCCAACAGTGAACATCCCCTTCGATAGTACAGTTAATTCGACTAATGGAGGAGGACGCAGACTGGAGAGGAGAGATTAAAAGGGAATTAGAATTTGGGGAAGGAGGGATGGAGCTGACAGAATTATCCTAATACTTCACAAACTAGGGAAGCCTTTACTTCAGGAACGCAGGAGGATGGTTGTTAAGGTGCATCGACCCAGAAGAATTAGAGCGGAGATTAAAGAGAACACATAAAGATCACTACAAAATAACTAAGATACCTATTTGGGGAAGAATTCAAAGAGAGGGATATTTTTGCCTAGAATGAAACAGGACGCGACAGATATACAACGGAAGTTCGATAAATTTCAAGTATTTTTTGAAGCGGTTGAATGTCATTTTGTGGAAGCTCAACCTGATTGGAGACAACCATATATTGACTTCATCAAAGATGGAGTTGCCCCAACATAGAAGATTAACATGATGGGACTCAAGCGAATGGCCCCGAGGTTCTACGTTCAAGAGGGATAACTTTATCGGAGAGGCTACTTCAATAGGCTGTTACATTGCATTACGAAAAAAGAAGCCTAGGTCCTCAAATAGGCACATAATCTAGCTCACGTAGAAGGGGCCAAGTTGTATGACCAATTAATGAAGTTGGGGTATTATTGGCCAATAATAGAGAAAGACTCTACTGAGTTTGTCCAAAAATGCAGAGCTTGTCAGCTTCATGGAAATATGATCCATGCCCCATTAGTGGATTTACACTCCCTGGCAACACCTTATCCTTTTCACACTTGGGCATTCGACCTGGTAGGGGTAATACATCCTTCTTCAAGGGGGAAGATATGGATACTAGTAGCAATAGAGTGCTTTACAAAGTGGGCTCAAGCGATACAACTAAGAAGGGTAACAATAGGGGTGATGAGAAACTTCATCAGAGAATACATCATTTGTCATTTTAGGATTCCAAAGGTTATTTTCTTAGATGATGGAACCCCTTTCATTAATTAAGAGGTAACGATGCACATACACAAGTACTCCATTGTTCATCATACTTCAACGGTGGCATACCCAAAGGGAAAAAGTCAAGCCGAAGAAACGAACAAAACTTTGGTTAATATCTTGGCTAAAAGGATGGATGATTTCCCAAGATCGTGGGATAACAAGATACCAGCTGTATTATGGGCCAATCAAACAACTAAGAGGAATCCCACAAGGTATACTCCATTATCCCTTGTTTATGGGGCTAAGGAAATCCTTCCAGCAGAATTGAAAGTTCCATTTGCTCGATATCCCTTGTGAAGTAGCATTCTCCCTTAGAATAGTCATGTGCAGTTGGAAGCGTTGGATGAATACAGAGATAATGTGATGCAACACTTTCAAGTGTATATGAAACAGCTTTCTAGGGCATATGATAACTTGGTGAGACCAACAAAGTTCGTGGAGGGATACCTCGTGTTAAAAGCAACTGTGAAGCACATTAGGGGGTTTCCCCTACCTCAATTTGCAGCAAATTGGGAGGGACCTTTTATTGTAAAAAAAGCTCACGACTCAGGTTATTGATTAATTTATAGGATGGAAGAAGACAAGCCATTTAAGGTTAACAACAAATTGTTGAAAGTCTATTATGTGTAAAGCAATTAAGTTTAGACCACTTTTGTATCTAGCTATTGTTATGAATATACAAGTTTTCTTATTATAACTCGAGTGGAGATGAAATAATAGTAGAACTTCATATTATATGCAAACAGTTATAGCATATAGAAGGGATATGGAGAAAAACATACATCTTTTTCATTCATTCATAAAATTTGGGGCATTACAACATTGGGAGCTATGCCCAAGAATTACATAAGAAGAAGAAAAGGAAAACGCATACAACAATTCATCGACCTAAGAGGAACCATATATTTGGATTAGAGAAAATATCTCCAGCAAGGCCCGAAGAAGCTGTTAGGCAAGACTGTTGGGCATTTAAAGAAACCTCCAATCTCGTTAGCGCTTGTGTGCGCTTAATGAGGAGTTTCTCTCATTTCAGCTTCACCAGATGCAAATCTTTAGTCCAATGTTTATGTGATAACTCTTTTAGAATCAGAAATTAGTAGGACATTAAGTCTTCCATTCATGCGAGGGGACTATACGATGATGAGAGACCGTATAATTTAAAGAATTCCGTTGAGATAGAACTTTATGACCTCATATTCCACTTATTCTTTCGTTTTACCCTTTATCCCTGTCTTCAAGAGATACTCCCATAACTTGGAGTTACACCCACTAATCATGTGATTAACTTTTAGAGGATTGTGCTCGGCTCCATTTTGTCGTGAAGAATCATTCATACTGATAACATCACTAGTAAGGTAATTATGGGTGTTTACTTCATGAACTCCATGTAGTGGTACCCTCGATATTATTATCTGAGCCCTTGTAAACCAAAACAAATGTTCATGCATATGTTCAAAACATTCAATCACATTTGGAATAAAGGTTATGTAACACCCCACTCTTTCACCACCGATATTGTTCCCAACTTAACTACCAATCACAACGGTATAGGGTTTTACTAGCTCTAAATCCACAAACCAGTGTCAGTGGAGTTTGAACCCCCAACATTTTCATCATTAATCACATGCCTTACCAATGGAGTTAATTGGACGCAATGTTAGAGGAGTTCAAAGCTACATGTATGAACCATTAGTTTCCCTTAACTAGGAAAGTTGGGATGTAACTCTCTCGCTATAAAATAAACTATATCACAAGTTTTTTACAACCCACTACCTAGGGAGCCCAAAGTTCTCATTGGGATAAAATAAACCACTACCCAACACATTGTCACACGTATTCAGGTGGGGTCCATCTCTGATACCATTCTATAACACTCCACTCTTCCACTATCGATATTGTCCCAAGTTTAACCACTAATTATTACATTATGGGGTTTTATTAACTCTAAATACACAAATTGGTGTCAGTGGGGTTTGAACTATTGACATGTTCTTCATAAATAACATGCCTTCTAAGTGGAGTTAAAATGCCTCGATGTTAGAAGAGTACCAAGCTACATATATGAACCATTACATTCCCTCGCCCAGTACATGTGGGATGTAACACTCTGTCTACCAAATTAACTATGGCACCAGTCTGTTATAAGTTACTTCTATGTGTAACACCCCGTATTTTTAATGCTTTTTAAAATGGGATTAATTAGAATTAATTATGAGATAAATTGAAAATTAATCCAGATTTAAATATTACTAGTGAGTAAAGTAATATGTGATTTATGTGGAATATTACTTGGCGATTAAAAGTAATATATATATATATATATATATATATATATATATATATATATATATATATATATATATATATATATATATATACACACACACTAGGGTATGCCCGTGCCTGAAGGCACGTTGAAAATTTCCAATGCACATAATCTCGAAGTGGCAAAAATTTTGAAAGTACATAATTGCAAAAAAAAATTGATTTCAATCTCTCTACAAAGACAAAAAATTGACATTTTAAAATTTTACCAAACATATATTTGATATTTACATATTTGCATTCACTTGGTTCCTCCAACAAAGTCTTTCGACTTTGTGGTCATTTCTCCTATAAATGGATACTTAGATTATCTGCAAAAAGTCGTAAAAGATAAAATAAAAAAAAAAGATTGGGTTTCAATCTGATTTGGACATTAGGCCATTTTCAGCCAAAACATCATTCTTAATAAACATAAATAATCAGCAATACACAAAGAACATTAAAAATGGAGAGACCATGGTTAGTGATCGAGTAGGTTGTTCAATAATCAGCAATACATAAACATAAATAATCAACAGTACTCCTTTCTTAAGACTTTTTAAAAATTCAGATCCTAAGTCTAGGCTAAAATAAGAAACTAACAATACAACACCATATTAACCCATTAAATATAAGCACACGCACATACATTCATTATAAAAAATCAAAGAGTGAACTCTCTTAACAATTGAGATGTGTTAGAAACCCAATCAAGACACAGGTTCAGATTAATTTCATGGCCCATTTTTGTTAGCTTGATTACATATCCAAGAAAGGGACAACTGATTTGGATCTTTAAAATCCCAAATTTTACAGACAAAATCTTCAACATCCCAAGGTGTGTCATAAAATTTCGCAAATTAAAGTCTTAATTGTTTATGATCAATACCACTCATTTCTATAACAATGTGGAGAGTTGAGGACTGGACAATGAGTGTGACCCCTGTCTTTTCAACTTTGGAAAGTGAGGGGTTCACCCTTACATAGTACTTTTAACAGTGATTAGAACTCAGCCTTTTAGATTTGTTCCTCCAAAATTTTTGTGAGGCTCTAGGAGAAAATACTGGCAACAAAAATAACATATCCAATTATAAAAAGAAAAATGTTAATAAACTCAAATGGCTTTAGGTCATACATCAAAGAACAATACCCACAACCAATTTGAGCTGTCAAAGAACAATACACATATTACTGTGTGAGTTTCCAAAAAAATGTATGAGTTTCACAAATCAAAATCACAATCCAACCACATAAACAAAAAATACAGATCTAAACTGTATGAGCACAAAACTTACAAAAACAAAAGCAAATGAGTTAATGTCGACATTTCCCACAATATTTTTTATCGCATCCATCTTCCTTTCATCTACATTTTCACCTGACAACTTTCAACAAAATTTCAAATTAAAATTAATAGAACTTCAAATATACAATAGTCAAAATAGCAGGTAGACTGTGAGACGGTGATGAAAAACAAACCTCAAAAGCTCTGGATTGTGAAGGTCGGTCGACGGTGAAGGTCCTGAAAATGTCTTATTTTACCAAATATAAACAGTGATGAAAACAAATTAAAACTTGGATATAAAATTAACATCAGTCGATTGTGAAGGTCGATGATGGTGAAGCGCTTGAGAGACTGAGGTAGACTTCAAACGTTATGTTTTCTAGAGTTCTAGGCAAGTCGCGAGCACCACCTTAGGACGGGAACCCGTTGGGTTATGAGAACAGTAGCTGAAAATGCAAAAAAAAAAAAAAAGCAACAGCAATATAGAAAAATAGAAGCCTTACTGGATCTGAAAATCTCCAACACCACGAAGGGAACCTAGATCTGTATTAGTTCAGGCCGCCGAAGATCAAAATCGAGCATCTCCTAGATCAAAACCGAATGAAATAAAGGAAAGCAAGATCTGTTGAAGAAAAGGACAACTATTGTATATGAGAGAGAGACGATTTTACTGAATGAAATAAAGGAAACCCATATCCGTATTGCAATCTGAAGATCAAAACCGAACATCTCTGATGTATGTTTTTCCTGCTTAAAAAACGGACACATATAACATATGAGAGAGAGTCAGTTTTACTAAATGAAATAAAGGAAAGATATAGTATATGAGAGAGTCGATTTTTCTTCCGATCTATGTTTTTCATGTGAATCCATGAATATAGTATGTGTGTGTGTGTGTGTGTGTGTGTGTGTGTGTGTGTGTGTGAGAGAGAGAGAGAGAGAGTTTCAAAATAAAGATGAAACCCTCTCTAGCCACGTGATGAAGAGTGAATGACAACTCATTTGTGTGACAAATGAAGGAGGGCATGAGCAAGAGAGAAGTAGGGAAGATTTTTGATTTCACCAAAATACCCTCCATTTTGAATTAAAGTGCAAGTTTGGGAAGAATTAAAATAGGAGGGAATCCAAATTTGTAAGGGCTAAAATAAACATTGTAGGATAAAATTATATTGATGACATCATCTTTTCATCTTATGACATATATAAGTTTTCAACTTTATTATATAGATATATATGACTATGATTTTACATATAATTATGATTTTTATAAATTATGATAATTAAGTCGGGACTATATTTTAGTGAAATGAAAAGTAAAATATTTTTTTATCATCCAAATGGTCATTTTGACTCCACCAACGTATCCGAAATCATTTGAATAGTCGAAAAAGTCTACTTAAGTGTGTGATTTTGGTCTTGGGCACCTTGGATCCGAATAGAAACCCCTGAGGGGTATTTTAGTCATTTTGCAAGGGAGGTGAATAGTACCCAAGAATTTGAGAGGTTTTATATAATTTGGAGAGTTGTAAAAAATGAGTTTTATTCACCAAAAATAGAGGTATAGACTTAGGGAGAGTGAGAGACTTCTCTAGATAAAGGAAAAGCCACCTCTAAGAAACCAAGAATCAAAGGTCATTCTACACCATCACCGCCACCCGAAGTTGGCCGAAAAAGTGAAGAACACCAGTATAAAAACTACCTTGAATTTAGAGGCAAGTGATTAACTACTGTAAGTTCTGGCACGTATTTTGTCCATGTTAGGTTGTTTAGAAAATTCTAAAAAGCTATATGAATTAAAATATTTTTTGATGAATCCTTGAAATGAGAATTATGAAAGATAGATATCTTTTTAAATATATGGTTTAAATCAAAAAAATGTGGGAATCATTTGCTGAAAGAAAATGTGGTATTTCAATATTGTTCTTGGAGAAAAAATAAAATAAGGATTTTATGGAAATTAGGAGAACTGGCTTGTATAATCCAAACCTATTGATGTTTAGGATTGTTTAATGATTGGAAATCGTTTATATATGTTTCCATATCATATAGAATAAATTACAAGGAGTTTGGGACTTTAAAACATATTATTTGAGGATTGAAAATGATTAAACCCGTAAGCTAGTTCATGCAAAATTGCCCATGCTTGTTGGATCGATCGATCAACTCAAGAATGTCGATTGATCGACTGGATTGATCGATCCACTCTAACCTTCGATCGATCGACCCCTCTTGGATTTTGATAATTGTTGTGTTTTAAGGTTTTATTAAATTCCATCTTGTATAAATATTTTGTGGTGACTAATTTAATAAATTTAGACTTAGAGAAGGGTAGCAGGGTATACTCAAGACCCAAAAAATATTATTTTTGTATGGATAGATTGGGGGGGGGGGGGGGGGGGAATTAACGAGTATGAATTAAACTCGTTACGGTGGAAAGATATATATATATATATATATATATATATATATATATATATATATATATAAATTTATAATAAGAAAGGAAACTTATGTATGTCATATGTTACTTATTTCTCCGCACTCAATTTTATTTCCCACTCTTCATTAAAATTCAAAAAAAAGGATAAATTAGTAAAGTTAACTAAATCGAAGACATTCAACACAAAAAACTCTCTCCCATCTTTACAGATTCACAAATCCTCTTCCTCTTAAATGATGCCTCCCTATCAAGTCAAGTTGCTTCCCTCACCCCCATGTTGCCGCCCTCCCCGACTATAGGTGATATATCTCTCTCTCACACACACTCATAAATGTACACACACGTACACGTTTAGATCTTAAAATATTAGATCTTTTATGAATATCTCTTATTAGATCTAAAAATATTCAGGTCTTTCATAAATATTTCTCTCACACACACATTCTCTTTTGATTCCGGCTATTACATGCCCATAAATTTGGGGCTTTGTAATTGATGGCTTTCTGTACATTTTTTTTTCATTTTGTTTACGATACATTTATGTTCATGTTTATGTTTATGTTTATGTTTAGGAATCAAATTTTTTTTTGATGTGCATTTTTTCTTTTTCATATGAAGACCTATTTATGTGGGTTTTTATATTTATGTCAGGTATACACTTTCTCTCTACTGCTAGATCCATGTGTGTGATTATAAAGGAAAATATTTGATTCAAAACAATTCGATGACAGTTTTGGTGAAGTGTGAATTAGTGCAAATGTATACCATATAGCCAAACCTTATTTATATTGTTTGATCTATTAATTGATTATTAGTATGCTTGATAGTTGTATGTTGGTATGTTGGTATATGTGTATGTATGTGTGTTTATTTATATCTGTTTTCAAGTGGTATTTTTTTTATAGTGATTAGATGTCCAATGGAGGGCATTAGATATTGAATTAGGTATATTCTTGATGACTAAGACCAAGATCTCCCATTGAATTGATTTTATTGGTCTATGCTTCGTAATTTTCTTAGGTCTCTTGATTTCCATAGCTCGAGTGAAAGTCCAGCGAAAAGTACTGAATTTTGTGTATCTCGACCTAATCTAAAAATCTTGAATATTAGTATGTTTGATATTTCACTACTAATATTTTCAAATCCTCTACTTATTATATTTATGTGTATGTGTGTGTTACTGACCATTTTAATTGTTAAATCTTGAAGAACAATAATCAATGTTACATATTTGAGTTTAGTGTTTATATCTTTATAGTTACATTGATGTTTAGATGATTAATCCCCTTCTTTGGTGATGCAGGTCTGCAGCCACAATCATTTAATTGTACATATGCTTCGAGTCTTTGTACTTTATTAGAATCTCAGATTTGGAAGTTTTAGTTTGACTGTTAAGTTGAACAAAGGAATCAACGTCATATGATTGAAACCCTTGATGTTAATTATGAGGCTATGTAAATTTACCAATTTGAGGTTTCCTAACAGCACACAAATTTACAAATTTGATGTTGATTGAGACCTTAGTTTATTGGTCTTACTTAAATCTTTCTCACATTTTGAGAGTTTTGACAGTGGCATTTGATACTAATATATATGTCTGACATTTTAAGAATTTATACAAAAATTAAGTTGAAACATTTATGAATCAACTCAAACATGGTATTATCTTTATATGTTTTTTATCATCTATTTTTTTAGTTAGATTACTTAACTTTTTTTTATTCCAGTTGAGGGAAGTGTTGTCCTTTTTTAAAGTGGTATCTTAGGATCTTTCGTTGTATGTTTGTCCATTTCTGAAAGTAGTAGCTTAGGATCTTAGTACTAACTCTAATTTTTCTTAATGTGGGAAGATCCAGTGTTCACCATCCTGGGAATTCAATAAGATGCCAGGACTGTAATATTTCATAATGTGCTTGAAGATTTGGAGGTCCCACATACACTTTAATATCATCTCGGTCGGCAAAAGCGATATTAATGGCAACAGTGATATTGGATGTTGTCAAAATGACGACATTTGGTGAGGATTTTAATTTGTCCGTTTGGGTCAAAAGAGCATTGTCAACCCATATAAAATGTGAGGGTTCAGAACTAGATAATTTCCCTCATCCTCCACCATTTCTTGAGTTATTTGGAAAAAAATTTCATCAAGGTTTGGATAACATAGCATCCAATAAGTGCAAACTTTATAATATCATGCTAAGTCCAGACATACTTAGACCAAGAGGCCAATCTAGGGAGGGAAGTCTTCAGAACCGGAGAGCAGACATGTAACATAATTTCTAAAACACTGAGAATCATGTATATATACATAGAAGTGGAGGTGGGGACATTACCAAAAATAGTAGAGCAGAGGGCATGTAAGAGCAATAGCAGGCATCACTTTGATGTCATCAATAAAGGGCCTCCATAAAAGGAGGGCATGAAGTCGCCTTTCGCTTGCTCAAATATTTTCGAGGGACTCATCATACTGACAATGTGATAAAGTTTGAATTCATTTGGTCTTTATTGCTAGCCTATGAAAGAAAATTTTTTAATGATAGCATTGATATCTCATGTAGAATTTTTTTTAATGGTAGTATTGATAAAGTTTGAATTCTATTTGGGACACAAAACATAAATATGTTTAGTGCAAGCTTAGTTTGTTCAAATTTTAGGCATTTTAGTTCGTTTATGAGTTTTAAATGTTTTTAGAGTTGTAAATTTAGGATTTTAATTTATTGTGGCTTATTTTTGTGTTTATGTTTGCTGTCAAGTACTACTTTGGTCTTATTATTAACACTTTCACTTTGAGTGATTGATTGAAAATGTTTCTAACTATTTGATATTTTTTAATTTCCTTTACTGGTGAAGATCTCTATCTTTTATACATTTACGTATGATTCACTTTGTCCTTTGCAGGAAGCTCTCGGATAGTTTAAGGGAAGAATTTATAACCCAAGAGAGTTTTTTTTTTGTCATCTATGGTGGAGTGGATTGGAATGTTGTTGTACAATGATCTAATTGGATGATAGTTTAAAGTTGACAAATTTATATGGTAGTTTTTTAAGAATTTGAGCAGGTAGTTAGGTTGTAGCGTGCAGATTATGAGTTAGGTTGTAATGTGCATAATTAAAGGTACTTGGACATGTGTGGTTTAAATAAAATGTTTTGTGCAACAACCATGAGCGCCCAACATTGTTAGGTTTATTGAAAACTGATGTTTGGGTGTTCATTTACCATATATTATGTTTTATCATTATTGTTAGGTAGGACTATTTAAATTTTTTTGTTCAGTGTTTTATTTTGATTATGCTCAATAATTGTTTTTTGTTCTATTTATCTTCTGAAAAAACATATTTGTTTTTCTATTTATTAAATAACTTGCCATTTTGTACTTGCAAGCTCATAATTTCATGTTATTTTCTTTATCGTAGTATTTCTGTTTTGGTAAACTACAATATACTCTTATTATGTTGGCATATAGATAAAACAGATACTTATATAACATAGGGCCCAACTCATGATGAAATTCAAACCACCATATGGATACAACTAACGGGAAAGCTTCTTTGAGCCTAACACGTGGCATGGATGATGCTGAAGATGCAGCATATCATAGTGATCTTGAGCTGGTTGTGGCTGCAGGAAATGAGGTATAGTCACTTTAGCACCCGGTTTTAAAGGAAGATGGATTTTAAAGTTTCTTAAGTGATCGATATAACATAGCAACAATCAATGTTTAAATAGTTAACTGGTTGTACCATTTAAATAATTTTCTCACAGTTTTTTGTATTTCTCATAGTTTTATATTATGTATCTCAATCATAATTATTAGTTACTTAAATTGGGTTGTTCATTTCTAATATATTTTGGCACCAGAATGTCATGTTCCAAGGAGAATGAATGCTGGTGGCTGCTTTGA
Source organism: Sambucus nigra (assembly GCA_949130495.1). Taxonomy (NCBI): domain Eukaryota; kingdom Viridiplantae; phylum Streptophyta; class Magnoliopsida; order Dipsacales; family Adoxaceae; genus Sambucus; species Sambucus nigra. Next base: position 281,092,299 of record OX422209.1, read on the forward strand.
ATGCAATTGTGTATGGCAGAACATGTGGCTGCATTAAATGCAGTTGTGTATGAAGGAACCAAGGTTGCAGAAAAGGATATTATTTTTCTTACGGAGATTCTTGAGAGTAAGTTGCTAAAATTAGATGGCATTGAGGCCGAAGGAGAAGGGCTAGTTCAACGAAAGATGGAGGTTCTCCGCTCCAAACACTGGAAGCAGCATTGATGTATTAATAGTACCATAAGATGCTCAAAATTTGGATGCCCCACCTCCTACAAAAGTGACTCAAGATTGCAAAGTTTTTTGGTAGCTTATATATATATATATATATATATATATATATCCTTTTTTTGTTTAAACCATGAAAGTAGAAATTTTCAATTGCTAAAAGCTTATAAATTCTTTACCAATTGAGGTCTAATTTTTTGGTCTCCAGAAGACCATATCACAAAAAGGCATATTTAAAAAGAAATCACGAATATTGAAATCCAAAAATCATATGGGGTTCTCCTCTTTAATCAATGTTTTCTTTTGTTTAGGTTTATTTTTTTGTATTCACACTTTTTAGTCTGTCTCTGTTTTAGCAAGACGACAATTTTCGAGGTCAAGGTTTGGATATATGTTCTACTTGCGGCGGAGGAAACCTAATGATGGTCATTACCAGTGATATTTGTTGTAACTGGTGGCTGAAATAACCTATAGGAAAGGTAGTTTTATTTGTTCTTGTAATACAATTACATTAACGGAAAAAGGGTTCCTCTTAATTCATGTAGGGTATAGCTTTGTATTATATATATATATATATATATATATATATATATATATATATATATATATATATATATATATATATATATACATATATCAGATGTTGTACTAACTTAAGCAGTGTTAATAAATCAATTTGTAATTTTTTTTACTCCTTGGCCTACAAAGAGGCATGGAACCTCAACTTTTGTCCAACCCATTTCAAACCCACATGCCATTAAATAAAATAGGTAGGAGGAATCTAATTTAAACATATATATTTATTTAGAACGTATTTAAAAAGAAAAATAGTTTTTCAGTCATGTTTTTAGTTAACTTTTATATATGTGTGGATGACTAAACTTGGGAAATTATCTTTGTTTGACAGATCTCTATGGATTTTGGTAGAATGAGAATTTGGTTATATTTAGAGATACAGTCTTGTAGAGTTTGTGTGACCAGATATGTGGCCTTTGTGTGTACTTATTTTCATCTTTTAAAAGGTTTTTGATTTTCAGTTTGGAAAATGTTGTCATTGTAATGATTTATTTTAAGATGCTTACTTTTCACAATTAAAGTGGATGAGATTTGAATATTTTAATTGCATAAAATTTCCCATGTGAGGAATAGGAGGTATTGAAAATGTTCATGTTAAATACTAATCTTCCCCTGAAATGTTCACATGTTGTTTGTATAGTTTGAGATATTGCACCTGCCGTTTTTCAATTTCATATAGTTTATTGTTAACTTTATTTTTTGAATAAAGTTTTTAAATTTAAAAGATAAAAGGAATGGATTTTCAGTATTGGCATAGTATCCCCACACAAGTGTATTATTTTATCTAATCGCAACACCCTTCGTCAGACCTGTGCTTTATAGGGTATATACACAATGTGGTACTTCTTGAAACTATAATTGTTCCATCAAAACTTTTGTAATATGAAGAAAAGTAGGAAATAATTGAAAGGTATGTTTAGAACTTTTGTGAGCTACTTTAATAAGGTGTTATTTGAATATTTATTATGGATTTGAATTAACACATCTATTTTTTATTGTTTGATTTTCAGAATATGAAAAATATGAGGAGAACGTGTCAATTATAAACCTAGTTTGGGATCACGTTCAACATTGAGCCCCATCCCACCCCATTACTAATGTACCCTGAATTGTTTGGTTAATCCAAAATTTATATTTTTTATTAGATTGAAAATTTATTATTGTGTTTATTGTATTTAATAATGACTTTTTTAGTAATCATATCTGAAGTCTATTGTAGTCATAAATTGATTGTGACAACCCGTGATCCGAAATAAGGGGTAGCCAGCCCGATACTCCAATATAACATGAATCATGGATGGAATCATTCTCAGCATCACAACAAAATACAAAGTATACAAGATAACCACTCCATATTTTAGAAAAACGGGTTGCCAAAAATTTTGGTTTTAAAATTAAGAAAAGAATTTAAACAACCCAATTAGAAAACAAAGTGGAAACCCATAAGGAATTATATTACATACACATAAAATACAATAGTAAGGGACCGAATATGCTATCGGTTAACAGGCTTATATAAGAATATTAAACATGTTTAGTAAATTAGATAATACATTACATTAAACAATTACAAAAGCTTGGGCCTCACGCTCGAGTAAATGACCCGACCTTAGCTAAAGTACAAAGATCACGACATCTATTGCAATATATCCCGTAATAACCGCAAAGCATCACGGCTCGCCAAAAACACCAGAGTAGGAAAGTCAGAACATGCGTCCTTGCGGCGGAGCACCTGAGTAGATACAAGATGCATGCACAACAAGAAATATGAACGGGTCAGGGCCCGATTTTTTATGATCACCAGATGAATAAAAAGTATGAAAATTATGAATAAAAATCATGCTATAAAACAAAAAAATCTACCTACACAGTTTTAAAAACATGAACTAAGGAAATCAGATGATCATAAAATTTAAACTTAATTATACAAAGAAATATGATTAACATTAATTAAAAACCTCCATCATTTTATATTGTTCCATTTCATTGTTATGTTCCTTATCATGAACTCATAATTTCAATTTTTATGTTCTTTCTAGCATTCAATTCCTTAACAGGAATATAAGCATCAACAAATTCTCTTTGTGGCTTTTCATTGTGCTCTTTATGGCACTTCATCATGCTCTTTATGGAATATTTCAATACATCAAGTCCCACTTGATTATGAATTGTTATATTTATATACATATAACGATTCTAAAACCGCCCCTCCGAGTTTCCCCACAGGGCGTGCCCCTAAATAACCATCATCTTCTAGGTCCTATCAAACAAGGAAACCTGGGCACCTATCGCAACGTCAGGAGGCGGCCATAACAAATTCTAACTCTCAACCTTACTAATAAGATTCTACTTCTATGCATTACCATAACAAATAATTAAAAATTCTAACTAATCGGACATTTACTTTCAGTAAAGTCTCACAAATATTTATCCCACTATATACACATGGCCTTCTTAATAAAGCATAACCAGAAGTCCCAAATTGACTGCATATCTCAGTCTCCCTCGCATCGATCAGAGGAGAGAACTATATTCAGTTCTTCTATCTCGCACTTTAATAACCCTTAGTCACTCTTCTACGTGATTCTCGGCTAAACCTTTCAACCACTCTTCTAACAACAAAATAAAATAAAACTAAAAAAGAAAAAATAACCTCTCCCCGCTCCAGACGTCGTTAAGTGTTCATGCGCATACTGTCTCGCAAAGCGAAATCCAAACAAGGAACCCCTCTGACACATGCCTACTTAACTTGTCATTTGTGGAGAAAAAGGCATAACAATCATATACAATGCAAACAAACAACCAAACACTTAAACAAGATAACACAACAAGTAATGAAAACCTCCTACTTACCTCAACCCTATAAAGTCTCAACCTGCATCCGGGAGAGATATTATAGTACAACTAGTTCCATCTTGAAACTAGAAGTAGGATAGCCTCACAATTTATTTGCTTGCTATCACCCCAATCAAACTAAAATATCTTTACTTGTGTAATACACATCATACAAGTAGCACATAACGTACATAATACTTAAAAAGAAAATATATCATCACTCACTTTATAACGAGTGAAGGAAAATATAAAACTTCCCTACCATGGAAGTCATATAACTACCCTATTTAGTAGCATTGATACTACCAAAAACTCAATATGCACACCTAAATCTATAGTAAACCTAATACTACTCTATCTTACCATAAGAATTGCACCACCCACTACTAAGGTGGAATTTCTGCCAACACTCTTGCCAATCACCCCGGATCAATACTAATGGTTCTCAGACACCGTATTCGAGTCTTATTCGAACCAATATTACTTCCATCAATGCCCCAACCAGGAACCTTATCCTCGCCCTTGTTCTCCAATCAACATAATCAAAATACGTGGTTCTACATTCCACGTCATAGCCATTGTTCCGCCCTTAACAGCCAAACCATTCCCCATGCAGTCCCTTTTTACTTTCTAAGTAAAAGAGAACACGCTACTGGCCTCCCCTTCCTTAGTTCAATGAAACCTCCCCGGGCGGATATCCACCAATGGGTTTTCATGAACACTGTTCCTTCATAAGTGTTAACGATACTTATTCTAGAGCCTATCATTCCCTTAAAGGGACATATCTTCCTTATAACTACCTTATTGTGGTGTACAACCTCCCTAACCATACAACTCTTTATTTACTGTCGGCCTCAGACCGAACCTCGTATAAACGTTTGAGAATTCAACTACTCCTCAGTCCAATTATCCCAGAGAAACTTACTGTTGAAAGTATTCACCGGGTTTCTTTATGGACCAAAACTTCCAGCACCCACAAATATGGTGACTACGTTCCCACCGTTTCCACACTGCTCCTATGGGTGAAGGATTTTCCTCCATCCTTTTTCTATGGGCACATCTATACCCTCTTCTAGGCCAAAGCTCTTAGGCCTTATGCTTCTACCAAATGAGGATGCATTTCCTCCATCTTAATCAAACATGTGGCCCTCATCATGGGCTCTTCCCCACTTCAATTTAATATTGCTTGGAATCCCAAGCTTAGTACCACACTCTACTTATAGTGGTACTTGGAAAACTAGATCTACCATAATTAGTAGTCACAGTAGAAAGATAAGAAAATACTACAAAAGGGGAGCGACCTCCAAAGCGATCCTCACCCCCGACCACAATTTACAGTTCTTAGTAATTCCATCTAATGACGCCTTCACCACGAGTTTCCCTGACACCCTTATTCAATCGACTTAGAATCTTACACGAATGCTGAAAAGATTCTATGTTTTCTACCTCATGGAAGAAGAACGAAATCTCACAAGAGAAATCAACGATCTTAATCCTAAGGCTCTATATCAATTGAAAAGCAACGCTGAAGACGTAACGCGTCCATACAAATTCCTAAGGACTCTAGAACCTGATGCTTTGATACCATCTGTGACAACCCGTGATCCAAAATAAGGGGTGGACATCCCGATACTCAAATATAACAGGAACCATGGATGGAATCATTCTCAGAATCATAATAAAATACAAAGTATACAAGATAACCACTCCACATTTCAGAAAAATGGGTGGCCAAAATTTTTGGTTTAAAAATTAAGAAAAGAATTTAAACAACTCAATTGGGAAAGAAAGTGGAAACCCAGAAGGAATTGTATTACATACACATAAAATAAACAGTAAGGTACCGAATATGTTGTCGGTCAATAAACTTATACAAGAATATTAAACAAGTTCAGTAAATTAGATAGTACATTACATTAAACAGTTACAAAAGCTTGGGCCTCACGCCCAAGTAAATTACTCGACCTTTGCTAAAGTAAAAAGATAGAGGCGTCTATTGCAATATATCTCGTAATACCCTCAAAGCATCACGGCTTGCCAAAAACACCGGATTAGGAAAGTCAGAACAGGCATCCTTGCAGCGGAGCACCTGAGCAGATACAGGATGCATGCACAACAAGAAAAATGAACGGGCCAGGGCCCGGTTTTATGTGATCACCAGATGAATAAAAAGTATGACAGTTATGAATAAACATCATGCTAGAAAAGATAAAAATCTACCTACGCAGTTTTAAAAACATGAACTAAGGAAATCAGACGATCATAAAATTTAAACTTAATTATACAAAGAAATATGATTAACATTAATTGAAAACATCCATCATTTTACATTGTTCGATTTCATTGTTATGTTCCTTATCAGGAACTCATAATTACAATTTGTATGCTCTTTCTAGCATTCCATTCCTTAAAAAGAATATAGTCATCAATAAATGCTCTTTGTGGCATTTCATTGTGATCTTTATGGCACTTCATCATGCTCTTTATGGAATATTTTAATACATCAAGTCCCACTTGATTACGAATTGTTATATTTTTATACATATAATGATTCTAAGACCGCCCCTCAGAGTTTCCCCACTAGGCACGCCCCTATATAACCATCGTTTTGTAGGGCCTATCAAACAAGGAAATCTAGGCACCTATTGCAACGTCGGGAAATGGCCATATGCCTGCGGGAGAGTCAAGACCACACCCTAAATCTCCTCACAAGAGCAAAAAACATAACATATCGCTCATATGGCCTAGGACTATATCCACCCTGCAGTCACTAGCCAGGGGCTTCACCTCGCGCGCGAACTTTCGTTATGATGGCATTTAGAGAGGTTTGTTTAAGTAAGTTATCATTTACCATATTCAATGATTAAGTAAATTATCATTTACCTTAATCGTTACCATTTTCCTTTCCTTTTTTTCATTTCCATTTTACATATATATGTTTCATTTTATCCGAAACCATAGTCATTTTCATTTTGTAAATAATTCACCTTTTATCCGGAGCCATACGAAATTCGTATCGTTATTACAACCTCAAACAAGTTAATAAACTCTCATTTTATTCTCCCAACATTCTTTTGCGGTGTTATACTATTAACCATCAAGACTACCATATCTCAATTGAGCTCCTAAACTCTCCCAAACATAACACTACATCTCTTAGTTTCATAATAACTTACTAGAAGAAAAGAATGCCCTAACATCAATTGGCATATCCCTGGAAAACTCCCACACAACGCATTTCTAATGTAGGTTAACCCACTCATCTAGGACTGTAGAACTCTAAATTTACTTCATTTAAGAAGGTTCCTAGACCCTATTCAATAGAATAAATTCAGGAAATAAAATAAGGTTTAAAGGTGAAAAACAGGGGACCGGTCGACCGGTCTTGAGACCGCGGTCGACCGCGTCTCAAAATTTTACTTAAGAATAGAAGATGAAATCTTAGTTTAGAGGGACCGGTTGACCGATCCGGGGACCGCGGTCGACCGCACACCAATTTTTATGCCTTTGTGGGAAAGCAGTATGCCCTCCCCCGAAGGCTCGATCGACCGGTCCTGGGACCGCGGTCGACCGGTCATAGCAAAGCTAGGAGCCTTTCTTCTTCCAAAACTAAAACCTAAGTTATACTTTTAAACCCCAATCTCATTTCCCAAATCAACACTCATATACATATAACCACAACAATATTAAACTTCAACTACTCTCTAAATAACATTAACCCTACAAATCCAAGGTTTAATCACTTGTATATCAACATACACATACATATATATACAAACCCAATAACTTACTGAAATCAACCACACACACAACTATCATACAATTTATCCATCTTAGATCATATATTAGCAAGTAGAAAACTTGCCTTGGTTTGGGAATTTCAGATTTTCTTGTAGTAGCAAGAATCTCCAAGCTTGAATCTCTCTCTTTTCTTCTTTCTCTCCAATTTCTCCACTCTTCCCTCTCTCTCTCACTCTCTCTAGGGCTTGTGGTGTGTAATGGAAGGAATGGAAAAAGGTTGGGAGACTTAAATCATGGCTTAAGTCTAATTCCCAACTTAAATGGTAAATACCACATTAAAATGACTCCTAATACGCATTTGATTTAAACCAGTCAAAAGTGCCCGAAACCCAAAAATACAATATGGCACTTATTTTGACTATCTCACACATTCCGGGACTAACCACGCCCTCTAAACTGGCATCCGAAAATTTTATAATTCATTTCGAGTTTCGGTTTCATTTAAACCAAAATGTCATTTAAAGCACAAGACACTATAAAATACAACCTGGTGATATTTACTCACACATAAAGTAAGTATGCAACACTCCAGTAAATATTAACTTTCAACTCATTAAATTAATAATTACTCTAGTTCCAACATTTTATCTAATTACCTTATGCGGTAAATTAATATAAAATTAGCCTCGTAAAAGCGAGGGTTGTTACATTGATAATTTGGTTTATATAATATCTGGTATGGACTATTTATATACTTAAGTATTTTTTGTTTCTTAAACACATAGATAGTCATATGAAAAGAGGAAATTTTGCCCAATTTTTCTAAACCGTGTACACATTTGTGTTTTATAAAAAAATCTACGATTACGAGTCTTAGTCGACGCAATTTTTTGGAAGTGTTTGTCATTTCTTTAGGCACGAGCATACTATTTGAATGTTATTGGACTATTTGTTATTTTTTATAAAAAAAAAGATATTATGGACATTTTTTTTAAATTACACTTTGTTTTGTTGGGGAATGAAAATTTTTCTTTTTTGCAATTACGTACTTTGAATTTTTTTACCATTTTACGATTTTCAGCGTGAAATTTGTAGATTAACATATATGTACCATGAGGTAATCTACTACGTGAAATTGTAGATCAAAATGGATAATGAAATTTGATTTAATTAAGTACGCGAATACTTAATTCTTAAAGTTGTGGAAGCCTGGTTCATTATAAAGAGAAATGAACACATTTAATTATCACAAGTATTATGTGGGAAATATGGGAACTGATATGGGATAGAACCATAAGTGAGAAACCTTAAATTGTGAGTTAATAATGTACGTTAGGCATGCACACTATATTAGAGGTGAGAATCCTAAAGCGAGAGCTCGAGAATCTAATATGTACATAATACCTCCTTAATTGCATTTTCTAAACACTTGCTATTTTTTAAAAATCTTTTACAATCGGGCTCTAACCCGTTTCCTTGCATATTCTCTTCTTCATTGTATATTGTACATCAGGTGTCCAGTATCTGACATAGAATATGGATATCTCGACGGGTTATAAATGCTATTAGAGAGGTAGATTTATTTACAGGCTTCCATTTGGTTGATTCACACATACATAGTGTCTATTCGCATGTAGGGCATGCCGCCTAGGATTTAGTTATTTCACTTTCATTCCTGACTATTGTCAGCATTTATGTTGGTACTATTGATTTTGGGTTTATTTGATAATAATGAAATATATTTTATCTGGAGAGTTATTCCAGTCACATTTATTCTGGTTATCTTTTGTTCTGTTATGATGTGATGTTACCTGTGAATATTTCGTATAGTGAAATGACTTTAATTATATTAAAAATGGAAATTTCTTTGACACTTGCTTAATTAATTGTCACGTGAATTAATAATGAAAATGTTTTCGACGGTGATTCTAAGAATGAACTAACTGTATACTCTTATTTAATTGGGTATAGGACTAATCACCCGGTATTTAATTAGGCGGGGTGTTACACTATGTTGGCGAGGATTGGGAGTTCTTTAAGGATGGGAGTCAGGATGGTTCAATAGGGTTATCATGGTTGGAAGAAGCCTTCTCTGAGTATTACTAATGATTCTACTTGTATTTATGTCTCTGGTTTATTTGTTGTTATTAATTCCTTGTGTTTGCATTCTCAAATAATTTTTCTATCTTTTTGCATATGCAGATTGATAAAATAATGGACTAATTTCTATCAACTGGACGCTTGTAGACCAGGTTGTAGGGGAAGGCATCAAATTATTAAAAGATGTCTAGTCACTAGAAAAGATTGAGGAGTTTGGAACCATTGTCAGCCATCTCCCTTTAGAAAAGCTTAGTAAGTGTTCTTCATATTACTGCATTCACAAATCATAAAATATCAAATTTGTTACAAACATAAAATTTTAAAATTTTCAGTAGGAATGTTCATATTAGAAGCTAGTTTTGACCATTTTAATGTAACAATTGAATTGAGGCAAAAAAAACTACAAAGTTATATACATATATATGAATTAGGTTTGTAACACAACAAACGGTGTGTTAAACGGAGGTCCGAACAAGAAGTTATACTGAAATTACAAAATAAGGGCAAATCTGTCCATTCTTTAAGTCGTATTTTGTCTAATTACCACACCATGTGTTATATTTTGATTGGTTGGAAGTGGAGGATAGTTTGGACGACTTAAACACTTTGAAATATCCCCCTTGTTCAGAAAACGGATTAAATCAAACTCTAATAGCATATCCTAAGCTAAATGATAAGTTTTGGAGGTAGAAAATGTAATTTTATGAAACTTTAGTCACTTGATTTTAAATAAAGAAACTTTTAGGGACTAAAATGAAAATATAAAAAGGACCATTTTGTAAATAAAATATTTTCACGGACCTCTAAGAAATATTGAAAATGTATGGTGTAAAATTACTAAAATACCCTTCATGTGTAAAATGCCCTTAATAACGTTACCCCTCTTGCTTGGTTTTGACACCTCCACCATACACGTGTTGCCTTTAAAGGAAAGGACAGAACACATGTATTGCAATTAGAGAAATCCAATACACGTGTCTTCGTTTGGTGAATTAAGACTTCGAGACAGCTCTATTACGCAACACACTAACGCCGTCTCACCAAAATGAATGCTTAGTCATCGGGACACATGTCATCACCCAAATAACTTTGAAAAACTATAAATACAAACCTTAGGATCAGTTCTTAGATGAATTCATTACAAATATCAAAAATAAATAATGAGAGAAAGTGTGAGGATGTTTAGGAAGAAGTTTTGTCTTAAGATTAACCAGCGATCCAAGACTCTGTATTTGTAACTTCAGATTTATGTTCTAGGTGAGTACTCATTGACATTCCTTGTGTATTTTGATTAGATGATATTATGCAAAACTACATATATTTTTTGAAATGATTTTAGTCTCAAATACATCTAATACCGATGATTCTGTCATTTGTTATAGGTCTATATCTCTCGATATATACATCTAATTTGAATTCTGAAATTATAGATTTGGCCTATGGAAGCTCGCTTACTATGTTGGCCTTGACTACCGGGTTGAAATATTTGAGTGGTACCTTCCCAACTGGTTTATCGTTGGTGTGCCCTAAATAAGGCGTTGTTCCAGAGATCATGATTTTTTGTCTGTGTTGTTGCCGGGTGAAAACATTTGGTAACATTATTTGTTTATCTGGGTATTAGAGTGAACATGACATTAAAAAAATAAAATTAAATAATTGACATATTGCTCAATTTTTTTATATGTTCTTTTCTAAACTGTTTATTCTGAAATATTTATTGTCAATTACTTTATATATACTACTGCAAATTCATGTCTCTCTATATATATGCCTTCTGTTCTAGATTGAATAGGTATCAATTTTCTAAAAAATCCTGGAATGTCAGGAGATTAAATCTCACTCGGCTTTTAGCTGATGTTGTATAAATCATCATTTTTCAGGAAATAAATAGGCTTGTGGAGGGAATGTAAAAGGACCGTGTTGAAGATTCAGCTTTTAGATCTCTTTTTGTTATCTTAAATAAAATGTTTGTTTTATCATATAGAGCATGTTTGGTTCTCTTGTAATAAGTTTTAAATTTTGTCTTAAGTTGTAACTCATCGTTACTTATAATATAAATGAAGTTTCCTTTTAGAAAGCTATGATTACGTAATTCCTTTCATTTCAGTAATTTGCGATTCATAACCATGTGATTGTATTTTCGCTGCATTTATTTAAGCAAACAATTTAATCCAGAATATTTGTTGCCTTGGTGGAATGTTAAGACACTCGTTCCCTACTACTAATTTTAGGATGGGGTCGTGACAGAGGTGGTATCAAACCTAGGTTATGAACCCGTAGACTACTAAACATAAGTTTAGAATGCCATAGATACTAAGTTTCCATACATATGATATAAGAGAAAATAACCGACTTATGTGATAACCCTTCATATGTCTTACATTTTATATACTTGTTCTTCTAATTTGCAATCTTGAGATAGTATAATACCTCTTATGTTTGGCCATGACTATAGAAAATGACCAAGATAAGATCAACTGTGAGAACTAGTGGTCCAAGTATGGAAGGACTAAAAGGTGCATACAAGGTGATTGAGAGTCTGGAAAAGATTGTGGAGCATCAGGTGAACAATGGAGCACCAAGGAATCTTGAACTAATTAGTTGTACCATTGAACATTTTAAGAAGTTGAATCCGCATTTTTCTAAAGGTACTCATAACCCTACTGAAGTAGAAAGTTGGGTGATGCATATGGAAAAATTTCTCAATATTCTTAAGTATACCGATGAACAAAGGGTTTCATTTGCAACAATTATGTTCAAAGGTGAAACCGAACATTGGTGTAGAATGACTAAGACAATACACTAGGAGATGAATACTTACATACGATGGAATGACTTATTGGTGATATTTTATGAGAAATATTTCCCTGAAAAGGTGAAGGAAGAAATGGCAGCTGAGTTCATGAGTCTAGTGCAACGAAATATGATGGTTAGTCAATATGAAGAAAATTTTACTGAGTTATTCCATTTTGCACCTTATGTTGTGATAACTGATGTTTTAAAAGCCAAAAATTTTGAACGTGGGTTAAGGTTGAGTATCATAATCAAATTTCCATCCTAATGTTGACATCATATAATGACGTTGTGGCTAGGGCTACGATCGTCGAAAGGGATGGCGAGGTGTACAATCGAATTAGAGATGGTACGAGGAAGTGTGGGGAACAAATAAGGGAAAGCCCAAATAATAGAAGTAATTTTATTTTTTATAGCCAATGTTGGGCGAGTTAGTGATAATAAACAGTTTAATAATAATAAATGTCAGTAATGTGGGAAGATGCATGGAGGACGACCTTGTTATAAGGATACATGAGCTTGTTTCAGATGTGGATAGAAAGGACATCAGATAAAAGATTTCCCAACCCCAACAAGGATTCCGATACATCCTTTAGGTGAAAAGAATTGTAACAACCCTCGATTTTTGGAGACTGAGAAATTAAATTTTTGGGAAAATAAAATTTAATTACTTGGAGAATTCTAAAATTTGGGAATTGAGGTCCAAAAATAGAAAACATTTCAAAGTATTCTGGATGATGTTTTTGAGGGTACCATCGATCCCAGAAGGGTCGAGATAGTCAAAATCACTGTCATTGGGTTTTATTTCGGCTCCGAAATATTTATAAGTCCGCTTGACTCGAATTAGAGTAAACGAGTCATTTAAAGTGTGTATTAATAATTAAAACCGGGGTTTATTGTTTTAAAGGATTTAAAGGCTTATGGATGAAGCCTTCTCATTTGGGAGAAAGAGAGAAAAAGCCCAAGAGGGAGAAAGAATACGGAAAAAAGAAGAAAGGAAGAGAGAGAGGAAGAAAAGCTTGGAGATCATGGCCCAACGCAACAACGAGGACGATTCAACCACTACAAAATTGAGGCAAGTGTTTAATCTTGCTAAGTAAGTCATTTGTGTATTTCATTTCATAATTTGTGGGTTAAAGAAATGGATTTTCGGGTATTAATAGCAAAACCTAGATTTTGGGTATTAAAATGGAAATTTGATGTTTATACATGGGTTTAATGATGTATAAATTGTTGGGATGAAATGTAGGATGAGATTTCATGTTAATAATATTATTGGATTAAAGATTTTGGGGTTTGGTAGTGATATTTGGGTGTTTGAGGATTTAGGGTTTGTTCAAAATGGGAAAATCGGCTAAGATAACTGGTATGGCCGGTCGATCGCGCCCTGGGGACCGGTCGACCGCGCCTATAGGAAAAAGCCTACTGCATTTCTTAGTAGGCAAAATTTGGACCCGCGGTCGATCGGGGGTCTGGGACCGGTCGACCGGTCCCCTGTTTTTAGCCCAAATTTGGATTTCTTTCTTCCCCTTTTCTTTTGGAGTTTTATTCTTGGGGGCTTTCTTAATGGGCTTATTATGGAGGGTTATGATATTATATTTAAGGAATAGGGCCCTACGTCAAATAGGGCCTTGCGGGATTATGTTAAATTGATTTAGGAGGATGAGATGCCTCTTTTAGTAATGAAAGAAACATGGGACTAAATTGATTGGTGGATTATCCTATTAAGATGGACGTGGGAAATTATGGATTGGGTGTAAATGGTAGAGATAGTCCCTTGTTATTTAAGTAGGTATAGAAAATGGATATGCCGAGGCATAGTGGGGGATCTCAATGAGGATGGGAGTTCTAGTTTGAGGGCTTAAGTAAGCGTAGATATGCTAGGAGGTTAACAACTCTTAGAGAGAGTGGTGAGAGTATGATATGAAATTATAGGCCGAGGGTAGTGCCAAAATCCTTATAGTAAATAGGATTCTATTGAGATTAAAATTTGGGGGCCGATGAGAGAGAGGGGTCATGTAGACTTAGAAATGTTTAAAATTAAGGAGCAATCGGTAACCCAATGGGAGTAAGGGTTCATAAGATCAATCGAACCATAGGTGAAATGGGGAACAATTTGGATACTACTATCGACTAGAATAAGTGTTAGCATGCATTCTACTTAGGATAGTTATAGATAATTATGTACTTTCAATTTAGAGATGAAATGTGTAGTGATGGTTTCCTACACTAAACTTAGGGTGATAACCCTAATGGTTGAAATAGATACATGAAATTTTTGGGAGACTATTCGTCATAGGAAAAATGGTTGAATATCCTTCAAGTGAGGGATTGTATTCACATATCTAGGTAAATTAAATGAGTTTGTGGTGACGGCTTGTATATTGAGGATTATGTATACTTATAGCCGAGTTTAGATATCTTATACATATGAACGAAATATAGTTTGTATATATAGATATATGGATATGATAATATATATGTATATTTATATCTATATTGTTATGACTGTATGGATATATTTATGTTGTGGATATACATGGTATGAATATTGAAATCGTATATGATGGTTTAATATTTGATCATATGACGGGATCATATGCATGTATGTATATTGCGCATGTGAGCGATATATATACTTATGTGGTTAAGCATACCCCGTTCATGCTATCATTGAGAACTTTCTGCGCAGAGGGTGAGCATCCTGGCATATAGAGCAAGGTGTGGATATTCCCCAGGTCATAGTCGTCCCGTGTGTTATTATACGATAAATATATTTTTGGGATGAGACGTGGTGGGTATGTTTCATCTCATTTCCAGTTGGAGCTATGACCGCTTCCCGGGACATCGTGTGTGTGAGCTATCACGAGTTGGGTGTCGTTGATCCCCAACAGGTGGTCCCCAGTTGCTACGTGAGCCGGGCACTGGGAAGCTGATAGCATTGATGCAGTTTTATCGGCGATATTTATAGTCGGGTAGATTATGTGCATGTCCATTGTACATCAGATATGATATGTACACTTGGTCATGGGTATGGATGATTGGTATATGTATATACATGTTGAGAATAAAATACCTATATATATATATATATATATATATATATTTATATATCCTATAGATAAAAGGATATAGAATCTTTGTGGAGTACATCTTGGATGATTATGTTGTACTAGATTGATGGGGGTTGATGTATCGCATTTAAGGAATATTTCAGTTACATCATTCCAAGGATATTAGTTGTAGTAGTAGTATAATAATGTATACATGGCATTATGGATCTCTAGGATCGACATTGCCAAGGAGTAGTGTAATGGGGTGGTTCTTTCTTCGGATTTCTATTTGCGAGACAACCCAACGCATGAAACGCAGTGCAATGTTGAAATTGGAGAAAAGTTCTGCCAATTATGGTATGTACGTCATTATGGATCTCTAGGATCGACATTGTCAAGGAGTAGTGTAACGGGGTGGTTCCTTGTTTGGATTTCGCTTTGCGAGACACCCCACGCACGAAACATAGTACATTGTTGAGATTAGAGAGAAATTCTGTCGATATTTATGTGTGGTATAATGGAACTCTAGGATCGACGTTGACAAGGAGAAGTGTAACGGGGTGGTTCATTATTTGGATTTTGCTTTGCGAGACACCCCACGCACGAAACGCAGCGCAACGTTGAAATTGGAGGGAAGTTGTGTCAATAATAATTATGCATGCTTATTAATTAGAAATCAAAGCATATGTTTCAACCCAAATGCATATTGGGTAACTTATTAAATTTATAATTGGTTAAATTATAAACCGGAATCCATTAAGCCAAATAAGGAATATATGTTTGAAAATAAATAAATAAATACTTAAGTTCGTTTAGAAAGAGGGGATTCTTAGGTTATGTTAGGAAGGCAAATTATCGTGGGTATATACTGAGCCTATGTTAAGTTAGGTTGCCCTAATAAATGGGGGTAATTTAACTAAAATTTGAGGACGCGAATAGGTGTGCGCCTTTAGATGAGAGGTGAATTGGGGTTCCACGAGAGTGCGATTACATTTTAATTATGAAATAAGTGCACCGATATTTATTATGCATGGTTAACACACTTGCTAAATATTTTTCACAACTCGGGCTCTGACCCGTTTACTTTTCTCTCCTGCCTGTATCTATCTATCTATCTATCTATCTATATATATATATATATATATATATATATATATATATATATATATATATATATATATATATATATTACTACAGGTGTCCTACCGCATGGATGCCGGATGACTTTCTATTCAGAGTCTTGGGAGCCGCGACAGGTGCGGACTGTTGCGGGATATAGAATGTAGTTGCTTCCTCCTTTGAAAAAAATTATAGGTAGGATTCATGTTGTATATCGGGTTTGTACCCAAAGAATATTTATATACATGTTTATATTTATTCCATTCCAGTTATTGTATTTGTTCTGACCCGACAACCTATTTGGGTCTACTTTTTGTATTACATTCTGTTGTAGTTATTTATTTCGTTTTATTTTAGCATTTCATTTCTCATAGTTCTTTCATGCATCTTTCTTTCTTTTATTGGTAGTGTTAGTTGGTTGTCTGTTGCACATTTTATTTAATGTTAACATCTCGCTTGTATGATACCCGGTAGTTAGTCCTATATTATAAAGTACCGACAATTGATGTTGAGATTGGACCATCTGAACTCCTGATTTAATGTAGTATAGGACTGGTCACCCGTTATTATTTTGAGCGGGTTGTGACAAGAATGGCCAAAGAAGACAGGGTAGAGTTTTTACACTTTCGGATACCCAAGTTTCTAACGCAATAGTGTCAGGTACACTTTCTATATGTGCACAACATTTTCAAATTTTAATAGATCCTGGTTCTACCCATTCATTTGTATTTGTCAGTTTTATTAATCAATTTCCTAATATTCCTGAACCCTTGAATCATAGCATGCGCGTTTCTACTCATTTGAGTGAGTTATTGACGGGAACATTAGTATATAAGTCTTTCCCTATAGATGTTAGTAGTCATAAATTATTCATCGATTTGATAGTTTTAGACATAAAAGGCTTTGAAGTCATTTTGGGGATGGATTGGTTAGCATCGTATCATGCTAAGGTAGATTTTTTTGAGAAGAGAGTTACTTTCCAAATACCTAACCAACCAGAATTCAATTTTGAAGGAACTGGCATCCTATCTCCCGTTTATATTATCTCTGCAAATGCAAGCTTGTAGTTTTCTTAAGAAGGGGTGTCAAGGATTCCTTGCAAGTGATATCGATTTGCAAACGAAAGAGCCTAGTTTAGAATATATTATTATAGCTAAACATTTTCTAGTTTTTTAAGCTGATTTACCTAATCTTTCTCCTAGTAGAGAAATAGGGTTCACAATTGACCTTATTCCCAGAACTATACCAATCTTGAAACCACCTTATCGTAAGGAACCTTTAAAATTAAGGGAATTGAAAGTTCAATTACAAGATCTATTACACAAGGGTTTTATTAGACCAAGTGTATCCCCTTGGGGTGCTCCAGTGTTATTTGTTAAAAAGAAGGATGGGAGGATGAGGTTATGTATAGATTATCGTGAACTAAATAAGGTGACCATTAAGAATAAATATCTCCTACCTCGTATAGATGATTTGTTTGACCAACTTCAAGGTGCACAAGTATTTTCAAAGATAGACCTTAGGTCAAGCTATCACCAATTGAAGATTAAGGAAGATGATATTTCACAATTAGCTTTTCGTACTAGATATGGTCATTATGAACTACTTGTGATGCCATTTGGACTAACTAATGGACTATCCGCTTTTATGGATATGATGAATAAGGTGTTTAGAAAAAATTTGGATCAGTGTGTGGCTATTTTTATTGATGACATCCTTATTTATTCCAAAAGTATTGAAGAACATGAAAAGAATTTAGAGACGGTGTTACAAATCCTTATGAAGGAGAAATTATATGCGAAATTAAATAAGTGTGAGTTTTGGTTTCCTAGCATATCTGTTATAGGACATGTCATTTCCATAGAGGGAGTGTCGATTGACTCTTAGAAGATTGAGGCTATATTAGGCTGGGCTAGAGCAACTAATGTGACGGAGATTCGTAGTTTTCTTGTATTAGCAGGTTATTATCAAAGATTTGTTAAAGAATTTCCTAGTATTTCCAAAACCCTATCTAGATTAACACAATAGAAGGTCAAATATGAATAGTCTGAGGAAGTTGAGAATAGTTTTCTAGAACTTAAGAATCGATTAGTAACTGTCCTACTTTTGACTTTTCCTTTCAGGACAGGGGTTTATGGTTTATAGTGATGCTTCTAAAAATGGTTGGGGATGTGTGCTAATGCAAAATGGAAAATTAGTATCTTATGCCTCGAGACAGTTAAAACCACATGAGCAAAATTATCCAACCCATGACCTAGAACTAGCAGCCGTAATTTTTCTCTTAAGATTTTGAGACATTATTTGTATGGTGAGACATGTGAGATTTATACCGATCATAACAGTTTGAAATATATCTTTACTCAGAAAGAGTTGAACATGAGACAAAGGACGTGGCTAGAATTAATGAGTGATTATGATTTAAGTTTTCATGATCACCCCGAGAAAGCAAATAGAGTGTGTGTGACATGTGATGTCCAGCTAAAGAGGAAAATTTTAGAGTAAATTCATTACTCGAGATTCACATTTCATCCCGGATGTATAAAGCTGTATATGGATCGTCGAGAAGTGTTTTGGTGGAATAACATGAAAAGGGAGATAGAAGAATTTTTATCTCAGTGCTTGGTTTGTCAATAAGTAAAAGATGAACATCAGAAAACATCAGGATATCTACAACCCCTACCTATACCTGAGTGGAAATGGGAAGATATTACTATGGATTTTGTGATAAGTTTACCACGAAGTTGAAATGGTAATGATTCTATTTGGGTAATTATTTATTGGTTAACTAAATCTGCTCATTTTCTTGCCATTAAGATTACCCATTCTTTAGAAAAGTTAGCTACGTTGTACGTGTGGGAAATTATTAGGCTTCATGAAACCCCAGTTTCAATTGTTTCCAATCGTGACCCTAGATTTGTGTTTCGCTTTTGTAAAATCCTACAAGAAGCCATGGGAGCACAATTGAATATCAGCACTGCTTTTCATCCTCAAACAGATGGACAATAACCTTATAGGATATGCTTAGGGCATGTGTACTTGATCTGAATGGGAATTGGGATGATCATTTACCATTAGTAGGATTTTCATATAATAATAGGTATCAAGGAAGTATTCAAAGGGCTTCATACGAGGTACTCTAGGGCAGAAGGTGTTGTTCCTCTGCATGTTGGGTAGAAGTTAGAGATATAAAATTATTGGGACTAGAATTGATCCAGATCACAACAGAGAAAGTGAAATTGATACAAGACCAACTTTGAATCGTTCAAAGCCATCAAAAGAGTTATGCCGATAATCACCACCGAAATTTGGAATTCTAAAGAGGAGATTATGTGTTGTTATGAGGATCACTAGCAAAGGGAGTAATCCAATGTGGGCAGAAAGGGAAATTGAGTCCAAGATACATAAGTCCTTTTGAAATCCTTGAAAGGATAGGAGTTATTGTGTATAGAATAGACTTACCCCCTGAATTCTCTAGTGTGAATAATGTGGTTCATGTGTCAATGAAGAATAAATACGTCCTAGACCCAATGCATATACTATGTCATGAACCTCTTCAAGTTAGAGAACATTTAACCTCCATTGAGCATCTAGTAGAAATTTTGGACCATGAAGATAAAATATTATGAACCAAGGTAATTCCAATGGTCAAAATATTATGGCATAATCATTCCATCGAAGAAGTAACATGGGAGAGGGAAGATGAAATAAAGGAGCGATATCCATACCTGTTTGAAAATTAATGCAAGTAAAGTTTGGGGACCAAACTTTTTATAAGGAGGGTAGGATGTAATGACCCCACTTTTATATACTTATATATAGTTTTAAATGTTTTATTATTTCATATGTGATATGGATAATGTTAATTTATTATTTTAGTATAATCCTCCCTTCATAAATCATAAAATATCAAATTAGTTACAAACATAAAATTTTAAAGTTTTCGGTAGAAATGTTTGTATTAAATACTATTTTTGACCATTGTAATATAACAATTGAGTTAAGGAAAAAAAAAAGTTGAAAATATATGAATTAGGTTTGTAACACAAACGATGTATTAAATGGAGGACCGAGCAAGAAGTTATATCGAAATTACAAAATAAGGGAAAATATGTCCATTCTTTAAGTCATATTTTGACTTATTACCACACCATATGTTATATTTTGATTGGTTGAAAGGGGAGGCTGGTTTGTACAACTTAAACACTTTTAAATAACCTCGTTCATCATCAAAATGTATTAAATCAAAGTCTTATAGCATATCCTAAGATCAATGATAAGTTTTGGGGTAGAAAATGTAATTTTATTAAACTTTAGGGACTTAATTTTAAGTAAGGAAAGTTTTAGGGATTAAAATGAAAATATAAAAAGGACCATTTTATAAATAAAATATTTTCAAGGACTTCTAAGAAATATTGAAAATGTATGGTGTAAAATTACTAAAATATCTTTCATGTGTAAAATGCCCTTAATAACTTGACACCTCGTGCTTGACACCTCATGCTTGGTTTTGACACCTCCAGCGTACACGGGTCGCCTTTAAAGGAAAGGACAAAACCCATGTCATGTAATTAGAGAAAGCCAATACGCGTGTCATCATTCAGTGAATTAAGACTGCATGACAGCTCCGTTATGCGACACGCTAAGGTCGACTCACCAAAATGAATGCTTAGTCATCGGTACACATGTCATCAACCAAATAACTTTGAGAAACTATAAATAGAAGCATTAGGATCAGTAATTACAAAAAATTCATCCTAAATATAAAAAATAAATAGTGAGAGAAAGTGTGAGGAAGTTTAAGAAGAAGCTTAGTCTAAAGATTAACGAGCGATCCAAGACTCAGTATCAATAACTTCGAATTTCTATTCTAGGTGAGTACTCTATGACATTCCTTGTGAATTTCTATTCTAGGTGAGTACTCAGAGAAGGAACATACTCATCATTTGAGACTGATAATACAGATGTTGGGGGAGAACAGATTATATGATAAGTCCTCCAAGTGAAGTTTTTGTCTTAAGCAATTGTAGTTCTTGGGGAATATCATGTCGGAGTCCGAGATTTTTATCGATCCTAGCATGGTATCCATGGTGACAGAGTGGAGACATCCCACAACACCGATAGAGATTAAGATATTTCAGTCTTTGCAGGCTATTATCACTAATTTGCTGAGGTATTTTTGAGAAATGAAGGTCCATTGACCAACCTAACCCACAAAGGGATATCGTTCTTATATGTACTATATGCTCACTAATTTATTTCTATGCGCTGCATTTATATGTATTGTACGCTTGTATATTATATTTATTCTAGCACCGATTTTGTATGTGTTCTTTTCATGCCGTTTAGTTTGGGGTAACAAAATTATTTGACTAGCATGTTGGGTTATAGAAATTCGGTAGAAAACATGTACACTAAATTTATAGGAATTGAATACACTACACCAAAACTGTCAAAGTGTCACGATCATTGACCGTGACTAGTCTAGGGGTGAAAACTGTTCTTGTCACAGACTTGTCACATTCAAAGACCATGACAACATCATTAGACTTGTCATGGTCCTATAACGATCTTTGACTGTGACAAGTTTTGTCACAATTAATGGCTGTGACAAACCTATGATAAACCCAAAAACAATTGTCACGATCAATAACTGTGACCATTCTGGGTAGAATTTAAAAAAAATATGCTCGGTAGTATGGCCACTGCAACTGCCCAGCAGTATATTTATACCTGTTATAGGAAAATTGTACATGTTCAAACAACATATATCATAATAAAATAGAAAGAATGCACCAAATCATTGCATATATAATTCCATATCCAAATAATATAGAAGCATAATCCATATCCAAACCAAAATGTAACAAATCAAAACCGTACGAATATAACCCAAGTGTCCAAATAAAATAGATACAAATAATGCCACTTCATAGAGTCTGGGGTAGGTTGGAGGATAAAGGAAGGCCACGAGATATATGCATTGATACACCCCTCAATATGTGACACACCGCATTGTTCGTGCAACCACCGTGAGGAATTATCCTTTTTGGGTATCACATGCGTGACGAGCACCTTGGCCTCGATGTCTTGAAGGATACGTCCATTAACCGGTATACCCGGGAGGGTTCCTGGGTCCCACAAACCCCTCTCTATCCCTTGTCCATCATATATGTCGAGTAAAAACATGCTCGGCCAACTGATTGTTGACATATGCCGCTGGACGGGAACCAAGATGGGAACTAGATCATCAAGCGGTGAATCGCGCGTAGTGACGATAAAGCAGTTACATCTACGTCCTCGTCCTTGTCTACATCCTCCTCCATCGTATTCTTATTCCCTTTGACCTTTCCCTTTCCCTTGACCAACTCATGCTTCCTCAAGTCTCACATATCTAGGACCATTGCCTCCAACCTTGATAGCTTCTCGTCATGTGTGTCCACCTGATGAGCCAACTCGGTGTGCTCGTCTCCATTATGATGATCCAAGACTTTCCCACATGTAAGCTCACTCCCTAGTACTCCCCTTGTGATCAGTGCTGAGCGCTTGGCTGAGTGCGTCCATAACGAAAGATGCCTTGTCGGCATCAAACTGTGACTCATGCACTTACTTAAGCTTTTCTTATAACAACAAAAAGCACATGATTAGTTAAATAAGTAAATAAATAAATTATAACATAATTAACAAAAACTATATATTTATAACTTACAATCGTGGACGCGATGCTCGGGGACACCTCTTTGCCCTTGCCCTTGCCCTTCTTTGTCCAAATTTCCACATAGGCATCGAGCCTATGTGGCCTATCTTTAGGGCCACTCCCCATCTCCTGAAATAAAATAATGCAAAATTAGTAAGTAACGCAAAATATAATAATGCAGAATAACATAAAACTATAGTTGTAGAAAAATAATAACTTACCATCCTATTCTCCATCTCGGCATAAGATGCCTGCCCCGAGTAGTGCACGTTCGTCTTTTTTGCCCGATTTTTCCTCCCCGATTGGTGACTTGCCAATTGTCACTCCTCAATCTCGTTGTCGATGAACTTTTGACACTTTGAAAATGTGATTAGCTCCTTCGACTGGATAGCCTCACGTAGTCGGAGAATGGAGTCCTGGGTCTTCCCAATGTACCGAGCCCGCAATT
Source organism: Sambucus nigra (assembly GCA_949130495.1). NCBI lineage: Eukaryota > Viridiplantae > Streptophyta > Magnoliopsida > Dipsacales > Adoxaceae > Sambucus > Sambucus nigra. The sequence continues at coordinate 281,115,865 of OX422209.1, forward strand.
TTTTCTTCCTCTTCTTATGTTGTTCCCTCAACTACTCCAACATGAAATCGCGGAGTTATGGGGCCAGGATGAATTTTTCTAGTTGAACAAAAACAAAATAAAAGAAAGTAACTGTAAGTTTCTAATAAATATAAATTGAAATTGAAATCGAAATTGAAATTGAAATTGAAATAAAAATTGAAATGGAAATGGAAATGGAAATATAAATTGAAATATAATTACTGTAGTGCTGCCCAAATAGCCAACTTGAGCTCATTTGGCACCTACCTGTAACTAGTTTACCCCGGGCCCCTAATAGTCTTCACCAACTCGAGGGATCTTGCCAATATTCATGTCTTGTTCTCAATGGACAATCCAAATTTTCCCCATTTTGGGAGCCTAGGGGTCGAGGAGCCCCCGTCGCCTCCACTGTCGCCAAGCCCTGAAGAAGACACTTTTTGTAAAAATGGTTACTATTAGTGCAAATCCAAATGAATTATAATAATACAAAGCACTAACCATACTCTAAAAAAACACTGGCAACTTTGAATTATTGCATTAAACTTATCAAGTACAAATGAATTAAAAGAATAAAACTGATGTTTGATACTAATAAAACACAAGAATAATACACCCAATAATAAAAGCATTAAACTGATGTCCGATTAAATTTAAATATTACATGCAGTAAACTGATCAAGTACAATTGAATTAAAAGCATTAAACTAATGTCCGATAATTGGAATACTTATTAGAGGTCTAAAAATTATTTCAAATTCAGGTTATCATAAAAAATGGATTGATATTTTGTAGGAGCAGCCAAGTCATCCACACTATTGTTTAGACTCTTTGGCACATGTAGGATGATTCATCACGGCTCGTTGTTGATATAATCTGAGTAAAACACTTGCTTGACCTTTTGAAATGCACAAATAAGCAATTCATCGCTCACGTGTCCGTTGCTCTTCAACTTGGACAGGTCAACCAAATTGGTGTCATGATCAACTTTACAAGCATTTTTATCCTCAACTCTTACCCAGTAATAGTAAAATACAACCTCCTTGAAGCTTACATAGTGCAATTGAAATATATTTCGAATTACACCATAGTAAGTCATTTAAGCTTCAACGAGGTTTTTATCTTTCGCAATCGATCAAAACAAAGTAAGAGCCTTGTATGAAATGCCTGAGTTTTGTACATTTGTACCTTCCTCTTACACCCTTGCACTGAATATGTGATCGTTCAATCGATACTTTTTGTACTCTTGTGCCATGAATAAGGGTCCGGTGGCTAGACAAGCAAGCCTTGATGTCACATCACCTGTCTGTAAGATCTGAGAATATAGAAAAATTAATTAGGTTAGTTGTAAAGTTTTATTGTAATGTAACATTATATAACATCCATTTTCATTATAATTACCTCGTGGGGAAACCACTACCTAAATTCACTATCTGATTGTGCCATTGTTTTTCGTCTTTTATTGTTCTCACAAGCTTCATATTTTCTACATAAAATTAATGTGACGAACGTATAAAATAATTTAAAATAATGTAAAACTTAAAATAATTTAAGCTTACATTTTCCATTCTTCGACATCTTCATGTGTTCCAAATAGATAACGAGCTACTTGTTCATGTTTCAAACTCATTAATTTCACTCTTTTTCCCATCACATGATCACCCTCATCGACCAACTCATCAATGTCATCAACGTTGGTCAAGTCAGGGATATATTCCCGAGTATAGATTGATGAATCAACGGTTATTTATTCATTTTCCATTAATCCTGAAATATATCTTGTATTGTTGACGTAATCTTTAAAACTTTCATTAATATTTCAAATGGATACATCCACCGATATCTAACTGGACCGCAAAAAGTGCCTCGTTGCATAGATGTACCAACATGTGAACTCTTATATCAAGGAATTATGGGGGAAGTACTTCTCCAACACACAAATCTCTTCGGTAAGCACTAATTTTGTGGCCACTATGTTTTCTCGATTGATTACCTTCTCACATAAAAGTGAGAAGCATATACTAATTTTCATAATATCCCTCCATAAATCCTTGTGCTAGGAGAAACAGTGCTTAAACAAGAGAGGAACAATTTGCATCATCACATGCCAATCGTGGGACTTACACTTATGCAAATCATGGGTAGCATAATTCACAATCCTTTGCAAGTTATAAAAAAAATTAAATGGAACCTTCAAATTAAATATTGTGTCTAAACACACCTTCATTTCCTCACTCATCAAAGTAAATGCACTAGGGGGAATTATTTTCCTACCCCTGCTATCTTCTTTCAACCATAGTTGTGGATTAAGTTTCAATGATTTAAGGTATTTTCGTGCATTTTCTCTATCCTTCAAATGACTCCCCCAAGGCATGTTCCCATAATATGTTCAGTGATGTTCTTCTTTGTGTGCATCACATCCAATTCATGGTGCACCGGGTTATTCTTCCAATAAGGCAAGTCAACTAAAATTGACCTCTTAGACCATGACTTTCTTGTCTCATTTTCATTCCCAGCTGGGGTCTTCTTATGCTTGATATTCTTAAATTTAGGATTCTTACCTGGAATATTAGGGCCAAAATCACAAGATCTACTTTCAATTTCTAAACGTGAAAGTTTTCTTGGCGGTAGCCAATGTTCACACCCCCCCCCCCAATAAAAAATTAAAACCGTTCTCAAATCTAAAACTATGAGCGGGGGGTAAAAACCTCCTATGGCAATGGTATACATTTTTTGAGAATGCGTGGTGACGAAGAGATTCAGTATCCTCTCCCCAAATAGGACACCCTTAATAACCATGTACTACACAACTAGATAATGTCCCATAAGATGGAAAATCATGAATAAGACACATCAACATAACTTTCAGCGTAAACCCTTCTTTTCTAAAAGAGTCCAGTGCTTGCACACCCTCTTTCCACAACTCATTTAATTCTTTTACCAAAGAAAAGAGGTAGGCAATGATGTCATCACTTAGTGTCTTTGGCTCAGGTATCAACAAAGACAACATCGAAAATTCAGGTCTCATCACTGTAAAGGAGGGAGGTTGAGTGGGGTTAGGATCACTGGACGTACACTCTGATTGGTTCTTAAATTCCAAATTGGATTGAAAATATCTGTTGATATTTCTAAATGAATGTCACGATGTTCTCGGTCAAAATAGGGATATTCATAACTCATTATTCTCCAAGTTGTAGAATCAATAAGATGATGCATGAGATTATAACCTACTTCAGCCCTAGCATGCCAGGTCATTGCCTCCGCTATCCATGGTACTGTGAAAAATTTCTTTAATCTAGCCCCAACGGGAAAATATTTCAACACTTTTTGAGGAACTTTTGATATTGTGCCTTCTTTGCCAGTAGATTTGACATATTTAGGTTCATCATATACCGGATACCGATCGATATTTTTATACTACTTTCGATATAGTATTCAATCATACACACAAGCATTGGTCGATTTGTACATGATTCCCAAACCTTTTAAACTGTTCTTCAGAACAAGATAGAAATTTGGAAGCATATTCTCCATGGGTAACAAGCCCTTCACCCAAATAAGAATTCTTATCAAGCTATTTCCAGACAAATCGTATTGGGTCTTCAAACTGTGTAAACCAACCATGGAATGTAAATTTGTTTGCTCTTTCTCACAACCATACTATAACGGTTAGGTCGGCTTGAATTTTAAACTTTGGTACTCATTGTTAAGTTTTATACTGATATCGTCATAAGCACCTGAACCTTGTACATCGTTAGTGACCTCATTCTCCTCAACTTCATGAACTCCGTACACATCATCAACTAAATCCTCTAACATATTATGATCTACGTTGTCCCCTTGTACATCTATCCTACTTTTTTAAGTTTGTTATGAAGGTTCCTCGAGGATAGAAGGAACATTCGATTCCCCGTGAAAACTACAAAATCAATGACTATCTTCCATACCCCATCTTAACAAATATAGTTCAACTGTTTTTCACTGAAACACCTTATCATTGTCTCACCTAGCACACGGACATGGAAACTCTTCATCATTATGACATCTCTTTGCGTATTTCAAAAATTCATTACCACAACTGCGAAACACATCCCCTAATCTATTTGTCTCACCCATCCACTCTTTGTATTTTGGATATCCCATCATAGATACTCCAAAAAATCACCTATTATAGGTAAGAAGCATATATTTGTGGATTAGTATAAACAAAAATGTAAAAATTTAGTTTTCATTAGTATAAACAATCACTTACTACTTGTTGTAGAAATTTTATAGTATGTTTCATTTAATTATTTCTTATTTATATTCAATTTTTAAATTTCAAATTTAAATTCAATTTATAATATTAATTCCTATTTCTTCCATCTCCTCTAAAAGGTGAGTGGTCCTATCCCATTCAAGACCACATATGTCTATAATATACAGCTCATGCACATTGTTCCAATTTGAGGAATATTCGACAGTATATCCCCATAGTTCTCTAAGTAGACGACGTAGAATTGTATGTTTGAGTGTTATTTAAATTGATAATTGAAATAACACTTTACATCGCATCCTCTAGTATGTATCCAGAGAACATTAAGATACGACTGCATATCTTCCTCCAAAAGTAACAAGTTTAAGCCACTAAGAATATTATTATTCAAAAACTTTTCAGTCACAAACTGTGCAAACGGGACAATTCGAGAGATCTCATTACAAGGGTAATGACTCTCGAATGAGTCTAAGACTTATTGAATGCGTATGCATAAGAACTAGAAGGCTAGTATCTATGTGCACTATGTATAATTTTAAGAATGTTTCATTTAATTATCATAAGTTTGTGGTCGTGCCACTCTTGAGCGGGTCGTGACACAATATAATTTTAGAAAAAAGTTGAAAACTCCCCCTCCCCCCATTTCGGCAATAATCCAGTGGTCGTTCCACTTCCAAATTTAACCATCCAAATAAATTAAGACAATATAATTATTTAAGGATTTATTAGAATGATTCAAATTACGGATTAAAAAAAAATAAACAACCAGCTTCCATATCCAACCACATCCATCCAATATAATCCAACAACAACAGCAAACCAACAAATGTGTATCCCATACTCCTTCTAATTTATGTACTCAATTAATTAAACATCCACGATTTCTAACCAATTATAATTTATCAAGGATGTAATGCAGCCATGAAGCATGAAATGTTTTGTATTTTTTTTAAATAAAAACTAGTTTCTAAATTAGAAAACAGCCTAAAATATTAGAGTCATGTACAATAAAAAATTAAACCCTTTAGAATACAAAATAAATCTCACAAGACATGAAATTTCATTTAAACCTATAAATACAAAATTATTCTTAAAAATTACCAAAAACTTATGTCAAACACAAGTAGCATACTATGGGCGTGTTGTAACAATAATTTTAGGGAGGTTTTATTTCAACCCTAAATTTTATCTAACACCACCACCACCACCACCACCCCCTGCCCCCACCCCCTACCCCCCACCACCACACACACACACACACCCCACCGTCCAAACCCCCTACCCCCACAACCCCAACTTCACCCTACCCCCACCACACACGCGCGCGCACACACACATGCGCACCAGTACACATACACACACCACCTTCCACTTCCCATGCCCCTTTCTCCCTACCCCCCCCCCCCCCCCCCCACCTGTACATACACACACGTACACAGACACATATATACAAAGAAAAGAGAAAGAAAGAAAAAATAACCTGAAATCGTAGAGAGAGAGAGAGCAATCGCTTGGAGAGAGAAAAATAGAGGGAAGTAAAAACGATGGGAAAAAGAAGGGGGAAGGGTTTTTTTACTAACAAAGTTATCATGGACCTATCATGGTCTTTGACCGTGACAACTTTATAAGGTTATCACGGTCATTGACCATGAAAAATTTGTGACAAGTACAGTTGTCATGGACTAGTCACGGTTAATGACCATGACAAGCCTTTGTCACGGGTTTGTCACGGTCATTGATCGTGAAAAAAATGCGTGTATTTGTTGTCACGGTAAATCACCGTGACAAGGCTGGCTGGCTGAAAGGTGATAATTTGACCTTTTTGATGTCATGACATGAAATTTATTTGAAGTTAAAATGATATTACGATTATTATTATTATTGGAGAATGTATAGGCATTCCTTATCCAAATCACCTGTTGGATGGGTTGTGCTCTCGTCTACGATTTTGTTTATTATCCAAAGACTTGGCCATGGACCAAGATTGACGAGTATGCCAAGTGTTATCATGGTAGTGATGCCAATATTTTATGGCAGTGATGACAGGTTATGATGGGTCGTGTACCTTAGTCATGTAATTTATTCTGGGGGGCGTTGGATTGTTCTGAGGATAATTGACACGATAGTGGATGGTAGTCTATAATGTACTATGGGAGATGAGGAGAGAATTTTGATATGGGATATTGGGTTGTGTAGTGTTACGGTAAACTCATAGGTGATGATTATATTATTTGGATTTTATTTTGAGTATTCATATTGCATACACTTTTGTATATGATGCATGCACACACGAGTATGTGTAGTTATATTTGGAGAATTCATACAAGCTGTCGAGTTTCCCGCTTACCCCCATAGTTTTTTGTATTTCAGGTTGATAGAAGATGATATTTATGGCATCATTGGGATTGGTACCATCACAAGAGGCTCTGGATATTTATTTTCAAAATTTATTTGTATCATTTCATTTATTGTAAATTATTTTGTAAGAGGACATTTGAGATTTAATAAAAATGAAACATGATATTAAGTTGATTTATATATTTACACTTTCATAAATTTATACTCATTAAAAATGGTATTCTTATAAAAAAATTCTTTAATTATCAAAAAATTTCAATTTCACCTCTCGGGGTGTTACAAAATGGTATCGGAGCATAGGTTATTTGCATTCTCGGGCTTGGCGTTATTGGTTCTTTGCATTGTCCGTTGAGAGAGATTTTTTTTTATTCGATCTTGCTTGGGTGATGTCGAACTTTCTGTTTGAATTTAAGGTAAGAAATTTTTTGGTGAATTTCGAGGATGAAATTCCTTTTGTAAGGGGAAGAATATAATACCCCGTAATTTTGAGAGCATATTTATGAATATTCTATAAGAATTCAATCAGGATATTTTATTTTAAATGATTTTTTTATATTATATTTAAAAATAATTTAGTTTCGTGTGAAGTCGAATCAGACATTAAAATTCAAATTTAAATGTCTTTTGAACATTTTGTGATGATTTATATAGGTAAAGATGTTAATTTTGAAACAAAGGGGAATATAGTAATGCATATTGGCTTAGGCTCGAAGATAGGGGTTGATATAGAGGCCATATAAAGAACATTATGGTTGATTATAAGGAAAATAAGATGAAAAACAAAGTACAAAAATGAAATCAAAAGAGTAAAAAAATATGAGTGGAATGAGAAGAGTCAATTTGTAGTGTTTAGATCTTCTTTTTGAGTGCTTTCGAATGAGATTCGAGAAAAACATAAAGCACATGCCTTACATAATTTTTTGTGTATAATCCAAATATGATGTCATATTGGAAGTTTAGTTAATTCTTCGGTATCAATTTTCTTAGTTTTCAAAACGGGCCTACAATTGTGGATGTTGACTCTCTTGAGGTAGTTTCATTCTCCCGTGGTTAATTTAGTGTGCTACACTTATTCAACCTTGATTTTATAGTTATATCCTTTCTTTGCGTTTAATTTTTATGTATTGTATTCTCGTATATTATATTCATTCTTGCACCCATTTTGTATGTGTTATTTTCATGGCGTGTAGTTTGGGGTAACAAAATTAGTTGATTATACAAGCACTTTGGTTTATAGAAATTTGGAAGCAAATATGTACACTTGATTTATGGGAATTGAATATGAATTTTATTTGAATAGAGAGAATGATATTATGAAGATTATTGTGGGTACCTCGTCCACTTTCCTAGGCCCAAAGAAGTATTTGGACTGAGCCCTGTGGAAAATAGGGAGAGTCGGGCCAAAACTCCAAAGCCTCAAAAATAGTTAGTTAGCAATTACCCATCTTGATTCCTAAAATACCTCATGAGATATTCTAGGGATAGTGGGCTAACATGGGAGTGCCCAACGACGCCACTCTTCAAAGTTTACTTGTATATATTATATCCCTGGACCGGGGCAAAGGGTATGTAACCAAAAATACTCCCCTGGAGAAAATAGAGATACAAACTAAGAGCACCACCATGGATGTAGGAAATTTTCCAAACCACTTATATCTTATGTTGTGTGTGATTATGATTATTCTGATTCGTGTTCTTTATTTTTCTAGTGGTTTCATTTACTTGTAATTTGTGTTGAGATTTATTGTCACCACAATTGGCTCCATCTCTGGGTAGCGGTTGTTCTTCCTTTAAGAAAGCCTTCACCAACAAGAACCTAGAATGTCTAATCACAATAGTAATGCCCCTTAAGCAGGGGATATTCAAGATAAACCTATCCCTCACAGGGTTAGATCTAAAATTCGATGCTCAAACCCAAGGCTTCGTCCAGAACAACAAGCCTCGAAAGAAAGCCATGGTCTAGCTAGGTCTACACAAGTTTCCAGGTCGATCGAAGCATATGAGGCCAGGATCCAAGAGTAAGAGGAGGCTACTCACAAGAAGCAAGCCGAAAATGCTCACTTTAAAAGGTGACTAGAGAAAATGGAGATAAAAATCCTTCGTAATACGAGGCAACGCCATTATTGGATTCCTAGACCTCAGGCGAGCAGATCTTGCAGCCGAGGAGGGAGACCAAGGCATGGGTCTCAAAGAATTGAGGGACACAGGTCAAATAACGATTGGTCCGAGCAATAAAAATTAACTCTCCTTTACAAGATTCCAGATCAAAGGAACGACCATATACAAAACTTGATCCGGAGAGAGATGGACCAGCACCCAACACATCGAGGTGCCTGATTGACAAGAGAGCTAGCCAGGCGAGCTCTCAGGACCCAGATGAAGTCCTCTTTTTAAAGGAAATAGAGGAAGAGGAAGCCCCTAAGAAGTTTATGATGCCTAATTTCAATATCTATGATGGAAAGAATGATCCCATCGACCATATCAAAAAGTACAGGCAGGCTATGACCCTTTGGAGCCACAAGAACGCACTTATATGCTGAATTTTCCCATCGAGTTTGCACGACGTGGCCTAAAAGTGGTTCAAGAAACTACCCCACAGATCCATCATGAACTTCAATTCCCTGGTAGATCTCTTCATAGCTTGCTTCATTACCAGTAGCTCCCATCCAAAGAGAATGGATTCTTTATCGACGATGAAGAAAAAGCCACCTCAGAGACTATGCGAAGAGGTATTAAGAGTTATTCAATGAGATCGAGGACCGCTTGGAGGAATTCATCATTGCATCCTTTAAGATTGGCTTACCCAGCTCCTGCCTCTTGCACCAGTCCCTCACAAAAAAGGAGGCCACAACCATCGATGAATGGATGGATCATATTGAAAAATATGTCAAAGTCAAAAATATGACCCATCTTACTACAGGAGAAATAGTTGCGCCAAGGTTACCGATAATGGAAGCGATAAGAATAAGGGTCAGGAGAAAGGAAGTAAGAATGGGGGGAAAGAATGGCCCTAAGAATGGGAGAAATAGTGATGCCTCAAAGGAATTTCAAGTAGTAAACAAAGTCTTCAGAGAACCGATCTACAATATTATGGAAAAGATCAAGGACGAATCATTCATTAAGTGGACTAAGAAAATGGGTGGAGACATTTCCAAGAGGAACAACGCACTGAGATGTGCTTTCCATAAGGAGGCAGGCACAAAACTGAGCACTACAAGGCCCTCAAGTCTCACCTTGAAGAGTAAGCTCAAGCTGGACACTTGAGGGAATTAATGGAGAAAAAGGTAGAGAAGGTGGCTGCCAATGGAGATTAAAGGCCTAATAACATGATCGAGGAAGACATCGACCATGAGTTCATAGTAATTCATGGGGAGTCCGACCTCAAACAGATTCAAGGAAATATGGCTCGAATGGAAGTGAAAAAGCTTACAATAGTAATGTAACCTTTTCAGATTGATCCAGCCAAAATGCAAGCTGGGAAGCGTTGGTGACTAGAAGATATCGACTACAATAATCATATTGTGTTCACAAATAAGGACATAGTGGTAGTAAGAACCCCACATCATGATTCCTTGATCATTACACTCAAGATAGATAACTATGAAGTTGACAGGTTGCTCGTCGACCAAGGTAGCTCATCCAAAGTAATATATCTTAACATGTTCATGAACTTAAAATTAAGTATCGCTGACCTAAAGGCAGACATTGCACCTTTACTTGGCTTCGCTGGAAAAATAATCATCCTCTTAGGAAAGATCTTCCTACCAGTAAAGGCAGGAAACATCTTGAAAATGATCGAATTTCTCATGCCTAATATTAATTCACCCTACCAAGCAATCCTCGATAGAGGATGGCTGCACGCGATGAAGGATGTCCCAACTACTTACCATCAGAAGATCAAATATGTGACTAAACAAGGAGTGGTGGATATCCATGGAGATCAGGTTAATGGTGAGAGTGTTCTTTATTGTGGCCATCCATCCTAAACTAGAGAAAAAGGTTGAAGAAGTTAGAAGCAAGAATGAGGAATAGGAGAGGCTAATGACCTCCAAATAGTAACTATAATATGGGAGACCAAGAGTGGAGGAGACCAGGATCCTCCCCTCTGAAAGAGTCTTCAAGGACCCGAAGGAAGTCACAGCCAGTAGCATCTCGAATGAAAGAAAGTTATTGATCGAAACCTCACTCACCGATGGAAAAAAGAGGGAGACGGGAACCCTAATTCGGAGTAACCTACATGTCTTCGTACGGGGCCTTTATGAGATGCCCGAGATTGATCCTAATATCACTTCTCATTGATTGCACGCTAATCCATCTTTTAAGACAATAACACAGAAAGATCGATGAACTACTCTAAAGAAAACCAAGGTAATGGAGAAGGAAGTCAAAAAACTATTGGACGCAGGATCCATATAGGAAGTTCAGTTCCCCAAGTGGCTATCTAACCCAATGGTTATCCCCAAGAGTAATAGAAAGTGGATATTCTGCATAGACTTCACCAATCTCAATTAATCATTCCTTAAAGACAGCTTCCCCCTCCCAAAGTTTGATCAGCTGGTGGATGCCACAGCAGCACATGAAAGGATGAACTTCCTGGACGCATACTCCGAATATCACTAGATCCCTCTTCACGATTCGAACGAAGACAAAGCAACATTTATAACCATAGTTGGGTTATATTACTATAAGGTTATGCCCTTTGGGCTAAAAAATGCAGGAGAAACTTGCCAGTGGTTGGTCACCAAGATGTTCAAAGACCAAATAGGAATCACTATGGAGGTTTGCATCGATAACATGCTCGTCAAGAGCAAGCTCAAAGACGAAAACATCTCTGACCTATCAAGGACCTTTGAAATCCTTAGTAAATACCGAATAAAACTCAACGTAAGTAAGTGTTCCTTCAATGTCCAGTCAGGAAAATTTGTTGGGCACTTGGTCAGCGAATAATAAGAGACGTGCAAAAGCTCATAAGAATGCTCATCTATTTAAATCAGTTCATCTCAAAGTCTTTCAAAAGATGCCAACCATTATTCCAATTCTTGAAGAAAAGAAAGGATGTGGAGTGGAACGAGGATTGCACGAGGGTGTTGGAAGGGATCAAAGCTTACCTCAGCAAACCACCTATGCTCATAATCCCTCAAGAGAATGATTCTCTATACCTTTATCTTATAATATCCAGTCATGCTCTATGTTTTGCACTAGTATGCAAAAAAAAAGTATCTAGTACCCAGTCTATTACGTGAGTAAGACTCTTTTGGACGCCGAATAGCGATACCTACCACTAGAAAAGCTCATCTTTGTGCTAGTGGTAGCCACAAGAAAATTCAAACACTATTTCGAATCCCACCCCATCATCGTACTTACATCCCACCCTCTTAAATAAGTCATGAGGAAAGAAGACCTTTCAGGCAGACTGTCAAAGTGGTCAGTCATGCCTGGGTGATTTGACATTCAGTTCTATCCAAGAATTGCCATCAAAGGGCAGGTACTTGTCAATTTCATCACTAAGTTCATAGGAGATCAGCCTTGCAACTAGTCAAGACTAGTCATTAGAATAAAGGTCCCCTATCATCAGGAGTCTGGTAACTATACATTGATGGAACCTCCAATTCGAGAGGGGTAAGAATGAGCATCGTGCTTGTTACCCCCGAAGATGCAATACTCGAACAAGGAATAAGGCCTGGATTTGTAGCCTCCAATAACGAAGCAGAGTGTGAGGCACTGATCACAGGCCTACACAAGGCATGAACGCTTAGAGCAAAGCGACCCCATGTTTTTGACGATTCAAAGTTGGTCTCTAACCAGATAAGTGGCAATTTCAAGGCAACAGATAAGAGGATGGCTGCCTATCTCACCACTATAAAAGGGTTGATGGCCAACTTTAAGTACGTCAGCGTTTAACAATTTCCCAGGGGACAAAACAACCATGCGGATGCCTTAGAAAATTTAAGCTCAGTAATCAATTATGACTTGAAGAGGACAATTCAGATTGATTTCCTTACCCAACCAAGTATCAACCAGATTAACGAACTGCCAAAAATAAAGCATGTTCTCCAGATCGAGACAGCCCCCAATGGGATGGATCTCGTAATATATTATTTCAAAGATGGTGTACTACCAATAGATAACAAGACTACTTATCAGATAAGAGTCAAAGATGCTCGCTTTCACTTATCTCAAGAGGGCAAGTTGTATAAGAGATCTTTCACTAGCCCTTACCTCCAGTGCGTTCATCCAAAGGACGTAGAGCGTATCATATATGAACTCTATAAGGGAAACTGTGGGATTCATATTGAGGGAAGTTCACTATCTTTTTGAGCAATAAAAGAAGGGTACTGGTGGTCATACATGCATAAAGACGCTGGAATCTATGCTCGAAATTGTGAAAAGTGTCAACATTATGCACTTATGGTTCACCGACCAGCTAGAGACCTAAAGTCACTTACTAGCCCATGGCCATTCGTCCAATGGGGTATGGACATCGTGGTCCCTCAACCAATTACATCCGGTAATCGCAAATATATATTTGTAAAAAAAAACTACTTCACCAAGTGGATAGAGGCAGAGCCACTGGAAAACATTAGAAATGTAAACATGATATGATTCATACGGAGAAACATCATCACTCACTTTGGGATCCCAACGACTATCATCACTGATAACGAAACCCGATTCAACAGTGGCCTCTTTCAGGGTTTTAGCAGTGACCATGGTATCAGGCACTACTTCAGCTCTCTAAAACCATTGGATGGCAAGCTAGGACCAAACTAGGAGGGACCATTTAAGGTGATAAAAGATGACCTACAAGGAGCCTACCACTTATAAACGCTGGAGGGAAGGGAGATACCAAGACCTTGGAATGTAACCAACTTGAAGAAATTCTACTTCTAGATTTTTTATTTTTATTTTTGCGAACTCAATGTTAAATTTTCATTACTTCTCTAATTAATAAGATTTGTTTGGGTGTGTCATATTATGAAGTGTTAGTTTTCTCAAATACATTATAATATATGCACGCTTTCAAAATTACAGACTCCCCTCTTAACTTTCAAAACTAAGATCATAAGAAACTTATTGGCTAAAATAGCAGGATCGATGTATAATGACCCTCCTTAGGCACTTATTAACACAAATGACCTCCAAGGTTGCCCTTAGCAATATATGTAACCCTACAGGGGACCCTTAGGCAACATGGCTAACCTAGGTTAGTCGCCAACATTGTTTGGCCCAGAAATCCTACTCGGATAGAATATCCGATAATAGGTGTATCCTCACTATTGCCTCACTTAGGCACGTGAAAGGTAAAGTAAGGAGGAATGGTACACGTAAAGAATACTAGATTGGGGGATACTCACTCGACAACTAACTCTGCTTAAGTCATATCTAGTCGGCGGGAAGTGCTCAAGATAACTTAACAAGACATTAATAAAGTAAAACATAACACAACAAATGTTTAGTTGGAAAATCGTCCAAAAAATAAATATTTTATTACATCACCACATGTACAAAGAGAAACATATGCTAAGTAAATAGAACATTAATGGGGACAAGGTCGCTGAGCAAGGTAGTCAGCTATTCGCGCTCTTTGGCCATCATCTGAGTGAGGAGTGACTTCATCCTGGACTTCGCTTAAACACGACTCCAGAAGCTTTCTTGGGATCGCATCTATAGGAATCCAGCGATCATCCCTTCTGAATGGGTTCATCATCAAAGTTGAGGGAGATATTTCATGCCTATATGAGAGAACAAAGATCCTGGGAACTTGTAACTCCCTGATGGCACTCAGCCACCCTCTTATGAAAAATAACTGTTCGACCTCCTTCAACTTCATTGGAGCATCAGTCCAACCCTGTTCATAGCCATCCGCCCACACCTGTCCGGGGCCATTTTTAAACAACTTCCTAAACCTAGTAACATTTCATTAAATCCCAATCGCAATCACATATGCTCGAATAACATCGCCTTTCAACTCGATAATATCTTTTTGAGAACAACTGAGGTTTCCAGATCACTGCACCATCGATAATGAAGATTCATGGGTAAGCAATGGGACTATTCCTTGTGCATTCTCCCTCACACATTGAGAACTGCGAGGGAGGTTTTCAGCTCACTGTGTTATTGATGATGAAGAACCCTCGATAAGCAACGTGGCTGTGCTCGGTGCATTCTCCTTCAAGCGGGCGAGCTCGCGCTTCAATGTATCATTTTTTTATTAGATCATCTCACCAACCAAGTTGATTTCAGATGATTGTAAGAGATTCTCTTTAAGGACATTGACCTCTTCTTGAATAGAGGAGCCAATCTCACTCATCTCCTCGAGTCTATCTTTTCACTTAGCAAGCATCTCGGATTAGTTCTTATAGTCCTAGTTCCTTACTCGGAGAGACATGCAAATTCTTATTAAGGCATGACGAACTTGGTCACTCACATTAGGGCCAAGGATTTGGCCTAGACGAGAAGTAGTCGGGATATAATTCTCAAAATTGATAAGCTACAAATAATAAAAGCATTGAGAACAAATAAATCAGTATATGACAAGGAGCATAACTTTATTTCATTGAAATAAAAATAGTTCAAGTAAAACTACATCAGTGAAAAAAGAATAATAACAAAAAAATAAAAAATACAAGGGCCCCCTAAAAAGACTAGTTGGCAACCTCAGTCTACTCTGAGGATGATGGATGCTTCCCCTTATCTGCAGAAACCTCATTTGCACCTCCCTCGGATGGAATGACCATCATTCCTTGATTAATGGGAGCATCAGAAGTAGTAGTTAGAATAGCTGGAACACCTTCCTTGGTATCAGGAGGAGGCACATCCTTTACAACAAGCTTCGGGCCAGTGTCATGCTAGTCAAAGAGAGGGGAATCAACATCTACCTTAATGGTGAGCAAAGCCCTGTCTTAACCTTTGTCGAAGTTAAAATGGCAGGTGTATTCGATCTGAGCCTCATCATCCTCGTATGCTTCGAACCACCGAGCATTATAAAATCTCTTGTTGATGGTAGTGGCCTCAGATTCTAGCTTTTTTATCTTCTCGGTAATCTCTTGATTCTATTCAAGCACTGATCGATTTATCGTGCAGACTAGGTCGTAGGACTACCTCATCTCTTTAGACGTTGCCTCATTCCCTTCGATAGCTTTGGCTAAGTCAAGATCAGAAGATTTCTGAGCAAAACTAGAATATTTTAGGCTCACCTCTAGCTTATAATTTCTCCTCACCAGCTCATCACAGCTGCGATAGAAAATGGTGAAATCAGACACAAATTGTAGAGAACTAAGAAAACATTCGTGAAGAAGGTATGGAAAAGAAAACTGCAAGAGTAAAGAAGTAAAAATAGGCTTACCAAGGATAGACCCTAACTTTCCTTTAGGGATAACTGGTTTGTCCTTATACTTGACGACCTTTGGCGGTCTTCTGGTAACACTTCTCTCTCGAGCACGATCGAAGCCAGCTGAGGAGCAAGAACGATGAAAGCCCCGTCAGTTAAGGTAGACACGGGCACTGAGGACTGTCCCTTTTTTATCCTCACTTATTTTCTCCTCATTTCCTCTTCTCTCTCCTTCTTCTCCATCTCGACCCTCTTCTTCTCTTCCTCTTTGTTATTACTCTCCCTCTCATGAGCCACAGTTTGAGAGCCAGTGGAAGTATCCCCACTCCCAAACTTTTTCTTCTTCAGCCTACGAGCAAGGGAAATATTGTCCTCATCATCATCCTAGATTAAATTCTTCCTCGGGGAGCCATAAGTTCCTCGCTGGAACTCTTCAAATTCGTTGAACTCTCTGAATTCTTTGAACTATCCTTTGAACTGGAAGATACCTCGCCACTCGATCTATCCTCACTAGAAACACCCTCAGTTCCACCTCTATCACCTCTTACACTATCTTCACCAGAGATACTCTCCTCATCATCTAATTGAAATTATCTTAGTAGCGACCTCTTCTAGGATATCGAGGTGAGGAATGCTATCAATAGGTCTGACGATGAAGCTGGTTCATGTGTTCTTATACTCTAAAAGGAAACTAGTTGATCTTGATTGCTCTCCGTCAACCAAAGATTCCCTTATCGTCCAAGCTTTTATCATCTCAGTAGATCAGATTCCCTGGAGAGCAGGTTCCAAGTTCTTCGTCTTCACCGAAAAAGGAAAAAGGATGAAATAAGAAAAATAATAAACTAATAGGAAATCAATAAGCAGAGTAAGAAAATATCTACGTATATACTCCTCCCCATCGAAGGGAATTGTAGGTCCCCTGTACCTAGTCCCCTCAGTTTGGGGAGGGAACTCCCAGTTCCTGGCAATAAAGCCCTCATGTCAATAATCCTTATTAGATACAGGTAGATTCACTACCAACACCCTATCAGGACTCCTGGATTTCAGGTAAAAAAGACTTGATCTCTTTCTAGAAAAGCTATAATAATAACATATTTCAGAAAGACCTAAGTTGGTGCCATAGAGTTAATTGATCCTATGTACGCCGTTAATAATTTTCCAAACATTTGGAGAATATTTAGTAGGGAGTATGTAGAAATAAGTAAAGAAGTGTAAAAACAGGCAATTTGGGGGGAAATTTAGACCCTTGAGACAACAAGAGTACATGAATCCAATGTCCATCCTCAATATCTCGAACATCACGAGGAATAGGGGCACATTCAATGTCCACCCAGTTGGGGATGTTATAGAACTCCTTAAACTCGTCTATTGATCTATTACCTATTTTAGGCATGCATAAACCCTAGCAGTAATAAAAAACAAATTTCAACAGAAAAGAAAGGAGAAGAAGTTTGGAAAAATTACGAAGTAAGAATCAACTTTAGATGACACGAAGCCACAAGTAAGGAATATGGAAAGACAAGGAAAATCTTGAAGACAAAGGGTAAGATCTGGAAGTGATATGACGCAGTAAGAAGCGGAAGATATCTCGAGAGTTTTAAACTTGTGAAACGCCATCAGAAATGGCTCCTCCAAACAATTTTAAACCCTCTCAATGATGACGCGAGGATAATGAAGTAGATCTGTCACCTAAATCTCTTTGGAAGAGACGTTTCACTCCCTAAAGCTTCACTCAATTAACAAAAATGCCATCAGAGCTATTATTTAAAATTATTGAGCCCAAATTGTGACCCAAAAATTTTAAGCACAATTGTGCGTACCTCGTCCACTTTCATAGGCCCAAAGAAGTAGCCGGACTAAGCCCTGTTGAAATAGGGAGAGCCCTACCCAAACTCCAAAGTCTAAAAAATAGTAAGTTAGCACCGACCCATCCTGATTCCTAAAATCTCTCATGAGATATTCTACTGATAGTGGGCTAATATGGGAGTGCCCAACACCCCCACTCTTTGAAGTTTACTTGTATATATTATATCCCAGGCCCAAGGAAAAGGGTATGTAACAAAAAATACTCCCCTGGAGAAAAGAGAAATACAAACTAAGAGCACCACCGTGGATGTAGGCAATTTGTCGAACATCATGTGTTGTGTGTGATTTTGATTATTCTAATTCGTGTTCTTTATTTTTCTTGTGATTGCATTTAATTATAATTTTTGGTTAGATTTATTGACACTGTAATTATTATTGGATAATATATATGCATTCCTTAGCCAAAACACCCGCTAGACGGGGTGTGCTCTCGGCTACAATTTTGTTTATTATCCAAAGACTAGGCCATGGAACCCAGTTGGAGAGTATGCTAAGTGTTATCATGGCAGTGATGCCACCATTTTATAGCGGTGATGAAAGGTTATGATGGGTCGTGTACCCGGGTTATGTAATTTATTTTTTGGGGGCATTGGTTTGGTCTGAGGATATTTGACAAGATAGGTGAAGGTAATCCATACCGTACTGTGGGAAATGTGGCGGGAATTTTTATATGGGATATTGGGTTGTGTAGTTACATGGTGAGATCATAGGTGATGATTATATTATTGGGATTTTAGTTTGAGTATTCGTATTGCATACACTTTTGTATATGATGCCGGCACATAAGAGTATGTGTAGTTACACTTGGAGCATTTATACGAGTTATTAAGTTTTGTGCCCATCCCCTACAGTTTTTCGTATTTCAGGTCGACGCGAGATGATATTTATGATATCGTAGGGATTAGGACCGTCAATAGAGGCTCTGGAAATTTATTTTCTAAAATTATTTGTGTCATTTCATTTATTATAAATTGATTTGTAAAAGGACATTTGATATGTAATAAAAGTGAGACATGGTAGTAAGTTGATTTATGTATTTATTCTTTTGCAAATTTATATTCATTATAAATAGTATTCTTATAAAAAAAATCTTTAATTATCAATATTTTTCAGTAGCACCTCTCAAGGTGTTATAAAATGGTATCGGAGCATAGGTTGTTCGTATTCTCGGGCCTGGGGTTATTGGTTCTTTACGTTGTCCATTGAGAGAGATTTTGTTTTTATTTGATCTTCTTTAGGTAATGTCGAACTTTCTGTTCGAATTTAAGGTAAGAAAATTTTGGGTGAATTTCAAGGACGAAATTCCTTTTGTAAGGGGACGAATATAATACCCCGTAATTTTGAGTGCATATTTATGAATATTCTATAAAATTTAAATCGGGATATTTTATTTTAAATGATTTTTTTTTATATTATATTGAAAAATAATTTTGTTTTGTTTGAAATCGAATCAAACATTTAAATTCAAATTAAAATGGCATTTGGACATTTTGTGGTGATTTAAATATGTAAAGTTGTTAATTTTTGAATTAAAGGGCAATATATTATGGGTATTAGCTTAGGCTGGAAGATAGGGGTTGATATAGAGGCCATATAAATAATGTTACGGTTGATTATAAGGAAAATAAAGTTGAAAACCAAAGTACAAAAACAAAATCAAAAGAGTAAAAAAAATGAGTGGAATGAGAAGAGCGAATTTGTGGTGTTTAGATCTTCTTTTTGAGTGCTTTCGGATGAGATTGGAGAAAAACATAAAGCATATGACCGACCTAATTTTTTGTTTAGAATCCAAATATGAAGTCGTATTGATATTTTACTTAATGCCTAGGTATGAATTTTCTTGGGTTTTAAAACAGGCCTACAAATGTGTATTTTGACTCTCTTGAGGTAGTTTCATTCTCCCATGGTTAATTTAGTGTGCTACACTTATTCAAATTTCATTGTATAGTTATATTCATGCTATGCATTGCATTTTTATGTCTTGTATCCTGGAATATTATATTTGTTCTTGCACCCATTTTGTATGTGTTATTTTCATGTCATGTAGTTTGGGTTAACGAAATTAGTTGATTTTATAAGCACGTTGGGTTATAGAAATTGGTTAGAAAATATGTACACTTCATTTATGGGAATTAAATATGAATTTTATTTGAATTGAAAGAATGATATTATGATGATTATTATTGTAGAATGTTTATGCATTCCTTAGCCAAACCAACTACTGCACGGGGTCTGCTCTTGGCTATGATTTTGTTTATTATCCAAAGACTAGGCCATGAACCCCAGTTGGCGAGTATGCCAATTGTTATTATGGCAGTGATGCCATGATTTTAAGGCACTGATGACAGGTTATCATGGGTCGTGTACCCGAGTTATGTAATTAATTTATTTTGGGCATTGAATTGTTTTGAGGATAATTAACAGGATATTGGACGGTAGTCCATACCGTACTGAGGGAAATGAGGCAGGAATTTTGATATGGGATATTGGGGGTTGTGTAGTTCCATGGTGATATCATAGATGATGATTATATTTTTGGGATTTTAGTTTGAGTATTCATATTGCATACACTTTTGTATGTGATGCACGCACATAGTAGTATGTGTAGTTACACTTGGAGCATTTATACGAGCTATTGATTTTCCTGCTCATTCCCTACAGTTTTTTGTATTTTAGGTGGATGCGAGATTATATATATGATATCGTTGGTATTGGGACAGTCAATAGAGGCTCTGGATATTTATTTTCAAAATTTATTTGTGTCATTTAATTTATTATAAATTGTTTTGTAAAAGGACATTTGAGATTTAATAAAGTGAGCCCTGATATTTAGTTGATTTATGTATTTATGCTTTCGCAAATTTATACTCATTATAAATTGTATTCTTATAAAAAAATTCTTTAATTTATCAATATTTTTCAGTAGCACCTCTCGGGGTGTTATAAAATGGTATCGGTTCATAGGTTATTCGTATTCTCGGGCTTAGGGTTATTGGTTCTTTACGTACTCTGTTGAGAGAGCATATTTATGAATATTCTGTAAGATATTAATCGGGATATATTATTTTAAATGAAAATATTTTTTTATATTATATTTCAGAATAATTTAGTTTGGTTTGAAATCGAATCAAACATTTAAGTTCAAATTTAAATGTATTTTGGACATTTTATCATGATTTAAACATGTAAAGTTGTTAATTTTGAATTAAAGGGTAATATAGGAATGTGTATTGGCTTAGGCTCCAAGATGGGGGTTGAGCGAGAGGCCATATAAAAAATAATATGGTTTATTATAAGGAAAAGAATATGAATAACAAAGTTCAAAAACGAAATCAATAGAGTAAAAAATGAGTGGAATGAGAAGAGCCAATTTGTAGTGTTTAGATCTTCTTTTTGAATGCTTTCAGATGAGATTTGAGAAAAACTTAAAGCACTTACCTGACCTAATTTTTTGTGTGGAATTTAAATATGAAGTCATATTGGTAGTTTAGTTAATGCCTGGGCATGTATTTTTATGGTTTTCAAAATAGGCCTATAATTGTGGATTTTGACTCTCTTGTGGTAGTTTCGTTCTCCAGTGGTTAATTTTGTGTGCTACACTTATTCAACATTGATTGCATAGTTATGTCCATGTTATGGATTACATTTTTATATATTGTATGCTCGTATATTATATTCATTCTTGCACCCATTTTGTGTTATTTTCAGGCTGTGTAGTTCGGGGTGACGAAATTAGTTGATTTTACAAGCATATTGGGTTATAGAAATTGGGTAGAAAACATGTACACTTTATTTATGGGAATTGAATTTGAATTTTATTATTGGACAATGTATATGCATTCCTTAGCTAAACCACCTGCTGGACGGGGTGTGCTCTTGACTACGATGTTGTTTAGTATCTAAAAACTAGGCATTAGACCCCGGTTAGCGAGTATGCCAAGTGTTATCATGGAAGTGATGCCAAGATTTTATGGTGGAAATAACAGGTTATGATGGGTCGTGTATCTGAGTTATGTAATTTATTTTTGGGGGGCATTGGATTGTTTTGAGGATAATTGATAGGATGGTGGAGGGTAGACCATACCGTATTGAGGGAAATGCAACGGGAATTTTGATATGGGATATTAGGTTATGTAGTGCCACAGTGAGATCATAGATGACGACTATATTGTTGGGATTTTAGTTTCACTATTCATATTGCATAAACTTTTGTATATGATGTAGGCACAAATGAGTATGTGTAGTTATACTTGGAGCATTTATATAAGCTACTGAGTTTCCCGCTCATCCCCCCATAATTTTTTGTATTTCAGGTAGATGCGAGATGATATTTATGGTATCGTTAGGATTGGGCCATCAATAGAGGCTCTGGAAATTTATTTTCAAAATTATTTGTGTCATTTCATTTATTGTAAATTATTTTGTAAAATGACATTTGAGATCTAATAAAAGTGAGGCATGGTATTAAGTTGATTTATGTATTTATTCTTTCGCAAATTTGGACTCAGTCTAAATGGTATTTTGTAAAAACAAATTCTTAAATTTATCAATATTTTTCAGTAGAACATGTCGTGGTGTTACATAACTCCCCCCCCCCCCCCCCCCCCCCCACCCACCCACATAAAAAAAGCACAGGATATAGAGACACACACCCCCCCTAATTTTCAAGATTTATAATAAAAGATAAAAACGTGTGAGGGAGAATACGTTTCAGGTGAAAAACCTGTTTGAGAGAATACGGTTTGGATGCTGGCAAATGGTGGTGGTTAAATGAAAAATTACATATGCAGAGGACTGCATATGAAATAAAAAAAAATATGAGATTGTTTCATATTTTATACAACTGACAGTGAAATCTTTTTTTTTTCTCCATTCACAGAATCCAATACAACTAAATAAAACTAATCCAAGGGAAAAAAAACATGCATCAATAATCACAATCCAACCCATATAAACCAATAAAATAAACTATGTAAAAAAACACCAATTTAAGAGTCGTGTCAAACACCAGAGAGTCATAACATGTTTATGCATTAGATAAATGATCAACAATGAAGAAGATACTCACTTCACATAGGCATGAATTCTTCAAAAATCCATTATATGAATAAAATGGCTTCTTCATAGATAAAATGGGAACAAAATCATAATAGAACTATATTGAATAACTTCATTTACCCAAAAGAAAATACTAAGGAGGGAATTTTTTTAGATATAACTAATTCTGTTGAGTGTTCCTTTAAAAGAATGCTAAGAAGATAAGTTAAAAAGATATGATCAAAAGAGATCCCATATTTTAGTTTTAATGAAACCCAAGGAATAAAATGTAAAAAGAACAGAGGGAATACCTTATGTGAATGAAAAATGTTGAATTAAGAGTGAAAGATCTACAAACAACAATAAATTACATGCTTTGACAGATAAAAACAAATCAAAGACATAGATGAAACAGTGAAACACACCCTTGAGTTAGTGGTTGACGAAAATCTGATTCGGGCCCTAGTTTTACATTGGAAAACTGAGCCCAATTTTTTATCCCAAAAAAGAAGCAAAGAGAAATCTTAAACTAACTCCCTATTCTAGTTTAGGGTGTAGGATATTAGAATAATTTTTCAATTCAAAAATATAATAGTAAATTTTGCAAGCATAACATATATAAACAAACAACAAACAGATAAATAAAAATCATATTGTAAGAAATAATTTCCAATCCCATAAAGTTTTGGATCAGACCCATACCTTAAATGTTACATCTTTAGGTAAAATAAAACATATACATAGAGAAATGAAACATTGGCTCCAATTTCATGACTATATTTTGTGATGGATTCATTGTACATCCTCAAAAATTGCACAACTCACTACAATGGAGTGCTAGTCTTGTAGCTAGTAAACCTAGGTATAATGTAAAAACAAGTAATATGTAATAATTGGAACCAATCTATTAGTGTTCTTGTTCATTTTCTCTACCGTCTCTTTAGTCTCACAAGTAATTACTTTCAATATTTTCTCATCAAAACATTACCACCACCAAGTACATATAAAAATAATTCAAGATATTATACACTATTCAGAGAAACAACTTTAGCATATGGCATATAACCTTCAAAAGTGTAAAAATCACAATAGCACAAAAACTAAAACCACCAGAAATGGAAGAAAACAACTCATGATTCCTACTTTGCCAAAGTGATCTATTTCAAAATGCATAATGTCTATTTGCAAAGTGATTTATTTCAAAAGGAAAAAGATACATCAAAATCTGATAAAACATCAAAGATCCAATATATAAAAAAACGGATAGAGAGAGAGTACCTTCAATGTCAAATAATAAATGTTGAAAATGCTTTTTTTAAGAGTAAAATCAAACCCCCGTCAATATTTTGAGACCTTTAAAACACAATAAAGGAATAATTGTAAGCTGTTATACAAAATCGAGAGATATACCCGAGAATGTGAGAGACAGAAGACAACGTACCTCCTAGTAAACAAACACAAAACAAAATTAGAAAAGAAAAGGTATTTATTGGGGATTAATGGCTTTAAACCACAAACAAAAGAAATTAAAGTCTATTCTGAACTAGATACAAAAGAAATACAAATCTTTCCTCATGAATTAAACACAATTAAAATTACAAACTAAAAAAATAATTCTTACATCAAACAATCATTTCTAATATGATTAAAAGTAACAAACCTAGAAAAGTTACACAATGAATTCATACAAATACATTGTAAAGAAAAAAACGAAAAAAAAACTATATCCGTTAAAATCGAGAGAGGGAGAGAGAGAGCATCTATTATACCTAGAAAAGTTACACAATGAATTCATACAAATACATTTTAAATAAAAAAGAAAACAAAACAATATCCGTTAAAATCGAGAGAGTGAGAGAGAGAGAGAGCATCTATTATACCTGAAAATCGAACCAAAAAATGTCAGATTTACAAAATAAAACAACAAAATGAACCCTAAAAATGCTTTATTCAGAGATGTAGTTATTGAAACCATGAATGAGAAAAGATCACAAACCCAACCATAATACCATGCTTGAAAGCACATATCATATGGTAAATACTAATAATAAACATAGTATACCTGATTTGAATGAAAGTTATTTTAGTATATCTCCAAGATCTACAAACTCTGTAAAATAATACATATGGATGATGAATCCAAAACCCATAAAAGAGTTGCGTGAGATTAAACCAAAAACCTAAATAAGAACGATTCTTTAAAAAACATTGAAGCCTTCGATTTGAAACCTCAATAAAAACCACACACATGACTCAAAACCACGCAAAATGGGGAAAAGCCCTAATTTATATTTATTGGCAGTGGGGAGAAGAGATTGGAGGTGAGGTCGACAGCAGGGAGAGGCCAACAGCGGGGAAAGGGAGGGGGAGTAAGGAGTTAGGGGGACAAGTGAGGGAGGGGTCCATTTGGGTTTCTTAAATGAAATGGACGAGAGATAATAAAAGAAAGGGTTTGGTTATCTCCATCTTGGCCATGCTGCAATGCTTAAATTATGATATGGCATGCTATGATACCCTTAGATTGTAGTAGAAGAATCAATCTTGACCCTTAATTTTTTGAAATAGTAAAACAACCCCCTTTTATATTACACACACACACACACACACACACACACACACACAGAGATATATATATATACACATTTATATATATATGAATTATTTCTAGTATGAATTGGTTTACTTTAATTTAAGGTAACCGATAATTTCTTAATTACTTTTAAATGAAATTCAACTGGATAAATTTAGTCGGCACTTGAATTCCGTGATTACGATGGATATTAATTGTTGTGTTCTTTATGTAATGCATACCATGTGTGAGTACTCGTGGCGAACGAACTAAGGGAGGATTTCAGTTAAAGGGGCACGTATGACTGAGACCACAATGGTACCTCGATGAGTAGATGAGATACCTTAGCCAATTTTTACCACAGGGCCACACATCTAGATACCTATGTCCAAGATGAAGTATGGGGATATTTACTTTATATAGCCTTTGGTGTGGTAGTATATAGGGTTGATGGATAGACAAGTTTATTAATCCTTTTCCTTGATGAGTGCTTAGGTTTGGGATAACATAACACTATACATAGTACGCACGAGTGATCCCCAGAGATATTAGAGACATGACTTTGTTGATTGACTTACTTATGTGATCATTAAGCTCTAATACTATCTCAATTTCTTTATAACACTTAACTTTGATTGGTATAATGTTATCCTGAATTTCAACTTTTATTTTCATATGTGTAGAATAAAACATAAACATGGTATTACTTGGGATTTGTAATCTTAAATGCGCATGATTTTAGGATTGAAGGGTGGGGTAAATCTAACCGATGTTAAAAATATAAATGCATAAGCAAAGTTATGACTTCTTCCAACTTCCGTTATAATTTTATTCTCTTTAAACATGTTGTTATTTTTTAAGATTTAACCTTTCAGGATTGAGGTGGCTCGTATTGCAACCTTGATCGATAGTGTTATTTTCAATCAACCTTCAGTTCTAGCTCTATTTTAGGATGTAGGTGTCATTGGCGTGCATGCAAGCTCTATCAACTCGTGTTTTCCTTTATGGTAGAGAGGGACTCATAATTGTATTCACAATTTATATATCATATAGTCTATGTTTTTCGCATATTAGATTTGATTCATGTGGATGGTATTAGAATTCTGGAATATCTCTCATTATGAATATTAAGTGTTGATTTCAGTTTATTTCTTTTCTTGGATTGTTAGTACGGTACTCAAATCATTTAGAATCATGTACTCTTTAATTTAAAACTAATCAATCTATTTTTAAATATTAAGAGGTGTCACCAGTTAGCCGAATCCAACTTTAATGAGGGACTAGATGAGGCCTGAAACAAGGCCAAGGTGGATGCTACACTGAGTACCACACTTCCCCCGACTTCTACGATTTGGGGTTATACTACATTAAATGCGGTCATGATGGGATGAAAATACGAGTCAACTGGGATCTTCTCGATATCGTCGAATAGGTTGACACTTAGATTACTAATGATGATATGGATAAAACCTTTCTTTGGAGTATGAGGTTAGAGAAGATGAGAAGCCATCTACAGAGGCTAGTGTCATGCATCAGATTGTGGACACTCGAAAAGAGGGAGTAAATGATGATGTTGGGAATAATCCCACACTTGATGATGGCATATTTGAAAATGTCGTGCTTTAATCTCCATCTTCTTTATGTTGCCTCTTACTTTCTTGTCACACTTTATTTGTCCATGTGCGATAATTTTCTTATATTGTGTTGAAATACTTATATATGGTTCGTAGCTTTTGAAACTCCCCTTCAATGGAATACTACATTTAACTCCTAAAGAGTCATCATTTGCAATGACACATAACCTTTTTTAACAACCTACCCTAAATAGACACTTAGTCGCTCTAAAATTCCCAAGAAACCCTATATTTTGTCAAAATTACCAAAATACCCTTAAGTGAATAATCATGTTAATATACACCTTCCTATACCAATTAAGTTTCAACCTCAACCCGAAGTTTGACCAAAGAACTTATATTTTATAGGAATATTAGGGACTAATCCCTTATGTTTGTGAAGTGCCACGTAAGCCCCTAAGACTTTTAGAAATTAACTTATAGGTCCTAAACTCTAAATCAAAACCACCCAAGGTCGAACCAAGAAACTAAATTATTTTTTCTTACCTCCCTACTAATGTTGGACCAGCCGAAATACCAACATGGCATGTACCACATGGAGTACATAAGGTACCCATCTAATAGCCACATGTACCTTGTTCTAAACCTCTAAATACAAGGATAAAACTCACCTTTAATTCCACCCATGAACTCTCCCCCATGAACCCTAAAAAAGGCACCCTTTACCCCTGTTGATGTAAAAAATTAGATCGCTCTAATTATTTAATCACAGATAAATATAAATGCGACAAAGAATTTTAAAGTGGTTCAGCCTTATAAGAATGGCCTACGTCCACTGTTATGTTATTGCTGAATGTTTGGGAATTCTCGATTACAAGATCTATCAAGAAATTTCCCTCAACTTGAATGAGGGTGAAACAAGGTATTTATAGCTTTTAGGCTATACATGTGAAAGGGTAAACAATTAATGACCTTTAAGAGTGTACGTTTGTATGATAAGCATTCAATGAATAGTTGAACTTTTGAGTTTCTGGCAATTAATGATGTGGCCGAGATGCAGTTCGTATTGCCTTAGTTGCTCGTCATTCAAGAGTTCCTCGGAGCGTTGGTGTTCCTCGGAGTGTTGGAGTTCCTCGGTGTACACTTGTTGCTAGGAGTGTGTAGGACTTTGTCGAGGAAATAGACTTCCTCGTTGCTTTTGTGCCACGTAGATTGACACGTGTCTTCTTATTATTCGTCTATATCAGCATATTAATTTTGGTATCAACAGAAGCCCCCAATGTTTCATATTTCGAAATTTGAGGAGTATGGAACATTCTTTCTCGGTATATGGCAATATTAAATGACCTTCCTGGTGTTTAGGATCATTTTCTCCATGTCTTCCAAATTCGCAGAATCCGCCTTTTTGAATTTTTTGTAAGCGCTTCGATCTTCGTGTACTTTTTGTCCTTTTAGCCGCCGATAGTGTAATAGTTTCTTTTTGTAATCATTTCTTTCGCCGTTTCCCAAGGCAAAGTATTTAAGCTTCATAGGCGATCCCATCGTCTTCTACCTTTTCCAATCTGTGCTTTCGAGTTTTCTATAGTCTTTCTCTCTCTAGTGTGTTCATCCTTTTCTTCGTTGGTCAACCGATCTCCCTTTTTCCTGTAAGATCTTCTTCCTTCTTCTTCATTTCTTTTATTCACCATGGTTTATGTTATTGAATCTCTTGAGAAATTCCGTTCTGATTTTTCTATTCCATATTGGGTAACTCTGGAAAATCTTTCTGAGCCTTTAGATTATTTTCGTTTGGCTGAGGGACACTGGTTCCCCAGCCTTTTTATTGCTGAATGTGGATTTTCTTTTCCACCAAACCCTTTGTGGTTAGAATTATGTCAGTATTTTGATGTTGTCCCTGCAAAAATAGCCCCCAACACATGGAGAATAGTTAATGGGGTGTATAGGTTAAATCAAACTCATGGAACCCGTATAGGAATTTCTGAGATTATGTATTGTTATAGATGGGCTGTTCTAGATAATATTTTTTATTTAAAAACAAGATTTTTGAATAGGGCCTTAGTAGTCAACCTCCCTGATGCCAATACGGATTATTTTGAACATGGGGTAATTATCAAAAATTGGCAACATGCCCCTTTGACTGGAGATGAAGTATATCAAGGTACCAGATGCCCTCCATATGGCAATGGGATAGGTTATTTTCATTTTATTTTATTTCTGAAATTGTGATTTCATTATGTTTGAATAAATGTGTGACTGATATTTCACTATGTATTTGTTTGCAGTTGAAAGTAAGAGAAAAACTCCAAAAGAATCAGAAGTAAATATTAAGCATTTGAAACATATTTGGAATTTGCATCGAAAAGTTGGAGATGAGCATATCAGGTCTGCTTCATATTTGTTGCAGTATAGGAGTTATACAACATCCTTTACTGCTCGTCATGTGGTCAGTGCCAGTGAACCAGCATCAATTCCTGAGGACTCTTCTCCAGAATCTCACATTCCTCTAAGTCAGAAAATTGGCAAAAGAAGAGTTCCTGCTCTCTTTGAGGAGACTACCTCTCCTGGAGATGGAAAAAGGAATAAGGCTGACGTCCCAAAGGGGACAAAGAAATTAGATGCTGCCCCTTCTGTTGTTCCTCAGAAGGTTGCTGAGAAGCCTCCAGTGGCTCCGAGCAAGAAAAGTGCTTCTGTGGAAGTGGTCACCATCTCCCCCACCAAAAGTTCTTTGGTTGAAACTGCTGAAATGCCACCGAGGAGACTGAAGAAATCCTCCTCGGTCAATTTGGCTGAAAACATTTCCCAGATCCAAGTTAGTGGAGCTGGTGTTCCAACAATCATTCCCCCGAGCTCTGCAATGAGCTTGGTAAAGACTTGGACTATTCCTGAAGTCCAAGGAATCGAGGAGAGTATGTCCAGGGATATGCTTACATCCCTGGCTACTCGTCACATTGCTTCAGTAAGTTTCTCATATTCTGAATTTTCTTTCTTTCCATCAATACATGTATCTCTGTGCTAACTTATTATTATCTCCTTTTTTCAGCT
This sequence comes from Sambucus nigra, assembly GCA_949130495.1. Taxonomy (NCBI): domain Eukaryota; kingdom Viridiplantae; phylum Streptophyta; class Magnoliopsida; order Dipsacales; family Adoxaceae; genus Sambucus; species Sambucus nigra. The sequence goes on from OX422209.1 coordinate 281,145,894, forward strand.
GGTGAGTTTCTTTAACACCATTGTGAAGAAAGATGAAGCGATCAAGGATTCAAGCTCCTCGTCTGGAGTGGAGGATGCTTTGTTGGGGTTAACCAAATCTTTGAAGGATTCCCATAAAAAATATGACGAGGACAGGGCTGAATGGGAGAAGAAGTTGGTTACCATTGAGGCAGAAAAAGTGCAGCTGGAAAAGAAAGTTAAATACTTGGAGGAGGAGAAAAAGAAGTACGTCGAGAAGCTCACGAACTTTGGGGATCTTGAAAATAAGTTGAAATTGGCTGAAGAAGAGCTAACCCTTCTGCGAGAAGTAAATCGCCAGAAGGAGGAGGTGGATGCTAAGTTGAAGGCCACCGAGGATCTTCTATCCGAGAAGCTCTCCTCAGATAAAATAAAAAGAAAAATGGCAATAAAGAATTCCTTCAACACAGGTTGGGACAAAGGGTGGAACAAGGGGGTAGTAGCCATGATGGCTCAGGTGCAGTATGGGAGTTTGAAATACTTCCGAGATGGTTGGGTGGCTACCCTGCAAGAGTTGAAGATTAATGAGGACTCATAACTGTTTCAACAACATCTCCCTGGTCTTCCCCCAGCCATCGAAGATGAAGAAGAGGACGAAGCTGCCTCCGAAGAATATTCAATGGTAGTGGGTGATCTCATCCTTACCCAGCCTGCTGACGAGGAGCTTTCATCTCTGCCTACTCCTCCAGAACAAGTTCCAGCTCCAGCCGACCAAATTGTTGTTTCCACCGAGCAACCGAGCTCCTCATCCCAGCCTCCCGAGAAAGTCTTGGGAGTCAAGGAAAAGGTGTGACGTTGTTCGGTATTCTCTTTCTATTTTTCTTCTTTTTCAAGTGTAACCAAGATCTTTGTAACTCTGCACTATGATCTAATAAAATTTGAGTTATTTTCTTCCATTTGATTGTCTCTTTTCTCCTATGTACTCTGTCTTGATCTTCTTTTTGATGATTACTTTTTCTTTCTCTGTTAGTTTCTGGCCAGGATGGATCTTCTCTCTTGTAACGATACAAAGCTGATGAAGCAATGTCATGAATATTATAAGGCTGGTCACGCATACCTGAGTGCATAAGAGGTTGCCGACATCCTTGGTCATGGTGCTTCAGAACAGGAAATCGAAGCTTATCAGTACCTAAAATGTTTACTTGATCATGCTGTAGACAACAATGTGGCTTATTACGAAATGATTGAAGACTTGTAAGGTACTCTCGATGAACTTCAGCAGCAGTATAAAGAATCAACTGCCCTTTTGCATGAGGGGTATGAGAATAGGTATTAACAGCTTTCTACCGAGGGGGGCCACAAAAAGATTCTTGTTGGGTACGATGTCAGGGAGAGAACCGTAAGGGGTGAAGTTGAAGCATGTAGATAGATTGTCGAGCTACTGGAGCAAGAGAATAACAATTTGCAGAAAGAGTTGGCATAGTATAATAATACAGCCTCTTCTTCAAAAGCTGTAATCCCAGTGACTGACGAGGGGTTTTCATTTTTGGAGGTTGAGAATGCCAAATTAAAGCAAGAATTAGAGGCTTTGAGAAGAGTTGGGCCTTATACTACTACTCGGGGACGAGGAAGAGGTTCTCGTGGTCGAGGAAGAGTTACTCAGAATGTTGTCGAGGAACCAAGTTCTCGACCTGCTTGGGGAGGATCCCTAGGTCTTCATCGTACTTTTGAAGAAGCTCGTACTCAATCAGTGTTGGAAAACCAAGCATTCTAATTAATGGCTAAGAACCAAGCCTTGTCTGAGCTGTCCAAGAAAGTTAGAGAATTGGAACAACAACTCTCTTCAAAGGAATCAGTATTGAAGACTAATGAAATTTTCATTCAGAGTCTTAACGAGAAGATTGCAAGGTTGACCTTTCAATTTCACAAACAGCCCAGGGAGTTCTGGATGGGTGGATACAACGAAGCACTATTCCATTTAGATGATCGCATCCAGAATGCCAATAATGAGGGCTACAAGCATGGTTGGCTGAATGCCTTGGGCGTGATGAAGCTCGAATAAGGACATTACCTATGGGACTATTATGATCCCGGGGTACTTGATTTGCCTGTGCCACCGTATAAATTGGACATTGAATGGATCCCAGCTCGTGCCATTCCTCGGAGCTTAATTACAAAATACCTCGGTGACTACAATGTTCATTCTTAGATCGAGGCATCTCATCCCGAGCATCTATTGGACACTCCTTCAATAATGAACGTCAGAATGCTTCGAGATATTAACTTCATTAATTATCCCCTTTGCCTGGAAGATCCTCCTGCTGGAGAGGATCCTATTTCAAAAGCAAAAGGGAAAAGACCAGTAGAATAGGAAATTCTGATATAATAATTAGTACACCATTTAATATCAATGTAATAAATTTGTGTAATTCATTTTGAACTTAATGAAAGAGTTTCATTTTTGTTTTCAAATTTGTATTGCTATTGTCTTGTATTTGTCAAACATTTTTTATTTGTGCTTGCATAACATTATTATGTGGTTCATTGACCAACTTAGTAATAAAAAATTACAAGTATTAGTAATATTTCTTGATCACTTAATAATAAAGTAATTAGTATAAAAATGTTTAAAATTCTTCCAACCAACCAAGGTTGTTAAATTGTGCTCGTCGACCAATTATAGTTAGTGGGTTTTTATCCGCGACCAGCTATATTTGGTACTGTTTGGAATATTTTTTCCTCGTTGACCAACTACAATTAGTGGGTTTTGATCCCCGACCAACCATACTTGGTGCAGTTTGGAATATTTTGTTCTTCGAGGAACTTTTTTTATTTTCTGTAATAATCTTACCTCCCGACCAACATAAGTCGGCATTTGAGAGAATATCTTGTTTCCTAACCAAACACGTTGGCATTTTTAGGAATGTTGATGTTGTTCTCTCCCTTTTACCAACCGGAGTTGGTCTGAGTTCGAACTATCATGTCCAATGAACTTTTACCAAAATTGGTCTGAGCCAGTGTCAGCCTCCTAACCAAAGGAGTATGGTTTGTTCTCGCCCTTTTACCAACTGGAGTTGGTCTGAGTTCGAACTATCGTGTTCTTTCCCTTTTACCAATCGGAATTGGTCTCAGTTAGAACTATCATCTCCACTCGCCCTTTTACCAACCAGAGTTGGTCTGAGCTAGTGTAAGCCTCCTAACCAAAGGAGTATAGTTTTTTCTTGATCTTTTACCAACCGGAGTTGGTCTGAGTTCGAACTATCGTGTTCTCGCCCTTTTACCAACCGATGTTGGTCTGAGCTTGAACTATCGTGTTGTTTTTACTACCGAGCAGCGTAGTGTTACACACACTAGTATTCCCCGAAAAACTTTCAATAAAAGGAGAGAAGATGGAGAAATATCATCGTTTTATTCATATTGATGGAACTGGTTTACATTTTACATCACTGATAATACTTGCGTAGGTGTTCAGCATTCCATGCATTCTTAAATTCCTCTCCTTCTAGAGTTGTTATTCGGTAAGTTCCTGGTCAAACAATTTTTGTAACTCGATAAGGTCCATGCCAGTTTGCTTCCAACTTATTGTGCTTCTGAATGACCTTCTTTAGCACGTAATCTCCTTCTTTTAAATCGCATTTTTTCACCCTCTTGTTGTAGAACAGGGCTGTTCGTTGTTGGTAAGCAGCATTCCTAATGGTGCCTCTTCTCTAACTTCCTCGAGCATGTCCAAATCTAATCTCCTCATCAAGTCGCTGACTGGGGAATTGAAATTCAGCACTCTGTGTGTTGGAAGACACAACTCGGCAGGTATTACTGCTTCACTTCCAAAGGCCAACATATATGGTGATTCTCCAGTTGCTGCTCGGGGTGTTGTTCGATAAGCCCACAATACTGACTGTAGCTCATTAATCCAATTAGCTTTAGCCTCACTTAGCCTCTTCTTTAAACCATTTAGTAATGTTCTGTTCGTCACTTCAGTCTGTCCATTGCTTTGAGGATGGCCTAGTGCTGAATGAACCTTCAAAATGTTTGACTGATGACAATAGGCGGCAAACTGCTCGTTATCAAATTGTGTTCCATGGTCTGTGATGAAGGCATGAGGGAGACCATATCGGCAGATGATGTTCTTCCAAACGATTTGGTACACCTTCTCATATGTCATATCAATCAGAGCTTTATCTTCTACCCACTTAGTAAAATAATCCACTACAACGACGAGGTACTTGAATCTTCCCCGGGTCATTGGCAGTGGTCCAACCAAATCAATTCCCCATATGGAAAATGGCCAAGGGGAAGTTATGGGTGTCAACAATCCTTGTGGAGTTCGTCAAATAGAGGAAAAACGTTGGCATTTATCACATCTCTTAGCATAGGCTATACAATCAGCCCTCATCGTTGGCCAGTAGTATCCCTGCGTCATCACCCTTTGCAAAAGTGTCCGACCTGCTACATGGGCTCCACAGGACCCTTCATGGATCTCTTCAATCAAATCTTTCACCTCGAAGGGATGTACACATCTTTACAAACCTGTCATAATTCCTCGTCTATACAAAACACCATTAATTAGTATATAGCGAGCAACTTTAAACTTCAATTTCTTGGAAGCGAGCTTATCCTTCGGTAATTCTCCTTCCTCAATATATGCCCTGATGGGATCCATCCAAGATGGTCCTAAATCAAGGGTGATAATATTCATCGTCGGGTATTCATTTATGCTTCGACTTTCTAACACCTCAATTGGTATCGTTCTTCGCAGCTCGGTACGAGTAGCTGATGCTAGTCGGGCCAGTGCGTCTGCTTGTGCATTCTCCATTCTTGGTATTCTGATCAACTAAATGGCATCAAATTCTACCAACAATTCCATCACCTTTGCATCATACTTGACCATTAATTCTCCTTTAACTGCATATGTTCCCATCATCTGATTCACAATTAATTGAGAATCACTGAATACCATCACTTGTTGCGCTTCCATATTCTTTGCTAAATTAAGACCTGCTATCATGGCCTCATACTCAGCCTCATTATTGGAAGGTTTGAATTGGAATCGCATGGCGTATTCCATGTCGACCTCGTCTGGAGTGCTCAAAACTATTCCCACGCCACATCCTGCAGTGCAAGATGATCCATCTACATATAATCTCCATGTAGGTAACTCGTCTTCAAATTTCTTATCTGACAAGGTTCCACGGTGAAATATTTATTGTTTCCTTTCATCCTCCCTTGATATTTTTTGATCCTTGTCGATCATCTCTTCTCGCTCTTTTACCAACCACCGGGGTTGGTCTGAGCTTAAATTTGATGATCCTTCAACATCCATAAGACCTTTTACCAACCGGAGTTGGTCTGGGCTTGTGTTTGATGATCTTGTAACATTCACAGGTTGATCAGCGAGCAACTTTTATTCCTTGGAGGTATCAGGATATGTAAACTCTGCTATAAAGTCTGCTACAGCTTGCCCTTTTAGTGATGATCTGGGTTCATACACAATATCATATTCACCGAGCTCTATTGCCCAGTACATCAATCTCCCTGATTTTTCTGGCTTATGAAGGTCTTGTCTCAATGGCATGTCGGTATACACGACGATGATATGGACCTGGAAATATGGCCTCATTCTTCTACTTGCCTCAATTAATGCCAATACTAATTTTTCCAGCTTTGGGTACCTGATCTCTACACCTCGAAAAGCCTTATTTGTGTAATAAATTGGCTTCTGGACTCCATTCTCCATTCTGATCAAGGCCGAACTGACTGCATTCTCTCACACTGCCAGGTAGAAGTACAACTTTTCTCCCATTACTGGCCTGGACAACAGTGGAGGTGCTCCCAAATATTTCTTCAAGTCTTGAAAGGATTTTTCGCATTCATCATTCCACTCGAAAGTTTTTCGAAGTGTTTTAAAGAATGGGAGGCATTTATCAGTTGCTCGGGATACAAATCTGTTGAGCGCTGCGACTCGTCCTGTAAGACTCTGCACTTCTTTCTTCGTCGTTAGAGATCGCAACCCTAAAAGAGCTTTGATCTTTTCTGGATTTGCCTCAATGCCTCGTTGGTTGATAATGTACCCGATGAACAATCCTTCTTGTAGTCCAAATGTGCACTTCGTCGGGTTGAGCTTCATTTGGTATTTATCCAGTTGATCAAAGGTCTGACCTAAGTCAACTAGATGATCTGCAACTCTTTTTCTCTTTGTCAGCATATCATCAACATAAACTTCCATATTGCAACTGATTTTTTTGGCAAAAACCTTGTTCATCAGCCGCTGGTATCTCGCTCCTGCATTTTTCAAACCAAAAGGCATAGCATTATAACAATAAGTTCCCCTAGGGGTAATAAAAGAAGTACTTTCCCTGTCTTCAGGTTTCATTTTGATCAGGTTGTATCCAGAGTAAGTATCCATGAAGCTGAGCAGCTCGTGTCCCGAGGTAGGATCCACTAATTGATCAATTCTGGGCAATGGAAAGTGATCCTTTGGGCATGCCTTGTTGATATCGGTGAAATCAACACACATTCTCCATTTATTGTTTTTCTTCTTTACCATCACCACATTTGCTAACCAGTTTGGATATTTCACATCTTCAATGAATTGGGCTTTCTAGAGCTTCTCGACCTCCTCTTGTATGGCTTGATTCTTCTCGGGACTAAACACTCTAATTCTCTGCTTTATGGGCTTGTTCTCCTTATTCGCATTGAGCTCATGGCATAAGAAGTTGGGATCTATTCCTGGCATGTGTTCATGACTCCATGCAAAAGTTTTCTTTCTATTTCTCAAGAAAGTTATCAACTCCTGTTTTATTGAAGCATCCAACGTCGAACCTATCTGGGTTATTCGTTCAGGGTGCTCGTCATCCAGAATAACATTTTTTGTAGATTCCACCACCTGTCCTTTTACAAGTTGGGATTCATCTTTGGGATCCAGTGTTTCAATTTCTGTACCTTCATCCACCTGGTAAGTAGTAGTCTTTTTCCTTGATTCTTCAAGCTCCTCTTGCTCGACAGATGAATAATAGCATTCCCGAGCTACTTTCTGATCACCTTTCACAACTCCTACTCCAAAATTTGTTGGGAATTTTAAGCACTGATGTACCGTAGATGGAACTGCTTCGAACTTCTTCAAACCAACTCTTCCCATGATATAGTTGTAAGCTGATTGCACATTCTTATCCATCACAAAGAAGTGTATTCTTTTTGTTCGACAAGCAGGCCAAGTTCCAATGAATATATCCAACTTGATCGTCCCAAGTGGAAAAACTTTCTCGCCAGCAAAACCCAGGAGAGATCTATGATAAGGCTCCAATTGAGATAATTTTAAATTTAAACTATCAAAGCATGAGTAGAACATGATGTCTGCTAAACTACCATTATCTACCAGAACCTTTGAAATCATTACTTCTTTCATCCTTATTTTGATCACCAAAGGGTCGGCGTGAGGGTAAAAAACACCTGCAAGGTCATTTTTTGAAAAAACAATGACCAGCTTCTCTTTGTTTATCTTCCTCGGGTGATCTTCCTCAGCCAAATTTATCCGTTGAATGTATGAGCAAGCCTGAGCCTCACCGAGGTAAACTTTTCTTTCTGCAGTAAGATCTCCTCCTCCTACATCTCCGCCTGTAATAACATTACAATTAAATGTTCCGAAACGTATTGAAAATACCTCACGTTATGGTTGCCTTGGCCTTTTGGGAAGATCGGGGTCATCCTCTGTATCATCTTCATGTTCCCTCTTCTTCTTCTCCTCTGCTCGACGAGGAGATCTAGACCTCTCTCTAGTTCGATCATTATTTCTTCTTTCACCTCCACGATCAACATACTTTGCTAGTTTCCCTCTTCGGATGAGTGTTTCAATCTCGTTCTGAAGAGCTATGCAATTTTTGGTCATATGGCCATGATCCTTATGGAACTCGCAATATTCCTCCCTATTCCTCGTGTCAGGGTCTGACCTCAGTTTCTTTGAACACTTTACTTCCTCGTTATTCTTGATTTCTTCCAAGACATGATTAATACCCATTTTCAAAGGAGTATAATTATCAAATTTCTTCAGGACTTCCCATGACGACTTATTATTCTTGGAATGCTTGTCACCGCCATTGCCCTTATGCTCTTTCCTCTTGGATTTGTCGTCTTCCACCTTGGTTTCTTTATCCATATTCTTTTTCGCAGCCATAGCCTCCTCGGCATTCATGATTTTGGCTGCTTTTTCCATCAACTCTGACATAGATGTAGGTGGATCTTTTGCCAAAGTGTAATACAACTTGTTAGGCAACAACTCACTCATCAGGGCAGTTATTGCTGTCTTGTCTTCATATTCTATGACCTCCAGCTTCTCGTTATTGAAACGAGTTATGTAATCTCTAGTACTCTCACCAGATTTTTGTCTAACACTTAACAAGTGTGCTACTCTTTTTACTGGCTTTGCTCCAAAATAGAAATTGCCAATGAACAACTCGGCTAACTGAAAGAAAGTTGAAATCTTACCCCGAGGAAGATTTTTGTACCATATATGGGCAGATCCAGTAAGAGTTCCTGAGAATGCTCTGCATCTCATCTCGTCGGGGACATCATAGATGTCGGCAACAACTTGATATTGATCTATGCAAAGAATAGGATCTGTCTTTCCATCATATTTTGGGGTCACCACAAGTGCTTATAATTTCAACGGTGTAGGAAAATCCACAATGGCCGGTACAAAAGGTGTCCCTTGAAAGAAAGTTCGTTATAGGGGGTTCTTTGCCTTAGCCATTTCTCCCAATCTATCCTCTAACTGCTAAATGGAACCTTTCCACGCATCATTTCCTTCCTCGGGCCTATTAGTTCGAGCAATCGATTGTTCTGAAATAGCCTCCTGGGATCTATCTTGACGAGCAACTGGTCGTGATTGTGCTGATCCTTCCCTTAAACCTGATGGTTGTCGAAAACTCCTCGACATGGTCTTAGGTGGACTCCTATTCCTCCTAGGGACTAATCGACTGAAAGGAGATACCCTACTCAGTCTTTCCAAAGCACTGGGTCTCTCTATAGAGACAGTGATACGTTGCTCAGTATCTGTAGCCCGTATTGATGAAGTTCGCCCAGGTTGATAAGAGAAATCATCATATTCCTCATTACGATACGCATCTGTACGCCTGGATCTTGAAGACAGTAAATACGTTTGTCTCTGAGCACTTCGTTGTCCCTAATGTGTAGGTGCACCGCCATGAAGGGTTTGTATGAGTTATCGCATTGTCTCTTGCATGGCGGTTTTTCCATGAGCCAGATTTGTCATAATTTCAGTCAGATCTGGAGGTACAGAGGGATTTGGAGGATTTCCAACATTTCCAGCGTTTCGATTGTCGGATTCCGGATTATCTGCCATTGATGATGAATGATTTTTGGTGAAAAATGATAACAACAGTTGTTTCCCACAGACGGCGCCAATCTGTTGATGTAAAAAATTAGATCGCTCTAATTATTTAATCACAAATAAATATAAATGAGACAAAGAATTTTAAAGCGGTTCAGCCTTATAAGAATGTCCTACGTCCACTGTTATGTTATTGCTGAATGTTTGGGAATTCTCGATTACAAGATCTATCAAGAAATTTCCCTCAACTTGAATGAGGGTGATACAAGGTATTTATAGCTTTTAGGCTATACATGTGAAAGGGTAAACAATTAATGCCCTTTAAGAGTATACGTCTGTATGATAAGCATTCAATGAATAGTTGAAATTTTAAGTTTCTGGAAATTAATGTTGTGGTCGAGATGCAGTTCGAACCGCCTTAGTTGCTCGTCGTTCAAGAGTTCCTCGGAGTGTTGGTGTTCCTCGGAGTGTTGGAGTTCCTCGGTGTACACTTGTTGCTCGGAGTGTGTAGGACTTGGTCGAGGAAATAGACTTCCTCGTTGCTATTGTGCCACGTTGATTGACACGTGTCTTCTTATTATTCGTATATATTAGCATATTAATTTTGGTATCAACAACCCCTGAGAAAACTCACCTCGGCGAAACAGAATTTCAAAGTAAAATTTTCAATTTTATGCATCTCATCATTTTATGTGTGAATTTTGTTTTCTTTCATTTTGGTTATGTTTTTGCCCCTAAGTAGAGGAAATATATCCAGTTACATGTGAATGTTAACGTGTGAATTCACAATATAAGCCTAGAAATCAAAAAACTCTATTAAAGCTTGAGCTTCAATGGTGGATTATGCTTCCTATACTTTGAACTAGTTTAAAGTGAGGAAACTTAATCTTTGGTCCTTAGGAACCTAGGTGTAATACGTAATTGAACCAAAACCAAGATTTAATGGCCCGAATCAAAGTTTGAATTTTTTGGCCCTGAAAATTTTCGAGTTTAAATTCAAGAGTTATACTCAAGCATGATCCTTCAAACCAAGCCTGGTTGATTGTATTTTCAACATAGAATCTTACCATTACAATGTTGGAATAAAAATCATAGCTTTCAATCACTTATCCTCACGTCCAAATTTCGCCATTTTTACGTAAAATCAATAATTCAAACTAACCCACCAAAATCTTTGAAAGCAATATGGTTGGATTCCTCTTCAAAAATTACACAACTTTTATTCAGGAACCAAGTCAAATGGGTTTCTAAAATATCCCGAATTTGAGGTCAAAGTTTCAAAACCCTAAATTCAAACTATCGAAGGTTGAAGATGAAGTGGATTACATGAGCACAAATGAAGGTCAAACTAGGCGCGTGTAATGTTTGACTGAGCGCATAAAAGTGTGTCTCCAATAAAAAAATCTTATTTTTTCCAACAATTTCTATTTTTAAATTCTCAATAAAATGGCATATTACATCACCCTATTTGGATCCCCAGAATGCATAAATTAGAGAAAATCAGTTTTAAGTTTAAAAACTCAATTTTCATTTTACACATAACCCCCTAGCTAATTTTCCAAGTATTACAAAAGATTCCCAATTTTTTTCATAAATTCTTTAGGCCGAGTAAAGTCATATTTTCTTTTTCCACTAAACCCAAATCCCAATGGAAATTAAAAAAACAATATTACCTTTTAAACATTTTAAAATTCCATATTATTCCTTTCTTGATTAATTTTGCATTGCAAATTATTTTAATTATTCACTCTACAACATCACATAAGCATTAATGTAGACCTATACTAGCTACTTATACTCTCCCTGATGTATGACTATCTAGTCAACCACCATGAGATAGATGTAGAAATCTGCAAACCATTTTTTAAAGTAGTTGATTCAATTTTCAATATTAAATAATTAAACTTATGTCTTTTTACATAATTGTGTTGTTGTATCACTATGTGAAAATTTGAAATCAGGACTCATTTATGTGGTTCATATGTATCGGGCATATAGATTTTATCGATATCTCAATTGTTCTCGAAACCCGATATACCGCTATAACATATAAATTCCGTGTGCCACTAGATTCCTTTTAACCCTTAATTGTGGTGTAACCCTGCACCTATTTGGATTAATTTCAATAAACAATTTAATGAGTACCTTTTATTAGTGGAAACCCTAGTATCATACCTTACGATTTAGGGATTAGACCCCGGTATACCACGATAGTTTTAATCGTACTACAAGACTCAAATGGTGAGTGCCTAGTTATTACTTTGCTACATACGTATGAGTGCAACTCTAGCTAAGTGTACAGGGCGAATTATTATTCCTCTATTATTAAGGATTGCTTGCCCAAATGTATTATATGCTTTGGGCGATATGGTAACAACATTACTACGCAGTTGTAGTCCTTATAACTAATAATTTATGGGTTATTTTGTTATAATTTGAACCCTTATCATTGTAACCTTATATAATTAGTTGCAATGCATCATATTATTATTTTAGATATCAATAGACTTAAGTATACCCCTATTTGTTCTATGATATTTCATTTTGTTTCTATCTATAACATCCACATAACTTGATAACAGTTATATTTTGACAAATCATGTTGCTTACACCTCCTACAGAAATAAAATTATCTGTTTGGCATGTTTGCTTAGTTATTTTCCTTCCAGATGTACACTAAGCATGAATAAGATGACATGAAAGTTGCACCTATAAACTCTTACTTCATTTTACCCCCAAAAATTATTTCAATAACATACGTGTGGGCGGTAGCAAGCTATGATGGTAGACCTCGCTGGAATGTCTATACTACGACTTATCAGCTCCTATGATTCCCTTAGGTTTACTACAAGTTTCTCTTGTTATGTGTTTCATGTAAGAATGAAGATGTATTTTCATTTATTTTAGATGCATGATGTAATAAGATGCCTAGTATCCCCTATAATAAAAGCATTTAAATTTCTCTTTCCTTCCGCTATTTCTTTTACATTAGTATTCTTTGGTTACCATTAAAGCATATAATCATGGATGCGATGCCATGGTATTAGAGCACTGGCAAGTTTTATTCCTATGAAGGACAAATAAAAAGAATATTCGGTTTAGTTCTTATAAGCTTATTATACTATAAATTCATTGTTACATTTTAGAACTCATACTATTTCACAATAATGAGTATCTAGGATGACATCTATCTCGATATCTGGGGAAGTACACCCGAGATCAAACACAACTTACTTATTAGATGGATGATGGGAGAAGCTCAAGCAACCAGACAAGAAAAGCGCCTTTCTGAAGACTCTGATACATTACAATAGGTTATTCATCTTGCATGGGGTATTGTGCCAAAAATGAGATCAGAGTAACTTCTCTCGTCTCCCTGATCGATTATGGATCCTATTCACCAAATACTACTTATTTTACCCATTCAACAACTATCACCTCTTTTAATGATTATGACCCTTTAGATGCCGAACCTAAGTTTGTCCAGTTATCCGCAGATGGCTTGAAGACTGTAATATCCCGTATTTTTGAAATATTTTATTTTAATTATGGGATTTATTAATTTAAATGCGAAACTTTATAATTAATCTGGATTTAAGTAAATAATTACTAGCATGATGAGAGCTAGTATTTACTGGTGAGAATTATGTTTAAGATTACTTAGTGTGTAAAGTAATATATATAATAAGAATATTCTATAATTGTCATGTGTGAAAAATACGACAGTTACAGTACACTTAGTTGGGACGCGCGTGTGAGTCGTGTCGGGACTTAAATGAGGAATTACAATGTAATTTTTTTTTGTTATTTGGATTGTTGTTTTGAGTACAACGGTGTGTCCAGAAGGGCAAGCTAGTAAAAAAAAGTCTACTTTGGGGTTTATTTTGGAGTCCGGGGTAACTTTAGGCCAACCCAACACCCAAGAGGGGTATTTTTGTTCTTTGAAAAATTGCGATTAGTTAATGGACGAAAATTGTAGAAATATATTTGCATATATGTGGGAGAGCTAGGGTAAACAACAGGTAAACCTAAGAGAGTGTCCAAGAGGAAGAAGGAGAAGAGGTTCCTAGGAGTTCCAAGGGCAAACCTAGTCACCTTTCACCAAAAAACATCATCAACGTGTAGTTCAGGAAGAGGAGAACACATTTATACCAATTTCAAGCGACCAATTAGACTTTTGTGAAAAGGAAATTGTTTATCTTGCTTCATTTAGAGCATATAATTTCCATGTTAGACTTGTTAATGATTTACTCACGATATTATGAATTTGGGACTGAAATTGGGTATTAATCTATGATTGTGGTAAAGGTATTGCATGTAGTTGAATAACCATCTTGTGGGGCTAAATTTTTTTTTTATGTTGAAATTTTGAAATAAAATTTGGGTTTAATTTTAACTAATATATATTATATGAATTTAGGACTTTTGAGGATTTAGGAAATTAATATGAATCTATGATGAAATTGTAAGGATTTGATGTTAAAAGGTGTTAGAAAACATTCCATTACTAGTGGTTATGATTTAGAATCATTGGCATTAAGTTAGGTAATGTTTTATGTGATTTGGGTGTTGAAAAAGTTGAGAAAAAGCAGTTTTTGGAGGACAATGACAATTTGTGAAATTTTCATCCGAACGATCTATGTCATTTGAACGAGAATTCCAAAGGCCTATACAACGAGAATTCAGAGAGTATTTCGTTCAAAGTTTCATTCGAACGACCTCATTCGAACGAGATCCCAATGAAAATTCAATACTTAATTCGTACTAAGTATCATTTGAACGAGATTTCCCCCAGCTTCTAACGAGATTTTAGAAGTTCTAATTTTTCCCGGACAAGTTAAAACCTTATAAGGTTGATTCAGGGGAGATAGAATGACCTATGCTATTCTTGAGTGACTTCATTACATATTCCAGTGGTGAGATGATTATGTAACCACTAAGGGAATATGTTGGAAAAAGAGTGCCTTGTGGAATACATACGATTGAGAGATTAGTCGCACGGATAGAGTAACGTGAGTATTATAGATAATAATACTACGTATAAATTCATGGATTTTGGTTACGTTAATACCTAAATGATTATTATAGGTTATGTGTATGTACCTAATGATTGAATTATTGTGTGTATAACATACCTACGTTGCTTGCTATCGGGTGGAGGTTGCACATTATGGACGATCATATCTTGAGGAGCCTACGGGGGAATTTTTATTCAAATCACTATAACAAAGAACCTAGTTACGGGCTATCAGTGAGAAGGATAGTTTTGACGGTCATATGGGTGTGTAGGTATTTTTGAACATATAGTCCTTCATGTAATGAGCAATGCACGAGGACATGATAGCATAGTATGCATTGCACCAACGGAGCCCTAACCCAGGGGTGTTGGAATAGTCTCTCTCTCTCTCTTTCTCTCTCTCTCTCTCTCTCTCTCTATATATATATATATATATATATATATATATATATATATATATATAGAGAGAGAGAGAGAGAGAGAGAGAGAGAGATAGATAGATAGATAGATAGATAGATAGATAGATAGATAGATAGATAGATAGATAGATAGATAGATAGATAGATAAATATGTGTATACCTGTAACTTATTCTTCTGTGCGTATTTAGTAGATATGGAATTAAAGATATTTAAAAAATATCCTCAGTGAAAATAAGGAATACCTATGCTGATAATAGTTGTGTATATGAATAAATATATTTAAACATATGGTAATATGGGATATGGGTGATATGGGTAAACTCAAGAGATTGGTGTGATAATAGTCATCTTCGGGCTAGTTAGGCGGGGTATCATGACTAGAATGGGTTAAAGATGAGAGGTGAGCATCTCAAGTGAGAGTACGAAAATCTAACATGTACACAATATGTGCTATTGTTTTCATTTAAGCACTTACTAATTTTTAAATTGTTTTCAACTCGAGCTCTGGCCCATTTATTGCAAATCTCGTTTCTTTTGTCAAATTATTTTAGGTGCCCATCCATAGGGACACAAGTATAGGAGTTCCATTCATTTGACGAGTTGTAGATGCTGTGGAAGTTACAGGACTTGGTAGTAGACGCCTCAATGACTTTCTTTTCTTCATCTTGAGATATTTACTTCAGTTAGGGCATATCGCCCCTTTTTCTTATTCAGGGAGTCAGAGATTGTGGATTTATTTATTTACTTCTTCAGTCATTAGTTTATTTTGTTAGATTATTTTATTCGGTATTTAGGTTGGATTTGTTTACTCCAGTCACATTCATTATTTCAGTCATTTTATTTCTTATGAGATTAGTTGGATGGTGCATGTTTAATAATCGGTTAATTTGATTTTATGTTAATTAAAGACAAAATTTTGACATAAACCTTTTTAAATATTTGGTGGTTAGTGTTAATAATAAAGTTTTAGACAGTTATGCATATTTTGAACCAACTGGATATTCTAATTTAATTCAATAAAGGACTGATCACCAGGTATTTAATTAGGCGGGGTGTCACAGCTGGTATCAGAGCCAGGTTCTAGAGTCTTTTAGGATTTTTACAGCTTATTCAGTTTCAGCTTTGCGTTCTTCTATATAGATCCCTATTATAAGATTGTTGTATTCCTTTATTCATACGAGTTACGTTCTCCTGATATTAAGAATAATTGATGTGAATCATGTACGAGTTCGAATGAGCCTAGTACATCGAATAATATGGGACAACCAGCAAATGGCCATTGGAAGGACTGCAGGAGGAGAGGCTCGGTAAGCCATGGAGTATTCAGGAAACGGTTATCACAATAGAAGTCACCAAAATTGTTGTCTAGGTAAATGATAAACCGAAAAGAACTCGAGGACAATAAATTTCCAAACACTATATTAGATAATAGTGGTGCAAATTTAGACTCACCGAGCATAATCGATAAAGGAGATAGTCAGAATAACTCTTTCGAAGAATCACCTATATGATTTTAAGAAAAGATGAAGTGTAATGGGCAAATGGAAAAAGATAATCCAAAGGCAATAGTATAGGGTGAAGTATAGTGTCACTAAGAATTTAATTTCGGACGAATGTTTTAGCTAATAGGAGAAACATAAAGCGATGATAGCAAGTCACCACATATAAAGTGGTATGTATGGAGTTAAACGAGAGATTGAGTGAAGTTTAACTATAAGTTATACCATCTACTGTATAGACAACGACACGAATAGGATTACTAACTTATCACAAGTAGGTGAAGTGGAGACCAATCGTGAAAGATAAGTTAATTCAGTTAATTAACTTCGTAGCCAAAAAAAGGGGATATGGAGAATAACAAGGGTCCGTAAGTTGATAATGGACTCGTGGGTGAAATACCCAAGCGTGAATGGGTGATACGACTAAGGTGACTTGTGTTAGTGTTGTAAAATCCATACGTTTACAAAAGGACATCAATGCTTCAAGGATAAGGGAGCCAAGGGAATTGGAGGATATAATTAAAGAGTAACACTGAAGTTAATGGTACCAGTGTATTACAACAAGAGGGTATACCCGGTAGGGGACCCACTTAAATGCTTTAGATTATTTGAATTATTACCAAGTGACGATAGATTCAGTCAGGGTCGTCAAGGCTAGAAACAAGTTATATAAGGAATAGCGGATCCAAAGGGACAACGAGGGTAGCAATCGGCATTAAGATTACCAGGTCTGAGAGGGGGACACGCTGACATGGCCCGTAGGGCCAGAGTAGAGGATGAGCACATAAAGGTGTCCTATGGGTGATGAGTAGGACCGCCGACACTAAAATAATACACGACAAGGAAGTGAGAATAGTCGGACTGGGAAAGTAAATGGAAATGATTCCAATGGAGCATAGTAGCAGCTTAAGAGACATTCCCAGCACGAGAATCGTACGAAGAGATTCATAGCCAGAGGTTATCAACTTAAGAAATCATTGAGTTCAGGAAGGACCAACGAGGTCCTAAATAGTAATAATAACATTCCCATTACTCAAACCCTTCAGGACTGAGGAGATGGTAAGG
The DNA here is from genome assembly GCA_949130495.1 of Sambucus nigra. Classification (NCBI taxonomy): domain Eukaryota; kingdom Viridiplantae; phylum Streptophyta; class Magnoliopsida; order Dipsacales; family Adoxaceae; genus Sambucus; species Sambucus nigra. The sequence goes on from OX422209.1 coordinate 281,163,197, forward strand.
GAGGCCAGTAGGGCCAGGTCCAGAAGCAAGTGAGTTCCTCTGGCAAGTTGTTATGGTTATAAAGTGATGGGTTTCTTGAAGAAAGATTACCCAAAGTGGGATAGAGGACAACCACAAGAGGATATCGTGTATATGTAACCATTATAGTTTAATAAGGGGTCAGTTCTGGCACGAGGGTTATGCTCCGGGACCCGTTGACCATGAAAGGTAGGTGGAAAATAGAGTTAGAATAATTACCTTACCCTTATAAGTAAGGGGTGACGTTTTGGGTGACATGAGTGAGTCACAATTATTGATTATTAACACTACAATTCGAGTGTGCATCAAGTTTAGTGGGTGAAATGGTGATAGTAGCCTTATTGTGTATATGATTACCATTGGGTAGCGAGACTGTTGGTGTCGCTTGTAAAGGAGGAGCAGGCATAGACATTAAGAAAGTTTTTGTATTACGTAATGATTTTTGCACCTTTTGGGTGTTATAATAGCAAAACATATTATTATTATATTGTGTAGTGACTGGATACCGAGGGTTTGAGTGGTAGTAAACTATTAGTAAGACTATCGTACTCGATATTTTAAGGTAAAAAATATGACTTTGTGAAGCATCACCTGAAACATGGTTGAGCCTATATATATATCGTATTGTATCATAGACTTAGGTGAGTATGTTACCTTACTATATTCGATCCTGGCGAGTAGGGAAATTTATTGATGTGATTCAGAGTATATTAAATTATTATCGAGCGGAGATATAGCTCGTTAATTACATATAGTGCTGAGAACTTTGTGATAGTGGGGGAGCCATGTTAGAAGTCTTCTTAGAGACATGAGAGTGGACAAGTAAACTTTTTTCCGCAAATGGAAATTCGGGGGTACATGTTATGGACTAAGCGCTTAACAGATCTTGACGACAAGCAAAGTTAGATAGTAGTGTATCAGGGGGGGTTGCTTGTTTGGATTTCGCTTTACGAGACATCCCACACATGAAACTTAGCGAACGTTGGAAGTTTGGAGATGTTTTTTCTTTAGTACATGGGGTTGGTACCGTAGTGATTACACGTATATGTAGTTATAATATTGAGTTAATAGTTAGAACAAAAATTAATGAAGGTAGAGTAGTATTATGTTAATATGTGAAAATGTTATTAATCGTTGACACCACGAGAAGACCAGTGGGACAACATAAGATATAATTAAGTGGAAAATGTGGGGTAGCTTAGTTTGACCTTACCATATAGTTATGCCAAGTATGCAAGGCGTAGTTTGAGATGAATGTAACATGTCTAGTATAGTTGTACAGAAATGCACAAAGTATATGGTGTATGGGCGCCCTTGTTAAGCGTATCTTCAATAACATTTATGGGGAAAATACGTGGAAATGTGAGAATACACGTATATGTATGGATAGATATGAGGAAGAATTAGAATGAGGCAAAGGGGAATGGAATTTCATAGTGGGAACGGGAATCAGTAGAGATCAAATAGTAGAAGGATACAAAATTTCATAATAGTGTAAAGTGCAAGAAATGTACGATGTAGATTCTCGAGAATAATCAATAGTCGCTCGGTACAGAGGAGTAATATGACGAGAGCTACATCATAAAAAATTTAAAAGATTTAAAAGTCTCTCACGAGTAGTCAATGATTGCAAATATCTCCCAGTAATAAATAGATCACCAGTTTTAATGGTAGAGTATAGATCGTCGGACTAAAAACTACCATTTATGAAGGGACATGGGGAACAATGTAATGTTCCAAAAATGTAAAAAGAAGTGGAAATATATGTGTTATGAGCGCTAATCACTCAAGGAGTTGACACTTGAAGATGTTGGAAAAAAAAATACAGGGGAAATGCTTTGGCCATGCATAAGGAGGTTCATATCAGTGACAAAAACAGAAGAAAAATTACAAGGTGTCGTGTAACAACCAAGGTTAATTGATCAGAATGATAGAATAATTTGATATGTGATGACTAAAGAGAATTAGTCACTACAATGGAAAGGTAAGGGAATACCATTCAACTAAAGGGTGTTGTTAGTAGAGTGACACTGAGATAATGAAAATTCTATGGGTGCCACTCGATAGTGTGCCCGACTAGGACAAGATTTTGTGTCCAAATTTTAGGAGAGCTTCTAGAAGGCCATGGGTATGGAGTTACGATTGAGTTTGACCTATCATCAAGAGACTAATGGGCAGACCGAATGAACATATCAGATGTTATAGGATATTATGTTGATGTGTATCCTTGATTTTGGCGGGGGCTAGGAGCAATATCATCCACTGGTGGAGTTTGCTTATAATAAATCCTATCAGTTTACTATTGGCATTACTCAATTCGAGGTGTTTTATGCTAGGATTTGTCGTTCTATAACTTATTCTCTAGAGGTGGGAGACAATAATCTATTTGGGCCAAAGGTGATTCAGGATACCTCGGCTAGGATTGAGATGATTTAAAGTTGTATTTGTGTTGCTTAGGATAGACAGAAGATCTACTCTAATCCTAAGAGGTTCTTCATGGAGTTCAATGTGGGGGACCAAGTGTTGTTACACACATCTCCTATGAAGGGGGTAATGCAATTTGGGAAGAAAGGGAAGTTGGCACTGAGGTAAGTATGGCCATTCCCTATTATTGAGAGGATTGGGCCAGTAGCTTATAGACTTGGGTTACCATTGCACTTGCATAAGATTGATGACGTGTTCCATATTTTTTCGCTAAGGCGATATCTTAGGGATGACATGGCCCACACTCATATTGATTTAGAGGAGAGTGACCTATAGCCCGATAGTTTTTTCGATGAGGGGCCAATTTCTATCCTAGATCGTAGAGAGAGGAAATTGATGTCAAAGGTAGTGTCGTTAGTACGTGTTCAATGGCGGCATCATAATGTCGAGGTGTCCACCTAAGAGCACGAGGATAAGATGTGCGATAAGTATCCAGAGTTGTTCCTACTAGGTATACCGTTATTATTTTTACGTTTTTCCAAACTTCGGGACGAAATTCCATTATTAGGGGGAAGTACGTAATACCCGGTATTTTTACAAGATTTTATTTTAATTAGGGGATTTATTAATTTAAATGGGAATTTTTATAATTAATCCGGATTTAAGTAAATAATTACTAGTGTGATGAGAGTTATTATTTATTGGTGAGAGTTATGGTGAATATTAATTAGTGAGTAAAGTAATATATATAATGTGAATATTATATAATTGTCGTGTGTGAAAAATACGGGAGTTACAGTATACTTACTTGGGACGCGCGTGTGAGTCATGTTGGGACTTAAATGAGGAATTAAAATGTAATTTTTTTTATTCAGATGGTTGTTTTGAGTACGCCAGTGTGTCTAGAAGGGTCGAGATAGTCAAAAAAGTCTACTCAGGGGTTTAGTTTGGAGTCTGGGGCAGCTTTAGGCCAACCCGACACCCGGACGAGGTATTTTTGTCCTTTGAAAAATTGGGATTAATTAAGGACAAAAATTGGAGAAATATATATGCATGCACATGGGAGAGTTAGGGTAAATAACTGATAAACCCAAGAGAGAGTCCAAGAGGAAGAAGGAGAAGAGTTTCCTAGGAGTTCTAAGGCCTAACACAGTCACCTTTCACCAAAAAACATCATCAACATGTTGATCGGGAAGACGAGAATGCATCTACACCAATTTCAAGTGACAAATCAGGCCTTCTTAAAAATGCAAGTGTTTATCTTGCTTCATTTAGTTCATATAATGTCCATGTTAGACTAGTTGAAGATTTACTCATGATATTATGAATTTGGGACAGGAATTGGGTATTAATCTATAATTGTGGTATAGGTATTGCATGTAGTTGAATAACCATCTTGCGGGGATAAGAAATATGGGTTTTATATGTTGAAATTTCAAAATCAAATAAGGGTTTGATTATGACTAATGGTGATTATATGAATTTAAGGCTTTTTTGAGAATTTAGGAAATTAATCTAAATCCATGATGAAATTGTAAGGATTTGATGTTAAAAAGGTGTTAGAAAGAATTCAATTACTAGTGGTTATGATTTAGATTCATTGGTTTTGAGTTAGGTAAAGTTTTATGTGATTTGGGTGTTGAAAAAGTTGAGAAAACACATGGTTTAAAGGATAAGGACGATTTGCAAAATTTTTGTGCGAATGGCATGTATCGTTCGGACGACTCATTTGAATTATAATTCTAATGACCTATCCAATAACAATTTTGAGAGTATTTCGTTCAAAGTTTCGCTTGTACGGCCTCGTTTGAACTAGATTCCAATGAAAATTCAGTCTTTAATTCATTCAAAGTTTCGTTTGAACGAGATTTGCCCCAGCTTCTAACGAGATTTTAAAAGTTCTAATTTTTTTCCTCGACAAGTTAAAACCTTATTCTTAAGTGACTTCATTACATATTCTATTGGTGATATGATTGTGTAACTACTTAGGGAATATATTGTAATAAGAGGGCCTTATGGAATACATATGATTGAGAGACTAATCATACGGATAGAGTAACGTGAGTATTACAGATAATAATACTATGTATAAATTCAGGGATTTGGGTTACATGAATTCCTAAATTATTATTATAGGTTGTGTGTATGTATCTATTGATTGAATTATTGTGTGTATACCATACCTACACTGCTTCCTTTGGGGAGATTTTCATTCTTATCACTAAAACATAGAACCTAGGTAGGAGCTATCAGTGAGAACGATAGTGTTGACGGTTATATGGGTGCGTAGGTATGTGCGTAACCCATTGGCTTGGAAGTATGTCCGCCTCCCATATGTGTTTTTTTTTATAGTTATCGAGAGATTTAATATATAGTCCTTCATGCAATGAGAAAAGCACCGGGACATGATAGTAGAGTATGCATTGCAGTAAGGGGGCCTGACCCAGGGGTGCTAGAATAGTATATATATATATAAAGAAGAAAACTTATGTATGTCATAAGATTAGTTGATGATGCCATCAATATGCATGTTTTCCTGCAATACCCATTTTATCCCTTACAAATTTGGATTCCCCCTCTTTTATTACTTCCCAAACTTACACTTTAATTCAAAATTAGGGGTATTTTCATCAAAACATGTTCATCAATTTGTCCACACTTTCTCATTACCCCCACAAAAACCTCGCATTCTCTACTTCTATCCCGTTCTCTCTCATCAGCAACCCCAAGAAAACTCTACCTCAAACATCAACACTCACCCCACTATTCAACCGCTGTCGCCCCTTCCGCTCCTCTCATCACGTAGTCGTTCCTTAGTTTTGATTGGTTTATATTCTATTTTTAGTTTTCGATTTTAGGTTTAGTTATTGATTTTGGGTTTAGTTTCTGATCCAAAATGTATCCACCATGTTTTTAGTCAAGTTTTACACCATGTTATTGATGAAATGCCCCTGCCATTTTGGTTTGAAATTAAAGACTTTGAACAATACCTTTTGTTTTTGAACTTCCTTGCAGATCTAATATATTCGATTTTGGTACTTTTTTGGATTTTTGAAATGACGATTTTGGGTTCCAAGGTCAGGTCTCACTTCTTTTTGTGGGTATAGATACATTAATAATTTGGGGGTTTGGTTCCTTTTTTTCATGTTTATTGTGTATATATTGTTAATTTATGGAACATGAGATTTTATTTTGGTCTTTTATAGATTTGAATCAATATGAAATACGAAGCTAATGCTGGTGAAGATCTCAGTCAAGAATCCTACAAATACATGTCTCGGAGCTTAGTAACTTGACGGAATCTAAACTTTTACATTTTCATTTTTGTTTGACATAATATCCTTTTCTGATTTTCGAAATGCTTAGGTTGATTTTGGTGGAGATATATGGATTATTTCATAAGAAGCTAATGGTGGTGACGATTTATAGTTAAATTAGTGGTTTAAAGTTTATGTAATTGTTAGCTTGTTTTTTTTTCATTTGATTGTTTGATTTATTTACAATCACTAACTTTGTTGTTTGTTTGTTGACAGATGATATGGAAATTTTACTTTGTTGTCTCCTAAATATCTTGGTTGTTTGTTTGTTGTATTTTAGTTTGGTGGTGATTGACAATAATATGAATATGGTAGTTGGATTTTTCTATGTGTATCACTCTATATAAGTTCTCAAAACTACTATTGATGCTATCAATATGCAATTTTTATTATTCAAGGCTTCAGGTTATTGTTTAGCCTGATTGAAGATGTGATAATTTTTTTAGTTTTATTTTCAAATATTATTCCTAATCGAGATATAAAGTCTTGCAATAAATTAGTTTTTTTTGTGGGAACTAATATTTCACCCTATTTTTTTATGGAAGTATGGTTGTTTCTAATTTAAAATGTCATTGGATTGCCAAGGTAATACTAATTACGTCGTATAAATCATTATGTGATGATGTGTATTTGTTACTGATTTGGTTATTTTTGTGGTTGTATTTTCAGGTTTGTTGTGGTGATATATCACATGGGTTCACAATAGATGCGAGAAGTGCAGTAAAGATAGGTACATTAGGGGTGTAATAAAAAGTGTGTCATAATCTATTTGAAACCTTGTTAACGTATTCTCTCCCTTTACCTACATCTCCGGCCTATATGTTGTAAACTTGGATATTACACATCTTCAAATGGAAGTTCAATAGTATAACCTTTCATTTTAGATTAAATGCCACCAGTTTCATTTTCAAACTTAGTCCTATTTGGGTTGATGAGCTTCTAATTAATGCATCACAGCATAATCATCATCAATTTCATAATGGATTTCAAAATTCGGTTCCCTATTTTCTTCGAACTCGAACAACTCTCCATCTAAGAAGAAAATGTCTTTATTCTTAAATCTTGAATGATTGTTGAAAAATAAGCTCCAATAGTTCGTTCGTTAGATGATTTTATCTACTAATCAAATCGTGAATTTCAAATGTTCCCAAATAGAAAGAAAAGAACACTGAGAATCATATGATTTTCTTCCTAACAAGTCTTTGTAAGAATTCCCCGATTCAAAATTACACTCTGAATTCATTAAGTTTTGTTTAGTTCACCTCCAATTTTTGTGTTGATATTTGTGGTTCGAGGAATCTTTACCGAACCTATAGTCCCCTCTACATTGATGTGATGTATTAGGACAAGATAGCAGAGTAATGCAGCACCGCAACTATGTCTCGGGGTGCAGTATAGTATATATATAATATAGTGAATATATATATATATATATACATGTGATGATAACTACTATGTGGCTAAAGTAAAAATGTAATATAGTTATGTATGAAAACACATAGTTGAGTGGATAAAGTAAAAATGTAATATAGTTATGTATGAAAACACATAGTTGAATTGAATTAATAAGGGACTTATCCATGTTGAATGTATATATATATATATATATATATATATATATATATATATATATATATATATATATATATATATATATATATATATATATATGTGTTTATAAGATCATTATATGTATTATAGTATTAATACGTGGGAATAATTTGGGCTATTAAGAATGGATACATGTGGTTAATCTAGTTAGCGTGGCAACTATAACTAGGATGTCCTAGAGGTACGGTAAGAGTGTACACTAGATGAGAGGTGAGGATTCTCAAGAGAGTGACGCATACTAACATGGTTGTGATATTAGTCAGTAAGCATTTTAAATACTTGCTAAACTATTTTTAAAACTGTTTTACACTCGGGCTATGACCCGTAATCTGTCATTTCTTTCTCTCTTGTATATATATGAATGTATTACAGGTGCCCAGCCACAGGGGCTTCATTCTTTGGTTCATTGGATTTGATGTGCTGCAGCTTATGTGGGAGTTGCGGGCCCTTGCTTTAGACGACTTCGTCATTGAATGAGTTCCTACTTTAGATCTTCATAGTTAGGGCATGTGTCGCCCGATTTCCTATTCCATTTAGATCTTGTCAAGGATTTATGTTCATTTATAATTTCGGTATTCAATACTCCTTAGGACTTAACTCTTGTCAAGATGATTTCTTTTATGGTTCTTATACATGGTTTGGATTATATCGATGGGTTAATTCTTTTGTGTAAATTGCCATCCTTAGTATTTATGTGAGTCTTAACTGTTGGGTATTAAAATGGTTTTCATATTGGTATTTATGAAAGGCAAAATGAGACTTTAAATTGTTTTGACACTTAGCTTAATTATTTAGGGTGTTTGTATTGGTAATAATTACTTTACGACATTGATGCTGAGAATGAACCAACTGTTCACCTTGATTCGAATTTAATAAATGACTGATCACCCGGTATTTAATTAGGCAGGGTGTTACAGTGAATTTCAAATGTTCCCAAATAGAAAGAAAAGAACACTGAGAATCATATGATTTTATTCCAAACGAGTCTTTGTAAGAATTCCCCAATTGCAAATTACACTCTAAATTCATTATGTTTTGTTTAGTTATTTTCGTTAACACAAACAATTAATCTCATTACATGGAAAAAATCACCACTGTTAATTGCATAGGATAATTTTTTTATTATGTGCGATTTCATAAATTTCCTAACTTGATATATCTTTTATATTAGAGCTATACATGTTTTGTTCGTACACTATATATTGTTGCGATTTCATCATCGTATAATGCAATGTTAGTATATTGTATGTTAGTAGTCTGTATATTTTCACGATTTACATTACTAATTTTCTATTTGGCTACTAATTTTGGTTATATGAAACCTATTGATTCAGTTCCCTGAGTTACCATTTGATTATATGCAACTTACAAATATTTGATCATGACATATTGGATCATTTGATCCCGCACGACTTACTGATTCAGGTCCCGGAGTTGGAATTTGAATTGAATTGTACCATATAGTTCGAATGATGACATATAGTTTGTAAGGGACTTGAATGGTACCACCCCCATTGGTATTTGATTTCGTACATGGCTTACTAATTCAGGTCCATGTACTAACTCATGAGCCACATCACATATAGGATCATGAGAAATTAATACCCCAGTTGTACCAACTCAGGAGCCGGATCTTGCATCATGACAAGAATAGCTTTTGTAAAGGACTTGGATGAGGAGTTCATCAGGTCAGTTTCTCCATCATTTCATTTACATGAGGTGAGTGTTTTTTTATAGATTAGAGTTTTTTTAGTAATTTTTTTATAATTTAAAACGCGTGACCTTTATTGTTTCTCTCTCTTTAAGTCTCAAATATTCTTCGAAACCTCTCTCTCATTTTGATCGCAGTTGCCTCTCTTCTAAACTACCAGGCGAAGGTGAGGGTGTGCAGCCTTAATCCAAGCTTGTTGTCGTCACCATTTTCACCCTCAACATGGGGGCTGTGTATATATATTGTTACTTTATGGAACACGAGATTTTATTTTGGTCCTCTATATATTTGAATTAATATGAGATACGAAGCTAATTCGGGTGAAGGTCTCAGTCAAGAATCCTACAAATACATGTCTCAAAGCTTAGTAAGTTGATCGAATCTAAACTTTTACATTTTCATTTTTGTTTGACATAATATCCATGTCAGATTTTGAATATGCGTAGGTTGATTTTGGGGGAGAGATATGGATTATTTCATTAGAACCTAATGGTGGCGAGGATTTATAGTTAAATTAGAGGTTTAAAGATTATGTAATTGTTAGCTTGATTTTGTTTTTCATTTCATTGTTTGATTTATTTACAGTCACTAACTTTGTTGTTTTTTTGTTTACTGATGATATAGCAATTTTACTTTGTTTCCTCCTACATAACTTTCTTGTTTCTTTGTTGCATTTTAGTTTTATGTTGATTGACAATAATATGATTATGGTAGTTGGATGTTTCTATGTGTATCACTCTATATAAGCTCTCAAAACTACTGTTGATGCTATAAGTTTCCAATTTTCATTATTCAAGGCCCTCTACATTGTTATTTAGGTTACTGTTTAGCTTGATTGGAGATGTGATAATTTTTTTAGTTTTATATTGAAATATTATTCCTGATGGAGATACAATGTTTTGTAATAAATTAGGTTTTTTTGTGGGAACTAATATTTCACCCTATTTTTTTATGGAAGTATGGTTGTTTCCAATTTAAAATGTCGTTAGATTTCCAAGGTAATACTAATTACGTCGTATAAATCATTATGGGATGAAGTGTATTTGTTACTGATTTGGTTATTTTTGTAGTTGTGTTTTCGAGTTTGTTGTGGTGATATATGACATGGGGTCACAATAGATGTGAGAAGTGCAGTAAAGATAGGTACTTTAGGGGTACAATAAAAAGTGTGTCATAATCTATTTGATACCTTACTAACATATTCTCTTCTTTTAACTACATCTCCTGCCTCTATGTTATAAACTTGGACATTACAAATCTTCAAATGGAAGTTCAATAGTATAAGCTTCCATTTTAGATTGAATGCCACTAGTTTCATCTTCAAACTTAGTCTTATTTGGGTTGATAAGCTTCAAATGGATGCTTCACAGCACAATCATCATCAATTTCATAATGGATTTTAGAATTTAGTTCCCTATTTTCTTCAAACTCGAACAACTCTCCAGCTAAGAAGAAATGGTCTTTAATCTTTATTCCTGAATGATTCTTGAAAAATAAGCTCCACTTGTGCGTTAGTTAGTTGATTTCAGCTACTGATCAAATCGTGAATTTCAAATGTTCCCATATAGAAAGAAAAGAACACTGAAAATCATATGGATTTCTTCCTAATGAGTGTTTGTAAGAATTCCCCAATTGCAAATTACATTCTGAATTCATTAGGTTTCATTTAGTTATATTCGGCAACACAAACCATTAATCTCATTAAAAGGAAAAAATCACCACTTATAATTTCTTAGGATATTTTTATTTTATATTTTTATTATGTGCGATTTCATAAATTACCTAACTTGATATATCTTTTAAGTTGGAGCTCTATTAGTTATGTTCGTACAATCTATATGGTTGCGCTTTAATCAGAGCATAATACAATGATAGTATACTATATGTTAGTACTTTGTATATTGTCATAATTTACACAACTATTTTTCTATTTCTCTTCTAATTTTGGTTATATGAAAACTTAATAATTCAGGTCCGTGAGTTACTATTTGATTATATGTAACTTACAAATATTTGATCGTGACATATAGGATCATTTGATCCCACACGACTTACTGATTCATGTCCCTGGGTTGGTATTTGAATTGAATTGTACCATATAGTTTGAATGATCACATATAGTTTGTAAGGAACATGAATTGTACCAACCTCAATGATAGTATACTGTATGTTAGTAATTTGTATATTGTCACGATTTACACAACTATTTTTCTATTTGGCTACTAATTTTGGTTATATGCAATTTACTGATTTAGGTACCCGAGTTACTAATTTTGGTTATATGCAACTTACAAATATTTGATCGTGACATATAGGATCATTTCATCCCACAAGACTTACTCATTCAAGTCCCTGAGTTAGTATTTGAATTTAATCGTACCATATAGTTTGAATGATCACATATAGTTTGTAAGGGACTTGAATTGTTCCCACCCCAATGGTATTTGAATTGGTACATTACTTACTGATTCAGGTCCGTATACCAACTCAAGAGCCACATCATTTATAGGATCATGAGAAATAAATACCCTAATTGCACCAACTCAGGATCCAGATCTTGCATCATAAAAGGAATAGCTTCTGTAAGGGACTTGGCTGAGGAGTTCATCATGTCAGTTTCTCCATCATTTCAATTATATGAGGTGAGTGTTTTTTTAAAGATTAGAGTTTTGTTAGTAATTTTTTTATAACTTAAAACGTGTGACCTTTATTGTTTCTCTCTATTTAAGTCTCAAATATTCTTCGAAACCTCTCTCTCTCATTTTGAACGTAGTTGCCTCTCTTCTAAACTACCAGGCATGGGTGAAGGTGCGGGGCCTTAATCGAAGCTTGTTTTCGTCACCATTTTCATCCTCATAGTGGGGGGTATGGTTTTGTGCATGCGTATCAGTAGGTTCAAGGGGGTGGGTACTGTTGGGTAGACGATGCGCGTGGGGAGTTATGGTAGATGGGGTTTGAGGTTATCTTGGTTTGAGAGTGGTAGGGGAAATAGTAGGTGGGATCAGGTCAGTGGGTTAGGAAGCAGGGGTTATTGGGTATGTTGTTTCGTGTGTGCATGTGTTGGGGTCAGAAGGTTAGGATCATAGGTAAGGAATTGAGTGGGGGTAGAGTGATTTAGGGTATGTGTATGTCCTTTACTGCAAAACTCTAATGAAGTACATAAAAGGTTGTTAGTGTCATTTCGTATGTGTTATTTTGTCTGTGCGATTTGTATTTTATCAACATAAATGTTATTTCAATGAACAAACTGGTGCCTCCGCCGAAGGAGTTTCTCGTCGTGAAACATCTCTCAGGAACTCATTGGAGCTGCAAAATCTGTAATATTGGAGTTGCCAACTTAACAGATTGGAGCTGCAATATCTGAAGGTACTTTTCTCTTTTTATTTTCATTAATAATTATACACTCCCAGTTTTAATAACATTTTCTAATCTTCCGGATCCAACTCCTCCCTCTGGCATTAGTAAAGAGTAGATCACTAACTCAAGTTTGAATTGATGAACTTAGAAGTAGACAAACAGTAAACGATAGACAAACAGTAGATAATAACATGCATGTTCCCCCAAACTAATAAGCATACATTGAATTGATGACAATGTAGACTTTGGTGGCCATTAAATGTTATATTATACTTTCGATATACAAATTGTATACTGTTAAAACATAATCTACTTAGAATAGTACATGTAGAGAAGTACACAATGTATATTGTCCATACATTATGTATTGTTCTATATAGATTAATCTTAATATTATATAGATTATATAATGTATAATGTCCATAGAAGTACATATCTATCATTCATTCTCTTTATGGATTTTGGAAGATATTTTTTTATTGGACTCAAAAGATTAATAATGTATCTTTTTATTGATTACTTTGTACGTTAAAATGGCATGTTTGGTGTTTTCATCATAGCTTTGTTTTAAAAAATTTAATTTATCGTAAAAATATAATAAATTGACTTTATTTTGTCTCATCTTCAATAAAAGAAGTAAATACAAGAAAAACGCATAGTTCAACTACATGTGTTGTCACCTTTGTCCCATTTTTGCCTTTTTATTGGTTTTGTGATAACACGTGTTCATTTTGTTCAGAACAATTCATATCTTTTTTTTAATTCATATGTTTTTTTATATGATCACATGATTGATGTAGGAAGAGTTGCAGGGTGGGCAAATCTACTTTTGGGCATATGATGAGCTGAAACGCATTTAAAGAGTGAGCTCATTGTCCGACGGGGCCTCTATAAGTCGGAGAGCTGATCTGATGAGACTGAAACTAATCTCCTTGGAAGCAACCATTTGGATTGTCATCTCTTGGCATATTACATTGCCCCCTTTGAATTGGCTAATGGAGTTTCTTCTTCTTTTATAGTTTATTGTGATTATAGTGTTATATTTATTGCTCGAAATGGAACATAAATGTTGAACATGTGAATTGTTGTCCTAAAAAACCTCATATCGAACTATGTACCCCATCAATTTGTTAATACGTTAATGATAAATAACATTTTCAAACAGACTATTATGATTGTTGTTGTTGGAGTATGTTTTTTTTCTTACACAGAGTGGATAGTCCCTTAAACAAAGGAAATTGTGGCCAATGTTTTTAAAATTACAGTTTTTTTTGTTGCGGAACAATTTTTTTTCCGTTTTGGAATTTGGAAATTTTTGTCGTTTTGCGTTTATGTACTTTGAAATTTTTTGTCATTTTTCTAAATTGTCTACACATGTGTGTTGTAAATCAAGCTTTATGACTTAAATTTACAGGATTCAATACTTTCAAAATTCACACATATAATATATAAGACATTTATTATTTACATTTTACACGAGTTAATACTTTTTAAACCTTTCTACGTGCCTTCAGGCACGGGCATACCCTAGTGTGTGTGTGTGTATATATATATATATATAAAGATAAAGATAAATACATGTACACATGTTACTTATTCTTCTGTGCGTGTTTAGTAGATATGGAATTAACGATATTTAAAAAATGGAATACCTATGAGGATAGCGGTTGTGTATATGAATAAATATCCTTAAACATATGGTAACACGGGATACAGGTGATAAGGGTAAATGCATGAGATTAATGGTGTGATAACCGTCATCTTCGGGCTATTTAGACGGGGTATCGTGACTAGAATGGGTTAAATATACGCGTTAGATGTGCACATTAGATGAGAGATGAGCATCTCAAGTGAGAGTACAAAAATCTAACATGTACACAATATGTGCTATTGTTTTCATTTAAGCACTTACTAATTTTTAAACTGTTTTCAACTCGAGCTCTGGCCCCTTTATTACAAATCTCGTTTCTTTTGTCAAATTATTTTAGGTTCCCATCCATAGGGACACCAAGTATAGGAGTTACATTCATTTGATGAGTTGTAGATGCTGTGGAAGTTACAGGACTTGGTAGTAGACGCCTCAATGACTTTCTTTTCTTCATCTTGAGTTATTTACTTTAGTTAGGGCATGTCGCCCCTTTTTCTTATTCAGGTAGTCAGAGATTGTGGATTTATTTATTTACTCCTTCAGTCATTGGTTTATTTTGTTACATTATTTTATTCAGTATTTAGGTTGGATTTGTTTACTCCAGTTACATTCATTATTTCAGTCATTTTATTTCTTATGAGATTAGTTGGATGGTGTATGCTTAATAATTGGCTAATTTGATTTTATATTAATTAAAGACAAAATTTTAGCATAAACCTTTTTAAATATTAGTTGGTTAGCGTTAATAATAAAGTTTTCGATAGTGATGCATATTCTGAACCAATTGGATATTTTGATTTAATTTAATAAAGGACTAATCACCTGGTATCTAATTCGGCAGGCTGTCGCAAAGGCATGCGATAGAATATGGATATAAATCAATAAAGTGTGGTTATGCCAATAGAAGACTCCCATATTCCACAATGACAATAGTAGATGACCTAATCATTCTTTTGTAGTATCTAATCGTTCTTTTCTTAAAAAATAGGATCCTATGGGTATGTACTTTCTTTATTTTTTTAAAGTTGACTGCATAAAAATATGTGTAAGGACATTATTTCCATAGTTCATAGTTTACATAGGATATATCATATACAGCTACAACTGCCGAGGAAGCTGACGTTCATTTATTCAAGACGATGGATCCGAATTTAAAGCACACTTCAACATATGATGAACATGAGGTACAATTTCATTTGATAGTGTTTAACTTTGTTAAATGGTTTACATTTATATTGGGATACTTTCGAAACTAATTTTAAATAAAATGAGGCAATTGTTTCTATGTCAAAATATTTTTTCAAGGCCTGTAGACAAGATTAAAAATAAAATTTTCTCGCTCCTATCGTTCAAATGACAATTCAATGTCATCAAAGGATAGCTTCGTACGACAGGCAATGTCGTTTAAAGGGTCTTTTTAAGCTTGCATCAAATGAACCCGTACGATTTTAGTTTTTCACTGGTCGTTTGTAAGGTCATTACTAACGACATGAGACGGTGAACAAACGACACGATAATGTCATTTGAAGTCGGTCGAATGACCTGCGACGTATTAATTTTTTATTTAGCTACGAATACCTTCTTTGGAGACCTATTTCATTAAAACATTTTGCAAAATGAAATTCATCTTTGCATACCTTTTAATCTTCAAAGTTTAGGGCTTTTTTATTTTTGATTCAGAAAATTAAATCCTAATTGTTTGTGAATCAATTTGTGGAACCAAAATACTTTTATTGAAGTTTTTTTCTTGTGGAGTGCCATCTCTACACCTATATTGGTAGCTCTTGAGGGAGTTACTTGCTGATGATTGCGATCACTTAGGGATACTCGACGGTGCTCCTAGCAGGAGATTGAGTTACGGTTCTTATGGGTTATTTCGGGTGTATACTGATGATTTCGAGTTTCTGGCTTATGTGATTTTGTTGTGGTAAATTCATTCAAAATTTATGTAAGTGTATTGTATGTTACGATTCGCAAACATTTACAAAAATAAAGGTTTTGCCCTTTCGAGGGATTTTCCTTTAAACTAGTGTGTCCAACAATTTGTGATTGTTTTTTATGTCATGACAAATTTATTCACCTAGATGCATGTTTAAAGGTTTAATTAATTTGGTTAAAAATTTATATCAAATCAAATAAGTTTAAAGTTTGGAATTTTTTGAATTAATCATTTAATCGATTTCATGCACCACGTCAAAATAAGCATGGGGTGTTCTACAACTTACCCATGAAGGCACGAATGCAGTGAAAGAGTCCAAATTGAAAATTTTAACCACTCAATTTGAAACATTTACCATTATTGAATTTGATTTTTTCGATGAGTTTTATTCATGTTTGTCTGATATTGTCAACACTAGTTTCAATCTTGGTGAACATATTCCTGATGCACGAGTTTATTAAAAAGATTTTGAGATCATTGCCTAAATGTTTTATCCCGAACGTCACTGTGTTGAATTCCTTAGGACATTTGAGAAATCTAAATTTAGAAGAACTTGTAGGAGATGTCCAGACATATGAAATTGACATGTTTCCTGACACTGTCAAGCCTAAGGATATAGCGATAACACTTAAAGCCCGGTCTAGAAAAGTGAGGAAGAGTCGAGGAGAGAGAAGCAAAAGAAAGTAAAAGTTGGTGAGTCCGAGTCTGAGGATGAGTTTGATTTTTATGATGTGTCCATCATTGATAAAAAATTTGAAAAATTTCTCCAATTTTCCTAAGAAAATTGGTCCAATAAAAATTTTTTTGAAAAAAATAAAAATAAATAAGAAGCCAAAGAGAGTGGTGAGAAAGATAAGGAGGAAGAAGAGATATGTTTTAAGAACGATGGAAAAGTAAACAAAGCATCTTAATGTCCCACTATGCATAAGATAAAGGGAAAGTAAATTGCCATGCAAGCCTCTCTTAGTGATAGTGACAAGGAAGTGAATGATTCTGGGGATGAGCCATCACATGTTATGTGTGTTGCTTTCATGGAAAATCACGTGAGTACACTTAGTTTGTCCCATGACGATGAGGATACTTTGGTACATGAGACCCCCGGTGATGATTTGAGTGTTTCAAGTGAGTGTGAGAATTCGGGCGAAAGTGAACTCCAAAATGCATTTATAGATTTATACGTCGAGTCCTCAAAGACGAATAAGTTGAATAAGGAGTTAGGTCTTAGGTGTTAGATTTGGAGAGAGGGAGATAGATATTTTTAGGGGACTTGAGATGTTGGCGAGTCAACCCGAGAAGGTGAAGGTTAATTTGAGTGAGCAGTTGATCCTCAGAGGTCGGGAAAAGTGTGAACTTGAAGCACTTGTGGTCCAACTCGAGAGAGATCTTGAACGATCTTGGGAGGTAAAGGTCACTATAGAGGATACATCAAAGAAAGTAGGAAAGATTCTCCTTGGTCTCGCTTTGGGTAATGCTGAGAGATCATGCGTCTGCTTCCCATGTTGCACGCATGCGAGTTCCCAATTTGTTATTAATCCTCATGTCTCTCAACGTAACCCACTTAGGTGTCCCATTCGAGATAGAAGAGTGCATCCTAGACATATTTTAAGAGGTGTTACTTGGCCCGTGTATGTTTGTTCCCATTGTAAGATAAAAGGACACCTTAGGGAATTTTATTTTAAGTTACTTAGTGATACGGAGGTAATATTGCGTATTTCACCCGTTAACCTACGCGTTATTAGCCCCCTCAGGTATCTTATTCCCTATATTTATGCTCGTTAACCGGACAACCCTCGGATTTCTATGATAACATGTTTTGCAGGGGTTAATTGAGCTTTTGTAGGTATTTGGATGCTAAGTGTGAAGTCCGGATGCGTTTCGCTCAATTTCCGTACACAACCGCACGCGCAAGGGCATATTAGTCTTTTGACAGCTTGGGCACCTGGCCCGACATCTACACGGAAGTTGTAGCCCTCCTCGCTAGCTTCGCGTGGCCGTGAACGGTGCGCGATTCCGATGCATAACGACAAAGTTACGTCGATTTGAGCGACGTTGGATTGTATGCCAAAACAGGGGAATCTGCATACTGCCTGCTTGATCGATCGATCGACCATAAGGGTCGATCGATCGACCCTTCTTATTTTTGCCACGAATTACACTGTCGATCGATCGACACTAGAGGTCGATCGATCGATCCCCTGTTTTCCCCTGCAGATATTTTCCTTTATTTCTTTCTTCTTTTCTTTTATTACAACTTACTATATAAGTTGATTTTGGTTGTAATAAAAGGGAGACCTTATTTACTTAGAGATTTTCAGATTAGATAGTTTAGTTAGGGTTTGGTGTGGAGATTTCCTTTCTTCTTCTTCTTGGATTGACAACCCATGTGGTTTGTAAGATTGAACTATTCACTTCCTCTCCATTTATCTTGTTTGTTCTTCTTCTTCTCTTGCCTTGTAATTTAGTTTCAATGCTTTCTAACTAGTTTACATGTTTTAATTCTTGCTTTCTTAGTCTAATTAGCATAATTTAGTTTAACTCACCATGCACCCTTAGATAAATAGGGTCGGGATTTCATTTCCTCCATTTTCGGGCCCCGAGCTCCGAAAACTAGGTTTAGTGCAAAATCGCGTGTAATTGAAACCGCGCGTATCAAAGTTGGATTGCTAAGCGTTTATCTTTCTTTGTCATGCAACGTTAGAGTTTATAGCGACAATCCGAATTTAATCCGCGTGTGATCATTTTTCAGTTAAATGTTTTATCTCGCAACTTTGGGTTAAATTCCTTCTTGCGTGATGTTTATGCTTAATTGACAATGCTCGATTAGATTGCTTTCGAGCCTTAACTCTAGTTAGTAGTGGTTTCGATCCGTTTGGTTGAATGCGATCTCGATCCTAGCTTTACTTTAATTTAGCGTAACTTCTCATTTTCTTTTGTTACCATAATCACCTATCACCTTTTACACTTTTATTCCTGAAGTTTTAAAGTAATTAACATCTAAAATTTAATAACTCCCTGTGGATTTTCGATACCCGACTTACCGCTTTACTTGCTTGTCAAGTGTAGTAGTAGCTTAGGTCTATTCTTTTGCATGTCGAGCGGGAACCGAAATCAACGATAGTGTCCCTACACGAACACTCGGTTTCCCTCGCATCAAATTGGCGCCGTTGCCGGGGAATTGTTGTTTTAGATAGTAATTGTTTTCTGATTTCGTAGTATTTTTCCTTTCCTATTTGTATTCTTTCTTTTAACCTTTCTTGCAGGATTTGCATACTTCGAGCGCTAAGAAACTTCTATTCGCGGTTGCTCACTTTCTTTCTTGGATTCTCCATCTTTCAACAACGAGGTAACCATGTCTTTCTTTTATAGTAATTACGGTTATTCTAATGATTCATACTTTGGGGATAGTTTTCAAGTTTTCCATTTTGAAGATTTTCTTGAAAGTGAAAGACTTGAAAACATTTATCGAAATGAAAATCGTCATTGGGAGCTTGAGTTGGATTCATTATTCGAATCCAATGACGATCGTCATCTCATTACTTTCGAAGACGAGTTTCAAACAAATGAGGAGTCCGAGGCTCTTGAGCCGAGGAAGCCTACTTTGGAAGAAACTTTTCTTCTTTATTCCCAAGGTTTGGAAAGCCTAAATGATGCTGGAAAGAGACTTGGTTCACTTTGCGATGAGATGAATTCTTATGCACAAAACAACGAGGAGGTGGAAACTTGTGTTTCACCTCAATTCTTCAAAGAATTTCTCATCGAGTGTGAATCTCTCTCCCTCGAAATTCAATCTCCTTCCGACGATGAGTCGATTGAGATTGAATTTGTTTCATCACCATATTCGTTTTCCGTGATCGAACGATTAGAATTACCGGTTGATTCCTGTGAGTCGGTAGAAATTAAAACTTCTACACTTTTTGCCGATGAGGACTCTTTACCGGACTTATTTTCGATGGATGTTATCCCGATGTGTGCACCATCTCCCAATTCATTTGAAAAACCTTTGGGAGATGAATCGATTTTTCTTGGTCCTCAAGTGTACTTTTCCCCCTTGTTATCCAGATCCCCCATCGTCCGCCTAGAATTTCAAATTGGCGATGGTTCATTTCTTTCACCGCCCACATGCCTTCCGTTGTTCAAACGGAATTCCTATTTTCCGGGAGGCATGCATGCTCGGGAGGGTCCACCGTTGATCCTCCAAAGTCAAATCGTGTTTTGGATGGACCCTAAAAAATTTCTACTTTTGGTGTATAGTTAATTGCGCATTCAAAGTGTAGGTTGTATATACTAACTTCTTTATTTTTGTTTTTCTCGATTTTAGCCTAGTGTAATTAGCTAAACTCTTATTATTTCTTTTCGTATGCTTGGTTCTAATTCTTTTGTAGGTTCAACGGACTTGAATTTGCGGAGATATGCGCCCCGACACACATTTGTTAAGAAAACAATCAAAAATCACAAAAACATTTTTTTCCCTTTGATATTCACACACGCATCCTCATGCAATTGCATTTGTTTTTATTTTTCTTTTATTTTTATTTTTCATTTGTTGTCATGATTATGCGTGTGCGTTGTTCGTGTGCATATTTTTATTTTCTTTCATTTTTATTATTTTATTTTCTTTAGCATAGGCTTTTCAGGTGTGTATATTTATGCCTATGTGTATTTTATTTTTATTTTATATTTATTTTTATTTTTCTATTTTTGTTTCATATTTTTATGTGTATATATATATATATACTATATTTATATTTATTTTCTTTTTATACCCCATAAAAATCCCCAATTTGCATTTTCCCCCCTCATTTCCAACAGCCAATGCAGTGAGGTTTTCCTGCTTGGTCGATCGATCGACCCTTGGGAGTCGATCGATCGATCGACCAGTAAAACCGAAAATGCCTCTTTATTTTCCCCTTTCTTCTTATTTCTCTCTTCTCCTCTCCATACGAATTTCGTGCCCTAACATTTCCCTACACCAAATTCCCCCTTGTTCTTCCAATTCCTACATATCCAGGTATAATATTAATTTGTTTTACTTGAATTTATAGTTGTTGTTAGGATTGTGTCACAAATTACATAGTTTAAACCCTAGGATGGCACATTGGTTGAATTTTGGTGATTTCCCCTGATTTCGTTTTGTTCCAACTGAAATTTTGCATGATTCTTGTTATATATCCACTCATGAACATGTTTTGATTGTTGCATTGTTGGTTGTTCATGAGTGGGGTGGTTTTGTTGGTTCAAACTTGGCATTTCTCACCCTTGACGCACATTGCGCACGCCAAGTGTTCGCCAAAATGCCCAAAATAGTTTCAATGCATTTTTTTTAGCGCACACTTGGGTGTTTTTACTCGTTGTCGTATTCCGACATAATTTATCGCAATGTTTCACCTTGTTACCTCGGTTTTGGGCTCTCGCACCCCATTTCAACTCGTACACTAAACTAACCATTAATTGCGCTTACAATTTTTTTGTATTGCTTAATTCTTGTTTTGTAGGTTGAAATGGCACAATCGAAGAAATATAACTCCACTGTGTGCATGCCCACCCTGGGTTTTGAGGGTTTCCGTTGCAAGAAGGAACGGGAATGGTTTCAGGCTTATTTTGAGACTTCTCAGAGGCCGTTGGCCTACAATTATGCCTGGAAGCTTGAGGATTTGCCGAGTGAGGCGCGTGTTATTCTGAGGCGCCAGGGATGGGAGACTTTTCTCGCCACTAATGGGCGCATCAATGAAGAATTGGTCAGAATCTTTTATGCGACATTAGTGGTGGTGAAAGGTGATGGGCCGACCACTTTCGAGGCCATGGTTCGAGGGGTGAGGGTACCTTTCCGCTTATCAGATTTGGCCGCCTTCATGAATGTACCGAACCCCGAGAATGCTGTCAGTTTAACCGATGGGGATGTTTTTGGGTTGACGACATTGATAGAGAGCCTTGCACCGGGTGAAGAATGGAAAAGAATGGCTTTTCGTTCGGCTGCAATGGAGGACCTACCGAGGCTACTTCACTACATCAATGTCCACTCCTTTATGGTGACGAGAAACCGATCTGAGGTGCGTCACAAGCACGCCGCATTTATCTACGCGCTGATTAATAATTTGGGCGATATCAGTTTGCCCAACATATTTCTGGATATG
The DNA here is from genome assembly GCA_949130495.1 of Sambucus nigra. Lineage (NCBI taxonomy): Eukaryota > Viridiplantae > Streptophyta > Magnoliopsida > Dipsacales > Adoxaceae > Sambucus > Sambucus nigra. The sequence continues at coordinate 281,185,353 of OX422209.1, forward strand.
ATGTGCGCTACTGCCAAGGAGAGAGTCAAGACATTTTCCCTCCCTTTTCCTGCCCTCATCACTAAGATTTGTATTTCTCACGGTTGCCCAGAGTTAATCGCCGACCGCAAACACGATCCACTCGGGTTTCTAGAAAAGGCCAACATTACTAAGATGCTCAGGCATGAGTGGGGGCAACCGGCGACGAAGAGGCAGAGGGCAGAGGTTGCTGACGATATGGCCGAGGAGGAGGAGATTAGAGAGATGGAGACTGGTGAGGGTTCTGGCATGCCACACACAGAGGACGATGCCCGCTTTGCGTCATACCAGGCAGTGCAGGACCAGCGCTGGGAGGAGTCCCAGCTCAGGTGGGCGACTTGGGAGTCGCGCCTGGACCAGTTGCAGGCCGATCAGCGGCAGCAGTGGGCTCAGCAGCAGGCTCATCAGGAGCAGTTTCAGGCCGAGCAGCGGCGGGAGTGGACTTTGCAGAGGCAGGCCAGGGCACAGAGTAGACAGGAGTACCGGATGATGCAGCGGATGATGAGAGATCTTTATCTGCAGCGCAGTGATTCCGACGCGCCAGTGCCTCCTCATTTTCAGGACCCCTCCGATCCTAGTGGTTCTGGCCACTAGGCTGTTGTTGTGCTGGGTTTCATTTTTGTATTTTGGGATCGGATAGTGTATTTTACTTTTTATTTTTATTTTTATTTTTATTTGTATTTGTATTTCTTTTATTTCAGAAGTTGTAATGTATCAAGTTATTTTGTATTGAACTTATGAAATGAGAAATGAAAATGTAGTTTGTGGTTGTTTATTGGATTTTGATGTGTGTGACCTTCCATTTTATAAAATCAAAAAGTTCACCATCAATTTATCTAGTATTTGCACGTCAGCCCCTCTATATTATTGTGACTTGTGACATAGATTCTCTTCACTTGATACATCGGTACATATTCTTCATATGCTTTGTACTAACTTGTTTTACAGCTTCATTTGGACTTGTACTTATGGAGATCGCTCCACATGTGGGTAATATCATTATTTTCCTAGCTTTGTGTTGTGTTCTTTAATGGACGCATTGGGGACAATGCAACATTTAAGTTAGGGGGTGTAGGATAGTCTATCCATTTTGCTGTTTAGTCCTTGGATTGGATTACAATTTGGTTACAAAGCATGTTTTTGTTAAAATTTGAAAATTTTCAAAAATATTTTCTTTCTTTTTTCTCCTTTATTGGGCATTTTGCCCTTGTTTCCGATGATAAATTTTAATAATTGCCCGATCAAATAGACAATTCAACTATGCATGTTCTCGATTTTAGAAGTTATTAGATTCTAGTCCCTAAATCATTAATATTATGAATAACTTCATGAATTAAACTTTATTCGTGAACATATGCACCATTCTTGTTATATTGAATTGGCTTAAGATTTTTATAACTCGGTATGCTTTTGCTGCATTGTATATACTTACACCGAGTGAGATTAGAGACTTATCTTCATTTGTGAGTGTATACACTATTCTTTTCTCATTGAAAACGTTACAGTCGTTGGTAATCTCTTTATTCTTTCATTGACCGTTCATTAATTGAGTTCATCATTGAAATGTGTTACTTGAGCATGATTTTCATATGTTGTTTTAACTCGCGAATTGCGTATACTTTGTGAAATGATCATAGGCCCTCTTTGATATATCACCCATATGACCTTGAACTCACCTTTATATGTTCCCTAGTCAACCCACTTGAGCCTATATACTAGCCTTTCTTTTCATTACCCAAAAATCCCATAACCAACTCCAAATTGGAGTTTTATACCATATTTATTACCTTACATACCCTTGTTGGGATTGTTGCTTGGAATTGAATGGTATTATTGTTGTGTGGTTGCAATTTGAGTATGAAAAGAGTAAGAAGTGTCAGAAAAAGAAAGTAGTGAAAAAGAGAAAGAAAAAAGCAAAGAAAACAAAAGAAAAAGTGAGAAAAAGGAAGAAAAGAAAAAGAAAGAAAAAGTTGTAAATATTGTTTGTAGTGTTTCAATAATCTTTGATTACTCTCTCAATTGTTATATCTGTGCTCGTTTGGACATCTTTGTCCAACTTTTGATGTTGCCCACTTTTTCACATTATTCTGAGTTTCATCCCCAAACACTTTGAATCCGTATATACATCCCTTTCATTTCGTACCTTAACCCCAAACCTACATTACAACCCTATTACAAGTCCTATGTGATCTTAAGTAGATGTAATTCAAATGTTTAAATAGTGTTGATAATCTGTGAAAATGCATTTCGCCTCTTTTATATGTGCGGTATCCTTTCACTGAGATTGCAATTTTTATTTCCTATATAGCGTTCTTCTTTTATGACATGTGCGCGGCCTAGTTTCCATTTACATTTACTCTTTATGCCCGCATGTCCCGTGTATTACCTCCCTTTTCATAGTGAATTCATTTGTTGAGCGTAATACCCGTGAGGATTGAATGTATGCATGCTTTGAGGTTTAGTATCCGAATTATTTAAGTTTTTCGCCAAATCATACCTTGCATATGCTCACTCCCCTTCCACATGCTAGAGTTTCGATTCATTGAGGTGCATTCGATAATGTTAATAACTACGGACTTCTCATGCGAATTCGTTTGCTATGCTAATAACATGTTGAAATCTTGTTCGCACTCATGAGTTTGTCTTACTTGATTGGGCATATTTTGAGGAAACTTTATGATGTTTGTGGGTTTCATCCCTGAAAACCCTCACGAGACGACACTCGTCCACTAGGGTAACCTAGGGGTTTAACGGCTTATTGCATACGCTAAATGCAATCGAATCGCCCGCGAAAGTGGCCTTATCTTTTTATTGCTTTTATACCATACTTTTGTACTCTCTCCTATATTGGGTTACTAGTTCTTCTTGTTGCATCTTATTTCATTGCTAGGGACTAGCAATGTGTAAGTTAGGGGGTGTGATACGGCGGAAATATTGCGTATTTCACCCGTTAACCTACGCGTTATTAGCCCCCTCGGGTATCTTATTCCCTATATTTATGCTCGTTAACCGGACAACCCTCGGATTTCTATGATAACATGTTTTGCAGGGGTTAATTGGGCTTTTGTAGGTATTTGGATGCTAAGTGTGAAGTCCGGATGCGTTTCGCTCGATTTCCGTACACAACCGCACGCGCAAGGGCATATTAGTCTTTTGACAGCTTGGGCACCTGGCCCAACATCTACACGGAAGTTGTATCCCTCCTCGCTAGCTTCGCGTGGCCGCGAACGGTGCGCGATTCCGATGCATAACGACAAAGTTACGTCGATTTGAGCGACGTTGGATTGTATGCCAAAACAGGGGAATCTGTATACTGCCTGCTTGATCGATCGATCGACCATAAGGGTCGATCGATCGACCCTTCTTATTTTTGCCACGAATTACACTGTCGATCAATCGACACTAGAGGTCGATCGATCGATCCCCTGTTTTCCCCTGCAGATATTTTCCTTTATTTCTTTCTTCTTTTCTTTTATTACAACTTACTATATAAGTTGATTTTGGTTGTAATAAAAGGGAGACCTTATTTACTTAGAGATTTTCAGATTAGATAGTTTAGTTAGGGTTTGGTGTGGAGATTTCCTTTCTTCTTCTTCTTGGATTGACAACCCATGTGGTTTGTAAGATTGAACTATTCACTTCCTCTCCATTTATCTTGTTTGTTCTTCTTCTTCTCTTGCCTTGTAATTTAGTTTCAATGCTTTCTAACTAGTTTACATGTTTTAATTCTTGCTTTCTTAGTCTAATTAGCATAATTTAGTTTAACTCACCATGCACCCTTAGATAAATAGGGTCGGGATTTCATTTCCTCCATTTTCGGGCCCCGAGCTCCGAAAACTAGGTTTAGTGCAAAATCGCGTGTAATTGAAACCGCGCGTATCAAAGTTGGATTGCTAAGCGTTTATCTTTCTTTGTCATGCAACGTTAGAGTTTATAGCGACAATCCGAATTTAATCCGCGTGTGATCATTTTTCAGTTAAACGTTTTATCTCGCAACTTTGGGTTAAATTCCTTCTTGCGTGATGTTTATGCTTAATTGACAATGCTCGATTAGATTGCTTTCGAGCCTTAACTCTAGTTAGTAGTGGTTTCGATCCGTTTGGTTGAATGCGATCTCGATCCTAGCTTTACTTTAATTTAGCGTAACTTCTCATTTTCTTTTGTCACCATAATCACCTATCACCTTTTACACTTTTATTCCTGAAGTTTTAAAGTAATTAACATCTAAAATTTAATAACTCCCTGTGGATTCTCGATACCCGACTTACCGCTTTACTTGCTTGTCAAGTGTAGTAGTAGCTTAGGTCTATTCTTTTTCATGTCGAGCGGGAACCGAAATCAACGATAGTGTCCCTACACGAACACTCGGTTTCCCTCGCATCACTTAGTGTGTCACATAGAGTTTTGCCACATATTCCCACACACGTACCCACACATTATACTTTGACTGCTCTCGGAGATTACATGAAATAGTTTGTACATATTCGATAGCAAGTTAAATTTTTAGTAAAGACTTCACATGATTTGATGGATGTTTTCATAGGATGTCACCACCTTTGGAAAACTCCTTTGCACCTAATGGTTGAGGTTTAGACATGTTCACTAGCATAGGATGTTGTTTATGATGATATTTTATGCTTATTGCTAGTTTGTACCACTTTTGTATTTATCTTTTCCATCTTGTTATATTTTTCGAAAAATACAAAAAGATTTTCTATTCTTTTCAGAAAAAAATTGAAAAAGCGAAAATGATCTTGTTTTGATAATATTTTTGAAAAAAAATCAAAGATTTTTGTATTTTGTTTTACTCCGTTTATGATGGACATTTAGGATAACCAAGTCACAACATCATTCCATATCGATGTGACTATTTGATAATGTTTAAAGACGATACATCATTTCATCCATGTGTTTTATAATGTGTAAAGTCATTAAGATGAGATTTGAGATTACTTTCTACATGTTTGACTCATGATTTCCTTTAATGCACACTTACAAAGATTTGTGTGATTATTGTGCCTGTCTACCACATGTTGGTCGAAGTATTTTCATTTCAATCATGTCTTTAAAATGAACCATATGCAATAAAACTTGACAATGAAAGTAGTGCATGTAATAACTGTTGCCCGTGGGGAATTTGTTTGCATATGAAAAGAATGATGAGCGAACACGGATAAGGTCTATGAAAGGAACACATATCCTTTGTGATTAAGCCAACGTTTAAATCGTACCTAAAATAGTGTGGCATTGTAAAAATTAGCCAAGGCCAGACTAGTTTAGTTTGATATGATCATTCAAAAGAAACGAATTGAATACAAAATTATTATCATTATATTATGTTTGACGGAGTTTGGTTGGAAATATATCAACGGGTTTGCACGTCCTGAGAATTTTTGAAGTATATGTAGACTTACAATTCAAAAGAAAAGAATTGAATATTTTTTAAGCATTTGAAGACGTGCATTTTTAGTACCTCTTTGCTTTTGAGTTGCATGGAACGGTATTAAAATTATATTGACATTTTGATTGAAAATTCGAATATTTTTTTTTGTAACGGCATAGACATAGGGGGAGATTTGTAAGGACATTATTTCCATAGTTCGTAGTTTACATAGGATGTGTCATATACCACTATAACAGTCGAAGAAGCTCACGTTTAAGTTTCGTAAATGGTTTACATTTATATTGGGATATTTTTCGAAACTGATTTTAAACAAAATGAGGCATTTTTCTAAGTCATATATTTTTTTAAGACCTGTAGGTGAGCTTTTAAAAATAAAATTTTCTCGCTCCTATCGTTTAAACGACAGGGCAATTGTAAGGACATTTTTCTCATGTCCAACATGTTACATTTATGTATGTCGTACACCGTTACATTTGGCACGTCTCTACACGATCGCACACGACGGTCTCAATCCAAATTCCGGGAATCAAGCATTTATGATCTCCATCATGTGTCCCTCATCTGCCTCAATGACTTTACGTTCCATGATTTTAGGCACGTAAAGCAAGTGGTACGCCAGAGAAGTCAAAACAGTTCAACAAGGCTTGATAGGGAAGTTCAAGGGCAATTTGGTAATTTTACAGCACCGTCCAGAGTACCGGTCAACTGGAAAGTTGAAGAGCTTGCCACAACGAAGATACTGGAAGAAATGACACCTCAATTCGAGCTACGGTAAACAAGTTATGGCCCGTTGAAAATAGAGATATTTACATTGAAAATACTGGGAATTTTTCCAAGTGTTTAGCCCCTGTTCCCAGCAAGTTTCCCCGAACCCAAAACGAACCGGTTCGGGGGGGCGAACCTGTTTGCTGGGCACCCAAACCAGTTCAGGGTACCTGTACGCTTGATAGAATTTTAGTGTTTAAAGAACGTGGATCTCTTCATCTGTTTTCTTATAAATACCAACTTCGGGGGAGTTGTTTTGCAAGACTTCCATACATTATTTTCAGAGCACAAAAACTCTAAGTCTTCACCTATTGAGCCCAAGACTCTAGGTTTTTTATTCACACAAATTTCCAAACACTTGTGAATCACTTTGCACCCCAGGAACGCAGTTTTGCTGTTCATACCATTGTGGAGAAGACCGTTCTTCTTCTTCATTGCAGCCCTCCTGGAAATGGACATTTCTAGCCGCCGACTACAGAATCCGACACCTGAGGGTAATTCTTAGTCACTTGTATTTTCATTGTAATCTGAAATTGTACATTTATAATATTATAATGAAAATAAATGGTTTTGCCCCTTTGGGGGATTTTTCCTCACAAGCATGTGTTTGAATGTTCTTGCTTAGTTCATTATCTTATTCTATCACATACTCATGTTTAGGGTTTGTTTGGGCTAAAAGGTGTTTAATATATAAGTTTATCATTTGAATGTGAGCACATACGTTCTCAAATTGGTATCAGAGCAGGTTACGCTAATCTATCGTGTATTCCGATTTTCCGTAAAAATTTTCTAACATATCAATTTTCTGAAAAAATTGATTTTTGAAAAAGTGTGTGTTCAAATGGAGAAGTTATGTAATAAAATGCCTATTTTTGACGACACAAATTATTCTTATTAGAAAGCTCGAATGAGGTCATCTTTAAAAGCCATAGATGAAAGGGTTTGTATTTTAGTTGAAAGAGGGTGGAATCCTCCCTCCGTGACTGTTGATAATGTGATCAACTTGAAACATGTCACTTCTTGGACTGAAGAAGAATTTAAATAGTCATCTTTTAATTCTAAGGGTCTAAGTGCTATTTCTGGGTCTGTCACGCCTGATGAGTTCAAACGCATAATGATCTGCACCACGTCAAAAGAGGCATGGGATGTTTTACGACTCACCCATGAAGGAACTAATGCTGTGAAGGAGTCTAAGTTGCAAAATTTGACAACTCAATATGAAACCATCACCATGCATGAATCTGAATGCTTTGATGAATTTTTTGCTAGACTTTCTGACATTGTGAATACTAGCTTTAATCTTGGTGAACATATTCCTAATGCTAGAGTTGTTAAAAAGATTCTGCGTTCTTTGCCTAAGCATTTTATCCCTAAAGTCACTGTGCTAAATTCTATAGGTAATTTAAATACTACGCTAAAATTGGAAGAACTTGTAGGAGATTTGCAAACATATGAAATTGATATGTTCCCTAAAACTGCTAAATCTAAAGATAAGGTAATTGCACTTAATACCCAAGAGAGAAGGAGTGAAGGGTCGACTAGAAAGAGGGTAGAGTCATATAGAAAGAGAAAGACTGACACGTCAGATTCTGAGTGTGATTTCGATTTAGATGATTTGGCTCTTTTTGCAAAAAATTTCAAGAGGATTCTCAAATTTAAGAAAAATGGCAATTTTAAAGATAAAAAGAAATTTGAGAAAAATAAGTTTGAAAAGAAAAAATGAAAAAGACTCCAAAAATCCTCCTAAGAAAGAAAGTGAGAGATGCTTTGAGTGTGATGGTAGGGGTCATAGAGCCTTTGAGTGTGCCACTCATCTGAAAAGAGAGAAAGGGAAAGATGTCCTTAATGCTACTCTTAGAGATGACATGAGTGTCGAGACGGTGGATTTAGGAGATGAGTCACCACATGAGTGTAACTTCATCGCATTCATGGCCAGTCAAGTAAGCACTTCTAGTTCTCTTCACGACGATGAAGATGATGCTACACAGGGACACCTTTATAGTGAGATCGATGTGAGTGAGGGGGAGGATGACTCAAGTGAGAGCGAGAGTGATATTCAACGCGCCTACGCTGAGTTATATTCTGAGTCATTTAAAACTAAAAATCAAAACAAAGTGTTAGTCCTTAAGATCACTGGCTTAGAGGAAGATTTAAGAAAGGCAAGAGAAAGAGAGTCCTCCACCTTCACCGCCCTGAGAGAGAGAGAGAATCTACCTGTGTCGAGAAAGAGAGTTCGTTTAGAGAGAGAGTGTGTGTTTTAGAGAAAGAGAGAGAGGACTTGACTAAACAAGTGGCTAGTCTTACGAGTCAGCTCCATTACTCCGTGGAGACTCGAAAGAAACTTGAAGCCCTTATTGCCCAACTGACTCATGATCTTGAGAAAGAACGGGAAGTCAAGGTACAAATTGAGGACAGATATGGGAAAATGGGAAAGATTCTCCTCGGCCCCGCTTTAGTTTTTGGTGATCGGAAGGGAATTGGTTATGATGGTGCCTCCACCTCCCAAATTGCACATGGACCAGTTCCTGAGTTTACTACGAAATCTTATGGCCATTGTCAAAAACCTCGAAGGAGAGTTCGACCAAGAAAAGAAAACCAAGGTCCGCCTTTGACTGTGTTATTTTGTACTTATTGCAAAAGAAAAGGCCACCTTAGGGTGTCTTGCTATAGAATGGGTAGGATACGACGTACTACTGTTCCACCACGTCATACTAATGAGTTTTCTAGTCTGAGAGAGCGAGTTGAGTTCTTAGAGGCCACGACCTAGAGTTTAATGGAAGAATTCCGATGGGTGTCTTTGTTGTTAGTGAATGCTTCTCACATTCCAGCTAAAACAAACAACAACAAAGGCAAACAAAAGGTCATCTCTACTGGGGTGCCTAAGAAAGATAAAAAGGCCTTCGTTGTTCATGTTGCTCTCAAAGCACACAATACCTCACAGTGGTATTTTGATAGTGGGTGCTCCAGACATATGACAGGTGATGCCTCATTTTTTACGACTCTTGAGGATTATCAGGATGGCAGAGTCACCTTTGGAGATGGGAGAAAGTCTAGTATCATAGGACGTGGTACTGTCGAGTTACCTGTATTTCCTATGCTAGAAAATGTTTTGTAAGTCAAAGGTTTGAAAGCAAACCTTCTAAGCATTAACAAGTTGTGCAACACTGACTTTGCAGTAAAGTTTGACCGGGACGCGTGTAAAGTCTACAATTAAGCAGGTAAACTTTTGATGCAAGGGGTGAGGACTGAGGATAAATGCTATGGGACTGAGCACACTTCCTCACTTGTCTGCAACAGTGCCATGATCACTCCTATGGATCTTTGGCACCAACGTCTAGGTCACGTGAACGTTAGAGATCTCAATCGCTTAGCTAAAAAGGACCTAGTAAGTGGCTTACCATCTCTTGGAAAGTTAACTTCGACCGTTTATGGACCCTGTCAGTTGGGAAAACAAATTCGTAGTCCTCATAGGAAGTTGCATTCCATTACCACCTCTCGTGTCCTTGAATTGATTCACATGGATATTATGGGTCCCACTCGTACTGAGAGTCTAGGTGGTAAGAGGTACATCCTAGTGATGGTAGATGATTTCTTCAGGTACTCCATTGTAGGTTTTCTGAGAGAGAAACCCGATGCTGTAGAATTTTTAACTACCAAGTGTCGTGTCCTGCAAAATCAACACGGTGTCACTATTAATAGGATGTGTACTGACAATGGCACTGAATTCACAAAAGCAAAGGTAGACCTTTACTGTGATAGCCTCGGGATCAAACATGAGTTTTCTGCTGTGAGAACTCCTCAGCAAAATGGGATTGTTGAGAGAAAGAATAGAATGATCCAAGAGATTTCTAGATCTATGCTTCTAGGTCGTAAAGTTTCTAGGAGATTTTGGGCGGAGGCAGTGTCTACTGCATGCAACACGGTGAATAGGGTTTATTTGCGTCCACACACACTTTAGACTCCTTATGAGTTGTGGACTGGCAAGAAGACCAACCTGGCATATTTTCGTATTTTTGGGAGTAAATGCTACATCCTACGGGATAGAGAGCAATTAGGAAAGTTCGACTCCCGGAGTGATGACGGAATATTTCTAGGATATTCATCGACTAGTAGAGCGTACTGGGTTTTTAACCTGAAGAGCTCTAAGGTTATGGAATCAATAAACGTCACCGTGCAAGATGACGAACCTTAGACGGTTATTGATCCTAACTTTCAGTGTGAGGATGAGGATTGTTCTGACAGTGATTTACCTGTTCCTCTCTCACACTCTGTGGACCCTACTCTTGTGGTAAGGGACACACCTGCTTGGGATCGCAAGAGTCATGACCCTTCTACCATTGTTGGCGATCCCACTCTAGGGGTCAAGACTCGTGCTCAGCTAGAGAATGTTGTTAGCCATATTTGCTACAAGTACCAAGTCGAGACCAAGAACCATAAAGAAGCACTCAAGGATGAACACTGGATATCAACTATACAGGATGAGTTGCTTCAGTTTAAAAAGAACAATGTCTGGGAACTTTTCCCCCGACCTAGTGAGACTAATGTGATAGGTACCCAGTGGATTTTTAAGAATAAAATGGATGAAAATGGTACCATAATCAGAAATAAGGCTAGGTTGGTCGCTCAAGGCTACACACAGATAGAGGGTGTAGACTTTGGGGAGACATTTTCTCATGTTGCGAGGCTTGAGTCCATCCATCTTCTGCTCGCCATCGCATGTCATCTACGTTTCAAGTTATATCAGATGGATGTCAAGAGTGCCTTTCTGAATGGCATTCTACAGGAGGAGGTTTATGTGGAACAACCAAAAGGTTTTGAAGACCATCAACACCCAGAGCACGTCTACTATCTGAGGAAAGCCTTGTATGGTTTGAAGCAAGAACCCCGTGCTTGGTACAAGAGGCTTACTTCCTATCTCTTATCTCATGGTTTCAAGAGAGGGGGAGTAGATATGACGTTGTTCGTCAGGAGAGATGACGGTTCTATTTTAGTTTCCCAGGTCTATGTGGACGACATAGTCTTTGGATCCACATGCTCCCAGCATGCTCACCACTTTGAGGAGGAGATGAAAAGTGAGTTTGAGATGAGCATGGTTGGTGAGATTACATTCTTACTTTGTCTCCAGGTTTGTCAGCTAGAGGATGGGATGTTCATCTCCCAATCCAAGTATGCTAGAGGCCTAGTGAAGAAATTTGGTTTAGACTCCACTAAGCATGCACGTACACCTATGAGTACCACTACCAAGCTTAGTAAGGACACTTCAGGCAAGGACGTAGAGCAAACCTTATATCGGAGTGTGATATGTAGTCTTCTCTACTTGACTGCCAGTCGTCCCGACATTGCCTTTAGTGTTGGAGTCTGTGCGCGATATCAGGCGTCCCCAAAAGAGTCACACTTACTTGCTCTAAAACGTATTATTAAATACGTGACTGGGACTCTCTCATACGGTATTTGGTATTCCTTTGATACTGATGACCGTTTATCCGCCTATTCAGATGATGATTGGGACGGGGATGTAGATGGTTATAGGAGCACTTCTGGTGGGTGTTTCTATTTTGGTTCTGCTCTTGTCTCCTCACTGGGTAAGAAGAAAAATTCCATCTCTTTGTCCACTACGGAGGCTGAGTACATAGCCGCCGGGAGTTGTTGCACGCAACTCCTGTAGATGAAGCAAATGTTGGAGTATTATGGGATTACACATGACACCATGACCATTTCCTGTGACAACACGAGCGCGATACACATATCCCGCAATCCAGTACAGCATTCGCGCACAAAGCACATCAGGATATGTGAGCACTTTATACGATAGCTAGTTGAGGAGAAAGTCGTATCCCTGATTTTCGTTCCCACCGACCATCAGTTAGACGATATTTTCAAAAAACCTTTAGATGCCCTTCGATTTGAGAGTCTTACGAAGTCTTTGGGAATTAGCACAGTTGACTGAGGGGTTGGTCTTTTTCTAGAATAGGATGCTTCTTCATGTGCATATCATATGCTTCCTATTGTTGGTCTGTTTTATATGTACCATTGCTTAGTTGTATAGCTTTTTATTTGTTCTTTTTTCTTTTTATATTTCTTTTGAATAATACAAAAAGATTTTCCTTTAAGAAATTTTTTTAGAAAAGCTCAAAAATATTTTATTTTGATAAAATTTTTTGCTCCTTTTATAGATCAGCATTTAAGATAGCCAAGTCACAACTTCATTCCATATTTCCATGTGACTATTTGATAGAGATTTGAGAGGCTACATCATTTCATCTATGTGCTTTACTTAGTATGGAATCTTTGAGATGTAATTAGTGATATCATCCTACATGTTTGACTCCTATATCCTTTATTGCACACATGCATGGCTATATCATCTTATTGCACTTGTCTATCTCATATTGGCTTGAGTGTTTCCATCTCAATCCTGTCTATACAATGTACAATATGCGATAAAACTTGACAAGATTGGAATGCATGTAACAACCGTTTTGGTGAGACTGTGTGTTTTTGTATAAAGGGGAGGGGCTGCGAAAGGTAATCATCCATCCTTTGCGCAAAAGCCACCGTTAAAAAGGACCTAAAAAATGGAGGAATTTTAATATCCGAGGTCCAAAGAGGTTAAAAGTGCCCAAAAAAATTTAAAGGCAATAAAAAGACTTCCTGCCAAATATGGGCCACTTAGGTTTCACCATCAATTCTCCAATGTTTGAGAATTTAGAATGCCTCTATTCAAAATTATATCTGAGGGACTTTGGTTAGAGAATCATTAAACGGGTTTGCACTTCCTTGAAAGTTATGAAAAAGCATAAAATCGTTTTGGACATTATTGGTGTGAAAATCATTTTGAGCTTTGATTTGTTGATTTGATTGAGTCAATATCTTATATTGTCATTCTTTTACACCAAAGGACGCATTTGAGTTCATTTGCTAGTAGTATCCAATATTCATCGTGCACATATGTCATGTTTGTATGCATTGATTTTCCTATCGAATTTTATCACACCACTTCATGAACGCTATCATCGACTTGGTTGCTTTGTGTTCATTCATGGTGTGATTTTATTCTAGTGACACCCTGCACTTGCTTATTTTGCTTTATTTCTCTCATTTGTCTATTTGGGGACATCATAAAAAAGGGGGAGAAAGAATTATCATATTTTGGGGGAGTTTTGTGTTGTTGAGATTTGATAAAACATGCTTTCTTCATTTGATATCTCATTTCAAACTCGATACGTCACTTGGTATGTTTTTTCTTTATCTCACGTGTGTAGGTACTACATTGAGGATCACTAAATTGCACACCCTGATGAGAAAAGATTTGAGATTTTGAAGATTGAAGATCTGAAGTTTTAAAGATTTGAAGAACAAACGATGAAGACTTATTCATTTGTATCTTTCCAGTTTTGGGTTCATGGAAGGGTAGATTTGTATAGGCAATTTGGTTATTTGATAATTCGGATTTTTTATGTATGTACCGACATAGACATAGGGGGATTTTTTATGTATGTACCGGCATAGACATAGGGGGAGATTTGTAAGGACATTTTTCTCATGTCCAACGTGTTACATTTATGTATGTCATACGCCGTTACATTTGGCATGTCTCTACACGATCGCACACGACGGCATCAATCTAAATTTTGGGAATTAAGCATTTATGATCTCCATCATGTGTCCCTCATCTGCCTCAATGACTTTACGTTCCATGATTTTAGGCACGTAAAGCAAGTGGTACGCAAGAGAAGTCAAAACAGTGCAACAAGGCTTGATAGGGAAGTTCAAGGGTAATTTGGTAATTTTACTGCACCGTCCCGAGGACCGGTCAATTGGAAAGTTGAAGAGCTTGCCACAACGAAGATACTGGAAGAAACGAAACCTCAATTCGAGCTACGGTAAACAAGTTATGGCCCGTTGAAAATGGAGATATTTACATTGAAAATACTGGGAATTTTTCCAAGTGTTTAGCCCCTGTTCCCAGAAAGTTTCCCCCAACCCAGACCGAATCGTTTCGGGGGGGCGAACCGGTTCGTAGGGTACCCAAACCGGTTCAGGGTACCAGTACGCTGGATAGAATTTTAGAGTTTTAAGAACGTGGATCTCTTCATCTGTTTTCTTATAAATACCAACTTCGGGGGAGTTGTTTTGCAAGACTTCCATACATGATTTTCAGAGCACAAAAACTCTAAGTCTTCACCTATTGAGCCCAAGACTCTAGGTTTTTTATTCACACAAATTTCCAAACACTTGTGAATCACTTTGCAACCCAGGAACGCAGTTTTGCTGTTCATACCACTATGGAGAAGACAATTCTTCTTCTTCATTGTAGCCCTCCTGGAAAGGGACATTTCCAGTCGCCAACTACAGAATCCGACACCTGAAGGTAATTCTTAGTCACTTGTATTTTCATTGTAATCTGAAATTGTACAGTTACAATATTATAATGAAAATATATGGTTTTGCTCCTTTGGGGGATTTTTCCTCACAAGCATGTGATTGAATGTTCTAGCTTAGTTCATTATCTTATTCTATCACATACTGTTGCATGTTTAGGGTTTGTTTGGGCTAAAAGGTGTTTAATATATAAGTTTATCATTTGAACGCGAGCACATATGTTCTCAGCAATGGCATTCAAACGATATTGACATGTCATTTAAACGACAACTTCTAAGGATGGGTAATGTCATTTGAAGGGTCGTTTACAGGTTGCATCAAACAAACTCATACTGTTTTAGTTTTTAACTGGTCATTTGTAAGTTCGTTACTAACTACATAAGATGTGGTTCAAATGACATGAGGATGTCGTTTGAAGTCATTCGAACGACCTCCGCCTTCTCAATTTTTTTATTTATCTATAAATACATGCTTTGGAGACCTATTTCATTAAGACTTTTTACAAAATGAAATTGCATCTTGGCAAACCTTTTAGTCTTAAAAGTTAAGGGTTTTTTTTTATGTTTTTTATTTACCAAATTCAATCTCAATTCTTTGTTAATCAATTTTTTGAACTCAAATACTTTTATTGAAGTGTGTTCTTATGGACTGCCATCTCTACTGCTAGATTGATACCTCTTGAGGGAGTTGCTTACTGAAGATTGCAATCACTTAGGAAGACTTGAGGGTATTCCTTATTGGAGAAAGAGCTGGAGTTCTTATGGGTTCTTGCGGGAATCTGTTGCTGATTTCGAGGTCGAGGCCTATGTGGGTTTGCTGCGGTAAATTCATTATAGATTTCTGTAAGTGTATTGTATGTTTCGATTTGCAAACATTTATAGAAATAAAGGTTTTTCCCTTTCGAGGCATTTTTTCTCAAATTGGTGTGTCTAGCAATTTGTGATTGATTTTTATGGCATGATTAATTTATTCACCTAGATGCATGTTTAAGTATTTAATTAATTTGGATAAAAATTGACATCAAATTAAATTAGTTAAAAATTTTGAAATTTGCAAATGAATCATTTAATCGATATCGGGCACACCCTCTTCTAATATGTGTAACCCAACCTAAGATAACATGAGAGTTTTTTTTTTATCTCTAGTTGAAATTTATCTATCAATACACTACTTATATAGGATGGTTAATAATCACTCAACTACCAGTGGGACCCAACAAGAACGATCAATTCGAAAGCTGTCTAATCCAACTACCACGAGTGAAGGAATTTTGCATTGTCTACAAGAATTAACTATACTAACCCAACAATAACAAAACGTACCACCACCACCACCACCATTAGTTAATAGTGAAATACCAAAATAAACACGAAGGATGGATGATCTTAACGAATTTCTATTGAACCTCCCCCTCCCCCCCCTCCCCCGAAGAATGTTTGGAAAGCCCGGTGAAATCATAGAAGAAAAATGGATCTGCTAAATAATCAAAGTACTTAACGGAATTCGCATTAGTCCTAAATTCAGGATAAGATTGGCTTCATATATATTTTAAGGAGAAAAAGACATCTAGTGGCAGTATTATATGATCCCAATATGTGAATGAGTTAACCTCGGAGCAATTTGAAGAAATCTTCTTCAAAAAGTACTTTTTAGTGTCGATAAGGGATCCGATGACCATGGATTTCTTAAACCTACAACCACAATAGAGAAATGTGGCTCAATATGAGGATAAGTTCATAGAATTATCCCGTTATGATCAAGAGTACGTCAATACAAAATAAATGCAAGCATTTCGAATTAGGTCTATACCAGAATATCAAATCCTGTATTATCCCTCTATAGAGAATGATCAAAATAGCTTCCCTTATAGAAAAGAACCCAGCATCTAGTAAGACGTCCCGAATTTCTACTCATCCCTAAAATCCATATGTCATTAGAAACCATACAAATCAACGAGATCATCCCTACATTAAGCCCAGGGATGGATAAATTTTCAGTCAAATCCATCAGAACAACAACTGACTCTTTTTGCGTTGTCACGAATGCAACCAAGTAGGACATATTAGGCCTTAATGACTTCTTTTACAAATGTAACCTCCCTCCTCCTCTCACAATTTTACCAATACATCCATAAAAAATCCAAATAATAATTCAGACCATCCAATGCAACATAATTTCCGCGATAAGAAGAAAGAACCAATTAATAGGACCTGAGATGATAATTTATCCCTTATACTAAGAAAAAATCCAAATCCCCATAGTGTGGTACAAGTTAATCATCCCTTTTATAATATTTCAGCACATATATTATTTGATTCAGCATCCACACACTATTTCATTATTCATTCATGTATGAGTCATCTGCAATTACCTTCTAGTCCGTTTGCTCATCTTCTTACCATAGGAATCCCAAGGGGCAAAGTGGCTAGTTCCAATAGGATTTTTAAGCGCCACACTTTACACTTTGGAACCAGGACCTTAATTATAAATTTAACAATCATTTATCTAATGGAATTTGATTTAATCATAGGGATGGACGTATTGTCCTGAAACTTTGCTCATATTGATTGTTACGCAAAGAAGGTACCATTCAAATCACCCCATCAACCTTCATTCCATTTCCAAGGAAGAAATCCCTAGCAACCCCTACTTTTTTAAATAGGTAAAAAGGAAACTTCCTCCATTACCACCATCTTAGACTGATATAAGGATGTGTTTCCTGAAGAATTACCCAGAATATCCCTAACTCGAGAGATTGAATTCATTATTAATTTGTTAACAAATACCTCTCATATATCAATACCCCCTTACCGTATTACTCCTTTAGAGTTGTGAGAACTAGAAACACAGCTACACAATTTTTTAATAAAAGGATTTATATGCCCCCACAAATTACCTTGGGGAGCTCTAGTTTTGTTCTTGAAAAATAAAGATGGAAATTTTCGAGTATAAATTGATTATCGAAAGTTAAACCATGTAACTATGACACCCCGCTTAATTAAATATCGGGTGATCAGTCTTTTATTAAATTAAATCAAAGTATCAAGTTCGTTCAGTCTTAGCATAACTGTCGAAAACTTTTATTTTTTTAATCATCAAACAATTAATTAAGCTAGTGTCATAATATTATCTCCAATAATTAAAATCAACTCATCTAATCATTAAGACATTCATTATTTTTGAATAAACAATGTATGGATAAAACACTATCTAATTGAAAATGATAAACCTTACATAATCAATACAATTATTAAAATCCAAACCACCAATCATAATAACACAAAATCCAACTTAAACTAAAATACTTAAATGAAAAGAGTACAATGTCTCCCTGAAGTAAATAAAATGATAATGGGCGACACATGCCCTAACTGAGAAGCCTAAATCAAAGAACTGAAGTCATATATGTGGAGGCTTCTAAATATGAGGACCTATAACTCCCATAACAGCTGCAGCACGTCAAAAGATCAAGTAGTCTAAGCCTAGTGTCCCTATGTCTAGACACCTAAAATAATTTCACAAGAAAACAGATTTTTCAATAGACGGTTGAGAGCCCGAGCAGAAAATATTTTAAAATAATTTAACAAGTATTTAAAAATTGCAATAAAGAAAATACTATGTGCATGTGAACTTTTCGAGAACTAACTCGAGATTCTCACCTCTAAACTATTGTGCACCCCTAACGTACCTTTAACCGGTCCTAATTATTTTTATCACGCCTAACTAGGTCATAGACATAAATCTTCTAATACTCACCCATAGCAATAACGCATATTCCCCACATACTATTATTATTATTATTATTATTATTATTAAATATTCCCGCATTTACTATCCCAAGTAAAATTCCCCAATAAGGTTAAGAATTCACTTAATAGATTCAGTTCCATTAACATACTCATCTATATATTCACAAGGTAGATTAAATCACATGTATTTATTTTCCAGCACGCTATTATAAAAAAATACTAATACAACACCACTAGACTCAGCTACGGTGCTCGTATACTCCACTATTAAGTCTCGGTACATCTCGTAATGAATAAGGATAATCAATTCGGAATCACTCTCAAACCATATAAATAGAAGTCACAAATAATGGAGGCGAACATAGTTCCAAGCCTATAAGTTATGCACATACCTACGCACTTATATGACCTCAACATTATCATTCTCACAGATAGCCTATACCAAGTTTATATGTTCGGAGGCACCAATCTGAATCCCCCCGAAGGCTCCTTAAGATAAGATTGTCTTATCTTTAAGACCTCCCATGAGATCATGTATGGTTGGTATGTCATACATAAAAATAATAGTATTATAGGTATTCACGCAAACCCATCAATCTCATTAGGTATACACATAGCCCATACGTTAAAGTTCATATGTAGTTTTATTTTCATTACTACTTAATATTTATTTAGTTACGAATACTCTCTCTCGTAATTCTCAAGGATAACTCACCGCTCCAAAAACCTTAAGGTTTTATTCCCAAATAACTTTAAGAAATTCTACCCTACACTGAGATTAATTCCACATTATTTAATCTCACTCGAATTAACTCTGCTGGACAAGTTGGAACCAAAACAAATTTTACAGACATCCTATCACGTCGTTCAAACGAAATTGCATCTCATTTGAACGAGGCAACAGGTCATTTGAACGAGCTCTTCACATGACAGGACGTCTCGTTCGAATGAGATATAATCTCTTTTGAATGAGATGATGTTGTATCATCCCCAACCTCTAGCTGTAGAATTTTTCCACCATTTTCAACCTAAAAACATCTGCTGGTTACTCTCAAAATCCCAACAATCAATTCTAATCATTGTTCCAACATATAGGGATGATTTCTAACAACCTATGATCATATAATCTTGCATAAAACTTGATAAATTCCTAAATACCAATATCAATGAAAATAAATCCTAATTCTTCAAATTTCTAATTCAAGAATTCTAATCCCATACTTAATCATCAATTCAGTTATAATTTAAGCATGTAACCATTAATTGTTCATCAAATTCGCATATAATTAAAGGGTGTTTATTACCTACACTAACATGAACATGATTATTGCTAAAAGAAATCAAGAATTAAACACTTGCCTCACAAAAGAAGTTTTGATCCATTGATGTCATTGGTATGGTTGCGCTATTTGCTCTTTGATCTATGCAGTGGTGGTCTC
Source organism: Sambucus nigra (assembly GCA_949130495.1). Lineage (NCBI taxonomy): Eukaryota > Viridiplantae > Streptophyta > Magnoliopsida > Dipsacales > Adoxaceae > Sambucus > Sambucus nigra. Next base: position 281,205,110 of record OX422209.1, read on the forward strand.
AGTGGTGAGAAAGGTGCGCTGGTGGTGGTTATGGCCCTAGAAACCTCTCCTCATCCTTACCCCTTTTGGTATATCAATGTATAACACTCATAGCCCTAATATAACCCACATATCTGACCTTTTATTTCTTTAATTTTCGTCATTAATTATACTCCATAAATACAAATTACCAAAACGCCCTCTCGAGGTGTTGGCTTGACCCAAACCTGCCCCCGAACCCAAACTAAACCCCCGAGTAGACTTTTCTGACTATTTCAACCCTTAAGGGCACATTGGCACACTAGAAATGACCATTTGAGTGACTTATAAATAATTTACTTTTTATTTCATTAATTTAGTCCTAACACGACTAACACGTGTGTCTCGACTTAATTACCTTAATTGTTGTATTTTTCACTCGTGACAATTCTCATAAATTCACAATTATATATTAATTTATTCTCTCAGTAATATTCACTAATATTATCATCAATAAATACTAACCCTTATCTCGCCAGTTAATTTTAATTTTAATTCAAATTAATTTTTAATTAAATTTCCCATATTTAAATTTTAATTAATCCCTTGTTTTAAAATCTTAAAAATTACGGGGTTTTATAGTAACCATTAAAAATAAATATCGTTTCACAATCATATGAGATTAGTTTGACCAATTACAAGGATCAAGAATATTCTCAAAGATTGATTTAAGATCTGTTTATCATTAACTTCGTGTCAAGGAAGTAGATATGCCCATAACCGCATTTCAAACACGGTATGGTCATTTTGAGTTCTTAGTCATGTCTTTTTTATCGAAAAAGGCCCTCACCACTTTCATGGACTTGATGCATAGAGTATTTTTCCCTTTCCTGGATCAGTTTGTAATCATCTTTATCGATGACATATTAATTTATTCAAAGACTAGGGCAGAACACGAGGAACACTTATGCATAGTGTTGGACACACTTCGTAAACATCAACTTTATTCCAAGTAGAGTAGGTGTGAATTTTCCAAGAGTGAATTCTTCATGAAAGAGGTGAAATTCCTTGGACATATAGTCACTGAAGTAGGCATACAAGTAGACCCTACAAAAATAATTGACGTGCTAAATTATCCTCAACCGATGACCATTACGAAATTAAGTACTTTTCTTGGACTTACTAGATATTATCGATAGTTCATGGAAGGATTTTCCCGAAGTACCTTACCTTTGATGAAACCGAACCGAAAGGAATTTTTATGGACCTCCAAGTGTGAACAAGCTTTTCATACACTTAAGGAAAAATTAACCACTACTCATGTCTCGACCATTCATTCAAGTAATAGTAGTTGTGATGCTTATACCGAATCTTCCTTATAAGTAATCGGTTATGTGTTAATGCATTAAGGAAATGTGATCAAATATGGGTCACGACAAATAAAAATTCATGAATGCAATTATCCGATACACGACTTGTAGTTAGTAGTAGTAGTATTTTCCCTGAAAATCCAGAGATGTTCTTTATATGAAGAGTTTTAGGTATTACTAGCCTAAAAATCCTTAGGTAAATATTCACTCATAAGGGTTTAAACCTTCAGCAGAGGCGATGTATAGAATTTATAGAAAGTTATAAATTTAATATATTCAATCATCCTAGAAAAGGTAACGTAGTTACTGATGCCTTGATCTGTAAAGCCCATAGAAACCTCCACAGTATGTTTGTATTCCTAGAAACCCTTAGAGATTACAACCTACAAAGAGACTATTACAAAAACAAATTGTCCCATGAAACATTATAGCTCTCCCCACCCTGCCCAAGAAAATCATTGACCTTTAAGACCAAGATGAATTTTCAAAATCCTAAAAGAAGAAACTCCAACAAATATTACACCCTTGACTCAGAGGAAGCGTTAAATTAATAAATAGAATATGTTTCCCTTTCATATCCTCATTACGATAAGAAATCCTATAAGAATCTCACCATTCCAAATTCGCGATTCACCCTGAAAGAAAAAAGATGTATCAAACCTTAAAAAAACATTATTAGTGTCCGAGAATGAAAAAGGATATATTGCCTTTCATAGCCAAATGTTTAACTTGTTAACAAGGGAAAATTGAACATCAACACCACAGTGGATTACATCAGCCACTCCCTATCCCAGAGTGGAAATGGGATCACATTACCATGGATTTTATCAGCGGATTACTCTAAACTTCTTAAGGATATAATTTGATATGGTTATTGTTGATCGCTTATAAAATCTACCCCTTCATACAGACTCGATCATACAATTCTTTCTAACGATTTAGTGAGCCCTATATGAGAGAAATTGTTCGACTCCATGTTATACATCTTTCTATTATTTTTTATCGAGACACTGAATTCATAGGAAAATATTGGCAAGCCCGACAACCAGCAATGGGAACTGACTATATCTAAGTACTGCCTTTTATCCTCAAATCAGTGGACAATCTGAACGAGTAATTCAAACCCTTAAAAATATGTTACGAGCATGGACATTAGATTTCCCTAGTACATTGAACAAACACATAGCATTAATCGAGTTCTCTTACAATAATAATTACCAAACCCGCATTCAAACCACCGTCTATAAAGCTCTTTACAAACGACCTTGTCGATAACCCCTATGCTAGAACAATTATGGGAAAAATCGTATACTTGGACCCAAAATTATCACCAAAACCACGAAAAAGATACATCTTATTAGAGAAAGATCGCATTTAGCCTAGAGTTGATAAAAAAGTTACGCCAACACTCGAAGAAAGACTTTTGAATTTCAAGTGAATAATCTAGTATTCATGCATGTGTCCCCAAGAAAGGGAATAATTTAATTTGAAAACAAGAGGAAAGTTATCACTCCACTCTACTGGTCATTTTAAAATTATCATACATTTTGGACTAATAGCATATCGATTGGAATTACCACCGTAATTTTCCAATATATACGATGTGTTTTACGTTCCCAGTTACAAATTTACATCATCCACCAAAGTTATGCTATCACTTGGAAGTGTATAACCATAAACCCCAACCACGATTTCAAGGAAGTTCCTATCCAAATCCTTAACCAATAAGAGAAGGGCCGACAACATAAAATCATCCCACTAGTTAAAGTTCTTTAGCAGCACCAAGGAACAGAAGAAGTAACTTGGGAGATAGAAGACGTTATGAGATAATAGTACCTCGCATTTTTCACAAGTAATTTTGCGAACAATTTTTTTTCGGTGGAAAGATTGTAAAAACCAATGCTAAATAAACACTCCGTCCCTATAAAATTTCCAATAAACCTTAGACTTTTGTCAAAATTAACAAAATACCCTTAAGTCAAAAATCATATTATTATACACCTTCCTATACCAATTAAGTCCAAATATTGACACAAGGTTTGACCAAATAACTTACATTTTATAAGAATATCATAGACCAATCCCCTATGTTTGAGAAATTTCACGTAAGCCTCTAAAGCTTAACAAAATTAACTTATAGGTCATATACTCTAAACTGAAACTACATAAGGACTAAATAAAGAACCTAACTTATTTCCACTAACCTCCTCACTGAAGTGGGACCAGTTGGAATGCTAACATGACATGTACCACGTGGAGTACACAAGGTATCCATTTAACACCCACATGTACGTTGGTTGAAACTTGTACAAAACTAGGATGAAACTCACCTCCAATTCCACCATTGAACTCTCCTCCACGAAACCTATAAAAGTCACCCTTTACCCCTACTAAAGCTCACCCAAATCAACACAATTTCAAAGTAAATTTTTTAGTTTTTATTCTTCTCTGTCCGTTTATGTCTGAATGTTGTTTTCTTCCATTTCTTTATGTTTATGCACCTATATAGACTAAGTATATGTAGTTACATGCGAATGTTAACGTGTGAAAGCACTTTATAAGCTTAAAAACTCAAAAAATCCATTGAAGCTCAAGATTCAATGGTGGATTCGGCTTCATTGACTTTGAACCAATTTTAAAGTGAGAAAACTAAAAATTTGGTCCTTATGAACCTACGTAAAATGTGTATTGAACCAAAACCAAGATTTAATGGCCCAAATCAAAGTTTGAATTTTACGACCCTAAAAATTTTAGAGTCTGACTTCAGAAGTTATACTCAACAAAATCCTTCAAGCTGTGACAACCCGCCTAATAAGATACCGGGCGATCACTCCTATATCCAATTTTAACAAGAGTCTCATATGGATCATTCTCAGCATCACTGTCGAAAATCCATATAATTACTAATAACCTATTAGGCTGGCGTCAAAAACTTTTACTTAACTACTATTTTTAAACAATTATAAATAAAACATCCACACAGTTTATGCGTAAATGAAACCGAAAGAAAAATGAAATGAAATAAAATAACCGAACACTCGGTTTAAAATATACAACCATATCGAATGCTTTACTAAAAGAATAAATAAATGCAATTGGACCATTGGCCCGAATATTTTTACAGTACCTCCTATTTAGAGTACAAGAATGAAAGCGTCTATCGAGAGCCTGCACGCATCCACAGCTGCTGCAGTTAACGTCTGACTCGAAGGAAGTGCCATCCAGGCGTCCATGTGTCTGGACACCTATATAACATATATATAGAAAGAGAGGAAAAGTAGATAAACGAGTCAGAGCCCGAGTTTGAAAAATATTTAGTAAGTGCATAAATGCCTTATTATTTTGAAAAAGGTTTTATCTCGTATTTATGTTTAGTATCGCACTCCCATGAGATACCCCTCGCCTCTCATCTATTAGTGAACACCTAACGCACCCCTTTAAACATCCTAGTCAAGCTACCCTGCTAAACTAGTCTATCACCTAACTACCATATACCCTAGATAGTCCAAGTGCTAAGGGATAAACTTCCCTCCATTCTTAACACTGCACTAAGTTCGTGTGTGGGGTGTCTCGCGAAGCGAAATACAAACAAGGACCCTCCCGATACACTACTACTTGGCAGGGTTAATGGTAGAGATCCATTAGGCCCGTAGCACAAAACAAATGTATAAATACACATTTATATACATGTTACAATATACATCCGAATAATATCACCCGGAGTGAGGATTACCAATTCAATTTCATCTTTATAATACACATCCGGATCTATCTCCCGGACTGAGGATCTATATACAAAGTATTTATCAATATTTATCATATTTATCTCAAAAATTTCCATTTCCTTTCTTATATCCAGGAAATGTATTTAAAATCCAACTCATTAGCATGAATTGCTTTAACATATCATATAACTTTTTTTAAGAGACAATTTTATTATCATAAAAATGCTTCTCCTTTTTAAAACATCACATTTCCCTTCTTACATCCAGGAAATGTAATTAAAAGCCATTTCTATTATCATAAAAATGCTTTTACCATATCATATGATTCCACTTCCCTTCTTCCATCCGGGAAGTGTTAATGAAGCTAACCATTTATCCCATTTCCCTTTTTCCATCCGAAAATAGTATTTAAAGACAATTTATTAACATAAATTGCTTTAACATATCTATGACCGTCCCTCCGGGTTTCCCCACTAGACGCGCCCCTAAATGGCTATCATCTTCCAGGGCCAATCAAACAAGACAACCTGGGAACCTAACACATCATCGGGAAGAGGCTATATGCCTGCGGGATAGTCAAGACCACACCAAAATCTCCTAACCAGCGTAAAAAAATATAATCGCCCATATGGCCTATAGGACTATATCTACCCTGCATTCATTAGCCAGGGTGCTTCACCATACACTCGCAACTTCCCTTATGATAGCGATTTAGAGAGGTGTGTATCCAGAAATTATCATTTATGAAAATCATTTGTCTTTCCATTTTGAAAATATTCATATTTTTATTTTCAAAAGTCATTTACATCATGATCATATATATACTTTAATCACATAGTATATACATATACCGTATATTCCTCCTAGAATCATATATAAGTGGTCATAATTGCCAAACACATCTAGCGATGACTTACAATCCCAAAGATTCTCACAAAGAATCATAATCATGCTTTCATATATGCATGATACTAAACCCAAAGTATTTTCTTACTTTAATAAATAATAAATACCTTAATCCCATCTAAGGATTTAGTGGATATCTCCAAATATACTAATTTGCATTAACTAAATAATTATATTCTCCAATTCATCCTAATAATCTCGTCGGATTCACTCATCCATAATAAAAAAAAAATATGTTATCTCTTTAGATCATAATCCTCTTTAGTACTCAAATTTAGAAAGCCCACTTTAAACTCAAAGAGGATAACTAATAACAATATCCAAAATCTTGGGCTAAAAATAGGGTACCGGTCGACCGGTCCTAGACCCCGGGTCGACTGCGAGTTGCAAATAAGCCTTAGAAACAAAGCAGTAGGCCCTTTTTTTCTTAACGCGGTCGACCGACCTTAGGAGCACGGTCGACCTGTCACACAAGGTCCTCAACACTAATTTCCTCAAATCCTCCATCCAACAACCCAATTTCATTATCGGGGTTTCTAAACTACACAAAAAATCATCGCAAACATCTACACGATTAATTATAGCCTTTATTTTTCCAATTCCCGATTTGATTTTCGAGTTGATGATTTCAACCCGGAACTACCATCTTGTAAAAATCATATCAAATCGAGGAAAAATCATAAAAATATGAGGTTAGTGTTCACACGACCGTATTAAAAAGATCTAGAACTTTCGTGTTTTGGTCAAGAGCTAAATCAGTACTCTTCCTGGCCGAAATGGCCCCAAAAGCCACGGGTTTACTATTTATTGTCTTCCCCAAAATTCCAAACTCCATTTTTCTCCATTTTTGTTGTTTCTAACCTCTTCCAACAACTCAATAAACATCTAATGTATGTTTTACAACTAACACATCAATTATTTTGGGGTATCAACCCATTTAAATCCTAACTTTCATTTCTTCCAATTCATCACCATAGTTCACACCATTAACAAGGATTTAAGCTTAGAATTCATCTACTATCATTATTACAATAAACCCTTATGAAAACTTCTCCCAAAAACCCATTTGCACAAGAATACCCAAACCCAAAATCTTTAGGGTTTGTTAATACCAAACTACAGTATGAGATTTATGCAAAAAAGTAAATAAAGCAAGTAAACACTTGCCTAGAGGATGAAATCCGACGACCTCGAGTCGAATCCGGCGGAGTTTGGCCCGAATCTCCCTTTTTCTCCTCTTTTCTCTCCTCCTCTCTCTCTCTTCTCTCTTTTTTCTTTCTTCTCTTTATCTTTTCTAACTCTCTCTCTCTTTATTATAAAGAAAGAAAAAGGGTTTATACCTCTAAAACCCAAAAATGACTCGTTTACTCAATTTCGAGCCATTTTTAACTCTAAAATTTCCCGAAACTCAATTTCAACTTTCGAACACTCTTTTCCGACTATCTCGAACATTCTGAGACTCACGGCGCGGTCGAAATTTTCATCCGAGGTACTTGATCGCAAATCACTATTTCAACCCAAAATAAATAAATGCGGTATTCCCATTAAAATATTATCTTTTGTCGCTTTACCCGGCAGCGACACATTATTAAAATACCCTAATTCATTTACTTAACACCAAAAGTAAAAATACCATCCATCTAAAATCATTATATCCTCAAAAATCCCAAAATTCACTATTTCGAGAAATTCTCCAAATTGCCAAATTTATACCCAATTATGGAATTTAATTATCTCCAAAAGGACGGGTTGTATGTGCACAAACCAAGCCTGTTTGATTGTATTTTCAACATAGAATTTGACCATTACTATGCCGAAATAAGAATCATAGCTTTCAGTCACTTATCCTCGGGTCAAAATTTCACCATTTCTACAGAAAAATAATAGCTCAAACTAACCCACTAAAATTTCTAAAACCAATATGGTTGGATTCCTCTTACACAACATTCATTAAGGAACCAACTTCAAATGGATTTCTAAAACGTGTGGAATTTAAGGTCAAAATTTCAAAACCCTAAAGTCAAATTATCAAAGGTTAAAGGTGAAGTGGATTGCACGTGCGCGAGTGAAGGTTAGGCGCATGTAATGTTTGACTTAGGGCGTGAGGGCGCGTCTCCATTAAGAAAATTTTGATTTTTTTCCACACTTTCTATTTTTAAATTCTGAATAAAATGTTATATTAATCACCCTGTTTGGATTCTTGGAAAGCATAATCTCGATAAAATTAGTTTAGAGTTTAAAAACTCAATTTTCATTTTACATATAACACCGAGACAATTTTTCAAGTATTTCAAAACCTTCAAAATTGTTTTTCATAAATTCTCTAGGACAAATAAAGTCATTTTTTTCTCTTTCCACTAAACCCAAATCTAAATGGAAGTTCAGAAAATATTACTTTTTAATGTTTTTAAAATTCCATATTAGAAACTTTTGATTATTTTTACACTGCAATATATTTGAATTCTTCACTCTACTAAATCACATACACATTAATTCAGAACTATACTACATACTTATACTCTCCCATATTTCAGACTATCCAATTAACTGCAGCGAGATAAACGCACAAAACTACAAACCGTATTTTCAAAGTTAGTGATTTTATTATTAATATTAAACAATTGAACATATTTTGAACTCATACCCTTATTACGAACTCATTTTTGAAAATCATATTTATCATGAATATTGATTCTATAGATATCTTAATTATTCCTAAAACTTGATACACCGCTACAACTTATAAATTTAATACGCCACTAGATTGATTTTAACCCTTAATTTTGGTAGAGGTTTCATCCTATTTGGCATAATTGAAATAAAAATTGCAAACTATAGCTTTTATCAGTGAAACCCTAGTAGCATACCATACGACTCAAGGATTAGACCCCATCATACCATGATAATTCTAATTGTCCTGTAGGAATTAGATTGTGAGTTCCTAGTTATTATTTTTCTACATACATATGAGTGACACTCTTAATAAGTGTGTCGAGCTAATTATTATTTTCAAATTATTTGGGATTGCCTTCCCAAATGTATTATATATTTGGGCGATAGTGTAACAGTATGACTATGCAGTTGCAACCCATATAACCAATAATTTATGGGTTATATGGTTATAATCTAAACCCTTATCATTATAACCTAATAAAATTAGTTGAAATTCACCATATTATTCTTGTATATATCAATTAACTTCAATATACCCCTTTTAGTTCTATGATATTTCATTTTGTTTCTATCTATAACATTCGTATAATTTGAATCTAGTTATGTTCTAACAGTACATACTACCCACAACTTCTATATGAATAAAATTACCTACTTGGCATATTTTCTTAATTGTTTTTCTTTCATATGGACAGTGAACCCAAAAAATATGACATGCCACCCGTACCTATGAACTTTTACTCCATTTTGGCCCCGAAAACTATTTCGATAACATGCGTGTGGGCGGTAGTAGATAAGGATTGTAGTCCCCACTGGAATGTTTATACTACAACTTATTAGCTCATGTGATTCCCTTATGTTTACTACAAGTTTCTCTTGTTATGTGTCGCATGTACAAATAAAGATATATTTTCGTTTATTTGAGACGCATGATGTAATATTATGCCTAGCATCCCCTATAATAAAAGCATTTAAATTCAACTTTCCTTTCATTATTTTTTATAGATTAGTATCCCTTGGTTACCATTAAAGCATAGAATCGCGGATGTGAGAATTTTATGTTCCATTCTTATTTATTATGATGTGATCGTCAATGAGTATTCTAGTTAAGCATGTGAATGTCAAAAGGTTTTACTTTCGGTTTCCCCATATGCTTCCCCATTTTTTACTCATGCCTTATTTACAAATATGCAAACGAACCTTAGTTGGTTTATAATATCATAAGACCCTTGAATTATTAATACCGAACCCATTTTGGCCAAGGCATAAGATGGTCACTAAAATGTTGTAGTTGAACCTATAAAGGATGAGGTAACTGAGGGTCTAAAAAATGAGAAGGTCGATCCTATGAAGGTCAAGGGAGATGAGGGTCCCAAAATGTGAAATCCAACCCTATAAAGGCCAAAGGTCAGACGAGGCCTATAAATTATTGATGTCGAACCTTACAACCAGTTCTTAAAACAATCCGAACAAGTTAATGCAACATAAGTTTATTTTATAATTGACTTTTATTCAAACTTGACAAAAAGCTTGTTAATTTTCCAAGTAAAACTTGGAGCTTACTATTCCTATTGTGCGTATTCAAGGACATAATTTAGATTTTGGAATTAGTAAGATGATGATATTGATATAGATTTAGTCATCAAACCAATTTTCCTTAAATCAGTCGAGTAAGTAGATAACGCTCTAGAACTAATTTGTATAAAATTTGTCGAACTATTTAATGTTTCACTCTTATGTTTATCATGTGTCTTATCCAAGTTCTACATTAGGATTATGGTGATATTGATGTAAATTTATTCCTCAAACCAATCTTTCTTAAATCATCTGAGCAAGTAGCTGATAATAATCAAAATGTGCCTTTGAACTAATTTGTATAAAATTGTCCAAAGTAGTTAACCTTTCCCTCTTATGTTTATTCTGTATCTTATCCAAGTTTTACATTTAAGATGAGGGTGATTTAAAAAATGACTTGAGACTCATTTCTACCTTTTTCCTAGGTCATGTATGTGCTAACCTTTCTATTGCTAAATTTTTTTTATCATTATTGTGTTTAACTAAGACTTATCAAGTCATATGTAGTCTTTCGATTGTTAAGTTTAATCTTTTAAGATTAACCTTATCTACCCTTTATTATTATGCTCCTGGGATGAGCCGAACTTTGGTTGTGTGCGTCCCTTTTTGTATTTGGTCGTCATTTTATCCATAGTGCGAGGAGTGCGTCTGAGTTCCAATCACTAGGCATTTCCCCTTTTATTCCATAAATGAAGTTCATAAATGGGATGATGGTTCAATATAATCAAGTAAGATATAAGGGAAATAATATTTGTGTTACTCCTCATCAGGGAAAAATTTACATCAATATGAACAACACTTATTTACATTAAAAATTTCTCTCTTCCTATATAATGGTAGTATTTTTTGAGGTTTTTTGTCTTCCCCAGATTGATAAATGGTTCGCCCTCTATGTTTTCTATCTTAAAAGTTCTAGGGAACACTTCCTTAATGATTCTATAAGGATCATGTTAATATGGGTGTAATTTTTTCGACTTCTATATGATCTTCTTAAGTACATTATCCCCCACCCTCAGTAGTCGACTCTTAACCTTCTTATTATAACAACTTGAAGTCCTCTTCTTGTATGCTTCTTGCCTTATCTCGTCATCCCCATGAACTTCTTTTAACATACCAAGATGCATTCTTCATTCTTTGTAGTTTCTCTGGTCGTCAAAATACTAAACCCTACGACGTGGTATGCCAATTTTGGTTGGGACCACAACCTCAAATACATAAGTAAGCATGTACAGTGTTCCCTCGATATCGTCATTATCATAATCATGCATGCCAATAACACAGTGTACCTATCTTCCATATATCTTCCTTTGGCTTCCTTTAATTGTGACTTGATATAAAAATATGGGTTCGATTTATAACCTCCATCTGCCCGTTAGTCTAACATTTAGCTGGTGTAGAGAAGAAATGATTTATGTCTTGTTGTTCAAAGTAGGTCTTGAGTGCATTATTATCACATTGGGTCATGTGGTTGTTAATGAAGTCTTTGTGAAACTCGTATCTACACATAATATTCCTCCACATGAAATTCAAGAACTTCTTATTGGTTATTTATGTCAAAGGTTCAGTTGAAACCCACCATGTGAAGTAATACACTGCTACTATCAAGTATATGAACCTTCCCAGTGCTGGTGGAAGAGGGCTAACAATATTCATCCCCTATTGTAAAAAAAGTCTATAAGGTATTTATTTGGGTGAGCGGCTGATGGGGATGATTCTTTATGTTTGCGTGCCTATTGTAACCATCACATTTCTTTGCATAAGCATGTGCATCTTTGGCCAAGGTACACCAGAACTACCCTTGCAAAATAATTCTCTTTGCCAATGGTCTTCCTACTATGTGACTTTCATAGGGTCCTTCATGAACATCGTTCAAAATGTAGTCTACTTACATTGGATGAATGCACCTTAAAAGTGGAAGCATAAAAACCCTTTTGTATAACACATATCTAAAATCACAAACTTTGTATCTTTGAACCTCGTATTTTTTCCATCATATTTTGATTCTGGTAGCTTCCAGTCTCGTATATAATCAATTATAGGATACATCCATGATGGAAAAATGATTGGATTGAAAACTTCTAACTCTTTTGTATCCTCTTGTAATACCCCATAATTTTCATGCCTTTTAAAATGAGTTAGATATTTAGGTAATATATGAATGTGATGCTATTGATGTATTGGGACAAATTTGTTAAATTAAAAAGGACACTTATTTTTACATCGACCTTATAGTCTTTCGAGTGCCTCGTTGCATCCGGAAGGGATGAAATACTCAGAAAAGTCTATTTGGATGGAAATATATAGGAATCAAAATCATGTTGTAGGTAGATAGTAATCCACGAAATAATCGTTGAGGAAATTTTGAGAATCATTGGTGTGTTCATGTAGAAATCATGTATATAATTTTCTAGAAAAAGAGGATAAATATGTGCTTTTAATTCGAACTCTTGATGATTCTAGGACGTTTAGATCATTATAAATCATTTACATATGTTGCTATATCATGTACTAAGGATTATGAGGAATTTGGGTTGCTAATATGAAGGTTTGAATGATCAAAAGTTATGAAACCTGTAGTATAGGAACTGCAGAATATAAGTTGTTATCTAGGCGATCGATCGATCGACCCCCTACCTTCGATCGATCGACCTCCCCATAAATGATGATGCTGTTTCTTTTTAATGCTTGTTCTTATCCTAAACCTTTTGTATATCTTTAGTGATTATTAATTCGATATAATGGGACTTAGGGAAGATCAGTAAGCCCTAGATAAAAATCGAATTAATGTCATTGGGATTTAATTGATTAGAATTATGATAATTAAATTGAAAGAAATTTCGATTACTAGATGCATCTGTAGGATTCTAATTTGTATGCATGAGGATTAAGGATAGGTCTAGTAGTGGAAATTTAAAAATCACCTGGGAAACCTTAGGTTTACAAGACGGTTCAATCCTAGGTGAAAGAAGATGTGTTTATAAGGGTTTAGAAAAAGGAGAATTTAATTCGTAATAATTCGAGAGATAAGATGATATGGACCAGTAGAATATTAGTGACTTCTTACTGAATAAATATATTGAGGAAAAACTTATTTAAACCTTGAGTAATGAGTGAGGCTCTGGAATAATTGAATTAAAGAAGTGAAGTCATAATAATTTAATACGTAGGATTTAAGATATATAATTCTACGTATGGGAATTATCTTAGGGTAGTGTGAGTGCCTTGTTGATATTATATCTATAGGTACATGATAATGCCTATTTGATTTATTGATGATTTATGTGTATAACATACCTAGCTTACTTGCTATCAATGGGAGGTTTGCGCGTGAGGGTAGTCATATCCTGATGAATCCATGGGATTTTTGATTTATTGCTCGAGAACATAGGTCTATGAAAGACTTATTGGGGAGTTGATAAGTCCGCTGACTATGGAAATGTAGGTATGTGAATGACTAATGGATACGAGAACTATGTTTGCCTCCAAATTTTTATTTTGATGTTTGTGGTTTGAGGAATCCTTACTGAACCTTTTAGTCCCCTATTCGGCGACCAACGATATTGGGACGTGATAGCAGAGTAATGCATACACTGCAGCTGTGTCTAAGGGTATCGTATTATATATCTTTATATATATAATGAATTAAATGAATTTATATAGAGTGATTTGATTAATCTACTGTGTGATAATTGTAAATGACGGTGAATAGAGAAAAAGAATTGAATTAAGTTAATTTATATTTGTTATTATAGATTTGAAAATCTTGATTCATATTAATAAGAAATGTATATGAATTATTATACTACGTATGGTATGGGACATACGGGGTTATGATATGGGATGGAATCATATTATGGAAACTAGTTAGGAGGAACCATTAACTAGGAGGTTAATAGGAAACGTTAAGCGTGCACTCTAGATGGGAGCTGAGAATATCAAGTGAGAGTCTGGATACTAACATGTACATAATAAATGATTTATTGCACTTGTTAAATACTTGATGTTTTTAAAATTATTTTACATCAGGCTCTGACTCGTTTCCTTGCATATTTCCATTTCTATTTTACCTTCTATATTAGGTGTCCAGTAGCAGGGACACCAACCTTAGAGGATTATGACGAGCTATGGAGCTATGGAGTATTTGTTATACGCCTATCTTCATTTGATTCACATTATGTAGTGTTCTTTTATTTAGGGCATGTCGCCCAAAGGAATTCAGTTATCTCCTTTCTATCTGAGTCAATATACTTTTGTATTCGTGTCATTTTAATACATTTATTATTGTTGGGATTACTGTATTGGTTAATTATTTGGGAATGTTTATTCCAATTGCATTTAAATTCTTTTAAGTTATCTGTCCAGTTATTATTGTGGTAGAATAAAATGTGTAGTGTCATTCGTAAACTAAAAATGATTTTTGTTGAATTAAAATTTGAAACGTTTTTAACACCAGCTTAATTGGGTATTGGGTGAGTTGTAAATGTTTTCGACAGTGATGCTGAGAATGAGCCAAATGTATATTATTTTTTAATTTGGTATGGGACTGGACACCCGGTGTTTAATTAGGTGGGGTGTTACAGGTGGTATCAGAGCATCAGGTTCTAGTGCCCTTTAGGGTTTGTACGGTTTACTGTGCTTTCATCTCAGCGTTACTTTATTTAATATAGAGCCCTATGTTTAGGATTGTTGATTTCTTTCGGAAGATTCCATTCTCCTGCTATAACATATATATTAGTGAATCTTATTTGCATTCGGACTGGCTCATACAAGAAGTATGGCAGATGAGGGCCATTGGACGGATATCGGAGGTCGTACTTAGGAGGTTAGGAATTATGTTCGAATATGATGACCTCAGTCGAGGTCACCCCTATTATGGCATGAGAGGCCAGGACTGTAAAGACGGTTAGTACACAGCCTACAAATTCCAAGTGCTTCTATATTCGAAGGTGATGCCAAATTAGACTCACCCAACGTAGTATGCTTGGGAGAGGGTCAAAAGGAAAATTGAGGAAAGTCATCAGTAGAAGTTCTAGAAATACAAGAATTGGGTGTGTTAGCCAACGAAGGCAATATATTTAAAGGCTTGGACATATAGTGGAGTGTGGTTAACTAGAACTAAAAATTTGGGGTAAAATTTTTCTTGACTCATCGAAACAAAGTTATAATAGTGGGATTCAACAACCACCACCCGCGAATGAGGGAATGTTTTCTATCTAAGGAGTTATGAGGCACATACTTATTTTTGTATCAATTAATATTGTATGGGCAAAAGCGTTACTAAACTTAGACTATAGAACTACTATTTACATAGACTGACCGAGGGGTTGTGGGACACCTACATTTTTACATGTCATCACATGGGTCTAATTTTTATCACGAAATTACTTACTTTAGGCATATCCGAACATGATGTGACTAGCGACTATAATACCTCGTATTTTTGTGATATTTATTTATGGGATTAATTGAATTAAATGAGTATTAATTGGAATTTAATCCGGATAAAATTACTAGCGAGATGCGAGTTAGTATTTGATATTAATGTGTATATATGATTATATATGAATATTTTGAATTATGAAATTTGTCGTGAGATTTAAATACGGCAATTTGGGAATTTTGTTGAGATACGTGTGACAGTCGCGTCAAGAATATATTTATCTTAATTAAAAAGTGAATTTTAATTCTATTAACCGTATGGTCATTTTGAGTTCGCCAACGCGTTCGGAAGGGTCGAAATAGTCAGAAAACACTAGCTGGGGGTTTAGTTTGGGTCCCGGGGCATTTTTAGGCCATACCAGCAACGTATAAGGGTAGTTTGGTAATTTTGGATTTTTGGGAATTAAAACCCACGAAAATTAGGAATTAATATCTGATTTGGCAATTAACCACTAAACCCACTAATAACCTAAAGGGCTACAGAGGTTATTAGAATTAGTTCCAAAAGAATTCCTAAGGCAAACCCTAGCCACCATTGTCACTTTGGAGAAGAAGGCTTGTAGAGAGAGAAGAGAAGAGAATTCTGCAGAGAGAGAGAGAATCATCCATCAATTCGACATCAAAATCAGAGTTACACATAAGGCAAGTGGTTTAATTTCATTTATTACAAAGAATGTTTCTTCCATGCGTAGGAAATTGACAGAATTTCATTGTTCTTGGAGAATGATAAAAACCCATTGAATTAGATGTTGAAATTTAAAATTTTATGAGGAGATTGTATGTAGAACAATGTTAGGATGATTAGTCAGTGAAATATACATCTTTTATACCATAAAAACGGATTTATTTATGTCTATGGATGAATTTAATTTCCAGGGTTCATGTTATTGTTATTGGGTAAGAAGATGTAGAGATTTGATATTTGGATGAGATTTAGGATGAATTAATCCCACATAATACGTTAATATATTACCTAGGCATATTTGGGATTGATTAGAACCCATGTACAATCAATGGTTTGATGTTTAGAGGAGATTAGAGGTGAAAAAAAGTTGGAAAAACGAGTTAAGGAATTTCTGGGCTCGAAACTGGCCTCTCGTTAGAAGACCTACCCAGGTCGTTCGAACGAGCTCGTTCGAATGAGCTTCTAATGAGTCGACAGCTTGCCTTCTAACGAGTTTAATGTTCATTCGATGCCTTTCGTTAGAAACGAGATTTCATTAGATACCCAGTTCGTTCAAACGAACTCTCGTTCGAACAGCCTCGTTCGAACGAGACTTCTAACAAACTGACAGTTTGGGCTTTTTAGCCTGTTTTAATCCCGAGTGTCCCGTAACCTTGTTTATATGTAGAGATAACACTTCCTTGATGAGTAATTGATATATTATGGATAATTGGGATATAATGAGGAGTAAAACCTAGAAGTGTAGTTTGAACCTAAGGGAAATTAAGAATTAGGACGTGAGTGTCTATTACGATGCGAGAACTATTAACGGCCTAAATAATCATATTAACCGGGAACATATAAATTGTGTAGCATTATATGTCGGTACGAGAATGAGAAGTGTACCACTAATATATTATGGTGATTACTAAGATGTGTGCATACTTAGTATATGTATATGAGTTTATGTGTATGACATACCTACCATACTTGCTATCACGGGAGGTTTACGTTCGCTTAGGTCCCTCTAATCCTTATGTTGCCCGGATTTAGACTGGTACCTTGATGAACATAGGCCAGAGAAGGACTTATTGGGATGTTAATAAGTCTGTTGATCGTGGGAGCGCAGGTATGTGCGTGACCCATGTGATGTGACTGTGTTCGCTTCCATTATTTGTGATTGTTGTTATCTGAGAACGATTCCTGAGAGATTCAGAATGCGTGATCCTTATGTACGTTATGTAACGGGATGGATAGCAGAGTATGTGTGCACCGCAGCTTAGTCTCGGGGTGCTTGTATTGTATATTTATGACGTGAATAATATACACTTAATTAATGGGAACTTTCATATTAGTATTGTGAATATAATTATGGTAATGTTTTGAGAAAACATAACGGGTTAACCGATTGTAAATTGTATTACTAATTGAAAATCTGAGTTTAAGTAAAGCCCTCCATTTAATTGATAAAACTAGAATGTAATATGGGAATCGTGTAGAAAGGGGTAGAACTTATTACGGTTTGGTTAGATATGTATGTCATTTAGATGGGTATGGTACGTTAGGAGTGCACGTGTAGTCGAGAGGTGAGAATTTCATGTGAGTGCACGTCCTAACATGTATTTTACATTTAATGTTTTAATGTTATTAAATCACTTGTTGTTTTTAAATTGATTTCCACTTTCAGGCTCTGACCCATTTGCTTTCAAATCTATTTTTGTAAAAACCATTTTAGGTGCCCAGCCACAAGGACGCCATGCTTAGGATCCTCATTCAGGTGACGAGCTGTAGCTGTTTGTGGAAGTTATTGGACTTTGCTTGTAGACGCTTCATCTATATTGACTCTATATTTAGCACTTATCAGTTGTAGGGCATGTTCCCCATTTCTTTTAGAGACATTTCATTTATTTTAGTTATTCAGACCTCTGGCATGTAATTAATTCAGGATTCAGACTTGGCATATTGTTTTCAGTTGTGGGATTGTTGTGAGGAGTTTTCCTCCGGACTTATTATTATTTGTTGGTTACTTCATTACTTCGTATTGGTGAATGGATTATGTTGTTCTCCCATTATTCTTTTATTGCATGTTAATCGGACTTAAATTAAAATTTGGCAACTTACTTTTTAAATACTAGGTGGTTAGTACTAAAAAAAAAGTTTTCAACAGTGATGCTATTAACTGGACCAACTTGGCATTTTGTATTAATTTAATAAAGGAGTAGCTACCCGGTATTTAATTAGTCGGGGTGTTACAGGTGGTATCAGAGCATCAGGTTCTAGTGTCCTTTAGCATATGCATGGTTTATTATGTTTTCGCTGAGCTTTCTTTGATGTAGAACCCTATATTTTAGGACTGTTGTATTCTTTTGTATATGCTACGTTCTTCAGCTATTTTAAGTTTATAACTGCGAACTTATAAACTTCATTCTTATTTGAGATGCCTCCACGATGTGCACAACGGGTTCCCAGGGATGCAACACCAGAACCACAGCCCGCACCAGTTCAGGGCACGATGAATGCCACCAAGGTTGCAGCCATTGTGGCCCAGGCGGTAAATTCCGCACTAGCAGTATTTCAGTAGGCACCACCTCAGGTGCCAGTAGCCTCGCCAGTTTAGGCACATGCATTCCCGTCTTCTTGGGAACGTGTACGTGATGCTTTTCAAAAAGCACACCCACCGGAGTTCGCAGGTAACTCCGATGTTGTGGTTTCGAGTCAGTGGAGGAAGGACATCCAGCGGCACTTGGGGATGTATGAGTGCACCGATGTCCAAAAGAAGATACTAGCTACCTTTAAGCTAGTGGGGTCTGCACTGCAGTGGTGGGAGTCTATTACCACCGTGGAGGAGAGAGATACTCTCACTATTTAGGAGTTTTTGGTGCGGTTTGACCGCAAGTACTTTCCGTCAGCTGTTCACACGGACATGAGGAGGAAGTTGATGACCCTCAAGCAGGAGGGTAAGACTTTGGTTGAGTATGAGGCCGAACTCACTTATCTTCTGAATATTGTTTCGGATGAGATACCGACAGAGGAGAAGAAGATACAGAAATTTACAGACGAGCTGACTTGGAGGATCCATCAACATTTGTTGGGGAACCTATCGTTGGTCACTTACTCTGATGTTGTTAATGCTGCACTGTTACACGGCTAGGACCATCGCTTTCACATGACTGAGGGCAAGAGGTCGGGAGAGTCCAGCCATTAGGGCAGGACTGGGGGAAATGGTGCCAGTGGGGCACATTCTGTTCAGGGGCAGAGGCAGGGTGATCAGGGTTCCCAGCAGGGGGATCACAAGAGGTTCAGGTTGGGAAATTTCAGGCACGGACAGGGAGGTTTCCGGCAGGGAAATTAGGGTCCGAATGGCCATCAGAATTAGCAGGTTCAGAATGGTCAGCAACAGTTTCAGCAGGGCCAGTGGAGGAATGGTAACGGCCACCAGGGCCGGGGACAGCAAGGACAGGGAGGGGGGAACTTCCCGGGGAAGTGTTTCATTTGTGGCAAGACTGGCCATAAACGCTAGGACTGTCCTGATAGGGGCAGGGCCCCGCAGCAGCAGCAGGCTGCTCGACATGAGCCACAGAGGCCACTTTTTCCACCTGCCCTCCCATCTCCAGCCCAGGTTCCAGCACTACCAGCCATTCCAGCATTTCCTGTGTAGTAGGGGAAGTTACAGTATGGACGTGTCTATAACGTCCACCAGGCAGCAGCTCCACAGGCACCACCCGCGATCGAGGGTATGTTTCCTATCCATGGTACTATGGGTCGGGTTTTGTTTGATACGGGGGAAACGCATTGTTTTATAGCAACGCATTGTTTTATAGCTACACATTTTGCGAAAGCCTTAGGGTTGTTAGCCACAGCAGGACGTGTGTAGACTTACCATTAGGGAATGGATCACTTATTTTCTTTATATGGCGAGGAGTGGGGGTAGAGATTGGTAGTTTGGTATTACCTGCAGACATGTTGGTATTAGATATGCATGTGCACGATGTGATTATCAGTATGGATTGGCTCGCAGATTATAGAGCCATGATTGATTGCTTTGATAGGAGCATTATTTTTGCCATTCCGGGGCAAGAGATGTTTGTAGTGGCGATGCCTCGCCCAGAGGGAGGCTCGATCGCTCATATGTATTACATAGAGGAGGATACCTCTAAGGAGGTTGTGATTCCTTTAGATTCAATCCTAGTTGTCAGGGAGTATTCCAATGTGTTTCAGGAGATACCAGGCCTACCCCCCAGTCGAGAGATAGACTTTTTCATAGACTTATTGCCAGATACGAGACCTATAGCACACGCACGGTACCGTATGGCTCCAGCTGAGATAAGGGATTTACGGGATCAGATTGAACAGTTATTGGTTCAAGGGTTTATACGGAGGAGTACTTCGTCGTGGGGTGCCCCTGTGTTGTTCATGAAGAAGAGAGATGGTTCCCTGAGATTGTGTGTGGACTACCGAGAGTTGAACAAGGTCACGATACGGAATAAGTATCTGTTGCCTCTAATCGATGACCTATTCAACCAGCTGAGAGGAGTTTCTTTCTTCTCAAAGATTAATTTGCGATCGGGATACCATCAGTTGCGTATCAGGGAAGAGGATGTCTCGAAGACTGCGTTCTTAATGAGATATGGTTCTTACGAGTTTCGGGTCATGCCTTTTGGTTTGACCAATGCTCCACCGTGTTCATGGACTTAATGAATAGGGTGTTCAGAGATTTCCTAGATCAGTTCGTCATTGTCTTCATTGATGATATTCTGGTTTACTCCCAGACAGAGGAGGAGCACGCCGAGCATTTGAGGCATGTTTTGCCGACGCTATGTCAGAACGAGCTGTATACAAAGTATGAGAAGTGCGGGTTTTGGCTGAAGGAAGTCCAGTTTTTGGGACACATTATTTCCGACCGGGGAATATCTGTTGATCCGGGGAAGGTATCCGAGGTGAGGGAGTGGGGACAGCCCACGACACCAACAGAGATCCGTAGTTTCTTGGTACTAGCAGGATACTACAGGAGATTCATTCGGGGATTTTCGAAGATAGCAGGTCCTTTGACACATCTAACTCGAAAAGGTGTGCCGTTCATCTGGAGTGATGCCTGTCAGTTGGGATTCGATGAGTTGAAGGATAAGTTTACCTCAGCACCTTTGTTAGCATTGCCGAGACCGGGATTTGAGTATCTAGTCTACACCGATGCATCCTTACAAGGACTCGGAGGTGTATTGCAGTAGGAGAGTCAGGCCATAGCTTATGCTTCCCGTAAGCTAAAGCCTCATGAGAAGAATTACCCCACTCATGATTTGGAGTTAGCGGCAGTGGTGTTTGCCCTATGGATTTGGAGACATTACCTTTTGGGGGAGAAGTTTCAATTGTTCACGGACCACAAGTCCCTACAGTACCTATTCACATAGAAAAAGTTGAATATGCGGCAACGGAGGTGGCTTAAGTTTGTGAAGGATTATCAGTTCGATATCCAATACCACCCGGGGAAGGCTAACGTGGTAGCAGACGCGTTGAGCCGTAGGGCAGTAGATGAAGTGGCAGGGGTGTGGAAGGCAAAGTGGAAGGAGTTGGGACACCAAGATGCAGTGGCCTGATCATTTATGTCTATGATGACCATTACACTGCAGATTGTCATGAAGGTAGTAAGGGAACAGGCAAATGACTCGTTCTGTCAGGAGCAGATAGTTCGATTACTAGCAGAGGGAGCCGAGTCCTATTCCGTTAGATCAGATGGGGGATTACGCTTCACTGGGAGATTGTTAGTTTCGGAAGGGGAGGAATTGCGGCACGAAGTGATGGCAGAGTCGCATGGATCACGGTTCGCGGTACATCCCGGAGGGGACAAAATGTACCAAGACATGAGACGACAGTATTGGTGGAGCGGGATGAAGAGAGATATTGTCGTGTTTGTTCCTAAATGAGCCACTTGTCAGCTAGTAAAAGTGGATCATCAGAGACCGGCAGGATTTCTACAGCCATTGGAGGTTCCGATGTGGATGTGGGAGAGCATATCCATGGACTTTATTACGGGGTTGCCTACGTCACAGAGGGGTCACGACTCCATTTGGGTAATTGTGGCCAGGTTGGCCAAAGTCGCTCATTTTCTACCCATAAGGACAGACTACACTACGGGACAGTATGCCCGGCTCTTTATTGCGGAGATAGTGAGACTTCACGGTGTGCCCCTAAATATCGTGTCTGACAGAGACAAGATATTCGTTTCACGGTTTTGGGAGAGTTTTCAGGAGGCCATGGGCACGGAGTTGCGGTTGAGTACGGAGTATCACCCGCAGACCGATGGGAAACCGAGCGTATAAACCAGATGTTGGAGGACATGTTACGCATGTGCATCATTGATTTTGGCGGTGGATGGGAGCAGTATCTTCCACTGGTGGAGTTTGCTTACAACAACTCCTACCAGTTCACTATTGGCATAGCTCCATTTGAGGCGTTGTACGGTAGACCTTGTTGTTCCCCAGCATGTTGGTTGGATGTGGGGGACAACAAACTACTTAGGCCAGAAGTAATTCAGGATACTTCGACGAGGATAGAATTGATTCGGAGTCGCATTCGGGTAGCTCAGGATCGATAGAAGAGCTATGCGGATGCGAAGAGGTTCTTCAGGGAGTTCCAAGTGGGGGACCAGGTTTTTCTCAGAGTATCTCCTATGAAGGGTATTATGCATTTCGGGAAGAAAGGGAAGTTGGCCCCGAGATATGTGGGACCATTTCCTATTATTGAGCGGATTGGACCGGTTGCGTATAGGCTTGGATTACCAGAGCATTTGCATCGAATTCACGATGTGTTTCATATTTCCACGCTAAGGAAATATCTTAGAGACGATTTGGTTCATTCTCACATTGCTTTGGAAGACATAGATCTACAGCCTGATAGCTCCTACAAGGACGGGCCGATTGCTATTTTGGACCGAAGTGAGCAGAAACTACGATCAAAGATAGTTCCGTTAGTGCGCGTTCAGTGGCGACATCATAATGTCGAGGAGTCCACATGGGAGCACGAGGATGAAATGCACGAACGTTATTTAGAGTTGTTCTTACCAGGTACTTTATAGTTCTGAATTTCGGGATGAAATTCACTTATTAGGGGGGAAGTATGTAATATCCCGAATTTTTATGATATTTATTTATGGGATTAATTGAATTAAATGAGTATTAATTGGAAATTAATCCGGATAAAAATACTAGCGAGATCCGAGTTAGTATTTGATATTAATGTGTATATATGATTATATATGAATATTGAATTATGAAATTTGTCGTGAGATTTAAATACGGCAATTTGGGAATTTTGTTGAGACGTGAGTGACAGTCGCGTTAGGAATATATAAATCTTAATTAAAAAGTGAATTTTAATTCTATTAACCGTATGGCCGTTTTGAGTGCGTCAACGAGTCCGAAAGGGTCGAAATAGTCAGAAAACACTAGCCGGGGGTTTACTTTGGGTCCCGGGGCATTTTTAGGCCATACCGGCAACGTATAAGGGTAGTTTGGTAATTTTGGATTTTTGGGAATAAAAACCCACGAAAATTAGGAATTAATATCTGATTTGGCAATTAACCACTAAACCCACTAATAACCTAAACGGCTACGGAGGTTATTAGAATTAGTTCCAAAAGAATTGCTAAGGCAAACCCTAGCCACCATTGTCACTTTAGAGAAGAAGGCTTGTAGAGAGAGAAGAGAAGAGAATTCTGCAGAGAGAGAGAGAATCATCCATCAATTCGATATCAAAATCAGAGTTACACATAAGGCAAGTGGTTTAGTTTCATTTATTACAAAGAATGTTTCTTCCATGCGTAGGAAATTGACAGAATTTCATTGTTCTTGGAGAATGATAAAAACTCATTGAATTAGATGTTGAAATTTAAAATTTTATTTGGAGATTGTATGTAGAACAATGTTAGGATGATTAGTCACTGAAATATACATCTTTTATACCATTAAAATGGATTTATTTATGTCTATGGATGAATTTAATTTCTAGGGTTCATGTTATTGTGATTGGGGAAGAAGATGTAGATATTTGATATTTGGATGAGATTTAGGATGAATTAATCCCACATAATACGTTAATATATGACCTAGGTATATTTGGGATTGATTAGAACCCATGTACAATCGATGGTTTGATGTTTAGAGGATATTAGACGTGAAGAAAAGTTGGAAAAACGAGTTAAGGAATTTTTGGGCTCGAAACTGGCCTCTCATTAGAAGTCCTACCCAGGTCGTTCGAACGAGATCGTTCGAACAATCTTCTAACGAGTGGACAGTTTTCCTTCTAACGAGTTGAATGTTCATTCAATGCCTTTCATTCGAACGACATTTCATTAGATACCCAGTTCGTTCGAACGAACTCTCGTTCGAACAGCCTCGTTCGAACGAGACTTCTAACGAACTGACAGTTTGGGCTTTTTAGCCTGTTTTAATCCCGAGTGTCCAGTAACCTTGTTTATATGTAGAGATAACACTTCCTTGA
Source organism: Sambucus nigra (assembly GCA_949130495.1). Classification (NCBI taxonomy): domain Eukaryota; kingdom Viridiplantae; phylum Streptophyta; class Magnoliopsida; order Dipsacales; family Adoxaceae; genus Sambucus; species Sambucus nigra. The sequence continues at coordinate 281,229,913 of OX422209.1, forward strand.
TGAGTAGTTGATATATTAGGGATAATTGGGATATAATGAGGAGTAAAACCTAGAAGTGTAGTTTGAACCTAAGGGAAATTATGAATTAGGATGTGAGTGTCTATTACGATGCGAGAACTATTGATGGCCTAAATAATCATATTAACCGGGAACATATAAATTGTGTAGCATTATATGTCGTTACGAGAATGAGAAGTGCACCACCAATATATTCTGGTGATTACTAAGATGTGTGCATACTTAGTATATGTATATGAGTTTATGTGTATGACATACCTACCATACTTGCTATCACGGGAGGTTTACATTCGCTTAGGGACCTCTCATCCTTGTGTTGCCCGGATTTAGACTGGTACCTCGATGAACATAGGTCAGAGAAGGACTTATTGGGATGTTAATAAGTCTGCTGATCGTGGGAGCGCCGGTATGTGCGTGACCCATGTGATGTGACTATGTTCGCCTCCATTATTTGTGATTGTTGTTATCTGAGAACGATTCCTGAGAGATTCGGAATGCGTGATCCTTATGTATGTGATGTACCGGGATGAGTAGCAGAGTGTGTGTGCACCGGAGCTTAGTCTCGGGGTGCTTGTATTGTATATTTATGACGTGAATAATATACACTTAATTAATGGGAACTTTCATATTAGTGTTGTGAATATAATTATGGTAATGTTTTGAGAAAACATAACGGGTTAACCGATAGTGAATTGTATTACTAATTGAGAATCTGAGTTTAAGTAAAGCCCTCCATTTAATTGATAAAGCTAGAATGTAATATGGGAATCGTGTAGTAAGGGGTAGAACTTATTACGGTTTGGTTAGATATGTATGTCATTTAGATGGGTATGGTATGTTAGGAGTGCACGTGTAGTCGAGAGGTGAGAATTTCATGTGAGTTCACGTCCTAACATTTATTTTTCATTTAATGTTTTAATGTTATTAAAACACTTGCTGTTTTTAAAATGATTTCCACTTTCGGGCTCTGACCCATTTGCTTTCAAATCTATATTGGTAAAAACCATTTTAGGTGCCCATCCACAAGGACACCATGCTTAGGATCCTCATTCAGGTGACGAGTTGTAGTTGTTTGTGGAAGTTACATGACTTTGCTTGTAGACGCTTCATCTATCTTGACTCTATATTCCGCACTTATCAGTTGTAGGGAATGTCGCCCATTTCTTTTAGAGACATTTCATTTATTTTAGTTACTCAGACTTCTGGCATGTAATTAATTCCGGATTCAGACTTGGCATATTATTTTTAGTTGTGGGATTGTTGTGAGGAGTTTTCCTCCGGACTTATTATTATTTGTTGGTTACTTCACTACTTCGTATTGGTGAATGGATTATGTTGTTCTTCCATTATTCTCTTATTGCATGTTAATCGGACTTAAATTAAAATTTGGCAACTTTCTTTTTAAATACTAGGTGGTTAGTAGTAAAAAAAATGTTTTTGACAGTGATGCTATTAACTGGACCAACTTGGCATTTTGTATTAATTTAATAAAGGAGTAGCTACCCGGTATTTAATTAGTCGGGGTGTTACAGCGACGTGGATTGACTTGTGGTATATGAGAGCGTATGTACTACTTTAGCCAGCATCTTGACTTTAATATGAGAGTGGATGAGTAGACTTTATTTGAAATCGATACAACCTGCACAGAGGTTATATACTATTGACTAAGGATCTGAGGAGTTTCGATGACCGACTACTTTAGGTAGTAGTGTATCAGGGGGGTTCCTTATTTGGATTTCGCTTGCGAGAAACCCCATGCATGAAACTAACAAACGTTGGGAGTCGAAATTAGTTAGGTCTTTAGGATATGAGTTTATAACCTTTGTGATAAATTAGAATATTATGCGGATAACCATATCCATTTTATAATGAAAGATACACGAAAGGGTGTATGGGCGCCTTGGATGGTTGGACTGTAGTATTTTTCATAATTGTGAAACAGTAAGTAGTTGCGACTTCAGGATTTATTTACTTAATGATTAAGGATCATTTTTTTTAAACTTTGTCACGAGGATGGTATAGGGAAGATTGCGTAAAGTTTAATTCGATTAATTTGAAACTATATGGTGAGGTTTGGCGTATAACATCAATGGGGATTTTATTAATGTACTGTATGGGTGGTATGACATAGATTATTTGCAATGTGAGATTTATACTTAGACTTGACCTTACCTGTCACACCCAAAAACACAATATCCATACTAATCATTTGTTATTGGAATAATAAGATCATAATCTTGAGCCCATTGGAAATATGATTCATTCATCAATATTTTCCTACATAATGTGCATAATGAACATAATATTATTCTTATATCATAAAATTCAATATCAGAGTCATAATTAAGCGAACATACAATACCGTGATTAACTATGATCAACTCAATCCATACTAAATCTATATATACAATGTGTGAGTATATTAAAATCTTCAGTGTGACAACGATAAAATCCCATTTTTAAACCCCAGCTCTCTCCAATGGTGAAACTCTCAAAGCTACCAGTCATATGGTATCCTAGCTGGCAGCGTATGAACCTGAAATTGTTAAAATTTAAACCGTAAGCATTAACCTTAGTGAGGTACTCCTTCCCTGCAATAGAATAACAATTCTATATCGAATATGTAGCTATAAAATCCGAACAATCCTGCCCATTGGCAATAACAAATCATGGATCATAAGATCCAAATAATTTTGCCCATTGGAAATTACAAATCCTGGATCATAAGATCCAAACAATTCTCCCCATTGGCAATAACAAATTGCAGATCATTGGATCTTTGTCCAATTCTAATCCTGGATCATAAGACCCAAACAAATCCTGGATATTTTAATATCCAAACAAATCCTGAATAGCGAAGTATTCAAACCAATACGGGATCATGAGACCCAAAAAAATACTGGATATTTTAATATCCAAACAAATCCGCTCTTATAGCTATATTCATATTTATATATGAAACAAATCATAAGTACACTCACCTTGGCAGTTTAACTGGCTTTTGACCTTGCCTTTATCCAGTACTTATTCAATCAGTTCTTCTTCCCTTCCTATCATTATTAAAATATTATTATCATCATAATAATATCAATAATCCAAAGAACTATTTAAACATAATTCAATCCATAAGCATCACATGATTCCATTCAAATCATTTATCACAAGTGAAGTTCCATCCAAATCCATGCTAGTATATTTAACATATACAAATCATAGACCAGATATAAATTCATTTATTCTTGTAAATTCAATCCTTGTCATATTAGTATTCTAATACAAAAGATGGTACATCATTTTAGGTCTCGTAGAGCAAGATATGCTCATTTCTTTACCACATGGCAAATCTGCCCTATAGGCCCTCTTATCATTCATTCAACTTCCACGAATTTACATAATTTTTCTACATCATAAATTTATATGATATTTCACCCAACATCAGTAAACATATTGAAAAATAAAAAATTAAAGTTTCATAATTTTTAAGGTTCGTTTGCTATGTCAAGCAAAACACCGAACACATGGCGGGCATATTTTCACCCGTAGGGCAGATTTCATATCCGAATTTCAAACTCTCACGAAAGACTCATTTCTTTGAATTTTCACATGATTTTCGGATATCTCATAAATGTATGAGTCCATTTTAATCTCCAATTAGAATCAATCAATTACTGTAAGTATACAAAAATATATGGAAGTTTGAATAAACAAAGTTTCTAAACAAAGAGATTTTAGGGTTTTGTACATTCAACTTAACTTAAACTTGCATATATCCATACATATGCACCCAAGCATGAAAGGTCAATAAAAAATAAAGGATTTATATCATATAAATAATAAATAAAATAAAAAATAGCAAGATTCATGGTTGGAATAACCTTAGGGGCTTTTACGTAATTTTCTATGAATTTTTTTGAATGTTTCTCCTCACTTTCTTCTTCCTAACCCTCACAATTGTTTTTCCTCAACTTAAAACTCTCCCAAACTGAGTTTGCTGAAGAAATGAGGATATATCAAGGGTTTAAGTCGGCCAAAACAACCTCCACCTCCAACCAATCAATTTATAACATGTGGCATCATATAAAACAAAATATCATTTAAGGCTAAATGACTACTTTAGCCCCTGTTCGTAAAATGACAATATCTTCCCACTCGGATGTCCGTTCGATGGAACGTTTGTTGTGTTACAACCCTAACTCATATATCTACAAATATCTAGTTTACACCTCGAGTCAATTGTTAAGTCATAAAGGTCAAAACTAGTCTTAAACTTGAACATTCCTACCGAAATCTTCAAAATTTCACATTTGTAACTACTTCGATTCTTCATGTTTTATGAAGGTAGGATTAGACTAAACATAATGAATTAACATTATATATACTAATAACATATTATACATATCACACAATCTAATCATGATTTAAATATAATTTCTCATAATTATATTCGGGTTGTCACAATTCTCCCCCAGTTAAGAAATTCCGTCCCCGAAATTAACATACCTTTCTTCTTCACAAATAAAACTGGCGCACCCCATGGAGATACACTAGGCTGTATGAACCCCCTATCAAGTAAATCTTGCAACTGAATCTTGAGTTCTTTTGATGCGAGGAAAACCAAGTGTTCGTGTAGGGACACTATCGTTGATTTTGGTTCCCGCTCGACATACAAAAAGAACCTAAGCTACAGCTACACTTGACAAGCAAGCACAGTGGTAAGTCGGGTATCGTAAATCCACAGGGAGTGATTGAATTTTAGACTTTAATTGTTTTAATTACTTCAGGAATAAAACTGGTGTAAAATAAATAAAGGAAAAGGTGAAAGGTGAAAGGGTGGTTATTGTGAATAAAGAAAAGAAGAAGTTAACGCTAAATAAAGTAAAGCGAGGATCGGGATCGCATTCTACCAAACGGATCGAAACAACTACTAACTAGAATTAAGGCTCGAAAGCAATTTAATCGAGCATTTTCAACTAAGCATAAACATCACACAAGAAGGAATTTAACCCAAAGTTGCGAGATAAAACATTTAACTGAAAAATGGTCACACGCGGATTAAATTCGGATAATCGCTATAAATACTAACGTTGCATGACAAAGAAAGTTAAACGCATAATAATCCGACTTTAATAAGCACGGTTTCAATTAAATGCAATTTTACACGAAACTCTAAATTTCGAGGTCCGAACTCGTAAATGGCGAAAAAGCAATCCCGACCCTATTTATCTAGGGACGCATAATGAAATAACTAAATTAAACTAATTAACTAAGAAAGAAATAAATTAAAGCAAGAAAAACTAATTATAAAGCATGGAAATTATCTAGAAAGCAAGGAAAGAATGGAAAAAAACTAGATTAATGGACAGGGAAGATGAATAGTACCAATTAAAACCCAAATGGATGTCAAACCAAGATGAATTGAAGAAGAACCAAACAAATCCCCTCCAACCCTAACTAAACTAAGCTAAAATCGTATTTGGGCTGGTCTCCATAATACAAAGCCAAAATTTGGCTTATATAGTAAGTTAGAATAAAAGAAAAGAAGAAAGAAAAGAAAAGAAAATATCTGCAGAAAAACAGGGGATCGATCGATCGACCCCTTTGGTCGATCGATCGATCAAGGGAAAATTTTGACAAACCTGAAAGGTCGATCGATCGACCAGAAACGTCGATCGATCGATCAAGCAGGGCAGAATAATGCAGCAGCAGCCCCTGCTTCTTTTCTTCTTCTTCTCTTCTCCTCTTTTGCTTCCTTGTATTTCCTCCGCAAGAAACGTCGTAACTTCTTCGTTATGCATCGGAATCGCGCACCGTTCGTGGCCACGCAAAGCTAGCGAGTAGGGCTACAACTTTCGTTAGATGTCGGGCCAGGTACCCAAGCTGTGAAAAGACTAAAATGCCCCCGAACGTGCGGTTGTGTACGGAACTTCGCCGGAATGCAACCGAACTTCATACTAAGCATCCAAACACCTACAAAAGCTCAATTAACCCCTGCAAAACAATTTAACATAGAAATCCGAGGGTTGTCTGGTTAACGAGCATAAATATAGGGATTAAGACACCCGAGGGGGCTAATAACACGTATGTTAACGGGTGAGAAAATGCAATATTTGTGTCGCATCACACCCCCTAACTTACACATTGCTAGTCCCTAGCAATGAAATAGGAAACAACAAGAACTACAAGAAAACCAAAAGAAGGAGAAGTACAAAAATATGGTATAAGAGTAATAAAAAGATAAGGCCACTTTCGCTTGTGATTCTATTGCATTTAGCGTATGCAATAAGCCGTTAAACCCCTAGGTTACCCTAGTGGACGAGTGTCATCTCGTGAGGGTTTTGAGGGATGAAACCCACAAACATCATATGGTTTCCTCAAAATATGCCCAACCCAACATGAGACAAACTCAACAACAACAAAAAAGATTTCAAACATGTTATTAGCACATTGAACGAATTCAAGCTAAAGTCCGTTGTTATTAACAAGTTGAATGCACCTCATAGAATTGAAACTTTAAAAGTGGGAGGGGGAAGAGCACATGCATAGTATGATTTGGCAAAAACTTAAATAAACCGGATAAACATAAAGCAAGCATATATTCAATCCTCACGGGCATTACGCTCATCAAGCGAATTCACTCAAAACAGGGAGGTAACACATGGGACATGCGGGCTAAAGAGTAAATGTAAATGGAAACTAGGCCGCACACATGTCACAAATGAAGAACGCAATATATAAAATGAAAAACTATAATCTCAATGAAAGGATACCGCACATATAAAAGAGGCGAAATGCATTTTCACGGATTATCAAAACTATTATGACTTTGAAATTAAATGCACCCAAAGATCACATAGGACTTGTATAGGGTTGTAATGTATGGCTAGGTTAAGGTACGAAATGAAAGGGATGTATATACAGATTCAAAGTGTTCGGAGATGAAAACTTGGATTATGGGATAATGCGGGCAATAACAAAATTGGAAAAAAAAACAAGTTCCAAAAAGGCATTAGATATATCATCGGGGAGAGTAATCAAAGCTTATTGAACATTATACACAACTTTTACAACTTTCTCTTTCTTTTCTTTTCTTCTTTTTCTCATTTTTCTCTTTTGTTTTCTATTTCTTTTTGCTTTCTCTTTTTCTTCACTTTTTTCACATCACTTTCTTTTCTTTGCTTATCAAACTCTCATATGCCTAAAATTGCAACCGCAATACAACAACAACATTCAATCCCAAGTAACATTCCAAACAAAGGTATGTAAGGTGTATGTATGGCTTAAAACTCCAATTTGGAGTTGGTTATGGGATTTTGGGTAATGAAACGAAAGGCTAGTATTTAGGCTCAAAGGGGTTGACTAGGGAAACATATATGGTGAGGTCAAGGCTAATATGGGTGATATAACAAAGATTGCCTATGATCATTTCACAAAGTATATGCAATTCTCGAGTCAAAACAACATATGATAATCATGCTCAAATAACACATTTCAAGGATGAACTCAATTAATGAACGATCAATGAAAGAATAAAGAGATTACCAACGAATTCAACGTTTTCAATGAGAAAAGAATAGTGTATAACACTCACAAATGACGAAAGGTACAAAGCTTACTCGGTGTAAGTATATACAATACAACAAAAGATTACCGAGTTATAAAAATATTAAACCAAATCAATATAACAAGGAAAGTGCATATGCTCATGGGATAAAGTTTAATTCATGAAGTTATTCACAATATCAATGATTTAAGGAATAAAGTCCAATAACTTCTAAAATCGAGAACATGCATCATTGAGTTCTCTATTGGATCGGGCAATTATTGAAATTTATCACTGGAAACAAGGCAAAATGCCCAACAAAGGAGAAAAAAGAAAGAAAATATTTTTGAATTTTTTGAAATTTTTAACAAAAACATGCTTTGTAACTAAATTGTAATCAAATCCAAGGACTAAACAGCAAAATGGATAAAATATCCTACACCCCCTAACTTAAATGTTGCATTGTCCCCAATGCGTCCATTAAAGAACACAACACAAAGCTAGGAAAAGAATGATATTACCCACACGTGGAGCGATCTCCATAAGTACAAGTCCAAAGGAATCTACAAAACAAGTTAGTACCGAGCATAGAAAAAAAAAATAACAAAAAGTTAACTAATTACACTAGACTAAATTAAAAAGGAAAGAAAAAAAAGGAAAGAAAGAAAATTGAAAAGCTAACTATTTACAACCTACTATTTAGGCTTCACACTAACTATACACTAGAAGTCTAAATAGCTGAGGGTCCACCCAAAACAGAATTTGACTTTGAAAGATCAACGATGGACCCTCCAAAGTGAACATGCCTCCCAAAAGATATGAATTTCGTTTGAACAACGGAAGGCATGTGGGTGGTGAAAAAAGTGAACCATCGCCAATTTGAAATTTTTGGGGGACGATGGGGGATTTGGATAATAAGGGGGAAAGGTACACTAGAGATCCAAGAAAAATCGATTCATCTCCCAAAGGTTTTTCAAATGGAATGGGAGATGGTGCACACGTGGGGATAACATCCATCGAAAATAAGTCTGGGAAGGAGTCCTCATCGGCAAAAAGTGTAGAAGTTTTAAAAGTTTCTACCGACTCATAGGAATCAACCGGTAATTCTAATGGTTCAATGACGGAAAACGAATATGGTGATGAAACAAATTCAATCTCAATCGACTCATCGTCGGAAGGAGATTGAATTTCGGGGGAGAAAGATTCACACTCGATGAGAAATTCTTTGAAAAATTGAGGTGAAACACAAGTTTCCACCTCCTCGTTGCTTTGTGCATAAGAATTTATCTCATCGCAAAGTGAACCAAGTCTCATTCCAGCATCATTTAAGCCTTCCAAACCTTGGGAGTAAAGAAGAAAAGTCTCTTCCAAAGTAGGCTTCCTCGGCTCAAGAGCCTCGGACTCCTCATTTGTTTGAAACTCATCTTCGAAAGTAATGAAATGACGATCGTCATTGGATTCGAATAATGAATCCAACTCAAGCTCCCAATAACGATTTTCATTCTGATAAATGTTTTAAAGTCTTTCATTTTCAAGAAAATCTTGAAAATGGAAAACTTGAAAACTATCCCCAAAGTATGAATCATTAGAATAACCGTAATAACTATCAAAGAAAGACATGGTTACCTCATTGTTGAAAGATGGAGAATCCAAAAAAGAAAGTGAGCAACCGCGAATGAAAGTTTCTTAGCGCTCGAAGTATGCAAATCCTGCAAGAAAGGTTAAAAGAAAGAATACAAATAGGAAAGGAAAATACTACGAAATAATAAAGCAATTACAATCTAAAACACACTCCCCGGCAACGGCGCCATTTTGATGCGAGGAAAACTGAGTGTTCGTGTAGGGACACTATCGTTGATTTCGGTTCCCGCTCGACATACAAAAAAAACCTAAGCTACAGCTACACTTGACAAGCAAGCACAACGGTAAGTCGGGTATCGTAAATCCACAAGGAGTGATCGAATTTTAGACTTTAATTGTTTTAATTACTTCAGGAATAAAAATCGTGTAAAATAAATAAAGGAAAAGGTGAAAGGGTGGTTATCGTGAATAAAGAAAAGAAGAAGTTAACGCTAAATAAAGTAAAGCGAGGATCGGGATCGCATTCTACCAAACGGATCGAAACAACTACTAACTAGAATTAAGGCTTGAAAGCAATTTAATCGAGCATTTTCAACTAAGAATAAACATCACGCAAGAAGGAATTTAACCCAAAGTTGCGAGATAAAACATTTAACTGAAAAATGGTCACACGCGGATTAAATTCGGATAATCGCTATAAAAACTAACGTTGCATGACAAAGAAAGTTAAACGCATAATAATCCGACTTTAATACGCGCGGTTTCAATTAAATGCAATTTTACACGAAACCCTAAATTTTGAGGTCCGAACCCGTAAATGGCGAAAAAGCAATCCCGACCCTATTTATCTAGGGACGCATAATGAAATAACTAAATTAAACTAATTAACTAAGAAAGCAATAAATTAAAGCAAGAAAAACTAATTATAAAGCGTGGAAATTATCTAGAAAGCAAGGAAAGAATGGAAAACAACTAGATTAATGGACAGGGAAGATGAATAGTACCAATTACAACCCAAATGGATGTCAAACCAAGATGAATTGAAGAAGAACCAAGAAAATGCCCTCCAAACCTAACTAAACTAAGCTAAAATCGTATTTGGGCTGGTCTCCATAATACAAAGCCAAAATTTGGCTTATATAGTAAGTTAGAATAAAAGAAAAGAAGAAAGAATAGAAAAGAAAATATCTGCAGAAAAACAGGGGATCGATCGATCGACCCCTTTGGTTGATCGATCGATCAAGGGAAAATTACGACAATCCTGAAAGGTCGATCGATCGACCCGAAACGTCGATCGATCGATCAAGCAGGGCAGAATAATGCAGCAGCAGACCCTGCTTTTTTTCTTCTTCTTCTCTTCTCCTCTTTTGCTTCCTTGTATTTCCTCCGCAAGAAACGCCGTAACTTCTTCGTTATGCATCGGAATCGCGCACCGTTCGCGGCCACGCAAAGCTAGCGAGGAGGGCTACAACTTCCTTAGATGTTGGGCCAGGTACCCAAGCTGTGAAAAGACTAAAATGCCCCCGAACGTGCGGTTGTGTACGGAACTTCACCGGAATGCAACCGAACTTCATACTAAGCATCCAAACACCTACAAAAGCTCAATTAACCCCTGTAAAACAATTTAACATAGAAATCCGAGGGTTTTCTGGTTAATGAGCATAAATATAGGGATTAAGATACCCGAGGGGGTAATAACGCGTATGTTAACGGGTGAGAAAATGAAATATTTGTGTCGCATCATCTTTCAACTCAGCAGGTGCCTTTCTATACGGTGCCGTAGAAATAGGGGTTGTCCCCGGTGCTAATTCTATACTAAATTCAACTTCTCTTTCTGGAGGTAACCCTGGCAACTCACTAGGAAACACTTCAGGAAAATCCCGTACAATAGGAACATCGACTAATTGTAAATCCCTCTTCCTAGTGTCAAGAACATATGCAATAAAACCCTCACAACCCTTACTCAATAATTTCCTTGTCTGAATAGCAGAAATGATGCAACTGGGAAAAATTTTCCTTTCCCCCACAAATTTAAATTCAGGCTCACCAGGCATATTAAAAACAACTTCCTTATAGAAACAATCCATAGATGCATGATATTTAGATAACCAATCAATTCCCAGAATTATGTCAAAATAAAAAATATCCAATGGAAGTAGATCTATAACTGCATCTCTAGCCCCCACAGTCAAAACACAATCACGAAAATATATTCAACTACAATCGTATCCCCCATAGGCATGGAAATACCCAACCCCACCTCTAAATGAGTTCATGGTCTATTCAGATATATGGAAAATGCATATGACACAAAAGAATGTGTGGAACCGGGATCAATCAGAACATAAGCACTTCTATCAGTAACAAAAAGTGTACATGTCACTACATCTGGAGTAATCTGAGCTTCTTTCATTGTAAAAACTCGTCCACCTAGTCTGGAACTACTAGCTTGTCCTCTGCCCATACTTTTCACTACACTGCCCGGAGATAACATTCTGCTTGCTACTTCACTATGTGCTACTGCAGTCTCTGCCAATTGCGGACAATTCTTCTTAATATTCCCCACTTGATGACAATGGTAGCATTCCAATCCCTTAATCTTAGGATACTCAGATTTATAATGTCCTTCCTCTTTACAAAAGAAAAATGTAACAACTCTTGTCGGTGCCTCACCCTTTCCTGACCTCCTAACCAGACTAGAAGATTCTCCACCCCTAGTATCTCTACCAAATCTCCCAGACCTCTACCAGTATCTCCACCACCTATCTGAGGGGTGGGTCGATCTTGCTCGTCGACTCGGCGGTTGATATTCTATCTGGAGATACCTGAGGGGTGGGTCGATCTTGCTCGTCGACTCGCCTAACCGTTTTAGCTAGTTCTTCTTGATGATCCATCTGAAAATTTCAATAAATTTGGATGAGTTCATCATTCTCATAAACAAATCACAGAAGTACGAATTCCCAATGTATAGAGATGAACACAACATTCCTAGTATTAGGGCTCTATATCAAAGATGCTAAGTTGGAAATGAAATAATCCGTACAGATCCTAAAGGACACTAGAACCTGATGCTCTGATACCACCTGTGACACCCCGCCTAATTAAATACCGGACGATCACTCCATTATTAAATTAAAATCAAGGTGAACAGTTGGTTCATTCTTAGCATCACTATTGTTAAAATACTTTTCCAATTTAAACACCCTAAATAATTAAGCTAAGTGTCAAACCCATTTAAAACCTTATTCTCATTTTATTAAATCCAGTTATAAAACCATAAACCATTTATATTTTTAAGAGTCACACATTAAGAATAAAAATTGAATTGAACATACAGAAATTTAATCATAAATAATAAATCCCAACATTTACAACACCAAAGGAAAACATCCTGACAGTAATAAATCCCGAAATAAAGGTACTGAAAGTAAAAATTACAATCTATGACAATGCCAACTAATTAATAGAAAGAGGGCGACACATGCCCCTGCTGGATAAAACTGAACTAGGAGTAGAATCAAATGGATGAAGTCGTCTAAACAATAGGCCTACAACTCCCACCTAAGCTGCAGCTCGTTCCTGTCAAAGGATCCTAGGCAAGACGCCCCTGTGGCTGGGCACCTGTAATATATACATATACATATATATATATACAAGAGAGAAAGAGAAATGGAAACGGGTCAGATCCCGATAGTGTATATGATTTAAAAATTCGTTTAGCAAGTATTTAAATTGATTACAGGCTAATGCAACAACATATTAGTGCGACACTCTCTTGAGAAATTCTCACCTCTCTTCTAATGTGCACACCTATTGCATTAACCTTCCTAATGGTCTATCTCGTCATATACCACACTATCTTTCCCCAATGATTTAACTTATCCTAGGTTATTCGCAGGATTTACAACTGAACAACACAAGTATTTAAAAAGTAAGATTTCAATTTGTAACCAAAGTTCTCCTTTTTAACTTTATTAATTAATAAAGTTTTCCAGTGTCATTTTATACTTTCTCAAAACAAGTATTTATAATTTGAGTCATCAACCATGTCCTACATATCAAATCACAGTAGGCAGTTTCAGATTTCAGAATTTCATATATATATTAACTACTCGTATAATATATATATCATAAGAGCATCCCATATAAAAATTATGGTGCGGTCATACTCTGCTATCCAATCCCCGTATCACTCGTACTAAGGTAAATACAAGTTCGGAATCACTCTTGAACTGTATTAACACATACACAAACAATATTGAGGTGAAGCATAGTTTCCAAGTCCAAGAGGTGAGTACATACCCTCACGTCTCTTAGGACCGTCCGACTATCGATTCGATAGCCCGTACCTAGGATTTCTATCTTCTAGGGTACGAGTTAATATCACCCATAAGGCACACGAGATAAGATCGTCCCAGCACGGTAACCTCAGGGATAGCAAGTAGCACAGGCATGATTTTCACAAGTATATAATATATGCATACACAATCAAATAAATATACCACTTTTATTATATCAATTTAGGTTTATCCCATAACCCACATTCACAACATTTATTCTTATTTTCCCATTATTATATATATCAAGTATAATGGTTTGTTTCTAACTTTAATTCGAAGGGTTTTTCCAACTTCCTACGTGATTGGACATAAATATTGTATATTTATTACCCTAATTTTAGTGCATTTGTGAACCCGAGTGATGTAACCTACATGGATTTGACGCACATTTATGCTACTAATATTCGTTGGCAAGTATTCCGTGCTTCTCTTATTGGTTTTAGAGGTTAATTATGCAAGCAGCGCAAAAGGGAAAGCGAGACAGTAAAAGAAAAGCTAAGAAGGAAATTTCGAGGTCATTTTGGTAATTCTGCAGCCAGATCCCGAAGGAGGAGTCAACTGGAAAGTTGAAGAGTTCGGAACAACGAGAACACTGGAAGAAATGACACCCAAATCTGAGATACGGTTGATGATTTATGACCCATTGAAGTTGAAGAAAAATCAAAGGAAGAAAGGAAAGAAAACAAAAAAAAAATTCTAAGTGTTGAATGGAAGAAAAAGCACCCCAGACCAACAAACATTCGTGAACCCAGGGGCGAACCGGTTTGGGGGACGAACCAGTTCGGGGTACATGCGAACCGGTTCGGGGGGCCTGATGGACGAATTTGCCTCCTTTATTCAGATTTGGCTCTAAGGTTTCCTTCTTATACAACATCAAAATTTCGTGGTTTAATCCTCTACATCACAAAAGGTTTCCAGAATATCATTTAAGTCATCACTACATGCAATTTCCTATCTCAAATTGGGTTTTTCTTCCATACAATTCATCCTAATCATTTCTAAAACAATATGAAAGATGCATCAACAAAATGATCAAGATAAACACTTACCTGGGATTTTCGACGTTCTGGTTTGGTGCCAAATTTGGTGTGGTTGCGTTCCCCGTCTCGCGATCTACGCATTGGTGGTGGAGGCGTGCAAACGGATAGATTTCGGGCCTTGTATTTCTTTGGAAGCTCTCTCCTTCCCTCTCCTATGGTCGTCACTTGTCTTTGTTTGTTCTAACCCTAGAAGGCAACCTTCGACATCTGATATAACCCTTGAAATTTCGTGGGTTTAATTACCCAAAAATATAAAATGACCAAAATGCCCTCTCGGGGTACTAATTAAGCCTAAAATAGCCCTAAGACTCAAACTAGACCCCCGGGTACACTTTTCTGACAATCTCGACCCTCCTGGACACGTTGGCACACTCAAAATGACCATACGGATAACTAAGAATATTTCACTTTTATTAATCAACATTTATTCTCGACGCGACACAGGCGCGCTCCATAATTGTCATTTTATTCACACTTGACAATATTAAAAAAAAAAATCTCATATATTACTATACTCATCCATTAACATTCAAAAAATAACAAATTTCCAATAATTACTAACTCTCGTCACGCTAGTAAATATTTAAAACAACATTCCGGATTAAAATTAAATTAATTTATCTCAATTAAATTTAATAAATCCCATAATTTAAAAGCTATAAAAATACGAGGTATTACAATCTATAGGTAGATGATAATGCCTATTTGATTTATTGATGATTTATGTGTATGACATACCTAGCTTACTTGATATCAATGGGAGGTTCGCGCGTTAAGGAAGTCATATCCTGATGAATCCATGGGATTTTTGATTTGTCGCCCGAGAACATAGGTCTATGAAAGACTTATCGGGGACTTGATAAGTTCGCTGACTATGGGAACGTAGGTATCTGTGTGACCCATGGATACGAGAACTATGATTGCCTCCAAATTTTTGTTTTGATGTTTGTGGTTTGAGGAATCCTTACCGAACTTTTTTGTCCCTTATTCGGCAACCAGCGATATTGGGACGTGATAGCATAGTAATGCATGCACCGCAGCTGTGTCTAAGGGTGCCGTATTATATATGTTTATATATATAATGAATTAAATGAATGTATATAGAGTGGTTTGATTAATCTACTTTGTGATAATTATAGATGATGGCGAATAGAGAAAAAGAATTGAATTAATGACCAAGCGTAAATTCTTCTGAATTTAGCCCCTTAATTTGGTGATTTTAATATCTCAAACAAGGTAATTGAATCATTTTTAGTCCATATCACTCTATTGTCTGTTTTTAACAATATTCCCTAGTTTTTGTGTAATTGTGATGAAGTTTTCAGGAATGGAATGCAAGAAAGGAAAAGAAGAAAATCAGAAGATAAGTCAAAGGGAAAAAGAGTAAAGTTCCACTCAAAAATCGAAGCTGACACTAAAAGTGAAGTTGAGGAGCATGAATTCACAAGAGCATAAGAAGAAACAGCACACAAATCGTAGTTATAGATCAAAAGATATGGCTAGTCAAAGTTGCAAGCAAAAAGTCAAAGTTGAAGAAAATCGGACCGATCCGAATTGGCCAAGTCCAGTATACCCCGGATGGATAGCAAACCGATGGAGAAGAAAACAGAACCGATCCAACTAGGACCGGACCGATCCGGTGGATATCGGACCGATCCGAGGGGAATTCGGACCGGTCCGGTCATGTGAAATCCTGGCATTAATTGTGCAGATTTTTGGCGTGCTAGATGGTGAAACCTGTGCCACAAGCACATTGAGCTGTCAATTTTGATACTTTGTGCTATAAAAGCCCATGCCCTACATCATTTGGAGGAGTTTCTAGAGAGTGGGTAGGGTTTGCTAGGTTGAGAGTTCTAGAGAGAATTAGAGGTTGAATTTTAGGGTTAGACTTTGAGAGAAAATTTTCTATTTCTTCAAGAGTTTTCATAAACCCTAGTTTGTAAGAAATTATGAATTCCAATTCCTCTTTTGTTGTTGAATTCAAGTAAAATCTTTCTATTCTCTAGTTTTATTATTTACAAATTATTTACAATGTCTTGTAGATCCATAATTTCATATGTGAATTTATTCTTGAACCAAATCATGAGAAGCTAAATTCCCAAGGGTCGGGGTACATGAACTCAATCCAAGGCAAATTATTTATGTAGAAAATAGAGGTTAAATTAAAATATTGATTGAATCCTGAATGAAACTCATACAAACATTGTCAATATTTTTATCTCTCTTGCCCTAGGTACTTGAGATGTTTAAGAACGCTTTACGAGTATAAGTTATCATTCACCGCTTTATAAATTCTTTGATTTCACATGATGCGGGCTAGATCCCTCATATATGTAATGCTTAGAATTTATAAAGACCGGATCTAGTCAATAATTTTAATTTACAAGTCTAGTATTCTATATGGTAATTTGTCAAGGATTGAGGGATTGTACCCTACCCTATTTTCTCCCATTTGTCAGATCTAAATTTTTTTATAAATTTCAGTTTGTTTTTCTTAAGAAATTTTCCCAATCATTTATCATATTTTCGTTTCTTTTAAGAAATCATTTCAAGATTTAATAATTTTTCTTAGTACTATTTGGCAATCTCGATCCCTATGGATACGATCCCGATTTACCGGGTTACTACTTGAGCGACAGGCTTGCACTTGAGCCTAGAGTAAAACGCACTTTTGAGACAAATTCTTAGTCGCGTCAAGTTTTTGGTGTCGTTACCGGGGATCCGAAATTGTTAAATTTTCAAGAAAGTTATTTTTATCTACAAGTGATTTCGAAAAAAAATAAAATTTCTCATCTTTTGTGTGCTTATATGCAGAATTCATCTCCCACCCAAGTTCACGAAAATCCTATTGCCGAAGCAAGTTCTGAAAATTCTGAGTCTATTCCTTTTTGGGTTCCACCTCCTTCGACTAATAATTCCATCACAAGTCGTTCATTGAGTCAAACACTGAGTGAGAATTCTGAACCTTTCGGTAGCGATATGTCGGATCATGGTAGTGTCGATGAGATACCATATCTTCCCATGAAAGATTTGTTATCTCATGAGCGAACTGTTACCCCTGGTTGCATTTTACTCCCGTATAATGCCGGTCAGTTCCACATTCAGAATGGTATGATCCAAATTCTTCCTACATTTCATGGGATGGATTCTGACGAGAATTCGAAGATACATGTGAGACCTTTGGTGACCAAGCTTATCCACAAGATGTAATCCGGTTAAAGATCTTCCCTTTTTCCTTAAAGGATAAAGCTAAAACTTGGTTATGGTCCCTACCCCCAAATTCTGTGTTATCCTGGAGAGATATGCAATCCAAGTTTATGTTAAAAAAATTTCCACAACACAAAACCAATTCTATTAAAGCCCAAATTCAAGATTTTCGTCAAAATGAGAATGAGGCTTTTGATAAATGTTGGGAGAGATTTCAGGAGTTAGTAAGTGCATGCCCACATCATGGTTTTGAAAAGCATCATCTGATTTCATTTTTCCATCAAGGCCTTACGTTAGCGTCTAAACAACTTGTCCAAACCATGTGTGAAAGACCTTTTTGGGAGTTAAATTCGAGCGATGCTGAGGCTCATTTGAAATATGTGGAAGACACTACCCAAGCATGGGATATTTCTAATCCCAATAATCAAAATCGAAATCGACAAGTGTCCAACTTGCCTTCTACATCCGGTATTTATCACTTGGACAAGGACACTTTGTTGGATCGAAAATTTGACCAATTGGAGAAGAATTTCATAGATATGCTTGAAGTGCGATTGAGAGATGTGTCTGGACCAGTACAAGACGGAAAGGAGAAAGTGTGTGCCATTTGTAATGCAGGTCATTCTACCAAAGGATGTCCTACCATTCCTGCATACAAAGCAATGTACACTGAACAGGTTGAGGCAATAGGGGGTTTTCGAGGAAATTATAATGTACAGCAAGGGAATGCATATAACGAATCGTGGAGGAATCCTGGGTTCAATTATGGACAACCCCAAGGTGGGATGGTTCCTAATTCACATATGACTCTACCACCACCTCCTCAATTTCAGCAAGTGGCTCCTCCAATGCCAAATCCAATGCAGGTACCACCTCCTGGTCCATATGTAGCTCCACCTAGGAGATCTCTTGAAGATAATTTCAATCAATTCATCCAATCTCAAAAAGAGAGCAATGCTAAATATGATTGAATGGTCACTGAAATGCATACTAACATCTCTAGGTTGCAGCCTGCAGTGAATACTCAAGAGAAGGGTAAACTTCCAGCCCAAGGCCAAAGACCTCATCTTCAAGGTCAACCCACGATTGTCTCCACATCATCGGATTTGCAAGAACAATGTCAAGCTGTTACTACTCTTCGTAGTGGCCGCGTAATTGATCTATCTCCAAAACTATCAAAGGTGAACGATGTTGGAGTTGAACCCAAAATTTTTAACGAATCTGAAACTTCCGAGTCTGCAGAACCTCCCTTAGAAAAGGAATTGAAAGATGAGGAAGTTGAACCTGAAATTGAAGTCAAGTTGCCTACTGCTGCTCCATTTCCTCAACACTTAGAGCCACCCAACAAAGGGGCTTCGCGTACCGAGGTGTTGGATGTGTTGAAGCAAGTAAAATTGAACTTGCCATTTCTTGATGCTATTCAACAAATTGCAGCATATGCTAAGGTTATCAAAGATCTTTTGACTGTCAAACGATGGCTTAAGGTGAAGAAGAATGTTTTCTTGGCACAAAATGTGAGCTCGGTCCTTCTCAATGATCTTCCACCAAAATTCAAGGATCCAGGTGCACCTACAATTTCGTGCGTCATAGGAGAAAAAAGAGTGGAAAAAGTATTGCTTGATTTAGGTGCGAGTGTAAACATCCTCCCATACTCCATCTATAAGCATCTTGATTTAGGTGATTTAAAACCTACCCGAATCACTCTACAGTTAGCTGATCGAACAGTGAAAGTGCCTCGTGGGGGAAGACGTGATAGTTCAAGTGGACATGTTCTACTTTCCTGTTGATTTTTTCATTTGGGACACTGAGCCAGTTCACCATACGAGAAATTATGTTCCAATAATATTAGGCCGTCCATTCTTAGCTACTGCTAATGCTTTGATCAATACACAGAATGGCCAAATGCAACTCACTTTTGGAAACATGACTCTCGAGACCAATATTTTCAATGTCGCTAACCAAATGGGTGATGAGGATGAGATTCTTGAGGTTGATCTTATTGAAAAAGGGGTGGATGAGAACATTGAGACAATTAATGGAGGAGATGCATTGGAAGTGTGTTTAGTGCAAAGTGGTGAGAAAAAGAGTTCTTATACTGAGTTTGAGTGTGAGGTGGAGGAGTTGGAAACTTGGTTACAAGAGGAAGAGAGTTTTGAGAATTTAAGAGATGTTGACTGGATTTCTAGGTATGAAGAATTGCCTTCGAGGGAGACACCAATGATTCCCTCTGAAAATAGATTTCCTAGTCTTGAGTTGAAGAAACTACCCTCCCATGTCAAATATGCCTTTCTAGGAGAGAATGATACATTTCCTGTTGTTGTGTCTTCCCGTCTAGAAAAAGGGCAAGAGGGTATGTTGTTGGATGTGTTGCGAAAGCATAGAAGTGCTTTCGGTTGGACAATAGCAGATTTGAAGGGTATAAGTCCATTGATTTGTACCCATAAAATCCATCTTGAGGAAGAAGTGAAGCCCTCGCGTGAGATGCAAAGGCAATTAAACCCAACCGTGAAAGATGTAGTAAGAGCGAAAATCGTCAAATTGGTAGATACTGGGATTATCTATTCCATTTCGGATAGTAAATGGGTGAGCCCAATTCAAGTCATTCCAAAAAAGTCAGGAATGGCCGTGGTTGAAAATGATAAGGGAGAATTAATACCTCAACGCACCACCACCGGGTGGCGTGTTTGCATTGACTACCGAAAGCTCAATGCCGGAACTCGAAAAGATAATTTTCCCTTACCGTTCATCGATCAAGTGATTGAACGAGTGGCGGGCCATCCTTACTATTGTTTCCTAGATGGGTATTCCGAATATAATCAGATTGAAGTGGATGTACTTGATCAAGAAAAGACGACTTTTACATGTCCGTTTGGTACGTTTGCCTATAACGTATGCCATTTGGGTTATGTAATGCGCCAGCAACTTTTCAAAGGTGCATGTTAAGTCTCTTTAGGGACATGATTGAAAAAGGTCTCGAGGTTTTCATGGACGATTTTAGCGTTTTCGGTCCATCTTTTGACAAATTTTTAGCTAATCTTGAAAGAGTTCTATTCCGATGTGTGGAAAAAGACTTAGTCCTCAATTGGGAAACATGTCATTTTATGGTTACCGAGGGCGTAGTTTTAGGCCACATAGTCTCATCTAGAGGAATTGAAGTTGATTGAGAAAAAAATGAAGTAATAGCAGAGTTACCCCCGCCAAAATCACTTAACGATGTGAGGTCCTTTCTAGGCCATGCTGGATTTTATAGGAGGTTTATCAAAGACTTTAGCGCCATCGCTAGAGCTTTGAGTAATCTTCTTATGAAAGACACTCCATTTGAGTAGAATAAAGCATGTCAAGAAGCTTTTGATAAACTTAAAAGCATGCTTATTTCCGCACCTATCATGCAAGCTCCGGATTGGTCGTTACCATTTGAGCTTATGTGTGATGCAAGTGATTACGCGATTGGGGCTATTCTTGGACAGAGGAAAGACAAGAAAGCTCATGTTATTTACTATGCTAGCAGAACATTATCGGGCCCTCAGCTTAACTACTCTACTACAGAGAAATAGTTACTAGCAGTTGTTTTTGCTCTCGACAAATTTCGCTCTTACATTGTTGGGTCGCCTATCATTTGCTTCACTGATTATTCGGCACTTAAATATCTCTTGAGCAAAAAAGATGCCAAACCCCGTTTAATCAGGTGGATCCTACTCTTACAAGAGTTTAATCTCTCGATTCAAGATAAAAAAGGAGTAGAAAACGTCATCGCTGACCATTTGTCACGCCTCTCTTTCGACGTACCTATTGATCCCATTCCCATAGATGGGTATTTTCCGGATGAAAATTTATTTGCTACTTCTTCTCTCCCTTGGTTTGCGGATATAGTCAATTACCTTGTCACTGGGGTTATTCCATTTAATTGGAATCCGCAAGAGAGAAGAAAGTTCATTACATGGTCACGCATGTTCTTTTATGATGATCCATATTTGTTTTAGTATTGTGCTGATCAAATCATCCAGAGATGTGTACCCGATGAAGAAATCCAATTGGTAATTCGATTCTGTCATTCGGAAGCATGTGGAGGTCATTTTTCCAAAAATAAAACTATTGCGAAAATCCTTCAAAGTGGTCTTTATTGGCCCACAATCTTCCGGGATGTGAATGCTATTTGTAAATCATGCAATAGATGCCAAAGAATGGGAGCTATTACTCGCCGTGACATGATGACATTAACCCCAATTATAGTATTGGAGTTGCTTGATTGTTGGGGTGTTGGTTTCATGGGCCCATTTCCACCTTCTTTTGGTTTTCTATACATCCTCGTTGCTGTAGATTACGTTTCCAAATGGGTCGAGGCGATAGCTATAAGGACGAATGATAGCAACGTGGTGATAAAATTCATTCAAGAAAATATACTTTCTCGTTTTGGTATGCCTAAGGCCATAATCAGTGATAATGGAACTCATTTTTGCAATAGGCCTATGGAGAAACTAATGCGGAAGTATGGCATTGTCCATAAAGTTGGAACAACTTATCACCCTCAATCAAATGGCCAAGACGAGCTCTCTAATCGGGAAATCAAAAACATCTTGGAAAAGATAGTCGATCCTAATAGGAAAGATTGGTCTCTCAGATTGAATGATGCGCTCTGGGCTTATAGAACCGCATATAAGAATCCCCTTGGGATGTCCCCATTTCAATTTGTGTATGGCAAACCTTGCCATCTTCCGGTTGAAAACGAACACAAAGCGTATTGGGCTATTCAAAAGGGTGAACTTCGATATGGATAAAGTCGGTGAAACAAGGAAACTTCAGTTGAATGAGTTGAAAGAAATACGCAATGATGCGTATGAAAGTTCCAAAATATCCAAGGACCGAATGAAAGGATCTCATGATGGAATCATTCGTAAGAAAGAGTTTCATTCGGGACAAAAAGTACTTCTCTACAACTCGAGGTTGCACTTGTTTCCCGGAAAATTGCGGTCAAGATGGTTAGGTCCATTCATTGTGAAAGAGGTATTTCCCCATGGAGCTGTTGAACTCATAGATGAGAAAGGGGGAAACACATTTAAAGTTAATGGGCATCGTCTCAAGCCCTATTTGGAAGCAATTGTCAAAGAAGCCGACACAATTTGGCTATCGGACCCCATTTATGGGGATTGACTGAACAAAGAGAGGTGAGGTCGTCGCACCCCCGACATGTATGGGGTGATTTTTGTACATATGAGTCTTAGGAATTAGGAGTCGTAGGATTGAGTCAGTCCCGGGGTTGAGAATCCGATGGGTGAGGGGTGTTTCATTTTCGATGAGCCTTGAGGATAGTTTGAAGTGTGAGCGGTTGAAAACCCATGTTTGGAATGGAGAATAGGAGCATTTATGGTGAAAAGAAGAGAGGAAGAATTCAGAAAAATCAGCAGACCGGATCGGTCCGGTCTGACATTAAAAGAACCGATCCGGTTAGGCGGATTGGTCCGGATGAATTTAAAGAACTGATCCGGTAAGGCGGATCGGTCCGGTACCAAAACCGGATCGGTCCGGTTTTCTGCAGAAGTTCAATTCTCAAGGGTTATAACTCTTCAATCCACACCTTTTCACTTCCCCGAATCCATTCACTTCCTTCAAACAATTCGTCCCCCATTTCCCACCCTTTCATTCCCTCAACTTTCCCACTCCCCTACTATAAATACACCCATACCCTTCCCATTTTCTTCACACCTACACCTACCTTCTCTATTCTATCTCACTTACTGTTTCAATCCTCCATCTCCATGGCAGCTCCCCAGAAATATACCTCCATTGAAGTCCTTCCCGACGGAAATGGAGAGTACCGTTCACGCCGCGAAGCAAATTAGTGTCGCAGGTTTGTCATCCCTACCCGAAAAATTTATATCGAACGTCAAGTTTTGTGGGACCAAATGCCCAATTCTGTCACAACCCTTTTCATGTCACGGGGCTGGTGCCGTTTCTTCAACGAACCCTATGAGGCAGTTTGGGAGAATGAAGTGTGTCAGTTCTACGGATCTCTTGTCCGTACCTCTTAATTTGAATCCATCCCTATTCCATTCTCACTTGACCTTGTGGCACGGAAGCTCGAGTCTTATGGTGTGATCACACCGGCCCAGTTTGACTATCCAGGTCCCTATCCCGTTCTCACCAAAGCAGTTTGTATCTCGAGGATCAAGCCCGGTGCGGTTTGGAATACCGAGACATTTCCTATCGGTCACTTATCCGACAAGGCACGATTCGCCTTTCATATCGTTTGTGCCAATATTTTGCAAACCTCCAATGATTCAGCGATGAGGCCACACCAAGCTACTATGATGTATCATTTCTTCGACCCTGCGAGAGTGATCAACTTAGCCTGGCCATTTTACACCGATATCCTTTTTGTGGCCTATGACAAAAAGGGTCGCGCCCCTCTTCCTGATGGTCGCCTCATTACCTCCATGCTTCAAGATGCCGGGATAGCACCACCTTAAGATCTTATCAACTTTCCTAAGCCTTTAGGACAAGAATCCCGCACTCGTAGTGAAAGGCAAATTCAGCTAGTCCGTACAACGCGCGGTGAAGATTCGAGTGACACGGAGTCCGATGAGAAGGAGGATGTCGCTGATGAGGAAGTTGAGATGGAGGAAGGTGAGGAGGACGAATATGATGAAACTGCTGATCCGGATTATGTTTCGGTTGGTACGGGCTTGACTGAGCCCGTTCTCTCCCTTGAAACGCGTTTTGACGAGTATGTGTCCTCCTACGAGAGGGACATAAGTTTGGTCCTATGTATGCAGGCCGACTTGTACCGTCTTCAGTTGGGACCCGAGGCCCCTCTTCCTCCTTACTATTACAATCCTTATGATCCTACTGCTCCCAGTCCTTCCCATCCCCCACCCGCCCCTTAGGATGCCCCTCTCCCTTTTAGGATTTTTATAGCTATGTTTGTTTTTTTTCTTTTTGCTTACACAGTTGTTTCTCCAGTTTGTTTGTAATATACAGTTTTAATATGATATTTGCTTGTTTTATTTATCGCACTATTCTTGTTGTCCTCCTTATTTCTCTTATCCGTTTGATTGAGGACAATGCAAATCCTTGAGTTAGGGGGGATGACAGGTGCGTATTCATAAAACTTTGCTTGTATTCATATATATGTGTATCTAAAAAAAAATGAAAAATTTTGAAAAAAAGCCAAAAATATTTTTCTTCAAAATAAATAAAAATTGGAATTTAAATTTTTCAAAAATATCACCTTTATTCTATTTAAAGTCTCAAATTGTTAAATCATAATGCACTAAGCCAAAATTGACCAAAGATGGAAATTGAAAGAAAATTGGCGACTTAACGAATAAGTGTGGAGATTGATCAAACCCAGTGAGATTTCGAGCCTTTCAATTTTTTATGAGTTTTTAAATCAATCTGAGTTTATGATTAACTCAAAGTTCTTTTCAGCGTTTTAATAAGTCGTTGATGATCTCAATCCTTTATTTTGATCGGATATGGGAAATGTGTGAAATGTTGTCTTGAAATTCGTGCTAAATATATTTCTAAACTTAATTAATCTCGAGATGCATATGGTAATGTGATTAGCAATTTGGACAATGAAGTAGGCCCTCATTTGTTACCCAAAAATATTAGCCATAAAAAGTTGTGAAAAATTATCCCTTTGCAACCCAAATTTAGCCTAATAATTTTTTTTTCCTTTTCGTTTGATAACCCGAAAAACCCAAATAGCCCGGAATTGTGAAAATTGAGAAAATTCATCAAGTAAGTCCAAATTGTGCAAGAAAAAAAAATAGTCAGAAAAAAAAACTGAAAATTGAAAAAGAAAGAGAAAAATGAGCAAATGCCCGAAAAAGCACTAATGGACATCATAAGGACATTTTCCAATTCCGAACATTCCGTCCATTCCCAATTTTACCCTTTACACTTTTTAACCCGAAAAGTCCTAACCGAGTCCGAATGGCGAAATTGATTACTGCATGGAGAGCTAAGACATGAAAAGATAATATAATAGATTGTGTGATTAAGAGATGATGTTTCCAGTTTCCAGTTTCCTTATAACTGTATTCCGATGATGAGATCTTTTCACCATATATTTCCTTCTTTTCAATTTTGTATGCATCAATTTGTGTCCATTATATTTACTCTTTATATCATGCATACCGAGAGAAAATAGCCACAATCCGAGTGATTCGTTTATGAGTGCATCCGTAAGAATTTGAATCAAAACGAATTTTCGGAAAGTAACGTAATGCTCAATCGGTGGAAATTTGAGGTTTAATTTTTGGCTTTGCACACACACACTATGGTTTGAGACATTTGAATATGAATTTAAGGTGAATATTTTTCGAAAAGTTTAAATTGTACAATTTTTAAGTATTTTGATATTTATTTGAGTCAATAAAGAATTTTGTGGGTGTATTCACTGCAAACCCTCACGAGACAAAACTCGTCCTACTAGGGTAACCTAGGGGTTTAAAGGCTTGTTGCATACGCTAAATGCAATCGCTTTCCCAAGAAAAAGGTATTCTATCCCAATAAAGGAATTTTCAAGAGTAGAATTTTGATTAGATTCAGTTACATTGCCCGGAACGTGAAAAAACCTAAGTTAGGGGGACTTGACCAAGCGTAAATTCTTCTAAATTTAGCCCCTTAATTTGGTGATTTTAATATCTCGAACAAGGTAATTGAATCATTTTTAGTCCATATCACTCTATTGTCTGTTTTTAACAATATTCCCTAGTTTTTATGTAATTGTCATGAAGTTTTCAGGAATGGAATGCAAGAAAGGAAAAGAAGAAAATCAGAAGAGAAGTCAAAGGGCAAAAGAGTAAAGTTCCACTCAAAAATCGAAGGCGACACCAAAAGTGAAGTTGAGGAGCATGAGTTCACAAGAGCATTGGAAGAAACATCACCCAAATCGGAGTTCTAGATCAGAAGATATGGCTAGTCAAAGTTGCAAGCAAAAAGTCAACGTAGAAGAAAATTGGACTGATCCGATGGAATCCGGACCGATCCGAATTGGCCAAATCCAATATACCCCGGATGGATAGCAAACCGATGGAGAAGAAAATAGAATCGATCCGACTAGGACCGAACTGATCCGGTGGATATCGGACCGATACGAGGGGAATCCGGACCGGTCCGGTCATGTGAAATCCTGGCATTAATTGTGCAGATTTTTGGCATGCTAGATGGTGAAACTTGTGTCACAAGCACATTGAGCTGTCAATTTCGATACTTTGTGCTATAAAACCCCATGCCCTACATCATTTGGAGGAGTTGCTAGCGAGTGGCTAGGGTTTGCTAGGTTGAGAGTTCTAGAGAGAATTAGAGGTTGAATTTTAGGGTTAGACTTTGAGAGAAAATTTTCTATTTCTTCAAGAGTTTTCATGAACCCTAGTTTGTAAGAAATTATGAATTCCAATTTCGCTTTTGTTGCTGAATTCAAGTAAAATCTATCTATTCTCTAGTTATATTATTTGCAAATTATTTACAATGTCTTGTAGATCCATAATTTCATATGTGAATTTATTCTTGAACCAAATCATGAGTAGCTAAATTCCCAAGGGTTGGGGTACATGAACTCAATCCAAGGCAAATTATTTATGTAGAAAATAGAGATTAAATTAAAATATTGATTGAATCGTGAATGAAACTCATACAAACATTGTCAATCTTTTAATCTCTCTTGCCCTAGGTACTTGAGATGTTTAAGAACGCTTTGCGAGTATAAGTTATCATTC
The DNA here is from genome assembly GCA_949130495.1 of Sambucus nigra. Taxonomy (NCBI): domain Eukaryota; kingdom Viridiplantae; phylum Streptophyta; class Magnoliopsida; order Dipsacales; family Adoxaceae; genus Sambucus; species Sambucus nigra. The sequence goes on from OX422209.1 coordinate 281,257,361, forward strand.
ACTGCTTTATAAATTCTTTGATTTCATATGATGCGGGCTAGATCCCTCATATATGTAATGCTTAGAATTTATAAAGACCGGATATAGTCAATAATTTTAATTTACAAGTCTAGTATTCTATAAGGTAATTTGTCAAGGATTGAGGGATTGTACCCTACCCTATTTTCTCCCATTTGTCAGATCTAAATTTTTTTACAAATTTCAGTTTGTTTTTCTTAAGAAATTTTCCCAATCATTAATCATCTTTTTCGTTTCTTTTAAGAAATCATTTCAAGATTTAATAATTTTTCTTAGTACTATTTGGCAATCTCGATCCCTGTGGATACGATCCCGATTTACCGGGCTACTACTTGAGCGACAGGCTTGCACTTGAGCCTAGAGTAAAACGCATTTTTGAGACGAATTCTTAGTCGCGTCAATTAGGTTAATGTATATTTATTCTTTTATATTTGAAAATCTTAATTCATATTAATGGGAAATGTATATGAATGATTATACTACGTATGGTATGGAACATACGGGATTATGGTATGGGATGGAATCATATTATGGAAAATAGTTAGGAGGAACCATTAATTAGGAGGTTAATAGGAAACGTTAAGGGTGCACTCTAGATGAGAGGTGAGAATATCAAGTGAGAGTCTGGATACTAAGATGTACATAATAAATGATTTGTTGCACTTGTTAAATACTTGTTGTTTTCAAAATTATTTTACGTTGGGCTCTGACCCGTTTCCTTGCATATTTCCTTTTCTATTGTACCTTCTATATCAGGTGTCCAGCAGCAGGGACGCCAATCTTAGAGGATTATGACGAGCTATGGATCTATGGAGTATTTGTTAGACGCCTATCTTAATTTGATTCACATTATATAGTGTTCTTTTATTTAGGACATGTCGCCCAAAGGAATTATGTTATCTCCTTTCTATCTGAGTCAAGATACTCTTGTATTCGTGTCATTTTAATAGATTTATTATTGTTGGGATTACTTTATTGGTTAATTATTTGGAAATGTTTATTCCAATTGAATTTAAATTCTTTTGAGTTATCTATTCAGTTATTATTGTAGTAGAATAAAATGTGTAGTGTCATTCGTAAACTAAAAATGATTTTTGTTGAATTAAAATTTGGAAAGTTTTTAACACCAGCTTAATTGGGTATCGAGTGAGTTGTAAATGTTTTCGACAGTTATGTTGAGAATGAGCCAACTGTATATTCTGTTTTAATTTGGTATGGGACTGGCCACCCGGTATTTAATTAGGCGGGGTGTTACACCTCTCTCTTAATATTGTGTTCTTCAAGTATTTCAATTGGAACATATCAACGAAGTTCGGTTCTAATTCTTGAAACTAATCTGACCCTTCATTTTTTAGGCGGGGTACTCTCTATATCTTGACTTTTATAAATCATAGGAAGAGGGATTTTACCTTGACTAGGTACTTAGACATTTTCTCCTTTCACCTCATACTCCCCGAAAATCTGTCATACCATAAGTTACGAATCACTATGAGCCCAAATCAGCTTTATCCCAATTTTACTTCAAGGTTGAACCCCACAATTAAGGCTTACTATTCTTCCCCACTATTGGAGACTTAAAATTTAAATCGTAGCCGGTACTCAATAGAAGCTTCATCTGGGGCTAACTGTATATAGCCCTCGCTCAACTTTTTGTACTGCGTGAAGGACCATCAAAATACAACTACCACGCGGTGATATCTCGTAAGAATGGATTAGGTCATCTTTTGACACTTTCCTCCCTTTCTCAGTAGCATAGGGTGCTCCTGAGTGGGGGATGTACCTTCAATAGCCGATTGTGTTAGGGTGTCTTTATGTGGGTGGGGTCAACTTTTTAGTGGCTGACACGTGTGAGGGTTCCCCTGTGGGGAAATGACCCTTCAATAGTTGACCCTTTCATAGTCGACCCATAATAGGGTGTCCCTGAGGGGGGTGCCAAGCCTTCAATCTCCATATCATGAAAAAGTGTTTATTATGAGCTTTCCTTTGTTGAATTGGATCCTCCCAAGTAAATTCTACAATAAAATCGGCTAAGGCCTTCCCTCTAATTGTTATATGTGGTTAAAAACTGATATAATATGATCCTATTTGAATTGACTGTGAAACTAACCGACCATAATTATATACTTTATGCAATACTTTCCTCAAAGGTTGATCTGTTAAGACCAGAATTGAATTGAGTTAGAAGTAAGACTGCATCTTCCTTGTCATATGGATGAGGGTGAATGCTAACTTTTCCATACTCGGGTACAAGCTTTCTTCCCCGTTAACTGATTTGCTTGTATAATAAATAGGTTTATGTTGTAATTCCCCGACCCAGATGTATGAGTCACTCATGAGTCAATCCACTCCGTCTAATATTGGTGATCCAGTTTTACGTAATCAACATTTCACTTGTTTACCGTGTAATTCTAATTTATATCAAGCTATATGTGGGACCCATGGTAAGCATCCTTGAAATCCAATCATTCAGAGCGACTAACGTAAAATTAAAGAATATTTACCTATATATAGCGCTCTTAAAATTCGAAATCATATACAATCTGTTGTAACAAAGGTAAGGGAATGAACCGAACGCCTAATGGGAAATATAAAAGTGTGACATAGAATCGAACGACAGAAAAAAAGACTCTATAACGTACAACCTACGTGCACATGAAAATACCATATATATATATATATATATATACACACACACACACACACACTAGCGTATACCCGTGCTTGAAGGCACGACGAAAATTTTCCAAAGTACGTAATCGTGAAACGGCGACAATTTTTCAAAGTACGTAATAGCGAAACACAATTTTTTGTGCGTAATTACAAAACCATAAAAATTTTGTTCCTAGACAAAACAAAGTATAATTTAAAAAAAAATTGGTTGGCAGTATAAACAACATTGATTTAACTAAAGGCAAGAAGACATATCAACTACAATAGACCACGAACTTAAAGTAATAAAGATAAAACAACCACTATAGCATATTTGGTTGGCACTATAATCAATAAACAACCCAAATCCATGACGACAATATTTGTTTAGGTTAAAATTACAAAAAAAAGCTAGTCAAATTAAATATACAATATTTAAGTGAAAGATTATTTTACAACAAAAATTGTAAACAATTTTTAAAAATTGGGCAAAGTTTCCTTTATTTATAGGACTATCCACCCTGTTTAAAAAAATAAAAATACTCAACAACAACAATACTATAGTACTAATAGTCCATATTGGACCTCGTTTCAACCACTTCATCAATTTAACCACTATTAATAAGTTCTTCTGAATCGAGTGGACCAAGTAACTTGTTAAGTCAAAAATCGTATTGTAATGAACTCAAAGTAGTAACCCCCTGCAGATTCTGATTGAGTATACCTGATTAGAGAAATATCTACAAAACAAAATAGATACACTAAATTAAATAAATGCAAAACAAATTATATAGATTAGTCGTAAGTCCATAATAATGCGTGTTACGAATGAGCTATCACGATACCATTTTAAGGTGCACTATTCTTTCGTTGAGGTTTCTTCAAATACTGTACTTGTGTAAATAACAAATCATATATTTAAGTGAAAAATAGTAAAGAAAATACAATGTACCTTTAACACGTAAAATTAGAGAAAAAAAATACATTAACCAAGGTAAACTATTTATGCTAATCATGAATATGGATGCATAATATGAAGTTACAATGATGTACAAATATAGGATAATTAGATGGGATAAAAAAACTAAAACACGTGTTATAAACAATCAATCGAAAAACATATTTTTACTGATGACACTGATCAGGGAGAAAATGTGGGACAATGCCCAAATCAAGTGCGATTGGATCCTTAAATTCGCTAAAAGCATTTAGTCAAAGGCAACTTGGTTATTTGGATTAGCCCTCATTCATTACGTGGCATTTACTTTCACTCTAATAGGACTTTGGTACTGAAATTAATTATCCATACACTTTATCGTACTTAGTGAGCAGTTATTTCCTAAAAACCTACTGAGGTTGGTTTATAAATACCTCGTTCTAACTACAAAATGTAACTACCAAAATTTTAAAAAAACATACAAAGAAGGAGAGGGAAGCAGCGGAGGGAGGGATGCAGTAGCATATATTAATATGCATATATGACATTTGCATATATGTAGCTACATATATACAATATGCATATATGCAATCCTATTCCCTCCCCACCTCCCCCACACTGCACCGAACTCCCAGCAGCCATCACCATTGCCAGCCCGCAACCTCCCCAATCCCATCCACCCCAACCCGTAACCACCCTAATACGAAAACACAGAAAGATCACAATTGAAAGAAAATCAGAAACCACGAAAAGCTCACGATTGAAACCAAATCTGAAAACACGGATTGAAACTTGAGAAACTAATTGCCAAAACTCTGTAACAAAATCCACTTTTATTGAAACTAGTCACTAATTGCTATCAGGATGAAATTCAGTAAAACTAATTGATATATATAACAAAATGTAATGATGAAGATTATTTTCTGAAAAAGTAATCTTGGGTATCTTATTTTGGGCCGTCAACTTTGTAATTTGGTTTGTAACAAAGTAACAAAGTACTTCTGGTCTATTAAAATTGTTATAATTACTATCAGGATGAAACTAATGGTTTCAACTAATGGTTTCAACTGATCTAGTGTGTAACAAAACTGCTCAATTAGGATATCAGGATGAAACTAATTTGGCAGTAAAACTAATTGCTATCATGAATTCAACTAATGGTTTCAACTGATCCGGTTTGTAACATCCTGAGTTCAATTAGGATGAAACTAATTGCTATCCTGATAACATCCTGATCTGGTCTGTAATAACTGGTTTGTAATATCCTTATAATGATGTAATTGTAATAAAACTCTGTAACAAAATAATTTTGGTAATGTAACAATTAATTTCATCCTGATAGCAATTAGTTGAAACCAGATGAGTTGTTTGAGACCCTATATACACCAACCTTCAGTTATTTAGTTCCCAAACATATAGAAAGTTCAGCAAAATCATAGTATCAATCACTTCCTTCTACAACTCTTTTTTATCAAGAGAAATAAAAAGAGCATTTTAACCCTTTAAAATCTCATGTAAAGAAACCCATAGTTCTGTGTACCTTGAAAACTTGAAGTTGGCATCAAAACACCATAACCATTTGGAATCCTACAATAGGAAAATAGATCAATAAATAAAACATATAAAGAGAGACCTAATAAGATGTGTATATTTTCCTATTGTAAGATTACGAACCGTTAAATAAAATAGATAAACAGAAAATAGATCAATCTGAACCGGTAATGATAGAACAAAAATTTTCCCCAAATCTAAAATCCATGTACAATACAGCGAAGAGAAAGAGAGTACCTTTGAGTTTGGGGGAGAAGAGTCCAAAAAAATGGGTATTAGGTTTGGTTTGTGCTATGAGAGAGGAATCTTTGGGGAGGAGAGCTTTTGGTACTACATCTAATTGATAATCCTCCCTACACAGGTTCGTATGGAGGGGGGAGTGGAGGTGGTTTGGGTGAGGAGGGGATATGGTTTTGGGTTGTTAGGGAGAGCGGTTGGGGGAGAAGATAAAGTCTGAGAAGAGAGAGAGAGAGAGAGAGAGCATACATTGTGGTGTTTTGTGGGGGGGTTGTGAGTATACGGAGGGTTGTGTGAGAAGAGAGAGAAACGGGTTGTCTTTTAGTGTGTTTTTACCAAAATAGGGTTGTGTTTGAATTAAAGTGATAGTGGAGGAATTAATTAAAGAGAAGAAAAAGGGGGGAATTTTAAATTTTAAGGGATAAAATAGGTAAAGGTGAAATGGGAATAGTATTGCATTTGAAATTAATGGAGGGAGTTTATCTCAGCCCTTAATTTTCCAAAAATGTCTTTTGATGTGGCACTCATCCGCGTCGTTAAAAATGTACATATTTTCAAAAACCAATATATCTTATTATATAGATATAATGAAAAAATTTCCAATTGAGTTAATTTGTATGTAATTGACTAAATTCTGGAGAAAACTTTTTTGAGTCATAGATAGTTTTTTATCTTATCACAATACCCACATAGTGTATGAGGTATTGTTTAAAAACGTAGCGTCCAATCTTCAAGATAGATCATGCCGTGTTTATTGGTGCACATTTCACTTCTTCATATCACATTGCATTCCAAGATACTCTCTAGTATGAACGCATAATGTCTATGGCACTCGTAAAATTTTTTAAGGATGTTATATTATTTTTAAATGATTTAAAAATGTCAAAAATGATTATAAAATATTTTAACTTCATTTTATCTGAGATAAACACTATTTAGAGTCGTATGGTTCCTTCCCTTATGATTTGGAGGATCAAATGACACATGATGTTGATCAAACAATATCTCAGTGATGTAGGCAAGTCGTTCAAACGACATGGCCAAGTCATTTAAATGACATACAAATATCATTCTAACGACCTGTCGACTTAAAGTTTTTATTTAAGGCATTCTTTCTCAGATATTCGATGTGTGAAGAACCAAAATAAAGAATAGAATAGTTACGTTTTTCTGCATTTGTTTTCTAAGGATTTCAAAGCTAAAAACAATCCTTATTGTTTAAAATATCGAAGTTTTCATAGCATATGTTATACAAATCTTGTTTTCACCATAAGTTTGTTCATCCATATTGAACAAGTTATTTCTTTGGATTTTTATGGTGAAGAAATCGTGACTTTCGTGTTTTGAATCGTAAACTATTTCCAAAGCTTCATTAGTGCGTACTGAGGTGCACGTGGACGTGTGTGCTATGGACAAGTATCGTGGAAGGAATTTTGCTGGGGCACTGTGGAGGAGCGGTTAAAGAGAAGAAGAAAGTCAAGGCTTGTGGGTTATAGAGTCGTTGTGTAAGTCAATATGTCATCCGTTGTAAATGTCATATCATAGTTATTGTTTGGCTTGGGCCATCCGAGGTTTTTTCCCTTAGTGGTTTCCTCGAACATCGGGGGTTTCTTTTGTGAACTTATTTATTTTACTTTCTTTAATCACCTAGATGCATGTTTAGGATTAAACAAGATAAAATTGGACTTAAATAAATATGGTTCACAAACTTGGTGCATATTAAAATTGGAAAAAGGTTTTTGAAAGAAAAATTGTTTTCACCTAAAGCACACTTTGAAAAAGGACCCTAAAATATACTAAGGCATCAAATTTGTTTATTCCAATATGTTACTTGATTTTATTGAATCACACTACTCTATAAAAGACCCCATTTTACCCCTTTTTACTTGACTTAACATTTATCTATCGATTTAATGCACCCAGTGAAATACGTAAACAAAATAGTATCTTTTTATGAAAAACACTTCATTTACCAAAATTTCCAATTTACCATGCCAAATATACTTTAGCATTTTCCTTGAAAATCACCTTTCAATGCACGCACACTTGGTGATAGAAAGTACTTATTTTCATTTTGGAACCCGTTCACAACACACTTGGTCTAATTATGGGTTAAACCCATCTTAGGTTTCTTAACTAATCATTAGTCACCTCACTTGACCATTCATCTCACTTCTCATTGACATTATTCAATTTCTCATATTTCTTACCCACGTATTCTTCTTAACCGAAACAATTACCAATTCGATTACATGTTAGGTTATCTTTTCTTAAATTTTTAGCCCAACCAATTTCCTTATCATGTTCCACTTTTCTCATTATATTTTTCTCAGAGTTTACCATAGAATTATGTACTTTAACGGGCTCCACACCATGGGTTACGCTACCATATGCTATGGCCAGTGATTTGGGTCTTTCACCATAGGGCTCTGAGCCCTTTTTAATTTTTCCTGATTCTTTTGAGTTTCCTTATCATGTGTCTTACACTTTTTCATGTACATATTATTCCATATTTATCGGCCTAAGCCAAATCCTCGGGGCCTACACCCTATATTTGTGTTACACTTTAGAAAATCACCTATTCATATCCTTTACACATTTACGTTGATTTCATCCTGAAAATCACTTTCTTTTAGGATCATTTTGTGCAACACCTTTTCCAACATTGTTATTTCATAAAAATGTTCCACTTTACATAAAATTTCCATTTATCCTTTTATTGTCAAACATGCATTTTATCCATTTGCATAAGTGTTATTTCCCAAAAACATTGTTAACTCACTAACTTAACTTCATGAATATTTTTAACTCATTAACACTTGATTAACCCATTTAGTCACTTTGTCCGATTAACACACTACAACAGATACAAGTCTCTTGATTTCATTATTTTCTTTAATAAAGAAATCAATTTGACATTTAAAGGCCATTTTTGCTAAAAATGAATACCCATTTTCCCTTTAACATCCCATGTAGCCTTGAAATTACACATTTGTCATTTTTTCCCAATTTCATAACGTAATTTTGAGGGTGAAATATCTATCCTTATTATTTCAACTTAAAACCTATTTTAATCCTTCTTAAACATGTTCATATGGTCATCATTAACTCATTATAAGTCTATACACATTAGAAGATGGATTTTAGGTCTAGATATCCATAAAAATGAGTTTTATACACGATTTTTCCCATTTCAGAGGAAGCTTTATCATTTGTGGATAAAATGTAGAAGAAGGTGGAAACCTATCACTTCCTAAGGTGGACTTAAAGAGGTTGGCTAGCTCCACTAATCTTGCCTCCATAAATGCTTTATAAAAATTCCTTCAAACTCCATAATTTCTTCTTCTTTTCTTCTCCAAAAATCCCAATAACATCTCAATAAATTGACATCTTGCCTAACATGTTGTGAAAGTGGGGTTTTAAGCTTAAATACTGTAGAATATAAGGTAATTATGGTTGTTTAGGGTGGAGGGGTGGTAGTTCTAGGGTGGCGGAAGGTGATTGGACATGGAGGATCGTTGAATAGCTAAAAGGGGAAAATCTAATTGGGTTAGATTAAAATGAGAAACAAAACGTCACTTAAATACCCCAAAGCCCTTGAAACATTAAAACTTTGGTTCCCCCTCCCCAATTTGATATGCTCAAATGAGAGCTTGACAACTAAAATTATCCAAGCGTCTAGATTTTACATCAATTTCTAAATATGGATTTTTTTTTTGTAATCTTGTTCGAACGAGAATGTACCTCGTTCAAATGACAACACAGTCTAGTTTAAATGGGGTTCTGACGAGAATCTAATGAGGCTAGAAATGCAAACAAGTGTTCTTTAGTTGATGGTCATTAAAGGGCTTTTCAAATGTGATTTGAATCTTATTTGAATGACTTAGTATTTTGTTTGAACAACCCCACGGTTTTCTCCAAATTAGTTATAAGGAAATTTTAACCCAATTAATTACAAAAATACCACTATATTACCCAAATTTAACCCATAATTCGTCTTACAAAGTCTATATCCCAATTGGGTCACATCAAGTAACCAATTTATATGAGTACGGTCAAAACCATGGGGCGTGTGCTACATCTGCACTCCTTGTTCATAAAGAACCATGGCCAAAATTACTCTTGACTCTGAAATAATCGGTTATAAGTATATATTTTATATGTACAATGGTCATAATAATAAGGTAAAAGAGCCCAAATGCACTTTAAGTTCTTTAAATGTGTTTTCATATTCTTCATCCTACTTCACAATGAAGGAAGTTAGTTTTCTTAATGTCTTCAAAAATGGTCGGAACTTATCAGTGGCTCTAGAGACAAACTTGTTTAACGCAACTACACACCCTATGAGTCTCTAGATGTCTTTCCCTGTTCTTGGTGCCTTAATCTCTATTAGAGCCTTGATTTTTGTCAGGTTATACTCTATTCCTATTTGATTCACAATGAAGACTAGGGACATTCGTGGCCCCACACCGAACTTGAACTTGGATGGAACCTCATTTTTTTCTTCTTCATCGTGTTAAGGATTTTGTACAAATCTTTAACATGATTTTTAGACTTCGGACCCATGGTCAACATATCATTAACATATTTCCATTCTCTGGACAATATGGCCTTTAAATATTGTTTTTCATTAAACACTGATACATTTCCCCTCCATTCTTCAAGCATTTTGATATTACTTTACTACAATATGTAACCTTATCTACAATGAATGAGGTTTCCTCGACATCACCCACATTGATGAAAATTTGGTTGTAGTTGTTATCTGCATCCATGAAGTTATTGAGATGATGACTTGGGTGGCATCTACCATTTGATCTATTTAAGGTAGAGGAAAGTAGTCATTTGGGCTTGCCTTGTTCTGTTTGGTAAAGTCGACCCACATGTGTCTCTTACCATTCTACTTTGGCACGGGCACATCATTAGACAACAAGTTGGATATTTGACTTCCTCTACAAAACCTACATCAAGTAAATTTTTTACTTCTTCCTAAATTATTTGATATCCTTTAGGAGAAAAATGTCTTCATTTCTTCTTTACCTCCTTGGTCGAGCGATCAACATCGAGATAATAACATATAATTTCAGGGTTAATAAAAATCATATCTCTGCAAGACCATGTGAATATGTTCTTTCTTTCTTTCAAAAGATTGGAAAACTTGGTTTTATCACTGAGTGTTAAAGACGATCTTATTTTCACCTTTTTCTTAGGTCCTCTTCATCGAGAACCACCAATTCTACCTTCTCAACTTCTTCACCCTTTGTTACTTTTTTCTCGCCATTGGGTCGAGAGTATCGATATTAGACGAAGTGGCCATGCACTTATAAGATTCCTTTTACTCAATAGACTTGAAGCAACATTGTCTTGCCTCCGCCTGATCTTCGAAAACTTCTCCTACTCCGAAATGAGTAGGAAATATCATAATTTTATGAAGAATAGATAGAAATACTTCAAATTGTTTAAGATATACTCTTCCTAAGATGATGTTGTAGGTCGATATCACATGTTGCCCATGACAAAGAAGTTTACTTTCTTCATCAAACACGTTAGCCATTTTTTTACACATACATCCAATTCTATCATAGCATGTGGGAATACTTTACCCCCGTTGAATATGATGAGGGGTTCATGGTAAGTCTTTAACATCTTCACATTTAGCTTAAAACCTCTAAAACAGTCCGAAAAACTTACACATGACTAACATCCTCCATCAAGAAGAATTTGAGAAACTTTATATTATTTAACTACAAGGCTTACGACTAGTGGATCATAATGTGGGTAAAGGGTGTTCTTGAAATCCATTATAGAAAATTCAGTAATCAAAATATCTATATTTAGATTCATAGGAAGAATTTCTTCCTCCTTTTTTGTATGATTTATATATATTTGTCAAACACCTACCATTTCTTCTCGCATATAATACTTTATATTTGTTGGTTCATTCCCTACACCAACTACTCCTCTTTAAATCATCATTACATCAAATGAAATCATCCATAAGATGACCTTTGGAGCTTTGTTTTTTTAGCAAATTAGACATCCTCTTTGAGAAATTCAGTGTCTGACTCATCTTCTCATGTTTATTACATTCTATCTTTTTTACTCTATATTAGGTAGGAGACCCATATCGCTTTATATTCTCTTGAGGACAGTCGTTTTCATCCACAAACTTGTTCTACAAACCATTTTTAATAATCTTCTCAATCTCGTCCTTTAGAGCATAATAGTCATTGGTGTCATAGCCATGATCTTTTTGTAATTCAAAATATTTATTCTTATTACTTTTATTGGGTGGGGATTTCAGTTTCCCCAGAAACTTGACCTCTTCTTCATCCTAGATCTCATTACAGATGTGGTGAACTTGTTTATGAGTGGTGCGTGACTTCTAAATTTACCTTTTGACTTGTTACCCCTTTTTCTTTTTCTTTACCCTACGAAGACTTCCCAAATCATATTCTTTAAACTCTCCTTTCTTAGCCTCCATTTACTCTTCGGCTACCATAACATTTCCAGATTTGGCTACAATTTTGTTCACTATCGTAGGAGGTTATTTGGAGATTTTCCAATAAAGCTTTTCAGGGTGAGGCCCATTAATGAGGGTTGTCATGGAAATCTTTTCATTATGGTTAACAACTTTGAGTTTTTCTTTGTTAAACTGTTAAATAAATTATCTGAGAGTCTCCTGCTTCTTTTTTCGGACGTTAATGACGTGTATGACCCTCCTTGTTGGTTTTAACCTAAAGAAGAAGTTGTGAATGAACATGTCAGCAAGGTCTTTGATGTTTATGATCTTCCCTTTAGGAAAACTCATATACCACATGTAAGCTACCCCTTTGGGAGTGCCTAAAAAATTTGACACCTCATTTCATCTGGTATTGAATAGATATCAATGGCTAATTGATAAATATCTAGATGTTGAATTAGGTTAGCACTCCCATCACACCATGGTGTTACCTATGGGTGTTTAAATTTAGTAGGAGTAGTATAGCTTCTAATCTCTGGGACAAATGGAAACACTACCATATATCCCATTTCAATGGGATTTTTGTTCTTTATTGGGTATTCGAATTTGTTCTCCATTCTTTCAGTAGGGATTTTCCAAGATCGTTCCTTTTTTGCATGATTGTCTCCCTAGCCTTATGTTCTCTAGGTTCTTCATCCATTCTTGTTCATTAATGTATAAGACAAGTCTCGAGGTCCAACACACGTCGAACCCCCTAGGCAGACATTTCTTTATGCTCCTTGGAGATTTTCTTTGTGTTATGTTGACTTTGAGTTGGAAGAGGCCCTCTAAGTCTAGGTCCTAGCCTACTTAAGGCCGAAGTCTTTGTGAGCCTAGTGAATGCACTCATTTTCTCTTGCGAGTGGTGTTCAGTCCAAGTTCCACTTTTAGTCGCTGGCATAGAAGAAGTTACACCTGGTCAGTAGGATTGATACTGATTTGTTCGAAGTGATTAAACCTCCTTTTCAGCTTGTTATTATTTTCCATCATGATCTTTTCCTTCATATCTCATTTCTATCTATCGAGACTCTATCAGGTTCTGACCTCTGAACCTCAATGGTCCAAAATTTATTGGTGCATGCAACAATTGATCTGGTGGATTTATGCTTCCTCTCCCCTTCGGATTATGATGATTCATGACTCCCTTTGAGGGTCTTCACATAATAGTTTGTGATAGAGATATAATTTGTGACTATATTTTATCTTAATTTGCAAGCACCATCTTCAAAGATTCGGTGAACTCTACCATCATTGATGGAGATACGTCGCAAGAGGTGTTTGTTCAACTGAACGACAATAGTGAAGGTAATTCCGATGAAATTTATGATAAGAAGGTGAATAGTAAAAAAATTTATCCAACTTTTTGGATTGTTATTTTACCCGAAAAACTCTCAAATTTTATGAATAAACACACACACACACACACACATATATATATATATATATATAAGTGTGATTAGTTGAGGTTTGTGTGAGTGAGGCTTAATCATGGATATTATAAGTGGTGTGTGAAACATGTGGGTATAAGTGGCCCCTATATGTAAGAGTAGGCATTGTCAGGTGTACATGGAGTGTATTTGCAAGTGTGAGAAGTGAAAATTGAGTGAGAGGTGGTATAAACATGAGGTAGACATATATAAAAATTACTATAGTAGATTAGGGAACACGCAAGTAGGTGCATACGCACACAAGCAGAAAATGATAACAACTATGCAAATAGAGTTTAGCCCTCTTATGACAAGTACGTCCCCACAAGATTTGCCACTGTGGCCATCCCTCTCAGTTTCTTCCTCTCAGGTTCAGCGCTCACAAAAGCAGTGGAGAGAGATAAGATCTTTCACCCTTTCTAGGAACGCTTCAACCATCGCTAATGTGGGGTAATAGAGTCACCAGCCTATTTTACGCAAAACAGTAAAAAGAACATGTTACCACCTCAACAAAATGGCATCAAAAATATATTGATACTTCAAAAACAACTTAGATCAGAGGTTCGGGGCTAAGTTACGGAATGGGAAGGTGTTAGGTACATGATACATCACGAATATTGCATATTTGCACCCTTTATCTCTATGCATTCTAGCACTTTTACATTCTTAATGCCTATATTTATGCTCATTAACCAGAAAACCTCGTATTTGGGCATATATATGTTTTTCAGGGGTTAATTGTGCTTTTGTAGGTATTAGAACACTAAAAGTGAGGATCCGTTGCATTTCGGAGAACTTTCATCGCCGGATGCTACTTCAAGGGCAATATGATCTTTCAAACTCACTTTTTTGTATGTAATGAAGTTACCAACATGTAGATGATCAAGTTATCTTTCTGTGGCCACTGATCGTGCATCATTCTGACTCCGAATGAGGAAGTTATGGTCATTTCCGGAAGGTTTTGGTATTTTCTTATACTTCAAGGGAATTTTGGTAATTTCATACGGCATAATTTGGAGGGTTTAAAAACATAATCACGTATATAATTGATTTATCTTCATGTTAGTTCTGACCATGCATCATTTCTATTCCGTATGAGGGAGTTATGGCCATTTCGTGCAACACGTCAAAATTAGTTCGGAGAGGAAAAGGGGGCTGTCAAAAATGAGGTCGACCGAGCCCATTAGATATGGACGGAAAATGACTTATTTTAGGGTTTTTTACTTGGTTTTGTTGGGGGTTTATTTGGGGGTATTAATATAATGTTGTATGCTTTTATTTGGGGGAGATAATTCATTTAGGTTAGTTTTTAGGTGATATTTTTTAGAGCTTCTCTCTCCTAGGGTTCCATCCCATTTTGTATGTAAGTTTCTACTATTCATCTTCTTACTCATTAATAAAGCTTCCATTGTTTATTTATTGTGTTTTTAACTAGTTTACAAGCTTTGATAATTAGTTTTACTTGTTTTAATTTACTTCCTTGCTTTAAATACATGTCTTTCACCATGCTTTCTAGCCAATTTATTCTAGGTTGTGTTTGATTGAACTCACCTTGGGTTAATGGGTTACTTTTCTCTAGTGATGGAGTTTATGGGTCTATTTCAGGTGTGTTGTCATAGTTATTACGCCTAGGGGATTTGATGGGGTATATCATGTACGATCCGTACTTACGACCTGACGTGCGTAATTTTTAGGGTATTTGTTGACGCCAAAATCTTATTAGACTTTTATGCGAATTTAGGGGTGCGACAACTCCTGATTTAATTACCTTCGAAACGAGACGTAATCTTAATGACTCTTCGACCCATGTAACCATTTTATACTAATTAAATCGGGTGAGGGATATTCGACGCAACCTATAGTTTTTACTCGCTTTATTAGTCTAGCTTTATTTTCCCTCACCTAGATTAATCTTTGCCTTTTTGCATCTTTTTCTTGTTGTTCACATTTATCTTTTACACTTTTATTTAGGAATACTAAAACTTATAAATTCTAGCAACTCGTCTCTGTGGATTTTCGATACCCGACTTACCGCTACACTTGTATCGTAAGTGCAATTGGAATTTAGGTTGTTTGTATTAAGGCAGTGAACAGAAAATAATGATTAGTGTGTTAACTGTGTGCTACTTTCCACCCTCGATCAAAATGGCATCGTCTTTGGGGATGAGTTTGTTTTAGAATTTATTTGATTTAATATTTCGCAGTATTTTATTTCTATTTTTATTTTTGGCTAACCTTTTTGCAGACTTCTACATTTGACCATCTAGAAACGCTTGAATTTCCCGTGCGCGTCTACTTTATGGAATTCTCCACTTCGAGACATTTTTTGGGTAAGAATGTCTTATTCCAATTCTTTCGATAATCTTTATGATAATTCTCAAAATTCTCACAAACATTTGACTTTTGGTCAAGACTTAGAATCCCAAAAAATTGCAACATCTAAAATGACCTTGGGCAAGTATTACAAAAGTCAAGCTTTGGAGTGCATGTATTTTGATGATGATGATAATGATTTTGGGCCTTTACCTCCTTATAATTTGAATTTTGAAACGAATTGCAATAGTTTTCAAAATTCCTATAATAATGAGTTTAAGTTTATGTCCGATGATAATTTTCAAAGTTCCCATTTTCAAGTATCCGCACCTCGGCCTATGACTTTTGGCGAGGTCTTGCGTATGCTTGAGAATGAGAAACTTGAAAATCGTTATTGGGAAGGAAATCGTTTGTGGGAACATGAATTGGATTTATTATTTGAGTCCGACAACGATTTTGCTTTCGATACTTTTAAAGTCGATGAATGTTTTGAACCAATTGAGGACTTTATGCCTAATTTGGAACAAACCATTGTTGACTTTGCCCATTGCATAATAGATATTGAAAGTGAGGATGAAAATGACTTAATATCTCTTTTCAATGAAATGATTTCTTCTTTGGCCCCCAAAGAAGAACATTTCATTGAAAATGATCTTATTTTCTTCGAAACTCAATCTTCAAGCGATGATGACTCATCTCTTGAGTTTGAATTTCGTTCCTCCCCATTTTCATTTTATGTTATCACACCGTCACAAGTACCTGATGATTCGGTTTCAAACTTTAATGTTTTAATCCTTTTCGACGATGAGGAGTACTTGCTCAAGTCGCCCTCCATGAACGCATTTGTGCCTTCATGTGCGCCCCCTCCCATTCCAATTTCAAAATCCTTGGGAGGATATTCGTATTTTCTCGATCCCCACATGTTTTTGTCACCCGTTCAATCCAAATCCCCCATCGTCCCTCCAAAACTTTTAATTGATTATGGTTCAGTTCTTCCGCCTTACCCATGCCTTCCATTGTTCAAATGCAATTCATCTTTTTCGGAAGGTATGCTTGTATGTGAGGGTACATCGGTTATCCTCCAAATTCAAATCGTTTTTGCAATGGACCCTCAACTATTTAGACTTATAGTGTATAGTTAGTGTGAATCATAAATAGTAGGTTGTATATAGTTAGCTTTTTATTCTTTCTTTCCTTATATTTTTTCTTTCCTTTTTAATTTAGTCTAATGTAATTAGTTAACTTTTTGTTATTTGTTTTTTGTATGCCCTGTACTAATTTATTTTGTAGATTCTTTGGAATCGTTCTTATGGGGATCGCTTCAATTTTGGGTAATATCGCTATTTTCCTCTCTTTAACTTGGTTCTTAATTCACATTGAGGACAATGTCCTATTTTAAGTTAGGGGGTTTGGGATATTCTATCCTTTTATTTATTTAGTCCATTTTTCTTCTCACATGTTAGTTACTTAATATGCTTTTCTTAGAAAAATTGAAAATTCCAAAAATATTTTCTTTATTTTTTCTCCTTTGTTGGGCATTTTGCCTCTGTTTTCGATGATAAGTTTTAATAATTGTCCGATCCAATAGACAACTCAATGATGCATGTTCTCGATTTTAGAAGTTATTAGACTTTAGTCCTCAATTATTGATATTATGAATAACTTCATTAATTGAACTTTAATCCCATGAGCACATTCACTTTTCTTGCGGTATTGATTTAGTTTAAGATTTTTATAACTCGGTAATCTTTTGTTGCATTATATATACTTACACCGAGTAAGCTTTGTACGTTCCATCATTTGTGAGTGTATACATTAATATTTCCTCTTTGAAAACATTACAGTAATTGGTAATATCTCTATTCTTTCACTTGATCGTTCATTATTTGAGTTCATTTATGAAATGTGTTACTTGAGCATGATTTTCAAAGTTTGTTTTGACTCGAGAATTGCATAAATTTGATGAAATTATCATGATCCATTCTTGTTATATTACTCATATTAGCCTTGACCTCACCTTATATGTTTACCCTCATCAACCCCTTTTATCGTAAATATTAGCCTTTTGTTTCATAACCCCAATCCCATAACCAACTCCAAATTGGAGTTATATACCATACATACACCTTTTGTACCTTTGTTTGGAATGTTGCTTGGTATTGAATGATGTCGTAGCGTGGTTGCAATTTAGGCATGTGAGAGTGAGAAAAGAAAAGAAAGAGTAGTGAAAAAAGGGTGAAAAAGAGAAAGTAGAAAACAAAAGAAAACATGAGAAAAAGAAGAAAAGAAAAGAAAGAGAAAGTTTGTATATGTTGATTATAGTGTTCAATAAGCTTTGAATACTCTCCCCCATTTGTTATACCTAATGCTTGATTGTGGAATTCACTTTCCATTTTTTATATTTCCCGCATTTTCCAATTATCCCGACTTTTCATCTCCAAACACTTTGAATCCGTACATACGTATCTTTTCATTTCATACCTTAACCCCATACCTACATTGCAACCCTATAAATCCCTATGTGATCCTAGGGTGAATTTAATTTAAAAGTTGAAATAATTTTGATAATTTGTGAAAAAGCATTTCGCCTTCTTTAATGTGCAGTATCTTTCATTGAGATTACAGTTTTTCATTTTTTATATAACATTCTTTATTTTTGACATGTGTGCAGCCTAGTTTCCATTTACGTTTACTCTTTATGCCCTCATGTTCTATGTGTTAACTCCCTACTTCGAGTGAATTAACTTGATGAGTGATGATCCCGGAAATAGCATCACCGGTTAAGGTGTTTGTAAGATCAAACAAGTGATAACAATGAAAGCATAAGTGTATACTAAATATAAGAGATTGAGACGAGGAGAAGAGGATGAACACCAGTATGTAAGTGGTTCAGCCAATTAGGCCTACGTCCACTGTCCAAGTGAGTGAGTAAGGTCACTAAACTAAGGCACTAACAGCCATGGATACAATCTCTCAATCTTTCTCTCTTTTTAGTATAAATTGATAGAGTTCTAGCCAAGGTTGTAATTTTTTATCCTTTACAATGTTGAGGAAGACCTCAATATATAGTGCATGGGGGGTGTAATGTACTCCCCAAGCATGCCATGTGCATGTGCATGGAGATCCATCCAGTGTAAGGATGACACCTGTATGATCTCAACTAAGTAATGATGACCTCAATATTCCCCCATGTGGAGGGAATGATTCGATTATAACAGATTTGTCCATGTGCTCCAATCCATACATGTACGCGTAGAATCTCGACTGTCTTTGCTTGGAACCAACCTCAGCCCGACTGAGTACAAGGTTGGTAAGGTATGACCCTTACCTTAGTTGGAGTTATATGATGACCATGGCTGGGATGTCAGTCTAGGTTAGATATGTGGAACGTCTCTAGGGCCGATGTTAAATTTACTCTTGATGATGAGCCTACAAAGCTGTTGATTCTAGGTGAAACTTGTAACGTCGGCTAAAGCCAATGATGGTATTGTTCCTTAATCCTAAGAGGCTTTGTAAATTCTCGTGTGGTGCTTGAAACGTTGTCTATAGCTGACCTTATGTGTAGTTGATCCAACGAATCATGTAGACCTCGACTGTTGCTTAATTGAGGGGTTATTAGAAACGTCGGCAGTGGCCGACCTTATGCTGGACGAGATTGTTGATCGTCAGTCTTGAGCTCTTATTACCTCGGCTATTATCCAGGATGAGGTTGGTGCCTCTGAGCTTGCGGGTACACTTTGGTCATATCAATCACCCCTAGCCCTTAATTACTTATATAAATAGGTGATAAAGGGGTACGTCAGTCTGAGGTTGAATTTCACTGTGCCAGTTTCTTCTTGACAAGTGTTAACTTCGGAATAAGGTAGCGTTCCTGATAAGTGCAATAGTGTTTATTGCCTTTTGTGTTCCCATGGCAATGATGGGCCTTGGAATTTGTTCCAGCACGATTTTAGGGTTTAAATCCTCTTTCTTTCTCATTCCTCTTCATTTCTCTTACTTTTTCCTGCCTGAGTTTTTTGCATTCTCTCTCTCATCACGAGCTTAATCGAGGCTATCTTGTGGATTTCCTTTGTTAATGCTCTCATTCTTTACCTCGTCTTTCATCAGGTATTGCCTATTGCCCTTCCTTTGCCATTTTTGGCCTTATTTTTCCATTCCTTATATTTTTGGTGATTATTTAGGCTTTTTGATTAGGCCCTTTGGATTTTCTAGTTGCACTTTGAATTTTTTGGCGAACTAGTTCTTAGTTTTTCTTTATTTTTTTTGGTTTGAAGTTGATCGAAATCCCAGTTTGATCTTTTAGTTGAGTTGTCCCAAGTTGTTTGTTCTTGTCTTAGAGTCAAAGTGTAGGGTCGCCTGACTTATGCTCAAACCTTAGTATAAGATTCTAGAGGATTTCCATTCTTTTAGAGAGAAGATCTTCACAAAAATTTGGCAGATAGAGCTAGCCCAAGAGGAAGGTCATAGGGTTGAGTCTTTCCCCCTCAAACCAATCATTCCTCCTCCCCTGAAGGTGATATACCCTAAGCCAGCTGAGCCAGTAGAGGATCCCATTAACCCTTATCCAATGTTTCAGTCTGATTCGTCTACCTCAGACCCTATGTCTGTAGACTCATTTCATGAGGTTATGGATTTCTCTATCAGGAAAGATCAGTTCACTGATCAGGACGAGGTCCAAATTCGTGCCTCGTCCCACAATGGTGCTAGCACCTCGCAGACTTCTTCTGATGTCAAGATTATGGGGGCGATCGCGGCTATTCCCCCACCCATTAATGTCATCCCTCTATTGGCCACTATAGGAGATGAGTTTGCTTAGAAATTCCCATCTGGTGTCCCTATGCCTACCTAGAACGATGTTATCATGGATGAGAATGATGGTCATGAAAGTGATGTTGATACCTCGAAAGTAGCCGAGATAGAGAGTACTATTACTTAGTGCGATATATTAGTCTTTAGGCACCTCTATTCCATAGGTCCTTCCATCAAACTTAGGATACCTCAAAGAGATGAGAGGGCCTTTGGAGGCTTAGATGGGGAGATTTGTGTGTACGAGTAGATGTTTAAGTTAGGATTCAGTCTCCCCATCCATCCAACAATCAGGGCCATATTATCTCATATTAACCTGGCCCCTTCACAATTATCCCCCAATGCTTGGAGGGTGATAATTAGGGCTATTGAACTTTGGAGGGAAGTCCACAACTCAGACCTTCCAGTCAGGGTCTTCATAGGGTTCTACGTCCCATCCTCTGTTAGAAATCACCCTAGTTATTACCACTTCTTAGCTTGGAAGTCTGAGAAGAAGATGTTGATGGTTACCCAGACTTCTAATCATAACTGGAAACCACGATATATCTTCATCTCTGGGGCATGGGAATTTAGTACTTATGTCACCTCTTCTTCATTGGAGCCGAGGACCCCTCTCAGGTGGGGAAAATTGTCACTAGCTGCTAAAGCAGACCCAGGGCTAAGTCAAGATAACCTACAAAAGGTTAAAGGTCTTCAAGATCAGGGGGATCATGGTTTGCTAGTAAAGTACAAGCATCTAATGACCCCCTACTACCTCTCTGAGACTGGCCTGGAGGGAGTGTTTTAGTCAAGCTTCGTAAGTGCTTATTTTGCAAAGTTTAACTCTGATTTTGAATGTTTCTAATTTGCTGACTCGGACATATTTTTTACAGAGCGACCAGAAGGCATCTCAGACGACCTGTGGGAGATATCTGCACCAAGCCTTGTAAAGTTGGTGAGGAAATTTGGGTACAATGAAGCTCCTCCTCCTCCACCTCCTAAGAAGAACATCGTCACCTCCAAGGCTAAGGAAGAGGAAATCCACCACTATTGGCTCAGAGGATCAGAGATATAGTAAAGCCCAAAATGGAGATCGTGTTATCTTTATTTCATCTGATGATTCATTGGCTGCTTGTCTGGAGCAGTTGAATATTAGTGACAGTTGATAGGTCACGGTCTGAAGGCAATGGATGCCATCGGCTCTGTAATGATCGATACTGACAAGCGTTTCTTGCTCTCCCTCGATACCCATCTATTGGCCGAGTTTAGCCTCCACAGGTCTATTCGGGTAAAAACTTTTTCTTTTTTATTCCAAGTCTAACCCCGAATTTAATTGGATTAAGGCTTGCATTCATATGTCTAACTTTGTTTTGCAGGGTATTCTGTCTATGCACCAATTTATTGATTGGACCCTGAGGAAGCTGCCCCTTATTAAGAAAGGAAAAGAGGCCCAAAAGGTGCAAGCCTCTTTAACTATAGAGATTGAAAATATGAAGACATCTTTGGAGGAGTCCTAGAATAAGGTGAAACAAAGGGACGGGGACATTTCTAAGCTCCAGAAGGAGAACACCTCTCATACAAAGGCCAAGGATGATGTTCTTCAACAAAAGAGTGATGCCATTGTGAAAGCTGCCCTTGAGGACACCTCTGAGAAGATTTTGGCTGACTACAAGGTCTCTGACCAATTTATAAGCTTCAGCTTTGAATACCTTGAAAGAGGTGTTGAAGCTACTGGTAAATGGGAAGCCATCAAAGAAAGAGATTTAGGGAGCTTGACAGCCTCCGACTTCACTGGTCTCGGCTATGATAACCCTCAGTTTGCTCAGGCCTTGTAAGAGATTGATGAGGAGGGATAAGGTGTTTCACCTGTAGAGACTGAACCACTGGAAGTTGCAGAGACTGAGGATGTCAGCGGTCAAGATGATAGGGTCGAGGTTACCAACGTCGGACAAGAGAACACCCTTGTTGCTGCAGACACTTAGATTTTAATTTGTGAAGATTTACACTTGTAATTTTTTGCTTCTCATCTGTAATTTTGTAAACTCTGATAACATTTGTAACTCTGACTACTTTATGTTATACCATCCTCAAAGGATTTCGTTTCTTTCTATGAATGATCTCTTGAAAGTTGCTTTTAAAAGTTATATAATGATGGTCTTACTAAGGTCTGAATATACCTCATAAACTTCAATAAGCTAAAAATGTTTAAAGGTTTGAGGTCATCAAATTATGGCGTTTACCCTCAGAACCTTCACTAAATTAAAGATGTTTAAGTCTGAGGTCATCAAATTATGATGTGTCACCTCATAAATCTTCACCAAATTAATGATTTTTTAAGGTCTGAGGTCATCAAATTATAATACTTCACCTCATAAATATTCACCAAAGTAATGATGTTTTAAGGTCTGAGGTCATCAAATTATGATGTTTGCCTCATAAGTTTCACCAGATTACTGATGTTTAAGATTTGAGGTCATCAAATTATGATATTTACCCTCAGAACTTTCACCAAATTAATGATGTTTCAAGGTCTGAGGTCATCAAATTATGATGTTTACCTCATAAGTTTCACCAAATTAATGATGTTTAAGGTCTGAGGTCATCAGATTATTATGCTTCACCTCATAAATTTCACAAATTAATTATGTTTAAGGTCTGAGGTCATCAAATTATGATTTTTACCCTCAGACCTTTCACCAAATAAATGATGTTTTAAGGTCTGAGGTCATCAAATTATTATGCTTACCTCATAAGTTTCACCAAATTAATGATGTTTAATGCATGGGGTCATCAAATTATGATGTTTCACCTCATAAATTTTCACCAAATTAATGATGTTTTAAGGTCTGAGGTTATCAAATTATGATGTTTACCTCATAAGTTTCACCAAATTAATGATGTTTCAGGTCTGAGGTCATCAAATTATGATGTTTACCCTTAGAACTTTTACCAAATTAATGATGTTTCAAGGTCTGAGGTCATCCAATTATGATGTTTACCTCATACGTTTTACTAAATTAATGATGTTTAAGGTCTAAGGTCATCAGATTATGACGTTTCACCTCAAAAAATTCACCAAATTAAAGACGTTTAAGGTCTGAGGTCATCAAATTATGATGTTTATCCTCAGACCTTTCACCAAATTAATGATGTTTTAAGGTCTGAAGTCATCAAATTATGATGCTTACCTCATAAGTTTCACAAAATTAATGATGTTTAAGGTCTGAGGTCATCCAATTATGATGTTTATTTCATAAGTTTCACCAAATTAATGACGTTTAAGGTATGAGGTCATCATATTATGATGTTTACCCTCAGACCCTTCACTAAATTAAAGATGTTTAAGGTCTGAGGTTATCAAATTATGATGTGTCACCTCATAAATCTTCACCAAATTAATGATGTTTTAAGGTCCGAGGTCATCAAATTAAGATGTTTCACCTCATAAATTTCACCAAATTAATGATGTTTAAGGTCTGAGGTCATCAAATTATGATGTTTACCCTCAGAACTTTCACCAAATTAATGATGTTTCAAGGTCTGAGGTCATCCAATTATAATGTTTACCTCATAAGTTTCACCAAATTAATGATGTTTAAGGTTTGAGGTCATCAAATTATGATATTTCACCTCATAAATTTATTACGGAAGAATGATGAAACAACGTATTGACACATGAACTTCTCTTTTCATTAACATTCTCTTCATAAGATGATGTATGTATTACAAAATAATAACTACAACATCATATGTAATATTTCTTCAAGTGATCAGAATTCCATGGATTGGAGAAAGGTTCCCCTTCGATATTTTCTAGCCGGTATGTGCTGGGTAAGACCTCATCGACTACTTTGTGAGGACCATGCTAGTTTGGATGGAGCTTATTTTCCTTCTGTAGTGTCTTCTTCAGCACCAGGCCTCCTATAACTATAGGTCTTGATTTTACCCTTTGATTATAGAACTTTATTGTTCTCTACTGGTAAGCTGCCTATCTGACGTCGGCATCTTCCCTTCTCTCCTCAACTAAATCTAGGTCGATCCTTCTCTCTTACTCATTCTTCTCGGGGCCATAGGTCTGAACTCTGTGCATGGGGAGTTCTACTTCTGTAGGTATGACGACTTCGGAGCCATGGGCTAACATAAATGGAGTCTCCCTCGTTGGTGTCCTTTTCGTTGTTTTGTAGGCCCATAACACTGCATAAACCTCTTCTATCCATCTCCCCTTAGTTTCTTCTAACCTCTTCTTAATCCCATCGAGGATTGTTTGGTTCGTGACTTCGGTCTGACCATTTGCCTCAGGTCGTCCAGGAGAAGAGAAGAATTTCTTGATCCTGACCTTCTCGCAGTATTTCTGTAAAAATGAATTCTCGAACTGGGTTCCGTTGTCTGAGATGAGGGTGTTTGAAAGGCCATGTCTGCATATGATGCTCTTCTAGATGAACTGGAAGGTCTTCTACTCTGTAATCGTGATCATCGGCTCAGCCTCTACCCACTTGGAAAATAATTAATTGCTACTATCAGAAATCGATAATTATTAGAAGCTCTTGGCAAAGGTCCTACCAAGTCAATCCCCCATATATATAAGGGTTAAGGAGAACTGATTGATGTCATAGGCTGATGAGGTTCGTGAGGCATAGTAGAGAATATCTGGCACTTATCACACCTTTTCATTTAGGCAGTAGAATCTTTGGCTATGGTCGGGCACCAGTATCCCTATGTTATTATCCTCTTAGCTAAAGGTCTTCCTCCTATGTGACTGGAGCAAGAACCCTCGTGTACATCTTTCAGGATATGGGGAACCTCTATGGGATAGACACATCTGAGGAGAGGTGGTAGGAATCCTTTTTGATACAGGACATCTCCTATTATTAAGAACTTGGTCTCTTTGTACCTCAACTTCCTCCTTTCTAACATCGATTCTGGCATCTCTACCAATTTGATATATCTGATAAGGGGGTCCATCCATGAGTCCCCTAGGTTCAAATTAAGGCAAGGGTTGGCCATCTCTTCTTCCTTAATGGTTGGTTTGAGCAGGATCTCGACCGATACTGTTCTTCTAATTTCATTCCTTATTGCTAAAGCCAACCTTGCTAGTGCATCTGCGTGACTGTTGTCTTGCCTAGGTACCCTCTTTATTTTCACCTCTTCGAATTGTTCTAGCATCATTTTTACCTTCTTCAAGTATTTTTCCATCCTTTCATCCTTGGCCTCATATACTCCAAGTACTTGGTTGACAACTAACTTCGAATCACTTTGTAGTAGTAGTAAGCCAACTCTAAGGGCTTTTGCCACGGAGAGCCCTGCCATCATTACCTCATACTCAAACTCATTGTTTGAATCCTTGAAGTTGAACCTTAGTGAATATTCAATGTAGGTACCATCCGGAGCTGACAGTATTAGCCTTGCGTCGCTTCCACTTTCACAAGAAGACCAATAAACGTAAAAGGTTCCAAACATCTTCATTTGAAGAGAAGTTCCCCTCTGACAGGGTCCCTTGCTTGAAGAGGTAATTATCTTCCTCATTCTCATCTACTCATCTTCTAGCACTTCTGGACAGAACCTCTTCCCCATTTTGAAAGATGTTATTGTTAGATCCCTCTACAATCTCTGGACAATTCTCGATCTCACCCTCTTCCCAGGAGAATCCAGCAATAAAATCTGCAAGTGCATGCCCTTTGATGACTACCCTCAGTTGAAAAACAATATCATACTCTCCCAACTTAATATCTCATGTCATCAATCTTCCTGACTTCTCAGGCTTGTGGAGGACTTGCCTTAGTGGGGAGTCAGTGAGGATGACCATAGAGTGGGCTTGGAAATAGGGCTCCATCTTTCTAGAAGCGTGTATCAAGGCGTAGGCCAACTTATCCATTCGAGGATAGTTCTGTTTAGACCCTTTAAGGGACTTTCTATTGATGTATACATGCCTTTTTACCTTATCATCTTCCCGTAGTATGGATGCACTTATAGCTGACTCTGAGACTGCTAGATAAACATACAAATTCTCCACCAGAATGGGTCGGGATAAGAGTAGAGGGGACCCAAGGTAGGACTTGAGCTCCTTAAAGGCCTTATCACACTCTTCATCCCACTCTAAGGCCTTTCTAAGCACCTTCAAAAATGAAAGACACTTGTCCGTGGCTCAGGAAATAAGCCTGTTGAGTACTGCAATTCTTCTAGTTAGCCTCTAAATGTCTTTTATTCTTCTTGGTGTCTTCATGTCAAGAAAAGCCTTAATCTTCTTGGGGTTGGCCTCTATACCCTTCTGATTGACGATAAATCTAATAAACTTTCCATCTCCTACTCTGAAGACACACTTGGCAGGGTTGAGCTTCATTCTGTATAAATCCATGGTTTCGAAAGCCTTTACAGGTCGGCTACGTGAGTATGAGACTTGAAGATCTTAATCAACATGTCATCTACATACACTTCCATGGTCTTATCAATTTAATTTTCAAACATCTTAATTCTTCAACCGGAAGGGTATGACCTTGTATCAATAGGTCCCTTTATCGGTGATGAACACTTTCTTCTCCGAGTTTTTAATGTCCACAAAGATCTGATTATACCTAGAATACGTATCCATGAAGCTCACACGCTCATGTCATGTCATGACATCTACCATCTGATCAATCTGAGGCAAGGGTAATCTATTTTTAGGACAATACTTGTTCAAATAAGTGAAGCCCACACACATTCTCCATTTCCCTTTAGCTTTGGGCATAATGACGGCGTTAGATAACCACTCTGGGTATATGACCTCCCTGATGAATTCGGCGTCTTCCAACTTTCTAACCTCTTCCGTGATGACATCATACTTTTCCCCAAAATAAACTCTTCGTCTTTGTTTGATGGGCTTAACATCTTCTGCCACATTGAGTTTGTGTCACATGACCTCTGGGTCGATGCCAGGCATGTATGCATGGCTCCAAGCGAAGACACTATGTCTCTTTTTCAAAAATCTTATCAGTTTTCCTTTATCTCGGGTCTTAGGGACTTGTCTATTTGTAAGATTTTTTTTGGTTCATCCTCATTGAGGACAATGTATTTTACCTCTTCCATGGCCCCTCCTTTCTTCAACTTTGTTTCATCTCTAGGATCAAGTGTACCAATGTTATATGTTATTGTTTCCATCTTATGAGCCTCTCCCTCTTCCGCCGAGTTGAAGTAGCATTCTCATGCCGTGGTCTGATCACCTTGCACTTCCCCTACCCCATAGGGGGACAAAAAATTTAGTATTTGGTAGACCGTTGAGGGCATGGAGTCAAATTTCTTTGAGGGATTCTCTTCTTATGATGAGGTTATAGGCCAAAAATACATTTTCATCCATCACAAAAAAACTGATCCTCCTGGTCAATCTCTTAGGCCACTCGTCACCGATTCATACATCCATGTCATACAGGCCTAAGGGATGGACCTTCTCTTCGTTGAAGATAATCAATGGGTGATAATAGGGTACATGTCTTGCTCTGCTGAGGTCTAGGCTCTTAAAGTAGGGCTAGAACATAACATCCGCAGAGCTTCTGCCGTCGACAAGGATTCTCTGAACCTCACACCCATGCACCCTCGTAGTGATTACCAAAGGATCATCATGTAGAGATAAGATACCTTTGAAGTTAATTTGGGAGAACCCAATTATAAGAGTATCCATGTCCACCTTCTTTCTCTTTTGCTTAGCCTCTGAAGATGTTAGATTCAAAACCTCTAATTTGGTCATTGGCCTAGCCTCTTCCACATGAGCTTTACGATCGGCTACTTCTGAGCCACCCCCTGCTAGTCCTCCACATATTGTGTTAACACCGAAGGAGATCATACCAACCCTCTTCACAAGGGTATTATCATCTTTTGGTGGGAGGTTTGGATCGTCCTCATCATCGCTATCTAAGTTATCATCTCTTCTCACTGGGGGATCCTCTCAACACCTATCATTTATCTTCTTCTTAGGGTCATCTCTTACCCTCTTAGGAGCTTCTTCGTCGACATACTTCCTCAGCTTTTCAGACTTCAACATCTTCCCAATTTCATCCTTTAAGGCGAAGCACTTGTATGTCACATGGTCGTGGTCTTGGGTGAATTCACACCATAGGTTCTTATTTCTCTTAGGCGAAGGAGCCTTTTGCTTATCTGTCCATCTCAGGGAGCTATCATTTTTTATTTCATTGAGGATGTTTTTGCAGCTCACAGTCAGAGGAGTATAGTGTGAAAACTTATCGTCTGCAGACCTCTTTTTTCCGTCTTTCTTCCGTTGGAACTTTTCGTTGCCACTTTCGTTCTCATCCTCATACTTTTCAGCCATAGCCTCTTTAATGTTCATGACCTTTATTGCAGTTGCCAATAGCTCTTCCATGGACTTAGGAGGGTCTTCTGCAACCTTCCACAACAACGTCCCTTTCTAGAGTCCTCTAATGAGGGCAGTCATAGCTATAT
The DNA here is from genome assembly GCA_949130495.1 of Sambucus nigra. Classification (NCBI taxonomy): domain Eukaryota; kingdom Viridiplantae; phylum Streptophyta; class Magnoliopsida; order Dipsacales; family Adoxaceae; genus Sambucus; species Sambucus nigra. The sequence continues at coordinate 281,286,207 of OX422209.1, forward strand.
TCTCTTCATAATCTTCAACCTCTAATTTATCTTTATTGAATCTAATAATAGAGTCTCTTAGGCTCTTGTTATTGCCTTGTTTGACGTACAAGAGATGGGTGGTCTTCTTTTGAGGTCTTACCCTAAAATACAAATTATGAATGAACCGTTTAGCCAAGCCCTTAAAGTTCTCGATTGAGTTCTTCGAAAGGGAAGTAAACCAGTTGTGTGCAGCTCCCGTCAAAGTCCCTGAGAAGGCCCGACACTTAATCTCATATGGGATGGAATAAATATCCGCTACAGACTAGTACATCTCAATATGATGCACAGGGTTAGTACTACCATCATACTTGAGAGACACCATAGGTGGTTTAAATTTGGCAGGGGTTGGAAAGTTCACTATCTTTTCCACAAATGGGGAACCTTCTGAGAAACCTCTTTGCATTGGGTCTTGGACTTTGATGAGGTCCCCTATCTTCTCTTTAAGACATTGAATGGAATCGTTACATGGCTTTACAATGTCGGCCTAGCTGAGGTTCCCCCCATCCACCTCTAAGGGGTGGATTGAGGGTTCCCCATTCGTTTCACAATGTTGGCTGTTGACCTCCTCTTGATCCCTATCTCGGCCTTCATGGAGTCGGCCATGCTGGGGTTGGGTATGATGAGGTCGATGATTCCCATCTCCCCTTTGAGAGCCAGCGACACATCATGACCTTGATAGCCTTTGTCTTAGGTCATTGACTGGCCCAATCCTTTGAAAGGGTGACCCTCTTCTTAAGTGATCAAAAGATGACCCTCTTTGTTGGGTACCCTCATATCTTCTGACCCCATAACCTCTGCTATGCTGGATAGGACGTATCTTATTATTCGAAACCTTATACATCTCCCAGCAGTCTTTCGGAGCATCCTCTGCCTCCATATCGTCATACCTATCCTCAGGGCAAGGGTTTCCTTGCCTCCCCAGACGTAAATGCCTAGGGTTAGCAACTTCCCTCCTCCGCTAAGGGGTTAGTTGGTATTTTTACGGTGCTTGTGGTAGACCCCTGGCTTCAGGATGGGGTTAAATAGCTACCAGAGTAATCATCTCCAGTGAGACCCCAGGTGGCCTCATTATATTTTGACTGAGCTTTTAAAATTACTCCTTTATTACTTGTTGTATTGCAACCAAAGATTTCAAGGATGCAGCCACCTCAGCCATTTAGGACTGGGGTGGTGCCTGTCTAGAACTGGGTCCTCTAACACCAGATGGTGGAGAAGGTGGTGGAAGCTCCGGTGCCTTATGTTAAAACTGAAGAGTAAATGAAGAACATGGGCTTAATACCTTAAGGGACCTCTTTCAATGGTGAAATAGCTCCATGCAAGGGGAGAGGGATGGCTCACCACCAGAGTCTCCAGTGAGGTTAAGCTAGGAAAGGAAGAGTTATGTCTTCTCGTTCCCATAAACGGTGCCAAAATGATGATGCTGGAAATAGCACCACCAGTCAAGGTGTTTGTAAGCTCAAACCAGTGATAACAATGGCAGCACAAGTGTATACTAAATATAAGAGATTGAGATGAGGAGAAGAGGATGAACACCAATATGTAAGTGGTTCATCCAATTAAGCCTACATCAACTGTGCAAGTGAGTGAGTAAGGTCACTAAAATATGGCACTAATGACCATGGATACAATCTCTCAAGCTTTCTCTCTCTTCAATATAAATTTATAGAGTTATAGCCAAGGTTTTAATTTTTGATCCTTTACAATGTTGAGGAAGACCTCAATATATAGTGCCTGGGGGGTATAATGTACCCCCCCCCCCCCCCCCAAGCATGCCATGTCCATGTGCATGGAGATCCAGCCAGTGTAAGGATGACACCTGGTTGATCTCAACTAAGTAATGATGACCTCAATATTCCCCCACGTGGAGGGAATGATTCAGTTATAACAGATTTGTCCACGTGCTCCAAGCCATACATGTACGCGTAGATGCTCGGTTGTCTTTGCTTGGTATAAACCTCAGCCAGACTGAGTACGAGGTTGGTAAGGTATGACCCTTGCCTTAGCTGGGAGTTATATAATGACCTTGGCTGGGAATTCAGCCGAGGTTAGATATGTGGAACGTTATCTAGGGCCGATGTTGACTTGACACTTAATGATGAGCCTATAAGGCTATTGATTCTAGGTGAAACTTGTAACGTCGACAAAAGTTGATGACGGGATTATTCATTGAGCCTGAGAGGCTTTGCTAATTCTCACGTGGCACTTACAATGTCGGCTATAGCTGACCTTATGTGTAGTTGATCCAACAAATCATGTAGACCTCGGTTGTTGCCTAATTGACGGGTTATTAGAAACGTCGGTCGTGGGCGACCTTATGATGGACGAGATTACTAACCATCAGTCTTGAGCTCTTGTTACCTGGACCGTTCTCCAGGCCGCGGTTGGTGCCTCCGAGCTGGAGGGTACACTTTGGGCATATCAATGAGTTTAATTCCCGTGAGGATTGATTATATGTACACTTTATGTTTATCCGATTTATTTAATTTTTTGCCAAATCACATTTTGCATGTCCTCGCTCCCCTCCCACATTTTAAAATTTCAATTCTATGAGTTGCATTCTATAATGTTAATAATATGGACTTTTGTTTGAATTCGTTCATTGTGCTAATAATGCGTATGAAATCATTTTCGATGTTTTTGGGCTCGTCGCATGTTAGTTTGGGCATATTTTGAGGAAACCATATGATGTTTGTGGGTTTCATCCCTGAAAACCCTCACGGGACAACACTCGCCCATTAGGGTAACCTAGGGGTTTAACGGCTTATTGCATATGCTAAATGCAATCGTTTTCCCTACGAAACTGGAAATTATATTTCGATGCATATATAAGTTTTGTATGTCATTTTATGGACTGGTTTTATTTGTTTCATCACTAGGGACTAGCAATGTCTAAGTTAGGGAGTGTGATACATCACGAATATTACATATTTGCGCCCTTTATCTTTATGCATTCTAGCACTTTTACGTTCTTAATGCCTATATTTATGCTCATTAACCAGACAACCTCATATTTGGACATATATCTTTTTTTCAGAGGTTAATTGTGCGTTTGTAGGTATTAGAATGCTAAAAGTGAGGATTCGTTGCATTTTGGAGAAGTCTCATAGTCGGATGCTACTTTAAGGGAAATATATTATTTTCAAACTCACTATTTCTTATGTAATGAAGTTACAAACATTTAGATCACCAAATTATCTTTTCGTGGCCACTGACCGTGCGTCATTCTGACTCCGAATGAGGAAATTATGGCCATTTTCGAAAGGTTTCGATATTTTCTTCTACTTCAAGGGAATATTGGTGATTTCATACTGCATAATTTGTATTATTTCAAAATCTAATCATGTAGATAATTGAATTAGCTTCGCGTCGATTCCGACCATGCATCATTTCGATTCCTTATGAGGGAGTTATGGCCATTTCCGTGCAACACGTCAAAATTGGTTCGGAGATGAAAAGGGGGCTGTCAAAAGCGGGGTCGACCGACCCCAAAAGTGAGGTCGACTAGGCCAATCAGATATGGACGAAAAATGACTTATTTTGTGTTTTTTGACTTAGTTTTGTTGGGTATTTATTTTGGGGTATTAATAGAATGTTGTAGGCTTTTATTTGGGGGAGATAATTCATTTACGTTAGTTTTTAGGTGATATTTTTTAGAGCTTATCTCTCCTAGGGTTCCATCCCATTTTGTATGTAAGTTTCTACTATTCATCTTCTTCCTCTTTAATAAAGCTTCCATTATTTATTTCTTGTGTTGTTAACTAGTTTACAAGCTTTGATAATTAGTTTTACTTGTTTTAATTTACTTCCTTGTTTTAAATACATGTCTTTCACCATGCTTTCTAGCTAATTTAGTCTAGGTTGTGTTGGATTGAACTCACCTAGGGTTCATGTGTTGTTTTGCTTTGGTGATGGAGTTGACGGGTCTATTTTGGGTGCATTTTCCTAGTTATTACGCCTAGGGGATTTGACAGGTTATATAATGTATGCTCCTTACTTACGACCTTGCGTGCATAATTTTCGAGGTATTTGTTGATGCCAAAATCTTATTCGACTTTTATGCGAATTTAGGAGTGTGACAACTCTTGATTTAATTAACTGTCGAAACGAGATGCAATCTTAATAACTCATCGACCCATGTAACCATTTTATACTAACTAACTTGGGTGAGGGATATTCGACGCAACCTAGAGTTTTTACTCGCTTTATTAGTCTAGGTTTATTTTCCCTCGCCTAGATTAATCTTTACCTTTTTGCATCTTTTCCTTTTTTTTCATATTTATCTTTTACACATTTATTTAGGAATACTAAACCTTATAAATTCTAGCAACTCATCTCTATATATTTTCGATACCCGACTTACTATTGCACTTGTATCGTAAGTGCAGTCGCAATTTTGGTTGTTTGTATTGAGGCGGTGAACAGAAAACAATGATCATCGTGTTGACTATGCATTACTTTTCACCCTCGATCAGTACACATCCGTCCATTTCGGTCTCCCATGGGCTTATGTTATTATTCTCCTTAATTTATCCATTAAGTGTGTGTGCGTGTATATGAAAGTGGATGTCAGAATCGCTAGATTCGCATCGTGGGAAAAGACGGATTGAGGTCATCCATAGGAGTGTTCCCAAAATTGTAGTTAAAAATATGATGTGTGCACTTATCGAGATTTTGATCGTTATGGTGAAACGATAATATGTGTTAAATAAGATGCAAATATGAATCTTAAGGATTATATATATAAATATGGATAAAGCTAGAAAAATATGAAAATGCAACTCGAGTCTTGGGCTTTATCCCGAGATCCCTACGTAGCCTAGAAAGGAATCAAAGTTCACGTAGTTTTCATTCGAACCAAGGGTGGGGTTTATCCCAAAAATTCAAACGGGGATTTTATTATATGTGTGTAAGAAAAAGGTGTTTTTAGTTTTGAGAAAATGTTGTGAAAAATTCCATTGGAATGTATAGGTGCAACCCTCTTTTTCTATTTTTTTTATAGAAAATATATTATGTGCAATATTACTAATAATGGATTGAATATTAATATGTCTATCATCTATAGTAAAATCTAAAACAAGAACTTATATAACTAATGAAAAAATAAAGAAATCTAAAGAGAGATAAGTATGTTTTGAACTTCTTTGGAGACTTGGAGATTGATCGTGATTGTTGATGAGCTTCCTTAAAAGTGGGTGAAGAATGTAGGGGTATTTTTCTAAACGGGGTGTAAAAGAATTGGAAATGAAAGCTGGAGAGAGGTTTAACACAAGAAAACCACTTTGACTTTTATAATAATGTTAATGAGATCACTAAATTTGATGTTTCTGAGGTGTCTTTCAAAGTGAGATCCTGCTCTCCTTATATAGGGGGTCAAGGGACTGTCGATTACCATTATTTTCCTACCTATTGGCAGGTAACCCTAGACACACTGTCGATAGGCAAGGAAGTGGACCGGACAATGATCAGTCTCGTGTAGATTTTTTAGTTGGAAAGGTTTTTCAGAGGCCATTGAGAATCCTTTGGGTCTCTCCTAAGTTCGGGTGTTGACTTTGGGTCAAACAAGGCTCAAAAGTGCTTCTTGTTCCTTTTTACAAGATATTTTCGTACGAAGATAGATCATTCATCCAAATCATAAGTTGAAATCATGCATGGGGTCGACCATTGGAAAGATTCTACGAGGCACTTATATATTCCAAATATCTTTGCTCAATTTGTGGAGTTGACTTTGGTCAAATGGGGCCCGAAACTGCTTGGTGACCCTTTGGAGTAAAACAGATCATCCGTCCACACCATAAGGCTTATTCATGCACAGGTGGATCGTTGGAAATGGTATTCAGTTCCCTTCGAAGATTAATTTAGTCTTGTTCGAGCTAAAGAGTTACCCTTAGTCAAATGAAGTGCGGGAGTTCGGTGACCTCCCTATCAGTTTTTGGGGGAAAATGAATTCGAATCATTATGCCATTTTGCACATGGGGTGAACCATTGGATAGGGGATTTAGGTCCCTTAAAAGATTCGTTGAGCTTTCGCTCTGATGATGGAGTTTATTGGTTTCAAATCGATACCCGGGAGTGCCTAATGGGCTCCAGATTTGTTTTCGATAGTAAAAAGGTTTGTTCATCTGAAAAGTTTTGCCATTTTATGAACATGGTAGACTATTGGAAAGGGAATTTAGGGACCTTCAAAGATTCATTAAGCTTTCTCTCTGGTGATTAGGTTAACCCAAGTCAAATAGGGCTCGGGAGCACCCGATGGCCTCTAGATTGGTACTCAGAGTATGACCTAGGGTTTATGTTTAATAAGTAGGTGTCAGGGACCTAAGGAGGGACTTAGGGGGTCCTAGAATGTGATGTCTACACCTACCAATGTTGAGGAACTAGTCCACCTTGGGAAAGGCACTTGAACATTTGTTTAACTTCTTTATTAACATCTGGCATTATATTCCTTATTCTTATCGCTTTTCTCTTATAGTATCAGTGATAGATGGAGGATATTCTAGCCAATGGTAAAAGAGAATGGAATAAGGATAATAAGATTGAAAGTAGTTAGGCCCTCACCCAACATCATTTAGACCAAATGATCAATTGTCATAATCTATAGATGGAAGCTCTTGATAGAGTCAATCCTCACGCTATCCACTTTCTCTCTCATTTACACTAACCCTAATTAGGGTTTGCATGGCCTCCTCTCCCATATTTGATCTTCCCATAAACCCTAATGCCTTAATCCTCAAAATAGTTGGACCAAATCCTTTGTAATTTTAATAGCTAACACTATCATTAAATAACCTCTTCTCAAAACGTCATCAACATTAAGGAACATATTATGATTATCGTGAGTGAGAAATACAATAGTTATAGTAAATTTAGTTAGGACGCGCGTGTTAGTGGTGCGGGGACTTAAATTTGTGAGACAAAATGTGATTTAATTATGGGTCATACAAATGGTCTTTTTGAGTGGGCCAATGTGTCCGGAATGGTCAAAATAGTGGGAAAAGTGTACTTCAGGGTTTGGTTTCGGTCTCGAGGAATTTTTAGGCCAAACCGGCAGCCCGAAGGGATATTTTGGTCTTTTGAATTTTGGGGTAAAAGAGACCTATGAAAATTAGAGATTTATATCATCATTTATGTGAGGGAGTTAGGGTAGAATTAACAAGAAATACACAGAGGCCACTAGAATAAGGAGAGGAGGAATTCCAAGGCCATCCCACACCATTCTTGCACCGCCACCACCACCATTGTGTAGATCGGGAGGAGAGGAAAGCAACCCTATAATTATTCTGCCGAAATTCATACCTTCAATTTGAGGCAAGTATTTATCTTGCTAATTTTGAGCATATATACCATCCATGTGAGTTTAGGATGAATAATCTCATATATTTATAAATGTTGGCTTCGATTGGGAAGACTCAATTCATGTTCTTGGGTAGAAATCTTGATGGATATGTTTATTTCATGTAGGTAACACAAAATTTAGGATTAAAACTTTAAAACTTGGAATAAATTTGAGACGTTATTGATGTTCTTGAAGAAAAAGGATAAATTTTGGAATTTAATTGTTGAATTAATTCGGTTAAAAGGATTTCCTTGATGATTTAATGATTCAATTACATTAGAAATTATTTAAATATGTTAGTATTATGTTTGGTATACTTGGTTGGGGGGTTTTAATTGAATCATGAAGGTTTGGAGTGTTAAAAATGGTGACACCCGTAACAGTTAGAAGGAAGAAGACGATGCCTGTTATAGAAAATCGATTCGGCATCTTATAGCTTAATTGAGTCGAAAGGTGAATCGATTCAGACCAATTCCGAATCGATTCGGATCCCCTAATTTTGCCAATTTTCCTTATTTTAACCTTGAATTTGATATCGATGAACGGGGGAAAATTTGGGATACCTTTAAAACATTATGCGAGATATTTTTGGTTACCAATAGGCTAATGGTATAATTGGGACTTTGTCATAAGTGAGTTGAATTAGGGATAAGATAATCGATGTGATTTGTAACATAATGAATTCGGGGAATGAGAATAAGTCACGGTGAAGTTGGTCGAACCTATGATATAGACCAGTAGGGTATGGGTGGATTACTTACTAAAATACTTTAAATAATTACTGGCACGCTTCCAGTAGTGGGGGATACTCGGGAACATACGATAATGAGTTAAATGGAAAATCCACAATACGTAGGATATTCGGGAGTTATATATACTAAGTACGGGACATATATTATAGGTTACGGATACGCCTATTCTGATTATATATATATATATACACACACACATACATACTAGCGTATGCCCGTGCCTGAAGGCACGACGGAATTTTCCAAAGTACGTAATCGCGAAATGACGACAAATTTTCAATGTACGTAATAGCGAAACGCAAAAATTTCAAAGTGTAATTTTAAAACAATTGTCCATTATATCCTTTATTTATAGGACTCTTCACCATGGTTAACAAACTACAAATAGCCCTATAACATTCAAATAGTCTAAATTGTCAAGTATACAATATTCATCCATCGAATTCACATTGTGTCTAAAAAAAAGTGTCAAATTTTTAAAAAAATTGGGCATAATCTCCTTTGTTTATTGGACTATCCACCATATTTAAGGGGTAACAACAAATCCAATAATTTTAAAAAAATCTGAAATTTGGAGATGGGAGATGGGAGGCCGGGAAAGGAGAATATGAATGTATTTGTTCTGTGGGACCTCTTCAAAATGTCTGTATTATGGTGTATGACCACCATCTTGGATGGGGTTAGAGAAACTGAGAAGGCCTTTGCAGGAGCATCGGAGAGGATGTTTTTGGTAATTTTAATTCTTTTAGGTCTTTTGCACTCATCTACTTTTGGATTAGGTGTTATTGTTGTTGTCTTCCCAACCTTCTTCTCACCTCTAGCCATTATCACTCTCTCCCTCTCGGTTTTCTGTACGATTTGACAAATAATAAATATAATTAATCAGTTTTTCGAACAAAGATACAATCACATAAGTAAATATATAATCAGTAACCAATTGCTTCTTGCCAGTGATGTGAGACTGAGTTCTCTCAATGGCAACAGACCCACCTTAATGATATGCACCTTAAACATTGAAAAATTGAAAAATGGCCAAAGTATATGAATATGGAATCAAACCTCAACATAATTCAAACCCCCCGGGTCTCCTTTGCTCATGCTACGACCTCATGTTATAGACCTGCCTATCCAACCCTTCAGTCAGGTGTATCAGGTGCAGCGACACCACCCCCACAGGCAGCTACAGCCACCCCATATATGCAGTGCGCGTGTGTGCATGTGTGCATGTTTGTGTGTGTGTGTTTGTGAGCTCATGTGTGCGTGTGAGTGGGGAAGGAGGGAGGGGATGGGGGCACGTATGTGCATGTATGCATATATGCACTGCATATATGTAATCGGCATATATATGCATATTTCATATATGCCAGTACATTTATGCAGTGCGCGTGTGTGCGTGTGAGTTTGTGTGCGTGTGTGTGAGTGGGGAAGGGGGGAAGGGATGGGCAGGGGGCGCCTGTGTGCATGTATGCATGCTTGTGTGTGTGTGTTTGTGTGCATGTGTGTTCGTGAGTGGGGAAGGGGAGTGGGAGGGGCAGGGGGCGCGTGTGTGTGTGTGTATGCATATATCCAGTGCATATATGCATATTGCAGCGTGTGTGTTTGTGCGCGCGTGTGTGCATGTGTGAGTGGGTAAGGGGGGAGGGGATGGGAAGGGGGCGCGTGTGTGCATGTGAGCGTGTTTGTGTGTGTGTGCATATGCGCGTGTGTTCGTGTGTGAGTGGGGAGGGGGGAGGGGACGGGGCAGGGGGAGCATGTGTGAGTGTGTGCGTGTATGCATATATGTAGTGCATATGTGCATCTGTTATATCAAATATGCATATTGCAGGGTGTGTGCGTGTGTGCATGCGTGTGTGTTTGTGTGTGTTTATGTGCGCTTGTGTGCGTGTGTGAGTGGGAAGGGGGAGGGGACGGGCAGGGGGTGCGTGTGTGCGTGTGTGCATGTTTGTGTGTGTATTTGTGTGTGCGCGTGTGTGTGTGAGAGTGGGAAGGGGGAGGGGACGGGGCAGGGGGCTCGTGTGTACATGTGCGCATATTTATGTGTGTTTGTTTGCGTGTGTGAGTGGGGAAGGGGGGAGGGGACTGGGCAAGGGGAGCGTGTGTGCTTCTGTGCGTGTGTGCGTATATGAATATATGCAATGCATATATGCAATGCATATATTGCAGCCTGTGTGTGTGTGTTTGTGTGCGCATGGGTGCGTATGTGATTGGGGAAGGGGGGAGGGGACGGGCAGCGGGCGCATGTGTGCATGCGTGTATGTTTGTGTGAGTGTTTGTATGCACGTGTGTGTGTGTGTGTGAGTGGGGAAGGAGGGAGGGGACGGGGCAGGGGGCTCGTGTGTGCGTGTATGCATATATGCAATTTGCATATATGCATATTACAGTGTGTGTGCGTGTGTGTGCGGGTTTGTGTGTGTGTGTGTGCATGTGTGCGTGTGTGAGTGGGGAAGGGGGGAGGGGACGGGTAGGTGCGCGTTTTTGTGTGTGTGTTTGTGTGCGCGTGTGTGAGTTGGGAAGGGGGAGGGGACGAGTCGCGTGTGTCCATGTATGCATATATGCATATTGCAGAGTGTGTGCGTGCATGTGTGTTTGTGTGCGTGTGTGTGCGTGTGTGATTGTGTTTGTGTTTGTGTTTGTGTGTACGTGTGTGAGTGGGGAAGGCGATGGGGCAGGGGGTGCGTGTGTGCGTGTGTGAGTGTTTGTGTGTGTGTTTGTATGCGCGTGTGTGCATGTATGAGTGGGGAAGGGGGGAGGGGACGGGGCAGGGGGTGTGTGTGCATGCGTATGTGTTTGTGTGTATGTTTGTGTGCGCATGTGTGAGTGCAGAAGGGGGAGGGGCGGGGTAGGGCGCGTGTGTGCGTGTATGGATATATGCAGTGCATATATGCATATTGCAGTGTGTGTGCGTGTGTGTGTGCATGCGTGTGTGTGTGTTTGTGTGAGCGTGTGTGCGTTCGGGTGTGTGTGTGTGTAGGTTTATGTGCAGGTGTGTGCGTGTGTGAGTGGGGAAGGGGGAGGGGACGGGGCAGGGGTCGCGTGTTTGTGTGTGTGTTTGTGTGCGCGTGTGTGCATGTTTGTACAACGTAAATAATGGCACAAACCTTTTCGATTTTTTCCCAAAGAATCTACCTGCAATATGGAACAAAACTCATAAACTTGGTATGTTTTTACTTTTCTTGGGACGCCAAACCTGCAAGCTTCAAAACCACAAAAACTCAGATCTGTGAACTTTAAAACCCCCAAAAAAATTATGAGTGAAGGGTTAAGTGGATGAGAGAAATCAAAGATTTGGACATTATATAACTATGAAACAAATAGTTAAAAGAATTTAGACATGTAGATCCAAAATCCCCCAAAACTTAGGGTTCACAAAATATTAAAATGAACTAAAAAAGCACCCAAAAACATCAATCAAAGAAAGAGGGATAAAGAATCATAAAAGCTTAAGCTATAAAAACTTGTATTTTCAACAATTCACAACTACCTCGTAATGCTCCCTCAAAGTCCTACGCACCCCATAAAAAATCCACCTATGATCTATGGCCATTGTTGACATTCGATATTAAAGTTTATGCATATTTCCTGCAATCTGTGATTCGAACGAAGTTAATTGTATTCCCAGTTGATAAATTGGAGATATGGATATTGCCTATTCAAGTGTATCATACCTCATTCCAATGAAGTCTAAGCGTCCACTTAAATGGTTATGTTTCATCTCAATTACTAATTTCATGGTGACTAAAAATTATAAAGAGCATACATGATTGAAGATTAAAGCATACCCGATTGAACTTTAATTATAAAAGACACATAGCATTCATTTCAAATTATAAAAAGCAACGACGACTAAAAATATAAATTTTATCAATAAAATTAATCAATTCGAAAGTTGTCAATTGAGAGAATTAAATAAGTTCACCCACACATAAAACATGTGTCAAAACAAAATTAACTATACAATATAAATTATATACGAAATTAGAAGTAACATCAAAACACACAAAAGTAATATATTATTCATACATTATTAACTAATATAATATTATAAGAAAAGGCTATGTTAACTAATCAGAAATATTCAAAATATAAAAAAAAACAAAAGTAACTTTTGCAAAATCAATTTCTAAGTCACAACTACTGTTATGCTAAAAGTATAAACAACTATTGTTAAATACCCATCGAACATAAAGAATTAAACACCAACTAACCATAATTTCTCCTAGGCATTCTATTAAACACTTGGTAGGTCTTTACTAAATTCAAACTCAATTGAACCACTAAAAAGCCTAGATCACATAAAAAGAGTTTGAAAGGAAGAGTGTAGTCAGAGAGGCGCACCAACAACGTTCCTAACTAATTAACAAAAGTAGGAACTACGCATATAAACAAATTTAGAATTTACAAAATTATCGATGATAGACTTCACATTGAGGGTTACCTTCCATGTTACTACGCATAAGGAATACACCACTTTCTTGTTCAAATAGGTTTCAAAGACCACAAAGTAATTGTTTATTTGACAATTGAATTAAATTATAAATATAAATGAGAAGGAAAAGAAACAATGAATGTAGCGATTTTCAACTATAGAATTCAAAATTTTCAAAAAATGCTCCTAATGCTCCACATCATATAATCAAAATAATTACGATGAAATGAGCGAACAGGTTAAATAGGAGCAACAATACCATCATGCCCATTCAACAATACCATCATGCCCATAAAAACTATAATATTTGAGAATGTGAGAAAGACGAACATAGCAAACCCAAACGGCTATGCAAACATATAATTTTAAATGCCGGAGTCAATTGACACCCCTAAAGTTCAGGCCCAAAAACATAAAATAAAACCAATCCGTGAAACCAAACCCACAGAAATCTTATTTTTATATATAAATAAAAACCCAAAGAAGTCACTCCATGTATCTGTGAACCAAAACCTAAACAAAACTATGTGTCGATTATTGTTGTAAATCAAAACCCAAACAAATCTCACCATATACACATATCAAATACCAATAATGTGAACAATTCGGGCTCAAAAACATAAAATAAAACCAGTATGTGAACCCAAACCCAAATAAATCACTAGAAAAACTCAAACAAATCTCACCATAAACACAAATTGAATACCATAAGTCCATAAATCCTAGAATACCAATAATGTGTACAAAAAAATAAAAAAACAAAAAACAAAAAAGAAAAATAGATGACAGAATTATTTACCTTCAATGTAACTTGGCATAAGTCCATAAATCCTAAAATACCAATAATGTGAACAAAAAAATAAAAAAAATAGATTACAGAATTATTTAATTTTAATATAACTTGGCTGAAAATCTGTACACGACAACAAAAAAATCATTTTTTTTCTTACAGATCTGTAAAAAAAATGGTACTTACCAAAAAAAACATGATTGAGCACAAAAAAAGAAAAAATGAAAAATAGATGATAGAATTATTTAACTTCAATGTAACTTGGCAGAAAATTTGGTTGAAAATCTGTACACAACAACAAATAAAAATCATTTTTTGTTACAGATCTTTAAAAAAACAAGATACTTACAAAAAATGATTCAGCAAAGGGGGCGTTTTAGTGTGTTCGTGTGTGAGGTCAGTGTGTTCGTGTGTGCATGTGTGTGTGAGTGGGGAAGGGGTGGTAGAGGGGGGGTTTAGGGGCGTTGTGTGAGGTCAGTGTATGCGTGTGTGTGTGTGTGTGTGTGTGTGTGTGTGTGTGTGTGTGTGTGTATGTTTCTGTGTGCGTGTGTGTGTATGAGTGGGAAAGGGCGAGAAGATGAGGAGGTTGCTGAAAGGGCGGGGGACGGGGAGAGATTTACCAAGGGCATGGGAGGGGGTTGAGTAAAGGGGAGGGGGAGGGGAAGAAGATGAGGGGGAGAAAGATAGAAGGAAAAGATTGACTGGGAGAGGAGACGGGTAGGTAGAAAAAATTATCTTTGATGGTAAGTTTGGAAGGAAGGAGAATGTTACCAAAACACCCCAATTTTTGAATTAAGGGGCATGTTTGATGAGTAAAAATAGGAGGGAAACCAAATCTGTTAGGGGTAGATTTGTAAAAAATGAAGAGATGCGATCTCAACTATTAAAATATGTAAGGAGGTGGCACACATCTAAACTATTAAAAATGTGTACATTTTCAAAAACCATATATATATATATATATATATAGGTTGTGTGAATGCCTATTGTGTAAATTTTCATGTGTGAAGATACCTAGGCTACTTGCTATCACGGGCGGTTCCGCGTCGTGGATAGTCTTATCCTCATGAGCCATTGGGGGGATTTCTACTTGTACCTCAGAACATAGAACTTAGGTATTAAGAACTACTTGTGTAAATGAGAGTGTGACCGTTCAATTGGGTTCGTTAGGTGTGTGCATAGCCCAAAGGCTTTTATGTTCACCTCCAAATTGTGTGAATTGTGAATGTATGGTTCGAGAGTAATTCCGAACCCGATGTCCTTTACATAGTACGTGATGTACTAGGACTTGATAGTAGAGTATGACCGCATCACTGGTCTCCACCTAGGGATGTCATATTTATATATATTACTCTTGTGATATAAATATATACATCACAGGTCTCCACCTAGGGATGTCGTATTTATATATATATATATATATATATATATATATATATGTGTGTGTGTGTGTGTGTGTGTGTGTGTGTGTGTGAATTATTCTACTATATGTATATTAATATATAAGATGAATAGTAATATTAAAAGAAATTTAAGTATTTGGGAACATGACATTTAAAATTGATGATTTTGGCTAGCTATGAGCGTTAGAAATTGTTAACATATTGTATAGGCAATAGGGGTGGGCACCACGAATTATTAGTTAGAGAGAGACTTCATAAAAGCTAGTTAGACAGGGTAGCGTAACTAGGTTGGGTTAGAAGTATATGTTAGGCGTGCACATTAGTTGAGACGTGAGGACCTCAAGTGAGATAAGGAGAAGCTAACATGTATATAATATTTACTCTCAATGCATTTTAAATACTTGCTAAATATTTTCAAATTGTGTTACTTGTGCTCGGACCCATTTCAAATCTATTTTTGTAAAAATATTTTAGCTGCCCAGCCATAGGGATGTCAGTCTTAGGAGTTCCTTCATATTTGACGTGATGCAGCTGTTGTGGATGTGGAGGGACCTTCGTAGTAGACGGTTCCACATTTATCAACTCCTATTTATCATTTATTTATCTCAGTGAGGCCTTCAGAGATATCTCACTTTTATTTTATATCTTCAGTATTGGATTAGGATTTATATTATGGATGATTGTATTTGGATTTTAGTGTGAAGTGTTTATTCTATGAACATTTATTCATCTCATTTTTTTATCATTAAGTATTATGTTTACTAGAATGGTGAATGTGGTTTATTCGTTTAAACTATTTGCATGTTAATAACAAGATTAAAATTTTGACACCAAGCCATTAGGGTATTAGTAATATAATTATGATGTGATAAAGATGCTAAGAATGAAACCATTAATGGTTCTTGTTTAATTTAATAATGTAGTGATCACCCATGATTAGAATAGGAGGGGTGTTACACTTTGTAACTAAGAAAGAGAGGATTTCGTTTTAAGGAAAAAACTCTCCTAGCGCCCTAATTAATTTCATCTAACCTGCCTTTCCAGTTAAGAGATTTAGATATATCTGCTATAGTGAAAATTACTCTATGAACTATGGTATTAGATTTCATGGGAATGGAATCATAGAGAGATTTGTTTCTACCATACCAAATTTACCAACTTATGCCAACTGGAATAAATTTGAATAACCAGTTAAACAGATTTGAAGAGTTAGAATGAAACCACCATTGAATAAAAGAGTTATGAATTGATGAAGTAACTATTATTATTCCCATTAGATGATTAAAGACATCCCAAGTTTATCTAGGAATAGGAACTGTTAAGAAGAGATGATTGGTGGATTAAGTAGAAGATGAGTAGCACTACCTTCTTGAAGCAATTCTAATCCCAACTAGTTGGATAAAGTCATCAACTGGTATGTTTTTTGAAAGGACTTTCCACACAAGGTTAGACATTTTAGGACGGATATTGGGATGCCAAATATACTTAAAGGCTAAAGAAGAAAGTTTATGAGGTCTCACTAGATTATATGCTAACTGATATGAAAACTTACCATTTATAGTAGGTTTCCAAATCAATGAGTTATCAACAAAGGTTGAGTTTTCTTCTATACACTCTCTAGCTGAAAGAATCCTCTTAAAATTCATAGAACCTGATCGACTATTTCAATTAGCATACTTATTTTGCATAAATTTCCCCCATAAAGTTTTGCCCTCCTTATGTTTCCAAGATAGTATGAGATTCCAAGCTTCCATCACTGAGATCATGCTTCAAATTCCAATACCTCCTTCATTATAAGGCAGACAAATGGAGTCCTTCATTATAATATTATCCTAGTTTCCAACACAAACCAAAGTGACAAAAAAGGCAACTGGATTAAAATCAGAGATGCAAAATCAAAATGAAATATACTAAAAACAAATTAAAAATATATATATCCCTACTAAAACTCAATTCTTACCATCTATGACTCAAGTTTTCAAATATATTTATAATTTCAAATCACACCCAAAACAAAGAGTGGAAAACTACTGATTACAGAAAATTATATTCCCTTGCAGAATTTGGGAAATTTCTAACAACAATTTACACTCAGTGAGCAAACTCAGGTTGAGCGGCACAACAGTTTTAAGAGTCCTAGTTGGTTCAACAATAGTTTTCTTCGCATGCACATTCTTCAACAAGAGAAATCACCAAAATTTTAATTTTGGCTAGTGGCGCGGTGTATTTTAGTTCCAAATTGAATTATCTATATCTACTCAGATGCTTGTAAATTGGATGGTAACAGAACATCAATTATCATCATACAGTTATCTAAATTACCGTGGACGGATCTCGCTACATACTATAAAGATGTTAATCGTTGCATTGGAACTACCTACCATGAACCTTCTACCCCGAAATCCCACCACTTGGAGCCCATGGGAGGTTACGAGATGGGATATATCATGGAAACACACTACCAATATACTAAGGGGAAGGGGAAATCACTATAGGTTTCTATGGAACCTGGCTCTTCTTGTCTTACTCTAAGTATATTGGAAAATCTTCCCTATGGTATCGGACATCCAGAATCAGTCTCGTTCATTAGAAATTTCTCTCATTCCATTAGGGAATCCCTTATTTCCTTCTTATATAGGAATCTATCCAACCTATATCGGGGCATCTACAAAGGGTCATCCCTTCTAATTCCATTAAGAAATTTTTCACGCAATAGCGTGAGAGAAGTCCTACTAAGCAATTATCAATTGCTGAAATTAATAACAGCACAATTGAGACATCATCTCTGATTCTAAATGTGACCCACGTCACGAGAAATACATGAATTATTTCTTGATGTACCACAGTGATGTTGTACCTAAGGATGTGAATGTTGCGGTGGCGATTATCAAGACCAATAGGAATAATAAAATAGACATAAAATATGAAATTTCACAGAATTTGAGTACATTTAAGATATTAAATAACCAAGAGATTCTTTCTGATCATTTTTTAAATCCTTAAATTCCCTTGACCTGAAAAACAAAAAATTAAAAATGGAATATAATTAAAAAGATCTTGTCACCATTGAAAAATATATTACCCTGAGACAAATTATGAAAAAAAGAAGATCACAGAGGATGGGAGAGTTATTTACCTCCCCTGAGGGTGTGAGAGAGAAGTCGAAGGAGCTAATATAAGGTATGATAAAGAGGCTGACCCAATATACAAATGTTTCTTTGTGGGACAACAGGGGCAATGCATTCTTATTGACAATTCAAATATACTGTTGGAACGTAGTACCCCCAATTTTAAATATACTTTAAAAATAATCTCCTAAAGTGCGGAATAGATGGTTCAAACACATAAACAACTTACAAATTGTAATTACTTACAAATTAAACTAAACTAAAAGTGACATCAAATTAATCAACTAACAATTATTCACTTAAAAAAATTAACTCAATTCAAGTCCTAAGCTTTGCCTATATAGCATAATTCATTTTTTGCAAATTAGGTCAAACCATATTTTAGCAAATTAAATTATCTTGACTTGAATTAAATTAATCTAACATTTCACCCAAACTAATTTTAGCACCAAATTAAACTTTAGTGTGATAGAACTCAATTTTATCTTGAATTATCTAAGCATGCATTCTAAGGTGGTTTTGAAAGATAAAGAGAAATAAATCACACTACGTCGCGATGTACGAGGAAAACCCAAAATCGAAAAAACCTCGGACGGCCCCAACCTTAATTGCACTAAGTACGAAATTTTATAAATACAAGACATATGACTTTCACAACTCGACTTGACTCCTTTCAAGCCCCTGAAGTGTCTTCTTGTACCAAGCTCTGCTTAGTCGATAATCCTGGACTCCATCGGAACCTTGAAGTCCTCCAATGAATCTTTTGGACTCCGTCAACCACGCACGGTGCCTTTCACCGTATGAGCATGCCGCAGCAAAAACCAATACTTCTTGTGTTATGGGAAATAGAAGAAAACCCAAACCTTTCCTTCTTTTTGGTAGAGATGAACTAATGGTGCCAAACAAAACTCCAAGTAATAGATATATATGTAGAGATACTTGGAATTCTAAACTAAACAAAGTGGGTGTATACTTTTGTGTTTTGGAAGGATTTAAGCCAACTAATTTAGACACACAAAAGGGACTTTTCTAAATATTAATTTTTTCTTTCAAAATCAGGTGAAAATCCTTAGCAAAAATGTTGTCCCGAAGTAGTTAAATTTTGTCAAAAAGTAATGGGGACAAAAGGTAGGAAAATGGGAAAAACTTCCAAATAACTGTTTCAGCCTGAAATCTTGTTCGAACGACTTTTTTATTCGAATGACATTTCGTTCGAATGACCTTCTAACGATATGTCAGTGCTCAAAAGGCAAACTCGTTGGCAAAACTAGTTCGAACGAAAATCTTGTTCGAACGACATTTTCAAACGAAAAAACAGAATATGTATTTTTCATTTTAAGCCCATGAAACTTCTATAGCAAGATAAAAATATAAAATTATTTTAAATAAAACTTACACCCAATCAAAATTCTAAGTTCCTACAAATATATATAAAGCATTAATGCCTTAGGGAGCCTTGGAAAATATACCGTTAAGGATGCAAAACAAGGCACTTTGAAACCCGATAATATATGAACTCTAAATTCAGGCCACTATGTCTTCAAAAACTTTAAACGTCATAGGCTTGAAAGAATGTACCATGAACATCTAACCTATGAATCAAATATTTTTGTCCGAAATTGAGCCGACACTACATAAGACTCAACTGGAAATTTGTGTCCTTACATGTACAAGAGTTTGTGGAGGATTTAGCCGAAGAAGTAGACTACATGACGGATCGCCCAAAGCCCGAGGTACAAGAGTTGGAATAGTTGAACTTGATTAAAGAAGGAGACAAAACAAGGCCCATTTTCATTTCGAAATACCTGAGCGCAGAGAAAAGAGGGGCCTTGATAGAGGTTATTTGAGAGTTTAAAGATATCTTCCTATGGAAATACACAGAGATGGAGGGTCTAGATGAAGAGTTGAGTTGCCACAAGCTGAATGTCATGCCTTCAGCCATACCAGTGAAGTGTAATACCCCGTATTTTTATGGCTTTTAAATTTTGGGATTTATTAAATTTAATTGAAATAAATTAATTTAATTTTAATCCGAAAAGTTGTTTTAAATATTTACTAGCATGACGAGAGTTAGTAATTATTCAAATTTGTTGATTTGTTAAACATTACTTATTGAGTAAAGTAATATGTAGAATTGATTTTATAAAAAAAATTGTCACGAGTGAATAAAATGACAATTATGGAAATTAAGTCGGGACGCACGTGTGTCGTGTCATGAATAAATTATTATTATTATTATTATTATTATTATTATTATTATTATTATTATTATTATTATTATTATTATTATTATTATTATTATTATTATTATTATTATTATTATTATTATTATTATTATTATTATTACAAGTAAATAAATTATAAGTCACTCGTATGGTCATTTCGAGTGCGGCAACATGGCTTGAAGGGTCGAGATTGTCAATAAGGTGTACCCGGGGGTTTAGTTTGGGTCCCAGGATGTTTTTAGGTCTAACTGATAACCCGGGAGGGCATTTTGGTAATTTTCTATTTTTGGACTTTAATAATGACGAAAATCAAAAAGGTTATATCAGATGGAGTGCCAGGGAAGTTAGGGTTCTTAGAACCAAAAGATAAAAAGGCCATAGGAATGATGAAGGGAAAAGCCTTCCAAGTGTTCTAGGCCAAGAACCACCAATCTTGCAACCCCACAACCACCAAAGCGTAGATCGGAAGAAGAGGATTACTGCTATACCAATCAGAGTTGTCGAATCAGAACCATAAATTCCCAGGCAAGTATCTATCTTGCTTTTCTTGTAGTTAATGTTTCACTCATGTTAGATTAGGATTGATAAACCTATGTCTCATGGAAAAATTTGAGGATTTAGTGAATCAAATCACACGTTTTGGAGGGAATAAATATATTCTGAAAAACTCAATCACATGTAGAGGATTATCCACGAAATTGGAGTGATTTAAAAGTGAATCTGGAAAAAGAATTAGAACAATGTAATTTTAGTGTAAAATTAGGGTTCTTTATAATTAAGACAAATTGCCCCTTTAATACAATCTCGTTAATGAATTTATACATGTTTCACGTAGGGAATCATGCATATATTTATAGAGAACTGGTAGACATGTTATTTTGGAGTTTGGGAATCAATAATGATATTTTGGAGAAATTTGGAAGATGAAACACATAGGTTTAATTTGCAGTTTATGGGCAAGAACTGTTTGATCGATCGATCGACCCAAGAACATCGATCGATCGATGGTCAGTCGATCGGTCCCTTCTGGAAAATTGTATACTTTTTCCGCTTTTGTTTAATCCAGTTAAAATTCGTAAGGACCCCTTGATTATTATTAATGGAGTATAATGGGTTATGAAGAGGACCATTAGGGTCTACATAAACTCCATTAAGTCAGATTTAATATGGGATGAAATTGGGGGTTAACGGGGAGTTTCATCACACATTAAAAATTGTGCGTACGTCCACTAAAGAATTTAAAGATTCGTGAAAGACTTATATCAGAAGGTTAGAGAGGGTATACCTACTGACATTACATTTAGTAAGAAAGAGTACTTCGAGAGATGATAAGTAAGTATGCAACGATTAATTAAAAGTAAAAGAAATAAATCCCTTATGTCGGGTAATTGGTAAAAGTTGTACAATGTAAGGTTAATACTTGTTATCTTTGGGTCGTCTACGAACCTAATTGAGAAATATGAGAATATTTATATATATATAACTAAATGCATGTGTGTAC
Source organism: Sambucus nigra (assembly GCA_949130495.1). Lineage (NCBI taxonomy): Eukaryota > Viridiplantae > Streptophyta > Magnoliopsida > Dipsacales > Adoxaceae > Sambucus > Sambucus nigra. Next base: position 281,307,786 of record OX422209.1, read on the forward strand.
ATATTTATATTATGCTTGTGTATAATCATACCCGCGCTACTTGCTATCACGGAGGTTATCGCGCTGGGACAGTCTTATCTCGATGGGACCTTTATGGGGGATATTGACTTGTACCTTAGAACATAGGATTTCTTGGTACAGGCTATCTTATTAATAGTCAGACAGTCCTAAGAGACGTGAGGGCATGTGCTGACCTCCTAGTGACTTAAAACTATGCTTCGCCTCCATTTGTTTGTGTTTGATGTTAATACAGTTCGAGAGTGATTCCGAACTAGTATTTCCCTTAGTACAAGTGATACGGGAACTTGATAGCAGAGTATGCCATCACCATAGATTTTATGTGGGGTGCCGATAGTATATATATTATACGAGTGACTAATATATATACACTTAAGTATGGGAACTTTCTACTATTCATAAGAGTAGTTAAGAAATGAATGAATACTCTAACTTCATTATAAGTGGTTTGGGAATTTTTTAACATCACTGAGTTATGTTAACTAACATGAGATATGAGAGAGCTTAATTTTCAGAAATTGATTATCTTGGTCATAGTATTTCCCGGGATGAAACCTTATGGGAAAGTTAAGTTAAAATAAAGTTTCGAGGTTAATAGTACAGTTGGCGTGCACACTAGACGAGAGGTGAGAATTCTCAAGAGAGTGTCGCATACTAACATGGTTGTTACATTAGCCGGTAAGCATTTTAAACACCTGCTAAACTAAATTTTAAACCATTTTACAATCGAGCTCTAACCCGTTTCCTGTTATCTCTTATTTCTTGTATATATATATATATATATATATATATATGTATATGTATATATTACAGGTGCCCAGTCATAATGGTGTCATGCTTAGGAAAATTTGGAGTGGGTGTGTTGCAGCTTATGTGGGAGTTTCAGGCGATCTTCTTAGACAATCTCCTTGTTGGTTCCATTCTTAGTTAAGTTTTAATTAGTTGGGCATGTGTCGCCCATTTCCTTATATGGATAGATTTGTCTGAAATGATATTCATTTATCTTTAGTATTTTACTTGTTGGGATTTAATTACTGTCAGGATGGTTTTCCTTTATGGTTTTAAGTTGGTATTAGTTGGCTGAATGGTTAAATTATTGGGTGTACATTTACAGTCTTTATAATTGTGTGATTCTTAAATTGTTAATTATTAAAAGTTTTATAATTGGATTTAATGAAATGGAAAAAATGTTTTAAATGGTTTTGACACTTAGCTTAATTATTTAGGGTGTTTAAATTGAAAATTTTATTTTTCGATAGTGATAATAAGAATGAACCAATCGTTCACCTTGGTTGTAATTTAATAAAGGACTGATCACCCGGTATTTAATTAGGTGGGGTGTTACAGGTGGTATTAGAGCATTAGGTTCTAGTGTTCTTTGGATCTGTGTTGCTTATTATGCTTCTAGCGTTACTTTGTTTGATATAGAGCCCTATGTTTAGGATTCTTGTTTTATATAGTGAGATTCCATTCTCCTGATATAACGTATGCACCTTAGTGAATCTTAATTGCGTTTGGGCATGTTCGAACAATTAAATATGGAAGGCAAGGGCCGTTGGACGGACAGTGGATGGCAAGGCTTAGTTGAGGTTGTAGAGCATATTCAAGGATGATGACTGTAGTTAAGGTCACCCCTATTATGGAACGCGAAGCCAGGACTGTAAAGACGGCTTGGGCACATCCTATGATTTCCAAGTGCTTCTATATTCGAAATAGGTGTGAGAGTAGACTCACCCAATGTGGTACGACTGGTAAAAGTCAGACGAATCATTGTATGGAACTTTCAGTGGAAATTCTAGAAATGCGAAAATTGTGTGTGTTAGCCTAAGGAGGTAAAGTATCCAAAGGATTGGACATAGGATGGAGTGTGGCTAACTGAAATGAAAATTTGGAGACAAATTTTCTTAGCTTGTCAGAACAAGGTTATCATGGTGGGAGTTCATCTACTACTTTTAGAAGTGGAATGCTATGCCTATAGGAGAATCTTAGGTACAGTTTGACCGCAAGTTCCTTCATCAGATGTTCAGGATAAGAAGTGAATGTTGTTCTGAATTCATCACAGGAGGACCTGACAGAGGTCCATTTATGAATATGAATCTAAACTGTTAGCAAATCTTGTATCGGAAGATATAGATACAAATGGCTCCAAGTGGGAGATTGACTCGTAATAATAGTTGATAACATATAAAAAGGGAATTTTGTTGGACGGTTGATTCCAAGGTTGATAATGTCGTACTTTTTCAATGATGATGATAATGCTTCTTGGTGTGGGAAGCTAAAAGAATTAAAGAATTTAGTCAAGAATAAGACGGGATACAATGGTAGTAGTGTAGAACCAGACGAGGGTGTCGATACACATCAGGGGATCCATTTAAATGATTTAAATAGTTGAATTCTTACCAAACGATGGTAGATTTAGTAAGGACTATTGTATTCAGTAACATATTCTTTGGGTCCTACAAGGCTAAGGGAATAACGGGGGTAGACATCAAAAATCGAGTTTACCAAAGTTCAAGAGACTGATAATCCTAACATGGTTAGTATGATAGGTGATAAGTGGATTATGTGTTAAGGTATTTTGTGGAGAGTGAAATCACACGCGCTAAATTTTTTCTGAAGCGATTATAAGGTACAAGAGTATGGTGCCTAGTAAAGGAGAACGATTAAAGTAGTGTTGTTCTGGTTTGGACATGCCTGTTACGTCTGGAGACCATTTATACAGCCAAGGCGTTTGGCAAGGTAGAAGTATGAGTTTTATCCTCGGAGGATGAGGCGTGTTTTATGTGACATGAGCGAGTCAATATATTTTGTTCATTGCTATATTAGCATGTGAGACAAGTTTAATGCGTATAACTATAAACATTATTATTATGTGAATATTTTCCCTATTGTAGTGGGATTATCTTTAGTGATATCCGAGGAGGATGAATGTGTATATTAATAATGTTATATACCTTATTGAGGTTACTCATTTTAGTAGTGTGATATACGAGTATGATATTATCTTGGTTATAACTTTATAGTAATGGTTAGTACGATAGTAGGCAGTAATTGCAAGGCTATCAGAGTGGTTGCCTTAGTGCAGCATGTTTTGTTCTAGCTAGGCCTCACCTGCGAGAGGGTCGGACTCGCAGTTATATTAGCTATTTTAGAGACTTCGGAGGGGATAGTTGGCTCGAGATATTCAATTATGGTGTGTGTAGGGACTTTGTTATTATGATTCAGTATATATTGGGTTTATTGTTGAGCGAAAAGATTTGACTTATTATTATGTGGAGCGCTCAGGACTTGGTGATAGGTACAGATCACTGATATATCTACCCTTTAGAGATGTGATAGTTAAGAGTTATACTCATATGTTTAGGATCAGGATTTTGAGAGTCCAGATTGTATGTGTACGAGGTTTGCGAATAGTGATTACCACCACTACTGGATGATAGTGGATTGGTGAAATGTTCTTTGTGTAGGTGTAATTATGGGAGGTGATGAAACTATTTCTGTCAAGAGACGGAATAAAGGGGTACATGTTATGGATGGAGGGCCTAACAAATTTCAATAACCGATAATGCTAAATAGTCGTGTATCGGGGGGGTTCCTTATTTGGATTTCGCTTTGTGATACATCCCACGCATGGAACTTAGCGTAAGGTTGGAAGTAGGAAGATGTTTTGTCATTAGACTATAAGTTTGGTACCTCGATTATAGAAGGAGCATGTAATTATATCTGTAAATCAGAAGTTGAATTATGAATTAAGGCCAGTGGAGCCGGTTGTGTGGTAAGAAAGCATTGAAAGTTTTGTTTTATCACCACGAGTTGAGGGGTGGAACGATGATAAGGAGAATTTAAAATTTCAATTTCTAGGGTGATTGGGGATACCCGAGTGTTGTAACCGCATTCTGAGCACAAGGGAAATAAATAACTTGGATGATTTTTAGCGTGGATTATCTGGGAAGAATTTTTCATAACAAGAAAGAAGTCTTGTATTTATTTTGATGTATAGAGCATTAGTGACTTACTTTAGTTATTGTATTTATTCATGAGAATTGTTTTACTTATATGAAGAGATTGAGATCTATGTTTTTTCTTTTGTTGTTGTGGGATTTAGATGCTCTATACATTGTGATATTATGGATTTGTGTAGTTTTACCGATGAGTAAAGTGTCGTTCGTTCTCCCCGAGCGGTCGGAGTGTTGCAAAATGTTGACATCCTAGTTAGCTGATGTTTGAATAGTCAGAGTGGAAGGTACGTGGGAATGGACATGTGGAATATGTGTTTTTGGGACTAGCATAACGAAGTGAAAGTGGTAGAATAGATTAAGCGTCGTGTGAAAGACAATAAATTCATATATATGAGTGCGATCAAAGTAGCACACCCGAACTTGGTTGGAAGGTTGTGTAAGGCCATTTAAAAAGGGGTATTACTTAAGGAGGGTAGAACTTAATTATTATGAAGAACACTCAAAGAGGAGTTATAATTAGTCAAATGTTGAGAGCAAGTTTTTGTACAAAGAACGATGATGTTAGTATGGTACAAAAGGTCCAGAAGTGCACATCGTGGAGAAAAGTGCACGGGGCGAAACTTTCGGTATACGTCAAGGAAAGAAGGGGAGTATTAAGTGTCCCTTAATGTGAGACATTTCAGGTGGAAGTCAATGTTGAGCGGGACATAGTGAGTAGTCTCTGCATGCACCACTCATAGATAGAGATCGGTTGGAATAAGAGGATCAACTAGAGAATTTTGTGGTTATCAACAATTCCTGCAACGGAAGAGTGAGGGAAAGTTCCTTGGATGGGTTGCTATCTTCAAGGTAATATCAAGGATTCATCCAAACATGTGGAGCAAGTCGCCCAAGAAGGAAGTGATTGATATTCCTTTGGGGTAATTCACAATATTAACAAGTGTGCCCAGTCTCCCTTTGAAAGTAAGGGATCGCACCGGTACGTGGTCTTACACTGTATTATTTTCTAAATAGGGATGAGATTTGTGAATCCCACCTTCAAAATGGGATTTCAGGAAATAGCGGAGGTGACGTTTCATTTTGAGTAGGAGGTATCACCCATAGCCGAGGAGTAGGCGCACGTTGATTAACGATTAATGGAGCCGCGTGAAGTTAATTTTATAATCTTGGTGATCATTTCGTTTCCACAACGGATATAACTAGCAAGTGAAGTATAATATGGTAGAGTTTCATGGAAGAACTCGTACATGTTTGTCGTGAACGAGGTGCTTATTGAGGTTTTGGTGTGGAAGAACCTTAACTATTCTCCTTTTGTATGTTTAGAAGTGAGCGGATAATTAGAATTTTGGATCGATCGAGAATAATCCGATGACTATGTTGGAATTCCACGACCGTTTTAGGGGAACAAGAGTGGTTAGATGTTCGTATGGTTTTTCTCAAAATGGGAATTTTTATGTTTAGATAAATCTTAGTAGTTGTCATGTAGTGAGGTGCAGCCTCCCAATGATATTGAAATAATGGCAATTAATAGTGTATATGCATGTCTTATGCGAATGCTGTCGGATAGGAGCTCAATATGAAGTGTCGTTAATGAGAGTGTTAAACAAGCTTGCGGAGAGATGGGGGCTATAGTGATTGAGCTCCCTACTATGTAGATAGTTTGCGTACAGTTATGGTATCCAAAATTGTTTGACCAGGTAGGACTTATTTTTCGAATTTCGGGATGAAATTCCGTTATTAGGGGGGAAGTATGTAATACCCCGTATTTTTATGGCTTTTAAATTTAGGGATTTATTAAATGTAATTGAGATAAATTAATTTAATTTAAATCCGAAAAGTTGTTTTAAATATTTACTAGCGTGACGAGAGTTAGTAATTATTAAAATTTGTTGATTTGTTAAATATTACTTATTGAGTAATGTAATATGTAGAATTGATTTTATAAAAAAAATTGTCAGGAGTGAATAAAATGACAATTATGAAAATTAAGTCGGGGCGCGCCTTTGTCGTGTCATGACTAAATAATAATAATAATAATAATAATAATAATAATAATAATAATAATAATAATAATAATAATAATAATAATAATAATTATTATTATTATTATTATTATTATTATTATTTATATTATTATTATTATTATTATTATTATTATAAGTGCATAAATTATAAGTCACCCGTATGGTCATTTCGACTGCATTAACATGTCCGAAAGGGTCGATATAGTCAGAAAAGTGTACCCGGGAGTTTAGTTTGGGTCTCGGGACATTTTTAGGTCTAACCGGTAACTCGAGAGGGCATTTTGGTAATTTTCTATTTTTGGCCTTTAATAATGACGAAAATCATTAAGGTTATATCCGATGGAGTGCCAGGGAAGTTAGGGTTCTTAGAACCAAAAACGAAAAGGCCATAGGAAGGTGAAGGGAAAAGACTTGCGAGTGTTCAAGGCCAAGAACCACCAATCTTGCAACCCCACCACCACCAAAGCGTAGATCGAAAGAAGAGGATTACTGCTATACCAATTAGAGTCGTCGAATCAGAACCTTAAATTTCCAAGCAAGCATCTATCTTTCTTTTCTTGTAGTTAATGTTCCACTCAAGTTAGATTAGGATTGTTAAACTTATGTCTCATGGAAAAATTTAAGGATTTAGAGAATAAAATCACATGTTTTAGAGGGAATAAATATATTCTGGAAATACCAATCACAGGTAGAGGATTACCCACGAAATTGGAGTGATTTAAAAGTGAGAAATCTAGAAAAATAATTAGAACAATGGAAGTTTAGTCTAAAATTAGGGTTCTTTATAATTAAGACAAATTGCCCTTTTAATACAATTTCGTTGATGAATTTGTACATGTTTCACGTAGGGAATCATGCATATATGTATATAGAACTAGTTGAAATGTTATTTTGGAGTTTGAGAATCGATAATGATATTTGGGAGATATTTAGAAGATGAAACCCGTAGGTTTAATTTGAAGTTTCTGGGCAAAAACTGCTTGATCGATCGATCGACCCAAGAACATCGATCGATCGATGGTCAATCGATCGACCCCTTTTCCTCGATCGATCGATCCCTTCTAGAAAATTGTACACTTTTCCCCTTTTTGTTTAATCCAGTTAAAATTCGTAAGGACCCCCTGATTATTATTTATGGAGTAGAATGGCTTATGAAGAGGACCAGTAGGGTCTACGTAAACTCCATTAAATGAGATTTAATATGGGATGAAATTGGGGGTTAATGGGGAGTGTCATCACACATTAGAACTTGTCCGTAAGTCCACAAAAGAATTTAAAGATTCGTGAAAGACTTAGATCAGAAGGTTAGAGAGGGTATACCTACTGAGATTACATTTAGTAAGAAAGAGTACTTCGAGAGATGAAAAGTAAGTATGCAACGATTAATTAAAAGTAAAAGCGATAAGTCCCTTATGTGAGGTAATTGGGTAAAAGTTGTACAATGTAAGGTTAATACTTGTTATCTTTGGGTCGTGTACGAACCTAATTGGGAAAAATGAGAATATTAATATATATATAACTGAATGCATGTGTGTACATATGTATATTATCCTTGTGTATAATCATACCCGTCATACTTGCTATCACGGAGGTTGCCGCGCTAGGACAGTCTTATCTCGATGGGACCTTTATGGGGGATATTGACTTGTACCCTAGAACATAGGATTCCTTGGTATAGGCTATATGATTGATAGTCAGAAAGTCCTAAGAGATGTGAGGGTATGTGCTGACCTCTTAGTGACTTGGAACTATGCTTCGCCTCCATTTGTATGTGTTTTATGTTAATACAGTTCGAGAGTGATTCCGAACTAGTATTTCCCTTAGTAAGAGTGATACGGGGACTTGATAGCAGAGTATGTCAGCACCATAGATTTTATGTGGGGTGCTAATAGTATATTTATTATACAAGTGACTAATATATATATATATATACTTTTGTATGGGAACTTTCTACTGTGCATAAACGTAGTTAAGAAATGAATGAATACTCCAACTTCATTATAAGTGGTTTGGGAATTTTGTAACATCACTGAGTTATGTTGACTAACATGAGATATGAGAGAGCTTAATTTTTAGAAATTGATTATCTTGGCCATAGTATTTCCCGGGATGAAACCTTATGGGAAAATTAAGTTAAAGTAAAATTTTGAGGTTAATAGTCCGTTAAGCCTGCACACTAGATGAGAGGTGAGAATTCTGAAGAGAGTGTCGCATACTAACATGGTTGTTACATTAGCCGGTAAGCATTTTAAATACTTGCTAAACTAAATTTTAAACTGTTTTACAATCGGTCTCTCACCCGTTTCCTGTTATCTTTTCTTTCTTGTATATATATGTATATATTATAGGTGCCCAGCCACAACGACGTCATGCTTATGAAAATTTGGAGTGGATGTGCTGCAGCTTATGTGGGAGTTTTCGGCGATTTGCTTAGACAATCTCCTTGTTGATTCCATTCTTAGTTAAGTTTTAATTCGTTGGGCATGTGTCGCCCGTTTCCTTATTGGGAGGGATTTGTCTGAAATGATGTTCATTTATCTTTAGTATTTTACTCGTTGGGATTTAATTACTTTCATGATGGTTTTCCTTTGTGTTTTAAGTTGATATTAGTTGGCTGAATGGTTAAATTATTGGGTGTACATTTCCAGTCTTTATAATTGTGTGATTCTTAAATTGTTAATTATTAAAAGTTTTATAATTGGATTTAATGAAATGGAAATAATGTTTTAAATGGTTTTGACACTTAGCTTAATTATTTAGGGTGTTTAAATTGGAAAGCTTATTTTTCGACAGTGATGCTAAGAATGAACCAACCATTGACCTTGGTTATAATTTAATAAAGGACTGATCACCCGATATTTAATTAGGCGGGGTGTTACATGAAGCAAACCACAAGAACCTACAAGCTGGAGCTGGATTTGAAGATTTAGGGGGAAGTCCAATGATTGCTAAAAGCAGGATTCTTTGAGCCGATATAACACCCACTTTGGTTATCAAGCATCATCGTAGTGGGTAAGAAGGATAAGAGCCATATAAGGATTTGTGTGGACTTCAAAGATCGAAAAAGAGCCTTCCCAAAAGATGAGTTCCCTTTACCCTCCATTGACATCTTGATTGATGTAACGATGGGTCATAAAATGTATAGTTTCATGGATGGGTATGTGGGATACAACCACATCAAAATGGATCGAGCTGCCGCAGAGAAGACGACATTCAAGACGTCGTTGGGCAACTTAAATACAAGGTGATGCCCTTTGGGTTAAAGAATAAAGGGGAAACATATCAAACGATAATGATGGACATTTTCCATGATTTCTTTCACAAGTTTTTAGAATTCTACGTGGATGATTTGGTCATCAAGTCAAAGAAGTAAGAGTCCCATCTAGACGACCTGAGGAGGGTGTCTATCTGCGGTAAAAATATAAGATGAAGACGAACCCACCGAAATGTGTTTCCAGGGTCACAAGTGGGAAGTTCATTGGGTTCGTGGTAGATTGGCAGGGAGTATAGATGGACCAGGACAAGTAATGAGTAATCCTAGAAATGTCATGTCCAAGAACGACGAAAGAGATTAAAAGTTTCGTCGATAAAATATTTTGTCTTAGGAGATTATGCCAGGACTAGCAGAAATAACTCACCCGATGATGGAGATACTGCAAGAGGGCATGAAGTTCAAATGGGAGGAAGCTCACTATGAGTCTTTTACTAAGATGAAGAAGATGTCGACCTCTCCATAAACTATGGTCCCTCTAAAACCATGAGTATCGTTATAGCTCTACCTCCCGTCTACCACTAGGTTCATCGAAGGACTCTTGGCATCAGAAGTCAACGAGGAAGAAAGTCCTCTTTACTACCTGAGTAGATTCATATATGGACCCGAGGCAAGGTTTAGTAGTGTAGAATGACACTGTTTAGCCTTAGTTTTTGTTGCACAGAAGCTTAGACACTACATGATGTCTTTCACAATTCATATTGTGAAAAGATGTGACCCAATAAAGTTTTTATTGGCAAGAACCATTTTGATTGGAAGAGCATCTAGGTAGTTCCTCATACTTTTAGAATATGACTTAAAGTGTATGGTTCCTCACGCGATCAAAAGCCAGGCATATGCAAACTTGTTGGCAATCTTTCCACATGGAGTATTTGAGATACCTCGAGAGAACATCCCAGGGGATGACTTACAGGAAAACTTTCTGGAGGTCGATATTAAAGAGTGGACGATAAAATTTGATGCTTCTTTGGTATAAAAGAAAGGAGTGGGAGGGGATATCTTTTCTAAAGGAAATGATGAATTTTACCTTTATTATAAGTTGGATTTGCCTTACTCCAACAATGAAGCGGAGTGTGAGGTATTATTACTGGGGATGCTAGAGGCCCTTTGAAGAGGCATCTGTTCATTGTGCATCAAAGGCGATTCCATCTTGGTGGTTCAACAAGTAAATGGGGAATATGCGTTAAAACACCTCAGTCTAGCACCCTACAGAATGATCATCCAATGGATAATCAATTAGTTCCATCAAGTGTAGATAAGAAGGCATCCTATAATGATGAATAGACATGATGATGACTATGCCACCATTGCTCAAAAGTTGTCTATGAAGATCGATTGAACTACTATGGTGATCTAATGAATAATAGCCCTATCGGTTGTGTAACCAATCCTACCCATGGAAGGTGATTCGGATTGGAGGTGAAAAATTAGAAAGAAGTTGAAGTCTGTGGAAGGCAAGATGGAACTGAAAGAGCTAACATAATACTTCATCAATCATGGTAACCTCTACTTCATGAACATGGGATGCTGGTTGTCAAGATGGGTCAGCCCAGAACAAGTAGAACAAAGATGAAAGAAAACACATGAAGGACACTGTGAAACAACAGAGATCCCTCTGTATAGAAGCATTCATAGGGAATGAAACTTTTGGCCAATGATAAAACAATATTCAACTGAGTTACAACAGAAATGCGATAAGTGCCAACGTTTCTTTCAAGCAGCTGAATGCCACTTCGTTGAAACTCAAACAGACTGGAGATAACCCTATATTGACTTCATCAAATACGGAGTAACTCCTTTGGAGAAAATAGATGAGATGGGACACAAATGTAGGTCTCAATGGTTTTATGTCTAGGAGGATCGGCTCTATCGAAGGGGGTACTTCAACATACCATTGATATGCATTACGAAGGAGGAGGCAACATAAGTATTAAAGCAAGCTCATGATTCATCTCACATTAGAGGGGCCAAGCTATATGACCAATTAATGATGTTGGGGTATTATTGTCAAAATATGGAGAAGGATTCTGCTAAATTTATACGAAAGTGCAAGGCATGCCAGATGCATGGAAATATGATCCATGCTCCTTCGGTGGATTTACATTCTTTGGCCACTACTTATTCATTCCACTCTTAGGCATTTGACCTAGTAGGGGCAATACACCCTTCGTTAAGAGGAAAGATCTTCATTTTGGTGGTAACGGAGTGCTTTACGAAATGGGCTAAATCGATACCACTTAGAAGAGCAACGGCTGGCGTGGTGGCTAATTTTATCATAGAATACATAATCTGTAATTTTGGGATCCCAAAAGTCATCCTCTCTGATAACGGAACTCTTTTTATCAAAAAAGAGGTAATGATGCTCATTGGTAGATACTTTATCACCCATCATACCTTAACGACGACATATCCCAAGGGAAACGATCACGCCAGAGCGACTAACAAGACTTTGGCCAATATTTTAGCCAAAATGATGGGAGATTTCCTAAGATCATGGGACGATAAGATCCTAGCATTAATGTGGGCCTACTGAATGGCCAAGAGAAATCCCACGGGATGCACATCATTATCCTTAATATACGGAGTTGAATCAATCCTTCCAGTGGAGTTGGAAGTTTCTTCTGTCAGTTACGCCTTGCGAAGCAACATGCTCCCTCGAAGCAGACACGTATAATTAGAAGCATTGGATGAGCACAGAGATAAAGTGATGAAACACTTTTAAATGTACATGAAGCAAATCTCAAGGGAGTATGATAACCAAGTAAGACCAAGGAAGTTCTTTGAAGGAGACCTCATCTTGAATGCAGTTGTAAAGCACATCAGATGGCTACCTCTCCCTAAGTTTTCTACGAATTGGGAGGGACCTTTCATTATGAAGGAGGCTGATAATTCAGGTTACAACTTAATTTTTAAAATGGAAGAAAATAAACCTTTCAAGATTAATAACAAATGTTTGAAAGTTTATCATGTATAGGCTAGTAACCCCAGTTAGAATTTATTTGTTTGTTTTAGTGAAATTCGTTGTACGAGTTGTTTTCTCTTTTGTAATAAGATGAAAAGAGTTTGTTCGTAAATTGTAAATGTTTGAAATTTACAATAAAACATATATATTGCAATGAAATAACACCTTGTGACAAAATACTATATCTTTCATTGATGAGACTTAGGTAGATATACAAAATTGGGAGCTACTGCCCAAGAACTACATTTGGTGTAAAGAAAGAAAATAGAAAAAATAAAGAGAAAGGACTCATAGCCCAGGAGGAATCATAAATCAGGATGGGAAAAGAAGTCCCTGGGTAAGACTGATGAAGCTTCTAAATGGTCCTACTAGGCAACGATGAAGCCTTCGAGTCTGGTCTATATGACACCCCGCCCAATTAAATATCGGGTGATCAGTCCTTTATAAAAATTTAAAACAAGAATATATGGTTGGCTCATTCTTAGAATCACTGTTGAAAACATTAACTTCAACAATAACATAATATAAATGAAGTTCTTGCCAAAATACTTTTTTTTTAACCAAAAATATTTTATTTAATAAGTCTAAGACTTCAAATATAAACCATTCACCAATCAACAAAGATAAATAATAAATCTGAATCAATTACTAAAATAAATACGATTGGATTTAAACATTCAAGTTCAAATCCTTAAACCAAAGAACCACAATAAGCTAAATCCAACTAGAATGAATAGAGTGTAAACAAAATATAATCTCTGACAAAATGTCTAAGGAATCGGTGACACATGCTGTGACAACCCGTATATAACTATGATAAATTATATTTAAATCATGCTTATCTTATGTTATATGAATAATGTGCTATCAGAATGTCTAATGTTAAGTGATTATGTTCATTATAATCCTACTTTCATAAATCATGAAAGGTCGAATTATTTACAAACACAAAATTTTGTTGTTTTCGGCAGAAATGTTCCTGTTAGAGACTAGTTTTGACCTATATAACATTAAAAATAATTTGAGGTGAAAACTAGATAGTTGTATACATCTGAGTTAGGGTTATAACACAACAAATGTATCATCAAATTGATTCCCAAGTAAAGATTTATACCGAATTTACGAACAGAGGGCAAAGCTGTCCATTCCCTTTAAGTGGTAATTTGTCTTTTATTAAACCAAATGGTTTAATTTGATTGGTTGGATTGGGCGGAAGCCTTGGCCGACCTTACACCCTTGAAATACATTTATCCTTCACAAAAAATCATCCATGAAAAGGTTTCACCTTGATTAAAAAGAATTAGGGAGTTTAGGAAGGAAAAGTGAGGAGAAAAGGTGTAGAAAAATCCGTGGAAATTACGTAAAAGTCCCGAAGGTAATCCTAATTGCAAATCTTATCATTTATATTCTATTACTTATTTATATGATATAAATCATCATAGGTTTACTAATGTTTCAGCCCTTTATATGTATGTATGGTTAGATGCAAGTTCGTGTTAAGTTAAATGTAGAAACCCTTAAAATTGCTATGTATTGAAACCCCTTGCATTAAAACTTGTATATCTCTTTGTGTGATTACTGTAATTGAGAAATTACAATTGGATAGTAAATTATACTAATATATTCATATCATATCCAAAAATTATAATTTCAATCCTTATGGTTAGGCCGTAATGATGATTTGAAGTTGGTACATGGTTGTTGTTTGTATAGTTGATTTCGGTATGCCCTAAGTTTAGTCGAGCTTTTGAGAAAGCGAATGAAGTCAAAAAATTATGAAACTTTAATTATGTACTATTAAGTATGTTTAATGAAAATGGGATTAAAATAATGGAAATTTATGTTGTAGAAAAATTATGAAAATTCTGGGAATTCGAAGGAACAATAGAGGAGCTTGTAGGGAAGATTTCTTGTGTTATAGAGAAATGGTCATAACTTGCCCTAGGAATCTTGAAAAATTACATCGTCACTTGTAATGGATAGTATATTCATATATGTTTTCATATTGATAAGGTTGGACCCCTTTATTTAAACAATTTAGGAATATAGGATGGTTAAGTGTGTAGGACAATAATTTCAGACCATACTGGATACCCCTTGAATGAATGTTTGTATTTCTTCCTTACAAAGGGTACTTTGAATACATGTTTCATGTGTATATACATTGAGAAGTATAATTTCATGTTTACTTGGCTTTGGTTATAAATTCCTTATGAGGTATTTCCTATAGTTGAATGTTCATAACTTTATCGACATGTGTACCATTGTTTTGTCTTTACTCATGTTTCATGGAATGGGACTGAAGTGGAATTATATTATTGTTGTATAGTCATGGAAAGTTACATAATTATGTTAGAATAATACTTATGATTGAGATTCATTACTGATTTAGTTGGATGGATAGGTGTAAGGTCTAATCAACCCAGTTCAGCTCCACCCGAAGGAAACATAAATACATAGTTGACAACCCAAGGTGAGTGTACTCACTGGAAAGAGGTATTTGTATCGTGTTGTTGATATGACCAGAATATAATGAATAATGAGATTATTCATTTCGGTTTACCAAAATGGGAGGTTACTCCCCGACCCGAAATGGGGGAGATTTGTCTATTAATGACAAGGGGTTACTCCTTGACCAGGAATGAGGGGGAATTGTCTATTTAGACAGGATATGTGAATCATGATTCGAAAAAGTTTGTCATTCATTATGAATGAGGTGGATAAGTTAATACATAATTATATGGACATGATTTATTTCAATTAAATTCATGCAGTAGTATTGTAGTGATGCATTCACTGGGCCATTTTGCTCACGGTTCCTATGTTCACATTTTTGAGGTAACGCGATGTCACTGCCAAATCTAGGAAGTCGGGCTGGGTTAGCCAGTAATGGGAGAAACAAAGATTTTGTTTAAATGTAAATGATGTAATTAAGTTAAATTATCCTTCAAGAAAGTTTGTATAAGTATTACTACTCTGATGTTGTAAAAAGGTTTTCAGTTATATGGATTTACAATGATGACTCTGAAATTAAAACTCGTGTTTATGGTTTGGTTAAATTAATCATGGTTTAACTAACTTTGACTTTCAAACTTAATTATAAGTAACTGGGTTGGGGTGTGACAGCTTTTGGTATCAGAGCCTAGGTTTTCAGGGGTTCTGGAGTGAGAAGAGTTTAGATTTGGCAGTGAATGTTAGAAATATATTTTATTTGATACTAACGATTATGTTAGGAAAGATATGTACATCTGCATGTTGTTATATCTTTGATCTATTTCAGATATTAAATAATGGAAGGAGGGAATGTGAATGTGAGAATAGAAGACGAGGCTTCAAATATGGAAGCAGAAGAAGATGTTGAGCAACCTGTTATGGAAATATAGAACCCGAGCTAGAAGAATTGATAGACATGCAAAAAATAGCGCGTGATATGACTCTAATGGTAGAGCAACAAGCTAGATTTATGGCTCATGTGGAAGAACAACAGACCAGTCAACTAGAGGCACAAGAATTGGCTAGAGCTAAGGAGGTGATACACCGGGGAGAAAGGAGTACTTCACATGAGAAATATATTAAAATGAATCCACCATCATTTAAAGGAGCAGTTGATCCAGCAGAGGCAGAATAATGGGTTAAAGAGATTGAACTTATCTTCGGAGTGATGAGAATGCCTGAAAATCAATGAGTGATCTTGGTGACGTATATGCTAAAAGGAGAAGCTAAATATTAGTGGGATGCCACAAAACATTTGTTGAATACTCCAGGAGGTGGTAATGTGATATCATGGGATGCTTTTGTCAAAGCTTTGTATGATAAGTATTTTCCCCCAATGTATCAAAAACAAAAGGAGAAGGAATATTTCATGTTGAATCAAGGAAGCATGACTGTCAGAGAATATGAAGCTAAACTTAAAGCATTATCTCATTTTGCTTTGAGGTTTATACTGAATGAGGAAGATATGTGCCGCCGATTTCTCAATGGACTGGATTTAGTTATTAAATCAAGGCTATCGGCTTTAGAGACTAGTAATTATTCAGCCTTGGTGAATAAAGCCCTGCTGGTAGAAAATGACGTGAATGAAGCAAGAGGTAATCGAGAACGAGGTGTAAACAGAAGCAGATTCAATCAAAATTATCAAAAAGGTAGTGATACAGAATATTCAAGACTTGGAGGGCAGAAATTTCAGCATGGTAGAGGTATGGGAGGAGGTTCGCAGAAGGGTAAGGCTAATAGTGCAAGAGGTTCAGGAGCTTCAGCGCAAGGAGATTCGAATGTTTGTTTCTTTTGTGGTACATCGGGCCATATAAAGAGAAATTACCCAAAGCTACTAAATATAGAATGTTTCAACTATCATCAGAAAGGCCATCTGAGAAAGAATTGTCCTATGTTATCAAGAGAGGTTTCATTCAGTTGTGTGGTGCCTTATAAAGGATCCTCTCCAGGTAGTGCCACTAGGGGAAGAGGTACAGGACAAGCAAGTGGATCTAAGGCAGGAGGAAGAGTGTTTACGATGACATTGCAAGATGCCCATGCTACACCTAAAGTGGTTACAGGTAAACTTTCTATTGAAAGCAAAGTTTTTATATGCACTCATTGATCTTGGATCTACGCATTCATTCGTAGCATTGCATATTGTTTCATATTTGGGTAGACCATGTTCATTTCTCAATTGTGCCTTATATATTTCTACCCCAATGGAATGTGTAATTCTGGTGGAGCATGTTTATAAAGATTGTGTCTTACGAATGGGTGAGTGAGATTTCTATGTTGATTTGATACCATTGGCCATTCGAGATTTTAATATTATATTGGGAATGGACTGGTTATCATTGTATCATGCTTCAATTAATTATTTTCGAAAAGAAGTTACGTTTCATCTTCTTGGTGAACCTGAGTTCTAGTTTACAGGGGAAAGGAATGTTGTCCCTCATTGCATCATCTTAACAATTAAGAGCAGAAAGTCATTGAGTAAGGGTTGTACAGGATATTTAGTGTATGTGGTTGATGTTAGTAAGGAAGCACTTAAAGTTGAAGATATGCCAGTGGTTAGAGAATTTTCTGATGTCTTCCCAGAGGAATTGCCAGGATTTCCACCTGATAGGGAAGTAGAGTTTTCCATTGAATTAATTCTAGGCACTGGTCCGATTTCCCTTGCTCCATATAGAATGGCACCAAACGAGTTGAAAGAATTGAAAGTGCAATTACAAGATCTGATAAGCAGAGGTTTCATTCGTCCTAGTGTTTCGCCATGGGGAGCCCCAGTGTTATTTTTGAAAAAGAAAGATGGGACAATGCGATTATGTATTGATTATCGGCAATTGAATAAGGTGACAATTATAAACAAGTACCCTCTACCTCATATTGATGATTTGTTTGACCAATTACAGGGGCCATAGTATTTTCGAAGATTGATTTGAGATCGGGTTACCACCAACTGAAAGTGAAGGATAGTGATATTTCCAAAATAGCTTTTCGGACTCGATATGGGCACTATGAGTTTTGGTGATGCCATTTGGATTAACTAATGCTCCAGCAGTTTTTATGGATTTGATGAATCGGGTATTCCATCCTTTCACTGATTCATTTGTGATTGTATTCATAGACGGTGTGTTGATTTACTCGCATAGCATGGAGGAAAATGAGAAGCATTTGAGACTTGTATTGCAGATTTTGAGAGAGAAGAAATTGTTTGTTAAATTCAGCAATTGTGAGTTTTGGTTGAATGAAATTATGTTTTTAGGGCACGTTGTCTCGGGAAATGGGATATATGTTGATCCAAATAAGGTGGAAGCAATTTTTGAATGGGAGAGTCCTAAGAATGTGACACAAATTAGGAGTTTCCTAGGATTGGCACGCTACTATCGCAGATTTATTAAAGGGTTTTCATAAATAGCATTACCATTGACAAAGTTGACTCATAAAGAAGTGAAGTTTGTATGGGATGAAGAATGCGAGAGGAGTTTTAAATAATTAAAGAATCGGTTGGTTTCAGCCCCTATACTTACTATTCCATGTGGCAATGATTCTTTTGTGATCTATACAGACGCTTCATTTCAAGGGTTAGGATGTGTTCTTATGCAGAATGGGAAGGTAATAGCATATGCTTCCAGACAATTAAAGACGCATGAACAAAATTACCCTACACACGATTTGGAACTAGCGGCCATTATTTTTTCTTTAAAGTTATGGCGACATTACTTGTATGGAGAAACTTGCGAGATATTTATGGATCATAAAAGTTTGAAATACATGTTTACGCAGAAAGAAGTGAATTTGAGACAGAGGCGTTGGATAGAGCTGATTAAAGACTATGACTGTACCATTCATCATCATCCTGGGAAGGCCAATGTAGTATGTAACAACCATCGCTTTTGGGAGCCTATTTTATATTTATCTACCACATGGTGTATTTATATATATATATGTGTGATTGGTTGTGGAGTAAATATTAATTTGATAAGATAAGTTAATATTTACCATAATGTTACATATTTACCTTATGTGTGGGTGAATATTACCATGTGGTGTTATATTGAGTCATGAGAGTTAAAATGACATTATGGTTTAAAATGAGACCGGAACTTAAAAAGTGTTATAAAATTTCCAAATGATAATTTGGAGGGTGTAGTTAGTTCTGGGAGGTGCGAGATAGTCAAATTGTGTGCCACATGGTATTTTGATGTTTTGGGCACTTTTGACTGATTTTGGCATATCGCGTATTAGAAATCATTTTATTGCGGTATTGACATTTAAAGATTAGAGACTTTTTGCTTAAGGCCATGGTTTAGTCTCCTTAAGTCTTTCATTTTCCCCTAACTGAAATTCTAGCCTTAGAGTTAGAGTGAGAGAGGAAGACAACTTGTGGAGAAAGAGAGGGATTGGAGAATTGTGGTTTGATCTTGCATTCTTCTTCAACAAAATCTGAGATTGAAGCCCCAAGTCAAGTTTTCTATTTTCTATTATATGGTTTAAGGTGGATAATTAGTGTGGTAGATATGTGATAGTTTTGGTTTAATGTAGTTATGGTTTTGTTGGGATTTATGAGTTTGATGTCTTTGGAAGAGATTTGATTATGGATTGATGTAGAATAATGTAGTTGGAAGCATTTATGATCATTTAGTATCATTAAATGAGGTTGGTTTGGTTTGGTTGAAGTTGGCTTTGGGATTAGCTTGAAAATAGGAAGGATTGGTCTAGGTATGCAATGACCAGTCGACTGCGGTTCTCAGACCGGTTGACCGGGCCTTCGCGAGAGGGCACACTACTTTCTTTTAAAGGAAAAAATGTTGAGGTGCGGTCGACCGCGCCCCCCTTACCGGTCGATCGGCCCTGTCGAAGTGAGCTTTCTACTTTTCTTCTTAGGCAAAAACTTGAGACGCGGTCGACCGGTCCCTTGTTTTCTTGCCAAAAATTTACTTTTTCTTTTAAATCTTTTCTTTTCATAGGGACTCAGGAACCTTCTTTAATGAAGTAATCTTTGGCTTTTAGAGTCCTAGTTGAGTCTGGTTATCACCCTAGAGTGGAATGGATTTCACTTGGGGTTAAGTCCAAATGGGGGGGGGGGGGTGTTCCAAAGTGATGTTTAGGCATCATTCTTCTGGTTACTTCTTAATAGGAGGATAGGGGTTGTAGTCCCATGTTTGGAGACTATAGGGGCTTAAATTTAGGTGTATAAGACCTTAAGGTTTGGGAATTATTGTGATCCCTTAGAGAATTATTCGAGGCATACCCTATGATGGATATTATTGAAATATTTTATGATTTCGGTTTCAAATAAAATGAAACACACATATGTTAATGGAAATGAAAAAAAAATGGGATTTTTATAGTAAATGCTAATTTAGTTAAAAACACCTTTCTAAATGCTATCATAAGGGAAGCTCGCGCATGAGGTGATGTCCCCTGACTAATGAATGCAGGGAGACTATAGTCCTCGACCATATGCGGGTTTATTATATGTTCTTCTACGCTAGTGAGGTAATTCCGGGTGTGGTTATGACTCACTCACTGGCATGTGGCCACTTCCCGACGTGCGTTAGATGCTAGGGCTTCCTTGTTTGATATGCCCTGGAAGATGATAGTCATTTAGGGAGGCGTCGAGTGGGGAAACTCGGAGGGACGGTCTTAGAATCGTTATATGTATAAGAATATAACTTTTCTAAATTAAAGTGGGACTTGAGATATGTTTTCTTTTACCAAATGTATGATGGTAATGATATTCCTGCTAAGGAATAAGAATTGAAAAGAAATGAGAATAATGATGATATTATATTCCTGTTAAGGAATGTAAATTGGATTAAAGTGGCTATGAAAGATGGAAGCTTTTAACTTAATTATGCACAATTTAATTCTCTTACATAATGTAATTGTAGGCATGTCATTTTAACTATCTCATTTATGATTCATGTTTAGGGTGTAGATATTTCATCTTCATCATTCATGATTAACTGTTCATAGCTATCATCCTTCTTATTCATCTGGGAACTATATAAAAACCGGGCCCTGACCCGTTCATCTCTTTCCTGTTGTGCATGTTATTGTATCCGCCCAGGTGCTCCTCCGCAAGGACGCCCGTGTTGATATTTCCACCCTTATGTTTTCGAGGAGCTGTAAGATTTACGGATATTACAGGATGTTTGGTTAAAGACCCTCATTTTTGTATTCTATATATGATCGGGTCTGTCATTCGGTCATGTGGCCCTACTTTGTACTTGTTTAATGGATGTAATATGTATCGTATTAAACTGTTGTGATTCATTTTGTGTAGCTGTGGACGACAGCTTATTCGGTCCTCTTCTTGTTCATTTATTATGGAGGTTGATATATATGTATGTTATCTTGGAAATTGCACTATCTTTTAGAATGGGTTGCTTAAATTATTTTCTTAACTTAATCTTTTAATCAAATTAAATGTTTTGGCAACCCGTTTTCTGAATTATTGGGTGGTTTTCCTGTATTCTCGGGTTATTTGTGATGCTGAGAATGATTCCCATATATGATTTCCGTATTTGTTGGAGTATCGGGCTGGACACCCTTTATTTCGGAATGTGGGTTGTCACATAGTAGCAGATGCTTTGAGTCGAAAATCATCAGGGATTCTTGGTTGCATACAGTGTGCCCGTGTTGGAAATATTATTGACTTGGCATCGATGGGGATTGAATTGAAGTTTTCAAAAAGTGGTGGATTATTAGCACATGTCACAGTGAGACCTTTATTAGCCGAACGCATACGAAATTTGCAAACCAGTGATCAATTCCTTGAGAAGAAGAAACAAGATGTCCTGGATGGTAAAGAGAGTGACTTTGAAATTAAGAATGATGAATCGTTGTGTTATAAAAATAGAATTTTTGTACCAAATGATCCACCCTTAAAGAAAGATATATTAGAAGAGGAACATAGTTCTATTTACTCTATGCATTCGGGAGGTACCAAAATGTACAGAGATTTGAAAGAATATTACTGGTGGAACAATATGAAATGTGAGATTGCAGAGTTCGTTGCTAAATGTTTAGTATGCCAACAAGTGAAAGCATAGAATCAGAAGCCGGCAGGATTATTGCAGTCTTTATCTATTTTGAAATGGAAGTGGGAGCATATAACGATGGACTTTGTTATAGGATTACCCCGGTCACCAAAGGGGCATAATTCTATTTGGGTGCTTGTAGACCGATTGACAAAGTCAGCTCATTTTCTTCCAGTTAAGACCACCTACACTGTTGACAAGTATGCACGTATGTACGTTGATGAGATTATCCGTTTACATGGGGCACCAGTGTCAATTGTATCATATAGAGATCCAACGTTCACTTCTAAGTTTTGGCCTCGCCTCTAAA
This sequence comes from Sambucus nigra, assembly GCA_949130495.1. Taxonomy (NCBI): domain Eukaryota; kingdom Viridiplantae; phylum Streptophyta; class Magnoliopsida; order Dipsacales; family Adoxaceae; genus Sambucus; species Sambucus nigra. Next base: position 281,329,854 of record OX422209.1, read on the forward strand.
ATTCCATAGGCACAAGTTCGAAGTTCAGCACTGCGTTCCATCCACAAACTGATGGGCAATCAGAAAGGACGATTCAAATATTAGAAGATATGTTACGAGCCTATGTATTTGACTTCAAAGGTATGGCTCCTTATGAAGCTTTATATGGGAGGAGATGTAGAACACCTTTGTGTTGGGATGAATTGGGTGAAAGGAAAATATTGAGTCCTGAATTAATAGATGTGACGACTGAAAAGATCAAAATTATTCGGGAACGGATAAAGATAGCACAAAGTAGGCAGAAATTTTATGCATATAAGAGGAAGTATCCATTGGAATTTCAGAAGGGAGATTTTGTATTCCTATGTATTTCACCGTGGAAAGGCGTTATGAGATTTGGGAAAAAGGGGAAACTAAGTCCAATATACATTGGACCATATGAGGTGTCGGAAAGAGTTGGGCCCCTGGCTTATAGATTAGCATTACCTCCAAATTTATCCCGTTTGCATGATTTATTTCACGTATCGATGCTTCGTAAGTATTTGGCGGATCCATCTCATCAGTTGAAAACTCAACCCATTGAACTGAAGGAAGACTTTTCGTACATCGAGAAACCATTGGAAATTATTGATCGTAAGGACTAGGTATTGAGGAATAAAGTTATTCACTTAGTTAAAATTATGTGTATGAGCCATGGAATTAAAGAAGAAACTTGGGAAATAGAGGATAGCATGAAGAAACAGTATCCCCATTTGTTAGGTAAGTGAACTTCATATTAAATTTTGGGGACGAAATTTTCTAAGGGGGGGAAGTTGTGGCAACCCGTATATAACTATGAAAAATTATATTTAAAGCATGCTTATCTTATGTGATATGAATAATGTGCTATTATTATGTCTAATTTTATTTGATTATGTTTATTATAATCCTACTTTCATAAATCATGAAAGGTCGAATTATTGACAAACACAAAATTTTGTTGTTTTCAGTAGAAATGTTCCTGTTAGAGACTAGTTTTGACCTTTATAACATTATAAATGACTTGAGGTGAAAACTACATTGTTGTAAAAATGTGATTTAGGGTTGTAATGCAACAAACTAATCATCAGATGGATGCTTGATTAAAGAGTTATACCGAATTTACGAACAAAGGGCAAAGCTGTCCATTCCCTTTAAGTGGTAATTTGTCTTTTATTAAACCAAATGGTTTAATTTGATTGGTTTGATTGGGAGGCATCCTTGGCCGACCTTATACCCTTGAAATACATTTATCCTTCACAAAAAATCATCAATGAAAGGGTTTCACCTTGATTAAAAAGAATTAGGGAGTTTAGGAAGGAAAAGTGAGGAGAAAAGGGGTAGAAAAATCCGTGGAAATTACGTAAAAGTCCCGAAGGTAATCCTAATTGCAAATCTTATCATTTATATTATATTACTTATTTATATTATATAAATCATCATAGGTTTACTAGAGTTTCATCCCTTTATATGTATGTATGGTTAGATGCTAGTTTATGTTAAGTTGAATGTAGAAACCTTTAAAATTCCTTTGTATTGAAACCCCTTGCATTAAAACTTGTATATCTCTTTGTGTGATTACTGTAATTGAGAAATTAGAATTGTATAGGAAATTATACTAATATATTCATATCATATCCCAAAATTAGAATTTATCTCCTTATGGTTAGGCCGTAATGATGATTTCAAGTTGGTAAATGGTTGCTACTTGTATACTTGATTTCGTTGTGCCCTAAGTTTAGTCGATCTTTTGAGATAGCGAATGAAGTCAAAAAATTATAAAACTTTAATTATGTACTATTAAGTATGTTTAATGAAAATGGTATTAAAATCATGGAAAGTTATGCTGTAGAAAAATTATGAAAATTCTGGGAATTCGAAGGAACAATAGAGGAGCTTGTAGGGAAGATTTCTTGTGTTGTAGAGAAATGGTCATAACTTTCCCTAGGAAGCTTGAAAAATTACACCGTCACTTGTACTGGATAGTATATTCAGATATGTTTTCATATTGATAAGGTTTTACACCTGTATTTATACAATTTAGGAATATAGGATGGTTAAGTGTGTATGACAATAATTTCAGACCATACTGGATACCCCTTGAATGAATGTTTGTATTTCGTCCTTACAAAGGGTACTTTGAGTACATGTTTCATGTGTATATACATTGAGAAGTATAATTTCATGTTTACTTAGTGTTGCTTATAAATTCCTTATGAGGTATTTCCTATAGTTGAATGTTCATAACCTTATCAATATGTGTACCATTGTTTTGTCTTTACTCATGTTTCATGGAATGGGACTGAAGTGGAATTATATTATTGTTGTATAGTCATGGAAAGTTACATAATTATGTTAGAATAATACGTATGATTGAGATTCAGTACTGATTTAGTTGGATTGACAGGTGTAAGGTCTAATCAACCCAGTTCAGCTCCACCCGAAGGAAACATAAATATGTAGTTGACAACCCAAGGTGAGTGTACTCACTGGAAAGAGGTATTTGTATCGTGTTGTTGATATGATAAAAATATAATGAATATGAAATTATTTATTTCGGTTTACTGAAATGGGAGGTTACTCCTCGACCTGTAATAGGGGAGATTTGCCTATTAATGACAAGGGGTTACTCCTCGACCAAGAATGGGGGAGAATTGTCTATTTAGATAGGATATGTGAATCATGATTCGGAAAAGTTGGTCATTCATTATGAATGAGCCGGATAAGTTAATACATTATTTTATGGACATGATTTATTGCAATTAAATTCATGCAGTAGTATTGTAGTGATGCATTCACAGGGCTATTTTGCTCACGGTTCCTATGTTCACATTTTTCAGGTAACGTGATGTCACTGCCAAATCTAGGAAGTCGGGCTGGGTTAGCCAGGAATGGGAGAAACAAAAATTTTGTTTAAATGTAAATGATGTAATTAAGTTAAATTATCCTTCAATAAAGTTTGTATAAGTATGACTACTCTGATGTTGTAAAAAGGTTTTCAGTTATACGGATTTACAATTATGACTCTGAAATTCAAACTCATGTTTATGGTTTGGTTAAATTAATCATGGTTTGAATCACTTTGACTTTGAAACTTAATTATAAGTAACTGGGTTGGGGTGTGTCACATGCCCTAAATAAAAGTCTAGATAAACTGAGAGGAAATATAGGAGCATCTAATACAAAACCTACAGCTTTCACATCAGTTATAGCACGCCAAGCGACCCATGTCTCTAAATCTTGTGCCTTTGTGACTGAGCACTTGATATAATACATATATATATATATAGAAAGAGATAAAAGAGATGCAAGAGATGGGTCAGAGCCCGATGTGTAAAAATATGTTTTGTAAGTATTTAAAGCGGCTTTAAAGCAATTATTATGTGCATGTTAGATTCGTGCTCTCACATGAAGATATCACATCTCTTCTATTGTGCACTTATAACACATCTTCTATTTAGTACTAGTAATTATACCCAAGCTAACTATTTCAAGTTACTTAACACACTCTATATCCAATAATAGTATTCTCGTATCGCCCATACAATACCCCATAAGTAGTCTATCACATGTTACTACCTATCACATTCACAATTTGAATATTTAAGTCTTTATCTCATTAAGATTAAATTCATTTGTCTTCATTTTCACAACTACTAGTTTCTCATAGTAGAATATCTCATAATTATTCATATATATATCAGTCATGCACCCCCGGTTTAAATTCCATTAGTGTTATTAATAAAATAATCATGTACCCCAGGGTTATCACCCATTAGTACACTTAAAAAAATCCTTGCACCCCCGGGTTATCAACCATTAGTGCACTAAATAAAAATATTACACCCCGGGTAATCACCCTTTAGTGTATTAACCACATAACCTTGCACCCCCGGGTTATCACCCATTAGTGCACTTAACAAAATATCAAGTAATAGGCCTACACACATCCTATTAAAATTTATCGGTATTCTCCCAACCTATTTATATACCTACCATACGTATTTTATTCTCATTATTACGTATTTTATAGTATTACTAAATTACCCTAACTCTGTAGTCATTTCCGAAGAAACTCTTATTTCCGAACTAATTAAAGGATAAAACTCACATACTTTCTCGTAGACCTGTCTCATTTCAAATCTATTAACTGACAGTTTCTCTCACTCGAATAAACTGGAAATTTCCAAAATTTCCCCTAAGAAGTTTTCCAGAAATTCACCTTGTCGCTCGAACCACGTGGAAATATCGTTTGAACAACTTCCACGTGTCGTCTAGCGACTTCGCGCGAGATACATATCTCGTTTGAACGACCTTCGCGCGACTTCGCACGAGACCTACTATTTCATCTTCTTCCTAGAATTTTAGCATTTTCCCACCATTTTTAACCTTAAAACCTCTAGTTTTCATTCCCAAACACCCAAACAACAAATCCAATCGATGTTTTAACATATTTAGATGATTTCTAACAACCTATAATCATTAAATCCTCACCATACATCAATTTAATACGAAATCCCCAAATTTATTTAACAGGAACCCTAGTTCTCAATTTAAGATCATATCACCAAATTATACCCAGATTTTTACATGGAAATTATCATAAATTCGTGGATGATATTATATCTACAAGAAGGAATTTAATATCTTATAATTTCAGACCCAAATACAAATCAAATCATCCAGTTTTCATCAAAATTAAATCTCATAAATTAGTGGCATATCAACTACTCTATTAATGAACATAATCATTTCTAAATCATGCAAATAATAAACACTTGGCTCGAATTAATTGACTGATTTATTGATGTTGTTGGTATTGGTGTGCGCCTCTTGTTCCGATCTACACGATGGTGGTGATGGTTGTGCAAGATGGTGCTAATTAGGCCTTCCCTCTTGGAATTTGTTCTCCCTCACACCATCTCTGGTCGTTCCTTACTTTTATATCTCTCAACCCTAATGGGCCTCTCGCGGCTGATAAAATAACATCCAATTTCACTCCATTTGATTCCTCCAAAAATCAAAATTACAAAATTACCCCTACGGGGTGCCGGTTTGGCCTAAAAACCTCTTGTAGTCTAAATAAAATACCCGAGTAGTGTTTTCTAACTATTTTGACCCTCTCGGAATCAAAGGCGTACTCGAAATTACCATTCGAGTTACATAAAAATATTTTACTTTTATATTCTATTCAATTAGTCTTGACATGACTCACACGCGTGTCTCGACTTAAAATACCAAACTGTCATATATTCCACTCTCGATAATTTATCAGATTCAGAAATTCCATAATACTTATTCACTCAGTAATATTCAATAATTATCGTTAATAAGTATTAACTCTTGTCACGCTAGTTAATAATTATTTTAAATCTGGATTAATTACCAATTAATTCTCGCATATTAATTTAATTAATCCCACAATGATAATTAATCACGTAATTATTTAGGTTCTCAAAAATACGAAATACCCATATGGAATCAATGAGCCACCTTGGTCAACCAATCCACTATAATCCATATGGAATCGTGACCCCGCTGTGACGTAGGCAACCCAGTAATGAAGTCCATGGAAATACTTTCCCATTTCCACATAGGTATCTCCAACGACTGAAGTAACCCTGGTGGTCTCTGTTTCTCCATCTTTACCATCTGGCAGGTAGAACATTTGGACACGAACGTTGCAATATCATTCTTCATCCCACTCCACTAGTACTGTCACCTCATATCCTGGTACATCTTGTCCCCTTCGGGATGTATCACAAATCTAGATTGGTGTGACTGTGTCATAATTGCATGACATAAGTCTTCCCCCTTTGGGACCACTAATTTCCCATTAAATCTCAAACCCCCATCAGAACTCACGTAATAGGACTCAGCACCCCCAACTAGGAGCCGTACAATCTTCTCCTGGCAAAAAGTATCCGCTGCTTGTGCTTTTATCACCCTCGTAACAATCTCGAGTGTGATTGACCTAACAAACATAAAGGAACGGGCTGTCGCGTCCTGGTGTCCCAATTATTTCCACTTATCTCTCCACACAACCACTACGTCACCTACTGGCCTACGGCTTAATCCATCAGTAACCACATTAGCCTTCCTCGGATGGTAGTGTATCTCGAACTGATAATCCTTCAAAAACTCCAGTCACTTGAGCTGACGCATGTTCAACTCTCGCTGAGTGAACAAGTATTGCAGTGACTTGTGGTCTGTGAACAACCGGAACTTTTCCCCAAATAAGTAATGTCTCTAAATCCACAATGAAAATACGATCACCGCTAGCTCCAGGTCATGGGTGGGGTAATTCTTTTCGTGAGGCTTAAGCTTGCAGGAGGCAAAAACTATAGCCTGCTCCTCCTGCTAAATTACTCCTCCGAGTCCTCGTAAAGAGGCATTAGTGTACACCAGATACTCTACTCCCGACTTGGGCAAAACAAGAACTGGCACCGAAGTTAACTTATCTTTCAGCTCATCAAAAGCCAATTGATAAGCGTCATCCCATACATACGGTACTCCCTTGCGAGTCAGTTTCGTCAATGGAACCGCTCTTTTTGAAAAGCCTCGGTTGAACCTCCTGTAGTACCCAACTAGCCCCAAGAAGCTACGCACCTATGTCGGTGTCATGGGCGGTCCCCATTCCCTCACTGCCGACACATCGCTCGGGTCAACTGATATCCCCAATTACGATACAACATGCCCCGAAAACAATACTTCTCGTAGCCAGAATCCGCAGTTCTCATACTTATCATACAACTGATACTCTCGTAGGGTATGAAGAACCTGTCTCAAGTGTTTGACATGATCCTCCTCAGTGTGTTAATAAATTAGGATGTCATTTATGAAGACGATGACAAACTGATCCAAGAACTCCCTGAACACTCAGTTCATCAAGTCCATGAATACAACTGGAGCATTGATCAGCCCAAATGGCATGACTCTGAACTCATAGGATCCATACCTCATCAAGAAAGCATCCTTCGACACATCCTTCTGTAATACCCCGCATTTTTATCGATATTTATTTATGGGATTAATTAGATTAAATGTGAATTAATTAAGAATTAATCTGGATAAAATACTAACGAGATGTGAGTTGGTATTTTATTATAATGTGTTTATATTGCAATATATGAATATTGAGAATATTAAATTGTCGCGAGATAGAAATACGGCAATTTGGAAATTTTGTTGGGACGCGTGTGACAGTCGTGTCAGGAAAATATTTAATTTAATTAAAAAGTGAATTTTATTTTTATTAACCGTATGGTCGTTTTGAGTTCGCCAACGTGTCCGAAAGGGTCGAAATAGTCAGAAAGCACTAGCCGGGGGTTTAGTTTGGGTCCTGGGGCATTTTTGGGCCATACCGGCAACCCAAAAGGGTAATTTGGTAATTTCAGAATTTTGGTAATTAAAACCCACGAAAATTAGAGTTTAATTATGATTTATCATTAAACCCATAAACCCATTATCAGGACTAAACTAAGTAGTGGGCTACGGGAGAAGTTAAGGAAAGATTAAAACTTACCAAAAACCAACCCCCACCTCCATTGTCATCTTGTGAGAAGAACTAGTAGAGAGAGAGAGAGGGAGGAGGATTCTGCAGAGAAAGAGAGAGAGAGAGAGAGAGAGAGAGAGAGACCAACCTTCATCAATTCAACATCAAATTCAGAGAAAGATCATAGGCAAGTGGTTTAATTACGTTAATTGCAACGAATGTTTCTTCCATGTGTCGGAATTTATGAAAATTTCATTTGTTTTGGGAGATTGATAAAAACCCATTGAATTGGATTTAGAAATTTAATTTTCGATAAAGAGATTGCATGTAGAATTTTGTTTGGGTGATTATTCTGATAGAATTACATCTTTTATACCACAAAAACGGATTTATATATGGAAATTGATGACTTTAAATTCTAGGGTTCATACTAATAAGGTTTGGGGAAAACTTTGGGAGATTTAAATAATTAGGTGTTGTATAGGAGGATTTGATCCCACGAATGTGCTAGATTACGACCTAAGAATGTTTAGGAATGTTGAGGAACCTTAAAATATTGCTGGAATAATTTTTTGAGGAGTTTTGAGGTGAGAAAATTGGTGAAAAATGAAATAGAAAATTTTTGGGCTTGAAACTGTCACCTCGTTAGAAGACTTGCCCAGGTCATTCGAACGAGCTTCTAACGAGTTGACAGTTTGACTTCTAACGAGTGGGATGATCGTTCGATGCCTTTCGTTCGAACGAGATCTCGTTAGATGGCCATTTCGTTCGAACGAAATCTCGTTCGAACGACCTCGTTCGAACGAGACTTCTAACGAGTTGACAGATTGGCCTGGTTTGATTTCTAGTGTCCCGTAACCTTGTTTAATTGTAGAGATAACATTACCTTGATGACTAATTGAGATAGTTGGGATATTCGGGATATATTGGGGAGTAAATATAGAGGAATGATTTGAACCAAATGGTAATTGTGGGTTAGGACGCGAATAACTAATTACGACGTGAGGATAATGGATGATGTGTATCTATAAACCGGGGACACGTGTATTGGTATAAGAATGAGAATTATACCACTAATAAATTATGGTAATTACTCAGATGTGTGCATGCTTAGTATATGTATTTGATTTTATGTGTATGACATACCTACCATACTTGCTATCACGGCAGGTTTACGTTCGCTTAGGGCCATCTAATCCTTGTGTGCCCAGATTTAGATTGGTACCTTAAGAACATAATACTAGAATGACTTATTTGTGAGTTAATAAGTCAGCTTACTATGGAGCGTAGGTATGTACGTGACCCATGGATATGTTGAATTATGTTCGCCTCCATTTTTGTGTGTTATGCTTATTCTAACAATTCCTGAGAGATTCGGAATTTGTAATCCTTATGTACATGATGTACCGGGATGGATAGCAGAGTATGTGTGCACCGCAGCTTAGCCTCAGGGTGCTTGTATCGTATATTTATGATGTGAATAATATACGATTAAATGAAAAAGGAATTGTTATGTTTAATTGCGAGAATAATTTATAGTAACTCCTTGAGAAGATAAATAAGGGGATAACCTCCGGTAAATGGTAATGCTAATAATTGAGAATCCGATTTTAAGTAAAGCTATCTATTTAAGTGATAACATTGGGAATTCATAGTGTGAATTGAGTAGGAAGGTTAGAACTTATGTCGGTTTAGCTAAATATGAGAATCACTTGAATGGGTACGGTGCGTTAGGAGTGCACAATTAGTCGAGAGGTGAGTATTTCATATGAGAGCACGTCCTAACATGTATTTTGCATTCATTGTTTTAATGTTATTAAAACACTTGCTATTTTTAAAATACTCTCCACTTTCGGGCTCTGACCCGTTTGCTTTCAAATCTACTTTTTGTAAAAACCTTTTTAGGTTCCCTGCCACAAGGACACCATGCATAGTATTTCTAGTCAGGCGACGAGCTGTAGCTGTTGTGGATGTTACAGGGCCTTACTAGTAGACGCTTCAATTTCCTTGACTCTATATTCAGATTTCATCAGTTGTAGGGCATGTCGCCCATTTCTTTTAGAGACATTTCAATTCTTTCAGTTATTCAGACCTTTGGTTTGTAATTAATTCAGGATGCAGACTTGTTTTATTTCTTTCCATATTGGGATTGTAGTGAGGAGTATTTCCTCCAGACTTATTATTATTTGTTGGTTATTCTATTGCTTCTTTATGGTGAATGGTTATGTTATTCTTTCATAATTATTTTATTGCATGTTAATCAGATTTAATTTAAAATTTGACAACTTACTTTTTAAATACTAGGTGGTTAGAAATCATTAAAATGTTTTCATAAGGGATGCTATTAACTGAACCAACTTGGCATTTTGTATTAATTTAATAAAGGAGTAGCTACCCGGTATTTAATTAGTCGGGGTGTCACAGGTGGTATCAGAGCATCAGGTTCTAGTGTCCTTTAGGATCTGTACGGCTTATTATGTTTCCGCTGAGCTTTCTTTGATGTAGAGACCTATATTTTAGTACTGTTGTATTCCTTTATGTATGCTTCGCTCTTCATCTATTTTAAGTTTATAACTGCGAACTTATAGACTTTACTCTTATTTCAGATGCCTCCACGATGTGCACCACGAGTTCCTAGGAATGCACAACTCGAGCCACAGCCAGCTCCAGTACAGGGCACCATGAATGCCGCCGAGGTTGAAGCCATTGTAGCCCAAGCGGTAAATGTCGCTCTCGCCGTTGTACAGCAGGCACCACCCCAGGCACTAATAGCCGCGCCAGTTCAGGCACATGCATTCCCGTCTGCTTGGGAACGTGTTCGAGATGCTTTTCAGAAAGCACACCCTCCGGAGTTCGCGGGTAGCTCCGATGTTGTGGTATCTAGTTAGTAGAGGAAGGATATCGAGATGCACTTGAGGATGTATGAGTGAACCGATGTTCAGAGGCAGATACTAGTGGGATCTGCATTACAGTGGTGGGAGTCTATTACCACCATGGAGGAGAGAGATACTCTCAGTATACCGGATTTTTGGGTGCGGTTCGACCGCAAATATTTTCCGTCAGCTGTTCACACAGAAATGAGGAGGAAGTTGATGAGCCTTAGACAGGAGGGTAAGACTGTGGCCGAGTATGAGGCCAAATTCACAAATTTGCTGAATATTGTCCCGGATGAGATACCGACAGAAGAGAAGAAGATTCAGAAGTTTACAGATGGATTGACTTGGAGGATCCGTTAGCATTTATTGGGGAACCTCTCGTTGGCCACTTATTCTGACGTGGTTAACACTTCACTCCTCCATTGCCAGTACCACCGCTTTCACTTGACAGAGGGGAAGCGATCAGGAGAGTCCAGCCATCAGGACAGGACAGGGGAAATGTTACCAGTAGGGCACAATCAGCTCAGGGTCAGTATAGGGAGGGTGATCAGGGTTCCCAGCAGGGGGATTCTAAGAGATTCCGATCAGGGGGTTTCAGGCATGGACAGGGAGGTTTTAGGCAGGGCCATCAGGGCCAGCAGGGTCAAAATGGTCAACAGCAGCAGTTTCACCAGGGCCAGCAAGGCCGGGGCAAAAATGGTAACGGTCACCAGGGTCGTGGTCACCAGGGACAACGAGGGGGAAACTTCCAAGGGAAGTGTTTCATTTTTGGTAAGATTGGCCACAAACGTCAAGAGTGTCCTGATAAGGGCAAGGCCCCACAGCAGCAGCAACAGGGTGCTCGACACGATCCATAGAGGCCTATGTTTCCCACCGCCCTACCAGCACCACAGATGGCAGCATTACCACCCATTCCAGCAGTCCAAGTTCAGCAGGGACAGCTTCAGTATGGGAGAGTGTATCAGCTCCAGCAGGTCGCAGCCCTACAGGATCCACCAGCCATTGAGGGTATGTTCTCTATTCAGGGGACTCTAGGGCGTATTTTATTTGACACGGGGGCTACACATTGTTTCATTGCTATGAGATTTACACGCACCATTGGGGGGTTAGACACCGCCGAGAGTATTGTTACTTGTGTAGATTCGCCGTTGAGTAAGGGTTCTGTGATTTCCCTTGTATGTAGAGGTGTGGGTATAGAGATCGGGAGGTTTACTTTACCCGCTGATATGTTAGTGTTAGAGGTGACCGAGTATGATGCCATTATTGGTATGGATTGGCTAGTTGCGTACCGAGCCATGATTGACTATTTTAGTAGGAGTATTATCTTTGCCATTCCCGAGCAGGAGATGTTTTTAGTGGCGATGCCGTCCTGAGGGAGGATCGTCCACTCACTTGTACTATACAGAGGAGGAGACCTCTAAGGAAGTGGTGATACCACTTGATTCGATACCTGTTGTTAGTGAGTTTGCCGATGTATTTCAGGATATACCTGGACTAACTCCGAGTAGGGAGATAGATTTAGTGATTGATTTGACGCCGGGCACTCGGCCTATTGCCCACGCACCTTACCGTATGGCTCCAGCTGAGATGAGAGAGTTACGGGATCAGATTGAACAGTTGTTGGGTCAGGGGTTTATACGGAGGAATACTTCGACGTGAGGTGCCCCTGTATTATTTATAAAGAAGAGGGATGGATCGTTGAGGTTGTGTGTGGATTAACGGGAGTTGAATAAGGTCACGATACGGAATAAGTATTCAGTGCCCCGAATCGATGACTTATTCGACCAGTTGATGGGAGCTTCTTTCTTCTCAAAGATTGATTTGCGATCGGGATACCATCAGTTGCGTATCAGGGAAGAGGACGTCTCGAAGACTGCTTTCTTATCGAGATATGGTTCCTACGATTTCGAGTTATGCCTTTTGGCTTAACCAATGCTCTAGTAGTGTTTATGGACTTGATGAATAGGGTGTTCAGAGAGTTCCTAGATCAGTTTGTCATTGTCTTCATTGATGATATTCTGGTTTACTCCCAGAAAGAGGAGGAGCACACTGAACATTTGAGGCAGGTTTTACAGACGCTACATCAGAACGAGCTTTATGTAAAGTATGAGAAGTGTGGGTTTTGGCTGAAGGAGGTTCAGTTTTTAGGGCATATTATTTCTGATCGGGGAATATCTGTTAATCCAGGAAAAGTATTCGCGGTGAGGGAGTGGGGACAGCCCACGACACCGACTGAGATCCGTAGTTTCTTGGCTTAGCAAGATACTACAGGAGGTTTATTCGGGGTTTCTCAAAGATAGCGGGTCCTTTGACACATCTGACTCGTAAAGGTGTGCCGTTCATTTGGAGTGATGCCTGTCAGTTGGCATTCGATGAGTTGAAGGACAAGTTAACCTCAGCACCTGTGTTAGCATTGCCGAGACCGGGAGTTGAGTATCTAGTTCACACCGATGCGTCCTTACAAGGACTTGGAGATGTATTGCAGTAGGAGAGTCAGGCCATAGCTTATGCTTCTCGTAAGCCTAAGCCTCACGAGAAGAATTACCCCACTCATGATTTGGAGTTAGCGGCAGTTTTATTTGCCCTTCGGATTTGGAGACATTACCTTTTGGGGGATAAGTTTCGATTGTTCACAGACCACAAGTCCCTACAGTACCTATTCACGCAGAAGGAGTTGAATATGCGGCAACAGATGTGACTTGATTTTGTGAAGGACTATCAGTTTGATATCCAATACCACCCGGGGAAGGCTAACGTGGTAGCTGACACGTTGAGTCGTAGGCCAGTAGATGAAGTGGCAGGGGTGTGGAAGGCAAAGTGGAAGGAGTTGGGACACCACAATAAAGTGGCCTGATCATTCATGTCGGTGATGACTGTTACACCGCAGATTGTCACGAGAGTGGTAAAGGCACAAGCAGATGACTCGTTCTGTCAGGAGCAGATAGTTCGATTACTAGCATAAGGAGCCGAGTCCTATACCGTTAGTTAAGATGGGGGATTATGCTTCAATGGGAGACTGGTAGTTCCGTACGGGGAGGAATTGCGACACGAGGTGATGGCAGAGTCGCATGGCTCACGGTTCGCAGTACATCCCGGTGGGGACAAAATGTACCAAGATATGAGACGTCAGTATTGGTGGAGCAGGATGAAGAGAGATATTGTCGTGTTTGTTTCTAAATTTTCCACTTGTCATCTGGTAAAAGTGGACCATCAGAGATCGGCAGGACTTCTACAGCCATTAGAGGTCCCGATGTGGATGTGGGAGAGAATCTCCATGGACTTTATCACGGGGTTTCCTACGTCACAGAGAGGTCACGACTCCATTTGGGTAATTGTGGACAGGTTGACCAAAGTCGCTCATTTTCTACCCTTAAGGACCGACTACACTATGGGATAGTATGCCCACCTCTTTATTGTAGAAATAGTGAGACTTCACGGTGTGCCCCCAAATATCGTGTCCGACAGAGACAAGATATTTGTTTCACGGTTTTGGGAGAGCTTTCAGGAGGCCATGTGCACAGAATTGCGGTTGAGTACGGCTTATCATCCGTAGACCGATGGGAAAATCGAGGGTACAAATCAGATGTTGGAGGACATGTTGCGTATGTGCATCATTGATTTCGAGGGTGGATGGGAGCAGTATCTTCCACTGGTGGAGTTTGCTTACAACAACTCCTACCAGTTCACTATTAGCATGGCTCCATTTGAGGCGTTGTACGGTAGACCTTATCGTTCCCCAGCATGTTGGTTCGAGGTGGGGGACAACAAACTACTTGGGCCAGAAGTAATTCAGGATACTTCGGCGAGGATAGAATTGATACGGAGTCGTGTTAGGGTAGCTCAAGATCGGCAGAAGAGCTATGTTGAGGCGAAGAGGTTCTTTAGGGAGTTCCAAGTGGGGGACCAGGTTTTACTCAGAGTATCTCCTATGAAGGGGATTATGTAATTTGGGAAGAAGGGGAAGTTGGCACCGAGATATGTGGGACCATTTCCTATCATCGAGCGGATTGGGTTTGTTGCGTATAGACTTGAATTACCGGAGCATTTGCACAGGATTCATGATGTGTTTCATATTTCCTCGCTAAGGAAATATCTTAGAGAAGATTTGGCTCATTCTCCCATTGCTTTGGAGGACATCGATCTCCAGCCCGATAGCTCCTACGAGGAGGGGCCGATTGCTATTTTGGACCGAAGTGAGCCGAAACTGCGGTCAAAGATAGTTCCGTTAGTGCGTGTTCAGTGGCGACATCATAATGTCGAGGAGTCCACATGGGAGCGCAAGGATGAGATGCGCGAACGTTATCCAGAGTTGTTTTTACTAGGTACTTTTTAGTTCCGAATTTCGGGACGAAATTCTGTTACTAGGGGAGAAGTATGTAATACCCCGCATTTTTATCGATATTTATTTATGGGATTAATTAGATTAAATGTGAATTAATTGAGAATTAATCCGGATAAAATACTAATGAGATGTGAGTTGGTATTTGATTATAATGTGTATATATGGCAATATATGAATATTGAGAATATTAAATTGTCGCGAGATAGAAATACGATAGTTTGGAAATTTTGTTAGGACGCGAGTGACAGTCGCTTCAGGAAAATATTTAATTTAATTAAAAAGTGAATTTTATTTTTATTAACTGTATGGTCATTTTGAGTTCGCCAACGTGTTCGGAAGGGTCGAAATAGTCAGAAAACACTAGCCGGGGGTTTAGTTTGGGTCTCGGGGCACTTTTGGGCCATACCGGCAACCCAAAGGGGTAATTTGGTAATTTCAGAATTTTGGTAATTAAAACCCACGAAAATTATAGTTTAATTATGATTTATCATTAAACCCACAAACCCATTATCAGCACTAAACTAAGTAGTGGGCTACGGTGTAACACCCCGCCCGCCCGAGGAGAGCGAACGGAGCGCTAATGCGATAAAATAAATCCAAATCCACAACTGACGAGGTATAGAGCATCTAAATAAATCCACAATAATATAAATCCACTAATCTCAATTCGTCAAATACAACAAGTCTCTCGAATAAATACAACATCTAACTCGAAAATAAAATACAAATCTCCAAAGCGCTATACATCAAAATAATACAAATATTTCCCAAACAATCCTTGCTAAAATCAATCTCCATAGCGCCCCAAAATCCGCGCTAACCTGCCACTAAAAGAAAATATGGGGAAGTACACAATACGACAGGAAAGATGCTCAACAAATAAATTAGCGATGAATAATGCGTAACAACACGGGTACGAATATTCAAATCAAACGCAAATCTCAATAGCATTTCGTCATTATAATTTCTCAACAACACTTTAACCGGGTCACCAGGCCTCACCACATCCGTATATGCTTTATCAAGCCATAGCCCGGGAAACAGGAATTTTGGCGGGTGCCCAACATCCGTGCCATAATAAAATCTCATGGCAACGTACTCATCAACAATATAATGATACCACATGAATCAAAATAATTTCAACAATTATTTTTCAGATTTCAATGAATTTATCAATTCAAATTTGAGTTCAATTAACAAGAATTCAAAGAGAAAGACACTCGCGAGATTTAAGGAGCATATTGTGTAAAATCCCATACCTCAAACCATGATGATAAACCAACAATCGCATCCTCAAGATCAACTCAAAATCCTCCAAGAACCTCCAACAAAATAGCCCCAAAAACACCTCTAATCTAAGGTTGGAACTCACAAATCTCAAGGGCCAATGTGTATATAAAAAGAAGAGGAATATAAAATATATTTGCTGCCAAAATTTGTGCCAAAAGTAGGTTAAAAAGGTTGCCCACGACTTCCTTTTATTATGTAAAGAAATGAAGAGTTGGAAGCCAAAAGACTCCTTTAAATAAGGCAAATAAATGAAGAGTTGGAAGTCAAAACAACTCCAAGAGTTAAAAACATTTAAAAAACATTTTAAAATCCGTTTTAACTCCATTTTCAAAACCGTTTGAAATTCTCGCCTTTAAAAATAATATTCAACATATTTGAGCAATAAAAATAATTTTATCAAAAACTTTATTTTCCTCTATTTTCCAAAAATTAATTAAAATAGCTTAAAATTACGCGGGTTGTTACATACGGGAGAAGTTAAGGAAAGATTAAAACTTATCAAAAACCAACCCCCACCTCCATCGCCATCTTGTGAGAAGACCTAGTAGAGAGACAGAGGAAGGAGGATTCTGCAGAGAAAGAGAGAGAGAGAGACAAACCTTCATCAATTCAACATCAAATTCAGATAAAGATCATAGGCAAGTGGTTTAATTACGTTAATTGCAACAAATGTTTCTTCCATGCGTAGGAATTTATGAAAATTTCATTTTTTTTGGGAGATTGATAAAAACCCATTGAATTGGATTTAGAAATTTACTTTTTGATAAAGAGATTAAATGTAGAATTTTGTTTGGGTGATTATTCTGATAGAATTACATCTTTTATACCACAAAAACGAATTTATATAAGGAAATTGATGACTTTAAGTTATAGGGTTCATACTAATAAGGTTTGGGGAAAACTTTGGGAGATTTAAATAATTAGGTGTTGTATAGGAGGATTTGATCCCATGAATATGCTAGATTACGACCTAAGAATGTTTAGGAATGTTGAGGAACCTTAAAATATTGCTGGAATAATTTTTGGAGGAGTTTTGAGGTGAGAAAATTGGTGAAAAATGTAATAGAAAATTTCTGGGCATGAAACTGTCACCTCGTTAGAAGACCTGCCCAGGTCGTTTGAACGAGCTCGTTCGAATGAGCTTCTAACGAGTTGACAGTTTGACTTCTAATGAGTGGGATGTTCATTCGATGCCTTTCGTTCGAACGAGATCTCATTAGATGTCCATTTCATTCGAACGAACTCTCGTTCAAACGACCTCGTTCGAACGAGACTTCTAACGAGTTGACAGATTGGCCTTTTTGGCCTGGTTTGATTTCTAGTGTCCCGTAACCTTGTTTAATTGTAGAGATAACATTACCTTGATGACTAATTGAGATAGTTGGGATATTCGGGATATATTGGGGAGTAAAATATAGAGGAATGATTTGAACCCAATGGTAATTGTGGGTGAAAAACGTTGCTAATGCCGTTTAATACAAGATTAAACTGTATAAGCAACTCCGAGATGTTTGTTGAAGAAACCCTTTTCTTTTGAAAATAAAACTGATAAACAACAAGATGTGTTTACAAAAACTTATGTATGAGAATAATCAAGACTTTGTAATCAGTTTTAAAACTAAGATAGTTTCAAAAAATCAGCACACTATAGAATGAGATGAGTAGATGAAGATAATCAGCACACACAATTTTTAACGTGGTAAAACCTCTCCCAATAGGGGAAACATCCACGGTGACTTCTAAGTCACGAAAGTAAAAATCCACTAACAACAAATAACAGTTACAAACAATACAACATACATGCACACAAATCAACCTATTCTAAGTTTAGGAATATACCCCACTTGGTGTCCTTCTAACTTCTCATAGATCTGATTGTTGATGATGTTTTTCCAGTTTGATAACTTCCTTTTTCTTTAGCTTCCTTGCGTCGACTCAATAATCTTTGATCTTATTCACAACACTTCCAATGTGGTAGTGTGTTAAGTGTTTGTGATGTGATTCCTATCAACATGCATGAACTCACACACACTTAGTTTTTACAAACAGTCCTAGAAAATTACATATAAAGACTATATGCTGTGATTTTCTTTTCTTTCTTTCTTACAGAACATGAAACCTTTTTTACCTTTAAATATATCCCAGATTCCATGGATACCTTGCTTCTAAATCGGTCAAGATCTTAATCAATCTCTGTTTTAAAAATATTTTTGAGATTGAAAATCTCCAAGTGTGAATCCAACTAGGTCAAGGTTAAGTTTCATAAGAGTAGAAACCATAAAACATTTACAAAACTAAATAAGTAAAGATTTTCTTAAATCGAGAAAGAAACATGCAGATCTAGTGAAATATAAGATACAAAGTGTAGATCTACAATTTCTATGAAGAAGAAATACAGATCTTCACAAAAATGTTTAAGTTGGTAATAAGATCAATGATCAAGAGGTTACAGCTTCAATATGAACAAACCAGTAACACCACTCTCTCTCAAACACTCGAGGTTGTGTTTGGGGTTTTGAATATACGAAGGTTTGAATCAGATTTGAAGTGTTTAGGGTTAGGGTTAGGGTTTGGCTAACACAGTTTCCCTTTCTCTCTCTTCTCTCTTTTCTTTTCTCTCTTCTCTCTCACTTCTCTCTTCTCTCTATTTTTTTCTCTCAAAAATGATGACTGCCAAAAGTATTGAAAGGTTGAGAATTAGAGGGCTTATATAGGAGTGGAGGAAGGTTCTGGATTGACAAAGGCAATCAAGGGCTGAGATTAGGTCTTCCTAATATTGACTTGATCCAAGGGTGATAATAAAGCGGTGGTTAAACTGAATGTGATTGGTCCATAGAGATAGCACAAGGATAGACTTAAAACACATGCAGGCCATCGATAAGGTTTGATCTAACGATCAGAAAACCACCAGGAAACCCTCTCATAAAACAAACACAAAATGATACATCAGGAACGTGACAAGTGTTGGCATATAATTGGCTTGCAAAAGCGCGTCAAAAATAATTACAGGCAGCACCCTGAAGTCTCTAGCGCTTTGATATTCTACCCAATCAAACATTCCAATGAAAACTGAATTTTTCAAAATAGCATATTAACCCCACAAAGTTTATAATCACAATTTTATTAATGAAAACGTTATTTTAAAAATGTTTAAAAATGTTTAAAAATTCCCAAAAAATTATTTAAACAACATTTTAAGGGGAATTTAACACACAATCAATTTTAAGCAAAATATACACATGTATGCACTTCTAATGTGTGTAGTGTGATTCAATTTATACCTTCTTGGATCATTGAAGAGGATTAGAGAGAATAATTATGAGGTTCTTTGGATTCTAGGTTAGACAACCAATTTTGTTACTATTTCCAAATTAGTTGAACACTTATACAATATAGACTTAAGTAAGTCAAAGGTATAAGGTGCTTCAATCTCCCCCTTTGGAAATATGAGACAAAATCTCCTTTGTGTTAGCTTAAACTCTTAGGGAACCAAAAAAAAATAAAACCTAGTCCTATAAAAAAGATACTATCTACCCATTTACTAGAAAGTCAAAAATAACATACCTCAACTATTTACAAATTTGTACACTAGAAATGGTAGACAATCAGTAGAAGATATTCCTGCAAGTATGCACACTAAGATCAAGCAGTTTAGATGAAATGTGAACAAAACATTGAACCCGTAAGACTCAAATTTCTCCCCCATTTTGTCTCAAATGGACAAAGGGCAAAAAAAAATTACGGTCTTCAGAGTTTAATCAGCACATACCATTCCTATAGAATTTGGCAAATACAGAAATCTGTTATAGTGTAAAGGTTTAGTGAACATGTCTGCAAGTTGCAGATCAGTAGGCAGGTAATGGATTTCTAACTCCTTAGTTTCAACAAGTTCGCGTATAAAGTGATGTCTTATTTTAATATGCTTAGTTCGCGAGTGTTGAACCGGGTTTTTAGATATGTTAATAGTTCTTTGATTGTCACAATACAATTGTAACTGATTTTCTTTAATCCCATAGTCGCTTAACATTTGTTTTATCCATAACAATTGAGCACAGCAACTTCCAGCTGCTATATATTCGGACTCAGCCGTAGATAAAGATGTGCAATTCTATTTTTTGCTACTCCAACCAACTAAATTATTGCCGACATAATAATAGGCACCTGATGTACTTTTACTGTCATTAGTACAACCGGCCCAATCAGCATCACTATACCCTATGATGGTGCTGTAGGTATCATTAGTGTACCTAAGTCCAAGATTAAGAGTGCCCTTTATGTACTTTATTATACATTTTACAAAGGATAAATGGATCTCTTTAGGGTTATTCTGGTAACGAGCACACAGACATACAGCATACATTATATCTGGTCGTGAGGCAGTTAGATAGAGTAGGCTACCAATCATACTACGATAAAGTGTGGAATCAACTTACTTTCCATTTTCATCTTTACATAATTTAATAGTAGTACTCATAGGCGTTTTGGAAACTTTAGCATTATCTAAACCAAATTTCTTAACAATATCTAAGGCATACTTAGTTTGAGAGACAAATAGTCCATCAAAATTCTGTTTCACTTGAAATCCTAAGAAAAGTTGTAGATCCCCCATAAGGGACATGTGAAACTCCTTATGCATAATAGCAGAAAAAGATTTAACTTCAGATGTTGAAGTAGACCCAAAAATGATGTCGTCTACATAGACTTGGGCTATAATAATGTTTTTGTCAAAATGTTTGACAAAGATGGTCTGGTCATTTCCTCCTCTCTTAAAACCCTTATCCAACAAAAAGTTGGAAAGGCGTTCATACCAAGCTCAAGGAGCTTGTTTTAAGCCATACAAAGTCTTTTTTAGACGAAAGACATGGTCAGGGTATTTAGGGTCAATGAACCCTTTGGGTTGTTCTACATACGTTTCTTCGGACAGAATTCCATTGAGGAAGGCAGACTTGACATCCATTTGATAAAGTGTAAATTTTAAGTGACATGCTATGGAGAAAAGAAGTCGAACAGATTCAAGACGAGTGACAGGGGCAAATGTCTCGCTAAAATCTATCCCTTCTATTTGTGAGTAACCTTGATCAACTAGTCTAGCTTTGTTTCTAAGGATTACCCCATTTTCATCAGATTTGTTCTTAAAGATCCAACGTGTGCCAATAACATTTTTGTTTTGAGGCCGCGGTACAAGATACCAGACATCGTGAATGACAAATTGTAAAAGTTCTTCCTGCATTGCAGAAATCCAGTGTGTGTCATTCAATGCTTCATTAACATTTTTCGGTTCCACAAGGGAGACAAAACATGCATAATTAGCATAATTTCTTAACTGGGATCTAGTACGAACTGGCTCATTAGGATTACCGACCACGTTGTCAATGGGATGATCTTTAGAGACCCAGCTAGGTACTTCTGGACTCTCAACAGGTAATGAGTCATCTATTTCTGGTGAATCATTTTCAAATTCAACCACAATAGGTGATTCAGATATCTTATTTTCGACAATAGTGTCGCTTACAATTACATTTATCGATTCCATAAGGGTCTTAGTACACAGATTGTATATACGATAAGCACGACTATTTGGTGAGTAACCTAAAAAGATGGCTTTATCACCACGCGTCTCGAATTTAGACAAATGTTCTCTGTCTTTACAGACATAACACTGACTTCCGAAAGTTCTTAGATATTTCAGATTAGGCTTCTTACCGTACCACAACTCATAAGAGGTTTGTTTAGAGTTTTTCCTAAGATAAACCCTATTAATGATATGACAAGCAGTTCTAATAGATTCTACCCATAAGTATTTAGGTAGAGATTTGGCATGAAGCATGACACGTGCCATCTCTTGAAGAGTTCGGTTTTTCCTTTCGGCAACACCATTCTACTGAGGAGTCTTAGGGGCACTGAATTCATGTTTGTACCCGTTGTAGTCACGATATTCAACTATTCCCATGTTTATGAACTCTCCCCCTCTATCGCTACGAATGCGATTAACTTGTGTGTCCTTCTCATTTTCAATTCTTAGTAAAATTTTCAAAAATTTCTGAAACGTGTCAGATTTATGTTTCAAGAAGGAAACCCAAGTGAATTGTGTAAAATCATCAACCATGACAAGGATATAACTGTGTCCACAAAGACTAACAGTTCTAGAGGGACCAATAAGGTCCATATGGATGAGATCTAAAGGTCTAGAGGTGAGAATGTCTTTAACCTCTTTATGCGAAGTCTTAACTATTTTTCCTTCCTGGCAATGACCACAGACAACACTGGAAATAGGTTTAATTTTAGGAATTCCTCTAACAATCTCTTGACTAGACAATCTACCAAGGATATCATAACTTAAGTGACTCATACGATTATGCCAGATTTCATTGTCATCCATTCAGACAATGTTACAGGTTTCAGAACTAGTCTTGACAGTATAACAGTTGTCAGGTGTTCTAAATCCGGTAATAATGCATTCACCTTTATCATTTAGAATTTTATAATTGTTCTTTGAAAAGGTAACTATATGGTCAGAGTCACAAAATTGTGATATACTTAGGAGGTTGGCTTTAAGGCCTTTAACTAATAGTACATTTTCCAGAACAGGCATTACCTCTTATTTTAGGGTTCCTTTACCTATGATCGGGGATGAAACTTCCTCACCAAAAACTACTTTGCCACCAGCAAATCTGGTTTTGTTCAAGAGTTTGGTTTCATCTCCTGTCATATGTTTGGAGCATCCTGAATCTAAATACCAACCAGATGGAGTGTGTTCAGCTTTTAAGGCAGTGATAACAATGTTACACTTCATTTGGGGTAAAAGATCATCTTTTCTAACCCAAATAGCTCTTATTTTAATTTTGCGCAAGTTTGCCCTCATTTGATAAAATTTTTGAGAAGTAGCTTTTTGTCGAAAAACATTTTGAGCAACAAATTGATTATTGTGGAAAATTTAAGCTTTTGGTTTAGGAAAGTTTCTGGGAGCCTTTCTCTTAAATGAACTCTTAGTTTTGGTCTTTCTATTCCTGTAGTTAGAGTTCTTGTCAGGTTTTCTAGGAAGGACATAATGGTTACGATTTTTCCTAGAATAGTTAAAGTTCTTGTAAACAGGAGTGTTGTACACAGGGGTGTTTAGACGCCTAGCATAACAACCTTCAAAGGAATGACCATAAATTTCACAGTAGGAGAAATATTGATTGCTTGAGGGATGAACTTCCTTAGGAAAACTTCTAAAGATGGGTTTAACAGCATTCTGTTCAGAAATATTATTCCTAGGAGGTATGGTATTAAAGGTAGATTCAGCCTTTCTGATCAACGGACATACGTATTTAGTCTTAAGTGTAGAGTCAGCCTTAGAATTACTAGACTCTCCAATGTCTTTTTATTCTTGCTTTTGATCAAATTCCTTTTTAATAAAATGAAAATCTTGACATGTTTCAATTGGTCTTTTGCCCCCAGACACAAACTTAATAGGTTCAAGATTTGTAGTTCGTGGTTTATTCTTAGAGCAAAATCCAATACCGGTTCTATCATCAGAATTGGTCTTGGAGTCAACAACAAAGTCAGTGAAACAATTTGAATTGTTTTCAAACTTAGAAATTTTTTTAAAAACAGTAGTTGTCTTTGTTTTTTCTTCCTCCAGTTCTAATAATGTTCCTTTGTATTTCATTTCCAGAGTTTCATTAGTTTTGGTCAACTCTTTTATTTTTTGATCAAAAGTTTCAATTTTAGATTGATGAGACAGACACTGGTTAGTGTACTCTTCGGCATTCAGCTTCACAATAAGACTTAGATCATCTAATTTCTTAGTCAGGTCTCTAACAGTCTTCTCCAGTCTAGTGCCTTTTTTGAGAGTTTTAGCATACAAAGTATGAATATCTGGGAGGTCATATGTGTCTGAGTCGCTAAGTGAAGTGTGTGTAGTGACCCCTAACGATTCAGTTTTAGTACTCACGCACCCATTTACATCATCATTATCGAGATCACTTTGACTCACACACACGGAGCTAGAGCTAGCAACATTTTCAGATAATAAAGCATCTAGGCCAGTCAAAGCAGTATTCACACAAGCAGGAGTAGGAGCATCATTATCACACACAGGCATATCATCATTGTAAATGATCTTAGCATAAAAGGACATGCAAGGGTCAAGTACATTTGATGACTCAAGTTCCTCTACATCAGAGTCACTTGAATTATCCCAAGTTTTACAGACATTGGCTCTATTGTGTGTGTTGGTTTTATTCAGATTAACTCTGTAATCGTGAGCAATGTGACCTAATTTCCCACATCTAAAACATTCAATCTTTTTAAGGTCTCTGTTAGATCTGAAGTTGTTGTCCTTAGGATGTTTGTCAAGGCCTCTCTCATGAGGATTGGGATTAGACACAGTTGGATAATTAGGCTTGCCTTATTTAGATGCCTGTTTGTTTTTAAATTTAACAATTTTCTTAAATTGTTTGGACATTAAGGCAATCTGATTATCTAGTTTGTCTATATCACACTCCTCATCAGAGTCAGAGTTGATCAAATTAGTCTCAAGTTTAGATATCTTAGAGGAAAAACTCAAGTTAGAGTTGGGTTGTTTTCTTTGTGAATGATTTACTTATTTCTTAAAATCTAATTCCATTTCCACAGTCCTAAGTTTTCTACTGAGTAACTCAGGGTAAGGTTTTGATCACTCATTTCCTCAATAGCATAGCTCTTGCTGTCAAACTTTTGTGGTAATGATCTTAGAATTTTAGAAACAATCTCATTCCTATCATATGTAATACCATTAGCATGAAACTTAGTAACTATATCAGTTAAGTTCATGTAAAATTCATCAAAAGACTCAGAGTCAGACATAATCAAAGAGTTGTACTGCTGGGTAAGCATTTGAGTTTTAGCAGCTTTAACTCTTGAGTCTCCTTCATGGGCAGTGATTAATGTGTCCCAAGCTTCCTTATAAGTGGCACGAGATGAGATTCTCTTGAACTCATACTCATTAATAGATATAAAGATGGCATTCTTGCCTTTATTGTTACTGCGAGAAATAGTTTTCTCTTCTTGGGTAAACTCACTTAAGATTTTCTTTACCCTCTCATCACTTCCTTTAGTGGCTGGTTTAGTAGGATAAGTATATCCGTTTTTAATAATGTCCCAGACATCATCTCCTTAAGTCCCTTGGAAGAAGGCAACCATTCTTACTTTCCAGTAAGCAAAGTTGTTTCCATCAAAGAGTGGAGGTCTGGACAGATTACCAAACCTTTCATTCTTCTCGTCCATAGTGAGGATTTTTCAGAAAACGATTTCAGAAACACAAGATCTTTTTGAAATAAAAGTTTACAGGGCTCTGATACCAATTGAAAAACTTTGCTAATGTCGTTTAATACAAGATTAAACTGTATAAGCAACCCAGAGAGGTTTGTTGAAGAAACCCTTTTATTTTGAAAATAAAACTAATAAACAACAAGATGTGTTTACAAAAACTTATGTACGAGAATAATCAAGACTTTGTAATCAGTTTTAAAACTAAGACAGTTTCAAAAATTCAGCACACTCTAGAATGAGATGAGTAGATGAAGATAATCAGCACACACAGTTTTTAACGTGGTAAAACCTCTCCCAATAGAGGAAACATCCACGGTGACTTCTAAGTCACGAAAGTAAAAATCCACTTACAACAAATAACAGTTACAAACAATACAACATACATGCACACAAATCAACCTATTCTAAGTTTAGGAATATACCCCACTTAGTGTCCTTCTAACTTCTCATAGATCTGATTGTTGATGATGTATTTCCAGTTTGATAACTTCCTTTTGCTTTAGCTTCCTTGCGTCGACTCAATAATCTTTGATCTTATTCACAACACTTCCAGTGTAGTAGTGTGTTAAGTGTTTGTGATGTGATTCCTATCAACATGCATGAACTCACACACACTTAGTTTTTACAGACAGTCCCAGAAAATTACATATAAAGACTATATGCTGTGATTTTCTTTTCTTTCTTTCTTACAGAAATTGAAACCTTTTTTACCTTTAAATATATCCAAGATTCCACGGATATCTTGCTTCTAAATCGGTCAAGATCTTAATCAATCTCTGTTTTAAAAATATTTTTGAGATTGAAAATCTCCAAGTGTGAATCCAACTAGGTCAAGGTTAAGTTTCATAAGAGTAGAAACCATAAAATATTTACAAAACTAAATCGGTAAAGATTTTCTTAAATCGAGAAAGAAACATGCAGATCTAGTGAAATATAAGATGCAAAGTGTAGATCTACAATTTCTATGAAGAAGAAATACAGATCTTCATAAAAATGTTTAAGTTGGTAATAAGATCACAGATCAAGAGGTTACAGCTTCAATATGAATAAACCAGTAACACCACTCTCTCTCAAACACTCAAGGTTGTGTTTGGGGTTTTAAATATACGAAGGTTTGAATCAGTTTCGAAGTGTTTAGGGTTAGGGTTAGGGTTTGGCTAACACAGTTTCCCTTGCTCTCTCTTCTCTCTTTTCTTTTCTCTCTTCTCTCTCACTTCTCTCTTCTCTCTATTCTTTTTTTCTCTCAAAAATGACGACTGCCAAAAGTCTTGAAAGGTTGAGAATTAGAGGGTTTATATAGGAGTGGAAGAAGGTTCTGGATTGACGAAGGCAATCAAGGGCTGAGATTAGGTCTTCCTAATATTGACTTGATCCAAGGGTGATAATAAAGAGGTGGTTAAACTGAATGTGATTGGTCCATAGACATAGCACAAGGATAGACTTAAAACACATGCAGGCCATCGATAAGGTTTGATCTAACGATCAACAAACCACCAGGCAACCCTCTCACAAAACAAACATAAAATGATACATCAGGAACGTGACAAGTGTTGTCATATAATTGGCTTGCAACGCGCGTCAAAAACAATTACAGGTAGCACCCTAAAGTCTCTAGCGCTTTGATATTCTACCCAATCAAACATTCCAATAAAAAATGAATTTTTCAAAATAGCATATTAACCCCACAAAGTTTATAATCACATTTTTATTAATGAAAACATTATTTTAAAAATGTTTTAAATTGTTTAAAAATTCCCAAAAAATTATTAAAACAACATTTTAAGGGGAATTTAACATACAATCAATTTTAAGCAAAATATACACATGTATGCACTTCTAATGTGTGTAGTGTGATTCAATTTATACCTTCTTGGATCATTGAAGAGGATTAGAGAGAATAATTCCGAGGTTCTTTGGATTCTAGGTTAGACAACAAATTTTGTCACTATTTCCAAATTAGTTGAACACTTATACAGTATAGACTTAAGTAAGTCAAAGGTATAAGGTGCTTCAGTGGGTTTGGACGCGAATAACTAATTACGACGTGAGGATAATGGATGATGTGTATATATAAACCGGGGACACGTGTATTGGTATAAGAATGAGAAGTATACCACTAATAAATTATGGTAATTACTAAGATGTGTGCATGCTTAGTATATGTATATGATTTTATGTGTATGACATACCTACCATACTTGCTATCACGGGAGGTTTACGTTTGCTTAGGGCCATCTAATCCTTGTGTGCCCGGATTTAAATTGGTACCTTAAGAACATAATACTAGAAGGACTTATTTGTGAGTTAATAAGTCAGCTGACTATGGAGCGTAGGTATGTACGTGACCCATGGATATGTTGAATTATGTTCGCTTCCATTTTGTGTGTTATGCTTATTCTAACAATTCCTGAGAGATTCGGAATTTGTAATCCTTATGTACGTGATGTACCGGGATGGATAGCAGAGTATGTGTGCACCGCAGCTTAGCCTCGGGGTGCTTGTATCGTATATTTATGATGTGAATAATATACGATTAAATGAAAAGGAATTGTTATGTTTAATTGCGAGAATAATTTATAGTAACTCCTTGAGAAGATAAATAAGGGGATAACCTCCAGTAAATGGTAATGCTAATAATTGAGAATCCGATTTTAAGTAAAGCTATCTATTTAAGTGATAACATTGGGAATTCATAGTGTGAATTGAGTAGGAAGGTTAGAACTTATGTCGGTTTAGCTAGATATGAGAATCACTTGAATGGGTACGGTGCGTTATGAGTGCACAATTAGTCGAGAGGTGAGTATTTCATGTGAGAGCACGTCCTAACATGTATTTTGCATTCATTTTTTTAATGTTATTAAAACACTTGTTGTTTTTAAAATACTCTCCACTTTCGGGCTCTGACCCGTTTGCTTTTAAATCTACTTTTTGTAAAAACCTTTTTAGGTGCCCAGCCAAAAGGACACCTTGCATAGTATTTCCAGTTAGGTGACGATCTGTAGCTGTTATGGAAGTTACAGGGCCTTGCTAATAGATGCTTCAATTGCCTTGACTCTGTATTCAGATTTCATCAGTTGTAGGGCATATCGCCCATTTCTTTTAGAGACATTTCATTTCTTTCAGTTATTCAGACTTTTGGTTTGTAATTAATTCAGGATGCAGACTTGTTTTATTTCTTTCCATATTGGGATTGTGGTGAGGAGTATTTCCTCCAGACGTATTATTATTCGTTGGTTATTCTATTACTTCTTTATGGTGAATGGTTATGTTATTCTTTCATAATTCTTTTATTGCATGTTATTCTGATTTAAATTAAAATTTGACAACTTACTTTTGAAATACTAGGTGGTTAGAAATCATTAAAATGTTTTCGTCAGTGATGCTATTAATTGAACCAACTTGGCATTTTGTATTAATTTAATAAAGGAGTAGCTACCCGGTATTTAATTAGTCGGGGTGTCACACCTTCTCCCTAATCCGTAGTTGATGGTATGCCGACCGCAAATCTATCTTCGAAAAGAAGGTTGCTCCCCTCAGCTGGTCGAACAGGTCATCGATTCGGGGCAACAAATATTTTTTCCATATTATGACCTTGTTTAACTCCCAGTAATCCACGCATAACCTCAGTGAAACATCTATCTTCTTTACAAACAACACCGGAGTGCCCCAAGGTGAGGTGCTCCTACGAATGAAGACCTGGCCAACAACTGCTTTATCTAATCCCATAACTCCCCCATATCCATAAGGGCCATATGATATGGTGCACGCACTATCGGCTGAGTACCCGACATCAATTCTATGACAAAATATATCAGTCAACTGGGGGTCATCTTGGTATCTCCTAAATACATCTGAAAACTCATAAATGACTGGAATTGAATCCAGGGGAATCACTATCTCCTTAGAGGTCTCCTTCTCTATGTAATACAAGTGGGTGGGAGATCCTCCCTTTGGACGAGGCATCGGCACCAAAAACATCTCCTACCCTAGAATGGAAAAGATAATATTCCAACTGTAACAATCTATCATGGATCTGTACGCAGCGTGTCAATCCTTGCTAATAATGGCATCATGCTCATGCATATCTAACACTAGCATGTCTGCAGGTAAAATCAAGCTACCAATCTCTATACCTATGCCCCTTCATATAAATAAAATCAAAGACCCATTCCCCAGTGGTGAGTCTACGCATGTCACTGTACTCTCTGCTGTGACTAATAACCTTAAGGCTCAAGAAAAATGAGTAGCTATAAAGTAGTGCGATGCTCCTGTATCAAATAAAACTCGACCCATAGTGCCATGTATAGGAAATGTACCCTCAATCGCGGGTGGTGCATGAGGTGCTGCTGTAGGTGGACGTTATAGACACATCCATACTGTAATTGCCCCTGCTGAACAAGGGCTATGGGCAAGGCTGGAACTGGCGCTGGAGCTGGTAGGACCGCGGGAAAGATGGGTCTCTTGGTCTCCTGATGAGCACTGTGTTGGCGACGGACCCTATCCCAATGGGTCAATCCTGCTTCTTATGACCGATCTTGCCACACGTATAACATTTGTTGATGAAATTTCCTCCCCTCTGTCCCTAATAACCTTGGCCCTACTGGCCGTTACCACCCCTACCTTGGCCCTGATGGCCCTGTCTGAAGCCCCCATGACCATACCTGAAACCCCTTGAACGAAACCTCTTAGTAGAATCCCCCTGCTAGGAACCTTGCCTATGACTCTAATCAGCTGGTGCCCCACTGGCACTACCTTCCCATGTCTTACCCATCTGGCTGGGCTCTCCTCCCCGCTTGCTTCCCATATCATGGAAGTGATTGTTCTGACAATGTAACAATGTTGCATTTAGGACATCTGTGTAGGAATGTAGGGAAAGGTTACCCAGGAGATGGTGTCGAATCCTCCAAGTTTAGCCATCCATGAACATTTGGATTCATTTTTCCTCAGTATGCACCTCGTCAGGTACCATATTAGTCAATCGCATGAACTCATCCTCATATTCTGCAACTGTCTTCCCTTCTTGGGTGAGGACTAAATTTTTTTTCCTCATCTCAATTTTGACGGCAGAAAAAAGTACTTGCGGTCGAACCGCACCCAAAAATTGGCAATCGACATCAAATCCTACTCCTCTAAAGTAGTAGTAGAATCCCACCACTGTAAGGCTGCCCCTGTTAGCTTAAAGGTAGCCAAGACTTTCCTCTGTACCTCGGTGAACCCATACATACGAAGGTGTCTCTATATATCCTTCTTCCACTGTCTCGCCAACACTACATCACAACTGCCTAAGAACTCTGTGGGATGCGCCTTCTGAAAGGCATCCCTGACTCTCGACCATGTAGTAGGGAAAATAGGAACATGTACTGGCGCCACTACTAGTGCCTGTGGTGGTGCTTTTTGTGCCACTGCTAGCCCTTCATTTACTACATGTGCAATGATAGAAGCAACTTCTGTAGCATTCATCATGCCCTGAGCTGGAGCTGGCTGTGGCTCTGGATGAGCATTCCTGTCTTTGGGTGCATGTCGAGGAGGCATATGAGACGAGAAAGAAGTTTATTAGTCCACAGTTATCGTTAAATCTCAAATAGATGAAGATGTGATTGCATAAACAAGAATACAATAGTCCTAAAGATAAGGCTCTATATCAAAGGACGCTAAGCTGAAAGCACAGTAAGTCGTATAGATCCTAAAGGACTCTAGAACATAATACTCGTATACCACTTGTGACACTTTGCCCAATTAAATAGCGAGTGATCAGTCCTTTATAAAATTTTAAAACAGAATATCCGGTTGGTTCATTCTTAGCATCATTGTCAAAAACATTAACTTTAACAATCACCTAATATAAATCAAGTTGGTTTTAAAATTCTTTTTTTTAACCAAAAATCTTTTATTTAATAAGTCCAAGAATTCAAATATAATCCATTCACCAATCAACAAAGATAAATAATAAATCTGAATCACCTACTGAAATATATACAACTGAATTTAAACATTCTAGTTCAAAACCTTAGGCCAAAGAACCACAGTAAACTAAATCCAACTATAATAAATAGAAAGTAAACTAAATACAATCGCTAATAAAATGTCTAAGGAATGGGCGACACATACTCTAAATGAAAAGTCCAAATAAATAGAGAGGAAAGATAGGAGCATCTGCTGCAATACCTACAGCTTCCACAACATCTGCATCACGCCAAGCGACCCAAGTCTCGAAATCGGGTGACCCTGTGGCTAAACACCTAATATAATACATATATATATAGAAAAAGAGAAAATATATGTAAGAGACGGGTCAGAGACTGATGTGTAAAAATATGTTTTGCAAGTACTTAAAACTTCTTTAAAGCAAGTATTATGTGCATGTTAGATTGGTGCTCTCACATGAAGATCTCACCTCTCTTCTATTGTGCACTTCAAACGCATCTTCTAATTAGTACTAGTAACTCTACCCAAGCTAACTATCTCAAGTTACTTAACACGTTCTACATCCAATAATAGTAATTCCGTATCGCCCATACAATACCCCATAAGTATTCCATCACATGTTACTACCTATCACATTCACTATTTGAATATTTAAGTCTTTATCTCATTAAGATTAAATTCATTTGTCTTAATTTTCATAGCTACTAATTTCTCTTAGTAGAATATCTCATATATATATATATATATATATATATATATATATATCAGTCTTGCACCCCTAGTTTAAATCCCATTAGTGCTATTAATAAAATAATCATGTACCCC
This sequence comes from Sambucus nigra, assembly GCA_949130495.1. Lineage (NCBI taxonomy): Eukaryota > Viridiplantae > Streptophyta > Magnoliopsida > Dipsacales > Adoxaceae > Sambucus > Sambucus nigra. Next base: position 281,361,898 of record OX422209.1, read on the forward strand.
CGAATTATCACCCATTAGTACACATAAAAAATATCCTTGCACCCCCAGATTATCACCCATTAGTGAACTAAATAAAAATATTACACCCCCAGGTTATCACCCTTTAGTGTATTAACCACATAACCTTGCACCCCCGGGTTATCACCCATTACTGCACTTAACAAAATATCAAGTAATAGGCCTACACACATCCTATTAAAATTTATTGGTATTCTCCTAACCTATTTGTATACCTACCATATGTATTTTATTCTCATTATTACGTATTTTATAGTATTACTAAATTACCACAACTCTTTAGTAATTTTCGAAGCACCTCTTCTTTCTGGACTAAATAAAGGATAAAACTCACATACTTTCTCGTAGACCTGTCTTGTTTCAAATCTGTTAACTGAAAATTTTTCTCACTCGAATAAATTGGAAATTTCCAAAACTTCCCCTAAGAAGTTTTCCAGAAATTCACCTTGTCGCTCGAACCACATGGAAATATCATTTGAACGACTGTCACGTGTCGATCGAGCGACTTCACGCGAGATACCTATCTCGCTTGAATGAACTTCGTGCAACTTCTCGTGAGACCTACTATTTCGTCTTCTTCCCAGAATTTCAGCATTTTTCCACAATTTTTAACCATAAAACCTCTAATTTTCATTTCCAAACACCCAAACAGCAAATCCAATCGATGTTCTAACATATTTAGATGATTTATAACAACCTGTAATCATTAAATCCTCACCATACATTAATTTAACGCGAAATCCCCAAATTAATCTAACAAGAGCCCTAGTTCTCAATTTAAGATCATATCACCAAATTAAACCCATATTTGTACATGGAAATTATCATAAATTCATGGATGATATCCTATCTACATGAAGGAATTTAATCTCTTATAATTTCAGACCCAAATACGAATCAAATCATCAAGTTTTCATCAAAATTAAATCTCATAACTTAATGGGTTATCAACTACTCTAATCATGAACATAATTATTACTAAATCACGCAAGTAATAAACACTTGCCTCTAATTAATCGATTGATTTCTTCATGTTGTTGGTATTGATGTGTTTCTCTTGTTCCGATACACACGATGGTGGTGATGGTTGTGCAAGATGGTGCTAATTAGGCCTTCCCTCTTGGAATTTTTCTCCCTCACACCCTCTCTGGCCGTTCCTTACTTTTGTATCTCTCAACCCTAATAGACCTCTTGTGGAGATAAAATAGCACCCAATTTTCGTTCATTCAATTACTCCAAAAATCAAAATTACAAAATTACCCCTACGGGTTGCCGATTTTGCCTAAAAACCTCCTCGAGTCGAAATAAAATACTCGGGTAGTGTTTTCTAACTATGTTGACCCTCCCAGACTCAACGGCGTACTCGAAATTACCGTTCGAGTTATATAAAAATAGTTTACTTTTATATTCCATTCAATTAGTCCTCACATGACTCACATGCATGTCCCGACTTAAAATACCAAACTGTCGTATATTCCACTCTCGACAATTTATCAGATTCAAAAATTCCATAATACTTATTCACTCAGTAATATTCTCGCTAATAAGTATTAACTCTTGTCACGCTAGTTAATAATTATTTTAAATTTGGATTAATTACCAATTAATTCTCGCATATTAATCCCACAAAAATAATTAATCACGTAATTATTTAGGTTCTAAAAATTACAGGGTGTTACTGTCTACACTTGAGCTCTCTCAATCAGCAGGGCCTCTCGTTCTAGATTGGCATTTGCCAAGGCTTCTTCGAGCACCCTCAATTTCTCCTCAGCAACTACCAGTAAAGGGGCCAACTCTATTAGTCGTTGCTCCTCATATCGCTGGCCTTCGACCTATTTCAAATATTCCTCCTTCTGGGTTTCCAATTGATGTATCTTTAGAAGATGCAGGTAATTATTCAGCCAAGTTAGTTGAAAGCCATCCTTGCCCATTTCCTTCAAATTACCCAAGTGATGATTGATGATTGCCCTGTTAAGGTCAGACGTTTGGGTATTGACAACCTCGGTAATAATGGCTACCAAACCTTGTAACATGTGCCTCATCACTAGTATGTTGGAGAACAGGCAATCAACAGTAAAAGTCGGAAGATGTTGCTAGGCAATGCATTCAATGATGGACCGATCCATCGCAGACACTTGAGGCGACTAACAAAGGACCATGAGGCAGAAGTCGGGCATATTTAGCAAGGGAACCTCACATCCTGACTCACTGTCCGCTGGAAAATTTGTAGTTGAACCACGGTCATCATGGTTTGAGTTCTCAAAGGGGAATTGATCTTCATGCGTGGATTCAACAACCATTGGAGCACACTGAATTGTGTTTAGAATGATGGTAGGATCCCTCAAAGCGTGCAAAACACAAAAAACTGGCGTCAATTTTGCGAAAAATCTTAGCAAGTGTGTTTTCATTATTAAGTTAGCGTTATAGGTGGAGTTTGATGAAAAATCTTAACAAGTGTGTTTTCATTATAAAGTCACCGTTATAGGTGGAGTTTGACGAAAAATGTTAACAATTGTATTTTCATTTTAAGTCTCCGTTATAGGTGGAGTTTGATGAAAAATCTTAACAATTGTATTTTTATTGTTAAGTCACCGTTATAGGTGGAGTTTGGCAAAAAATCTTAACAAGTGTGCTTTCATTGTTACGTCAATGTTATAGGTGGAGTTACGAAAAATCTTAACAAGAGATTGAATATTGTCACCGATATAATGGAGTTTGAGATTGAGATTCTTCAAATAGGAGATTGACCATTGTCAAGATAAAAGATAAACATATGCAATAAATGAGGAGAAAATGGAAAAATACCTTAGCAATGGCTGGAGCAAGAACGGGAGATATGGAAGAAGATTCAATGACGAGCACTGTAGTGGGAAGATTCATTTCCTATGGAGCCTCCATAGAAACCTCAACCAAAGGAACCTTAACATTTGATGAAGCACCTAGTCCAGAAAATGTAACTAGGTTCAAGGTTGAGGGAGAACTCGAAGGAAAGGTTCAATATTCCACAAGTACATTAGCACTTGTACGGGCCAAAAAAGCACGGGGGTGAGCAGATGAATCAATGGTAGCCTGGGTGATGTGGGGATACATGAGTGAGGATGAAGGGATTAAACCTGGAGAAAGCTATAGATAAAAATCTTAGTGTTAGACTAAAGGAATGCCATGGAAAAATGGGAAAAACATGCATTCAACTTACCTCGGTGATATGGGCAAAACGGGGAAACTCAGAGATGGGCCTTAATAAAGGAAGTTGAAGAAGGGAATCAACCAACGAGGCAGCTAGTGATCAAGAAACTTCAATCTGAAACATAATAAAGAACTTAGATGATATATTAAGGAAGGAAAGATAGAAGAAAGATCTACTAATCCCTTAGCACTTATTACCTCATGAGAGCTTGGCAAAACTGGAATCACATCTAGAGGAACCACCAGCAGAGAGGGTGAACTAGAAGAATCTATTGGGTCTCCTCTAGATGAAAAGAAACCCCCAAGGATTCAACGGGAGTAGAAATCCTCTTATCAGCCTCCTTTACACGGTTGGAGAGCGTACGACGTGAATAAGTGAGATCTATCATGGTAGATCGGGGAGGAGATAGATTGGTCATAGAAGCATCAAAATTTCCTCCCACGAAAGGACTCACTGAAGAAGAAGGCCTTTCTTCATCAGCCTCCTAACGAGGACAGGAAATAAAGAGAAAGTGTCACAAAAAAAAGAGAATTCACTAAGGTATAAATAGCTAAGTGTGGGAAGACTTACCTCTCTCTTACAAGAAGAGTGTGATAGTACGACAACGGGTAAAGCTGGAGGAAAAGAGTGAGGAGAATCCCTCTCAGTGGGATTAGCTGCAACCACATGACTATCATCAACCTATATCACTGCATCGGGAGAAAGAGAAGGAGAACTTCTGGGAGTAGTGGAAACTGATGTCGGTTTCACCATAAAGGCCTCCCTTTTACTTACTTTGGTTCCGAAATTTTTCTTCCTCTTACCAGAAGTGCCAGTAGTAGAAGGACCATGATATCCCTTTTTTCTTCATGAAGTCCCCTTAGTGGGATCCACCACGATAGTGGGAAATGACTCAATAGGAGGAACTGATGGCGCAATTTGTCTAAATATATGTTGTAGCCGTTCTACCTCATTTTTAACCGCCTCCCGTATTTCCTCAGACACATCAGTATTAGGAGGAATAGAGATAATGGGAAAAGCATCTATAGGGGCTTGAAACTTGCATGGGGACCTGGGCTTCGACAAGTTCCCCCTCCAGGTCTTCCTTGCCTTTTGCAAAGGGGGTTACGAGGGACCCTCACTAGAAGCTGCAGCAGCAGAAGCACCTCCAACGGGGGTTTTTGGCATTGGAGCTTTCCTAGACTTGGCTACAGTAACATGGATTACTGGGAAGTATGGAGGCAGCTCGCTAGGAGTATCCTTCAATGTTCGATTGAGAGGGAACTCAATTCTCAGGATGAAATTCCCCTTTATCCCCAGCTCCAAATGAGGAAAACTATGTAAAATGGGGTAAACAGGGGGACTTTGGAAAAATTCGTGAATCTTGGCTATCTCTCTTGGCCAATACTTCAGCGTAAAATCACTAGTTACATCACCCTTCCTAGAAAGTGTCGGAATGGTAACAAGGCCACTTACTGCTGAGCATATTATGGAAGCAGCTGACATGGTGTTAAAGGCACAGGCTTCACGAAAAGATGCCCTGGGGTGAGAATCATGAAACACCGGCCGAGGAACCCCTTGGTCATACCCAAACTGACAATTGAAATGGTTAATGTTGTAATGTTTAGACGTGTATCCCCATTCAGTGTAAGAGGGCACACAGCTGGGAGCCAAGGCCAAAATGATGGAAAAAGAAGGATCTTCCGCTATAAGATCCTTAGAAGTGGGCCCCCTAACCCTGGGTACAGGACCAAAGAAGTTCCAAGTGTGGGCAAAGGAGTCTTCACTATAGGGCCTCATCATAAAATAGCTTGCTTTGTCAAAAATACCCAGAAGCTCATTTCTACTCTATTTCTTGTGAAAACAAAAAAGGCGATGGGTCTTGATGATTTCTCCAGGACGAAGGGGAACCCGATTGGCAGATATCTCAAGAAAATGGAAGTAAAGAAAACCGATCAAAATGATGGCATTGGCAAAGTTGTCCAAGTTATATCTAACCATAGACCATTCCATGTCTAGATGGGTCATGTCCAGCCATGTATAAAGACACCCTAAGGCAATGGTTGCCAGAGGATGCCGATATCTTCTAGCCAAATGGATAGAAAGATTAATCAAGTCCCTAAGTGGTTGATCATTGGGTTTGTCAAGTAAGACAAAATGGGAAAGAATCACAAGTATGTAGGCTAGAAAATCAAGAGATGTACCTTTGCCTGGGCTAAATTTAGTTGTAGGGTTAGCAGGATAGAAATATTTTATGAGAGGAGTGAACGTAGCCGTGTTGGAAGTACCAATACACCTACTTCAAATATGGTCCAAGTTTACTCGGGATTTTGTCTCTTCGACGTCTAAAGCCTCGTCGTGATAAGCCAAAATCCCTATGGACCAAAGCCCAAGTATCTCACAAACGTCCTCAAGAGTAACAGTGAACTCTCCCCATGAAATAATGAATGTGTGAGTTGTAATGATCCAATGAGAGACCAAGATTTGAAGAGCAGTGTTATGTTTAGAGAGAGTGAACTCCCCAAACCAGGAAGTTCAATGGAGACAAACCTTGGAAAGAGCATCAGAGTAGGTCGTCTGCATGATCGAGTTCCAATTAGCAAAGTGGGAGGGGGAACAACCAGGTCCTTTGAAATAAATATTGTACCAACGGAAGTCACCTCTGTTAAGATGGAATCTCATAGTCCACTCTAGGGGAAAATAACCCCAAGCAGTGAAATCTTGGTCTTCGTCACTCAAAAGAAAAGGGTCATACTTGGCATTTTGAGTGAAAAGTTTGAAGGAGCCCTGAAAATCATCTTCCTCACCAAAAATGGGGGAGCAACGATAGAAACCCAGTTCCTCTGGGCGCACTACCTCCAAGGCAGTGGCATCTAGGGCGGAGGTAGCAGCAGAAGCAAGGGTCATTACAGGCGAAGCACTGGTTGCAGGCATATTGTGAGCACTTGAAGAAGCTGTAACAGGTGACGATGAAAGAAGAAAGTTGACAGGGAGGAGATAGAGATGAAAATGGTGGAGTATAGCCACAGGAGACGGTGAAGAAGATGATGAAGGAAAATAAACCAGAGAAAATCTTGGTAATAATGGCGATTTGAGGGTTTTCTCTCTCTAAATACTCTCGGATTCGAAGAAGACGAAGGTAAGGTAAATGAAAAAAATGGCTAAGTGTTTGAATAATAGTTGTTTGAAATTCTTAAGTTGGTTTTTGAGTTTCCTACCACCACACGTGAAAAAATGCCCACAATCATTTCAAATGGACACGTGGCACTTCAGGGAGTTTTCTCATAGTTTAAAAGGCGACACTACTTCATTAATGAAGTGACGCATAGGGAATAGAAAGGGTTTCTTTCAAAATGAGTTATGATTTTGGCGCCACATTGTTTTTGTCAGACACATCGGATGTCCCACAACGCAGAAGTTATTACCACGGTTCAAAAAGTTAGGATGTCCCCTCACCAAAACTCCAAATAATGTTTAGCAATGACTTAGGTACATCGGGGAGAATTTTTTAATTTTTGAATAAGATGAAATGATGGAACGGAATAGCCCAGATAGGGGAGAAGTTTTCTTTCGGAGCGTTAGAACGGACGAGGCACGATGACTAAAAAAATTTGCGATATCCCTTTGCTATTCGTCGACGATTCGCAGCGCTTTGGTTTAGATACAGCAGGGAGAATTTTACTTTTTCTGCCAATGATAACGGTAGAAGTTGTAACGTACACAGATATACAAGAATTTTTTTCACAAATATATGGTTCATCAGATTGAGAAGTTTTCATGCATACATTTCTTGTTACTATAACAAATATCTACACAAAGGGGAAAATGTAGGGGGATTGAAGATAATCTTAAGATTATAGAAAATCTTCCTAGATAATACAATAGACTCAAGGGAATAAGGGTGGGTGGCAGCGCAAGTGAGGTAGTTTAGCATGGCAGTTTAGGGAGATCTTCCAGCGAAGTAACTAGCCGAGAGGGCTCATCCTTTAGCTTTATTATCTTCCTTAGTCATGTTGTATATTTGTATATTGACAACAATCTATAACAATTGTAATGATGTAACGACTATAGTTCTATTCAGTGTGAGGTCAAACGGTACTCGCGGGAGACCAAGCCTGGCAGGGCCTGGAAGAGCTTCCATGCTCTATCAGGAGAACTCGACGTGGGAACTTCAGAGCGACTTAATTTGGAAGATTAAGAAGTTAGGAAGTGTTGGGGCTTGTCCTGACCATCTTAGATACGCTTGGTAAAACACCGAAAGACCTTTGATCATGGAATCTTGGGCGGATCAGCCTTGAGTTCCATCGTGCGTTGAGTGGTGAACCAAACAACCCTCTACTTAATGTCCCAAATACTTTATGTGATGTCACTATACAGCTAAGCAATGTCAGATATGCACTTGAGTAAACCACCGTGGTATTTTGGGTTGTTAGACAGCTGATGATCATGTCTTGGCATTTAATGTTTATGACGTGGAGCTGACTAGTCCATCAGGCATTTAATGTTTGTGACATAAAGTATGAGTGATGTTTTTCACAGGTGTGAAAAATTGAGGAACCTCGAGAGTGGTGTGGGGGGGTATTTATGGGCCTTAAGCACTTTCTAAGGGGGATGATGGTTTTTTAGAGTTCTTTATAGGGAGTTTTAGAGAGAAAAGATGTCAGGGAGAAGTTATTTCAAACCAGAGATTTTACTCATCCGCCATTGTCATTTATTACGAAGCTTGTAATATCTTACTAGAGATATTAGAGGGTTGTTTGGCTTCAGGCCAAGGTATATCTAGGGTGCTTACTCATATCTCCCTCTGACTGAGTTTTTCTGAGTTTCCTTTATTATTGTTTGGGTTATACATGATTGTATTGTCAATACAATCTTAGTGTTGATCAAATATAATATTGTATGTTTATTTTTGTTCATTAAAGAGTTTTTAGGTTATCATCTATGACCATACCTATAGGGGTTACACCTCAACTAGTATTAGCATACTCTCAGGCTATAAGGGGACTACACTCCTACAAAATATAATTAAAAAAATCTTGTCACCAATGAAAAATATATTAACCTAAGCCAAATTGTGAGAAAAAATACATAGCATGCTGAAAAACCATGCAGGTAAGAATATAGCAGTTAGATAATTCAATTCTATTTTTTTCGACATATGCTGTGAATCGTACAATTGATATTTTATAAGATATGCACAACTTAACTGCATCCAAATACTAAAGAACCTTGAGAATATTTCTTTTTCAGTTAGATCGCACTTCAATGCTTTAGACAAAGACATAATGTTTTAAGTTTCGGTTAATTTATTTCAGTCCAAAATTGGACTGTTATGTTCACTTCCATGTTCATTTGCATTATAACAGTGAGTTCACACAGGCCTTTGTTATTTTTCATGTTTTAAAATGTATGGACTTTAGACACTTTATGTATTATTTGAAAATGTTTACTTGGATACATATGAATCAACACTAAGTTTTTTATATGCATGCACAAGATATTCAATATCCATGAGTTTTCATATTAAACATTTTAACATTTGTGTTTCAGTGTTTACATATGTGAATGATCTTTTATATTGGTTTAGAATCACTTGTAATTTGTAAAGTTACACATAGAAAAAGTAAGGAGGCATTTTTTTTAATTTTCTTAGATAGTCTCGACCAAAGTCTATAGGTATGCGAGGAGTTGATGTATTCAAGGAATTATTTCTTTATTAAATGTAATAGAGGGTCATTTATGTTTATGTAATTTGTTGACAGTGCAGTGGTAGAAGTTGGAACTCTACATTCTATATTACTTTTTGTTTTCATTCTATCCTTGAATAATGTTGGGATAGTCAGTTAAAATCTGGACGTCAAGGTGCACAAGTGTGTGAACAATGGAGGTAAGTAGACATGCTAGAAATCAAAAAAAATGTCATGGTACCATTTGGAACTGTGGCTAAAAATTTGAGAATAATTTCCTCTAAGTTAAATATCTTATCTTATTATTATATTTCTTTAATGTATATGAATTAAAACAGTGTATCAATGTTTTCAATTTTGGAAGAATTTAAGATGAAATAATGAATAAATAGGTACAAATAGTTTACCTCTTTAGTGTTTGAAGATGCATCTCATAGAGATTGGGTAAGAGCTCCCATATTACACACATGAGAGTGTAAAAAGTCCCGTATTAGATCTTTCATTCTATCAATAATTCAAGATTCCATAACATATAACTTTGATTTCTTTTGATATTCCATTTGAATTTTCATTTCAACTTGTTTCCTTTCATTCTCATCTTCCATATAATGTCCCACCCTCTCATTCTCGACCTCTATCTCACATCGCACCCTCTCTTTCTTGGCCTCTATATCACGTTGCACCCTCTCATTCTTAGCCTCCATCTCACATCACACATGCTCAATTTCATCTTCCATCTCACGTTGCATTCTTGCCAGATCCTCTTGGTACCGTGTCTCATTATATATCGTATCATTCATAGACTTTGTGTACGATGAGACAAACATAGTACTCGGAGAGACATATAGCCCATATGTTTATACACACATGCCTTTCAGGTACCATTACTATCCTGAATATATCGTCTCATGCAACACAAGTCTCGGGTGTCTCCAAATGTTAGGCATTTAAAATTTCCATTTCTTCATAAATCAACTCGAGTTTTATGTTCATGGATAACAAAGAAGAGTAAGCATTGAATATGGTTCTTAATGATGAAGCACGACACTCGAGACAAGTTGTTAAATTTTTTAACAGTGAGGGTAAGGTAGTTTCTTATTCTAAGCCCCAATTTTCGATAGTAAAAGGCAGTGATACATCCACTGCCGAGTCGAACATAAAAAATACAACCACATGATAGAAATTAAGTACAAGCATTCTTAAAACATGTTAAGACTTCACCTCCATCACGTACAACATCAAAAAAGGCTATATACCTCTATGGAATGGAAAGGATTTATCCATATTAAGGTCTACACGAATCAAATTACCCAGTATCATATGCCCAAGAGCAATTAATACAAGTTTGTCTTCATCTGTTGGATTTATACTCACACACTGATTTTTCTATATTCTTAATTTATGAATATCATTAGGATTGTAATCCAGAATATGAATATAAATTGAAATATAGAACATCAAAACTTATATCTATTTGAAGATGTAAAATAATAGTTGTCATTATATCAAACTTAGGCTTATCATAGATAGGACATTAATTCCATAAAAAATGCAATGCATTATGTATGTGCGACTTACAATCGCTTAAGTTTCTTCTTCACTAACTCGATTATTTTTTTTAGTTATATGCATTTTCTTGTACACCATCCTACGAGTTGGTACATATCCAAGATATTTCCGCATCTATAAGAAAAAGTATTAATTATGAAACATAATTACAACAAAATAATCAATGTAAATCAAGAAAATTTTACCTCTTCTATAACTTGAGCATAACTATTTCTACCAAATGTGTGAGGTGATTTCAGAGGCTTATGAATGGCTTTCTTGTTATCACTCTTATGCTAGTACAAGAGAATAATAATCCATAGTGTAAACACAATAAGAATAAATTCTTATGGGGTTTGTAATATCACAACTTGTTACGGGTTTTACCGACTTAAGAAAAAATAAATAACTTGACATACCTTTGCAACAGTCGTGTCACAATAATAAACGAGTTTTCGCTACAGACCATCCTCAACCCTAGGGGGATAATGTGCCAAGCATTCCACATTTATATCGTAAGGATCATAACTTTGGTGATTTGTAGTGGCCTTCCATTCTTACCTCTTCTTCGAGATGGATTGCATTATAAAGTTCCTCATATCTTTTGAGGTGTTGGTATTATCCTATTAAATAATAAACATAAAAGTAATTGTGGATTGTCATGCATAGTAACAATAAAATAATAAATGCAAATATGAGAGCCTACGAGTGTGTTGGTTTATCTTTAATCCATCCATAATAAACTACATTAATGTCCCACATCCACTAGTTGTGGATGTGGGACATCAGTTACATAATTGTGAATGAATCATACTAGCTAGATCAACAGCACCGAAAAAGAATTAGTTCCTATATTACTCAACAAAGAGTTCAAGAACTCTCCATCCACAATAAAATACATTTTGTAGATGGGAACATTGGGAGATATCTAATATCTACTCAGGCACATCCTTTTTTTTCACAAATTAAATAAAGGGGTTTTCTAGTCGATTTGTGCTCAAAGAAATGTTATTGTTTCCTGGCCCATTTTTTCTAACATTCTCCAATCCATGTTTTTGAAGTACAAAACACCTCAACAGATAACATAACAGCAATAGTCAATCTGAGTTTGCTTTATAATTTAACAGAACTTAATAAGTGAATACCTTTTAAATATCAAATCTATCTGCCTATAAATAAGCAGAATACGAAATACAATGTAAAACAGATTATACAAAGCAAGAACATTATGCTTTACAATTTATAGTAGATATTCTCCTATGGTTCTTGTGAAAAAGAACCACTAAAAAAATGAAAATAAATAAATAACAATTGTCTCCCTAACAGGTTCATCAGTTGGAATTTCCTACAAGAAATATTTCAATAATAGAATAAACAAATGGTATTGCTAAACATTTCAGTTATAACTTAAATATAATGTGTATGTTAAACTTTGTTTTAAAAAATTTTAAGAAGCTGTAGCTCATAGATTTTTAGCTTATATTACAAATAAAGTTCATACATGTTTTAGTTAAAGTTATAACTTAACATTAGTACATGCATCGTTCTTGAACTCTTCATCAATGTTTCTCCAATCGTGATAAGTCAATGGTAGTAGAATCCCATTTTGTGCCAAAACTCTTAGATTTGAAGCAAGTTTAGTTGCAGAATTTCCAATTGGTTGGCTTAATTCATTCACCTCATTTTGTAAAACTCCCTAATCCTCACCCCAACCAATATGCATCAATGTAGGGCCTCTAGTTATTGTATGTCCTTCAGAGATAAGATCTATGTTTCCAATAGGCAATTGTGAAAAATATCAGTTCAAAATAATAATAGTTCATTAGTATATGTTGTTATTGCAATTAAAATTACCTTCTCATTGGTTTTATTGGCTATTTCTAGACAATGGAGGGCTCAATGGTCTAGTAGTAGCAGTGTGAGTAGTTGGCCAGTTAGGTGGAGGCTCACCCATGATAAGATTTTCATCCACCTCTTCTTGTCACTCGGGACTAGGCGTAGCTTCTCTATGATGTTGAGTTCTATGTCCATGGACTGCCATGTTAGTCTACACGTTACACAACCCTCAAACTGACCTGCAAAATGGAGCATAAATAATACACAGATAAATGCAAAAGGATGATTATCCTCTTAAAGATACAAGATGTAGAAATAATACATAGATAAATGGGAAATGGAGCATTAATAATAATGATATCTTACTTTCAATGAGTAGGATACAACGTCTTAAAAACACAAATATATCATCCTTCAAAGAAAAAAAAATACCTTTAATTTTCATAATGAAATATTATTTTGGAATGTCCCCCTAAAAGGCAAGGCTCTTATTTGTTAAAAACTCATTAGAATTTTTTCTTATAAATACAGAAACCAACTTCATGAAAGATTTCAATGGATAATTTTTAACCTTTCCCCATAATTGCTTCCTTATTTATTGGACCATATGTGCCTAATAACATAAATATAGGATCCAATACTATGGATAACAAATATAATATAGAATACAATTATTACTATTTATCTCTACTGCGAATAAGAGACAGGGGAAGAAGGTAAGGGGGTTTCAGTTCTGTTTCGACTGTAGTTCAGAGGTTTGTATATTTATTTCCATCATGCAGTTCACCCAATGCTCAACACAACAAAACAATGCCCTTCCAGGACTGCAGATGTGCAGATTTCTCTTTGCAAAACCTCTCATTAACTTCTTGAAACTTGGTATTTTCATTTTTTTACAAGTTCTCACACTGTGTATACACATAAGATGCTAAAACATCAACTGCTATAACCCAAATCTCATCATTGATAATTCATATTAAGTTTATTTTCTCTACGCCTAACATTTAAATATGTTGATTATAGTTAAAGATATTAAACATGTAATTGAAGAAAAATCACATGACAACAGAACTCAAAGATAATAGTTAATCATGTTCCAACCGAATCTTATACCAAAATAGGAACATAATAAAATTCAAGAGAAAATAGATATGTAATCAATTTTACTGCCTTAAAGCTCCCAGTTGTATTGGAATCAACCTACAAACTAGCCTAGTCATCCTTATGCGACTCCTTATGCTCCCTCGTTAAGAATAGTTTCGAAAGAACCTTGTCTTACCCAACTATCCTCGTCATCATGTGTGAATGTCGTATTATCTAAATTTTACTTGCTCCATTACTCTATTTGATTCGACATGATGTCTTGGGTTATACATTGTTGTCCAACTAAATATCAAAAACGTCACTAGGCTTTGTCTTCACAACAATATGCAAATCTTTCTCCATTGGGTCTCTCACATAAAAAACTTGATTTTCTTGAGATGCTAAGACGAAAGGTTGATCCTTTATTTGTTGCTTTGTATATAACAAATGGTTGAAGTTTACAAGAGTGAAACCAAAATCATCCCGCTCGATGAGACCTCTACTATGGTCAACCCAATCACATTTGAACAACACAAACTTGTAAGTTTTATAATTATGAAACTCAATGATGTTTGTTAAAACCCCATAGAAATTAACATCTCCAGATACAGGATTTCTATCCATTGCACTTTCATAACTTTCAGTCATTACCTTCAACATGACTCCATTATTTTACGTCATTCTTTTCCACTCACGAGCCTCCATATGATAGCTAATGCCATTTATAATATATCCTAGGAATATCTTTTAGTTTTTTAATGGACCCCTAGATAATCTCCTAATTTCTTCTGATATATCTGTATTAGGTGCCTTAAGCAACTAATGAACCTACTCATTCAAAATAAATGATATTGTTAAACATTGTACGTATGTATAACATGATTAAAAGTATACTGTTATTTTCAATACGTGTATTAATTACATGATATCTAAACCATAAATGATATAATTCGTAGTGAATGAGTCTCACATCATATGGTCTGATATGGTAATTACTCATAATTGATGCATGGTGAATCCTGCATTCAAATGTGTCATGGCATTGTATTTCGTAGAAGATACTTACTCTAGAAATGGAGCAATTGATTTTGTATTGATGAGAACACATCGATGTGATTGTGCATATGTAATGTCATCAAGCACAACCCCTCGGATTTACCCAATTTGCGACCACCGATTTGATCGAGGGAATTGGATGTACCATCGTCGTTCCTTACTAGTCGATTAAACTTGGTTTCAACATCATTCAAGTACCTGAAGAAAAATGTCAAGAATTTTTCTACCCAATATCCTTGTGCAATTAAACCTTCTGCATGAATTCGGGTCTTTACATAATTCTTTAGTTTGAACAAGTATCTATTGAAAGGAAACTTCAATTATATAGGGAAAAATGCTCACATTAAAATTAAAAAATAATTATTACTATAAAAATACAACACCTTTCAATAGTGTACTTTGATCGGTACCTTGATGGTCCTTTGATCTTTTCCTCTTTCACTAGATGGATAAGTAAATGCTCCATGATATCAAAAAATGAAAGGAGAAAGATCTACACAAGATGTCATAATGGGAGCTGAATGCGATACTGAACATGTTCTAAATCACTTACATTCATCACTTTTGAGTACATACTCCTAAAAAAGTTACTCAATTCAATCATTGTGTAATACCCCGTATTTTTATGGCTTTTAAATTGGGGATTTATTAAATATAATTGAGATTAATTAATTTCATATTAATCCAAAAATTTATTTTAAATATTTACTAGTGTGACGAGAGTTAGTAATTATTGGGAATTTGATGAATATTACTTAATGAGTAAAGTAATATATAGAATTGAATTTATTAAAATTGTCACGAGTGAATAATATGACAAATATGGAAATTAAGTCATGACACGCTTGTGTCGTGTCAGGACTAAATTATGATAATAAAAAGTGAATAAATTATAAGTCACCCGTATGGTCATTTCGAGTGACCCAGCGTGTCTGAAAGGGTCGAGATAGTCAGAAAAGTGTACCCGAGGGGTTTAGTTTGGGTCTCGGGGAAATTTTAGGTCTAATCGGCACCCCGGGAGGGCGATTTAGTCATTTTTCAAATTAGGCCTTAGATAGTGAAGACAATTAGGAATTAAAATCATATGTTAGGAGAGTCTTCTAGGGTTAATATTCTCAAAAGATTAAAATGGGAGTGAGAGGAAGAGAGGAAAAAGGCTTCCAAGAATCCAAGGCCAAGAACTAACCGGATTGCACCATCACCGCCCACTAAACGCAGATCGGAGCAAGGGGATCAAGTCTATGGTGTAAAATTTGTGGAATCGGACCTACTATCTTAAGGCAAGAATCTATCTTGCTAATTCCTAGTTGATATTTCACCCATGTTAGAATAGGATTAAGAATACATTTTTTTATTGAAGAATTGTATAATTTAGAAGATTCAAATCGCAAGTTTTGGGAGTAATCATGAAATCTAGAAGTCTTGTCATATTTAGATGATTACCCATGAAATTGTAATGGTTTAATAGAAATAAATCTAGAAAAAGAATTAGAATTTTAGGAGTTAATACAAAACTAGGGTTTTTGATAATTCTGCTAAATTGGCCCCTTTAATTCGATTTCTTTGATGAATTCGTACATGATTTATGTAGGGAATCATGTAGATAGGTGTATATAATCAGTGGTTTAATTGTTTAGGAGTTTGGTATGAATTAAGAACGATTTAAAGGTTGAAAGGTGATGAAACTCGTAGGTTGGATTAGCAAAATCAGGGCAAAAACTGCTCGATCGATCGATCGACTCAAGAATGTCGATCGATCGACTGATCGATCGATCAATCCTTCCTGAAAACTGAATGTTTTTCCTCTTTTTGTTTAATTCGGATAAAGTGCATAGGAACCCTTGAATATCATTTAAAGATCATAATGGGTCATGAAGAGGACCAGTAGGGTCTAAGTAGGTTCCGTTGAATATAATTTTATACGGGATGTAATCATGGGATGACGAGGGTATGACACATATTAGAAATTATGCGTACGTTGACTAAGGAATTGAAAGATTCATGAAGGACTTAGACCAGTATATTAGTAAAGGTGTACTTACTGAATTTTCCATTAGAAAGAGAGAATACTTAGAGGGGCGAGAAGTAATTATGAAATGATAATATCTGAGGATAAAAATAAATGGGTTAATTAGAAGTAGGAATTGGGGTGAATTATACTACGTACGGATAAAAATATTATTATGGATCGTGTGCGAATCTAATTGAAAAATATGAATATTTATATATGACCGAGTGCATGTGTATGTATATATTATATATTTATGTATAATCATACCCGCACTACTTTCTATTTCGGAGGTTTTCGCGTCGAGACAGTCTTATCTCGATGGGACCTTTATGGGGGATATTGACTTGTTCCCTAGAAAATAGGATTCCTTGATAGAGACTATTTAAGAATGATAATCAGACGGTCCTAAGAGACGTGAGTGGTATGTGCTGACCTCTTAGTGACTTAAAACTATGCTTCACCTCCATTTTGTGTGTTTTGTGTTAATACAGTTCGAGAGTGATTCTGAACTAGTATTTACCATGGTACGAGAGATATGGGGACTTGATAGCAGAGTATACCAGAACCATAGATTTTATGTGGGGTGCCGATAGTATATATATTATATGAGAGATTAATATATATACGTATATTTGGAATTCTTCTACTATACGCATAAGTACATGAATATTGAAATAATGCTCCAAAATTGTAGTAAGTGTTCAGAAACTTTACAACAGTATTGAGAAATACATAATTGATGTAAGTAATTATTAAGAGACTGATCCATAAACTAAAATCATAGACTTGTGACTTCTCAAAATAGAATTTATTGGAGAAGAGTTAGATAGACTTATGAGGCATTTTAGTAGTACGGTAGGCGTGCACACTAAATGAGAGGTGAGAATTCTCAAGAGAGTGTCGCGTACTAACATGGTTTTTATTTTAGCTAGTAAACATTTTAAATAATTGTTAAACTATTTTTAAACTCTTTTACACTCGGGCTCTGACCTGTTTCCCATAATTTTTCTCTCTCTTCGATATATATGTATATTTTACATGAGCCCAGCCACAGGGGCATCAGGCGTAGGTTCTTTGGATTGGACGTGTTGTAGCTTATATGGGAGTTGCAACCCCTTGCAGTAGACGGCCTCTTCCTTGATTCAACTCTTGATTTAGTTCTTCATAGCTAGGTCATGTGTCTCCTAATTTCCTATTCCCATTTAGAATTATTAAAGATTTTGTATTTATTTATGTTTTCAGTATTCAGTACTCATTTGGGATTTATTTCATGTCATGTTGATTATACTTATGGATATTGACTTAGTTTGAATAATCTAGTTTGCATGTTTCTTTATGATGATTGGTATCCTTAGCATTTGTGTTATTCTTAAAATGGCTTATATGTAAAAACGTTTTTATGATGGAATTAATAATTGAAATAATATTTTAAAATGTTTTGACACTTAGCTTGATTAATTATAGGGTGATTAAAATGGAAAAATTTCTTTCGACAATGATGCAAAGAATGAACCACACCATTTTAATAAAGTATTGATCACCCGGTATTTAATTAGGTGGGGTTTTACAAGTAGTATTAGAGCATGAGGTTCTAGTGTCCTTTAGGATTTGTACGACTTATTTCTCTTTCAGCCTAGCGTCTTTGATATAGAGCCCTATTTTTAGGACTGTTGTATTCTTGTATTTACGTTTACGTCTTCATATATTTGGGATTTAATAATAACTATAGACTAATAAACTTCATTCTCATTTCAGATACCTCTGAGATAAGCACCCTGAGACAGGAATGCCCAGCTCGAGCAGCCAGCAGCTCTAACTAAGGGAATGATGAATGCAATTGAAGTAACCGCTATTGTTTATCAGGAGATGAATGCCACTTTAGCGGTAGTGCAGTAGGATCCACCCCAATTTTAGGTTGTAGTGCTAATGCCAGCACAGCTCCCCATATCATGGGAGAGGGTCACGGATGCCTTTCATAAGGCGCATCCCCCGGAGTTCTCTGGTAGCTCAGACATCGTGATCACCAGTCAATGGAAGAAGGAAATCCAAAGGCATCTGCATATGTATGAGTGCACTAATGTGCAGAGACAGTTACTATCTTCCTTCAAGCTAGTGGGGGATTCTTTGCAGTGGTGGGAGTCCACCATCACATTAGAGGAGAGGGACAGCATGTCGATTCAGTCATTCTAGGTGCGATTTGATCATAAATATTTCCTATCCATTGTGCAGACTGAGATGTGGCGGAGGTTACTGAATCTTAAGAAGGAGAGTATGACCGTTGCTGAGTATGAGGAGGAGTTCACGATACTTCTCACTATAGTTTTGGAAGAGGAATCCACTGAGGAGGAGAAGATGTTGTTGTTTATAGATGGATTGGCATCGAGCATTCATCATCACGTCATAGGTAATCTATCATTGGGTACTTACACTGATGTACTCAATGTCGTTCTGCTACACTTCCAGGATCACCTCTTCCATCAGTGGGGAAGCAAATGAGCAGGGGAGTCTAGTTAGTAGGGTCGAAGAAGGGGTAGTACTATAAGTGGGGCACTACCAGCCCAAGGGCAGACCCGTCAAAGTGAGCAGAGTTCCCATCAGGGGGACCCTGCCAAGCGATTCTGATCCGATGATTCCAGGTAGGGATTTCGGGGATTTAGACAGGGCCATTCCAGTCAGCATGGCTAGCAGGGCCAACACCATCAGTAGCAGGGTAAGCAGCAGGGCCATCAGGGCCAATAGAATTTTCAGCAGGGCCAGCACGGCTAGTGGCAGGGTGGTAACAGCCAATCGAGTCGTGGTCAACAGGGGAAGGTGTTTTGGATGTGGCAAGAATGGTCATAGGCATCAGTATTTCCCAGAGGGAGATAGGTCCCCACTACAGCAGCGTGCCCTTTATGATCCGTAAGGACCACTCTTTCCAGGTGCCCTCCTAGTGCCAGCTAAGATGCTAACCCTATTAGCTGATGATGCTGAAATCTAGCACCACCGGATAAGTGATGATGAGCTCAAACAATAGTAACCATGGCAGCCATAGAGATGTAAGTGTATAAGTGTGTAGAAAAAGATGAGTATAAGAGGAATAAGATAATGATGCATAGTGGTTCAGCCAATTAGGCCTACATCCACTGTGAGTGTGTGATCCACTATGTATGGTCACTGATGGCCTTGGATACAATGCACATAAGCTCAATTTCTCTCTCTCTACTGTGTGTACAAGCAGAGTTTTTGCTAAGGTTACAATTATCGATCAATCTCCCCTATACGGTTGTAGGTGACAAGTATATATAGGTCTTGGGGGGTGTAGTGTACCCCCAAGTATGCATGGTGCATGTGAATGATGATATAGCCAATCCCCTATTGACACCTGTAGATGCCAAATGATGACATAATATTCCCTCACGTGAGGGTGTGATTTTGTTATAACAGTCTCCCATGTTCCATGTGAGCCTCACGCGCACTGTTCCACGCGTCTCCCAAACCACGCGCTGTGATGATGTCACCCTCGGCCTTTGATATGAGGCCGAGGGTAAAGTTCCTTCTGGAAATGAGGCTGGCCTAATTTGAGCCTCGTACTGTCGTACCCTCGGGGGGTTGTCCGGAACCTGATGAAGGGTCGGCCCCCTGAGGGGTCATTCGGAGCCTGATGAAGGGTCAGTCCCCTGAGGGGTCATCTGGAGCCTAATGGAGGGTCAACCCCCTGAGGGGTCATCTGAAACTCAATGAAAGGTCAGGCCCCTGAGGGGTCGTCCGGTGCCTGATGAAGGGTCGGCCTCCTGAGGGGTCGTCCAGAGCCTGATGAAGGGTCGGCCCTCCTGAGAGGTTATCCGGAGCCTGATGAAGGGTCAACCCCCTGAGGGGTTGTCTGGGCCTTATGAGGTGCAGGGCACCCTCGGCATGGCCAAGGGTATATACGGGTATATCAATAACCCCCAGTACTTAGCCCTAGATGATTCTGAGATGGCTGAGGGATAATGTTGCCTTTGAGACTAAGTGTATGGTCTGTTTGATGAGTGACACCTGTCAAGATGATGTGACAGCTGTCAAATTTTTATCCAAAGTCATTTTAGTTTTCTAGGCACGCCGGTTGCATGCTGCTTGGGGATTTGTGCCCCAATGATGTCCTCCTCGTGGGCTGTGCTTTGGCTTGGGTAATGGGACCACTCATTACTAAGGTATATAAGTAATTTTTGAAACCGTTCATTCTCTTCTTCTTCGCGCCTAAGCTCTCTCTCTCTCTCTCTAGATTTCCAACAAACAAACCTCCATTCCTTCAAATTTCAACATTTCAAGTTTGGCAGCCTCGCTCTTCCCTCTCAGGTAATCCCTATGCCCTAGCGTCCTCTTTTCCTTCATTTCTTGCTTGCTTTCTTATTTTAGGCTTGTAGGGTAGGATTTTCCTTAGGGTGTTTCATAACTTTTTCAGCGTCTTTTTCGGCGACTGGTTCTTGAGTGTTCTTGATTATAACGCTTGGTTTCTTTTGTTTCAATCCAAAAGTCCAGTTTGGTCAATTGGAAACTTGTTTGTAGTTAGCTTAGAAATTCATCCAAGTGTAGGGTCTCCTCCTTAATGCTTAGGAGGCTTTACAATTTAGCCGAGGAGTTCCCATTCTTTAGAGAGAAGCTCTTCATAGAGATTAGGCGAATAGAGGAAGAGGAGGAGAGGAGACGAGGGGCAGACCCTAATTGGGTACGACCCATTTTTCCCATTCCTCTTACCACAATAAGACCCTCGGAGTCTTGTGGGTCGTCTTATCGTCCAATCGAGAGTTATTCGAGTGAGATGGATGAGAGAGCGTCGTCGCCAATTGGCACTGGACCTTCTGGGAGAGGAGAGGCGTCTGACCTAAGCCCGGGCTGATAGGCCGAGGGTATGGTTATTTCCGAGGTTGTCCCTGTGTCAACTCTATCTCCACATGCCTTCCAGATGGCTTTTCCCTTAGGGCCTCTGCCAGGTGATGAGGCTGAGGCAGAGGGTGAGGGGACTGAGGATAATGAGGACACAGATAACCCAGTTGACACATCTCACGCCTCATCTTATATTTCCTCGGTCAGGGATCGTGACCTCCTTCTGTGGAGGCATGCATATGGTGTTACTCACATTATATCTATGAGGGTTCCCTCTGAATATGAGGGGGTCTTTGAGGGTGAAGAGGGAGAGATAGCGGTGTACGAACAGAAGTTCAAGGTAGGTGTCAGACTCCCTTTTCATCCTGCTGTCGTAGAGATTTTATCAGCCCTCGGTGTTGCCCCCTCTAAACATCCACCCAACTCTTGGAGGACGATCCTCGGTTATGTCTCCTTATGGAAAAATGCTTTCACTGATGATCCCTCGACCGACGTATTCTTGGCCTGTTACAATATCACCTCCTCGTCCAAACAGCCTGGGTATTATCACCTGCGAGCGAGGAAGTCTGACTAAAAACTTCTCCACGTGGCACAAACCTCCAACCACGATTGGAAGAAGAGATTCTTCTTTGTCTCAGGAGAATGGGAGTTTTCTACCAAGGCAAAACTTGTAGCTGATGGTCCGAGGGTCCCCAGAAGATGGTCTAACCCTTCAATGAAGGCCAGGTCAGACCCCAAACTTAGTTTAGAAGAGAAAGATATAGTTGACTATCTGAGAGGACGAGGGAGAGGGAGTGAACTTCCAAAGTTTGAAGATCTGATAACCCCTCGGTTCCTCAAGGAAGCCGGTCTGAGGGTAGGCCCCCTGAAAGAACTATGTGAGTTATATTATTTTTTTTGTTCTTTACTTTTTTTCAAGTGTTTCATCATTGCCTCTGCATTATTCTGACGTGTCATCCTCCTTTCAGGTCGTCCTACTGGTACATCGGACTATCTCTGGGAAAGGACTGCTCCCAGTTTGTTGTCAGGCTTAGCCAAGAAGAAAGGTAAGGAGCCTCAGAAAGCTCCGAGGAAGACGCAAACCACAGGGCTAACACCAGCTGAGCCGAACGTCGACAGATAGAAGACGAAAGAGACTGAGGTCCCCGTAGACCCTCGACCAGGATCACGGACGAGGGCAAGGGTTCAGGCGTCTGAGGGAACTTCCACTTCTTCTATCATGGGGGCCTTCTGGTCCCAGAACTTGGCACTTTTGAAGGCCGAGCCATCATCACTTATCGTAGACTTGAGGGCGGCTAAGGCATCAATGTTCTCCGCTCCCTCGAATGTCGACTACGAATTCTTGTCTAAGATGCCTTCGGCGAAGGTGTATGACTACGGTCTGCACGCCCCGGCTCAGGTACTTGTCTTTCTCAATTCCCTTAATTCCATTCTTTCACCAATTGTTTCCTCGACTTCTTAACAAGTTCTTTTTCATATGCAGTCTGTCTGTGCTTTTACCTCATCCACCAAGTGGATGGCGGAGAATCAGGAGAAATTTCATGAGGCTGAGAGGGCCATCCAACACATGGCTGATCTGCAGACCGACTTAGAGACTGCAAAGGCTAAGCTAGAGAGTGCCAGAACTAAACATGTAAGGATTTTGGATGACCTTATGAGGCAGCACGACGAAGACCTGAAGGCCAAAGACTTGCTCATTAAGGAGAAGGATAAAGCTTTGACCAACCTAGGGATTCAGCACAAGACCGATCTTGAGGCGGCTATCAAGAAGGCTGAGGCCGATGCTGTGGAGGCCTACAAACTCTCGGATGAATTTCAAGGCTTCGGCCTTGAATACTTGGAGAGGGGAATTAGGATGGCCTGTCGGTGGGTCGTCTTAAAGTACACTGACCGCCCCGCTCTAGAGGCGGTCCAACTGGACGACCCCTTAATTGCCGAGGCTCTAACCCAAGTGGAATAATAGGTGCACGTCGAGGGTGTCGGCATGTCTGAAGACCAACCAGTCGTGGTCGTTGAGGAGACCTCTCTTATTGATGTTAAGGCCCTTCCCTCTGATGTCACTCCATAGGGTGGTTGTTTGTAGCCTATACCCTCTTGATGTAATTAATATTTTGTACTCTACTTTGTAGAACACTTTGTAATATTTCATTTATATCATCATCTCTCTTGTTTTCTTCCATATTTGTCTTTTGTATGATTTGCATTGTGAATTTTTTATATTATCACTAACCCCTCCCACGTCTTTCTTGAGGACCATGGTGGGGTCATCCCCTCCATGGGACCTCATTATAGTCGAGGGTTATAATCACCAAATTACTAGTTTTAAACAAAGTTTTCCCTCGTCTTTCTTGAGGACCATGGTGGGGTCGTCCCCTCCATGGAACCTCATTATAGTCGAGGGTTATAATCACCAAATTAATGGTTTTAAACAAAGTTTTCCCTCATCTTTCTTGAGGGCCATGGTGGGGTCATCCCCTCCATGGGACCTCATTATAGCCGAGGGTTATAATCACCAAATTACTGGTTTTTAACAAAGTTTTCCCTCGTCTTTCTTGAGGGCCATGGTGGGGTCGTCCCCTCCATGGAACCTCATTACAGCCGAGGGTTATAATCACCAAATTAATGGTTTTTCCCTCGTCTTTCTTGAGGGCCATGGTGGGGTCGTCCCCTCCATGGGACCTCATTATAGCCGAGGGTTATAATCACCAAATTAATGGTTTCAAACAAAGTTTTCCCTCATCTTTCTTGAGGACCATGGTGGGGTCGTCCCCTCCATGGAACCTCATTATAGCCGAGGGTTATAATCACCAAATTAATGGTTTTAAACAAAGTTTTCCCTCGTCTTTCTTGAGGAACATGGTGGGGTCGTCCCCTCCATGGAACCTCATTATATCCTAGGGTTATAATCACCAAATTAATGGTTTTAAACAAAGTTTTCCCTCGTCTTTCTTGAGAGCCATGGTGGGGTCGTCCCCTCCATTGGACCTCATTATAGCCGAGGGTTATAATCACCAAATTACTGTTTTTAAAAAAAATTTCCCTCGTCTTTATTGAGGGCCATGGTGGGGTCGTCCCCTCCATGGAACCTCATTATAGTCGAGGGTTATAATCACCAAATTAATGGTTTTAAGCAAATTTTTCCCTCATCTTTCTTGAGGGCCATGGTGGGGTCGTCCCCTCCATGGGACCTCATTATAGCCGAGGGTTATAATCACCAAATTAATGGTTTTAAACAAATTTTTCCCTCATCTTTCTTGAGGATCATGGTGGGGTCGTCCCCTCCATGGAACCTCATTATAGCCGAGGGTTATAATCACCAAATTAATGGTTTTAAACAAAGTTTTCCCTCATCTTTCTTGAGGACCATGGTGGGGTCGTCCCCTCCATGGAACCTCATTATAGCCGAGGGTTATAATCACCAAATTAATGGTTTTAAACAACGTTTTCCCTCGTCTTTCTTGAGGACCATGGTGGGGTCATCCCCTCCATGGAACCTCATTATATTCGAGGGTTATAATCACAAAATTAATGGTTTTAAACAAAGTTTTCCCTCGTCTTTCTTGAGGACCATGGTGGGGTCTTCCCCTCCATGGAACCTCATCATAGCCTAGGGTTGTCCTTCGAAGATGTTTCCAAGCGTACTAGAACTGACAAACACAAGATGAGAAGAAACACTGATATTTCTCATTAATTTATCTAGTGTTCTATCGGAGAAACACCTCTTGCAAATGTCGTTCGATAAGACTTTACAAAACTACTGATAGTATTTCTTCAAATGATCTGCATTCCAAGGGTTGGAAAAGGTTTCCCCCTCTTGGTTTTCTAGTCTATAGGTCCCAGGGACGACTTCATCGATGAACCTATATGGGCCATTCCAATTTGGATGGAGCTTATTGGTTTCTGCCAAGCCTTTTTTAGGACCAAGTCCCCTACTGCAATTGGTCTCTTCTTAACTCTCTGATTGTAAAATCTTGCAGTCCTCTGCTGGTAGGCAGCTTGCCTTATCTTGGCGTCTTCCCTCCTTTCCTCAATCAGGTCTAAGTCGAGTATCCTTTCTTCTGTATTTCTCTGGGGGTCATACATTTGGACCCTATGAGTGGGAAACCCAATCTCGGTGGGGATGATGGCTTCTGAGCCATAAGCTAGCATGAATGGGGCCTCTCCGGTAGAGGTCCTCACTGTCGTCATGTATGCCCACAGCACGGCATATAACTCCTCGATCCATCTTCCTTTTGCCTCCTCAAGCCTCTTCTTGATTCCATCTAGGATTGTCCTATTTGTAACTTCTGTTTGCCCATTGTCCTGAGGTCGGCCCGGGGTAGGGAAAAATTGTTTGATACTCACCCTTTCACAGTACTTCTGTAAAAAAGTATTCTTGAACTGAGTCCCGTTATCTGAGATGAGGGTGTTGGGGAGACCATATCTGCATATATCATTTTTCTAGATGAATTGGAAGCTCTTCTGCTCTGTAATTATGACCATCGGTTCGGCCTCTACCCATTTTGAGAAATAATCAATCGCTACCATGAGGAAGCGATAGTTATTGACTGCTCTTGGTAAGGGTCCTACGAGGTCGATCCCCCACACTGCAAATGGCCATGGGGATGTAATGGAGGTAAGAGGTTTATTGGGTTGGTGAGGGATAGTGGCAAATCTCTGGCATTTATCGCACTTTTTTACATATGCCGCGACGTCTTTCCCCAAGGTCGACCACCAGTACCCTTGGGTGATCACCCTCTTCGCTAAGGACCTGCCCCCAATATGGCTTGGACATGATCCTTAGTGCATATCTTACAGAATGGATGGGACCTCATATGGGTGCACACACCTAAGTAAGGGGAGTAAAAATCCCTTTTTGTACAAGGTGTCCCCAATGACAGTGAACTTTGCATCCCTGTATCTCAACTTCTTCCTTTCTTGCCTTGCCTCTGGCATCTCCCCCTCTTTAATGTATCTGATTAGAGGGTCCATCCATGAAGCTTCCTGAGAAACATTTGGCAATTGCTAAGTGTTCCCTCAATGTCTTTAATAGTTGGCCGAAGCAAAATTTCCACCGGGACTGTCCTTCGAATATCCGTCCTAATCGCCGAGGCCAACCTAGCAAAGGCGTCAGCTTGACCATTTTCGAGCCTCGGTATCCTCTTCAACTTTACTTCTCTCAAGCTCTTCAGTAATGACCGCACCTTCTCAAGGTACCTAGCCATCCTCTCGTCCTTGGCCTCGTAGGCTCCTAGTATCTGATTCACTACTAGCCTCGAATCACTATGAACCAAAATCTGCCCGGCACTAAGAGATCTGGCCAAGGAGAGGCCTGCTATCAAGGCCTTATATTTGGCCTCATTATTGGAGGCCTTAAAGTTGAACCTCATGGCATACTCAATGTATGTGCCGTCAGGTGCTGATACTATTAATCCAGCTATGCTTCACTTTCGCAAGAGGACCCGTCGATGAAGAGACTCCACACGGTATGTTCTTCCGAGAAACTTCCCTCAGTGAGTGACCCCTGTCTGAAGATATATCTTCCCTCTTCATTTTCAACCACTTTCCTTCTAGCGGTGCTTGTCTCAGCCTTATCTACGGGGTTCTCCGTGAGCTCACCTTGTCGGGTATCTATCTTCCCAAGGCTCTCACCCTCAGCTTCATCATCTTCCCAAGTAAACTCGGCCACGAAGTCTACCAATGCTTGCCGCTTAATGGCCATCCTGGGTTGATACACAATGTCAAACTCCCCTAGCTCTATAGACTAGGCCATTAGCCTCCCTGATTTTTTAGGATTGTTCAAAACCTGCCTAAGAGGAGAGTCAGTGTGGACGACCATTATATGGGACTAGAAGTATGGCTTCATCTTTCTTGATGCATGGATCAAGGCATAGGACAACTTCTCCATCCTTGGATATCTTTTCTCTACCCCCTGGAGTGCCTTGCTGTTAAAATACACAGGATTTTGTACCCCTTTTTCATCTCTCACAATGGTTGCACTGATGGTTAACTCTGAGATGGCGAGGTACATATAAAGTCTTTCACCCTGCATGGGCCGTGACAACAGCAAGGGAGACCCCAGGTATGATTTTAACTCCTTGAAAGCCTCATCACACTCTTCACTCCATTCGAAGGCTATTTTGAAGAATGGTAGACACCTGTCTGTGGCCCTAGATATGAACCTGTTCAAGGCAGCAACTCTCCCTGTGAGTCTCTGAACGTCTTTAATGGACTTGGGGGTCTTCATCTCAATAAGGGCCTTTATCTTTTTAGGATTGCCCTCGATGCCTCTTTGGTTGATAATGAACCCCAAGAACTTCCCCGCTCCGACCCGAAAGACACACTTGGCTGGGTTGAGCTTCATCTGGTATTTGTCTATCGTATTAAAGGTCCTCTCCAGGTCTGCCACATGATCCTCTACCTTCAAACTCTTAGTCAGAATGTCATCTACATAGACCTCCATAGACTTCCCAATTTGGTCTTCGAACATTTTATTTACGAGGCGCTGATACGTTGCCCCCACATTTTTTAGGCCAAAGGGCATTACCCTATAACAGTATGTCCCCTTTTCATTAATGAAGGTTGTCTTCTCCACGTCTTCAGGGTGCATGAAGATCTGGTTATACCCTGAATAGGCATCCATAAAGCTCATGAGCTCATGGACTATGGTAGCATCTACCATCTGGTCAATGAGGGGGAGAGGGAAGCTATCTTTGGGACAGTGCTTGTTGAGGTCGGTGAAGTCCACACACATTCTCCACTTCCCGTTGTCCTTTGGGACAATGACTGCATTGGACAGCCATTCAAGGTAGATGACCTCTCTGATAAATTCAGCATCTTCTAACTTTTTGACCTCATCCTTATGGCCTCATACTTTTCTCTAGAGTAAATTCTCCTCTTCTCCTTTATCGTTTTTGCTCCCTCTACCACATTGAGCTTGTGGCGCATGATTTCAGGGTCGATCCCCGACATATCTACATGACTCCAAGCAAAGATGCTTTGTCTTCTCCTCAACAGTTTAATGAGGTCTTCCTTGACATTGGGCTTCAGAGACTTTCTGACTTGGATGGTTTTTTTCGGGTCATCCTCATCGAGGATGATGGATTCTACCTCTTACGCGGCCTCTCCTTTCTTTAGCTTTATCTCATCCCTGGGGTCTACGGTATCAATATTGTAAGTGGTTGAATCCCTCTTGTGTGCCTCCCTTTCTTCAGCGGAGTTGTAATAACATTCTCGCGCTGTCGTCTGGTCTCCCTGAACTTCCCTCACCCCGTAAGGGGTAGGAAATTTAACCATCTGATGGACCGTAGATGGCACAACTTCAAACCCCTTGAGGGCCACACGCCCCAGTATGATGTTGCTGGCTGAGAACACCTGTTCATCCATCATAAAGAAGTTGACCTTCTTGGTAAGCCATCTCGGCCACTCGTCCCCCATCCTGACATCGTCTTCATACACTCCAAGGGGATTAACCTTTTCCCCGTTGAACCCAATCAATAGATGATGGTATGGGACGAGTCTAGCATGGTTGAGGCCTAAGGCTTTGAAGCACGGCTAAAACATTACATCTGTAGAACTTCCCCCATCGACCAATATCCTCGGCACCTCACACCCGTGCACCCTAGTTGTGATGACGAGTGGGTCTTCGTGTGGGGCTAAGAGGCCTTTGAAGTCCATTCTTGAGAACCGCACTATCAGAGTGTCCGTTTCGACCTTCTTCCTCTTTTCTGACTTGACCTCCTGAGAGGTTGAGTGTACCATCTTCATTATTGCCTTGGCCTCAGCCACATGGGCCTTCCTATCAGCAGCCTCAGACCCTCCTCCTGCTAGACCCCCTGAGATCATTCCCACTCCAAGCGAGATTATATTGAGCCTCTTGACAGGGCCTTGGTCATCTCTCAGCGGAAGGTCAGGGTCATCCTCATCGTTAGAAGGGTCGTCCTCTCTTTTTTAGGACCTTATTTACATGCATCACCTCGCTTCTTCCTGGGGTCATCCCATCGGCCCCTCTCAAAGGCACCTCTGTCGACGTACTTTCTGAGCTTCCCTTCTTTCAACATCTTTTCAATCTCATCTTTCAGAGAGAAACATTTTTCTGTCACGTGGCCATGGTCTTGGTGAAATTCACACCACATGTTCTTGTTCCTCTTGTTAGGGGATGCCTTCAACTTCTCAGGCCACTTCAGGAATCGGTCACTCTTTATCTCATTGAGAATTTATTCACAGCAGACTGTTAGAGGGGTGTAACCAGCGAACTTGTCATCCATAGACCTTTTCTTCCCCTCTTTGTTCTTCTTAGGGTATTTACCCCCACTAGTGCCTCATTTTTCATCTTCGTATTTTGCGGCAATCGCCTCTTTAGGGTTCATCACCTTTCCTGCTGTTGACAGTAATTCAGCCATCGTTCTCAAAGGGTCTTTAGCAAGCTTCCATAATAGCTTCCCCTTTTGGAGTCCTCCAATCAGGGCTATCATAGCTATGCTCTCCTCATAGTCTTCCACCTCCAGCTTCTCTTTATTGAATCTGTCTATATAGTCCCTCAGACTCTCATTCTTCCCCTACTTAACATAGAGCAGGTGGGTGGTCTTCTTCTGTGGCCTCATCCCAAAGCAAAAGTTATGGATGAACTGGTCTGCCAACTGCTTAAAGTTTTCAATGGAATTTTTTGGAAGAGACGTGTACCAGACATGTGCAGCCCTAGTCAGGGTACCAGAGAAGGCACGACACCTCATCTAATCTGAGATAGAGTATATGTCTGCTGCAGTTTAATACATCTCAACATGGTGGATAGGTTTGGTACTCCCGTCATATCTTGGGGTGACCACAGGTGGCTTGAACTTTGATGGCGTAGGGAAGTTGACTATCTTTGCCACAAAGGGTGAGCTTATGGTGTATCCCCTCTGAAGAGGGTCGCGGATTTTCAGTATATCATCGATCTTATCCTCCAGCCGCTGTATTGAGTCATTCTAAGGCCTCGTAGGGTCGGCTTGGCCAATGTTATCCCCTGCCACTTCTTTGAGATGGACTGAGGGTTCTGTCGCGGCTGGCCTGTGTCAGCTGTTTACCTCCCCCTAACCTTCGTCCCCCATGGGGTCAGCCATCATCCACCTCCCTTCTGGACCCCGCAGCACTCCTTGATCTAGATAATTTTTCTCTCAGGTCATTCACTGGGGCCAACCTCTCAAAGGCCGATCCCCTGCTCAGGCGATCGAAAGCAGAGCCTCTCGGGCGATCGTCAGGATTCTGCCTTCCACACTTCCCTCTGCTCTCCTGGAGAGGTCGTACGGTATTGTTAGAGACCTCATATGGTTCCAAGCATTCTATAGGGGCTTCCTCCCCCTCCAGATCATCATACCTGTCTTTAGGTCAAGGGTTTCCTTACCTCCCCAGGCGTAGACGTCGGGGGCCAGCAACATCCCTACGCCACTAAGGGGGTGGCAGGTCTTTGCGTGGTGCCTGGGATGGTCCCTGGCCTCATGCTGTCTTGGAGCTGCTACCGGAGTAATCATCTCAGGTGAGACCCCTGGTGGTCTTAGCATGTTCTGGCTCAGAGATGTGAATTGCTCCTGCTTAATCCGCTGGCTCACTACCAGAGACTTCAAGGCTACCGCCACATCAGCCATCTCAGACTGAGGTGGTAGCTGACTGGAACTAGGTCCTCCTCCGTCATCCGGTGGAGGGAGTGGTGGTGGTGGCATCTCCAGTGCCATGTGTTTGAGCAGTGAATAGCTGAACTGGAAAAAAAACTGGTGAGCTTGATAACCTTAGTGGGTCTCTTTCAATGGTGAAACATCTCCTCTCAGGGGTAGAACTGGTTCACCACCAGAGTGCCCAGCGAGGTCAAGGTGTACGAAGGAAGAGATGTCTTCTCTTCCCACAGACGATGCCAAACTGATGATGCTGAAATCTAGCACCACCGGATAAGTGATGATGAGCTCAAACATTAGTAACCATGGCAGCCATAGAGATGTAAGTGTATAAGTGTGTAGAAGGAGATGAGTATAAGAGGAATAAGACAATGATGTATAGTGGTTCAGCCAATTAGTCATACATCCACTATGAGTGTGTGATCCACTAAGTATGGTCACTAATGGCCTTGGATACAATGCACATAATCTCACTTTCTCTCTCTACTGTGTGTACAAGCAGAGTTTTTGCTAGGGTCACAATTATCGATTGATCTCCCCTGTAGGGTTGTAGGTGACAAGTATATATAGGTCTTGGGGGGTGTAGTGTACCCCCCAAGTATGCATGGTGCATGTGAATGATGATCTAGCCAATACCCTCTTGACACCTGTAGATGCCAAATGATGACATAATATTCCCTCACATGAGGGTGTGATTTTGTTATAACGGTCTCCCATGTGCCATGTGAGCTTCACGCGTCTCCCAAACCACGCGCTGTGATGATGTCACCCTCGGCCTTTGATATGAGGTCGAGGTCAAAGTTCCTTTCGGCAATGAGGCTGGCCTAATTTGGGCCTCGTACTATCGTACCCTCGGGGGGTCGTCCGGAACCTGATGAAGGGTCGATCCCCTGAGGGGTCGTCCGGAGCCTGATGGAGGGTTGGCCCCCTGAGGGGTCATCCAGAACCCGATGAAGGGTCGGTCCCCTAAGGGGTCATCCGGAGCCTGATGAAGGGTCATCCCCCTGTGGGGTCGTCCAGAGCCTGATGAAGGGTCGGCCCTCCTGAGGGGTTGTCCGGAGCCTGATGAAGGGTCGACCCCCTGAAGGGTGGTCTGGGCCTTATGAGGCGCAAGGCGCCCTCGGCATGGCCGAGGGTATATATGGGTATATCATTAGCCATCCCAGCACCAGTCCAGTAGGGGAAATTATAGTACGGACATGTTTATAATGTCCACCAGCCATTAGCACTGCAGGAAACACCCACGATAGAGGGTATGTTTCCAATTCATGGCATTATGGGGTGTGTTTTATTTAATACTGGGGTGTCACACTATTTTATAGCTACTAGCTTCTCACGGGCCACGGGGTTATTAGAAACGGCAGAGATTACAATGACATGCGTATATTCACCCCTGAAAAATGGGTCCTTAATTCTCTTTCTATGTCGGGGAGTAGGTATTGAGATTGGTAATTTTATTTTACCTGTGAACATGCCAGTTTTAGATAGTCATGAGCACGACGCCATTATTGTCATAGATTAGCTCGCAGCTTATAGAGCCATGATAGATTGTTTTGGTAGGAGTATTATCTTTGCCATTCCTGGTCAGGAGATGTTTTTGGTGGCGATGCCTGACCCAGAGGGAGCATATTTCACCCATTTGTATTACATAGAGAAGGAGACCTCTAAGGAGATTATGATTCTCTTGGATTCTATTCCATTTGTTCATGAGTTTTCGGATGTATTCCAGGAGATAACGGGCCCGCCTCCCAGTTGATAGAAAGGTTTTATAATAGACTTGATGTCGGGCAATCAGCCGATAGAATGTGCATCGCACTGTATGGCTCCAGCGAAGATGGGGGAGTTACAGGATTAGATAGAGTATCTATTAGGATAGGGATTCATTCGTAGAAGCACCTCACCTTGGGAAGATCCGGTGTTGTTTGTGAAAAAGAAAGATGGTTCCCTGAGGTTATGCATGGACTATCGGGAGTTGAACAAGGTTGTTATACAGAATAAATATTCGTTACCCCGAATCGATGATCTGTTTGACCAGTTGAGAGGAGTAGCCTTCTTTTTGAAGATAGATTTGATATCGAGATACCATCAGTTACGGATTAGGGAGCAAGATGTGTCGAAGATTACTTTCTTGACGAGATATGGGTCCTGTGAGTTAACAGTCATGCCGTTTGGGCTAACAAATGCTCTCGTTGTATTCACGGACGTGATGAACCGAGTGTTCAGAGAGTTCTTGTATGAGTTTGTCATCATCTTCATAGATGACATCCTAATTTATTCATAGACTGAGGAGGAGCATGTAGAGAACTTGATACAGTTTCTTCATACTCTACGAGAGCATAAGTTGTATGCTAAGTACGAGAAGTGTGGATTTTAGTTACGGGAGGTATAGTTTTTGGGGCATGTTGTGTCAGAATTAGGGATATCAATTGACCTGAGCAAAGTGTCATCAATGAGGGAGTGGGGATAGCCCATGACACCGACAGAGATGCATAGTTTCTTGGGGTTAGCCGGGTACTACACGCGATTCATTTGAAGCTTTTTGAAGATAGCGGTTCCATTAACGAATCTGACTCCCAAATGAGTAGTGTTCATATGGGATGATGTTTGTCAATTGGCTTTTGATGAGCTGAAGGATAAGATGACTTCGGTGCATTTCTTGCTTTACCCAGACCGGGAGTGGAGTACTTGGTGTATACTGACACCTCTTTATAGGGACTCGGTGGATCACTTCAATAGGAGGAGCAGGCTATAGCTTTTGCCTCTCGCAAGCTTAAGCCTCACGAAAGTAATTACCCCACCCATGACCTGGAGCTACCAGCAGTCGTGCTTGTATTGTGGATTTGGAGGCATTAATTTTTGGGGAGAAGTTCTCTTATTCACAGACCAAAAGTCACTACAATACTTGTTCACTCAACGAGAGTCGAACATGCTTCAGAGCTGGTGGCTGGAGTTTGTGAAAGACTACAAGTTTGAGATTTAGTACCATCCGGGGAAGGCTAACGTGGTTGCTAATGCATTAAGCCATAGGCCGATAGGTGAGGTAGCAGAAGTATGGAAAGTAAAGTGGAAAGAGTTGGGACACTAGGACGTGGTAGCCCATTCCTTTATATCCATTATGACAGTCACACCCAGGATTGTTACAAGGGTAATACAAGCCCAAACAGCGGATATGTTTTGTCAGGATCAAATTATACGGCTCTTAGCTGAGGGTGCTGAGTCCTATTTAGTGGGTTCTGATGGAGGTTTGAGGTTTAATGCGATATTGATGGTCCCGAAGGGATATAATTTATGTCATCCAGTGATGACACAGTCGCACGGGTCTAGATTTATGGTACATCTCGGAGGGGATAAAATGTACCAAGATATGAGGCAGCAGTAGTGGTGGAGTTGGATGAAGAAGGACATTGCGGATTTCATGTCCAAGTGCACCACATGTCGATGGAAAAGGTGGACCACCAGAGACCGCCAGGGTTACTTCATCCGTTGGAGATACCTACGTGGAAATGGGAAAGCATTTCCATGGATTTCATTACTGGGCTGTCTACATCGCAGCGGGGTCGCAATTCTAAATAGGTTATAGTGGATTAATTGACCAAGGTAGCTCATTTTCTGCTAGTGCGGACAGGCTACACCACGGACTAGTATGCACAGTTATTTATTGTTGAGATAGTTAGGCTACATGGGGTTCCCCTGGATATTGTGTCTGAGAGAGACAAGATTTTTGTGTCGCGCTTCTGAGAGAGCTTTCAGGAGGCCATGGGTACAGAGTTGAGATTGAGTTCAGCTTATCACCCACAGATGGATGGATGGACAGAACCTACCAATCAGATGCTGGAGGATATGCTACGCATTTGTGTCCTTGATTTTGGAGGGCGTTAGGATCCGTATCTTCCACTAGTGGAGTTCGCTTATAATAACTCATATCACTTCACGATCGGCATGGCCCCATTTTAGGCTTTGTATATCATACCTTTCCGTTCTCCCGCTTGTTGGATAGAGGTGGGGGAAAACAAGTTTCTAGTACCAGAGATGAATCAGGAGACGTCTGCTAATATTAATCTAATTAGGAGTCACATTCGGGTGGCTCAGGACCGGTAGAAAAGCTACATCGATGAAAAATGGTCCTTTCGAGAGTTTAGTGTAGAGGACCAAGTATTATTCCGTATGTCTCCTATGAAAAGAGTAATGAGATTCGGGAAGAAGGGGAAGTTGGCTCTGAGGTACGTAGGACCATTTCCTATTATCAAGAGGACAGGTCCGATGGCATACAGATTGGGGTTACCAGAGGACTTGCATTGTATTCATGATGTATTACATATCTTGTCGTTGAGATGATATCTTTAGGGTGATATGGCCCACACTCACATCGCGATAGAAAAGATTGATTTACAGCCCAACAGTTCTTATGAGGAGAGACCAGTGGTTATCCTAGACCATAGCGAAGAGGAAACTGAGTTCGAAGGTAGTCCCACTTGTACGGGTCCAGTGGGAGAATCATAACGTAGAAGAGTCCACTTGGGAGGGCGAGGTAGATATGCGCGAAAAATACCCAAATTTATTTTTACCAGGTACGCATTATTTTCCAAATTTCAGGACGAAATTCCGTTATTATGGACGGAAGTAAGTAATACCCCGTATTTTTATGGCTTTTAAATTTGGGATCGATTAAATTTAATTGAGATAAATTGCTTTAATATTAATCCAGAAATTTATTTTAAATATTTACTAGCATGACAAGAGTTAGAAATTATTGGGAATTTGATGAATAGTACTTAATGAGTAAAGTAATATGTAGAATTGAATTTATTAAAATTGTCATGAGTGAATAATGTATAATTATGAAAATTAAGTCGGGATGCGCCTGTTTTGTGTCGGGACTAAATTATCATAATAAAAAGTGAATAAATTATAAGTCTCCCTTATGGCCATTTTGAGTGCACCAACGTGTCCAAAAGGGTCGTTATAGTCAGGCAAGTGTACCCGGGGGTTTAGTTTGGGTCACGGGACGTTTTTAAGCCTAACTGGCAACCAGGGAGGGCGATTTAATCATTTTCCAAATTAGGCCTTAGATAATGACGAAAAATAGGAATTAAAATGAGATGTTAGGAGAGTCTTCTAGGGTTAATATTCTCATAAGATTAGAAGGGCAGTGAGAGGAAGAGAGGAAAAATCCTTTCAAGAATTTAAGGGCAAGAACTAACCGGATTGCACCATTGCCCCCACCTAACTGCAAATCGGAGCGAGGGTATCAAGTCTATACATGTCAAATTAGAGGAATCACACCTATGATCTTAAGGCAATAATCTATCTTGCTAATTCCTAGTTGATATAACACCCATGTTAGAATAGGATTAAGAATACATGCTTTTATTGAAGAATTGTATAATTTAGAAGATTCAAATCGTATGTTTTTGGAGTAATTCATGAAATTCGGAAGTCTTGTCATATGTAGAGGATTACCCACGAAATTGTAATGGTTTAATAGAAAGAAATCTGGAATAACAATGAGAATTTTGGAAATTAATACAAAACTAGGGTTTTTGATAATTCTGCTGAATTGGCCCCTTTAATTCGATGTCATTGATGAATTCGTATATTCTTTACGTAGGAAATCATGTAGATAGGTGTATATAATCAGTGGTTTAATTGTTTGGGAGTTTGGGATGAATTAAGCACGATTTAGAGGTTAAAATGTGATGAAACCCGTAGATTGGATTAGCATAACTTGGTCAAAAACTGCTCGATCGATCGATCCACTCAAGAATGTCGATCGATCGACCCCTCTTGGAAACTGAATGTTTTTCCTATTTTTGTTTAATTCAGATAAAATGCGTAGGAGCCCTTGAATATCATTTAAAGAGCATAATGGGTCATGAAGAGGACCAGTAGGGTCTACGTGGGTTCAATTGAATAGGATTTTATATGGGAAGTAACCGTAGGATAACGGGGGTATGACACATATTGGAAATCGTGCGTACGTTAACTAAGGAATTGAGAGATTCATGAAGGACTTAGACCAGTATGTTAGTGATGGTGTACCTACTGAATTTCCTTTTAGGGGGAGATAATACTTCCAAGGGTGAGAAGTAATTATCAAATGATAATAATTGAGGATAAAAAGAAATGGGTTAATTAGGCATAGGAATTGGGGTGAATTATGCTACGTACGATTAAAAATATTATTATGGGTCGTGGGCGAACCTAATTGAAAAACATGAATATTTATATATGACCGAGTGCATATATATAAATATATATTATACTACGTACGATAAAAATATTATTATGGGTCGTGGGCGAACCGAATTAAAAAATGTGAATATTTATGTATGACCGAGTGCATGTATATATATATATATATATATATATATATATATATATATTATATTTGTGTATAATCATACCCGCGCTACTTGTTACCACGGAGGTTGCCGCATCGGGACAGTCTTATCTCGATGGTATCTTTATGGGGGATATTGACTTGTACCATAGAACATAGGATTTCTTGGTACACACTATTTGAGAATGATAATCAGACGGTCCTAAGAGACATGAGGGGTATGTGATGACCTCTTCATAAATAATATGGTTCGGTAAGCATGAACTGTCGCAGACTATCTAAATGTGATGTAGTCTTCAAATCTCGAAGCTCGTTAAGAAAACCTACTCCCACGAAAATTGACAAATACGCAATGAAGTATGGAGGAACAAATGATATAAATCATAACTAAACATGTGAGAAAAATATTATGATACTAATTTGTATACAATTATAAAACTCATAAAAATTCCACATACATCACAGACATTTCTCCCCCTTTTTGTCTCGAATAGACAATTCGGTGAAAAGATAAACTACCTAGCTTGAAATATACCAATATGTGGCATATCTATGTAAACATAGGCAACCAACTAATTATGATGAATAATATCAAATCCGTAGCTAGCAAGCAATCAAAAAACACAATATGAATCAACAATCTAAGTAGGTGTGACTAAACGACCCTATGTAATAAACGATGTGATCATGTGAATCTTCATATAAACGATCAGTTCAGAAGAAACCCAGTTTCAAAATGTCAACAATATGCAACAGGGCACTAAAATAAAAAGGACCAAAAAATGAAACAGGTCACTCAAACGAAACTTCTTATCGGTCGAATGAGAAGGCTTATCGTTAGAATGACAGCTTCATGCGACACATATAGGTCGATCGAACGAAATCGATTCTCGCTTGAACGAGAAGGTGAAACTTTCCCAGAATGCCCACAAAATCAAACAGTTTTGCCCACTAAGAAAATTTCCATAAAAAAGTACTAGGAAGGGCCTGACAGATCCAAAACAATTCCTTTTCAGTAGCTAAGACAGAAACTCAGCCAAAATACAAAGTAAGTTACATGCTAACATAGTACAATGTGCTCAAACAGGAACATAGAATGTATGGGTGTGAACTATAACAAATGAATCACAATTCCAACACATCGATACGATCAAGAATCTCTAATTGATAGCGACAAATCATCAAACATTATTTTAGCCATATGTGACAATTAAAGTGTGATCTTAATAAACTTAAAACGCACACATATCCGAAATTTTGACGCTTCTACGAACAATAGCGTCATGACACGATTTTTCAACGTTAGGATTTATGGTGCAATCCCGTTTAAATTTTCTCCAAAAAAAAATTCCCTCATATATCAAATTCTTTTTTGGTTTCTAAGATTCTCAACTTAGAGAAAAACCTATTGTCCTGAGTATATGATATGGCATTTGCCTTTTCTTTTGGGCTCTTTTAAACGGTGGCTTTTACGACGAGTCAATTTTACACTCTCGTATCCCTTTCCCATGAACACTCATCATTTTTAATTTTAATCCTCACTTTTAAATTAAATAAAGTCCAATTAAGAATCATAGCTTTATTATTTTACCAAAAAAATTGCATAATATTTCCTTTTTACCAAAATTAAACATATGGAACTTGTAAGATTTAATTTCCAATTTAACTAACCAAATAAATTTATAAATAATTAGAAAATTATAGTTTAGTTGCTACTTAAAAAATTCAAAAAAATTCACCTAATTTCATATTTAATTATTCAAAATTCTTAAATATCAATAATTATTTATTTATTTATTTATTTATTTAATTAAATCCTTCAAAATTATAGGGTATTATAATCTTCCCCCTAATAAAAATAATTTTGTCCTCGGATTTCAAAAATAACAACTTATATACATGAGTCAAAATAGATGTGATAATTGTTACCTAATCAAATCCTTGTGCTCCTAGGTGGACTCATCCTCATTATCGTGGTTCCATTGCATGCGTACTAATCGTATCTCTTTGGAACACAAATTTTGAATCCTCCAATGTTGATGGGCTCCTCACTATAGGATGCTTCTAAGTCTAACTTGATCTCATGCAAATTAATATGTTGATATGCATCCCTAGGGTGTAAAAATTGATGAAGTGAAAATAACTAAAATATGTTATGCACCCGATCTAAGTGGTCTCGAAGTATTAGACAATGCGTAAACCTCCCCACCTTCTCTAAAATCATGAATAGTCCAATATAAAGCGGAGACAATTTACTTCTCTTTCCAAATATCATCACCCCTTTCATAAAAAAAATGAACTAAAACGTGATCACCTACCTCAAACTCCATGGGATTTCTATTCTTATATGCATAACTCATCTTATGTTTGTCCTAAATGACTTTAATTCTCGTCCTAATCAACTTGATCTTTTTATTCGTCTCTTGGATGCACTCTGGTCCCAAATGTCTACCCTTGTCGGGGTCCAACCAACATACTGGTAATCAAATTGGTCTTTCATAAAGTTCTTAATAAGAGGCTATGGAAATGGACTTCTGATAATGGTTATTGCATGAGAAACCCACCAATAACAACTTCCCTTGAAGTCTATTACAAATATCTGTAGCATATCCTCTTATTCATGATTGACCTTATTAGTATGGCCATTAGTCTATGAATGGTATGCAGGGTTGAGGTGAAGCTTAATCTCCATGGCATACTAGAAAATGTCCCAAAACTGTGCCACAAATGTTGGTCCCCAATCTTAAACGATCGATCATAGAACCGCATGAAAATGGACAATCTCAGCAACATAGAAATGTGCAAGTTTCTCAATCAAATAATCAGCACAAACAGCCTAAATATGTGCTACCTTTATAAGGTGGTTGAAGAATGCCCAAATAGAATCATGATGGTGAGGTATCAAATATATCCCCGTTATGAAATCCATCGAGATTCCACCCCACTTCCACTTGATAATGGGTAGAGACTAAAGCTACTAGATGGCTTCTAATGGTACAGCTTCACCATTTGAAAAATAGTGAATCTAGATACAAAATCGATCATATCTCTCTTCGTACCAGCCCACCAATACTTTTGCTTCATGTCCTCGTGCATTTTATCCCCACCTGGATGTACTATAAAATGTGAACCATGCGTCTCCTCCATAATTGCTCATCTTTACTCCCTGTCTCAGGGTACCACCATCCAAACCTTGTAACATAACTCTCCATCAAATCCCACTAAAAAAGGTTCACCGATAGCAAGAAGATTTGTCACCTTCTCCTTACACATCAATTCATGTGAATGCCCTCTGATCACCCGTATCACAATCTCTGGAGTTTCTGTGAGCATACCCATAAAGACTTTAGTCAAATCACTAATCATCTAAATTAAACCCCACTCAGTCAACTGAAGAGTTAATAGGCTATTACAGGGTAGTCAGCTCAATGCGTCTGCCACCATATTAGCCTTCCACGGGTGGTACTGGATCTTGATGAAATCAAACTATCTCCGTTACCTCATATTCATATATATCTGTGTAAATAGATACTATTTTGGTCACTAAATAGTCTAATCTTCTCACTCTAATGAAAATGCCTCCATGCATGCAACATAAATACTATGAACACCAAATCCAAGTTGTGCGTCGGATAGTGAACCTCATGTGGATTAAAATTCCTATAGCTATAGGAAATAGGCCTATCCTCCTACATCAATACCCCACTTAACCCCTATAGAGACGCATCGGTGTAGACCAAAAATTTAACTCCACCCTTAGGCAAGTCAAGAACTAGCACATAAGTCAATTTCTCCTTGAGAGTGTTGAATGTGTGCTCACAATTCACACTCTAAAAGAATAGTATGCCCTTATTTGTCAACTCGGTCATTGGACAAGCTATATTTAATAAACCACAGATGGATCTCCTATAATAACCAACCAAACCTAAAAAGTTACAAACCTCAGTAGGTGTCGTGGGTTGTCCCCACTCTAACACGTCTCACACCTTACTCGAATACACTAAAATTTCCTTCTTTGACATAGAATGCCCTAAAAATATCACTGTTGTCTTCTAAATTTAGTACATAGAGAACTTTGCATAAAGCTTATGCCCTCGCAATATTTCTAATTCAATTCGGTAATGTCAGTCGTGCTCCTCCTCTATCCATGAATGGATTAGAAGTTCATCAATAAAGACTATGATGAAGTGGGCTAAGTATGGTCAAAACAAACAGTCATTAAGTCCATGAATACTATTAGGGCATTAGTCAACCCAAACGGCATCACTCAAAACTCGTAAGACCTATAACGAGGGAAGAGAGTTATCTCAGGCACCTTAACTTGTAATAACCAGGTCGTAAATCAATATTTAAAAAGAATAAATCTCCCTTAAAGTGGTAAAAAAATATCATTATTCATCAGTAGTGGATACTTATTCAACTCATGGAAGTCGATACACGGTCTCAAAGACCCATATTGCCTCTTTATAAACAACACTGGTGAACCCCTAATGTGAAGTACTATGATGGATAAGCCCCTTCTCTAACAACTCGTCAATTTGTTCTTTAATCTCCTTCATCTCCATATGGGACATACGGTATGGTGCTCTAGTGACTGCCTTAGTGTCAGGTGAAAAATCTATCATAAAGATACTCTCCCTAATAGGTGGGAAACCCGATATCTTATCAAAGACATTGGTGAATTTCTAAACTACTGGAATTATATCTAAGGACATTGTGGTATCCTCCTAGATCTCCTCATTAATAAAATAGAAGTGAGTAGTAGGCCCACACTCAAGTTTATCTCTTTACAATCTGAGACACGTATGTAACAACCAATCCATCCCTAAAATCACAGCGTATGTGTGAGTATCTAAAACCAATCAAATCTCTATGAACTGTAGCCTACCTCATCACAAGTCCCGGTAATAAGAGTGGATACACTTAATAGAGTAGTTATGGATAAAACCCTACTGTAAGGACTCGGAATCATCCTAGATAGACCCAAAAAGTATTGTGCAATAAAATAGTGTTATCCCCTATATAAAATAAAAAATTAGCTAAGGTACCATGAAAAGAGAACGTACCATCAACTACAAGAATAGGAGCCTGGTCAACCCTAGGTCCCATTTGATAGTCCCTATCATACAGTAACTATGGCTGAGATGATGCGGTTAGTGTAGAAAGTACTGAGGATTCCCGCTGCCTTAGAGGTGGGAATATTGGCACATATTGCTGATGATAATTAGTCCTAAAGCCCTTCTTCCACTAGCCCTGACTATATTGTCCCTGACCAAGTTGGACCTACTAGTCTGGCTTGCCCCCATATCGACAATAAATTCATAAAGTTTTCCAATCCATACTCTTTTTTTTACATTTGACTTAGAAGGGAAATCCTAAATTACATATCCAAAATGAATCCAAAACATGGAAATTCAATTGAGAATTAGATTCATTTTTTCAAGGCAATTTTATTAAGAACATCCAAGTTTCAAATACATCGATTAAACTAAATCAATTTATCATATGAATTCCTCATTGAGTGCATTCATTTGTTTATAAAAACATGAGTTATTAAGGTGTAATAAACATAAGAAAAATAACACCAAATTGTCTTTCCATGATTTTCATAATTTATAAAAACATATTTAGGTAGAAATTATCATTTATATAATGATAGGAGAGAGTAGATTTATCTCTTCTCAATTGAATAAAAACCCCAAATGGAGGTAGGAAATTTTTTATAATAATCCTTCTAAAAATTCTCCTCGGTTGATGAAAAGAATATTCCAAAGGTGTAGAATAAATTCCCCTTGAAAATAGTTGAATTGGCTCTCCAATTGCAGCTTAGAATTGCACCAATTTTGTTCCAAAATATTTTTCGAAAAAATTAAAATTCTTGATTTTAATTATATGATCCAATTTTAAGATTGTAAAAATATATTTTATGTTGGATTTAGGTTTGGGATTTACGTTGAATCATAGGTTTATGAAATGAAACAATATGGTTTTTACAGGGTTTAGAAGTAGAGAATTGAGAGAAAAAGAAGAGGTTAAAGTGTATAAAACAACATCAAAATAATAATTGAGCCCCCCTTTTAAAAGGATCACAGGCACCGCCTCCTAACCCACTACTATAGCAGTATCCTTCCCCTACTATAACAGTTTGACTCCCGCTATAGAGATTCAGTTGGGCCGCTATAGCGGTCCCCCAACAATGGTCATCAACTTTTGTTTTTAATCTTTAGTGAAAAAAAATCCTTATTTTTATTCCCTTAATTGTTCTTTAATATAAAATTTTCTACAAGCAAGTAATTAATTACTTTATTTTCCTAATATTTCTACTATAATTACCCTTAAATTAATCATCCATTCAAATATCTAAAAATAACAAATAAATTTTTTTTTAAAAATAAATTCTAATTAAGCATAATAGCTTTATTCTTTTACCAAATAAATTCCATAAAATGTTCTTGTTACCTCAATTAAACATATAAACTTTTTAGATTTAATTTCCAATTAAACTAACCAAAGAAATTCATAAATAAATAAAAAATTAAGTTTAGTTTCCACTTAAATAGTTCATAAAAATTCTCCCAATTTCATATTTAATTGTTTAAAATTCTTCCAAATTTCCATAGTAAATTAATTATTTAATTTATTAAATCCTTCAAAATTTTGGGATATTACTGAGGGTGTCGGCAGAAGCTTCGTCCCAACTTCGCAAATCTCATGGAAAAGGTTCCATAACTGGAACGAAACTTCACTAATTTCCATGATACTTTCCCCATCACCAAACCCTTTGAAAATAAGTATTTTAACTAGTAAAAACTTTTACATGCCCTCACAAGTTCACCAAAGACATCAATTAATGAAATATTTTAAAATAACCTAATTATTATAACCAAATCGAATCTATGAAGAAATTTAACTATGGAAAAACCATTGTAGCGGATTCATTAAGATAAAACAATATTCATATAACCATTACGAAAGGGATATATTCATTAGAACCATATTAGTACGATCCCACATAGAACTTTGTATATTCCTATAACAAGCAAAACTAGGGTTTCACGATGGACAACATAGACCTTTCTAAAAGATGATCAAACCATAATTGGGGCTCTAATACCAATTGCTAGGGATTAGCATAGTAAAAAAAAACTTTTTTGTCATAAGAACTTCAATTGATGACAATTTAGAAAGTAAACACAAATAACTAGATTCAAAAATGAATTACA
The DNA here is from genome assembly GCA_949130495.1 of Sambucus nigra. Lineage (NCBI taxonomy): Eukaryota > Viridiplantae > Streptophyta > Magnoliopsida > Dipsacales > Adoxaceae > Sambucus > Sambucus nigra. Next base: position 281,406,337 of record OX422209.1, read on the forward strand.
GGTTCTAATTACGATACTTTTACGAATCTTATAGATGATCCAGATAAGTAGAAATATTTAATAAAGAAGATCGTGGGATGTCTTTCTTTTTCCTCCAAATCCTTCCTAGCATGCCAGGAATTTCTTTAATCTTCTAGTATATCATCCCCTCCCTAAAGTAATCCTTATGGCGGGCACTCATGGAGATGAAAACTTGGTAAAATATGAGGAAAATCTCTCTCTCTCTCTCTCTCTCTCTCTCTCTCTCTCTCTTCACCCGTTCATAAAAATGTGAATAATATTTTTATTCTCCCTCTCCTACCCTAGAAAATGTTTCATCCAACCCCTTCCCTTGACTTATATAAATAGTTACCGATGATACCAGAAATCACCAATAAGTTATTCTCATATCAGCAAGTCAAGTAAAGAATAGAAATAAAATGAGTAAAGATACATTAACACAAAATATAGAGTGGTTCGGTTATAAAAGAACCTACATCGACTTTGGTGCCTCCCTCTCATTATATTCATATCCTTGATGTATAAGTTTACAATGCCACAATGGGCGTATAAGACAAATGAGAGAGAAGAATACATGACTGTAGCGATTCTGGGAGTGACAGAGATATGACTATGATGTAGGTGAGTAGCCCCCAAGTTGTATGTTGAGGTTGTGTAGAGAGAATTTGGCAATGCTTCGCCAGGTATTGTAGAATTTTACCCCTCCTCTCAAGGTGTGGAACTTTATTTATAGGAGGTATATGAGCTGCGTCACGTGCCCTGACCACATGACATATATTAAGTCCGGAGCAGCTGCGAATGAGAGGGATGCGGCCTATAAGGCAGTCATATTGAGTGACCCACCATCCAATATGAGGATGCGGCAAGTATGAATTACCAAAATTGTGGGTACCGCACCGTGACGAGTAGGGTCACACCCTGTGCTGAGTACGGTCGCACCCTTTGCTGAGTACGGTCGCACCCTGTGCTGAGTAGGGTCGCGGTCGACCTATAAGATTATGTGCATGCCTAAGTAACACCCATAGCAGGGTGCTATATTTGTACTATCAATAAGCCCCCAAGTCGTAGTTCCAAGAGATTGCGATTGGGGCTGTGACTGAGTAGTCAAGTCCTCTCATGATGTCGCGGTACTTCCAATGCGGTGCTTCATCTTCCCGTGCCCTCTTATATAAATTGTACTGGCCATGGACTTCATTACATTTCCCAAATCTTTGAAAGCCAGTCTTTATTCATTCGTCTTGAGTTTTTTGGTGACCTTTTAAGCCAGTGTGTGGTGTTTCTGAAATGCTTCATGTTGGTTTGAGGTTGAGCAATCGATTTTCACCCATTTCCAGGTAATTTCCCAACCTTTTTTTATACTTTTTAAGTATCTGGTTCAATTTTCTGAGAACAACTCCACCTGATTGATAGAAACCCGTGTAGCAAATTATAATAACTGTGACTCTTCTGAGAATTAAACTCGTATGTCTAAAATTGAATTTTCTTCTGTTTGATTGAATATAATTTCTCTTGAACCTTGAATTCAATATTCATATGATAGAAATAGGCTTCACGAATTGAACATCTGAATGTGTTTTCTTCAATTGAGATAAACAACTGATATTATAATCATGTTTGCTTCTTTTTGAATGCTCCAATTGTAAAGATAGTAAAAATTGTTGTATTTGTCCCTTGTGCTCTTGAGAGAGACGTTTCACCTTCTAGAGCCTTTGATCTTTGAATTTACAAATATTGAATACTAACCTGTTTGAATGAGTAGCCGCGGCATGGTAAAATCCCTTTAGTATTTTAGGGTGAAAAATCTTGTAATTACCTTTTTATGTAAAATTCGAGATGATGCGGAAGCGTAAGGCGTGATGGTTCAACTTTAAAACAACAAATTTTAATACCTTAAACAAATTAAAATTACACCAAGTGAAGTAAAAATAAACAATGAATATATTCACTTAAACCAATTAATTAATCCAAGTCCTAGAATTTGCCTAAGTCATATTTATCAATATTAGCAAATTAGGCGAAACCAAATTCTAGCAAATGACTTGAATTAAATAAACTTTACCCAATATTTAATTTAGTCCTAAATTAAATGAGTGTGATAATTTAAACCGAATTTTATCTTGAATTATGCTAAGCATGCGTTCTACGTTATTTAAGCAAGATAAGATAAACCAATCACCCTACGCTGCGATGTACGAGGAAAAACCCAAGACGGGAAACAACCTCGGACGGCCCTAGCCACAAATCCACTAGATACGGAATTACAATTACAAGACAGATAGACTTACAATGCACGACTCGATCCCTCTCAAACCTCGACGCTTCTTCTTGTAGACACCTCTTCCTAGCGGATAACCTTGGAACACCACCGCGGTCTCAGAATCCACCGATGGGACTTTATATGGTCACCGTCACCCGAACATGGAGCCTTTCTCCAAGCGGGTAAAACAACATTAAAAACACTTCTTCTTTCTTTGTGGGAGGTAGAAGAAAAACCTGAAACTTCTCTTTGAAACGGAAGAGATAAACCGATGACAAACTCCAAGCAATTGATATGTATATGAGAACTTGGAATAAACTTATTTGGGTGAAAACACTAGAGTGATGGAAATTTTTCTCTAAAAAACTCACTCAAAACATGAACATTTTCCTAAACAATTTTTGCTCTCAAACTCTCTCTAAAAGTTAAACTAGATTGGAAAAGTTAGATTGGAAAATGTTATTTCCGCACATAATAAAGTCTGAAAAAGTTGGTTAAAAACCAAGTGGGGAAGTGGGTGCAAAACTGCCAAAAACTGCTCCCGCCTGGCATCTCGTTCGAACGACTCTTCGTTCGAACGAAATCTCGTTCGAACGAGACTTCTAACGACGTTCCAGATTGAACTCATTAGAATCTCGTTGGATATCTCGTTCGAATGACAATCTCGTTCGAACGACATATCGAACGACATGTCAGTGGCCTATACTGGAACCTCGTTGGCAAACTCGTTCGAATGACATATCTAACGAACCACCAGAAAGTTTGAAAAATTCATTTTTAGCCCAGAAAACTTTATAAACATTTACTTAAAGTTTTAATTAATTCTTTCTTAAAACAAAACGCAATTTTTATAAACCTAACGCCTAATAAACATTGTTCCAAGCTCCTATATATATAGTATTGCATTCATACCTTGGGAGCATGGAACTATAGTTGATGACGTAGAAACGAGGCACACAGACCGGCATATTTGATGAATCTTTATACTCTTTGCCGCTACGTCTTCAACAAACACTTCATAGGCTTGAGAATATTACAATTAAATACTATCCTATGAATAAAAGTTTTTGTAATAAAAATTGAGCCAAAACTATATATGGACTCAATTGGAAATTTGTGTCCTTACATAGGGCTTTCTCGAACCAATTCAAACTTCAAATATTGATATCTGTAACATAGAAAATGTTGATGTGGCATGTATTAAACATAATGTTGTGGCACATTGTATAGGCTGCGGCATGTAGATATTTAGCTGTGGCATGTAGATATTTAGCTCCATCCTGTAGTGACTCAGGATCTTTAGGTTATTAAATAGAGTCTGTAAAATTTATCCCATGCATTGTCCATAGTTTAATGACTACGGCATGTAAAAAGATAACATACATCCCTCCCCATAAAACAATATGTTGCGGTGACAATTAACTTCTAGGGCTTTAGAACCCAATTAACATTTGGTATACTTATCCCATTTGGCCTAATATTTCTTGTTGATCCTCAACTTGATATATCATTACACCTTCCGTGTCCTATGAGAGGCCTTAGGACCATATTAGCTGCGGCGCCTAACTGCCGACTCTCTCCTTTTCAGGTACTGTTGCAGCCATATGAACTTTGACCCAGACGAATTTCTGAGAGTCTTTTGGAATAAACATTTTGGAGCCTCTCCTCCCGAGCTTACATCAGTCCGTCCTTTGAGGATAATAGGGTCATTCCAGTTAAAAGATTTCCCTAACTATGTATGTTGGATTCAGACTCAGATTCTACGGACATAGAAGAAGAGGCCAATTCTATCAACCATTCGATAGACATAGATGAGAATGCCATGGTAGGGAGTGCATCTAACGTTAGTGATGAACCTGCTAGCATATCTGGGAAGGTTGAGATACCTCTTACTGCACTTAGTATTTGCACTGCTATGACCCGAGAATGGGTTAATCAGGTAGCTGAGGCCTTCGAGTTCCCTGAGGTTTTGATGTGCTCAGAACCTGCAGACGAGCAAAGGGCATGCACGGAACTTGCTAATGATGGCATCTGCTTCCACTTGCATGCCTTTATTTACGGTTTGCGACTGTCTATCACTATTCCCATTAGAATAAGTTTCCAAACAATGAGGTTATCCACAGCCCAATTAGATCCCAATCTCTGGAGGGCCATTCTTGAAGACATTGTACTATAGGAGAATCAATTCAAGAGAGACATTACTCTTGCATAGTTTTTCCACTTCTACCGACCAAATGAAAACTCCATCAAATTTGTAAGGTACTACTACTTCTCAGTTCGCGGTAGGGATGATACCCTTTACTCTGGGAGGCCTACCACTATAAATAATTGGAAGGGAAAATACTTCTACATATATAGAGAAGGGTGGGAGATCCACCCTGAAGAGAGTGAGAGGGAGAGATCATTTAGGATGCCGCAGTAATGGGGGTGTCCCTCCAAACTAGGTACCTTTTTTAATTATAGTCGTGTCTCCTCTTCATACTCTCACATTATTCTCCATTTTTTCTTCTATACTAACCTTTTTATTTATCTACAGTTCTTGAAAATTTGTACCTGAGTAAGCGGCAAGAGAAGAGAGTTGGAAAGGCCGCGGTAGTTCCTACTAAGGAGAAGAAGTTCAGCACACTTGTAACTTATGCCTCTATTTTAGAAGCGGGATACTTCCCCAACAAATCCATTCCCAAAGATATGGGTGTTAAAGGTAATGCTACTATTCGATTTTTTAATTCTGTGGAAATTATCTTTAACTTTGGATATTGACTTTGCTTTATTTTTTCTCAGGTGAGGAGATTGATAGGTCTCGGTTAGCAGCTCAGCTAGTTGAGATGGATGAGGACGTGGTTGTCCTTAATAACACGGCTAGGCATAAGAAGAGGAAGATGACCAAGTCCAAGTCTCCCACCACGGTCACCCCTAGTGGCCAAGTTGAGCCTACAGCACCCCAAAATCTGGTTGTGAATCAAACAAATGATGTCACGCCCTCGCTCCAAGTTGAGGAGTTAGCCCCTAATGAGAGGGCTGAGGGAACTTTTGATGATGACATTAGGGCTAATTAGCTCACTGCATGTCTAATGTCATCAATTTTTGACCAAGGTGTCCAAGACACTTACCCTATTTATGAGAGAAATTCTCATCCCCCTCCATCAATAATCATTGTAAATGCTAATTTGCCTACTCCACAAAGTAGACATCCATGGCCACAACTGCGCAGACCAGACCCTAGTCTTCTTGGGACACAACTACCCGTGTCGTCCACAGGATTAGGAAGGTGATGGATGGAATTGACCTAGATCAGTTGGAGGATGAGGACCACGAGTACATGGAGTCTTATGCCCTTCACAGTCTGTTGAGGGTAAGTAATTCCATCCTTCCAATATTTTTTGTAGTCTCTACTTTATTTTCTAACTCTAAAAACATTTACAGGTCGTGAAAGTTATGGCGACCCAGAAACTCAAGTATAAGGGTCTCTACAGACTTAAGGAGGGCGCGGAGGGTGTTCACGCAGCTAATTTGGCAAAGACAAGGACTGAATCTTTCAAAGATGGAAAGAAATCCTCTGTCGCGGCACTCCAGATAGCACATATGGATCTTGAAGCCGCTGTCAAAGCCAATAAAGAAGCTAAGGAGAATTTTAAGCAGGTCGCGGAGGCTCTCAAGGCTTCCCAAGCTCAGACTGCGAAAGTTGCCAAGACCGCGAAGTTCTCTAATTCTAAGCTTGGACTCCTTCAAAAGAAGTACGAGTCATTGGAGATAAAGGTTGTTAATGATACCGAGGGTTATACCGCGGAGATAAAGAAGATGGAGGAAAATCATGTCGTAATAATTAAGAAGATAGAGGACGACCATGCTGCATTCATTAAGACGAAAGATAAAGATCATACCGCGACCCTCCAATTGTCCATTGATAGCACTGTTGAGTCATACAAAGGCTCCCTGGACTTCTTCCTTATTAATAATAGAGATTATATCCGCAGCTACTAAGAGCTGAGATATAGGGTAGCAAAGAACTTCCCTAATATCGCGACTATAATTAAATCTTGGAGCATCACGAATGCTGAACATGATGCTTGTGTGGAAAAAATGAACACTGCAGCCGAAAAGAGGTCTAGTCTGAGGGCTGAGGCAGAGGCCGCAACAGCAGATCAGGAGACTGAGATCGCAGTAGACGATGATGAGGAAAATGATGAAGATGATGTAACCTCCTAGTCTTCCTTTAATTCTCAATCATTGGGGTTACGTCCCTCTTCATTTAACTTTTGATATTTAAGGTTGCAGCCTTTATTTGTATAACTTAATCTCTGATCTTTGACATTTAGGGCTACTACCCTTTTAAACTTTTACGGCCCTTATTATTAAGGCTGCAGCAACTTTTACATGTTGTATACTTCCAATGCTTTAAAACTTAAATTCTTGTTTTCTTACTTGATTGTTTGCTTGATTGAATGTTCGTCTGACTGATTAAGGCTGCGACATCTAAGTACAAATGATTTTTTCACATAGGTTGCGGCATGTTCTCTTTACCTTAGAGTTTCCACTTGAATTCTTATAGACTGTTGCCATAAAAATATATTTAATGGTGGATGCAGTCTCTTCTTTCAATTAAATTTCTTAAACAGGACCGTAAAACCGTTAAATGTTTGAATTCCCTCTATTTTAGCTTTAATTGGTTCTAAATCTAGGTCGTCATTGCAGCAAATCTTAGTCTCTCCAACTGCCTTTTAATGGCTTTCCTTTAGTTGCTTTAATTGACTTTCATGGCTTTCCTTTAGTCACTTCAATTGGGTTATTATTAGGCCCCCTAGGCTAGGTATTATAAAGCTTCCCCAAGCTTATGTGGATATATATAAAGCCTTTCCAGGCTATAATATGATTATCCGTAGATAATTAAGTCTTTGGCCGCTTCAAATATAGGATTATCCATAGACAATTAAGTTTTCGTCCCTTGTGGGTTATTTTTAGGCCTTCCCGAGCTAGGTATTATGAAGATTCCCCAAGCTAGTGCGACATCACCAAGTTAATGATATTTTCCAGGGGAGTAACCTCCTCGGGCTAATGATGCATCCCAAAAGCTAAGAACGGGCATTATTAGCCCTCGTGGCTAATGACGCATCCCGAAAGCTTGGAATGGGCACTTGAAGCCCCCTTGGCTAATAACGCTTTTTGATAACTGCTTTCGAGAATGTAGCCATAATATGCTGGGATATAGTCTCAATGGGTGATGTTGCAGACCAATTTAGATAGCTGATCTCAATAGTCTCTTTCGTCATTTTCAATTATCATTTGACTTCATACGATCAGGCTTCATTACGGGCGTTGTGAGCCCATTTGAATATAATAATTTCCAATATAACATATTGTCTTGACTCGAAATCTGTTTAAGACAAAGAGTTTTTCATAAGATATCATTTAATGGAATCGAGAAATCAAAATATGGAACTATAAAGTGAACTTGATTTCATATATCTATTCATATATATATATATATATATGGCTTTGTAAGGACAATACAAAGTTTAATTTAATACAGCGTAACAAGGGTTTCACTGTGAAATAACAATAGATGAAATATAAAACATAAGCATAAAAAATGGGCGTGTGTCCTGTCTGACTAGGCTGCATCTCCTAAGCATCTCTGAGGAATCTCTGCAGCATCCCTTGCATAATTAGCCTTTCAATTTCATCCTTCAGTGCATAGCATTGCTCAGTGTTATGGTCATGGTCTAGATGGAATTGATACCACTTGGCTTTGTTACACTTATGTGGTGGATCTTTAAGCTTCTCTGTCCACTTCAGCACCTTGTCCTCTTTTATGGACTCGAATATGTCTTCAATTATGATGTCGATGGAGTGTAAGCCCTAGAGCTCTAACTATATTCTGCCTTTTTTGCTTTCATTTTCTGTCTCCTGCTGACCTCTTCCACGGATGGAACTTATGGCACCGCCACGGCATCGAAGGCTATTGAGGAAATGAACCTGGGTGCTGCACCCACATTGGATGAGGTCGCGACCTCTAGCATGATGACCCTATGAGTTAAGCCATTGCTATCGTAGAGATGGTTGAGGTGATTGTACAACTACACAATCTCATCTTTGACTTATGTGCTCTAGTTGGATTCTTCTTCCATTTTTGGCTTTTGATAGTCTTTACAAAATATATAATATGATACAAAACTAGCATAAGTGATTAATCTTATAAATATTGGAGTAACCGAGTAGGAAATTAGGATGCATCATTTGAACTACTGCATGATATTATGTTGAGGTCGTGGCCAGTAAGGAACACAAGTGCACTACCGTGTCCTTTATATGATATTCACTAGGGTTGAGATGGAGGCCACCTGAGTCTATCCCTTGATGTTTTGAAGCTTATGTAATAGAACCACACTAGTAGGGGCCGCGATAAGAGAGACAGTTGAACTGCCAGGCCACATCCCTACCTAGGCAGTGAAGGGAGCGATCCCAAAATAGAAACCCAGAAACTGATTTTTTCTCTCCCAACATGTGAAGATCATACCTACTAGGGTCTATTAATGAGATAACACCCTCACGGTGCATAAAACATCACAGTTCTAATGATAAACCCTAGATCATAGGCGAAGAACAACAAAAAGGGGGTAAACATAATCCTTCCCTAATCACTCATCTTTAAGGGGCTAAAGCCCATCATGCTTTGCAGCATTATCGAGATGAAATGATATCAGAGGAGAATACAAAATAGATCTAAGGTCATAAAATGAAGAACCAATATCATATCTGAATATATAAAATACACATTTAGGGGTGCAAATGTAAAACAGAGATTAGTAACCAAAACTTACTCATGGTATGATGATCCAAAGGATCCCTATGAATATACTAAGGTGTTTAAGAACTTGAAATATAGAGAAAAAAGATTGAAATATCTCGGTTCCCACAGACGGCGCCAAATTGATGATACGAGAAATCGCCCATAAGTCGTTCTCATATCAGCAAGTCAAGTAAAGAATAGAAATAAAACAAGAGACATGAACACAAAATATAGAGTGGTTCGGCTATAAAAGATCCTACATCCACTTTGGTGCCCCCCTCTCATTATATTCATATCGTTGATGTACAAGTTTACACTGCCACATTGGGCATATAAGACACATGAGAGAGAAGAATACATTACTGTAGCGCTTCCGAGAGTGCCAGAGATATAACTATGATGTAGGTGAGTAGCCCCCAAGATGTATGTTGAGGTTTTGTAGAGAGAATTTTTCAAGGCTTCGCCAGGTATTATAGAATTTAACCCCTCCTCTTGAGGTGTGGACCTTTATTTATAGGAGGTATGTGAGCTGCATTATGTGCCCTGAGCACATGACATACATCAAGTTCGAAGCAGGGTGAATGAGAGGGATGCGGCCTGTAAGGCAGGAATATTGAGTGACACACCGTTTAATATGAGGCTACGGAAGGTATGAATGACCAAAACTGTGGGTGTCGCACCGTGCTGAGTAGGGTCGTACCCTTTGCTAAGTAGGGTCGCACCCTGTGCTGAGTAGGACCGTACCCTTTGCTGAGTAGGTTCTCACCCTGTGCTGAGTAGGGTCGCACCGTTTGCTGAGTAGGGTTGTGGCCTACAAGCTTCTATGCATGCCTGAGTAACATCCCCGGCAGGGTGCTATATTTTTACTATCAGTTACATGAAGTGTTCTTAGGCCAATAAGGGTTTCGAGAGCGTTTAGGCCTACTGCTTGGGTAACAAACTATACTAGAGACCCGGGGCTAAAAATTAAATGGGCTTCTAAATGGATATATGAAAATCACATATTAAACCCCTTAATATATTTTCTTTTCCATTCAAAATATAATTAATTACACCAAATAATTATAAGTGCACTCCAATTTAATTTTCTCAAAATTACTCAAATAATGAGGTCTTGTTCGCAAAGTTAGATAATGCATAATGTGATTCCCCACATAAGGCATACAATGCCCACTTTGAGAAAATCATTTTGTTGGTAATTGATTTTCACCATCATCTTATGTATTCCTTGATCTCAAACTTAATTTATTTTATACGCTATTGGATTCTAAATCCACTGATCGAGTTTACTAGTAGAATCGAAACTTATAAGTTTATTAAGGGGGTATCACAATCCATAATATCTCCCAGACCCAAATTCCTTCAAAATATGATTTCAGATATACCCACACAATGGTTTCCCTACTGACAAATATTTAGACCTAACAAATTTAATCGCACTCATAACAGTGGAAGTAATATTTATTTTTACGCTCTAATCCCCATAGTCCTCGGGATTACGAAGTTATGCACCATTTGAAAATGTTGTGAGATTTTGTAAGTCTAATCTAGTTAGCACCTAAACTTGAACATCACATGCGGTCATGTTAAATACAATCCTAATGTACCAGTACGATCCTCTTTTAATTATCATATAAATTTTCAAGTCATTAAGAAGGTTCTCGTAGTCACAATAAACTACTAAGATCGTACTTGCAGTGCTAGTGATAGGATGTCAAAATCCTACCAAGGCTTTGAACTCTTTAATTAAACTAGAATTAGGATTTCAATCATCCGTGATCAGGCCGAACCCAACTCACTAGAATTCCTACTAACTTCAATTGACCGACATATATATACAATATAATTAAGACAAAAAAAAGGAATTTTCACTAGCATGATTATTATTTCATAATGAAGCTAGAACACATTTATTGAAAAATAAATATCATGCACGGTTTAAAAAATAAAACCCCAAAAGTTACAACATAAATCATATCATCATTTAGGAATCTCGTTCCCGTTACTTGTTTAAACTAATGTGATAAGGGTCATATATTTTAGCTTTGTCCAAATAAATTTACTTACTAAAATAATGGTACGAAATAACATATGATGGTGGATATCATCATGTCATTAAAGAATCATTTTCCAGTTATGGTTGAGAATCAACCACTCACTCCTTTCAATGTTTATACATGAAGGAAAAAGGTAATGACAACATAAAGAATATTACAAGAGAAACTCTTACTTTTGACAAAAATGAATTTATATGTATTATTTCTTTTAGTTCTACCCATTCTTTTAATCAACTTATAAGTGAAATGTATGTTTGTAAAAGAGATATGAGGTTTGATTACCATTAGACTTTAGGTTTTTTAATTTAAAATTGGTAGCAATATGTTTTAAAAAATTTAAAGGCAGCAAAACCTCTAAAAATCTCTTAATAAACATTTTGTAATACCTAATGACGCCTAAGAATATTCTCACATAAGTCATAGGAGTACGTATTTTTCCTAATTGATTTTGTTCTTAACCCTACTAAGGTCTATAAAGACCATTATTATGAAAAATATGGTTAAGGGACATCACCACCTCAATCAAGAAATCATACATGAAAAAATTTAGATAAAGATTCACCTTCTAAGGGTCTCAAAAACTATACATAGATAATCCTCATGATCTTCTTTAGCTTCAAAATTTACCAAAAGGAAATAAATAAATAAAACTCAGGAAACTGTCCAAGAATGGTTTGAAAACCATATTCATCAAATCCATAAAGACGGTATGGATATTAGTCGATTCAAAGGAAATTACCATAAACTCTTAGTTTACATACCTTATCGCAATCTTCTGAATGTTTTTTTCCTTTAATCTGAATCTATTATGGTGTACAAATTGGTTTTTGCATTGCCCTTAGAAGGAGGGGGATATGAAATATATAGTGATGCTCCTATGATGTGGACTTGTATCCACATTGATTAAAATAAGTTGAGGTATTACTTATTATTTTATATAAACCGCACCACGTTAAAAGAATTAAGCCACTTTAGAACTTATATTGATAATTCTTGTCTCTAATTTGAAAATTTAAAGACATTACCCTTAAAGGGATATTTGTGAGATTTACACTAATCATAGGATCTTGAGCTATGTGTTCACAAAGTTAAAACAAATTTATAGGAAATTAAATGTCTATAACTCATCAAGGACTACATATTTTCTATTCGCTCAATAATTAATAGATGATTAAAATTGTATTTGTAATTCAATGACTGTAATAATAAGAGTAATGATAAGAGTATTAAAAAGGTAAGAGAAAACTTTATAAACCAAATTTTTTTACAGGGTTTTGTTTTTACTACATACATGTGGAGACGGTACTCGAAAACTTCACTAGCCTATTATTCATGAAAGTGACGCAATCACATCACAAAGCTATATAACACCTTGCAAGCAATCAACAAGAAGTTCTTATCTTAATCAATTAGACATGACTAGAGTCCAAGATTCCTTCCGGGACTTCGGGTGTAATAGACCTACTGACCTTAAAGATACATTGAATCTCAATCATAAATCAAGAATAACTAGGTGAAATTTAAGAGAATGAATATAATTTTGATATAATGAAAGATATCTTTGTTAATCTCTAAATAATGAAGAACTTTTTAGATTAAAAGATAATGTGATTCAAGTGAAATAATGAATCTTTCACAATGAATCCTGAGACACAAGTTTTATAGTGGAGCCTTGAAATTTGATATTGTTTTGTAATTTATTTTGTTTATAAATGATGTTTAAAGGTGTATTTATAGAACAGAAAAGGGAACTAGTCGTTATGAGTAGTTAGGAAACATTTATGAGGTAGTCAGGAAAAGTAGTATTTTTAAATTTCAAAAAACTAGTCATTGGTTTTCCATTTAACCTTTTTAAGTCTGATTAAAGTGATTCTGTGTTGACTCAATAAAGTTAAGTTGACTAGAAAATTCCTCAAGTCGACTTAATATTTTAGAAATTTGTCTCAAGCATTCTCGTTTTCACTTAGCCGATTTGAATCATCTTAAATAGACCAAGTGGTAGATTTATTTTTGAAAACATTTTTTTTATTATGTTATAAGTGTTGTGAGTTCTTTTATGTGTTAAATAGAAAAAGTAAATCATATATAAGAAGTAGCGTTAAGAGAGAGTCCAAAATTTTGTTGTTATATGATTAGTTTTTCAATAAGTTATGGATGAGATTTAGATTCCAACACGATTTCTACATCACTTAGACATTCTATAGTGGAAATATGAGAACACCACTATTGATTTACAATAATAATATCATAAACTCATCGAGTTATGGAATTTATCTTAGTGATTGTGGATAAACTGCATGTAAATACTTAATACTTAATGGAGTAGTACGCCAAGTTTATTTCGATATTTTAGAGAATCATTAAGGAGGCTATGTGTTAACGCTTTGACTTTAGTATTTTCTTGCATTAGTAGACCGATTATCAAACTGAATGGATAAACCAAACACTAAAATATATTTCATGGTCTTGTGTCATTGACTTACACAGTTCATGGTAGAACATCTCACCTATGGTAGAATTTATATATAATAAGTATTAGACAATCCTTTTGTAAGAGTAAATATACTCAGGTGACCCACGAAATTTGAATTGTCTCATTCAGTTTTATAAAGATACGTGTTGAGTCTAGTCCAAGAGGTCTTCATAAAGCTTCATCAAACTCATGTTGGATCATGCACAGTAGTAGCCTTGAGTTATTTAATTAGGATAAATATATTTTTTCTATTGGTCTTATATTCACCTTTTGTTAGAAATAATTTTCACAATTGGAAGTCTTACTCTTTTAACCTTGTGGCCCCTTTTTTTAGATTTCCAAATTAAAGTTGTTATATTTTTCCTATACAAAAACTTATGTTTTTAAATTTGTCCTTGCGCTTAGAATTTTTTTCCCCTGGTCTAACAAAAGAAAACTATATGTTTTGTGAATCTTGAAAACCATGACAATTTATGTCTCCATTCATGACAAATTTTACTACAGTGAAAGAAGAATTTTCACCAGCGAATAGTTTGCCTCGTTGGTTCGAAAAATGGAAACTAACTCACTGTAAAAGTATGGTCTCTCACATGACCTTACTCGTTGATGTTTCTCTTTGTAAAAATAGACTTGGCGTTAAAGAAAGTTCTATCTCTCTAGTCGCAACTTTGTGTAACCCACATTGAAAATATATGGTTACAGGAGTGACACTAACCATTCGTGTCATCGATAAAACTCCTTGTTGTAGTGAAGGTGGCCACAAGTCCATTAGATCTTTCAAACTTTTGAGATATTTCTCATTATCACTCATTGGAAGTTGTGCCTAAACACAACCTTTGTTGGAAACCAACAAAGACCGTTTATATGATAATTAGGTTACTCCACATGATTGTCTTCCCACTTGGCTTCATATACAAGTTCTATACATACTCTTGGAAGATTTCTTCTTCCATGTTGATTTAAGAGTTATCTTTTATAAGAAAAGAAGAAAGAAAATATTCATATTTTCAAAAGAATTAATCTTTCTTAGTTTATCTCTTGTGTGATTTTAAAATTTTATTTTCCATTATTGAAGCCTTGAAAGTAAGACTTTTGTACTCACAATAGATTTGATAAATCATTTACTCAATATAATTTTTTCTCAGAGTATGTAATTTTTCCCATCTTTAAAAATACACTTGTGCATGTTTAAGAGAAACCCTACCTTTTGTTATATCTTTTTAACCTTAGGTTATCCTCACACATCCTAGTTGTAGTCAGTGGTTACTCGATGGTTATGTTGCATCGGAATAGATTGTTATTCCACTTTAAACGAAGATTTTGGCGGCATAAGACTTAAATACATTGAATGAGTCAAAATCGGTTGTGGTTGTGTAGCATTATCCAACTATTGATATTCTCCTCGGAGGATATGATGGGAAGAATTGATAATCATTAGTGTCTTATTTGATTATATTTAATTGTATTCTATTTGTACTAATCTACCATAGTAAATTTTTCCTTCATTCTGTCCTGAGGTTTTTTTCTTTAGTGGGATTTTCCTTTCACATTCGGTGTCATGTGAATTGTTTATCTTTTTTCATGTTAGAATCACTTATCTTAATTTAAAATAAAATTGATTAGAATCTAATATTGATAAAAAAAAAATTGTCATGTATAAATTTTGAATGTTTTTAACCTATTTATTATTTTGCATCCCTCAGCGGGTAATTTAATTTTAATTGGGTAGCTACAGCTGAGAACTTTCATTGTCACCTAGTATTAGAGCATGTCTGATTGTTTTATGTTTAAAACCCTAGGGTAGATCCTTTATATTACAAGATGGGGGTTGGTTCGTCTCTCCAATCTCCTATTTTTCATAGTAACAATTGTTCCTATTGAAATATCTGCATGCTAGCACATATGATGTCAATAGATCTTCAAATATGGAGTTGTATTTTGATAAGTTGGAATCTATCGATTACCATGATTGATGGTGTTCAATTCCCTAAAATTTCATATCATTGGGATGATAGTAATGTCAAAGAGAGTGGGTGGAATGAGAAAGGTTTAAATCCAATCTTTAGTGGCATAAATGTTAGCAAGTTTAGGTTTATTGCGATGTGTTCTACATTAAAGGAGGTAAGAGAAATTTTTCAAACAACCTATGAAGGAACCTCCACGGTGAATGATGACAAGCTTTAATTCCTCACCACCCATCTTAAAATCCTTATCATGAAGGATAATAAAACCTTCAATGAATCCTACTCTCAACTAAGTGACCTGTTTAATTTGACGTTTGCATTGGGAAATGTTACCAAGGAGGAGATGATAATTGATAAAATTCATAGATTCCTACCTTTTATATTGCGTAGAAAAGTTGATTCCTTCTAATAAACTGATGTCGTCGTAGAAAGTTTAAACCCTACTTCAAACATATATTAAAGTAGACGAAGTAGTTGTCTTACTTGACACCTATGAGGTAAATTTGAATTATCTCCCCGACAAACCTATGAAAGAAAATATTTTAGCATATAAATAAAAACTCATAAGGTTCCTCCATAGAACTCCCTTAACCTTAATGAAGAAGATATGGACTTATACACCAGGAAATTTTTCAAGACATGACAAAAGAGGTTTCAAAACTAAGGCAACCAAAAATCGTACCCTCTTATGTTTGATTTTTATCAAGGAAGTGGAGAGAAGAAGTAAGATTCCCAAAGAGGCATCACATGTTAAAATGTGGTGGCGATGGACATTATTTGAAACAATGTCTTATTGAATCGTGTCAATATAGTGGGCAAAATTTATATTATACCACTTTTAGCAATGATGACTTCGACCAAGAAACTCCCAATAATAACTATGCATCTCTTATGGCATAGGGAAATTTGGAAGAATTCGATGATTTGGATGAATTTGATTTTCCTCCCAAGTGTTGTTGGGTTGCCACTACTGCTTGTTTGGATACTGGTAATGGTGTGGATTATGAAAGCATCAATGGTTATGATCGACTTTCTTAGGAGTCTATACAACTCAAGAACATAGCATAGAACTTTCCACCATGCTAGCCAACGATGATGAACAAAGACCTTTGATGAGTGAGAATTATGAGAACGAATCAGTATCTCATAATGTGTTTTTTGGCTTACCACTTATCATAAAGGGTGATTGTAATGGAATCCTTCGAATTTAGGTTAGTACTTAAAGAATTCCTTGAAAGAGAGTGAAAACTCTTTAATTGCTTTGATGAACGAAATTTATATGCTAGAGATCGAGTTGTTATCCCCTTCCAATTTGAAGTTGGATTTAGAGGATAGATCTCATAATCTTGGAAGGATTCTTTAGGGATATATCATTGAACGATGTAACACCCCATGATTTTGGAGACTGGGAAATTAAATTTTTTGGGAAAATAAAATTTCATTAAATTGGAGAATTTCAAAATTTGGGAATTGAGGCCCAAAAATAGAGAATATTTCAAAGTATTCCGGATGATATTTTTGAGGTTACCATCGATCCCGGAAGGGTCGAGATAGTCGAAATGACTGTCATTGGGTTTTATTTCGACTCCAGAATATTTTTAAGTTATTTTGACTTGAATTGGAGTAAACGAGTCATTTAAAGTGTGTATTAACATTTAAAATTTGGGTTTATTGTTTTAAAGGATTTAAGGCTTATGGATGAAGCCTTCTCATATGAGAAAAGAGAAAGAAGAAGAAGAAAGGAAAGGAGAGAGGGAGATAAGCTTGGAGAATTCTGGCCAAACCGCGACATCGAGGACGACCCAACCTCTACAAATCTGAGGGAAGTGTTTAATCTTGCTAAATAGCTATTTGTGTATTTTAATTTCATAATTTGTGGGGTAAAGAAATGGAGTTTTGGGTATAAATGTCAAAACTTAGATTTTAGGTTTAATTTTGAAATTAATGTTTCAATATGGATTTAATGGAATAAAAATGGTTGGGATCAACTTTGGGTTGATTAATGGGCTTAAAATCATGATTTGATGAAGGTTTGGGGGTTAGAATGAAAAATTTAGGGTTTAGAATTCGTGGGTTTTTATGAAGAAGAAGATCCCTTCAAAATTTGCAGGCCCGAATCGATTCGCCCCTTATGTGAATCGATTCGGTTTAGGGGAATGGGCAGGCCTGCATTGACCGAATCGATTCGAACCCAAGCCGAATCGATTCGGCCTATGGCAGAAGACCAGGTCTTTGGACCCGAATCGATTCTCCTTGGAGGCCGAATCGATTCAGAATAGTGCCGAATCGATTCGGAAACATGACATTTTGAGGTGTTTTCTCCTTAATGATTCCAAACCCTTCTTGGTTAAGTTTATTGATTTGGGGGCCTTCTCTTATGATGTAAGATATATGTTCTTGGAGACATTGAAGTAGTTTCTCACATATTAGGAATTTGGGGACTCCTTAGGGTATTTGGGAGAAATATATCCACGTATGGATTTTTGTTGTGTATAGAAATTATGGGGGATACCTCGTTAAGGTTGAGAATCCTAATTATATATCCAAAGTAATTATAGACACGATAGGAGGTTTAAAACTCCTAGAGAGAGATTTAAGAAGGTATGTTAGGAAATTATAGTTTGATTGGCATATTGAATCCTTACAGCCATAGGATTCTATTAAGTTATAATTGAGGATTAATGAGAAAGAGGAGTCACGAACCCTTAGAGATGTTTAAATTAAGGAAAAATTGGTAATGCGATAGGAGTAAGGGTTCATAAGAACAATTGAACCTTAGGCAAGATTTGGGAATGATTGGATTGTACTATCAACTAGAATACGAGGAAGCGGTAGCATAAATTCTAGTTAGGATAGTTTACACGTAATTATGGGGATATAACCATTGAGATTCCAATACTTGAAATGAGGTTAGAATAAATTGAGGTTTTAGACTATTAAGTCGTGAGTGCGCCTATGGTTAAATACTACTAAAGGAAACTATGTACTTTTGATTATGGAAGAAATGTGTAGTGATGGATTCCTACACAAACTCTTGGGTGATAACCCTAATGTGGAATGTATATGTATAGATATATACATATGGTTTTGGGAGACTATTCATCATAGGAATATGTTTCAAGTGAGGGATTGTATTCGCATATCGAGGTAAATTTAATGGAAATTGTGGTGACGGCTTGTATATTGAGGATTATGTATACTTATAGCCGGGTATATATACATATATCTTATACATATGAAAGAGAATTAGTTTTTATATATATATATATATATATATATATATATATATATATATATATATATATATATATAAGGATATGTGAACGTGTGTTGATATATATCTGTACGTATATGAGTATATGGATATATTTATGTTAAGGATATACATGGTATGGATATTTAAACCTTATATGATGGTTTAATATTTGATCATATGATTGGATCATATGGATGTATATATATTGTGCATGTGAATGATATATGTACTTATTTGGTTAAGCATACCCCGCTCATGCTATCATTGGGAAGTTGAGCTCGTAGAGGGTGAGCATCCTGGCTAGAAAAGCAGGGTGTGGATATTCCCCAGGTCATAGTCGTCCCGTGTGTTATTATGTGATTTACATTCTTATTTTTGGGATGAGACGTGGTGGGTATGTTTCGTCTCATTGCCGGTTTGGAGCTATGACCGCTTCCCGGGACGTTGTATGCGTGAGTTTACCACGAGATGGGTGTCGTTTAGTCCCACCATGGTGGCCCCAGTATTGCTACGTGAGCCGGGCACTGGGAAGATGATAGCATTGATGCAGTTTATCGGCGATATATATATAGCCAGGTATATTATGTGCATGGCCTTGTACATCATATGCAGTATGTACATTTGGCTATTAGATGGATGATGATGGTATATATATATATGGTTTGAATAAAATACCCATATATATATATATATATATATATATATATATATATATATATATATATATATTTATATATATCCTATAGATGAGAGGATATGGTCTCGTATGGAGTACATCTTGGATGATTATGGTGTACTAGATGATTGATGGGGGTTGATGTATCGCATTTAAGGAATATTTCAGCTACATCATCCCAAGAATATTATTGGAAATTTAGTAGTAGTAGTAGTAGTAGTAGTAGTAGTAGTAGTAGTAGTAGTAGTAGTAGTAGTAGCAGCAGTAGTAGTAGTAGGAGTAGTAGTAGTAGTAGTAGTAGTAGTAGTAGTAGTAGTAGTAGTAGTAGTAGTAGTAGTAGTAGTAGGTAGTAGTAGTAGTAGTAGTAGTAGTAGTAGTAGTAGTAGTAGTAGTAGTAGTAGTAGTAGTAGTAGTAGTAGTAGTAGTAGTAGTAGTAGTAGTAGTAGTAGTAGTAGTAGTAGTAGAAATAGTAGTATACGGTATGTATGGCATTATGGATCTCTAGGATTGACATTGCCCAGGAGTAGTGTAACGAGGTGGTTCCTTGTTTGTATTTCGCTTTGCGAGACACCTCACGCACGAAACGTAGTGCATTGTTGTGATTAGAGAGAAGTTCTGTCAATATTTATGTGTGGCATAATGGATCTCCAGGATCGACGTTGACATGGAGTAGTGTAACGGGGCGGTTCCTTGTTTGGATTTCGCTTTGCGAGACACCCCAGGCACGAAACGCAGGGCGGCGTTGAAATTGGAGGGAAGTTTTGTCAATAACAATCTTGTATGCATATTAATTCTAAATTAGATCATATGGTTCTACCCAAATACCTATGGGTACTTTATTAAGATTATAATTGGTTAAATTATATATCGGAATCCATAAAGCCTATTATGACATAATTGTTTGTAATCATAATCTAGTAAGATTAGAAAAGGGATGGATTCTTGGGCTAAGTTAGGAAGGCATTTTTTCGTGGGTATAGGCTAGGCCTATGATAAGTTAGGATGAATGGGGGTAATTTAACTAAAACTTGAGGACGCGATTAGGTACGTGCCTTTAGATAAGAGGTGAGTTGGGGTTTCACGAGAGAGCGGTCTCACTTTAATTATGAAATAAGTGCACCGGTATCTATTATGCACGGTTAACACACTTGCTAAATATTTTTCACAATCGGGGCTCTGACCCGTTTTCTTTTCTCTTCTGCCTGTATATATATATATTATTACAGGTATCCTACCGCATGGATGCCGGATGACTTTCTATCCAGAGTCTTGGGAGCCGTGACAGGTGCAGACTGTCGCGGGATGTATCTGGTAGTCGCTTCCTACTTTTAAAATTCTAGGTAGGATTCATGTTGTATATGGGGTTGTACCCAAGGGATATTTAAAGATGTTTATATTTATTCCATTCCAGTTATTGTATTAGTTGTGACCCGACAGCTTA
The DNA here is from genome assembly GCA_949130495.1 of Sambucus nigra. NCBI lineage: Eukaryota > Viridiplantae > Streptophyta > Magnoliopsida > Dipsacales > Adoxaceae > Sambucus > Sambucus nigra. The sequence goes on from OX422209.1 coordinate 281,427,248, forward strand.
TTCTGGTCTATTTTCGTACATTCAGTTGTGGTTATTTATTTTGTTTTATTATAGCAGTTCGTTTATCATAGTTCTTTCTCGCATCCTTCTCTTATTTATTAGTAGTTTTGTAGTGTTGGGTTGTGTTATGTTTCATGTTTTAATTTATTTAACATCTCGCTTATATGATATCGGGTAGTTAGTCCTATATTATATAGTACCGGCAGTTGATGTTGAGACTGGACCATCTGAAATTCCTGATTTAATATAGTATAGGGATGGCCACCCGTTATTATTTTAAGTGGGGTGTTACAGATGGTATCAGGGCATCAGGTTCTAGAATCTTTAGGATCTGTGCTAGTTTTCTGCGTTCTTCCGTTAACGTTCTTGACATAAAGCCCTACAAATAGTACTGTTGTGTTCACTGCCTTGTTTTCTTCTGTGAAGTATATTCACTTGATGGGCGTTCTGATAACAGTTGCTCTTGTTTCGTTTCTGATGTCGCCTAGATTTTTTTGTCTAGGAAAGAATAGGATTAGAAGTACAAAACCCATAGCATATTTTGGGTACAATTTAATAGGGGGTATTTGTTTTCCCCGATTTCGATCGAGATTTTGAGGAGATTTCTCGTAGTAGTGTGAGGTGATTTATCTACAGTTGAGTAAGAAAGGAAAATTTACTCAAAGGGCGAACCTTGGACTTAGTAAAATAAGTCTGAAGAGAGAAAAATAGTGTAGTATTTGGGAGGTTTAGGTTGAGAAACTCGTTAACCTTTGTTAGGAATCCTGGTGTTGGTGACTTTTCCCCGATGTGAGGTGTGGAGTTATCCCAATATCGGGAGTATTGCCTTCTGGGAAGTGGGAGTAAGAAATTTGGAGACTCGGTTTCGTTGTGTAGGACTGAGGGAGTTTTGTGTTGTCGCTATCGTGTTTTATCCTTCAAAATGGATTAGGAAGGATTTGGGGGGGAAATGTTTCTCTTGCAGAGAAATAGGTTTAGGAGTAATGATCATCCTGGAAGAAGTAGAGGGTCTTGAACTGAGATCCTTGGATGAGGTGAAACTATTAGATTATGGAAGTACAAGGTAGAATACCTTTCTTTGGGGTTTAAGTCATGCTTTGTGAGATATCGGGAACGTCGAGAGTTATAATATTTAATTACGGAGGTGCGGAATGATAAGGTTTGTTAAGTCGTGATTATTCGTCTTATGGATGGGTTAGGGCGTTAAATTGCGGTGTTCCTATGAGGGAAGAATTTTTATACTTGAGAAGTTCAAGTTTGGTAGCTCTATTTTGAGTGGGTAATTTAGCTCATAGATATGCTAGTTTTGAGAACTAGGTATTGGTTATAGTGTTGCATTTGTTGTGACCTTGTGTCTTAAACATAAGGTGTTTGTTTGCCGTGTCGGGAGATGCGGAATTTAATCATATTAAATTCTTATATAGGCCTTCGGGAAATATGTAATATGTGAAAATCTTTTTATAAAAACCTTAACCCTGGTTCAACGAATCTCAATCCCCGACCTAGCTACACAGTAGTGTATTGGGAGGGTTCCTTGTTTGGATTTCGCTTGCGAGACCTCCCCCGCACGAAGGTGGCTAGCGTCAGGAATTGAGGAGCGTTCAACCAGTGGGAATTTTCAAACTTCTATATAATTAATATGTTGTTATAGGCCATATTGTTGAGGTTCATATTATGATTTGAGGCTAATGGAGCCTGATTATAATTCTACGAGTGGAAACTAGGGTACGGGGTGTATGGGCGCCCTGGGTAGCTAGTTGATTTTAAAGACCGGTAAGGATCTACATAGTTCGACATGAGAACCAGGAAGGATCAGTATAGTGATCCTAAGGATTGATGTGAGGACTAGATGATATTGAGGTCCTAGGCATGTCTTAAATTTCGCGAACGAAATTTTTGTAAGGGGGGAAGATTGTAACACCCCATGATTTTAGAGACTGGGAAATTAAATTTTTTGGGAAAATAAAATTTCATTAAATTGGAGAATTTCAAAATTTGGGAATTGAGGCCCAAAAATAGAGAATATTTCAAAGTATTCTGGATGATATTTTTTAGGGTACCATCGATCCCGGAAGGGTCGAGATAGTCAAAATGACTGTCATTGGGTTTTATTTCGGCTATTTTTAAGTTATTTTGACTTGAATTGGAGTAAACGAGTCATTTAAAGTGTGTATTAACATTTAAAACTTGGGTTTATTGTTTTAAAGGATTTAAGGCTTACGGATGAAGCCTTCTCATTTGAGAAAAGAGAAAGAAGAAGAAGAAGAAGAAGAAAGGAAAGGAGAGAGGGAGAAAAGCTTGGAGAATTCCGGCCAAACCCCGACATCGAGGACGATCCAACCTCTACAAATCTGAGGAAAGTGTTTAATCTTGCTAAATAGCTATTTGTGTATTTTCATTTCATAATTTGTGGGGTAAAGAAATGGATTTTTGGGTATAAATGTCAAAACCTAGATTTTAGGTTTAATCTTGAAATTAATGTTTCAATATGGATTTAATGGAATAAAAATGGTTGGGATCAACTTTGGGTTGATTAATGGGTTTAAAATCATGATTTGATGAAGGTTTGGGGGTTAGAATGAAAAATTTAGGGTTTAGAATTCGTGGGTTTTTATGAAGAAGAAGACCCCTTTAAAATTTGCAGGCCCGAATCGATTCACCCCTTATGCGAATCGATTCGGTTTAGGGGAATTGGCAGGTCTGCATTGACCGAATCGATTCAGACCCAAGCCGAATCGATTCGGCCTATGGAAGAAGCCCAGGTCTTTGGACCCGAATCGATTCTCCTTGGAGGCTGAATCGATTCGCTAGGCCGAATCGATTCGGAATAGGGTCGAATCGACTCGGAAACAGGGCATTTTGAGGTGTTTTCTCCTTAATGATTCCAAACCCTTCTTGGTTGATTTTATTGATTTAGGGGCCTTCTCTTATGATGTAAGAGATATGTTCTTGGAGACACTGAAGTAGTTTCTCACATATTAGGATTTTGGGGACTCCTTAGGGTATTTTGGAGAAATATATCCACGTATGGATTTTTGTTGTGTATAGAAATTGTGGGGGATACCTCATTAAGGTTGAGAATCCTAATTATATATCCAAAGTAATTATAGACACGATAGGAGGTTTAGAACTCCTAGAGAGAGAGTTAAGAAGGTATGTTAGGAAATTATAGTTTGATTGGCATATTGAATCCTTACAGCCATAGGATTCTATTAAGTTATAATTGGGGATTAATGAGAAAGAGGAATCACGAACCCTTAGAGATGTTTAAATTAAGGAACAATTAGTAATGCGATAGGAGTAAGGGTTCATAAGAACAATTGAACCTTAGGCAAGACTTGGGAATGATTGGATTGTACTATCAACTAGAATACGAGGGAGCGGTAGCATAAATTCTAGTTAGGATACTTTACATGTAATTATGGGGATATGACCATTGAGGTTCCAATACTTGAAACGAGGTTAGAATAAATTGAGGTTTTAGACTATTATATCGTGTGTGTGCCTATGGTTAAATAGTACTAAAGGAAACTATGTACTTTTGATTATGGAAGAAATGTGTAGTGATGGATTCCTACACAAACTCTTGGGTGATAACCCTAATGTGGAATGTATATGTATAGATATATACATATGGTTTTGGGAGACTATTCATCATAGGAAAAATGATTGAATATGTTTCAAGTGAGGGATTGTATTCACATATCGAGGTAAATTTAATGGAAATTGTGGTGACGGCTTGTATATTGAGGATTATGTATACTTATAGCCGGGTATATATACATATATCTTATACATATGAACGAGAATTAGTTTATATATATAGATATAAGGATATGTGAACGTGTGTTGATATATATCTGTATGTATATGAATATATGGATATATTTATGTTAAGGATATACGTGATATAGATATTTAAACCTTATATGATGGTTTAATATTTGATCATATGATTGGATCATATGGATGTATATATATTGTGCATGTGAATGATATATGTACTTATTTGGTTAAGCATACCCCGCTCATGCTATCATTGGGAAGTTGCGCGCGTAGAGGGTGAGCATCCTGGCTAGAAAAGCAGGGTGTGGATATTCCCCAAGTCATAGTCGTCCCGTGTGTTATTATGTGATTTACATTCTTATTTTTGGGATGAGACGTGGTGGGTATGTTACGTCTCATTGCCGGTTTGGAGCTATGACCGCTTCCCGGGACGTCGTGTGCGTGAGTTTATAGTGAGATGGGTGTTGTTTAGTCCCACCATGGTGGCCCCAGTATTGCTATGTGAGTCGGGCACTGGGAAGATGATAGCATTGATGCAGTTTATCGGTGATATATATATAGCCGGGTATATTATGTGCATGGCCTTATACATCATATGCAGTATGTACATTTGGCTATTAGTTAGATGATGATGGTATATATATATATGGTTTGAATAAAATACCTATATATATATATATATATATATATATATATATATATATATATATATATATATATATATATATATATATATATATATATATCCTATAGATGAGAGGATATGGTCTCGTATGGAGTACATCTTGGATGATTATGGTGTACTAGATGATTGATGGGGGTTGATGTATCGCATTTAAGGAATATTTCGGTTGCATCATCCCAAGAATATTATTGGAAATTTAGTAGTAGTAGTAGTAGTAGTAGTAGTAGTAGTAGTAGTAGTAGTAGTAGTAGTAGTAGTAGTAGTAGTAGTAGTAGTAGTAGTAGTAGTAGTAGTAGTAGTAGTAGTGGTAGTAGTAGTAGTAGTAGTAGTAGTAGTAGTAGTAGTAGTAGTAGTAGTAGTAGTAGTAGAAATAGTATTATACGGTATGTATGGATCTCTAGCATTGACATTGCCCAGGAGTAGTGTAACGAGTTGGTTCCTTGTTTGGATTTCGCTTTGCGAGACACCTCACGCACGAAACGTAGTGCATTGTTGAGATTAGAGAGAAGTTCTGTCAATATTTATGTGTGGCATAATGGATCTCCAGGATCGACGTTGACATGGAGTAGTGTAACGGGGCGGTTCCTTGTTTCGATTTCTCTTTGCGAGACACCCCACGCACGAAACGCAGGGCGGCATTGAAATTGGAGGGAAGTTTTGTCAATAACAATCTTGTATGCATATTAATTCTAAATTAGATCATATGGTTCTACCCAAATACCTATGGGTACTTTATTAAGATTATAATTTGTTAAATTATATATCGAAATCCATAAAGCCTATTATGACATAATTGTTTCTAATCATAATCTAGTAAGATTAGAAAAAGGGTGGATTCTTGGGCTAAGTTAGGAAGGCATTTTTTTGTGGGTATAGGCTAGGCTTATGATAAGTTAGGATAAATGGGGGTAATTTAACTAAAACTTGAGGACGCGATTAGGTGCGCGCCTTTAGATGAGGGGTGAGTTGGGGTTTCACGAGAGAGTGGTCTCACTTTAATTATGAAATAAGTGCACCGGTATCTATTATGCACGGTTAACACACTTGCTAAATATTTTTCACAATCGGGGCTCTGACCCGGTTTCTTTTCTCTTCTGCCTGTATATATATATATATTATTACAGGTATCCTACCGCATGGATGCCGGATGACTTTCTATCCAGAGTCTTTGGAGCCGTGACAGGTGCGGACTGTCGCGGGATGTATCTAGTAGTCGCTTCCTACTTTTAAAATTCTAGGTAGGATTCATGTTGTATATCGGGTTTGTACCCAAGGGATATTTATAGATGTTTATATTTATTCCATTCTAGTTATTGTATTAGCTGTGACCTGACAGCTTATTCGGGTCTATTTTCGTACATTCAGTTGTGGTTATTTATTTTGTTTTATTATAGAAGTTCGTTTATCATAGTTCTTTCTCGCATCCTTCTCTTATTTAATACTAGTTTTGTAGTGTTGGGTTGTGTTATGTTGCATGTTTTAATTTATTTAACATCTCTCTTATATGATATCGGGTAGTTAGTCCAATATTATATAGTACCGACAGTTGATGTTGAGACTGGACCATCTGAAATTCCTGATTTAATATAGTATAGGGCTGGTCACCCGTTATTATTTTAAGCGGGGTGTTACAAACGATAAGAGTGGAATTGGATTTTTAAGTGATATTCCTTCATCTCCCTTATATTCAAGTCTATTGTCCTCACCCTACAGGATAACTCATTTATCCACCATCCTTATATAATTCATCTTCAAATGCTACATCAATAAACAATAAGAGGAAGGTGAGTTCATTTATTCCTATTGTAAAACAAAGGGACATTTGAAAGAGTTTTGTCTCATGTCGATGAAACATGCTCTTAGAAACCCAATTGCTCTGGTAGAACCTAGAACCTAGAAGTGTATCCATTGCCATAAAGTAGGTCTTCTTACAGAGTTTTATGTTTTACTTCAACCATCCATGCCTTTGATAATATTTAAGGATAGTATGAGTTTTAATCGAATGGGTAAGAAAAGGATAGGGGACCCTATCAAGTCCCCAGGGGGAAAAAACCTACGGTTGTTCCCAAAGTCATATATGAGTCTACTACCTCAGGTACACATCATAGTTGATCGAGGAAACTCAACATTGATCAAACAAAATTCGACGACATTGTGAAGAACTAGAGATCATTTCCCTCTTATAATTTATTAGAGTTGGAATTCAATAATGACTGGGACGTGATTTCGATTTCTGATCTTATTCATGGGTTATATATAGGTTCAGTTTAACATATGTTATTTAGTAGGTATTGTTATTTTCTTGTTCATAGTGGAAACCTTTACTTTTTTACAATATGTTTCTCTATGTATGTGAGTATTCATATATTCCATGTGTTAAATTTTAACCTACATGTTTAGATATTATGCAATCAGTTTAGTTTATGTCTTCCGTACTCCATCCTTAGAATTATACATTTTAAAATACCTGGTAAATATAGTAATTTTTGGAGTATGAAATTAGAACTCATACACTACACTGCACTATAACTTGAGCAATTTTTAAAATAAAGTAATATGAAGGGATTTGTCTTCTTTCTAATATAAAGTAATATGAAGGGGATTTGTCTTCTTCTTCTAAATGAAATTAAAAGTTTTATGCAGTGGTTGAAAATAAAAGGTGCGTTGTTTTTAATCCTTTTCGCATCAGGTATTTTTATCATGAACAAAATTAAAAAATAAAATGATAATCTTTCAAAAAAAAATCATGAGAGCAAAAGTGATTAGGACTACAACATTAGCTCAAAAGAGATACTTACCTTTGAAAATTGGAAATAAGTTTTCCACCTACGTGTGTGTAAGTCTCCACTTGCAAAAGCATTTTCAGTTGCTATGTCTCTATGATGTTGATCTGCCCAAAAATTGGGTAATACCAAAGATGGAAGACTGTAAATGTTTTAACCAGAGATTGAAAAATGACGAAGTAAAAAAGATCTAGTTGAAAATGATGGTATAAAATGTATCTTTTTTAAGGTTGCACAAATCCAAAATTTTCAAAATTGAGATCAAACATTAATTTGCATCCTCTATTTTATACGTTAATGCTCATGTTGTTCACTTCTATCACGAGTTATGTCATAAATCACTTTTCTTTGTAAATGGTTATAGTTTGAACCTTTATATCTTTGGAATGATAAACCATTATTTATGTGGAGTAATTGACATAAATATAAACCCTAAGTATGATTACAAAAGTTGATATGGTCATATCGTTGATTATTTTTTTAGAAGTGATATAGTGTACTTGCTTAAAACTAAGAAAACTATGTTTACACTTCTTTGTGCCTCCTTCTTTCACATTTTCGGATCCTTGTCCAGGTTATCGACCCACTAACTGGATCCTTATCTTCGACAACAATAGGCACGAGCAACAAAGCATGACTTTGCATTAGCAAAATCGATCTTCAAAGAGTAAAGTCACTTCAAATCCCTATTTCAAAACTTTACTCATTCCCACCCAAACCAAGTTATTTTTAAGCACTTTTTTTTTATCTTTCCTCCTTCCATTATCATATAATGGGATATTAGGTGTTCGCATTCTAAATCTAATAGGCTATTCATTATCATGAAAAGATTACTTCCATGATTTCATGAATTTCCCTTTTTTAGTTCTTAGGGTATAGTGATATAGCTTTTAGTTTGGCTTCTAAATTTTATCTATGATATATTAATATATTTGTCTTGAGATAATATTATTTTATCTTATACTATTAGTCCTTGTGTCTAGCCTTGTGATTTATTACTTTGCTTCACCCACTATAGAACTTTGTTACTCTAGCGTAAAGCATAAGAGAAAGTTTATAAGTCTTTGACATTGTGTCTTTCATGAAGCTCTCTCACATATTTTGGTATAGGAACCTTTGGATTATATAATGATGATATATATTTACTCATAGGAATTATATGTTGTTTGTATTGTTTCATGATTTTAGGCTATTGAGATGGCTCCTAAATCGTGTTCATGTACTAACACACGTTCCAGATTTGATGACTTGTTCCCAAAGTGATCTATGACTTGGTTATACTATATTGATTTGTAATCTCTCTTCGATAATCATGTGCCTCAGATTTTGAGAGAGCGAGGGTGGGTTCGTATTTTTCTTAAATCGTGGGTAATTATCGAAATTTACATAGAATTTTATTCATCTGTTATGAAAGAGAAAGCTAATATGGGCAAAGGATTTCTAGATTATGAGGTTATTGGTGTTAAAGTATGTATAACCATTAATATTATTACCAATCGTTACAAACTCGAGGTTGTTAAGACACCAAATTACCCATTCCTAAAGAATAATCCCGCTCTTTCTAAAATGAAAGCTATTTTTTGTTTGAGTGATGGACATTGTCCTCATTTCCCTTGTAAGAATTTTCCTTAAGTCTTAGTGGATAAATATTAATACATTCTTAATATGGTTATTTCTTCAAGCATTTAATTGAATATTCATGTATGCTGCTAGTTATGATTCTTATAGATTGGATTTAACAAGAACAGTCTTTGAACTTATCATGTCATGCTCAAAGTTTGAGATAAAGTCTGATGCATTTCCTTTTGATCATTTGGTCGGGTGATTGATTTTTGGGATAGGGGTTACATTTCTTACGGATTACGTGATGGAAAAACTTGAGGGGATGATCACAATTTAATTATATTATAGATCGATCACTCAATCGCTCAATCGTGAAACTACCATGGTTTACCAGTTCCATCTTATGTTGTGCCTCCTCGATGTAGTGATCCACATCATTCTAGTACTTCTCATGAACCAGATGTGTAAACTACTTCTCAAGGAGATTTGGACTGGAATGCTAACTAGTTGGCCTTGTCTCTTTGATATCATATGTTATCATCTTTCAGTGCTTCCTCTTCTTATACTTTGAAACCATATCAATGTGACACCAACATTCAGGTAGATCATATTTGGGATGCCTTATATAATGTCAAGTTGAACTTTTAGGATCTTAAGAGCTGTATGGATAATAGGAAATGAAATTGAGATGTTCCCTTTATTTATGACTTTTGGGGTTTGTGAGTTAGGATTTAGCTATAATTCCTTATATCATGTATAAATCATGGAACTCTTATTTGTTTTTAATGCTTATAAGTTTTTAGGGGGAGTTTTTTATATATATTTGAATGATATATTGTGTAGATATTGGTAGAATATCTTAGGCATGTGTATCACATATTTCATATCTAGCCTAGATAATTATATCAATTTCTCACTCATTATATAGTTCTCTTACATTTTATTGGTTTGATTAGAATATTTGCTCTTGTTAGTTTATTAAATCTATTTTATCTCAATATGTACTTTGTTCTTTCCTTTGTCTCTTTACATGACAAAAAAATGAGACATTTGTAGATAGGGAGAGTACATAGAAATAAGCATGTTGTATTAGGGAGAGTGTTAGCATGCTAGTTCATGTATATTGAGAGGACATGCATAATTGAGGGGGATTTAGTTTAGTAATTTGATGTTCACATGTACACATAGTTATATCCACATTATTCATCATATTACTCTTACAATTTTCTTTCCCTAATAGATTTAACGCAATTACTTCTAATTTTTGTTTTACGTATTTTTATCACGAAAAAGACAAAGGGGGAGAATGAAATAGTGTAGATCTTGTAACCCATGGAATTTGAATTTCGGTATTCTATTTTATAAAAATTCATGTTGAGTCTGTCCAAGAGGTCTTTGAAAATCTTCATCAAAATTATACCAGATCATGCATCCCATTTTCTCTGAGTTAGTCACTTAGGATAAAGGTATATTTTATAACAAAATTAGATTTACCATTAGTTAAAACTACTTTTCACAATTGGAAAATCTTACACTTTTAACCTTATAGTGTTTTTTTTAGATTTCCATATTCAAGATTTTATAATGTTCCTATACAAAAATTTGTGTTTTTAAACGCATCCTTTTGTCTAGAAATGTGTAGGTTCTTGGATGAATAAGAGAAAATTATGTGTTTTGTGAAACTTGAAAATTAGGGAAATTTCTATTTCCATCCACAACTAGGTTCACTGTAGTGAAACAAGACTTCTCATAAGCAATTAGTGTGATTCACTGTTTGCGAAAACGGAAATCAATTCGGTGTAAAACTCTAGTCTATCACGCGACCTTCTTTGTTAATATTTTGCTTCAGTAAATTAGACATTGCGTCAGTGAAATTTCCATCTCGTTCCTCGTGAATTTTGCAACCCACATTGAAAATCTCTAGTTATAAGTGAGACATAGGTTGTTAACCTTTTTCTTCAGCAAGCCAAGTTCTCATTCCAGTAAAGGGGCCCGTGAGTTCGTCATATTTTTCCACTTTTTGAGACCTTTCTCATTAGATGGCATTAGAAGTTATGCCTAGACACAATATTTATTGGCCGCAAACAAAGATTATTTCTAAGACAAATAGGTTTCCCCACTTTATTATCTTCCGACTTGGCTTCATACATAGATTTTATACAAACGCTTGAAATCTTGTTTCTTCCATGTTAATTTAAGAGTGAACTTTTATAAGAAAAGAAGAAAGAAAATATTCATCTTTTCTAAAGAATCGGTGTTTCTTAGTTCATATATTGTGTGATTTTCAAGATTTTCGATTCATTAATAAATCCTTGAAAGTAATAGTTTTGTCCTCAAGCGAGATTTGACAAATCTTATTTAAAATATAATTTGTTCTTGAGTACAACCTTCTTTCAATATTGAAAAATACACTTGTGAGTTTTTTAGAGAAACCAACCCTTTTTCTTCATCTTTTAACCTTAGGATATCCTCACACATCCTAGTTGTATTCGGGGGTTATTTAGTGGTTCCATTGCATCAAAACAAAGTACTCCTCCACTTTAAACGAAGTTTTGGTGGCGTAAGACTTGAGATATTTGAGGAATCCAAAACCAATCGTGGTTTTATTACATTCACCATCTTTCAGCATTGTCCTTAAAGAAATTGATGGGAAAGATTTGATAGTCGGACAATGAATTGTTTGATTGTAAGTCATTTTCTTCTATCTATAATACTTTACCATAGTACACGTCTAGTTCATTTTGGCTTGAGGTTTTTTTCCGTCAGTGAGTTTTTCCTTAGACATCAAGTGTCGTGGAAATGTTTTAAAATTCATTATGTTATAATCACTTGTTTTCATTTGAAAATAAAATTATCTAGATTATGATATTGATAAAATATTTTTATCACATCGACTTTTAGGAAAGTTATGAAAACTTCTATGTTAGGATGAGGTCAAGGAAATGTAAATGTTAGGTCTATAGTTAGTTATAATGAATGTAGAAAATGTGCATATTATTTGAGAACGGTTGCAACATTATCAAAGTCATTATAATGGTTATGCATATATTGAATATTAAACATTTAGTATGAGGTTGAGGACAATATTTTCTCTATTTTTTACTTTGAAATGGGATAATGAGGTTAGAAAATAAAGGAAATATATTCCTTAGGTATATAGGACAATTTATGATTTTGGATAAGGTATTTGGACTACATCATTGTTATTTCCATTGAATTGTCACATGCACACAATGTCTTTAACATCTCAAGAGTTCGAAAATACACAAGGACTCTAACCACATCATCAAAAACGACTCATTAAAGGTTCATAAACTCTATGATATGGTGATATTAAATGCATATTTTGGCTGACAAAGAAATTTTTATTAACCAAGGATATACATTTGGTCAAATTTATTTTATGAAATGATGACATGTGGGCGATCACATCAGAGTTTGATTCATCCATAAAGGCGGATATCTTTAATTTTTTCAACAAGGTAGGATTTTATTTATGTATATGCTATTCATTATGAGGATATAATATCCTTTGGCGGGGATAATGTAGTAACTTAAAGAAACTATTCAATTATTTTCTTAATGTTTGATCCTTGACGGCTGGTGGTAGTATGGTAGGTCGCATACTTTGTAGGCGTGGGATACTGGTATTATTAGACTATAGGTTGCAAAATTTTGTGTGATGGACATGGGATTGTTGGCCCATTTTTTAACATAATCTAAAGTTTTATTTAAATAAATATTAGATTTGAGGTATGAGGTTCAAGGACTTGTAAGGGGATGTGTCCATTTACAAGTAATGTCGAGGTATTATGTTTGACTAGACTAGTTGTGTAAACCAATCAATAATTATTTAAGGAGAAGGTGTGAAATATGTAGAAGATTTTGGAGATGAAAGAATTTTGGGAAATTCGGTATGTTAAGATGAAAACTTAGATAAGAAGTAATAATTTAAATGAAAATGAAGAGTTACTTTTTTGAGTTTGTAAACAACAATTTGGAGAGAGAATAAAGATAAAAGATAGAGTGTTGTAGTGGTCGAAATTTAAATGCTTCGGCCAAGATGGAGGATATGTCGCAAACATAGGAAGTTTCTAGTGGTCAAAGTGGTTTAAGTGTCGAGGTATTCTTCAAAGTTTATTTATCCTTGAGGTAATGGATTCATTAATTGACTTATTTTTTGTGAATGATACCATGCATTATACATATATCCAAGGAAGGGAGTACGAAGAGCCTAGTGGTGGCTCAGGCCCCCATAATTTGTTAAAAGAAAAATTACAAATATATGCTTTTATAAAATTACACGTACAAATAAGTAAAGTTTATAAATTTTGGATAGCATTTATAAGTACCCAATATTTACTCATTTACACCCATATAGAAAAATAGAGGGAGAACATTTCCTTTATTTATCTTTCTTCCAATTCAAAGTATTGTACCCCGACCCTCCCTCTTCCAATTCCAGATATTGTACCCCGACCCTCGCTCGCCATGTCTCCCCCTTCCTCTATTGATTTCCTACTCCTCTTTTATCATTACACCTCCAACACCGTTGGAAAGTTTTTTCTTTCCTGAATCTTTCTCTCTCTCTCTCAAACTATTTATTTTTTAGGCTTTCATATTTTCAAGCAATTTAGGGGGTTAGTTTGGGGTTAAATTTTAAAGCAATACACTCAGAACTCATAAGCCGATACGTATCTCTTAGTTCTATCTTTATCTATGTGTGTGTGTGTGTGTTGTGACACCCCGCCTAATTAGATACCGGGCGATCACTCCTTTATTAAATTAAATCAAGGTAAATAGTTGGTTCAATCTCAGCATCACTGTCGATAAAAAATAAATTTTCCAATTTAACACCCTAAATAATTAAGCTAAGTGTCAAAACCATTTTCATACATACTTTCCAAATTTTAATTAAAGAAAAATATTTATTTATTTAAAAACAACATTTCTACAATTAAGAATCACACCACAATAAACCAGATAATATAATACATTCGTCAATCGAATGTCAACATATGAAAATTAAAGTGACAAATCCAAACTGAATAAATCCCATGGAACAATACTGGAAATAACTAAAATATATATGTCCCAACAACAATGAAGTAATGGAAAGGGCGACACGTGCCCAATAAATGAGAATGCTAGAAGTGGAGTCAATAAAGGAAGCCGTCTACGCAAGTGACCTGCCCCCCCATCTAAGCTGCAGCATGTTCCTCTCAAGGGATCCTAAGCAAGACGCCCCTGTGGTTGGGCACCTAAAATATATACATATATATACAAGAGAGAGGGAGAAAAAGAAACGGGTCAGAGCCCGAAAGTGTTTTTGATTTAAAATACGTTTAGCAAGTATTTAAATTGATACAGGCCAATGCAACAACATATTAGTACGTCCCTCTCTTGAGAAATACTCACCTCTCTTCTAATGTGCACACCTATCGCACTAACCTTACCAACAAATTATCTCATCATTTTATCATACTAACCTTCCCAATAATTTACCGTATCTTAAACTTACTCATAAGATTTCAAACCGAACAATATTTTTGTTTAAAAAGAATACTTCCAATTAGTAGCACAACTCTTGTTTTATCTTTTATTCATTTATAAAGTTTCCCAGTGTCATATTATACTCTCACAAAACAAGTACTTACTATATGTGTCATCAACCATGTCCTACTTACCAAATCACAGTAGGCAGTTTCAAATTTCCAAATCTCATATATATATATACTACTAGTATAATATATATAAATAACAGCACCCCGAATAAAACTATGGTGCGTGCATACTTCTACTATCCAAACCCCATACCACTCATATCAAGGGGAATACAAGTTCGGAATCACTCTCGAACTGTATTAACACATACACAAACAATATCGAGGCGAAGCATAGATTCCAAGTCTCTAAGAGGATGGCACATACTCGCGTCTCTTAGGACCGTCTGAACTATCGATTCGATAGCCTGTACCAAGGATATATATCTTCTAGGGTACAAGTTAATATCCCCCATAAAGGTCCCATCGAGATAAGACTGTTCGAGCGCGGTAACCTCAAGGATAGCAAGTAGCGCAATATGTTTTTCACATGCATATAATATATGTACACACAATCATATAATTATACCACTTTATCATATTAATATAGGTTCTTCTCGTCACCCATAATTATACCATTTATCCTTAATTTCACATTTATAGAATTATGTATAAGGTTTCATCTCTAGCCTTAACTCGAAGGGTTTTCCCACCTAATACGTGACATTCGTTGACTCTATCCTTCCAAGTAGGAAAATTCAGTAGGTATACCTCTATTTACTATCGTAGCTATTCGCCGCATTCTCTCACTTGAAATACGTAGTTTCATTGTTCAATATATAATTATCCCAAAACAAGATTCTCGTCTTATAATAACGTTCTCAACATTTATTCATATGTCCTACTGGTCTTTCCTATCTCCCAAAACATTTCATTAAGGATACCCAAGAATTATTTCACTATAAATTCAATCTAACTAAGTAAACAAGGGAAATAAGAGTCTGCCAGGAGGGGTCGATTGATCGAGGTCTGGGGCTCGATCGATCGAAGCTCTAGGCTCGTTCGATCGATCAAGCATGTCTGCGAAAATTCTGCAGAAATGCAATTACGGGTTCTACCAAATTTCTTCATCCAAAACCATGTTTTTCCATTCCAATCATCCCAAAAATCTTACTACTGTCATTATAACATTATACCAGATGTTTTCAACGTAAAGCATGTGTATATCTAACATTAAACATGGATAATTAACCCAAAATTCCATCTAATCATCAAGAACCCTAGACTTTTTTCTTAATCAAGGTTCTAATCTGTTTTTACCAAAATTTCCTTCTAATATATCATCAAAATTTCGTGGGTTATATTCCTCTACATGGAAAGGATTCCAGAATTTCATATAAATCATTTCTACATGCATTTTCCTAACACAAATTGGGTGTTCTTCCATATTTATCATCTCTAATCAATCCTAAACCAATATGAAGATTGCATTAACAAAAATACACAAGTTAAACACTTGCCTGGGATTTTTGGTATTCTGATTCACGGCTGATTTTGGTATGGCTGTGTTCCTTGTCTCGCGATCTACACGGTGGTGGTGACGGCGGTGCAAACCGGTGACTTTTTTGCCTCGAATTGCCTTGGAGCTCTCTCCTCTCTTCTCCAATGGCCGTCACTTGATTTTTGGATATTCTAACCCTAAAAGACTAACCTAGTTAGCTGATATAGGTTGCTGAAATTCGTGGGTTTAATTACCCAATTATGTAAAATGACTAAAATGCCCTCCCGGGGTACTAATTAGGTCTAAAAATGCCCCGAGACCCAAACTACACCCCCGATTACACTTTTCTTACTATCTCGACCCTACCGGACGCGTTGGCGCACTCAAAATGACCAGACGGGCAACTTATAAAATATTCACTTTTTATTTAACAAAATTAGTCCCGACGTGATATGAGCACGTTCCGACTTAAATTTTCGAAATCGTCATTTAATTCACTCATGACATTCAATATAATCAATATAATATATTACTTTGCTCATTAGTAATATTCAACCAATTTCCCATAATTACTAACTCTCGTCACGTTAATAATTATAACATAATTAATTTCCGAATTTTTATTAAATAAAGCATTCACATTAAATTTAATAAATCCGCAAATTAATATAGCATAAAAATACGGGGTATTACATGTGTGTGTGTGTGTGTGTGTGTGTGTGTGTGTGTGTGTGTGTGTGTGTGTTCGCGCGCGTGTGTGTGTCTATATTATGGTTAGATGGTTAATGCTTATTGGGATCAATTTTAGGGACATTATTTGCTTACATTATGAGTTGCAATGTTGGTTTAAATTTGAGTTCAAATTAAGGTGATTTATGAATATATGTAAATAATATGGGTTAAAATTAAGGTTAATGTTTGGGTTATTGATGTTGGTTTAAATGTTAAAAGTTATGTTCGTTATGATTTGTGAGTAATGTGATTGAATGATTTACATATTAAAATATAATTGCTTGATGAAATGTTAATTTACAAATTGAAAGGTTAGATATTGATGAAAACATTTTGGTTATTCAATCAGTTACTTTGTGGAGAACTATATTGTGAATTGCGATTTGTTAATATAAAGATTGAAATGTTACTAATTGATTGAAAATGAAATGGATAGTCTGAATTTAGGGTTAATGTATTGTGTTGTTTTTTATTCTTACTAATTTACTTTGTATTTATTTTATAATCGATATATATGAGAAATTATATGCTATAAGTACGAAATTACCTTTAAAATAGGCTCAGGGGAACTTGCCCCGAAACTGTGGTGTTCATAAAGTAGCCCCCATTCACTAAAAAAATTTCAACCACCCCTGCCATATATCCATTGTCGAGACCTTAAATTGCTAACTCCTATATTTTTTGAATTCTAAAAATATGACCTAACACTTTTGGTATTTACTAAAATTTGTATTAACCACCTACATCATTTACACATTCATCATTATTATGTTCATGTCCATCTTTATTATTAATTTTCCATTATTGTGGGCAATTGATCCTTTTTGTTCTTGGAATTTTGGTATGGTCTATAGGGTTTTATTTTAAATCTACTTTTTACAAAAAAAAAAAAAAAAAATTGCACAAAAAACATATTTTTTTGAAAAACCAAATATTAAAAAAAGTTTTTTTTTTACTTTTGGACACTAACTTCTCTAACTCCATATTGTCTGCAAAACCAAAGGTAAGGACTTGTGTCTTAGTTTACTATCCTGTTTGGTTAAGGTTTCCTTATATGTCCACGGCCTCAGAGGGTTCTAGTGTTATCCATGATTTTAATTAATTAAATTATAGAATATATATACACAAAATTATATATATATATATATATATATATATATATATATATATATATATATATATATATATATATAATAATCTGAAATTAGCATGAAAATTTATAGTGACAATAATGGAGATATAAACAATTGAGCGAATGTTAAACACTTCCTCATTAAGATGAGATTTTCCCCGCAATAGTGCTTCATGGACTCAATGGCAATCGTCTCCTAGGATAAAAAAATCAACACTTACAATAGTATCACTTCAAATTGCAAGCAATAATGAACCAATAATGGAAGAACTCTCTTTTACTATGAACACAAAAATAGATTGACCAATACAAAATATAAGACTGGAAAAATGAAATGCACACCACCAATTTATACTAAAATAAATAGTGGTTACAAAATAGTTAAAACCGTTCCTAATTGTCATAATAGTTAGAATAAGATTAATTGTTAAAAATAGAGGAAACATTGGGCTGAAATAATTAAAAGACATCAAAAAATTGGACTCATAAACAAATAAAAGTTCCAATAAAATTTGTCCCAAAAAGTAAATACTTTGACCAAGCCAGAGACCAAACCCCATGACCCACACTCACGCTCGTACATATGTCGAGTCGAGTCCATGTAAGTCATCTCTACTTCATAGAGTTTGGATAACCTAAGGGGACCAATCCCAAAAGACAAAATGAGTCAAAATATACTATACTCATTTCTCATATTTTATCTATGTGGGACTTTGGCTTTAACAAAACACTTCAACTAAATTTCATGTTCCAAGTGGGCACTTTAAATAAAAAAAATTCATTCAATGATTTGTGGTTTTATACATATGAGTATACAATGGTATACTCCTCACGAAGGAGAAAGTGTTACCACTTTGAACCATCTCAAAAGATGTGTAGGTCTCATATTAAATTTACCCCAAAAATTAACCAAATTATTATTTTATCAACACATAAAACCCATAAATCCCAATAATCCCCCACATGAATGAAAATTAGTTAGATGAGCACAAAACGTATATGCACACATAAAGAGAGTTCTATATAAAAATTCTTGCATATGGAGAGAGAGCTTTTGGCCTTGAATATTCCCTAGTGAAAAACTATTGTATTTCTCACTGACCAATGAATGCAATGTATTGAACTGTTAAGTATATTATTGAAACCAATAGAGTAATCTTCATACAGTGATTCTTCTAACAAAGTTGGTTCCTTCGGTTGTATTCATTTTGGCCTTAAATAACTCCTGGTTTCATGAGTCCTTCAGAGAATTTTAGACTTTTGAAGTTCTCATAAAAGCGGCCCCTTCACACTCATATAGGTGACTTCCCATCAAGAGTTTCCTACTATACCCCCTTGGATTTTCAAGATATAGGGGTCAATAAAAGATAAGCTTATCCTTACTTACTTTGTATGCATCAATGTTTTATCATAGGAATAGCTACACTACACCAAAAATGCTAATCTTGCATGCTTGGACAAGGAGAATTTGGCATGATTTTAAACCATGCCAGATTCTGACACGATTTATTCCCAATCTAGCACGGTTTAAAACCGTGCAAGAATCTGGCACAGTTTAAAAACGTGCCAAAGGAGTGCCAGAATTTGTTACTAAAAAAATCTAAAATTAATTATAATTTTCAATTTTAGAGCCAAAACACTCTCATCCCCCGTTCTTCTCTCCACCAACAGTTTCTCTCTCTCTACCAAATCCATATTTCTTTACTCTGGTTCCAAGTTTTCGTCTTCTCTTTGAGAGTAATCCCATACAATTTTGGGATTATTTTATCTATTGTGGTGATATTGTCGGTTAAAGAAGATAGGATTTTTATGGTCTATGACCTGGAGGGTTCTTATATCTCATTGGCATTCATGGATTCTCTATGTACTGCATCGGTGATACATGAGCAAGTTAGGGTTTTTGGGGTATATATTTTGGAAAAACAATCATAGTTCAAAATTCCTAGTAATGATACCCGACTAAAATAAGCAAGTTCCTAGCTACGGGCATTGATTAAACCATTTTTTTACCGTGTTTCTTGTCCATGTTGTTTTCATCTAGATAATAACTGCCTGTAAATTGTTGTGATTCATGTCCCTATATGTACTGATTGGTTAGGCATTGAATTCTTCAAACATATGATGTGCTTCATGTCCCTTCCGGCATTGTTATTATTTATTTAACGAGAATAATTTATAAAATTTGAACTTGATTGGTTATTTCGATAATACCTCCACACCCATGATGGCTTGTGTATTTACATAATTTGACTGTATGAAATTTATTTAATAGTAAATTGAATTAATTAGGTACTTTTATTATTTGATTTTATTAAATCAAAATTAAAGCAGAGATAAAAATTGCAACTTTGTTCTACCAATTATATTTTAGGATTCTTTTACATCCATTTGCCAGTTCGTCAAAACTTGTTGGGTGATAAGCTCCCAAGTCTTCTTTGTCAGCTCAGGTGGTCTTTGAACTTAAGAATTTGTAGTAAACTTATGCGGTTTCTTATAATTTTACATGAATCCCTAAAAATCCCTGCCTTTAATGACGAGAATGTAGAAAGTCAGTGAGTGATAATTGATTAAATTCGCAAATTTCTAATTTAACCTTATTTCATTAGAGTCTATTTTAAACCAAATTAAATCAGCCCCTAAACATGCAACTACACGTCAATACAAATAAGATATAGCATGCAATACAATAATTCAGGAAAAATCTCCGAAGGGAAAAACCTTTTTATTTCTAGAACTTTGATAAGTTTACAAGACCATTGACTTACATACAATCTTGATATCGCCCACAAGAGTAATGCACAGTGTCTTTGTCAAACCTTCACAGCATTGGCTAGAAATTTGCAGTGGTTCATGCACAGCTATACCACAAGGACTGCAGCCCAGAAACTCCGTAGAGTTTCCCTCCACAATAGCACGCAGCTCTCGGTTGTAGAGATATCCCCACAAAGGATGAAAAAAGAAAAGTAGTATTCTAGGGTTCCAAAACATTCACAGAAGTAAATGGTATTTTTGGTGTGAATAAAACATGAATTTTAGGACTCAAAAATATGAAGACTTGATGTATTTTGTCCCTGAAAAATGTCTCTCAAAGACTTGAAAAAATACACCACTGAAATAGTTTTTTATAGAAAAATAAAAGATTTGAGGCGGTGGACAAAATCTGCGAAGGGGATCGATCCGGTACAAATCGATCCGAAAAGGGGATTGATCTGTTTTCTTTTTTAAAAGGATCGATCCGGTTAGGAAATTTTGGTAGAAAGATTTGTGAAGGGGATCGATCCATTTTTTTAATAGGATCAATCCAGTTCTGGAAAAAAAACTTTTATAAAACTTCCTCATTTTATTAAAAACTTTTTAGAAAATTTCCCAACACAAAAATGAAACTTTTAAGGAATTTAAAACTCAACTTTTACCAAAATAAATCTCGTCGAGGCTTTGTTGAAGATCCTTGAATTTTTGGATTCGTCTTGACGTGAATGTGAGCTTGAACTTCAATCATGGTGTAGCGGTATACGACATACTAAATGGTAATGGACAAAAATGTCCTTACAGAGAATATACAAAGCGTCTATTGTTGGACATACCTGCCTATATTGATTCTACCAGTTTGAATGGGATTTATCGGAGTAAAATTTAAGCATATTTAAGAAACTACTTATAGAGCATATGATGTCTGTGTAGAGACGATTGCACATACCTTAACAACATACTGATGTTTGTTTTTACTTCATGTCCATATATCTTAAATTTTTATCTCATTTTCTGGGATTTATCTACTCATTTTGTTTATTTATATGCAGAGACCTAAAGAATTAAGTTGAACAAAATTTAATAGATATACAACATGAATGTTTTGTTTTTATAGGAAATGTTATGTAATTTAAGTTCATTACTAGTTATAATGCCATATATGTGCTCATTTTGTTAGGTTTGTGAAAAATGAGGTTAAACAACATTTAGTAGATATACAACGAGAATGTTTAGTTTCTCTAAAGAATGTTATGTAATTTGAGTTTGTTACAGTTGATAATGCTAGATCTGTAATCGGGAAAGTTATTTAATGTAATTTTCTTTAAATGTAGGAGTTGTTGAAACTAATCATATCCTGATAAAATGCATTCATGAAGATGACTATCTTAGATTATGGTTGCATGAAATCTGGTATATTACTTCCTATCATATGCGAGTTTTTAAGTGGTCATGTGATTTTCATTCGGGCTTCTAATCATTAGAACCCCTTGTCTGGATTAACCTCCCTCTTTTACCCATCCATATATAAAATAAAAAACAGTATGTTTTCCATCGTTAGTGCCTTTAGTCCCCCACTAAATCTTGGTTGCACCTACTACAGCCCAACCTAAACCTAACTTGGGTAGAGTTTGTATTCAAATTGATGTAAAAAGCCTTTTGTTCATAAGGTTTAGATCCGATATGAGCAAGATGGAAAAGGTTTTTAGCAAAGTTTGAATTATGAAAACATCTTTCCATTTTGTGAAAAAATAAAGTCATGAATCATCTCTGTGTAAATTAATAAAATATCAAGAAAATAGTGCAAAGAATGAGTCTCAATCAAAACGCCAAGAAAAAGTGGCGAAAGAATCGACAAAAGTTTGGGTGGTTAATTCTTTTGAAGTGAAAGAATCCTTAGTTATAGATCAAAGTAAAGAAGTTGGGTAGCATGAAGAAGGTTATAAAGCTCCAAAAAATTCTAAAACTACAAATCAAGAACAAATTCAAGTAAAGAACAACTTTGATCAAGCTCATGAAGGAAGAAAGTTACAGAGAATTCATAACATGACTATTTTGGTTTGCTTAGAACCAATGGTGGATAATTATAAGATAAAAGAATTTAGAAGAAAATTGGTTTTGTTTCGTACCTTGTCAATAATTCCAATTGTGTTTGGATTTTATCAACTCATGGAGTCAAGTTCCCTATTAAATCTCAAATTGATCAGGCAGTGTCTCTTAATATTTCTCATCCTATTAAGTTTAAATATTTTATGTCAAATGTACTAAAAATAATAGACTTCTATTTGGAACTATCTTGCTAGTAAGGTTACTCAAGATCAATGGATTGGGGGGGGGGGGGGGGGGGGGTTAACACAAAGATTTCAGCTGATAAGAAATTAGAAGGAAACGAGTTTAATGCTTATGTTTCTTCATATTTTCTTAATTGTATCCTCAATAATGACCTTAAAGATATGGGATTATAGGGAACTAAATACACTTGGTGCAATAACATAGGTGGAAATGCAACTACATGGGAAAGGATTGACATATTTCTGGCTAATGTTTAGTGGTCTAACTTGATCTTTAAATTTTTATGTTAATCATCTTAACAAACAAAATTTATATCATGACCCTCTTCTTATATCTGTCTGATTTAAGTAAAAAAGGTTTTTAAATCTGTTTGGACTAAGTGCCCCTCTTTCAGTAATTTAATTAAAGACCATTGGTAACACTATGTTTAAGGTAATCCTATATTTTCCCTCACTCAAAATTTAAAGAGGGAAAAACTAGCATTGATTATATGGAATACGCAAGTCTTTGGTAACCTAACTCAAAATTTTGTTGGTGGAGAAGATGAAGTCTTAGAGTTAGAAGTTGAAACTGAAACAGATTCTTCAGAAGAGAAGAGGCAGTATGCTTGCTTGGTGTCAATGTTTGATAAATTAAATTAATGTAGTAGTTGTTTGAGATAACCTAGGACTTTTGTTAACACAAGAATACTTGGTGCCACGTATAGTGCAAGTATGCAGAGAATTATGTCATACATCTTTGATAAATTAATGTTTTCATGACAGGTTGAAAGTTTGAATGTTTTCTTGACACATTGAAAATTTGAAGGCAAAACTACTTGAAATGTTAGAACACTTATTTCTGGACTTTCAATTTTAGTCTAGATATATAACGATACATTCAACGAACCATGAAGAAGTTCCTGCTTCTGCTCATGGGGTAAGCTAAAACAATAGCATCTCCACGTTTACTTTTAAATAAAAATTAGCACCATGGAAAATAAAATCCAGTTGAGAGGATATTTTATTGGAGATAGATCATTTCATTTGCTCGACCCCTCAGGTCTATTATCTTTCTCTTAACTAAAATGCTTCTATCTCTTTCAAAAGAACTTGATTGATATTGATTTTGATGAAAATTACTTTATTAGCTATGTCTTTTTAATGATGTTCTACCTCATCTATCTATGTTGTTGTTGTGTATGTCGTTTCCTAGAAATTTAAACCCGACTCACTAACTGAACAGTTTGGTGTCCTTATTAGAGAAGTTGAATTTTCTTTATGTGGATCATATTTTTATCAATTATATTCTTCGTAAGGATACGAAATTCCATCTAATCCTTGGTTGTTAGTTAAATTAATTTGTTATTCCATAAAAAGGAAATGAATACAACTAATATCAGTACAACGTAACAAAACTTTAGTTGGATCATCACCCTTCATATTTGTTTTTTTATTTGAGAATGGTCATGTTTGGGAAAAATTATATTGTACGCTCGATTATATGGCATGACATTGATTATTTGTTTGTCATATCTACTGTAGCTTGGAGATGTTATAGTGATATAAAGCATGGACTATTAGGCGATACGCATACGATTATGATCATGATCATATCTACTTTACATCAATCTTGTTTTTACTTTTTAGGTAATTGGGATGAAACAATTGTAAACCGTGTCAAAATTATTTTCAAAATCATAAGTTTCCCCGTTAAAAGATAAAATACAAGTTGCTTGTTTGGCTCGAGTATACAAAATACAAGTACTTTTGATCCACCTTTATTCAATTTAACGTTTAAAATTAGTTGTTCACATTGTATCAGGGCATTCATTTTACCTTTCTAAGAACACTTCTTCAACCAAAATGAATGTACATTTCCTTTCTAAGCACACTTCATCTTTAGGAAAAATATAGGCTTGATAAGTAGAAGAAATATGACCATATAGTACTTTTGAGGCATCCTTGTTAACAAAGGTAAATTCTAGTTCTCTTATAAGTACTCATTGTAAGATAATATGGAATTAGACTTCTTGTTTTCACAATTTGTAACACTGTAAATGGCTAAAGAGGGAACATTAAAGACATTTTGAGGAAATGCCTCCCTCTAAGAAAAGAAGTAGGTACAAACACATTTCGAGCATGAAAAGAGGAAAGGTGACTGAGATATTTAAAAAACGTCATTAGCACCAACTAAGAAAGGAAGTCATCCACTAAAACGCAATAACCTAGCGGTCTAAAAATAATTACAAACATATAAGAGATACCAAAGTAACGTGTCTAAACTAGTCACGTCCTCATCAAACTCTCGATAGGCCAAATTGACTAGTATACGCTTTGAATATATAAGCTATTGGATATTGAATTTAGTACTCCATTTTGGATGGGTAATGTAAATCGTAGAAACTTATCGCGTAGCCACGGTACTCTCAGTTTGAGAATATGAAGACAATTTGAAAATATCCATATTAGGCTTAAAAACATGTCGTTAGAGGGTTAAAACTCCAAATATCCCTCAAACGGCCCAATAAGAGGCACTAACATCTCACATGGGCTCAATGTAACTTGTAGGAACTAACCGAGTAGTCACAGGTCTCTTGGTTTGAGAATATGATGATAATTTGAAAATATCTAGATTAGGCTTAAAAACATGTTGTTATAGGGTGAAAATCCAAACCAGGTCTCAAACAGTCTCGTAAGGGGCACCAACACCTCGCACGGGACCAATGTAAATCGTGGGAACTGATCGCATAGTCATGGGTCTTCAGATTTGAGAATACGACGATAATTTAAAAACATCTGGATTAGGCTTAAAAACGGTCCCGTAAGAGGCACTAACACCTCGCACGGGCCCAATGTAAATCATAGCAACTAACCACATAATCACGGGTTTCTCGGTTTAAGAATTTGACGATAACTTAAAAATATCTAGATTAAGCTGAAAACAAGCCGTTAAAGGGTGAAAATCCAAACCACCCCCAAATGGTCCCGTAAGAGGCACGAACACCTCGCATTGGACTAAAATAACTTGTAGAAACTGATCACGTAGTCACGGGTCTCCCGGTTTGAGAATATGATGATAATTTGAAAATATCTAGATTAGGCTAAAAAAACATGTCGTTAGAGGGTGAAAACCAAAACCATACCTCAAACGATGTCGTAAGAGGCACTAACACCTCGCACAGGACCAATGTAACTTGTAAGAACTGACCGCGTAATCACGGGTCTCCCGATTTTAGAATATGATGATAATTTGAAAATATCTAGATAAGGTCAAAAACAAGCCGTTAAAGGGTGAAACCCCAAACCAGTCCCCAGACGGCCCCATGCGAGGCATGAACACCTCGCAAGGGAAAAATGTAACTTGTAGGAATTGATCGCGTAGTCATGGGTCTCCCGATTTGAGAATATGACGATAATTTGAAAATATCTAGATTATGGTTAAAAACATGCCGTTAGAGGGTGAAAACTCAAACCAACCCCCAAACATCCCCGTAAGAGGCTAACACCTCATATGGGACCAATGTAACTCGTAGAAACTGACCACATAGTCACGAGACTTTCGGTTTGAGAATATAATGATAATTGTAACTCTTATATGCAATTTTCAACTTGAATACAATTTTTTTAAATTACTTAGTTACTAATATCATCTCTTTTTTGCATCTTATTTTTTTTACAAGATAACGTTTTGTTGTTAGCTTTTATCCACGTGGAACAGAGAAGAAGTCAATGGTTTACAACAAGGGGATTATTTATTTAATGTCTTTAATATTCAGGATTCTTTTTTATGTGTTATGGTCGTGTCGAATTTTGTAATTTTATTGTTAAATTTTATAGCTATGTAGGCTTTTGTAATTTTATTGTTATATTTTATGGTCGTGCGGGCTTTATATTACGCGGCTTTTAAAATATCCAGAAAATAGAGAAAGTTCTGCCCAATTTTTTTTTTGTCTGAGAGTTATTATGACTTGTAATATTTTGAAGTTTGTATATACATTAGTTTATCAACAATATGCGAGATTCACAATTTGTGGATTTTTTTTATTTTTTTTTTTGCAAATAATAAATATTTTTCCTACTAGATTTGGAATTTGCTGATTTTCCTTATTTGTTTTCAAATAATATTTTTTTATTAATTAAATATTATGGCACAGTTTTAAAATTGTGCCAAAAGCGTGTCAGATTCAATATCTGGCATGGTTTATAAGCCTGTCAAAAGCATACCAGATTAAAATTTGGCATGGTTTAAAAGCGTGCCAAAAGCGTGTTAGATTGGGCAATCTAGCACGGTTTTAAACCATGCCTAATATTCCCTAAATGTACCCGACAACTCAGAGACATCAACCTCGGCATATTAGAGGGCCAAGGTAACAAAGGCTCCTAACTGGATACCAACACTCTCGTCCTATATAAGGTCATCCATGGCCGACATTACTAGTCAACATCAGAGATCACATCTACCTCGTTCATCAACCTCGGGTGGGAATGAGCCGAGGTAGAAAGGACCACCACCATCGTGATCAACCTCGGCTGGGAGTCAGCCGACATTCCAGCTACTCCAACATAACCTCGGCCCAGGCCGACGTTATAACCCCACCTGCCTTAACTCGACTTTCCTACTGAGACAAAGATCATCATGAATAACCTCGAATTGAGCAGCAGCCAGACTTCACCAACCTCGTACTTTTCCAAGTCAAGGTTGGTATCAATCGAAGATAGCCGAGCATTGACAAGCATATGCAAGGATAGGAACACGTGTACAAAATCAGTTGTAACCGAATCAATCCCTTCACATGGGGGAATATTTCATCATCATTCTCTACATGTGACAGTGATAGATGTTTTCATTAGATTGGTTAGATCAACACATACATGCTCATTGCATGCATGGGGGTGCATTGCAACCTCCACACACTATATATACTGTCTTCTCCAGTATGAAATGGATGAGGTGACAGCATCCTTGAGGTATTTAGATGTAACACAACAAGCAATAAAGGAGCAATTTGCACAACTCAGTCAAAATATGATGAGACCATCGGGGGTCTTACCGGAGATGATTACTTCGGCGGATGCTCAACCCCAACTTGAGGCTAGGGGACCACCCCAGGCACCACGGAAAGACCAACCAACACCTCAACGGAGGAGGGATGTTGATGACCCTAGGCGTTTGCATCTGGGGAGGCAAGTACACCCTTGCCCTGAGGATAGGTATGATGATCTGGAAGTAGAAGATGCTCTAGAAGATTGTTGGGAGCCATATGAGGTTTCAGATAACACAGTGCGTCCTATCCAGCAGAGCTGAGGTTGTGGAGGCAGAAGAGGTGAAGGTTCCTAACAAAGAGGATCATCTTTCGATCGATTGAGTAGAGGGTCGGCCTTTGAAAGGCTCGACTCAGTAAATGACCTGAGGCAGAGGTTATCTAGATCACGAAGTTTCGCTGGATCCCAAAGGGGAGATGGGTAACATCGGCCTAATCATGGCCGACCCCATCAAGGCCGAGATAGGGATCAAGATGAGGTCAATAGCTGACGATGTGCTGCGGCTGGGGAACCCTCAGTTCACCCCTTGGAGGTGGATGGGGACAACCTCGGACAGGCCGATGTTGCGATACCATGGAATGATTCCATCCAATGCGTTAAAGAGAAGATAGGAGACCTAATCAAAAGTCGAGACCCATTTCAAAGAGGTTTCTCATAGGGCTCTCCATTTGTGGCTAAGATAGTAAGCTTCCCAACCACTGCCAAGTTCAAGCCACCTACGGTGTCTCCCAAGTATGATGGTAGCACCAACTTGTACATCATACTGAGATGTACCAGTCTGCAGTGGACATTTACTCAATACCAGATGAGGTGAAGTGTCGGGCCTTCTCTGGGACTTTGACGGAAGCTGCACACATCTGGTTTACCTCTCTTCTGAAGAACTCAATAGAGAACTTTAAGGGTTTGGCTAAATGATTCATCCACAATTTCTATTTTGGGGTAAGACCTCAAAAGAAGACCACTCATCTTCTATATGTCGAACAAGGGAAGAATGAAAGCCTAAGAGACTACATCGCAAGATTCAATAAATATAAACTAGAGGTTGAAGATTATGAAGAGAACATAGCTATGATTTCTCTCATAGGAGGTATCCAGAAAGGGAAGTTGTTGTGAAAAGTTGCAGAAGATCCTCCCAAGTCCATGGAAGAGTTATTGGCAACTGCAGGTAAGGTCATAAATGCTGAAGAGGCCATGGCCACAAAGTATGAGGATGAGAATGATAGTGGCAAGGGGAAGTTCCAAAGAAAGGACAAAAAGAAGAGGTCATCTGACTACAAGTTTGCATGCTATACGCCTATAACTGTGAGTTGCGAACACATCCGCAATGAGATAAAGAATGATCGGTCTCTGAGATGGCCAGAAAAGCTGAAGGCTCCTCTGCATAAGAGGAACAAGAACTTGTGGTGCGAGTTCCACCAAGACTATGTCCATGTGACAGACAAGTGCTTCGCCTTAACGGATGATATCGAGAAGATGTTAAAATATAGAAAGTTGAGGAAGTATGTTGATGGCAAGGATCCTAAGAGGGGAAGAGATGACCCTAAAAAGAAGAGAAATGACAGATGTCATGACAATACTCCAGCAGTAAGAGATGATGACTCGGATGGTAATAATGAAGACAATCTAGACCTCCCACCAAAATATGACAATGCCCCAGTGAAGAGGGTTGGTATGATTCCCTTCGGTGTTAGCACCATCTGCAGAGGACTTGCAGGGGGTGGCTCTAAAGTGGCTGACCAAAAAGCTCATGTGGCAGAGGCCAAGTCAATGGCCAAAGTAGAGGTGGTAAATCTAGTGTCTTCAAAGTCCAAGCAGAAGAAAAAGAAAGTGGATATGCACACTCTTATAGTCGGGTTCTCCCGACTCGACTTCAAAGGCATCTAATCTCCGCATGATGATCCTTTGGTAATTACAACAAGAGTGCATGGGTGCGAGGTACATAGAATTCTTATAGATGGAGGAACTTCAGCATATGTGATGTTCTGGCCTTGTTTCAAAAGCCTAGGCCCTAGTAGAGCTAGGTTGGTACCCTATCATCATCCGTTAATGGGATTCAGCGGCAAAAAAGTTCATCCATTGGGCATGTATGAGATGGACGTGTGAATGGGAGATGAGTGGCCTAAGAGGTTAACCCGAAAAATTAATTTGTTCGATATGGACGAAAACATCTTCTCGGCCTATAACCTCATCATAGAAAGAGTAGCCCTTAAGAAGTTTGAGGTCGTATCGTCAATGATCCACCAGATGCTAAAATTATAGACCCCCTATGGGGTAGGGGAATTGCAGGGCGACCATACCATAGCATGAGAATGCTACTTCGACTCAGTCGAAGAGAGAGAGGCCCATAAGAGATCAACCACCATGTATAACATTGATACACTTGACCCTAGAGATGAAACGAAGTTGAAGAAAGGAGAGGCCGCGAAAGAGGTAGAATCCATCGTCCTCAATGAGGACGAACCAGAAAAAACCTTCTAGGTCGGCAACACCTTAAAAGCGGAGATTAAGGAATAGCTGATAAATTTCTTGAGGAAGAGGCAGAGTGTCTTCGCTTGGAGCCACGTAGACATGCCTGGCATCGACCCGGAGGTTGTGTTCCACAAACTCAACATGGAAGAAGATGATAGTCCAATCAAACAAAGATGAAGAGTTCACTCAAGGGAGAAGTATGATGTCATCAGAGAAGAGGTCAGGAAATTAGAAGAGGCAGAATTCATCAAGGAGGTTATATACCCAGAGTGGTTATCAAATGCCGTCATTGTGCCCAAGGCTAATGAAAAATAGAGGATGTGCGTAGATTTCACCGACCTGAAGAAGTATTGCCCTAAAGACAGTTATCCCTTACCTCGAATTGATTATATGGTAGATGCCACGGTAGGGCATGAGCTCATGAGCTTCATGGACGCGTATTCAGACTATAACCAGATCTTCATAGATGTTGAAGACTCAGAGAAGAGATCTTTCATCACCGGCAAGGGGTCGTATTGCTATAAGGTTATGCCCTTCGGCTTGAAAAATGCAGAGGACACATATCAACTTCTTGTGAATAAGATGTTTGAAAATAAAATTGGCAAGACTATGGAGATTTATGTAGATGATATGTTGACGAAGATCTTGAAGGCCTGCACTAACGTGACAGACCTAGAAAAGACCTTCGATACCGTGGACTTGTACAGAATGAAACTCAATCCTACGAAATGTGTCTTAGAGGTAGGAGATGGGAAATTTCTTGGATTCATTGTCAATCAGAGGGGAATAGAGGCGAACCCCAAGAAGATAAAGGCTTTACTTGACATAAAGACACCAAGAAGTATTAAAGACGTTCAGAGACTAACAGGAAGAGTAGCTGCACTCAATATATTTGTTTCCAGAGCGACGGACAAGTGTCTTCCATTTTTTAAGGTTCTTAGAAAGGCCTTAGAATGGGATAAAGAGTGTGATGAGGCTTTTAATTAGCTCAAGTCCTACCTCGAATCTCCCCTGCTCTTATCTCGGCCCATAGTGGGAGAGAAGTTGTATGTTTATCTAGCAGTTTCTGAGTCAACTATATGTGCAGCCATAGTACGGGAAGACGTTGGGGTCTAAAGGCCTATATACTTCAACAGTAAGGCCCTTCAAGGGTCTGAACAGAACTATCCTCGGATGGAGAAGTTGGCCTACGCTTTGATACATGCTTCCAGAAAGATGACGTCCTACTTCCAAGCCCATTATATGGTCACCCTCACTGACTCCCCACTAAGGCAGGTCCTCCATAACCCTGAGAAGTCAATTAGATTGATGACATGGGCCATTGAGTTAGGAGAGTATGACCTTACTTATCAACCTAGGGTGTCCATTAAAGGGTAGGCGCTTATAAATTTTGTTGTTGAGTTCACATGGGAGGAGGTCGAGTTTGAGAACAATCCAGTGATCACAGAGGGATCAAATAGTAAAGTCTTCCAAGAATCATAAGTGGTTGTCTCCAACAGAGCCAGAAACGGAATAGCCGAGAATGAGGAAGACAGATACCTCTTTAAGAAAGGAAGCCTGTTAGAAGGTTGATACTCTCAGCTCCGGATGGTACTAATGTTGAATATTCACTAAGGTTTAACTTCAAGGCATCAAAAATGATTCAGAATATGCGGCCATGATAGCAGGCCTCTCCTTGGCAAAGACCCTTAGGGTGGGACGACTCCTACTTCATAGCGACTCAAGTTTAGTTGTTAACCAAGTGTTTGGAGTTTATGAGGCCAAGGATGAAAGGATGGCCAAATACCTGAAGAGGTTAAGAATGATGCTAGAAGGTTTCGAACAGGTAAAGATGAAGAGAGTACCTCGACAAAACAACAACCACGCAGATTCACTAATAAGGTTGGATTCAGCAACAAGGACAGACATCAGAAGGACGGTTCCAGTCGAGATCCTGCTAAAACCGACCATTGAGGAAGAAGAGGTTGCCAGCCCTTGCCTCAACTTGAACCTAGGGAACTCTTGGATCGACCCCCTCATCAGATATATCGAAGAGGGAAAGTTGCCAAAATCAAAGTTAGAGAGGAGGAAACTGAGGTATAGAGCTGCAAAGTTATCAATAATAGGAGATGTCCTATATAAGAAAGGATTTCTATTACCTCTCCTCAGATGTGTTCATCCCACAGAGGTTTCCCACGTCCTACAAGAAGTACACGAGGGTTATTGCTCCAGTCACATAGGAGGAAGACCTTTGGCCAAGAGGATTATCACGCAGGGATATTGGTGGTCGACCTTGGCCAAGGATGCTGCAGCCTACGTAAAGAAGTGTGATAAATGCCAGAGATTCTCCAATACTCTTCATCAACCTCATCAGCCTATGACTTCAATTAGTTCCCCTTGGCCATTCACAGTATGGGGCATTGACTTGGTGGGTCCCTTACCAAGGGCTACGAACAATTATCAATTTTTTATAGTAGCGATTGACTATTTCTCTAAGTGGGTGGAGGCTGAGCCGATGATCATAATTACAGAGAAGAAGACCTTCCAATTTATCTAGAAGATTATCATATGCAGACATGGCCTCCCTAACACCCTCATCTCGAACAACGGAACCCAGTTCTTCCTTGGAGAAGTATTGCAAGAGAGTTGGGATGAGGCAATTTTTCTCTTTTCCTGGCTGACCTCAAGCAAACGGTCAGATCGAAGTCACGAACAGGACAATCCTCGACGGGATTAAGAAGAGGTTAGAAGAAGCTAAGGGGATATGGACCGAGGAAGTTTATGCTATGTTATGGGCCTACAGAATAATGTCTAGGACACCAATGGGGGAGACCCCATTTATGTTAGCACATGGCTCAGAAGTCGTCATACCAACAGAGGTAGGACTCCCCACTCACAGGGTTCAGACCTACGACCCTGAGAAGAATGGGGAGGAGAGAAGACTTGACCTAGATTTAATTAAAGAGATAAGGGAAGACGCCGAGATTAGACAGTCAACCTATGAGTACAGAACAGCAAAGTTCTACAATCAAAGGGTCAAATCAAGACCCATAGCTGTAGGAGACCTAGTGCTGAAGAAGACGTTGCAAAAGGCAAACAATCTTCACCCGAATTGGCATGGCCCCTATAAAGTAATCGAGGAGGTTGTACCCGGGACCTATAGGCTAGAAAATCTTAAAGGGGAACCTTTCTTCAATGATGGAATGCTGATCATCTGAAAAAATATTGCATATGATGTTGTAATGGTATCTATATAAATGTATCAACTTATGAAGATATTATTAATGAGAAGATCAGTTCCTATGTCAATTATTGGTTCATTATGTTGTGGTGGAAAAATTTATGAGGGTAATATCTTAGTTTGATGACCTCAGACCTTAAAACATCATAATTTGGTGACAAGGCCTCAAATGAACATCATATTGGATGACCTCGGA
Organism: Sambucus nigra; assembly: GCA_949130495.1. Classification (NCBI taxonomy): domain Eukaryota; kingdom Viridiplantae; phylum Streptophyta; class Magnoliopsida; order Dipsacales; family Adoxaceae; genus Sambucus; species Sambucus nigra. Next base: position 281,460,922 of record OX422209.1, read on the forward strand.
CCTTACACATCATTAATTTGGTGAAGAATTTATGGGGATAACACCTTAGTTTGATGACCTTAGACCTTAAAACATCATAATTTGGTGACAAGGTCGGAGGTGAACATCATACTTGGATGACCTCAGACCTTAAACATCATTAATTTCGTGAAAATATATGGGGGTAACATCTTAGTTTGATGACGTCAGACCTTAAAACATCATAATTTGGTGACAAAGTCTAAGGTGAAGATCATACTTGAATGACCTCAGACCTTAAACATCATTAATTTGATGAACAATTTATGGGGGGGTAACATCTTAGTTTGATGACCTCAGACCTTAAAACATCATGATTTAGTGACAAGGTCTAAGATAAACATCATACTTTGATGACCTCAGACCTTAAAACATCATAATTTGGTGACAAGGTCTGAGGTGAACATCATACTTGGATGACCTCAAACCTTAAACATCATTAATTTGGTGAAAAACGTATGGGGGTAACATCTTAGTTTGATGACCTAAGACCTTAAAACATTATAATTTGGTGACGAAGTCTGAGGTGAACAACATACTAGGATGACCTCAGACCTTAAACATCATTAATTTGGTGAAGAATTTATGGGGGTAACATCTTAGTTGGATGACCTTAGACCTTAAAACATCATAATTTGGTGATAAGGTCTAAGATGAACATCATACTTGGATGACCTCGGACCTTAAACATCATTCATTTGGTGAAATTTATGGAGGTGAACATCATATTTGGATGACCTCAGACTTTAAACATCATTAATTTGGTGAAATTTATGGGGGTAACATCTTAGTGGATGACCTCAGACCTTAAAACATCATAACTTGGTGACAAGGTCTGAGGTGAACATCGTACTTGGATGACCTCAGACCTTAAACATCATTAATTTGGTGAAATTTATGGGGGTAACATCTTAGTAGATGACCTCAGACCTTAAAACATCATAACTTGGTGACAAGGTCTGAGGTTAATATCATACTTGGATAACCTCAAACCTTAAACATCATTAATTTGGTGAAATTTATTGGGGTAACATCATAGTGGATGACCTTAGACCTTAAAACATCATAACTTGGTGATATGGTCTGAGGTGAGCATCATACTTGGATGACCTCGGACCTTAAACATCATTAATTTGGTGAATTTTATGGGGGTAACATCTTAGTGGATGAACTCAGACCTTAAAACATCATAACTTGGTGATAAGGTCTGAGGTGAATACCATACTTGGATGACCTCAAACCTTAAATATCATTTCTTAAAACATCATAACTTGGTGACAAGGTCTGAGATGAATATCATACTTGGATGACCTCAAACCTTAAAAATCATTCATTTGGTGAAATTTATGGAGGTGAACATCATATTTGGATGACCTCAGACCTTAAACATCATTAATTTGGTGAAATTTATGGGGGTAACATCTTAGTGGATGACCTCATACCTTAAAACATCATAACTTGGTGACAAGGTCTGAGGTGAACATCATACATGGATGACCTCAGACCTTAAACATCATTAATTTGATGAAATTTATAGGGGTAACATCTTAGTGGATGACCTCAGACCTTAAAACATCATAACTTGGTGACAAGGTCTGAGGTGAATATCATACTTGGATGACATCAAACCTTAAACATCATTAATTTGGTGAAATTTATGGGGGTAACATCTTAGTGGATGACCTCAAACCTTCAACATCATTCATTTGGTGAAATTTATGGAGGTGAACATCAAATTTGAATGACCTCAAACCTCATATATGGATGACCTCAGACCTCAAAGTTTAGTGATGAAGGCACCAATATATTGAAGCTTCAGACCTTAATACAAACACATTGCATGACATATAATACCATTCAAGGAACATTCAGCAGAAGAAGCAAAGCCCTCTTCAGAGGTTGATATAGCATGAAGTTACAAGTCAAAATGGTGTTTCAAAAAGTGTTATCAGAGGTTACAGACCAGTATAAATCATAAATAAAAAAAATTACAAATAAGAGCCTCACAAAATACGACCTAAGTGTCTACAATCTTAGGGTTAGTGGCCAAGCCCCCACTTCCTTGGCCGACGTTGGTCACTTCTACCCCATTATCATGAGGATTAACGTCTTTAGTCCTTGTATCTTCTAGTTGAGCAGTCTCAGCAGGTGAAGCTCCTCCCTCCTCCTCGACCTCTTGTAAGGCCTAAGAAAATTGAGGGTTATCGAATCCCAGACTAACGTAATCAGATGCTGCCAGGTTCCCTGATCCCTTCTCTTTCATCGCAGCTCATTTGCCAGTGGCCTTAATACCTCTTTCGAGTATTCATAACCGAAGCTTATGAACTGGTCAGAGACTTGATAGTCGGCCAACCATTTCTCAGAGGCATCTTCCAGAGCAACCTTCACAGCGACATCAACCTTTCGTTGAAGAGAGTCAGCCTGGACTTTCAGAGTAGACATGTGATCTTCCTTAAGCTTGCCCATATCCTTCTCTAGATTCTTAATGTTAGCTTCAGACTTCTCTAAGGAAGCCTTCAGACGCTCCACTTTAACATTCAGAATGGTGTATGTATTATCATCCTCTTTTCCCTTCTCAATCAGAGGGATCTACCTCAGGGCCCACTCAATGAACTGGTGCATGATGAGGAGACCCTGCAAAACATGTTCAGAAATATTAGTTCAAGACTTTGTATAATTCAAATTCGATGTTACACGCCAATATAAATAGCAAAAGTCTTACCTGGACAGATCGATGGAGGGCGAACTCGGCCAGCAGAGGGGTGTCCATAGAGCGGTAAAACCGCTTGTCGGAGTTGGTTATTATGGATTCGATGGCGTCCAAGGCCTTCAAACCCTAGCCAATAAGGTTGTCGCGAATCTTCAGCTACTCCAGACGAGCAGCTAATGTGGAGATAGGGATTGCGTGTTCCCCCTTTGAAGCTTTCTTCTGTCTCTGATCCTTTAGGGAAGGGACTGTAGATTTCCATTTTCTTGAAGGCTCGGACCTGGAAGAGGTTGGAGGAGGAGGGGGGCATTCAGACCCTCTTTTTTAACTAGTTTGGTGAGGCCGGGGGTTGCCATTTCCCAGATATTATTTGATACTCCTTTGGGACGCTCAGCAAAAAGAAAATACCTGAGTTAAAAGATTAGAGACATAACAGAATCAGAGGTATAACTTTGTGAAAAAAATAAAGCAACTTACGGAGCTCGACCAAAGGACTCCCCCCAGGGCCAGTTTCAGAGAGGTAGTAGGGGGTCATCAAATGCTCGTATATGACCAACAGACCATGTTCCCCCTAATCTGGAAGATCTTTTTCCTTCTAAAAGTTATTCTGACTTAACCTAGGGTTGGCCCTAGCAGCCATTGATACATTTCCCACCTCAGAAGTATTCTTGGCTCTAAGGATGAAGAGGTGGCATAGGGATAAAATTCCCATGCCCCTGAGGCGAAAAAATATCGTGGTTTCCAGTTGTGATTCAAAGTCTGGGTAATCAGCAACATCTTCTTATTGGACTTCCAAGCTAGAAAAAGGTAGTAACTCGGATGATTCCTAGCAGAGAAGTGCACATAGCACCCTGTGAAGACCTGGACGGGAAGGTCTGAATAATGGACTGCCCTCCATAAGACTATAGCTCCAATTATCACCCTCCAGGCATTGGGGGATAATTAGGAAGGAGCCAAGTTAATATGAGATAATATAACCCTAATTATCAGATGAATGGTAAGGCGAAATCATAACTTAAACATCTGCTCATATAAGCAGATCTCACCATCTCGACCGCCAAAGGCCCTCTCATTCCTCAGAGGCCTCCTAAGTCTTATAGAGGGACCGATGGAATAAATATGTCTGAAAGCTAGGAGGTCAAGTTCTCTGACAATGGTCTCCATCTCGGTTGCCTACGAGGTGTCAACATCACTTTCGCTACCATCATCCGCATCCCGAGCAATGTCGGCCTTTGCAGGTGTGGGAACACCAACAGGGAATCTTTGAGCGAACTCAACTCCGATGGCAGACTACAGAGGGATGTCACTAATAGGAGGTGGAAAGGAAACACTTGGCCCAACAACTTCAACATCTGAAGAAGTATGCGAGGTGCTAGAACTCTTTTGAGACGAGGCACGGCTTGGTCAGGGGCTTGATCCATCCTGATGGATTAATCCATGGCTTCTTGAAAAGAATCTACAGACATAGGATCTGATGTGGATGACTCAGACATTGGAGTGGGTTCCAATGGATTTTCCTCTGGCTCAATTGGGTCTACTGGCTCAGGGTATATCACCCTCAGAGGGGGTGGAAAGATTGGTCCAAGAGGGAAAGCCTATTCCCTATGAGCTTCCTCTTGGGTTCGTTCTATTTGCCTAATCTTATCGAAGGTTTTCTCCCTAAGAGAATGGAATTCCTCTAAGAGTTGATAAAGGGGTCTGAGCATAGAAGAACGACCTTACACTTGAAGACTCAAATAAAAAACAAGTAGGATGAATCAACCTAAATTAAGGATCAAACTTGATTTTTGAAAGAGTTCAAATCAAGAATAGTCAAGAATTAAGTTCTTCATAAAACTCAAAATACTACCGAAAAATGTAAGAAATGAAAAAACACGGCTGAAAAATGGAAAAGGAAAGGTAATAAGCAATACCTGACAAGATACGAGGTGTAGAAGGAGAATATTGACGACAAAAATCCACAAAATGCACCATCGATCAAGCCTTGGAAGAGAAAGATAATGAAGAAAGTTTAGGCGAGTGAAATGGAAGGAAATGAGGAAAAAAAGAAAGAAAAGGGTTTTAACCCTCAAATCTGATTTCACACTTCCCAAGGCCCATCATTGCCTTGGGAGCCCAAAGGACAATCATCATCATTGCACTTGTCAGGCACGCTACCCACTTCAATTCTTTACACTTGGCAAAGAGATATTGGAACACCAGGAAGAATGGCATCAGCCTTGCAAATACCCCAAAATACCTACTCACATAGGTAACTAAGGGCTATGGGGCGATTGATATTCCCTAAATGTTCCTGATAACTCAGACATCAGCCTAGATATATTAGAGGGTCGAGGTAATAAAGTCTCCTGACTGGCTACCAACACTCTCGTCCTACATAAGGTCGGCCATGGCCGACATTACTAGTCACCTCATTGTCGGGAAACATCAGATATCACATCTACCTCGTTCATCAACCTCGGCTGGGAATGAGAAAAGGTAGCAAGGACCACCACCAAAATGATCAACCTCAGTTGGGAGTCAGTCGACGTTCCAGCTACTCCAACATAACCTCGGCCCAGGCCGACGTTATAACTCCACCTGCCTTAACTCGGATTTCCTAATGAGCCGAAGATCATCATGAATAACCTCAGATTGAGCAACAGGCAAACTTCACCAACCTCATACTTTTCTAGGCCGAGGTTGGTATCAATCGAAGACAGCCGAGCATTAACAAGCATATGAAAGGGTAGGAACACGTGTACAAAATCAGTTGTAATCGAATCAATCCCCTCATATGGGGGAATATTTCATCATCATTCTATACATGTAACAGTGATAGATGTATTCATTAGATTGTCTAGATCAACACACACATGCTCATTGCATGCATGGGGGGTGCATTACACCCTCCACACATTATATATACTTATCTTCTCCTACCTTGAGAAGGATCCAAAATTATAAACCTAACTGAAACTCTTTCAATTTACACAGTAGAGAGAGAAAGCTTAAGAGATTGTATCCATATCCGTTAGTGCCTTATTTCAGTGACTTTACTTACTCACTTGCATAGTGGACGTAAGCCTAATATGCTGAACCACTTAAAAATTTGTGTTCATCCTCTTCTCCTCATCTCTATCTCTTATACTTGTATATACTTAAGCTGCCATTGTTACCACTAATTTGAGCTTATGAACACCTTGAAGGGTGGTGTTGTTTCCATCATCATCAGTGCCAAATTTCTATTTTTGGTGTAGTGCTATGATATTAAAAACTCATCAGTGTTCATTGTTGTTGTCTAAAACTAGTATATGAACTTATGGGCCTTAGCTATAATATACTAATAATAAATAATAACAGATAAAGAAATTATCATTACTAACATGCTAATTTGGGATGACAATAGATGGATGAGAGATAAACAAGGAAACCAAAGGTGTACATGGTTTGGCCAAATACAGTGCCTATAACCACGGGTGTAGTGCTAATTGTATATATCTCAATGGGAAATATCCATGAAATGAACAATTACAAGATCTCAACGTTCTCTCTAGGGTTTTGAATATGTTTGTTCAGTAGAAAAAATTTGAATCCCCTATTCTTTTTACAAAATATAGGAGGGTAACCAGGAAGTTGTTACCCATGCATGGAAGCGGATATTTTAATATCCCCCACTTGAGCGCATGATGTGAGTTCTGCTGACATGACTTTATTCTCTGATATTCCTTCACGTGTACAGGTTGGTGCAAGGCTAGCTTGGATGGTGTTAGTTAACCTCGTCAACTAACACTATGTTAATAGTGCTCAAAATAGTCATTGATTTAGCTATCCGAACACCTTGAGACCTGATCCGACCTCATAGTCTATGGTTGAATAGATTCTGGTCATGCTAACCTCACTCTCTTCCCTAATGGGGACACATGTCATCCTTTTAGTGGCTAATAAAATCTCCCATATTTATGGTACAACAAAAGTCCCCTAGACTTTACTCATGATTGGAACTTATAAAAGATTCTCCGGAATGTTGAGTCTTTGGAGTATTTTCTAAGTGAATTGAATAAGTGAAGTGTTAGTACAAGAATGTACTCAGCTTCTTGAACTCTTATCGTAATTGAATCTCTTTGGCGCATGCTGACTAGATTGACTTGTGAGATTTTCCTTGTAAGTTAGCTTGGATGCATGTTAATGTTGGGAAGTGTGTTAGCCCCCAAGTGTTAGTTAACTTTCCCAATCATGGCGCCATGTCATCTTAATGGCTAATGATTACTTGAGATGGCCTGCTAGTAGTTTAGTGTTATGATCATCTCATCGGCTATGATCTACCTGATCTGCCTTACTAACTACAAGTTTTGGACGAACATGGGTTGTCTTGAGTTACATTTTACCAATGCTTGTGCCAACTAACAAGTCGTATAGACGAATTTTTTCGTCTATATGACGGTAACAGGTTAGCCAAATTTAGTAATGAAAACGCCCCAAGGGCCCCCGAATTTAAAATCCTTATACTTAAAATCAATTTCCTTGTTGAAAATAGATGCGGAAGCGTTAGGATATGGTTCAACTTAAAATAACAAATTTTAATTTCATCTTCAAATTAAAATTACAACACAAAGTGAAATAAGTTGGAATTACACACACTCTTTGAATTTCACTTAAAACGCCATTAATAATTTGCCTAATTCATATTTATCAATATTACCAAATTAGTCCAAACCAATTTTAACAATTAAATTAAATGACTTGAATTAATTAACTAAACATTATCCAATATTAATTAAGCACCAAATTAAACATGTAGTGATTAAATTAAACCAATTTTATCTTGAATTATCCTAAGCATGAGTTCTGAGACATTATGCAAGATAAAATAAATCAATCACACTACACCGCGAAGTACGAGGAAAAACCCACAACGGGAAACAACCTCGGACGTCCCTAGCCTCAAATCCACTAAGTGAGGAATTTATAATTGCAAGACAAAAGACTTACATCACACGACTCGATCCATCTCAAGCCTCGATGTTCCTTCTTGTAGATACCTCTTCCTAGATAATAACCACGGAGCTCCACTGCGGTCTCGAAATCCACTGATTGGACTTTAAGTGGTCACCGTCACCCGAACTAGGAGCCTTTCTCCAAGTGGGTAAATCACGAAAATGTCTTCTTCTTTGAGGGATGTAGAAGGAAACCCAAACTTCTCTTCTTATTGGTGTAGAGATAAATCGGTGCCAAAATGCTCCAAGCAATTGATATGTATATATGAACTTGGAAGAAACAAAGATTGGTGTAAACTAGAGTGGTAAACAATTTTCTCTTGAAAAATAACAATCAAAACCAATGAACTTTTTCTAAAAACATTTTTTGCTCTCAAGCACTCTTAGAGGTTTTTATCAAATGAAAAAGTTAGATTAGAAAAATGGTTTCCCGCACATAATAAAGTCAGAGAAAAATCAGTTAAGAAATAAGTAGGGAAGTAGGAGAAAACTGCTTAAAACTGCCCAAAAACTGTTCTCGCCAAATCTCGTTCGAATGACATTTCGTTCGAACGACATTCTCGTTCGAACGAGTCTTCTAACGAAGTTCTAGTATGAACTCGTTAGAAGCTCGTTAGAATGACCATCTCGTTTGAATGACATTTCGAACGAAGTTCCAGTATGCCATAATGGGAAGTCGTTGGCAATCTCGTTCGAACGACTAGTGGTTCGAACGACAATCTCGTTCGAACGACATTTTGAACGAACTCACAGAATGTTCAAAAAAATTCTTTTTAAGCCCAGAAACTTTTATATACTATACATATATAAGTATTAATAGAAAACATTCTGAAACCAAAACATAGTTTTTAAACCTAACACCCAATATAAACAGTTCCAAGCTCCTATATATATATGTAATGCATTCATACCTTCGGAGCATGGAAACACTATTGATGACGTGGAAATAAGGCACATAAACCACGGAATTTTGATTAATCTTTATACACTTGGCCGCTATGTCTTCAACAAACACATCATAGGCTTGAAAGATGATCAATATACTCTATCCTATGACTCAAACGTTTTTGTCCAGAATTGAGCCAAAACTACAAAGGACTCAATTGGAAATTTACGTCCTTACAAATCTCCCCCTTTGACTATTCCGGGACAAAAACCAACAAAAATCCTAAAAGGGACGTCAAGCTCTGCTAGACTAATAAAAAGTCCCACCCAAAATAAAATTGCAATGCTTGACTCAAACAACCCAATGATAAATATCTTTGCCGATGTTGACTGTTGCGATTTTGAAGTATTCCTGCACACTTAAGCAAACTATCAAACGCATAGGTATTATCAAAATATTAAATGCAATTAAATAATTACTCCCCCTAGATTAATTCTCCCCTTTATCAAAAAAATGACCTACTTAGAAAGACGTCTCTCCCTAAGATAAATCTCCCCCAAACTAAGATATGATAATAATAGGATTAGATAACATTTCTCCCCCTATCATTCTCCCCCTTTTTGTTCAGGAATAGACAAAGGCTAATGAATCAAAACAGTAACTTATCTCACCCAAATAAAGCATATACACCCTCTAAACTAAGCAAGGGATAAAAGAAAGGGATAACAAGCTAAAACATGTAATTGTGCATATAGTGATGAGAACGTTAAAGTATATGGGCAATAAAAGTTCAATTAATCCAAACAATAACATCGGATACGAACTAAGATGCAATAAAATGATACCAATATGATACATAAATTATTAAGCATGTGATATCAACAAAGAATGCAGTAAGATGGATACCAAGTATGAATTAAAGCATATATGGATTAGAAATCAAAGCAAAGACTAAACAAAAATATCAAATATATGTATACATAGTATATATCAAAGAGACTCAAGTACACATATATAGAAATAAACACACAAATGACACACATAAAATATAATAGGAGTCTTTTACACTCGTATGGCAAAAATGTGTCATATGGAAACGGAAGTGTTGGGGTGTGAACTAGTAACGATTAAATTTAGACCCAATCACTTAAAACATGTTCACGGAGTTCTCAATTGATTGCAAACTTCATCACATTTGAATATAACCTCATGTGACAATATAAATTGAACTCAATGAACAAACATACACAATGCATATAAGCCGTGAGTTTTGATGATTCTACAAACCAAATAGAGTCATGACAATAAAGATCACTAGGATAAACGGACATTGTGCAAACCGTTGATATACCATCCAATCTCCCTCAAGAAGCATATATAGATTATTTTATATTAAATGAATATATCAATCAAACATAGGCCTTGGCAATTATTTTTATTTTAGTGCCATTTTCTATTTTTAGGCCTTTGGACCACCTATTTCTTTTAGGTCCATTTCAAACGGTGGCTTACAATCGCAAAGGATTATTATTCCTTTCGGAGCCCTTCCCCGTGCACATTTATATATATCATTTTTTATATCTCACAAGCTCACGTACAACAGATTTGGACATGCACTAGTCCTCCTAGGTCATAAATATGTAGATGACAAGATTGGTAGGAGAACACCTCACAAAGCTCAAATATAACATGTGACATTAAAATTTCAAATGATCTTGTGCATGTGTGAATAGAGGCATATATAAAAATAGAATCCATTTAATCAATACAAAATACAACTACTCTAAAAAATATGATAAAGAACATGTTAAGGATTGACAATCTAAATCAAAAGTTCTAGACACATGGGAGCGTAAAAGATGGGATTCAAACACAAGTATATGCCACATAAAGTGTGTCAAACTAAAATACACACAATGATCGAGTGGAAAAACCGAGCGTCCGTGTAATACGCTAGTCGTTGTTATCGGCTTTCAACCTCAATACAAAAAAACCTAAACATGTAACTACACTCTTAAGGAGTATAGTGGCGAGTCTGGGTATCGAATCCACAGGGAATGGTTGATAGAATTTAATTGATTTATTACCTCTAGAGAAAAAATGAAAAAGATGATGATGGTTGAATAGGAAAAAAAATAAGTAAATAAAGAAGTTAAATTAACTAAGATTAATGAGAAAGTAGGTTGGAATACAATCCCCCTAACCCTAGTAATTTACCGTATAGAAACCTAGAATTATAAATTATAAATTTGAATGAATCCGGTCTTTATAGATCCTAAGCATTACATATATGAGGATCAAGCCCGCACCATATGAAATCAAAGGTAAATATAAAGCGGTGATAAATAATTTTACGCACATCATATTCTTAAACATCCCAAGTACCTAGGGCAAGAGAGATTAAAAGATCTACAATGGTTGTAAAATTGTCTCGCACGACTCTTTCAAATTTTTAATTTAAATACTATTTTCTACATAAGTAATTTACATTGGGATGGGTTCATGCATCCCAACCCTTAAAAACTTAGCTTAACATGATGAAATCAAAATAAAACTTACAAATTAAAGTGTAGGAATTCATAACTAACTCTAGAAAATTGAGAACATGACTTTAATTGGGAATGGAAAACTAGAAATCAACAATTAATTAAACTAACTAGGAAAGCAGTAAAAACAATAAATTAAAATTACTTGGAATGGATGAATGATGAATCTTGAATAGAACTTTGAATCTTGAATACTAGACAAACTTCAAAAACTAGGGTTTATGAAAATTTCTACCAAAGAAAAGTAAAAATACTCTCTAAAATCTGACTTTCTCTCTCTAAAATTCTATTCTACTCTCTAGAATTCGACTCCCTCTCTCTAGAATTCGACTCCTCTTGAAAATAAGGTAGGGCTTGGTCTTTTACAGCACCAAGTTGCACGAATTTGGCATCAAATTTTGCTTGTGGCACAAGTTTTCCAAGAGTTGCAATGTATTAAATGCATAATTAATTGCCTGGATTTCGCATGACCGGACCGGTCCATTATCGCGCAACTTCAAAACATCGTAACTTCTTCACCGTAGCTCGGATTGAGGTGCCGTTTTTCCAGTGTTCTTGTAATTTAGATCTCTTCAACTTTCTAGTTAACCCCACCTCCGGACTAAGGCTGAAAAATTACAAAAATGCCCTTCAACTCTCTTTTTTGTGCTTTCTTTCACTGTTTTGAGTTCTCTTTCTCACCAATTTGTATGAAATACCTGTAAAACCCATGAGAAATACACAAAACACGAAATACTTGCCAAAAGAGGTTAGTAGAATAAATAGGAGACAAATCCAAGTATTTACACTGCACGGGATCATAAAAATACCGAAATTAAGGGGATAAATGTGAAGAATATGTGCCTAATCACACAACATAAAATATTTTTGAGTTTTTGAAATTTTTAATCAAAAATAAAAAAATATACTCAAAATACAAACAAAAATCATTTGAACTTTTCATTAAGCTTAAATTATCAAGAGATAAAAACTTCAAATGATAAACAAAAATCTTTTTGTATTGTTCATTTAATGCAAACAAAATGAAGAAATAAAATACAAAATATAAACAAAGATCATTATTTTAGCATGTAATATGATATAAAGTAATGACTAGAAAATGATTAAACAAGCATACATTTAGCATGTGAATATAGCATGAATTACAAAGGCTAACGTATGCAAGCACTAACACATTCATCCTTTAGATTTAGCAAGGGAGGAAGTATGTGAAAGTAAATGAGAATAAAACACCCTATTTCGCAAGGCAACCAAGTCGAATTTTCTAACCCAAATTAATGATGGATGACAATCTTCGGGTGTAGGAACTTTAAGTACCTTGGTTACATTACGTTGGGATTTTCTAGGAAGTCGTTTAAGATCAAAAAAAAAATTCTAAGATGACCTTATCGACCACAATGAGTAGAAGTAAAATTACGTCGAAATTTTGTATCTAAGGGATGATCGCGAAATTCTTTCCTAGTGGATTCTCCTAAAACATTGGTTTTGGCGTTATGAGTTCATTACAAGGGGTGAAGCCTAAACCACAAGTGTCATTTTTAATTTGGATCGTTCCTAATAATTTATCTAATTTTTCCGAACGACACTCCAAATCAAATTTGACATTACTAGAGTCTTTTAATTTATTTTGCAATTCTAAAATGTTAGACTCCAATAAAATATTTCGAACTTCAAAAGCAAGAAGCTCCTTTTTCAAGGATTCCATTAAACCCCTAAGGTTATCTCTCTCGCCTTCTATATATTCAAGATTCTCTAGAAGAGCTTTCTCTCGTGTCCTAAGGTCTTCAACCAACATACTATTATCAACGACCTTGACACGTTCTTTCAAACTAGATTCTAACTTCAAATTAACTCTTTTCAATTTGATAAATTCTTTATAAAGTTCTTGAAAAGCATTTTGAAGTTCACTCACATTAACCTCTTCTTCATTTTCACTCTATCTTTCTTCTCCACTCTCACTATAATCAAAAACAAGAGAAATATACACTATGACCTTGGAAGTGTCATGTGTTAAGTTTCATCAATCGATGAGTTCTCACTATCACTCACATGACTAGCCATAAAAGCCACAAAGTTGGGCTTAGTGGGGGAATCGGGTCCCTCTTCCTTATCACTATCACTAAGGGTCGCATTATATAAAATGGGTCGTTTACCCTATTTTCTTAGTTTAGTGGGGCACTCAGAAGCCCTATGGCCATAACCCTCACAACCAAAACACCTATTTGACTTGTCCCTATTTAATTGTTCATTGATAGGTTTAGGGATCTTCTCGGTTTTTTCATGCTTAGAAGTTTCAAATTTCTTAAAGTCATTTTTAAATTTATCTTTGTTAAATTTAATAAATTTCTTAAATTTTTGAGCAAACAAAGCCATGTCTTCCGAGTCACTATCACTCTCGCTCTCTACTACTTGTTTGACCTCTTTTCGGGCTTTTAAAGCAACGCCCTTTTCTATTTTCTTTTCAGTTTAGAGGGAAACATGTCTAGTTCATAGGTTTGTAAATCACCTACAACTTCTTCTAATTTCGTAGAGGCTAAAGTTGGTAAAGAATTTGAAACGATCACTTTTGGAATAAATCTATCGGGTAGGGACCTTAAAAACAAATTTACAACTTGGTTGTTGGGTATTTTCTCTCCCAAATTAAAAGATGAATTGACAATATCGGAAAGTCTAGCATAAAATTCATCAAAAGTTTCATTATCGTTCATTTTGATAGTTTCAAATTGAGTGGTGAGGTTTTGGAGTTTCGAAGATTTAACGACACTAGTTCCATCATGAGTTAGTTGTAAAATATCCCAAGCTTCTTTAGCGGTTTCACACGTCATAATGCGTCAGAATTCATCCGGTGTGACCGCGCTAAACAAGGCATTTAAACCTCGGGAATTAAAATTAGAAAGTTTAAACTCATTCTCAGTCCATCTATCGGCCGGTTTGGGAACACGTTCATTTTCGACTAAATGAGTTGGTGGAGACCACCCGTTAACAACATACATCCAAACCCTCTCATCGATAGATTTTAGGGCCAATTTCATTCGCACTTTCCAATACACGTAGTTAGAACCATCGAAAATAGGAAATTTTGAAAATGGGGAAAATTCCATTTTAGCCCAAAATTATTTAAAGGATCTTTAACGAAATAATTTATCTCTTTGGCTCTGATACCAATTTGAAAACGCCCCAAGGGCCCCCGAATTTAAAATCCTTATACTTAAAATCAATTTCCTTGTTGAAAATAGATGCGGAAGTGTTAGGATATGGTTCAAATTAAAATTACAACACAAAGTGAAATAAGTTGGAATTACACACACTCTTTGAATTTCACTTAAAACGCCATTAATAATTTGCCTAATTCATATTTATCAATATTACCAAATTAGGCCACACCAATTTTAACAATTAAATTAAATGACTTGAATTAATTAACTAAACATTATCCAATATTAATTAAGCACCAAATTAAACATGTAGTGATTAAATTAAACCAATTTTATCTTGAATTATCCTAAGCATGAGTTCTAAGTCATTATGCAAGATAAAATAAATCAATCACACTACGCCGCAAAGTACGAGGAAAAACCCACAATGGGAAACAACCTCGGACGGCCCTAGCCTCAAATCCACTAAGTACGGAATTTACAATTACAAGACAAAAGACTTACATCACACGACTCAATCCCTCTCAAGCCTCGATGCTCCTCTTCTATATACCTCTTCCTAGAGAATAACCACGGAGCTCCACCGCGGTCTCGAAATCCACCGATCAGACTTTATGTGGTCACCGTCACCCGAACTAGGAGCCTTTCTCCAAGTGGGTAAATCACGAAACGTCTTCTTCTTTGAGGGATGTAGAAGGAAACCCAAACTTCTCTTCTTATTGGTGTAGAGATAAGCCGGTGCCAAAATTCTCCAAGCAATTGATATGTATATATGAACTTGGAAGAAACAAAGATGGGTGTAAACTAGAGTGATAAACAATTTTCTCTTGAAAAATAACACTCAAAACCAATTAACTTTTTCTAAAAATATTTTTTTCTCTCAAACACTCTTAGAGGTTTTTATCAAATGAAAAATTTAGATTAGAAAAATGGCTTCCCGTACATAATAGAGTCGGAGAAAAATCAGTTAAGAAACAAGTAGGGAAGTTGGAGAAAACTGCTTAAAACAGCCAAAAAACTGTTCCCACCAAATCTCGTTCGAATGACATTTCGTTCGAATGAGTCTTCTAACGAAGTTCCAGTATGAACTCGTTAGAAGCTCGTTAGAAATCTAGTTAGAATGACCATCTCATTCGAACGACATTTCGAACGAAGTTCCAGTATGCCATAATGGGAAGTCGTTGGCAATCTCGTTCGAACGACTTGTGGTTCGAACGACAATCTCATTTGAACGACATTTTGAACGAACTCACAGAATGTTCAAAAAAATTCTTTTTAAGCCCAGAAACTTTTATGTACTTTACATATATAAGTTTTAATAGAAAACATTTTGAAACCAAAACACAATTTTTAAACCTAACACCCAATATAAACAGTTCCAAGCTCCTATATATATATATGTAATGCATTCATACCTTGGGAGCATGGAACCACTGTTGATGACGTGGAAACAAGGCACATAAACCACGGAATTTTGATGAAGCTTTATACACTTGGCCGCTACATCTTCAACAAACACGTCATAGGCTTGAAAGATGATCAATATACTATATCCTATGACTCAAACGTTTTTTGTTAGGAATTGAGCCAAAACTACAAAGGACTCAATTGGAAACTTGTGTCCTTACAAGTAAACTCTTTATTTGTGGCCGGAGTCGGTTCTTCTTCAAAAAAATTATCATTCAATCTATCATACATGAATAAAATTTTCATTTACTCCAGTTCGTGAGAAATTTCTTCTTGCCGGGACGATAACTATGGTATGTCAATGATCTGGTTAGCTGAATTTACCTTTGAGATTTTTGCAAAAATATGCTTGTTTAGTCGAAATGTTGAGCTCTCCTACGTAAAAGTTCTATTTGTTATTCTTACTGGTGATCTCCCTTCAGGTAAAGTCTACTTGAATGATGTTTTGTTGAGTTCTCTTTTGTAGAAGTATTCTCAGATGTTCTTATTATCGAGGTCTTTTTTAAAGAAGTCTACTCTCTTAGTCGAACTTTTAAGCTCTCTTTCATAAACATCTGCTTAGTTGTTCTTATTACGGAGCTCTCTTCTAGAAAAGTCTACTTATCGGGTAAAACTGTTGACCTATCTTTCGTAGAAGTCTTCTTCATTGTTCTTATTGTTGAGTCTCTTCCAAATAAGTTTACTCAAATGATTTGTTATTGAGTTCTCTTTCGTATAAGTCTTCTTGACTTGCTTCGAGGTGAGTTCTTATACGTAGATGTCTATTTTGCCATTTTTTCTTCTAAGCTATCTTTCACAAATTTCTACTCATCATTGTGACACCCCGCCTAATTAAATATCGGGTGATCATTCCTTTATTAAATTATACCGAAGTCATCGGTTGGTTCATTCTTAGCGTCACTATCGAAAAATAGTTTTTCTTCATTTATCACCTAATAAATAATTAGGCTAAGTGTCAAAACATTTTCCATTTAATTATACCAAAATAATCCGTTAATAAATTTCCATTCTTTAAGACAGAAGCGATAGGCATTCCACATGAACATAATAAATACTAGACATAAACAAGTCTCAAACCAATAGATCAAAATAATACTCAATCCAACCAAGAAGATCTACAAAAGTAAACTAAGTACAACCTCTAAGATAAAACGACTGAGAATGGGAAACACATGCCCTAAATGCAATGTCTAAATAGGACTAAAGGAAATGATAGACGCATCTAAAATGCAAGGACCTATAACTCCCACAATCGTTGCAGCTCGCTAAACGATCCACGCGTCTAAGCCTAGTAATCCTGTGGCTGAGCACCTGATAAATTTTATATATATATAAGAGAGGAGAATTTCAAAAAACAGGTCAGAGCCCGAGTTGTAAAAATATTTGTTTTAGCAAGTATTCAAAACTGCAATAAAGCAAGTATTATGTGCATGTTAGTTTCGAACTCTCACCTGAGATTCTCACCTCTCATATATTGTGCACACCTAACGTACATCCACCCCTTATTAGTTATGTTACCCATCCTAACTAGTTTGAAGTCACCATACCATCATCTACGTCACTAGTAGTATATCCGTAATGCCCATATAGTACGTTATTGAAATCGTTTATCCAACATAACTAAATATCATTATTCACTGTCCGACTGGTTAATATTTTACCCACTAAGATAATTTTATTTCTCATCATTACTATATCTACTAATTTCACATAGTATAATTTTCCCTAGTTTATTCATATATAGTCACATCATCCCTATAAATGTATACTACACCTCCACCCCTTGGTTAATACCACTTGGCATAAAGCAATTATTATTATTACCATATTTACTAGTTATACATAGTAGACATAATCACAATCACATATATATATACACTAATCCTGCACCCCTTGGTTAAGACCACTTGGCACAATGCATACTCTCCTATCATGTCCTGGTGTATCGCTCACTGCACAAAGAACAATTGGATCGTCATCTCTCACGAACCATAAATCTCATAACACAAATATTCGAGGCGAGCATACTCACCAGCCAAATGGGTCATACACATATTTACCCTCTGATTCAACCATCGAAACTATCCTACGTCTCAAATAGCATGTATCCAAGTTCATATGCTCTGGGTACAGGTCAAGTATATCCCCATTGGGTCACCCAGGATAAGACTGTCCACTACGCGAATCCTCCTCCCAATAGCAAACAGCATAGGTATTCTATACACACAGTAATAATATTCATATAATAGGCATACACATGTCCTATTTAAAATCAATAGGTATTCACCCAACCAGAACATATATTTTCCATACGTATTATTCCCTCATTGCTACGTATAGCAATATTTATTTCAATTAATCTCTCTCTTGGAATTTTCAAAGTTAACTCACCTTTTCAAATATTTAAAGTATCATTATATAATTACTTCCCAACAATTCTGCAATACACTAAATTCATCAACTCACATATTTTCTCGCTCAAAATAACTGTGAAAATCGGATTGGACTAAAATTGGATTTTCTAGATTTTAAACTTGTCATTCGAACCAGAACTGATCTCGTTCGAACGATTTTGCATGTCTTTTGAACGGCCATGATTCTCGTTCGAACCATACTCCATCTCGTTCGAACGAGATGGATCTTTTTCCCAGTTTAGACCAGATCTGCTAGTGCTTCGTCTACCTCAGAAAGTCAGTCCTAAAACCTCTTAATTCTTCAACCCAATCACCAAAACAGCAACTTAATTGATCTCCTACCATGCTTAGATTATTTCTAGCAACCTAGAATCATTAAATCTTTATAATACATCAATTAAATATGAAATCCCCAAATTGAACCATTAAAACCCTAGTTCTTCAACTTTACATTTAAGACCCATTTAAAACCCAGATTCGTTTCTCAATCACAACATATAATTTTGGGATTTCTATTCTACATACATAGGGATTCAATTCTTCATCAAGATAACTTTTAATCTATGGATCAAATTCTCTAAATTCACCCAATTCAAATCTAAATCATGTGTTTGATACCTATGCTAACATGAGCACAATTATTTCTAATAGAAAGAAAGTAATAAACACTTGCCTCAATTATGATGTTTTAATCCGTTGATGAAATTGGTATAGACTTGTTCCTCATCTTCTGATCTACGCAAAGGTGGGCATGGTGGTGGAAGACGATGGGTTTTTTGCCTTAATCTCTTGGGGCTTGTTCTCTCACCCTCTGTGGCTCCCCCTTGAAGTTTGTGCATAATACCCTAAATTTTCCTTTACGTAACTGATATTAACCATCTCTAATTTTCGTTATTAATTAAAACCCAAAAATTCAATTTACCAAAATGCCCTCCCGGGATGCCGGTTAGGCCTAAAATTGCCCCCGGACCCAAACTAAACCTCCGAGTACACTATTCTGACTATCTTGACCCTTCCGGGATCAATAGCACACTTTAAATGGTCATACAAGTTACTTAAAAATAATTTATTTCTTTAATCAATTAAATTAGTCCCGACACAACTCACACGTGCGTCCTGACTTAATATACCAAATTGTCATGTTTCACACTCTCAAAAATTTACAAAATTCATAATTCCATATTACATAACCACACATTGATATTTAATAATTTTCATCAATAAGTATTAACCCTTGGCACGCTAGTTAATAATTATTTTAATTCGAATTAATTGATTAACAAATTAATTCTCACATTTTTAATTTAAATAAACCAATAATAATAATAATAAATGCCATAATTATTTAATATCATAAAAATACGGGGTGTTACATACTTCCCTCCTTACAATGTAATTTCGTCCCGAAATTCGAAAAAGTATACCAGGTACAAACAATGTTGTATATAAGTTGTGTGTCGCATTGTTATGCTCCCTAGTAAAGTACTTCGTACCACCCACATAGTATGTTATTGGATACCCTTAATAATGAACACCTCACATATGTTCGTTTTTAAACTCTAGGTTACCCTGTCACGTAGGTTCTTTCCCAAGTCGTATCATTTAAGTTACACTACTTAAACTTTTTTTTTATTTTAGATATTCGCTATCTAGACTTCTACTATTTGCGCCTTAGTTGATTAATCATTTTTAAGATACATATGATCCCGTCTTGTGACGGTCGCACACAAGTAGGTTATTTGCGCAGTATATATTTTATGCACATGATATCCTAAGTACCAATTCATCTATAATCTTTGCAATAGTATTTGGTTCCCTATCTTAACTAACAAGCAAGAGGACAACAAGGCTGACTGTGCCATACCTCAACTGGCACCATGCCCAAAAGTGAACTTATATGAGTTATTGTACACAAACCCCACTACTGTAAGGGACTTCTCTCATCCTCCCCTATGATTCAAGGGTACACATATACATTATTCTCCAACATCTGACTAGTCCACTTGTTCTGCCCATTTGCCTACAGATGATAGGTCGTACTCAACCACAACTCGGTATCCAAGGCCTCGTGAACACTTTTCTATAATCGAAGGGCAAAGATATTGTCCCAATCAGACTTGATATCAAACGGTACCCCACATAGCCTCACTATCTCGATTATAAAGACCTGCGCATACTGTCCCATAGTATGACTAGTCCTAACTGGCATAATGTGAGTTACTTCAGTCAACCTATCTATATCACCCATATAGGATCGTAACTCCTTTCATGAAAAAATCATGGGGAATACTCTCCCCTTACTACTTAGGAGTCCCTAACGGTTGAAGAAACCCCTACTGGTTTCGGATGGTCCACCCTTTTCCAACAGATAGGTGACCCATTGAAAAATGAATTTATCAATATTTCTCTTTATTGAATCCCATCACCACTATAATTTATAACATGATACATATTATATTCTCTCAAATGTACCTCTAACCGTGATCCATGTGACTTTTCTTCATCGGGCATCACAGTTCCTTCCCCCGCTCTAATAATCAGTTTCTCATGAAACGTAAGCCTCTAACAAATCTTACAGAATAAACTTCAACCCCCGGCCTAAATATTATTTAATTAACATGACAATCACAATCTATTGCCTAATACAATACCATTCTCGTGAGAACACAATCAAGTTCTGATATCTCCACTTCTATCTTCATTTACCTTATCTCATACGTTCTGGACAAAAACAAAATCAAGATACAATTACCTAGGGCGCCCATACATCCTATGCCTTGTGCATTTTTGCACAAAAAAAAATATATATATTCTCACATTATAGTGGATTTATCCACTCTCAATTATATTCTCATAAATGTATAATTACTAAGGTATGAATCCCATGTACTATCATCCAAACTTATCTCCAACTCCCAATGTTTGTTAGTTTCATGCGTGGGATGTCTCGCAAAGAGAAATCCAAATAAGGAACCCTCTCGATACACTACTACCTAACATTGTCAAGATCCATGAGGCCCCTAGTCCATAACATGTACCATCCCACAATCTCTGTATGTTGACATATTAATCTACGTATGTTTATAAAAATAACATGCAACATGGTGCTCTCACTATCCCAAGTTTCGGCGCTATATATTACAAGTTATCCCTCGCTGCTTGATAAAGAACACAATGTATCATAAGTCACATCAGTAAATAAATCCCTATGCACCGAGATCACATCTAACGAAACAACATGGTCACGGAAGTCAATGATGTTATGAAACTTTCATATATATATATATATACATACATATATATATATATATATATATGCCCAACCCTATTTCAGGTGGCACTTCACAAAAGTAATTTTTTTCTCACCCGGAGTATCCATCACAATAGTCTTATAACTTAATATAATCTCGTTCAAACGCTCGGTAATTATCACTACACACTACCATAATAAGCTCTACCTTGCTAACTCAATGCAATAAAATATTCTTCTAGGGCCCACCCGACTCACTCATGGGCGACATCAGAAAGCCCCGTTACCCATGATAACTATGTTTGTAACCAGACTATTAGAACTAACGTACCCACTAAACTCACCTCGCACGCTAACTTTAGTTTTAACAATTCATATATGTATTTTGATACACCCATGTCACTTGACCTAATCCTTTTCCCGCAAAGATGAAACAAATTTCATTTGGCTCGCCTGATCGTAGGATCCTAACACGTAGTTGCAACACGGCCCATGAGTATCTGAAATCTTAATACGTCTAGCATTTCACCCCATAGTTTCCCCATCCTCGCTATGGGAAAAGTTATTATGTTCTGCAGCTTACACACCCATCATTGAAACATTGGCCTAAATCTCGAGACCTCAATTATGGCCTTACTTTCCACCGTATTTCATCCTGGGCCCCATCAACCCTGAAATATGGCATGCTACTGTTACTGAGGGCTCCACTGGTCCTGTATGAACCCACCACTCTCTGGTAGTAACTTCTTGGGCTCAATTCTCTTGACCTAATTTCTTCTCTGGCAGTCTCACTCCTCCAGTTGTTATGCCTAATTGACATGGTTTACCATTCTCAAATCTTATCGGCTGCACTTCTCAACGTGGACACATTCAACATTGATAGGCCCACTCTTTACACATAGAGAACTTCCCGACCCATTTCCCATCACTAGTCCCATCGACCATTTTGGAATGTCCTTCCCTCAGACTGACAGTCTTAGCTCCCAATCGTTCTCCCGTTGTCAATTTGGCTATGTGGGCCTTTCGAAATTATTGTTGGCCCCTACAGCCCTGATTGACTTCATCGTCACTTTATAGGAAGTTAATCAATTAAAATTATCTAAATTAGTTCCCTATTGGCATACTTTATTATGGTGTTTCAATATCATCGTTAGGTTCAGTTTTGTTTCTCGACCAAATTCTCTAACCCTCCTGGCTCACTTCTTCTAGAAGTGCTGAAATAACTTGCAGACATGTAACCTTGATGACATCAACATCCGTCATTCTAGATGAATTTCTCATCCAATCTCATATTCTATACACGGTCCTTTATAACTATAAACCCTTTCTATTCTATCCCACTTTTCTAAGTACGAAATTTATTAGGCAATTCAACCTATCTCTCACGATCGCTCTCTAGCTTACCCATTGTGCTATGTTTAAAAAATTTTACTTGCATCTCTGCTATAACATCGAAAGGGAGACCTCACGGTCAAATCGTACCAAAATGTCTCTTTTATTTTCTAAACACGCTCATTTATGTGAGGTGATTGACTCTAATCACTTTATGTCGCTCCTAAAAACTATAAATTTAACTCCAATTTTAATTTTCGAGTGTCGTTGCACTCCATTATACACAATTGCCTACGAATTTTTTACTCCCATTGGCCTATTACACTTCTTCTCCTTCTTCTTAGCATCTTCAACGATGATTTTTCAAAAGAGTCTCCTTATTTTCCCCCTCATCGATTATGCCAGGTGATCCTGAAATCGCTCCACTGTTACCTACGACTGTGCCTAGGGAAACCGTTTGTTCTCGAGTGATGATTTTTTCATCACTTGCTTAAATAATACTCATGGTGACCTTTGTCACGACCACCATTCCCAGAGTACTATGTGTCTTCTGTCGGGCTTCTTCTCCTGCAGTCCTTCTTACGAACCTTAATGGTCGTCCTATGATGTTCGGTGCTCGAAGAACACATGATTTTGTATAATGAGTCACATCCATTATAATTCATAGCAGGAGAACTTAAGTCGCATAAAAAAAGGGAATACAATAATCCTATAGTAAGGCTCTACATCAAAGAATGCTACGTTGAAACGTGAAAATCCGCACAGATCCTAAGGACACTAGAACATGATGCTCTGATATGACCTGTGACACCCTGCCTAATTAATGTGACACCCCGCCTAATTAAACATCGGGTGATCAGGCCTTTATTAAATTAAAACAGGTTTCTCAAATAGTTCATTCTTAGCATCACTATCGAAAACTTTTTAATTACTAATCCCTTAAGTAAAATTAGCCCGGTGCCAAATTTTATCTTTCTTAAAACAGATAAATCAACCATGCTGAACAAAGTACAAATAATCATGTACTATAATTCAAACAACAAAGTAAAAGTACAACAGAACCAAAGTATTACAGAATAAACCATCGGCTAAAAATCCTAAACAACAATAGAATAACCACTAGTCTGAAACTAACATCTGAGACTAATACCGGACCACAAGTCCATACATAGAAGCGTGTGAGATCCTGTACTAGATCTGAATGAGAGATATCGTCTAGTCAAAATCCTGTAAGCATCCACTGTGCTACAGCTCCGAGTCTCTGGAATTGAATCATCATACATGGCGTCCCTGTGGCTGGACACCTAAAAGGTTTTGAAAATATTTTATAGCAAGAGTTAGTATTCAAAACATTTTGAAAAATATTTAACAAGCGTTTATCACAATATAAAATGGGATTATTGATTACACATGTTAGGTTCTCGTACACTCTCTTGAGTTAACTCACCCCTCATCTTTTGTGCACACCTAACGTTCTACACTTAGTTTATCTAGCCATACCTCCTAAGATAACTAAAACCAAAGTAGTCAACTGAACTTATCTGTACCCAAGTTCCAGTACCGCCCATACAGTACAACTGTTTCACTAACATCTCGCGTATGTTAATTAATTCTCAAGTAACATTTCATCTATGTTATTTTCCAAGACTTCTCATTTAGTTTCACTACTAAAATTACTACAATTCTCACAATTGTTGACTTCCCACTTGTGTAATTAAGTTTCGCTACTTGAATTACCAAATAGATTTTCTCTATCTAAAGGTGCATTTCATAATTAAGTTTCACTACTTAACTTACCAATTCAGTATTTATCTTTAAATACATAATATATATCAATATACTAATACACAGAAGTAGAATATCATCAAGTATATATATTTCACACACAATATATACTAAATATCAGCCATTACTATTTTGCCCTTTTTATACACGTAAAGGGCTCTTGGTTCAGAATGAGTCATCGACCCCAAGTAAGAATTGGTTCGGAATGATACATCGACCCCAATTATTTATATACACACGTAAATGATTCTTGGTTCGGAATGATACATCGACCCCAAGTGAGAGTTGGTTCGTAATTATCCATCGACCCCAACTATTTTTAAAAATATATATATATACACATATTCTGGTTCAGGACTCTTTCATCGCGACACCAGTTCAAGGTTTGGTTCGGCATTTCTCATCGACCCCAAACATATAATAACTTTATGTTAGTTCGGAATGTCTCATCGACCATAACATAATTAATTTAGGTACAAATCTCTCGACCTAAAAGATCACATAATTCAGTAGGTACATGCACGACCAATTAATTATATACGTACGTAATATTTTAATCTCATATATCTACCGTACAATATTCGCTTTACGATTTATCTCATTAATCGCATTTATTTGAGTATTCACATAACTCTAAGGGTCCTAGTTACCCCTTACATATAATTTCAGTAGTTATTGCTTACCCTACTGGTCTATTACT
Organism: Sambucus nigra; assembly: GCA_949130495.1. NCBI lineage: Eukaryota > Viridiplantae > Streptophyta > Magnoliopsida > Dipsacales > Adoxaceae > Sambucus > Sambucus nigra. Next base: position 281,486,158 of record OX422209.1, read on the forward strand.
TAAATTGAATTTACTTCACCCCGTAACTCAATTTCCGAAGTCCCCGATACTCTACTAAATCGGATTATTCTCCTCGGTCTGTAATCCAAGCCCTACTCCCAATGGCCTTATCGGACCTTAATAATATACCTATTGGTCTTATTCTCACTCCCATATAAGTATAATGTAAATCCTAGGATACTCATTCATTCCCGAAAATCAACGAAGGATTAAACACAAAAATTTTGGGAAACAGCTTGCGTCGATCGATCGACGGCTGGGTTCGATCGATCGACATAGTCGATCGATCGATAGTTCGAGATCGATCGATCGATCGAACAGGGACAGACGCAGTTTGTCTTCTTCGTTAAGATTTTACCTCCATTAACAAATCTTCAAACTCCATTATAGTCCACCAAACTTTGACCCAATGATCCTAACATATTTTCACATATACTAGGACAATTTCTAACGTGTCAAATACCTCAAAACTCCAATTCCTTTAAAGAAATAGTGAATTAAACCCAAAATTTCTTGAAACCCTAGTTATGGTGTTCTTCCATATTATCATTCAAAATCCAGATTTTAATCCTAAAAATCATCAAGTCTAATCTGAATCTTAATCCTCTACATAAGGTAAATCATTCTACATGTGATTCCTATCCCAACATGTATAAATATCATCTTTCTCCAATCAAGATAATAATTTAAACAAAACTATTCAAAAACCCTACACATGGGTATTATAACTTTATAATTTTTGCAATAAACAACTTGCCTTATGATCAGTAGGGTCTGATTTCGTGGTTGTTGTTGATGATTGATGATCTTCATCCTTCAATCCTTCTTCCTCAACAAGTTGATAGTGAAAATCTCCTTTGAATCCTTCCCAATTCTTCCTTTTGCCTTGAGAATGGTTTCTCTCTTATCTCTAATGGCTATGGTGTGTTTTTATGGGCTTTCTAACCTTAACCCCTCTATCATACGGCTGATATAAAGCTCTCAATTTCGTAGGTCTCCATACCCTCTCATGTTAAAAGACCAAAACGCCCCTGAATGGTCTCGGTTTAGTCCAAAATTACCCCGGGACTCAACTAGTATCCCCGGGTATACTGTTTTGACTAATTTGACCCTTCCGGACTCATCGGTGACCTCTAAATTATCATTTGAGTTACTTAACAAACATTACTCGTTCTCACCCCTACACGGTCTACACGCGTTAAGTAACTATTTATCACTCGCACTAAGTAAATATAATGAGGCAATATAAATCAGTAACTATATCCCAATTGATATTCCAAAATTACAATTTTTAATAAATCCCATTAAATTACTCCTCCTACGTAATTTAAATTAAGCTGTATTTTCTCATTTAATTCTCCAATTTAATTAAATAAAATATTCAGAAATACGGGGTATTACAATTAAATACTAGGTGATCAGTCCTTTATTAAATTATAGCGAAGTGATCGGTTGGTTCATTCTTAACATCACCTAATAAATAATTAAGCTAAGTGTTAAAAAAAATTCCATTTAATTATACCCCAATAATCCGTTAATAAATTTCCATTCTTTAAGACATAAGCTACAGGCATTCCACATGAACATAATAAATACTGGACATAAATCAAATATTGAAATAAATAAGACTGGATAAAACATTCAAATTCGAGTCTCAAACCAATAGATCAAAATAATACTCAATCCAACTGAGAAGATCTACAAAAGTAAACTGAGTACAACCTCTAAGATGAAACGACTGAGAATGGGCAACACATGCCCTAAATGAAATGTATGAATAGGACTGAAGGAAATGATAGTTGCGTCTAAAATGCAAGGATTTATAACTCCCACAGCCGCTGCAGCTCGCTAAACGATCCGCGCATCTAAGCCTGGTAACCATGTGGCTGGGCACCTCATAAATAATATATATATATATATATATATATATATATATATATATATATATATATATATAGGGTGAGGTTCTCTAGTGGACCAAAAGAATGGAATTTTTAATGGACGTTAACAAAAAAAAACACATAATACCACATTAATTTTAATTCCTATAGTGTAATTGGTCCGTGCCAGTGGCACCAAACACACGTGTCGATCGATCCCCCCCTCCCCCTCCTCCCCGGCGCGCGCACCCCCACCCACCTCCATGGAAGCCCTGCTGTCATAAGGGATGCTATGGTGATGGTGGTGGTTTTGGGGGGAGGTGGGGGAGTGGGTTGAAGATGGGGTCTCAGGTGCTGCAGGCGCGGAACAATTACATTATAAAAATTAAAATTAATGTGTTATTATGTGTTTTTTGTTAAGGTCAATTAAAAAGTTCATTCTTTTGGTCCACTAGAGAACCTCTCCCTATATATATATATATAGCAAAAGAGAGGAGAATAGCAAGAAATGGGTCAGAGCCCGAGTTGTAAAAATATTTGTTTTATCAAGTATTTAAAACTTCAATGAAGCAAGTATTATGTACATGTTAGTTTCGAAGTATCACCTGAGATTCTCACTTCTCTTCTATTGTGCACACCAAATGTACATCTACCCCCCATTAGTTATGCTACCCAGCCTAACTAGTTCGAAGTCACCATACCATCATCTACATCACTAGTAGTATACTCGTAATGCCCATACAATACGTTATGAAAATAGTTTATCCCACATAACTAAATATCATTATTCACCGTCCGACTGGTTAATCTTTTACCCACTAAGATTATTTGATGTCTCATCATTACTAATTCTACTAATTTCGCATAGTAGAATTTTCCCAAGTTTATTCATATATATAGTCACATCATCCCAATATATGTATACTACACCTGCACCCCTTTGTTAACACCACTTGGCACAAAGAAATTTTTATTATTACCATATCTACTAGTTATACACACACACACACACACACACACATATATATATATATCCGGCACCCCTTGGTTAAGACCACTTGGCGTAATGCATACTTTGCTATTATGTCCCGGTGCATCGCTCACTGAATAAAGGAAAATTGGCTTGGCGTCTCTCACGAACCATAAATATCATAACACAAATATTGAAGGCGAGTATACTCACCATCCAAATGGGTCACGCACATACCTACGCTCCTATTTAACCATCTAAACTATCCTACGTCTCAAATACACGTATCTAAGGTCATATGCTCTGGGTACAAATCAAGTATCCCCATATTGGGTCACCCATGATAAGACTATCCACAACACGAAACATCCTCCTGATAGCAAGCAGCGTAGGAATGTTATACACACAGTAATAATATTCATATAATAGGCATACACACATCCTATTTAAAATCAATAGGTATTCACAAACCAGAACATATACTTTCCATACGTATTATTCTCTCATTACTACGTATAGTATATTTATTTCGATTAAAATCACTCTTGGAATTTTTAAAGTTAACTAACCTTTTCAAATATTTAAAGTATCATTATACAATTACTTCCCAACAATTCTGCAATATACTAAATTCATCAACTCACATATTTTCTCGCTCAAAATAACTGTGCAAATCGGATTGGACTAAAATTGGATTTTCCATATTTTAAACCTGTTGTTGGAACCAGAATTGATCTCGTTCAAACGATTCAGCATGTTGTTTGAAGGACCATTCTTTTCGTTCGAACCATACTCCATCTCGTTCGAATGAGATGGAGCTTTTTCCCAGTTTAGACTAGACCTGCAACTGCTTTTTCTTCCTAAAAAATTCAGTCCTAAAACCTCTAAATTCTTCGACCCAATCACCAAAACATTAACTTAATTGGTCTCCTACCATGCTTAGATGATTTCTAGCAACCTATAATCATTGAATCTTTACAATTCACCAATTAAATGTGAAATCCCCAAATTGAACCATTAAACCCTAGTTCTTCAACTTTCCATTTAAAACCCAAATTCGTTTCTCAATCACGACATATAAGTTCAGGATTTCTATTCTACATACATGTGGATTCAATTCTTCATCAAGATAACTTTTAATCTATGGATCAAATTTTCTAAATTCACCCAATTCAAATCTAAATCGTGTACTTGATACCAAGCTAACATGGGCACAATTATTTCTAATAGAAAGAAAATAATAAACACTTACCTCAATTATGATGTTCTGATCCGTTGATGAAATTGGTATAGACTTGTTTCTCATCTTTCGATCTACACAAAGGTGGTCACAGTGATGGAAGACGATGGATTTTTGGCCTTAATCTCTTGGGGCTTGTTCTCTCTCACCCTCTGTGGATCTCCCTTGAAGTTTGTGAATAATAGCCTAACTTTTCCTTTACGTAACTGATATTAACCATCACTAATTTTCACCATTAATTAAACCCCAAAGATACAATTTATCAAAATGCCCTCCTAGGACGCCGGTTAGGCCTAAAATTGCCCTGAGACCCCAACTAAACCCCTGAGTACACTATTCTAACTATCTCGACCCTTGTGGACTCAATAGCGCACTTAAAATGGTCATACGAGTTACTTAAAAATAATTTACTTCTTTAATCCATTAAATTAGTCCCGACACGACTCGCACGCGCGTCCAAACTTAATATACAAAACTGTCACGTTTCACACCCTCGACAATTTATAAAATTTATAATTACATATTACATATCCACACAATAATATTCAATAATTTTCATTAATAAGTATTAACCCTTGGCACGCTAGTTAATAATTATTTTAATCCAGATTAATTGATTAACAAATTAATTCTCACATTTTTAATTTAATAAACCAATAATAATAATATATCCCATAATTATTTAATATCATAAAAATATGGGGTGTTACAGTCGTTCCATTCGAAGGTCTTCGGTAGCACTTTGAAGAATGAAAGACACTTTTCAGTAGCTTTTGAAACGAATCTGTTTAGTGAGATTATACATCCCGTTAAACTCTAAATCTCCTTCTTATTTGTTAGGGACTGGAATGGCCATAAGTGTGTACTCATCGCATTTCTTTGGCTTATCTGTTGGCTTTTTCTCCTCCATACTCTTGCTAGTATTGGTTTTGGAATGTCTCAACAGATTTTCAGCTATAGCCTCCTTAGAATTCATAAACTTGCCTGCTTTAACCAATTACTTAGTCATCGTCCTAGGTGGCTCCTTATCCAGTGCCCAATATAACTTCCCAGGAAGAAAACCACCCATCAGCGTAGTGATTGCCATATTCTCATCATAATCAATCACCTTTAGCTTCTCATTGTTGAAGAGAGTGATGAACACGCGGGTCGTCTCGTTGGCTTTTTAGTAAATGCATAGCAAATGAGCCACCCTTTTTCTAGGCTTGGTCCCAAAATAGAAGTTTCTCATGAAAAGATCTTCCAGTTATTGAAAGTTTAAGATTTTCTCTTATGGAAAACTGTTGTACCAGATATGTGCCAACCCTGTGATCGTACTGCAAAATGCTTGGCAACTCATCTCATCAGGAACTAATAATATGTTGGTAGCTTCTTGGTATTGCTCCATGTGCAATAATGGATCAGTTTTACCATCATACCTTAAGGCTATGACTGGGGGCTTAAACTTTGTGGGCATCGGATAGCCCATAACGGATGGAGTGAATGAAGATCCTTTTACAAAATCTCTCTGTAATGGATTTTTTGCTTCAACAATCTCTCCCAATAGATCCTCTAAACGTTGAATTGACCCCTTCCAAGTTTATTCATCCTACTCAGCTTTAAATGCAACTTACTTGCCTGATCGGGCTTGGTTTTCTGATGAACTTTCATCCTAGGAAGTTTACTCGGCTCCGGCTAATCCCTATGCGCTCGTCCTAGACTAGGTCGAGTATTTTGTTCTTCTTATAACTGACCTCTTTGGCTCTTTTTTGTGTTCTCTAAGCCCCCTATGCTCTATGTGATATTTCCCTCTTACTTCTATCGGGCCTAAATGATGAAGCGCGAAATCTCTGCTCAATTTTTTTAACACGTTCAATCTCTCTTTGGAGTAGGTATATTGGTCATCTTAATCAGTTATCCTGAGGGACAAGGTGGCCCTTGGGCGGTATGACCTATCATCTTATGATTTAGAGTATCTGGATCTACTTCTTTTATCTTGCAAACCCAAACTCAACCTTCTTGGATTTTTCAGTGCTCGGTCATGGTAGGTCTATCGTCGTTCTCTATAAGGACAGGAGTCAACATTTTACCCCTCCTGTCAAAATCTTTGCCTCCAGCTGGGGCGACTGGATCTACTCCGGGTCTGACTTTCCTAGCTTGGAGTGTTTCCATCAATTTCTTTACGCTATTTTGCATTGCCTCCTATCCCCTAGCCAGGTTCATCAAGATTCCATGTAGGTCGCCTATACCGACAGGTGTTGAAGGAAGTATTTTATTTTTCGCATAACTACTTTCTGGGTTTTCTCCTATTTTTTAGAATTTGTAGACAAAAACAGAGTATCAAATAGAAACAAAGGAAATAATGGGACAAATCCAAAATTAGGGGAAATCTAACTAGGGTGATTTCCCAAAAATTGGATTTGTGAATAGAAAATGGTAATTCAAAATTGGGGGAAATCAGACTAGGGTTATTTCCCAGAAATTGGATTCATGAATAAAAAATTGTAGGAAACAACAAACGGCTTATCGATTTTCCATAGACAGTGTCAATCTATTATTTTCTAAAACTGGCATATGAACTTATGGACCTTAGCTATAATATACTAATAATAAATAATAACATATAAATAAATTATCACTATCAACATGCCAATTTGAGATGAATTGAGAGGGATGAGAGATAAAGAAGGAAACCAAGAGTTTATGTGGTTTGGCCTAATATGGTGTGTGCATACACATGTGAGTGTTGATTGTATATATCTCAATGGACAGTAGCCATAAAAGGAACGATTACAAGCTCTAAAAGTTCTCTCTAGCGATTGGCGTATGGTTGTTCAGTAGAATAATTTTGGTTTCCCTATTATGTGGGATTGAGTGAAATTTTAGGTAATTATTAGAAAGAGAGAGAGTAGTGGGGAAGGTGGAGTACCTATATATATCAAGTAGCTACACCTTTTACAGAAATATAGGAGGGTATCTAGAGAGTTGTTACCCACGCATGGAGTAAGGTCTTTTAATATTCCCCACTTGTGCACATGATGTGACTGTTGTTGACGTCACCTTATCCTCTGATATTCCTTCATGTGTGCAGAATAGTGCAAGGCTAGCTTGGACGGTGTTAGTTAACCTCATCAACTAACACTGTGTTAACAATGCTCAAAACAGGAAAGGATATAGGTGGCTGAACACCTTGAGACCAGAGCCGACGTCATTATCTATGGCTGAACAAATTCTAGTCATACCGACCTTATTCTCTACCGTCACTGTGGCAATGTGTCATCTTTTAAGTGGTTAATAAGATCTCCCATATTTATGGTACAACGCTTATTTTGGAGAGTTAATCAAGATTCAATTATCCCTTTAAACCTAGATTTTGGGATCTCCAATCAACTAGGTAGGGTTGTTGTCAAGACAACTCTTTATTTTATTGGATTCAATCCTATTCCCCTCGAGAAAAGATATATTTGCTCTCTATTTAACCCTTTGTTTAATGGACACGCTATATTGTAGTTAGAATTAATATAATCAATGAAAATAATTCCATTAGAGAGAAGTTGCTTAACGGTATTGTGTCTTCGATGTATATATCGATACTTACCATTATACATACTAATCTACGCTCTACCAATTACAGATTGACTATGATAATGTATGCAAATTGCAGGCACGGGTTTTGGCCACATTGGAATATCCTCTAAAAAGTTTTGAAGCCACAATATTTCTTCTCTAGCTTTATCGAACGCTATAAATTCAGATTCCATAGTAAATCTAGTAATGCAAGTATGTTTTGAATATTTTGAAGACATTGCATCACTACCAAGTATAAATACATAACCATTTGTGGATTTAGGATCCTTATAATTAGATATCCAATTAGTATTATTATATCCTTCAAGTACAACTAGACATCTTATGTAGCACAATCCATGGTTAAGAGTATATCTTAGATATCTAAAAAAACTTATAATATCCTTCCAATTATCTTCAACTAAATTACTCATATATCTACTCAACTTACTAGTTAAGTAAGCATTATCAAGACCAGTGCAGTTCATCACATACATTAAACTGCCTCTATACAAGAATACTTCAATAGAGATATACCATTCCATGTATTTTTATGTAAATGAAGATTTGGGTCAATATGTGTTTAAGCAATGCTATCACTACCTTTATCAAACTTATCGAGTATTTTCTCAATATAATAAGATTGAGACAAGACAAGACAAGTCCAATGTTTTAGAAATTTTAATTCCTAATATAACATTCGCAATACCTATATCTTGTATATCAAATTAACTGGACAAGATTCTCTTAGTAGATTTAATGATATCTTTATCATTTCCTATAATAAGCATATCATCTACATAAAGACAAACAATATCATAACCAATTTGAGTGTTTTTAATGTAAGCACATTTATCACACTCATGTATTTTACATTTGTTTGACAGCATCACTTTGTCAAATTTCTCATGCCATTTCTTGGTGCTTATTTTATTCCATAAAGGGGTTTAAATAGTCTACCCCTTCAGGTTGTTCCATGTATATCTCTTTATTTAACTCACCATTTAAAAAGTTTGGTTTCACATCCACTTGATGTATTTCTAAACTATGTAACACTGCAATAGTTATTAACATTCGAATGGATGTTATTCTCATAATTCAAGAGTAAGTATAACAACAATTCAGTCCTTCCTTTTGCTTATAGCCTTTATCCACAAGTCTTTCTTTTTATTTTTTAATTGATTCATCCCCTTTTAATTTTCTCTTGAATATCCACTTGCATCCAAGAGGTTTATTACCCAATGGGGGGTTCACTAATTCCCAATTACGATTTTTCAATTCACTATTAATAGCCTCTTTTCAAAAAGGAGCTTCTAGAGTTTACATCGCTTCTTGTACTAGGGTCACTTTCTAACATATAAGTTAGAAAATTTGGATTAAAAGACTTTGAGTTATTTGTCCTCTTAGTGCGTCAAGGTTTGAATTCATCATTTTCCTCAACATATTCATTATTTACATTCTCTAGATGACCACTAGAGGCAGTGCTATAAGTTTTTTTAAAAGAATTTAAATCAGTAACTTTATTATGAGGAAATATATCTTTGAAGAAATAAGCATTTCTAGATTCAATTATATTGTTTATGAGTATATTGGGACTCTCATATTTGTGTACAAGAAACCGATATGGGCTACTATTAACTACATAGCCAATAAAGGTGCAATCAACAGTTTTTGGTCCTCTTTCAATCCTTTTAGGATTAGGAACCACTACCTTTACAAGACACCCCCACATTTTGAGGTATTTGTAAGAAGGTCTTAAACCTTTCCAAAATTCATATAGTGTCTTATGTGTTTTCTTATGAGACATTTTATTCATAAGATAATTTGCAGAAACCAAAGCTTCCCCCACTAAGTTCTTAGGTAAACCTGAACTTATCAACATAGCATTCATCATCTCTTTTAGAGTTCAGTTTTTACGTTCAGCAATACTATTAGATTGAGATGAGTAAGGAGTGATAGTTTGATGGGTAATTCCATGCTTAGAACAAAATTTTTCAAATGAGGAATCATATTTACCTCCTCTATCGCTTTGAACCACTTTAATCATTTTGCTAAGTTTATTCTCAACTTCTATTTTATGATATTCGAAGACATCCATAGCCTCGTCCTTGCTTCAAAGAAAGTAAACATAACAATATCTAGTACAATCATCAATAAAAGTAATAAAATACTTTTTCACCTCTTGTTTGTATAAATTTCAAGTCACGTATATCACTATGAATTAATTAAGAGGGTTCAAACTTTTTTCAACTCATTGAAAGAGATTTAGTTAACTTCAATTCCACACACATTTCACACTTGCAATATGAGTTAATACTAAATTTAGGTATTAAGTCATAGTTAATTATTCTTCGAATAGTATCAAAATTAACATGACTTGATCTACCATGCTATACATTACAAGATTCAAGTATATAAGCAGAAGATACATTCTTCTTCTTCTTCTTCTTCTTCTTCTTCTTCTTCTTCTTATTATTATTATTATTATTATTATTATTATTATTATTATTATTATTATTATTGTTGTTGTTGTTGTTGTTGTTGTTGTTGTTGTTGTTGTTGTTGTTGTTGTTGTTGTTGTTATTGTTATTAATATGAATCATAGTCATTACATTGATCTTAAAGAGCTCATTGCTCAGATATGTTTTCCCCACATACATACCACTTTTAGTGAGTACATTTTTTTCTCATTCAAACACTAGTTTAAATCCATTCTTGCTAAAAAAAGAGATCTAGAAACTAGTTCATTCGATTGTATGGGACATGAAGCACGTCATTGAGAGTAATTTTATTTTCCTTCAACTTTCAAGTAAAAGAGTTTCCCATGAAAAGTTTCTCCTCACGAACAGAGTCTTGGAAGGAAGTAAACATGTTCTTTTTAGAATATATGTGGAGAGTGGCCCGAGTGTCCACCCACAATTCTCTAATGTTCCCTACTATATTGACTTCTAACACCAAAGAAGAAAGGCTCAAATCAGTAATATCTTTTGAAAGGTTCTAAACTTCAGTGGCATTGTCTTGTGCAAACTTTTGTTTCTCATTCCCTTGAGTTTTTGCGTTTATGGCAATCTCTAGCATGGTGTCCTTATTTGTCACACACAAAGCATTTTCCTTTTAACTTCTTAAAGTTTTCACTTTTTTTATCCGAACAATCTTTGTTCACATGCTTTCTCTTCTTATTCTTGCTACTTTTCCCTTTTTTCACAACACGTGTTTTGGATTCCATAGAATTTTCAATTTTCTTCTCGAATGAAAAATTATCCTTTTTTATCCTCAGTCTCACAATCAAGTAATCAAGACTCATTTCTTTGCATTTATATTTCAAATCATTTTTGAAATCTTTTCAAGATGGTGGCAATTTTTCAATCATTGCAGACACTTAGAATGATTCACTCAATTTCATTTTTCAGAAAATATTTCCTGATAAATCAATTGGATATATTGCACTTGATTCATGATAGTCTTTGAATCAATAATTTTAAAATCGAATAATCGATCGACAACGAATTTCTTCTTTCCAGCATCTTTCGTTTTGTATTTTTTGTCGAAAGACTCTCATACCTCTTTAGCCGTTTTAAGAGGGCTATACACATCATACAATGTGTTCTCTAGATCATTGAGGTTATAATTCTTGCATAATTTAGAATATTTTCATGCATTGATAGTAGTAATTACTTGTTGGTCACTCTCGCCTTCTTTCGCCTTCTTTCGAAGTTGTTACATCTTAATTAAGAAATTCAGTCAAGTTCAAAGTTATCAAATAAAATAATATTTGATGTTCCAAATGTTTTTAATTAGTCCCTTTGAACTTTTCTTGCTTTTCATCATGTCCAACATTTGTTGGTATAACCATAACAAGTACAGAAAAAGTAAGCAATATTTCTATTTTAAATAGAAATTATAATAAATATATATTTATATTTATTACAAGTTATGATTGGAAAGATTATATAAATATAATCACACGATTTTTATTCAATATAACTTATAAACAACGCTGAGTTTATGTGCAATAATACTAAACTTTTTACCTGTTATATTACATCATATAATAAATATGCATTGTAAATAAGTAAATATTTAGTACTTCAACGAATTGTGTAATATGCTTACAAGATCACATGACTAGGTTATTATGGTGTTTTGACAACTTTCATTATTTTATTCTTTATGCTTGTAACGGTGATTAAATAGACTTTGATTCCTCGTATAATCTTCATCGCCTAGGGGAGAAATGCTATCAACGCAACCCTTGAGATCCCCAAGGCACAAAACACACCATGTGTACAGAATATTTTTTTAGGGACTAAACATAATTAACTCAATCTTTTTTTAATTTGTATTGTGGGTGGGGACGAGGGATGGAAATGGCAAAAGGATAATTGTCCCAAGCAAGGCAAATATGTTCTCTGAAGTTATGGGTGACATTTTTTTAACATGACAATCTGTTTAAAATAATAACTTGATATGATTCAAAAATAATACGGTTTGCTCGTATTAAATTTTCGAATATTAAAAATTATTACACAAACAGAATTAATTAAAATGGTCACCCTACGTAACGTTCGGTATTCACACTATTTGCGGTGACAAAAGTTTTTACTAAAAACCCATCATTAAATCTTGGCAATGGGAAAACTCCGACATTAGGCGGGTCCCAGATTAACATGGTTCCTGTCATACATTTCTTTAGACCAACATCATAACACGAGTCCTTTGTACCCAAACCATTTCCTTTCCACTCTTAGCTAACTTCTTCTACCAAATAACAAGAAAAATCTTTTTCCCATCGGGGACGAAGAAATATATTAGAAACTTGGTTCATTGTTAACCTACATTGGTACTAAAGAACAAAATTGGAAGAAACGAAAAGAAAAGGTCAGGTAGAACTAAAGATCTACATTGACCACTAGTAATGTCTTCGTATAGATACGAAATTCAAGACGAAAACGACTGTTCATTTCAACAAATCAATGTGGGTTCAAAGTGAAGATCCCCAAGTGAGTCTCATCGATGTATATGTTATCATCATCATCATCACGTAAACAGGTTTTCTTTATTGGTTTTTGTTTACTTGTGACCTTAGTTATCCGCCTATCTAACGTTACATCTTTGTCACACATATCTCTCTCTCTCTCTCTCAATATGTACGGCTTGTTTCTCACAGAACTGATTGCTGAAGTTTCATGTATTAGTGTGTCCTTTTGGAAACTGACGTGGTTTTGAGTTGCATGAGAATGATTCGAGAAGCGTGTATTTATATGTATCCAGTCATACAAACAGCTCTCTCTCTGTGTGTATGCATGCATGCGTAATAGGGATATATATATACGTTTGCATAGATAGAACCTGGATCAGAGCAAAGGTGTGTGACCAGTATAGTACTTGTAGGTCGAGTGTCTAAGAAAGCAACAAGAACGTTTATTTGTTGCTTCTGATCAGATGAAAATCTGTCATCGGTTAGGTTCAGTCTTGCCCTATTGACTCATCACCAATCAAGGCGTGCCACTTCACTCTTATACCACTGTGTTTTAGTACAAATTAATTCAAATTAGGCACGCATTTACGCCAAAATCAAGCTGGTCCCAAGTAGTCAATATAATACTTCATTTTTTAAAGCTGGTGATAAATTCAGTGATCCTATTGTTCATATAAGACATAATTATTGTTTTTAATAGGGTTAGTTAGCTTTTTTGTCCTCGTGGGTTAATTCTCAGTTTGAGCCCTTAAGTTTCAGTTTTCTCAAATTATTACTTACAGTTTACTGTGTTGCAATGTAATTCAAATCCAAACCCAGGGAAGGTACCATCTGAAGGGTTAGATTCCTCATTTTTCACACGTAAGGGGCGAAAGTGAGACAAAAACTTAGGGGACAAAGACAAAATAATACCATCAAATAAAATTTATGTCTTTTTTACTTTAGCTATAATAATGGCGTATTTAAACTTAACCATTTCAATGTTAAAAAATTATACATGACCCCATGGGAAAATCCATGGCAGATTGATTTGATATGAATCTATCCAACTCTTGACTGAAAACCATGAAATTAATCAGAAAACTCAAATATTTACTGTTAAGTTCCTGGACTAATAATTTTGAACTATAACCTTGGGCTCAACAAATTTTAAACGATTAGGCCACAATATAAATACCCTCAAATCTAAAAACAAACACGTTGTTTAAGCGGAAACGATCAAAACCTCAGACTCTCTCTCTCTTCCAATCAAAATCTAATCATCGAAGTTCTAACAAATAATTCTCATTCTCAATCAGATTATTTCAAACAACACAGGTATTAATCCATGCTCATATATTGAAAGTTTTTCTAGGTTTTCTATTTTGTAAACCCTAAATCGATGAAATTTTTTACTCATTTTCACTTGATTTTCCCTCAAATGATAAACACAGCGTATAAAAATGATTCCACAATGTATTTGACGTAATTCATTATGGATTTAATGTAATGTTGTGTTCTTAAGTTTATATCATACACTCTATATATGTTTTGTTCGTAGCATTATATTTTGATATCACGTGTTTATCATTGTATTTTGAACCTTTTGTTGTGTATTCTATGTACTATTTTTATGTCCTTAGGTTTTATATAACTTTTTTACAATTTCATTATGTATTTTATGTTCTCATATGTATAAATTTGTAGACATTATGTATGGAGTGATGAAATCATATTATATTATTTGTTGTTAAAATGAAAAATACAATGAGACTAGCTTCTACATTTATTGCTTTGGTTTTAATTAAAAAAAAAAACACATTTTGCATGTTGAGTATATTTACATGCTCTCTAAATTTAATAGCTCCTATATTATTGTAGTCTGTGACAGTGGCATTTCCTAAGGAATGTGAATATACACGTGCTCTCTACATTCAATATGTTTTATATTATTGTGGTTCGCACGAGAGGCATTTCTTGAGGAATGTGAATATATGCGTGTCTCTATAATTAATAGCTCCTATATTATTGTGCTCCGCACCAACACCATTTTTTGAAGACTATGAATGTATGCGTGCTCTTTATATTTTCATAGCTCATATATTATCATGGTCCACGCTAGCGGCGTTTTTTAGGACTTTGATTGAATATATATGTTCTCACTATATTTTCATAGATCCTATATTAATTGTGTTCACATGGATTGAACAAAATTATTTTTAGTGTGCGTGTACTTTATAAAAGTACACGCATATTACATAAAGTACACACACATTGAAAATGATTTGGTTCAATCCAATGTGCATGTATTTCATAAAGTACATGCATACCGCATAAAGTACATTGAATATATTTAATCTTAATTGATTTTTTAGTTGTGTTGATTTCATTTTTTGAGGATTGTGATATATACGTGCTCTCAATATTTTCATAACTGCTATATTAATTGTGGTCCGCGCCAGCGGCATTTTTTAAGGACTTGGAATATATACATCCTCTCCATATTTTCATAGTTCCTATATTATTGTGTGATGTTTTTGGATTGTCTTATTCTTTAGGAATCATACCATCAAGCATGTTCAACTACAAAATTATTGGGTGCACCTTTGAAGATCTTAACAATATGAAACCTTTCATATTAACAATCAATACAACTTATTACTACACAATTCATTTTCTTCTCCGCATTAATATTAGAGGCAAAACGTTACTTGGCTTTTACTACAAGTATGAAGACATTAACTGCACTTTTGATGTACAAAATTTATAAGTAACTAAATTGAAAGCCGGGGATTTAACAAAACGAATTGAGCAATATTGCTTAAGAGGTTTTAAATGTGCTGGCACATTTAGCATGGAACTATTGTATCACTTCTTTTGTGAATATGTTATGAAGAGTCATTCTTGGTTTATATCTTGTAAAACAACGGGTCTTAGGTATTACCATGAATTGGACGTTAGGGAGTTTGTTTATTAAAAGTTTGTACTAGTATTTTGTGTAAATTTGTATAAAGTGTTAATAAAATATTGTATGTACTTGATGAAAATTGCATGTAGGTTTTCTAAATATTATTGTATTTTATGAAAATATTATTGTTCTTAAATAAAGAATCCATGTACTTTATTTTTTGATGTGTATATGTTATATTAACCTGCTTGTACTTTATATTTTGAAGCTTGTATTTTCTTGCACTGTGAATGCACTTTATTGTTTAATGTGTGTAATTTATTTCTTTATGGGTGTGAGATAATATTTATGTGTTTACTTTAATATTTATGCGTTTACTTAATAGTAATGACATTGAAGATAGGCCACAGAAAGGAAACAAACCCCAATAGGACAATGCTGATGAGATTGATTTGAAGACAACAACAAGAAGAGATAATAAGAAATTAAAGAAATCAACCAGGAAAGTAATAAATTTGACCAATATAAGTCGAATGTCCTGAGCTTTTATGACGATTTGGCTAATATTCGCGATAAAATAAATGATCAGTATATTAAGCTTCTTAAGAAGACGCCTTTATAGGAGTTATTCAATGCCTACTACAGCGACGAAGTAGTAGAGGTGGATTATAAAAATTCAGATAAAAACATTCTCTCCACTGTCACACTCTACCAAAAGGAGAGAAAGTATTTTAATATGATTATCAATGCCCAAATAAGCCCCGGAAATATAAGTGAAATATTTGGGATCCCAATAATGGAGGAGCAAAAGCCAATATATTTGAAGAAGAGATTGGATCAATCTGTCACCAAACCTGAATTTCTCAACCGCTACTTCAAGCCTGAAAAAAGATTAGAAAATCATATATAACAAATGGATTGAAGAAGTCAGTTGAGCTTGATACAGATGAAGGAAAGATTGACTTCGTTAAGATCGTTTCCTTTCACTTCATGACCATGCTCATGTTCCCCAACTCTAACTTCATAATAGGAGAATTTTTTACTCCATATCTCAACGACATAGATGATAAGATTAATTATGATAGGGCTTCTACTGTCCATGGATTTCTTATCAACTCTCTCGATAAAACAATAGAATCTAAGCCCAGCATAATCAGTGGATGTGTCATATCATTATTGGTGAGGAAACACACATCTAGACATCTATAATTTCAATGTTAAAGTACACTCATAATACATAAACGACGCCCACATTGGATTGAACAAAATCATTTTCAACGTGCATGTACTTTATAAAACATGCGTGTACTTTATGAAAGTTCACTCATAATACATAAAGTACGTGCACATTGGATTGAACAAAATCATTTTCATTGTACATGTACTTTATAAAACATGCGTGTACTTTATAAAAGTACACACATAATGCATAATATACGCGCATTTTGGATTGAACAAAATCATTTTCAATGTTTCTGTACTTTATGAAACATGCGTGTACTTTATGAAAGTACACGCACATTGGACTAAACAAAATCATTTTCAATGCGCATGTACTTTATCAAACATGTATGTGCTTTATAAAAGTACACGCATAATACATCAAGTGCACGCACTTTGGATTGAACAAAATCATTGTCAATGTTCATATACTTTATAAAATGTGTGTGCTTTATAAAAATACACCCATAATACATAAAATAGACACACTTTGGGTTGAACAAAATCATTTTCAATGTGCATGTACTTTATGAAACAAGCATGTACTTAATGAAAGTACACGCATAATACATTAAAAATGATTTTGTTCAATCTAATGTGCGGGTGCTTTATATATTATGCCGGTACTTTCATAAAGTACTAACTTTGTTTACATATTAATTGGTTTAAATTTTATAACTTATAATTTTTATTTCAATCTTTCCAGTATTGGGTATGTGAGACATTTGATGTTATCAAACATGTTAAGGGGAAGGAAAACAAGGAACCGAGATTTCTTTGATGGATCTTGGCATCATTAAGGGATTGGATTCTTGACAATAACATAACTTTAGATGCTTTGAACAAGGACAGTTCAAAGAGAAAGACCAAATAAGGGAAAACAGATGACGTGTCCAATTTCTCAATGAACATATCACAAATAAGTCATGAGCCAACTTCAACTTCTTTAGCAAAATTCAATCTCGATGATTGGAATCATCCTTTAAATGAGGTGGAGAAGTCCTCTCATAAGAAAGCTCATGACATCAAAGCTTCAAATGATTCAGTCAATTTGACTCAACGGGTAAGCAAATTGACTGAAGAGAATGCTAAGATTAAATTGAAGTTAAAGGAGAAAGATATCCAACTCAAAGAAAGTGATGCAATAAGGGGTCAAGCTGAAGAGAAAATTAAGAAGTTGGAGGAGGATAATGTCCAATAAATTCATTTGAATAATGAATTGAAAATTCAATTTCAAGAGTTTAAAAAGAATGATAGTGAACTAATAAAAAGGTGGCGGAGGATAATGCCCAACAAATTCATTTGAATAATGAGCTGAACTTCAAATTCAAGAGTCAAAAAAGACCGACGTGGCCGAATAAAAAGGTTGGAGGAAAATAATGCCCAATTCAAAACAAAAAATGCAGAATTGAAGAATGATCTGAAGGCTGCTAAAGATTCTGAAGAAAATCATGGGATCTCAGAAATACAAATTCTGCAAAGAAATAATTACTTGTTTGAAGCCAATGACAGGTTCAGAAATGAAAAGGAAGAAGCTCGCTACTTTTGTGAATTTTGTAATCATTTGTCCATATTTACTATAAATTACACGCATTATCAATAAAGTACACGCATTGGTTATTTAAGTATATCCATAGTACTTAAATTATTATGTAATTTTACGTGCACTTTTTAATGTTATGCGTATACTTTGGGATTGCTTATTTATTCTTTGGATAGATTAAAAAGTACACGCATAACATTGTAAAGCACACGTGAACTCATATTTACTTTTACGTGTACTTTGTAATATTATGCATGTACTTTGTAATATAATGCAAAGTACATGCATGATACTTAAAGTACACGCATTATGCATGCATGGTTTTATAAATTACATGTATATTTTCATAAAGTGCATGCATATTCTCATAAAGTACACGCATTTTGTAATGGAATTTATTTTGTTTTCTCCAAAAAAAAGCTACTGAAACTCTCTAAGAAGAAATTGAAGGTTTGAAGAAGCCCCTTGCTCAAAAGGATGAGGAAATCAATTAGCAAAACCCAATGTACGCTAGAATATAAGAAAGCGACGACTGAAAACAAAATAAAGACACAAATTATTTTTATAGACATCCTATTAAGGATCTTCTAAAATATGAAAAGAATTAAAATCCTTCTAATAAAGGTCCTGCTGAATTGCAGCAGAAAGGAAAAAAGCGACCAAATAATAAATCTACTCTTGTGGCAACAAAAAGAAGAAAAGGCAAAACAATAAAGGCAAGTCTTCTCCAAAACTAACCGAAGAAGTAGACCTACAAAGTTACCCATGTACAAAATACCTCTCTGAAAATGCCAAAAATAAGTTGCAAGAATATTTCTCATTGGAGAAGAAGTCGGGGTAAAGTCTACTATTTGTTTATGCTGAAATGCACTTATTTTCATTCTGTAATTCACTTATTTATATATACGAATATTATATTGCATGTTTATTTTGTAATTCATAGATCCATATATAAGTACTCTAATATTTTTATAAAGTACATGCGTTTTAAAATGAAAAACATTCATAATTTAATATTGTATACGTATTATCAATGAAATGCACACATTTGTTACTAAAGTACATGATTGATTTTATAAAGTACACGCATTTTTGTACTAAACTACATGCAGGCACTTTATAAAGTACAAGCATATTTTCATAAAGTACACGTATTTTGTAATGACGATCATCCATAGTTTTATAAAGTACATGTAGAGTTTTATAAAGTACATGTAGAGTTTTATAAAGTACACATATTTTGTAACGATCATAGATTACACACATATTTTAATTATTATTCTAACATTATTACCTGTCTTCAAATTCAGGTATTGTCTCTATAAAGCGCCAGACTCCTTCGTTTGTGCAGATGATATTAAAGAATTTCTAAAAGGCGATGAAATTTTGAACCAAGTATGTAATCAAAACAAAGGACATTTGTAATACCCCGCCCTAATATCTTAATTATTTTCCCGCACAAGTTAAACTAAAATGAGAACCTTGGGATTTGGATAATTATAACTGGGATTATATTCTGATTTGACTATATTTGGAGGCTTGATCATAATTAGTGGAAGTCATCGGTTAAAATTAAAGAAAAATTAAGGAAATACAAGGAGAGTCGTTTGAATGAAAGATGGGTCATTCGAACGAGAATCAAGGATCGTTTGACCCAAGGGATAAAATGAGCTTCGAACGAGATCCCACTTCATAACTGATTAGGGTCATTCGAATGTCGTTATAAGCGAGGAGTCGAACAAGACGCCCTTCTCATTCGAATGAGGGTCGAATGTCATTCAAATGAGGACAATCAAATTTTTAAGTCAGACTGCTTGTGCATTGTCTCGTTCCGGATTGTTGAATTGATGAGATATCGAGCTCTAGTGAATCTAGATTGGGTAAAAACCATATTTTAAGGCTTTTGGGTGTTTTTATAAGGGTTTTTGGCTCATTTTAGTCAATTAGAGTTAGAATAAGGGGGAGATAAAGGGGTGGGTCTTCCACTATTTTTATGTGTTCCTCCACCTCTGTCCATCACAAACCACCATGCCACCACCATTCTTTGACCTTAAATAATCATATTCTTCTAGTCTTCCCCATATCCAAGCTTTAGATACCCATTTCCACCATTGTTGGAGCATAGCTAAGAATTTATGGAGTGTTGATGGGGATTTTAGAGAAGATGAAGGTGTGAGTTTCATGGAGCTTGAAAAGGATTTTTGATGGAGCTTTCATGGAGACAAACTTGGTGGAACTAGGCAACCTTCTTTAGTCCAACTTAGGAGGTGGGAGGTTGCCATGTTCTTAGACCTTTCATACCTTTCATTGTTGGATCTTCATTTGAGGTGAAAAAATAAACTCTTAGTTTAAGACTCTATTTTGTGTATTAGTAGTCTTGTTTCTAGAATTTAAGAGTAGAATGCATATGAATAAAATCATGGGTTTTAAGTAGATTTGGTATTAAATATTTTTGTGAAATAAAAATGTTAGGCAAAAATTTTATTTTTGTTGAATACAAATGATGAGTAAAAATTTTGAGGATTTCTTGAAATAATTGGAATTTTCATGTAAATGGTATGTTTCAAGAAGTTGGGTGATAAACATTTTTATGGAATAAAATTGTTTTAAATTTACGTTTTATCTTGGTAAAGATATTTGAAAGATTAAGTTTGATTTCTTGAAAAAATGAAGATTTTATAAAAGTGGGACATTGCTTGAGTTTTAAGAAATAAAATGTCCTTTAGTCTACAAAAGTATATTTTGGCAAGTGTTGGGAATTTTTTAGAATTCATTGCATGTTTAACCCATTTAACAGGATTTTTGGAGTTAAAATTCATATTTTCATGCATATAAACTTATAGTATTTGGGAAATGGACATATAAGCAAGTTTAAAGAAGGTTTCATTGGATTTAAGCATGAAATGTGAAAATTTAGCTCTTAAGGTATGTGTAATGGGTGTTGAAATGTGTTAAATATGTGAAGTTTCAAGACTACAAGTGTTAATAAAGAAAATTAATATTTTCTTATAAAGTAGTCTTATATGTTTAAGGATTCTTGGAAATAAAAGTATTGAAATAAAGATGTTCCCAATTAAGAAGAATAATACTCCAAATGGTTAAAAGGGTGTTAAGGTGTTAAAAATACTCAAGAAGTTAGTGTGAGCAACTTAACGGTGTTTTGAAAAATTACCACTAGTGAAAATAGAGTAAAAGTTGAGTTTGGAAATAAATGGGTAAAATGGTAATTTTACATAAAGTGAAATATTTTTAAGAAATAAAAATGTTGGAAATGGTGTAACACATTGTAAGGTCACACATTTCCAATTGAGTCTTATGTAGTTTTGGCTCAATTTCGGACAAAACTATTTGAGTCATAGGATAGAAGTTTTCCCTATCAAGCCTATGACGTGTTTGAGGAGTTTAAGACGTAGCAGCTCGGATTTTAAAGCTTCATCATTGCCGAGTTTCTAATGCCATGTATCACGTCATCAACATTTGAGGATTTCATGCCTCCAAAAGGTATGAATGAATTTAATATATATAGGGAGACTTGGAATATTTTTATGGGTGTTATTTTTGTCTAAAGGATTTTTATTTTCAGAAAATATTTTTAGAACTTCGTATAAAAAGTGTTGGGCTTCAAAACCTCACCACTCAATTCGAGACCACTAAAATGCTTCAAAATGAAAATTTTGATAAACTTTATGCTAGACTTTTCGATATTTTAAATTGATCTTTTAATTTTGGAGAAAAGATACCCGACGAGCGAGTAGTAAAGAAAATTTTAAGGTCCCTACCCGATAGATTTATTCCTAAGGTGATCGTTTTGAATTATTTACCCACTTTATCCTCTACGAAACTAGAAGAGCTCTTAGGTGATTTACAAACCTATGAAATTGACATGTTTTCCTCTAAGACCGAAAAGAAGAAAGATAAGAGCATCGCCTTAAAAGCCCAAAAGGAGGAAACATAAGTTTCGGATGATGAGAGTAATTTTGACTCAGAAGATATGGCTATATTTGATAGAAAATTTAGAAAATTTCTTAAGTTTAACAAAGATAATCTTATAAATGACTTCAAGAATTTTGATAAATCTAAGTATGACAAAGCCAAAAAATTCCCTGAAAGACAAAATGAAGATCTTAATAGGTACGAGTCACATCGTTGCTTTGGTTGTGAAGGGTATGGGCATAGGGCTTTTCAATGTCCCACTAGACTAAGGAGAGAGGGAAAGCAACCAATTTCATACAATGCTACCCTTAGTGATAGTGATAAGGAAAAGGAACCTAATTCCCCCATTGAGCACAATTTTACCGCGTTCATGGAAAGTCATGTAAGTGATAGTGAGAACTCGT
Organism: Sambucus nigra; assembly: GCA_949130495.1. NCBI lineage: Eukaryota > Viridiplantae > Streptophyta > Magnoliopsida > Dipsacales > Adoxaceae > Sambucus > Sambucus nigra. Next base: position 281,508,760 of record OX422209.1, read on the forward strand.
CCAATGATGACATTATAATACATTACACTTCCGAGGCAAAAGTTTGTGATTCCTATGTTTTTTATGGAAATGAGAGTGGAGTTGAAAGAGAGAGTGAAAATAAATAAGAGACTGATAAGAGTGAACTTCAAATTTCCTTTAGAGAGTTATATAAAGAATCTATTAAATTAAAAAGGTCTAATTTGAAGTTAGAAGCTAGTTTAAGAGAGCGTTCTAAGGTCATTGATGAGAGTTCTTTAGTGGAAGACATTAGGAAACGTAAGAGAACTCTTTGAGAGAAGATTGAGTATGTATAAGGTGAGAGAGATAGCCTTAGAGGTTTAATGGAGGCTATGAATAAAGAACTTCTCATGTTTGAAGAGAGTAGGTGTTTGCTTGAGTAACATATTTTAGAGTTGGAATAAAAGTTAAGAGATTCAAGTCGAGTCAAATTTGATTTGGAGTGTAGGTCCGAAAAACTAGATAAAATCTTTGGCATGGTCCAAATAAAAAATGACACTTGTGGTATAGGCTTTGATTCTTATAATTCTTACCCTAATAAAGTCAAAACCACTATTTTGAGAGAATCACCGAGGAACACTACTAAAGGTCAATCCTTAGGTACCACTTATCACCGGGTCTTTACTTGCTCACATTGTGGTCGAAAAGGTCATCTTAATAAACTTTGGTTTGATCTCAAAAAGGGCCCTAGGGAATCCAAGAGTAGAGTCACCACGATTCCTAAATCCCGAGAGCGTCACGTTTCACTAGTTTGGGTTAGCAAATCCAATTTAGCGATTTTACAAAATAGGATTTTTTTTTCTCATTTACTTGCACCTGAAATCTCCCATGCAAAATCAAAAGGTTAAATGTGTTAGTTTTATTTTCATACTCTAGCTTATATGCATCATGATATATTCTTTTGTTAGTTGTATGTTTTATTTTTCACTTTCTAGTATATACCCCATGCTTAATCACATGCTAGAATTATGATTTGTGTATATCTTTTGTATTTATTTTTATTTATTTGTGCCTTATTGAGAAAAATACAAAAAGATTTTTTTTGTTGTATTTTTTTGTTTGGTTAAAAAAATTTAAAAACTCAAAAAGATTTTTTATTTTGTGTGTATTTTAGTTTAACACGCTTTATGTGGCATACACTTGTATTTGAATCCTTTCATTTTCCGCTTCCATGTGGCTAGAACTTTTGGTTGAGATTGTCAATCCTTAAAATGTTCTTTGTCATGCTTGCATGGAGTAGTTGGATTTTGTGTTGCTTAATGGATTCTATTTTTATATGCCTCATTTCACACATGCACGAGCTCTTTTGACATTTAAACTTCACATGTATGTTGGAGCTAAGTGAGATGTTCTCCTACCAATTTAGTCATCTAGATTTTGCTATGACTATGGAGGATTTGTGCATGTAATAACCGTTTCCCGGATGTAAAAAATAGAAAAATATGTTTATCCGGCATAGTTGTTTATCAATGGAATCTGGCTACGAAAGACAAAATTGATTTGCGTGAAAAGCCACTATTGAATATTATGCCTTAAAAATGTGGCATTAAAAAGAATATTTTCCAAGGCCAAAAATAGTTTAGTTAATATGTTCAAAAGGAAAAGAAAAAGAAAAATTATGAGGAGTTTGGTTGGATGAATTAACGGGTATGTACAATGACTTTATATCCTAGTTATGCTTTTATTATCATTACTCTATTGGCTTGTAGAATCATCAAAATTCTAGGCTTGTGTGCATTGTGTATGTTTGTTCATTGAGTTCAATTTATATTGTCACATGATGCTATATCACAATGTGATAAAGTTTTAAAATCAAATGAGAACTCCGTGAACATGTTTTAAGTGATTGGGTTTTAATTTAATTGTTACTAGTTCACACCCTATACTTTCGTTTACCACATGTATTTGGAAACATTTATGCCATATGAGTGTGAAAAACTTTATGTATTTTGTGTCATGTGTGGTGTTTATACCTATGTATATGTGCGTGTGTGTGTGTTAGTAATATTCATTATGTATACATATATATGGTATTTTTTGAGTCTTTGCCTTGCTTGCTAGTCCATATTTTCTTTAAATTCATAATTGCTATCTACCTTGTTGCGAATTTAGGTTGATATCACATGCTTATGTTCAAAACATGTTAGTTGATATCATTTTTTTTCATCATGCTTGGTATCCACTTATCCTTGTTGTGGATTAGTTGCTTGTTATTGTTGCCCATATCTTTTATTGTTCCAATCACTTTATGCACTACTTCATGTTTAACTTATTTTTCCTTAATTCGTATCCCTCGAGTATATGTAGATTTGAGGGGGAGAAATGTTATTTTCTTTAAAGGGAGAAATAAGTTAATTTTAATTCTTTATTCTTTGTCTATTCCTGAACAAAAAGGGGGAGAAATGGTATCTAATCCTTTACATGTGAGGAGATCAAACTTAGGGGGAGACGTCTTTTTAGGTAGATCATATTAGATAAAAGGGGAGATATAATTTAGGAGGAGTATTTATTTAAGTTTATTTAAATTGTATTTAATCTTTCATATTCCCTATGCGTTCAAAGGTTTTCTTAAGTGTGAAGAAAATTTCTTTTAGACGCATCTTTAAAGCGACAAAGAGGTTCATCCTTGGATCGAGTCTAGCATCTAGATTTTTTTATTTTGGGTGGGATGCTGTGTCTAAACGTCCTTGATGGCCCTTTAGGATTTTTGGTTGGGTTTTGTCCCTGAATATCCAAAGGGGGAGATTTGTAAGGTCACAAATTTCCAATTGAGTCTTATGTAGTGTTAGCTCAATTTCGAATAAAACCATTTGAGTCATAGGATAGAAGTTTTTACTATCAAGCCTATGACGTGTTTGAGGAGTTGTAGATGTAGCGGCCCAGATTTTAAAGCTTCATCATTGCCGAGTTTCTAATGCTATCTGTCACGTCCTCATCATTTGAGGATTCCATGTCTCCAAAAGTTATGAATGCATTTAATATATATAGGGAGAATTGGAATATTTTTATGGGTGTTATTTTTGTCTAAACAATTTTTATTTTCAGAAAATATTTTTAGAACTTTGTATAAAAAGTTTTGGGCTTAAAATAAAATTATAAAAAATTTTGAATTTTCTGAAAAGTCGTTCGAACGACATTTCGAACGAGGATTCCAATGACTTTGTGTTAAAACTCTTTGAATTCTCGTTAGTAAAACTCGTTCGAACGAGATTTTGGTTTTACTTCTAATGACATTTCATTGTTTATCTCCTTAGATTGTATATATATATATATATATATATATATATATATATATATATATATATATATATATACAATTTTTTTTTTGCTTGAAGAGTTTGTTTGGCATCGGGTTTTCTCTACCCCAACAAGAAGAAAAGTTTGGGTTCATTCTCTACCCACAAATGAGAAGAAGTTTCTGCTATGACTTTCTCACATGGAGAAAGGCACCGTGTGTGGTTGACGGTGTACATCACCGTGTAGTGAGATTGTTTCTTTTATCTTGTTTAACTCACCTAGAACGCATGCTTAGGTTAAAAAGATAAAATTTGGTTTCATTTGCAATCTTGCTTAATTTGGTGCTAACAATTTGTTTGGGTTATGTTGGTTTAATTTGATTCAAGTCATCATATTTAATTCGTTAAAATTGGCGTTGGCCTATATGGATAAATGAATTAATTATTGTTAGGCAAATTTTAGGAATTGGATTGAATTAATTGAGTGTAAGTTTAATTGTTTGTGCAGTTTAATTTCCCTTCTAGTTAGTTTAATTTTAATTTGAAAGAAATTAAAATTTGAAAAGATAATTGTTTTTAATTTTGTTGTTGAACCATCCTTCCGCGCTTGGAAATTTAATATTTAAAAAGGAAGAAATTTAAAATTGGGGGCGCATTGTTCCAACAAGTGGTATTAGAGCTAGAATCACTAAGTTATTGCGCTTAGGTCCTTTTTGTGTTTAGCTTAAAAATGGAATTTTTCCCATTTTCAAAATTTTCAGTTTTGATGGTTCTAATTACACGTATCGAAAAGTGCGAATGAAATCAGCACATGCTCAACATATTAAATCTTTCTTAAGTTCCCACAATTCTCCTATATTTTCTTCTTTATATTTCCTTGTAAATAATGTATACATTAAGAATGTGCAGACATTAGGAAGACCTTAGAAACAACTTTAATAAGACCATTGTTCCAATCGGATATGAATGTGATTTTTCGATCTTGATGAGAAAGTGAATCATGAAAACTAATGAGAAATCACGTCTGATTATCCTCCATCTCTAACTCAATAATATTATATGCAAGAAGATAAAGGCATAAAAACATAATGATATATATTGACAATAAATAAACTGTAGTTCAATATGATGTACTCTAATAATGGTGCCGCTAACGTGGACCATACAACATGTAAGCTATAAAAAAGAACAAATATAAACATTAGTACATGCAGATTGCACAATGTAATCTAATAATGGTGTCTCTGGCGTGGACTATACAACACGTAAGTTATACAAAAGAATAAATATATTTTAACATTAGTACATGTAAATTGTTTTAATTTTTATGGATTAAACCATGTAAAGTACAACCATATTATGCGTGTACTTTATAATGTTATGCGTGTACTTTAAGATATATGTTTGTTATAGATAAATAATGTAAAGTACACGAATAACATTACAAAGTAAATGTGAATATTTATTTACATTTTATGTGTACTTTGTAATGTTATGCATTTTGCATTATTTTCCAACAATAAACAAAGAATCCCAAAGTACACACATACAATTACAAAGTACACGTAAAATGTAAATAAATGTTCACGTGTACTTTGTAATGTTATATGTGTACTTTACACTATTTGCCTATATTAAACACATATTCTTAAAGTACGTGCATAACATTACAAAGTACATGTAAAAGTTAAAAGAATTACACGTGTACTTTACAATGTTATGCATGTACTTTGCATTATTTTCAATTAACCAATACATAAACTCAAAGTACACACATAACACTACAAAGTATATATGCAAGTTCACATGTACTTTGTAATGTTATGTGTGAACTTTCCATTTTGTCCAAAGAACAAACAAAGAATGCCAAAGTACATGCATAATATTTTAAAGTAAACGTAAATAATTCACATTTACCATTATTCTCATTCGTTGTAGCTGCCGACAAAATTGTTTCATGGTAGCGGCTCTTAAAAAAGGCACCATCAAGAAACAAAATAGCCCTGCAGTATTCAAAATCATCAATGGATCCTACAAACATTACAAAAATTCTCTCGAATAATTTACTCTTCGGTTCCACATCAAGAATGCAATGCGATCCCATATTATACTTCATGAAAAGTTCCTTATAATCATTTATTAATGTATAGGAAACCTTTTCATCACTATGATACTCAACAGCAGCCATCTCTTTCCCATGCCATGCATGATGATAACCTATATCAAGACAGTAGTTCTTCTTCATATCTCTGACTCATCAATTGGCCTCAGTAATGGTTTATCCCTAAGCTCATTAGCAAGAAATGTCGAAACCAACTTTGAGTCCATCATTTTACTTGATGGACTACAATAGACACCCTTAAAAGTATGCTCATTCTTCAAACTTCTTATATAAAAGTAATGAGTTATTTCCGATAATGAAGCATGAACTATCCATATGCAATTCTCAGTATTCTTTTTAAAGCACTCTACTGTCACCCAAGTTTTATCATTTTTCAAATATATATACTTGAAACCAATCTCAACAGCATACTTTTCCAATTTATCTCGACACTCAACCACGCCTCCTTCAAAACACTGTTCTTCATGACTAATATATGTCTTTAAATCATTGAAGAGATAACATTTCACATACTCAGTTCCACACCTGTAATATAAACATCATTTTCAACACCTCTACTAAATCAACTATAGTGGATGATGCTATACAATCTACCCTTTCTCTACTTGTACCAATGTATTCAACCCTCTCGTAACATGTATAAGTGTGGTCAACCCATTCACAAACTCTATAAGTGAATTCAACTCGTTTGTGACTTGTATTAGTGGGCAAAGTTGGTGGATCAAATATGTATATCCAAATAAAATCATCTTTGACAATCACTTGAGACTGAAACATACAGCGGAAATCTTTGTCACAAATCAATATGAACCGACTTTCATCTCCAAAGAAGTACTTATATGAAAAATATCTAACTTTCAAATCCGTAAACATGCTACACAACTCATTGCATATGAAATCTAATTAGAAGTCCTCAAATATTTCAATGCAAGCCATATTATCCAAATAACAACACCTCGCAATACTATAACTTTCCATTATGACCTGCATTAAATGAAAAAACAAAACTGCTTTTGTTAAAGGTCAAGATTGGTTAATGTCGTTGGTGCGGACCCACAAACACATGCCCAATAAAAACATGATAAGTCTATTAAGTCATGAAACTAAGTAACAGAGGAAATTCATATTAACATATTACCAAAACACAGTCAAAACACAAACAGTAGAGAATAAAAGAGTACAATTTCACATGTACTTTATATCTTTATGCGTGTACTGTACTGCAATTTTGTTGTGAGCTATATACATGTGTGTACTTTTGTTAAAGGTCAAAATTGGTTAATGCTACTGGCGTGGATCCATAAACACATGCCCAATTAAAAAAATGATAAGTCTATTAAGTCATGAAACTAAGTAACAAAGTAACCGCACATTAACATATTGCCAAAATAATGTTAATACACAAACAATAGAGAATAAAGCAGTACAATTTCACGTGTACTTTATATCTTTATGCATGTACTTTACTGTAATTTTTTTGTGAGCTATATACATATGCGTATACTTTTATTAAAGGTCAAGATTGGTTAATGTCGCCGGCACGGATCCACAAACACATGACCAATTAAACATGATAAGTCTATTATGACACCCCGCCTAATTAAATACCGGGCGATCACTCCTTTATTAAATTAAATCAAGGTAAACAGTTGGTTCATTCTCAGCATCACAGTCGCTAAAAATACATTTTTCCAATTTAACACCCTATATAATTAAGCTAAGTGTCAAAACCATTTTTATACATACATTCCAATTTTGATTAACGAAAAAGATTTATTTATTTAAAAACAACCTTTCTACAATTAAGAATCACACCACGATAAACCAAATAATATAATACATTCGCCAATCGAATGCCAACATATGAAACTAGAATCACAAATCCATACTGAATAAAACTCATAGAACAATACTGGAAATAACTGAAATATAAATGTCCCAACATCAAAGGAAATAATGGAAAAGGCTACACATGCCCAATAAATGAGAATGCTAGAAGTGGAGTCAATAAAGGAAGCCGTCTAAGCAAGTGACCTGCAACTCCCACCTAAGCTGCAGCACGTTCCCCTCAAGGATCCTAAGCAAGACACCCCTGTGGCTGGGCACCTGAAATATATACATATATATACAAGAGAGAGAGAAAAAGAAACGGGTCAGAGCCCGAAAGTGTGTTTGATTTAAAATACGTTTAGCAAGCATTTAAATTGATACAGGCCAATGCAACAACATATTAGTGCGTCACTCTCTTGAGAAATACTCACCTCTCTTCTAATGTGCACACCTATCGCACTAATATTCCCAACGGTTTGTTTTATCAATTATCGCACTAGTCTTTCTAAAAGATTTAACATATCTTAGATTACTCGTAAGATTTACAGTACACTATTTCCACTTTAAAAAGATGTTCCAATTTGTATCCAAAGTTCTCTATTTTTAACTTTATAAAAACAATAAAGTTTCCAATGACATATTATACTTTCTCAAAACAAGTATTTATAATTTGAGCCAACAACCATATCCTACTTAACAAATCTCAGTGGGCAGTTTCAAATATCATAATCTCATATATATATATATTAACTACTCGCATAATATATATATATATATATATATATATATATATATATATATATATATATAACAGCACCCCGAATAAAACTATGGTGCGTGCATACTTCCACTATCCAAACCCCATACCACTCAAATCAAGGGGAATACAAATTCGGAATCACTCTCGAATTGTATTAACACATATACGAACAATATCGAGGCGAAGCATAGATTCTAAGTCTCTAAGAGGATGCCACATACTCGCGTCTCTTAGGACCGTCTGAACTATCAATTCGATAGCCTGTACCAAGGATATCTATCTTATAGGGTACAAGTCAATATCCCCCATAAAGGTCCCATCGATATAAGACTGTCCCAGCGCGGTAACCTCAAGGATAGCAAGTAGCGCCGTATGTTTTTCACATGTATATAATATATGTACACACAATCATATAAATATACCACTTTATCATATTAACCTAGGTTCTTCACGTTACCCATAATTATAACATTTATTCTTAATTTCTCATTTATAGAAATACGTATAAGGTTTTGTTCCTAACCTTAACTCGAAGGGTTTTCTTACTCATTACGTGACACTCGTGGACTATATCCTCACAAATCTGAAATTCAGTAAGTGTCTTTATTAGGTTCCAATGAAACTCTCTTACGCACCTCACCCTTTAAATTTATAATTTCACCAACCCTAAAGTAAATGTCCCATAAATACCATTCTCGTTGAAGATTAAAGGTCGAAACATTTATTCCTATGCCGTATTGGTCCTCAATGTCTCGCTAATAATTTTATCAAGAATGCCCAAGAATTATATCACGGCAATTTGAATTTAACTCATTTAAAGAGGGAATTAGGAGTCTGTCAGGAGGGGTCGATCGATCGAAGCTTGGGGATCGATCGATCGAACCTTCGATCAATCGAAGCTCTAAGCTCGATCGATCGATCAAGCAGGTCTGGGCAAAATTCTGCATAATGCAGTTACGGGTTTCACTAAAATTCTTCATCCAAAACTATGTTTTTCCATTCCAATCGTCCCACAAATCCTACTATCATCATTATAACATTATACCAGGTGTTTATAACGTAAAGCATGTGTATAACTGTCATTAAACATGGATAATTAACTCAAAATCCCATCTAATCATCAAGAACCCTAGAGTTTTCCTTAATCAAGGATCTAATCTATTTTTACCATAAATTCCTTCTAATATAACATCAAAATTTTGTGGGTTATATTCCTCTACATGGCAAGGGTTCCAGAATTTCCATATAATCAAAACTACATGCATTATCCTAACACAAATTGAGTTTTCTTCCATATTTTCCATCTCTAAACAATCCTAGACTAATATAAAGATTGCATTAACAAAAATACGCAAGTCAAATACTTGCCTGGGATTTTTGGTATGCAGATTCACGGATGATTTTGGTATGGCTGCGTTCCTTGTCTCGCGATCTACGCGGTGGTGGTGGTGGCGGTGTAATCCGGTGGCTTTTTGGCCTTGAATTGCCTTAGAGCTCTCTCCTCTCTTCTCCAATGGCCGTCACTTGATTTCTGGATATTCTAACCCTAAGAAGCTAACCTAATGGCTGATATAGGTTGCTGAAATTCGTGGGTTTAATTACCCAATTATGTAAAATGACTAGAATGCCCTCCTGGGGTACTAATTAGGCCTAAAAATGCCCCGAGACCCAAACTAAACCCCCGGGTACACTTTTCTGACTATCTCGACCCTTCCGGATGCATTGGCGCACTCAAAACGACCATACGAACAACTTATAAAATAATCAATTTTTATTTAACAAAATTAGTCCCGACGTGACACGGGCACGTCCCGACTTAAATTTCCGAACTAGTCATTTAATTCACTTATAACATTCAATATAACCAATATAGTATATTACTATGCTCATTAGTAATATTCAACAAGTTTCCCATAATTACTAACTCTCGTCACGTTAATAATTTTAACATAATTAATTTTTAGATTTTTATTAAATAATCGCTCATTAAATTTAATAAATCCCCAAATTAATATAGCATAAAAATACGGGGTATTACATACTTCCCCCCTAATAACGAAATTTCGTCCCGAAATTCGGAAAATAAGGCATACCTCGTAAAAACAACTCTGGATATTTCTCGCGTATATCTGCCTCACGCTCCCAAGTGGATTCCTCCACATTATGATGCTCCCACTGGACTCGCACTAGTGGAACTATTTTCGACCTCAATCTCCTCTCACTATAGTCTAGAATAGCCATTGGTCTCTCCTTGTAAGAGCTATCAGACTGTAAGTCTATCTCATCTATCGCAATGTGAGTATGGGCCATATCATCCCGAAGATATCGTCTCAACGATGAGATGTGGAATACATCGTGGATGCGATGTAAGTGTTCTGGCAGTCCCAACCTGTATACAACCTGCCCAATCCTCTCGATGATGGGAAATGGTCCCACGTACCTCGGAGCCAACTTCCCCTTCTTCCCGAACCTCATCACTCCCTTCATAGGAGATACACGCAATAACACTTGATCTCCCACATTAAACTCCCGGAAGAATCGTTTCGCATCGGCGTAGCTCTTCTGCCTGTCCTGGGCTACCCGAATACGACTCCTAATTATCTCAATCCTCGCGGAGGTCTCCTGAATCACTGCTGGTCCTAGCAACTTGTTGTCCCTCACCTCGAGCCAACAAGTTGGAGAACGACAAGGCCTGCCATACAAAGCCTCAAATGGAGCCATACCAATCGTAAACTGATAAGAGTTACTATAAGCAAACTCTACGAGTGGAAGATGTGGCTCCCAACCACCTCCAAAATTGAGAACACACATGCGTAGCATATCCTCTAGCATCTGATTAGTACGCTCTGTCCGTCCATCTGTCTGTGGGTGGTAAGCTGAACTCAACCTCAACTCAGTACCCATAGCCTCTTGAAAACTTTCCCAGAAACGTGACACGAAAATCTTGTCTCTATCTGACACAATATTCAGGGGCACCCCGTGCAATCTGACAATCTCCGCGATGAACAACTGAGCATACTGACCCGTGGTATAATCTGTCCGCATCGACAGAAAATGAGCCCCTTGGTCAAACGGTCTACAATCACCCAGATAGAATCGTGGCCCCGCTGTGATGTAGGCAACCCTGTAATGAAATCCATGGAAATACTCTCCCACTTCCATGCGGGTACTTCCAATGGCTGAAGCAATCCTGACGGTTTCTGGTGGTCCACCTTCACCAGCTGGCAGGTAGAACACCTGGACACAAACTCGGCAATGTCCTTCTTCAACCCACTCCACCAGTACTGTCGTCTCATGTCCTGGTACATCTTATCGCCTCCCGGATGTACTGCAAATCGGGACCCATGAGAATGAGTCATTACTTCATGACGTAACTCTGCTCCTTTTGGAACCACTAATCTCCCATTAAACCGCAAACCTCCATCAAAACTAACAGAATAGGACTCAGCACCCTCGACTAGAAGTCGCACAATCTGCTCCTGGAAAAACGGGTCTGTGGTCTGTGCCTGTATCACCCTCGTAACAGTCTCGGGTGTGACTGACATCACGGATATGAAAGAACGTGCCACTGCGTCCTGGTGACCCAACTCCTTCCACTTTGCTTTCCAGATGTCCGCTACATCGTCTACCGGTCTACGACTCAACGCATCAGCAACTACGTTGGCCTTTCCCGGATGATACTGTATATCGAACTGGTAGTCCTTCACAAACTCTAGACATCTGCGCTGATGCATATTCAGCTCTCGCTGAGTGAACAGGTACTGCAGTGACTTGTGGTCTGTGAACAAACGGAATTTCTCCCCCAATAAGTAATGCCACCATATCCTTAATGAAAAGACGACCGCTGCTAACTCCAGGTCGTGGGTAGGGTAATTCTTCTCATGCGGCTTAAGCTTGCGGGAAGCAAAAGCTATAGCCTTCTCTTCCTGCTGAAGTACTCCCCCAAGTCCCCGTAAGGACGCATCGGTGTAAACCAGGTACTCTACACCCGGCTTTGGTAACGCAAGGACTGGCGCTGAAGTAAGCTTGTCTTTTAGCTCGTCGAAAGTCAATTGACAAGCGTCATCCCAAACATATGGTACCCCCTTGCGAGTCAGATTCGTCAATGGACCCGCTATTTTAGAGAATCCCCGAATGAATCTCCTGTAGTATCCGGCTAATCCCAAGAAACTACGCACTTCTGTCGGTGTCGTGGGCTGTCCCCACTCCCTCACCGCTAACACTTTGCTCGGGTCAACTGCTATCCCCTGCTCAGAAACAACATGGCCCAATAACTATACCTCTCGTAACCATAATCCACACTTCTCGTACTTAGCATACAACGGATCCTCTCGTTGAGTCTGAAGAACCTGCCTCAAGTGCTCGGCATGCTCCTCCTCGGAGTGTGAATATATCAAGATATCATCTATGAAGACGATGACAAACTGATCCAAGAACTCTCTGAATACTCGATTCATTAAGTCCATGAAAAAGGTTGGATCGTTTCTGAGTCCGAACGGCATCACCCTAAAGTCGTAGGACCCATATCTCGACAAGAAGGCAATCTTTGAAACATCCTGCTCTCTAATACGTAACTGATGGTACCCCGACCTCAGATCTATCTTCGAAAAGAAAGTTGCTCCCCTCAACTGGTCGAACAGATCATCAATTCGAGGCAACGTATACTTATTCCGTATCGTGACCTTGTTCAATTCCCGGTAGTCCACACACAATCTCAGTGAACCATCTCTTTTCTTCACAAACAAGACTGGAGGGCCCCAAGGTGAGGTACTCCTACGGATGAAGCCCTAACCTAACAGCTGCTCTATCTGATCCCGTAGCTCTCGCATCTCTGCCGGAGCCATACGGTACGGTGCGCGTGCTATAGGTCTCGTATCTGGCAATAAATCTATAACAAAGTCTATCTCACGACTAGGCGGTAGGCCTGGTATCTCCTGAAACACATCGGAATACTCCCTAACAACTGGGATCGAATCCAAAGGAATCACAACCTCCTTGGAGGTATCTTCATCTATGTAATACAAATGAGCGGTCGAACCTACCTCTGGGCGAGGCATCGCCACTACAAACATCTCTTGCCCCGGAATGGCAAAAACAATGCTCCCAACGAAGCAATCAATCATGGCTCTATAAGCTGCGATCCAGTCCATACCAATAATCACATCATGCTCGTACATGTCTAAGACTAACATGTCTGCAGGTAATACCAAGCTACCAATCTCTACCCCCACTCCCCGGCATATAAAGAAAATAAGTGACCCACTCCCCAGTGGTGAGTCGACACACGTCACGGTGCTCTCTGCTGTGGCTAACAACCCTAAGGACTTCGCAAAATGCATAGCTATAAAATAATGCGTTGCCCCCGTATCAAACAAAACTCGACCCATAGTACCATGGATAGGAAACATACCCTCAATCGTAGGCGGTGCGTGTGGAGCTGCTGCCTGGTGGACGTTATAGACACGTCCATACTGCAATTGTCCCTGTTGCACTGGAGCTGCTGGAATGGCTGGTAGGGCTGGCACCTGGGCTGGAGCTGGGAGGGCAGGTGGTAAAAGTGGTCTCTGCGGCTCATTTCGGGCTCCCTGCTGCTGTGGGGCCCTATCGCCCTTTAGGCAATCCTAGCGCCTATGTCCATGTTTGCCGCACCCAAAGCATCGGCCTTTGAAGTTTCCGCCCCTCTGAACCTGCTGTCCACGGCCCTGCTGGCCGTTTCCTCCCCGCCACTGGCCCTGTTGGCCCTGATGTGCACGCTGTTGGCCTTGCTGGCCCTGCTGCTGTCCCTGTGGTCGGTGTTGGCCCTGCTGGCCCTGCTGATTAGGCTGAACCTGATGACCCTGCCTGAAACCCCCGAATCCCTGCCTAGAATCACCTAAACGGAATCGCTTAGCAGGGTCCCCCTGATGGGAACTCTGCTCGTGCTGACGAGTATGTCCATGAGTTGGTGCCCCACTGACACTAATACCCCCGGTCTTGCCCTGCTGGCTGGACTCCCCTGCTCTCTTGCTTCCCTGAAGATGGAAGCGGTGATCCTGGCAATGTAGTAACGCTGCATTGAGTACATCAGTGAAAGTACTCAGGGATAGATTTCCAATAAGGTGCTGACGGATCCTCCAAGCTAACTCGTCGACAAATAACAACATCTTCTTGCTCTCAGTGGGTGCCTCATCCGGCACAATAGTGAGAAGTCTCGTGAACTCCTCCTCATACTCAGCTACCGTAAGGTTCTCCTACTTCAGATTTAGTAATTTCCGCCTCATCTCAGTCTGCACCGCGGGTGGAAAGTACTTGTGGTCAAACCGCTCCCAGAACAACTGAATAGGGATTGTGTCCCTCTCCTCCAAAGTAGTAGTGGACTCCCACCACTGTAATGCGGCTCCCACCAGCTTAAAGGAAGCCAATAATTGCTTTTTCACGTCAGTGCACTCATACATACGGAGGTGCTGCTGGATGTCTTTCTTCCATTGGCTGACTGTAACAATATCGGGGCTACCAGAAAACTCAGGGTGATGTGCTTTCTGAAAAGCATCCCGAACCCTCTCCCATGCGGATGGAAGCTGTGCTGGTACTGGCGCCACTGCCTGAACCTGGGGTGGAGCCTGCTGAATCACCGCTATCGCGGCATTCACCGCCTGAGCAACAATGGCGGCTACTTCGTTCCCATTCATTGTGCCTGGTGCCGGAGCTGCTGGCTGCTCGGCTTGGGCACGCCATTCTTTCGGAGCTCGTCTCGGAGGCATCTGAAACGTGAACAAGTTTATTAGTCTACAGTTATCATCAAATCTCAAATAGCTGAAGACTTTAACGTAAAAGCAAGAATACAACAATCCTAGAAAATAGGGCTCTATAGCAATAAAGTTACGCTGAAAGCGAAATAAGCCGTACAGATCCTATGGACACTAGAACCTGATGCTCTGATACCACCTGTGGCACCCCGCCTAATTAAATACCGGGCGATCACTCCTTTATTAAATTAAATCAAGGTAAACAGTTGGTTCATTCTCAGCATCACTGTCGCTAAAAATACATTTTTCCAATTTAACACCCTAAATAATTAAGCTAAGTGTCAAAACCATTTTTATACATACATTCCAAATTTTGATTAACGAAAAAGATTTATTTATTTAAAAACAACCTTTCTACAATTAAGAATCACACCACGATAAACCAAATAATATAATACATTCGCCAATCGAATGCCAACATATGAAACTAGAATCACAAATCCATACTGAATAAAACTCATAGAACAATAATGGAAATAACTGAAATATAAATGTCCCAACATCAAAGGAAATAATGGAAAGGGCGACACATGCCCAATAAATGAGAATGCTAGGAGTGGAGTCAATAAAGGAAGCCGTCTACGAAAGTGACCTGCAACTCCCACCTAAGCTGCAGCACGTTCCCCTCAAGGATCCTAAGCAAGACGCCCCTGTGGCTGGGCACCTGAAATATATACATATATATACAAGAGAGAGAGAAAAAGAAACGGGTCAGAGCCCGAAAGTGTGTTTGATTTAAAATACGTTTAGCAAGCATTTAAATTGATACAGGCCAATGCAACAACATATTAGTGTGTCACTCTCTTGAGAAATACTCACCTCTCTTCTAATGTGCACACCTATCGCACTAATCTTCCCAACGGTTTGTTTTATCAATTATCACACTACTCTTTCTAAAAGATTTAACATATCTTAGATTACTCGTAAGATTTACAGTACACTATTTCCACTTTAAAAAGATGTTCCAATTTGTAACCAAAGTTCTCTATTTTTAACTTTATAAAAACAATAAAGTTTCCAGTGACATATTATACTTTCTCAAAAAAAGTATTTATAATTTGAGCCAACAACCATATCCTACTTAACAAATCTCAGTGGGCAGTTTCAAATATCATAATCTCATATATATATTAACTACTCGCATAATATATATATATATAACAGCACCCCGAATAAAACTATGGTGCGTGCATACTTCCACTATCCAAACCCCATACCACTCAAATCAAGGGGAATACAAATTTGGAATCACTCTCGAATTGTATTAACACATATACAAACAATATCGAGGCGAAGCATAGATTCCAAGTCTCTAAGAGGACGGCACATACTCGCGTCTCTTAGGACCGTCTGAACTATCAATTCGATAGCCTGTACCAAGGATATCTATCTTCTAGGGTACAAGTCAATATCCCCCATAAAGGTCCCATCGAGATAAGACTGTCCCAGCGCGGTAACCTCAAGGATATCAAGTAGCGCGGTATGTTTTTCACATGTATATAATATATGTACACACAATCATATAAATATACCACTTTATCATATTAACCTAGGTTCTTCACGTTACCCATAATTATAACATTTATTCTTAATTTCTCATTTATAGAAATACGTATAAGGTTTTGTTCCTAACCTTAACTCGAAGGGTTTTCTTACTCATTACCTGACACTCGTGGACTATATCCTCACAAATCTGAAATTCAGTAAGTGTCTTTATTAGGTTCCAATGCAACTCTCTTATGCACCTCACCCTTTAAATTTATAATTCCACCAACCCTAATGTAAAGGTCCCATAAATACCATTCTCGTTGAAGATTAAAGGTCCAAACATTTATTCCTATGACGTACTGGTCCTCAATGTCTCCCAAATAATTTTATCAAGAATGCCCAAGAATTATATCACGGCAATTTGAATTTAACTCATTTAAAGAGGGAATTAGGAGTCTGTCAGGAGGGGTCGATCGATCGAAGCTTGGGGCTCGATCGATCGAACCTTCGATCGATCGAAGCTCTAGGCTCGATCGATCGATCAAGCAGGTCTGGGCAAAATTCTGCAGAATGCAGTTACGGGTTTCACTAAACTTCTTCATCCAAAACTATGTTTTTCCATTCCAATCGTCCCAAAAATCCTACTATCATCATTATAACATTATACCAGGTGTTTATAACGTAAAGCATGTGTATAACTATCATTAAACATGGATAATTAACTCAAAATCCCATCTAATCATCAAGAACCCTAGAGTTTTCCTTAATCAAGGTTTTAATCTATTTTTACCATAAATTCCTTCTAATATAACATCAAAATTTCATGGGTTATATTCCTCTACATGGCAAGGGTTCCAGAATTTCCATATAATCAAAACAACATGCATTATCCTAACACAAATTTAGTTTTCTTCCATAGTTTCCATCTCTAAACAATCCTAGACTAATATGAAGATTGCATTAACGAAAATACGCAAGTCAAATACTTGCCTGGGATTTTTGGTATGCAGATTCACGGATGATTTTGGTATGGCTGCGTTCCTTGTCTCGCGATCTACGCGGTGGTGGTGGTGGCGGTGTAATCCGGTGGCTTTTTGGCCTTGAATTGCCTTGGAGCTCTCTCCTCTCTTCTCCAATGGTCGTCACTTGATTTCTGGATATTCTAACCCTAAGAAGCTAACCTAATGGCTGATATAGGCTGCTGAAATTCGTGGGTTTAATTACCCAATTATGTAAAATGACTAAAATGCCCTCCCGGGGTACTAATTAGGCCTAAAAACGCCGCGAGACCCAAACTAAACCCCCGGGTACACTTTTCTGACTATCTCGACCCTTCCGGACGCGTTGGCGAACTCAAAACGACCATACGAACAACTTATAAAATAATCACTTTTTATTTAACAAAATTAGTCCCGACGTGACACGGGCACGTCCCGACTTAAATTTCCGAACTAGTCATTTAATTCACTTATAACATTCAATATAACCAATATAGTATATTACTATGCTCATTAGTAATATTCAACAAGTTTTCCATAATTACTAACTCTCGTCACGTTAATAATTTTAACATAATTAATTTTCGGATTTTTATTAAATAATCACTCATTAAATTTAATAAATCCCCAAATTAATATAGCATAAAAATACGGGGTATTACATCTATTAAGTCTTGAAACTAAGTAACAAAGTAAACGCACATTAAGATATTATCAAAATAATGTCAAAACACAAATAATAAAGAATAAATCAGTACAATTTCATGTGTACTTTATATCTTTATGCATGTATTTTACTGCAATTTTGTTGTGAGATATATACATATTCGTGTACTTTTATTAAAGATCAAGATTGGTCAATGTCGTTGGCGCGAACCCACAAACACATGCCCAATTATAGCATGATAAGTCTATTAAGTCATGAAACTAGGTAACAAAGTAAATTCACATTAACATATTTCCATAATACATTCAAAACACAAACAATAGAGGATAAAACAGTACAATTTCGCGTGTACTTTATATCTTTATGTGAGTACTTTACTGCAATTTTGTTGTGAGATATATACATATGGATGTATTTTATGTTCTATGAGACGGAATTATAACATAAAGTACGCGCACACATGAACACATAATCAAAATATATACATACACAACTTGTTAGAAAATCAAAACACAATGTTTTGATTATTTATGTTTAAACATCAAAACACATGGTCAAAATATATTCATATAAAATTACAAAATAAATTATCAAAACACATAATCAAATCATTCATTCAATATTGAAGTTATTCAAGCACATACATTAAACAATTACTATGATTTCGTTGAATCGAAAACAAATACATACAACTTATAGTCAAAGCATATTCATATAAATTTACAAAACACATTATTAAAACAAACAATCAAATCATTCATTCAATATTGAAGTTATTTGATCACATGAATTACACGGTTACAATGACTTGATTGAATTGAAACCAAATACAGTCAATATTGAAGTTACTGCACCACATGCATTACACAAATACAATGATTTCATTGAATCGAAATTAAATACATACAACACATAATCAAAATATATTCATATAAATTTACAGAGCACATTATCGAAAAAAATAATCAAATCATTTAATATTGCAGTTATTATATCACATGCATTACACAATTACAATGATTAGATTGAATCAAAACCAAATACATACACATATTGTAATTGATCAACATGCAATACAATTACTGATAACAAGTATAAACTTACAAATGATCAAATTATGACAGAGGTAAATGTAGGTTAAAATAATCAAATCATTTAATATTGAAGTTATTCCATCACATGCATTAGACAATTACAATGATTTGACTGAACTGAAACCAAATATATACCATATTGTAATTGATCGACATGAAAAATAATTGTTGATAATAAGTATAAGCTTATAAATGATCGAATTATGACACAGGTAAATGTAGGTTAAAATTTATGTATTCGATTCTTCGAAAGAATTTATTTCTTCTTTCTTGGAGAGAACGAAGCTGGTTGGAGAGAATTGGAAAGAAGAAAGAAGATCATTGGTTATTGGGGAAACTGTCAATCGCTGATTAGGTCAATGATAACAAAATGGATGAAATTACTGAAAAAGGTCTTTATATGGACCTAATCGTTTAAAATTTACTTGACCCGGTTAAAACGTCCAAACTGTCTAGTCAGGGGACTAGACCGTAAAAACCTATTATTTATATCTAATGTAATTTTTAGAATAAAGGATATATAAAACAAACTTCTATAATCGAAATTCATGGTAGATCACCTTGGTATGAATCTAATTAACTGTTGATAATCATATTATGTGTGCATTATAGTTTTTTATTTTAAATGACCAAGTTTTATCAAGTAAATCCATGGTAGATGATCGATTTGGCATGAATCTATCCTCCCAACTATTGAGTGATAATGGAAAAATTATTTGGATGTAGGTATTTTCTTCAGATTCCATCAGATCTATAGGTATTTAAAAAATATATTTAAAAAAAATCCATAGCAGATCTATGTAGTGTGAACCTATCTAACTATTGATTAATAACCCTAAATAGGGAATCAAAAAATCAGGTATCTACACCAAAACCGTGGATAAAAATTAGAATAGGTGAAAATTAAGAGCAAAACCTTCTTTTAAAATCTAATTTCATAGGCTTGAATGATCAACGGTTCCAAAAGCATCATGATCCCTATAGAGCATGCATACTTGAACATATACACATGACATACAAACGATACAGGAGAATAATTTCATGAATATGTAAATGACAAATATTTAAAATGTATGTATTACATCTCAGATTTACTCCCCCTTAATTCAAATGTTCTACCCCGTTATAGTCTTGAATAGACAACGGGAAGAACCTAGAAAAAAAATATCACAAATAAATTAATCCCCCTTAAATCTTCTCTTATTATTGTTAATTTTAACTCACAAGAAATGATTCCAGCATGCCAACTCAAAAATCTAGTGATGAAATTATGACCTGATTTGATAGAAAATAATTGCAAGTAAATTTTCAAATCAGAAATAGATATACACTCTATTTCAATAGGCATACGTGTGTGTGATATGACAGAAATCTGTACGTAGTCAACATAAGGTGTTCTATCGAAGAACTCCATAGGAACAGTGAAGCAAAACATGCATAGGTCCGCACTACCTTCCGAAGTTTCTAATCTAAGAATAGTGAAATAGAATAAAAGATGTTCTCCACAAATATCAATCATCTCAACACGAGTTATCCACAAAAATATTTTTTTATTTTTTATAAAAATTCCAAAAAAGAAAATGTGGTGACAATTATTATGCAACACAAAGAGATAAGAGAAGCAGAATCACCAAGTAAGAATAAGGAATGCAAAATGACAATCACAAAACAAAGGATGTACGTGGTCCAGTAAAGATGCCTACATCCACGGTGGTGCAGTCAGTATTATTGCTATGTTCTCCGAAAAGTGATTATAGAGAATACAATATGTCCCTTGCCCCGAACCTAGGGTTTATTATATACATGTTTATTTTAGTAAGTGGGGGTGTTGGACTCCCCCACGTTTTCCATCTCTTCCCAGAACCTCTCTTAATGGGAACATGGGAAGAGACTAAATCATAATCGGTTAAGACATGGAGGGTCTGGAATTTGGGCTGTCACAAATGGGCTACTCGTCCAGGCCCATCATTCTAATTTTGGGTACCCACAATTTCCCCTAAGTTTGTTGGACCATGCTCGGGCTCCATAAATTTAAATGATTTGTCATAATGGCTCATTTGTACAACTTGAAACTCTTCCCAAAGTTTGAGGACTGATTCTAGCGACACCCGCTTCGTGACCTGTGCACTATGATTAGCAACATTTAAAGGTTTTCTAGAGCAGCCATTTTTCGACCGTTGTTTCAACCTTCTCAGCATTCTTCCATTTCCTGTGAGCTCTAGCGATTCACACTCTCTTCTCTCAGTCTCCATTCTTATCGCTTCCTTATTATTTGGGGTCGTGATTCTTCATCGTTCGAGTCAAACTTTCATCTTGTAAGTCTCCTGTGCCTTCTCTTTGTATTTTCTCTTTGAATTTGTAGTTTTCTAGGGTTTCCCAATGGCAAAGATTGGTAATAGGTCGGTTTCTAATTTTAGGAAGTTTCATAACATCCCAGAGTGGGTACAGATTGAGTGTGTTCTTCCCCCTAGAAATGTTAGAGAAATAGAGGGTGCGCATTGGATCCATGTTTTGATGCTTTCCCAAGGGGACTTACTTTTCCTCCCAACGACCCGTTCTTGCACTTCTTTGGTTACTTCAATATTATTACTGCACAGTCTTCTCCCAATGTGTGTAATATAATTAATGGCGCCCATAGAATCAATTAGTTATATGGTACCAAGTTAGGGCTTACCGAGGTCTATTTTTTCTACTCTTTTTCTCAAACTAGTTTTGGTGTTTTCTATCTCAAAGCTAGGAGCCCTGACAGGGTATTGGTAGTAAACCTACCTGATTCCCCTAAAGACTATTGGCAAGAGGGTTTCCTTGCTAGAAACTGGCAGTTTTCTCCCCAGTCTGAAAGGTCAAGGTCTGATAGGTTCTCTGTTCCCTTTTATGGGGAAGAATACATAGGTAGACTTTGATCTATTCTTTCAATTTTTGTTGATTTGTGATCTTATTTATTTTTCTCTATTTTTTCTTCAGCGAGGTCGAAGAACTTGGAACCTGCTCTCAGCGAGGTTCGTCTCTCTGAATTGGTCAAAGCCTGGAATATCAGGGAGCCTTTAGCTGACGACGAGCATCCCCGGTCCGCTGCTTTTTTTCTCAAATATAAGAATGTTGGTTCTAGTTTTATAGCGAGGTCAGTAGACAGTATCCCTGAGTTTGATACCTCTGAAGAGACTGTTGTTGATCCTATTCAGTTGTATGAGGAGGAGAGAAGTTCTAAGAGTGATATCGCAGGTGGTGCTGAAGGCAACTTTGGTGAAGGGAGCTCCGGTGGTAGTAGCTATTCTGATTCGAGCACATCCAGCGGTTCAAGCGAGGAGATGGTTCCTCCAATGAAAAACCTGATTCGGGATGATGATGATGATGGCGATCACGTGCTCCTCGCTCAGAGGTCAAAGAAGAAGAAGTCCAGTACTGGGGCTGTAGCTACTGGCTCTCAGTCATCTACTCAAGAGCAAGAGAGGAAGAGGAAAGAGGAAGAGCAGATGAGAGAGAGGGAGAGAAAAAAGAAGTAGGAAAGAAAGAAGATGGAGGAGAAGATGAGGATGGAGGAGAGGAGGAGAATGGAGAAGGTTAAGAGGAAGAGAGGAGAAATATGGAGTCAAGGATGAAGGCTGGGTAAGCCTTAGTTCTGGTGTCTGCTTTGCCCGAGGGAGCCTCAGTTGTCGTTTCTCCTCAATTGGCTCCTACACTGCTCGAGAGGGCGCTGGGGTCTGATTAATTGGCCCTATAAGCTAGCCAGAGGCTAGCCCTGGTAAGATCTTTTCCATTTTCTAATGCTTAACAAGTCTTAGATATTTCCCCTTCCTGTTCTCTTCTTTATTTTTGGCAGTTTGTGACTAATTTGGCCGTGCTCTATCATTCTCGTGACGAGCTGGTGAGAAGTAATGGCGAGTTGGAGCAGCATAGAGCTACTATAGAAGTGAGGGGCACTCAACTGGAGGCTGATTTAAAGACTGCTGACGCCGCCCGAGTTTCCTTTGACCTGGCCCTCGTCAATTCTAATCGAGAGAGGGATGCGACGGTTAAGGAGCTGAATGAGCTGAGGTAGGCCTATAACCTGGTCTACTTGAGAAAGTTGGATGTCGTAGAAGAGAACAAGGTGCTGACCGAGAACTTAAAAGAGAAAGATTCCCAGGCAGCCACCATCAAGGAGGATTCATACAACTCCGGTGGATTGCTTCATATGAAGACGCTGAGGTTCAGATAGGCTATATCATCTGTCTCAACTTCAAGAAGGGTTGGAATAAGGCCCTCTTAGCTGCTGGTGTTGATGCTGACTCTCCTTTGTTCGATGAGCATGACTCGGGCCCGAAGTCGGCTGTGGATAAAGAAGTCCTTGCCATTATTATAGAACGCGTTGAGCCTATGTCCCAGACATTGCCTGCCAAGGTCCTTCCTGATCAAGCGACAGAGGTTGCCCCTACTGAGGGGGGTGCTTCTACTGTCGCTGACAAGAAAAGCAGCCAGCTACCTCTGGGCAGCCTGAGGTTGTTAATTAGTTATCATCTAGTGTTACTTTTTGTATCTTTGTATGTAACTTTTCTTTTTACTGCTCGATGTACTTTAACCCTTATCAATGAAAAGGTTTTTTTTTCCCAGTGCACTGATTTGTCTTTCTTTTCGATGCCCTCTTATGTCTTATAGTTGATTGATGTAGAAGAGTATATTCCTGCCACATCTCAATTGGGCAGGACTCTTGGTCCCAATGCAAGTCCTCAAGTTCTCCAGGCCTTTGTTAGGCTTTGTAAATCTCTTAGATCAAGGAATAAAAAGTATAAGGATCAGTTTGATCTTGTGGTCAAGTTGAAGGACAGGCTCCAGGAGATGGAAGAGGTTGGTGCTTCAGTGCAAGAAGAGGTGAATGCACTGAGAACAAATCTTCTCGATGCTTCTGAGATCAACCAGGTTAGGGAAGTGATTCATCAAGAAAAGGAAGCTTTAAGGAAAGAGGTCTCGTGTCTTAGGGAGCATGCTCCGAGCACCGCTCTTGTAGTATTGTGAGGCTCTTCATCATCGCGAGCTAGGGCTGGCTCGAGCGACGATCCTCCTGTGCTGCGAGGTTCTACTGGTCCATCCATTCCATGAGCTGGCAGGAGCACCAGGAGTTCAGATAAGGAAATGGAAGAGCTTCACGGTGATGTCCAGCGAGCATATGTGATCTCTGCTGGGATTCAAAGGGATGTTACTTAGCTGCGGCACCTATTTAAAAATGGACATTAGTGAGTATGGGCCGACGGTTATGAGCAGGGTTGGATAGATGCTCCAACGAGGCTGACAGAATTTGAAGAGCTTGCCTTCATCAGGGGGTGGTTGAGTGCTTTGAAGGAGATGCAAGTTCTAAGTAACTCAATGCTCTGGTATCGCCATGAAATATCTCCTTCCACTCGGATGCCCAATCCCTTCCGAAGAGATGATCAGTGGATACCCATCGATGCCATCCCTCGACAGCTATTGGAGTCGGATGCTAACGAAGTCGAGGAAGAGTTAGTTCCTTCTCCCGATGATGGTCGAAGAGCTCAAGTGGCTGATTATCTCGTTCAAAGGCCTTACCCCCACTAAGATTTTGACAATAGTTACTCTGTGTATTTTGTATTAAAGTGATGTTATGTCAATATTTAGGGCGAGCAAGTCGACTAAACATGTATTGTACTTGTTGTAAATATGGTGGATTAATATAAAATTTATGTTTTGGGCTAATTTATCCGACTAAACAAGTGTATTATATTCTCCATATTCTTGCTCCTTTATGATCTCTAAATTTATATTATTACGCAAGTGTCCTTCCAGTCCAGTATACTATCGAGATACCATTGTGCACCACTTTACCTTTTAGGTCGTGTCGTCACACTCCCTTAGGCCTAAGTGTGGCAATTGGCGAGGACACACCTGGTGTTTGATGCTCTATCCGATCAAGATTTTATCCAACCAAAGATGGTTTGGCGACTAGTTTTAATTTGGTCATATTGCCTAAGGATCTCCTGTAGGGCTTCATATATTGCCAGGGGCAATGCTAAGAGGTATTTCGTATTTCATAACGAAAGCCTGGGGAGGGTGATTTCCCTGCTATGGTGTAATGATCAATGTGCCTGTCATTTAGAAAAGGTGTGTGATAAAGCTTATATAACTATTACTCAATAGAACGTAGCCGTTACACCGCTTTCATTAATGACAAGGAAAATGAACTACTAGTTCCACAATAAAAGCATAAAAGACGAATCTAAAAATAGGATTTCTTGAGATTGGCTGCGTTCCATGCTCGGGGGATTTCCCTGCCTTCCATCATTTCTAAGTGATAGGCGCCTTGCAGATTATCTCATGTTATCTTGAATGGTCCTTCCCAATTTGGCCCTATCTTGTCGTCTGATGGTTTCACTGCGTTTGCCCAGGACTTTCCTTAGGACATAGTCCCCAACTTGGAATGTCCTTGGGTTTACCCTCTTGTTATAATGTCTTGCAAGCTATTGCTGATAGCTCGCTAGTTTTACTAGGGCTAGCTCTCGGCGCTTGTCGGCTAGGTCGAGCTCAACGAGCAAAGCTTCATCATTATGGCCCTGTTCGACAAGGCTGGACCTCATTATCCGCCAGCCGACTTCTAATGGGATGAATGCTTCCGTTCCATATGTCAGCGAAAATGGGGTCTCCCATGTTGCTCATCGTGGAGTGGTTCGCTAAGCCCATAGAATATGTGCTAATTCATTCACCCACGCGCCTTTCGCTCACTCTAATAGCTTTTTTAATTCGTCGATCATAGTTTTGTAAGAAGCTTCAGCTTGGTCATTACTCTAAGAATAGGTTACCGAGCTGAAATGTTGTCTGATTCCATGTTCTTTATAGAAACTCCAAAAAGATCCGCTCTCGAACTACGTTCCATTATCGGTGATGATAGTTCTGGGGATGCCAAAACGGGTGATTATATTTCTACATATGAACCTTATCATATCTGCATCTTGGATGTTCGCTAGGGGTTCTTCCTCGATCCATTTGGTGAAGTAGTCAGTCGCAACCAGCAGATACTTGCGATTATCGGTGGCGGTAAGAAGTGGTCCTACGATGTCCATCCCCCATTAGGTGAATGGACATGGTTTGGATAATGATTTTAGGTCGCTAGCAGGTTGTTGGACCATAGGAGCGTGAAGCTGTCATTTCAAGCACTTGCGAACATACACCGTAGAGTCCATTTGCATATATGGCCACCAATAGCCCTCCTTCATTGCTCGAAAAGCTAGAGATCTTCCTCCAATATAGATTCCGCAGATTCCTTCGTGAAGCTCATGTAGAACTTTCTCGACATCCTTTGGGTGAATGCATTGGAGGTAGGGATCGAAAAATGATCTCTTGTATAGGCCCTCAAGAGATAAGTGAAAGCGAGCAGCTTTGACTCTTATTTGGTGAGCAGTCTTGTTATCATCTGGAAGTGTGCCATCCTTCAAATAGTCCCTTAATGGGTCCATCCAGCTGGGTGCAAACTCAATTCGGAGCACCTGATCCACGCTTGGTAGCTCGTTGTTACGATTAATGCTCGAGAGAGAGAGGAAATCGATGGGGATTATCCTTTTTAACGGAATTGATTGCTGAGCTTAGGGCTGCTAGGGCATTAGCATGGCTATTCTTCCCTCTAAGAAACTACTGGACATTGATCTCTTCGAAGCTCGCCATTAGCCTTTTCACTAAGGTGAGGTACGTTGCCACTCTTTCATCTTTTGCATTGTAATCTCCACTTATCTGATTAGAGACTAATTGAGAATCGCCGAACACCTGTAAATGGTTTGCTCCCAAAGTGTGCGCCTTCTGGAGGCCGGCTATTAAGGCTTCGTATTCTGCTTCGTTGTAGGAGGCTGCAAATCCAAGCCCAATTTCTTATTTAAGGATTGTATCCTCTGGAGTAATGAGCACAATGCCTACACCTGCCCCCTTTGAGTTGGAGGCTCCATCAATGAATAATTTCCAGGTTTCCTTTGTTGCATCGTTCCCCTTTTGTCTTATTGGTGGAGGTTGGTTGGAGGGTTTCTTACCTGTGAATTCGGCTATGAAATCAGTAAGGATCTGCCCCTTGATTACGTTCCTTGGTTGAAATTGGATGTCAAATAGTCTGAGCACAACTGACCATTTAAACAGTCTGCCTGACAAATCCTCCTTCCTCAGGATTACTGTAAGGGGGTGTGATGTAAGGACGATTATAGTGTGGGCTTCAAAATAGTGCTTTAGCTTCCTCGAAGCCACTACTAGTGCAAAGGCAAGCTTCTTCAGTGGTAGGTACCTCTGCTCGGCATCTAGTAGGGTCTTTCTTGCGTAATAAATGGGGTGCTGGATTCCTGTAACTTCGCACATTAATGCAGAACTAACAGTGTGGTTCGAAATGAAGAGGTACAAGTACAAAGGATTTTCTTCCTGTGGTATGACGAGCACTGGTGGGGAACTGAGGTAAGCCTTGAGTTCGTCCAGTGCCCGCGAGCAATCTTAGTTCCATACTACCATTTTGTTTCCCTTTAAAAGCTGTAAGAAAGGCTTGCGCTTCTCGAAGGACTTTGAAATGAATCGTTTTAAGGCAGCGAGCATACCGGTGAGCTTCTTTACGTGCGAGGAGGTTATACCCTGTTTATTGCATCGATCTGTTCTGGGTTGGCCTCGATGCCTCTCTTACTGACCAAGTACCCAAGAAATTTTCCTGACTGGACACCGAAAGAACACTTGCTTTTATTAAGTTTCATTCGGTATTTCCTGAGGATTTCGAAGGTGCTTGATAGGTCTGAGAGGTGGTCTTCTTTCTTCTTTCTTTTAACGAGCATATCATCGACGTAAACTTCCATGGTGTCTCCCATTTGACCCTTGCGGTTGCCCTTGCATTTTTTAGCCCGAAAGGGCATGACCCTGTAGCAGTATAGTCCGACTGAGGTGATGAATGTTGTTTTGTCCTGGTCTGGAGCATACAGAGGTATCTGATGATACCCGGAGTATGCGTCCAGAAAACTCATTCTCTTGTGCGCTGCAGTAGCGTCAACCAGTTGATCATTTTTTAAGAGGGGGAAACTGTCCTTAGGGCATGCTCTATTGAGGTCGATGAAGTCGATGCAAATTCTCCACTTCCCGTTGCTTTTTGGAACTACTACTGGGTTGGATAACCATTCGGGGAATTTCACCTCCCGTATGGATCCTGCATCTAGCAGTTTTTCTACCTTTTTCCACGGTTTTTGCCTTCTCATTTGTAGTCCATCGTGCCTTCTACGTGATTGGTTTGAAGGTGGTATTGACATGCAGCTGATGACAAACCATACTAGGATCAATTCCAGGCAGCTCGTATGGTTCCCACGCGAAAACATCTACGTTGCGTCTCAACAGAGTTATCAATTCCTTCTGTTCCTGGTCAGTAAGAGAGGCTCTAATCAAGAAAACTCTGTAACTGTCGCTATCTTTAGCTGTAACCTCTACCAGGTCTTCAACGACCCGTTCAGAGGGGAGGAGCCTGGTTTCCTCTACTCCAGGTTTTTTTTACTTTAATTTCTATTTAGAAGGTGTCAGACCTTCTTGTTCTTCAACTTTCTCGCTGGGCTGATCGGCCTTCTTCTCTGGCCTTGGTCAGATGGCTGTTATGAAGCACCTTCTTACCATTTCTTGATCATCGTGGATCTCAATTACTCCTCGCTCGATTACATACTTGAGTTTCTGATGGTAGGTCTAGGAGACTACCTTCATCACATGTAGTCATCCCCTGCCGAGGATGGCTTGGTATGGCGAGTTGATGTCAACCACCAAAAACTCAATCATCTTGGAGACATTTTCCATGCGTACTGGCAGTACAATTTTTCCCAGGGGCATAATTATTTTTCCAGCTAAGCCAACTAAAGGGACAGTAGCTTCCTTTAGGTCGCCGACGCTTCACTTTCATTTTCTGAATAGGTCGAGATACATTACCTCGGACGAGCTTCCTTGGTCGACGAGCAACTTGTCAACGTCAAAGTTAAATATCCTGAAGGTAATGATCAAAGCATCGTGATGTGGGGTTCTCACTCCCACCATATCTTCATCTGAGAAAAAAATATGCTTATTATAGTTGACGTCATCTGCTCATCGA
Source organism: Sambucus nigra (assembly GCA_949130495.1). NCBI lineage: Eukaryota > Viridiplantae > Streptophyta > Magnoliopsida > Dipsacales > Adoxaceae > Sambucus > Sambucus nigra. The sequence continues at coordinate 281,537,800 of OX422209.1, forward strand.
CGCATTCCTGACTGTGACTTCGCTGGATTGATCTGAAAAGCTTGCATCACCGCTGTAAGCTTCTTCATCTCCGTTCGAGATGAATTTCCTTGGATCTTCTTGGCATTAGATGCCCCGTGAATTATCGCGAACTCATGTCCAGCATCATCTTCGAGCACGTTTTCAGGTCTTGCCTCTCTATTGGAAGTTGCTTTCTCTGGCTTCTTCTCCATAAACTCGTTCAAATGCTCGGATTGGGCTAGCTCCTCGAGGTGAGACTTAAGGGCCTCGCAATGCTCGGTCTTATGTCACCCCTCTTTATGAAAAGTTCATCTCAGCGCGTTGTTTCTTTTTTAGGGATCTCCCCCCATTTTCCTGGACCACTTGATTAATGGTTCGTCTTTGATTTTCACGAGAATTTTATAAATTGGTTTTCGAAAGACGGTGTTGACCGCCTGAAATTCTCTTGACACATCATTGTCGCCTCCGTTCTTGGGGCCATTTCTTCCCCCGTTCTTTCCTCCTTTCTTCTGGTTCTCAGTTTTGTCACTACCTTTGGCAGCGAGCTTAGTTCGACCGTTTTTCGCTGTGCCGAGGTGGGTCACGTCTTCCACCTTGGCATACTTCTTGATGCGGGCCATTAGGTCATCGATGGTCATGGCTTCTTTCTTTGTCAAGGATTGGTACATAAGGGAAGAGCTGGGTAGCCCAATTTTGAAAGAGGCCACTGCCACTTGCTCCGAACAGTCCTCGACCTCGTTGAACGATTCCCAGTACCTCTTCGCGTAGTCTCGGAGGGTCTCTTAGAGCGTCTTTTTCATTGTCAGCAGGTCATCCATCCTTTTAGGATAGGAGATACTAGTAATGAATCGGGTCGTCAAAAGCTCGGCCAGGGATTTGAAACTTCTGATGGACTGGTGGGGTAGCCTTTCGAACCATTTTTGTGCCACGTCATGCAGGCTCGAGGGGAAAATTCGGCACATTAGTGCGTCTCGGTGGTAATAGAGGGTCATGGCCTATCGGTACTGCCTGACGTGATCAATGGGATCAGTCTTACAGTTATAAATTTTGAACCTTGGAATGGCAAACTTCTTGGGGGATTCTTCTTCCTCAATTTCCCTTGAGAAAGGTGATTTCATCTGAGTTTTGAGAGCTCGCCTAGTGAGTTCTCGGGTCGATCTAGTACCGTAATGGTCAGGATGTTGGTCCATCTCCCTTTGGACCAGATTTTTTATGTTCTCGTTACTGCGATCCAGGCTTCTATAGCTGCAAGCTAGTCACAGTTGCTCGAGTAGGTCGTACTCTGACTCGTTTCCCTCGGCTTTCTGGGATCCATGCCTGGGGCTCCTTCCTCGGCTACAAGACTTGCTCGCCTGAGGGCTAGGAGTGTGGTACGGACGTTTCCTGGTACTACGATGGACCTCTCTCTCCATTATTTCTAATCTTCTTTTAAGGCGAGTGTTCTCACCCTCGTGGCTGCGAGAAGACTCCCTCTGCTCTCGGAGCCTCGCCTCGTATGCATCAATCAGCCTGGATATCTGCGTGGATCTTTTTGGTCCTTGGCTTTCTTCCGAGGCTAGCCTTTCTGGGCGAGCCCTGTGATCTGAACGCCGAACTTCAGACGTAATCCTACGAGGAGCAGGGGGTTATTGAATATCCCCTGCCTGGGGAGCATTACTACTGTGACCAGACATTTCGAACTCCTTTTTTGGTGTGGGCTCTCTCAGGGAAGATAAACATTCCCATAGACGGTGCCAATTGTGGTGACAATTATTATGTAACACAAAGAGATAAGAGAATCACAATCACCAAGTAAGAATAAGGAATGCAAAATGACAATCACACAACAAAGGATGTACGTGGTTCAACAAAGATGCCTACGTCCACGGTGGTGCAGTCAGTATTATTTCTATGTTCTTCAAAGAGTGATTATAGAGAATACAATATGTCCCTTTCCCCTGACCTAGGGTTTATTATATACATGTTTATTTCAGTAAGTAGGGGTGTTGGACTCCCCCACGTTTTCCATCTCTTCCTAGAACCTCTCTTAATGGGAACATGGGAAGAGACTAAATCATAATCGGTTAAGACATGGAGGGTCTGGAATTTGGGCCGGCATAAATGGGCTACTCGTCCAGGCCCGTCATTCTAATTTCGGGTACCCACAGAAAATATTTTTGGTTTTTCATAAAATGACCAAAAAAATCCTTTTTAAAATTTTCAATTATAAAACCAACACAAAAAGACCTGAAAAAGAATCCAACAAACCAAAATGTTTTTGTATTTTTCAAAAACGTATGAAAAACAAAATGATAGACATTTAATCAATTATATAAAATAGTATGCATAAAAAATCAATCCAAGACGAAAATAAACACTTACCAAGATTAGGAAAAGAATCAACTAAAGGCTTGCCTAATATATGGAGAAAAATAAACATCTCACCTATGAGGAGAACACTCTTTACCTACTTGACGTTCGGCCCTATGAGTATTCATAGGAACATGGTGACCAACATCTAGCCTACTAACCAATTGTTCAAATAAATAATATCTCTTAACCCAATTTGATCTAATAATAGGAATATGGGGTTTGTTAATCAGTTTGGCTCTAGCCTAAAAGGTAGCTTAATCTTAGAATTTTGACCTACAAGCTTCCTAGCTTTTATCAACATGTTAACATCCCTAGTGAGGTTACTAATAAGTTTACCTATGTTGTTTGAATTCAAACTATGTCTAGTGCAACGATGTGCTCTAGGAATCCTATACACTCTCTTGAGATCTCTTTAAGGTGACATTTCATGTGATAATAGGTGGAAACATATGGTTGTGGGGTGTTCATTATATATATCTTAGGTTTGTTCCTAGGTGAGGTATTCATACTTATTTAACCTTTTCACAAATATGTTATAAGCTTTGGGAGTAGACCTTTACAAATGTCATTAGTAAATCCAATCTTATTCTTAGAGTATTGGATCGTGTAATGAGAATTTTTCCTAACTTCTAGGATCTCTCTTTTAGGTCAACTTTTCACCTTATTTGACTCCCCAAAGTCCTTTATTAGCCTAGTATTCTCAGCTTATAGACAGCTTCAAGTCCGGGAAGACCCAGGAATGTCTTTGTTTAGGCTAACAATATCATCGTGCATCAGTTCACTAGACACATCCTGGATGAAAATGAGTGGAGTAAAATTTCATTTAACAAAATAAACACTTGTGGAGCCCGAGCCACTATCACTAAGAACATAATTAAACTTCTTATTTACTTTACTTCATACTTTACTGGGACACTTGAATGACGTGTGACTAAATTTTTGACATTCAAACCATCTCTCTAAATCCTTTTCTACCTCCCAATTTTTCGTTTTTCATCTCCTTAAAGATTTTATTACCTTTTCAGCACTATTTCCTCAAATATTTTGGGTTTATCAAATTTAATAATATTGAGAAATTTCTTCAATGTCTTATAAATTTTGATTAAATATTCTTCTTCACTATAAATCATGGCAAAGCTATATGAATCTTTTTTTGGGGTTTTTTAAATAAGATCCTTTTCTCTTAGGATTTTTAAATTAACACCTCATTTAAACCAAATCTTATTTTAATCGAAGAAAAATTTATTTTATCCAATATAATTGGTTAGTCCAATTTCATCTTGCTGATGCAATATATAAATTTGAAAAATAAAAGCATGAAACCACAAGAACACAAGATTCTATAGTGGAAACCCTCACGACGAAAATCACTATCACGCCTAAGTACTCAATAATGTTCGGGTCTTACATGAATAAATACGATTTACATATAAGACAACGATTACCATCACAAAGTTTATCCTTTGTGTTATGCTTTAATGCATCTTCTCATACTAGGAATCAGTTGTTATAGCCCTGGAAACTGGCATAACCCTCAAAATTCAGTATTCACCGATCTTCAACTAGTGCATAATCTGCCCAAACGAATCCACGTGCTATCCAACCCACACAATTTCTCATATTGAAGTATTTAGATGAAGATTTTATGACATTTTTATAACCGAAAGATAATTTTCAATTATGTATTTGATAGGATCTTTCTCACAAAAAACTCTCTTTGAAACCAAGTTAGGGTTTTATAACAACTAGATCGTACACCCAGGAATCATATTTCAAATATTATTTATAAATCGATGTGATAGACAGACTCTAAAACGTGATTTATAATAAAATAGACTCTTAGTCAAACCAAGGTGTCTCTCATTCAAATAAGATATGTGCACGAGAGGTCCTCGGGAGAAGTTTAGCTCTTACAGGGGCCTCCTAGATGTATTTTCAAGTTCTCATGAGAAGTTTGTTTCTCATTATATTCATCTGTAAGAAGACACTTCTTACGAAATATTATACCTCAAAAATATATCTATCGTAAGAAAAAACATTTTTCAGGAGTTCATCTTTCATTTGAACAAAAGATCTAACTTTAAATTCCCTTGTAGAAAAAATTTGGAAATATATAAATAAACCTTTTCTCCGAAAATACTTGATTTTTTACTATCAATTTTTAACTTCAAAAATAGAACATAAAGAATTTATTAAATCATAAAATACCATACCCTCAATGAAGTTTAAGTGTGTGGTTCGATAATACGGTTCCTTGGTGCTTTGTCTTCGTCTTCGATGATAACTCAGTACTGAAAAGACACATAGACTTAGTTTTGTTATGTTCTCAACAGATAACTAGGCCTTGTTTGAAAAGTTAATTAGTACATAATCTTATTCTCTAGGTTAAGAATTCAATATACGTTTGGTGAAATTTAATTTGTCGCGAATCAATTTTCACCAATTTCTTATTTATTCCTTGATCTCAAACTTAATTTGATACTCTATTAGATAATGATCCAATATCCAGGTTTGCTGGTAGAATCAAAATTTATAATTTTATTGAAGGCTATCACAATCCATAATATCTATCCTGGACACGGATTCCTCCAACACGTGATCTTGGATATATTGACATAGTGATTGCCAACTTATAATTATGTGAAGTAATTATGTGAATATTTTGATACTCATATCCCTAGGAATTAAGATTATATTAACCATTTTCAAACCGTGAGATTGTGCAAGTCTAATCTAGTAAGCACCTGTACTTGAATATCACCCTTGGACCCATTCAATACATTCCTGATGTACCGTTAAAATGTTATTTGAATTATTAAACAAGTTCTTGAACCATAAGACAAGTTTTCGTTGTCAAGATAAACTACTGAGATTGTAGATATAGATTTACCGATAGGATGTCAACTCCCTATATAGTTTGTGAGTTATTTAATCATACTACAACAGTAATTTTGATCTCCCAACTCACCAAACTTCCTTCTAAGTGTAATTAACCGACATATACAATATATCTATAAACAAATATAACTAATTCCTATAAACATGAATCATATTTCAAAATAATCTAATAATAATCCTTTATTATTCAATAATAAAATTCATTAAACATGGTTTTAAGAATACAATACCAACATTAAACATCCTTTTATTGTACTCTCAAATTGCATCACATCCCAACTTTTCCAAGGGAATGTGAAACCATACAATTCTATTGTGATACTGGAAGAGGAAGTAGTGGAAGACTAAGGGAACTTGTTATTGGTCTGATGGGACCAACCTTTGATAAAATAATTTAGTTATGGATTTAAATTCCTTGCAATTGAAGAAGTAAATGAGACTTTTTCATTTATCTTGGAAAATCTCCAAATAGAAGGAATCAGTACAAGCCTATAAGAGGAGTCCATTGTTAGTTGGTATGATAACATCTTAGAAGAGGAAGATGATGATTTCCAAGATTTGAATAAGAAATTATTGGCTTTCTATTGTAATTTTTATGGATTGGGATAAATATCTCAACGAGGAGAAATCTAATTATTACCTTAGTAGGTTTTCAAATTATAATGAATGTAACAACTCTATCATAGAGAGACTATGCTTAAATGCTATATTTTGTAATGAGAAAGTTAGGATATTATTTCTTACCTAGAGAAGTATGTGTAGTTTCTTAGTTTAACTTGATTAAGTTCGTATATATGAGTTAAAACCATGAAAATAAGATGGGATTATAGGTTATTAGCCTTGTAAGAATTGAGTTTAAGGTATAAAACATAAAGGGCTGGAAAAAAAAGCTTTAGTTAATTCTAATATTAACTGTCAACTATAGAAAAAATTAAAAGAGTTTGAACTGTAATATTTATTAACAAGTCCATAAAAACTATGATTTGATGTTCCCAAGTAAGAAAATTAAAGTGAAAGTGGCTTAATAATGCAGAGCCTAACTGCAATTAAAATAAAACATGGATTAAAATGATCCAACAATCGTCAAATAAGATAAGAGACCCTTATATTGATTTTAACAGAGATGATGAGAGTTTAAAACTAATTCCTACACATTCACTACATAAATTACGTAGTGAATTGGGGATTCTCCATTAGATCTATAATTGGTTTACATGGCCCCATTACCCATCCCAATAATAAACACATTAGGAGTATTTCCCTATAATTTCTCATGTTTTTCTAAATACGAAGGTGGTTTACAAATATATTTAAACTGTAAAAGTATTTTACTCAAATTATTTTAAAGATGTGCAAAATTCGAGTTTGTTTCACCTCTTCCTGCAATAACTACGACCAACTATTCTTCCAATTATGCTTTTCTCATAAGGAGATTCACTCTTTAAATGGATTTATGTTTGAACGAAGAAGAAAGTTTTTTGGCCTTAGATTTTTAGAAATATTCAATGCTTTCTCTTTCAATTAATTTCCAAATATGTGTATCAACTTGAACTTTATCACCTGATTGTAGTCAGAACAAAGAAATAGCTTCCAATTAATTCAAAGATATGTTAATTAAATCCAAGGAATTATTCCACAACATCACAAGTCAGGATCAAACTTTCAACCTGACAAATAGTCAATATATTCTTCTAAATGAACCTTAACATAGGTTTGAAGGAGACTAATAATTTAATTGGGATCTGTCAAATAGGTTGAAATGGAGGGTGAATCTTGAAGGAGTGTTTAAAGTTCAACTCTTTATCACCCTCTAGAAGAGAGTCAGAGGTTGGTGGATTTTTCATTGCACCAAAGAAAGTAGAGATTTCAAATTTGAAGTATTCCACATCTTCTAAAGATAAGTAGAATCTAGAAATAGACTTGGTTAAGGAAGTGATTAAAATGACTACTACTAAATCAGATGAGACTTTGAGGGTGGTAAAGGAAGTGATTTCTTCTCAAGGTGGGATTTCACGAGATAATGAACCATGTAAAGTTTCTTCCTTTAAACTTTCATCCATGGTAGTTATTGGTATGTCCTAAACAGGAGGTCGATAATGCATCACATTTTTATTAATTACTATAACAGGACATGTTGGAAGATGGAAGAAGGTGCCTCTGAAAGATGGGTGTCAATATTAGCAAGAAGAATAGTGAAATTTAAGTATTTAATGGTTACGAAGGAGAATAAATGGAATCAACAATCTTATCAAAGAGATTGGATTGAGAAATAGTTTTGGGTAAAGAATAATTAGGATTATTCTCATTGATGTGATCACATGGAAAAGAAAAAGTGTGAGGTAACAATAAAAGGAAAGACGGTCATAATAGATTTGATGGATTGATCAGCCTAAGTATTTCATTAAGTGTCAAGGATTGAATCATAAGACTCCTCGAGGAGGTAAAGAACCATTCTTCTCTTTGGAATGTGAATGTAACAACCCACGGATTTTAAAAACAATTTTATTTAAACTATTCGAAAATTGGAAAAAATAAAATTTTAGATTTAATTATTTTTAGTAATTTAAAATGTTGAAATTTATTTATCGAAAGTAGGATTTTAATCGGAATTGAAATCGGGGAAGAAATCGGGATTTTATTTAACATATATATAAACTGGGTGAACTGCCAACCTGAGCCAGACTGAATTGATTCGTCCTGGAGGGAAATTCGATTCGTAATGAATCATATTGGGCGTTGCTTTATTTTCTTAAGAGTTCAAATCTCACTTAAACTTTAATTTTTTTCCACATTAAAATCACTCAGGGTTAGACTTTTCTAAACTTTTTTTCACAAACTTTGCAACCAGAAGACTCCTACAATTTTATCACCGTTCATCTACAAACCCTAACCCCAAATGTCATCAAGATTCAACCCAAGTTTTGAAGGCTTAATTGTTTTTTTCTCAAGATTGTTCAAGAACAAACCTTTTCTTAATTTTTTGAGAGGATCACAACCATATAGTTAGAATTTTCAATCAACTTTTCCGCAGACATGAATACTTCTATTCTTTCTCTTTAGTATTATGTATTTTTAATGTCGCCTAAACATTAATTTACATGTTTTCTTAAAATAAATTAGCAACCTTAATTGGGGAAAGTGAAAACTAATTTGGAACTTTTTTGTGAAAAATCTTAATCTGAATTAAGACTCATAACCCTTGTGCGCTTAGGGTAGAGGTTTAGTTTTTCTATTACTGGGGTAGGTTTGCATGTAGAAAATCATAGCGGCGCTATTTTAATTAAAAAGGACCTTGATTTATCATATGAAATTACAAGGAATGATCAAATTGAATTATTGTTATGTGCTTCGTAAATTCGCACGATGTTGAGATTATAATTATTGGATAAAATAAATGGTGTTAATTAAGACGATGAATTGAACGAATTTAAATGGAGTTTAATTGTGATAATATGAGAAATTGTATATTTGTTGATAAATTTGATTGTGAGACTTATTATGTTTATTATAATCATCACCACAGGGATGACGGGAATTTGGATAATATGCCCTCACCTTTATTTTAGGAATACTTCCTTGGCATGGGACTAGTGGGTATGCCTTAGTTGCGATTAACACTTTCTAGGTATGGGACTAGTTAGTGTAGATTTTTACGGATGGAATATTCCGGGGTAGGGATGATTTTGGTGTTGTTCCGTTGATTTGGATAACCTAAGCGTGAGACTAGGAAGAGATAAATGATAGAAATTCATCTACAAAAAATGAATAGAACGTGTTTCTATTTTGGAGACCTCTAGGTATGGGACTAGGGGTAGATTCGAGGATTTATGCTCTATAATAGGTTGTGTCTAAAATAAAATAATGAAAAAATGAGATAATGAGAAAATAAAAAATTGAGAATTAATATCTAAGATAATAAACGGGTATTAAAATGGATTTGTGGCGCGAGTATGTGCAGAGCTGACAGTTAAACAGGTCGACTTGCTATAGCGACGTGGGGGTGTGTTGGCGTCATGAATATGTGCGGGCTGATAGTTAAACAAGATGACTGGCTATAGTGACATATCGTGAGTGGAACCACACTAGTATGTGAAGAACTGGCGGAATACGGGTTGACTGGCTATAGTGAGGGGGAATGGGTGTGATGTGTAGACTTTAAGCGCGATAAGAGTGTGTGAAGGGCCTATAAGGTGTCGACTGGCCATATTGGTGTCGTGTGAATTAAAATAATTGGTTAAATTAAATTAAGTAAGGATAAGAATAATTGTAAATAATAATGCTAATGGAATATTTGGGCTTACGCTTTAGGGTTGTTCAGTTGTATATTAGATAATAGTAGTAGTTTACGTTTATTCACACGTTAATAATTATCTCATTTAAATTAAAATATTCTATTGTAGTATTTATTATGTATAATGCTATTGTATGGGTCCATGGGACCTGATTGGGTAGAGTAGCTTATATTCATGAGGTGGGCTCTGACCCATTGCGTTGACTAATATTTCAGGTGTAACGCTGGAGTAGCTGCATAGGAGTGATTGAAGATATTTTGGAGGTGCAGCTGAAGACTTATTTATTTTAGATGTTTTAATTGTTTAGGATTTACTTTCTATTCCGTCGCATTATTATGAGACTCTTATTATGGATTTGGTGGGTCAATCGGTTCCACAGTTATTTACGATTTTATTCAGATATTTATAGTTGGAGCATTTATTTGAGTTTATATTTATTTTTAGAGTTGGATTATTTTAGAGATTAGCATGGTGATGGATTTATTATTACATGGAAGATTATACTTATTGGACCAATTTAGTTATTATCTTATGGAATGAATTTCTATATGTCTCGTATCTGTCACATGTTAAGAATGATTACTTACTTAGTGACGCCCAGTGTAGCTTATCGGCGGCGGCTAGCCACCTTGCTTACCCGATTGTGCAGGGTGTTATAGATGGTATCAGATCATGGTCTTAGGTCTCGTAGGTTGTGAGTCTGTTTAGCTTCCGCATTACCAATCTATGATCCCATTTGTTGATTCGTACTCCTTAAGGTATTGGGTCTAGCATACGTGGTAGTTGTGTTTCTTGGAGATAGCGAGTTTTGTGTTAAGGATGTTGTAGGCATTGAGGTTAGAAATAGTAATCTTGATTTGAGGATCCTTAGAGTTGATTTTGAAATTATATTATTTGGCAGATCGTTAGTATAAATTTTGGGTATATATAGTATCGATGCAGTGATGTGATTTGATTTGAGGATTTAAGCTTGCGATGTCTTTTGGAGATAGAATCGAGTGGTGATTTATGAGAGAGAAAGGTACGCCTTTATTTTAATAGTTATGCGTATATATATAGTTAGTATATATATTGTATTTTACTCATGGGAGGGTACGTATGGGATTGGGTGTATGGGAACCCAATCATGGCATTCTACGGGTAGGAATATGTGAGCCTTATTTTATTTTGCGCGTTTACGCTTCATTGAATTTCGAGGATGAAATTTCAATGCTAGTGGGAAAGTATGTAACACCCCATTGATTTTAAATCGGAATATATTTAAATTATTCAAAAATTGAAAAAACTAAAAATTTTAGATTAAATCAATTTTTGCAATTTAAAATGTTGGAATTTATTTATGAAAGGAAGGATTTTAATCGGAATTAAAATCGGGGAAGAAATTGGGATTTTATTTAACATATATATATAAACTGGGAGAACTACCAACCTGAGCCAAACCGAATCGATTCAGCCTGGAGGGCAAATCGATTCGGAATGGATCAGATTGGGCCCTGCTTTGTTTTCTTAAGAGTTTTAATCTTACTTAAACTCTAATTTTTCCCCACATTAAAATAACTCGGGATTAGACTTTTCTAAATACTATTCCACAAACTTTGCAACCAGAAGACTCCTAAAATTTTATCACCATTCATCTACAAACCCAAGCCCTAAATTTTATCAAGATTCAACCCAAGTTTTGAAGGCTTAATTTTTGTTTTCACAAGATTTTTCAAGAACAAACATTTCTTAATTTTTCGAGAGAATCATAACCGTATAATCAGAATTTTCAATCAACTTTTCGGCATGCATAAATACTTCTATTTTCTCTCTTTAGTATTGTGCGTTTTAAATGTCGCCTAAACATTAATTTACATGTTTTCTTAAAAGAAATTAGCAACCTTAATTAGGGAAAGTGAAAACTAATTTGGGACAATTTTTGTGAAAAATCTTAATCTGAATTAAGACTCGTAACCTTTGTGTGCTTAGGGTAGAGGTTTTTGCTATTATGGGGGTAGGTTATCATGTAGACAATCATAGTCGCACTATTTTAATTAAAAAGGAACTTGTTTTATCATATGAAATTATGTAGGAATGATCAAATTGAATTATTGTTATGTGCTTCATAAATTCACATGATGTTGAGATTATAATTATTGGATAAAATAAATGGTCATAATTACGACGATGAATTGAACGAATTTAAATTGAGTTTAATTATGATTATATGAGAAATTGTATATTTGTTGATAAATTGGATTGTGCAACTTATTGTGTTTATTATATTCATCACCACAAGGATGATGGGATTTTGGGTAGTATTCTATCACCTTTATTTTAGGAATACTTGCTTGGTATGGGACTAGTGGGTATGCCTTAGTTGCGATTAACACTTTCTTGGTATGGGACTAGTTAGTGTAGATTTTTATGGATGAAAAATTCTGGGGTGGGACTGATTTTGGTGTCGTTTCGTTGATTTGGATAACCTAAGCACGAGACTAGGAAGAGATAAATTATAGAAATTCATAGGAATAGGACGTGTTTGTGTTTTAGAGACATCTAGGTATGGGATTAGGGGTAGATTCGAGGATTTATGCTCTACAATAAGGTGGGGCTAAAATAAAATAATGCGAAAATGAGATAATGAGAAAATAAGAAATTGAGAATTTATACCTAAGATAATAAACAGTTATCAAAATGGATTTGTGGCGCGAGTAAGTGTAGCGCTGACAGTTAAACGGGCTGGCTGGCTATAGCGACGTGGGGGTGTTGGCATCACGAGTATGTGTGGGCTCATAGTTAAATGGGCCGAATGGCTATAGTGTCTTTACATTAATGTAACCTCACGAGTATGTGCAGAACTGACAAAATACGAGTTAACTGGCTATAGTGGGGGGGGGGGGGTGTGATGTGTAGACTTTAAGCGCGTCAAGAGTGTGTGCATTGCCGATAAGGGGTCGACTGGCCATAATAGTGTCACATGAATTAAAATAATTGGTTAAATTAAATTAAGTAAGGATAAGAATAATTATAAATAATAATGTTAATGGAATATTTAGGCTTGTGCTTTAGGGTGGTTCAGTTGTACATTAGATAGTAGTAGTTTACGTTTATTCGCATGTTAATAATTATATCGTTTAATTTAAAATATTCTATTATGGTATTTATTATGTATAATGCTATTGTCTGGGTCCACAGGACCTAATTGAGGGGAGTATCTTTTATTCATTCGGTGGGCTCTGATCCATTGCGTTGACTAATATTTCAGGTGTAACGCTAGAGTAGCTGCATAGGAGTGATTGGAGATATTTTGTAGGTGCGGCTGGAGACTTATTTATTTTAGATGATTTAGTCGTTTGGGATTTACTTTCTATTCTGTCGCATTATTATGAGACTCTTATTATGGATTTGGTGGGCCAATCGGATTCACAGTTGTTTACGATTTTATTAAGATATTTATAGTTAGAAAATTTATTTGAATTTATATTTATTTTTGGAGTTGGATTATTTTGGACATTAGCATGGTGATGGATTTATTATTGCATGGATGATTATACATATCGGATCAATTTACATATTATCTTGTGTAATGATTTTTCATATTTCTCATATATGTCACATGCTAAGAATAATTACTTATTTAGTGACGCTCGGCGTAGTTTGGCGGCGGCGACTGAACACCTAGCTTGCCCAATTACGTGGGTTGTTATATTGAAATGCATTTTCAAAAAGGATCTCATGATCCATTTCAGTTAATGGTTCTTTAAGTGCTGAGTTTTTTCACAATACTCTTCATACATTTAGTTTTGGGGGGGAACAGGAGTAACAACTATGGGGCATTGCATAAGGATTCAACAGAGGTTTTGGACCTAGGTTTCCTCTTTAGGCTTTGATTATCGATCTCTTTATCTTTAATAAGATCTTCTCTCTATCTCTCTTTGTCTCTCTCTATCTCTATCTCCTTCATAGTGTCTGTGGATTTTTTCTTTTCTTGCATAGTTTGGGGAAACTTATGAGAAATTGGATTCCCTTTAGAGAGAATTCAACTATCTTATATGCTACCACTACAGAGTTATAGAAATTCTAATATACTTTTTTTATTTATGTGGTAAGTGATATCCTCCGACAATATTTCGCACAACAAGACTAATTCATCTCCTTCGTCTTGTCAAAGACAATCTATTCATACTAGAATTAGGGTATTCATGAAGGCACACTAACTCCACCCATTTTTTGTCCATAAAGGGAGTATCCAAGTTTTGAAACCAAGATGTCTAAGCCTACAATAATTGTCAAGAACAACTTGGAAAACCCCTTGGGGTTATTTTAAGGATACAAAATAAGGGGATAAAATTAACAAAGCGAATGGTAAAAAATAAGTATTTTCAAGTAAAATAATAGTTTTGCATGAAAATAATTCAATTGATAACCCAAGATCGTTAAATATCTTATCTTTGATGTACGTGATAAGAAAATAAATCAATACATGATAAAATCCATTAATAAGAAACTAACACAAATCAAACCAAAGTTATTAGTGGAACAATCATCCAAGTAGTTTATTTACCTTAATAAAATAATGAAACCATTTTCATTATTTAAGTTTATGGTCAATTGAGTCAATAGTTCATAACGAATAAATAAAATCAAGACAATGAGAAGTTTGTAAACCAAAGAAAAAAACTCATAACAAAAGCAAGTCATCTTTGTCAGGAGCTCATATCGAATGCATGACAACTCAGTCAAAACCAAATAACTAATTAGTACATATCTAATAAAGCAACTGACCTACCTAAATATCCAATGGACTTCCACTATAAACTTTAAAGTTTGTAAACCAAGAATGGTCATCCAACACAAGGATCATGAAATTCAAAAGCACAATATTAATCATGCTAAAAGCATTGTGTAAGAAAATACAAATGAAAGACAAGTGATCAAAAGGCTTAAATCATTCATTACAAAGTGTTGAGTATTTATGGAATTAGTGTGAAGGTGTAACACATCTTAAATGATCGAGTATGGGATTGTTATCACATCCAAACTCACCTTAATAAAACCCTATATCATTGGAAAAGCCAATTTTAGAAGACTAAAACTAGTTTTAGTCGACTAAACCATGTGAAATGGAGTTGCATCACTTTGACATATTTTTAACCTAAAGAATAGGAATTTTAGTATACTAACACCAATTTTAATCGACTATGATTGCTTATCCCATTTAACAACATCTAGTTTTGTTTCAAAATTCAAAATATCAAAATTCCCAAAATTTAATAAAATGCCCTCCAAAGGTTAGTTCCTCTTCAAGCCTATAAATAGACCCTCTTGATTCATTAAAGGGACATGTATGCCCATATAAATAACACCAAAAGATGAAAGTACCAAATAAGATCTTGTGTCAACCAATTCTTGAGAATTCTAATGACATAAACCAAGACCTATTTTCAAAAGATTGAGATTCAAACGAAACATCTTCCTTGAGAAAAGTTTGAAACCTAAAAATAACTAATCCATGATTTAAACCCGGATCCTTATTTATCCAACTGAAAAACCCACATCCACTTTTGGTAAAAGATTAAAACCAAAGATCTAACTTGAGAATAATACTTCACTTCTAAAAAATTCTACACTTCTAGGGAGAAAACTATACCATTAGCATTTATTTTTTCATTCTTGTTGTTCTTGCTACTACAGTATGTAAAATTCATTGTATATTCAAGATCGATAGTTTCGTTGTTATAGGGATTCAAGTCATGATAATATTTTGGGCTTACTTGTGTCTGCTTGGACGAAGAAGGAGGTAGTTTTCTTATTGGTGGCAGTTTGCAAAGTGTTATAATCCCCTGTGAGGTATTGGTTCTACCATATACAACCGTAGAATGAAGTTACTCGGGTAGCATCCTGAGCGTGGATATAGTCAAGGTCGGACAACATTAAAGTCTTAGTTTGCAAAGTCTCTATAAACCCTCGATTGCATATAATTATTATCGCAATTAATTGCTTGCTTAAAAATTGTTATGTTATAGTGAAACTAATTTCAAGAAAAGTATAAAATTACCATTGATTTTTGTGACACCCCGTAAATCTAATAATTGGTCGATCAAACCTATAATAAATAATACATTAGTTGATACAATTGAGTGCCATTCTAATAAACTTATAACAAAATAAAATGCATAAAGTAAATGAATAAATTAATGAGCAAGTGAACGCCTAATAACATCTGATACCAGAATTGATATGATAAAGTCTAACTCATAACAATAAATTTATCTCAAGATAATCCCACCAAGTGATAATAAATCTTCTACATAAATCTGACTCTACATAATGTAAATAGTAGTAAAGAGAATGAGTACATAGAATCGACACCTGCATCCTACAATCTTCAGTAAAGGATGAAATGCAAATTGGAAGATCAGGGTTAAGGTGGAAACGGCGGCCTAAGTCCTGAAAAATAAAGTTAACAACAACGTTAACAAGTCTAAGTAGCATAAGATTATAATTGAATTAGGCTTCCATATTACTACGCATCTTCCTCTCGTCTTTTACTTATTTTTAAGTTTATCCCAACCCAAGCAACCCTAAATATCTCATGCATCGAAACCCAAGCCCAAGTGATCCCATGATTAAGTATTATCATCTTAATAGAATATAATTAATGTATCCCAAATAACTCTACAATAATTATCACAGGTGTATAAGTATATAAATAAGGATAGTCAGAAAGTCCACTTTCATCATAAGTATGACCCCATCCATGTACATACCTATAAATCCTTCATTTAATGAAGGCCTACACTAATGCCTTCAGGGAACTCTCGCGTCGTACTAGCTAGAGTTATAGGTTTTCCCAACCCTATAACCCCAAAACATTAACCATGGATATTCACTACATCTTCATACCAATCATATGGCAACATATCCAAAATTATATAAAAGAGTCCCTCGTGTTATCAGTATAGAACAACACATGTAAAACGCTCACGTAGTGTTTGGAGTAAAATAACCAAGGTAAGGTCGGTCTCATCACTAGGGTGTTAATCAACATCGTACACGCCCCCATAAGGATATCACCTTTATTACTAATACCACTAGAATTCAAGACTAGATATGTTTCACATAATATACAAGAATAGTAAACTCTAGTATATAAAGGTCACTACGTCTTACCCAAAATCTCTTATTTTACTAAGTTCGATAAAATTAGGTATTCGATTCCAATATGAATTTTAAGGTCTCAAATCAATAAGATTCACATAATCCTACCTGGACTAAGAACCTCAAAGTTATCTTAAATTATCCCAATTTTTTTTTTAAAATACAATGTATAAACAAACCTTGAGCCAAATAGTGATGGTCGATCGATCGACTCCCATCGATCGATCGATGGTCTCAGATTCCATCATCTTTCGAGTTACGGGAGTAAAACCCTCAATCCACCATTAAAGTATATCAAGATCCTCAAACTATAATATAATTCAATATCCTTCATATATATTCAATATAATATCATTTCAAACATATATTTAAATAATTTTGTACAACTATAACATGATAAAAGGGTTAATTTACAATCTAAGTTAAGAACCCTAGTTTTAGTTAATTCATCAAATTTGATTCAATTATCTATAAATTTAAACAATTACCATGGATATTTTAATGATTAAACATAATATATCAATTCCTACTCATCCTATAACTATTTCCATTCAAAATCATGTAGAAATCCTCAAATATTAACTATAAAATTAACCTAAGTTCTTTATCTTAATCAGGTAAATATAATTCCAACTAAATCCTTCATATAATTCATGGTTGCAATTGATTTAATTCAGATTTCAATGATTAAGAATATCATGACTAAAATAATAAAAATCAAATCCTAAATAAACTTGCCTCAATCACAAATGATGAACAAATTATGTCAAATCCTCTCGCTCCATCCTTTTCCCTTAAAGTCCTTTCTCTCTAGACCTTAGGACATCTTCCCAGTTTTATTTTGTGAAATAAGGACACCCTAATGACTCCTGAAAAGTTATAACACATGAAATTAGGTTAAACCCCTACATGGACCTTATCTCATTAAGCCCCAAAACATCTCCAATAAGTCTAAAACCTTGTACAAGTCTTGTACTCACCCAATGGATCTAAAATCCATACTTTAAGATTAAAACGGATCTTATACGTGTTGTAAAACCAACCCGAAACATTTCATAAAATCAATTACTAATTTAACTCAGTAATTTAGTAACTTAACCTATACAAATCCAAACATCCACAATTTAATTAATTTATTAATTTGGTGCAACACATCATTATAAGATACTATTTTACAATCATTATAACCTGATACCGAGGGGATAATGTAAATAAGTGAACCCTCGATATCAAATCCCTGACCATTCCATAGTCTACCATAATACATAGTGATGTTAAAATATGTACTTTCAGTTTTTAGTTGATAGGATGTTATCCTTAGGAGTGGGTGACATGGGAGTGAACCCTATGTAACCTTCAATGACGTAGTTTTAGAATGAATGATGTAACATTTGATGAATAGGATTCTTAGTGACATTAGTAGTGTGGACCTAGAGACTTACAGGATATACACAACATCATATATCCTACCAAAATCCTTAGTAGTGTCAGTCCATCAATTGATGCATGGTTTTAAGCACCAGTTGTTTGAAATAAAGTTTTCAGAACTTTAATGGATCTTGAGAAGGGGTTCGTAGGTTAGACATATGTTTATGTTTTATAAAAAAAGGGAAAGGAAATTGTCTATCTAAACATTGTACCCCATTTTAGTGGCCTAACTAATATTACACCCCTAAGCTGAGTTGCGGTGCGAGTGTACTAAGCTATAATGTCCTGGTACAACATTTAGGAAACACGCGTAGTAAAATAAGTCACAAGTATATATATTTATCACACTAATTATATATATACAATACAACACCCCTAGGTTGAGACCTGCGGTGCATGCATACTTTGCTATCAAGTCCCGGTATATCATGCACTGTATAAAGGACTACAAATTCCAAATCACTCTGGAAGCGTATCAATATAAATCACACATATTGGAGGTGAACATAGTTCACATACCTATGGGTCACACACATACCTACGCTCCCATAGTCAGCGAACTTATCAACTCATCGATGAGCCCTTCACAGTCCTGTGTTATGAGGTACCAAATCTTAATCCACTGAAGTCACACAAGACAAGATTGTTCTCTTCCTACAACCTCTCGTGATAGCAAGTATTGTAGGTATTTTATACACATAATAAATCATACAAATCAGTATAGGTATACACACAACCTATATCATATATTCCATACATAGCATATATATCTCCCGAATATTCTACGTATTATTTAATTTCAATTGTACATCTCATCGTATATTCCTGAGTATCCCTCACTACTCAAAGTGTGACAATTTACCTTTAAAATATTGCAATAGGCAATTCACTCATATCCTACTGATCTAAGTCATAGGTTCGCTCATCCCCCGAATTCGTTACATTTCAAGTTACACTAATTAATCTAATCAATTTCACATTAATTAATTTATTAAAGTAGTGTCACCCAACTACAACATTCTGACTCACTCATATGGTCCGTATCTTCACCCTTTAGAATTTATTACACAAAAATTCACTATAAAGGTTAACACCGCTCGTTAAATTCACTATTCGATAATTTATAATATATCTCTATAATAAATAAAAGCGGATAATTTGTGCCTAACTCCCGTACCAATAGCCTAATAAATATCAGAGCCAAAACCCCGACACTTATTTTAATTACTATCACCTCAATTAATTTTATCCAAGTGTTGTCACTCAACAAAAATGCACGGACTCCCTTTATTGGTCCGTATTTAAACCTTCTAGAATTCACATCACCAAATTCGTTTAATAAGATTAACACCCTTGTTAAATTTAATATCCCTTAATACTCATCCCATAAGACTCTAAGTATTAGGTTCCATTTAATTTCTATCAATAAAATTCCACCTTAAGATACTAGCCCGTATGCTAAATTCATCCAAAATTCCCATTCGAATACGTTCGTATATTTTTTACATATATTATCGAGTGTCGTTCATTATAAATACTCCTAAATCCATACCCCGAATTCATACCTATCTAATCCAAGGATAAAATAATATTCCTTTATATTTTTCCAAATTCCTTCACTCATCTACGGACATCTCCAAATAACCTGAATTTATTTCTTTATAAAGATGTCGGTCTCGCGCACCCTATCGTAGAAAAATCATATCAAATCCAAAGACAATTAGAAAAATACGACGTCAGCACCCACGTGACCGTGACGAAAAGATATACAATCTCATGTTTTACAATAACTGAAGGGATCGATTGATCGACGAATTGGATCGATCGATAGATCGACCCAATATCAGTCATCTTCCCCGACTTATTTTTCCACCATTTTTAAACTTTGAAGCTTTCCAACTTCAATCCAGACCTCGATTACTTTATCTCCCATATTATTTCATCTATAAACATGTTCAAACACTAATATATGACATTAATCCTCAGTGATTTTCATTAAAATTCTAGGGTTCATAAATTGGGTTTTTTTCTCAACACCCCTTAAATCACAATTCTCAATTCGATTCAATAATCCGAATTCAACAACAATTTCTACATGTTTTCGATTCAAAATCATATTATAGACACTGTGATTTTATTCTCACATCAATTAAACATCAATTTCACCCTTAATTCTTAAATCCCCAAAACCCACATTTAACATATGATACCCTCCAAAAATAAAATTTTGCTATAACAAGTCATCCCAAAATGAATATGGTTTACACCCACCATGATATGAATCGCAATACCGCAATTTAAAAGAAAGAAAGTTTAACTACTTGCCTGGATAAATTCGTAGGGTCTGATTTTCTTTGTTATAGATGAATGTTTGACGAAGAACACACTCCTCTTCCTTTAATTTGGCTCCCAAAAGATCCCCAATTTGCTCTCACAAAATTCCAATACAGATTTAGGCTTTCTCTCGTTGAGTTATGGCTACCATACCCTCTCACATTTTGGTTTTATTATGCCAATCTCGTTTTTAGGCTTGCGGACTTCATTAAAATGGCCCAAACACTCCTTTGTGAGTCCGATTATGCCTAAAAATGCTCTGAGATCCAATTACTACCCCCGAGTACTCTATTTTGACCATCTCGACTCTTCCGGACTCAATCGTACGCTCAGAATCATCATTTGTGTTACTTAACTAAAATCTCACATTTCAACCTCAAATTACGACACATGTATTCTTAAAAGAAATAACCCGAATTAATTTAAATCTCAATTCTCCAAATAAATTAAATCTTCTAATTTAAATAAATTCTCCAAATCATCAATTTATTTTAATTTCTAATTCTCCAAATTAAATAAATTATTTATCCTAATAATTATGAGGTGTTACATACTTCCCCCCTTACAAAGGAATTTCATCCTCGAAATTAAGATGATTTTTGTACTCCGAGCCTCGAATACCACCTTATTCACATGTCTCTAAGATCGTTATACATATTTCTTCCCTTTCTAATCGCAAATTATGTTAAAATTAAATTAATTGTCCAGGGCACCCATACATCCTATACCCATGCATAATTGCACAAAGGTTACTCAGCTCCACTAGCCTTAAATTGTAATACAACTTTCAACTTACAGTTATAATTACCTGAATGCATAATAGCCAATGTACCAAAACTATGTGCTAGTGATCAAACATCTCCCCACTTCCAACGTTGTGCTAAGTTTCATGCATGGGATTTCTCGAAAAGCGAAATCCAAATAAGGAACCCCCTTGATTCACTACTACCTACCATTGCCAGTCGATAAGATCCGTTTGGCCCTCAGTCCATAACACGTACCCCCAAATCCCGTCTCCTGACATAAAAGTATACTCAACCATTTTCATGTTACCAAAGATATCATACAATATATCACCCCATACTATCACTTGTATTTAGCGTGATTCAATCATAAGCTATATATCCTCGCTCATTACTAAACATATCCACGTTGAACCCCATCGGTAAACGTCCTTATTCCTCGGGATCAAATATAATAATACAACCACTTTATCATAAGTTTATTATGCAACACATGATAACATATATACACGAATATATATACTGAACCCTCTTTCAGGTGCTTACTAGAACAAGCAAATCATACCTTGGAACAACGAACACAAAGTCTCATCATTTTATACACTATAGTTCAAACATTCCAGTATAATTATCACAAACGTCACGTATAACATACTTATCTCAAACGGATCTCCTCAATTCAGACATGGCTATATCATACGGGTATTCTCGATTACCCCCAATTTATAAATTAAGTCCTTCTCGACCCTGACCCACCTATTAACTTGTGATGTAAATTTTTTCTCAGTGCATCCTTCGTAGCACTACTTGTCTCCACCGGCCATATATCGTATTAAATCTTAGCTTAAAGTGTTTCCTCTACTAGTTTAATAATTTAACATTTAAAATCGATGCACTAGCATCCAATAACGTCTCGCTATTCCCAACGTTTAATACGATCCATGTGTGTAACCTCCCATAACGAAATTCAAAAGAACTTTCCCCCATGCACTATCCTCTAGCATTGTCGGTCATCAATGTCCGTGCATTCCAAGCACATAACCAAGATATCACAAATTTTGTCTCCCAACACATAAATCAAATCATCTATGCCCATATTTCTCATGGCGTCACATGATACTATTCTCTCACTATCACTAAGTTCTCAGCACTTACACAATAATGAGTTAAATATCTCCACTCAACGGTAAACTCTATATACCCTTAATCACATTAATAAAGGTCCTTATGCACCGGGATTAAATATATATAGACCTATGTACTCTTTGAAGTATATTTTATAAAAATATCCCCGCGAGTTTGACCCTCTTTTAAGTGAGACATCATAAAAATACCCATTGTACCCCAGAACAGTGAACATAATAGGATTGTTGTAACCGCCACCATCGCGTAACAGTCCTTACTTAGGATAGAACCATACCTCGAGTATTTACCTCTCACAGTTGATAAAGGGGAGAATTAATTTAGGGGGAGTACTTATTTAATTGCATTTAATATTTTGATATTCCCTATGCATTTAATGTGTTTGCTTAAGTGTGTAGGAATTATTATATTCTAGGTGGCAACTTTATCGGCAAAGATTTTGATCCTTGGGTTGTTCGAGTCAAGCATTGTAATTTTATTCTGGGTGGAAAATTTTTCTCAGTCTAGTAGAGCTTGACGGCCCTTTAGGATTTTTGTTGGTTTTTGTCCCGAAATAGCCAAAGGGGGAGATTTGTACGGACACAAATTTCTAATTGAGTCCTTTGTAGTTTTGGCTCAATTCCGGACAAAAACGTTTGAGTCATAGGATAGATTTATTGACCATCCTTCAAGCCTATGACATGCTAAATTTGAAGATGTAGCGGCCAAGTTTAAAGCTTCATCAAAATGCCGAGTTTATTGTGCCTCGTTTCTACGTCATCAACATGGTTCCATTGCTCCTAAAGTATGAATGCATTTTAATATATATATAAAATAAAGCAAGAGGGGTTTTGGCCACATCATACAACTTTTGCCACATCATATATCCACATCATACAAGTTTGGTATCTATATCTATCTATCTATCTAAATAATAAATCTGCCTACTTTGAATCTAATGGTAAAATTGGGGGACACGTATAAACTGATTAAGCCTCACCCACGTTCCTTCCCAATGAGAGTACAAGGCTCGAGACATTGAGTTTACCCAATCCATCACGTCTCTCTCTCATTTCAACCCAACCCATTTATTTTTCTCTCTATCACCCACCAAACACAAGTAGAACATCACATCTAAACGGTTCTCTCACAAATACAGGCATATGACTTCAAACCTAAATGTTTTCTAAGCCCACTTTTAGATTACTCTTATAGGGGTTCTCATCTGGGTTGAGTTTTATAGGTTTTTTATACTGTTCTAAACCCAACCCGAGTTTTTGATCTCTACCTCCATTTTTTTATCTAACATTTTCATGGTTTGTAGATCTGAAAGGATTGAGTTTTCATCTCTACCTCCATGAACAACTGGTATGGGAATATAGGTGGCCTAAGTTGTTGGCAATGGGTGAAGAAGAAGGAGGTATAAGCCGAATTTTCGTGGTCGTTGCTTGCTTCACTTAAATTGGTTGCTTCTTTGGTTTCAATAGGTTGTCCAGTTTCGATTGAAATAGAGAGACTCCAAGATCTCTTTTCTCTTTCAGTATTTTTTGACCCCGTTTCTTTGTGCACAGCTACAATCAGGTCAAGTATGGTGGTTATGCGTAAGGTACGCAACAGTTCACGGGTCATGTATGGTGGATTTGTAGGTTTTTAAATTTCTTATGGTGGATTTGTGTTGTAAGATTTAAATTTTTATTATTCTTCCAGCTGTTAACTGATTTGGGTGTGTAAGTCACAAGGCATGCGGTTTTTATGGATCTTCCGTTTTTGAGTTTGGAGATTTGGGCTTTTCATTGTATTAACAATATTTGAACTCCCTTTCTTCATTTGGTTTACAACTATGATCCTTTTTTTTATGTTTGGCCACAGGCACCTAATACAAAGTGGAAAGCCAAATATATGTAGTCTTGGAGATGAATCTTAAAGTTTAGTCTTGAAATCTGTGAAGATTAAATGTTAAGAAGAAAGTAGTGATCTTGATTCTTATGACTCTTGGGTGGGTTCTACATTCTTCACAAAGGCATGGTTATACCTTTAAGTAAAGTTTGAAAATTTTCTTTTATTTTTACATTTGCAAAAATCTACAAATACAAATTGATTTAGACTAGCGTCTTTTGAAGTTTGATGTGAAAAATTGTTAGGACTCCTCCCAAGTATATTCTGACAACACGCACTCCTTTTGAAATTTACTGTGAAAAATTACCATCGCTTGAGCTTAATATTTATTTATTTACCGCTATAATTGTAATGGTATTTTCAACTCCCTGTGCGTGGCTTATATATTGCAAAAATTCAATGTGCAGAGCTTCAATGTACCACACTTCAAGAATGATATTGGGCCACAATTATCTTTAATGAGGATTCCGAAAGCACAGCGCTCAAGAAATGAATGGTACTATGCAAATAAATGCCCATATCTGATTTGACTACAAGTACTAACATTTCCAAGTAAAAAATCAATAGTTAATAAATGTGTCTTTCTCTACATGCGCGTGTTTCTAGGTATACATGTTCCCTTTGTTTTTCGCAGAGCAGCTCTTACACATGATCTACTCAATATTAATTGTGTGCTCCTCTATTTAGATTTATTATTCTTAATTTATTATTTATTTATTACTTATTGTTTCCTTCTTTTCCAATATATGTATGTTAAAATCCACACGAGGAGATTGTAAACATTTGGAGTTGTGCATCTTTAAGTTGTACTAAAGTAAACTCACATTTACATTTATTTTGTTAATAAAAAATGAAGAAAAATGGTGCATGCTTCTAAACATAATATTAGTAGCATTTCTATGGAATTTAACCTTTTTTTAGTCTTTAATAATCATATTAATGAACTTAAATGGAATTTAACCTTTGTCTAAAGTGATATTTTTTTGTGTCCAATAATATTTTTGAACAATGGATTTATCGGTGTGAAGTTATATTAGAGCAACCCTTGTGGTTATGGTAAAAGTGTAAAAATGAGGTTTTAAGTATGTTGTGGGTACCGTATAAACCTAAATCTACCATACTGTATGCTAAAAAAATTACAAATTTAGGATTACACTTTTGGCTATCGGATACCGTGCTGATGGGATGACTAACAATATTGGTGACACGTTTAAAATACAAAATACCATGGGAATAAATTTATCACGGAGAAAAAATTATCGCCGTGCTATCGGCACGGGTATAATATATCACGACAATTAATTTATCGTTGTGCCATCGGCACGGGTACACTCTAGCAGCAAGTTGATTGTGATGTTGCTTTGTTGTTTTTTAACTATGCAAGTTTGTTCTGTAATTTAAGAAGGTATTTTTAGCGTGTTAGTTATCTTAAAGTGTGTAGAATTTCATGACTTTATCAATGAGTTTGACAACTTATTTTAATGTTTAATTATCTCTAGAATTTTTAAAGATTGTCATTCTACCTGTATAGAGATTTTTCAGGATGTCACCATTCAAAGTTATTACTGTAACATTTTTCCATGCCTCCGTCTCATCTTCTCCTTTATTTGTGTTGGATTTGAACTGGAACTAGGTTGGATTGTGTGTGGCCGAGGGTGATGGATGTCTGATGCAAGGTGAACCGAGTGTTCGTGTATGGACACTATCATTGATTTCAGTTCCCGCTCGACATACAAAAGAACCTAAGCTACAGCTACACTTGACAAGCAAGTACAGTGGTAAGTCGGGTATCGAAAATCCACAGGGAGTGATTGAATTTTAGATGTTAATTGTTTTAATTACTTCAGGAATAAAAGTGTAAAATAAATAAAAGAAAAGGTGAAAGGGTGGTTATCGTGAATAAAGAAAAGAATAAGTTACGCTAAAATAAAGTAAAGCGAGGATCGGGATCGCATTCCACCAAACGGATCGAAACAACTACTAATTAGAATTAAGGCTCGAAAGCAATTTAATCGAGCATTTTCAATTAAGCATAAACATCACACAATAAGGAATTTAAGCCAAAGTTGCGAGATTAAACATTTAACTGAAAAATGGTCGCACGCGGATTAAACTCGGATTGTCGCTATAAACTCTAACGTTGCATGACAAAGAAAGATAAACGCTTAACAATCCAACTTTGATACGCGCGGTTTCAATTAAACGCGATTTTGCACTAAACCTAGTTTTCGGAGCTCGGGGCCCGAAAATGGCGGAAATGAAATCCCGACCCTATTTATCTAGGGACGCATAATGAATTAAACTAAATTAAACTAATTAACTAGAAAGCAATAAATTAAAGCAAGAAAACCTAATTAGAAAGCATGGAAATTATCTAGAAAGCAAGGAAAGAATGAAATACAACTAGATTAAGGAGAGGGAAGATGAATAATTAATCTTACAACCAATTAGTGTGTCAATCCAAGAGAGGAAGAAGAAGAACCAATCAAAACCCCAAACTCTAACTAAAAACTAACTTAAAATCGTATATATGGCTGTCTCCTATTACAAAGCCAAAATTTGGCTTATATAGTAAGTTAGAATAAAAGAAAAGAAGAAAGAAAAGAAAAGAAAATATCTGCAGAAAAACAGGGGATCGATCGATCGACCCCTTTGGTCGATCGATCGACAGTGTAATTCGTGGCAAAAATAAGAATGGTCGATCGATCGACCCTTATGGTAGATCGATCGACTAAGCAGGGGCAGCCTGCAATCCTCCCTGTTTTGGCATACAATCCAACGTCGCTCCAATCGCCGTAACTTTGTCGTTATGCATCGGAATCGCGCACCGTTTGTGGCCACGCGAAGCTAGCGAGGAGGGCTACAACTTCCGTGTAGATGTCGGGCCAGGTGCCCAAGCTGTCAAAAGACTAAAATGCCCTTGCGCGTGCGGTTGTGTACGGAAATCGAGCGAAACGCATCCGGACTTCACACTTAGCATCCAAATACCTACAAAAGCTCAATTAACACCTGCGAAACATGTTAACATAGAAATCCGAGGGTTGTCTGGTTAACGAGCATAAATATAGGGAATAAGATACCCGAGGGGGCTAATAACGCGTAGGTTAACGGGTGAAATACGCAATATTTCCGCCGTATCACACCCCCTAACTTACACATTGCTAGTCCCTAGCAATGAAATATGATGCAACAAGAAGAACAAGTAAACCAACACAGGAGAGAGTACAAAATATGGTATAAAAGCAATAAAAAGATAAGGCCACTTTCGCGGGCGATTCGATTGCATTTAGCATATGCAATAAGCCGTTAAACCCCTAGGTTACCCTAGTGGACGAGTGTCGTCTCGTGAGGGTTTTCAGGGATGAAACCCACAAACATCATAAAGTTTCCTCAAAATATGCCCAATCAAGTAAGACAAACTCATCAATGCGAACAAGATTTCAACGTGTTATTAGCATAGCAAACGAATTCGCATGAGAAGTCCGTAGTTATTAACATTATCGAATGCACCTCAATGAATTGAAACTCTAGCATGTGGGAGGGGAGTGAGCATATGCAAAGCATGATTTGGCAAAAAACTTAAATAATTCGGATACTAAACATCAAAGCATGCATACATTCAATCCTCACGGGTATTACGCTCAACAAATGAATTCACTATGAAAAGGGAGGTAATACACGGGACATGCGGGCATAAAGAGTAAATGTAAATGGAAACTAGGCCGTGCACATGTCACAGATGAAGAACGCTATATAGGAAATAAAAATTGCAATCTCAGTGAAAGGATACCGCACACTAAAAGAGGCGAAATTCATTTTCACGGATTATCAAAACTATTTAAACATTTGAATTACATCTACTTAAGATCACATAGGACTTGTAATAGGGTTGTTATTGGTTTGGGGTTAAGGTACGAAATGAAAGGGAGGTATATAAGGATTCAAAGTGTTCGGGGATGAAACTCAGAATAATGTAAAAAGTGGGCAATATCAAAAGTTGGACAAAAATGTCCAAACGAGCATAGATATAACAATCGAGAGAGTAATCAAAGCTTATTGAAACACTACAAACAATATTTACAACTTTCTCTTTCTTTTTCTTTTCTTCCTTTTTCTCACTTTTTCTTTTGTTTTCTTTGCTTTTTGCTTTCTCTTTTTCACTACTTTCTTTTTCTGACACTTCTTACTCTTTTCATACTCAAATTGCAACCACACAACAATAATAACATTCAATTCCAAGCAACAATCCAAACAAGGGTATGTAAGGTAATATATATGGTATAAAACTCCAATTTGGAGTTGGATATGGGATTTTTGGGTAATGAAAAGAAAGGCTAGTATATAGGCTCAAGTGGGTTGACTAGGGAACATATAAAGGTGAGGTCAAGGTCATATGGGTGATATATCAAAGAGGGCCTATGATCATTTCACAAAGTATACGCAATTCGCGAGTCAAAACAACATAAGAAAATCATGCTCAAGTAACACATTTCAATGATGAACTCAATTAATGAACGGTCAATGAAAGAATAAAGAGATTACCAACGACTGTAACGTTTTCAATGAGAAAAGAATAGTGTATACACTCACAAATGAAGATAAGTCTCTAATCTCACTCGGTGTAAGTATATACAATGCAGCAAAAGCATACCGGGTTATAAAAATCTTAAGCCAATTCAATATAACAAGAATGGTGCATATGTTCACGGATAAAGTTTAATTCATGAAGTTATTCATAATATTAATGATTTAGGGACTAGAATCTAATAACTTCTAAAATCGAGAACATGCATCATTGAGTTGTCTATTGGATCGGGCAATTATTGAAATTTATCATCGAAAACAAGGCAAAATGCCCAACAAAGGAGAAAAAAGAAAGAAAATATTTTTGAAAATTTTTAAATTTTTCACAAAAAGGCATACTTAGTAACTAAATGTGAGCAAATCCATGGACAAAACAAAGAAATGGATAAAATATCCTACACCCCCTAACTTAAATGTTGCATTGTCCTCAATGCGCATTAAGAACACAACATAAAGAGAGGAAAAGAACGATATTACCCAAAATTGGAGCGATCTCCATAAGCGCGAGTCCAAAGGAATCTACAAAACAAGTTAGTACCGAGCATAGCAAAA
This sequence comes from Sambucus nigra, assembly GCA_949130495.1. Lineage (NCBI taxonomy): Eukaryota > Viridiplantae > Streptophyta > Magnoliopsida > Dipsacales > Adoxaceae > Sambucus > Sambucus nigra. The sequence goes on from OX422209.1 coordinate 281,567,144, forward strand.
ACAAATAACAAAAAGTTAACTAATTACACTAGACTAAATTAAAAAGGAAAGAAAAATAGGAAAGAAAGAAAATTAAAAAGCTAACTATTTACAACCTACTATTTAGGCTTCACACTAACTATACACTAGAAGTCTAAATAGTTGAGGGTCCACCATAAGAACGATTTGACTTTGGAAGATCAATGGTGGACACTCCAAAGAAAACATGCCTCCCGGAAGATATGAATTCCGTTTGAACAACGGAAGGCATGTGGGTGGTGAAAAAAATGAACCATCGCCAATTTGAAATTTTGAGCGGACGATGGGGGATTTGGATAATAAGGGGGAAAGATACACCTGAGGTCCAAGAAAAATAGACTCATCTCCCAAAGATTTTTCAAATGGAATGGGAGATGGTGCACACGCAGGGATAGGATCCATCGAAAACAAGTCCGGTAAAGAGTCCTCGTCGGCAAAAAGTGTAGAAATGTTAAAAGTTTCTACCGACTCATAGGAATCAACCGGTGATTCTAATGGTTCGATCACGGAAAACGAATATGGTGATGAAACAAATTCAATCTCAATCGACTCATCGTCGGAAGGAGATTGAATTTCAGGGGAGAAAGATTCACATTCGATGAGAAATTCTTTGAAAAATTGAGGTGAAACACAAGCTTCCACCTCCTCGTTGTTTTGTGCATAAGAATTCATCTCATCGGAAAGTGCACCAAGTCTCATTCCAGCATCATTTAAGCTTTCCAAACCTTGGTAATAAAGAAGCAAAGTCTCTTCCAAAGTAGGCTTCCTCGGCTCAAGAGCCTCGGACTCCTCATTTGGTTGAAACTCGTCTTCAAAAGTAATGAAATAAGAATCGTCACTGGATTCAAATAATGAATCCAACTCAAGATCCCAATAACGATTTTCATTCCGATAAATGTTTTCAAGTCTTTCATTTTCAAGAAAATCTTGAAAATGAAAAACTTGAAAACTATCCCCAAAGTAAGAATCATTAGAATGACCGTAATAACTATAATAATAGGACATGATTACCTCGGTGTTTGTAGATGGAGAATCCGAGCAAGAAAGTGAGCAACCACGAATCAAAGTTTCTTAGCACTCAAAGTATGCAAATCCTGCAAAAAAGGTTAAAACAAAGAATACAAATACAAGAGAAAAAATACAACGAAATAATAAAACAATTACTATCTAAAACACACTCCCCGGCAACGGCGCCATTTTAATGCAAGGTGAACCGAGTGTTCGTGTATGGACACTATCGTTGATTTCGGTTCCCGCTCGACATACAAAAGAACCTAAGCTACAGCTACACTTGACAAGCAAGTACAGTGGTAAGTCGGGTATCGAAAATCCACAGGGAGTGATTGAATTTTAGATGTTAATTGTTTTAATTACTTCAGGAATAAAAGTGTAAAATAAATAAAAGAAAAGGTGAAAGGGTGGTTATCGTGAATAAAGAAAAGAATAAGTTACGCTAAAATAAAGTAAAGCGAGGATCGGGATCGCATTCCACCAAACGGATCGAAACAACTACTAATTAGAATTAAGGCTCGAAAGCAATTTAATCGAGCATTTTCAATTAAGCATAAACATCACACAATAAGGAATTTAAGCCAAAGTTGCGAGATTAAACATTTAACTGAAAAATGGTCGCACGCGGATTAAACTCGGATTGTCGCTATAAACTCTAACGTTGCATGACAAAGAAAGATAAACGCTTAACAATCCAACTTTGATACGCGCGGTTTCAATTAAACGCGATTTTGCACTAAACCTAGTTTTCGGAGCTCGGGGCCCGAAAATGGCGGAAATGAAATCCCGACCCTATTTATCTAGGGACGCATAATGAATTAAACTAAATTAAACTAATTAACTAGAAAGCAATAAATTAAAGCAAGAAAACCTAATTAGAAAGCATGGAAATTATCTAGAAAGCAAGGAAAGAATGAAATACAACTAGATTAAGGAGAGGGAAGATGAATAATTAATCTTACAACCAATTAGTGTGTCAATCCAAGAGAGGAAGAAGAAGAACCAATCAAAACCCCAAACCCTAACTAAAAACTAACTTAAAATCGTATATATGGATGTCTCCTATTACAAAGCCAAAATTTGGCTTATATAGTAAGTTAGAATAAAAGAAAAGAAGAAAGAAAAGAAAAGAAAATATCTGCAGAAAAACAGGGGATCGATCGATCGACCCCTTTGGTCGATCGATCGACAGTGTAATTCGTGGCAAAAATAAGAATGGTCGATCGATCGACCCTTATGGTAGATCGATCGACTAAGCAGGGGCAGCCTGCAATCCTCCCTGTTTTGGCATACAATCCAACGTCGCTCCAATCGCCGTAACTTTGTCGTTATGCATCGGAATCGCGCACCGTTCACGGCCACGCGAAGCTAGCGAGGAGGGCTACAACTTCCGTGTAGATGTCGGGCCAGGTGCCCAAGCTGTCAAAAGACTAAAATGCCCTTGCGCGTGCGGTTGTGTACGAAAATCGAGCGAAACGCATCCGGACTTCACACTTAGCATCCAAATACCTACAAAAGCTCAATTAACACCTGCGAAACATGTTAACATAGAAATCCGAGGGTTGTCTGGTTAACGAGCATAAATATAGGGAATAAGATACCCGAGGGGGCTAATAACGCGTAGGTTAACGGGTGAAATACGCAATATTTCCGTCGTATCAATGTCCGTAAAGGGAGCTTGGGCAACAGAAATTGGACAAGTCACTAGACATGCTAAATATATTTTTTCTTCATTAATAAAATCACGGGATTTGCGGGTTTTTAGTATACTATTATGGAGTTAGCTTTTTCAATGAGTAGAGCTTTTTTAGGAACTAATATAACCTCTAATAATATTAAGATTATTTTTTTCCATTTTAGTATCATTGTCTTTGGGGCCAAGTAATTTAATGGGAATAAAAAGATTTACTATCAAAAGAATCATATATTTTGCTAGACACGAATTGGTATATCATTTAGAACATACAAGCAACTATAGTTGTTTTAGATAAAAGAAAAAAGAGTTTTATACATTTAATTCCCTATACTTAATTCATATACATTTTACAAACCCAGTATATGTTTTTTCAAACTCACGTCTCTATCGACCTCCATATTGTCTGTTGTGGTTTTAGTGGTGTAAATGGGTTTTGATTTTTATAAGCGCAAATGGTTCGGATTCAATTATATTTAGTTATACTATCATCTAAAGTAGAGTATGTTCATAAAAAGTTTTAATATATGAGTTTTCACTAAGTTAACCAAGTCTTTGGTTCCTTAAAACAAACTTCTACGTAAAAATTGTTTATGATGCTTTTGAGTATATTAAAAAAATATTTATGGCAACATTTACAGTGTTGGCATAACATTTGTTCAAACTGTAAAAATAAATTATTATATCAATAACATAAGATTATGGTATTTTACACATGGTGTATTGTATCATCTGCATTTTTTACTGCATGTTCTGTATCTTTTTTTTTAGAGAGATCCACATCTTTTTTTTACTGCCTGCCATATTGATGTGGTGTGTATAGGTAATTTAGTCTAGACTAGATGGTGGTGGTCAATTCAATCTGATTCTTTGAACTTAACCTACTACAAAAAGGCTAGGGCACATGGCTCAATGAGTTCTAAGAAACAAAGTTTCACAAAATCCAGTTTAGTTGATATTAAACTTAGATTGTTGCTTTTGAAGTGTACCTTATAAGCTTTGGGCAGTATTTATTTTTACTAACTATACTTTGAAGAAATTGTATTTTTTTTAAAATGAATAAGACTCATTAAACATGATTATACTTGAAAACAATCCTAAAAATGGGATATGTAAAAATAGGAAACATTATTATACTTGAAAGCACTATTAAAAGCACAAGTTATAGGAGTTATCTCAAAATAAGTTGAAACGTGTAATTTTGCAAATAATAAAATTAAATTTAATGGGAGTGCGTGTGTTCTATAACTGTAAATACTCGAAAGCATGATAAAAGTGCTATAACCACAAATACTCGGGAGTAAATATATCACCGTGCCATCGGCACGGGTACACCCTAGTATATATATATAGGAGATTGGAACAATATTTATATGGGTGTCAGTTTATTTTAAAACTGTTGTTTGAGAGAATAATTCCAAAAGGAAAACGCTCATTGTTTAAGTGTTGTTGTTTTTGACGAAAAATCTTTTTAACAATTATTTTACACCCAAAGTTTGTTTATCCAAGTTCCTTTATATATATATCGCTTGGAGTTTTGGCACCAGTTTACTCTACCTATTGAAGAGTTCGTTTGGGTTTGCTTATAAATCCCACAAAGAAGAAGAAGTTTGTTTTGTTGCGGCATTCTCACATGGTGAAAGGCACCATGTATGGTTGACAGTGTACCTATATCTCATTGGTGATTCCAAGATTCCGGTGGAGCTCCGGGGTTGTCGACTAGGCATAGGTGTTTACAAGAAGACGCGTCAAGGCTTGAAAGGGGTTGAGTCAAGGAAGTAAGTCATCTGTCTTGTAATTGTAAAATCATACTTAGTGGACTTAAGTCTAGGGTCGTCCAAGGTTTTTTCCCGTTTTGGGTTTTTCCCCGTACATCGCGGCATAGTGGATTAATTGTTTATTTTATCTTTTGCAAAATCACCGAGAACGCATGCCTAGGTAAAAAAATAAAAATTGTTTATTTCACTACTTATTTAATTTTATGCTAAATTAATTTGGGTAATGTTTATGTTAATTTAATTCAATTCATCTCTTAATTTGATAAAATTGGTTTGGCCTAATTTGGTTATATTGAAAACATGACTTAGGCAAATTTCTAGGACTTGGGTTGAATTAATTTGTCTTAAGTGAAATTTAAATTGTGTGTGTGTTTAATCCTATTTCACTTGGTTTAATTTTAATTTGAAAAGAAATTAAAATTTGTTGTTTAATTGAACCATCAACGCTTCCTCATCTCATAAAAGGAAATTATCTTTGTGAAGTAAAAAGGTTTTAAAATTGGGGAGCCTTACGCCATTTTTCAAATTGGTATCAAAGCCAAAACGATAAATTATTTCGTTAAAGATCCTTTATAATATTTTTGACTAAAATGGAATTTTTCCCATTCTCAAAATTTCCTATTTTCAATGGTTCTAACTACGCGTATTGGAAAGCGCGAATGAAATCGGCACTTAAATCTATCGACGAGAGAGTTTGGTTATCTGTAGTTAACGGGTGGTCTCCACCAACTCATTTAGTAGACAATGAACGTGTTTCCAAACCGACCGATATATGGAGCGATAGTGAACTTAAATTTTCAAATTTTGATTCCCGAGGTTTAAATGCCTTGTTTAGCGCTGTCACACCGGATGAGTTCCTTCGCATTATGACGTGTGAAACCGCTAAAGAAGCTTGGGATATTTTACAACTCACTCATGAAGGTACTAGTGTCGTTAAAGCTTAGAAACTCCAAAACCTCACCACTCAATTTGAAAAAGAATCTTTTGATAAATTTTATGTTAGACTTTTCGATATTGTTAATTCATCTTTTAACTTGGGAGAGAAAATACTGGACAACCGAGTAGTAAAGAAAATTTTAAGGTCCCTACCCAATAGATTTATTCCTAAGGTGACCGTGTTAAATTCTTTATCAACTTTAGCCTCTACGAAATTAGAAGAGCTCGTAGGTGATTTACAAACCTATGAGTTGGACATGTTTCCCTCTAAAACTGAAAAGAAAATAGAAAAGGGTGTTGCTTTAAAAGCCCAAAAAGAGGAAAAATAAGTAGTAGAGAGTGAAAGTGATAGTGACACGAAAAATATGGCTATGTTTGTGTAACACCCCGTATTTTTGTACATTTAATATTTAATTAATTCAAGAATATTAAATTACTTGTGTATTGTAATTTTAATTGAATTAATTATGGCAGTATATATATATATATTTAAATATTAAACGGGGAGTGAATGGTTAATGTTTAGGGAAATTTATTTACTAAGTGAATAGTAATAATTTTAGTACATCATCTCGAGTATTTATGACAAGGTATACACTTATCCCAGCCGGGAGTTGGTATAGACTAAATTGGGTGTGAGATAAGGATTTTTATAAATTAATTTGGATGCCAATTCTGAGTGCGCGGTTTAGTCCGGATGGGTCGAGATAGTCAGAAAAGAGTACCCGGGGGTAGTAATTGGGTCTCGGGGTATTTTTGGGCATAGCCGGGCCCACACGGGGTGAGTTGGGCCACTTTAATTAAGCCCATTAGGCTAAAAACGGGATGGGGGGTTTTTAACCTAAGTGAGGGATTAGGAAATGGCAGCCAACATAACTCTAAACCTAGAGTTTGAGAGGGGATTTGGGAAAAAGCAAATCAAGAACAAATTGGAGGTTTTTGGAGCCAAATTGAGGGACGGCAACAACGGATTAGACACTACAAACACTTTGAGGCAAGTGGTTAACTGTTGTGATTTCTAAAAGTTTGATAATCAACTCATATCATAGTGATGTGTGTATGAAAATTCGTTTTGGGTGCGGTTCGACCACAAGTATTTTTCCTTCAGCGGTCGAGACCGAAATGAAGAGAAAATTTTGTGAGGAGACTCAAAGGGAGACCGTTCAGTGGCCGATTACGAGGAAGAATTCACTCGTTGGCAAATTTTGTACCGGATAAGGTAAGCGAGGAAAAGATAAAGAAAGCAGAGTTTATGGATGGGTTAGTCTGGAGAATCAGACAACATTTAACTGATAATTCCTCATTAGTAGGTTATACTGATGTCATTAACGCAACACTCCGGCACTGTTGGGAATATCGCTTTCACGCGAAAGGAAGTGGGAAGGGAGTGGGGATTAACCAGTCAGATGAGGCAGAAGGGAATAATACCAATGGGGTATCCCGGCAGCAGACTGGGGGAGATCAGGGGCAGGATTGCCGGCAAGGAAATCATGCCAAACGATCTAGAACTGGAGGCTATTGGCGGGATGGCCAGGAATTCCAACAAGGTTGGCATGGAAGGGATCAGTGGAAGGGTGAACATATTAGAAAGCATTTTTTTTTTGTGGGAAAAGCAAGACACATGAAGAGATATTGCCTTAAGCGAGGCAGGGGTCAACTACAGGACGAGGTCCTGGATGTACAACCACTAAAGCAAGTCACGGGTGCATTCGGGCAGGGAGAAGCTGCTCTGGAAATCGAGAACCAGCCGTTGCAGCTGGAGTATAGGAGTAATTATTTTACCCTAGGGGCATGGGGTATATTGTTGAGTGACAAAGAGGATGTCACAGTATAAGACTTATTTTTCACTAGAGTTCGCAGGAGAGTCGAACTTAGTGGGTGCGTTGGCAGTAGCAGCCATAGCATGTGGGTAAACTTTTCGTAGGGTAGTGGAGTTCCTTAGTGTTCTTCACGAGAGAGTGGAGGTGTACACTGAGTGATTGTTTGAATTATGCGAAGAATTACTACTTTCGAGAATTATGGGAGTAGGGTTGATAATACTTTTTAAATATCGACTGGATAGCGATGGAATTTAACTATTGTGGATAGTGGTATAAAATTTTGGTGTTCGCGACACCAGGGGAGGATTGGTACTAGGTATCACCGGAGAGAGCGTATAGCCTGTATATATGTGAATGTATATATGTTGTATTGCGTGGTGCGATAGCACATAGTGAGGTTTTGTGTTCTCACATTTTATCCCGGTAAGTGGGGATGTTTACTGAAGTGAATCAGGGTGGTTAAATTGAATTTTCGAGCAAAGAGAGATAGCTCGGGGTTTATTTTGCGCAATGACTAGTGGTAGTAAGGGCGCGGTATTATGTTGTCTTTGGTAGCATAAGGGTAAGCGTATATTCTTTTGTGTTGAGAGATAAGTATTTATGGGGAGATAGTTGGACGTAGCATGGGTTGAGTACCCGGGAAGTAATTATATATGTATATATATATATATATGTAATATGACTACGGGTTTGAAGTTATATTACGGGTTACGACTAGCATAGTCGGGTAATTTTCGTGCGGCAGATCACGGGGATAGGTTGTATGCGCACCCGGGTTAATTAAGGCAAAAAAATTTGTGTGGATTAAGCACGGGAATAGGGTGTATGGGCGCCCTGGTTAATTTTAAATGCATACTTGTGCAACGTGGTTAGAAACGGATGTGATAGATATAGCGGGCTTGGAGTCACATGACTAGTGAGTAAAATGTGAATATTGGAACACTAGGTTTATCTTAATTTCGAGGGCGAAATTCCTTTGTAAGGGGGGAAGTATGTAACAGCCCGTATTTTTGTACATTTAATATTTAATTAATTCGGGAATATTAAATTACTTGTGTATTGTAATTTTAATTGAATTAATTATGGCAGTATATATATATATATTTAAATATTAATCGGGGAGTGAATGGTTAATGTTTAGGGAAATTTATTTACTAAGTGAATAGTAATAATTTTAGTACGTCATCTCGAGTATTAATGACAAGGTATACACTTATCCCAGCCGGGAGTCGGTATAGACTAAATTGGGTGTGAGATAAGGATTTTTATAAATTAATTTGGATGCCAATTCTGAGTGCGCGGTTCAGTCCGGATGGGTCGAGATAGTCAGAAAATAGTACCCATGGATAGTAATTGGGTCTCGGGGTATTTTTGGGCATAGCCGGGCCCACACGGGGTGAGTTGGGCCACTTTAATTAAGCCCATTAGGCTAAAAACGGGATGGAGGGTTTTTAACCGAAGTGAGGGATTAGGAAATGGCAGCCAACATAACTCTAAACCTAGGGTTTGAGAGGGGATTTGGGGAAAAGCAAATCAAGAACAAATTGGAAGTTTTTGGAGCCAAATTGAAGGACGGCAACAACGGATCAGACACTATAAACACTTTGAGACAAGTGGTTAACTGTTGTGATTTCTAAAAGTTTGATAATCAATTCATATCATAGTGATGTGTGTATGAAAATTCGTTTTGGGTGTGTCACCAAAATTTAAATTGGGTTTTTGTAAATTTATATACCTTAATGAGATTAAGGGGGAGATAAATCGTGTTTATGATTCTAGAATGTAGAGAACTGAATCAGATGTTAAAATCAGTAAGATTAGAGGGTTAATTAATGATAAAAGGAATGAAATTCGTATTGGGGATTGAAAACCCGGATAATACCCAATTCGGGAAAAAGTAGAAAATCTTGAGATTTAATTCCAGATTGATGTTCTATAAGGTGCTTTGATCCTATTCTTATGTAGAAATAGGGTTGATTGGTCGTGGGTTAGTCCAGGGGAAAGAATGAAGGTTGGAGGTTTTCGTTAATGGTGGAATTCAGCAAGGTTGGAGCGCTGGCAAGAAGGGATCGATCGATCGATCGACGATGGAAAATTCTGGGCAGTTCGGCCTTGGGAGAGATATGAGGGGGAATTAATTATAAAATAATTTCCATACAATTATTAGTGGTAAATAATTGTGAAACAAATATTCCTAGCAATTATGGGAGAAAGTAATTGGGACTAGGATGAATTTATGTGGGACATTTAATGGATGAATTTGAGAGACTTTATTCCAAAATAGTGAGGTACGGATCAAGTGAGTGAATTCGGGTATATTGGTCATGCGACCCCAAGGTAGTGAATTAAGTTTGGAGATAAACTAAATAATTTTTATTCGGGATATAGACTCGGGTGAATATTTAATTATGGACCAAGTGGGCAAGTCCGGGTATGTTGGTAATTATAGGTAAATATAATTGGGAAAATTATGGAAATAAATGTGTGACACATTATGGGCGAAAAATGTGGGAAAGAAATTATGAGATGAAAATTGGACCAAGTGAGCGAGTCCGGGTATGTTGGTTAAGTGACATCAAGGAATTAAATTAATTATCGAGAGAAAGTAATTAGTTTGGAGTCGGAACATTGACTCGGGAAATGTTGAGGTACAGGCCAAGTGAGAGAGTCCGGGGACAATGGTTGGGTGACACCAAGTTATTAAATTAATAAATGCGTTAATTAATTTAGTTAGAGTCGGATTGTAGACTCGGGTAATATTAAATTAATAAGAGTGTATTAATTAATTTAATTAGAGTCGGTTTGTAGACTCGGGTAGGATTAAATTAACAAGGGTGTTAATTAATTTAATTAAAGTCGGTTTATAGACTCGGGTATGATTAAATTAATGGGTGGGATAATTAGTTTAATCAGAATCGGATTTTAGACTCGTGAAGGGTACTTATTAATTAATGTGAAAATTAATTATATTAGAGTCGGACCATAGACTCGGGAAGAGGATAAGTTATTAAGTGAGAGAATTAATTACATTGAGTCGGGCCATAGACTCAGGAAATTAAAGGCAGTGTATGGGATGTTGAGTACATGGTAAAGCCGGGGTTATTAATATATATATATACGGTGTAGTGATAGTATATACATATACGTGTATGTATTGTGTGTGTCATTAAATTACAGGCAGTGTACGAGGATTACAGGCAGTGTATGGGATTTTGAGTACACGGTAAAATCGGGGTTCATATTATATATATACGGGTAGTGATAGTATATATATATATATATATATATATATATATATATATATATATATATATATATATATATATATATTGTGTGTGATAGTAAATATCAGTGACTAGATATTTATTCAATTTAAATACTCTAATGCTTTCAAGGGAGGTTGTGCTATGTGGGTGAATCCCCTAGCTTGAGGAGTAGGGCGAGTATATCCCCAGGTCATAGCGTCCGGTACATGGGTGAGGAGATTATCTCACTTTCAAGAAGGAATATGATCGCCTCCACTTCGTTTATATTTTGGTCCAAGTTGGTGAGCGATTCTAACATGGGAAAACTAGGTTTTGTGAGCACACCTAGTGAGATAGCATTGTAGAGGGAATCATCCGGTGAAGGTATACTCGGAAGGATGGATACACGTATTATATATGTGTGGATGTTATTAAAGGTACGTATAATATGGTAGTAAATATTACATGTAGGTGATAATACAGTGCGTGATGTATTTACCTTATATAACTCGGGTTACAGTTATATGCTGTTAATTAATGAGAAATTAATTAAGTTAATTATTGGTGGAAATAATACAGTGTGTGATGTATGTACTTTATATAACTTGTGACACGGTTATATGCTATTATTTAAGAGGAATTAATTAAGTTAATTGTGAAATAACTTATAATTCAAGAATCATTATACTCGGGTTAGAGTAGTATGGCAAGGGAAGGTTATACCAGAACTAGTAGGATGGAGTAGTAAAACTAGGTGGGGTTAAGATAACCGTTAGGTGTGCACAATAGTGGAGGGGTGAGAATGTCCACAAGAGAGTGCGACACTAACTTAAATATGAAGCGCATTCATGCATTTTAAATTACTGCTATTAATTCACTTGCTAAATATTTTCAAAATGTTTTGGGTTCTAATCCTTGCTATAAAAATATTTTCAAAACCTTTTAGGTGTCCAGCCACAGGGACGCTAGGATTGATATTCTATTCCAGGGACACGGAGCTACGGAACATGTGGATGCTAGTAGGAGTTTGGATTAGACGCATCATTCATTCATTCCTAGAGTAGGAATATGGTATTAGTCTCAGTTTTATTTAGGGCTTGTCGCCCAGACTTCTCGGTACATTTTTCAGGTGTAATTCATTCAGGTGTTGAATAATTGTATTGGATTATTTATTTGGTGACCAGTGATTTATTCGGCAAGTTGTGTATATATGATTCAGTTTATTTTCATTCAGTTGTGTGAATGGTTTATATTTTTATTCCGCGTGTATTGTTTTGTTTATTTAAAATGTTAAAATTGGCACCAGTTTTTGGAATACTAGGTGGTTAGTAAGTTTTAAAAAGTTTTCGACAGTGATGCTAAGGATGATCCAACTGCGATTCCTGTTTTAATTTGGTATAAGACTGATCACCCGGTATTTTATTAGGCGGGGTGTCACAGTTTGCTAGAAAGTTTTGAAATTTTCTTAAATTTAACAAATATAAATTTAAAAATTATTTTAAGAAATTTGAAAAATCTACGCATAACAAAGCCTAGAAGATCCCTAAAACTGTTAATGAAAGCTTAAATAGGGACGAGTCAAATAAGTGTTACGATTGTGAAGGTTATGGCCATAGGGCTTTTGAGTGCCTCACTAACTAAGGATAGAGGGTAAGCAACCAATGTCTTTTAATGCAACCCTTAGTGATAGTGATTATGAAGAGGGACCCGATTCCCCCACTAAGCCCAACTTTATGTCTTTTATGGCTAGTCATATGAGCACCGATAATGAATCTTCCCATGAAGATATTCAAGCACATGACACTTCTGTGGTCAAAGTTTATAATTCCCTTATTTTTTATTGTAGTGAGAGTGAAAAATAAAGAGAGAGTGAAAATGAAGAAGAGGTTGATGTGAGTGAACTTCAAAATGCTTTTCAAGAACTTTATGAAGAATCTATTAAATTAAAACGAGCTAATTTGAAGTTAGAAGCGTGTTTAAGAGAGCGTGTCAAGGTCGTTGATAATAGTGCTTTAGTGGAAGACCTTAGGACACGAGAGAAAACTCTTCGAGAGAATCTTGAATATGTAGAAGGCAAGATAGATAGCCTTAGAGGTTTAATGGTATCCTTGAAAAGGGAGCTTCTTGATTTTGAAGAGAGAAATGTTTTATTAGAGTCGAATATTTTAGAATTAAAAAATAAATTAAAAGACTCTAGAAAAGTCAAATTTGATTTGGAGTGTAGGCCCGAAAAACTAGATAAAATCTTAGACACGATCCAAATTAAAAATGACACTTGTGGTTTAGGCTTCGATACTTGTAATGAATCTACTCATAAAGCCAAATCCAATGTTTTAGGAGAATCACTAAGGAAATCTTTTAGAGATCATTCTTTGGGTAAGTCTTTTCACTGAGTCTTTAAGTGCTCACATTGTGATCGAAAAGGTCATCTTAGGAAATTTTGTTTTGATCTTAAACGAGTTCCTAGAAAATCGAAATGTAAGGCAACCGAGGTAGCCAAGATTCCTACACCCCTAGATCGCCATTCATTATTAGTTTGGGTTAGGAGATCCGACTTGGTAGCTTTACAAGATATGATTTTTGATTCTCATTTACTATCACATGCTTTCTTACTTGCTAAATCTAAAGGTTGAATGTGTTTGTTGTTTGCATACATTAGCTTTTGTACTTTATGCTATATTATCATGCTAAATTTATGCTTGTTTAATCATTTTCTAGTCTCTGCTCCATGCTAAATGACATGCTAGAATTATGATTTTTGTTTATCTTTTGTATTATATTTCTTTTATTTTTGTTTACATTAAATGAAAAATACAAAAAGATTTTTGTTTATCATTTGGGTTTTTATCTCTTGGTAATTTAAGCTTAATGAAAAAATCAAATGATTTTTGTTTGTCTTTTGAGTATATATTTTTATTTTTGGTTAAAAATTTCAAAAACTCAGAAAGATTTTTTGTGTGTGTATTTTAGTTTGACACACTTTATGTGGCATATATTTGTGTTTAAAACCCATCTTTTACGCTTCCATGTGGCTAGAAATTTTGGTTTAGATTGTCAATCCTTATTATGTTCTTTACTATGTGTAATACCCCGTATTTTCATGCTTTCTAAATTTGGGGATTTATTAAATTTAATGTGAGTTATTAATTTAATATAAATTCGAAAATTAAATATTTTTAATTACTAACGTGACGAGAGTTAGTAATCATTGGAAACTTGTTGAATATTACTAATGAGTAAAGTAATATAATATTGGTACTATTAAATGTCACGAGTGAATAGAATGATAATTTTGGAAATTTAAGTCGGGACGTGCCCGTGTCGCATCGGGACTAAATATTGATTAATAAAAGTGAATAAATTATAAGTCGCTCGTATGGTCGTTTTGAGTGCACCAAAGTGTCCAGAAAGGTTGAGATAGTCAGAAAAGTGTACCCGGGGGTTTAGTTTGGGTCTCGGGGCGTTTTTAGGCCTATTTAGCACCCCGGGAGGGCATTTTGGACATTTTACTTTTTTAGGTAATTAAACCCACGAATTTACAAAGGTTAAATCATATGTTAAGGGTTGTCATCTAGGGTTAACACAACCAAAAACAAAAGACGGCCATTGGAGAAGAAGTGGAGAAGCTCTTCAAGGAGTTTTAGGCGAAAAACTCCGTCGTTCGCACCGCCGTCACCACCAAACCGTAGATCACGCGACGAGGAACATGAACACACCATATTCTTCCATAAATAAGGAACCAAATTTCCAGGCAAGTATTTATCTTGCTTAATTTCATTAATGCATCATTCATGTTAGTCTAGGGATGATTAGGATGAGTTTCATAGAAGAAAACCCATGTTGGAAATAGGAAAAATTTCATGTAGTAATGATATATATGATCATCTGGAAACCCCTTCATATGTAGAGGTTGTATTACAAAATTTTGAATTAATACGGATGAACGAATTGATATTGATTAGGTTCTCTAATTGAAAATTTGGGAATTAGGGTTCTTACAAATTAATTTGGGGATTTCATGTAATCTAAATGATTTTTGATGAATTAATGATTCTAGGAAGTTATTAATGTTATATAATCATGATATTAATGATTAGTATTGAAGAGGAGACGTTTGGGATTAAACTATAGAGGTTTTTAGGCTTAAAAATGGTGAAAAACGAATCTGCCAAAGGTTGAAGACGAAATAGTACAGTTCGCGCAATGTCGCGCGAAGTCGTTCGAGCGAGATGGACAAGTCTCTCGAAGTAGTTCGAGCGACACGTACAAGTCATTCGAGCGAGAACCATTATGGTTCGAGCGAGATTTTAATTTTTAGGGAAATTCCTATTTTACCCCTATTTTAGAAATCGATTAATTTGAGTGAGGAAAACCAGTATTCGCGGAATTCAGATTAGTACAAAGTTTTTGGGGTTGTTTAGGTGTGACGATTTTAGTATTTGGAACGGTGAGGTTACTTTAAAGATCACGAAAGGGAGATAACCGTAACAAACGATATGAGTCCGTTATACGGGATAAGTGAGTAAAATGTCTTCAGAACAAGAAGTTATAATTATAGATTGTGGGTACACAAAATTGAGAAATGTGAATAAGTGTTGTATATATATGACTATGTGATTGTGCATATACTATAAATGTGTAAAAACCATGCCCGCGCTACTTGCTATCCCTGAGGTTACCGCGCTGGGACAGTCTTATCTCGATGGGACCTTTATAGGGGAAGTTGACTTGTACCCTAGAAGATAGAGATCTTTGGTACAGGCTAATCGGATCGATAGTCAGACGGCCTAAGAGACGTGGGGGCATGTGCTGACCTCTTAGAGATCTGGACTCTATGCTTCGCCTCAATATTGTTTGTGTTTATGTTAATACAGTTCGAGAGTGCTTCGGAACTTGTATTTCCCTTAGTACGAGTGATATGGGGACTGGATAGAAGAGTATGCCCGCACTATAATTTTTATGTGGGGTGCTGTTAGAATATATGTATTATATGAGTATTTAATATATATATTTAAATTCTGAAATTTGAGAACTACCTCCTGTGTTTATAGTAAGTAAGAGACGATAAATGATTTCAATTTGGAAATACTTGTTTGAAAGATATAATGTGATATTGGAAAACTTTATTAGTAAATAACGTTAAATTGAGAGCTTTGTTATTAATTGAAATTTACTTCTTAAACAGTTGAATTGCCAGTTTAAATCTTACGAGTAACCTAAGATAAGACAAGTTTAACCGTTGGGAAGGTTAGTGCGATAGGTGTGCACATTAGAACAGAGGTGAGAATTTCTCAAGGGAGTCATGCACTAATATGTTGTTGCATTGGCCAGTAAACATTTTAAATACTTGCTAAACAAATTTTAAATCGTTTTTACAATCGGTCTCTGACCCGATTCCATTTTCTTTTCCCTCTTGTATATATATGTATATATTACAGGTGCCCAGCCACAGGGGCGTCCTGCATAGGATCCTTTGGAAGGAACGCGCTGCAGCTTAGGTGGGAGTTGCAAGCCTCTTGCTTAGACGACCTCACTTCTTGATTCCTCTTCTAGCATTATTATTTCAGTTGGGCATGTGTCGCCCTTTCCATTATTCAGTTGTTTTATTGGCTATTGTAATCCATTTATTTCCAGTATTTGCACTTTGGGATTAGTATTGTCAGGATGTTTTTCATTTAAGTATTAAATGTTGGATTCAATTAATTGAATGTTTGGTTATTTGGATTTATATATTCCAGGATAGTCATTGTGTGATTCTTTATCTATGAATGATGTCTAGTTTAAATGTTGGTTTATATAAATAAAATTTGGAAAGTAATGTCTAAAATGGTTTTGGCACTTAGCTTAATTATTTAGGGTGTTAAATTGGTAAAGTTATTTTTACGACAGTGATGCTAAGAATGAACCAACCGTCACCTTGATTTTAATTTAATAAAGGACTGATCACCCGGTATTTAATTAGGCGGGGTGTCACACCATGCTTACATAGAGTTGTTGGATCTTGTGTTGCTTAAATGGATTCTACTTTTATATGCCTCTATTCACACATGCACGAGCTCTTTTGAAATTTAATCGTCACATTTTATATTTGAGCTCTGTGAGATGTTCTCCTACCAATCTTGTCATCTACATATTTGTGACCTAGGAGGACTAGTGCATGTTAAAATCCGTTGCACGTGAGATTTGTGTGAGAAATAAAAAATGGTAACTATAAATGTGCATAGGGAAGGGCTCCGAAAGGATTTATTATTCTTTGCGAATAGTAAGCCACCGTTTGTTTGGACCTAAAAGAAATACGTGGTCCAAAGGCCCAAAAATATAATTATGGCATTGAAAAGAAAAATAATTGCCAAGGCCTAGTTTTGTTTGATATATTCATTCAAATATATATGCTTCTTGAGGGAGATTGGATGGTATATTAACGGTTTGCACAATGTCCGTTAATCCTAGTTGAGCTTTCATTGTCATGACTCTATTGGTTTATGGAATCATCAACATGCTAGACTTGTATGCATTGTGCTTGTTTGTTCATTAAGTTCAATTTATATTGTCACATGAGGTTATATTCAAATGTGATGAATTTTGCTATCAATTAAGAACTCCGTGAACATTTTTTAAGTGATTGTGTCTAAAGTTAATTGTTTCTAGTTCACACCCCAACACTTTTGTTTCCATATGATACATTTTTTCCATACGAGTGTGAAAAGCTTATCTTTGTATGTGTCATTTTGTTGTTAATATCTATATGTGTATACTTATGCTTAGATTGTATCTATTGTGTATACATATATATGATATTTTGTTTTAAGTCTTTACCATGTTGAGCTAGTCCATTTATGCTTCAATTCATAATTGGTACCTTATTTGTTGCGTAGTATATTTGATATCACATTCTTAGAATCTTATTTGTCAATTTGGTATCATTTATTTTCGCATCATAGTTGGTATTCATTTGTATGGATTAGTTATGTTATTGTTGCCCATATACTTTAATTCTCTCATCACTCTATGCACATCTTCATGTTTAGCTTGTTATCCCTTGTTTAGTTTAAGGGGTGTCTATGTTTTTATTGGGGGAGATAAGTTATATTTTGATTCTTTAGCCTTTGTGTATTCCTGAACAAAAAGGGGGAGAATGATAGGGGAGAAATGGTATTTAATCCTATTGTAATCGTATCTTAGTTTGGGGGAGATTTAACTTAAAGGGAGTCGCGACCTTCTTAGGTAAATCACAGTTGATAAAGGGGAGAATTAATTTAGGGGGAGTACTTATTTAATTGCATTTAATATTTTGATATCCCCTATGCATTTAATGTGTTTGCTTAAGTGTGAAGGAATTATTATATTTTAAGTGACAACTTTCATCGGAAAAGATTTTGATCCTTGGGTTGTTTGAGTCAAGAATTTTAATTTTATTTTGGGTGGGACATTTTTGTCAGTCTAGTAGAGCTTGGCAGCCCTTTAGGATTTTTGTTGGTTTTTGTTCCAGAATAGCCAAAGGGAGAGATTTATAAGGACACAAATTTCCAATTGAGTCCTTTGTGGTTTTGGCTAAATTTTGGACAAAAACGTTTGAGTTATAGGATAGAGTTATTGACCATCCTTCAATCCTATGACATGCTAAAGTTGAAGACGTAGCGGCCAAGTTTAAAGCTTCATCAAAATGCCGAGTTTATTGTGCCTCGTTTCTACGTCATCAACATGGTTTCATTACTCCTAAGGTATGAATGCATTTTAATATATATATATATAGGAGCTTGGAACAATATTTATATGGGTGTCAGTTTATTTTAAAACTGTTGTTTTATTTCAGAAAGTCTTTATAAAACTTTAAAACAAAGTTTCTGGGCTAAACATAGAATTTTCAGCTTTCTGACATTTCGTTCGATATTGTCATTCGAACGAGAATGTCGTTCGAACGAGTTTGCAACGAGTTCCCACACTGGCTACTTGAATATCGTTTGAAGTGTCGTTCGAACGAGAATGATGTTGGAACGAGATTTCCAAACTTCGTTAGTTTCGTTCGAACGCGTTTTGGCGGGAATAATTAATTTGGTAGTTTTGAGCAGTTTCTCCCACTTTCTCACTTCTTTTCCTACTAACTTTTTACCTGATTAATTAAGTACGAGAACTAACTTTTTCACATCTTCCCATCTCCAAGAGAGTTTGAGAGCATTATTCCAAAAGGAAAAAGTTCATTGTTTAAGTGTTGTTGTTTTTCAAGAAAAATCTTTTAAACACTTGTTTTACACCCAAAGTTTGTTATCCGAGTTCCTTTATATATATTCATTGCTTGCAGTTTTGAAACCGGTTTACTCTACCAATTGATGAGTTCATTTAGGTTTTCTTCTAAATCCCACAAAGAAGAAGAAGTTTGTTTTGTTGCAGCATTGTCACATGGTAAAAGGCACCATGTGTGGTTGACGGTGTACCTATGTCTCATTAGTGATTCCAAGATTCCGATGGAGCTCCGGGGTTGTCGACTAGGCGTAGGTGTTTACAAGAAGACGCATCAAGGCTTGAAAGGGGTCGAGTTGAGGAAGTAAGTCATATGTATTGTAATTGTAAAACCATACTTAGTGGACTTAAGGCTATGGCCATCCGAGTTTTTTTCCCGTTGTGGATTTTTCCTCATACATCGCAACGTAGTGGATTAATTATTTATTTTATCTTTTGCAAAATCACCTAGAATGCATACTTAGGTAAAAAGATAAAATTTGTTTATTTCAATACTTATTTAATTTGGTGCTAAATTAATTTGGGTAATGTTTATGCTAATTTTATTCAAGTCATCTCTTAATTTGATAAAATTGGTTTGGCCTAATTTGGTTATATTGAAAACATGACTTAGGCAAATTTCTAGGACTTGGGTTGAATTAATTTGGTTTAAGTGAAATTTAAATTGTGTGTGTGTTTAATCTTATTGCACTTGGCTTAATTTTAATTTGAAAAGAAATTAAAATTTGTTTTTTAATTGAACCAGCAATGCTTCCGCATCTCATAAAAGGAAATTATCTTTGTGAAGTAAAAAGGTTTTAAAATTTGGGGTCCTTTCACTGTTTTTCACATATATATTCTCTCAACGTTCACACCCGCACCCCTGCAGATGGATCTAAAGAGAGAATCTCTACTCAATGGTGAAAAACCACACACTATAATCGTATTTATGTAACCTCTACTAAACACGTTTCACATGCAAATCTGCAATAACACCCGTCGTTCTAGCCGTATTTTCCCTATCCTCGCTTGGGTATTTTCACCACGAGTCCATTTTCCAGTTACGGATCCCTTTTTTTATTCTCCGTATCCACCTCATTGGGTTCGAACTTCGCTAAACAAGTCAACTCTCCTTCATGTACGGCCACTATCCGACCCTTCTAAAGTAGGACTGAAATTTCCTTTACCCCTCTGTTTAAATAACTGTCGAGGGGATTTGCGATTAAACCTCACCCCAATTTCCTCATTATCCATAGTATCTCTACATGGTTATGGTGACCAGCTCCCACCACTACTATGACACTCCTATGAGCTAAAATTTTGTCTGAAATTTTATTTTGGGTGTCACTGCACCCTATCCTACTCAATTGTCTTTGGGTTATCTCTTTCCATTAACCCGTTACACTCCCCCTCTTTCCCGAATCCTCACAGATGGATCTTTAAAGGAGTTCCCCCAACTCCACCCCTTTATCGACTACATTGGGTGAGTCTAAATATGCACCACGGCTTTATACAAAGGTGTTTAGGGAAACTAATGCACCCTGCTATTTATCCTAACACCGTTTATCATAAACAATTA
Organism: Sambucus nigra; assembly: GCA_949130495.1. NCBI lineage: Eukaryota > Viridiplantae > Streptophyta > Magnoliopsida > Dipsacales > Adoxaceae > Sambucus > Sambucus nigra. The sequence goes on from OX422209.1 coordinate 281,587,441, forward strand.
TTATGGTGACTTCTATCGCATCATCATTTCTAGAATAATCCATGCCTTCTGCTGAGCCTCCCCTCCTACAGTCCTTCTAACGGCCCTCGTTAGTCGTTCCAAAGTTGTTCGGTGTATGAAGTCCAAGTGAACTCATATATGAATCGCATCCACTATACTTAATAGCAGGAGAACATAAGTTGCATGCGTGAAGGAATACAACAATCCAATAATAAGGCTCTATAGCAAAAAATACTACGCTGAAACGTAATAAGCCTCACAGATCCTAAGGACTCTAGAACATGATGGTCTAATACGATCTGTGACACCCCACCTATTAAAATACTGGGTCATCAACTCGTGATCAAAATAAAACATTGGTCTCATATGGCTCATTCTTAGCGTCACTGTCGAAAGCTTTTTAAAGTTACTAACCACCTAGTAATTTAATTAGACTGGTGCCAAATTTTATCTTTCATTAATTAACAACAGGAGGAAAATAAATAATAATAAAAGCATCAATACAACTAATAAATGAATCCCACACAGATGAATAACATAAATTAAGATAACCTAATCAACTATCGGTTCAATAATAAAATACAACAGTAACTAAAATAATAAACTGGATACACAAAGTCTGATAAGTAAACTAAATACAAAATCTGAGGGTGACATACCCAAATGAGTACTGAAAATTTCATACACTAGGAGTAAATGAATGAATCGTCTATAACAAAGTCCTGCAACTTCCACATGAGCTGCAGTTGCGCATTCCTGGATAGAATCCTCAAACTGGTCATCTCAGTGGCTGGACACCTAAAACGTTTGGGAAAAGATTTTGACATGGGTCAGAGCCCAAGTAAATCATTTTAAAAATATTTAGTAAATAGTTAAATTTCAATAATTAAATATGCATGCACACTTTTCATATTTAAGCTAGTGTCGCACTATCTTGAGACATAGCTCACCCCTCATCTAATGTGCACACTTAATGCTTGCCTTCTACCTTCCCTAGTTAAGCTGCCCCACCTTACTAGTCATAACAAGTCTCCTTCCACATACTAACTCATTGTACCGACCCGTATTACCCATACAATATGTTATCGAATTTCCATGTATTTCATCCCATTATAAATTTCTCAGTATATGCTTATTTCTCCCATAATATAGTTATTTTTCATGTCAATATCTTTCTCTTCTACTAAACCCACACACTAGAATAAAATCACACGTATACATATATCAATCTATTATATATATACTAATACTACACCTCTAAGCTGAGTTGCGGTGTGAGTATACTAGGCTATAATGTCTTGGTACAACATTTATGAACCACACGTAGTAAAATTAGTCACAAGCATATATACTTATCACACTAATTATATATATACAATACAACACCCCTAGGCTGAGACCTGCGGTACATGCATACTCTGCTATCAAGTCTCGTTACATCATGCACTGTATAAAGGACTATAGATTTTGAATCACTTTGGAACCGTATCAATGCAAATCACACATATTGGAGGCGAACATAGTTCACATACCTATGGGTCACGCACATACCTATGCTCCCATAGTCAGCGGACTTATCAACTCACCGATGAGCCCTTCACAGTCCTATGTTCTGAGGTACCAAATCTTAATCCCCCCGAAGTCACACAAGACAATATTGCCCACTTCCTATAACCTCCCGTGATAGCAAGTATGGTAGGTATGTCATACACATAATAAATCATACAAATCAGTATAGGTATACACATAACCTATATCATATATTTCATACATAACATATATATCTCCCGAATATCCTACGCATTATTTAATTTTAATTATACGTCTCATCGTATATTCCTGAGTATTCCTCACAACTTGAAGTGTGCCAATTTTCCTTTGAAATATTACAGTAGGTAATTCACTCATATCCTACTGATCTAAGTCATGGGTTCGCCCATCCCCCGAATTCGTTACATTTCAAATTACACTGATTAATCTAATCAATTTCATATTAATTAATTTATTGAAGTGTGTCACCCAACTACAATACTCCGACTCACTCATATGGTCCATATCTTTACCCTTTAGAATTTGTTACACAAAATTCCACTATTAAGGTTAACAGCTCTCGTTAAATTCACAATTCGATAATTTATAATATATCTATATAATAAATTAAAGAGGCTAATTTGTACCTAACTCCCATACCACTAGCCTAAGAAATATTAGAGTCAAAACCCCGACCCTTATTTTAATTACTATCACCTCAATTAATTTTATCCAAGTGTTGTCACTCAATCAAAATGCCCGGACTCCCTTTATTGGTCCGTATTTTAACCTTTTAGAATTCACATCACCAAATTCGGTTAATAAGTTTAACACCCTTATTAAATTTAATAGTCCTTAATACTCATCCCATATGACTCTAAGTATTAGGTACCATTTAATTTCTATCAATTAAATTCCACCTTAAGATAGCAGTCCGTATGCTAAATTCATCTAAAATTCTCATTCGAATACGTTCTTATATTTTTTTACATATATTATCGAGTGTCCTTCATTATAAATACTCCTAAATCCATACCTTGAATTCATCCCTATCTAATTCAAGGATAAAATAATATTCCTTTATATTTTTCCAAATTCCTTCACTCATCTACTGACATCTCCAAATAACCTGAATTTATTTCTTCCTAAAGATGCCGATCTCGCGCACCCTATCGTAGAAAAATCATATCAAACCCAAAAAAATCAGAAAAATACTAGGTCAGCGCCCACGCGACCGTGACGAAAATATTTACAATATCATGTTTTACAATAACTGAAGATGTCGATCAATCGATGAATTAGGTCTATCAATCAATCGACCATATATCAGTTATGTTCCCCGACTTCTTTTTCCACTATTTTTAAACTTCGAAGCTTTCCAACTTCAATCCAGACCTCGATTACTTGATCTACCATATTTATTTCATCTATAAACATGTTCAAATACTAATATATGACATTAATCCTCAAGGATTTTCATTAAAATTCTAGGGTTCATAAATTGGGTTTTTTGCTCAATACCCCTTAAATCACAATTCTCAATTCGATTTAATAATCCGAATTCAACAAAAAATTTTACATGTTTTCGATTATAAATCATATTATAACCTCATATATTTTTTCTCATATCAATTAAACATCAATTTCACCCTTAATTATTAAATCCCCAAAACCCAGATTTAACATGTGATACTCTCCAAAAACAAATTTTGCTATAATAAATCATTCCAAAATGAATATGGTTTACACCCACCTTGATATGAATCGCAATACCGCAATTTAAATGAAAAAAAGTTAACTACTTGCTTGGATAAATTCGTAGGGTCTGATTTTCTTTGTTGTAGACGAATGTTTGATGAATAACACACTGCTCTTCCTTTAGTTTGGCTCCCAAAAGATCCCCAATTCACTCTCCCAAACTTACTCTGCAGATATAGGCTTTCTCCCGTTGAGTTATGGCTTCCATACCCTCTCACATTTTGGTCTTATTATTCCAATCCAATTTTTAGGCTTGTGGACTTTATTAAAATGGCCCAAACACTCCTGTGTGGGTCCGATTATGCCTAAAAATGCCCCCTGGACCAATTACTACCCCCAGGTACTCTATTTTGACTATCTCGACCCTTTCGGACTCAACCATACACTCAGAATCATCATCCGAGTTACTTAACTAAAATCTCACATTTCAACCTCAAATTACAACACATGTATTCTTAAAAGAAATAGCCCAAATTAATTTAAATCTCAATTCTCCAAATAGATTGAATCTTCCAATTTAAATAAATATTCCAAATCATCAATTTAGTTTTAAATTCTAATTCTTCATAATAAATAAATTATTTGTCCTAAAAAATACGGGGTGTTACATAGTGTAGGCAAGTAACACTTGATTTTGCGGAGTACTAGGAAATACATTCTGGACTTAGATTGATGACGTCATGTTAGAGAGTTAAAATTGACATTCCAAGGAGGATATTAAAGCGTGACTAGAATATTAATGTGTGTCGACGGCATAAGTTAGGATAGACCTAGTAAGGTATGGACTAGTTCTTTGGATGTATTACCAAACCGGTACGGATTAGAAGATGTAGCCCTATGTTGTACTTATTACCCTTAGAATGTGAATGGAGACTGGTGTGGCCGTCACATAAGTTCAGTTTGGGTAGAACCTGAAAATAAGCTTAGTGGCAACCTCGTGTAGTTATAGGTTATAATAAGGTGAATGTTTCGCTTAATTAGGCACTATCTAAAAAGATGTTTGGGATGCGATCGTGGTACGACAAAGTGGATATTAACCTAGGTGTCTTAGGTTGGTAATGATGTCACGTTCACTAGAGATACGGACAAGGTCGGCTTGACAAAGACATGAGGCATTCTTCGATTGGAATAGTTTGCACATATAAAGGATGTAAGGAGGAATCCTTACCCTAAGGAGAGAAGTCCGGTGTTGACTTTTGAAGGACAATAGGTTTCCATACTACTTTCATCCTATTGGGATGGATGGTTTGTGATCCGATTCATCACGATTGGTGACTTAATCTAGGATGTTAGCATTTTGAAACGGTTCTATAAAGATAACTCAAATACTAACTGAGCAAGTCGGGTTAGGGCTCCACCAACAACACTTACCATCAGAAGCTCAAGTGACTTGGGCATCATAAAGATAAGAGGCGATCAAGATGTTGATCAAAAATGCTACATCACCGCTATTAGACCAAAACAAGAAAAAAAGAACAAAATCTCTTAAATATAGCCTGAACACCTCATTCATAAGTGTCTGTAAAGTAGCTAGAGCATTTGTTAGTTCAAAAAGCATAACTCTGAATTCATTATGTCCATAATGATACCTAACAAGATAATTCTTATCAATAATAAAGAAAAATAATAGTAAAAGCCACATTACATACAAAAACAAATCAAATAAAAAGAGATAGGGAAAGAGAGGATTCAAGAGGCCCGTAAAAATCAAGTTAAAGATGATTGAGCCAACTTAATATTTTGGTATTATCACCCCAAAGATGAGCTTTTGGATTTTTCTTCCTTCATATCTTCAGAAAAGATTAAATCAGAGATTACTAAGATGGAAAACTATCTTGGGGATGCTTCACAACATTTTAGGTATAATTCACTATCTTAGGGATGCTACATAACATTTGGAAGAGAGGTAACTATCACCCAGACCGGGGGTCCCATGACCATGCAGTCAGTTCTTATGAGTTACATTGGTCTCGCACGAGGTGTTAGTGCCGTTCACGGGGCCATTTGTGGGGTCTTCCGGCATGTGGATAAGCTAATACCTGGTGAGAACATCTGGGAGGAGTCATAAATTTCAAAATGTGTGGTGTAGGTCCAATTTTCATAAACCATAGATCATTGCATACGGATGGGGTTATCTTAGGATGGTTATCCATTCCTTTTGGTTCCTTGTATCACTTCGATTTTGATAATCGGGGATTGAATTCCCACGGTTGTGGTAGCCCGAATGTGTACCATTTTATGGTGTGGTTTGTCCCAATAGAGTGCAGTTGGACCTGGCATGGTCAATGAATCTCAGTAATTAGGTGCTCCCTTATCTAAGTTATCTTTGGTATTATACAAAGTTTAGTGTACGGGTGGCTATGCTTTCGACTGCACATGTTGCTTATAGTATCCATTCGCCTTAAAATTAGGGACCTTTCAGTGGCTTTGGTTATGAAGAGAATGGTGATGGCTTGAGGAAAATATATAGTGTTAAAACTCGAGGAAATATAGCACTAAGTGTTGTTTGCTATGATGGGTGGATTGGTTTAGCGCCTACGTGAATGTTCCCTAATAGTACACTTAGGGTGACGCAGGTTCATAAAAGGGTCCCATGGGAGGGTATTGGTTGAACGCATGATTTGAAATTTAATGGAATTTCACCCCATTGTGAGGGGCTTGATATGGAAAGTTATTATCGATCCTAAGTGAATTTTCTTGGTCAAGAAGCCCTGAGAATTTAAGAGGATTGATGATATGTAGTTCTAAGGATTGAAATAATTTATGACTATGGACTAGGTGTTAGTTGTATATCGTACTGCTCTTAGGTGAGTGTCGATCGATAGGGAGTATGGCCCGGTGGAGGCCCCGATATGCTTTGAGTATTAGCAAAGCAGCCTTAAGACTTGATAGAGTGTGGTCTTCGAGTAAGTAGAGACTCAAGGACTGTTAGTTTACTTTGATCGCTAAGCTGATGGTAAGCGTTAGAACATGTTGCATGTTGAACTTTTTTGTGACAACCCATGTGAAAGAGCATACGATGTCATTTAATGATTGAGGACTTAGGTGATTTAGCCTTAAAGGATTTCAATGACTCAGAATAAGGATTGATAAACCCTAGATATTTGAGGAGTTGGTGAATCGATAATTTCGGGGACAAAATTTCCTAAGGAGGGAAGAATGTAATACTCACCCCTAATATTTTCTTATCTTCCCGTGTAAATTGTAAGCATATGAAATTCTTGGGAGTTGAATCATTAGTATGTGAGATTTTATCTCTATATTTGATTATTATTTTGACCTTGATGGTGATTATTGGAAGTTATTGGGAAGAAAATGGAATTTTTTGAAAATATATGATTCAAACGAAATTCGAGATGGTTCGAATGAGGTTCCATTCTTATTTGAATGAGATTAATGTTGGTTCAAATGAAAATCTAAAGTCATTCGAAGATAGGTTCTAATGAGGATCTAACGAGATATGGTTTCTTCGAATTTCCAACCTCGTTAAAAGGTCGTTCGATGGATAATCAAACGAGATCACAATCTCGTTCGAATAAGGGCTCATTCTCATTCGAATGAAGTCTCATTCTCGTTCAAATGAGGTCTCATTCTCATTCGACTAGGGTGATCAGATATTGAAATTTTAAATTTGGAAAAATGTCGTCAAAATATGGACCATTGGTTGGATTGATTTTTAAAACTCTCAATGGATCAGATCAATTCGTGATTGGAAATTTAGGCAATTTAGGGATTTAACCCCTTAGAATTTTTGAGTGTATATAAGTGTAAGTAAGCTCATTGGGCATTAAAATAATATTTCTTCTTCTCTCTCTCTATCGATCTATCTATCTTTAGCTCTTAGAGCTCTTCCACCACCACAAACCACCATACGTTACCATACTTCCACCTTATGCCATCATTTTCTCTAAGTATTCCACCATATATGAGCCTTATACACCCATTTCCTCCATGGTTGTGTAAAGATACGAAATTTGGAGTTATTGTTGGGGTTTTGAGGAAGAAGAATATAAGATTTATGTAATTTGAAGGGGGTTTTGCTTCGAGCTTTTATGTAGGCCAGCTTTGTGGAGCTATGAAACCTCCTTGAGGCCACCTTAGGAAGTGGGGGGTTTCCATCACCTTTTCCATCCAACCATTTTTGGAGCTCCATTTGAGGTAAAAAAAAACACTCTACTCTTAAGTTTAAGACTTTGTTTTCGTAGTTTTGGTCTTGCATGTAGAGTTTAAGAGTAGGATGCATATATGATTTAAGAATGATATTTCGTATGAGTTATGAAAATGTGTTTCAATGGTTCTAAGCAAAATGATATATTCAAGAAAATTTGGTGTTTAAACATTTGTATGGAATAAAAATATTGGAAGAATGTTTATTTTGTTGGAAGAATTTTATGAATAGATGTTTCAAAGTTTTCTTATGAAAATTTGGAATTTTATATAAATGGGCATTTTATTCAAATCTTAAAGAAACAAAAAATACCTTTTGCCTTAAAAAATATGTTTGTGCAAACATTAGAAATTTCTAGAATAAATTATATGTTTGACCCTTTTAATAGGAGTTTTAGCCTTATAATCCATCTTTTTGTGCATAAAAACTTATAGTATGTTGATGATAACATATAAACAAATTTGAATAAGATTTATTGGGTTTAAAATGAAAAAAAGAAAATAGAAAAATTTCAGCCCTTAAAGTGTGTGTGAAATAGGTGTCGTAAATTTAATAAGGGTATGGTTTCAAGACTACATGTGTTAATAAAGAAAATGGTGTTTTTCAAGGTAGCCTTTAAATGTTCAATGACTTCTTACAAAAAGAAAGTAATGAAATAAAGAGATTTTTAGCTTGAGAATTATGTTACTCCAAAGTGTTAAATGAGTGTTAATGAATTAAAAAACTTAAAAATTTAGTGTGGGTAACTCAATAATGTTTTGTAAAATAACACTTGCGAGATTAGAGGAGAAGACAAGTTTGGAAATAAATGGATAAAATAGTAATTTGAAATAAAGTGGAATATCTAAATGAAATAAAAATGTAGAAAATGTGTGACGCAAAACGGTCCTAAATGAACATGATTTTTGGTATAAAATCTATGCTAGAGTAAAAAGGACAAGAAATGTTGATTTTAAAGTGTAACACAAGTTGGGTTGAAACACCAGGTTTTGGCTTCGGTCGGTAAAGGAAAAGTGGAATAATGTGGATATTTGTAAAATGTTAAAACACATTAATATGGACTCCAATGACACTGGGATAATTAAAGAGGGTCTGGATCCCTGGGGTGAAAGATTCAAAATCATTAGCCAGCACATATGATAGCATAGCTGACGGTTTGGAGCCCGTTAAAGTATGCAGATATTGGAAGATTTTGAGAAAAAGATTATGAAAAGTGGAACACATCCAGAAATGGGCTATGGGATTAATATGAGAAGAGACAACCTAACTTGAATGAATAAAAAATATTCCAGTAAAGGATAATGTGGACAAGTAAATGTGAAAATTGATTAATGTCCATAAAATAAAGGAACGGTAAAGTGAAGTAGAGGAATGGATAGTTAAGCAATCTAAGAGGTTTAAACCATACTTAATACAAGAGTGTATTTATGATTGAATTATTTTAATTTTCCACTGGTAATTCGACTCATTCCATCCTCGTTGTTATGGCAGGTTGGGTGCGATTTCATATATTGAGAACGTTATACAGGTAAGTATTCTTTTTATTTTACGTTAGTAGCTCTGTATGCTTGGATTCTGGGGATGCTTCTCACACGTCCCTCACATAGCTTGAATTAAATAAAATTCCATGCTAAACAAGTGAAATATTAGTTAAATAAAACTCGACTAGCAACATTATGTAAGTTGTTTCATTGCACTTCTCACCGAATGCTCGGTTGGATCGAGTTGACCACGGGTAACCCATAAATCTTGGGTGGGGAATTACAAATTTATTTTTATATTGATCTTTCCCTTTTGGTGGATTCCAATTAGTGAAGAGTGTTTCTCCTTTGCTTTTGGCAGATTACTTAGATCATGTGAGTTTTTTTACCCCGAAATTTTCACAAATAATTTATCCTCTATAATTTTGGTATCAACGGGGGTAGTTGCAAAAGATTATTTTAAATGAATTAAAGGCATACTTATTGGATAATTCTAACACAACAATATATGAGACTGTAATACCCCGTCCCAAAAATTGAATTAACACTATATATGGATTATGATTGAAGAGGAGTTAATTATAATTAAGGAAGAATTTTGGATCAAATTTAAGAAAGAAGAAGAAGAAGAAGAAGAAGAAGAAGAAGAAGAAGAAGAAGAAGAAGAAGAAGAAGAAGAAGAAGAAGAAGAAGAAGAAGAAGAAGAAGGGTCGTTTAAACGATAAGGGGTTCTCATTCAATAACATTGTGAAGGTCACGAGATAGGTCGCTAGATACAGGGTTTCTAACAATGTGCTACTGACTTAGAGTAGCAGGTCGCACGAAGGGTCGTGCGATCCAGGAAAGGAACGACATGGTAGAAATCGTTCGAATAACATAGTAAAAGTCGTTCGAACGACATTGGTCGAAGATTTTAATCTCAGTTGCCCTTGTGTGCTGTCACAATTTGGAGCATTGGATCTTTGAGCTGTCAATCTTAGATCAACCTAGAAGGTACAAAATGGGTATTTGGAGTCTTAGGGAGGTTTTATAAGGATTTGTTTGGTGTATTTGGGTTATTTGTGTTGGGAGAAATGGAAGAAGGAGAGAGAGAGAGAGAGAGAGAGAGAGAGAGAGAGAGAGAGAGATGGGTGGTCTTCTTCCAGCACCCACCACTCCACCACCATTTTAAATGATATCCCACCATTTTCAAGCCTACAAAACCCATTTCCACCATTAAAAAAGAAGAGCTACGAATTTTGGAGTTATATTTGGGGGATTTTGGAGAAGATGGAGGTGGGTTTTAATGGAGTTGAATTGGGTCTTGCTTAGAGGCTTGGAAGAAGACCATTTGAAGCTTTAGGAGGATGCATTTCGTAACCCCTTGAGGCCACCTTTGGAGGTAAGAATTTCTCCTACTACACCAACACTTCCTCCACCATTTGAGCCATTAAAGGTGGGAAAACCTTACTCTTAGCGTAAGATATTATTTTGCATTTGTACTCTTATAGTTAGACTATTTAAGTAGGGTGTATTTATTTAAATGGTGTAAATAATGTGTAGAGGATAATAAATATTTTTATGGAATAAAAATATAAAAATATAAAAATATTGAAAAAATGTTATTTTGTTGAAAAATAAAGAATCAATAAATATTTCAAGGTTTTGAAATAGCACAAGTTGGTATTTTATGAAAAGAGTATATTTTCTAGAAAGATTGATATTAAACATTTTATGAAATAAAATGTTTGAGAATAATGGTTTATGTTGGTGAACATTGGTGAAATAATGTTTTAAAGTTTCTTGCAAATATTATAATTTTATGAATTATTGAGTTTAAAGAAATTAAATGTATTTTATGTCTTTAAAATGTAATTTTTGCAAGTGTTATAAAATTCTAGAATGAAAAATGTGTTTAAACCATGTAGTAGGATTTTTGGGTTTAAAATCCATCTTCTCGTGTATACAAACTTGTAGTATTTTGGCACTAAATGTATAAACAAGTTTAAAGAAGATTTTGTTGGGTTTAAACATTAAATAAGAAAAGTTAGAATTTTAGTCTTCAAAATGTGTGAAAGTAGGACTAAAAGATATGATGAACATGAGATTATAATACTACACATGTTTATAAAAAAAATAGTATTTACTTATAAAGGTAGTCTTAAGTGTAAATGGATTTCTTGAATGAAGAAAGTAAATAAATGTGTGTTGGGAAAGTGTTGATAAAAGTATCAATTAAGTGTTAATGGGTAAATATGAAAAAGTTAGTGTGTAACTTAGTAATGTTGTATAGGCTTGACACTTACGGAATTAAAAAGGGATTAAAAGTTTAAAAGTGTTTCCAATTAAGAATAATATTAATCCAAGTGTAAAAAAGGTGTTAAAGTGTTAAAACACTTAAGAAGTTTGTAGGAATAACTTAATAGTGTCTTTGGAAAAATTAGCACTTGTGAAAATGGAGTAAAAGATGATTTTGGAAACAAATGGGTAAAATGGTAATTTTACTTAAAGAAGAACATTTTTATGAAATAAAAATGTTGAAATAGGTGTTACACAAAGTCTTACTCAAAAAATGTGTAAAGGACATAAAATGGTAAAATTTCAAAGTGTAACACAAGTTATGGCGATAAAGTCCCGAGTTTTGTCTTCGGCCGGGTAAAAAGGAAAAGTGAAATAATGTGGACATTTATAAAATGTTAAAATACATATAGTGAACTCGGATGACACCATCATAAGGCAAGAAGGTCCCGGAGCCCTTGGGTGAAAATCTCTAAAACACTGGTCAAAGCATATGGTGGCGTGACCGACGGTGTGGAACCCGTTAAAGTACGTGGGTATAGGAAAATTTTGAGAAAAGATAAAGAGAAATTTGGAACATGTCAAGAAATGGGTTGTGTGGTAAATTTGTTAATACAAACTAACTTTTATGAAAAAATAAATGTTTCGGTAAAGGTTAAAATGGACAAGTGAATGTATAATTTATTAATGTCCATAAAGGAAGGCAAAAGGGTAAAGTAAGTGAGTAAATGGGTGATTAAGCAACCTAAGAAGTCAAACCCATAATAACGCAAGAATGTGATGTAAAAAGGTTTTTAAAGATTAAATTAGTACTTTCTAACACGGTGTTCGCGTGTGTTGAAAGGATGAGTTATAAAGAAATTACTGAAGTGTATTGAAATAACTAAAAATGGGTGATTCCGGTAAAGGAATGTGCCTGGATATATCAAATATAGTGCTTTCAAGTATTGAACTGGGTGTGTTAAATGAAGTGAGAAATATTAAGAATGAGTTAAGAAAGTATTTTACAAGATTAAGTTAAATTAATCTGGACAAGTTAGGTTTTCGAAAGTAAAACGGTTAATGCATTGAAACATGTATTTTCAAAGGTATACATACATACATACATATATATACATACATATATATACATACATACATATATATATGTGTGTGTGTGTGTGTGTGTGTGTGTGTGTGTGTGTGTACATACATATTTTTGCATGCATGTGGTTGTAGCGTGTTAGTATCTTTTTTGTTGCTTGTTTCTATACTGCTTTGCATATTCCCACTAAGCATAGGCTCACACCATCGCTTGTTACGACATGTTGGGTGCGATTTCGTATTTTGAGGGTGTTATAGAGGTAAGTATTTTATTTTTTTTATGTTAGTATCTCTATTTACTTGGACTTCGGGGTGCTCCCATGGGTTCCTCACATAGTTTATTCTGAAATTGGAATCGCATGTTAATAAGTGAAATGTTAACTAAATTAAAATTGGACTAGAAACATTATGTAGGTTGTTCCATTGCACTTCAAGCCTAATGCTCGGGTCGGATAAGGTTGACTCACGGGTAACCCATAAATCTAGGTCGAGGCGTTACAAATGTTATTTGAGCTTTAGGTTCAAGTTTCCTTTCGGCAGTGATGCGGTGAGGTCAGTATTGGATCTTGCAATGTCAGTGTGGTTTGGGTTGGCCATGCTAGTTTGGTGATGGTTTAGCTCTTTCCTCGACGATAAAGTCAAAGAGGCTAGCACTACAAGTGAGTTAGTGCCAAGTGGCACACAAGTAAGTTGATAGTTATTAATTGCTTTCGCATTTTTATTAGAATTATAGTAATTTACGGGTGTCCATGCAAGCCTATAATGGTGACACTGTAGTTATTAGTATGAGGTGCTTGTGTTGAATTTTAATGGCATTGAATCATTTGAGATGTTGATATAATGAAATGATGTCGAAAGGGCAAGTGGCACGAGTTGCATATAGTCAATAGTAGAAGTTAATGGTGAGGGCATCTCAACTAAACACTAATGATGGGTGATTACGAGGTATATATAACCCTTAGGCACGGCACTTATGGGTAGTTAACGTCAGTGATGTAATTAGGAAAAATTCGATCCTTGGGGTGATATCGCAATTGATGGTAATTCGGAGAACACATGAAGTTGTGTAGAGTGGTAGTGGTAATGTTGTAAACCTTTGTGTGAGATGTGGTGTGAAATGACTTTGGTGATGAGAGTAACCTTGTTAGTGGCAACAGTGAGTAGTGTTCACTACGAGCTAGCCATAAAGGTTGTGTATCACATGTATGGATACCAGATAACCGAATAGCATTCATAAATATTAATTTTTTAGTGAGAACGTATTAGTTCCTTTGGTTGAGGACTTAGGTTAGGTGTACCTTGATTATGATGTGATATTGAGGAATAGAATCTCATGTTGCATCCGTGGTGGGGACCTTGGTATTTATAGGCAATACCCGAGGTCTGTATCCTACTAAGATCTATATAGTCATGTTAACTCATGGGTTGGCACATAGTATGATATTCACATAGTGAGACAATTTAGTCGACATAGTTGAATATTCATGGAGGATTGGGTGAGGTGGGCCTTCAGGTTTATAGGTTGTGAGCGACGTCCTGTATTGTACCACGACCCATAGTAGCATTAATTATTGTTTCTACGTGACGTATAGTCACATCCATTTGAAATAATGGTAAGATTAGTATCTAATTGGTAAAAATCATTTTAGCCATCGAGGTAATGGCTTGGTGTGAGGTAATCCTAGTGTGTGAGTAGTTCATAGGCATGTTGAGTTGCCTATAGGAAAAATTGGGTGTGGCATCTGTGACACCCTGCCTAATTAAATACCGGGCGATCACTCCTTTATTAAATTAAAATCAAGGTGAACAGTTGGTTCATTCTTAGCATCACTGTCGTAAAAATAACTTTTCCAAATTTAACACCCTATTTAATTTAGCTAAGTGTCAAAAAAAAAATTTAAACATTACTTTCCAATTTTATTTATTTATTTTATTAAACAATCAATCCAATAATTTAACATTTAACAACCCAATCCCAGCATTTAAAACTTAAAGTAAAACATACATGCTGAATAAATCCCAAAGTAACAGTACTAGAAATAACTGAAATACAAATGTCCCAATAAAACATATAAATAGTGGAAAGGGCGACACATGCCCAATAAGGAGAATGATAGAAGTGGAATCAAGTAAATGAAATCGTCTAAGCAAGTGGCCTGCAACTCCCACCTAAGCTGCAACACGTTCCTTCCAAGGGATCCTAAACAAGACGCCCCTGTGGCTGGGCACCTGTAATATAAACATATATATACAAGAGAGAAAGAGGAATAGAAACGGGTCAGAGCCCGATAGTGTATATGATTTAAAAATTCGTTTAGCAAGTATTTAAATTGATACAGTCCAATGCAACAACATATTAGTGCGACACTCTCTTGAGAAATTCTCGCCTCTCTTCTAATATGCACTCCTATCGCACTAACCTTCCAAATGGTTTATCTCATCATATAGCACACTATCCTTCCCCAAGGATTTAACTTATCTTAGGTGACTCTCAAAATTTAAGATTTAACAACATCATGGTTTAAAAAGGATAATTTCATTTAGTACAAAACGCTCATTTTAACTTTATTGATTCATAAAGTTTTTTCAATATCATATTATACTTTTCAAAACAAGTATTTCCAATTTGAGTCATTATACATGTCTTACTTACCATAACACAGTAGGTAGTTTCCCATATTTCAGAAGTTCATATATATATTAAATACTCGTATAATATATATATTCTAATAGCACCCCACATAAAATTTTATGGTGCGGGCATACTCTGCTATCCAATCCCCGTATCAATTGTACTAAAGGGAATACAAGTTCGGAATCACTCTCGAACTGTATAAATACATACACAAACAATATTGAGGTGAAGCATAGTTTCCAAGTCCAAGAGGTCAGTACATACCCTCACGTCTCTTAGGACCGTGACTACCGATTCGATAGCCTGTACCTAGGATTTCTATCTTCTAGGGTACGAGACAATATCCCTCATAAGGCACACGAGATAAGATCGTCCCAGCGCAGAAACCTCAGGGATAGAAAGTAGCGCGGGCATGATTTTCACAAGTATATAATATATGCATACACAATCATATAAATATACCACTTTTATTATATCAATTTAGGTGTAATACCCCGTATTTTTATGCTATATTAATTTGGGGATTTCTTAAATTTAATGTGAGTTAATTATTTAATAAAAATCCAAAAATTAATTATGTTATAATTATTAATGTGACGAGAGTTAGATATTATGGGAAATTTGTTGAATATTACTAATGAGCAAAGTAATATGTAATATTGGTTATATTTAATGTCACGAGTGAATAAAATGACAATTTTGGAAATTTGAGTCGGGATGCGCCCGTGTCGCGGCGGGACTAAATATTGATAAATAAAAGTGAATATTTTATAAGTTGTTCGTATGGTAGTTTTGAGTGCGCCAACGTGTTCGAAAGGGTCGAGATAGTCAAAAAGGTGTACCCGGGGGTTTAGTTTGGGTCTCGGGGCGTGTTTAGGCCTAATTAGTACCCCGGGAGGGCGTTTTGGACATTTCGCAATTATGGGTAATTAAACCCACGAAATTTTAAGGGTTATATCAGATGTATAAGGTTACCTTCTAGAGTTAGAACAACCAAAGACAAGTGACGGCCATAGGAGAGGTAAGGAGAGAGCTCTCAAGGCAATCCAAGGCCCAAAATCCATCTGTTTGCACCGCCACCACCACCAACGCGTAGATCGCGCGACGGGGAACACAACCACACCAAAATCATCTGCAAATCAGAACACCAAAAATCCCAGGCAAGTTTTTATCTTTCTTATTTCGTTGGTGCATCTTTCATATTAGTTTAGGAGTAATTAGAATGAGTTTTTTATGGAAGAAAACCAAAGATTTGAGATAGGAATCGCATGTAGTTATGGTTTAAATGATAATCCTGGAAACCCTTGCCATGTAGAGGAATTACCCACAAAATTATGATGTTTATAAGAAGAAATTTCTGGAAATACTTGTTAGAACCATGTTTAAGAGAATTCTAGGGTTCTTGATAATTATATAAATTTTTGGGCTATTAATCCATGTTTAATGATAGAAATCCACATGCTTTACGTTGGAAATACCTAGTATGATGATATAATGTTCGTAGTATGAATCTTTGGACGTTTGGGAATGTAAAACTTGAATTTGGATGAAGATAGGTGTTAGAACCCGTAACTGCAAAACTGCAGAAATCGAAATACCTGTTTGATCGATCGATCGAGCCCAGAGCTTCGATCGATCGAAGGTTCGCTCGATCGAGCCCCAGACCTCGATCGATCGACCCCTCCTGGCAGACTCCTATTTCCCTTTTTAAATTAGTTAAATTCAATTTAATGTTAAATAATTCTTGGACATCCTTAATATAGTGTTTTGGGAGATAGGAAAGACCAGTAGGACATATGAATAATTTTGGGACTTTTAATACGAGACGAGAATTGTATTTTTGGGATAATTACTTAAGGGTCGATGAATTTATGTATTAGAGGGAGAGATGCATAAGAGAGTTACGTTGGAACACAAAAAGGACACCTACTGAATTTTATACTTGGGAGGATAGAGTCCATAAGAGTTACGTAATAAGTTGGAAGAATCCTTCGAATTAAGGTTAGAGACGAACCCTTATACGCGATACTAATAATGTGAAAATAAGGATAAATGTCGTAACTATGGAATTTGAGATATACCTAATATTGATATGGTAATATTAGTATAGTTATATGATTGTGTATGTATATACTATCTATGTTTGAAAATCATACCCACGCTACTTGCTATCCCCGAGGTTTCCGCGCTGGGGCGATCTTATCCTGTGTGCCTTATGGGGGGATATTGATTCGTACCCTAGGAGGTAGATATCCTTGGTACAGGCTATCGAATGGATAGTTCAGACGGTCCTAGGAGACACATGTATGTGCCATCCTCTTAGAGACTTGGAATCTATGCTTCGCCTCAACATTGTTTGTGTATGTGTTAATACAAATCGAGAGTGATTCCGAATTTGTATTCCCCTTAATACGAGTGATATGGGGTTCGGATAGTAGAATATTCCGGCAGCATAGTTTCTATTTGGGGTGCTGTTATAATATATATATTATACGAGTAGTTAATATATATATATATAATTTTGAAATTTGGAACTGCCTACTGTGATTTGGTAAGTAGGACATGGTTGATGACTCAAATTATAAATACTTGTTTTGAGAAAGTATAATACGACACTGGAAAACTTTATTGATTAATGAATTTAAAATGAGAACTTTGGTTACAAATTTAAATCTTACGTTTTAAATACTTGTGTTGTTCAGTTGTAAATCTTACGAATAACCTAAGATAAGATGAATCGTTGGGGGAGATTAGTGCAATATATGATAGACAATCCGTTGGGAAGGTTAGTACGATAGGCGTGCACACTAGAAGAGAGGTGAGAATTTCTCAAGAGGGAGTTTCACTAATATGTTGTTTCATTGTCCTGTAATCAATTTAAATACTTGCTAAACGAATTTTTAAATCATATACACTATCGGGCTCTAACCCGTTTCTATTTCTCTTTCTCTCTTGTGTATATATGTATGTATTACAGGTGCCCATCCACAGGGGCATCTTTCATAGGATCCTTTGGATGGAACGCGATGTAGCTTTTGTGGGAGTTGCAGGCCATTGTTTAGACGACCTCGTTGTTGACTCTACTTCTAGTTCAGCTTTATCTAGTGGGGCATGTGTCGCCCTTCTTCCATTATTTAGTTGATATTGTCAGAGATTGTAATTCTTTTAATATCAGTATCTTTATTTCGAGATTGTTACTGTCAGGATGTTATCCTTAGTATTCTAATGTTGGGATTTATTATTGTTGGATAAACTCTTGAATGTTCATTTTATTCTTCTACTTATTGTGTGACTCTTTAGATGTTAATGGTTTAAGGTTTTATAACCGGATTTAATAAAACGAGAATACGGGTTAAAAAAATGGTTTTGACACTTAGCTTAATTAATTAGGGTGTTTAAATTGGAAATTTATTTTCACGACAGTGATGCTAAGAATGATCAAATTGTTCACCTTGATTTTAATTTAATAAAGGAGTGATCGCCCTGTATTTAATTAGGCAGGGTGTCACAGGTGGTATCAGAGCATCTGGTTTTAGTGTCCTTTAGGATCTGTGCGGCTTGTTATGCTTTCAGCGCTGTTTTCTTTGATATAGAGCCCTAAATACTAGGAATGTTATGTTCATCTCTATACATTGGGAATTCGTGCTTCTGCAATTTGTTTATTTGAATGATGAACTCATCCAAATTTACTTAAATTTTCAGATGGATCGTCGGGAAGAACTAGCTAAAACGGTTATGGGAGGCAACGAGCAAGATCGACTCACACCACATGTATCCCCAGAGAGAATATCAACCGCCGAGTTAGCAGGTATCGTGGCACAAGCAGTTACCACTGCAGTTTTACAATATCAAGAACGCAGCATACAACTTAAAGGAGTCAAAAGACCTAGAGAGGTTAACCAAATGCGTGTGACTAAAGTTGACAAATGTACGAAGACACCGAAATTGCGACAACAAACTACCCAAGACCGAGTCAGTTCTAGTCAACAACGTGGTAAAATGAAGCAGTTCGAAAGAGAAATAAAGTCACAAGTTAGCAAGGCCGACACCGACAGCAGCAGGGTCAGAGGGGGAGTAACTTCAGAGGCCGATGTTTTGTGTGTGGCAGGCATGGACATAAACGCCAGGATTGCCCAGAGGGTTTTAGGGCCCCACAGCAGCAGGGTGCCCGTAATGAGCCACAGGGGCCACTTTTTCCAATCGCTCTCCCAGCACCAGCTCAGGTGCCAGCCCTACCAACCTTTCCAGTAGCTCCAGTGCAGCAGGGGTAG
This sequence comes from Sambucus nigra, assembly GCA_949130495.1. NCBI lineage: Eukaryota > Viridiplantae > Streptophyta > Magnoliopsida > Dipsacales > Adoxaceae > Sambucus > Sambucus nigra. The sequence goes on from OX422209.1 coordinate 281,606,644, forward strand.
TTACAGTACAGACATATCTATAATGTCCACCAGGCAGCAGCCCCACAGACACCACCCGCGATTTGGGGTATGTTTCCTATCCATGGAACTTTGGGTCGAGGTTTGTTTGTTACTAGGGTGACGCATTATTTTATAGCTACATATTATGCGAAGACCATAGGGTTATTAACCACAGTAGAGAACACTGTAATGTATGTAGACTCACCACTAGGTAATGGTTCACTTTTCTTTATACGACGGGGAGTGGCGGTAGAAATTGGTAGCTTGGTATTACCTGCAGACATGTTAGTCTTAGATATGCATGAGCATGATGTTATTATCGGTATGGATTGGCTCGCAGCTTATAGAGCCATGATTGATTGCTTCGGTGGGAGCATTATTTTTGCCATTCCGGGGCAAGAGATGTTTGTAGTGGCAATGCCTCGCCCAGAGGGAGGTTCGACCACTCATTTGTATTATATAGAGGAGGATGCCTCTAAGGAGGTTGTGATTCCTTTAGACTCGATCCCAATCGTTCGTGAGTATTCCGATGTATTCCAGGAGATACCAAGCCTACCCCCCAGTCGAGAGATAGACTTTGTCATAGATTTATTGCCAGATACGAGACCTATAGCACGCGTTCCATACCGTATGGCTCCGACAGAGATGCGAGAGTTACGAGATCAGATGGAGCAGTTGTTAGGTCAGGGATTCATTCGCAGGAGTACCTCACCTTGGGACGCTCGAGTTCTGTTTGTGAAAAAGAGAGATGGTTCACTGAGGTTATGTGTGGACAACTGGGAGTTAAACAAGGTCACGATACGGAATAAGTATATGTTTCCTCGAATTGATGATCTGTTCGACCAGCTGAGGGGAACAACTTTCTTTTCGAAGATAGCTCTGAGGTCGGGTTACCATCAGCTACGTATTAAATATCAGGATGCTTCAAAGACTACCTTCTTGACGAGATATGGGTCTTACGAGTTCAGAGTGATGCCATTTGGTCTCACAAATGCTCCAGCCGTATTCATGGACTTAATGAACCGAGTATTCAGAGAGTTCTTGGATCAGTTTGTCATCGTCTTCATAGATGACATTTTGATATATTCACACTCCGAGGAGGAGCATGCCGAACACTTGAGGTAGGTTCTTCAGACTTTACGAGAGCATCAGTTATATGCTAAGTACGAGAAGTGTGGATTCTGGTTGCGAGAAGTATAGTTCTTGGGGCATGTTGATTCTGAGCAGGGGATAGCAGTTGACCCGAGTAAAGTGTCAACGATGAGGGAGTGGGGACACCCACGACACCGATGGAAGTGCGTAGTTTCTTAGGGTTAGCCGGTTAATACAGGAGATTCATTCGGGGATTCTCAAAAATAGCGGGTCCATTGACAAATCTGACTCGCGAGGGGGTACCATATGTTTGGGATGACGCTTGTCAGTTGGCTTTTGACGAGCTGAAAGACAAGCTTACTTCAGCACCAGTCCCTACTTTATCGAAGCCGGGTGTGGAGTACCTAGTTTACACCGATGCCTCTTTACAGGGACTTGGGGGAGTACTTCAGCAGGAAGAGAAGGCTATAGCTTTTGCCTCCCGCAAGCTTAAGCCGCATGAGAAGAATTACCCCACCCATGACCTGGAGTTAGCAGCGGTCATTTTTGCACTGCGGATATGGAGACACTAATTATGGGGGAAGAAGTTCCGTTTGTTCACAGACCACAAGTCATTGCAGTACCTGTTCACTCAGCGAGAGTTGAATATGCGTTAGCGCAGATGGTTAGAGTTTGTGAAGGACTATCAGTTCGACATACAGTATCATCAAGGGAAGGCCAACGTAGTTGCTGATGCGTTGAGTCGTAGATCGATAAATGAGGTAACGGACGTCTGGAAAGAGAAGTGGAAGGAGTTGGGTCACCAGGACGCAGTAGCCCGTTCCTTCATATCTGTTATAACAGTCACACCCGAGATTGTTATGAGGGTGATAAAGGAAAAGACCACAGACCCATTTTTCCAGGAGAAGATTGTAAGACTTTTAGCTGAAGGTGCTGAGTCCTATTCTGTTAATTCTGATGGGGTTTTGAGGTTTAATGGGAGGTTAGTGGCTCCAGAAGGGGCAGAATTGCGTCATGCAGTGATGACCCAATCTCACGGGTCCCGATTTGCTGTACATCCTGGAGGAGATAAGATGTACCAGGATATGAGGAGGCAATACTGGTGGAGTGGGATGAAGAAAGACATTGCTGAGTTCATGTCCAAGTGTTCTACCAACCAGCTGGTGAAGGTGGACCATCAGAAACCGTTAGGATTGCTTCAGCCATTGGAAGTACCCGCGTGGAAGTGGGAGAGTATTTCCATGGATTTTATTACAGGGTTGCCTACATCACAGCGGGGCCACGACTCTATCTGGGTAATTGTAGATCATTCATTTTCTATCGGTGCGGACAGATTATACCACAGGTCAGTATGCTCAGTTGTTCATTTCTGAGATTGTCAGATTACATGGGGTGCACCTAAAAATTGTGTCAGATAGAGACAAAATTTTTGTGTCACGTTTCTGGGAAAACTTTCAGGAGGCTATGGGTACTGAGTTGAGGTTGAGTTCATCTTATCACCCACAGACAGATGGACAGACAGAGCTTACAAATCAGATGTTAGAGGATATGCTACGCATGTGTGTTCTTGATTTTGGAGGAGGTTGGGAGCCACACCTTTCACTGGTAGAGTTTGCTTATAATAACTTTTATCAGTTCATGATTGGCATGGCTCCATTTGAGGCTTTGTATGGCAGGCCTTGTCGTTCCCAAACTTGTTGGCTCGAGGTGGGGGATAACAAGTTGCTAGGACCAGAGGTGATTCAGGAAACCTCCGCGAGGATTGAGATGATCAGGAGTCGCATTCGAGTGGCCCAGGACAGGCAGAAGAGCTACGCCGATGCGAAACGGTTCTTCCGGGAGTTTAATGTGGGGGACCAAGTGTTACTGCGTGTATCTCCTATGAAGGAGTGATGAGGTTAGGGAAGAAAGGGAAATTGGCCCCGAGGTATGTGGGACCATTTCCGATTATCGAGAGGATTGGGCCGATAGCATACAGATTGGGACTACCAGAGCATTTACATCGCATTCACGATGTATTCCACATCTCGTCGTTGAGACGGTATCTTCGGGATGATATGGCCCATACTCACATCGTGATAGATGAGATAGACTTGCAGCCGGACAGCTCTTACGAGGAGAGACCGGTGGCTATCCTGACTATAGTGAGAGGAGATTGAGGTCGAAGATAGTTCCACTTGTACGGGTCCAGTGGGAGCATCATAACGTGGAGGAATCCACTTGGGAGCGCGAGGTCGATATGCGCGAGAGATATCCAGATTTGTTCTAACCAGGTATGCCTTGTTTTCCGAATTTCGAGACGAAATTCCGTTATTAGGGGGGAAGTATGGAATACCCCGTATTTTTATGCTATATTAATTTGGGGATTTATTAAATTTAATGTGAGTTAATTATTTAATAAAAACCTGAAAATTAATTATGTTATAATTATTAACGTGACGAGAGTTAGTAATTATGGGAAATTTGTTGAATATTACTAATGAGCAAAGTAATATGTAATATTGGTTATATTGAATGTCACGAGTGAATAAAATGACAATTTTGGAAATTTGAGTCGGGACGCGCCCGTGTCGCATCGGGACTAAATATTGATAAATAAAAGTGAATTTTTATAAGTTGTTCGTATGGTCGTTTTGAGTGCACCAACGCCTCCGGAAGGGTCAAGATAGTCAGAAAACTGTACCCGGGGGTTTAGTTTGGGTCTCGGGGCATTTTTAGGCCTAATTAGTACCCCGGGAGGGCGTTTTGGACATTTCGTAATTATGGGTAATTAAACCAACGAAATTTTAAGGGTTATATCAGATGTCTACGGTTTCCTTCTAGGGTTAGAACAACCAAGGATAAGTGACGGCCATAGGAGAGGAAAGGAGAGAGCTCTCAAGGAAATCCAAGGCCCAAAATCCATCCGTTTGCACCGCCACCACCACCAACGCATAGATCGCGCGACGGGGAACGCAACCACACCAAAATCATCTGCAAATCAGAACACCAAAAATCCCAGGCAAGTGTTTATCTTGCTTATTTCGTTGGTGCATCTTTCATATTAGTTTAGGAGTAATTAGAATGAGTTTTTTTATGGAAGAAAACCAAAGATTTGAGATAGGAATCGCATGTAGTTATGGTTTAAATGATAATCCTGGAAACCCTTGATATGTAGAGGAATTACCCACAAAATTATGATGTTTTTAAGAAGAAATTTCTGGAAATACTTGTTAGAACCATGTTTAAGATAATTCTAGGGTTCTTGATAATTATATAAATTTTTGGGCTATTAATCCATGTTTAATGATAGAAATCCACATTCTTTACGTTGGAAATACCTAGTATGATGATATAATGTTCGTAGTATGAATCTTTCGACGTTTGGTTATGTAAAACTTGAATTTGGATGAAGATAAATGTCAGAACCCATAACTGCAAAACTGCAGAAATCGAACTACCTATTTGATCGATCAATCGAGCCCAGAGCTTCGATCGATCGAAGGTTCACTCGATCGAGCCCCAGACCTCGATCTATCGACCCCTCCTGGCAGACTCCTATTTCCCTTTTTAAATTAGTTAAATTCAATTTAATATGAAATAATTCTTGGACATACTTAATATAGTGTTTTGGGAGATAGGAAAGACCAGTAGGACATGTGAATAATTTTGGGACTTTTAATACGAGACGAGAATTGTATTTTTGGGATAATTACTTAAGGGTCGATGAATTTATGTATTAGAGGGAGAGATGCATAAGAGAGTTACATTGGAACGCAAAAAGTACACCTACTAAATTTTATACTTGGGAGGATAGAGTCCATGAGAGTTACATAATAAGTTGGAAGAATCCTTCGAATTAAGGTTAGAGACGAACCCTTATACGCGATACTAATAATGTGAAAATAAGGATAAATGTCGTAACTATGGAATTTGAGATATACCTAATATTGATATGGTAATATTAGTATTGTTATATGATTGTGTATGCATATACTATCTATGTGTGAAAATCATACCCACGCTACTTGCTATCCCCGAGGTTTCCGCGCTGGGGCGATCTTATACTGTGTGCCTTAAGGGGGATATTGATTTGTACCCTAGGAGGTAGATATCCTTGGTACAGGCTATCGAATGGATAGTTCAGACAGTCCTAGGAGACGCAGGTATGTGCCATCCTCTTAGAGACTTGGAATCTATGCTTCGCCTCAACATTGTTTGTGTATGTGTTAATACAATTCGAGAGTGATTCCGAATTTGTATTCCCTTTAATACGAGTGATACGGGGTTTGGATTGTAGAGTATTCCGGCACCATAGTTTCTATTTGGGGTGCTGTTAAAATATATATATATTATACGAGTAGTTAATATATATATATGAAATTTTAAAATTTGGAACTGCCTACTGTGATTTGGTAAGTAGGACATGGTTGATGACTCAAATTATAAATACTTGTTTTGAGAAAGTATAATACGACACTGGAAAACTTTATTGATTAATAAAGTTAAAATGAGAACTTTGGTTACAAATTGAAATCTTACATTTCAAATACTTGTGTTCTTCAGTTGTAAATCTTACGAATAACCTAAGATAAGATGAATCGTTGGGGGAGATTAGTGCAATATATGATAGATAATCCGTTGGGAAGGTTAGTACGATAGGCGTGCACACTAAAAGAGAGGAGAGAATTTCTCAAGAGAGAGTCGCACTAATATGTTGTTACATTGGCCTATAATCAATTTAAATACTTTCTAAACGAATTTTTAAATCATATACACTATCGGGTTCTGCCCCGTTTCTATTTCTCTTTCTCTCTTGTGTATATATGTACGTATTACAGGTGCCCAGCCACAGGGGCGTCTTGCATAGGATCCTTTGGATGGAACGCGCTGTAGCTTTTGTGGGAGTTGCAGGCCATTGTTAAGACGACCTCATTGTTGACTCTACTTCTAGTTCAGCTTTATCCAGTGGGGCATGTGTCGCCCTTCTTTCATTATTTAGTTTATATTGTTAGAGATTGTAATTATTTTAATATCAGTATCTTTATTTCGGGATTGTTACTGTCAGGATGTTTTCCTTAGTATTCTAATGTTGGGATTTATTATTGATGGATAAACTCTTGAATGTTCATTTTATTCTTCTACTTATTGTGTGACTCTTTAGATGTTAATGGTTTAAGGTTTTATAACTGGTTTTAATAAAATGAGAATAAAGGTTAAAAAAATGGTTTTGACACTTAGCTTAATTAATTAGGGTGTTTAAATTGGAAATTTATTTTCACGACAGTGATGCTAAGAATGATCCAACTGTTCACCTTGATTTTAATTTAATAAAGGTATGATCGCCCGGTATTTAATTAGGCAGGGTGTCACATTAGGTTTATCCAATAACCCACATTCACAACATTTATCCTTATTTTCCCATTATTATTTATCAAGTATAATGGTTCATTTCTAACTTTAATTCGAAGGATTTTTCCAACTTACTACGTAACCCTCATGGACTCTATTCTTCCAAATGTACAATTCAATAGATATTCATTTATGTTCCAACGTAACTCTCTCTTACGTGTCTCTCCCCTTTAATATATACTTACATTATCCCTTATGCAAAATATCCCAAAAATATAGATTTCGCCTTACATTAAAGGATTTTGAATTTTATTTTCAAAGATGAGAATTTTAAACGGTTTCGAAATCGGAATTAAAATGGAGTTTTAATTGAATTTTTATTATCTCTAAGAGTCCTCAAAACATAAAACTGTCTAGCAAAAAAACTATTAAAAAATATTGAACGGTCCGATCGAGCTGAATTTTTTTCTGTATCTTCCTCTCGTCTTCAGCTAATTCTCTGTAAAATTTCATCCAATTCCAACGGTCCGATCGTCCGAAATAAATTTTTTTTATTAGTGTTTGTATCTGATTAGAACTCTTTACTTAATCAAACTCTTAATCCTTTACATGACAAAGGGTTTCCAGAATATCATATAAATCATCACTACATGAAAATTTCCCATCTCAAATTGGGTTTTTCTTCCATAAATCTCATCCTAATAACTCCTAAACTAATATAGATGATGCATCAACGAAATAAGCAAGATAAACACTTGCCTAGGATTTTCAGAAATCTGGTTTGGTGTTGAATTTGGTGTGGTTGCGTTCCCCGTCTCGCGATCTACGCGTTGGCGGTGGCGGCGGTGCAAACGGGTGAGCTTTGAGCCTTGGAATGCCTTGAGAGCTCTCTCCTCTCCAATGGTCGTTCTAGTGTTTTGAGTTATCTAACCCTAGGAGATAACCTAAACATCTGATATAACCCCTTTAATTTTCGTGGGTTTAATTACCCAAAAATGCAAAATGACTAAAATGCCCTCCCGGGGTACTAATTAGGCCTAAAAACGCCCCGAGACCCAAATCAAAATCCTGGGTATACTTTTCTGACTATCTCGACCCTTACGGACGCGTTGGTGCACTCAAAACGACCATACGAACAACTTATAAAATATTTACTTTTATTTATCAATATTTAGTCCCGACGCGACACGGGCGCGTCCCGACTCAAATTTCTAAAATTGTCATTTTATTCACTCGTGACATTTAATATGGCCCCTATTATATATTAATTTGCTCATTAGTAATATTCAACAAATTTTCCCATAATTATTAACTCTCATCACGTTAATAATTATAACATAATTAATTTCCGGATTTTTATTAAATAATTAATTCACATTAAATTTAATAAATCCTCAAATTAATATAGGATAAAAATACGGGGTATTACATACTTCCCCCCTAATAACGGAATTTCATCCCGAAATTCAAAAAATAAGGCATACCTGGTAAGAACAAATCTTGATATCTCTCGCGCATATCGACCTCACGCTCCCAAGTGGATTCCTCCACGTTATGATGCCACTGGACCCGTACAAGTGGAACTATCTTCGACCTCAATCTCCTCTCACTATAGTCTAGGATAGCCACCAGTCTCTCCTCGTAAGAGTTGTCAGGCTGTAAGTCTATCTCATCTATCGCGATCTGAGTATGGGCCATATCATCCCGAAGATACCGTCTCAACGACGAGATGTGGAATGCATCGTGAATGTGATGTAAATGCTCTGGTAGTCCCAATCTGTATGCTACCGGCCCAATCCTCTCGATAATGGGAAATGGTCCTACATACCTCGGGGCCAATTTCCCTTTCTTCCCGAACCTCATCACTCCTTTCATAGGAGATACACGCAGTAACACTTGGTCCCCCACATTCAACTCCCGAAAGAACCGTTTCGCATCGGCGTAGATATTCTGTCTGTCCTGGGCTACTCGAATGCGACTCCTAATCATCTCATTCCTCGCGGAGGTTTCCTGATTTACCTCTGGTCCTAGCAACTTGTTATCCCCCACCTCGAGCCAACAAGTTGGAGAACGACAAGGCCGGCTATATAAAGCCTCAAATGGAGCCATACCAATCGTAAACTGATAAGAGTTATTATAAGCAAACTCTACCAGTGGAAGATGTGGTTCCCAACCTCCTCCAAAATCAAGAACACACATGCGTAGCATATCCTCTAACATCTGATTAGTACGCTCTGATTGTCCATCTGTCTGTGGGTGATAATCTGAACTCAGCCCCAACTCAGTACCCATAGCCTCCTGAAAGCTTTCCCAGAAACGTGATACGAAAATCTTGTCTCTATCTGACACAATAGTCAGGGGCACCCCATGTAATCTGACAATCTCAGAAATGAACAACTGAGCATACTGACCCATGGTATAATCTGTCCGCACCATAAGAAAATGAGCTACCTTGGTCAAACGGTCTACAATCACCCACATAGAGTCGTGGCCCCGTTGTGATGTAGGCAACCCTGTAATAAAATCCATGGAAATACTCTCCCACTTCCACGCGAGTACTTCCAATGGTTGAAGCAATCCTGACGGTTTCTGATGTTCCACCTTCACCAGCTGGCAGGTAGAACACTTGGACACGAACTCAGCAATGTCCTTCTTCATCCCACTCCACCAGTATTGCCTCCTTATATCCTAGTACATCTTATCTCCTTCAGGATGTACCACAAATCGGGACCCGTGAGATAGGGTCATCACTGCATGACGCAATTCTTCCTCGTCCGGAACCACTAACCTCCCATTAAACCTCAAACCCCCATCAGAACTAACAGAATAGGACTCAGCACCCTCGGCTAAAAGTCGTACAATCTGCTCCTGGCAAAACGGGTCTGTGGTTTGGGCCTGTATTACCCTCGTAACAATCTCGGGTGTGACTGTCATGACATATATGAAAGAACGGGCTACTGCGTCCTGGTGACCCAACTCCTTCCACTTCTCTTTCCAGACGTTCGCTACCTCATTTACCGGTCTTCGGCTCAACGCATCAGCAACTACGTTGGCTTTCCCCGGATAATACTGTATGTCGAACTGATAGTCCTTCACAAACTCTAACCATCTGCGCTGATGCATATTCAGCTCTCGCTGAGTGAACAGGTACTGCAGTGATTTGTGATCTGTGAACAAACGGAACTTCTCCCCCAATAAATAGTGTCTCCATATCCTCAATGCAAAGACGACCGCTGCTAACTCCAGGTCGTGGGTGGGGTAATTCTTCCCATGCGGCTTAATCTTGCGGGAGGCAAAAGGTATAGCCTTCTCTTCCTGCTGAAGTACTCCCCCAAGCCCCCCTAAAGATGCATCGGTGTAAACCAGGTACTCCACACCCGGCTTCGGTAAAGCAAGGACTGGTGCTGAAGTAAGCTTGTCTTTCAGCTCGTCAAAAGCCAATTGACAAGCTTCATCCCAATCATATGGTACCCCTTTGCGAGTCAGGTTCGTCAATAGACCCGCTATTTTGGAGAATCCCCAAATGAATCTCCTGTAGTATTCGGCTAACCCAAAGAAACTACGCACTTCCGTCGGTGTCATGGGATGTCCCCACTCCCTCACCGCTGACACTTTACTCGGGTCAACGGCTATCCCCTGTTCAGAAACAACATGCCCCAAGAACTGTACCTCTTGCAACCAAAATCCACACTTCTCGTACTTAGCATACAACTGATGCTCTCGTAAAGTCTGAAGATCCTTCCTCAAGTGCTCGGCATGCTCCTCCTCAGAGTGTAAATATATCAAAATGTCATCTATGAAGACGATGACAAACTGATCCAAGAACTCTCTGAATACTCGGTTCATCAAGTCCATGAATACAGCTGGAGCATTTGTGAGACCAAATGGCATCACTCTGAACTCGTAAGACCCATATCTCGTCAAGAAGGTATCCTTTGAAACATCCTGCTCTTTAATACATAGTTGATGGTACCCCGACCTCAGAGCTATCTTCGAAAAGAAAAATGCTCCCCTCAGGTGGTCGAACAGATCATCGATTCGAGGCAACGGATACTTATTCCGTATCGTGACCTTATTCAACTCCCGATAGTCCACACATAACCTCAGTGAACCATCTCTCTTCTTCACAAATAAGACTGGAGCGCCCCAAGGTGAGGTACTCCTGCGAATGAAGCCCTGACCTAACAGCTGCTCTATCTGATCTCATAACTCTCGCATCTCTGTCGGAGCCATACGGTATGGAGCGCGTTCTATAGGTCTCGTATCTGGCAATAAATCTATGACAAAGTCTATCTCTCGACTGGGGGATAGGCCTGGTATCTCCTGGAATACATCGGAATACTCACAAACGACTGGGATCGAGCCTAAAGGAATCACAACCTCCTTAGAGGCATCCTCCTCTATATAATACAAATGAGCGGTCGAACCTCCCTCTGGGCGAAGCATCGCCACTACAAACATCTCTTGCCCCGGAATGGCAAAAACAATGCTCCCACCAAAGCAATCAATCATGGCTCTATAAGCTGCGAGCCAATCCATACCGATAATAACATCATGCTCATGCATATCTAAGACTAACATGTCTGTAGGTAATACCAAACTACCAATCTCTACCCCCCACTCCCCGGCATATAAAGAAGATAAGTGACCCACACCCCAGTGGTGAGTCTACACACGTCACTGTGCTCTCTGCTGTGGCTAACAACCCTAAGGCCTTCGCAAAATGTGTAGCTATTAAACAATGTGTCGCCCCAGTATCAAACAAAACCCGACCCATAGTATCATGGATAGGAAACATACCCTCAATCGCGGGTGGTGCCTATGGAGTTGCTGCCTGGTGGACGTTATAGACACATTCGTACTGTAACTGCCCCTGCTGCACTGGAGCTGCTGGAATGGCTGGTAGGGCTGGCACCTGGGCTGGAGCTGGGAGGGCAGCTGGAAAAAGTGGTCTCTGTGGCTCATTACGGGCACCCTGCTGTTGTGGGGCCCTATTACCCTCTGGGAAATCCTGGTGCTTATGACCATGCTTGTCGCATACAAAACACCGGCCTCTGAAGTTACCTCCCCTTTGACCCTGCAGACCACGGCCCTGCTGGTCGTTACCTCCCCGCCAGTGGCCCTGTTGGCCCTGATTAGCACGCTGTTGGCCTTGTTGATTAGGCTGACCCTGCTGGCCCTGCCTATAACCCCCAAATCCCTTCCTAGAATCACCTGAACGGAATCGCTTAGCAAGGTCCCCCTTATGGGAACTCTTCTCGTGTTGACGAGTCTGTCCATGAGATGGTGCCCCACTAGCACTACTACCCCCGATCCTGCCCTGCTGGCTGGACTCTCCTGTTCTCATGCTTCCCTGCAGATGGAAGCAGTGATCCTAGCAATGTAGTAACGCAGCATTGAGTACATCAGTGAAAGTACTCAGAGATAAATTCCCAATAAGATGCTGACAGATCTTCCATGCTAACCCGTCCACAAATAACATTATCTTCTTACTATCAGTAGGTGCCTCATCTGGCACTATGGTGAGAAGTCTCGTGAACTCCTCTTCATACTCAGCAACGGTAGAGTTCTCCTGTTTCAAATTCAGTAATTTTTGCCTCATCTCAGTCTGCACGGCGGGTGAAAAGTACTTGCGGTCAAACTGCTCCCAGAACGACTGAATAGGGATCGTGTCCCTCTCCTCCAAGGTGGTAGTGGACTCCCACCACTGCAAAGCGGCCCCCACCAGCTTAAAGTATGCTAATAACAGCCTTTGCACATCAGTGCACTCATACATACGAAGATGCCGCTAAATGTCTTTCTTCCATTGGCTAACTGTGACGATATCTGAGCTACCAGAGAACTCAGGGGGATGCGCCTTCTGAAAAGTGTCCCTAACCCTCTCCCATGCAGATGGAAGCTATGCTGGTACTGGCGCCACTGCTTGAATCTGGGGTGGAGCCTGCTGAACCACCACTAGCGCGGTATTCACCGCCTGAGAAACAATGGCGGCTACTTCATTAGCATTCATAGTGCCTTGTGCCGGAGCTGCTGGTTGCTCGGCCTGGGCATGCCTATCCTTCGGTGCACGTCTCGGAGGCATCTGAAATGTGAAGAAGTTTATTAGTCTCCAGTCATTATCAAATCCCAAATGGCTGGAGACGTAAACGTAAAAGCAGGAATACAACAATCCTAAAAATATGGCTCTATAGTAAGAACGTTAAGCTGAAAGCAAAAATAAGCCGTACAGATCTTATGGACACTAGAACCTGATGCACTGATACCACCTGTGACACCTCGCCTAATTAAATACTGGGCGATCACTCCTGTATTAAATTAAAATCAAGGTGAACAGTTGGTTCATTCTTAGCATCACTGTCGTAAAAATAAGTTTTCCAAATTTAACACCCTATTTAATTTAGCTAAGTGTCAAAACAATTTTTTAAACATTACTTTCCAATTTTATTTATTTATTTTATTAAACAGTCAATCCAATAATTTAACATTTAACAACCCAATCCCATCATTTAAAACTTAAAGTAAAACATACATGCTGAATAAATCACAAAGTAACAGTACTAAAAATAACTGAAATACAAATGTCCCAATAAAACAGATAAATAGTGGAAAGGGCGACACATGCCCAATAAGGAGAATGATAGAAGTGGAATCAAGTAAATGAAATCGTCTAAGCAAGTGGCCTGCAACTCCCACCTAAGCTGCAACACGTTCCTTCCAAGGGATCCTAAACAAGACGCCCCTGTGGCTGGGCACCTGTAATATATACATATATATACAAGAGAGAAAGAGGAATAGAAACGGGTCAGAGCCCGATAGTGTATATGATTTAAAAATTCATTTAGCAAGTATTTAAATTGATACAGGCCAATGCAACAACATATTAGTGCGACACTCTCTTGAGAAATTATCGCCTCTCTTCTAATGTGCACTCCTATCGCACTAACCTTCCCAATGGTTTATCTCATCATATAGCACACTATCCTTCCCCAAGGATTTAACTTATCTTAGGTGACTCTCAAAATTTAAGATTTAACAACATCATGGTTTAAAAAGGATAATTTCATTTAGTACAAAACGCTCATTTTAACTTTATTGATTCATAAAGTTTTTTCAATATCATATTATACTTTTCAAAACAAGTATTTCCAATTTGAGTCATTATACATGTCTTACTTACCATAACACAGTAGGCAGTTTCCCATATTTCAGAAGTTTATATATATATTAAATACTCGTATAATATATATATTCTAACAGCACCCAACATAAAATTTTATGGTGCGGGCATACTTTGTTATCCAATCCCCGTATCAATCGTACTAAAGGGAATACAAGTTCGGAATCACTCTAGAACTGTATAAATACATACACAAACAATATTGAGGCGAAGCATAGTTTCCAAGTCCAAGAGGTCAGTACATACCCTCACGTCTCTTAGGACCGTGACTACCGATTCGATAACCTGTACCTAGGATTTCTATCTTCTAGGGTACGAGTCAATATCCCCCATAAGGCACACGAGAAAAGATCGTCCCAGAGCGGAAACCTCAGGGAGAGCAAGTAGCGCAGGCATGATTTTCACAAGTATATAATATATGCATACACAATCATATAAATATACCACTTTTATTATATCAATTTAGGTTTATCCAATAACCCACATTCACAACATTTATCCTTATTTTCCCATTATTATTTATCAAGTATAATGGTTCGTTTCAAACTTTAATTCGAAGGGTTTTTTCAACTTACTACGTAACCCTCATGAACTCTATTCTTCCAAATGTACAATTCAGTAGATATCCATTTATGTTCCAACGTAACTCTCTCTTACGTGTCTCTCCCCTTTAATATATACTTACATTATCCCTTATGCAAAATATCCCAAAAATATAAATTTCGCCTTACATTAAAGGATTTTGAATTTTATTTTCAAAGATGAGAATTTTAAACGGTTTTGAAATCGAAAATAAAATGGAGTTTTAATTGAATTTTTATTATCTATAAGATTCCTCAAAACATAAAACTGTCTAGCAAAAAAACTATTAAAAAATATTGAACGGTCCGATCGAGCTGAATTTTTTTCTGCTAAAATATAGTTATGTGCCTATGGAATGAATGGGTGAGTCGGACATCTTTAATGTTGATCCACAAACGAGATGCATTTGTCTAACGAATGAGACTTGAATGTCGTTCAAATAATCCCGCCGCCTAGAAATTTATGAACTTCCTATAAATCCATGTTTCATGTTCAGTTTTTCTAAGACTTTTGCCAAATTCATTTCTGCATATCTTTTGCGAAAGTTCTTCTTTGTCTAGCGTTCTAAAACACTTTTTAATTCAAAAAGCACATCTTGAAAATCGTTCTTGTGAATTCGTTTAAACCCTAAAAATATTTGTATACTTTTATACACTTTGTGGAGAAGGTATCCCCATGACTGACTTGTGATACCTAAGGAAACTTACTGCTGAAGACAAAGGTTTAGGCTGAAGAGGGAGGACTGCGGTCTTGTGTTTCTTGCGAGGATCATAGTTGTTCTTTAAAGATTTACAAAGATTAGTGCATTATACTTGTGGCGGGTATCAAGTAGTATTATAAGTCGATTATCTTGTAATATTTCTAAAGTGCTGAAAAAAATGTTTTACCTGAAAGTGATTTTTTCTTGAAACATTCCCTTTGTTGAATGCTTTGCTTGATCTATGTTTTCAATCACATAGTTGTATGTTCTGGGGATAAAGTACTAAAATTTGGTGTGGATTGACATCTAAATTTAATAAGTTAACACCGTTATATAATTTTGTACTCTCAAATTGGGATTTTTAACCATACTTGCCGAGTACATTTGTTTTTGCATTCTCATAGTGATATTAGTGCCTTCCACTCTCTCTAAATGGTGTCAGAGCATTCATACCGCCTTTTCAAAGTGGTATCAAAGCAGGTTGAACTAATTTTTCATGTTAGATACTTGTTTAGTGCTATTTGGGTGTTTTATTTTATCTCGGTGGATTCCCATAGCTTTGACGACTTAAATCATTTGAATTTGAAGCTTACTAAAAGAATTGAGATTCTTGAAAAAGAAAATTTTCATTTTAAAGTTGTTATGGATCTTTTGCAAATTGTTCAAAATCAAAGAGATTTCTTTCTTGAGAAACTTGTGGACATGGACCGTAATTTTAGAAAGTTATAATTGTCCAAGAAAAAAAGTGATGATAGAGTTCAGTGTTTAAAAAAATAATTAGAGGACTCTAAAAATTTTAGGGTTAATGTTTGTGCCATTGAGGATAGTGTTATGATTAATGATTTTAAGGCATGAGGGAAGACTCTTAGTGATAAGTTTGCTCACATTGAGGGGGGCGAGATAACCTTCTAGGAATGATTGAAAATATGAAGGGGGTCCCTAAAATTGGGAGAGTCAAATTCTTTGCTTGAGTCTAAAATTTTGAAGTTAAAAGATGATTTAAAAGACCAGGGTAGTTTTAGTAGTGATGGTACTGGCTCACTTGTTTCTAATTCTTCCAATGTCAAACCCAATACTATTGTTTGTTTTAGAGGGTCAACCATATCCAAGGACATTAGAAAAGGTCAACCCGTAGGTAACATTCTCGAGTTTACACATGTTCACATTGTGGTCGAAAGGGTCACCTTAGGTCATTTTGTTATGATCTTGGAAGAGGTCCTAGGAAGTTGAAGTCTAATGTTCCCATGGTTTTCAAAACTTGACTCATTAAGTAAACACCTATTTGGGTCAGGAAATTAGCTTTGGAGGAGCTAGATGTTAAACTTGTTAATTCTCACATTCTTGCACATGATTCTTCTCTTGCTATATCTTACAGATGATTACTTGCATGATTTTGTTTGTCATACTCTAGTTGTGCTCCATGATATATATTTGCTAGTATTATGACATATGCATCGTTTGTATTATATTTTTCTTTTATTGAGTCATATTTGAAAAATACAAAAAAAATTATTTGACAAAAAAATTTAAAAATGCAAAAAAGACTTTTAGTTTATGTGTATTTTAGTTTTACATGTTTAGTGTGGCATATTGGTGCGTTTGAATCCAATTCACTCTGTAATTTCTCTGTGTCTAGGACATTTGGTTATGACTTTAGATACTTTGATTGATCTTAACCATGTTTATGGAGTTATTTCGAACTTGATTTACTTTACGAATTTAAATTTGTATATGCCTCTACACACACATGCACGAGCTTATTGTATTTTGACTTCACTATGTATATTTGAGCTTGGTGAGATGTTCTCCCATTAATTCTAGCATCTACATATTTATGTGACTATGGGGGATTTGTGCATATAAGAACCATTGCCTGTGAGGATATTTATTTATTATTGAAAAATATGAGTACATAGGAAAGGGTTGGGAAAGACAGGTTGACTTTGCATGAAATCCACCGTTTAGAAAGAGCCCAAGAAAAAATGAAGGCAATTAAAAGAGAAAATATATGCCAAAAAGGGGCCAAACTAGTTTAGTCTGTTTGATCATTCAAAAGAAATCGCTTTAAAAGAAAAGGAAAAGAATAAGAAAATATGATCATGTTTATCTTTTGAGGGAGTTTAGTTGAAAATCAACAAGTTTGTTCAATGAATCCTAGTATGCTTTTTTTTGTCATGACGCTATTAATTTGTAAAATCGTCAATATTCTAGGCTTGTGTGCATTGGACTTGGCTTGTTCATTAAGTTCACTTAATTTGTCACTTGAGGCTAAAGCATAGTTTGATAAAGTTTTGTGGTCAATTAAAACCTCTTGAATATATTTGAGTGTTTGGGTTATAATTCATTTATTTTTAGTTCACACCCATTCACTCCATCCCACATGTTTAGACGTATCGATACTATGCTATTGTATTAAGCTTATGTGTTTGTCTCATATTTTGTGGTCGTTTATACTTATATATGTGTGACGTATTTTCTTTGGCGTATTTTTCCTATATTATATATGGTATTGTATGTTGTTTTCGTAAGTTTTACATTTTTTAAAAAAAATTAAAAAAATTTAAAAATAGTTGGTTGTGTTTGCCTTTGAGATGATCATTACACATGCTTGATTTATATCTTTTGTGATGATATCTTATCTTCTACGTGATGCTTTTATTTTATGATAATGTTTACTTCTTTTCCTATTTCGAATAAAAACAAGGGGCAACAAATTAAAAACTGAGATTTGATGAGTTTGATTTATGGGGAAGAATTTATTTATGAGTTTTACTTTGTTTCAAACTCGATGCATCACGAGGCATATGTATTTTTCTCATGTGTGTAGGTACTTAAAGAGAACATCTAGACACATCGGATGAAGAAAAAGTTTTCCAAAAGGGTAGAAGAAGAAGTTTGAAGACAAAGAGACTTATGCCATTCCGTTCTACGGTTAGGAAGGGTGTTAGAATTTTTGTCATAGAAGATTTTTTTTTAATTTGGTGTTCGGTTATGCTTGTTTGTTTTGTATTGGAATAGCCAAAGGGGGATATTTGTAAGAAAAAAATTTCTAATCTTGTTCATAGTATAGGCCTTTTATATTTTAAGCTAGCTTGGCGTATCCCACTAAAAATCGTCACGCACCATCACGACGAACTGAAATCGAGAATATCCAAGTTTAAAGGCTTTTCGACATCCCATAAAGGTATAAAACAATTTAGAGTTTAAATTAGTTTACAAAATTTATTTTGGGATGTTTATTTTTATCAAAAATGAACAGGGTTTTTATTTTCAACTGAATTATATTTTTTATTTTAAAACCTCGTCAAATGAGATGGACATCTCGTTCAAATGAGATTGTCATTTCGTTAGAAAGTCCGTTTAAAGTGTTTTCTAACATGATTCGATAGACGGTGTACTGTTTTAGGTCGTTTGAAGCCTGTTCAAATGATATTGCTTCTTCGTTCAAACGAGGTTTTATTTCGTTCAAACGACATGCATTTGTCATTCGAACGAGACTTGAATGTCATTCAAATGAGCCTGCCGCCTCGAAATTTATCAACGTCCTATAAATACTTGTTTCATATTCAATCTTTCTAAGACTTTTACTAAATTCGTTTCTCCATATCTTTTGCAAAAGTTATTCTTTGTTTAGTGTTCTAAAACATTTTTTAATTCTCAAAGTACATCTTGAAATCGTTCTTGTGAATTCAGTTTAACCTTGTAGAGTTTTGTATACTTTCATACACATTTGTGGAGAAAACATCTTCATGGATGATTTGTTATACTTGAGGGAACTCACTATTGAAGACAATAGTTGAGGCTAAAGAGGGAGGACTGCAGTCTTGTAATTCTTGCGAGGATCACAGTTGTTCTTTAGAGATTTACAAAGATGAGTGCATTATACATGTGGCGTGTATCAATTAGTATTGTAAGTCGAGTGTCTTATAATATTTCTAAAGTGCTAAAAAAGGTTTTACCCGAAAGGGTTTTTTTTCGAAAACGTCGTCTTTGTTGAATGCTTTGTTTGATTTATGTTTCGAATCGCATAATTGCATGTTCTTAGGCTAAAGGATTAAAATTTGGTGTGGATTGACATCAGAACATCATAATTTAACACTTTTAGATAATTTTTCACTCTCAAATTGGAATTTTTGACCATCCCTATCGAGTACGTTTGTTTCTACATTCTCATAGTAGTATCAGTGACTTCCACTCTCTCTAAGTGTTGTCAGAGCATTCGTATCGCTTTTTCAAAGTGGTATCAGAGCGGGTTGCACTAAGGTTTCGTGTTAGATCCTTGTTTAGTTCTTTTGGGGTGTTTTATTTTCTCTCGATGGATTCCCATAGCTTTGACGACATAAACCATTTGAATTAGAAGTTTGCTAAAAGAACTAAGATTATTGAAAAAGAAAATTCTCGTTTTAAAGTTGCTATCGATCTTTTACAAATTGTTCAAAATCAAAGAGATTTATTTTGTGAGAAACTTGTGGACATGGACCATGATTTTAGAAAATTAGAATTATCCAAGAAAGAGAGTGATGTTAGAGTCCGGTTTTTAGAAAAATAATTAGAGGACTCTAAAAATTATAGGGTTAATATTTGTGCCATTGAGGATAGTGTTTTGATTAATAATTCTAACGCACGTGAGGTAGAGCGAGATAACCTTCTAGGAATGATTGAACATATAAATAAGGAGTCCCAAATATTGGAAGAGTTGAATTCTTTGATTGGGTCTAAAATTTTGAAGTTAAAAGATGATTTAAAAGACCCAAGTAATTTTGAAGTCAAATTCTTGTAGTGGTATCAGTGCCTTCCACTCTCTCAAAGTGGTGTCAGAGCATTCGTACCGTCTTTTTAACAATGATAGTACATATTATAAATAGGGATATAATATATGAGCATGAAAATCGCCCTATTCTAGTAAAAAAGTCTCAACCTCAATCATTGGGCCCGGATGAGCTCTCCAAAGGAGATGACATCCTTTGAAAACCTCCATCAAATTTGGTGAAGTCTTGACTAAATACTCTACTTTCTCTCGAAATCTCTCAATTAATGTGCAGGAGCATGCAGAGTAACATGTGTGGGAGTTCGTGAGGAAACTCGTGTGCGAAAAAACTGGGGAACATACCTATAAGACACTTTCCCTAGCTTAAAACAAAGCTCTCTAAGGTGCCCTCTTTGTTAGCAATGGGAATAAAAATACACGGGCTTGGGTTCACCATTCTAAAATTGTCTAGGACTAGCTCTTCTAGGTGGGTTAGGTCGAGGTCTATAAGGATCTAACATAAACTCAAGAACCGGCTCGGATGCGTCGTGATAAATGGATGCACCGTCATAACCTACTCCTTGGCTCTCGATGTTACCTAAAGCGGGACCGAGGAGCATCTGTCCAGCCTTCTTAGATGTGTCCTCTAAAATGACCTTAACCTCCCGGGCACATTAGAGATCGCTCTCAAGTTTGGATACACGGGCTTCAAGTTTTTCACGAGTCTTGAATAAATATTGAAGATCTCCCGTAAGATTAGTCACGGTGTTGGTCAAATCGATCTTTTTCGGCCTAATACGATCAACTTCTCACTTAAAAAAAATCTTCACTTTCTCGAGTTGACTCTCCGACACCTCATACTCTCTCAAAATTTTCACTTCCTTCTCCAAATCTAACACCCTAAGAGAAAAATCTTTATTTAGTCCTTTCGTTTTCAAAGTCTCGGTGTAAAGATCACTAAAAGCCTTTTGGAGACCACCTTTTCCCTCACTCAAATTCTCATCCTCACACTCACTATCTCCCGAATGAATCCAAACATCATTAAGGATCTCACGTTTAGATATGTCCTCATCGGTGTGGGACAAACTAGAAGTGCTAACGTGACTAGCCATGAATGCAACACACGATTTATGAGGTGATTCTCCCCCTGAATCAACCGACTCGATGTCACTATCGCTAAGAGTGTCTTTATGTGCAACTTTCTTTTCCTTTCTCTTAAGCCTAGTGGGATGCTCATGTTCCTTGTTCCATGTACCCTCACATTCAAAATTCTAATATCTTCCTCTTTCTCTCCCCTGCTTGTGCCCTCATTTTTATTTTTATTTTTATTAAAAATACTTTCTTTGGAAATTTTAAGAAACTTTTTGAATTTTTTCGCAAAACGGGCTAAGTCATCAAAATCAAGTTCGACCTCAGAATCGGACTCACAAATTTTTTCTTTCTTTTTTTTCTTAGTTTGAGTCTTTAAATCAATCTGTACTTCCTTAGGTTTAATAATTTTAGGTAACATATCAATCTCATACGTTTGAAGATCCCCTATAAGTTCTCTTCTAACCTAAGAGTGTCTAGGATCCCTAACGAATTAAGTACGGTGATCTTAGGAATGAAGCGAGTAGGGAGCGAGCTCAAAATTTTACTACCAACTCTCGTCTTCGAAATTTTCTCACCCAAATTAAAACTCGAATTAACTATGTCCGACAAACGCGTATAAAACTCATCAAATGACTCGGACTCTAGCATGGTCATGGTCTCAAATTGGGTGGTCAAATTTTGTAAATTGGATGCCTTTACAGCGTTGGTACACTCGTGTGTGAGCTGGAGAGTATCCCAAGCTTCCTTAGACGTGGTGCACGTCATGATGCGATGGAACTCTTTAGAGGTGATGGCTCCCAAAATAGCACTAAGTCCACGAAAGTTAAAATTACTCCACTTAAATTCTTCCTATCTCCATGAAGAGACAGGTTGAGGGCCAACGACATTATCAACAGTGACAGTGGGAGGAGTCCACCCTCTTTCACAAACTAACCAAATTCATTCATTAATGGCTTTTATGGCATACCTCATCCTAGCCTTCCCGTAAGCATAATTGGAACCATAAAATATGGGCATTCGATCATACAAATTCGCCATTAAAATTCGGCTTTTCAAAGATCAACAATTTTTTAAAAAAATTGATATGAAGAAAAAATAATTTGTGCAAAAAAAGATCACACAATACTTTTGTGTAAATGGCTCTGATACTAATTTGAGAGTGCGCTTTCACGACCTTAGTGGAATGATTTATATATTCAAATGCCCACCAAATACAAATCTAAATTATTACGAAATTTTAATATTTGATTAATTTAGGTTTGCATGTGATAATATTTCCAAACACAGAAAATTAACTATGCATGCAAGTACAAATAAATATGAGGGAAAATCTCTAAAAAGGGCAAAACCTTTATTTCTGCACTTCAGAAACTTTACAAGACAATCGACTTATAATGCTACTTGATATGATCCACAAGTACAACGCGCAGTCTTCGTAAAATCTCTAAAGAATACTCCTCAATCTTGAGCAGTCCATAGGTGGCGGTCCACCCTCAGTGTCCACTGATTAGCTTTTAGCCTTCAATCTTCAGTCGTGATCCTTCAGGGTTCACTGGTCAACTATAGAGATGATCTCTCCATAATGAGTATGTCTCAACAAGGTTCAAAATCGATTCACAAAATATATTTGGGGATGTTTTTGCGAATCAAAAGTGTTTTGATAAACAAAAGGGGTGAAAACCTTTGCAACAGATGTGCAAAAATTGATTTGGCAAAAGTCCCATGAAATTTGGAAACGAAACAGATATTTATAGTTTGTGCACAAATTCAAGGCGACGGTTCGTTCAAACGAAAATAAGGCTCGTTCAAACGAGAAAGGCAGTTCGTTTGAATGAAAACGGAGTTTGTTCGAACAACAAGGCCATCTCGTTTGAACGACCTTCAAACGATACAAAACAGTATGCCCTCGTTAGATGCACGTTAGATGTAGATATCAAACGATGCTTCGAACGACTTTGACATCTCGTTCCAACGAGAATGCCTTCTTGTTTGAACGAGGTCAGTGAACTTTGAAAAAATTATAAACACAAAAATCTTCCTTGATTTTTAAACTTAAAAAATTCCGTTTCGATTTTAATAAAAAAATAAAACATCCCAAAATAAATTTCATGAATAATTGTAAACACAAGTAGAATTATACCTTTGTGGGATGCAAGGAAGTTTTCAATCTTGGAGTAGATTTGTCGTGACGGATTGTATTGGGATACGTCAAACTAGCCTAAGTGGCAAATAAAATAAATACTTAGTCTAAGCTAAACTATTTGCCCTTACAGTCCCCAACAATTGGAAATTAATCACAAATTACAATCGTTATATCAATGGCATGATACTTACCCTCATAATTTTTTTAATGTGCATGTGTGTTTCACCTCCGATGCGCATTTTCTTACTTCAAATAAAATTGTGTCAGAACATGTCATCCTACCATTTAATTGTATTGATTTTGTTTGACTAATACACCTTGGGTATTAATAGGTTCACAACCCCCCTTGCAAATATCATGTCTAACCTTGTCATTGAATACTCGTATCCCGTAGGATGGAAGGTAGAATTTAGTTAGGAGCTCGTTTTGTTCGAGGTTTGCAAAGGTAATTAGCATTTCTAGAATTTAGACTTCCCCTCATATAGACTTACAATGTTTTGTTGAAAATTTGCTGGGAACTTATAATTCCTGAAATTTAAAATTCTCACAAAATTGAAATTATCCTTTTCCCTCTAAAACGAGGGAATCCTATATTCTCGAGAATTCTAGCTTACTTATATGGTGAGATAAATACACCCTCTCACGTAAACTCTCTCCCACAGACACACACACATTCTATCATGCACGCTCTCTCTCTCTCACACACACACACCACACAAACATACACACACACACAAACACATTCACACCACACTCGCTCACACACACTCAAATCAAGTAGAAGGGTATTTAGTTAAATAGTATTTATTCCTAATATGGAGAAATAATTTTAGATGTTGCGAAAACAAAATTCATTTTAAAACTAAACCATGTGAAGGAAATCAAGATTTCAAGAACATAGAATTCCCGAAATCAAAAATTCTCATTCCCTTTCCAAATCTCGAACGAAACAAGCCCTAGAGGTTTCGTAGACACCCTTGGTTAAATCATGATAAAATGCGGTTTATTCATAATTCTTGTGTTGTTTATAATTTTACTTTGCCCCATTGATTCACTGCTTATGTTTAATTAGGATAAAACGAGTGCCAAGTTTTTTTAACAATCATTGTGTCACAAAGACGTAAGATTATTTTAATTTATCTAATTTAACTTTTAAAAATTGTCATTTTATGATACACATTCTTGTTTGACCCTTTGTAATCAACAGTCTTCTCCCCAAACAAGGTTGCAACGCCTCAAAAATAATTTTTATTTTCATACTCTTTTGAACGAAATTGAAACACATTTTTTATGGACAAAGCATTTTGTTATGGAAAAACACGCGGGTCATATATGCATTTCCGGGGTAAATACTTTTCCCGTCCACAAGATGAAAAACGTTACAATAGTCCCATGTTGCAGACCATTAACTTGTCAACTTCATATAATAAACATATTGGAACACACTAACATTTCTTAACAATCATAGTCAACATCAAGCAGTATTTACTTTTTCCTTCTTCCAATTTTCACGAACTGACTTTATTCACCAACTCAGCAGCAGCACGTGCAGCGGCTGATGCACGATCAGCATAGGCGATAGCAGCCCGAGCTCTCTCCAAGACATCGGACGAGCTTGATCTTGTTTCCTTTCCAATATCACTGAAAGGTCTCACATTACTATCCTTAATTGAGGGTTCAGTTCTATCGTGACCAGACACAGATGTGTTGCTGGCAGGCTCAAGAGGTCGAAGGCGCTCCACTACTTGTTTGGAAGTGAGGATAGGATGTGCCGTGTTAGAAGGAGGATATTCACGAGTGTCTAGATTTGATTGAGCTTGGGAGAGTGTAGTTCCAACGCTTATTTGCTTCGGCCCATTCTACAGAATGAATTATCAATATAAGAATAGAGTAAATTGCAAAAAACATTACATCGACTCTAGTCCCCAACTTATTTTTATTAAGTGCATCCCCTTACCATGAAATGGTGGCAAAAACACCCCTATTTCACATCAAAAACGTCGCTGTTAGGTACTTATATGCAATCAGGAGGTTCGTTTTTTGCGAAATATAGTAGTTGGGGACTTAATTGTAGTCAACCTAACAGTTAAAGAGTCTAGTTGCAATACTCAAAAGAATATTTGAAGCTGGGGAAATTCAAAATTGCTTTAGAAGATTGTCAGATAAAAGGTTTAATTACCAGAAGATCCTCAGGCTTTTTACTGAATTCAGCTTCGGTTTTAGAAGAATCCCACTCCACATTGTGCTCTTGTGCGATTTCCTTCAATAAATCAAGCCTTAATTTTGCTGAGGGAGCACTAACTGAAAGTTTCTCAATTATCTGGAAAAAAGATTCGGAAAAGCAAATCAGTAATTCCAATAAACAATAATCAGTGAAGAAAAAATGATAAATGCTCTGGAGCCAATTAACTGTACGGTTGACACTGGTATCAGGACGAAGCTCAGAGGCAGCCGCTATGAACTCCTTCCCATATTTTGCAGCAAATAAATTTCTGATGTGCAATAAATCTGGCAAATCTGAACATCTGGGAGCCGCAAATATCACGCTTGCGACAGCTTCCCGCAACTCAGAAGGGCAGTCCCTGGTTTATCAAAAGCAACTATCAAATAATTGGTTATAAACGGAATATTTGATTGACAAATTCATTACACAGGCTTCTTAAGATTTGTTACCTTGATGGCAAAAGGCCACAAAAATGCATTATTATTTTCTTCCCGGCCGTGACATCAACTTTCAGCATGCCCTTATTTCAAAAGTTTAATGCTGGAGTTTTGGGGTTTTTTAAATTTCAATATTGTAAGCTGCTGTTTCGTTTGAGTTTTTATATTCCAAGTTTAATTTTGGTTGGATTATAAGTTGGGCTGCAATCCAGCACATTATTAGCCTAGAATTTTTCTGTTACTGTAATTTGGGGGACTCCTTGAACTCATCCTTCCACTCGGATTACGCCATATCCACAACAGAGCATCAATTCTTCCTCATCACTGGAATAAAACTCGCCACAGAGGTTTGGCAAAGTCTTTGACGGTGGAGACTGAGCAGAACTTGTTGCTAATCACATTCCACCCCATCTGCTCGACTTTGACACCAGAAGTAATCGGATGACACCTAGTGATTTATCGCCGACAATCTTCGTAGTGTGCTGCCATAGTGAAACTACATCTATACCCTTGTGCCTCCTTGTACTAACAAAAAGCCTTATCGCCCACCTTGGGATGTCTCTGTAAATCGCTCCAAAGTTGAACCGGCTTACTTGGGTCATGTCTTCCTCCGAAGAAAAAATTCATATTACCACGTTCATACATAGACACACACTCACATACCCGAATATGTACCAGAAGACTCACATATCAAAAGGGAAAAATGCTCAGAGACCAATTGATGTGAAGCGCAGGTGAAAAATAACTCATACACACACAAGGCTTCAATCTCTAATTCTCATTAATTCAAAGTTGATTGCAATGGGAAAAGACACGTTCATTTATAGCCCAAGAAATGCAATCAAAAGAGATAGTTAAAGAAATAGGGATGATGAAAGGAATTGCTAAAAAGATGATACCATCCCTAACCAAACTAAAAACTTTCCTTAGCCTAACCTGCCTATCTCCTCGTGATAAATAATAAAGACCGAAGCTAAGATGAAATAAAACCCTAATAACAAAATAATCCTTCCCTGTCAAAATTTCAGAAATCTCCCAAGGGTCCCACATGACTGCCACCATTCCCATCACATACACTAATGTTTTCTACTATGGATCTCACTCCCATTGGAACAAAAGCAATATACTGATGTTCTCAAGGGATTTGAACCTAGAAAGTCACATATCCAAGTTATTTAGAGTAACAGTCCAGTCAGGACTAGCCATTAAATCTCGCAAGTCACAACCATTAATAGTCCATGCAATGAACACAAACCTCCTTTTGTTACTTCTTGACTCCTTTGTTTCCTTATATGGCAGTATGGTGTGAACATTATAAAGAATAAAAAAAGTAGAGTTTAGCTACCATCCTCAGAACTATTGAATGAGGATGATTGATCATGTTCATTTTCTGCCTTCGTCAAAGCCTATACTTCTCAAGAATGTCAACCCTTGATATTGTTATCTATAATTGCCCAATGAAGTTTACATTAACAATGCTTTGTTTATTTTTCAGTCCCATCTCTCACAACATATTGTGTTTCTACATTCTCATAAATTCCAAGTTACAACAAAAGAAACTTAAATAGAACCAAATATATAACAAATATAAACAGTCTATTTATTTATTTATTTATTTTCTCATTTCCTTGTTTATAGTTTGCATTATGAAAACATAACAAACTATATTGGACTCTCTTAACTCATCGGTATCAGTTGAATGCTCCACCTTTAACCTGGTATTAGAGAAGCTTTTTCATGATCATGACACAACAATCTATAAAGTCAACGTCACATAATATAATTGATCCATGTATTTGGCCCAGTCACAACACATGTGAGGAGACTTGTTAAAAATATAAAATTACACATCAGAATGGCCTTGCACCATGATATATATAAGATCCAATACCTCTCCACCCATCACCAATTGGGTATGGGTTGGATGCTTTGACTTTAAAATATTCCCGTAATAAAACAAATGTAAACAGTTCATATACTAAAACGAGCACAAAAAAAGGTTTTCCAAATTAGATCCACCAACTAAATCAACATCCAAATTTGCGAAGTACCTACCTCAACGTCTTTCATGTTCAAGACTGGTGCATCCCCCACGTGGATTTCTGGATTATTGAGAAATATGCGGTTATTTTGATATTTTCTTGTTACATAATTTCAAGAGAATGTTATGTGTTAGAATATTGTTATAAACCTTTTATTATCTTTTAGTTATATAAGGTGTCTTGGTGATGAAGACCAGTTTTAGATATAAATAAGGCTATTGGCCTCGTCTTATACTCAGTATATGATGAATATTATTACCTTATGAAGGAGAATAAGAGAGAAAAAAACAAATTTCTTGTGTAGTTGTGTGAGTATATGGTTCAGCATGTTGATATCAATTTTCCAAAACAAGTATCCGCGGAGTCAAATGAAGCATGAGATAGACACGGTGGTGGTGGGGGAAGAGAGAGAGAGAGAGAGGATGCTAGGATCTGTAGGATAAGGGTCTGCTATATCTCATTATTTAAAAAGTAAATAATGAGCCCTTTATATTATGCGATTAATGTTTGGGATTTAATATAAAAATGAACAATTTAGATTAATTTAGATATATTAGTTTATATTTAGTAAAAATCAATTTTATTTGAAGTTTGGTATTTTTGGTTCTGTATTTTGGGTTTCAAAATTCTCAAATTGACACCAATGGGAAAAAATATAATTTTCTGTTTTAGAGAAAATGAAACAAAATTTTATTTTTCGCTATAGTTAGAGACAGTACACTAAGAAATAACACCCTAATGAGGCACAAGAACTGTCACACCATGTCCCAGTCATCAAACTGCAGTCATTTCTAGAGCTGTTCAATCTACAATTAACGAGATTTGAAATAGTTGAGGGTGAAAGAACAATTAACTAACTTTTAAAAATATAATGTTCATTACACCTTCATATCCTAACTTTGCAAGGCGTTCAAAGAAATCAAACTTCTATATAGCCTTTTAGCCCTCGCACCCCATATCTCTGTGAGCACCTTATTCGGGTTCCATAGTAAAAGATACATTAAACCTCTTTTGAAACATTTTAAACATGTACCCAGTGTTTAGCACTTCTCCATAGTGTATTGGAAAAGACTAATGTAAGTTTCAAGCTGAGATGCTCAACTTTGATGGGAAAAAAAACAAATCCTTTTATTTTTTGAGGAGGAGGGGGAGAGAATAATCTCATTTTCGGTGACAAGCTTAAAACTGATGTTTATTTTGCTTCCTTAGTGGGATACTTTAAATGAATGGAAATGGTGGAGAAAGAATAGTTATAGACACTTCCGTAAAGCTCAATCTTCATGCCCAAATATGGTTGTACCAATAATAATGTCACCAAATAGATTCCAATTAGCTAAAGCTACAGACTATAATAGAATTGACTATAGATGGACACGTCTTTCCTCGTGACCGCATTCAAACTTCATAATTAGCCACTCATCATATTAAGCAAAGGGTGAGATCAAGGCTGGCAAACTATACCAAAATACAAGTGATGAAGAAATAGGAGTGATGGAAAAGGAAAGAGGAAGAATGAGAGAAATAGGGGAAGAAGGATGAGTAAAATAGAGAGAAAGGAGAGGGAGGATAAACAAGAGGGAACAAGGGACAAAATTAGTATTATTCTAAATAATCAAATCATTCAATGCTATTTATTCCTCTACATAAAAATCGGAAACTGAATCAAACCTTGAATTAATAAAAAAAAAAACTCTAAATTAAATCCCATAACTGATGCTGAATCCCCAAAATTTATCATCATCGCTCTCAGCAGTTGCCAAACTTCTTACTATTATGTCCCATATGAAGAAACAATCAAGAATTTTCGAGAAATTAATTGTTTAGTCAGTGGTGTAAGATTCCAAGGTAATACTAGGTTGTACTGCAACATAAGAAAAGACCCCTAGTGGAATCAAAGTAGTAACTCCTGGAATTTAGATATGTTAACAACTATAGCATCTTTATAATACATAAAGAAATAAGAAGAACAATTCTACCAAACTCCTACAGCTAATCCTACCCAATAATCGGAAGTAGTAGAACACGTGGCAGAACTCATAATAAACCTAGACATCAAGTGAATGTAAGAAATAAAATTACAAATATATTGTGGAGTGACACATGTAACTGATATCCTCTTCTTGTTGTTTCTGCATCCATCATGAAGGGATCGATGAATGAGGCCCTAGTAGTGAAGCATCTCTCCCATTATTAGACTGATACTGATGTGTAACAGTGTTATTTGGCAGGCCCCATTGATTTTCGAAATTGGGTGGGAATTAAATTGTATCTTGGTTTTATTCATATCAGTTAATTATGATTACTATTAGTAGTAATTTTCTATTTGGTAGAATTAAGACTCTAGATTGTTAACCTATACATAAGGTCATAGCCACCTCTTGTAATAACTTTATTTTTTACAAATATTATTAAGAATTGAGAGAGGAAATCTCTTATTTGCATGTTTGATTATTTCAGTGCGTTTACATCAGATATACTGAATATCTCATTCTGTTCCTTTATTTATTTATTAATCCAGTATCAATCTTCGATATGGCTATCAAAAAAGATACAAGTGATGCAAACTACGAATGACTTCATGAAGGCAATTGGCCAGTTATGCTAATTTATATCTTTTTATTTGAAGGTTTATCAAGTGTGTATGTTCCTTCATGTGACAATGTCATTAAGTTTTAGCCCATATAAACATGATGGTTTGAGGTGTTTATTCAAAGAAGAAATGTCGGCTTTCTTGCCCATTAATTTCATGATGAGAATATCAAGGCAATAATAAAGGGATTGCCCAAGCCCACACATGAGACTCAAAGTAATGTGACCGGTGTCGATAGCACTTAAGAAAACATAGTCAGATACTCTCAAAATCTAATTGAATGATTTGCCCCAAACGGGGTGTACAAAGAGAATGTTTTAGCGGGCATAATTCCAACCACTATATAAATATTCTAGCTTCCATGATCCTTATTTACAAATATGCCAAATATAGCCCTCACTACACCTGATAGTACTAGTAAAAGCAACAGGGGAAATGACATGAAAGGATAAAAATAAATGTAAAAATGATTAATATGCCCATCGTTGATTCACATCACTCTCCCTTGTAGAAAAGAGTTCGTCCTCGAACTCAAAGGGGACATTGACGTGCAGTGCTTCGTGTTACACCACCTCCTCCTCAACCTTAGTGGGATCCATGTCGTCGATCACTAACAAAGCCTTCTTCCCCTTAGGGCACTCTAAAGCTTGGTGGTCAAACACGCCACATAACAAGAAAATCATTTGATGGTAGAAGTGGGGGCATCGATCGCCTTGGCAGGCAGAGTAGTGGTCAGTGCTTAAGAGAAGGTGGCCGAACTCTAGTGGTGAGCGCGTACTCAACAGCCTTGAAGAAGGTCTGGATCTCCAAAGGCTGAAGTCGGTTTGAAGGCCATGGATATTGATAAGCTGATCCTCACTCCCACCAAGGCGGAGCACGAGTACACAGAGCTAGAACTACTCTGCATAGGTTGTCACACGAGCCAGAAATACTCCCTCGCAGAGGTTCTGAACGCAAGCAAAGAGAGCAGATATGAATGAACAACGCTCACATGAGGTGATTGGGGGTTGTTGGTCTAGAAATCGCATCTGAATCATATCGTTCCACTAAACTTAGACAAAACCTTGAACTACACTTACAGCTAGACACATGCTTACTCAAAAACTTTCTCCATCGAGTCAAGCCATCAATGAAGTCATCGTAGTTTACGTGGCTGTCAAACATTGGCACATCAACTCGAATGTCCCCATGGAGGATCTTGGCAAAGAGTCAGATTACGTGGTCACACCCCTATGGGTTCCCCAAAAGATCCTCATCTCATCATCAATCGGAGTTCACGCCCTATGACAACAGGAATAAAGGGTAGGTCATCATAATGTTGCTGACTCGCCCTGACCGAAAGGCAATCAGACTCCACTTTGCACCTCAAGGGGCACTCATCTATTTGGTACCCCTCTTCAATCAAATAAAATAAATGTCACATGTCAAGGTGGACAAACAGAGTTACCTTTGGGTTCAATGACTCAAATGGAGACAAATTTGATTTCATTTGTCAGTCGTCGGTCGACCCATACAATGACATGTGTGTGAGTGGCAAATCCCCTCCATCGATGAATTGCCATACTGAATCAGGGATAAAAAGTGAAAGGTTATTGAAACCACTTTTGAACGTTCCCATAGCACCCTAGGGAGTTCGACAGAGGCCTGCCCTCTACCACGGGGACCTCCGGGAGTGGTGTGGATTGTAACACCCCGACTAATTAAATACCGGGTAGCTACTCCTTTATTAAATTAATACAAAATGCCAAGTTGGTTCAGTTCATAGCATCACTGTCGAAAACGTTTTAACGACTACTAGCCACCTAATATTTAAAAAGTGAATTGTCAATTTTAATTAAATCCGATTAACATACAACAAGTAAATTATGAAATGCTAACATAATCACCACAACATAGCCACAATAGAATAACCATCAAATAATAATGAGTCTGGAGGAATACTCCTCACAACAATCCGAATACTGAAATAAGTAAATACCAAGTATGTATCACTAAATTAATTACAACCCAAAGTCTGAAATAACTGAAAAGTAAGATGTCTCTAAAAGGAACGGAGTGACATGCCCAACAAATCAGAAAATCTGATAATGGAGTCGAGATCTGAAATGGAGGCGTCTGCTGTCAAGGTCTTGTAACTTCCACAGCAGCTACAGCACGTCACCTGAATAGAACTCCTATGCATGGTGTCCTTGTAGCTGAGCACCTAAAAGGTTTTTACAAAAAAATAGATTTGAAAACAAACGGGTCAGAGCCCGATTGTGAAAATAATTTAAAAATTTTGCAAGTGTTTAATATCATTAAACAGTGAATATAAAGTACATGATAGTGTGTGCACTCACATGAGTTCCTCACCTCTCAACTAATTGTGCACTCCTATTGTACCCGTACCCATTCTAGTTGTTCCCATATCTAACTAGTCCGATACTAAAATCTAACATTTCTATACGATATCCAATTCAATTCCCAACAACTTTTAGTTAACAGAGTGTTATAACTTGCTATAAAGTTTCCCATGTTAGTACTACTAATTACTAGAGATCTTCCATTTTCACTTGACAAACTGTTGCAATTATTAATACTCACATTTATTCATGACAATTCATTTTAATTAACAGTATATTATTCTCATCATAAATATACAATACTAGCACCCCGAGACTAAGCTACGGTGCACACATACTCTGCTATCCAATCCCGGTACATCACGTACATAAGGACCACGTATTCCGAATCTCTCAGGAATCGTTTCATTAAACAACAACCACAAACAATGGAGGGGAACATAGTTCACATCACATGGGTCACGCACATACCTACGCTCCCATGATCAGCAGACTTATTAACTTCTCAATAAGTCCTTCTTTGGCCTATGTCCTCGAGGTACCAATCTAAATCCCCCCGTAGGCACACAAAGATTAGATGACCCTGATCGAACGCCGACCTCCCATGATAGCTATACACAGAATACTACATATACTAAGCATTCGCACGTCTTAGATATCACAATATTTCATTAGTGGTATACTTCTCGTTCTTATACCAACATTTAGTGTTATACAACTCACAAGTCCCCGGTTTACAAGTATTTAAGTTATCAACTCTTCTCACGTCTTGATTAGTTACTTGCTTCCCAATCCACAAATGTCATCCGGTTTACTATAAGATTCTAAGTTTTACTCTTCAATGTACCCCAATCTCCCAACTATACCCATTAGTTAATAAGGGAAGGTTATCTCACCATTTAAATAAGTCTACGAGATACTAGAAATAAATTCAGGCCAAAAAGGCCATTCTATCAACTAGTTAGAAGTCTCGTTCGAACGAGGTCATTCGAACGAGTGTCGTTCGAACGAGTGTCGTTCGAACGAAAGGCTTCGAACGAACTACCAACTCGTTAGAAGGAATACTGTCATCTCGTTAGAAGTTCGTTCGAACGAGGTCGTTCCTTCTAACGAGATGGCAGTTTCTGCCCAGAAATTCTCAAGTCAGTTTTTCTTCATTCTTCTCTTCTCTAAATTCACCCTAAGACCATCCAATTTATGTTTTAACGCTTTTAAACCATTTCTAATCATCCTAGGTCATCCCTTAACATATTATAGGGGTTAAATCTTACCAATTAACATGCCAAAATCATAGATCCCCAATTTTTGTCCCCAAACCCTATGAACTTGAACCTAAAATTTAATCTCATAAAAAGACTCCTTATTAATCCGTTTCCAAATCATCCAAGGTTCTGTTTGTATATCGAATTTGTCCATCATTCTACATGCAAATTCCTATCCAAAACCACAAGTTTCACAATAATTCCATTGGGTGTTCTTCATTAAAATTTCAAGATTTAAACAGTTTTCTACACTACACATGGAAGATATATTCAATGCAAATAACGACATCCAAACACTTGCCTTAGATTTGTTTTCCAGATGTGTTTTTGATGATTCGAGGTTGATTCTCCCCTTTAATCAGTCACAAATCCTCTCCAATTTGATGGTGGTGAGTGTTTTAGGTTTGGAGCCCTATGGTAACTCCTCTCTAACTCCCGTAGCCCACTTCTAAAACTTTTTGCTGGTAATGGCCTTAGTGGCCCCTTTAGAATAATAAATATTAACTCTAATTTTCGTGGGTTTTAATTCCCATATTTTTAAAATTACCAAAATACCCTATTAAGTTGCCGGTTTGGCCTAAAAATACCCCGGGATCCAAACTAAACCCCCGGCTAGTGTTTTCCGACTATTTCGACCCTTCCGGATTCGTTGGCGTACTCAAAATGACCATTCGGTTGATAAAAATAAAATTCACTTTTTAATTCAATTAATTACGTTCCTGACGCGACTGACACGCGCATCCCAACTAAATTTCCCAAATTAATTTAAATCTCATCAATATTCATGTATTGCCATACATACTCGGAAATAATAAGTTTTAACATCATAATCAAATACCAACTCACATCTCGTTAGTATTTATACCCGAATTAATTCTCATTTAATTTGATTAATCCCTTAAATAAATATCAATAAAATTACGGGATATTACATACTTCCCCCCTAATAACAGAATTTCGTCCCGAAATTCGGAACTAAAGAGTACCTGGTAAAAACAACTCTGGATAACGTTCGCGCATCTCATCCTCGCGCTCCCATGTGGACTCCTCGGCATTATGATGCAACCACTGAACACGTACTAACGGTACTATCTTCGACCTCAGTTTTCGCTCGCTTCGATCTAAAATAGTAATCGGCCCCTCCTCATAGGAACTATCGGGCTGAAGATCGATGTCCTCCAAAGCAATGTGAGTATGGGCCAAATCATCCCTAAGGTATTTCCTTAGCGAGAAAATATGGAACACATCATGAATCCTATGCAAGTGCTCCGGTAACCCAAGTCTATACGCAACTGGCCCAATCCGCTCGATGATAGGAAATGGCCCCACATATCTTGGCGCCAGTTTCCCCTTCTTCCCAAAACGCATAATCCCCTTCATAGGAGATACTCTGAGTAACACCTGGTCCCCCACTTTGAATTCTCTGAAGAACCTCTTCGCATCAGCATAGCTCTTCTGCCGATCCTGAGCTACCCGAATGCGACTCCGTATCAATTCTATCCTTGCCGAAGTGTCCTGAATCACTTCCGGCCCAAGGAGTTTGTTATCCCCCACCTCTAACCAACATGCTGGGGAACGACAAGGTCTACCGTACAACGCCTCAAATGGAGTCATGCCAATGGTGAACTGGTAGGAGTTATTATAACCAAACTCCACCAGTGGAAGGTACTACTCCCATCCACCTCCAAAGTCTAGGATACACATACGCAACATGTCCTCCAACATCTGATTTGTCCGCTCGGTTTGCCCATCAGTCTGCGGGTGATAAGCCGTACTCAACCGCAACTCCGTACCCATGGCCTCCTGGAAACTCTCCCAAAATCGTGAAACAAATATCTTGTCTCGGTTAGACACGATATTTAGTGGCACACCGTGAAGTCTCACTATTTTCGCAATGAAAATCTGGGCATACTGTCCCGTAGTGTAGTCTGTCCTCACTGGTAGAAAATGAGCAACTTTAGTCAATCTATCCACAATTACCCAAATGGAGTAGTGACCTCTCTGTGACGTAGGTAACCCCGTGATAAAGTCCATGGATATGCTCTCCCACATCCATGTTGGAACCTCTAATGGCTGTAGAAGTCCTGCTGGTCTCTGATGATCCACCTTTACTAGCTGACAAGTGGCGCATTTAGAAACATACACGGCGATATCCCTCTTCATCCCGCTCCACCAATACTGGCGTCTCATGTCTTGGTATATCTTATCCCCACTAGGATGTACCGCGAATCGTGAGTCGTGCGACTCTGCCATAACCTCGTGTCGCAAGTCTTCCCCCTCCGGAACAACTAGTCTCCCATTGAAGCGTAATCCCCCATCTGAACTAACGGTATAGGATTCGGCTCCCTCTGCTAGTAATCGAACTATCTGCTCTTGACAGAACGAGTCAATTGACTGGGTCTTTATCACTCTCGTAACAATTTGCGGTGTAACAGTCATCGCAGACATGAACGATCGGGCCACTGCATCCTGGTGTCCCAACTCCTTCCACTTAGCTTTCCACACCTCGGCCACCTCATCTACTGGCCTACGGCTCAACGCGTCTGCTACCACGTTAGCCTTCCCCGGGTGATATTGGATATCAAACTGATAATCCTTCACAAACTCAAGCCACCGTCGTTGACGCATATTCAGTTCCTTCTGCGTGAAGAGGTATTGTAAAGACTTATGGTCTGTGAACAACCGAAATTTCTCCCCCAGGAGATAGTGTCTCCAAATCCGACGAGCGAAAACGACTGCCGCTAACTCCAAGTCGTGGGTGGGGTAATTCCTCTCGTGAGGCTTAAGCTTACGGGAATCATAAGCTATGGCCTGACTCTCCTGCTGCAGCACACCTCCGAGTCCTTGTAAGGACACATCGGTGTAAACTAAATACTCAACTCCCGGTCCGGGCAACGCTAACACAGGTGCTGAGGTCAACTTGTCCTTCAACTCATCGAATGCCAACTGGCAGGCATCGCTCCAGATGAATGGCACACCCTTGCAAGTCAGATGTGTCAAAGGACCCGCTATCTTTGAGAAACCCCGAATAAACCTCCTGTAGTATCCTGCTAGGCCCAAGAAACTACGGATCTCAGTCGGTGTCGTGGGCTGTCCCCACTCCCTCACCGCGGATACCTTCCCCGGATCTACAGATATCCCCCGGTCTGAAATGATATGCCCCAAAAACTGAACCTCCTTCAGCCAAAACCCACACTTCTCATACTTTGCATAAAGCTCGTTCTAACGTAGCGTCTGCAAAACCTGCCTCAAATGCTCAGCGTGCTCTTCTGTCTGGGAGTAAACCAGAATGTCATCAATAAAGACAATGACGAACTGGTCTAGCAGCTCTCTGAACACCCTATTCATCAAGTCCATAAACACCGCTGGAGCGTTAGTCAAGCCAAAAGACATAACCCGAAGCTCGTAGGAACCATATCTCGTTAAGAAAGCAGTCTTCGAGACGTCCTGTTCCCTGATACGCAACTGATGGTATCCCGATCGCAAATCAATCTTTGGGAAGAAGGAAGCTCCTCTCAGCTGGTCGAATAAGTCATCGATTCGGGGCAACGGATATTTATTCCGTATCGTGACCTTATTCAACTCTCGGTAATCTACACATAACCTCAACGATCCATCCCTCTTCTTTACGAACAACACAGGGGCACCCCACGGCGAAGTACTCCTCCGGATAAACTCCTGACCCAACAACTGCTCTATCTGATCCCGTAGCTCTCTCATCTCTGCTGGAGCCACTGTTCTAAAAAACCCGCCTAGGCACGCCTAGGCTTAAGGCTTGAGAGGAACGCCTCGCCTTACGCTTTTCACGCCTTATTTTTGGTAAAACCCTTAAGTCACACTTTTTTCAAAAAATAACAATGATTTAGTGAAACGATGTCGCCTTTTAAAGAATTTGTTTACAAACCAGACCATTATCTCATCCAAAATAATCAAATAGTATTTTAATTTGCATATATTCAGGCATATTTTTATGATCTGTGCAATTTTCGTATTTTAATAGCTTTATTATGGTTAAAAAATATTAAAATATATTAAGAAGGCATAAACGCCTTTTCACGCCTTCTTACGCCTAGGCCCGCCTAGGCTTAAGGCTTGGCCTCCACGCCTCAATCACGCTCCGCGTTTTTTAGAACCTTGGCTGGAGCCATACGGTAAGGTGCGCGGGCAATTGGCCGAGTGCCCGGCGTCAAATTGATTACAAAATCTCTCTCTACTAGGCGGTAATCCAGGTATATCCTGAAATACATCAGCAAACTCCCTCACGACTGGAATCGAATCGAGTGGTAGCACCACTTCCTTAGAGGTCTCCTCCTCTATATAGTACAAATGAGTGGACGATCCTCCCTCAGGGCGAGGCATCGCCACTAAAAACATCTCCTGCCCGGGAATGGCAAAGATAATACTCCTACTAAAACAGTCAATCATGGCTCGGTACGCAACTAGCCAATCCATACCAACAATCGCATCATACTCAGTCATCTCTAACACTAACATATCAGCAAGTAAAGTAAACCTCCCGATCTCTATACCCACACCTCTACAAATAAGGGAAATCACAAAACCCCTACTCAACGGTGAATCTACACAAGTAACCGTGCTCTCGGCGGTGTCTAATAACCCAATAGTGCGTGCAAATCTCATGGCAATGAAACGATGTGTGGCCCCCGTATCAAATAAAATACGCCCCATAGTCCCTGAATAGAGAACATACCCTCAATGGCTGGTGGATCCTGTGGGGCTGCGGCATGCTGGAGCTGATACACTCTCCCATACTGAAGCTGTCCCTGCTGAACTGGAACCACTGGAATGGGTGGTAATGCTGCCATCTGTGGTGGTGCTGGGAGGGCGGCGGGAAACATAGGCCTCTATGGCTCGTGTTGAGCACCCTGCTGCTGCTGCTGTGGGGCCCTGCCCCTATCAGGACAATCCTGTCGTTTGTGGCCAATCTTGCCACAAGTGAAGCACTTCCCCGGGAAATTTCCCCATCGATGTCCCTGATGGCCGTTACCATTTCTCCCCTGGCCGTGCTGGCCTTGCTGAAACTGCTGTTGCTGGCCATTCTGACCCTGCTGGCCCTGATGGCCGTTCTGACCCTGATGGCCATGCCTGAAACCTCCCTGACCACTCCTAAAACCTCCAGATCTGAATCTCTTAGAATCCCCCTGTTGGGAACCCTGATCACTCTACCTATGCTGACCCTGAGCAGATTGTGCCCCGCTGGCACCATTTCCCCCTGTCCTGCCCTGATGGCTGGACTCTCCTGATCTCTTACTCTCAGTCATGTGAAAGCGGTGATCCTGGCAGTGAAGTAGTGCCGCGTTAACCACATTAGAATAAGTGGCCAACGAGAGATTACCCAACAAGTGCTGACGAATCCTCCAAATCAATCCATCCATAAACTTCTGAATCTTCTTCTCCTCAGTCGGAATCTCGTCCGGAACAATGTTCAAGAGATTGGTGGAATTCGGCCTCATACTCGGCCACAGTCCTCCCCTCCTGTTTGAGGTTCATCAATTTCCTCCTCATTTCAGTGTGAACAGCTGACGGAAAATATTTGCGATCGAACCGCACCCAGAACTCCTGAATAGTGAGGGCGTCCCTCTCCTCCGCGGTGGTAATGGACTTCCACCACTGCAATGCAGATCCTAGTAGTTTGAAAGTAGCCAGTATCTGCTTCTGCACATCTGTGCACTCGTACATCCTTAAGTGCCTCTGAATGTCTTTCCTCCACTGACTGGATACCATAACATCGGAGCTACCGGCAAACTCCGGAGGGTGTGCTTTCTGAAAAGCATCACGAACGAGTTCCCAAGCAGACGGGAATGCATGAGCCTGAACTGGCGCGACTACCGGCGCCTGGGGTGGTGCCTGCTGTACAACGGCTAGGCCGGCATTTACCGCTTGGGCTACAATAGCTGCAACCTCGGCAGCATTCATAGTGCCCTGAACTGGTGCAGGCTGTGGCTCTGGCTGTGCATCCCTAGGAACTCGCTGCGCACGTCGTGGAGGCATCTGAAATGAGAGTAAAGTCTTATAAGTTCGCAGTTATTATCTCAAAATAGCTGAAGAGCGAAGCATACACAAAAGAATACAACAGTCCTATAATATAGGGCTCTATATCAAAGAAAGCTCAGCGAAAACATAACAAGCCGCACAGATCCTAAGGACACTAGAACCTGATGCTCTGATACCACCTGTAACACCCCGACTAATTAAATACCGGGTAGCTACTCCTTTATTAAATTAATACAAAATGCCAAGTTGGTTCAGTTCATAGCATCACTGTCGAAAACGTTTTAACGACTACTAGCCACCTAATATTTAAAAAGTGAATTGTCAATTTTAATTAAATCCGATTAACATACAACAAGTAAATTATGAAATGCTAACATAATCACCACAACATAGCCACAATAGAATAACCATCAAATAATAATGAGTCTGGAGGAATACTCCTCACAACAATCCGAATACTGAAATAAGTAAATACCAAGTATGTATCACTAAATTAATTACAACCCAAAGTCTGAAATAACTGAAAAGTAAGATGTCTCTAAAAGGAACGGAGTGACATGCCCAACAAATCAGAAAATCTGATAATGGAGTCGAGATCTGAAATGGAGGCGTCTGCTGTCAAGATCTTGTAACTTCCACAGCAGCTACAGCACGTCACCTGAATAGAACTCCTATGCATGGTGTCCTTGTAGCTGAGCACCTAAAAGGTTTTTACAAAAAAATAGATTTGAAAACAAACGGGTCAGAGCCCGATTGTGAAAATAATTTAAAAATTTTGTAAGTGTTTAATATCATTAAACAGTGAATATAAAGTACATGATAGTGTGTGCACTCACATGAGTTCCTCACCTCTCAACTAATTGTGCACTCCTATCGTACCCGTACCCATTCTAGTTGTTCCCATATCTAACTAGTCCGATACTAAAATCTAACATTTCTATACGATATCCAATTCAATTCCCAACAACTTTTAATTAACAGTGTTATAACTTGCTATACATTTTCCCATGTTAGTACTACTAATTACTAAAGATCTTCCATTTTCACTTGACAAACTGTTGCTATTATTAATACTCACATTTATTCATGACAATTCATTTCAATTAAAAGTATATTATTCTCATCATAAATATACAATACTAGCACCCCGAGACTAAGCTGCGGTGCACACATACTCTGCTATCAAATCCCGGTACATCACGTACATAAGGACCACGTATTCCGAATCTCTCAGGAATCGTTTCATTAAACAACAACCACAAACAATGGAGGCGAACATAGTTCACATCACATGGGCACGCACATACCTACGCTCCCATGATCAGCAGACTTATTAACTTCTCAATAAGTCCTTCTTTGGCCTATGTCCTCGAGCTACCAATCTAAATCCCCCCGTAGACACACAAAGATTAGATGGCCCTGATCAAACGCCAACCTCCCATGATAGCAAGTACGGTAGGTATGTTATACACAGAATACTACATATACTAAGCATTCGCACATCTTAGATATCACAATATTTCATTAGCGGTATACTTCTCGTTCTTATACCAACATTTAGTGTTATACAACTCACAAGTCCCCGGTTTATAAGTATTTAATTTATCAACTCTTCTCACGTCGTGATTAGTTACTTGCTTCCCAATCCACAAATGTCATCTGGTTTACTATAAGATTCTAAGTTTTACTCTTCAATGTACCCCAATCTCCCAACTATACCCATTAGTTAATAAGGGAAGGTTATCTCACCATTTAAATAAGTCTACGAGATACTAGAAATAAATTCAGGCCAAAAAGGCCATTCTGTCAACTCGTTAGAAGTCTCGTTCGAACGAGTGTCGTTCGAACGAGTGTCGCTCGAACGAAAGGCTTCGAACGAACTACCAACTCGTTATAAGGGATACTGTCATCTCGTTAAAAGTTCGTTCGAACGACCTGGGCAGGTCTTCTAACGAGATGGCAGTTTCAGCCCAGAAATTCCCAAGTCCGTTTTTCTTCTCTTCTCTAAATGCACCCTAAGACCATCCAATTTATGTTTTAACGTTTTTAAACCATTTCTAATCATCCTAGGTCATCCCTTAACATATTTTAGGGGTTAAAATCTTACCAATTAACATGCCAAAATCATAGATCCCCAATTTTTGTCCCCAAACCCTATGAACTTGAACCTAAAATTTAATCGCATAAAAAGACTCCTTATTAATCCGTTTTCAGATCATCCAAGATCCTGTTTGTATATCAAATTTGTCCATCATCATTTTACATGCAAATTCCTACCCAAAACCACAAGTTTCACAATAATTCCATTGGGTGTTCTTCATTAAAATTTCAAGATTTAAACAGTTTTCTACACTACACATGGAAGAAATATTCAATGCAAATAACGACATCCAAACACTTGCCTTAGATTCGTTTTCCAGATGTGTTGTTGATGATTCAAGGTTGATTCTCCCCTTTAATTAGTCACAAATCCTCTCCAATTTGATGGTGGCGAGTGTTTTAGGTTTGGAACCCTATGGTAACTCCTCTCTAACTCCCGTAGCCCACTTCTAAAACTTTTTGCTGGTAATGGCCTTAGTGGCCCCTTTAGAATAATAAATATTAACTCTAATTTTCGTGGATTTTAATTCCCATATTTTTAAAATTACCAAAATACCCTATTAAGTTGCCGGTTTGGTCTAAAAATGCCTCGGGACCCAAACTAAACCCCCGGCTAGTGTTTTCCGACTATTTCGACCCTTCCGGATTCGTTGGCGCACTCAAAATAACCATTCGGTTGATAAAAATAAAATTCACTTTTTAATTCAATTAATTACGTTCCTGACGCGACTGTCACGCGCGTCCCAACTAAATTTCCCAAATTAATTTAAATCTCATCAATATTCATGTATTACCATACATACTCGGAAATAATAAGTTTTAACATCATAATCAAATACCAACTCACATCTCGTTAGTATTTATACCCGAATTAATTTTCAATTAATTCTCATTTAATTTAATTAATCCCTTAAATAAATATCAATAAAATTACGAGGTATTACATGGATTCGTACGGGTGCGGGAGTGGGTCGCGACTGTGGTCGTGGTGTCGTAGTTGAACTGGAACGCTAGGGTAGGGTTTTGAGAGGTTAGGGTTTGTTCATTATACAAGTAGCTCAAGTGGGGTTCGGTGGGCTAAGGTTTGATGTGGTAGGGTCGGCTAAGGTTAGGGTAGGATCCCAGAGGGATAAGGCTCCTCTCATTCCCTTCGCAAGTTATCTTTCTCAAGATGATGGTGGGTTAAGGTTTCAACCTTCCTAGTATTCCTACCACTAAAGGGATAATCTGGCATCCATGTGATGG
The DNA here is from genome assembly GCA_949130495.1 of Sambucus nigra. Lineage (NCBI taxonomy): Eukaryota > Viridiplantae > Streptophyta > Magnoliopsida > Dipsacales > Adoxaceae > Sambucus > Sambucus nigra. Next base: position 281,649,765 of record OX422209.1, read on the forward strand.
CATGGGTGACATTACTAAGGATGGTCCTGCCATAACATCACACGGTCCCCCCCATGACACAAATGGTATTAAATATTCTTATTTACAAATGGGAGCTTTACGAGATGAATGGAATGACAAGAAAAGAGTCTAACAATAAAATAAAGGATGGGAAGAATCTTACTACCAGGCCTTTAAAACAGATTAAAAAGCCTTCATATCTTCAAGATTTTCATTGTGGAGCAATGTCGGTTTCTCACACTACTTATCCTCTTAATCGATTTATAAGTTATGACAAGTTGAGTCCTGGTTACAAGGTGGTTGTATTAGCAGTTACAACAGTTTTTGAACCTCAATCTTATACTCAAGCTTGTGGAAAAGCTGAATGGAAAGCTGCTATGAAAGATGAATTAGAAGCTCTTGAAGTTAACAAAACTTGGAGTGTGGTTGATTTGCCTGTTGGTCATCGACCTATTGGGTATAGATGGATTTTTAAAGTGAAACACAAATCTAATGGTTCCATTGAAAGACACAAGGCTAGACTTGTTGCTAAAGGGTATACTCAATAAGAGGGTGTTGATTATTTTGACACTTTTGCTCGTGTTGCTAAATTGGTTATTGTCAAAATGCTATTGGCTCTTGCCTCTATTCATGGTTGGTCACTTCATCAACTTGACGTGAATAATGCTTTCCTTAATGGGGACTTAGATGAGGAAATTTACATGTCTATTCCTCCTGGATACAAGGCTAAGGGGGTGTTCTCCAAATTTAAAACTCCATTTTGCAGATTGCATAAAAGTTTGTATAGCCTTAAACAAGCTTCAAGACAATGGAATGTTAAATTTACTAAAGTTTTGCTTGGTGAAGGTTTTATTCAATCGGCCGGCCACAGATCATTCCTTATTTGTTAAACGTCACGATAAGTAGCTTATGGCTCTTCTCGTATATGTTGATGGCATAATTATTGCCTCTAATAATGATCATGTTGTTGCCTTATTAAAGAAAGCTCTTGAAGCTCAGTTCAAACTCAAAGACTTGGGGATTCTTTGGTTTCTCCTTGGACTTGAAATTGCTCGATCTTCTCAAGGCATTTTTATTTCCCAAAGGGGTTATGCTCTGAAACTTCTTGAAGAGGCAGGTTGTTTAGGAAGCAAGCCCTCTGTTATTCCCATGGAACCAAATCTCAAGCTTAGTCAACATGAGGGTGATATATGTATAGAAGGCTTGTTGGTAGATTGTTATATCTTACTATAACTCGGCCAGATTTGTCTTTTGTTGTCAATCGGCTTAGTTAATTTGTTTTCACACCTAGAGAACCTCACTTAAAGGCAGCTTATAAAGTTTTGCAATACCTCAAGTCTTGCCCTGGTCAAGGTCTCTTTTATCCCTCTTCTTCTGCCATTTCTTTACACGGTTATGCAGAAGCTAGTTTCCCTATTTCAGATCCCCAAGTAAGTTTATCTGATGCTGATTGGGTAGCATGTTCAGACACTCGTAGGTCAATTTCGGGTTTTTGCGTGTTTCTTGGCAATTCATTGGTCTCTTGGAAATCTAAAAAGCAAACAACACTTTGTAGATCTTCTCTTGAAGTTGAATAACGATCTATGGCCAATGCCACTTGTGAATTGACTTGGCTTATATCTCTTCTTCATGAGTTTGGTGTCTCTCACTTAAAGCTGCTGTTTTATTTTGTGATAACCAAGCCTCTCTTCACATTGATGCTAACCCTGTTTTCCATGAGCAAACTAAGCATATTGAGATTGATTGTCACTTGGTGAGAGAGAAGATTCAAGTTGGAGATTTGAAGACCTTGTATGTTTCTAGCTACAATCAACTTGCAGACCTATTTATCAAAGTTGTGCAGCCTGCTGTTTTCAAGCATCTTCTAAGCAAGATGGGACTCATTGACATTCATAGTCCATCTTAGGGGGAGTATTAATTGTATTAATTGTTTTTATTGTGTTTAGTTCTGTTATGTTGTCATGTGCTGTATGTGTGCACAACTTGTCATGTGCACAATATGTGCCATCATTTAGTGTTGTATTTTGTGTCCTTTATAGAGTGGATCCATGTGATGTTAGGTGTATGAGATTGTGAATAAGAAAACAGTTGTCAATTCTCCTCTCTCTCTACTTTCATCTTTTTCCCTCAAATTGTAATACATTGGTCATTGAGTGAGCATTGGTCGTGCCTTGGACTTTTGGTCTCCCTCGATTGTGAGGGTAGCCTTCCTAGTATCGGCTATTTTACAATTTCATGCGATGGTTTATCATATGTGATTAGCATCGATTGGGTTCATCAAAGTGGTTGCGGATGATGGTTTATTAATGGGGACTATACCAAATAGTCCCTCTGAACATTTTTTAATATACGTTTAATCCAAGTGTTTTTATTTTGCTCCAAAAAGACCTTCACCATGCTGCTGGCGCGGACCTTTAAAAATATGAGAATATTAGTTAAATGGGTGTTCAAGTGACTTTTTAGTACAAAATAAAAGGCTTGAACTAAATGTGTATTAAAAACATGTTTGAGGGACTTTTTGTTATTTGACCCTTTATTGATTGTGAGTCAAAGTAGAAAGAAAAGATTGTGATATTGGTTCACCTTTGGGTTTCAAGGATGGGAACACGAGCAAGAATGAATTCACAAAACATCTCCAAGATCTCATAGGCAGCCCATATGTTTTGTTCTCGTATAACATGCTCCACCCGTATTCGAGCAATGGCTTCTTGTCCAGCCTGCAGAAACTGGGCAATCTCCTTGCGCATAAGTTTAAGCTGCACATCTCTTTTATTTTGGAGCAATTTAATGCGTGAGATGGACAGGGTCAGGCATGTTTTGCTAAAACAACGGAAATTAAAATCAGAAACTTGGAATGTTGTCCTAACAATTAGATTAGAAATGAGGTGGAAGTGGTGAACTGACCATTTAGCTCCAAGAAGACCCCTGTTGAAGAGTTGGTTCAACAGCGACATCAAAGAAACTCAAGATGATATACAGAAATTGAAACCTCTGTGGGTGTGATTGAAATTGAATGATGATCAACCACACCGGGAGGTTTATCACTGTGGGCTGGCAGCTCGCTGTATTAGGCGAATAATTGATGATCGACAACACAGGGAGATCTATCTTAGTCTACTAGTTTCATCGTTCTTTCAACACATCAGAGTGGCGCAGCGGAAGCGTGGTGGGCCCATAACCCACAGGTCCCAGGATCGAAACCTGGCTCTGATAAAGAGTAGCTTCCTATCGGTCACCTTTTTGCCCTAAAATTTTTTATTTTCTTTAATTTTTTGAGTTGATTTTTAAGCAAAATCGAATATATTTTGATTGTTTTTTAAAATAGTCAAAAAAATCACTTTTTTTTTCTTTTTTTGACACCCTGTAAAAATCCATAACTAGATTGATTAAGTCTAATATAAAAAAACGGTAACATTCTCAACATAAGAGATAATTAAAACCGAATGAACAAAGACAAGATAATGAAATACTAAATTAATACAAAACCAACTTTGATATCAATCACTGCTAACACAACATAACCCGACTGGAAATGAAAGATGGCAATAAAAGAATGAGCTAAACTTACTCAACTCTTACAATCCTAGGAGTAAGAAATGGAACGTTGCTAGAGATGCTCCTCCAATGGACCCGTGTCCATGGGAACTATCGCTACAAGAACCTGTAAAAATAGTTTTTAAAAGAAAATGTAAACAGGAAGCCTATCTAGAATATGATTATGCAGGGAAACTAACCCACGATAAAAGCAGTAATTAGAGATTCGCCCTTAAATAATTATGAATGCAATGAAAGAATAAAGGACACAAGATATACGTAGTTCGGTCGAAAGATATGCCTACGTCCATAGGGAAGAGATGGAGACTGGTTTATTATTTAGGAAGAATAATGGTGATTGGAGTGCTAGGGTTGCTAGCTGAGAGTTTAAGTCACCACGTGCAGGTTACAATCAATCTCCTTATAATAGATGAGGTCGCCCTTATTTATAAGCTTAAGGATCATATTCTTCTAGGTACATTCATGTCTATCTTAATTAATAAATTTGAATCCTATAAGGTCCGGTCTGCCAACCCGCTTGTATGATCTTTCGAAATTTGGACTTACCTCCCTATATATTCATGGTCTTCCAAGATTTGTCACATGATATCCGCGTGACACAAATTCGGTTATTCTCCCTGCAATTGCCCCTAAAGTTGGGGTGATCGGCCAACATGTTGTTCGTCCCGACCTTATTTTTAATTTGTTGGCCATGTGTTTTCAAAATAATTATTTAGGCATACTCCCAAGCTTATATGTGTGTATTCCTTGGGACGCAATGAGTTTTCAATCATTGCTCTGGTAATCATTTTGCACGTACTTCAACCTTTGAGCCATGCCACCCAGCACCCCTTCCCTAGGTAATGATGGCGCATGAGCGCGTAGTTTTTTGTCCTAAATGACGGACGGGTGGTTGATTTGAGTGGAGGCAAAAGGAATAAGGCCCTCAAATCTTTAGACATTATCATTCCAATGTCTACAGATGTATTCTTTCCCTGACTCTCTCTCTAGAGTTTTGAGCTACAGGGAGGATTTTCCTTTCCTTCTCCTTATTCTTCTCAATTTTTGCCCTTAAAATTTTTATTTTGTTTAATTTTTTGAGTTGATTTTTAAGCAAAATCGAATATATTTTGATTGTTTTTTAAAATAGTCAAAAAAATCACTTTTTTTTTTCTTTTTTTGACACCCTGTAAAAATCCATAACTAAATTGATTAAGTCTAATATAAAAAAATGGTAACATTCTCAACATAAGAGATAATTAAAACCGAATGAACAAAGACAAGATAATGAAATACTAAATTAATACAAAACCAACTTTGATATCAATCACTGCTAACACAACATAACCCGACTGGAAATGAAAGATGGCAATAAAAGAATGAGCTACACTTACTCAACTCTTACAATCCTAGGAGTAAGAAATGGAACGTTGCTAGAGATGCTCCTCCAATGGACCCGTGTCCATGGGAACTATCGCTACAAGAACCTGTAAAAATAGTTTTTAAAAGAAAATGTAAACAGGAAGCCTATCTAGAATATGATTATGCAGGGGAAACTAACCCACGATAAAAGCAGTAATTAGAGATTCGCCCTTAAATAATTATGAATGCAATGAAAGAATAAAGGACACAAGATATACGTAGTTCGGTCGAAAGATATGCCTACGTCCATAGGGAAGAGTTGGAGACTGGTTTATTATTTAGGAAGAATAATGGTGATTGGAGTGCTAGGGTTGCTAGCTGAGAGTTTAAGTCACCACGTGCAGGTTACAATCAATCTCCTTATAATAGATGAGGTCGCCCTTATTTATAAGCTTAAGGATCATATTCTTCTAGGTACATTCATGTCTATCTTAATTAATAAATTTGAATCCTATAAGGTCCGGTCTGCCAACCCGCTAGTATGATCTTTCGAAATTTGGACTTACCTCCCTATATATTCATGGTCTTCCAAGATTTGTCACATGATATCCACGTGACACAAATTCTGTTATTCTCCCTGCAATTGCCCCTAAAGTTGGGGTGATCGGCCAACATGTTGTTCGTCCCGACCTTATTTTTAATTTGTTGGCCATGTGTTTTCAAAATAATTATTTAGGCATACTCCCAAGATTATATGTGTGTATTCCTTGGGACGCAATGAGTTTTCAATCATTGCTCTGGTAATCATTTTGCACTTACTTCAACCCTTGAGCCATGCCACCCAGCACCCCTTCCCTAGGTAATGATGGCGCATGAGCGCGTAGTTTTTTGTCCTAAATGACGGACGGGTGGTTGATTTGAGTGGAGGCAAAAGGAATAAGGCCCCCAAATCTTTAGACATTATCATTCCAATGTCTACAGATGTATTCTTTCCCTGACTCTCTCTCTAGAGTTTTGAGCTACCGGGAGGATTTTCCTTTCCTTCTCCTTATTCTTCTCAATTTTACCATATATAGATATGGTAGAAAGAATAAGGTGTTTACAGCTAATAACTTTTATAAATTTCGTGAAAAGTATAGAATTCCTAATAGTGTCAACAATTTGTTGTCCCCGGAGGAAGAAGGTATCATGGATCTTCCCTCTAAAGAGGTAGCTTTTATGAATGTTGCCATATTGGAAGGGGGGTTTGTTTCTCCCTTCACCCATTGTTGGTGAGAGTATTGTGCTCTTATGGAATACTCCCAACTCAAGTAAATAGTAGATTCTACTAGATTTTTATGGGTACAGTAGCCATCAACCATAATTGTGGGATAAACCTAAGTTTTGAAGAGATCAGGTCTTCCCCAAGCTCAGATCTATACCATTTTCAGGCTAAGTCCTGCAATTTGGTTGTATATTTTCCCTAATCATAAGAAGATATCGGTAATAATATCCTTGTGGACCCTCGGGAACTATATGGTAAAAACTACGACGGTATCAGGGTTCCTACCATAAAAGGGGAATTTGGTAGGTCATCCAGTTATTTCGTTCTCTTTAAGTACCTAAAAAAAATTACTGACTAACTTGATTTTTGTGCATATCGTTTTCAAATTACGAAGTCGTCTAACTATCGAGTTAATCATGAGGATTTGAAGAAATTTTGGAAGCGTCAAAACCCAGAGGGTGTTCATCCGCATTGGAGGGTAGCCCACATTTTGCTTGGCTACAGCTTAACCATTCAATCGATCAAAAACTTTACAGTTGTTCTTGATGTTTTGGTCGTTGATTATCTCGTGGTCGGCGACTCCATTCTAACTGTCACCCCTATTCCCAGTGAGACTGTGAGGGGGATTTATTTTGGGGAATCTTCCTCGTACATCATTTTAACTGACTCCAATTTCAACCAGGAAGTGGAAGTTGAAGAAGATATTAACTTGTTCTTGAATGCTCTCAATCCGCTATTTACCTATGATGCCAATATCTTTGATTATCCTTAAGAGGAAGCTGAAGCAAAAGAAAACTTCTACGCAAAAGATTTCTCATTCCCTTTAGTCCCTTGTAACTTAGAAGATATGTCTAGTAGACAGAGGAGGTCGATCGATCTGGGATATGTGCGAGATAAGCTTAAAAAATAGATGGCCAATAATAGCCAAGACGAAAAAAATGTTGCTGAGAGGAAGAAAAAATTAATCACTCTTAGGTAAAAGGAGGCCCAAGAGCTGGAACACCAGTGTCAAGAGGCCGAACGAACTAAGAAAATAAGGATAAACAAGAAATAGACACATGTTTTGCCTGCCCCATCTACCATTCTCAACCGACCTGTGGAAATCAATAAACCTCAATAGTGACAATGGGAACGGTTAAGGACCCCCACCTCCAAGGGAACCGGGCTCGCCCTTAGGATATCTACTTTTTATAAGGGAAAAGATTCAGTAGTTGAGGCCGATTCAGCCCACGGGGATTTAGAGTTTGCATACTCCGTTGCTCAGGCAACAATGATGCCATTTGATATGCTTAATCTGAGGGTCTTCCCCTTGGAAAGACTACACAGGGAAGGCTTACGGCACAGTGACCTTGTAATTCACATACCTTCTTATTTTGTTGTATGCCAAAATCTATTTTTAACTTTTTCCCTATTTTTTGTGTAGAGCATGCATGTCGCTCAGGAACTCACCGTCTGAGTTGATCTCTATCGGAAGAACAATGATCAACTGATGAAGTTCAATAATACCTTAATGGGACAGCTCATTACCCAATGTAAGTATTTTGATGACCTAAATAAGAAGTTGAGGGTTAAGGAGGACGCTAAGGTGAAAATGGTGGAGGAAGCCGAGAGAACTCAAAATGAGTTCACCATGGTGGACACCAAACTGTCTAATTTGAAGCCCTACTTTCAAATCGAGGTCCTGCACAAGATAATCCTTGAAAGGCAAAAATGCACATTGGAGCGGCCTCAGGAGGACGATCTGGAGAAGGCCTTCGACAAAGGATATGAGGAAGTGATCCCAGAGGTCGTCTCATAACTTGGCTATTATAAGTTCATTGCTTTCAATAAGGGATGGGTAGCCGGCCTGTTGAGAGGAAATATTCGTGAGGGAGATTCGTCTTATGTCGAACACCCACCCTTGACGAATCCTTTGGAGGGTGGCCCTATGGCAGATCCCACAATTGTTGATCCTCTAATAACCCATGTCGCCATTGATCAATCTGCTCCACCTATTGTTGTTGTTATTAGGGAAACCACCTCTGGTTCAGTAACTCAGGATGTTGGGGTCGCGCGCTAACCAAGCTGGCCTACCTGCTGCCGCCGATTAATCTGCCCCCAACCCTTAGTTTTTTTATGTTATTCAATTTTTATTTTGATCGTTAGTGGTCGCTTTTTTGTATGCCTGTGACTGTTTTGTTTATTAATGAAAAATCATGTTCTCATTTCATTTGATCTTTTATCGTGCACTTGTTTAATTTTTACAACATAGTCATGGTGTTTATTTTCCTAATTATGGCATTATAATTTATTCTTTGAGATCATATTTGGCATTTTCACACTGTTATTTGTCTTCTTATGATTTCTTTTCCCCTAATAGAAAAATAAATAATTCATTTGCAATTGTTCAGTTTGTTCGGCCTATATCACTTGAGTTTAATCCTTGGTTATTTTAGGCCGAGTTTTTGAGCTCGACCTATAATTAATGGAACATTATTGGGAGGTCTAGTGTTAGACATGGGTGACGTATTCAATGTTATGCTTATTTGAGGTCAACCATAAATAAATGATGCCAAATTTTAGTCCAACCATAAGTAAATGATATGCTTAACTTAGGCTTATCTACTTTATATCAAGTGGTTTTTTACCTCTTCTAGGCAATCTACTTTAGATTATACCACTTCTCAAGTGGAGCTTTTACTATTTTATGCCAATCTATTTTAGATCATACCACTAGTCAAATGGGTTTTGGTGTTAAACGTAAGTAACTAACTCACATCTCAGTTGTACCCCGTAGTTCTTACGTGGATTTTTGCCTCTTCTAGGCCAATCTAACTTAGACCATACCACTTCTCAAGTGGGTTTTTTCCTATTCTAAGCTGATCTACTTTAGATAATACCACTTCTCAAATGGCTTTTGGTGTTAAACGTAGGCGATTAACTCATGTCTGAGTTGTACCGTGCAATTCTTACGTGGGTTTTTGCCAGATTCATAGGCAACCGACCTTTCTTATCAGTCGTACCACTTCTTGAGTAGCTTTAAATAAAAGTAATGTTTGAGACAAAAATTTTGAATAATTTTAATCACTAACTGTCAATCATTTTATTGTGCATAAAGAAAAAATAACAATGCCTTTGACTCCATATCTAATAATAAAACTTCCTAAGGTTCATGGCATTCCATGACCTTAGGATTAGTCTTCCATTTAATTATCCTAAATGATATGATCCTCCACCCCCTTTGAGATTACGCGATAGGGTATCAGCTAGTTCAACATAAGTTTCCCATCTGATGGCTTATTGGCTGTAGGTAGCATTTTCAAGCACCAAGTTGCAGGTTTAAAATTCTCTAACCTTAACTTTCTTGTCATGTTGTCTTGCCAACTCTTTTTGGTAGGAGGCCAAATGTATCAGAGTTTGTTCCCTTCTTTCCTCAGCCAGGTCTAACTCATACGCTATTCGGTCATCATTATGGCCATCTTCAAAAATCTTTGATCTGAGCATTGGAAGCTCGATTTCTAAAGGGATGATAATTTTTATACCATAGGCAAGGGAGTACGGAGTCTCTTTTATTAGATTTTTTGGTATTGTCCTGCATGATCAAAGAATGGAGGGAAGTATATCCACCCATCATCCTTGGGAATTCTCTAATCATCGTTTAATTCTTGATAAAAAAGTTTTGTTAGTTATCACTGTCTGTCCATTGCACTGGAGGAAGACTATCGACACATAGTGGATTCTGACTCCTTGTTCTACACAGAAATCACGGAATGAATCGTTATCCAACTGCATTCCATTATCGGTAACCAGTACTCCTGGGATTTAAAATCGTGTGATGATTCAAATGAATCTCTTGTAGTTTGCTTTTTTATATGGGCCAGTGATTCAGCCTCAACCCACTTTATGAAGTAATCAGTTGCCATTATAAGATATATTCGATTCCCTAGTATGGCAAGTAATGGGCCCACTATGTCAATTCGCCACTGATCAAAAGTCTATGGACTGGTGAGGGGATTCAGATCTCTCGTAGGCTGCTTTATGATCGGAAAAAACTGCTGACACTTGACGCATTTTCGGACAAACCTCACTGCATCCTTTTTATGAAGGGATGCTAACATCCTTAAGATATCACCCATTAAGAGAACTATATCCCACTCGTGTGTGCTACGTAGTTGCCTTCATATATTTCTCTTAATAGTCCTTCCATTTGATCTGGGTGAACACTTTAGTAAAGGGTTAGTAAATGATCACTAGTAAAGTTTTCCCTTAGAGTTAAAGCAAAATCTAACAGACTTGATACTTAACTTGTTTGCCTATTTACCATCTAGGAGATCTCACCGATCTTTAAGTAGGATGATATGGTGTACATCTAATACGGAGATAAATCCACTTGGAGAACACAAAGTTCTTGATCCAGTTCTTGATCCAATTCTTCGATACTTGGTCGATATATGTATTCCACTTCAATCTTCCTTTTTAGGTCAGTATCAATGGTTGAAGCTAGAGTGGCAAGGGCATTCTCATGGATATTATCATTCCTTGGGAGATGCTCCACTTAGGAAGACTCAAATTGTTGAAGAAGACCCCATGATTTATTCCTGTAAGCAAACATTCTGGAGTCCTTAGCCTCATATTCTTCGTTAAGCTGGTTTGCGATTAATCTGGAGTCACAGTATACAATAATGCGACTAGAACTTAGATTAATATCCCTATAGAGACCATTCACCATGGCCTCATATTCTTCCTCATTATTTGATCCTTTGAATCCCAATCTAATGGATAACTCAATAAGACTGCCTTATGGTGCACAAAGAATATCCCAACTCTTGTGCCCATCTCATTTGATGTGCCATCCACGAAGAGTTTCCAAGTTTGTTCATTTTCACCAACTACTGATGATTCTAGGATGGTATTTGACTGCTCGTCCTCACCTCTTGGTGATATTGAAAATTCTACAATGAAATCTGCTAAGGCTTAACCCTTGATTGTTATCCGAGATTTATACTTGATGTCAAATTGTGCCATCTCTAGGGACCATTTGATCATTCTATTTGAGATATCATCTTGTTTTAGTGCATATTTCAAAGGATAGGTTATGGGGATGATAATGGTATGAGCATCAAAGTAGTGCCTCAGTTTCCTGAATACAGTAACCAATGCTAGAACTAATTTCTCAATAAGCATGTATTTGATTTTTACCTTAAGAAGAGTATGGCTAACGTATTAGACCGTCCTTTGCCCTTCATTATATAAAAACCCAGTGCTAGACGACTAAGTACAGGTATAGATATTCCCCATCTTTGGGGGTTGACAGCAAGGGATGAAATCCAAAGTCTTGTTAAATCCTTACAAAGCTTGATCGCACTCCTTTGTCCAGATGGTGGGGCTTATCTTATTCCGTGCCTGAAAGAACGATCGATACTTATTTAAGGATCTTAAAATAAAGAGATTCATAAGGGCTAGCATTCTAGAGATGACCTCAATGTCCCTGATAATAGTCCGCCTTATGATATCTTGCAGAGCTTTGATCTGATCCAGATTCGCCTCTATGCCTCTCTGGGTTACCAAATATCTAAGAAACTTACTATAGATAACTCCCAAGATACATTTTGAGGCATTGAGCTTCATCTAGAATTCTTTGAGGATCTTGGATGTCTTCATAAGGTCTTTAATTTGATCAGGTGTGTGCATGCTTTTGATAAGCATATCATCAATATATAATTTTATGGTAGAGTCGATCTTCTTTTTGAACATTTTGGTCACAAGCCGCTGATAAGTTTCTCCTGCATTCTTCAAAATGAAATGCATTACCTTATAGAAATAAAGTCCTAATGTTATTATGAATGAGATCTTTTCGTGATCGGGGCTGAGTAGAGGTATGTGGTGGTATCCAAAGTATGCATCCATGAAGCTCATATATTGATGTGAGATCGTGGAATCCATGAGTCGATCTATCCGCAGTAATGGCAAATTATATTTTGGGCAGTGCCTATTAAGGTCGATGAAGTCTACACATACCCTCCACTTGCCTTTTTTTCTGACAAGAATAGTGTTAGAAATCTAGTCTGGGAATTGGACTTCTTTAATGGAGCCGACCTAGAGTAGGTTATCAACAATTGTATCTACGGCGTTTACTTTCTTTGGGGGCTAATTTCATGCACTTCTATTTAATCGGCTTGACAATTGGATCTACGTGTAGTCGATGACAAGTGATCTTCAGGTTTATTCCCGAGAGGTCATATAGATCCCACGCATAGACATTGATATTAGTTCTAAGGAAATGAACGATTTGATCTGCTTCATCCTTGGGTAACTCTAATACAATGAGGAAATTCTTCTCCGGTTGTGATAAATCTAGAGGAATGAAAATGAGTTCCTCCATCATGCATTATACAGGATCCAACTGAGTTTCTTCTACCCCGGTTGAGCGCCGTTTAGTTTCTACTTAGGATGGTTGTCTTTTGAATCGTCGTTATCCTGACTTTTCTTAAACTGGTTCTCTCTTTCTTTGACGGCTGAGACGAAATAATTGTGAGTTATTGCTTGATCTCCCTTAATCTCCGCCAACCCTGGTCACTCAAGGACTTGAGATTTTAATGGAGGGAGGAGGGGACATCTTTTATCTCATGAAGCCATACTCTTCCCATTATGGCACTATAGGGTTACTCCGATTGGATGACATGGAAATCAAACTCCTTATTAGTTAAGCCGACCTTAAATGGTAGCTTAATCTTTCCTATGGGGTTCTATATCTCCATTAATACTAATCAGTGGCCCTTCATTAGTATCAAGGTCCTTGATGTTGAAGTAGATCTTGTAGAGCACTATCAGATACATGATCTCCGAAGAGCTCCCTTGATCCATAAGTATACTTCTCATATAAAAGTTTATAACTCATATAGTGAGTAATAAGTTATTTTTATGTGGTAGGTTCACGCCGATTAGATCTTCTTCGATGAACATAATGGACCGATCAACGTCAAAGTCTATTTTTTCACTTTTAGAAAGGATAATTTTAGATAAGTCTACTGGAAATCATGTTGAACGTTGGAGGCAATTCTCACTTTCTTCCTAAGCTTCTTGCTAGTGCATTGAACTGGATTGGTGTATCTATGAATGGCTGTGGTCAGCCCTGCTTGGGAACGATCCTTATCTGCCTTCTGAACTATATTGATCTTTTATAAAAAATTTAGCTTCGTTATGTTAATGTACTCTATAAGGTGCCAAGATCGAATGAGCTCCTCAAAATATTTCATAAACATTTTGCAATTTTTCATAAGGTGACCATAATTCTAGGATAAGTGCACCTGAGGTTGGCATTCCTATCATTAGGATCGATGACCATCTTAGGAGGCTTTTTTAAGTAGGCCTTGTCTTTAATCTATGAGATAAGCTTGTAGATGGGTTATTTGAAGGCTGTTTCTAATGACTTATAGTTATTCTTAATAGCTTGAGACCTGGGGCTCCTTTTTTAGTCGAAGAGGTTTGATTTCCCCCTTTGGGGGCCTTCTTAGGTCACTCATCTTCTGGTCGGTTGGGGCCTCTGTGTTGATGATTTTATCCTTCACCTTAGCATACTTCTTAATATGGTACATGAGATCTTCCATCATAGAGGTCGGTTACTTTGTCAGGGACTGGTAGAGATCATTTGATCAATCCAAACCAAACTTAAAAGGAAGATATTGCTAGCTTATCATTGCAACCATTAATCTCGTTGTATAGCTCCCACTACCTCTGAGCATACTTCTTGAGGAACTATCCCTTCCTTTTCTTAAGAAAGATCACTGAATCAACCTCCTTGATTACCTTGTTGTTATTAATAAATTGGGTTATGAACTGCTCAACCAGGTCTTTGAAAGATAAGAATGATCTAGGGATAATTTCTCAAACCACTTTAGATTGGTCTCTTCTAGAGTATATGGTAACGCCCGACACATTAGAGCATCATAATGATTCTAAAGAGACATGGTCTATCGATAGTGCTTGATGTGATGGGTGGCATCTTCCTTCCCATCATACGTTGTAACCTTTGGAACAGAGAATTTCTTAGGTGGTTCAGAGGACTCTATTTTCTCAATAAGGGGGATGAGGAACCATACCCCAATGCCTTTATAGCGGGGTCCTTGGGAGTTAGAGCCAAATTCGGGTTAAATCTTCTTTCCAACTCTTTCTGGATAAGTCCTCAAGTTTGTCACTCCTTACTCTATTTTGCGATGCCTATAGATGGACAGGTTTGCTACTTTGCGTTAGCTTGGTGGACTGGCACTGATGGTAATTGTAGTTAATTGAATTTCTCTTGGGGAAACGATTATCATGCATTAGTTGCGGTACATTGTGTAAGGGATCCTTGAACGAGAGGCCCTCCAATTTGATACAAACCTTGATTTATTGGAAAGCGATGTCTTCTTCTGTGATGCTACTGGGTTCAAGAATCAAATATGCATTCTTCTAATTATTGAGTTAATTATTTCCTCAAACAAGTGATTTTCTAATCATGATCGTCTAGCATTTCCTCATAAATGTTTGCCAGAAGGGAAGTAACTCTTCCTTCTGGTCACTCGATCGGTAGTGTGCGGTATCGACGGTTGGGCCCTGATCTCCCAGGAGATCTCTCTATACCTAGAATACCGTGGAAAATAAGGGAAACTAATAGGAGTGTGGTCCCTGGCACATATCTCAGACTGAACCCGACTCCTCGCGTCCGTGTGGTGAGACTAATTTTCACTCATGATGATTGTTGAGATAAGTGACTTTGATAATAGTGAGAACTTCGAGTTTCCCACAATCGGTGATAAATTGTATGGTAAACTAACCCACAATAAAAGAAGTAATTATAGATTGGCCCCTAAATAATTAATAATGCAATGAGATAACGGATCACACAAAATATTCGTGGTTCAATAGAGAGATATGCATACGTCCACGGGGAAGAAAGGGAGACTAGTTTATTATTTAGGGAGAACAATGGTGATTGGAATGCTAGGGTTGCTAGCTGATAGTCCAAGTCACCACGTGCAGGTTAAAATCAATGTCCTAATGGGCGAGGTTTTCCTTATTTATAAGTTTAAGGATATTCTTCTTCAAGGTCTCTTCATGTCTATCTTGATTCATAAATTTGAATCCTATAAAGATTGGTCTTTCAACCCCCTAGTATGATCTTCTGAGATTTGAAATTATCTCCCTATATATTCGTGGTCTTCCAAGATTTGTCACATGATATCTACGTGGCACAAATTTTACTATTCTCCCTTTAGATTTTTATTGAACTTGGGCTACATTATAACTACACATATTCCTCTCATGTTTTAACATATTTTAAGTTATTATTTGTCTAACCCAATAATCTAAAATATGACGTGGTTGTAAATCTCGAACCCATATATAGCCCATATGATTAAAGTCTTACAACATCATTCTTTAATCTTTACTTTTATCATATTTAAGTTTATCTCTTTTATTATCATACTTAAATTGTGTGGTACTCGAACCCATGGTACGCCTCACCAAATAACCAATATACCAATAACATGCTTATAACGCAAGTCTAAACACATTTGACTATCCCATACCAATAATACAATATACACATTTCTAGTATATGTAATACACGAATCTGAAACATAAGCATGTAGGTAGACATTCCTACTATAAGTCATATACATCTCTAGTATAGCACATAAACCGGTACAACTAACTCTAGTATCGCCACACAATAATCACATATGGTAGGAGAAAGACTCCATAACTTCTAATATCCATACATTGGTACATCCCTCGGCATGTAAAAATAGATGGGGTTTTTTCACGCTCGCACGTAATAAAGTTTTATCCCTATTACCTTCGGGGATCATGATACGTCACGAATATTGCATTTATTACCCGTTAACTTATGCATTTTTAAGACCTTCGGGTACTGTAATTGCTACAGTTATGCTCATTGATCAGACAACCTTTGTTTTATGTTCTAACATGTTATTTAAGGTATTATTGAGTTGTTGTAGGTGTTACGGTGCTTAGTGTGAAGTTTCGTCGCGTTCCGGTAAAGTTTTGTTAAGGTTTGCACTTTCAGGGGCATTATCGTAATTTCACACTTTGCTATTTTTTACCAAAGTCATCACGGAAGTTGTACTTCTCGGGCCAAGCTTTGCGTGGCCGAGAACGGTTCTCGAATTAAAATTCGAACGAAGAAAACACGGACCTTTAATCGGGGAAGAATTATAAATTAATTATATTTATTATTTTATATACAAACTTTTTAATAAATTCCCTACATGTCCCTTTCTCTTTTGTAGCAAGTTTCTGCAAATGGCTATTTTGGCTTTGTGCTCAAGTTTGGCTCGGGTTTTGGCTTTGTCCCAAATTAGAGCCTTTCGTCTGAAATTGGAGTTCGGGTTTTGTTACGCGTATATTGAAATGGGTCTTGGGCTATCCAATTTTGCAAATGAGTCTTGACATGTGCAATTTTGGGTTTGGTGAGTTTTTCCATTTTCATGGAGGTTTTGGTTTTTGGCATCCATGGAAAGTGTCTCTCGGCTTAGAATTAACAACTTTCGATTTTTACTATGCAAAATGGAGGTTGGTCTTATGGTGGTTTCGGGTTTCGGCTAACGCAGCGGGGTAAATGTCCATGGGAGGTCTCGATTTGCAACGGGCCTAATTCGGTATGGGAGTTGGGATTTGTAGCATCAAATGAGGATAAAATAACCTACAGGTGCGAAGCGATTATCACCTTTGCAAATCGATTCGGCAAAGAGGCAATGCTCAGGTCACCGATCTCTGAATCGATTCGGTCCTCTGTTTCGGCCGACTCTGTTTTGCTGCTATGCCCTTTTTCTATTTTTCATTTTCTTTTTCTTTTGTTTCTTAATTAAGAGACTCATCTCCTTTTTCTTTCCTTTTCCTTTTCCTTTTATCTCTTTTTGCAACTTACTATAAATACACCACTTGGTGTATTTTTGTGGGAGATTAGTTTTAGTTCAATTTAATTAGTTTAAAAGCTAGGGTTTGAGAGCACTTTGGGGATTTTTTTGGATACCTCCCCTCTCTTCCATTTGTGTTGTGGTTTGACACCCATTAATGTAAGTGGACTCTTTTACTCTTCTTCCTTGTCTATTCATGCTTAGTTATTATTTCCATGCCTAAATAATTAGTTTAATTTATTTATTTCTTGTTTTAATTATTAATTAATTGTTTAATTAGTTTATTCATGTTGTGTGAGAAGTTAAATAGGGTTTGGGTCGCGTGTCCGCCATTGATGGGCGCCGAGCTCCAAAAATTAGGTTCTGTGTAAAATCGCATTTAATTGAAACCTCGTGTATTAAAATTGATTTATTATGCGTTTAACTTTCTTTGTCACACAACGTTAGTGTTTATAACGATAAACCGATTTTAATCCGCGTGTGACCATTTGAATTAAATATTTTATCTCGCAACTTTTAGTTAAATTTCTTATTGGGTGATGCTTATGATTAACTAAAAATGCTCGATTAATTATTTTCGAACCAAAATTCTAACTATTACGCGATCCCGACTCTCGTTTAATTAATTCATGTTTAGCTTTAACTTCTTAATTTTTTCCCTTTTCTTTTAAACCAAACCATCACCTTTTTACACTTTTATTTTAGAAGTAATTAATCAATTAAAATATATCCAACACTCCCCGTGGATTTGTTACAATACCCCGGGATTACGCGATCCCGACTCTCGTTTAATTAATTCATGTTTAGCTTTAACTTCTTAATTTTTTCCCTTTTCTTTTAAACCAAACCATCACCTTTTTACACTTTTATTTTAGAAGTAATTAATCAATTAAAATATATCCAACACTCCCCGTGGATTTGTTACAATACCCGGACTGGTCGCTATACTCCCTTGTCAAGTGTAGTCATAGTTTAGGTTTTTGTATTGAGGCGGTGAATCGAAAACAATGACAGTGCCCTTACACGAGCACACGGTTCGCGCCCGATCAGATCAATCACCCGTATTAGGTATAGTCTCAGGTAGTCCCAACCCTAAGACCTCATCATGATTGAACGATAAATCACTATGTCTACCCATCATCCATATGGCCCACCATACCAAGGACCATACTACAAATTATCGTCGTGAACCCTCTCAGTACATAGATAACAAGGACCATATATGTAAGACCTTGGGGTAAAATGACCATGGCAAACTCGTCTCCATTGCGGCCCGTACCATATGTGCTCCAAAATGGAATCCCTCCTAGTACGTCATCGTGAGTATTTACAAATAGTATGTAAAGTACATAAAACATCCATTTAAATATAACCCTCGTAAACGGGTTGAATCAAATAAACACATAAACATTCTGAACCAACACTATCGGATTACATTTATAACCCTCATTAATAGGTTAAATTAACATAACGTACACAACCCTTACTAACGGGTTAAGGTAAATCATATACACATTCCGACCCAATGCTAATGGGTCATACTAAGCATCTTTAATTATAAAAAGGGGTATAACACATATATAACCTTAAACCCATTCCAAGATACACTAATCCTAATACTTTGGGTTCCCAATTTTAGGTGTAGTCTCATCCTACCATACACTAGAGCACGCACATCAACTATATTAAATCTCAATTATCCCTAGTTCGATCTCCTAAGGCATTGAGTCTAGGACTAATCCCACACGTAATATTAATGAAATAACGAGATATAGTAACTACCTCACTCTTGGAAGTTATAACCCAAACCTAGTATCACCCAAGGAGATGTTCGCCCCACTAACACATCACAATTACTCAACTCGATCCCAACCAACAAGCTTAATCCTCAAATTTTACAAATTGCCAAATCAACAAACCCATTCTACACTCGGCTTTACCATTGAATGTTAAATACTCAATTTAACCCTTTTATATCCATGATTTTCCTAATTATTCAACGGTTTTCCCAAATAGAGTCAATTGGCACTGAGCTGACCTGCGCTGAGGAAGCTAGAGGTAAAGGTGAGAAGTGAAGAGGACAAAGTACAAAAGATAAATTAAAGCCGAGATTCAGAAAAAGCAACCATTGTAGAGGCTTGGTATAGGTAATAGTTATTTTCAATCTAGTTTAATTTATGTCTTATTATATGTTTGTAAATCGTTCCGCATTTATTTATTTTAGTGGATTTTGGTAGATTAGGTGACCCTAGAGGGTCCGTCATTTTTCCCAGGGAAAGGATTTTTGGGTTTAAAATAAATCACTGTGTGCTTTAAATTTTGCATATATCACCTAACACGAAAAAGTAGGATTTAAATCTAAAATCTCGCCTAATAAACTGAATTAGTTATTATCTGCTTAACGAACCAGTTTAATCAAGATAATACTTAGGACTCTAATTATCTTGCCAAAAATTATTCAGTTTGTAGTATAGTTATCAATTTAAGAAAAGTTTAAATTGGTCCCCCTTGGATAATCTATAAAAACTCGTAGGTAATTCGGGTTTATTCGACATTAGTTTACTTCCGCACTAGAGTCTATTGCGCTTTAGCCTCCCGCTCAAGTGGTATCAGAGCAATACTTTATTAAGATCTGTTTTTTAAACTCTGTTAAAATCCTTTTACCTTGTTTTAATGAAAGATTCAAGTCAGTTACTTAGGCTAGGAAATTTCAGTAGACCTACTATATTCGATTGCCCCAATTTTCCATACTGGAAAATTAGAAGGATTACGTTTATTAATGGCATGTTAGGAGATGACGTCTGGAATTTAATTGAAAATTATTATAGGCACCCAACTACTCCTATAGCAAAAGGTAGCACTATCTTTAGAAAACTTAGAACCACTGAATTAAGTCTTGATCAAAAGAAGATAAGCAATTTCAATAATAATGATAAAAATGTTATTTTCATCAGTGTGAGTGAGAATGAATTGCAACGTATATGTCACTGCACCATTAGCAAATATGCTTGGGATACTTCAGTAATAGCACATGTGGGTGACACTTGGGTAAAGGAGTGTAAAACTCAAATGCTAGTTCAACAATACAGGATGTTAGTTATAAAAGATAACAAACCATTTGATGAATTTTACATACGTTTGGCTAATATAATTACCAACTACATGCTAACGGTATTGAATACACTGATAAGGAAGTTTGTTCTAAGATTTTTAGGTCCCTTGCTCCTATATTTGACCATAAACGTTACATTATAGAAGAAATGAATGATCCATATCTCAAACTGGCATTGCTAAGTTTTAAATTGAGAACTATGGAACTTGCTTAAGCCTTTAGGAAGACTCTTACATCTTATGCTAAAAATGAGTTGATCAATTTTTCAAAAGTTGCATTTTAAAACTGCATGTCCTGATAAAAATAAACATAGGGTAGTTAAATAACAATCCGAGTCGGACAAAGACTCTGATGTGGATTCAGATGAAATTGATAAGACTGACAATGAACTTGCTCTAATGTCTTCCTAATTTAAGAAACTTTTGAAGCACAAAAATGTTGTTGCTATGAGACGTATGCAAGAAAATTGTCAGTCTAGTTAGTCAACCCGACTTTTGATTTATGATGATTACTCAGAATTATATGTTAGAACTTTGCAAAACAGACAAGACTCATCTAATCTGGTTAAACTGCTTAGTGAGTCCCTAGAGAATCAATATAAGATTGTTCAACAAAATTCGATTGAGATGAGCAATGTCAAAATAAATTTTGAAAAACACACAATTGATTTTATATATCAGATTACGACTTTAAATGAAAATCATGATTTCTTTAGAAGAAAAATATAATGCAACACTTTTCAAAGTCAAAAAATTTAAAGAAGTTTGTGAAATTACCTTCAAAACATGTCGTAGTCGTGATATAACTTTTTTTACCTTAACAAAATTCTTTATGTCCAACGCTATAAGGATGATACTAGAGGGTTGGGATATGAAGAAACTCTTGAAAAAGATGATTCCAATAGACAACTGTCTTTATGAAAGCCCAAGAAGAAACAGATCTTCAGTTGGATAGTAGGTTATCTCAAAATGCTAAAGGAAAATGAGTTTTAATTGAAAGTGATTTTGAAAGTGACATTGATAGTTTCATTGGTAATTATGTGGAACCATCTTCACTTAATAGTACCCCCCCCTCCCTTCCAAGAGACTTTATAAACCTTCGAACCTAATTATTCATGACGAATTTGTTAAGTGTTTTGTTAGATTACACCACCATTCAGACCTGCATACTTGTAGTAAATTCTGTACTGACTGTGATGTTTTTGGACACCAAAACTGTTAGTGCGAAAGGTTTTATAAGAAAAATGCCCATTTTCACTTTAACTCAAAAGTTGGGAGATTTGGTAATAAAATCGTGAACCGTACTCGACCATTTCCTTCATTTTATAAGCCTAGACCGAAGACTAATGACAAATCAAAACCAATAGGCAGTTCTCCTTCCCGATCTCAAATTGAGGCACAAAATAATTTTAAAACTATGCCTATTTGGATCAGGAGTGATGATCTAAGACCCCAGCTAAATCATTTTAATCTAAAATCTTTTATAGTCTTGGCATCCCTACGTTGTAAGATGCAAACTACTGGTTGGTATTTAGACAATGGATACTCGGACCATAAGACGGGGGATGTTACCAAACTGAAAGGTGTTGTCTATTATAAAGGTGGCCAAGTTAATTTTGGGGATGGTAAGAACTCCCTAATCATTAGTAAAGGCATTATTAAGAAATAGGGTTTACCTAATGTCAATGATGTGCTCTTAGTTAAAGGGATGAGACCAAATTTTCTATCTATCGGTCAGTTCTGTGCTAACGGTTGTCAAGTTAAATTTACAAAAACCTCCTGTGACGTGTTAACTGAAATGAGAAAGGATTATATAAGAGGCAATCGTGCCACAGACAACTGTTATATGGTGCTTTGTCTTGTAATGTGCACTTTTGAATGATTCTAACCTATTACATAATAGGTCGGGATATATTAGTTTTGATACTTTAAACCGTCTTTCATCACAATACCTTGTGAGAGGCTTACCTAAAATAAAGGAATTCCCTACTGCTATTTTTAGTTCATGTCAAGTGGGTAAAATTACTAAGTTTCCTCACAAGAAAGTTAAAGATGTTAACACCACTACTCCTTTAGAACTTCTCCACATAGACTTAATGGGTCCAACGAGGACTATCAGTTTAAATGGAAATTCCTATATCTTAGTCATTGTGGACGCTTTCTCTCGTTTTACATGGATTGCTTTCATGAAAACTAAGTCGGAAACTTTTAACCAATTTTTGAAAATTCTGACTAAACCTGAAAATGAGAAAGACAGCCAAGTAACACGAATTCAAAGTGATACAGGGGGTGAGTTTAAAGAAATCGGAGTCATTGAATATTGTGACACCAATGGTTACTTCCATCAGTTTAGTGCTCCAAAATCTCATCAAAACGGGGTTGTAGAACGAAAAAATAGGGTCATACAGAAAATGGCTAGAGTCCTTCTACATACTAAAAATTTATCGCTATATCTTTAGGAAGAAGCATGTAATACTATCGTTCACATTATTACCTCAGAATGAATACCAAAATGACCCCTTATGAGTTTTGGTTCAACAAAAAGCCCAATGTAAAATATTTTCAAACCTTTGGCTCAATCTGTTATGTGCGTAATGATCGCGAAAACCTCTCTAAATTCTAAGCTAAAGGGGATAAATCAATTTTTCTTGGCTATTCTCAAAATAGCAGGGATATAAAGTTTTCAACCTAATAACCAAATCCATTATTGAGTCCATTAATGTTGTGGTAATTGACAGCACAGTTGAGCCTGTTAGTAAAGATTCACCGTTGAAACTGAATTGGACACCAATGTTTTGAATGTTCTAATTTTGACAGGAGATGACTCTTTGCCAACACCAACCCCAGTTATGCCGAAGTGGGTTTCGAAAGATCATCCCTCCATAGAAATTATGGGAGATATCTCTGCTCCTGTGCGAATTAGGAAACAATAACGTCAAGTAGCTCATCGACTGCTTTTGTATCCGTCGTGGAACCAAAATTAGTAGATGAGGCACTTCGTGATTCTTATTGGATTGTTGCAATGGAAGAGGAGATAGCTCAATTCAAGGATCATGATATACGGTATCTAGTTCTGAGGCCCAAGGATATTAAAGAAATCGGAATAAAATAGATTTTTAAAAATAAGACCGATGAAAAAGGGATAGTCATTCAAAACAAGGCTAGATTAGTTGCTCAGGTTTATTCTTAAATAGAAGGAATAGGGTGTGGCAAGACGTTTGCCCCGGTAACGCATCTTGAATCGGTGAGGTTACTTCAAGCTGTTGCGTGTCACTTACAATTTAAGTTGTTTCAAATGGAGGTCAAATCAACTTCTCTGACTGGTATTATGTCTGAAGAGGTTTACATTGAGCAACCGAAAGGATTTCAAGATTCTAAACACCTTGATCATGTTTATAGACTTAAAAAAGCCTTATATGGTTTAAAACAAGCTCCTCGGGCTTAGTATGAATGCTTAACTATTTTCTTATCTTCACATGGCTTTATTAGAGGAGGTGTGGACCAAACTTTATTTGTTAAGAAGTATAATAAAAATGACGTTTTAATTGCTCAGATTTATGTAGATGACATTGATTTGGGGTCAACCTCTCAAAACGAAGTGTGACACCCCGCTTAATTAAATCCCGAGTGACCAGTCCTAAATTAAATTAAAACAAGTTTCTCAGTTGGTTCATTCTTAGCATCACTGTCGAATACTTTTTAATTACTAATCACCTGAGTGAAATTAGACCGGTGTCAATTTTATCTTTCATTAACCCGAGAAAATTACTCATGCGGAAATAATAATTGAACATTCACGATATACTATAATTCAAACCATTTCACAACGAGTCAACAATCGGAAAAAATCCAAAACTGCTAAATAAAACCAATATAATCCAAAACTAAATATCTGAAATAAAGTCAACAGACAACATGTCCCAATAGAGACTACTAAAATGAGATCCTACAGTAGATCTGAATGAATTAATCGTCTATGCAAAGTCCTGCCAACCTCCACAATGTTGCAGCTACGAGTCTCTGGACTGAATCCTCAAGTCTGACGTCCCTGTGGCTGGACACCTTAAAGGTTTTGAAAATATTTTAATAACAAGAGTTAGTACTCATAACATTTTGAACAAGTGCTTATCACAATAAGATGAGATATTGATTATATATGTTAAGATTGCGTACACTCTCTTGAGTTACCTCACTCCTCATCTATAGTGCATGTCTAACATCCTATACTTAGCCCACCTAGTTGTACTACCCAAGCTAACTAGACTATAGTATTCAACTGAACTTATCTACATGACTAAGTTCCCCTACAGCCCATAAAGTATGTTAACACTAACACATCTCATATGTTATGTGCTTAGATAACTTGTCACATCTTGTTATCTCTTACTTTTACAATTAAGTCTCACTACTTAATTTATTCTTAAAACAAACATTATCTATCATTTAATTTTTCAAATTAAGTCTCTCTACTTAATTTACTTTTAGATGTATGCACATCATCTAATTTTTCTACTATCCCATATGAGTAGATTATCATACAGTATACATTCCACACACAATATACACTTATAAATTCATGCATCACTAATATGTCCTCATAACACACATCAAGGACTCTTGGTTCGGAATGGTCCATCGAAACCAAGTAAAAGTATTGGTTCGAAATGTCACCTTGACCCCAAGTTTATTTCATGTATTAGTTCGAAAAATACCTCGACCCCACTCATGAAATTTTATACATATATTGGTTCGGAACTCTTTCATCACGACCCCAATTTACTATTTCCATATATTAGTTCGAAATCCAACCTCGACCCTAATATAAGCAATTATACTTTAGCTATTTTCTCCACCTAAGTATTTATATACTTCGGTAGGTATACACACAACCTAATAATCATGCACGTACGTAATATTTTTCTCTCGGATATTCACCATACTTTCTAATTTATGATTTGTCTCACTATCGTATATATTATCTTCCTATATTAGTTCAGAATGTCCCTTCGAACCTAATATAATCAAGTATACCTTAGGTATTCACTCCTCCTAAGTATTAACATAAATCAGTAGGTATGCACACAAACGCAATTATCATAATCTCATACATAGTACATATCTCTCGGATATTCACCGTAGTTATTATTTTACGATTTATCTTCCATCGTATTTAAATGAGTTTTCACCCAAACTTTAAGGGCCCTAGTTACCCTTCCCTTTATTTCAGTAGTTAAACTATCTCTAACCTACTGTTATATATATCTTGGATTGATGTTAACCCTCTTCATAACTCGAATCCATAATTCTCGATGCACGACTCAATCAGTTTATCCTCATCGGTACATCTCTCCAAACCTTACCCTCAAAGATCATAACCGACATCCCCAAAATACCAACTGGTCTTCCCTTAGTCCCTACATAGGTAAGATATTATCCATATTGGAAAAATATTAGAACTCAAGTAACAAAACAACCCAGAATCAGCCTGGGTGGATTGATCGACATTCATCAGTCGATCGATCGATGGAGCAGGAGCAGGTGCAGGTGCAGGTGCAGTTCATCTTCTTCACGCGTTTTCTCACCATTTCTAATTATCCAACTCACATGATAACACATCAAACTTGCAACCAATTATTCCTAACCATTTCTACATACTCTAGAATGATTTCCAACGATTTAAACGTTGTAAATTTTCACAAATTTAGCTCAGAATAATTGAAATCCTCTAATTATTCAAGAACCCTAAAAATATGTTCTTCCCATATTTTAAATCATAACCCATATTTTAATTCGTATTAACAATCATGGTTCCTATAATTTTTAATCCTTTACATATATAAATCTAACTACATGTAATTTCTACCCAAACATGCAATTAATCAATTCTTTTTCTCCAAGAATATTCATCAAGATCAATTATTCATAAATCCTACGCATGGATATTATAACTCAAAATAATTTGCAAATAACCATTTACCTTGATTACAACAGGGTTTGATTTCGTGATTTTTGGAGGGTTAATGTTCTTCTTCTCCTTTCTTTCTTCCCAAGATGCTTGTGGTGGAAGAGAACACTCTAATCTTCTCTGAATCTTACTCTTAGGCTTCACAATAGCTCTCTCTATCTCCAATGGTTTTTGTGAGTTCTTCTCTCCTCTAAACCTAGCCTCCAACTCTTATAATCTGATTTAGAGTTTGTAATTTCATACGTCTACTCACCCCCACATGCCAAAAGACTAAAATGCCCCCATGTGATCCTGATTTAGCCCAAAAATGCCCCAGTACCCGACTAGTACCCCCGGGTATACTATTTTGACTACTTCGACCCTTTCAAAATCAGTTGTGACCTCTAAATTATCATTTAAGTCACTTAAGAATATATTTCCTATCTCATCCTCAATTTATTCTACACACGACACCTGGGTGAGATAAAATCAAGTACGTCCATATCACTATGTTGTACAAATGAACTATTCACACTTAATAAATTTGAATCATAATATTACTCGGTGTCTATCTCTCGATAATATTTAATAATCACAATTATTATTTAATCACTTAATAATCATAATTATCATTAAATCGCATTAAATTACTTCGCTCGCGTAATTTAAATATAATCGTATTTTCTTATTTAATTACTCAAATAATTAAATTTTTAAATACGCAGAAATGCGGGTATTACACAAAGTTAATAAATTTTCAAAATATATGAGCAGTGAATTTAAAATGTCACTTTTGGGGGAGTTATAGTATTTCCTAGTACTTCAGATCCAATAACATAGTGATGGTTTGTTTATATCACATTCTAAATATGCTAAGGATTTAATTGTTAAATTTAGACCTGAACATGCTAAAATATCGTCTACACCGATGGCCATAAAAACCAAGTTAACAAAATCTGAAAGTGTCACTGATGTAGATCCTACATTTTACCGTAGTATTATTGGTAGTTTGTTATACTTAACTGCTTCTAGGCCTGATATTCAATATGATGTATGTATTTGTGCTAGGTTTCAATCTAGTCCAAAGGAGTCTCATATTATTTGTGCTAAAAATATTTTAAAATACGTTAAAGGCACAATTGAGTACGGACTCCAGTATACCAATGACTCATCATGTGAGATAATTAGGTACTCGAATGTGGATTGAGGAAGAAGCACAAATGATTGTCGTTACACCTCGGGTGGTTACTACTATTTAGGACAGAACATTGTAGGATGGACTAGTAAAAAGCAGACTAGTGTTACTTTATCTACTATTAAATCAGAATATATTACTGTTAGTGCATGCTGTGCTCAGTTAATTTGGGTTAAACATATGTTATCTAATTATGGTATAATAGAATCCAAATTTCATCTCTACTGTGATAATGAGAGTGCTATTTGCATGGTTAAAAATCATGTTCAACATAGTAGTACTAAACATATTAACATAAGACATCAATTTATCAAAGAGTTAGTAGAATTGAAAGAACTTATAACAAAACATATCTCAACACATAAACTACTTGTTGATCTCTTTACAAAACCATTAGATAAATCTAGATTTGAAAGATTGAGACATATAATAGGAATGACTATACTTGATAACTAGAATGTGTTTATTATGCATCTTGATTACTAGATCTCTGAGGTTTTAGGATAAAGATATCTACTAATAATGGTATCACTTAAAACCATGTTTAATATATGAGGAGTGTATTTTGCAGTTTATAAATATTTTTGTGGTGTCAAAAAATCTGGGATATGGTGGGTGCCCATATACCACGATGTATGCACAATAGTATATAAAGGAGAGATAAAGATTTACGTGGTTCGATCATGAATGGCCTACGTCCACGGGGCTGCTGTTGTGTTCCATTGGAATGATGAGAGAGTTTTACATGAATGTATTTCTCTAGCTTCTAAGCCCTCTTTCACAATAGGGGGTGTCCCCTTTATATAGAGTTAGGGGTTACATTAGGGTTACAAATATGGATAAGTCCTATCTTCGTGAAGTTTGACTCCAATATGATACTGCTCGGAGTTTCTGTTGCTCGCCATCTTGACCAGGGTGCTCGTCACATGTCATGCTATTATGTAGGCATATCCCCCCCCCCCCCATAATAGCCCCACAGGTCGCAGTTCAGCTGAGTTAATTATGAGATGAGCTGGGAGATGGTCCATAATCTCTTTAAACGTATACAGTTGTTGATGTGAACTGGACTGGCGTCCTTTGAGCTGTCGTTCAACTTTTAGCCTTCTTTGGTTGTTATTATTTATAAGTTTTTTAGATGAATGTTTGACTTGAGTTGAGAAATGTTCAGTTGATATGAGAATCGGACTCGAGATTATCGAGCTACCTACGTACCCTCATGGGATCAGGTCGAACGTAGTTAATTGTTCTATTTTATTGCATGACCCAATTCGTGAGGTTGACGATAGGCCTGTTCAGAATTCGTTTGCTGAGGCTTTCTCGAGCGTGCATCAAGTTTAGGACATCTCCCTGTATTTTGATCTTGTATGGTCCATTTGTTGAGGTCGACCACATGCTATGTGTCGAGCCTTGCTCGAGCATGTACCTAATCGGGGTAAGACCCTGCATTAGGATTTTCATATGGTCCAATTGGGGAGACCGACCAAAAGCCTATGTGTCGAGCCTTGCTCGAGCATGTACTTAGTGGGGGTAAGACCCTGCATTAGGTTTTTTATATGGTCCAATTAGAGAGGCCGACCAGAAGCCTATGCGTCGAGCCTTTATCGAGAATGTGCCTAGTAGGGGTAAGACCCTTCATTAGGTTTTTCATATGATCCAATTGGAGAGGCCGACCAGAAGCCTATGCGTCGAGCCTTGCTCGAGCATGTACCTAGTAAGGGCAAGACCCTGCATTAAGTTTTTCATATGGTCCAATTGGAGAGGCCGACCAGAAGCCTATGCGTCGAGCCTTGCTCGAGCATGTACCTAGTAGGGGTAAGACTATGCATTAGGTTTTTCATATTGTCCAATTGGAGAGGCCGACCAAAAGCCTATGCGTCGAGCCTTGCTCGAGCATGTACCTAGTAGGGGTAAGACCCTGTATTAGGTTTTATAACATGTGATATGTAATTGGTATGTTTATTATACTTAGGCTTTTCCCGCAAGTCAATGTAATACCAATTACGTGTACATTTTTCCATTTTCTAATGCCTCGTATGTAAATATCCACCCATTTTACCTTTTAAGTTGTGCCGTCACACTTCCATAGGCCTAAAAGGCGATGGCAAAAATGCACCTGGTTTAAGGGCCATCCACCCGTTCAGGATTTTAACTGATCAACATAGTTGGCGACCAACCTGAGTTGGCTTTTTACCTAGGGATCCCCCGTAGGGCTTTTATTATTATCAGGGCAACTCGTGAGGCCATTTGTGTTTGGAGATGACAAAGGCCAGTGGACGTACTTAATTTAATGGTAACAAATAAGGAGGCTGTTGTAATTAAATCGAGCTTAGTCTTGATCGTCATTTGAAAGACTAATTCCGGTGTTAACCATGTTGGCATCCATCCTGAGTTTACCTCTCCTATTTTGCTTTAAATGTTGCAGTGAATCTATTCACGTGTCATCGTTGCCATGGAGCCCCCAATCGGGCTGTGAAGAGAAGACTGATCGACCATCCATTGACTTATTTGATCTATCTAACTAAGATGATAGTGTGCTCGATCGTTCCTCGGGGCTTTATTGTGTTGAAGAGTGTCACGTTGGTCGTTCGTCGAGCTGGATATAATTAAGGATTGTCTTGTTCATATAGCTCTATGCAACGTATCATTCCTCGGAGCACACTTATTCGTTGACCATACATGGTGGTTTCAGGAGGCTGTATAAGACTCCATATAGCTCGTGCACCTAAAGAAATTAATATGAGCTCAAAGAATCTTTGCACAGAAATGCATTGATTTGATATGGTGCTCAAGAAACACCGTTCCTCTGGAGTGGATATCTTAGTGTTGATGATGCATTAATTTATTGCTTAGTGATCGTCGATCACCATGGGTTGTCTGACGATGTTGCTTGATACATTCAGGGTGGTCTAGTGTTTTTATCAACATGTTCTATTCATTAACTGTGATCTTGCTGGAAAAGTGACTTCTTACGTATTGGATTCATCCTTGTCTATAAATATAGATGATCGTTGCTCTCCATACTGCTTTATGTGCTATTGGATCTTTGTTATACAGATCGCCCAACTTCTCATTCGCTGTGGTTGAATTAAATAAGAATTGTATTGCCCAACTGTCCATTGGAGCTTGAGACGTGATCACATAATGTCGACTATCCATCGAAGCTGAGGGTTCGTCGAGGCAAAATTGCAAAGGACCTAGTAGATGTTGCGAACGATCCATGCTCGAGCATCTGTTGGAGCATTGATAAGATAAATGATGCCTGAATGCCTATTGGGGCAAAAATTATAGAGGATCTGGTAGATATTGCGAGTGACCCATGCTCGAACATCCGTCAAGGCAAAAATGACCGAGCAAGTATTATGAACGATCCATTTGTCGGGACTGAATATAGGAATTATCCTGATCAACCATTTATTGGGGATAAAATGCGACGTGTGTGGCAAATATCTTCGGGACTAAATATATAGAAATATTTTTCCGATCATTTGCCGAGATGAATCTTGAATATGCCTGATCATCCTTCAGGTCAAGAATTATAGATCCAGGTCATCAATACTGAAATTAAAGAAATATCAACGTCCGAGCATCTGTCGGTTATCATACATAATATTGCCCAAGTATTTGTTGGGTCCAAAGTGGCGTAAAGTGATCGACCATCCGTTAGAGCATTAACAAAATAAGTGGTGTCGGGCTGGTCTGCCAGGGCAAAGTTGTACAGGTCCGAGTAAATATAGAGAGCGATCCGTGCTCGAGCATCTATTGGTACATTAATAAGATTTCCAAGAGCTGAAGATTGTGGCCGAGCATTCGTCGGGACTGAATCTTGTACCTGTGGAAATTAATAAGTTGCTCGACCATTTGTCGAGGCTAAATCAAATAGAATTTATCATGCAATTCGTTTATTCAGTCAAGGAATACATGATGTGCATCTGCTCGGACATGTGTCGAGGAAAATATTCATAGTATTGAATGAATGGCATGAATTGTCCCATAATTTTTATGATAAAATATCACGAGGATGGCCGTAACCCGAGCATCCGTCGGGGCTATGCTAGGTATTAGTAAAAATATTACACCGACCATTCATTGGTATAACCAATAATATCTAGACGACAATATTGAAAATTAATTGATCGAATAAATGACATGAGTGCTCTATAAGTGCGCCTCACTATTTATGTGAGCCAAATAATTTGTAACAAAGTCGAATAAAAGATGTAAAATTTGTCAAATATATTCCAAGTGTAAGACATAAGAGTTAATTTGGAATTTCTGTATGTATTTCTAAGCAAATACTCAATCGTAAATAGGTTTCAAAAAT
The DNA here is from genome assembly GCA_949130495.1 of Sambucus nigra. NCBI lineage: Eukaryota > Viridiplantae > Streptophyta > Magnoliopsida > Dipsacales > Adoxaceae > Sambucus > Sambucus nigra. Next base: position 281,681,394 of record OX422209.1, read on the forward strand.
TTATTTTCACATAAAATTTATATAGTGACACAATTGTGAAGTATGCGGTATAGATAGCCCCCTGCTGACAAATTTATGATGATAAAGATTGTGAGCATAATTTGTGAGCAAATAAAATATTATGAGATAGAAACGAACAATGCACAAATAAATGTGCATATCCATCAATTGGGGCCGTGCTAAATATAAGAATTATCCTGACCAACCATGAATTGGGGATAAAGTGTGACATGTGTGGCAAATATCTTCGGGACTAAATATATAGAAATATTTTGTCGATTATCTGCTGAGATGAATCTTGAGTTTGCCTGACCGTCCTTCAGGTTAAGAATCATAGAACCCGAGCTTCAGTCGGATTAATAATAATTTTGCCCAAGCATTTCTTTGGGTCTAAAGTGCTATAGTGTGCTTGACTATCCGTTGGAGCATTAATAAATGAATGGTGTCTGGATAGTCCGCCGGGGCAAAGTTGTAGAATACCGAGTAGATATAGCGAGAAATTCGTGCTCGAGCATCTGTCGAAAAATCGATGAGATTTCCAAGGACTTAAGATTGTTGTCGAGCATCCGTCGGGACTAAATCTTGTACCTATGGAAGTTAGTAAATTCCCCGACCATCCGTTGAGGCTAAATCAAAATAAAAGTTATCATGAGAATGATATGTTCAGCAAAGTATATAAGATATGCATCCGCTCGTCCATTTGCCGAGGAAAAAATTCATAGTAGCATATGAATGTAATAAATGATCCAATGATTTTTATGATAGAAATCCCACTGAGATAACCATGCCCGAGCATCCGTCGGGGCTGATCTAAATAACCAATAATTTCCTTCTGGTGAGATTAAATTATTGTAGCTGAATGAAAATATTGAAAATTAAAATGTTCGAATAAATGACATGAGTGCTCTATAATTGCGCCCCACTCATTTATGTGAGCAAAATAATTTGTAATAAGGCCGCGTAAAAAAGTGCCAACTAAAATCGTTGTAATAAAATCACACGGTCCCTTAAAATAATTTTATTTTAGAGAGAACCGAGCAATGCAAAAAGTAGTCAAATATATTCCAATTGTAAGATAAGGAGTTAATTTGGAATTTTCGCAAAATTATTTGAAGTCCAATAGTGAATACTCAAATACAAGTTTGGTTTAAAAAAAATTATTTTCATAGAAATCTGTGAATCATGAAAGTATAGGGAGGTATACTAAAATCCTCTAAACTGTAAGTTGGGTTTTAACGAAGTTAAATAGATCTAGGAACCTAAGCCCCAGAGTTACTGTGTTCATGTTTACCCACACACACTGATTGTGCTGAGCGGATGCTACGCTCGTCGCCACTTGTCTTTGCTCGCTGACCAGCTGGGGCGGAGCCGATGATGCTTGATGATAAAAAATTACGACAAGAAACTTGTGGGTTTCCTTACTGGTCGGTCGCAAATAGGTCGCCAGGGGTTCCCTATTAGGTCGCAAATAGGTCGCCAGTAGTTCACCGGGAGTTCACCGGAAGTTCGTCGGTACTTCGCTGGTAGGTCGTAAACAGGTCTCCAGGAAGTTTTCTGGTCGGAGGTGAGCTCGCTAATGCTCGATTGTGGGGGCGACCACTAATACTGAAGTTCGTCGTCCACTTTTTGTGTTGTTTTCGACTAGTAATTATGGTCCGGTGGTCGCGATCTGAAGAAATGGACCATAAAAACTATTGCCTCTTGGCTCGGTGTCGTAGCACAGTGGTCACCGACCATACAGGGTGGTCCATAGGTTCCTTTGATACAACCAGGGTGTTCCTCGAGCTCTTCACCTGTTCGGGTTCAGTGGGGCGAATTGTTTGCCGAGCTCGTCATTGTGGCTGTTCGCCGAGCTCATCACTGTTGGTCGCATGTAGGTCACAAATTGTTTGGACTCCATACGACTGTATGTGCTGTTGGGATTCTGTTCATACGGGTTGCCCCTTTTCCATTATTGTGGGACCATAATCATAGATAAATTGAGTAGTGGTCGGTACCGCCCGGCTGAATGACAGTGCTGGATCATAGGCCGGAGACGACCTCAGGCCATAGACCCGTGATGACCTGGACGGTCCCCATGCCTCTTGATAAGAGTGAAATGTTTTAGACATTTATCCATGCCGAAGAATCTGGGATATGGGAATCAAGATTATGATGTAACCCAGTAAATAACTGTGTGTGCCCAGAAAGGTCTCGTTGAGATTCCAGATATTTGGAGAAATCTCAATGACCCATAGGTCGGTGGAAGGGTTCCAGCTGGGTCTACCATTGATTTTTCTCTGTACATCTATGTGAAAACATAACTGTTCAATATCTTTGTAAATATGTGGTCCCCCTGCCTCTTGATGAGAGAGAAACATTTTAGACTTTTATCCCTACCGAAGAATCTGGGATATGGGAATCAAGGTTATGATGTAACTCGGTAAATAACTGCCCAGAAAAGTCTCGTTGAGAGTCCAAATATTTGGAGAGTCTTTATAGACATCTTCGATAGTGAATTTCGTCTAAAACCAACAATGAAAATTGTCTAGAATCAAAACTGTTGTGCAGATTTGCAGATGCATAAAAATTGAATACACAAAATGAATATAAATGTGCAAAGAATCGTGCATCAATAGAATGATGTTTATATAAAAAAATATATAATCATTCATACAGAGATAAAAAAATAAACTTAACTCCCGATTATCGTGCGTGTACACCATGAGGTCGCAACGTAAATCTCCATCTCATAAACAGGAAGGAAAGACTTTTTGTGTCGGTTCCCACAGATGACTCCAATTGTGGTGTCAAAAAATCTGGGATATAAGGGGTGCCCATATACCACGATGTATGAACAATAATTAATAAAGGAGAGATAAAGATATACGTGGTTCGACCATGAATGGCCTATGTCCACGAGGCTACTGCTGTGTTCCTTTGAAATGATGAGAGAGTTTTGCATGAATGCGTTTCTCTAACTTCTAAGCCCCCTTTCACAATGGGGGGTGTCCCCTTTATATAGAGTTAGGGGTTACATTAGGGTTACAAATATGGATGAGTCCTATCTTCGTGAGTTTGATTCCAATCAGATACTACTCCTCGATCTTGTAGTTTATCAAGGACTCTAGTCCTCCCTATCTTATTAGAGTGTCTGTTGCTCGCCATCTTGACCGGGGTGCTCTCCACGTGTCATGCTATTATGTAGGCATATTTTTTGCCCCCACAATTTTCATATGTTAATTTCTCACCATTGTATAATTTAGTCAAAATGGGGGAGAGTTGAGTACATGTTCTTATTTAGTGTTCGAAGAGGGTAGTGTGACTGGGGTCTGGTAAGATGTTGAATGGGGTGAGGCGTGACCCACTTCAATGAATTCTTTCTTCAAGGTTCTCAAGAACTTCTGGAGCAGCTTCTGGTAAAAACTTATCCTTTTGGTAAAAATAGAACTCAAGATGGAACTCACTAACTGCAACAAGATGAACTTCACAACAAGAATAGTAACTTTTCTCAAGAAAAACTCATGAGAGTGATGGCTGTCAGTGTGGAGTGAAAGAAAAAATCACTTAGCACTAGAGAGAGAGAGAGTATGGAGAGAATACTAGGAGGTTCTAGTGTAATTTTAATAGAGTAACAGTATTACTTGAGTTATGATCCTTTATTGACCTTGCTCAGGGGTCCTATTTATACTTGGGCACTAGGACTGAGTTGACACTTTTGAACACCAAAATTGAGAGGGTTGGTGAGGGACAAGGTCTGAAATGTACCATTTATCCCTACCTGCGTGCAACCTCCTATCCCCTCTGACAGGTGCCAGCTGGTGTGATCCAAAGTCAAAAAGCAAATATGTCTCCTGATGGAGACAAAATATCTTATTTGGTAAATATTTTTTAAAACGGTAACTTGTGGTACAAACTTTGTAAACTTGAAGAGGGGGGTCTTGAGGACCCCCTTTTCTAAAATCATTTTTATAAAGAAAGTTCATTTCTGGTGAGCAACCTCTTGGCTGCTCATTTCAGTTATGTCTGAGTGTGAACTGTATGAGGACTTTGAGTAAAACCTATGTTCTTTCTACTAGTATTATCTCAATCCTAAAGTGATAAGTGGTTGATCTTGCTCGGCAAACCTTGTTCTTCAGCCTCCAAGACAAAACTCCAAATAGATCCCAACTGGCCTATTTGAGCCCTGCCTGCTCAACTAGGATACTTATATAAGAAAGTAAGTGTTAGTACTTTTGTTCTTTAAAATAACGACATTTCATGATGAGGGGTTGCTCATAGTAGCCTTTCCCTCATCCTAACTTGTTTTCTGGAAGTTGAGGGGGAGGACCTTGAGGGTTCCTCGCCCAAGATTTTCTAGAAGCTGAGGGGAAGGCCTTGAGGGTCCCTCACCCCAAGATTTTCTGGAAGTTAAGGGGAGGGCCTTAAGGGTCCCTCGTCCCAGCATTTTTTGGAAGCTGGGGGGGGGGGGGGGGGGCTTGAGGGTCCCTCGCCTTAGTATTTTCTGGAGGTTGAGGGGGAGGGCCTTGAGGGTCCCTCACCCCAATATTTTCTGGAAGCCGAGGGGGAGGGCCTTGAGGGTCCCTCACCCCAATATTTTCTGGAAGCCGAGGGGGAGGGCCTTGATGGTCCCTCACCCCAATATTTTTTTGAAGCCGAGGGGGAGGGCCTTGAGGTCCCTCACCCTGACATTTTTTGGATATTAAGGGGGGAGGGACTTAAGGGTCCCTTGCCCCAATATTTTCTGGAGGTTGAGGGGGAGGGCCTTAAGGGTCCCTCACCCCAATATTTTTTGGAGATTAGGGAGGGGGGGGGGGGGGGGGGGGGGCTTGAGGGTTCCTCTCCCCCAAACGTATATTAGGTAGGCTTGAAATATCCTTCTACAAGTGTGTTGATATTCTTTCATGCATATTATCTTATCTTTTTCTTCCCTACACATTTATTTCTATCTTTTAATAATTCAGTAGAGTAAATGCTTCTAACTTGATTTCTCGGCCTAAAGGTTATTTATTGTTTTGCAAGTTTTCTCGTCAGCCGTCAATTATTGAGTCTTTTTATTTTCTAGGATGGGGTTGGCAGTTAGAAACATTTTTGTATAGGAAATTCTAAGAATTTTTCACCTTAGTATATCACTTGATCTACTTTGGGGTTTTATCAAAATTAGTCCAATGGGGGAGATTGAAGGTACCTATATAGAGCACTCCTAGGGTTTGTTTTTTGTGCTTTAGCTATATAGTCAAGTATATAGTTGGACTTAAATTTTGACAATATTTTTTTTGTAATTATGTCGCGTCTAGCTACCTATGCCAAGATCTCTACTCAAGCCTACATCAATTTAGAATTAAGTCATATAATGAATGTAGTTCCTCACACCTATTAACATTGGCTCATAGGATTTATTTCTACACCACATAGGACACAATGCATTTCACTGCATATATTACAACATTCCTCATTATTTATATTTTTATATTTAAATAGGGTTTTTAAATATTTTTAAAACATTCTAAATTAATTTAATTTTATAATTTAAATTGGTTGGTGCAATTAATTTAAATTACAAAGAGTAGGGATAAAATTTTAAGAATGATATTTTTGTGTGTAAAAACATAGAAATTATTTTTCTGAATGTATTCACATTTTTGGGAATTTTTCTTGATTTATTTGGAATTAAAAATGTATTAAAATCAATTTAAAAATTCGATTTAAACAATTGTGTTACATATGTGTTTTATTGTATACCTGCTTTTATACATTGTATTATTCCTTATTTTGTACATGTATGTATGTTGTATTGTATTCGATTTTTAAAGATGTTTTGTACATAGTTTTATACATCTTAAACGGTTACATTTTAAACCATTACCAACACACGATTTTCAGCCCATGGTTTTATGTTAGTGGATTCCACGTGTCAAGCATAGAGTATGCCATTTTGTGTTTCTTTTGTGACCCTAGGATTATAAATTATCTACGGTTGTGACTCATCATTTACAATCCTTGTGTTGTTCTTATTAACCAATTAGCTCACATCTCATATCTCTATAAATTAAGACCTTGGGTCTCTATTTTTCTTCAACCGAAATGATTCTTTTAAGAGTTGTTACTCTGCCAAAATAGAGATAGAGATAGAGATAGAGATAGAGTACGTTTGCACACACACAAACACACACACACACCATATTCCTAATAAGAGTTAATCTTCACTATAGATGAATTTTGAGCAGAAGAACATTTACATTCATATTGTTTTTCCGCTTAGTGTGACTTGTGTGATTTGGTTATCCGTTGAAACAAAACATTATGTTCACTTGTATTTTTCAAGACCAATCTTCTTGTAATTGAAAATCTCATTTCATCTCTTATTTTGTCAAATCTGTTCTTAGATCTATTTTTGGTATATTATTCTTTGAACACTTTGTCACACATGATCGTACACTAGCTGTTTATATTTTTTTTATAGATCATTCTTAGTGATTTCTTACATTTTTGGACTGATTAATGTTTAGATACACTACAAACACAGATTTACACCATTCTTGGTTTCCTCTGTCTTGTTTTTAAGATCTAGTTGTTTAGATCATAACTAATTTCTAGGTTGTTCAAAATTTTTGTGTATATCACTACACACACAAAACACATTGCTATTATGTTTGTTTTCTATCAAGTGTAGTTCAACTGTTGCATGTTTGATATATTGTGCCTATGTTCACAAAATACACATAGACACACAATGTAGTATTTCACATCTATTTTGTTTTAGTAAAGATCTATCTTATATCTTGTTCCCACGTTTGTTTGAACACTGATTAGCACACAAATCACATTTGTGTTTGTTCTTGATTGTTTTATTGTTTTTGGTTCATCCTTGTTTTAAAAATAGTTTATTTTATAACATTCGAGAAACTTTAGTTGTAACAAAGTTATATATGATTCAAGGTTTAGACATTTAAACTTAAAACCATTGAGGACCTATTCGTAAAATAATTAACATTTGGACTGTCCCTTTTGACCTGTTTCCCGAACTTGATTATCCTTGAAATTGAACTTGGACTGAAGCTAGATCTATTGAACTATTTTGAATTGGACAAGAACTGTTTCGAAATATTGGACTGTAAGAACTAGGGGTGTGTTTCGGCCGGATCGGATCGGAATAGGGGTGTTCGGAAAATTTTCCAAAATTTTCGGAATTTTAAAATCCATTCCAAAGTCGGAAAAATAAATTTCGGAAAATCAATTTCTTTTCCATGTCGGCGACTTCGGAATATTCGAAATTTTTGGAATTTTTGAATAATTTTTTTATTCGGAAAAAAATAGGAAAAATCGGAAATATTAGTTTTATCTTTTTTGGATAATATCGGAAATACAAAATTATCAATTTTATCTTCTTTATTCCACTTTTTTTGGGGGGTGGGGGTAGTTTTCTCATAGTAATATGCACTGCTCACTTGGTCTTACCAGGTTCAACTTTTACTATGAGAAAAAATAAGCAAAGAATAACACCAATGTTAGTAAGCATACAAGGAAAACACTTAAGATATGTTTAACAAATAGAGCTACAAAACTATGTTTAATAGATCGGAGAGGAATGAGACCATACCTGATTGAGTGAGGAATTAGAAATGATAGGATTTAGGAATTCATTCTAATTAGTGTAGAATGAGAAAAGAAAGGGGGCAAAATAACCTTTCTATAGCTAAAAATTAAGGGTTGAGATTATTTTAAATGAATGGGTGGGATTGTTTTAAATGAAGGGTGAGATTATTAGGAAATGTGATGAGTAAAAATTATTAAAATGAATAAAAATATTATTATTTCGGAAAATATTTTGGATAAATCGGATCGGCGTGATATCGGAATTTTCGGAACGGAAAATCGGAAAGTCGGAAATCTATATTTGATTTCCAATTCCATTCCAATTTATATTGGAAAAGTCGGAAATCGGAAAAATTCGGATCGGAAAAATTAAAATGATGCCAAAATTGGAAAAATTCGGATGGGAAATTGGAAAATTTGGAAGTTCGGAAATAATTGACACCCCTAGTAAGAACTGTTAAGACTATTGCTAGGTTGTTAAATTAATTTTTATTTAATTTGAACATATATTGAAAAACAGTCGGCCTATTACGTGTTTATTTGACTTCTATATATTGCTATAAACATTCTTGTTAGTCAAATATTCCTGCTTATATATATATATATATATTATTTAATATTATGTGTTTGCATAATATTCTGATTGAGTGATTTCAGGACCGTTCACATCTCATACCACCTAGTAATATTCACTCACTTTGTAGACGTACTCACGTAGGCATATATATTAGTCTACATATTTGAACAAGTCTAGTGTTATAGATTTGAAAAGAAAAGAAAGATTTCTAAAACTGTTTTAAAGTCAAGAAGACTTGACTTAAAGAGACACGAGACTTGCAAAGATATATAGTATATATAATTTGTTGCATAAGCATTCGGTTTGTAAATAAGGATGATTGTGTCATATAGAATAACGCACATCACAAACACTGCACTACTATATGTCACTATTAGAGTCAATAGAAACTGAACTGAGTTGTGCTTAGGAAGCTAGAGAGAAAGCTGAGAAATGAATAAGACAAAGTACAAAAGACAAACTAAAGCTGAGATTCAGAAAAAGAAACCATTGCAGAGACTTGGTATTGGTAATACCTGCTTTCTATCTAGTTTAGTTTCTGTTGTATTGTATGCTTGTAAATTGTTCCATATTGATTTGTTTTAGTCGCTTGGTAGATTAGGTGACCCTAGAGGGTCGTCATTTTTCCCAGGGGAAGGGCTTTTATGACGTAAAATAAATCACAGTGTGCTTTAGATTTTGCATATATCACCTACACCAAATAGTAGGATTTAAATCTAGAAACTCGCCTAATAAATTGAATTAGTTATTCTTTGCTTAACGAAGCACTTAAATCAAGATAATAATTAGGACTCTAATTAACTTGCCAAACATTATTCAGTTTGTAGTATAGTTATCAATTTAAGAAAATTTTAAATTGGCCCCCCTTGGATAATCTATAAAAACTCATAGGTAATTCGACTTTATTCGACATTTGTTTACTTTCGCACTAGAGTCTATTGCGCTTTAGCCGCCCGCTCATTAGTAGTATTTATATTTTAAGATATAATAAAATATAAATATAAATTCAAAACAATAAGAACGTGAGCAAGTACTTGTAATGTCCTCCAAATGTTTATCTTAAGCTCGTAGGGCACCTTCTTCCAATATGTGTACCCGAGGCCAATAATCGTCTTTAGAAACTCCAGGGCCTTAGCGTGTAAGGTCGCCTTGTTCTCCACTATGATCCTCTATTTGCTCCGCTATGGGGGCATAGTGCTAGATGACTCTTCCTCACCCCCGCTTCCCTCACACCTTGATGTAGACATTTTCTACAAAAATTGTTGTTATTAGTAAAAACATATATATGAGAAAATGATCAAATCCAAATGAATAAAAGCATCAACCTGATTAAAATTCAAATGAATAAAAGCACTAGAATAATACAAATTAACGAAATTATAAGAATACAAATCCATATCATAAACTAAGCATTGCTTCAGATAATTGGAATACTTATTACAAATATAAAAATTATTTCAAATTCGGGTCATGTCACAAGCTTTGAATTAATGCTTAAACTTATTAAAATCCAAATTAACATATTCACTAACTAACCAACCAATTTTGATTCAAATCCATAAAAAATGATCAAATCCAAATGAATAAAAGCATTAAACCGTCGTCCAATAATAATGAAGCTCTAGAAGAATACAAATTAACGATATTAGAATAATACAAAATCCATATCATAAACCAAACTAAGCATTGTTTCAAATAATCAGAATACTTATTAAAAATCGAAAAATTGCTTCAAATTCGGGTTATCATCTAAAATGGATTGAGATTCGGTAGGAGCAACTAAGTCATCCACACTACTGGTTAGACACTTAGGTGCGTGTAGGACGATTGACCACAACTCATTGTTGGTATACACCGAGTAAGGTACTTGCTTGGCCCTACTGATTATGCCCAAGGGGATAAGACCGTGGGAGGATTGTCCACTCATTTGTATTGCAAAGAGGAGGAGACATCTACGGGAGTTGTAATTCCCCTTGATTTGATTCCTGTTATCAGGGAATTCACAGATGTGTTTCAATACATACCAGGGTTACCACTGAGTAGGGAGATTGAGTTTGTGATTGACTTAGCACGGGGCACTCGATTGATAGCCCGTACCCTACCTTATGGCTCCTGCAGAGATGAGGGAGTTGAGGGATTAGAATGAGCAATTGCTGGGATAGGGTTTCATTCGCAGGAGTACCTCACCCTGGGTGCCCCAGTCCTATTTGTGACAACAGCCACCACCAGCAGTCCTGTGACACCCCGCCTAATCAACTACCAGGTGATCAGTTCTTTATTAAATTAAATCAAAATATGCAGTTGGTTCATTCTTAGCATCACTGTCGCAAAAATAATTTCTTATTATTTCACCTAATAATTAATTAAGCTAAGTGTCAAAACTTTTCCCATTTTAATTTAATTAAATCCATACCACCATAAAGATAAATAAGTGACAGTCCAACACAACTGAATTAAAATTTAACAAATTTAAATGTAACTGGAATAAACTCTCCAGTTGGAATACCTCAATATCACCATCCAAAACAAAATGATAATAGTATCAATATAAAACCAGTACAATATTTGAAACTGAAACGAGATAACTAAATCCTGGGCGACATGCCCTACATGAGCCAAATACCATAAAGATAGAAATCAAGAAAATGAATGCGTCTAATCCAAAGTTGCATATCCAGAAACTCGTTAAAATATACATCCTCTAAGCCGGGCATCCCTAATGATAGGCACCTGGTAATATAAATATAGTAGAGAAGAGAATATACAAGTAAATGGGTCAGAGCCCAATTGTAAAAAATTTTAAAAATGGTAAGTACTTAACAAGTGCAATTAAGCAGGTATTATGTACATGTTAGTTCTCGGCTCTCATCTAGTTTGCACGCCTAACGTACCTTATTATTCCCCTAAACAAGGCTCTCAATTATCATCCTATCTCTTCTCATTATCCCGTATTTCCCACACAATACTTTGTTTAGTTAAGCATTATCATTTCGCTTTAAGATGAACTAGGCCTTTAAATATTAAGTATTCACTTACTTAATTCAATTCAGATTTTATTATTCACTTTTTATCTGCTAAATCACATAGTAGATCACATCATTATATATATATATATATATATATATATATATATATATACACGACACCCCCCAGACACAGTTGCGGTGCATGCATACTCTGCTATCATGTCCTGGTGCATCACTCACTGCATAACGAACAATTGGTTCGGCGTCTCTCACGAACCATAAATCTCATAACACAAATATTGGAGTTGAGCATACTCCTCAACCAAATGGGTCACGCATATACCTACGCTCCCATTCGATCGTCGAAACTATCATTCACCTCGATAGCGGGGGTCCAAGGGCCTATGCTCAGTGTACGAATCTAAATCCACCCAAATGGGTCCAATTGAGATAAGACCGTGTACAACGCGAAACCTTCACTCCGATAGCAAGTAGCGTATGTATGTCATACACAAAATAAATCATAATATAGGTATTTATCCCACCTATATATCTATTAATAGGGCATACACACAACCCATAACAATTCCCTTATGTATTTAATTAAGCGGGGTGTCACATTGAAAAGCACAAACAAACGGCTCATCGCTCACGTGCTCATTGTTCTTCAACTTGAAAAAGTCAACCATGATCGAATTGGTAAAGGTATCAACTTTACAAGAATTTTCATCCTCAAATCTTACCCAATTGCAGTAAGGCGCAACCTCTTTGAAGCTTATATAGTTCAATTCAACTATATTTTGAATGACACCATAGTAGTCATTTCAGCTTCAACGAGGTTTTTATCTTTTGCTCTCCCTTAAAAATACTTAAGACCCTTATAAGAAATCCCCGAGTTCTATACATTTGTATTTTTCTCATACACCCTTGCACCAAATACATAACCGTTCAATCGATACTTTTTGTACTCGTGTGACATGAACAAGGGTCCAGTGGCTAGACGAGCAGGCCTTGATGTCACATAACCCATCTTTAAAAGCTGACATTATAGATGCATTAATTAGATTAGTTTTAAAGCTTTCTTGTAATATGTCGATTAATAAGAAATATTCTCATTATAATTACCTCGTGTGACACCCACCACCTAAATTCGTTGTCCGATTGTGCCATCATTCTTTGTCTTTTATTGTTCCCACACGCATCATATTTTCTGCATTGACCGTGACGAACGTATTACGAAATTAATCATGCATAAAAGTTAAAATAATATAAAAATTAAAATAATATAAGCTTACTTTTTCCATTCTTCGGCATTTTCATGTGTGTTAAATAGACAATGAGCCACTTGTTCATATTGTAAACTAGTTAATTTCACCCGTGTGCCCATCACCTGACCACCCTCGTCGACGAACTCATCACTATTATCCACGCTACTTGGGTCAGGCATATATTCCTGAGTGTAGATTGATGACTTCACGGTGATGTACTCCTCTATAATTGATCCTTCAATGTATCGTGTATTCTTAACATAACCTTTAAAATTTTCATTAACCTTTCTAACGGGTACATCCATCGATATCTAACTGGGTCGCAAAGAAGTGCTTCGTCACATAAGTGTAGCAATAAGTGAATACTTGTGTCAAAATGATATGGGAAAGTACTTCTCCAACACACAAATTGCTTTGGCTATAGCTACTTTTGTAGCCAAAATATTCTTCATAGTAGGATAGCTATTTGGAAGTTATTTCTGCTTGAGTAGCAAGCCCTTCACCCAATTTAAAATTCCTATCATGCTATTGCCAGATAAACCATATTGGGTCTTCAAACTATGCAAACCAACCATGACATGTGAAGTTGTTTGATCTTTGTCACAACTAGGGTACAACAGTTGGGTCACCTTAAATTTTAAACTTTTATAGTCATTGTCAAGGTTTATCCCTATATCTTCATGAGCACTTGAACCATGTACATCGTCCGTGACCTCATTTTATTCCACTTTATGAACTCCATATGCGTCATTAACTAAATACTCCAGTATATTATGATCTACATTGTCCTGTTGCCTTTGTACATCTATCATACTTGTTGATTGTTGTGAAGGTTGCTCTGGTATAAAAAGAACATGTGATTCCTTGTGAAAAACCCACAATCGATAACTATCTTTCATACCCCATCTTAACAAGTGTAATTCAACTATTTTTCACTCAAACACCTTACCATTCCTAGACTTAAAACACGGACATGAAACTCTTCATTATTACGACATCTCTTTGTTTATTTCATAAATTCATTACCACCTCTACGAAACACATCCCCTAGTCTATTTTTATCACTCATCTACTCTTTGCATAGAGGATATCCCATCACAACTGCTACAAATAATCACCTATTATGGGTAAGAAGCGTATATTCTTGGATTAGTATAAACAAGTGTGAAAATTTATTTTCCAGTAAATGTTTTACTTCAAGATTGACATTTCATATTTCGGTGTCACATTATAAAAATAATATAAATTAATTTCATTGTTAACACAAGATGCATTATGAATCCTATTTCCTCCATCTCCTCTAAAGGGTGAATGGTCATATCCCATTCAAGACTGCATATTTTTGTAATACACTTAGTAGCTCATCCACATTTTTCCAATTTGAGGGAAATTCAGTAGCATCTCCCATTAGTTCACCAAGTACATGACATAAATTCGCAAGTGTTCGTGCTATTTCAATTTATTAATTGACATAACACTCAACACCACGTCATCTAGTATGTACCCACATAACATTAAGAGACGACAGTATAACTTCTCCCAAAAGTAACAAGTGTAATCCACTAAGAACATTATTATACAGAAACTATGCCATCCCAAACGGTCCAAACGAGACAATTCGAGAGATCTCATTACAGGGATTATGACTCTCGAACATGTATAAGGGATACTGAATGCATATGCCTAAGAACTAGAAGGCTAATATCTATGCGCACTATCTATAACTTAAAAGGCTTATAACTATGTATAAATCAACATTATACACTTTATTCAGTACTTTTTGAGCTTATATTGTTTCCCACCATTTTATTATATCATGTGGATAAAATTTAATTTATTGTAAATTTGAATCATCAAACAATGCATGTTTGCGACATTTCCACCAATTACAAAATAAAGTCTATAGTATTGATTTATACTTCTTGAGTGTATGATTTGTGTTATTGCTATCATTTATTGCTAATGATTCTCTACAATTTCATTAACTATGAGCACTATCTGTAATTTTACCCTACTTTTAATTGATTTTTAAAATTTATATTTCCCACCACATTTAATTTATATTTCCATGGTAAGTACGTTTCATTTCGGTCTTATTTATATTTCCATGGTAAGTATTTTTCATTTATGTCTTATTTATATTTCCATATCTAAATCTGTGCCTAGGGCCAACCTACATCACATGTCACTATTTGACAGAATCTGTAAGGGAAAAATTTTCAATTGAGTCCATTGTAGTATTTGACTTATTCCCAAAACAAAAGATATTTTTGAGTCATAGATAGATTTTTCTTGTCATGCTCCCACACAGTCTATGGCATAGAGTATATTGAAGACATAACGACTAAGATTCAAACATAAATCATGCCGAGATTATTTTGGTGTACGTTTCACATATTCTTTGCATTTCGAGAGCGCTCAGGTATGAATGCCTAATGTTTATGGGATTCGAAAAATGTTTTTAGGATGTTATTTTTATTAAAAAAATGTTTTTAAAAGGATTTAACTTTGTTTATTCTGAGATAAGAACTGTTGAGAGTCTCATAAATCCTTCCTTATTGTTTAGAAGGATCAAACGACATTTATTTTCATTCAAACGACATGTGTAGGTCATTTAAACGAAGTGGCTTTAGCGTTCAAATGACATAACTATCTCGTTCGAAAGATAGACTCATTTCGTTCGAACGATGCGCTGACTTAACTTTTTATTTAAGGCGCATTTCACTCAGAATTTCGTAAGTTTCAAAACCACAAAATCAGTTTCCATATAGTACGTTTTCTACATAAGTTTTCTAAAGTTGTCAAAGACTAAAAACATCCTTAGAGTTTCAAAGATCGTAGCTTTCATTCACATATGTTATAGTGATCTTTGCTCGCACCATAGTGGATTTGTTCTTCACTTTGAATGTTGGGTCTTGCGATGAAGAAGATAAGGAGTTCGTGTTAAACATCATAGACGTTGCCAAGCTGCATCGATGGACACCGAGACATACGTGGACACGTGTATTGTGGACGAGCATTATAGAGAGACTTACGCATGGGCAGTGTGGAGGACTGGTTGAAGGATTATAGGAGCACCAATACTTGTGGGGATCAAGTCTTTGAGTAAGTCTATAGTCTGTACTTTATAATACCATATCATAATGATTGTTTGGCTTTGGTCATCCGAGGTTTTTTCCCTTAGTGGTTTCCTCATACATCCGACATCGCCTTTGTGAACTTATTTATTTTACTTGCTTTAAAAACCTAGATGCATGTTTAGGATTAAATAAGATAAAATTAGGCTTAACTAACATTGGTTCATATACTTGGTGCGGTTTAAAATTTGAAAGAGGTTTTTAAAAAAGAAAGTCGGTTTGGACATCCTTAAAAGACATTCGAAAGAAAAAGGTGCCTACAAATTGGTATCAGAGCTAGAAACATATTTTTTTATTGTGTTGATCCCTTGTGTTCTTAAGGATGAATTTCGAAAATAATGAAAGTTTTAGAGATCCTTTTTTTGATGGCACTAACTATGGTTATTGGAAAATGCGAATGAGAAGTGCTTTGAAATTTATTGATGAGCGTGTGTGGTTAGCGGTTGAAAAAGAGTTAGACTCCACCGATCACACGAGAGGGTGAGGCAACTAATTTAAAATCGGTTGAGTCATGGACCGAAGCCAAACATAGACTTGCACTTTACAACCCAAAGGTCTTCACGTTATTTCCCCACATGTCACACCGAAATAGTATAATAGAATCATGACTTGTGAAACTTCAAAAGAGACTTGGGATATACTTGAACTTACTCACGAGGGCACTAACACCTTTAGGACGTTTAAACTTTAAAACCTCAATACACAATTTAAGATGATTAATATGATAGAGAGTGAGTTATTTGATGAGTTCTACATTAGATTATCAACTTATCTTTTTACTTAGTAGAGAAAATACCTGATAACCGAGTCATAAAGAAAATTTCAAGGTCATTGCTGAATTGGTTTGATGAAAAAGTGACCATTTTGAACTGCTTGGGTATGCTTGATTCGATTAAACTTGAAGAGATTATAGGTGACTTAATAACCTATGAACTTGATTTGTTTACCTCCAAGCAAGTGCGAAAGAAAAAAAGGGCATTGCTTTGAAAGCCCAGAAGGAGGAAACTAAAGTTTCGGATGCCAATTTCGATTTCGATTTTGAGGATGTATCCTTGTTGGCAAAGAAGTTTAAAAAGTTTCTTAAGTTCCAAAAGCAATCAAAAGATTACAAAAGACTTGAGAAATTCAAGAGCAGTAAGGTAGATCCCCCCCTAAGGATAAGAGTGAGAATGTCAAGAGGGTTAATTCATATAGATGTTTTGGGTGTAAGGGTTATGTTCATAAGGTTGCCGAGTATCCCACTAGACTTAAGAAAGAGGAGAAGAAATCGATAGCATACAGTGCCACCTTAAGTGATAGTGAACCGGAAGAGGGAGATAGTTCCCCCATTGACCGTAACTTTATAGCGTTAATCGCATGTCATGTGAGCGACGACGATAAATCATCCCATGAAGATTGTCATGTGCGTGACATTTTCGATGCCGTTGAGTATGAATCCCAAGTAAGTGAGGGTGAAGCTAGTGAGGATGAGGATATCGATGTAGGAGAGTTGCAAGTTAACTTTAGAGAGTTATATGCGGAGGCGGTAAAAGTGAAAAAGGCAAACTCAAAATTGCAAGCTAAGTTGAATAAGCATGCCATTGAGAATAATGATGCTTTAATAGAGGATCTTAGGGCACGGGAGAATACTCTTAGGGAGAAGATAGAATATGTGGAGAAAGAGAGAGATAGTCTTCGTGGTTTGATGGAGGCTTTAAAGAAAGAAGTTTTAGAGTTTGATGAGTCTAGGCATTTGCTTGAGTTTAGTATTAGTGAGTTAGAGGAGATATTTAAAGACTCAAGTATGGTTAAGTTTGATTGGGAATCTAGGTCAGAGAAGTTAGATAGGATGTTAGGCACCATCCAAATCGAAGGCGATAGTTTTGGTATAGGTAAAGATTATAGAGTTATTCCCATTCTCAAAGATAATGCCAATCGTGTGAGAGAGCCGACTAGGAATGTGAGGAGAGGTCGACATTTTGGTAATCATTCCCGCCGTTTTTACACTTGTTCCCATTGAGATGGGAAAGGTCACCTTAGAAGTTTTCAGTATGACCTTAGGAATGCTCTAAGAAAGTTAAAGAATAAATCCGTTTCGGTTCCCAAAATCCCCATGCATAACTTCACACCAACTTCAATTAGGAAATCGGACTTAGAGTCTTTAGGAATTTAACTTCATGGTTCTAGTTTGGTTGCACTTGATTCTTACCGTCCTAGATATAAAGGATGATTGTGTTGCCATGTTTGTCATACTCCAGTCTTTGCATCATGATTTATATCTTTCTAGTGCTATGATATGTGTATCTCTTATATTATATTATTTTTTCATTTATTGAGTCTTATTTAAAAAAATATAAAAAGATCTTTGGTTTTAAATATTTTTGAGAAAAATACAAAAAGATTTTATTTTTGGGTCAAAAATATTTTTAGAAAAACACAAAAAGATTTTCGGTTTGTTTTTGTTAACTGAGTTTTTCTAGATTAATGTGGCATATTGGTGTGCTTGGACCCCCATCATTTCATTATCCATGAGGCTAGGACATTTGATGATAAACATTGATGCGTTGAATGAACTTAACCAATGTTTATATGGGGTTGTTTTGAAGTTGGTATGCATTTGGATTCGACTTTGTATATATGCCATCTTTGCACACATGCACGAGTTTATATGAATGTTTGACATCTCATGCATATTATAGTTTAGTGAGAAGTTCTTATCTCAATCTTGCCATCTATACATAAGTATACTTAGGAGGAGATGTGCATGTAAATACCGTTTACCTTGAGGATTATAATTGAATAAATTAAAAAAAATAATGAGTGTTCACGGGAAAGGGCTGCAAGATTATAAAATTAACTCGTTGTGAAAGTCACCATTTAAATGAGCCCAAGAAAAAATTAAGGCAAAAAAAAGAATTATATGCCAAAATAGGGCCAATAGGATTTCTCTAAGTTGAGAAGAATAGAAACCTCAAAAGAGATTGAAAAAAGCATATATATATATATATATAAGGGAGTTTGAATGGAAACATATAAAATGGGTTTGCACCCCAAATCATTATGTTGAAAAATCGTATCATGACGCTATTGTTTGTAGAATCGTCAAAATTCTTGATTTGTGTGTATGTTGATTGTTTAGTTCATTTAACTCAATATATTAACTGTCACATATGGCTAAAACTAAGCTTGATGATATTTATCTATCAATTAGAGCTTCTTGACCCTTTCAATGTGTTGGAGTTATGATTTATTTGTTGTAGTTCATAACCATTCACTCCATATCCATGCTTGAGCACATTGAGACTATGTTGGCATGAAACTCTCATTGTTTTTTTTTCTTTCTATTTTGAGTTTATTTTGCTTCGGTTTTCGCTTTCCAGTTAACTTTTTCAGGAAGTTTTTTCACTGGACAAAACTTAATCATTTTCGAAACTGGAATTGAAAATTTTATGTCATTCAAATGACAATCAGACTTCGTTTAAGCGACAACCTGATGTCATGTGAAGTTCTGTTCAAATGAGGATTCAAGCGACATAATGCAGAGTGTCAGGTATGGTCGCTCTAAGGGTCGCGAGATGTGTTTCTTCGTGCGAGAGGCTACCGTTTTTCAAATGTTTAGGTCTCTTGATGATGTGGTTCGTGCGATGTGCCTATGTCGTTCAAATGATAAGGCTAAGTCATTCAAGTGACTGGCTGAGAAATGTTTCGTTCTTCTGTTTCGTACCTGCTTCATAGTAATGATCATATCATTATATTTTGGTACTTTTGGGCAGTTTTATGCAGTGTAGGATATTTATGCTTGATAAATTTTATGGCATTATTCATTTAGTCACATCATTACTGATTTTGATGAGTTATGTTTTCTATCAACGATTTGATATTGTTTGATCATTATCAGCTGGTTGCATTTGTTTATATAGAGATGCTATATTGATTATCACATGCTAGATTTGTTGATTTTTTTTAATCTTTTCACTTATTGTCTGTTCGAGACAAAAAAGGGGGAGAGATGTATGTGATGTAGGGGAGAGAGTTTGTTGGATGAGCATATATGTTTGTTGCATTACACATTGATATCATTCTTATGATCATATGCCTTCATAATTAGTTTACACAAATTGGTATCATGTCATCCAATCTTGCTCACATGTTTAACAAATGAGTTAATTTTGATTTTAAATATATGTATCATAATGTTTTATATCATTTGTACCTCCATACTTCACTAGGTATTTGTCTATTTCATGTGTGTAGGTATGCTTAAGAGATTCGAGATTTCAAGTCTACATCACATTCAGATATCTCATGTTTACCGGACCATCATTTACTAGTCGTGTCCTGTAATTTTTTATTTTGGACTTTATAGGATGGGATTTATGCATCATATGGCCTGACGGGCCGGCTTAGGCATTTCACCGTTTGGGTTTTGTCCCAAAATAGTCAAAGGAGGAGATATGTAAGGACAAAATTTCCAATTGAGTCGATTGTAGTATTTGACTTATTCCCGGAACAAAACATGTTTTTGAGTCATAAATAGATTTTTATTATCACGATCCCACACAGTCTATGACATAAAATTTATTGAAGATGTGGTGGCCAAGCTTCAAAGATAAACCATGCCTATATAATTTTGGTGCATGTCTCACAACGTCATTGCATTCTGAGGTCGCTCAGGTATGAATGCGTAATTTTATGGGATTCAAAAAATATTTTTAGGATGTTATTTTTATTAAAAAAAATGTTTTTAAAAGAATTTAACTTCGTTTAGGGACTATTGAGAGTCGTATGAATCATTCCTTGTTGTTTAGAAGGATCAAACGACATTCACTGTCGTTTAAACGACATGTGGAGGTCGTTTAAACGAGATAGCATATGTGAACAAAATGAGTAAAAAAGTTGCTTTGTTGTTCAAACGACATAGCTATCTCGTTCGAACGACATACTCATTTTGTTCGAATGATGCGCCGACTTAACTTTTTTATTTAAGCCCTGTTTCACTCAAAATTTTGTAAGTTATAGAACCAAAAAATCAAATTCCATATATACATTTTCTGCACAAGTTTTCTAAAGTTCGTAAACACAGAAAACATCCTTAGAGTTTCAAAGATCCGAGCTTTCATTCACATATGCTATAGTGATTTTTTTAATCATAGTGGTTTTGTTCTACACTTTGAACGTTGGATTTTGCAGTGAAGGAGCGAAGGAGTTTGTGTTCAACATCGTAGACGTTGCCAAGCTGCATCGGTGGACACGGAGACAAACGTGGACACGTGTTGTGGACGAGCATAGTATTAGGACTTAATGCATGGGCACTGTGGAGGATTGGTTGAAGGATCAGAGGAGCGCTAAGACTTATGGGGATCGAGTCGTTGAGTAAGTTTATCGTCTGTACTTTGAAATACCATATCCTAGTGATTATCTGGCATCGGTCGTTCGAGGATTTTTTCCCTTAGTGGTTTCCTCATAAATCCGGCGTCGCCATTGTGAACTTATTTATTTTACTTGCTTTAATCACCTAGATGCATTTTTAGGATTAAACAAGATAAAATTGGGCTTAACTAAAATTGGTTCAAATACTTGGTGCAGTTTAAAATTTGAAAAAGGTTTTTAAAATCCTTAAAACACATTCAAAAGAAAATGGGGCCTACAAATTGGTATCAGAGCTAAAAACATATTTTTTTTATTGTGCTGATCCCTTGTGTTCCTAAGGATGAATTTCAAAAACAATGAAAGTGTGACACCCTGCCTATTAAAATACCGGGTGATCAGTCCTATACCAAATTAAAACAGGAATCCCAGTTGGATCATCCTTAGCATCACTGTCGAAAACTTTTTAATACTTACTAACAACCTAGTATTCCAAAAACTGGTGCCAATTTTAACTTTTTCATTAAATAAAACAGTACATGCGGAATTAAAATATGAACCATTTACACAACTGAATGAAAATAAACTGAATCATAATTACACAACTTGCCGAATAAATCACCGGCCACACAAGAAATAATTTAATACAAATATTCAACACCTGATTAAATTACACCTGAAAACAGTACCGAGAAGTCTGGGCGACAAGCCCTAAATAAAACTGAAACTGATACAAGATTCCTACTCTAGGAATGAATGAATGATGCGTCTAATCCAAACTCCTACTAGCATCCACATATGTCGCAACTACGTGTCCCTGGAATAGAATATCAATCTTGGCGTCCCTATGGCTGGACACCTAAAAGGTTTTGAAAATAGTTTTATAGCAAGGGTTAGAACCCAAAACTTTTTGAAAATATTTAGCAAGTGAATTAACTGCAGTAATTTAAAATGCATGAATGCGCTTCATATTTAAGTTAGTGTCGCACTCCCTTGTGGATAATCTCACCCCTCCACTATTGTGCACACCTACCGGTTACCTTAACCCCCACCTAGTTGTGCTACCCCCTCCAACTAGTCCTGGTATAACCTTCCCTTGCCATACTACACTAACCCGAGTATAATGACTTCCCGAATTATAAATTATTTCACGATTAACTTAATTAATTCCTTCTTAATGATTATCATATAACCGTAACACAAGCTATATAAATTTAATACGTCACACTCTGTATTATTTCCACAAATGATTAACTTAATTAATTTCTCATTAATTAACAGCATATAACTGTAACCCGAGTTATATAAGGTAAATATATCACACACTGTATTATCACCTACATATAATATTTACTACCATATTATACATACCTTTACTAACATCCACACATATATCATACGTGTATCCATCCTTCCGAGTATACCCTCACCGGATGATTCACTCTAAAATGCCATCTCACTAGGTGTGCTCACAAAACCTAGTTTTTTTTTCCAAGTTGGATTCGCTCACCAACCTGGTCTACAGTTAAAACAAATTGGAGGCGGTCATATTCCTTCCTAAAAGTGAGATAATCTCCTCACCCATATACCGGACGCTATGACCTGGGGATATAATCACCCTACTCCTCAAGCTAGGGGATTCACCCGCATCGCGCAACCTCCCTTGATAGCATTAGAGTATATAATTTGAATAAATATCTAGTCACTGATATTTAATATCACACACAATATATACACGTATATATATACTATCACTACACTGTATATATATATATATAACATAAACTTCGGCTTTACCGTGTACTCAAAATCCCGTATACTGGCTGAAATTTAATGTCATGCACAATAGACACGTATATATATATATACACTATCACTACACCGTATATATATATATATATATATATTATGACCCTGGCTTTACCATGTACTAAATATCCCGTATACTGCCTGAACTTTCCTGAGTCTGTGGCTCGACTCAACGTAATTAATTTTCTCACTTAATAATTTATTGTCTTCCCGAGACTATGGTCCGACTCTAATTTATTTAATTACCACTCCTATTAATTTAATCCTACCCGAGTCTGCAATCTGACTCTAATTAAATTAATTATCCCTCTTATTAATTTAATCCTACCCGAGTCTACAATCTGACTTTAATTAAATTAACTATCCCTCTTATTAATTTAATCCTACCCGAGTCTACAATCTGACTCTAATTAAATTAATTATCACTCTTATTAATTTAATCCTACCCGAGTCTACAATCTGACTCTAATTAAATTAATTATCACTCTTATTAATTTAATCCTACCTGAGTCTACAATCTGACTCTAATTAAATTAATTATCACTATTATTAATTTAATACTTGGTGTCGCCCAACCATTATCCCCAGACTCTCTCACTTGGCCCGTCCCTCAACATTTCCCGAGTCTATGTTCCGACTCCAAACTAGTTACTTTCTCTCAATAATTAATTTAATACCTTGATGTCACTTAACCAACATACCCGGACTCGCTCACTTGGTCAAATTTTCATCTCATAATATAATACCTACATTTTTGCCTACCATGTGTCACACCTTTATTTCTATAATTTTTCCCATTATATTTGCCTATAATTATTAACATACCAAGACTCGATTCACTTGGCCCGAAGTTAAATATTTCCTGAGTCTATATCCTGACTCTAAATTAACTAGATTATCTCCAAACTTAACTCACTACCTTGGGGTCGCTTGACCAATATACCCGGACTTGCTCACTTGGTCCATATTTAAATCTCGAAATTAAATTCTCAAATATTCACCCATAATGTGTCACGCCTTTATCCCTCCTAAATATTCGCCTATAGGAGCTAAGTCTCGTATTTATTTCACACTAAATAAATAAGTCCCAAAAGGAATATTTTTAACTTTCTCCCAGTTCAAAATTATACTAAAAGAAAATAAAATAAAACCGAGGGTAACCAAATAGCCCGACCTGCCAAGATTTGGCCATCGTCGATCGATCGAAGGCCCCCGATCGATCGATCGATCCTCCTTGGGCAGCCCTTCTTCCCCGCTGAATTCCACCATTAACGAATTCCAAGCTTTGTATACCAGAATTTCAACCTCTAATCGAGTCATCCCAATACATAAACATATTTAACCTTGATCCTATACATCATATACACCTTCTAGTATATGAATTTCTCAACTTATCTCACAATTTAAAAAAAAATGGGTTTTCCCCATAAATCTCCATTAAGTTTGTTCAAAAATCCCAAATTCCAGATTCAAATTTCCACCCTTTTATATTCCGGTTTGCTCATTCAAATTTGATAATCATACTCAGAATTATCTACACAACTAATTCTTACTTTGAATCTCATTCAAGTGTTCATAAATAAAAACCCCATTTTTGTACCCATTTATCCCCGAAACTAATTTTGGTTTACACATCACTATGATATGAATTGATTGTCATACTTTAAGAATCAAAACAGTTAACCACTTGCCTGAAATCGTTCGTAGGGTCTGATCCGTTGTCGTAGCCCTTTGATTTTGCTCCAAAATCTCCAATTTGGCTTTTGATCGTTTTTCCCCAATCTCCCTCTCAAACCCTAGGTTAGAATTGTGTTGGCTGCTCATTTTCCTTTTCTTAGGTTTAGGTTTAAAAACATAAATCCCGTTTTTAGCCTAATGGACTAAATTAAAATAGCCCAAATCACCCCGTGTGGGCCCGGTTATGCCAAAAAATGCCCCGAGACGCAATTACTACCCCGGGCACTCTTTTCTGACTATCTCGACCCATCCGAACTCAACCGCGCACTCAAAATTGGCGTCCGAATTAATTTATAAAAGTCCTTATCTCACAACCAATTTAGTCTATACCGACTCCCGGCTGGGATAAGTGCATACCCCATCATTAATACCCGAAATGACGTAATTAACTTATTACTATTCACTTAGTAAATAAATTTCCCTAAATATTAACCATTCACTCCCCGATTGATATTTAAATATATATATATATATATTGCCATAATTAATTCAATTAAAATTACAACACACAAGTAATTTAAAATTCCCGAATTAATTAAATATTAAATGCACGAAAATACGGGGTGTTACATACTCCCCCCCTTACAAAGGAATTTCGTCCTCGAAATTAAGATAAACCTAGTGTTCCAATAATCACATAGTACTCACTAGTCATGTGCCTCCAAGCCCGCTATATCTATCACATTCGCTTCTAACCATACATTACACAAGTATATGCATTTAAAATTTGCCAGGGCGCCCATACACCCTATACCCGTGCTTAACCGCACAAAATTTTGCCTTAATTAACCCGGGTGCCCATACACCCTATCCTCGCGCTCTACCGCACGAAAGTTACCCGACTATGCTAGTCATAACCCGTAATATAACTTCGAACCCGTAGTCATATATATATGTATATATATATACATATACATATATATCTACTGCCCGAGTACCCAACCCATGTGCTAACGTCCAAGCATCTCCCCACAAAATACTTGTTTCTCAACACAAAAGTATATGCGCTTACCCTTATGCTACCGAAGACAACATGAAATACCGCGCCTTACTAGACCTGTCAACGGGTCGGTTTAAGTCGTGTACGGGTCGGGTTAACGGGTTAACGAGTGAAAACACCCTTAACCCGTACACGACCCGTTAAGCCTAACGGGTCTAATAACAATACCCAAACACGACCCGTTAATATTAACGGGTACACGACCCAAACCGTTAACACCTATTAATAATAACGAATCATTTTGGGTCGAAATGGGTAACGGGTTGGGTGACCCTATAATACCCGTTAGTCTTCAATACTTTAAAAATAATGGATTTTAATTGTAGTTTTTATTGGGTATAGATTGGGTGACCCTATAGCACCCGTTAGTCTTTAAAGATTTAGAAATAATGGGTTTTAATGGTTATTGTTATTGGGTACGGGTTGGGTGACCCTATAGTACCTGTTAGTGTTGACGGGTAGAAACGGGTTAAAACGGGTACAGGTCAATTTCCAAACCCGAACCGTTAGTGTTAACGGGTCTACCGTGTCAACCCGTTAATGACCCAAACCCAATAAGGGTAAACCCATTGACTTATAATTTCGTGTCGGGTCGTGTCGTGTTAACGGGTTATCGTGTATTTTGACAGGTCTAGCCCTTACTATCACTAGTCCTTACGCAAAAATAAACCCCGAGCTATCTCTCTTTGCTCGAAAATAAATCTACCCACTCTGATTCACTTCAATAAACATCCCTACTTACCGGGGTAAAATGTGAAAACACAAAACCTCACTATGTGCTATCGCACCACATAATACATCATATATATCCACATATATACATGCTATACGCCCTCTCCGGTGATACCTAGTACCAACCCTACCCTGGTGTCGCGAACACCAAAATTTTACACCACTATCAACAATAGTTAAATTCCATCGCTATCCAGCCGATATTTAGGAAAATATTATTAACCCTAATCCCATAATTCTCGAAAGTAGTAACTCTTCGCATAATTCAAACCTTCACTCAGTGTACACCTCCACTCTTCCGTGAAGAATACTCAGGAACTCCGCTACCCCACGAAAAGTTTATCCACATACTATGACTGCTACAGCCAACGCACCCACTAAATTCGACTCACCTGCGAACTGTAGTGAAAAATATGTCTTATTTTGTGACATCCTCTTTGTCACTCAAAATATACCCCATGCCCCTAGGGTAAAAATAATTACCTCTATACTCCATCTGCAACGGCTGGTTCTCGATTTTCGGAGCAACTTCTCCCTGCCCGAATGCACCCATGACTTGCTTTAGTGGCTGTACATCTAGGACCTTGTCCTGTAGTTGACCCCTGCCTCACTTAAGGCAATATCTCTTCATGTGTCTCATTTTTCCCACAAACGAAACACTTTCTAATATGTTCACCCTGCCACTGATCCCTTCCGTGCCAACCTTGTTGGAATTCCTAGACATCCTGTCGATAGCCTCGAGTTCTAAATCGTTTAGCATGATTTCCCTGCCAGAAATCTTGCCCCTGATCTCCCCCAGTTTGCTTCTAGGACACCCCACTGGTATTGTTACCTTTTGCCTCATCCGACTGGCTAATCCACACTCCCCTCCCTCTTCCTTTCGCGTGGAAGCAATATTCCCGACAGTGCCGGAGTGTTGCGTCAATGACATCAGTATAATCTACTAATGTAGAATTATCAATTAAATGTAGTCTGATTCTCCAGACTAACCCATCCATAAACTTTGCTTTCTTTCTCTTTTCCTTTCTTACCTTATCCGGTACAAAATTTTTCCAACGAGTGAATTCTTCCTCGTAATCGGCCACTTAACGGTCCCCTTTGAGTCACCTCACAAAATTTTCTCCTCGTTTCGGTCTCAATCGCTGGAGGAAAATACTTGCGGTCGAACCGCACCCAAAACTCTGCAATAGCTAGTGTGTCCTTTTCCTCAACTTTGGTGATCGACTCCCACCACTGTAGCGCTGTTCCCACTAAACTAAAAGTGGTTATCATTTACTTTCGCACCCCATCGCAATCTCCCATGCGTAGGTGATGCTGGATATATCTCTTACTTGACACGCTAGCATTACTTCTGAACCCTCTCGCAACTCCGGTGGGTTCCCACTTAAAATAACCTCTCTTTCTTGTTTCCAGCCCGACGACCCGCGTGAGTTTGAACATTCGACGCCACTAACACTCGTGGCGGATACCGTGGAAAGTACCCTGTTGTTGCAACCATCGTCGCTTCAACTGCATGTGCCACTATTTCAGTTACCTATGCTGCCAAAATCATCTCTGGCCGTTGCTGCGGTAGCTCTTGCTCCTAATGAGCCTCCCTCGTCTCAGCTCCCCCTGCTGCCCTAGCTGCTCTCTCTCTCCTGGGCATCATCTGGAATGAGAATCAAATTTTGTATGAGTTCACTCTCAAATATAAATTTCGCAGAAGAACGTATATGCGCATACGTATGAGAATACAACAATCATATAATAGGGCTCTATATAAAAGATTTCTAAGCCGAAACGTGAAAAGCCGCACAGATACTAAGGACACTAGAACCTGATGCTCTGATACCATCTGTGACACCCCGCCTAATAAAATACCGGGTTATCAGTCCTATACCAAATTAAAACAGGAATCCCAGTTGGATCATCCTTAGCATCACTATCGAAAACTTTTTAAAACTTACTAACCACCTAGTATTCCAAAAACTGGTGCTAATTTTAACTTTTTAATTAAATAAAACAGTACATGCAGAATTAAAATATAAACCATTTACACCACTGAATGAAAATACACTGAACCATAATTACACAACTTTCCGAATAAATCACCGGCCACCAAAGAAATAATCCAATACAAATATTCAACACCTGATTAAATTACACCTGAAAACAGTACCGAGAAGTCTGGGCGACAAGCCCTAAATAAAACTGAAACTGATACAAGATTCCTACTCTAGAAATGAATGAATGATGTGTCTAATCCAAACTCCTGCTAGCATCCACATATGCCGCAGCTCCGTGCCCCTGGAATATAATATCAATCTTGGCGTCCCTGTGACTGGACACCTAAAAGGTTTTGAAAATAGTTTTATAGCAAGCGTTAGAACCCAAAATATTTTGAAAATATTTAGCAAGTGAATTAACTGCAGTAATTTAAAATGCATGAATGCGCTTCATATTTAAGTTAGTGTCCCACTCCCTTGTGGACAATCTCACCCCTCCACTATTGTGCACACCTACTGGTTACTTTAACTCCCACCTAGTTGTGCTACCCCGTCCAACTAGTCCTGGTATAACCTTCCCTTGCCATACTACTCTAACCCGAGTATAATGATTTCCCGAATTATAAATTATTTCACGATTAACTTAATTAATTCCTTCTTAATGATTATCATATAACCGTAACACAAGCTATATAAATTTAATACGTCACACTCTGTATTATTTCCACAAATGATTAACTTAATTAATTTCTCATTAATTAACAGCATATAACTGTAACCCGAGTTATATAAGGTAAATACATCACACACTGTATTATCACCTACATATAATATTTACTACCATACTATACATACCTTTACTAACATCCACACATATATCATACGTGTATCCATCCTTCCGAGTATACCCTCACCGGATGATTCACTCTAAAATACCATCTCACTAGGTGTGCTCACAAAATCTAGTTTTTTTCCAAGTTGGATTCGCTCACCAACCTGGTCTACAACAAAAATGAATTGGAGGCGGTCATATTCCTTCCTGAAAGTGAGATAATCTCCTCACCCATATACCGGATGCTATGACCTGGGGATATACTCACCCTACTCCTCAAGCTAGGGGATTCACCCGCATCGCGCAACCTCCCTTGATAGCATTAGAGTATATAATTTGAATAAATATCTAGTCACTGATATTTAATATCACACACAATATATACACGTATATATATACTATCACTACACCGTATATATATATATAATATAAACTCCGGCTTTACCGTGTACTCAAAATCCCGTATACTGTCTGAAATTTAATGTCACGCACAATAGACACGTATATATATATATATATATACTATTACTGCAAAGTATATATATATTATAACCCTGGCTTTACCGTGTACTAAATATCCCGTATACTGCCTGAACTTTCCTGAGTCTGTGGTTCGACTCAACGTAATTAATTTTCTCACTTAATAATTTATTGTCTTCCCGAGACTATGGTCAGACGCTAATTTATTTAATTACCACTCCTATTAATTTAATCCTACCCGAGTCTACAATGTGACTCTAATTAAATTAATTATCCCTCTTATTAATTTAATCCTACCCGAGTCTACGATCTAACTCTAATTAATTAATTGTCCCTCTTATTAATTTAATCCTACCCGAGTCTACAATCTGACTCTAATTAAATTAATTATCACTCTTATTAATTTAATCCTACCCGAGTCTACAATCTGACTCTAATTAAATTAATTATAACTCTTATTAATTTAATCTTACCCGAGTCTACAATCTGACTCTAATTAAATTAATTATCACTATTATTAATTAAATACTTGGTGTCGCCCAACCATTATCCCCAGACTCTATCACTTGGCTCGTACCTCAACATTTCCCGAGTCTATGTTCCGACTCCAAACTAATTACTTTCTCTCAATAATTAATTTAATACCTTGATGTCACTTAACCAACATTCCCGGACTCGCTCACTTGGTCAAATTTTCATCTCATAATATAATACCCACATTTTTGCCTATCATGTGTCACATCTTTATTTCTATAATTTTCCCAATTATATTTGCCTATAATTATTAACATACCCAGACTCGATTCACTTGGCTTGAAGTTAAATATTTCCCGAGTCTATATCCTGACTCTAAATTAACTAGATTATCTCCAAACTTAACTCACTACCTTGGGGTCACTTGACCAATATACCCGGACTTGCTCACTTGGTCCATATTTAAATCTCTGAATTAAATTCTCAAATATTCACCCATAATGTGTCACGCATTTATCCCTCCTAAATATTCGCCTATAGGAGCTAAGTCTCGTATTTATTTGACACTAAATAAATAAGTCCCAAAAGGAATATTTTTAACTTTCTCCCAGTTCAAAATTATACTAAAAGAAAATAAAAATAAAACCAAGGGTAACCAAACAGCCCGACCTGCCAAGATTTGGCCATCGTCGATTGACCGAAGGCCCCCGATTGATCGATCGATCCTTCCTGGGCAGCCCTTTTTCCCCGCTGAATTCCACCTTTAACGAATTCCAAGCTTTGTATACCAGAATTTCAACCTCTAATCGAGTCATCCCAATACATAAACATATTTAACCTTAATCCTATACATTATATACACCTTCTAGTATATGAATTTATCTACTTATCTCACAATTTAAAAAAAAATGGGTTCTCCCCATAAATCTCCATTAAGTTTGTTCAAAAATCCCAAACTCCAGATTCAAATTTCCACCCTTTTATATTCCGGTTTGCTCATTCAAATTTGATAATCATACTCAGAATTATCTACACAACTAATTCTTACTTTGAATCTCATTCAAGTGTTTCATAAATAAAAACCCCATTTTTGTACCCATTTATCCCCAAAACGAATTTTGGTTTACACATCACTATGATATGAATTGATTATCATACTTTAAGAATCAAAACAGTTAACCACTTGCCTGAAATCGTTCATAGGGTCTGATCCGTTGTCGTAGCCCCTTGATTTTTCTCCAAAATCCCCAATTTGGCTTTTGATCGTTTTCCCCCAATCTCCCTCTCAAACCCTAGGTTAGAATTGTGTTGGTTGCTCATTTTCCTTTTCTTAGGTTTAGGTTTAAAAACATAAATCCTGTTTTTAGCCTAATGGGCTAAATTAAAACAGCCCAAATCACCCCGTGTGAGCCCGATTATGCCAAAAAATGCCCCGAGACCCAATTACTACCCCCGGATACTCTTTTCTAACTATCTCGACCCATCCGGACTTAACCGCGCACTCAGAATTGGCGTCCAAATTAATTTATAAAAATCCTTATCTCACACCCAATTTAGTCTATACCGACTCCTGGCTGGGATAAGTGCATACCCTGTCATTAATACCCGAAATGACGTAATGAACTTATTACTGTTCACTTAGTAAATAAATTTCCCTAAATATTAACCATTCACTCCCCGATTGATATATATATATATATATATATATATATATATATATTGCCATAATTAATTCAATTAAAATTACAACACAAGTAATTTAAAATTTCCGAATTAATTAAATATTAAATGCACAAAAATACGGGGTGTTACAAAAAGTTTTAGAGATCCTATTTTTATTGGCACTAACTATGGTTATTGGAAAATGTGAATGCGAAGTACATTGAAATCTATTGATGAGCTTGTGTAGTTAGCGGTTGAAAAGGGTTGAACTCCACCGATCACACGAGAGGGTGAGGCTACTACTTTAAAATCTGTTGAGTCATGGACTGAAGCCGAACATAGACTTGCACATTATAACTCTAAAGGTCTTCATGTTATTTCCTCACATGTCACACCAAAATAGTATAATAGAATCATGACTTATGAAAATTCAAAAGAGGCTTGGGATATACTTGCACTTACTCACGAGGGCACTAGCAAGGTGAAGGGGTCTAAACTTCAAAACCTCACTACACAGTTTGAGACGATTAAGATGCTAGAGAGTGAGTCGTTTGATGATTTTTACGCTAGATTGTCAAATATTGTCAACTCTTCTTTTGACTTAGGATAGAAAATATCTGACAATCGAGTCACAAAGAAAATCTTAAGGTCGTTGCCGAATAGGTTTGATGCAAAAGTGACCATTTTGAACTCCTGGGGTATGCTTGATTCGACTAAATTTGAAGAGATTGTAGGTGACTTAAAAACCTATGAACTCGATATGCTTACCTTCCAAGCAAGTGCTAAAGAAAGAAAAAGGCATTGGTTTAAAAGCCTGGAAAGAGGAAACAAAAGTTTTGGATGACAATTCCGATTCCGATTTTGAGAGTGTAGCCTTATTGCCAAAGAAGTTTATAAAGTTTCTTAAGTTCCAAAAGCAATCAAAAGATGCCAAAAGACTTGAGAAATTTAAGAACAGTAAGGTAGATCCCGCCCGCCCCTAAGGTTAACAATGAGAATGTTAAGAGGGTTGATTCAGATAGATGTTTTGGGTGTAAGGGTTATGATCACAAGGTTGCCGAGTGTCCCACTAGACTTAAGAAAGAAAGAAGAAAACCGATAATATATAATGCCACCTTAAGTGATAGTGAACCGTAGGAGGGAGAGAGTTCCCCTATTGAGCGTAACTTTGTAGGGTTCATGGCATGTCATGTGAGCGATGCTGATAAATCTTACTATGAAGATTCTCATGTGCATGACACTTTCGAGGCCATTGAGTGTGAACTTAAGTAAGTGAGGGTAACGCTTGTGATGATGATGAGATCTATGTAGGAGAGTTACAAGTTGCCTTTAGAGAGTTGTATGCGAAAGCGGTAAAAGTGAAAAAGGCAAGCTCAAAATTTCTAGCTAAGTTGAATGAGCATGCTGTGGAGAATAATGATGCTTCAATTGAGGATCTTAGGGCATGGGAGAAGACTCTTAGGTAGAAGAAAGAATATGTGGCGAAAAGAGAGATAGTCTTCGCGATCTGATGGAGGCTTTAAAGAAATAAGTTCTAGATTTTGGGGAGTCTAAGCATTTTGTTGAGTTTAGGATTAGTGAATTAGAGGGGAGATTAAAAGACTCAACTAAGGTTAAGTTTGATTTGGAATCTAGGTTGGAGAAGTTAGATAGGATGTTAGGCATCGTCCAATCAAAAGAGATAGGTTTGGTATAAGATACCATGATAGAGTTGTTCCCATTCTTAAAGACAATACCAATCATATGATCGAGCTGACAAGGAACGTTAGGAGAGATCAACCATTTAGTAATCATTCCTGCCGTGTTTACACTTGTTCCCATTGCGGTAGGAAAGGTCACCTAAGATGTTTTGCTATGACTTTTGGAATGATCCTAGGAAGTTAAGTAATAAGGTCGTTTTGATTCCCAAAACCCCCATATGTAACTTCACACCAACTTGGGTTAGGAAATCGGATTAGAGGCTTTAGAAATTAAACTTCAACATTATAGTTTGGTTGCACTTGATTCTTCCCATGCTAGATCTAAAGGATGATTGTGTTGGCATGTTTGCCATACACTAGTCTTTCCATCATGATTTATATCTTGCTAGTGTTATGACATGTGTATCTCTTATATTTTTTTTCATTTCTTGAATCTTCTTCGAAAAAATATATAAAGATTCTTGGTTTTAAATATTTTTGAGAAAAATACAAAAAATTTTATTTTTATATCAAAAATATTTTTAGAAAAACACAAAAAGATTTTCGTTTTTTTTGTGTAGTGACTATTTTGTGATTGATGTGGCATATTGGTGTGCTTAGAACCCTATCATTTCCTTATCCGTGTGGCTAGGAAATTTGGTCATAATTATTGATGCATTTAATGAACTTAACCATTATTTATTTGGGGTTATTTCGAAGTTGATATGCATTTGGATTCGACTTTTTATATATGCCATGTTTGCACACATGCACGAGTTTGTATGAATCTTTGACATCTCATGCATATTTGAGTTTGGTGAGAAGTTCTTATCTCAATCTTGTCATCTATGCATAAGTAGACTTAGGAGGAGGTGTGCATATAAAAACTGTTTACCGTGAGGATTATAATTGCATAAATTGAAATAAATAATGAGTGTTCATGGGAAAGGGCTGCGAGAGTATAAAATTAACTCGTCGTGAAAGTCACCATTTAAAAGAGCCCAAGAAAAAATTAAGGCAAAAAAAAGAATCATGCGCCAAAATAGGGCCAATATGATTTCTCTAAGTTGAGAAGACTGAAAACCTCAATAGAGATTGATATATATATATATATATATATATATATATATATGAGGGAGTTTGGATGGAAACAGTTAAAATAGGTTTGCATCATAAATCCTTATGTTAAAAAATCATATCATAACGCTTTTGTTTGTAGAATCGTCAAAATTCTTGATTTGAGTGCATGTTGATTGTTTAATGCATTTTTCTCAATATATTAAATGTCACATATGGCTAAAATAAAGTTTGATGACATTTAGCTGTCAATTTGAGCTTCTTGATCGTTTCAATATGTTGGAGTTATGATTAATTTGTCGTAGTTCACAACTATTCACTCCATATCCATGTTTGAGCACATTGATACTATGTTGGCATGAAACTCTCATTGTTTTGGATGCTTTATTGCTTATCACATTATAGATTTGTTGATTTCTTTATCTTTTCACTTAATTTATGTTTGAGATAAAAAAGGGGAGAGTTTGTCTGATGAGTATATATTTTTGTTGCATTACACATTGATATCATTCTTATGATCATATGCCTTCATGATTAGTTCACATAAATTGGTATCATGTCATCCAATCTTGCTCACATGTTTAACAAATGAGTTGATTTTAATTTTACATATCGGTATTGATAGTTAATATTGGTATCATAATGTTTTTATATCAATTATACCTCCATACTTTACTGGGTATTTGTCTATTTCATGTGTGTAGGTATGCTTAAGAGATTCGAGATTTCAAGTCTACATCACATTCAGACAACTCATGCTTGACGGACCATCATTTACTAGTCTTGTCCTGTAATTTTTTATTTTGGGTTTTATGGGATGGGATTTAGGCATCATACGGCTTGAGACTTAGGTATTTCACTGTTTGGGTTTTATCCCGAATAGTCAAAGGGGGAGATTTGTAAGGACAAAATTTCCAATTGAGTCCCTTGTAGTATTTGACTTATTCTCGGGCCAAAACATGTTTTTGAGTTGTAGACAGATTTTCATTGTCAGGATTCCACACAGTCTATGACATAGAATTTATTGAAGACGTAGTGGCCAGGCTTCAAAGATAAATCATGCCGAGATTATTTTGGTGCACGTTTCACGTATTCATTGCATTTTGAGATTGCTTAGGTATGAATGCGTAATGTTATGGGATTCGAAAATGTTTTTAGGATGTTATTTTTTTTACAAAAATGTTTTTAAAAGGATTTAACTTCATTTATTATGAGATAAGGACTGTTGAGAGTTGTATAAATCCTTCCTTGTTGTTTAGAAGGATTAAACGACATTCACTATTGTTCACACGACATGTGGAGGTCGTTCAAACTAAGTGGCTTTGTCGTGGAAACAACATAGCTATCTCGTTCGAACTATATACTCATTTTGTTCAAATGAAGGCATGTTTCACTCAGAATTTCGTGAGTCACAGAACCAAAAAATCAGATTCCATATAGTACAATTTATGCACAAGTTTTCTAAAGTTTTTTAAGACTAAAAACATCCTTAGTTTTTTAAAGATCCGAGCTTTCATTCACATATGCTATAGTGATTTTTTTTGCCCCATAGTGGATTTGTTCTACACTTTGAACGTTGGGTTTTACGGTGAAGAAGCGGAGGAGTTTGTGTTCAACATCGTAGATGTTGGTAAGCTGCATCGTTATACACGGAGGCATACGTGGAAACCTGTGTTGTGGAAGAGAATTGTAGAAGGAGTTATGCGTGGGCACTATGGAGGAGTGGTTGAGGGATCAGAGGAGCGCCAAGACTTGTGGGGATCGATTCTTTGAGTAAGTCTATCGTCTGTACTTTGTAATACCATATCATAGTGATTATCTGGCTTGGGTCGTCCTAGTTTTTTTACCTTAGTGGTTTCCTCATACATTTGGCATCGCCTTTGTGAACTTATTTATTTTACTTGCTTTAATCACCTAGATGCATGTTTGGGATTCAACAAGATAAAATTGGGCTTAACTAAAATTAATTCACATACTTGGTGCGGTTTAAAATTTGAAAAAGGTTATTAAAAAAGAAAGTTGGTTTGGACATCCTTAAAACACATTAAAAAGAAAAAGGGGCTTACAGAATCACAACCCTAAATATTAGAAATTCCTAGGGCCAACCAACTCAATGGCCATCTAAATGTTCAAATTCACCAATCAACAATAATTTAAGAACCATAAATAATAAAAAGGTTTCTGCAAAATATTCAATAGAGCTTCAGCATTTAAACTTATAAGCCCAAGTAGTTATTCTTCATCATGAAAATGATTTTCATGGTTTCAACATATTAAACATGATCGATATAATTTTAGCAACAGATTCAACAAAGTTCATCATAAATTTTTTATCCCCACTTTATTTGGCACGTATATTGCATTTATATTCCCTCTATACTTATGCATTTTAGCCCTCTCTGGTACCTTAATTCTTATATTTATGCTCATTAATGAGACAACCTTTGTTTTATATTTTAAGTGCTTTGCGAGGTATAATTGAGCTTTTTAGGTATTATGGTGCTTAGCATGATGTTCACCAGCGTTTCGAGAAAGTTCCATCGATAATCGCACGTGCAAGGGCATTTTAGTAATTTTAACATTTGGGGTATGTGGCCCAATGTCTTCACGGAAGTTGAATCTCTCTCTGTAATCTTCTCATGGAGGTAAACGGTGTACAAATCCGAATCCTAACGAAGAAATTACGTAATTTTCTGCGGAAGGGAACTAAAAGCAAACCAAAACAGGGGAATTATAAGGACATATTTTTATAAATGTCCGTCACAATTAATTATGTCCTATACCGTTACAACCGTCGAAGAAGTTCAAGATCAATCTACATCAAGACGAATCTGAATATATCAAGGTTCTTCATAAAAAATCCTCTGCAAAGTTTACTTTGGTAAGGTTATGTTTTAAATACCTTAACTTTGCACTTAAAGCTTCAGGATATTTTTATAAAATATTTTTAAGTGTTGGAGCGGACTTTTTCGTCAAAATTTGAGAATGAGTATTTTTTCTAAGTATTGGAGAGGATATTAAAATAATATTTTCTGTCATTCCAGTCGTTTAAACGGCTTTGCTCTGTCTTTCGAACAACATTGCATTGTCACGCAATGTCTCTTGAACGATATGTGCTTCTCGTTCGAGCTAGATCCCTTTTTCGTTTGAACGATCGAGACGGCACAATTTTCTATAAATACTCATTAAATGGTTTCTTTTTCATTAAGAAGTCCCAGCGTTTTGAAAGACAGAAAACTGCGAATCTGTAGAATTCTTTTTGACTTCTTCTTTTAGGGTTGTCATCCCTTTTGTTTTCAATTCACAAAAATCCCATATGCTTTGGTGAATTGTTTTGGTGTTCAAGAACACAGTTTACTTTTGTTCATTATTTGTGGGGAGAACTCTACAACGGGAGAGCTGCGTGTTATTGTGGAGGGAGTCTCTATGAAGTTACTCTTATGGGGAGGATAGCCTACACCGTGAAGAATACGTGTTTAGGACTGTGTGTCCTTGTGGTATAGCTGCGTTTGAATCACTGCTGATTTCTAGCCGTTACTTTGAAGGTTTGACGAAGGCACCACGCATTACTCTTGTGGGCGAAAGCAAGATGGTATGTAAGTCAATGGTCTTGTAAACTTGTCAGAGTTCTATAAATAAAAGGTTTTGCCCTTTGGGGATTTTTCCTGAAATTTGTGTCACATGCTTTATTTATTTATGGTTTGACACACACACACACACACACACACACACACACACACACACGTAGTTGCTTGTTTAGGGGTTGTTTCTAAATAGTCTTTAATTAAATAAGGTTTAATTGGAAACTTGTGAATTAATTTAAATCGTTATCACACACCGTCGTAATATTCTTCAAATTGGTATCAAAATTTTAAAAAGTTTCTCAAAATTTCTGAAGATAATTCTTCCCATAAAAAGAGATTTTTTGAGAAAAATAAAAAGAAAGGAAAGGCCAAAGAGAGCAGTGAGAGGGAAAAAGACAATGACTTAGATGAGGAGTGTGATGAGGATTTTGAGAACGTGACTTGTTTTGAATGTGGGGGTAAGGGTCATAAGTCGTTTGAGTGTCCTACATGGCTTAGAAAGAAAGGGAAGAAAGTAGCCATGCCCGCCACACTTTGTGATAGTAGTGAAGGTGAGGGTGATGTGACTAGTGGTGAGAATTTTGTTTCTTTTTAGTAAGTCGTGTGAGCACACCCACTTTGTCCCACAATAGTGCACACGAATGCGATGGTGATGAGTTGAGCGCTTCAAGTGAGGGAGAAAGCGAGAGTGAAAGTGGAGATGAAAGTCAGCTCCAAAAAGCATTTAGAGATTTGTACACCGAGACCTTAAAAACAAAGAAGTATAATAGGGATTTAGGTCGTCGAGTGTTAGATTAGGAGATAGAGAAGGAGGTTTTAATAAAAGAAAAATGTGATTTGACCGACACAGTGTCTAGTTTGACGACACGTATATCCCAACTCGAGAGTGATCTCGACCGTGCCAGGGAGGTCAAAGTCAATTTTAAGAATGCACCTAAG
Source organism: Sambucus nigra (assembly GCA_949130495.1). Taxonomy (NCBI): domain Eukaryota; kingdom Viridiplantae; phylum Streptophyta; class Magnoliopsida; order Dipsacales; family Adoxaceae; genus Sambucus; species Sambucus nigra. The sequence continues at coordinate 281,720,253 of OX422209.1, forward strand.
AAGGTTGAAAATGTGGTTCTTAATCCTAATAAGGGTAGAGTTGACGGGCTATGAAAAAGTCATGACGGTTCTTCCACTTCTTTTGTCGCACCCTTATGTATCACGTTTTGCTACTACGCATGTTTCTGCCACACATGCACCCACACATGATACGTTACATGCTCTTGGAGACTACATGAGAGAGGTGAGAAAGTTAAGTTTTTGGTCAAAACTTCACAAAATTTGATGGAGTTTTTTCATAAGTTGGCACCACCTTTGGAAAACCCTTCCGCACCTAACGATTGTGGTTTGATTTGTTTACTAGCATAGGATGTTTTCCATGATGAAATTTTTTGCCTATTGCTAGTATGTATCAGTTTTGTATGTTTTCCATTTTTTTTGAAATTTTTTGAAAAATACAAAAAGATTTTTTTTTGATAAAATTTTTGAAAAATTCAAAAAGAGTTTCGTATTTTGTTTACACCGTTTATGGATGGAAACTTAGGATGTACAAGTTAAAACATCATTCCAGTTTTCATGTGACTATTTGATAGTGTTTTGAGACAATATATCATGTCATCTTTGTGCTTTATAATGTTTGGAGTCATTGAGATGTAATTAAGTGTTACTTCATACATGTTTGACTCATGATTTCCTTTATTGCGCACATGCACGGATTTGTTTGATTATTGTGCTTGTCTTATCACATGTTGGTTGGGTGTTTTCACTTCAATCTTGTGTTTAAAAATGAACCAAGCGCGATAAATCTTGACAAGAAAGTAGTGCATGTAAAAACCGTTTGGCGAGGTTGTGTGCTTTATAAGAAAACAGTGAAGGGCTGTGAAAGGTACTCATCCATTCTTTGCGATTAAGCCACCGTTTAAATTGGACCTAGAAAATTGAGGAATTTTATTATCCTGGGTCCAAAGAGGTTTGAAAGGGCCCAGAAAAATTTAAAGGCAACAAAATGAAATTCATGCCAAAAAGGGGCCATTAGGTTTTTGCACCAATTCTCCAATGTTTGAGAATTTAGATTATCTCTAAAAGAAAATATATATGAGGGAGTTTGGATTGAGAATTAAAACGAGTTTGCACGTCCTTGAAAGTCTTGAAAAAAAGTGCTACATAGTTTTGGACGTTATGTGACACCCCGCCTAATTACATACCGGGCGATCACTCCTTTATTAAATTAAAATCAAGGTGAACAGTTGGTTCATTCTTAGCATCACTGTCGCAAATGAAAAAATTTTCCAATTTAAACACCCTAATTAATTAAGCTAGGTGTCAAAACCATTTTAAACATTACCTTTCAAATTTTATTTCGAAAACAAGATTTAATTATTTACAACAATTTAATATATAACGAATCACACCACAATAATCCTGGAACATATAATCCAATTAATTTAAACATTCAACAACTAAATCCCAGCATATAAAACTAAAAGTAAAACATACATGCCGAATAAATCCCAAAGTAACAGTACTAGAAATAACTGAAATACAAATGTCCCAATAAAACAGATAAATAGTGGAAAGGGCGACACATGCCCAATAAGGAAATGATAGAAGTGGAATCAAGTAAATGAAATCATCTAAGCAAGTGGCCTGCAACTCCCACCTAAGCTGCAGCACGTTCCTTCCAAGGGATCCTAAGCAAGACGCCCCTGTGGTTGGGCACCTGTAATATATACATATATATACAAGAGAGAAAGAGAAATAGGAACGGGTCAGAGCCCGATAGTGAATGATTTAAAAATTCGTTTAGCAAGTATTTAAATTGATATAGGCCAATGCAACAACATATTAGTGCGACACTCTCTTGAGAAATTCTCACCTCTCTTCTAATGTGCACTCCTATCGCACTAACCTTCCCAATGGTTTATCTCATCATATATCACACTATATTTCCCCAAGGATTTAACTTATCTTAGGTTATTCATAAGATTTAAAACCGAATAATACAATTGTTTAAAAAATGGGGTTTCAATTTTTTTAACCAAAGTTCTCATTTTAACTTTATTAATCAATAAAGTTTTCCAATGTCATATTATACTTTCTCAGAACAAGTATTTACAATTTGAGTCATCAACCATGTCCTACTTACCAAATCACAGTAGGCAGTTCCAAATTTCAGAATTTCATATATATATTAACTACTCGTATAATATATATATTATAACAGCACCCCAAATACAAAGCTATGGTGCGGGCGTACTCTACTATCCAAAACCCCGTATCACTCGTATTAAGGGAAATACAAATTCGGAATCACTCTCGAATTGTATTAGCACATACACAAACAATATTGAGGCGAAGCATAGATTCCAAGTCTCTAAGAGGATGGCACATGCCTGCGTCTCTTAGGACCGTCTGAACTATCACTTCGATAGCCTGTACCAAGGATATCTATCTTCTAGGGTACAAGTTAATATCCCCCATAAAGGTCCCATCGAGATACGACTGTCCCAGCGCGGTAACCTCAGGGATAGCAAGTAGCGTGGGCATGATTTTCACACATAGATACCATATGCATACACAATTATATAACTATACTAATATTACCCTATCAATATTGGGTATATTCTCAAATCCCATACTTACGACATTATTTCTCATATCACATTATTTGTTATCACATGTAAGAGTTCGTTTCTAACCTTGATTCGGTATTATTCCAACTTACCACATAACTCTCATGGTTTTATCCTCCCACCTATACAAATTCAGTAGGTATTCATCTATTCTCTTTCGTAATTATTTTACGTAATCTTCTCACTTTAAATGCATAGTTTATCATTTCTTATATATGAAGCCTCCCAAGGATACAACTCTCGTCTAACCTTAAAGGTCCCAAAACTTATTCATATACCCTACTGGTCCTCTTTATCTCACAAAACATATTTATAAACGTGTTCATGAATTATTCCTCATTAAAGTGAATTTCAACTAATTAGGAAGGGAAAACATGAGTCTGCCAGGAGGGGTCAATCGATCGAGGTCTGGGGCTCGATCGATCGAACCTTCGATCGATCGAAGCTCTGGGCTCGATCGATCGATCAAGCAGGTCTGCGAAATCTACAGATTTGCAGTTACGGGTTTCATCTTCTAAATTTCACCAAATCCATATTTTTCAATCCCAATCGTCCCAAAATTTATACTACTAACATTATATCATCATACTAGATATTTCCAACGTAAAGCATGTAGATTTCTATCTCTAAACATGGATTAACAGCCCAAAAATTTATATAATCATCAAGAACCCTAGAAATCTCTTAATCATGGTTCTAATCTGTTTTCCCAGAATTTCCTTCTTATACAACATCAAAATTTCGTGGTTTAATCCTCTACATCACAAAAGGTTTCCAGAATATCATTTAAGTCATCACTACATGCAATTTCCTATCTCAAATTGGGTTTTTCTTCAATACAATTCATCCTAATCATTCCTAAACCAATATGAAAGATGCATCAACGAAATAAGCAAGATAAACACTTGCCTGGGATTTTTAAAAGTCTGGTTTGGTGCCGAAATTGGTGTGGTTGCGTTCCCCGTCTCGCGATCTACGCGTTGGCGGTGGTGGCGGTGCAAACGGTTGAGTTTTGAGCCTTGGGATGCCTTGAGAGCTCTCTCCTCTCCTCTCCAATGGCCGTTCTAGAGTTTTGAGTTTTCTAACCCTAGATGACTAACCTAAATGGCTGATATAGATTACTAATTTTCGTGGTTTTAATTACCCAAAAATACAAAATGACTAAAATGCCCTCCCGGGGTACTAATTAGGCCTAAAAACGCCTCGAGACCCAAATCAAATCCCCGGGTATAATTTTATGACTATCTCGACCCTTCCGGACGCGTTGGTGAACTTAAAACGACCATACGAACAACTTATGAAATATTCACTTTTATTAATCAACATTTAGTCCCGACACGACACAGGCGCGTCCCGACTCAAATTTCCATAATTGTCATTTTATTCACACGTGACGATATTATAAAGATAAATCTCATATATTTTACTATACTCATCCAGTAACATTCAACGAATAATAATTTTCCAATAATTACTAACTCTCGTCACGCTAGTAAATATTTAAAACAACATTCCGGATTAAAATTAAATTAATTTATCTCAATTAAATTTAATAAATCCCATAATTTAAAAGCTATAAAAATACGGGGTATTACATACTTCCCCCCTAATAACGGAATTTCGTCCCGAAATTCAAAAAATAAGGCCTATCAGGTAGCACAATTCTGGATATCCTTTCCCGTACACAAACTAACTACACATTACGGTGCTCAATCACTATAGCCCTTTCTTCACAACAACATTGTTTTACATTCTCATTGGAGATACTTCACATTGTGCTCCCAACCGACAACATTCGCATAGGTCACGCCTATACGTTATAAATTTCCTTATCTCACTGTCATTAGGAGGCCACACTTCACTATATGACAAATACTCGAATTTATTCATATACAAAACTCCCATTCTGAGAAAATTATACGAACATTTGATCACTCTTGCTCGCCTAAAACAGTCGTGGAATTCTACCACAGTTATCGGATGTTTTCTCGACCGATCCAAAAACTCTGATTATCTACTCACCTCTAAACATACGGAAGGAGAATAGTCTAGGTTCTTCCATAACAAAACCTAAATAAGCAGCTCGTAAGCGACAAACAGGTACGAGTGCTTATACAGAGCATTCCTGAAATCTTCGTATCAAGATTCCAAAATCTCCTTCATGTAGCTCCACAAATCTTTAATCACCATGCGCCTATTCCCTGGCTAAGGGTGATACATCCTACTCGAAATGAAACCTTATCTTTGTTGGTTCCTGAAATACCATATCAAAGGTGGGATTCCCCAATCTCATCCTGATTCAGAAATTTATACTGCGCCGGACCATGCACTGGCGCGATCCTTCATTTCAAAGGAAGTCCGGGCATACTAGTTAATATTGTGAACCATCTCAAAGGAATTTCAATCAATTCCTTCTAAACGAATTAATTCACATGTTCGGGATAAACCCTTGATCTTGTTTTGAGGATGGCAACACATCCAAGAACTTTACCGACTTTACCGACCTCTTCCAATTTCAAGAATTGTCGATAAACACAAAATTCTTTGGTTGATTCTCCTCTTTCAACCAAACCTTACTTATGGGCGGTGCATGTAGAGGCTACTCACTACGTCCCGCTAAACATCGATTCTTCCCTTGAAATGTTTCACATCAAGTGACACTTAATACTCTCCTTCCTTCCTTAGAGTATGCCGAAAGTTCCGACCCGTGCTCTTCTCTCCACGAAATGCACTTCTGGATCTCTTATACCATACTAACATCATTACTCTTTGTATGAGCAAGTCGCTCTCACACTTGAATAATAAAAGCTCCGCTCCGGGTGTGCTTCATGACAATTAAATTCTACTCTATTCAAGGAATACCAATTCTTGAATGGCTTCCCACAGCCTTCCAATCAAGTTAGGGCGTGCCATTATAATTGCACACTTATGTATGGATTATTGCCCCTCATGTGAAGTTTAATCCACTCTATCACTTCCACTTCGTTATACTAGTCCCACAAACATATATTTCACACGTCTATTACTACGTCCCTTCGACTCAGACTATTTTAAATGTAGTTAACCCAGATGCCCATATTTTTGCAACACCCGACCGCCCTGGGAGAGCGAACGACTAGCTAAATTCAACGAAATAGAAAGAATATGGCATTCAAATTCCATGACAATAAAAGAGGAATAATAATTCTCAACCTTCTTCAGATAAGTACAACAATTTTCCCAAATAGGTACAACAACCAAAATGAATCACTAACGCTCTATTCATCAAAATAATTACAAGTCATCTCTTTTTTATAATAAAGTTCTTTCCAGACAATCCAAGCTAAAAATCATTCTAACTCTTTATTCACCTCGTGTTCCGAACGCGGTTACGACATTTGGGTACTCTCAATCACCCTAGAAATAAATTTTTTTAAATCCTCCTTATTATCGTTCCACCCCTCAACTCGTGGGTATAACTTTCATTGCTTTCTTACCACACAATCCGTCTCCAGTGGCTTTAAAACAAAATTCAACTTCCAACTTACATACATAATTACTTGATCCCATTTCGACCAGGGTACCGAACTCATGGAATAGTGACCAAACGTCTCCCTATTTCCAACCTTATGCTAAGTTTCATGCGTGGGATGTCTCGCAAAGCCAAATCCAAACAAGGAACCCCCCGATACACTACTACCTAGCATTTTCGGTTATCGAAATCCGTTAGGTCCTCCGTCCGTGGCATGTATCCCTTTATTCCGTCTCTTGACAGAAAAGTTATAATTTTTCCCATAATTATTCTTAACAAAGAACGTTTCACCAATTTCACTATCGTCCCGTATTGGTTGATGGTAATTACATTCTATAAATCTCGAATACATACGATCGGAGTTCTCGAAATTTCCTTTTCCCAACATTAGGGGTATAACTCTTAACTCCCACATCTCTAAAGGATAAATATAACAATGCACTCTTCCTATCACTAAGTCTGGAGTGCTAAACATAATACTGAGTCAAATCTTTTCCCCCAACGGTAAATCCCGATACATACTGAATCATATTGGCATAGTCTATACATACATTGGCATTGAATATCTCGAGCCCACTATCTCCTCCGAAGTCTCTAGGATAGATAATATAAGTGCGAGTCCAACCTTCTTACAGGTAAATCCTCGCCAAAACAAAACGTGTTGCACTAATGAAACTGCTCCAATAGCCTTGCAATAAATGCCCACTATCATACTACCCATTTATATAACGTTTTATCAAAGATAATACTGTGCTCGTATGTGGCATCACTACGACGATTAACCTCAATAAAATACATAACACTGTTAATATACACATTCATCCTCCGCGGATAGCACTAAAGAAAAATCCCGCTACACTAGGGAAAAATATCCACATAATAATAATAACGTTTAAAATGATATGCATTAAGCTCGTCTCACATGCTAATCTAGCAAGGAACAAAATATGGTGACTTGATCGTGTCACCTAAACACGTCGCATCCTTTGAGGATACAACTTACACTTTTACCTTGTCAATCGTCTTGACTGTGTAAATGGTTTTCGGACGTAACACGTCTACTTAAACCAAACAAAATTTCTTTAATTGTTGCCTTTTACTAGGCACCGTATTCTTGTCCTTTTTTCTCACTTTGGAACATATTTTCGCGAGCAATTTCACTCCGCACCAAAATACCTCAACACATAATCCACTTACCACCTGTCCTACTAACCAGGTTAGGATTGTCCTTCTCTCGGACTTTAGTAAACCCGATTCCTGTTAGCCATACCGGTTGTTCCCTTAGCTTTTTAGGCCATACAGATCATGTTACTATCGATAATAGTACTTACTGAATTTACCATCACTTGGTAAGAATTTAACTATCTGAAGCATTTAAATGGGTTCCCTGATGTGTATTCACATCCTTTTGTGGTTCTATACCACCACTGTTGTATTCAGTCTTATTCTCGACTAAATTCTTCGATTCCGTTAACTTCCCCCACAAAGAAGCGTTATCATCTATTTTGACAAAATATGACAATGTCAACCTCTGAATCGGTCGTCCATCAGAATTACCTCTTTGAGTGTTATCAATTATTACTACGTGTCGATCTCCCACTCGGATTTATTTCCCCCACTTGTATCTACATCTTCCGATACAAAATTCGCTAACGGTAAAGATTCATATTCACGAATGGACCCCTGACATGCCCTCTCTCGATGAGTTCAGAACCACATTGCTTCTAATCCTGAACAGTTAAGGAAGGAACATACGGTCAACACTGTACCTAAGGTTCTCCTATAGGCATAGAATTCCATTCATAAAATTGGTGGTTGACTCCAACCATTATAACTTCGTCCCGAAAGCCAAGAAAATTTTCTCTAAATTTTCACTTTCAGTTTGCCACACTCCGTCCTATATTTAAGCCTTTGGATACTTTACCTCCTTTGGTAACACATACAATTTTCGCGTTTCTAAAATTTCCCACTGACAGTCTCTACACGTTTTTGTAATACGTTGGGTAAGTTTACCCTCGCATAATATATATATTATAACAGCACCCCAAATACAAAGCTATGGTGCGGGCGTACTCTACTATCCAAAACCCCGTATCACTCGTATTAACGGGAATACAAATTCGGAATCACTCTCGAATTGTATTAACACATACACAAACAATATTGAGGCGAAACATAGATTCCAAGTCTCTAAGAGGATGGCACATGCCTGCGTCTCTTAGGACTGTCTGAACTATCACTTCGATAGCCTGTACCAAGGATATCTATCTTCTAGGGTACAAGTCAATATCCCCCATAAAGGTCCCATCGAGATAAGACTGTCCCAGCGCGGTAACCTCAGGGATAGCAAGTAGCGTGGGCATGATTTTCACACATAGATAGCATATGCATACACAATTATATAACTATACTAATATTACCCTATCAATATTGGGTATATTCTCAAATCCCATACTTACGACATTATTTCTCATATCACATTATTTGTTATCACATGTAAGAGTTCGTTTCTAACCTTGATTCGGTATTATTCTAACTTACCACATAACTCTCATGGTTTTATCCTCCCACCTATACAAATTCAGTAGGTATTCATCTATTCTCTTTCGTAATTATTTTACGTTATCTTCTCACTTTAAATGCGTAGTTTTATCGTTTCTTATATATGAAACCTCCCAAGGATACAACTCTCGTCTAACCTTAAAGGTCCCAAAACTTATTCATATACCCTACTGATCCTCTTTATCTCACAAAACATATTTATAAGGGTGTCCATGAATTATTCCTCATTAAAGTGAATTTCAACTAATTAAGAAGGGAAAACATGAGTCTGCCAGGAGGGGTCGATCGATTGAGGTCGGGGGCTCGATCGATCGAACCTTCGATCGATCGAAGCTCTGGGCTCGATCGATCGATCAAGCAGGTCTTCGAAATCTGCAGATTTGCAGTTACGGGTTTCATCTTCTAACTGTGACACCCCGCCTAATTAAACATCGGGTGATCAGGCCTTTATTAAATTAAAACAGGTTTCTCAAATGGTTCATTCTTAGCATCACTGTCGAAAACTTTTTAATTACTAATCCCCTAAGTAAAATTAGACCGGTGCCAAATTTTATCTTTCTTAAAACAGATAAATCAACCATGTGGAACAAAGTACAAATAATCATATACTATAATTCAAACAACAAGTAAAAGTACAACAGAACAAAAGTATTACCGAATAAACCATCGGCTAAAAAAAATCCCAAACAATAATAGGATAACCACTAGGCTGAAACTAACACCTGAGACTAATACCGGACCACAAGTCCATATATAGAAGAGTGTGAGATCCTGTACTAGATCTGCATGAGAGATATCGTCTAGTCAAAATCCTGTAAGCATCCACTGTGCTACAGCTCCGAGTCTGAAATGGAATCATCATACATGGCGTCCCTGTGGCTGGACACCTAAAAGGTTTTGAAAATATTTTATAGCAAGAGTTAGTACTCAAAACATTTTGAAAATATTTAACAAGCGTTTATCACAATATAAAATGCGGTTATTGATTACACATGTTAGGTCCTCGTACACTCTCTTGAGTTAACTCACCCCTCATCTTTTGTGCACACCTAACGTTCTACACTTAGTTTATCTAGCCATACCTCCCAAGCTAACTAAAACCAAAGTAATCAACTAAACTTATCTATACCCAAGTTCCAGTACTGCCCATACAGTACAACCGTTTCACTAACATCTCGCGTATGTTAATTAATTCTCAAGTAACATTTCATCTATGTTATTTTTTTTTCAAGACTTCTCATTTAGTTTCACTACTAAAATCACTACAATTCTCACAATTGTTGACTTCCCACTTGTGTAATTAAGTTTCGCTACTTGAATTACTAAATAGATTTTCTCTATCTAAAGGTGCATTTCGTAATTAAGTTTCACTACTTAACTTACCAAGTCAGTATGTATCTTTAAATACATAATATATATCAATCTACTAACACACGGAAGTAAAATATCATCAAGTATATATATTTCACACACAATATATACTAAATATCAGTCATTACTATTTTGCCCTTTTTATACACGTAAAGGACTCTTGGTTCGGAATGATTCATCGACCCCAAGTAAGAATTGGTTCGGAATGATATATCGACCCCAATTATTTATATACACAAATAAAGATCTCTTGGTTCGGAATGATTCATCGACCCCAAGTGAGAGTTGGTTCGGAATTATCCATCGACCCCAACTATTTTAAAAATATATATATACACATATTCTGGTTCGGGACTCTCTCATCGCGATACCAGTTCAAAGTTTGGTTCGGCATTTCTCATCGACCCCAAACATATAATAGCTTTATGTTAGTTCGGAATGTCTCATCGACCCTAACATAATTAATTTAGGTATAAATCTCTCGACCTAAAAGATCACATAATTCGGTAGGTACACGCCCGACCCATTAATTATATACGTACGTAATATTTTAATCTCATATATCTACCGTACAATATTCGCTTTACGATTTATCTCATTAATCGTATTTATTTGAGTATTCACACAACTCTAAGGGTCATAGTTACCCCTTACATATATTTTCAGTAGATATTGCTTACCCTACTGGTCTATTACTTAAATTGAATTTACTTCGCCCCGTAACTCAATTTCCGAAGTCCCCGATACTCTACTAAATCGGGTTATTCTCCTCGGTCTGTGATCCAAGCCCTACACCCAATGGCCTTATCGGACCTCAACAATATACCTATTGGTCTTATTCTCACTCCCATATAAGTATAATGTAAATCCTAGAATACTCATTCATTCCCGAAATCAACGAAGAATTAAACACAAAAATTTTTGGGAAACAGCTTGAGTCGATCGATCGACGGCTGGGTTCGATCGATCGACATAGTCGATCGAACAGGGACAGACGCAAATTGTCTTCTTCGTTAAGATTTTTCCTCCATTAACAATCTCCAAACTCCATTATTGTCCACCAAACTTTGACCTAATGATCCTAACATGTTTCCACATATGCTAGGACAGTTTCTAACGTGTCAAATACATCAAAACTCAAATTCCTTTAAAGAAATAATGAATTAAACCCAAAATTTCTTGAAACCCTAGTTATGGTGTTCTTCCTATATTATCATTAAAAATCCAGATTTTAATCCGAAAAATCATCAAGTCTAATCTGAATCTTAATCCTCTACATAAGGTAAATCATTCTACATGCGATTCCTATCCCAACTTGTATAAATATCATTTTTCTCCAATCAAAATAATGATTTAAACAAAACTATTCAAAAACCCTACACATGGTTATTATAACTTTATAATTTTTGCAATAAACAACTTGCTTTATGATCAGTATGGTCTGAATTCATGGTTGTTGTTGATGATTGATGATCTTCATCCTTCAATCCTTCTTCCCGAACAAGTTAATAGTGACAATCTCCTTTGAATCTTTCCCAATTCTTTCTTTTGCCTTAGAAAGTTGTGCCTCTCTTCTCTCTAATGGTATTGGTGTTGTCATGGGTGTTCTAACCCTAATCCCTCTATCATACGGCTGATATAAAGCTCTCAATTTCGTAGGTCTCCATACCCTCTCATGTTAAAAGACCAAAACGCCCCCGAACGGTCTCGGTTTAGTCCAAAATTACCCCGGGACTCAACTAGTACCCACGGATATACTATTTTGACTAATTTGACGCTTCCGGACTCATCGGTGACCTCCAAATTATTATTTGAGTCACTTAACAAATATTACTCGTTCTCACCCCAACACGGTCTACACGCGTTAAGTAACTATTTACCACTCGTACTAAGTAAATGTAATGAGGCAATATAAATCGGTAACTATGTCTCGATTAATATTCCATAATTACAATTTTAAATAAAACTCTTTAAATTACTACTCTTACGTAATTTAAATTAAGCCGGTATTTTCTCATTTAATTCTCCAATCTAATTAAATAGAATATTTGGAATATTCAGAAATACGGGGTATTACACTAACTTTCACCAAATCCATATTTTTCAATCCCAATCATCCCAAAATTTATACTACTAACATTATATCATCATACCAGATATTTCCAACGTAAAGCATGCATATTTCTATCACTAAACATGGATTAACAGCCCAAATATTTATATAATCATCAAGAACCCTAGAAATCTCTTAATCATGGTTCTAATCTGTTTTCCCAGAATTTCCTTCTTATACAACATCAAAATTTCATGGTTTAATCCTCTACATTATAAAAGGTTTCCAGAATATCCTTTAAGTCATCACTACATGCAATTTCCTATCTCAAATTGAGTTTTTCTTCCATACAATTCATCCTAATCATTCCTAAACCAATATGAAAGATGCATCAACGAAATAAGCAAGATAAACACTTGCCTGGGATTTTCAGAAGTCTGGTTTGGTGCCGCAATTGGTGTGGTTGCGTTCCCCGTCTCGTGATCTACCCGTTGGCGGTGGCGGCGGTTCAAACGGTTGAGTTTTGAGCCTTGGGATGCCTTGAGAGCTCTCTCCTCTCCTCTCCAATGGCCATTCTAGAGTTTTGAGTTTTCTAACCCTAGATGACTAACCTAAATGGATGATATAGATTACTAATTTTCGTGGGTTTAATTACCCAAAAATACAAAATGACTAAAATGCCCTCTCGGGGTACTAATTAGGCCTAAAAATGCCCCGAGACCCAAATCAAACCCCCGGGTATACTTTTCTGACTATCTCGACCCTTCCGGACGCGTTGGCGCACTCAAAATGACCATACGAACAACTTATGAAATATTCACTTTTATTAATCAATATTTAGTCCCGACACGACACAGGCGCGTCCCGACTCAAATTTCCATAATTGTCATTTTATTCACACGTGACGATATTATAAAAATAAATGTCATATATTACTATACTCATCCAGTAACATTCAACGAATAACAATTTTTCAATAATTACTAACTCTCGTCATGCTAGGAAATATTTAAAACAACATTCCGGATTAAAATTAAATTAATTTATCTCAATTAAATTTAATAAATCCCATAATTTAAAAGCTATAAAAATACGGGGTATTACACGTTATTGGTGTGAAAATCACTTTGACTTTGATTTATTGATTTGCATAAGACTATGTCATATAAATTCAACAATTTTACACCTAAGGATATCTTTTGATATTCATTCGTGAGGAGTACACTTATGCATCGTGCACATATGATTGATTGAGTTGATTTACCTATCGAATCTATTCACACCCATTCATTCCATTTCCATGACTTGGTTGTTTTAGTTAAATCCATGGTGTTATTTTGGTATCTTACTTTTGCTTTGAAAAAATTGAAAAATCCAAAAATAGTTTCGGAATCTTTTGAGAAACTCCGTTGCCTGTGTAGTTTGATCCCTATTTTCTATGATTTTGTCCTGACACTCCATGTTTTGATTTTTTCTTCTTATCTGTGTATTTTGGGACATCATAAAATGGGGGAGAAAGAATTATCATATTATGGGGGAGGTTTTGGAGTATGGGGGAGATTTGATTTATTAATGATTTATTCTTATATCATTTCAAACTCGATACATCACGAAGGTTTTTTTCTTTATCGTATGTGTGTAGGTACAAATATTGAAGATCATTATGTTGCACAACCTAATGAGAAAAGCTTTGAGATTTGATGAAGATTTTTGAAGAAAAGTTTGAGAACTTGCAAATTTGTACCTTTTCAGGTTTGAGATTCATGGGAGGGTAGTTTTGTATAGGCATTTTGGTATTTGATAATTCAGATGTTTTTATATATGTTCCGGCATAAATATAGGGGGAGATTTGTAAGGACATATTTTTATAAATGTCCATCACAGTTAATCATGTCGTATACCGTTACAACCGTCGAAGAAGTTCAAGAGCAATCTATATCAAGACGAATCCGAATATATCAAGGTTCTTTATCAAAAAGACTCCTCAAAGTTTACTTTGGTAAGGTTATGTTTTAAATACCTTAACTTTGCACTTAGATCTTTGGGATATTTTTACAAAATATTTTCTAAGTGTTGGAGCGAACTTCTTCGTCAAAATTTGAGAATGAGTATTTTTTCTAAGTGTTGGAGCGAATATTAAAATAATATTTTCTGACGTTCCAGTTGTTCAAATGACTTTTCTCTGTCGTTCAAATGACTTTGCTCTGTCGTTCAAATGACATTTCATTGTCATGCGATGTCGCTTGAACGACACGTGCATCTTGTTCGAGCGAGATCCCCTTTTCGTTCAAATGATCGAGGCGACGCGATTTTCTATAAATACTCATTAAATGGTTTCATTTTCATTAAGAAGTCCCACCAATTTGAAAGAAAGAAACTGCGAATCTGCAGAATTCTTTTTGACTTATTCTTTTAGGGTTTTCAATTCAGAAAAATCCCATATGCTTTGATGAATTGTTTTGGTGTTCAAGAAAACACTTTACTTTTGTTCATTATTTATGGGGAGAACTCTACAACCAGAGAGTTGCGTGCTATTATGGAGGGAGTCTCTATGAAGTTACTCTTATGGGGAGGATAACCTACACCGTGAAGACTGTGTGTCCTTGTGGTATAGCTGCGAGTGAACCACTGCTGATTTCTAACTGTTACTTTGAAGGTTTAATGAAGGCACCGTGCGTTACTCTTGTGGGCGAAAGCAAGATGGTATGTAAGTCAATGGTCTTGTAAACTTGTCAGAGTTCTAGAAATAAAAGCTTTTGCCCTTTGGGGATTTTTCCTGAAATTTGCGTCACATGCTTTATTTATTTATGGTTTGACACACGAACACACGTAGTTGCATGTTTAGGGAATGTTTCTAAATAGACTCTAATTAAATAAGGTTTAATTGGAAACTTGCGAAGTAGTTTAAATCGGTATCACACACCGTCGTAATATTTTTACAGGAATGAACTAACTCAAGCAGGTACGAATCGAGATTGCCCTCTAGCGAATCAATTCGATTGAAGACGGTGGACGCTCTTTCCTTTCTGAATAAATTTGGATATATGCTGAATCGATTCACCTTACTGTAGCTTCGAAGTCTCCCCTTTCCGAATCGATTCAGTTTGGCACCGGAATCGATTCGACCCTATTTTTCCAGCTTTCTCTATTTTCTATTATGCCACTAGGGTTTTTGTATATATAGTTTCTCTCTTAATTTTGAAAATATATCTTTCATTATATCATTCATTTTAGTTTAGTTTTTCTAGAATTTCATTGTTGGGAGCCACCTTCTCCCCTTTTTCTCTTTGGTGTTTGCCCATTTATGTAAGTATTTTACTATTCATTATCTTCTACCTCTTGTATATGCTTTATTTCGTTTATGCCTTTACTTTACATGCCTAGTTAATTAGTTTTGTTCATTTATTTCTTGTGTGCTTTAGTTAATTAGTTTTATTCATGTGTTGTACGTAGTTTAAGGGTTGGGGTCATGTGTCCGTCATTAATGGATCTTGAGCTCCGAAAGTTAGGTTTTGTGTAAAATTGCGTTTAATTGAAACTTCGTGTATTAAAGTTGTAATATTATGTGTTGAACTTTCTTTGTCACACAACGTTAGTGTTTAAAGCGATATTTCGAATTTAAGCCACGTGTGACCATTTTTGATTAAATGTTTTATTTTACATTTTTGGATTAATTTCCTTAATGGGTAATGTTTATGATTAATTGAATATGCTCGGTTAAATGTTTTCGAACCAAAATTATAATTACACGTGTTTAGCCCATAGCGTGGATTAATTCTTGTTTTGTTTTAACTTCTTATTTTTCCCCTTTCTTTGTTTTAAACCATTCACCTTTTACACTTTATTCTTGAAGTAATAAATCGATTACAATGTGTCCAACAGTCCCTATGGATTTTTGATAACCGAACTTACTGCTATACTCCATTTGAATGTAGTTATAGTGTAAGTTTTTTGTATCGCGATTGGGAGCGGATAACAATGACTAGCGTGTCTACACGGACACCCGATTTCCGCCATATCAAAATGGAGCCATTGTCGAGGATTGTTTTATAGAGTGTAATTCTTTTATTATTTCATAATATTTTTTTCTTTCATATTCTTTGTTTTAACCTTTTTTGCAGGATTGCACATTTGAGCGCCAAGAAACATTGAATTCTCGGCCGCACACCTTTCTACATGGTTTTTCAATATATAAACCATTCGATAATCATGTCTTATTTTTATAGTAATGTCCGTAATTTTAATGATTCTTTATTTGGGAGTAGTTCTTAAGATTTTTATTTTCAACAATTCACGCCTCCATCTATTACTGTGCATGAGGGCCTTCTAATTATTGAGAATGAAAGGCTTGAAAACATATATCGGGAAGAGAATTATTTTTGGGAGCTTGAGTTGGATGCATTATTCGAATCCAATGACGATTTTTCTTTCGATATTTTTGAAGTTTAAGAAGAGTTTCAACTAAATGAGGAATCCGAGGTTCTAGAGTCAAGGAATCCTACTTTGGAAGAAACCCTACTTCTTTTCACCCAAAGTGCGGATAACGTTATTGGTGCTAGTTTGAGAATCGAATCACTTTGCAATGAAATTAATTCTTTTGTGGAATTCAACGAGGAGGTTGAGACTCAAATTTTCAGAGAACATTTCATTGAAAGTGAGGCTCTGTCCCATGAAATTCGATCTCTTTGTGACGATGAATCACTTGAGATTGAATTTATTTCATTACCATTTTTGTTTACCGTTGATTAACCATTAGAAGTTCCGATTGATTCCTACGAGTCGGTTGAAACTCTTGAAACTTTTAAACCTTTTACCGACGAGGACTCTATTCTTGAATTGTTTTCCAAGATGGATTTTTCCTCTTTGTGTGACCCAACTCCCATTCTACTTGAAAATACTTTGGGAGGAGATTCTATTTTTCTTGGATCCCAATTGTACTTCTCCCCCTAGCATCCAAACCCCCCACACCCCTCTTAAAATTTTATTTGGTGATGGTTCATTTCTCCCGCCTTACACATTCCTTCTGTTGTTCAAACGAAATTCCTATTTTTCGGTAGGCATGCTTTGAAAGGAGGGTCCACTGTTGATCCTTCAAAGTCAAATCATATTTTGGATGGACCCTCTAAAATTTTGACTTCTAGTGTATAATTAGTTAGAAGTTAAAATTGTACATTGTAAATAGTTAGTTTTTCTTTCTTTTTAATTATAGTCTCGTGTAATTAGTTAATGTTTTTGTTATTCTTTTTGTTATGCTTGGTGATAACATGTTTTGTAATTTAATGGACTCGTATTTATCGAAGATCGCTCCATTTTGGGTAATATCTTTCTTTTTCTCTATTTATGTTTTGTTCTCGATTGGCATTGAGGACAATGCGACATTTAAGTTAGGGGTGTGGGATATTCTATCCATTTTTTATTTAGTCTCATTAATTTGATCACATGTTATTTACTAAGCATGCTTTTGTTAAAAAATTAAAGTTTCAAAAATATTTTCTTTCTTTTTTCTCCTTTCTTGGGCATTTTACCTTTGTTTCCGATGATAAATTTTAATAAATGCCCGATCCAATAAACAATTCAATGAAGCATGCTCTCGATTTTAGAAGTTATTAGACTTTAGTCCTCAAATCATTGATATTATGAATAACTTCATGAATTAAACTTTAAGCCCATGAGCACATGCACTTTTCTTGTTTTATTGATTTGGTTTAAGATTTTTATAACTCGGTACATGTGATTAGGAATAAATTCTTCCAATTTATCCCCTTAACTTAGAGGCTTTTTTCACCATATACAATGTAAAATGTGTTGATTTGTCTCATATCTTTGCTACTGACATTTCCTATATACTGCATCGAGTTTCATGTATTCTTCTTGCATTTTACAGATATTTTATATAAGTGAAGAGAAGAGGAAACTCGAAACCGAGAAATAAAGAAAGAAAGAAAAGAAAGAAAATTTAGAGGGCAAAAGAGTAATTTTACATCTAAAATTCAGATGAGGAACCAAAATGAAAGTTGAATATCTAGAGTCTCAAGTACATAGGAAGAAACGACATCCAAATTCGAGTCCCGAATCAAAAGTTATGAAGCTTTGAAGTTGAGAGAAAATCATAAGATGAGAAGGAAGAAAACTATCATCGAACCGATCCGGTGTTAACCAAAAACGAACCGATCCGATGGAGGCCAAATTCCTGAATAAAGTGGATCGATCCGATATCAAGTAAAAACTAACCGGTATGGAATCTTAAGATTTCCTTCATAAAACAAACTACCGAATTGATCCGATTAGAAGCCAAAACAACTGGTCTGGTATACCAAACCGAACCGATGATCCCCAGATCGGACCGATTTGGCTCTCGATTTTCGAACCTATTCTATTTAAAAATTATAGTTGTACTTATCTCAAACTCTTATAAATCCATAGGGTATTTATTCCAACTGATTACTAGACTTTTAGGAGTTTTCTTTTACAAATTTTCGAGAGCTTTTGAAGCTAAGAACCCTAGGGAATTACTTTCTTCAATAATTATTCAAGTTTTACGCATTAATTCAATAGTTTCTTCATTCAAAGTAATATTTTCTTAATGCTTTTAACTGCTTTCATATTTTTGTTTGATGATTCCTAGAAAATAGGTTACAATTCATTTTTACAAGTTTCTTTCCATTTTTTACGCAATTATGAATTCATGCAAAATAGATTTCGTGTTCAAGCATAGTTTAATCATGTCTAGCTAGACTTCTAATGGTTGGGGTGCATGAACCGAACCTGATGTAGTTTACATGTATATATTTTTGGTTTTGAATTAAATATTGAACGAATCGTGTTGTGTAGTGAATGCAAACATCGTAGATCTTTTAACCTCGTTTGCCCTAGATAACCGGGGTGTTTAAGGATGCGATGTGCGTGTTGGCTACTGCAGTACCGCTTTATTCTTGCCCTTGATTACGTATGATGCGGTCTAGTACCCTCATATATGTAATTCTTGCGATTAATAAAGACTGAATTTAATCAAATATCTAATTCAAAAGCTAGTTTTCTATCCGATAAATGTACTAGGGTTTGGGGGAGTGTATCCTAACCTGCTTTTTATCATTCATAGTTAATCACCTGCAGTAGTTAAATTTTGCGCAGTTAGTTTAGTTAGTAATTTTAATTTTAGTTTGCATTTAACTAGTAGAATTCAATTCCAAAATTTATCACCTTTTCATTTTTTCTTGAATCAGTTTAGGGTTAGTCTCCTTACCTTCGTCATTACAAGCAAACATCCTAATTCCCTGAGGATCAACCCCGTCTTACCGGGTTTATTACTTACACGACAGGCTTGCACTTGAGCCTAAATAAGCAGGAACTTTAGACACTTTTAGCCGTGTCAAGTTTTTGGTGCCGTTACCGGGGAATTTATGTTGATTTTTAGGTTAGGTTGAATTAATCCAAAAATTGATTCCAAATCTATAAAAGCCAAAAAAAAAAAAATCAAAAAATTCAAAAATCACCAAAAAAATCATAAAATTGAAAAGGAAAAAAATATAACATCTCTCAAAACCCTTTCATGCAAAATCCATAACAAAATACTCAATCTACTCCTACACGCATTCACAAAAATTCCATAGTTGAGTACGACCCTGATAGCCTACACACTCCTCGTTTCCCACAATTTTGGGTTCCCCCTCCTACACCTCCAAACTCCATCTGGTAACACCCCGTATTTTTACGATATTAAATAATTAGGAGTTTAATTATGATTGTTGGATTAATTAAATTAAAAGGTGAGAAAATTTATTTATTAATTAATTCGAATTAAAATAATTATTAACTAGCGTGCCAAGGGTTAATACTTATTGATGAAAATGATAGAATATTACTGTGTGGATATGTAATATGTAATTATGAAATTTTATAAATTGTCGGATTATGAAATATGACAGTTTGGTATTTTTAAGTCAAGAAGTGCGTGTGAGTCGTGCGGGAACTAATTGAATGAAATAAAAAGATAAATTATTTTTAAGTAACTTGTATGGCCATTTCGAGTGTGCCATTGAGTCCGAAAGGGTTGAAATAGTGAGAAAACTCTACTCGGGTATTTTATTTGGACTCCAGAATATTTTTAGGCCTAACCGGCACCCCGTAGGGATATTTTTGTCGTTTGGATTTTTGGGAAAATAATATGGACGAAAATTAGAAAAATAAACCACAGAGGAAGAAGGAGAGAGCCCATAGGTATTCTTGATGCAAAACTCAAGAACTCACACCACAAATCCCACCAAAGCGTAGATCGAAAGACGAGGAACAAGTCTATACCAATTTCTTCAACGGATCAGAACATCAATTCGAGGCAAGTGTTTATTACTTGCTTTCCTTAGCAATATTTGTGTTCGTGTTAATCTAAGTAATTCCTCCATTGCTATGAAAGTTGAATTTGGTGAAAAATTTGGGAGAATTAGTCATAAATTAGGACTGATTTGAATAAAGTTTGATTCCCTCGTGTAGATAGGATTATGTCCACGAATTTATGATAATTTTATGATTTAATATGGGTTTAATTTAGAGTTTTGCATATAAATTTGATAACTAGGGTTCTTGATATTTAAATTTGGGGATTTTGAATTTATTGATGATTAGTGATGATTTAATTACGATATACTGTTAGAAATCATATATAGATGTTGGGTAGTTGATTGGAATTGAATGATTGGTGTTTGGGCTGATTATTTTAGAGGTTTTAAGTTTGAAAATGGTGGAAAACGAAACTGTAAGGGTGTAAAATGTAGCAGGGCTGCTGGGGAAAGGAAGTGCTCAACCTCGTTCGGACGAGATTGAGCCTGGTTCGAACGAGAATCGTTCTCGCGAGATATCGTTCGAACGCAATCAGACCTAGTTCAAATGACAGGTCCAAAATCTGGAAAATTTCATTTTTGCCCAATTAGTTTTGCACAGTTATTTTGAGGGAGGAAAAATGTATAGTGCAGAATTGCTAGGGAATATTCGTAAAGTAATACCTTCAATATTTGGAAAGGTGAATTAACCTTTGAACTTTCAAGAGAGAAAATAATCGAAATAATTATAGTATAAGTAGTAATGAGAGAATACTACATATGGAAAATATATGTATGGGTTGGGTGAATACCTTGATTTTAATAGGATGAGGGAGTGCCTATTATTGTATGATTATTATTATTATTATTATTATTATTATTATTATTATTATTATTATTATTATGTGTATATAATACCTACGCTGCTTGCCATTGGGAGGAGGTTTCGCGTAGTGGACAATATTATTCTATGTGACCCACTGGGGGGATATTTGACTTGTACCCAGAGTATATTAACTTGCTTACGTGCTATGTGAGATGTAGGATAGTTTGGATGGCTGAATGGGAGCATAGGTTTGTGCGTGACCCATTTGACTGGGGAATATACTCGCCTCCAATATTTGTGCTTTGAATTTATGGTTCGAGAGAGATTGAACCAGTAGTCCTCCATGCAGTGCATGATGCACCGGGACATCATAGCAGAGTACGCATTGCACCAAGTGGTCTTAACCTAAGGGTGCAAGATTAATATATGTATATATATATATGGATGATGTGACTATGTATAGATATATGTACTTGTGGAAAATTCTACCGTGTGAAATTAGTAGATATAGTATTGTTGATAATTAAAATAATCTCACTGGGTAAAAGATTTACTAACATAACACTGAATATAAAAGGTGGTTATCTGGGTTAAATTATTCTAATAGCGTATTGTATGGCGATACGGGCGACCCCTACGAAATATAATTAGAAATTTAAGTCTATGACCTAGTTGGATACATTATAGATAACTAGGTTAGGATAGACGTAGATTAGGAGTGCACAATAGTGGATAGGTGAGAATCTCACGTGAGAGTTCGAAACTAACATGCACATAATACTTGCATTATTGCAGTTTTAAATACTTGCTAAAACAAATATTTTTACAACTCGAGCTCTGACCCGTTTCTTTCTATTCTCCTCTATTTTGCTATATTTATACTATATATTAGGTGACCAACCACAGGGTTACCGGACTTAGACACGTGGATCGTTTAGCGAGCTGTAACATTTGTGGGAGTTGGAGGTCCTTGTACTTAGACGCCTCTATCAGTTCCTTTGGTTCTATTCAGACACTTCATTTAGGGCATGTTTCACCCATTCTTAGTCATTTTATTAGAGATTGTACTCAGTTTAATTTAGTATTTTATTTCTGATGTGCTTGAGGATTTTTATGGTTTGTTGGTTTGAGATTTTGAACTGGAATGTTTTATCCAGTCTTATTTATTTTAGTAGTTGTTTCATGTCCAATATTTATTATATTCATGTCGAATGTAAATAGCATATATCTTAAAGAATGGAAATTTGTATGGATTATTTGAGTATAATTGAAATTAAATGTTTTGACACTTAGCTTTATTATTTATTAGGTGATAAATAAAGAAATTATATTTCGACAGTGATGCTAAGAATGAACCAACCGGTCACTTCAGTTTAATTTTATAAAAGACTGATCACCCGATATTTAATTAAGCGGGGTGTCACACATCACAAGTCACACACTGAGTCACACTTCTAGAACACTGAGTGAGGATTATGAGTTAATTAGAGAGAGTGCAATGTCGGATATCGCCAGTTTCGGTACGGGTGAAGGGAATTTACCATATCGTCCCATGAAAGAACTTTTATTTCCCAAGCGAACTGTCACCCCTGGATGAATTTTACTTCCATATAATGCATGACAGTTCCACTTTCACAATGGGATGATACAAATTCTCCCCACATTTCACGACATGGATTCGGAGAAACCATACCTCCACATCCGTAAGTTCGAAGAGGCGTGCGAAATATTTAATGATCAAGCTTGCACACAAGATTTCGTTCGACTAAAACTTTTTCCTTTTTCCTTAAAGGATAAAGATAATACCTGGATTTGGTCTTTACCACCGAAATCCATTAAATTATTGACGGATTTGCAATCCAAGTTTCTCTCGAAATTCTTTCCACAACATAAAACCAACTCCGTCAAGGCTAAAATGCAAGCCTTTCGACAACAAGATAACGAGTCATTTGATCAATATTGGGAACCATTCCAAGAGTTAGTTAATGCTTGATCACATCATGGATTTAAGAAGCATCACCTTATATGTTTCTTCCATCAAGGGCTTACCATAGCGTCCAAATAACTCGTTCAAACTATGTGTGAAAGACCATTTTGGGATTTAGATGCAAGGGATGTTGAGGCTCATCTTAAGTATATCACCGAGACTACTTAAGAATGGGAAACATCCGATCCCACTGCCCAAAATTGACCTCGACAAGTATCCACCACTCCTTCCGAGTTTGGTCTGTACCAATTGGACAAAGATACCTTGTTAGACCGTTAATTTGATTAATTTGAGAAAAGTATGAGAGACATACTCGAGGCACGACTAAGAGAAACTATCAGATCCACCCGAGCTGTGAAAGAAGAGGTGTGTGCTATTTATGAGGCGATCTATTAAACAAAGGAATGTTCGACGATACCCGCCTATAAAGCCGTGATTAACGAGCAAGTGGAAGCAATGTGGGAGTTTAAGGCGAACTTCAATGCCCCTCACGGGAATTCATACAAACCTTTGTGGAGGAACCATCCTGGTTTTAGCTATGGGATATAACACACTATGTTGAATCCTACTTTAGATGTTGCCCTACCTCCACCCCCTCCTTAATTTTAATAAGGTCCACATATGTAGGCACCACCTCCCGTACCATATATCACCCCACCGTGGAAAACTCTCGAGGATAATTTATATCAATTTATCTAATCTCAAAATGCAACTAATTCTAAGTTTGAGTGCATGTTTACTGAGATGAATACGAGCATCTCTAGGTTGAAATCATCTTTAAATATCCAAGAGAAGGGAAAGTTTTTGGCCCAAGTCCAAAGACCTCCTCCAAGTCAACCTAGTGTTATCTCTACATCCAACGCAAATGAAGAGAAATGTAGTGCAATTACCATTCTACTTAGTGGAAGGGTTGTTGACTTGTCACCTCCTCCATGAGATGAAAAAAATGAAAAGGAGATTGCACTTGGCATGAAAGAGGCTGAAGATGTCCCCTTTGAAAAAGAGCAGTAATGATGACAAAGGCGGACCGAAAGTGGTTATGAAACCTCCCAGCACAGCCTCATACCCTCAACGGTTGGTCCCTCACTCCAAAGAGACCTCTCAAAATAATGTCCTAGACGTTCTTAAGCAATTAAAGATCAATTTACATTTTCTCAAAACTATCAAGCAAATTCCTGTATACGCTAAGTTCCTTAAGGACTTACTCACTGTGAAATGTAGGCTAAAGGTGAAGAAAAATGTATTTTTAGCACAGAACATCAGTTGGTACTGTTGAGTGACCTTTCGCTAAAATATAAATATCCGGGTGCACCCACCATTTCGTGCATCATGGGGAAGAAGCGAATCGAGAGAGCGATAATATATTTAGGGGCGAGTGTTAACATTTTCCCTTATTCCATCGATAAGCAATTAGACTTGGGGGCCCTTAAGCCCACAAATATAACTCTACAACTCGTAGATCGCTCCATGAAGATTCCTCAGGAAATTATTGAGGATGTGATCGTCCAAGTTGACACTTTCCACTTCTCAGTGGATTTTGTCATTCGGGATGAGGAACCATCCATTCTCCCGAGCAATCATGTTCCTGTCATCTTTGGCCGCCCATTCTTAGCTACGGCTAATGCTCTTATTAATACTCAAAATGGGCGAATGCAACTAACATTCGGGAACATGAACCTTGAGACAAACATCTTTAACAACACCAAGATTGAGGGTGATGAAAGCGAACCACGAGAGACAGATCTTATAGAGAAAGTACATGAGCATGAGAGGAATCACAAGCGAGAGCCATTACGGGTAGGCTTTATTGCACCAAGTGTGAGCGGTAATTCTGACATTAAGCGAGAGGCGGGGGAGGTGTGTTTAGTGAACGCGATTGAGAGCGAGAGAGAGAACGTAGGCATGAGCGGGATAAAGAGATTTGATAAGATTAAGAGATAGGATGTGGAAATTAATCACGAGAGAGAGTTAGGATATATGAGTGTAGAGGGCTTTGAGAAAAAATCCATGCAGGTGGAAGAGATCCATACGATCGAAACCAAACCCTTATTGGTCTCGATTAGTTACTTAGAAGAGAGCGAACGACAAGAAACGATAGATAAATTCCTTTTTTGTGACCATCCACCCATACCACTTGAGTCCTCTAATGCGATTGAGGAAAAGACTGAAGTATCGTCCGATTTAGAGCCCGACCCATGCACTCCTAAAACTAAAAGAAATCAAGATGTGATCTTCGAATCGATGCAAGTAGGCCGTCATCCAATTTTGCACCACGAGGATCCCTTCCCAGTGAGTCATCCCGAGATATGGGACTGGGCCTAACTTATTTCGACTATTTACTTATGACAGGTTGACGGGGGAGACTAGGAGATCAAAAAACCCCGTACAAGGGGTTGGGTGAGTTTTAGGAGAAAGAGATAGGTCGTTGCACCCCCGACGCATATGGATGGCAACGGGGCGGGTTTGGGGAGGGTTTGCCCAAACCCGACCCCGTTTACTGTCCCCTAACCCCAACCCCACCCCAACCCCGTTTATACCACCCCCAACCCCGCCCCTGCCCTATTTAAAAACCCCGCGGGGGCCCCGAACCCGCCCCAAACCCGCCCCAAACCCGTCCCATTGTTTTTTGTTTTTTTATATAATTTTTTATATCCTATTGAAAATAACAATTTTGTCTTAACATGTCATAAAAATATAACTTTGGAACAACAAAGAAATATGCATCATTTTGTTTACCTTAATATCAAGTGAAAAAACTTCAAATAAACTATCAATATCCAAATCATCCAAATCATCAATTACAAGTACTGAGCATCAAAGTGCCAAATGATCCAAATCATCCAAATCATCAACAGACCAACTCATAGAATCCAAATAAAAATATCCAAATGATAATAAACATTGAAGTGACAAATCATCCAAATAAAAACATGAAATATATCAACATCCAAATGAAAGTACCCAATTATCCAAATGATTCAATTGCAAAATTCACCAAGAAACCAAGTCTCCCACCTCCTGCATATAAAATATAACAACAAGGTTGTTAGTGTTAAGTACTAAAAGTTCTAAAATATATTTAAAGAGAAGGTAAATAATCAAGTCTAAAAAATTTACCAAAAATCATGATATATAATGACTAGTCAACATCAGCCTCCTCATCATATATGGTGGAAACACAAGATGAACTATCGGTTGTAGAACAATTAGCTATACAAAGCAAAATATATATTAGATATGAATGATTAAATAATTAATTAAATGAAATTTATTATTTACTCACCCTTTATTTCACTTCGTAACCAACTTTGTGAACACATCAATGCTTCCAAATTATTCGGATGAAGTCTACTACGATGTGCGTTAATCAATCTACCACTTGTACTAAAAGCGGACTCGGATGCAACAGTCGAAACAGGAATTGCTAAAATATCTCGAGCCATCTTTTGTAAAGTGGGAAACTTGAGTCCATTTGTCTTCCATGAATTTAAGACATCAAAATTTAGTGTTTTTGGCAACACACTTTCCTCCAAATAAAAATCCAACTCCGATTTAGCCAAAGAAGTAGTAGAGGAGACATTTACAAATTTGTCAAAACTAGATAGTGGATCAACTTCCTCTACACCACCAAAATTAGTGATATCCGAACTAGAAGATAAAGATGACATGTTACAAGTATCAAACGACATCGACTTAGATTGGTATTCATGTAGCAAATCGTAGCAACTTCGCCGAACTTTTTGAACTTCCTCAATCTAATCATTACCATAAATTAGTGGAAAATAAAATTCCACCAACTTCATCTTGTATCTTGGATCCAAAACAACCGCCACCCCCATGATCACATGTATATCACTCCAATATTTCTCATACTTATCCAACATTTTCATTGTCATATCATGTATAACCGGATTAGGGCTCTTACTCCACTTAAATAATGCTAATGCTAAGTCACATATTTTTGGAAAATAACAATTAGCAGTGGGATAAAGGGTGCAAGAAAACATTTCGGTTATATTAAAAAATTGTCGCGCCCCGACTTCATTTTGTTAAACTCATCCTTTTAATTAGAGATAAACTGGCTTAAACAATGCTTTAATTTAAATCTCTAAGGAAAAATAGCGTAAGATTTTCCAAAGGTATGTGTAGATGAAAACATAACTGCCTTTACTTATAACTAATAAGTACTACATAACTTTACATAACCAATATCCTTAGTTTAATAATTACACAAAACAAATCCTGATATTCAAACCATACTAAATATCCGTCACTCCCCCGTTTTAAGGTCCTAACTTGGCAGTGAACTCCAAATTATAAGCATACCTGAAACAAAACATTACAGGAGTGTAAGCTATAAAGGCTTAGTGAATGACCACATACCACACATATAACCAATTTGAATAACCATTTTTATTTTGTTCTAATGCTATAACCCAACAGTAATTGTGAAACTCTCGCAAGCCTGGACCCACCATAGTCCAATTAACCCACCACAATTATTAGGGACCACCACATCCCTTTATTAGGCCCGAGTACACAAACCTTTAAGTTGGATTAACAGGACCACCACATCCCGTAGGACCCACCATAGTCTTTAACATTAGATAAAGGACTCACTAGTCCATATCATTATATAACATCTCTTAACATTTTTAATCATATGCATATGTTTCATAATTACAACATCACTCCCATAAACATTTTAACACATGTGTTTAACTACACATTTCCATATGAAATTGTAAGAATTTATATTTCATAAGGAAGGTCACTCACCTTGTATTTAGTTCTAAGATTAATACCAACTACTTCCTTGGTATGGTAGTATTAGCTGCTTCCCCACCTAACAAGTCAATGTCGTTAGTATTTGAATACACCGATTAACATCAAATCCAGTAATACATCACATCATTTAGTCAATCAGAAATAAATAAGGAGGAATTAAATATGACAATTCAAATTTCTATAAGACCCAATTAATTAGGGTTCTAACACAATTTACAGAATTTAATTACGAATTTTCTAGACAAAGTTATGCCCATTTTATTACAGCCTTTTCCAAATCATTTCTCAAGAAAAATAACAACACAACTTCAACTTCATGGAATTATCATAATTTTTGTACAACATAACTTTCCATGATATTCCGCCCAATATCAGTAAACACATTGAATAATACAAATTTAATGTTTCATAATTTTAGGGCTCATTTTCTATGTCGAGCAAAACGTCAAACACCTGGTATGCATTCTTGCTCCTTTAGGGCAGATTTTAAACCAAGACTTCAAACTATCACCAAGGGTTCATTACTTGGAATTTTTATATAATTTTAGGATATGTTATACATATATGAGTGCATTTTACTCTCCAACTTGAATCACTCAATTCCAATAAGTATTCCATGATTTATACCATTTTTAGCATAACTAGGTCAAAATACAACATTAAGGCATAACTTAACATTTTTAAGCATACATAACATTGACCTTGAGTATAATTCATGGAAAAATATAATAAACATGTTTTAGCAGAAATATACATCATGATCATGAATTTTCTAAATCAAAATGCTTTACGAAAAGATGATGTAAATTTAGGACTTTAAAGTATGCATTTACGATCCTAGCTCCAGTTCTAACTTATGTTCTTGACCCATCCTTGTTCCAACACAATTCAGCAATGTGGGTATCATTAAAGTATATATCCAAATCAAAAATAAAACATGATAAGTATAGAACTCATCCATGTGACCCACTTTGCTAAAGATGTAATTACCTTACGTGGATTCCTTCATTTATAGAAAAATTTTCAAAGATTTCTTCCTTAAATTTCTTCTCTTTCTCTCTCTTTAGGCAAAACTCTTGTTCATGGCTGCATTTTCTGAACCAAGGGGATGTTTTATGAAGTTTAATTCGGCCAAACCATCACCCACCTTCTAACCAATCAAAAAACAGCACATGGTGTGCTAATAAGACAATTGTCACTTAAGGAATGGACATATTTGCCCTTGTTTCGTACTTTCGCTATAACTTCTTGTACGAGCCTCCGTTTAACCCACCGTTTGTTGTGTTATAATATGAATTCATATATCTACAACTTTAATAATTTATGTTTTCCCAAAATCATAAACTAATACGCCTAATTTGGGCTTGGAACAGGAAAGTAGCAATTTACCGAAAATCTCAAAAATTTCACATTTGGCAACCAAACATTGCCAATTTCGTATCAACACCCTTATTGAATTTTGTAAACATAATCATGGATTAAAAACATAATTTATGATGCATTAATTGCATAACTATTCATATGTTCTAAACATGGTATCCCCGATCATAAGCTCAATTAACACCTAATGTAAACAACACATATATCACATGAGCATGCATCCCCTAAACATGATAATTAACATGTTTAACACACATAACCAATCTATAACTTATAACTCCTAAGTTATAATTAATCATGTAATTAACCTTCCTAATCATGTTTTAGGGCCTTACAATTCTACCCCTCTTATAAAAATTTCGTCCTCGAAATTTAACGCGTAAGAAACTTACCAAATAGATGAGGATATTGCTTCTTCATGTTATCCTTCCCTTCCCAAGTGCCATACTCCACATTCCGATTTCTCCACATCACTTTAACTAGTGAAATGGTTTTACTGCGTAACACTTGCTCCTTTCGATCTACAATAGCAAATGGTTCCTCCACATAGGTTAAGTCATCTTGAAGCTTTATCCATTGTGAGATAAACACATGTGAAGGATCGGGCACATACTTACGTAACATGGATATATGAAAAACATCGTGTATCCGGGATAATTCTGGTGGTAACGCCAATTTATAAGCTATAGCTCCAACCCGTTTCACTATCTCATAAGGGACAATGTACCTGGGACTTAACTTTCCCTTCTTCCCGAATCTCATAACCCCTCTCCAAGGAGAAACACGTAGGAATACTCGATCACCTTCCTCAAATTTCAATTCTTTCCTTCGGTTGTCTGCATAACTTTTTTGTCTACTTTGCGCCACCTTTAAGTGATTATGGATAACATTGATCTTTTCAGTAGTCTATTGTACAATTTTTGGCCCAAGAAGTTTTCGTTCTCTTACTTCAGTCCAACACACTGGAGTTCTGCATTTTCTCCCATACAAAGCTTCATAAGGAGCCATATTAATACTCAAATGATAACTATTATTATAAGCAAACTCTATTAGTGGCAAGTGTTCATCCCAAATCCCCTTGAACTCCAACACATAGATTCATAACATGTCTTCAAGTGTTTGGATCGTTCTTTCTGACTGCCCATCAGTTTGAGGATGAAAAGCTGTACTAAATTTAAATTTAGTCCCCAAAGCTTGTTGTAAACTAGGCCAAAAGTGAGAAGTAAACTTAGGATCTCGATCATAAATAATAGAAACAGGTGCACCATGCAATCTGATAATCTCATCCACATATAATTTGGCATATCTATCCATGGAGTAAGTAGTTTTAACATGAAGAAAATGTGCAGACTTAGTGAACCTATCAACGACAACCCAAATAGAATCAAACCCTCGTAATGATTTTGGTAAACCTATAACAAAATCTGTAGTAACATGCTCCCATTTCCACTCAGGAATAGGTAAGGGCTGTAATAAACCACTTGGCTTCTGATGCTCCACCTTCACCTGTTGGCAAACTAGACATCTAGCAACAAAATCTGCAATGTTGTGTTTCATTCCCGGCAACCAATAACATTGTTTCAAATCTCTATAGAGTTTCGTGCTCCCTGGATGCATAGCATATAAAGAACAGTGGGCTTCCTCTAAAATTGTTCTTCTTAAATCAGGCACATTAGGTACACACAAACGGTTTCCGTACATAACAATGTCATCATCCCGAATAGAAAATTCATTTGCTTTACCCTTTTTCATATTATCTCTAACTTTCTCCAATTCTGTATCTCCTGCTTGTGCTTGTTTTATCCAGTCTATCAACGTGGGTCTAACATTTAAATGTGCCACTATTCCATAAGACTCATTCAAAGTTAATTCCACCCCCATTAAAGCTAACTCTCTCAGCAGGTCAACTCGAATACAATAAATACAAGATACTATGCCTACAGATTTTCTACTCAAAGCATGAGCAACAACATTAGCTTTACCTGGATGGTGATGTATCGTGTAATCATAATCTTTTATAAGTTCCATCCACCTTCTTTGCCTCAAGTTCAAGTCTTTTTGTGTAAACAAGTATTTTAAGCTTTGATGGTCAGTAAAAATTTCACAACTAACATCATATAAGTAGTGTCTCCAGATTTTTAATGCAAAAACTACTTCAGCCAACTCAAGATCGTGTGTAGGGTAGTTGCGTTCATGTATCTTTAACTGTCGAGAAGCAAAAGCAATTACCTTTCCATGATGCATTAACACACAACCGAGTCCTTGATATGAGGCATCACTATAAATAACTAAACCTTCGGTACCCGTTGGGATAGTCAATACTGGAGCTGATGTCAACTTAGCCTTTAAATTTTCAAAGCCTTTATCATAATCGCCACTCCACACAAACTTGTTCTCCTTTCTGGTAAGCTTAGTTAATGGCAATGCAATAGAAGAAAACCCCGGTATAAACCTCCTGTAATAGCCCGCCAATCCCAAAAATCTACACACCTATGTCACACTAGTTGGTCTTTCCCAATTCATTACTGCTTCAACCTTCTTGGGATCAACACAAATACCATCAGCAGAAATAACATGCCCCAAAAATACTACCCTGTCTAGCCAAAATTCACATTTAGAAAATTTAGCATACAACTGCTTCTCTCACAAGGTCTGTAAAATAATACGCAGGTGGTGTTCGTGCTCATCCCTACTACGAGAATATATCAAAATATCATCAATGAAGACAATGACAAAAGAATCCACGTATGGGTGAAATATACGGTTCATCAAATCCATAAATACGGCCGGTGCATTGGTTAACCCAAATGGCATGACAAGAAATTCATAATGTCCATACCTGGAATGAAAAGAAGTTTTAGAAATGTCACAATCTCTTACTTTCAATTTATGATATCCGGATCTGAGATCGATCTTGGAAAACACTTTGGCTCCTTGCAACTGATCGAACAAGTCATCAATGCGGGGTAGTGGGTATTTGTTACGGATAGTCACCTTATTCAATTGACGATAATCGATGCACAGCCTCATGGCTCCATCTTTCTTCTTCACAAATAATACTAGGGCTCCCCACGGTGATACACTAGGCCTTATAAAACCACGATATAACAAATCTTGCAACTGTATCTTTAGCTCTTTTAATTCTGCAGGTGCCATACGATATGGTGCAATAGATATTGGTGCAGTTCCTGGTACCAAATCAATCGAAAATTCCACCTCACGATCTGGTGCTAACCCTGGGAGTTTTTCTGGGAAGATATCTGCAAACTCATTAACTACTGGTATATCTGATAGTTTTCCAGCCTCTTGTCGTGTGTCCACCACATGAGCAAGATAACCCTCACATCCTTTCCTTAGCAGTTCATAACATTTGGTAGCAGAGATCAAACATGTTGGAGTGACATTTCGTTCCCCAATAAATTTAAATTCAGGTTCACCCGGTAATCGAAATACTACCTCCTTTTTAAAGCAATCCAAACATACATGATATGGGGCTAACCAATCCATACCCAGTATTACATTAAAGTCGTGCATATCGAGAGGTAATAAGTCAACTAGTAATTCCTTTTCACCCACTCGCACCACACACTCCTTATATACCCTCTCAATAAAAACCAAACCCCCCACTGGAGTAATAATAGCTAAACCAGAATCTAATGATGATAATGGTTTATTAAGATGCAGCAGAAAAAGCTAAGACACAAAGGAATGTGTAGAACCAGGATCTATCAACACATAAGCATATTTATCACCAGTCGGAAGTGTACCTGTCACTACATTAGGCATAGCTTATGCATCTTGTTGCATCAGTGCAAACACTCTGCCTTGGCCTTGACTTTGCGATATACCTCCTCTACCTCCCCTGGGTACATTCTGTGTAGAACTCCTACCTCCTACTGCCACACTCCCAACTGACGTTGTAGCTCCCATCGCTGGACAATTCTTGCGTAAGTGCCCCGATTGATGACAATGGAAACATAAAGGTGTCGTCTCAGATATTGTACACTCTAGAGACATGTTCCCTTGACCACAACATCTATAACAAAATATGGCCCTCGGCACCAACACAGATGCATTTTCTGACCGATTCATCCCAGTCCTTCCACCTCGGGCTTGAAATGTTCCACGTGCACTTCTATTATTTTTAAATTCTTATCCCTTAGGTACTCCTCGTGCTACACTCTGAGTTGAGGTTCCCGTCTCCCATCCATATGATCTTATAACATCATGTCTAGCTTTCTTCGAGTGTTCAACTTGCATTTCTTTCATTGACTTTTCTGACACCATGGCCCTATCAACCAAGTCCACATAATCTATGATCTTCATATTAGCAACCATGCTTTTTATCTCTACAGTCAGCCCGGTTTGAAACTGATCACATTTACTTTCTTTCGTCCTCACCAAGTCAGGTGAAAATATAGATAAGGATATAAATAAATCTTCATACTTTTCCACTGTTCGATTCCCCTATTTCAACGTGATAAATTCTTCCTCTTACTCTTTCCTATAAAGCCTTGGGAAATATTTTTCAAAGAACACCTTCACAAACCTCTCCCATGTAATTGGTGGAGGATTTTCTGGCACTACTCCCCCAATCATAGTAAGTAACCTCTCTGTAGCATCCCACCATAACTTTGCATCATTCTCCAATCTAAAGGTTGCTAACAAAACCTTTTGTTCATCTCGCACTTCCATCACCTTGAATATTGTTTCCATTTTTCGAATCCACCCCTCTGCCATTAATGGATCCGTAGTCCTAGTAAATGCTGGCGGATTTAACTTCATGAACCTCTCATGTAATTTTTCCCTATCCCCAACATGTTCTCCACCTCTTTCTTGTTCCATATGTTGTGCCACATCACGTAATATTCTTCCCACGTCATCAACAGGTTGTTGTTGCACCTATGGTTCATCCACTTAAATAGGTCAATGTCCTTGCTGACTATTAGGTACATAGGATGCCTCATCCTCTGCTCTATCATGCGGCTCGTGTGGATCCATCACTCATTGCAATATAATTAACTTAAACAAAATATAATAGCAGCAGTTTAATATTAACATTGTTAGTCAAAATCCAGGTGCATAACAAACTCACTTTCTAGCGTCCACTGCCAATCTAGACCCTCACACCCTATCCAGAAGCAAATAACCACGCTCTGATACCAAGTTGTCGCGCCCCCACTTAATTTTGTTAAACTCATCCTTTTAATTAGAGATAAACTGGCTTAAACAATGCTTTAATTTAAATCTCTAAGGAAAAATTGCATAAGATTTTTTTTCCCAAAGGTATGTGTAGATGAAAACATAACTTCCTTTACTTATAACTAATAAGTACTACATAACATTACATAACCAAGATCCTTAGTTTAATTATTACACAAAACAAATCCTGATATTCAAACCATACTAAATATCCGTCACTCCCACGTTTTAAGGTCCTAACTTGGCAGTGAACTCCAAATTATAAGCATACCTGAAACAAAACATTACAGGAGTGTAAGCTATAAAGGCTTAGTGAATGACCACATACCACACATATAACCAATTTGAATAACCATTTTTATTTTGTTCTAATGCTATAACCCAACAGGACTTGTGAAACTCTCGCAAGCCTGGACCCGCCACAATCCAATTAACCCACCACAGTTATTAGGGACCACCACATCCCTTTATTAGGCCCGAGTACACAAACCTTTAAGTTGGATTAACAGGACCACCACATCCCGTAGGACCCACCACAGTCCTTAACATTAGATAAAGGACTCACTAGTCCATATCATTATATAACATCTCTTAACATTTTTAATCATATGCATATGTTTCATAATTACAACATCACTCCCATAAACATTTTAACACATGTGTTTAACTACACATTTCCATATGAAATTGTAAGCATTTATATTTCATAAGGAAGGTCACTCACCTTGGATTTAGTGCTAAGATTAATACCAACTACTTCCTTGGTATGGTAGTATTAGCTTCTTCCCCACCTAACAAGTCAATGTCGTTAGTATTTGAATACACAGATTAACATCAAACCCAGTAATACATCACATCATTTGGTCAATCAGAAATAAATAAGGAGGAATTAAATATGACACTTCACATTTCTATAAGACCCAATTAATTAGGGTTCTAACACAATTTACAGAATTTAATTACGAATTTGCTAGACAAAGTTATGCCCATTTTATTACAGCCTTTTCCAAATCATTTCTCAAGAAAAACAACAACACAACTTCAACTTCATGGAATTATCATAATTTTTTTACAACATAAATTTCCATGATATTCCACCCAATATCAGTAAACACATTGAATAATACAAATTTAATGTTTCATAATTTTTAGGGCTCATTTTCTATGTCGAGCAAAACGTCAAACACCTGGTATGCATTCTTGCTCCTTTAGGGCATATTTTAAACCAAGACTTCAAACTATCACCAAGGGTTCATTACTTTGTATTTTTATATAATTTTAGGATATATTATACATGTATGATTATATTTTACTCTCCAAGTTGAATCACTCAATTCCAATAAGTATTCCATGATTTATTCCATTTTTAGCATAACTAGGTCAAAATACAACATTAAGGCATAACTTAACATTTTTAAGCATACATAACCTTGACCTTGAGTATAATTCATGGAAAAATATAATAAACATGTTTGAGCAGAAATATAAATCATAATCATGAATTTTCTAAATCAAAATGCTTTACGAAAAGATGATGTAAATTTAGGACTTTAAAGTATGCATTTACGATCCTAGCTCCAGTTCTAACTTATGTTCTTAACCCATCCTTGTTCCAACACAATTCAGAAATGTGGGTATCATTAAAGTATATATCCAAATCATAAAAACATGATAAGTATAGAACTCACCCATGTGACCAACTTTGATAAAGATGTAATTACCTTACGAGGATTCCTTCATTTATAGAAAAATTTTCAAAGATTTCTTCCTTAACTTTCTTCTCTTTCTCTCTCTTTAGGCAAAAATCTTGTTCATGGCTGCATTTTCTGAACAAAGGGTATGTTTTATGAAGTTTAAGTCGGCCAAACCATCACCCACCCTCTAACCAATCAAAAAATAGCACATGGTGTGCTAATAAGACAATTGTCACTTAAGGAATGGACATATTTGCCCTTGTTTCGTACTTTCGCTATAACTTCTTGTACAAGCCTCCGTTTAATCCACCATTTGTTGTGTTATAATATGAACTCATATATCTACAACTTTCATAATTTATGTTTTCCCAAAATCATAAACTAATACGCCTAATTTGGGCTTGGAACAGGGAAGTAGCAATTTACCAAAAATCTCAAAACTTTCACATTTGGCAACCAAACATTGCCAATTTCATATCAACAACCTTATTTAATTTTATAAAAATAATCATGAATTAAAAACATAATTTATGATGCATTAATCGCATAACTAATCATATGTTCTAAACATGGTATCCCCGATCATAAGCTTAATTAACACCTAATGTAAACAACACATATATCACATGAGCATGCATCCCCTAAACATGATAATTAACATGTTTAACACACATAACCAATCTATAACTTATAACTCCTAAGTTATAATTAATCATGTAATTAACCTTCCTAATCATGTTTTAGGGCCTTACAAAAATAATTTCAATTTTCCACAAATTTCGATGGCCAACTCCCACTCTTCATCCGTGGTAAAGAAGTATATAGTTTCTCTCGTTGTTGCAATCGTGGAAACACATCTTTGTAAAAGATTGCGGTTTGAAGCATCAAATAAGTTGATTTCCATCGAGTTTTACAATCGAGTGTCAACTTCTTAGTGCAAGGGATATGTAATTGTTTAGCCGCCTCCTCAAATTTTTCAATCCTACTCCCTGTAGCCATCCAAAACAGAACACTATTTCGAACCTTTTCAACCGCCTCATTAATTACTTCTAAACCGTCCTTCACAATAAGATTCAATATATGGGCACAACAATGCATATGAAGTACATTTCCATCCAACATAAGATTTTTATTAGTGAGCTTGTCTAAAAGAACATCAATCACTGCATCATTCGTTGTACAATTGTCAACAGTGATTGTGGCTAATTTTCTATCAATGTTCCAATCAAATAATGTATCAAGAATAACATCAGAAATACTTCTTTGTTATGTGGTGCGGGAACATAAATGAACCTGGAAAAATTATAACTTAAAATAAATAATAAAAAAATATAAAATGGTTGTCCAGAATCCATGCATAAATAAACATAAAAAATAATATATTAAATTACCTCATTATGTGACTATGTAGAGTCCACTCATCATCAATGAAATGAGATGTGAAACCCATAAAACCTTTCTTTGTATGTTTGGACGACCACATATCGGTGGTGATTGCTATTCTACATCCAAGTTTCCCCATCAAATGCATTACTTTTGCCTTCTCGCAATCAAAGATCTTGATAATGTCACTTTTCATAGTATTTCTCAAGGGTATTTTGAATTGAGGTTGAAGACTACTCACAAACTTTCGAAACCCAACATGATTTATAATTGATAAAGGGTACTCATGTAGAATAACCATACATACAAGATCATAACGTGATTTCTCTTGATTAAAATAATGATTATTAATGTCTACATTCCCATCCTTTATTTTTTCACTAGCTCTCAACATTTGTTGCCGTATATCCATACTTTTAGTCTTATCATGTCTATCTCTATGATCACGCAAGGATTTGGTCCCATTTTTACTATTTGCTTTGAGTTTACTTGAGCAAGTATTGCAAATAGCAAAGTCCTCACCATCAACATTTATTTTCGTGAAATCTAACAAAACATCCGATGTACATTTTCTTTTTCTACCAAGAACAATACCATTAGTATTCTGATCATTTTGAGTTGAAGAAGGGTTACCTGACTCTAAATTGATAGAAGGTTGACTTTGATTTTCACCTTGCTCAGACATTTATCTGTTCAAAACACAAATTAAATATCGTAAAATCAGTAAACGTTCTGAAATCAGAATGTAAATAAAAATCTGTGTAAATTTGTGTAAATAAAAATTTGTGTAAATTTGTGTAAATAAATAAAATCTGTGTAATTAAAAAAAAAGCAAAGCGAGTGATTTGAGAAAGGCAACGCAAGCAAGAGATCACTGATCTCTAAATATCTGTAGCTGTGAGTTTACAAACAAAAGTATATTGTATACTTTTTTAAGTTTACAAACCCAATATGATATACCCAATATGATACTTTTTTAAGCAACTGATTTGTAAGAGAAAGGTATACCCAATATCTTATGAGTTTACCCATCCATAAAAAAAGTATACCCGATATGATTTGTAAGAAAAATGTATACTCAATATGTTATGATATACCCATCCAAAAAAAAAGTATACCCAATATAATATGATATGAGTTTACATCTCGTTCCCACAGCAGCAGTATAATAGCAGACCGGACTGAAAATAGCCGATCGTCAAAGGGAGTAGAGAGAGAGAATAGCTTGAGCGGCGGGGGAGGGACTGAGGTAAAATGTTAAACCCTAAGATTTTATTGTCTCTCTCTCTATATATAAGGGTAAAATTGTAATAATACCCCTAAACGGGGAGGGTTCGGGGTTTTTGCATACTAAACCCGACCCCGACGGGGTTTTTTATTTCAAACCCGACCCCGAACCCGCCCCGTTTATTTATTCGAAATTGGCCCCATTAGGATCGGGGTCGGATCGGGTCCCCGCCAAAACCCGCCCCGTTGCCATCCATACCGACGCATATGGGATGATTCTTGTGTATAGTAGTTATGAGTAGGTTAGGATAGTTAGGAGTTCATAGGTATAAGTCACGATAGGATAGGAGCAGAAGTACACATTTAGAGAGAGCGTATAGCGTTCCGGATTAAGTGTTGGGAGGTCCAAGGTCAATCTTGCAAAGGAATAATTGTGGGAATACCCAAAAAATCGAGAGAGAAAAGATCATCTTAAGTTAGGGGGAACATAAACTTACAACATTTTGGATCAGTCTGCCCTTGGGGACCCGAATAGGTTCGGTTATGAGAAAAATCGAAAAAAATAAGGACCCGATCGACCCGACCCTAGGAACCGGATTGGTTAGCTATCTGTAAAAATTCATCCCTTCCCAAGGTTCATCCCTATCACCTAATACCTCCATTTCCCTCCCAATATGACTTCCCCCATTTCCCCATTTTGTTGTTTATACATTCTTGTAATCTAATTATGTAATGGAAGATTTGATATGCCTATCTTTTCGTTTCTTATACCTTCTTGTTTTATTATTGCATTTTGTACTTTGTTTATTTTCTATGCCTTCTCTCTTTAGTTTAGCTTTTAGTCCTTTTGCATCGGGACTTTGCAAAAGTCTAAGTTCTGGGGGGTACGCATTCTTTTAAAAAATTTCACAAAGTTCAAAATGCCCAAAACCCCAAAAAAATAGAAAACTTCAAAAATTTCCAGAAAAATTTGAAAATCTTGAAAAAAGCCAAAAATATTTTTCTTCAAAATAAATAAAAATTGGGAATTAAAATTTTTAAAAGTATCATTAAAATTTCGGTTGAAGTCTCAAATTTGTAAAAATCCAATTGCATAAAGCCGAAATTGACGAAAGATGGAGATTGAGCAAAAATTGATGACTTAACGAATAAGTGTGGATATTAACCAACCCGGTGAGATTTTGAGCCTATCGATTTTTTTGAGTTTTTAAATCAATCCAAGTTAACGATTAACTCAAAGTTATTTTCATCATTTTAATAATTCGTTGAAGATATCAATATCCTTATTTTGATCAGTTACGGGAAATGTGTGAAATGTTGTCTTAAAAAGCGCGCTAACATATCTCTAAACTAAATTAATCTCAAGACGCATATGGTAATGTGAATAGTAATTTGGATAAATGAAGTTAGGCCCTCGTTTGATACCCAAAAATATTAGCCACAAAAAGTTGTGAACATTTTTCCCTTTGCAACCCAATTTGAGCTGAATAAAATTTTTTCTTTTCATTTGATAACCCAAAAAACCCAAATAGCCCGAAATTGAGAAAATTGAACATTCATTAATAAAGTCCGAATAGTGCAATAAAAGGGGAAAGAATAAAAATGAATAATGCTCACTAAAAATAGAAAAAGAAGAGAAAATAAGCAAAAGTCCGAAAAAAATACTAACGGACATCATTAGAAGGTTTTCCAATTTCGAATTTTTCAACCATTCTCCATTTACCCAATAGACCTTAAAACCCGAAAAGCACTAGCCGAGTTCGAATTGCGAAATTAATTACCGCATGGAGAGCTAATACACAAAAAGATAATAAGGGAGATTAATTTGTGTGAATAGGAGGTAATGTTCCCTTTTTCCAATGACCGTAATCCGATGATGAGATCTATTCACCTAAATAATTTCCATCTTTCAAAGTTTGTGTGCATGAATTTGTGTTCCATTACATTTACTCTTTATATCACGCATACCGAGAGAAAATAGACACATTTCAAGTGATTCGTTTGTGAGAGCATCCCGTGAGATTTTGAAATCAAAACGAATTTTCAGAAAGTAACGTAATGATCAATCGGTGGAAATTTACGGTTAAATTTTTGGCTTCACACACATACACGACAAATTGAGACTTGAGAATATAAATTTGTTGTGACTATTTTTTGAAAGGTTTAAATTAAACAATTTTTAGGTATTTTGAATTTTCTGAGTTGAAATCGAATTTTGTGGGTATATTCACTATAAACCCTCACGAGATAACACTCGCCCTACTAGGGTAACCTAGGGGTTTAACGACTTGTTGCATTCACTAAATGCAATCGTTTGCCCACGAAAGAGGTTTCCTATCATAATAAAATGTTTTTTAAGACTTGAGCCTTGGTTCGATTCTTTTACATTGCTCGGGATGATCAAAGTAAGTTTGGGGGGTTTGATTAGTAAAAAATTCTTTCGATTTATTCCCTTAATTTAGAGGATTTTTTTCACCTTATACAATGTAAAATGTGTTTATTTATCTCATATCTATGCTACTGACATTTTCTATATAGTGCATCAATTTTCGTGTTTTCTTCTTGCATTTTGGAGGTATTTTATACAAGTGAAGAGAAGAGGAAACTCGAAATCGAGAAACCAAAAGAAAGAAAAGAAAGAAATTCGGAGGGAAAAAGAGTAATTTTAGATCTGGAATTTGGACGAGGAACCAAAATGAGTCTACAATCACGTAGGAAGAAATGGCATGTAAATATGAGTCCCTGATAAAAAGTTACGAAGCTTTGAAGTTGAGAGAAAATCATAAGAAGAGAAGGAAGAAAGCAATCATCGAACCGATCTGGTGTCAGCAAAAAATGAACCGGTCCGATGGAGGCCAAGTTCCTGAATAAAGAGAATCAACCCGATATCAAGCAAAAATGAACCGGTCTAGCATCTTAAGATTTACTGCATAAAACAAACTACCGGAACGACCCGATTAGAAGTAAAAACAAACCGGTCTGGTGTACCGAACCGAACCAATGACCCCAGATCGGATCGATTCATCTCTCGATTTTCTGACTTTTTCTTTTTAAAAATTAGAGTTGTACTTAGTTCAAACTCTTGTAAATCCGTAGGGTATTTATTCTAACTGATTACTAGACTTTTAGGAGTTCTCTTTTGCAAATTTTTGAGAACTTTTGAAGTTAAGAACCCTAGGGAATTACTTTCTTCAACAATTGTTCAAGTTTTAAGCATTAATTGAAGAGTTTCTTCATTCCAAGTAATATTTTATTAATTCTTTCAATTGCTTTCATAATTGTGTTTGATGATTAGTAGAAAATAGGTTACAATTCATTTTTACAAGTTTCGTCACATTTTTACGCAATTATGAATTCATGCAAAATAGATTTCGTGTTCAAGCATAGTTTAATCATGTCTAGCTAGATTTCCAATGGTTGGGGTGCATGAACCCAACCCGATGTAGTTTACATGTATATATTATTGGTTTTGAATTAAATATTTAACGAATCGTGTTGTGTAATGAATACAAACATCGTAGATCTTTTAACCTCATTTGTCCTTGCTAACCGGGGTGTTTAAAGATGCGATGTGTGTGTTGACTACTACAACACCGCTTTATTCTTGCCCTTGATTACGTATGATGCGGGATAGTACCCTCATATATGTAATGCTTGGGATTAATAAAAAGTCCGGGTTTAATTACCAATCTAATTCAAAAGCTAGTTTTCTATCCGATAAATTTACTAGGGTTTGGGGGGGTGGGGGGGGGGGGGGTGGGGGGTGGGGGGTGGGGGGTGGGGGGGTGTATCCTAAACTGTTTTTTATCATTCATAGTTAATCACCTTTAGTAGTTGAATTTTGCACACTTAGTTTAGTTAGTAATTGTTGATGTAAAAAATTAGATCACTCTAATAATTCAATCACAGATAAATAAATGAGACAAAAGATTTTTAAGTGGTTCAGCCTTATAAGACTGGCCTACGTCCACTGTTGTGTTATTGGTGAATGTTTGGGAATTCTCGATTACCAGAAATTCCGTTCTAGATTCGGTCCCCTTATAATGAGGATTGTACAATGTATTTATAACCCTGAGGCTGTAATGTGAAACGGTAATACATTAAATGATATTCATATGAAAGGGTAATACATTTAATGCCCTTTTTGCGTGTGCGTCTGAATGATAAGCATTTAATGAATCAGTTGAACTGTTGGTTATCCAGCTATTAATGCTTTGTTCGAGATGCAGCTCGGACCGCCTGAGTTGCTCGGACCGCCTAAGCTTCTCGGTACTCAAGAGTTCCTCGGAGAGGCATTGTTCCTCGGAGCGTGTGAGTTCCTCGGGTAAGCAGTGTTCCTCGGGTAACTAGTCTTTCTCGTTGTAGTCTTGTTGCTGGGTTCCTCGGAAGTGTTTGTTGTTGCCATGTAGATAGCCACGTGTCTTCATATGACTGGTCCACGTTAGCAGATTAAATTTGGTATCAACAGAAGCCCCCAATGTTTCATAGATCAAAATTTGAGGAGTATGGAACATTCTTTCTCGGAATATGGTAGCTTTAAATAGTCTTCCTGATTTTTAGGAGCGTTCCCCATGTATTTATTTCTCCTTCCCAATTCGTAGAATCATTCTCTTTTGGACTTTCCTGCGTGCTTCGATTCCCGCGTCACTTTTCGTCTTTTTAGCCGCTGTTGCCCGCTTTGATTCCCGCGCCACTTTTTATCTTTGTAGCCGCCGATAACATAATCATCCTTTTTTGTAATTATTACTTCACCATTTCCCAAGGCAAGGTATTTAAACTTCACAGACACTCCCATCGTCTTCTACCTTTTCAAATTTTTATCTTCGAGTTTTTCATTATCTTCTACTCTTTTGTGCGTTCATCTCTTCCGTCGTTCGTTGTCAACATATCCATTCTTTTCCTGTAAGATCGTAAGATCTTCTTCCTTCTTCTTTATTTCTTTATTCACCATGGTTTACCCTGTTGAGTCTCTTGAGAAGTTTCGTTCTGATTTCTCCATTCCCTCTTGGGTTGTCTTGGAAGAGCTTTCTGTGCCTTTTGATTATTTCAATTTGGCTG
This sequence comes from Sambucus nigra, assembly GCA_949130495.1. Taxonomy (NCBI): domain Eukaryota; kingdom Viridiplantae; phylum Streptophyta; class Magnoliopsida; order Dipsacales; family Adoxaceae; genus Sambucus; species Sambucus nigra. Next base: position 281,764,180 of record OX422209.1, read on the forward strand.
AGGGACATTGGTTCCCCAATCTCTTTTTTGCTGAATGTGGATTTTCTTTTCCACCCAATTCCTTGTGTCTGGAATTCTGTCAGTACTTCGACATTGTTCCTGCACGAATAGCCCCCAACACATGGAGAATAGTTAATGGGGTGCATAGATTAAATCAAGTGCATGGAACTCGTATAGGAATCCCAGAAATCATGTTCTGCTATAGATGGGCAGTTAATGATAATATTTTTTTATTTAAAAACTAGATTTTTAAATAGAGCCTTAGTAGTCAATCTCCCTGATGCCAATAGGGATTATTTTGAGCATGGGGTTGTCATAAAAAATTGGCAACACCCTCCATTAACTGGAGATGAGGTTTACCAGGGTCCCAGATGCCCTCCTTATGGCAATGGGATAGGTTATTTTCATTCTATTTTATTTATTTTGAAATCATGTTTCTTTTGTGTTTGATAAAATGTGTCACTGATAACAATGTTTATTTATTTGCAGTTGATAGCAAGAGAAAGTGCCCAAAAGAAGCAGATGTCAATATAAGGCATTTGAAACTTATCTGGAGTCTGCATCAAAGTTTTGTCGACGAGCATATTAGATCAGCTTCGTATCTGCTCCAGTACAAGAGCTACACCACTTCTTTCACTGCTCGTCCAGTGATAAGTGAATCAGAGCCAGTACCAGCTTCCACCAGCTCATCGCCTGAATCTCATATTCCTTTAAGTGAAAGGATGAAGAAGAGAAGACCTCCTACCTTGTTTGAGAAGACTGCCTCCGGTTCTGGGGAGGTAAAAAGGAGTAGTATTGATGTCCCAAAGGAGGGGACGAAGAAGAATGATGCAGCTCCTCCAGTTGCTTCTGCTAAATTTGCCGAGAAGGTTGCTGAGAAGCCCGCAGTGGCTCCGAGCAGGTCTGCTGCTCCTGGAGAGGTGATTGTGATATCACCGACCAAGGGTTCTTTCTTGGTTGAATCTGTACTTATTCCCCCGAGGAGGCTGAAGAAGAGCTCCTCGGTCAATTTGGCTGACACCATTACTCAGCCCCCAGCTGTTGGTGCTGGAGTTCCCACTTTTATTCCCCCGAGCTCTGCCATGAGCTCGGTAAAGTCCTGGATTATTTCTGAGGTCCAAGGTACTGAAGAAAACCTTATTCGGGATGTGGTTACCTCACTAGCTGCTCATCACCTTGCTTCTGTAAGTCTCTTTACTTAGAATTTTTCATATTTCTTTTGTCATTTCTGTTTCTAACTTGCTTTCTTTTTTTATTCACAGTTGACGAGCTGCTTTAATATAATCCTGAAGAAGGATGAAGCGATTAAGGCTTCTTGCTCCTCGTCCAGTGTGAAGGGAGCTCTGGAAGAAGCTACCAAGTCTCTGGCAGATTCTCGCCAGAAATATGCTGATGACAAAGCTATCTGGGAGAAGAAACTTGCCTCCTCCGATCAAGAAAAAGCTCGGGCTGTTGATGCCTCCAAGGAGTTAGAGAAGAAAAAGAATGCCCTAAAGAAGGTAAATAAAGAGCTCGAAGAGAAGCTCAAAGCTGCTGGAGAGCTTGAAGATAAGCTCAGGGTTGCTGAGGAAAGGTTGGGCCAGCTTCAAGAAGTTGGTCGGCAGAGGGAGGAAGTAGAAAATAAATTGAAGGCTGCTGAGAACCTGCTGTCTGAGAAACTTTCCTCGGAGAAGCTGAAGAGAAAAGCTGCTGTGAAGAAGTCCTTCAGCTCTGGCTGGGACAAGGGGTGGAACAAGGGGTTGGCTGCCATGGTGTCGCAAGTAGACTATGGCAGTCTTAAATACTTTAGGGATGGATGGGTCGCTGCCCTTCAGGAAATGAAGGTCGACGAGTCTTTCGAGATCTTCCAGAGACATATCCCTGGTCCCCCTCCAACTCTAGAAGAATTAGAAGAGGACGAAGCTACCTCTGAAGAGTCTTCAATGGTGATGGGAGATTGTGCTCTAACCATCCAGCCTGCTGCAGAGGAAAATCAGCACATCGTTTCTTCCTCCGAGCAACTGCCTACTCTACCCGAGCAACTATCTCTTCCCTCCGAGCAACCTACCTCTTCATCCCAGCCTTCCGACAAGGTTTTGGGAGATAAGGAAAAGGTTTAGTGTTGTTCGGGTTTCTCTTTATTTTGTTTCTCTTTATCAAATGTAACTCAGAAGATGTAACTCTGAATTATGATCTAATAAAACTTGAACTTTTTGCATACTGTTGTTTATCTTTCATTCATACTCTGCTTATTCTTCTTATTGATGATTGCTCTTCTTTCTCTGCTAGTTTCTGGCCAGGATGGAATTGCTATCTGCTCATGACATAAAGTTGTTGCAATAATGCAATGAGTACTTTAAGGCTAGTCACACAGACTTGAGTGCTGCACAAGTTATCGACATCCTTGGTCATGATGCTTCAGAATAGGCAGTTGAAGCATATCAGTACCTGAAGTGTCTACTTGACCGAGTAGTGGCCAATAATGTGGCTTACTATGAAATGATCGAGGATCTCTAGTGTACCCTCGAAGACCTTAAGAATCAATATAAGGAATCAACTGCCCTGTTGCATGAGGGGTACGAAAAGAAGTACAAGCTGATCATGGATGACAAGGGCTACGAGAAGCTTTTTGCTGGGTATGATCTGAGGGAGAGAACTTTGAAGGGTGAGGTCGAGGAATGCAGACAAAATGCCAAGTTTCTGGAGTAAGAGAACAATAACTTGCAAAAAGATCTATCACAATTGAAGTCGCAAGCCTCCACTTCCAGTGCCTTGATCCCAGTGATCGACGAGGGATTCTCTTTCTTAGAGGTTGAGAATGCCAAGTTGAGGGATGAGTTGGAGACTTTAAAGAGTTCAGGCACCTCTACATCTTCTCGTGGTCGAGTAAGAGCTCCTCGGGGATGAGCAAGAGCAGCTCAGGTTCTCGTCGAGGAATAGAGAACTCAATCTGCATTAGAGAACCAGGCTTTCCAATTAGTGGCGAAGAACCAGGCTTTGTCTGATATGTCAAAGAAGATTAGGGACCTGGAAAAATAGCACTCTGAGCAGAAGTCAGTCTTGGAGAATAAGGATCTTTTCATCAAGAATCTCCATGAGCAGCTAGAAAAGCTAACATATAAATTCCACAAATAGCCCAGGGAGTTCTGGATGGCTGGATACAACGCAGCACTATTCCATTTGGACGAACGTATCCAGAATGCCAACAATGAGGGCTACAAGCAAGGCTGGATGAATGCCTTAGGTGTGTTGAAGCTCGAACAAGGTCATTATCTGTGGGACTACCATGATCCTGGGTTGCTCGACTTGCCTGTGCCACCATACAATTTGGAGATGGATTGGATCCCTGCTCGGGCTATTCCTCGGAGCTTAATTTCAAAGTATCTCGGTGACTACAATTTACATTCTCAAATTGAGGTATCTCGTCCTGAGCATCTCTTAGATCGACCATCTGTGATGAATGTCAGGATGTTGAAGGATCTCAACTTCATCAATTCTCCTCTGTCTTTAAATGATCCTCCTGCTGGCGAGGAACCTGTGTCAAAAGCAGAGGGGAAGAGACCAGTAGAATAGGAATTTTTTGATGTAATAGTTAGTATACATGTCAATGTAACTGTAATTTCATTATCTATGTAATTTATTTTGAATTCAATAAAAGACTTTCATTTTTGTTTGCTATTATCTTGTAGTTATCAAACACTTTATATTTATGCATATCTGTTAAAAATATAACAATATTGTGTTGTTTGTCGACCAGCTTAATAATAAAAAGTTTCAAGTTTCAGTAATATTGCTCGATCACTTAATAATAAAGTCACGAGTATAAAAAATGTTTAAAATTTTTCCAACCAACCAAGGTCGTTAAATTATGCTTGTCGACCAACTACAGTTAGTGGGTTTTTATCCCCGACCAGCCATACTTGGTAGATTTTTCTCTTAAATGTTTTCGACCAACCAAGATCGGTAAATTTTCTTTGTCGACCAACTACAGTTGGTGGGTTTTTATCCCCGACCAGCCATAGTTAGCAACTTTTGCACTTTTTGGAATAATCTTACCTCCCGACCAACATAAGTTGGCCTTTTCGAGAATATATGTACCTTCCGACCAACATAAGTTGACATTTGCGAGAATATTTTGTTTCCTAGCCAAACAGGTTAGCATTTTTAGGAATATTTCGTTTCCTAACCAACCGAGGTTGGCATTTTTAGGAATATATTGTTTCCTAACCAACCGAAGTCGGCATTTTTGGGAATATTTCATTTCTTAACCAACCGAAGTTGGCATTTTTAGGAATATATTATTTCCTAACCAACCGAAGTTGGCATTTTTAGGAATATTTTGCTGAGCAGTCTGAGCAGCTTTGCCGAGTAGTGTGTAGCACTAGTATTCCCCAAAAAATTCTCAATAAAAAGGAGAGACTTTGGCAGAATATCTTCGTTTTATTCATATTGATGGAACTGCTTTACATATACATCACTGATAATACTTGCGCAGATGCTCTGCGTTCCATGCATTCTTAAACTCCTCGCCTTCTAAAGTTTCTATTCGATAAGTTCCTGGTCGAACAACTTCTATAACTCGGTATGGTCAATGCCAGTTTGCTTCCAGCTTATTGTCTTTTTGAATTACTTTCTTCAGCACATAGTCTCCTTCTTTTAGGTCGCACTTCTTCACCCTTTTGTTGTAGAACAAAGCTGTTCGCTGCTGGTAAGCAGCATTTCTAATGACTGCTTCTTCTCTAACTTCCTCGAGCATGTTTAAATCCAGTCTTCTCATTAAGTCACTGACAGGGGAATTGAAATTCAGTACCCTGTGTGTTGGGAGGCCCAACTCGGCAGGTATGACAGCTTCACTTCCAAACGCCAGCATGTATGGTGATTCTCCAGTTGCTACTCGAGGAGTAGTTCGGTAAGCCCAAAGTACTGATTGTAGCTCGTTGATCCAGTTTGCTTTTGCATCATCCAATCTTTTCTTCAAACCGTTCAACAGCGTTTTGTTTGTCACTTCAGTTTGTCCATTGCTTTGAGGATGACCTGGTGCTGAATGAACCTTCAAAATGTTTGACTGATGATAATAGGCGGTAAACTTCTCATTATCAAATTGTGTTCCATGGTCTGTGATGAAGGCATGAGGTAGACCATATCGACAAATGATGTTCTTCCAAACAAATTGGTACACCTTCTCGTACGTCATGTCAATGAGTGGCTCAGCTTCTACCCACTTAGTAAAATAATCCACTGTGACGACGAGATACTTGAACCTTCCTCGGGTCGTTGGCAGCGGTCCAACCAAATCTATACCCCACATGGCAAATGGCCAAGGGGAATTTATGGGTGTCAACAATGCTTGTGGAGTTCTTCGAATGGAGGAGAAGCGCTGGCACTTGTCACACTTCTTGGCATAGGCTATACAATCAGCCCTCATCGTCGTCCAGTAGTATCCCTGCGTCATCACCCTTTGTAAAAGCGTCTGACCTGCTACATGTGCTCCACAAGACCGTTCATGGATTTCTTCAATCAATTCTTTCACCTCGGAGGGATGTACGCATCTCTGCAAACCTGCCATAATTCCTCGTCTATATAAAACACCATTAGTTAATACATACCGAGCAGCTTTAAACTTCAATTTCTTGGCTGCGAGCTTGTCAATTGGCAATTCTCCCTCCTCGATATACGCCCTGATGGGATCCATCCAAGATGGTCCTAAATCAAGGGTGATAAAGTTCATCGTCAGATCTTCATCTATACTCCGACCAGCTAACACTTCAATTAGGATTGTTCATCGTAGCTCGGTGCGAGTAGCTGATGCTAGTCGAGCTAGGGCATCTGCTCTCGCATTCTCCATTCTTGGTATTCTGACCAGCTGAATAGCGGCAAATTCTGACACCAGCTCCTTTGCCTTTGCATGATATCTGATCATTAATTCTCCTCTAACTGCATATATTCCCATCATTTGGTTTACAATCAATTGAGAGTCACAGAAGATCACAACCTGCTGCGCCTCCATAATTTTTACCAAATTAAGCCCTGCAATCATGGCCTCATATTCAGCCTCATTGTTGGAAGCTTTGAATTGGAAACGCAAAGCGTATTCCATGTCGACCTCGTACGGAGTGCTCAAAACTATCCCCGCGCCACATCCTGCAGTGCAAGATGAGCCATCTATATATAGCCTCCATATAGGTAACTCGTCTTCAAATTTTGAATCAGTCAGAGTTCCTCGGTGAAATATTTACTGCTTCCTTTCAGCCTCCCCAAATTTTTCTCGCTCCTCGTCGATCATCTTTTCTTGCCCTTTTACCAACCGGAGTTGGTCTGAGCTCGAATTTAATGATCATGTAATATCCACTCGCCCTTTTACCAACCGGAGTTGGTCTGAGCTAGTGTTTGTCGATCCTGTAACATCCACAGGTTGATCAGCGAGCAACTCTTGTTCCTCGTCTGGAGTCCTCACAACTATCTCTGCATTACATCGTGTAACATCCACACGCCCTTTTACAAATCGGAATTGGTCTGAGCTTGTGTTTGTTGGTCCTGTAACTTCCACAGGTTGATCAGCGAGCAACTTTTGCTCCTCGGGGGTATCAGGATAGGTGAACTCCGCTATAAAGTCTACTACAGCCTACCCTTTTAGCGATGATCTGGGTTCATAAATTATATCATATTCACCGAGCTCTATTGCCCAGTACATCAATCTCCTTGATTTTTCTGGCTTATGAAGGGCTTGTCTCAATGGCACATCGGTATATACTACAATAGTATGAGCCTGGAAGTATGGCCTCATTCTCCTACTCGCCTCAATCAGCGCCAGTGCCAATTTCTCCAACCTTGGATATCTGATCTCTGATCCTCGGAAGACCTTACTTGTGTAGTAAATTGTTTTTTGCACTCTATTCTCCACTCTGATCAACGCCGAGATAACTGCATTCTCAGACACTGCAAGGTACAAATACAATTTTTCTCCCATCACTGGCCTGGACAACAGTGGAGGTGCTCCTAAGTATTTCTTCAAGTCTTGAAAAGCCTTCTCACATTCATCATTTCACTCAAAAGTCTTTCTGAGTGTCTTGAAGAATGGGAGACATCTATCAGTTGCTCGTGACACAAATCTGTTGAGTGCCGCTACTCGTCCTGTGAGACTCTGTACTTCCTTCTTCGTCGTTGGAGATCGCAGCCCTAATAGAGCTTTGATCTTTTCAGGATTTGCTTCAATGCCTCGTTGATTGACAATGTACCCGAGGAACATGCCTTCTCGTACTCCAAATATGTACTTCGTCGGGTTCAGCTTCATTTGATATTTATCTAGTTGATCAAAAGTCTGACTTAAGTCAATTAGATGATCGACAACTTTCTTGCTTTTCGTCAGCATATCGTCAACATAGTCTTCCATATTGTCACTAATTTGTTCAGCAAAGACCTTGTTCATCAGCCTCTGATATGTCGCACCTACATTTTTCAAACTAAAAGGCATAACATTATAACAATAAGTTCCCCTAGGGGTAATGAAAGAAGTACTCTCCCTGTCTTCAGGTTTCATTTTGATCTGATTGTAACCAGAATAAGCATCTATGAAGCTCAGCAACTCGTGTCCCGAGGTAGCATCCACCAATTGATCAATTATGGGCAATGGAAAGTGATCCTTTGGGCATGCTTTGTTGAGGTCGGTGAAGTCTACACACATCCTCCTCTTGTTATTCTTCTTCTTTACCATCACCACATTACCTAACCAATCTGGATATTTGACATCTTCAATGAAACCATCTTTCTGGAGCTTCTCGACTTCCTCCTGTATAGCTTGATTCTTCTCGGGACTGAATACTCTTCTTCTCTGCTTCACCGGCTTGATATCCTTATTCACATTGAGCTCGTGACATAAGAAGTTTGGGTCAATCCCAGGCATATCTTCATGACTCCACGCAAAAGTTTGTCTTCTGCTTCTAAGTAAAGTTATCAATTCTTATTTTAATGAGGTTTCCAACGATGAACCTATTTGAGTAATTCACTCAGGGCGTTCGTCGTCCAGAATGATGTTTTCAGTAGCTTCCACCACTTGACCCTTCACGAGTTGCGACTCATCTCGAGGATCCAATGTTTCAATTTCTTCACCTTCATCCACTTGATAGGTAGTAGTCTTTTTCTTTGATTCTTTTAGTTCTTCTTGCTCGGCGGATGAATAATAGCATTCCCGAGCTACTTTCTGATCACCTTTCACAACTCCTACTCCAAAGTTTGTTGGAAATTTTAGGCATTGATGCACTGTAGATGGTACAACCTCGAACTTCTTCAATCCTACTCTTCCCATGATGATATTATACGAGGATTGGACATTCTTATCCATCACGAAGAAGCGTATTCTTTCTGTCCGACAAGCAGGCCACGCACCAATGAATATATCCAACTTGATCGTCCCAAGTGGAAATACTTTCTCGCCAGCAAAATCGATGAAGGGTCTGTGGTAAGGCTCCAGTTGAGATAGATTTAGATTTAAACTATCAAAATACGAGTAGAACATAATATCTGCCGAGCTACCATTGTTGACCAGCACTCTTGAAATCATTACCTCCTTCATTATCATCTTGATCACTAGTGGATCATCGTGAGGATATAAAACACCTGCAAGGTCATTTTTTGAAAAACCGATGACCAATTTCTCCTTGTTCACCTTTCTTGGGCGATCTTCCTCAGCTAGATTTATTCGCTGAATGTACGAGCAAGCTTGTGCCTCACCGAGGTAAGCTTTTCTTTCTGCAGTAACGTCTCCTCCTCCTGCATCTCCTCCTGTAATAACATTACAATCAAATGACCCAAAGCGTATTGAAAATACCTCTCATTCTGGCTGCCTTGGTTTCTTGGGAAGATCGGGGTCATCCTTCGGATCAACTTCATGGTTTCTCTTCTTATTCTCCTCTGCTCGACGAAGAGATCTATATCTCTCCCTAGTTCGGTCGTTGTTTCTTCTTTCTCCTCCCCGATCAACATACTTTGCTAGCTTTCCTCGTCAGATGAGTGTTTCAATATCATTCTGAAGAGCTATGCAATTTTTAGTCATATGGCCATGATCCTTGTGGAACTCGCAATATTTTTCCCTATTCCTCGTGTCAGGGTCTGCCTTCATTTTCTTTGGCCAGTTTAACTCCTCGCTGTTCTTAATTTCTTCCAGGACGTGGTTGATATTCGTCTTCAAAGGTGTGTAATTATTAAATTTCCTCAAGACCTCCCATGACGATCTATTTTTGGATTATTTGTCACCACCATTGTTCTTTTGTTCTTTCTTCTTAGCTTTATCACCTTCCACCTTGGTTTCTTTGGCGTTCATATTCTTCTTCGCAGACATAGCCTCCTCGGCATTCATGATCTTGGACGCTTTTCCCATCAGATCCGACATGGTTCGAGGTGGATCTTTGGCCAAAGTGTAGTACAACTTGTTTGGCAGCAGTCCACTCATCAAAGCGATAATCGCTGTCTTCTCCTCATAATCAATGACTTCGAGTTTTCGTTATTGAAACGAGTTATATAATCTCTGATACTCTCACCAGCTTTTTGTCTAACACTTAACAAATGTGCTACTCGTTTAACTGGCTTTGCACCAAAGTAGAAATTCGCAATGAATAACTCGTCCAGTTGAAGAAAAGTTGAAATCTTACCCCAAGGAAGATTATTATACCATATTTGAGCAGATCCGGTAAGTGTTCCCGAGAATGCTCTGCATCTCATCTCATCTGGGACAACATAGATGTCGGCTGCAGCTTGGTATTATTCTATATGAAGGACAGGGTCAGTCTTCCCATCATACTTGGGAGTCACAACAGGTGCTTTGAATTTTAATGGTGTTGGAAAATCGACAATATCCTGGACAAAAGGTGTTCCTCGAACAAAGGTTCGTTTTAGAGGGTTCTTGGCCCTAGACATTTCCCCTAATCTATCCTCCAGCCTCTGGATATATCCTTTCCATGCATCATTTCCTTCCTCGGGCCTATGGGTTCGAGCAACTGATCGCGTTGAAGTGGCTTCCTGGGATTTATCTTGACGAGCAGCTGGTCAATCATAGGATTTATCTTGACGAGCAGCTGGTCGCGACTGGGCAGATCCTTCCCTTAAATTTGATGGTCGTCGAAAGCTCCTCGACGCTGCATTAAGAGGACTTTTGTTCCTCCTAGGGCCTAATCGTTCGAAAGGAGAAACCTTACTTAATCTTTTTAATGCGCTGGTCCTTTCTGGGGAGAGGGTGACACGTTGTTCAGTATCTGTGGCTCGCACTGACGAAGTTCGTCCAGGTTGATAAGAAAAATCTTTAGATTCCTCATTGCGATATGAATTAGTTCGCCTAGTACGCGAAGAAGGCGCACGGGTATTTCTTTGAATGCTTTTTGGTCCGGAATGGGCTGATGCACCGCCATGGAGGGTTTGGATGAGTTGTCGCATCGTTTCTTGCATGACGGCCTGGCCCTGAGCCAGATTTACCATTATTCCAGTCAGATCTGGAATAATTGGTGGAGCAGACGGATTTAGAGGGGTTCCAGCGTTTCAATTATTGGATTCAGGAATATCAGCCATTCGTAATGGGTTGTATTTGATGCGAAAATGATATTACCAATCGTTTCCCACAGACGGCGCCAATCTGTTGATGTAAAAAATTAGATCACTCTAATAATTCAATCACAGATAAATAAATGAGACAAAAGATTTTTAAGTGGTTCAGCCTTATAAGAATGGCCTACGTCCACTGTTGTGTTATTGCTGAATGTTTGGGAATTCTCGATTACTAGAAATTCCGTTCTAGATTCGGTCCCCTTATAATGAGGATTGTACAATGTATTTATAACCCTGAGGCTGTAATGTGAAAGGGTAATACATTAAATGATATACATATGAAAGGGTAATACATTTAATGCCCTTTTTACGTGTGCGTCTGAATGATAAGCATTTAATGAATCAGTTGAACTGTTGGTTATCCAGCTATTAATGCTTTGTTCGAGATGCAGCTCGGACCGCCTGAGTTGCTCGGACCTCAAGAGTTCCTCGGAGAGGCATTGTTCCTCGGAGAGTGTGAGTTCCTCGGGTAAGCAGTGTTCCTCGGGGAACTAGTCTTTCTCATTGTAGTCTTGTTCCTCGAAGCGCGTGGGTTCCTCAGAAGTGTTTGTTGTTGCCATGTAGATAGCCACGTGTCTTCATATGATTGGTCCACGTCAGCAGATTAAATTTGGTATCAACAGTAATTTTAATTTTAGTTTGCTTTTTTCTTGTAGAATTCAATTCCAAAATTTATTACCTTTTTATTTTTTCTCGAATCATTTTAGGGTTAGTCTCCTTACCTTCGTCGTTATGAGCAATCGTCCTAATTCCCTGAGGATCAACTTCATCTTACCGGGTTTATTACTTATGCGATAGGCTTCCACTTGAGCCTATATAATCATGCACTTTAGACACATTTTATGTCGCGTTAACATGCACCGAGTGAGCTTTGGGATTTTCTTCGTTTATGAGTGTTATACACTACTCTTTCCTCCTTGAAAACGTTAGATTCGTTGGTAATCTCACTATTATTTCATTTGATCGTTCTTTAATTGAGTTCATTTTTGAAGTGTGTTACTTGAGCATATTTTCAAAGTTTTTATGACTCGGAAATTGGGTAAACTTAGGAAATGATCATAGGCCATCTTTGTTATATCACCCATATTGACCTTGACCTCACCTTATATATTTCCATAGTCAACCCCTTTGATCCTTAATATAGCCTTTCGTTTCATTACCCAAAATTCCATAACCAACTCCACATTGAAGTTATAAACCATACATATTACTTTCCATACTTGTATTTGGAATGATACTTAGGGTTGAATGATGATATTGTCTTTTGGTTGCAATTAAGCATACGAGAGTGAGAAAAGTGAAGAAAAAAGTGTTGTGAAAAAGAAAAGAAAGAAGTGAAAAAGAAAAATTGAAAAAACAAAAGAAAACATGAGAAAAAGAAGAAAAGAAAAGAAAGAGAAAGTTGTATATGATGTATATAGTGTTCAATAATCCTTGTCCTATTTAGTATTTAATGCTTCTATGGAAATCATTTTCCAATTTTGAAATAGCATGCAATTTCCCATTATTCTGAGTTTCATCCCCGAACACTTTGAATCCATACATATTTCATTCTTTTCATAACCTTAACCCTAAGACTACATTACAACCCTATAAATTCCTATGTGATCCTAGGGTGAATTTAATTTAAAAGTCATAATAGTTTTGATAATCTGTGAAAATACATTCCGCCTTCTTTAATGACGGTATCTTTAATTAAGGTTACATGTTTTTCATTTATATACAACGTTCTTCATTAGTGAAGTGTGTGCGACCTAGTTTCCATTTCCATTTACTCTTTATGCCTGCATGTCTGGTGTATTACCTCCCTTTTCATAGTGATTTCATTTATTGAGTGTAATATCCACTAAGGATTGAACTTATGCAGGCTTTAATGTTTATTATCCGGTTTATGTAAGTTGTTGCCAAATATTACTTTACATGTGCTCTCTCCCCTCCCACTTTTAAGATTTCAATCCTATGAAGTTCGTTCTATACTGTTAAGAACTAAAGACTTTTGAGTGAATCTATTCACAATGCTAATAACATGTTTGAATTCTTTTACATTATTGTTGGGTTTGTCGCATGTTGTTTGGGCGTACATTTTGAGGAAACTTTGATGTTTGTGGGTTTCATCCCTGAAAACCGTCACGAGAAAACACTCATTCATTAGGGTAACCTAGGGGTTTAACGGCTTATTGCATATACTAATTATAATCGCTATGCAAAAGTGCTTTTATCTATTTTGTTTATATCTCATGTTTTTTGGTTTAATATAGTTCTTCTTGCTTTGTATTTTATTTCTAGGGACTAGTAATGTGTAAGTTAGGGGGTGTGATTCAGCACGGATATTGCATTTATTTGCCCTCTATACTTGTGCATTTTATCCTCCCCGGGTACCTAAATTCCTATATTTATGCTCGTTAACAAGATAACCTCTGTTTTATATGTTTAACTTCTTTGCGAGGTATAATGAAGCTTTTGTAGGTACTATGGTGCTTAGCATTAGACCTGTCAACGGGTCGGTTTGGGTCGTGTACGGGTCGGGTTAACGGGTGAAAACACCCTTAACCCGTACACGACCCGTTAAGCCTAACGGGTCTAATAACAATACCCAAACACGACCCGTTAATATTAACGGGTACACGACCCAAACCGTTAACACCCATTAATATTAACGAATCATTTTGGGTCGAAATGGGTAACGGGTTGGGTGACCCTATAATACCCGTTAGTCTTCAATACTTTAAAAATAATGGATTTTAATTGTAATTTTTATTGGGTATAGATTGGGTGACCCTATAGCACCCGTTAGTCTTTAAAGATTTAGAAATAATGGGTTTTTATGGTTATTGTTATTGGGTATGGGTTGGGTGACCCTATAGTACCTGTTAGTGTTAACGGGTGTTAACGGGTAGAAACGGGTTAAAACGGGTACATGTCAATTTCCAAACCCGAACCGTTAGTGTTAACGGTTCTACCGTGTCAACCCGTTAATGACCCAAACCCAATAAGGGTAAACCCATTAACTTATAATTTCGTGTCGGGTCGTGTCGTGTTAACGGGTTATCGTGTATTTTGACAGGTCTACTTAGCATAAAGTTCGAAAGCATTCCAGGAAAGTTCGGTCGATAATCACACGTGCAAGGACATTTTAGTTATTTTCACATTTGGGTATCTGGCCCAATGTCTTCACAAAAGTTGAAGCCCTCTCCGTCGTCTTCACGTGTCCAGAAATGGTGCACGAATTTAAATCCTAACGAAGAAGTTACGGCATTTTCTGCAGCAGGGAACTAAAAGCAAACAAAACAGGGGAAGGAGCCAACTCAAGCTGGTTCAAATCGATTCGGCCCTCTGTCGAATCGATTTGGTTGAAGACAGTGGCCGAGATTTCCTTTTTGAATTGAGTCAGATATATGCCGAATTGATTCGCCTTATTGCAGCTTCAAAGTCTCCCCTTTTCGAATCGATTTGGTTTGGCACTTGAATTGATTCGACCCTTTTTTTCTAGTTTTCTTTATTTTCATATATGCCACTAGGGTTAATGTATATATAGTTTGTCTCTTCATTTTGAAGAGATATCTTTCATTATATCATTCATTTTAGTTTAGTTTTTCTAGGGTTTCATTGTTGGGAGACACCCTCTTCCCATTTTCTCTTGAATATTCTCCCATTTATGTAAGTATTTTACTATTAATTGTCTTCTACCTCTTGTATATGCTTTATTTCCTTTATGACTATACTTTACATGCCTAGTTAATTAGTTTTGTTAATTTATGTCTTGTGTGATTTAGTTAATTAGTTTTATTCATGTGTTGTACTTAGTTTAAGGGTTGGGGGTCATGTGTCCGCCATTAATGGGTCTTGAGCTTAGAAAGTTAGGTTTTATGTAAAATTGCATTTAAGTGAAACCTCATGTATTAAAGTTGGAATATTATGCATTTAAATTTCTTTGTCACACAACGTTAGTGTTTAAAGTGATATTCCGAAATTAAGTCACGTGTGACCATTTATGATTAAATATTTTATTTCTCATTTTGGATTAACTTCCTTCATGGGTAATGTTTATGATTAATTGAATATGCTCGGTTATATGTTTTCGAACCAAAATTCTAATTACGCGTGTTTAGCCCATGGAGGGGATTCATTCTTTTTTAGTTTTAACTTCTTCTTTTTTCCCCTTTCTTTATTTTAAACCATTCACCTTTTACACTTTTATTCTTGAAGTAATAAATTGATTACAATATGTCCAACATTCCGTATGGATTTTTGATACCCGAACTTACTGCTATACTCTATTTGAGTGTAGTTATAGTTTAGGTTTTTTGTATCGCGATTGGGAGCAGATAATAATGACTAGCATGTCTATTACCTCTCATTCTGAGTGACTTCATTTGTTGAGAGTAATATCCGGTGAGGATTGATTTATATGCACGCTTTAATTTTTATCTGGTTTATCTAAGTTTTTATCAAATCATACTTTGCATGTGCTGGCTCTCCTCTCACTTTTAAGATTTCAATTCTATAAAGTTCAACTATAATGTTAATAACAACGGACTTTTGTGTGAATTCATTCACTATGCTAATACGTGTTAGAAATCTTTTTCGCCATTGTTGGGCTTATTGCATGTTGATTGGGCATATTTTGAGGAAACTTTAATGTTTGTGGGTGTTTCCATTTCCATTTACTCTTTATGCCCGCATGTCCCGTGTATTACCTCCTGTTCTAAGTGATTTCATTTGTTGAGCGTAATATCCGGCGATGACTGATTTATATGCAGCTTTAATGTCTATCCAATTTATCTAAATTTTTTGCCAAATCGAACTTTGCATGTGCTCGGTCTCCTCCAACTTTTAAGATTTCAATTCTATTAAGTTCGTTCTATAATATTAGTAACCACGAACTCTTGTGTGAATACATTCACTATGCTAATAATGTGTTTGAAATCTATTCCCCTATTGTTGGGCTTGTTGCATTTTTATTGGGCTCATTTTGAGGAAACTTTGGTGTTTGTGGGCTTCATTCCTGAAAGCCCTCATGAGACAACAATCATCCACTAGGGTAACTTAGGGGTTTAATGACTTATTGCATATGCTGAATGAAATTGTTCACCCACGAAAGTGGTGAAAGAAACAAAAAAATATAGCGGTGAAAGAAATTGTAGAAGACCAAAAAGTTGCAGATGTTAACCAATAAAAAAAGGTCGCCTCCAAATAGAAAAGAAAGAAGAAAGGAGAAATTTAATTGATGTAAATGAAAGAATTTGTGTGAATGATACCAAATTATGGGAACGGAAGGGACGAAAGGCAGTGACCTATTTCTAATGTTGAGAGTCCAAGTTGAGTGTTTTTTTTAACTTAATAAGGACACATCAGTAATTCCAATTCAAGTTTTAATACCATATAGTTTTATACCACTCAGGAGGTGGGATTTTTTTATCCCAATCCCGTGGGATAAAGAGCTCACTTGAGATAACTTATCTCATCTTATATCCTATCATAATCTACACCAAACATTGGATAGGATAATTTTACCAAATCCGATCCTCTTATATAGCACATCAAACGAGGAATTATAGAATTAACAACTTTTGACTCCTCTCCCAACTTTGAGTCAGGGTAAAGTTCAACAAAAACGATACTCAACTATACAACAGTTAAATGTGCGGTCCTAGAAAATAAATTATTTTTGATGAAGATAACGCCTTAACTATACAATAGTCAGTTATGCTATCCTAGAAAATAATTTTTTTTGATGAATATAAGTTATCAGTGTTTAGATTTCAAGAGGTAGAGGTAAATATGTAAGAAACTTATATATATATATATATATATATATATATATATATAAAACATAGTTTCCCATTCCTTAACGCTTTACTCTTATGTTTTTTCAGGCACAAACTGTCAGAATTTATGGGTCTTAATCAGATTTTGGTCAACTTTAGGGTCAATTTAATATGGGACCCACGTGTCTTTTGAGACGGTTCAAAGTGGTAATGTGTTTTCCTCCGTGAAGAGTATAGTGTGATATACTCACATACATGTAACCATAAATTAATGAATGAGAAATTGTAGTTCAAAGTACCCACTTGGAACACAGAGCTTCATTGAAGTGTTATGTTAAAGCACTTGTTGATATACCAAGTATAGCCTCGTCCACGAATTGGACTCCCTCGGCCAGGGCCGACTAGTGCCAGACCGTTAGACTAGGAAATTTATGGCTCGATTGTGGCCCAAGCGTGAGGGTCTCGTCCTCGACCATAGACTCATCACGACAGGTTTTGTCCTTGTCTTAGAACACAATCAGCAATAGCAGTATCAGTGGTCTTATGCCTCAAGTACCCTCGACCCTATCCATTACCTAGAGGGACATGGCTAACTGAAAGCCCAGCTCAGCATGACAGTTATCGTACCATCAGAGGATCCAACTTGAAAACTCGACCTCGTCCTCATCCTCATCCAGGTGGCTGACAATTAACAGATGGTAGATCACGTGGATTGGGGCACGCGTGGAAGGGTGTGTGTGGGTTGAAGATCCCACGTGCACAAAACTGTTATAACAAGACCACCCTCACACATGAGGGAATATTTCATCATCATGACCTACATGTGACAGTGATAGGTGGTTTAACCTTATTGGTAAGAACATTCTACACATAATTATTACATGCTTGGGGGGTAGAGTACACCCCCAGGTACTATATATACTTATCTTCTTCATCAATGTAAATGATCAAACTATTCAAACCCTAGCCAAAGCTCTGTTGCTATCACAGTAGAGAGAGAAAGTTATGTTAATTGTATCACTAAGGCCATTAGAGCCCATTGTTATAGTGAAGTTCATACACTCCTACATGGTGAAGTAGGCCAGATGGCTAAACCACTTATATGCTTTATTTATGCCATTGTTGCATCTTCAAAGTTGTTTTGGATTGAGCTCTTACTATATTACTTATTGGTACTATATCTGGTATCATCAATTGGCACCATCTGTGGGAAGTGAGATAGTTAATCTTATTCCTTTCATTTGCATCTTGTTCCTCATCGAATTCTATGCTGGTGATCAAACTCCACATTTGACTGGACTTGAATCACCATTTAAAGAGCTCTGGTTGAGTTATCCAAGATTTTTTCCAGTTTATTCATCTCATTTAGTGCACCTCTTATTTTATCCGTTCGTCGGATTTAATGGCTTCTGATTTGTAGGCGATGGCCCCAATTCTAGCCACTCATCGCCTCACTCAGAGATAGCTAAGGTTGCGAAGGCGTTGTGCTTGCTGGCATCTAGCCAACAAAAGATGTTGGAGCAACCGCTTCTTTTAGCCAAAATATATTGAATGGACCCGCTGGCACTGTAGCGGAGATGATAGCTCCAGTCTCCAAGGAGAGTGATAATCAGGTGATAGGGGGACCACCCCCGACCCCACACAAGGAAGGGCCACAGTCGCAGAGACATAGGGATGTGGTCGACCCTAGGAGATTGCACCTAGCGAGACAAGAGCAATAATTTCAAGACGATCCATGTGATGATGATGTGGAATATTGGGAACTCTATGAGATATTTGGAAAAACTATGCTCCCATTCAAACCAGTAAGGGAAACAGTGCCTGGCCGAGCTGAGAAGTCCAACCTCGTGCCTCAATGCTTAATTGGCTCAGCAGAGGGTATACCTTTGATAAACTCGGTCCAGTGGGTGATTTGAGAGAACGACTCTCCAGGTCCCGTAGTATTATTGGTTCCAAAAGAAATAGCGGGTGTGCTGGCTGTCAGCCTCTATGTGGCCAAAATAAGGAACAAAGGGAGGTGAATATTCATCAAAGGACGTTTGGAAGAGAGCCATTGCAACGACTGGTTGACTAAAAAGGGGATGGTGACAATGCTGTTGTGGCCGAGGGTAATGCAGTAGTGTTCACAGTCGACAAGTTGGGGAATAGTTCTATTCAGAGGCTTGAAGATAAAATTGGTGACATTTTGAAGAGCCGAGACCCCCAGTAGAGGGGTTACATAGAAAGGTCACCGTTCATCATAAGAGTAGTAAGCTACCCAACCCCGGATAAGTTTAAGCCACCAGTTGTCACCCTCAAATATAATAGAAGCACAAATCCAGTACATCACATGGAAATGTACCAGTCGGTGCCCAACATCATTTCGGTATCTAATGAAATGAGATGTCGAGCATTCTCCATCACCCTTACTGGTGCTGCACATGCATGGTACACCTCTCTCCCAAAGAACTCTTTTGAGAATTTAAAATAAATAACTGAGAGGTTCATACACAATTTTTGTTTCAAAGTAAAGCCTTGGAAGAAGACCATCCACTTATTGTATGTCAAGCATGGAAAAAATGAGTCTCTGAGAGACTACATAACCCTCCTTAACAAAGAAAAATTGGAGGTAGAATACTATGATGAAATTATTGCTATGCCCGCCCTCATGGGTTGACTGCAGAAGGGCAAGCTCCTATGGAAGTTTGCCGAAGATCCTTAAAAAATTATGGCAAAATTTTTGGCTACGGTCGGGAGAGTTATGTACTCATAGGAGGCCATGGCGGCCGAAGGAGAGATGAAAAACGAGCAAGTGGGAGCAAGTCCCAGAAGTTCAAGGAAAAAGGTGGTAAGAAGAGGTCGACGGATGACAAGTTTGTTGACTATACTCCGTTGATAGCTATTTAAGAGATAATCACGAACGAGATAAAAAATGATCGATCCTTGAGATGGCCAAAAAAAATTGAAAGTCCCTCCTCATAATATGGATAAAATCAAGTGGTACGAGTTTCACCAAGATCACGACCACACGATTGATAGGTGCTTTGCATTTAAAGATAAGATAGATAAGATGCTGAAGCAAGGTAAACTTAGGAAATATGTTGACAAGAGCACTACCTGAGGTGATAGGAACGACCACAGAAAGAGACGAGATGATAAGCCCAGATGAGACGTCCAAGCTAGCGAGAATGATTATGACTCAGATGATGACTCAGATGAGGCCTACCCCGATCTCCCATCGAAAGTTGCTTCACCTAAGGGCTGCCTACATACAATCTCATTAGGGGTTAAGATGATATGTGGAAGCCTAGTAGATAGGGGTAAGGACGTGGCCGATCGTAAGGCTCATGTTGCAGAGGTAAAGGCCATCCTAAAGAGCGAAGTGGTAAATTCGACTACTGTTAAATCCAAGCTGGGTAAGAGGAAAAAGGTGGATATGGATACCTTGGTAATTGGTTTCTTAAGCTTGGACTTCAAGGGTATTCTATCTCGTCATGACGACCCTCTAGTCATCACTACGAGAGTGCATATATACTAAGTCCCAAGAATATTATCGATGGAGGGATTTAGATCGATGTGATATTCTGAGAATGCTTCAAAGGTTTGGACTCAGTAAGAAGAGACTTGTCCCATACCACCAACCTTTGTTTGGCCTTAGTGATGAGAAAGTACATCCTCTAGGAATATATGAAATGGATGTTGCTATAAGGAATACTTAGTCGTGGTGACTCCTAAAAAGATAATTTTTTTTTCGATGGATGAGAATGTTTATTCATCTTATAACATTATAATGGGACGGGTAGCCTTTAATCAATTTGAGGCAGTGCCCTCTACTGTTCACCAAATGATAAAATTCTCGGCTTCTATGGAGTATGGGAAGTTCAAGGTGATCTGATAAAGGCGCGAGAATGCTACTTTAACTCGACCTAGGAAAAAGATGCACATAAAAGAGCTACCACCACTTATAACATCGACACTCTCGATCCAAGGGACGAGACAAAATTAAATAAGGGAGAGGCTATTGAGTAGGTATAATCCATCATCCTCAATGAGTATGAACCAAAAAAAATTGTCCAGATTAGCAAAGCATTGATGATAAAAATCAAAGAAAAGTTTATCAAGCTGCTGAGGGAGAGACAAATTATTTTTTCTTGGAGTCATGAGGACATGTTGGGGATTGATTCGAAGATTCTCTGCCATAAATTGTACATAAATGAAGAAGGAGTCAATCCGGTCAGATAGAGGTGGATGATCTACCCCAAAGAAAAATATGAAGTCATTAGTGATGAAGTGAAAATGCTAGAGAAAGTCGAGTTCATCAGGGAGGTTATCTATCCGAAATGGATAACTAATGCAGTTATTGTTCCTAAGCTTAATGGCAAGTGGAGGATGTGTGTAGACTTCACCGGATTTAACATATTCTGTCTAAAAGAAAACTTCCCCCTCTCGAGGATTGATGAAATGGTAGATGCCAAGATCATTCATGAATTGATGAGTTTTATGGATGCCTACTCGGGCTATAATATGATCTTTACAGACCCAGCTGATGCTGAGAAGACCTCATTCATCACTGATAAGGGCACGTATTGTTACAAGGTCAAGTTCTTCGGCCTAAAAAATATCGAGGCAACTTATCAGCGACTAGTGAATAAGATGTTTGCGGAACAAATTGACAAAACTATGGACGTATATGTGGATGACATGTTAACAAAAAGCCTCAAGGTCGAAATGTAGGTGGACGACCTTGAGATCACTTTTAATAAAATGGATAAGTATCAAATGAACCTCAATCCCTCCAAGTGTGTGTTCAGTGTTGGAGCAGGCAAATTCTTAGGGTTCATCGTCAATCAGCGAGGGATAAAAGTGAATCCTAAAAAGATTAAAGCTTTGGTGGAGATGAAAACTCTTAAAATGATTAAGGATGTTCAGAGGCTAATCGGACGAGTTGCTACTTTGAACAGATTTGTATCAAGGGCTATAGACAAATATCTTCCCTTCTTTAAAGTACTGAGGAATGCCTTTGAATGGAATAAGGAATGTGAAAAATCCTTCCAAGAATTAAAGGTTTACCTTGGCTCCCAAGTTACATTATCTCGGCATGTTTAGGGAGAGAAGCTATATCTATACCTTGCCATATCTAAGTCAGCCATCAATGCAACGATTGTGCGAGACGAAGAAGGGGTGCAGAAGTCGGTCTACTTTAATAGAAAAGACCTTCAAGGGGCCAAGTGATAAGCACCCAAAAGTGTTTAAATAATTCCTAGAATAGACCATTTTTAATTGCTAATTCTCGACAAGTTGGGTCTTATATGCGTAAATATTAATGTGCAGGCTTGGTCATCATTTGCGGAGTTCAAACGCTTATTTTAGGGCAAATGTGCGATTTATGGAGCTAATTCCCCAGTCCCATACCAAATTCAATCCTACCCTCGCCCAAACAATCACCCGAGCCCGTGTGTGTTTAGTTTGTGCTTTTTAGATTTTTTTTTAGATTTTTAGTTTGAGTCATTTTTATTTTTAAGATTTATTTAGAATTTTCTAGAATTTATTTTATATTTGTTTTTATTTTATATTTTTATTAGTTTTTAATCTTAGTCTTTATTTTTAGTTTTGCTAGATTTTATATTTTTAGGACTTTAGGCTTTATTTTTACTTCTTTTGTAGTTTTTATTTTTATTTGAGTTTTATTTTTAATAGATTTTATTTATTTTTAGAGGATTTAGTTTTTATGTTAGTGCATCGAGTATTTCTTTTCCTTTATTTTTGTTTGTTAGTTTATTATTTTTTTGTTTTATTTTATTATTTTTTATTTGAGTTGTGTTTAGTTTTTAGAGTTTGTATCGTGTGTCGTTTTATTTTTATTTTAGTGAGTTCTTATTTTTAGTTTAGTTTATGTTTTTTTTTATTTTTTTATTTTTTATCTTACATGTTTTTAATTTAATTTGTGTCTTAGTTTATTTTTTTTAGGGTCACAAATTAAATACACACATACTAACCTACACGCTCACCTACACCCAAACTAAACCTCCTACTCACACCTTAATACCACACACCACACACTCACACACCCCCATCCTACCCTTCACTTACACCATAATACTTACTCACCCACATCCCAACTTACATACACACTCACACACCCTTATCTACTATTCATCATCTCCCACATTACACCTTCTCACTCCTTTTACAAACCCCACACCCGTTTCATCCACCATTAACCCTCCTATTACCACCACAAAATCGACCTCACCCACATCCAACTCAACCCGAGTCAACTGCGGACCACAACTCGTCATCTCCAACCCGGTGCCACCATGACCATACCAAACCCGGAGCTCCGGCGGTCTATCCTACCCACGACCATATCCAACCCCATCTCCGATGACCCTCCTGCAGAACCCCGACCCAACAAAACTAGCACGGCCCACGAACTCAACCCGTCGGCGAGCCTCTGACCCAGCTTCGCTAAAAAAAAAACCCGTTCCCATCTTTATACCCCCGACCCCCTTACCTGTAACCCATTTTTTGTTAAACCCACCAAGACCCATTTCACCATTTCAAACCAAAACCCACTTCAAGCTTTAACTCATGTCACCCGATTTCTACATTCTTCCAACAAAAACCAAAGCCAAGACAAAATAAACCAATAATACCCATATGTCTTCTAAAACCACTTAACCCCCTTATTCCAAAAATAACCCTAATTTATTCCCTACCTTATTTCTTCACTTCTTTCACATGACCTCACCCATCACACATGTATGCCCATTACCTTAATTACCCTTACCCAAATATCCTCACACCTCACACCCCTCACACCCCTCATGCACATTAGTGTGTGTTTCCCAAAATTACCCTTAACTCCATGCCTAATATTTAAAGAAGAAGAAAACCCAATTTGAGATATATGATATTTTAGAGAGAGAAACACCATTTTTATTTTGGGCAATTTACAATTAGGTCCCTTGACAACAATTTTTAAACATTTAAGGATAATTTATAATTAGGTCCACTTATTATGCCACTAGCGTGGACTTCTACAAGAAGAGAATTAGTGGACCCAAGGGTTTAGAATTTGTCAAAATTCCTTTAGTGTTTAAAATTTGTTTGTGAGAGAATTAAGAGTACTTTACCCTTTTATTTTTTTAGTACTTTAGTTTTTTTTATTTGTTTTTCTTACATTAGAGAAAAAATTCAATAAATTGAGTGTTTGTAATTAGTTGAGATGATGGAAGAATTGAAGAATTAATGCGGTTGAAGGCAATTTTGGTTTGATTACTCCTCTCTAATTTTCATTTTGTGCTCTTATTTAATTCTAATTTCTATTGGATGATGATTATGGAGGGCTAATCATCCCATTCAAGGGATGAATTGAAACCTTCATGAATCCAATTTGATTTAATTGTTAATTCTAATTTTGTTAGTTTCCTTTGATTAGTAAATTTAATTCCTACTTATTTTCACATTGAGAAATGGAAAATCATCCTAAGAACGGATAGAAAATTTTATTATCATTTGATCATTTGATTCAAACTAGAGACATGCTTATCACTTTATTTAAATGTTAATATAATTTTCATCTACTCTAGTTTGTATTTTGTCTAATTAAAATTAGTTTGATGAATCGATCCTAGCGGATGATTCTTTTAATTGATTTTAATTCATTTAGAGTAGTGCTTGTGGGATTAAACTTACTTTTCTAAAAGAATATCGAATTAATTCATTAGTGTAATGAGAATTAGCTTTTGAATTAAATGAATATTTTGGAAATTGATGAAATTAAAACAGTGCAAGTTTGATTAATTTGTGTGAAGTGGGGGTGGATTTTCCATCCCTTGAATATTTTTCTCTCATTTAGTTACATATCACTAACTTTTATCACACACTTGTTTATATTTTTCACATTTTACTTTTAGTTTGATTACCCTTTTTTCATTTAGTTATTAGTTAACTCACTTTCATCTCAAAATTGTTTTAGTAATTAAAAAGCTAAAAAATTATAGAAAATGCAAAAATCGAAAAAGAGAATAATAAACAAATGAATTGAATGCCTCTTTTATATGTTTCACCATTAGATTTGGATTCATTACCTTACTTACCGCTACACTCTACTATTGTTACATTTTTGTAGGTATGAAAGGTTTTGATTATAGGAGATTTCAACAACGACAAAAATAACAAAAAGTTCTCTATCACCAAGCAGAGGTACTCGAAGATGGAGAAGCTGGATTATGATTTGATACATGAATCGAGGAAAATGAAACCCTATTTTTAGGCTCACACGATGGTCATCCTTACCGACTCTCCTCTTAGACAGGTTATCTATAAACCCAAGAAATCGGGTAGGTTAATGGACTGGTCGATAGAGCTAGGTGAATTTGATATTGTTTATCAACGAATAACAACCATCAAAGGGAAAGCTTTGGACAACTTCGTTATCGAGTTCACTTGGGATGAGGCCGATAATGAAGAGTTTGAATATCCAATGAATGAGATTAGAAAAAGCAAGTGGAAGCCTGACTAAGGCTGAGACGAGTATTACAAGAGATGTGGTAGCCGAGAATGAGGAAGAAATTTTTTTGTTCAAGAATGGAGTTCTAGATGAAGGCACCTTTTCAAAGGAAGGCACAGTTTGGACCCTATTTGTATATGGCTCTTCGTGTGAGATAGGGAGTGGAGCTGGCTTGATAGTGTCATCCCCCATGGAACTGACATTGAATACGCTCTAAGATTCAGCTTCAAAGCGTCCAACAATAAGTCAGAATATGAGGATCTTTGGATAGGACTCTCCCTTGCCAAAACATTAAATGTTGGACAAATGATAGTTCATAGTGATACCCGATTTGTGGTGAATCCGATCCTGGGAGTGTACGAGGCAAATAATGAGATGATGGCCAAATACCTAACAAGGGTAAAAGCAATATTGAAGAACTTCAGAGAGGTGAAGATAAAAAGGATCCCTAGGGTAGACAATATCCAAGCATATGCCCTGGAAAGATTAACATCTGCAACCAGAACAGAGATCGAAAGGTCAGTGAAAATGGAGATCCTACATCGGTCAACCATTGAAGAAGAGGACAATACAGTGGAGTTATGCTTAAACCTGAAGTTAGGGGAATCATTGATGGATCCCCTCATCCAATACATGAGATATGGATAGTTACTAGAGTCCAAAGTGGAGAAAAAGAAGTTGAGGTACAAGAAGGACAAGTTCTCGATCAGAGGAGACATCTTGTACAAGAAAGGGTTTATCCTCTCTTTACTGCGATGTGTTCATTTGACAAAGGTGGAGTATGTATTGAAAGATGTGCATGAGGGCTCTTTTTCAATCTACATAGCAGGGAGGTCCTTGGCAAAAAGAATAGTCACTCATGGGTATTAGTGGCCGACCTTCGCCAAAGATGCAGCCAACTATGTGAAGATATGCGATAAATGCCAAAGATATGCCATCATACCTTACTAACCTCATCAACCTCTGTCATCTATTACTTACCCTTGGCCATTTACAGTATGGGGGATTGACTTGGTAGGACCCCTACCCAAAGCAACAGGCAATTACAGATACCTTATTGTGGTGATTGACTATTTCTTTAAGTAGGTTGAGGCTGAGGCCATGGTAGCTATAACCAAGACGAAGACCTTCAAATTCATTTGGAGGAATATTATCTATAGGTATGGTCTTACCAACACTTTGATATCTGACAATGGTAAAAAAATCAAGAAATCATCCCTAGATGCCTATTGTAAGAGGGTTGGTATTAAACTGTTTTTCCTAGCTCCAGATTGACCTCAGGTAAATAGACAAATGAAGGTTACAAATAGAAATATTTTATAAGGGATCAAGAAGAAGTTGGAAGATGCCACGGGTATTTGGATAGAAGAGGTACATGCTGTGATGTGTTCATATAGGACGACGGAGAGGACGCCAACAGGGGAGACCCCTTTCATGCTTGCCTACGGCTCTGAGGTAGTGATACCCATTGAAATCGGCCTACCAAGTCGTAGGTTTCAAACATATAGCCCAGAGGCAAATACAGAAGAGCGAAGATTATACCTAGATCTCATCTAAGAAAGACATGAGGATGCAAGGGTTAAGCAGGCTACTAATCAACAGAGGATTGCAAAATTCTACAGCACGAGGGTTAAAATTCTAGGCCGATAGCCGTTTGAGATCTAGTTTTAAAGAAGACCTGGTAGAAGTCGAATAAGCTCCACGAAAATTGGCATGGACCTTACAGAGTTACTGAAGAAGTTGTTCCTGGAACTTATAGACTTGGGAATTTAGAGGGAGATCCATTATCAAACCCGTGGAATGCTTATCATTTGAAGAAATACTATCAATAGGATTTTGTAAAAGTTTTATTTTATCATTGTATGAGAGATGTACTAAAAAGTGATGAATGAAAAATCTCAAGTGTTCCCTTATATCTTTGTTGTATGAATTGAGCAAATTGTATATTTCAAGTCGCCCTAAGCTAAAAAACATCGTTCATGTGGTGGAATAAAATTACTCACTCTCGGTGACATGAGAATTCAGATGGGGCTCACCTCGTCCATGGATTATCAATAACACTGGGAGGGGGGGACAATGTGATAACAACCCCAAGGTCGTGAAAAACACAAATAAAATTTGAAAATCATTTAATTATGGTTCATTTAAACATCATTAATTTGGTGGTATCAGAGTCAAACTCTCTCGGCGAGAAGACAGTGTAGGACAAGATGACACTCACCCATACACTCTCAATCCCAATTCTCAATACTGCACTGCGGTTCGTGCGTGGGACGTCTCGCAAGCGAAATCAAAATAAGGAATTCCCCCGATACACTACTCCTGACAATATTGATTATCAAGATTCATTATGCCCTCAATGCATGATGCGTATAACCCAAATTCTTATTTAATGTAATTAATTAATTATTCTCAATTCTCAACAGTGCACGACGCTTCGTGCATGGGACGTCTCGCAAGCGAAATCCAAACAAGGAACCCCCCGATACACTACCCCTTGGCTATGTCGATTGTCGAGATATACTAATATATAAATATGATCACTAAGGACTAACTTCTCCTTACTACCAACATTGCACTGCGTTTCATGCGTGGGACGTCTCACAAGTGAAATCCAAATAAGGAACCCCCCGATACACTACTCTTGGCAATGCTGGTCGTTGAGGTCCATTAAGCCCTCGATACCCAAAGTAATCTATATACTCATCACTACACCAAATCTGCCCATTTGTCAAGGTCATTGACCTTGACAAATTCACCTTGTCAAGGTCAATGACCGTGACTTTTCGAGGCGAGACAACTTTTTTTGTCACGGTC
The DNA here is from genome assembly GCA_949130495.1 of Sambucus nigra. NCBI lineage: Eukaryota > Viridiplantae > Streptophyta > Magnoliopsida > Dipsacales > Adoxaceae > Sambucus > Sambucus nigra. Next base: position 281,791,828 of record OX422209.1, read on the forward strand.
GTGTCACGGTCATTGACCTTGACAAAAAACTCGCGTTTTGTGTCACGGTCGTGTCAAGGTCAATGACCGTGACACGTTTATCACGGTTTATAATCGTGACATAACCGTGACCCAGAATTGTCACGGTCATTGAGCGTGACACGTCCGTGACAACTTTGTCACAGACTTGTCTCGATCAATGACCGTGACAATTCTGGGCAGAATTTAAAAAAAATCTGCTGGGCAGTATGGCCACCGCCACTGCCCAGCAGTATATTTGTACCTGTTATAGCAACGTTGTACCTGTTCCAAACATCATATATCCAACACAAACTAAAGATAATGCAAATATATATTCATGACGATATAATCCAAATATTCAAAGTAAAAACAATATACATGACGATATAATCCAAATTTAATTAAAATGGACAAACTTAAAAATAATGTTACTACATGTCTTGGATAAAACTGAGGAGGTGAGTAGGCCACACGACATACGAATTGACGCACCCACTAATATACGTCGTGCCACATTGTTCGCGCAACCACAATAGGGAGTTCTCCTTCCCGGGTATGACATGCGTAATGAGCACCCTGGACTCCATCTGTTGAAGCGCACGTCCATGAACTATTCCACCCTTGACGATATTCGGGTCCCTCAACCCCCGCCCTATCCGCTGGCCATCAAATACGTCCAATATGAACATGCTCGGCCAACCAATTGTCGACAATGGTTTGTTGGAGGGCGTCAAATAGGGAAGTGGATCGTCGAAGTACGAACGTGTCGGTGATGAAGCAGCGAGGTCCACATCCTCGTCATCCTGCGCCTCCTCCTCCCACACCTCCTCCTCCACCGCCTTCTCCTTCCCTTTCCCTTTCCCTTTACGGTCTCCACCCAACGTACGCTTCATGAATGCGTACATATCTTGGACCGTCACCTCCAAACGGGACAGCTTCGCGTCGTGTGAATCCACCGTACGAGACAACCCGGTGTCGCTCGTCTCCAATCTGATGATCCTAGATTTGGCCACCCGCGAGCTCACTCCCCTTGTCCTCCCTTTGCGATCAGAGCCAAGCACTTGGCTGAGTGCGTCTGTGGACAAAGATGCCTTGTCGGCATCAGACTGCGACTCATGCACTTCCTTAAGCTTTGCCTGAAACGACAAAAAGCACATGATTAGTAAAATAAGTAAACTAAAAAATTATAACGTAATTAACAAAAATTAAACTATCGGATTACTTACAATCGTGGCCAAGACGCTCGGGGACACCTCCTTGTCCTTCCCCTTCTTCGTTCGAAGAGCCACATAAGTATCGAGCCTATGTGGCTTACCCTCTGGCCCACTCCCTACCCCCTGAAATAAAGTAGAGTAAAGTAAAATTAGTATCGGCCCCGTAAAGTAAAATAATATCCAATAATATATTTCTGTAGTTATAGATAAATTAAATCTTACCTGCATCCTATGCTCCACCTCAGCGTAAGAGGTCCGGCCGGAGTAGTGCACGTCCGTCTTTTTAGCACGATTTTCCCTCCCCGATTGGCGAGATGCCAATTATCGATCCTCGATCTCATTGTCAATGAACTTTTGCCATTGTGCCAATGAGATCGGCTCCTTGGGCGGGACAGATCCGCGCCATTGTAAAATGGACTCTCGTGTTTTTCCAAAGTACCGTGTCCGCATATTTTTCTTCCACGTCTTGTGTTGCTCCCTCAACTGCTCCAAGACGGAATCACGTAGCTTTGGATCCAAGTTGAATTGTTCCTGTCCAACAAATACAATGTTAGTTGCGAATAAATATAAATATAAATATAAATTAAAATATTAATATAAATATTACCTGTAGTGCCGCCCAAACAGCTAACTTGAGCTCATACGGCACCTCCTTCCAACTCATAAACCCAGGGCCGATGACCGTCTTTAGCAGCTCGAGGGATCTCGCTAAAAGCTCCGACTTGTTTTCGACGGTAATCCCAAATTTTCCATATTTGGGGAGCCTAGCGGCGGAGGAGCCCTCGTCGCCTCCGCTACCACCGAACCCAGACGACATCATCATAAACAGCATCATCATCTTCGCCTTAACATCTGAAGGAGACATTTTTGCTGTAAAAAAAATGTTATTAGTACAGATAAAAAAAAATGTTAATAGTACACATTTCATTTTACCTAATTGAATTAATTGAATTAATAGTACAGATAAAAAAATGTTCCGTCTATATTATAACATATGTGTAAGTTCCATCAATACCATTTCATTTCAATTTTGTAATATTATGTTTTTTCCAAATATTTAAAGAGTTATTAAATGGGTGCCCCACCCCCACCCCCACCCACCGCCACACACACACGCACACCTACGCACACACACACACACACACACACCCACCCCACCCCACCCCACCCCCTGCCCCCCTCCACCACCCCCTCCCCCATCATTGTGTGAATAGGTATGAGATCATAATTTGGAGGAATTCACGTCCAAGAAATAATTTGGATTGTGATACCCCTTGATAGACTTATATGTTTTGTTTACCCGACCGATTAAATATTTTATAATCCTATAGAATTAAGTTTTAGAATGAAGGAATTGATCAGATATTCATTAAAATCGGTTAGTAGAAAATTTATTTAACCAAGAGGGTATCGAAAACATAACGTGGGGAATCATAATATACCGTAATCAACTTTAATAATAAGAACACATTCTTTAGAGTGATTTATAAATAATTAAATTTGAGTGCAATCATGATTATACCTAGTATTTACTTTGAATAAAGGATATAAATTAGTAGTAGTAAGCGAGTATACCTATGTGTAAACTCTAGGATCGGCAGGTGTATCTGTTTGTTAGTGTTTTAAAGCTAAGGGGCAGAGTATGTAATTTATTATACTTAAATAGAAAAACACGGAAGAAACATTTTACCAAAACCCTAAACAGAAGAGTAGAAGTACCAGGAAGAGAATGTTTTTCAGGTAAGTTATTTGTTAAGTATATAAACTTTTTTATTGAAATGTTTAATTTTTTTAAATTAAATGTTAAAAAGTATTTTTGTATTCCTTCAAAGGTTTAAATCATTCAATGTTAGGAGTATTTTTGTGTTCATTTGTAAATATTTAGGAAACTAACACTATTCAATGTTAGGAGTATTTTTTTCTCAAATCTTTAAATGTTAGAAATATTTAGTGGTATGTTAGAAATTAGGGGTATTGTATTTTTGTGTTCAATATTTCGGGGTATCGTATTTAGGAGCAATGTTAGAAATATTTAGGAGAATTTTCAAATTTTAGTGTTATTTTTTCAGTTAATTTTCAATATTGAAGTATAATTTTCTTATAATTTCAATGTTAATCCTAAAAAAATTGCCTTTGGGGCTACCGCCCCTGAACCCCTACATTGCTCGAAAAATTTCGCACCCCCTTACTAAAAATCCTGGGTCCGCCACTGCACCCCACCCCACCCTCTGCCCTCCTCCACCACCCCCTCCCCCACCACACACCACCATACACACACACACACACCCCCACCCCACTCCACCCCCACCCCCCTCCACCACCCCCTCCCCCACCCCACACCACCACCACACACACACACACCCCACCCTACCCCACCCCCTGCCCCCCTCCACCACCCCCTCCCCCCCTCCCCCAAAACACACCACCACACACACACACACACACACACCGCACCCCACCCCACCCCCTGCCCCCTCCCCCACCCTGACCCACCTCGCCCCACCCCCTGCCCCCCTCCACCACCCCCTCCCCCACCACACACCACCACACACACACACACACACACCCCACCCCACCCCACCCCACCCCACCTCCTCCACCACCCCCTCCCCCACCACACACCACCACACACACACACACCCCACCCTACCCCACCCCCTGCCCCCCTCCCCCAAAACACACCACCACACACACACACACACCGCACCCCACCCCACCCCACCCCCTGCCCCTTCCACCACCCCCTCCCTCACCCTGCCCCACCCCCTGCCCCCCTCCACCACCCCTCCCCCACCCTGCCCCATCCCGCCCCACCCCCCACACACGCACACACATACACACATATATATATACACATACACACATAAATATACAGACAAATATATATATAAATGGAAGAGAGAGAGAGAGAGAAATTGGACCTGAGAGAGAGAGAGAGAGAGAGAGAAGCGTCGAGTCGAGAGAGAGAGAGAGAGAGAGGGAGGGAACGGTGGGAGGGAAAAAAGAAGGGGGCAAGGGTTTTTGCTGGAAAAGTTGTCACGGTCGTATCAAGGTCATTGACCATGACAAGAATTGTCACGGTCATTGACCGTGACAAGCCCGTGACAAATTGAATAGTCACGGGCTTGTCACGGTCAATGACCGTGACAATTCGTTGTCACGGTCGTGTCAAGGTCAATGACCGTGACATAAAACACGTGTTTTTTTGTCACGGTCAATGACCTTGACAAGGCTGGCCGGCTGAAAGGTGACAATTTACCCATTTTGGTGTAGTGCATATAATTATATACTCTTTATTTTCACTTTATATATTCATCACAATTTAAGTCCGTTTAAAATCTCCCGGAATGAGATTCAAGCAATCTTCTTATGTCTCTTTACTCTAGAGACAAATATGATATCACATAATCATATACAAATAATATACTATTCACACAAGTATAATAATAACCATCCTAACGAGCTATAACTCGAGGATGCAGGTTCTCAATGCTATCATCTACCAGGGAATCACTCACATATCATCCTGGGTACCAACGATCGGAATCTCATACTGCCTTGGTAAAAACCATATCACAACGTACGGGAAGTGATCATAGTTCCTCCCCGAAAATGAGACGAAACATACCCACCACGTCTCACCTCTAATAAAAATCACACAATAATAAATGGACGCTATGACCTGGGGACTATACGTGCCTTTCTCCTCAAGCCAGGGGCCTCACCCACATCGCGCAACTTCCCATGATAGCATAGAGGGGGTATGCTTCACACACACACACACACACACACACACATATATATATATATATATATATATATATATATCATACACACAAGATATACATACATCATCACATCATATAAATGTATACCATCACACAAGTATATGTATCACACTATTTACATACTTTTATTATGCTCTTAGGCGTAAATGAAATAATATCATTTATTAGTATATTTTACTCTCAATATACTATTCGTCAACATGCTCACATAACTTCCCCACTTTGTGTACACTATACGATTTCTCACTTGAAATTCACACCTCACTTCTATTTGTATGAATCATCTCTCAATTTAATTTATGTTGAGGATATTTTCTATATCCGAATGTGCATTGATCAGCAATTATCATTCCTCAAATTTTAACCTCGAAACTTAGAGGATTTTCCACCAAATTGATACAATCATTTAAATTCTCACTCTCTCGAAATTAATCACTAAAACCCCCAACGTTTTCATTCAATCATTTATTAATTTTGATCTCATTTCCTTAATGAGAGAGAGATATATCCCCCCATCAATTTCATTTATTAATTAGCCTCAAATATCATCTCACACTTCTAAAGTCAATTGTCCCCTTATAATCACTTAATCCTCTTTTATACAATAATTCAGAAGGTCCATAAATATAAACCTAAAGGAAAGGGGATGAACTTAAGGACCCACACTTCAACCCAAAACAGAGTCCCGGTCGACCGGTGCCCCAACAGTGGTCGATCGCGATTTGAAAATATGCCTAAGATCGAAGACAGTGTGCCTCATTTTGGTGGCGTGGTCGACCGGCCATAGGGGCGCGATTGGCGGTCACACCAGATCCTTGAAAATTAATTCTCCAAATTTTCCATCCAACAACCCAAATTCATTTTCATGGTTTCTAATCTACACCAAAATCATCACAAACATCTACACAATGAATTCTAGCCTTTATTTTTCCAATTTCCGGTTTGATTTCCGAGTTGATGATTTCAACCTCGGAACTACTATCTTAGAAAAATCATAACAAATCGAACAAAAATCATAAAAATACACGGTTAGCGTCCACACGAACCTATCGAAAAGGTCTACAACTTTCATGTTTTAACCAATAGCTGAATCACTTCGTTTCCTAGCCGAATTGACCCCACAAGCTATGGAGTTACTATTCATCATCTTCCCCAAAATACAAAATTCATTTTTATCATATTCCAACCATTTATCTTCCACCCAAACATGTATATAACATCAAAATTCATTATATAACTCAACCCAACTAATTTCCAACCTCAAATTCATTATGTACACATCAAATATAAGATTTACCCAAAATCTAGGTTTTTGACATAATAACCCAAAATCCATGAATTTATCCACCAATCATGAAATAAAAGATGCACAAGAATTATTTAGCAAGTTTAATTGCTTGCCTCAAAGTTGTCGAGTCTAATTCGCCCTCGAAATCTCGGATTTGCCGGAATTCCCAAGCTTTTCTTCTCTTTTCTCTCTTCCTTTCTTCTTCTTTCTTCTTTCTTTCTCTCTTTCTAGGGCTTTCTCTTTTATCTAAATGAGAAAGGCTTCTCCCGTAGGCTTTTAAGCCTTGAATCCAAAATACACCACTTTAAATGATAATACACACTTTAAATGACCCAGTCACTTTAATTCGAGCCAAACGAACTTAAAATATTTCGAAATCCAAATAAGACCCAAGTACAGTCATTTCGACTATCTCGACCCTTCTAGAAACAACCGCACCCTTAGAATCATCATTCGAATCACTTTCTAGCATCTTCAAATTTTGGCCTCAAATGCCAATTTAATTATTCTCCAATTAAATTAATATTTATTTCTCTCAAAAATAAATAAATTATTGTCCCAAAAATTTCGGGGTATTACACATATTGATGTAATGTAAACTCTTAATGATTTCTAGTGTTAAATCCATGTAAATGGAGTGAAGAAATGAATTAAAATGGGGGTATTGGTAAAAACTAGGGCTTTAAGGGTTTTTGGGTATAAATCTAAGAAAATTGGTTTATTCCCTCAATTAATTGATGTGTTAGTTTTAAAACATAGATTAGATGTTTATGGAGTTGTTGGATGAGATTAGAAATAACAAAAATGGAGGTTTGAGATTTTTGGAGAAGAAGGTGAATAGTGACCAGCGTCACTTTCGAATCGATTCGGCTAGGAAGCGAATCGATTCGGCTCTTGGTCAAAAAATGAAATTTGTAGACCTTTTCGATATGGTCACGTGGGCACCAATCGCGTATTTTTTTGAATTTATAATGATTTTCTATGGAAGGTTGTTCGAGATCGAAATCGTTAGTCAAAAATCCAACCTGACATTGGGAGAAAAATAAAATTTATTGATGTGTTGGTTAGAATTCATTGTGTAGATGTTTGTGATGATATTGGTGTATATTATAAACCATGAAAATGGAATTTCGGTTGTTGGATGGAAAATTTGGAGAACTGATTTTCGAGGATCTGGTATGACCGGTCGATCGAACCCCTATGGCCGGTCGACCGCATCAATGAAGAAGAGCTAATGCTTTGTTTGTTAGGCTTAATTGTAAACCGCGGTCGATCAGGGGTCCAGGGCCGGTCGACCGACACTCTGTTTTCAGCCCAAGATTTTGGAGATTTTTATTCCTTCTCCTCTTTGAGTTTAAAGTTTAGGGGCTTTCTAAATTGGAGTATTATAGAGGATTATGATCTAAAGGACTTGAGGAGTTGTGAATTGACTTTGGGTCATTTAAGAGGTTGATTCGGAATATGGAACTATCGAAAGTTTTGGAATGGAGAGACTACTTTGGGATTTATTACCGTGAGTGTACAAATATTTGAATGTTATTACGAGCGAAAACATTTGGGGTTATTGGCCATCGTTATGTGAGATTGGCAATTATGGCCACATATATATATTTGAGGAATGATGTAGATTATATATACGATGTGATTACAGTATATATATAAAATGATAAGAATATGTATATATATCTATGTGTGAATGGTATATATATATTTATGTGAAGCATACCCCCTCTTTGCTACCACGGGAAGTTGCGCGATGTGGGTGAGGCCCCTGGATTGAGGAGCAGGTAGCATATAGTCCCCGGGTCATAGCGTCCATTTTTATATTGTGTGATTTTTATTAGGGGTGAGACATGGTGGGTATGTTTCGTCTCACTTTCGGGGAGGAACTATGATCGCTTCCCATACGATGTGGTTTGTTTTATACCAAGGCGGCGTGAGATTTCGACCGTTGATACCCAGGATGATATGTGAGCGATTCCCTAGTAGATCATAGCATAGAGACCGCATCCTCGAGTTATAGCTCGTTGTGATGGTTATTATACTTTTGTGTATACTACATTACTTGTGTATGAGAACAAGATATTATATCTCTACTAGAGTAAAGAGATAAATATAAAATGAAAGAAATTCTCATTCCGGGAGATTTTATCCGGACTTAAAATGTGATATGTATATAAAAGTGAGTATATATACATACATATATATATATATATACATATACACGTTATGTACTAAGGAAATAGTGGATCTCGACGACCGACACTGCCAAGTAGTAGTGTATCGGGGGAGTTCCTTGTTTGGATTTTGCTTTGCGAGACACCCCACGCACGAACATGGAACAATGTTGAGGATGAGGAGAAGTTTAGCCCTTAGTACTTGGGTTAAATAGGATTTGTATAATTTTGGTGAAACGGTTAGTTAGGCAGTGTTGCTAAACTTGGTCATGTAGGAGATATGCGTTAGGTGTTAATTTCGAGGGTAAAATTCTTGTAAGTGGGGAAGTCTGTAATACCCCAAACTTTTGGGACAATAATTTATTTATTTTGGGAGAAATAAATATTATTTTAATTGGAGAATTATTAAATTTGCATTTGAGGTCAAAATTTGAAGATGTTAGAAAGTGATTCGAATGACGATTCTAAGGGCGCAGTTGATTCCGAAAGGGTCGAGATAGTCGAAATGACTGTACTTGGATCTTATTTGGGTTCCAAAATATTTTAAGTTAGTTTGGCTCGAATTAGAGTAACCGAGTCATTTAAAGTGTTTATTTTGGGAGATAAGGCTTATTAAGCCTACGGGACATAGAAATCTCATTTGAGATTAAGAGAAAGCCCTAGAAAGAAAGAGAGAAAGAAAGAGAAGAATAAAAGAAGAAGAGAAAGAGAGAAAAGGTTGGAGGTTCCCGCAAATCCGCGATTTCGAGGGCGATCCAACCACTACAACTTTTAGGCAAGTGATTAAACTTGATAAATAATTGTTGTGTATCATTTATTTCATGATTTGTGGATAAATTTATGGATTTTGGGTTAAAATTATTAAAACCTAGATTTTGGATAAAATCTTACATTTGATGTGTATATGATGAATTTGAGGTTGTGAATTAGTTAGTTTTAGTCATTTGATGAGTATTAATATTGTGAATATGTTTGGGTTGAAGATTTGTGGTTGAAAGTATGTATTTTGGAGTTTTTTAGAAGTTGAAAGTGTGTAAAAATGGAGGTTGGCCGAGGTTACTGGTAGGGCCGGTCGATCGCGCCTCCAAAATGAGGCACATTGTCTTCAATCTTAGGCATATTTGAGAACCGCGATCGATCGAGCCTCTGTTTTGGGTTCAAGTTTGGGAATTTAAGTTTATCCCCTTTCCTTTGGATTTATATTTACGGACTTTCCTAATTAGTGTATCATAGAGGATTAAGTGATTATATAAGGGGACTAATGACTTTAGAAGTGTGAGGTGATATTTGGGGCTATTTAGTAAATGAAATGGAGTGCATATTTCTCTCTCATTAAGGAAATGAGAGTCAACTTAATAGATGATTGGATGTAAATGTTGGGATTTTAGTGATTTATTTCGAGAGAGTGCGAAATTAAGTTATTGTATTAATTTGGTGGAAAATCCTCGTAGTGTCGAGGTTGATATTTGAGGAATAATAAATGCTGATCGATGTGCATACAAATATAGAGAATATCCTTAACATAAATTGAATTGGGAGAAGATTCATACAAATAGAAGTGACGAGTGAAATTCAAGTGAGAAATAGTATCGTGTATACAAAGTGGGGAAGTCATGTGAGTTATCGACGAATAGTATATCGAGAGTAAGATATACTAATAAATGAAATTGTTTCATTTAGGCCTAAGAGCGTAATAAGAGTATGTATACTTATTGTGACACCCCGACTAATTAAATACCGGGTAGCTACTCCTTTATTAAATTAATACAAAATGTCAAGTTGGTTCAGTTCGTAGCACCACTGTCGAAAACGTTTTAATAATTACTAACCACCTAGTATTTAAAAAGTGAGTTGTCAATTTTAATTAAATCCGATTAACAAGAAAGTAGATAAGAAATGCTAACATAATTCACCACAATGAAACGGCAAGTATAACCATGCAATAATAATGAAACTGGAGGAATACTCCTCACAACAATCCGAATACTGAAATAAACAAATGCTAAATCTGCATCACTAAATTAATTACAACCCAGAATCTGAAATGAACTAAATATATAAAATGTTTCTATAAGGAAAGGGTGACATGCCCAAATGATAAGGAAATCTATAAATAGAGTCAAGATAAAAAATGGAGGCGTCTACTGACAAGATCCTGTAACTTCCACAGCAGCTACAGTACGTCACCTGAATGGAACTCCTATGCTTGGTGTCCTTGTGGCTGGGCACATAAAAGGTTTTTACAAGAAAATATATTTGAAAGCAAACGGGTCAGAGCCCGATGGTGGAAAATAGTTTTAAATATAGCAAGTGTTTTAATGACAATAAAATAATGAATGCAAAATACATGTTAGGACGTGCTCTCACATGAAATACTCACCTCTCGACTATTTGTGCACTCCTAACGTACCCGTACCCATTCTAGTTGTTGATGCAAAAAATTGGACCGAATTCCATTTTTATGATCACAGATAAATAGATGAAAGAAATCCAATCAAGCACATGAGAGACACAGATTTTTAAAGTGGTTCGGCTATGAATAAAGCCTACGTCCACTATTATTTTATTCCCAGGGGTTTACAATAGCACCATAAGGTGTAAAGAGAAAAAAGATGTGTATCTTGTGTATGGAATTTCTAGGTTCCCCCGGATCTCCTCCCTTTTGGCTAAGGGGATACATGTATTTATAGTGATGGGAGATAAAGAGATTCATTGTATGTAGACATTTATGTCTACATTCAACGAATCTAATTGTTGAATTGCTTGGTATGCTATGTGTTGTCATCTATTAATACAGTATAAATGTACATTAAGGCTCATTAATTGCGCTGCCATCTTCATTAATGCACATTAAATGCATAGTTATCCTTTGATCTTCCTGGTTGGTATGCCGACCAACTCTCCTCGGGTGCCGACTAACTCTCCTCGGGTGCCGACCAATTCTCCTCGGGTGCAGACTAATTCTCCTGGGGTACTGACCCACTCTCCTCGGGGGCCGACCAACTCTCCTTGGGTGCTGGCCAACTCTCCTTGGGTGCCGACTAATTCTCCTCGGGTACTGACCAACTCTCCTCGGGTGCCAACTAACACTCCTCGGATGCCGACCAACTCTCCTGGGTGTCGAATATTGCCACGTAGGATGACATGTGTCCTTTTCTGATTGGTCCTCGTAGATGGAGAATTTTTGCGTTAACAAAAGCCCCCAATGCTCCATGCTTGATGGTTTACTTGAAAGGATGGAGTATTTATTCTGCAGTGTTGCTCGGTGCTCGTGAAATTCTTGATCTACCTTCTTGATTTGTTCAACATAAAGTGCATTATCTCCTGGACGACATATGATGCAGGCTGATCGATGGTTGCTAATATTTCTTTTGAGGAACTCCTTGTGCTATGTATCACCCCTGGGAATTTGGATGCAGCCATGCCATAGTATGAAGCTTGTAGCTTGTCATAATCTTCAAGTATGTTGATTGGTTTGCTAGCCGACCAACTGCCTCCTGTGCCGAGCAACTAAGTGCTAACTTCACATGCTTGATTCTTCTGATTTATGATCCTCTGAATACTTTGTCGAGTAACATACTAGCTTTTGAACCCAACCTTCAATCTGATTAGTACAAGTTTATGGTGGACTTTGAAACATTTTCATACAACTTCTTCTTCAATGTTGGTCGAGATAGTAGTAGGAAAGATCTCAGTGTTGTAGATGCTAAATTTGACTTCTGAACTTCAATAGTATGTGCATCATAACTCCTGAATATGCCTCCTGAACTTCTGAATGCACCTCCTGAATTTTTGAATACGCCTCCTGAACTTCAATATACCTCCTGAACTTCAATATCAAAAATAATTCCTGAGCAAGAAAAACAACTCCTGAATGATGATTGGTCGGGGCCCCGACCGTGTGAGTTTGTGGAGTTGAATTTGATGCTCGACTGCATGATGTTATAAGAATGTGCCACCAAATGAACAAATATATATGTAATAGAAGCCCCCAAGTGTGGAATGTGAACTTTGAATGATTTTTGCTTGATCGCTTTCACATACTCATAAAATGTTTCCGACCAACTGTAATTGACAGCTTCTTATTTCCGACCAACCTAAGTTGACATTTTTGGGAATAGATTTACTTACTAACCAACCTTAGTTGGCATTTTTAGGAATAGTTTTACTTCCTAACCAACCTTAGTTGGCATTTTTAGGAATACATTTACTTCCTAACCAACTTTAGTTGGCCTTTTTAGGAATACATTTACTTCCTAACCAACCTTAATTGGCATTTTAGGAATACATTTACTTCCTAACCAACCTTAGTTGGCATTTTTAGGAATAGATTTTTGATAATAAATGATAGAGACTTCCTCGGAGCTGACCAACGGATTGTTGGGAATAAGATATAATAAATGCTGGAGACATCCTTGGAGATGACCAACAGATTGTTGGGAATAAGATAATATATGCTGGAGACATCCTTGGAGCTGACCAACAGATTGTTGGGAATAAGATAATATATGCTGGAGACATCCTTGGAGCTGACCAACAGATTGTTGGGAATAAGATAATATAAATGTTGAAGACCTCCTTGGAGCTGAATATATGATTATAAATATTTGTCGAGCTCCATGCTGAAATAAGAATAGAATATGCATCCAAATACATATAAAGAATAATAAAGTGCCTTGTTTATCTGTCGAGGTATAATTATATAATGCCGAACAAGAATAAGATCTTCCAGAACATAAGAATATGGCCGAAAACGTTGTCAGGACTGAATATAAATAAGAATTATCCGACCAACTATCCGTTGGGGGTGAAATACAATGAATGTTGTAATTCTCCTCAAAGCTGAATAAGTATCTTGTCGAGGCACAATTGCATAATTCCGAATAAGAATAATATTTTTCAGAATATAAGAATATGGCCGAGAACTTTGCTGGGCCTGCATATAAATAAGAAGTACCCCGACCAACTATCCGCTGGGGGTGACATAAATGTTATAGTTCTCGGAGCTGAATATGATAATAAGTATCTCGCCGAGTTCCATGTTGATATGAATATACAATATGAATCCCAAGGGATATAGAATAATTTGTCCTTGAGACTATATCTCTGAGTAAATATATAATGCCTCGCTGAGGTGAAATGATAATAGTTTCCAAATTTTTTCCGAGCATTCGTCGGCGTTGAGTCTTGTACCTGTAAAAATTAATATCTTGCTCTACCATTTGTGTAGGCTGAATTGATCAGTCGTGAGAATAATTTAATCATGCAATAAATATATGATAGGTATATGTTTGAGAAATAAAAATATTAATTTCAAAAAATGAAATAATATATGTTGGCTGATATGTCGAGGCACAATTGCCTGATGTCGAGCAATACTACTTTTCCAAAGGTTTATGAGAGCTTTCATCGGGATTGAATCTCGTCCCTATGAAATTTTAATAGGCTGCCCGAGCACCTGTCGAGACTAGAGAAAATAATTATTATCATGAGAATAATTATTCAGCTAAACAATATGTGATGTGTATCAGCACAAAATAATAAAAATTTCAAAATATGAAATAATATTTTTGTGCCAAATGTGTGTGAGATGGACAAATTTTTATCAGATATGCATCATAAATAAGACGTAGAGTTTTTTATAAAGTTATTTAATCTCCAACAACTAATCAGGTATAAGTTGCTGTTTGAAATTATTTATCACTTGGTTTTAAAAATATTTTTGGGGTGATCACAAGTTAAAAAAGACTTAAGACCCCTGTTTGTTCTCGAGCTGAACTCGTGTTTAAAGAAATATCTGGGGTGCTTCGCATTTTTTAATACCCCAAGGTTCTACTGCTGCCGAGAAACGGCATGGATGTTGTCGACCATCATTTAAGGATATCTCAAGTTATAGAATATATGGTGTCGACCAAGAAGCAAATGGTCCCCGACTAGCTGAGCAATTTCGCCGATCAAGAAAAATGGTGCATTGACAGCACCGAACAACATTAGATGTTACCGACCAAAAAGTGGATGGTTGGATAGTGGCCGACCAGTAAATTGAACCCTCCGAACAAGACTGAGATGTCGCCGATCAAGAAGTAGATGATCGTCGAGTTGCAATTGGTTCCATCGAGCTACAATATGAGTCTCTGACCAACAATAAGATACCTCGTAGTTGGATAAAATTATTTCAACGTTGCTGATGGATCTTCACATCTTATCTCCGACAAATAAAAATGTTCTGGTTAAGATTCCCTTTAATAAAAGATGGCCCAAGATGTTGCCGACCAACAATATGGATGGCTGACCAGAATATCTCGAATCCTTAGATCAGAAAAATAACATTCGATGTAAAATTTAAGCATTAAGAATGTTAATTAAATGAATAATTATCTAATCCACTAGATCATGTGATTTCGAAAAAGAAACCATGTGATGTGATGAACAAAGGGCCAACATATCAAATTTGTGCCCAGAGTCTTGATATGGTCATGATTGTTTTATTGATCCTCTTTTACAAGAGGTGGGTAATGATTTTTCAGGTGACAGAAAATTATTTTTTATATTGATCCCTTCCTATTCCCTATTTGGAGAGATAAAAATATGTTGAATGATCGAAGTTATTACCAGATTTATATCAAAAATCAGTCAATGAGACTTTATTGACATAGATGGAAGATGAACCAAATTAAGTATATAGTTCATAAAAATGAATGCAAAGAGACTCAAACTTGAAGAGAGAGAAAGTAGATCTGGGTCATGATTTCCATGAGAAAACTTTTTATTGTCTTTAACCTTTTCACATTCTCTGATTAAAAATATGATGGGAATTTGAATAGACATCAAAGATCTTACAAAATTTATAATGAAAATTATCAAATCTTACCACCGTCATATATATTGGTATATGTAATAATCTAAAATATTTATTCCATGATATAAAATTGAAACTTGAGAATCAAGCAAAAAGTTGTGATTTATGAAATCCATTATTTTTCAGATTTCTAAATAAGAATTAATCTAACAGTTATGATTTTAAAATCATGATATGCAATATTTTGCAGATAAAAATTGGACAATTAATTTATGTATATAAACATAAAAATCATGATTGAATCAAAAGATGTATGTATAATTGATTATACATAGAGAAAATAAAAACTTAGCTTTTGATGGAGAACAACGCTTGTAACACGTTCCCACAGACGACGCCAATCTGTTGATGCAAAAAACTGGACCGAATTCCGTTTTTATGATCACAGATAAATAGATGAAAGCAATCCAATCAAGCACATGAGAGACAAAGATTTTTAAAGTGGTTCGGCTATGAATAAAGCCTACGTCCACTGTTATTTTATTCCCAGGGGTTTACAATAGCACCATAAGGTGTAGAGAGAGAAAGGATGTGTATCTTGTGTATGGAATTTCTAGGTTCCCCCGGATCTCCTCCCTTTTGGCTAAGGGGATACATGTATTTATAGTGATGGGAGATAAAGAGATTCATTGTATGTAGACATTTATGTCTACATTCAACGAATCTAATTATTGAATTGCTTGGTATGCTATGTGTTGTCATCTATTAATACAGTATAAATGTACATTAAGGCTCATTAAATGCGCTGTCATCTTCATTAATTCACATTAAATGCATAGTTATCCTTTGATCTTCCTGGTTGGTATGCCGACCAACTCTCCTCGGGTGCCGACTAACTCTCCTCGGGTGCCTACCAACTCTCCTCGGGTGCCGACTAATTCTCCTCGGGTACTGACCAACTCTCCTCGGGGGCCGACCAACTCTCCTCGGGTGCCGACTAATTCTTCTCGAGTACTGACCAACTCTCCTCGGGTGCCGACTAACACTCCTCGATGCCGACCAACTCTCCTGGGTGTCGAATATTGCCATGTAGGATGACATGTGTCCTTTTCTGATTGGTCCTCATTGATGGAGAATTTGTGCATTAACACTAGTGATTCTCATATCTAAGTAGTCCTAAATAAATTTGAACATTTCTATACGATTCACGCTTTAATTCCAACATCATCAATTAAATAGAGAGCTTTACATTAATTCTCAGTTTCCCAATTATTAGCAATACTAATATACTAAAGATCATCCATTTTATCTTTACATAACGTTGCTATAATTATACTCACATTTAATCATGACAGTTCATTTCAATTAACAGTATATTATTCTCATCATAAATATACATTACTAGCACCCCGAGACTAAGCTGCGGTGCACACATCCTCTGCTATCCAACATCACGTACATAAGGACCACGTATTCCGAATATCTCAGGAATCATTTTCAATAATAAAAAATCACAAACAATGGAGGCGAACATAGTTCACATCACATGGGTCACGCACATACCTACGTTCCCATGATTAGCAGACTTATTAACTTCTCAATAAGTCCTTCTCTGACCTATGTCCTCGAGGTACCAATCTAAATCCCCCCGTAGGCACACAAAGACTAGATGGCCCTGATCGAACGCAGACCTCCCATTATAGCAAGTATGATAGGTATGTTATACACATAAAACCACATCTACTAAGAATTCACACATCTTAGATATCTCGTATTATTAATATAGGTATACTTCTCGTTCTTATACCGTAATTTAATGTTATACGATTACAAGTCCCCGATTTTGCATATTAACGTTATCAACCCTTCTCACGTCGTAATTAGGTACTCGTTTCCTACTCCACAATTGACGTCCGATTTTATTATAAGGTTCTAAGTTCTACTCCTCAACGTACCCCAATTCTCACATTTATACCCACTAATCAATGAGGGAAGGTTAATACTCTAATTAAATAAGTCTACGGGACATTAGAAATGAAATCAGGCCAAAAAGGCCATTCTGTCAACTCGTTAGAAGTCTCGTTTGAACGAGTTCATTCGAACGAGTTCGTTTGAATGAACTACCAACTCGTTAGAAGGGATACTGTCATCTCATTAGAAGCTCGTTCGTACGAGGTCGTTCGAACGACCTGGGCAGGTCTTCTAACGAGATGGCAGTTTCAGCCTAGAAATTCTCTACTTCGTTTTTCTTAATTTTTCTCTTCTCTAAACCCATACTAAGATCACCCCAATAGTATTTTAACGTTATTAGACTACTCTAAGTCCTCCTAGGTCACTCTTTAACATATATATGGGGTCAATGCTTCCTAAATTAGCATATAATCATCAAAATTCCCAAACCTTGTCCCAAACCCTATAATCACGAACCCAGAATTTAATGACTACAATTCCTCCTTATCAATCCGTTTTCACATCATCAAAAGATATATTTTGTATATAGCATTCATCTAATAACATTCTACATGCAATCCCTATATCATATTATGAATCCTACCTCCAATTTCATGGGTTTTCATCAAACTTCCTGTAGATGCAATTATTATGCAACATAAATAAATATGAGAGAAAGATTATCAAGAAGAGAACAAGGAATACAAGATGCTAATCACATAACAAAGGATGTACGTGGTTCAACCAAGATGTGCCTACGTCTATGGTGGTGCAGTCGATATTATTTCTATATACTCCGGAGAGTGATTACAGAGAATACAACTTGTCCTTTTGCCCCGGACCTAGGGTTTAATATATTATTTCCCACAGACAGCGCCAATTGTAGATGCAATTATTATGCAACACAAGTAAATATGAGAGAAAGATTATCAATAAGAGAACAAGGAATACAAGATGCTAATCACACAACAAAGGATGTACCTGGTTCAGCCAAGATGTGCCTACGTCCACGGTGGTGCAGTCGATATTATTTCTACATACTCCGGAGAGTGATTACAGAGAATACAACTTGTCCTTTTGCCCTGGACCTAGGGTTTAATATATACATGTACATATAGATGAGTGGAGGTAATGGGTTCCTCCATGTTTTCCATTTCCCATATAACTTCCTTTCATGGGATCGTGGGGGGAGACCGGATCAATTATAAAAGATGAGGGGCCTGGACTTTGGGCCGCCAGGACTGGGCTACTCATCCAGGCCCATAGTTCTAAATTTCGGGTACCCACAATTTCCCCTAAATTCGTTGGGCCATGTTTATGGGCCCAATGGATTTAAATGATCAACTATTATGGCTGATTTGTGATTCTTCGAAAACTGTGAAGTTGCTTTGGCGGCACCCACTTCGCTATTTGTGCGCTATGATTAGAATTGAAGGCTTGTTGGGATAGCCACTTTTTCTTCCGTCGTTTCAGCCTTTCTAGTACTCTTCCTTCTTCTGAGAACTCTAGCGCTTCATACCTTCTTCTCTCAATCCCCATTCACATTGCTTCTTAGTCGTCTTGAGCTCGTGCTTCTTCATCACTTGAACCGATCTTCTGTTTTGTAAGTTTCTAGTGCCTTTTCTTTGCACTTTCTCTTTGGTTTGTAGATTTTCTTGAGTTTTTCAATGGCGAAGATTGGAAATAGGGCAATCTCTGAGTTCAGGAAGTTCTACAATATTCCTGAGTGGGTAGATATTGAATGTTGTGCCTCCCCTCCTAGGAACGTTAGGGATATAGAGGATGCCCACTGGATCCATGTTTTGTTTCTCTCCCAGGGGGGACTTACTTTTCCCCCTAATGATCTATTTCTGCATTTTTTTGGTTATTTCAATATTGTTCCCGCACAGTGCTTGCCCAATGTGTGGAAGATAGTAAATGGCGTCCATAGAATAAACCAGTTGTATGGTACTAGGTTAGGACTTGTCGAGATCTATTTATGTTATTCCTTCTGTCGAACTAGCTCAGGTGTCTTATACCTCAAAGCTAGGAGTCCTAATAGGGTATTGGTAGTAAACCTACCTGATTCCCATAAGGACTACTGGCAAGAGGGTTTCCTCGTTAGGAATTGGCAGTTCCCTCCCCAGTTTGAAGGGTCGAGGTCTGAGAGGTTCACTGTCCCTTTTTATGGGGAAGAATATATAGGTAGACATTGTACTGTTGTTTCAACCTTTGCGGACTTGTGAATTTTCTAACCTCTCTTTGATTTTTCTTCCACAGCGAGGACAAAGAATTTGGAGCCTGCTCTCAGCGAGGTTCGTATCTCAGAGTTAGTGAAAGCTTGGAATATCAGGGAGCCTCTGGGTGACGGCGAGCATCCTAGGTCTGCTGCCTTTTTGCTTGAGTATAAGAACGCAGGCTCTAGCTTCATAGCACGGCTTATGGATACTGTTCCAGAGTTTGATTCTTTTGGAGAGACTACTGCTGAGCCTTTCCAATTGGACGAAGAGGAGAGCATCTCTGAGAGTGAGCCTGCAGGAGCTGCGAGTAATTTGGGTGAAGGGAGCTCTGACAGTAGCAATTCTTTTGAAGAGGATTCTGAAGCTCGAGGATCGTCGAGCACTTCCAGTAGTTCAGGTGAAGAGATGCCTCCAAGGAAGAACCTGATCAGAGGCGATGATGATGAGGACCATATGCTTCTTGCACAGAGGTCGAAGAAACAAAAGTCTTCTTCTGGGGCCGTGGCTACTGGTTCTCGGTCTTCCACTCAGGAGAAAGAGAGGAAGAGGAGAGAGGAAGAGTAGGTGAGAGAGAGGGAGAGAAAGAAGGAGGAGGAGAGAAAGAAGGTGGAGGAAAAAAAAAGGATAGAGGAAAGGAAGAGGATGGAGAGGGAGAGAGAGGAAGAGAGGAGGAAGATGGAGTCGAGGACGAAGGCTGGGCAAGCCTTGGTCCCGGCCTCTTCTTTGCCCGAGGAGGCCTCAGTTGCCACTTCTCCTCAGTTGGCACCTGCGTTGCTCGAGAGGGCAGTCCTTCCTGCAGATCGCCAAAGGGCGTTGGGGTCTGATCAATTGGCCCTTCAAGCTAGCTAGATACTAGCCTTGGTAATGTAGATGCAATTATTATGCAACACAAATAAATATGAGAGAAAGATTATCCAGAAGAGAATAAGGAATACAAGATGCTAATCACACAATAAAGGATGTACGTGGTTCAGCCAAGGTGTGCCTATGTCCACGGTGGTGCAGTCGATATTATTTCTATATACTCCGGAGAGTGATTACAGAGAATACAACTTGTCCTTTTGCCCCGGACCTAGGGTTTAATATATACATGTACATGTAGATGAGTGGAGGTGATGGGTTCCTCCATGTTTTCCATTTCCCCTATAATTTCCCTTCATGGGATCGTGGGGGGAGACCGAATCAATTATAAAAGATGAGGGGCCTGGACTTTGGGCCACCACGACTGGGCTACTCGTCCATGCCCATAGTTCTAAATTTCGAGTACCCATAATTGCCCCTAAATTTGTTGGGCCATGTTTATGGGTCCAATGGATTTAAATGATCAGCTATTATGGCTGATTTGTGATTCTTCGAAAACTGTGAAGTTGCTTTGGCGGCACCCGCTTCGCTATTTGTGCGCTATGATTAGAATTGAAGGCTTGTTGGGATAGCCACTTTTTCTTCCGTCGTTTCAGCCTTTCTAGTACTCTTCCTTCTTCTGAGAACTCTAGCGCCTTGTACCTTCTTCTCTCAGTCCCCATTCACATTACTTCTTAGTCGTCTTGAGCTCGTGCTTCTTCATCACTTGAACCGATCTTATGTTTTGTAAGTTTCTCGTGCCCTTTCTTTGCACTTTCTCTTTGGTTTGTAGATTTTCTTGAGTTTTTCAATGGCGAAGATTGGAAATAGGTCAATCTCTGAGTTCAGGAAGTTCTACAATATTCCTGAGTGGGTAGATATTGAATGTTGTGCCTCCCCTCCTAGGGACGTTAGGGATATAGAGGATGCCCACTGGATCCATGTTTTGTTGCTCTCCCAGGGGGACTTACTTTTCCCCCTAATGATCTATTTCTGCATTTTTTTGGTTATTTCAATATTGTTCCCACACAATGCTTGCCCAATGTGTGGAAGATAGTAAATGGCGTCCATAGAATAAACCAGTTGTATGGTACTAGGTTAGGACTTGCCGAGATCTGTTTCTGTTATTCCTTCTCTCGAACTAGCTCAGGTGTCTTATACCTCAAAGCTAGGAGTACTGATAGGGTATTGGTAGTAAACCTACCTGATTCCCATAATGACTACTGGCAAGAGGGTTTCCTCATTAGGAATTGGCAGTTCCCTCCCCAGTTTGAAGGGTCGAGGTC
The DNA here is from genome assembly GCA_949130495.1 of Sambucus nigra. NCBI lineage: Eukaryota > Viridiplantae > Streptophyta > Magnoliopsida > Dipsacales > Adoxaceae > Sambucus > Sambucus nigra. Next base: position 281,813,389 of record OX422209.1, read on the forward strand.
TGAGAGGTTCACTGTCCCTTTTTACGAGGAAGAATATATAGGTAGACATTGTACTGTTGTTTCAACCTTTGCTGACTTGTGATTTTTCTAACCTCTCTTTGATTTTTCTTCCACAGCAAGGACAAAGAATTTGGAGCTTACTCTCAGCGAGGTTCATATCTTGGAGTTGGTGAAAGCTTGGAATATCAGGGAGCCTCTGGGTGACGGAGAGCATCCCAGGTCTGCTGCCTTTTCGCTCGAGTATAAAAATGCAGGCTCCAGTTTCATAGCACAACCTGTAGATAGTGTTCCAAAGTTTGATTCTTTCGGAGAGACTATTGTTGAGCCTATCCAGTTGGACGAAGAGAAGAGCAGCTCTGAGAGTGAGCCTGCAGGAGCTGTGAGTAATTTGGGTGAAGGGAGCTCTGAAAGTAGCAGTTCTTCTGAAGAGGATTCTGAAGCTCGAGGATCATCGAGCACTTCCAGCAGTTCAGGTGAAGAGATGCCTCCAAGGAAGAACCTGATCAGAGACGATGATGATGATGACCATGTGCTTCTTGCACATAGGTCAAAGAAACAAAAGTCTTCTTCTGGGGCCGTGACTGCTGGTTCTCGGTCTTCCACTCAGGAGCAAGAGAGGAAGAGGAGAAAGGAAGAGCAGGTGAGAGAGGGAGAGAAAGAAGGAGGAGGAGAGAAAGAAGGTGAAGGAAAAGAAAAGGATGGAGGAGAGGAAGAGGATGGAGAGGGAGAGAGAGGAAGAGAGGAGGAAGATGGATTCGAGGATGAAGGCTGGGCAAGCCTTGGTCTCGGTGTCTTCTTTGCCCGAGGGGGCCTCAGTTGCCACTTCTCCTCAGCTAGCACCTGCGTTGCTCGAGAGGGCAGTCCTTCCTGCAAATCGCCAGAGGGCACTGGGGTTTGATCAATTGTCCCTTCAAGCTAGCCAGAGACTAGCCTTGGTAAGGTTCTCTCCCTTTTTCAATTCCTTAACAAGTTTTAGTTGTTTCTCCTTCTTGATTTCTTCTTTATTTTTTGGCAGTTTGTGACTGACTTCGCCGTGCTCTACCGTTCTCGCGACGGGTTGGCGAGAATGAATGGCGAGCTGGAGCAGCAGAAGTCCGCTCTGGAAGTCAGGGGTTCTCAGTTGGAGGCTAATTTGAAGGCTGCTGATGCCGCTCGAGCTTCCTCTGATCTTACCCTCATCAATTCTAATCGTGAGAGGGATGCGGCCGTTAAGGAGCTGAGCGAGATGAGGCAGGCCTATGACCTAGTCTGCTCTAGCAACCTTAGTGTTATGGAGGAGAACAAGGCTCTGACCGAGCAGCTAAAGGAGAAAGAGTTCCAGGTAGTCACCGTCAAGGAGGATTCATACAACTCCAGGTGGGCTGCTCCTTATAAAGACGCCGTTGTTCAGATAGGCTACATTAGCTGTTTGAACTTCAATAAGGGCTGGAACAAGGCCCTCCTAGCTACTGGTGTTGATGCTGAGTCTCCTTTTTTCGATGAGCATGACCCGGGTCTGAGGCCAACTGTGGACGAAGAAGCCCCTGCCCCAGCCATCGAGGGTGTTGATCTTGCCTCCCAGACAACTTCTGCCAATGCTAGTCCTTCCCAGGCGAATGAGGGCATATCTGTAGAGGGGGATGCCTCTGCTGCTGATGACAAGGGGAAGCAGCCAGCCACCTCTGGGCAGCCTGAGGTTGCTAGTTAATCCTCTCTTAGGACTATTTTTGTACTTCTGTTTGTAATTTTTCCATTTTCTGCTTGATGTACTTGACCTTCATCAATGAAATAAAAAGGCTTCTTTTTCCAGTGCATAGATTGATTTTTCTTTCCATTGCCCTTTTATGTCTTATAGTTGACTGATGTAGAAGAGTATATTCCTGCCACATCTCAATTGGGCAGGACTCTTGGTCTCAATGCCAGTCCTCAGGTTCGTCAGGCCTTTGTTAGGCTTTGTAAGTCTCTCAAGTCAAGGAACCAAAAGTATAAGGAGCAGTTCGAGCTAGTGGCTAAGCTGAAGGACAGGCTCCAGGAGATGGAAGGCATTGGTGCCTCTGTACAGGAGGAAGTCAATGTACTGAGAGCAAGGTTGCTAGAGGCCACCGAGATAAACCAAGTTGGGGAGTTCCTGCAGCAGGAGATGAAAACCTGAGGAGGGAAGTCCTGCAACTTAGAGAGCATGCGTCGAGCACTGCTTCAGCGGTTCTGCAAGGCTCCTCGTCTTCACGAGCTGGATCTACTTCTCCTATGCCGCGAGGATCCACTCGTCCTCCCCTCCCGCGAGCTGGCAGGAGCACAAGGGGCAGGAACAGGGAAGCAGAAGAACAGTGGAATAAGGAGATGGAAGAGCTCCGTGATGATGTCCGACGAGCATATGTAACTGCTGCTGGGCTTCAAAGGGACGTTACCCGATTGCCGCATTTATTCAAGAAAGGTCCTCGACAAGCGTGGGCTGACGGTTATGATCAAGGCTGGCTAGATGCTCCCACAAGACTATCCTAGTTCGAGGAACTTTCTTTCATCAGAGGGTGGTTGAGTGCCTTGAAAGAGCTTCAGGTCCCCAGGAACTCGGTGTTATGGTATCGTCACGAGATGTCCTCCTCCACTCTGATGCCCAACCCATTCAGGAGGGATGATCGATGGATCCCCATTGATGCTATTCCTCGGCAACTATTAGAGTTGGACGCAGATGAGGTTGTGGAAGAACTGGTACCTGCTCCTGATGATGGATTAAGAGCTAGAGTGGCAGATTATCTTTTTCGGAGGCTTCCACCTTCTTGAATTTTTTGCAAGTTGTTTTTCTTTTGATAATGTAAATGCTTTGGGCGAGCTTCGCCGACTAAACGTGTATTATCGCTGTTGTAAATATAACAAGTTGTTATTCTTTTGTCTTTTTTTGATAATGTAAATGCTTTGGGCGAGCTTCGCCGACTAAACATGTATTATCACTGTTGTAAATATAAGAGATTAATGAAAAGTTCGTGTTTTGGGCAATTTTGCCGACTAAACGTGTTCATCCAATCTTTTTATATTCTTGCTGCTTCATAATCCTTTTTGTTTTGCCATGCAAGTGTCCCCCCAGTCCAGTATAATACCAAAATACCATTATGCCCCATTTTACCTTTTAGGTTGTGTCGTCACACTCCTTTAGGCCTAAGTAGGGCAATTGGCGAGGACACACCTGGTATTGGATGTCTTCATCCGGTCAGGATTTTGCTCAACCAAAGTAGGTTTGATGGACAGTATAAAATCTGGTCGCATTGCCTAAGAATCCTCTGTAGGGCTTTATATATTTCCAGGGGCAATGCTAAGAGGTCTCTCGTGTTTCATGACGAAGACCTGAGGAGGGGTATTCCCCTGCTATATCGACCATCGTGCCTGTGATTTGGAAAAAGATGTGTGATAAAATGCAGTTACTGATTTCATTAGTAATAAGGGGAATGAACTGTTCCTTTCACATAACAAATACAAGAAAAATATTCAACAATAAAATTCCTTGATAATTTAAAAATAGAATTTCTTGAGATTTTAAAAATAGAATTTCTTGAGATTAGCTGCATTTCATGCTCGTGGTATCTCTCTGCCCTCCATCATTTCCGAATGATATGCACCTTGTAGGTCGTCCCTAGTTACTTTAAAGGGTCCTTCCCAGTTTGGGCCTAGCTTGCCGTCTGATGACCTTACTGTGTTGCCCAGGACTTTCCTTAGAACATAGTCCCCAACTTGGAATCTTTTTGGGTTAACCCTTTTATGGTAATGCTTTGCGAGCTGTTGCTGATAGCTCGCAAGCTTCACTAGGGCAAGTTCTCTACGTTCGTCGGCGAGGTCGAGTTCAACGAACAACGCCCCATCATTCTGGCCTTGGTCGACAAGGTCGGATCTCATTGTTGGCAAACCCGCTTCTAGTGGAATGACTGCTTCCATGCCATATGTTAGAGAAAATGGGGTTTCTCCTGTTGCTCGCCAAGGAGTTATTCGGTATGCCCATAGGACATGGGGTAGCTTGGTTTCCCATGCGCCCTTGTCTCGCTCTAGTCGCTTCTTTAATCCATCGATCACAGTTTTGTTGGAAGCTTCTGCTTGCCCATTGCTCTGAGGGTAGGCCATTGAACTAAAGTTGTGCCTGATCCCGTGTTCGTTACAGAAGTCCTGAAAGGGGCCACTCTCGAATTGTGTCCCATTATCAGTGATGATGGTTCTGGGGATTCCGAATCGAGTGATTATATTCCTCCATATGAACCTTATCATATCAGCCTCTCGGATGTTTGCCAATGGTTCTGCCTCGATCCATTTGATGAAGTGGTCAGTCGCAACCAACAGGTATTTGCAATTGCCAGTAGCAGTGGGTAGTGGTCCCACGATGTCCATCCCCCATTGGGCGAAGGGCCATGGGATGTTCAGGGATTTTAGGCCGCTGGAGGGTTGGTGGACCATTGGAGCATGAAGCTGGCATTTTGGGCATTTGCGAACATATACTGCGGAGTCCTTTTGCATATATGGCCACCAATAGCCTTCCTTCATTGCTCGAAAGGCTAGAGACCTTCCTCCGACATGACTTTCACAAATTCCCTCGTTAAGATCGCGCGGCACTTGCTCGACATCGCTTGGGTGGACGCATCTAAGGTAGGGACCGGAGAAGGACTTCTTATAAAAGTCGCCTCCTGTGGATAAGTGAAAGCGAGCAGCTTTGACTCTTATCTGGTGGGCGGTTTTCTTGTCCTCTGGGAGCGTGCCCTCCTTTAAATAGTCTCTTAAGGGGTCCATCCAGCTGGGGGATGATCACACCTGGAGTATTTGTTCCACGTTTGGTAGCTTGCTGTTGTGGTTAATGCTTGGAAAAATGAGGAAATCGATGGGAATGACCCTTTTAAGGCTAGAATCAACTGCCGAGCTCAGGGCTGCTAAGCCGTCGGCATGATTGTTTTGTCCTCTGGGAAACTGCTGGATGTTAATCTCTTCGAAGCTCGTCATTAGTTTTCTCACCAGGGCGAGGTTGGCTGCCATTCTCTCATCCTTCGCGTTGTAATCTCCACTTATCTGGTTGGAGACTAGTTGAGAATCGCCGAAAACCTGTAAACGTTTTGCTCCCAGAGTTTGTGCCTTATGGAGACCGGTTATTAGGGCTTCGTACTCTGCTTCGTTGTTGGAGGCTGCAAATCCAAGCCTGATTCCTTAATCAAGGATGGTGTTTTCTGGGGTGATGAGAACAATGCCTACGCCTACCCCCTTTGAGTTGGAGGCTCCATCAACGAATAGTTTCCAAGTTTCCACTGTTGCTGGGTTCTCCTTTTGCTTTGTTGGTTGAGTTTTCTCGGGGAGTTCTTCGCTAGTGAATTCGGCTATGAAATCAGCGAGGATCGGACCCTTGATAGCGGTCCTTAGTTGAAATTGGATGTCGAACCGGCCGAGCTCGACTGACTACTTAGACAATCTGCCCGACAAATCCGCTTTCCTTAGGACCGCCTTAAGGGGGTGCGATGTAAGGACGATGATAGTATGAGATTCGAAATAATGCTTCAGTTTCCTCGAGGCTATTACCAGTGCAAAGGCGAACTTCTCCAATGGCAGGTACCTTTGCTCGGCGTCTAATAAGGTCTTGCTCGCATAGTAAACGGGGTGTTGGATTCCTGTGACCTCGCATATTAACGCCGAGCTAACAGTGTGATTGGATACCGAGAGGTACAGGTACAAAGAATCCGTTTGCTGTGGTATGACAAGAAGCGGTGGAGAGCTTAAGTAGGACTTGAGCTCGTCCAAAGATCGCGAGCATTTCGGGCTCCATTCTATCGGTTTACTCCCTTTTAGAAGCTAAAAAACGGCTTGCACTTCTCGAAGGATTTGGAAATGAAGCGATTTAAGGCAGCGGGCATTCCTGTGAGCTTCTGCACGTCCCAGACTGTTCGAGGGGGTTGTACCCTGTTGATTGCATCGATCTGGTCCGGATTAGCTTCTATGCCTCTCTTACTAACCAAGTATCCAAGAAATTTTTCTGATTGGACACCGAAGAAACACTTGCTCGCATTAAGCTTCATTCGGTACTTCCTGAGGATTTCGAAGGTCTTTGACAGGTCTGAGAGGTGATTTTCCTTCTTCTTGCTCTTAACGAGCATGTCATCGATGTAGACCTCCATTGTGTCTCCCATTTGATCCTTGAATATTTTTGTGACCAGCCGCTGGTAAGTTGCTCCCTCATTCTTGAGCCCAAATGGCATGACCTTGTAGCAATACAACCCAACCGTCGTGATGAACGCCGTTTTGTCCTGTTCTGGGGCATACAAGGGGATCTGGTGATATCCTGAGTATGCGTCCAGGAAACTCATTCGCTCGTGAGCTGCAGTGGCATCTACCAGTTGGTCTATCTTTGGGAGGGGGAAACTATCCTTAGGGCATGCTTTGTTGAGTTCAGTGAAGTCGATGCAAACTCTCCACTTCCCATTGTTCTTCGGAACTATTATTGGGTTGGACAACCACTTGGGGAATTGTACTTCCCGTATGGATCCTGCATCCATCAGTTTTTTGACCTCCTTTTCGACCGCTTTAGCCTTCTCAGGTGCAGTTCTTCGTGCCTTCTACGTGACTGGCTTGGATTTGGGGTCGACGTGCAGCTGATGACAGACCATATCAAGATCAATGCCAGGCAGCTCGTATGGTTCCCATGCGAAAACATCTACGTTGCGTCTCAGCAAGGTCGTTAACTCCTTCTGTTCTTGATCGGTGAGAGATGCTCCAATCAAGAAGACTCTGCTACTGTCACTATCTTCGGCTATAACTTTTACCAGGTCCTCGATGACACGCTCGGAGGGGAGGAGCCTGGTCTCCTCTACTCCTGGTCTTCCATACTTTAGTTGCTATTTAGAAGTTATCACACCCTCTTCAACCTTCTCGCTGGGTTGACCGGCCTTCTTCTCTGGCTTTGGTCGGATGGCTGCTATGAAGCACTTCCTCGCCATCACTTGGTCAACGTGGATCTCCATTACTCCTCGCTCGGTTACATACTTGAGCTTCTGGTGGTAGGTCGAGGAGACCGCCTTTATTGTATGAAGCCATCCTCTGCCGAGGATGGCCTGGTACGGTGATTCGATGTCAACTACCAAAAACACAGTCATCTTGGAGACGTTCCCAGCACGAACTGGCAACACTATCTTGACTAGGGGCATGATCATTTTCCCAGTGAAGCCGACCAAAGGAACAGTAGCTTCCTTTAGGTCGGCGACGCTCAACTTCAATTTTCTGAACAGATCGAGGTACATTACTTCGGAGGAGCTTCCTTGATCGACGAGCAGCTTGTTGATGTCAAAGTTGGCTATCTTGAGTGTAATGACTAGGGCATCATGATGTGGGGTCCTTACTCCCATCAAATCTTCATCCGTGAAAACAATATGCTTGTTATAGTTGACGTCCTCTGCTCGTCGACGCTTTCCTGACTGTGACTTTGCTGGATCGATTTGAAAAGCCTGCATTACCGCTGTAAGTTTTTTCATCTCCATTCGAGCTGAGTTCCCTTGTATCTGCTTGACGTCAGATACTCTGTGAATTACGGCGAACTCGTGTCCAGCATCATCCTCCAGCACATTGTCGGGTCTCATCTCTCTATTGTCAGTCACTTTCTCTGCCCTTTTTTCCACAAAGTCGTTCAAATGCCCGGACTGGGCCAATTCTTCGAGGTGAGACTTAAGAGCTTTACAGTGCTCGGTCTTGTGCCCTCCCTCTTTGTGAAAAGTACATCTTAACGCATTGTTCCTCTTTGAGGTATCTCCCCCCATCTTCCTGGGCCACTTGATGAATGGCTTATCCTTGATCTTTGTGAGAACCTTGTAAATTGGTTCATTGAAGACGGTGTTGACCGCCTGGAATGCTTTCGACGCGTCCTGGTTCCCTCCATTTTTGGAGCCATTTTTTCCCCCGTTCTTTCCTCCTTTCCTCCGGTTCTCAGTTTTCTCACCTACCTTGGTAGTGAGCTTAGCTCGATAGTTTTCTCCTGTATTAGGGTGGGTGACATCTTCCACCTTTGCGTATTTCTCGATTCGGTCCATTAGGTCGTCAATAGTCATAACTTCCTTCTTCGTCAGGGACTGGTAGAGGAGGGAAGAACTAGGGAGCCCAATTTTGAAGGAGGCCACTGCCACTTCCTCTGCGCAGTCCTCGATCTCATTGAATAACTCCCAGTACCTCTTCGCGTATTCTCGGAGGGTCTCTTAAGGCATTTTTTTCATTGTCAGTAGAGCATCCATCCTTTTGGGATGGGAGCTACTGGTAATGAATCGGGCCGTAAAGAGTTCGTCTAGGGATTTGAAATTCTTGATCGACCGGTGGGGGAGACTTTCGAACCACTTATGTGCTACATCATGAAGGCTCGAGGGGAAAATACGGCACATCAGGGCATCTCAGTGACTCCAGAGGGTCATGGCCTGTCGGTATTGCCTGACGTGATCGATGGGATCAGTCTTTCCGTCGTAAATCTTAAACCTTGGAATGGCAAATTTCTTGGGAGCTTCCTCCTCTTCGATTTCTCTTGTGAAAGGTAACTTCATCTGGGTTTTGAGAGCTCGTCTCGCGAGCTCTCTAGTTGATCTTGTTTCGTGGTGAGCAGGATGCTGGTCCATCTCCCTGCGGACCATGTTTCGTATGTGCTCGTCGCTGCGAGCAGGGGCGAGCTCTTCGCAGCTGTTCGCGGAGGTCGTCGTCTGACTTACCTCCTTCATCCCTTTGAGATTCTCGCCTAGTGCTCCTTCCTCGGCTGTGAGACTTGCTTGCCTGAGGGCTAGGAGTGCGATATGGGAGTCTCCTGTTATCAGGACGAAGCTCCCTTTCTAGTCTTTCCACTCTTCTTTTCAAGCGAGCATTCTCAGCCTCGTATCTGCGAGAAGACTCCCTCTGCTCGTGGAGCCTTGCCTCGTACGCATCAATCAACCTGGATATCTGTGTGGACCTCGCTGGTCCCTGACTTTCTTCTGAGGCTGGTCTTTCCAGGCGAGCTCTCTGATCTGAACGTCGAACTTCAGACCTAATCCTGCGAGGAGAAGGTGGCTCTTGAATATCTCCTGCTTGGGGGGGCATTGCTGCTGTGGCCAGACATCTTAAACTCCTTTCTTGACGTGGGCTCTTCTCAGGGAAAGATGAACGCTTCCCACAGACGGCGCCAATTGTAGATGCAATTATTATGCAACACAAATAAATATGAGAGAAGATTATCAAGAAGAGAACAAGGAATACAAGATGCTAATCACACAACAAAGGATGTACGTGGTTCAGCCAAGATGTGCCTACGTCCATGGTGGTGCAGTCGATATTATTTCTATATACTCCGGAGAGTGATTACAGAGAATACAACTTGTCCTTTTGCCCCGGACCTAGGGTTTAATATATTATTTCCCACAGACGGCACCAATTGTAGATGCAATTATTATGCAATACAAATAAATATGAGAGAAAGATTATCAAGAAGAGAATAAGGAATACAAGATGCTAATCACACAACAAAGGATGTACGTGGTTAAGCCAAGATGTGCCTACGTCCACGGTGGTGCAGTCGATGTTATTTCTATATACTCCGGAGAGTGATTATAGAGAATACAACTTGTCCTTTTGCCCCGGACCTAGGGTTTAATATATACATGTACATGTAGATGAGTGGAGGTGATGGGTTCCTCCATATTTTCCATTTACCCTATAACTTCCCTTCATGGGATCGTGGGGGGAGACCGGATCAATTATAAAAGATGAGGGGCTTGGACTTTGGGCCGCCAGGATTGGGCTACTCGTCCAGGCCCATAGTTCTAAATTTCGGGTATTCACACTTCCAATATAAGATAATTATTCAATTCTAAGCATCGAAGAAACATTAACTTGAAATTAATGTAATTAAACCACTTGCCTTAGATGTTCTGATTTGATGTTGAAGAATGAATGTTGATCCTCCTCCCTCTCTCTATAAATTTCTTCCAAAGAGGGTGATGGTGGCTAGGGTTTCCTTTTTGGAACTTCTTCCAACTCCCCCCTATAACTCCCGTAACCCTCTAACTTCTCAAATGATGATAATGTCTTAGTGGGTTCTTTTCTAATATAAAAATAACCTCTAAAATTCGTGGCTTTTAATTCCCCTATTTTTAAAATTACCAAACTACCCTTTTGGGTTGTCGGTGTGGCCTAAAAATGCCTCGGGACCCAAATTAAACCCCCAGCTAGTGTTTTCTGACTATTTAGACCCTTCCGGACACGTTGGCGCACTCAAAATGACCATTCGGTTGATAAAAATAAAATTCACTATTTAATTCAATTAATTACGTTCCTGACGCGACTGACACGCGCGTCCCAACTAAATTTCCAAATTGCCATATTTCGGTCTGGCGATAATTTAATATTTCCACTACTCATGAAATTTTTAATTTTAACATCATAATTAAATACCAACTCACATCTCGCTAGTATTTATATCCGACTTAATTCCCAATTAATTCTCATTTAATTCAATTAATCCTTTAAAATAAAATCAATAAAATTATGGGGTATTACACTTATATAGCGTGATATATATACCTTGGGTGATGGTATACATTTATATGATGTGATGATGTATGTATATCTAGTGTGAATGATATATATATATGTGTGTGTGTGTGTGAAGCATAACCCCTCTATGCTATCATGGGAAGTTGCGCGATGTGGGTGAGGCCCCTAGCTTGAGGAGCAGGGAGCATATAGTCCCCAGATCATAGCTTCCATGATTATTATTGTGTGATTTTTATCAGGGGTGAGACGTGGTAGGTATGTTTCGTCTAATTTTCGGGGAGGAACTATGACCGCTTCTCATACGTTTTGATTTATTTTTACCATGGCAGTGTGATAATAGTCCGATATATGGTAACCTGGGATAAAGTGAGTAATTCCTGGAAGAGGATATCATTGATAACCTGCATCCTCGAGTTATAGCTCGCTGGGATGGTTATTATTATACTTGTGTGAATAGTATATTATTTGTGTATCATTATGAGATATCATATTTGTCTCTAGAGTAGAGAGATATAAAAAGATTGATTGAATCTCATTTCGGGAGATTTTATCCGCACTAAATTGTGATGAATATATTAGAGTGAATATAAAGCGTATATATCAATATGAGTATATATTACGATGGGTATCGAGGGCATAATGGACCTCAACGACCAACATTGTCAAGGAGTAGTGTATCGGGGGGGTTCCTTGTTTGGATTTCGCTTGTGAGACGTTCCATGCACGAAATGCAGTGTAGTATTGAGAATAGGGAGAAGTTTAGTCCTTAGAATTTAGATGCTAATAACTCATATATATATATATATATATATATATATGTCAATAGCTAGAATATGAGAAATTCTAGTAAGAGAAAATGATTATGTATATTTGATATGTTTAGTAAGTTGACGAATAATTGAGATGTGTAGTATTAGAAGTTGAGGGATATGACTTAAATGGAATTTTAAATGAGTATAAATTTGGTAATAGGGTAGATTATATTGCCTTAGGTAGTTTGGGCAATTATTTGAGGATCATGTGCATACGTTTAGGTGCGGACTTTAGTTGAGAGGTGAGTTGGATGTTTCTGGAGAGTGCGACTCCACTTTAATCATGAGATAATGCATTTATAATTATTATGCTTTTTAATTCACTTGCTAAAATATTTTCACACCTCGGGCTCTGACCCGTTTATATCTTTCTCTTGCTATGTATATATTGTATTATTTTAGGTGTTCCTTCGCAAGGACGCCATTGATGTTATCCATCCAGTGTATTCGTGGAACTGTGGCAGTATCGGATTGTTGCGGTATTTTGATATAGTCGTTTCCTATCTTTTGTGTATCTAGATTAGGATTCAGTTTGTATATCGTATTTATACCCAAGTGTCGTTGATGAAGCACTTTTATATTTTACTTCTCAGATTTGTATTGTCTGTGACCCGACAGCGTATTCAGGTATTTCATTTTTGTATACTTTGTGTTATCCTAGTATTATTATCTTAGCATGTGTGTGTCTCTTAACATATTTAATAGTTGTTATGTAGTTGGTTAGTTTTTGCATAGTTTGTTTTAATAATTAAATATATATTAAAAAAAATTGGCACCCTCTTTTTGTATTAATGGGTAGTTAGCCGTGTTTATTTTAGAATCGTCAGCAGATGCTAAAACCGATTCACTTGAGATTCCTGATTATTTTAGTATAGGGATGGCCACCCGTTATTATTTTAAGAGGGGTGTCACAGGTGGTATACTATTAGAAGAGACGTGAGTGGTATCTCATGGGAGTGCAATACCAATTTAAATATGAGATAAAACATATTTTTCATAAAAAAGTATTTATGCACTTGTTAAATATTTTCAAAAATCGGGATCCGACCCATATATCTATTTTTCCTTTCTTTTTCTATATATATATAGGTGTCCAGACATAGGGACGCCTGAATAATGATTCCTTCACGTCAGACGTCTGCTGCAGCAGCTGTGGATGTATGCAGGTTTACTGTAGACGCTTCTACCCTTTTAATCTAGATAGGAGGTATTGTATAAACATTCGAGCTTAAAATCCAACTGCATTTATTTATTCTTTTACCACCTATTATGCGAATTAGATTTGGTTATATATTGTTAAACCGAGTGTTCGGTTATTTTTATTTCATCTCAGTTTGATTTATACATAAACTGTGTGAATGGTTTAATTGATTAATTTGTTTAAATGATGTGTTAAATAAAATTTTGACGCCAACCTAATAGGTTATTAGTAATTAATTTGGTTTTTGACAGTGATGCTAAGAATGAACCATATGTGACTCCTGTTTTAATTTGGTACAGGAGTGATCACCCCGGTATTTTATTAGGCAGGGTGTCACAATTTTTAATTCATTATGTGTACACACATAAAAGTAGCCATATTGAAATTTATCTTTCTTCTAAAGGTATTATAGTTTTCTTTTTTATTGTGTCTTACTCACATGTCGGGTGCTAAAATATCATGTAAATCTATGATTTCATGGTGGCTTAAGGTCATTAAAAATAAAATTCTTCATAATAATAATAAATTAATGATGTCTATTTTCATTTCAACTTCAATGATTAAGGATGTATTATTAACAAAGATATATTTTTTGATCATGAATTATATTTCAAAAAGCTATTTTACTCCCTTTGTTTCCTACATCTTTTAATTGTGTGTAATATATTTCGGCGTCCCTTTCTTCTTTCCTATATTTTTGGCAGGTAAAGGATACTTAGGAGAAATATGGATTTAGGTGATTCAAGATTTTGTACAATTTTGGTGATGAAATATGTATGATATTAAGTAGTATTTTGTGTTACATCCTCCCCCCCCCCCCCCTCTTTTTTTTCCCAATTATTTGGGTAAATATGTATGAGGGCACATTTTGGGATGTATTTAAGAAGTTTTATGCCCTTACTAACATTCCTGAAAATGAAATTATGTATGATATTAGTTAATAGTTAGCATTTTGCTTTTCAATGTGCTTGAATATTTGTTAGATCGCATTTTCAGACTATGAATACTCTTTGGATTTGTCATTGTATGATTTGGTACCAAAAACATAGCCAAAGAGGTTTGTTTACAGAAATTTATACCCCCAAGCCTTAGAAGATGTAAATCGATGTGATGTTATTTAGTTTGTATTTTGTTTATGATTTTGTTTTTTATCAAATTTATGCTCAGATTTTCTCAAATTTTTATTGGTCCAATCCTATATTGAATGGATATTTTATTTATAAAAGTTTCTTAATAATTGAAACTTTAAAATTTTTTGGTATATGAAATTAAATATATTTTTTTCAAACATAGTGACAATAATGTAATCAACATTCTAACATACAAGAATATCAAACACAAAAAGTATACACTAAAGGTGAGTATCGACTATCAAAATCTCCTAGATCGCGCGGGCTTACACCTAGTTCTAACAAATCTGACCGTTGATATCAAATATCCAAGAATTTTTTTGCAATGATCTTCTACAATTTTCTTATAGAATTTCAAAGGCTATTCTGATTGTTGGTAATCTCATGAACCTCTGGTAGAGCTTTTGTTAGTCGTGAACTCAATCGATCTACTTCAATAAAAGCTACATGATTTGACAGGTAAATATTTCATCCATGGCTCTATATAAATGGCTATGTAAATAATTATTTAATTACTTAAAGCATGTATAATTAGTGTTATTATTTGTATTATTATATTGGCGGTTCCTCCATATCATTATCATATTAGATAAAATAATTGTTGTTGCTTGCTGTTGCTTATATCTACAAAGCAAACTGATAAAATAATTATTTTTTTCTTTCATATTTGTAAATCAGTACAAGTAATGACAAGTAATTTTCAGTGAACAATTATTTTTCCCGTTTGTATTATTATATTAGTGATTTATCCATACAAAAGTCAATAAAATTATATACATATATTATGGTGCATTTGTTTCCATAGACTAAGAGCACTTGTACATATGAGTATATATCTTAATATGTTATTATTTTGTGGCGCTTTGTCTTGACTTTGGTGTTGCAAATATAAAACAATTTTTTTTTTATCAGTGCTTTGTTTGTGATGAAATTTTTCATATTTATTATCCGACTCATAAATTTTTGAGATCTCCTTTATGACTCCTATTTTTGTTTACAAGTTACAAGAAAATTAAAATTTTGAATCAGAAGCTCCATATTTTGTTATTATGATGTGAAATTACTAATTAGCCTTCAATGTTGTGACTTGAAGTTTCCATATAGCTATTTTTATTTTGGGTCCGAAGTTTTCATATAAATATTTCAATTTGGGTCCAGAAGTTCCCAAATTGTTTAAAGTTTGGATTAAATGTTCTCAATTGGTACTTAAATTTGGATCAGAAGTTTCAATAAAATACATTTTAAATTAAAACCTGAAGTTTTAATTATTTCTATGATCAGGGTAAGGACATTAAATGTCTCATAATGATTATTTATAGTTTGGACCTAAAGTTCCAAATAATTTCACCACTTATCAGACTTGAAGTTTGGATATGATTGGGTAGTGCATTTAAAGTCCCTAAATATTTAATATTGCGATATGAAGTTATCCTTATTATTTACAATTCAAACCTGAAGTTACCCAATATTTATTCAAATATGAAAATTGAATTTTCTCCGTTCAAATTTTAGAACGTGGACACCCAAACCTAGAGCACAATCAAGCTTAAATTTTTGAACGTCTAACTGATAGGGTATAGACAAAGAGTCCCACAATTATTATTTGTATTGAGATATAGTTTTTTGAATTAATTTTAAAAATATGAGGCCCAAAGTTCTCAGATTATTTTAAATTATTTGGATCTAAAGCTCCAACAAAAACCTACCATAATTCAAAACTTAAAGTTTTGATTATTCATGGGGTATGAATTTTGAAAGTTCTCAAATAATTACTTATAATTTGGACCTAAAGCTCCAAATATATCATTTTCATTAGGATTTGTTTCAAACTAAATTGGATATTTAAACATATGTTTCAACCTGTTGGCCTTTTATGTTCTTTATTAAATAAAATATATTTTTTATACTCTATTAATGGTTAATTGTCTTATTAATGATTTCACCATTAAACTTGTGTCTCTTAACCTTTCGCCTCTTTGAGTATTAAATTATACTTTTAATGGCGTTTAGTTTTAACTCCATTTCACATTCTAATCATTTACTATACATTGGAGTCTTGAGAATGTGAAAAATTAAGTCCCTCATTTTTTTTAATAAATAGTTTGGATTATTATTGGTCGGAGTTAATAAAAATATTTTGGCACTTGTTTAGAAGATTATCTAACATTTTAATCTCTAATCAATCCTAAAGGCTTGATATGAAATGGTAGAGAATTTAATGACATTAATATCCTACAAGCTCTAAGTGAGAAGTTTATGTATTATAAACATAACCTTACCAAAGTACATTTCGCGGAGTCTTGAATGATGAAGAACTTGAGCAATTCGGATCCGTCTTTGATGTAGATGTCTCTTGAATGATCTTTGGCAGTGTAGCGGTATATGACATAACAAATTGATAACTGACATAAAAAATATGTCCTTACAATAATACTTTGTGGTGCTTATTTTTAATGAAGGAAGCCCATATACCTTTGTCAAACTTGTATTTCCACTATAATTTGAGACTTGAGGCTGTAATTATGTATTCTAGATTTTTAAAGTTAAGCCCACCTTCTTCAAATAGAAAACAAAGACCAGACCATTTGTTCCATTAATAGGGATTGTCTTTAGTACTACCTCCCCACTAAAATTTACTGAGTAAGTTGTTCAATCTTTTTATAACAATCTTAGAAGGATTAAGCACTGCTAAAGAATATACATGTATAGATTGAAGCACATGTCTAATTAAGGTAGCTTTACCTACTTGAGCGATCATTTTTTATGACCATGTGTTGAGATTTTCTCTTATTTTTTTTTATATTAGATCTAAGAATTGAATTATTTTATTTCTGCTTTTATTTAAGAAACATCCTAAATATTTCATTGGTATGTTTTTATCTGACAATCCTGTATGATTAGATAATGTTTTTCTTCTATGAGGGCTAATTTTTTCATCAAAATAGAATGAGCTTTTGGAGTAATTTACTTACTGACCATAAGTGTTTTATAGGTTTTTATCATTTTAATTAAAGCTTTAATACTATGTATGCCCCCATTGATAAAGATGATTAAATCATCTGCAAAGCTTAAATGTGAGATAAGTTGACAATTTTGAGGATGTGAATAAGGAATAGTCTTATTTTGAATGAAGAGTTTGTCTATATTCATACTTAGACTTTCAGTAGCTATGATAAATAGACTTGGAGATAAAGTATATTCTTATCTAAACCCCCTAGAAGTGTGAAATAAACCTTTACTTTGGACATTTATAATCAATGAATACCAATTATTTGATATGAGTCTCCGAACCATATCTATAAAATGTTCATTAAAGCCAAATTTCGTGAGCACTTCGCATAAAAATGGCCAATATACTTAAACATATGCCTTTTCCATATCTAATTTCATAATAACATTTTTTCCTATAGGCTTTTTTCCCTAAATATTGAACCATTTCTTAAGCTAAAAGAATATTTTCTTGAATGCTCCTGCCTTTTATAAAATGTGACACCCCGCCCAATTAAATATCAGGTGATCAGTCATTTATTAAATTAAAACAAAATATTTAGTCGGTTCATTCTTAATATCACTGTCGAAAACTTTTAATTACCAATCACTTACATTAGTTAATTAAGCTGGTGCCAAATTTTAAATCTTTTAAATTAACATGCAGGTCTCAATATAACTAACTAAAAAAATGAACCACATTCAACATTCCAATTAACCAACATCATAAATAGAGAAATAACTGACTCAAATAAAATATGACTGGAATAAACACTCCTGCTGAAACTCCAATACAATAATGCATATCTAAAACTGAATCCACCAACTGAAAATAAATGAAGTATAATGTCTCTGGAAATAACAACTAGTAGAAGATGGGGCCGACATGCCCGACTAAACTAGATATAATGATGCATATAATCTGAAAGGAATGGAGGAATCTACTACCAAGGTCCTGCAAGCGTCCACATCGACTGCAACGCGTCAAATGAGAATGAACTCCTAAGTTATGTGTCCCTGTGACTGGGCATCTAAAATGTTTTTTACAAAATAGATTTGGAAAACGGGTCAGAGCCCGAGTAAAATAGTTTAAAAATATTTGCAAGTATTTAAAATGCATAATCAACAAATATTATATATGTGTCAGTTTCACGTTCTCTCACTTGAGGTCCTCACCCCTCAACTATTGTGCACACCTAACGTATTCTACAAACCCGTCCTAATTATGCTACCCCGCCTAACTAGTTCAAATCCATTATCTTACTACACATATTTACTCACGGTGCCCACTCGTATTACCCATACAATACATTATTATTTTCTCATATCATTTAAATCAATTAAGAATTCACCAAATAGATGTTATATTTTCACATTATTAGGTTATTTTAGATATCACTATCTTTCTCATCTACAAAGCACACACAATAGGATAAACCACAAGTATATATATATACACACACACACACTGATATAACATCCCTAGGCTGAGACCTGCGGTGTATGAATACTCTGCTATCAAGTCCCGGTACATCATGTACTAAATAAAGGACTATCGGTTTGGAATCACTCTCAAACCACAATATGCAATTCACACATAATTGAAGGCGAACATAGTTTTAGGCCTTTGAGCTATGCACCCAAATGACCAGGCACACCCTCGTTCACACAAACAGTGGTCACCCCTAAGTTCTATGTGATGAGGTACAAGTCTAAAATCCCCCAAGATGGCTCATTAAGATAAGACTATCCCCTTTATAAGCCTTTCGCGATAGAGACCAGCGTTGGTATGTCACACACGTAATAATTGACACTTTAGGTATTCACATGCCCTATGTATATAAGTTCAGTAAAGGTAAGAACGTACCATATAATATATCCCGCACGTAGTCTATATAACTATCGACTGGCCTACATACCATTAATATAACTCCCGTAAGTCAATTCAGTAGCTATCTCACTCATACCCTACTAGTCTAAGTCACAGGTTACCTAGGAATCTGTAACACCTCGTAATTTTTGGGTTATATTTTTATTAATTAATTCGGTAATCTAGTAATTTACTTATGTCGTTGTGACAACCCGCATTCCGAAATAAGGGGTGGCCAACCCGATACCTCGACATAACGGAATCATGAATGGATATCATCCCCAGCATCATAACAATAAAATAGGTATACGGGAAAACCACTCCATAAATCAGAAAGCAGGTTGTCAAAATTTTTAGTTTCATTAAGATTTAAGAAATAAGTTAAACAACCCAAATCTGATAAAAGTGGAATTTCAAAGGAATATATAGATAAATACTAAAACCGCATACAATAAAAGAACCGAATAATCTCTCGGTCCACAGTTACATTCCAAGTGTTTCCACAAATCAATATTTTACATATTATATTCATTAACAAGTACAAAAGATGGGCCACTATCCCGGATGAAAGACCCGATCATAACTAGATCCCAAAAATGAAGGCGTCTAACAAACATCCTGTAATAATCCGCAAGGTCATACAGCTCGTCAAAAGCATAAGAGTGGAAAATAATTCATAACGGGCGCCCTTGCGGAGGAGAACCTGAGCGGATACAACAACATGCACAACATGGAAAATGAACGGGTCAGGGCCCGGTTTATATATGATTCCCAGAAGAGTAAGAAACATGATAGATATGGACAATGAATCATAAATAATGTGAAGGTGATTCTAACAACCTAATCTTAAAATGTGATGATTCAATTATATAAGTTTCTAACAGTTATGAAATTAGGCAAGAGAAATTAAATTAATTCTCATTTCTTCCCATATCTTATCATTTTCCATTCCTTAATAGGAATATATTTTCCCTCAAATCTTTCCTTTTCCATTCCTTAGCAGGAATATAATTACCATCACATATCTTATGGCAATTTACATACCTCAAGTCCCACTTGAGTTAGAAAGGTTATATTCTTATACATATAACGTTTCTAAGATCGCCCCTCCGAGTTTCCCCACTGGGCGCGCCCCTAAATGACTATCATCTTCCAGAGCCTATCTATACAAGACAACCTGGGAACCTAATGCATGTCGGGAAGTGGCCATATGCCTGCGAGTGAGTCATAACCACACCCGGAATTACCTCACTAGCGCAGAAAAACATATACAAAACCCGCATATGGCCGAGGACTATAGTCAGCCTGCATTCAATAGTCAGGGGACATCACCTCATGCGCGAGCTCCCCTTATGATAGCATTTAGAGAGGCGTGTTTAAGTAATTTAACAATTACCAATAAATCCCATTTTCATTATCATGAATCTAATGTGTTTCATTTTACTTGAAACATTTATCTTTGAATATTTGTTATTCAATTTCATCATATCATTAGGTCCCAAAGTATTCTCTTAATAATTTCCCGAATTCTCATAAGTCCCAAGGTTTTATATACCACTAAAGGGCTTCTAACATCTCCACATATGGGCTTAGAACACTAACTTTAACTAATTTCCCAAAAGAGAAGAGATACCTAAGCATCACTTTAAGTACCCCAGAATTAACCCCAAGTGATCCCACTCAACTATACGGTAACGACCAAACTCAACTAGAACTCTAAAAATCCTAGTTTTACTTCATACAAGAAGGGTCCTAGGTCATAATCCTAAAGAAAGGGGGTAAGATTTAAAAAGAAAAATAAAGGAAAATAGGCTTTTCGAATCAATTCGGACTAGCCGAATCGATTTGGGTTCTTAAAGGCGAATCGATTCGGACTAACCGAATCGATTCGGTCAGGAAAAGTGAGATTCTGCATAAGACCGAATCGATTCGATCGAGCCGAACCGATTGGGACAACCCAGGCTTAGAAACTGTCTCCCAGCGAATCGATTCGGCCAGACCGAATCGATTCGATTTTACAGAATTTCCAAGTTTTGTTTATGGAGTCTTTGACTCCAAATTCTACCCAACTTCAACCCACTCAATTCCCTATCCTTTAATGCTACCAAATGATCATAAATGCGTCATCCAACCAAAATTTTACCTCCAAACCATATCAATTTAACTTCTAAAGATCTAAAGCCCATAAATAAAAAAAACCCTAACTTCCATAAACCATACATAACCATAACTATCAATGCAAATTACTCTACTTAAATCATAAAATAACAAGTAGATAACTGGCCTCAAGGTTGTAACTTCAGATTTGGTGAGGAATGTAGGCAAGATCAAACACCCAAGCTTCAATCTCTCACTTTCTCCCAAGGTTTCTTCTTCCTTTTTCTTTCTCTAGGTTTAACAATTCAATTAGGGGAATAGTGACTTAAACAAGACATAAATCGTGGCTTAGGTCCAAATTTTAGCTTAAGTGATTTATACGCGGTAAAATAATACGCAACAACTCATATATGCTACAACTAGTCAAAAGTGCCCGGAAACTAAAAATACAATGTGGCCCACAATTTGACTATCTCGAACCTCCCAGAACTATTGGCACCCTCCAAATTATCATTCGAAGATTTTATAATTCATTTTAGGTTCTGGTTTCATTTTAAGCCAAATGTCATTTTTAAATCATATGACGTTACCAAACATAATATTGCAAAATTCACCTTTACATACGGTAAATATGCAACATTATTGTAGATATTAACTTTCTTTCTTAAATTAATACCTACTCCACATATCAACATCTTTATATCTAATCACTATATTTAGCAAATTAAATATAAAATAGGACCTCAAAAGCGAGGGTTGTTACATACTCCCCCCCTTATGAGAATTTTGTCCCCAAAATTCAAGCGTACCTTGTATAAAGAGATGCAGATACTTTTACCGCGTGTCATCCTCTCGCTCCCATGTAGATTCCTTGGCGTTATGGTGACTCCATTGAACCCGCACCAAGGGCAACACATGAGACCTCAATCTACGCTCCCCATGCTCTAATATAGCAACCTATTGTTCTTCGTATGAAACATCGGGTTGCAAATCAATATCCTCGAAAGGAATGTGCCAAAGCGCACCTTCACATCTCCTATACTTCTTTAGGCAGGAAACATGGAATACATCATGAATTTGTTGTAATGGTTCCGGTAAAGCAAGTTGGTATGCCACTGGACCCACCCTTGCAATAACTGGAAATGGTCCAACAAAGCGCAACGCAAGTTTCCCCTTCTTACCAAAATGCTTTATCCCTTTCATGGGCGACACTCGAACCAAAACTTGGTCCCCAATCTCCAATTCCATGTGTCGTCGACCCGCATCGGCATAGCTCTTTTGACGGTCTTGGGCTATCCGAATGCGATTTCGAATCAACTCAATTTTTGAGGAAGTATCTTGGATCATTTCAGGTCCAAGAAATATATTATCACGCACTTCCAACCAATAAGCGGGTGATCTACACGGTCTCCCATACCAAGCTTCATAAGGTGCCATTCCAATTGTGAATTGGTAAGAGTTGTTATAACCAAACTCAACTAATGGGAGATATTGTTCCCAACCACCCTTGAAGTCAAGCATACACACGCGAAGCATATCCTCCAACATTTGATTTACCCTTTCATTTTGGCCATCTGTTTGAGGATGGTATGAAGTGCTTAACCTCAATTCGGTCCCCATCGCTTCTTGGAAACTCTTCCAAAAGTGGGAAACGAAAATTTTGTCTTGGTCGGAAACTATATTCAAAGGCACCCCATGGAGTCTCACCACTTCCTCGATGAACAAGCGAGCATACCGAGAAGTATCGAAATCCGTCCGCACAGGTAGGAAGTGTGTCGACTTTATCAAGCGGTCGACAATCACCCAAATAGAATCACACCCGCTTTGTGATCTCGACAAGCCCGTGATAAAATCCAGCGATATGCTTTCCCATTTCCACACCGGGATCTCTAACGGTTGTAACAAACCTGTTGGTTTCTGATGATCGATCTTGACCAGTTGACAAGTAGTGCATTGGGACACAAATTCCAAAATATCCCTTTTCATATATGGCCACCAATACTGACAGCGCATATCCCGATACATTTTGTCCCCACCAGGATGAACCGTGAACCTAGACCCATGAGATTCAGCCATCACTGCCCATCTCAAATCTCCTTCCTCCGAAATGATGAGTCTTCCCTGGAAGCGTAATCCACCCTCAGAACCAATCGAGTAGGACTCCTCTCCCTCGGAAAGTAATCGGCGAATATGGCCTTGACACCCCTTATCCCTTCCTTGAGATTCTACCACCCTTGCCACAATGGTAGGAGTAATGGTCATTACCGACATGAATGCTCTCACCATCGCATCCTCCTGGCTGAGTTCCTTCCATTTAGCTTTCCAAACCACAGCTAATTCTCCATCAGGCTTCCTACTCAAGGCATCCGCTACCACGTTTTCCTTACTCGGATGGTAATGAATATCAAATTGATAATATTTCACGAACTCTAACCATCGGCGCTGTCTCATATTCAAGTCCTTCTGTGAAAATAAATATTGCAGCGATTTGTGGTCCGTGAAAAGACTAAACTTCTCTCCCAAGAGATAATGCCTCCATATCTTCAAGGAAAAAATAACTACGGCTAGTTCTAAGTCATGCACCGGATAGTTTCTTTCATGGGGATTCAACTTACGGGAAGCATAAGCGATAGCCCGTCTCTCTTGATGAAGTACACCTCCTAATCCTTAAAGAGATGCATCGGTGAAGACTAGATATTCCAATCCTGGTTTTGGCAATGCAAGGACCGGAGTCGAAGTCAATCTATCTTTAAGCTCATCAAATGCAGCTTGACAGGAATCATCCCAAATAAATCTCACTCCTTTCCGGGTCAAGTTTGTCAAAGGGCTAGCTATTTTAGAAAAACCCTTGATGAACCGAAGGTAATAACCTGCCAAACCCAGAAAACTGCGAACCTCGGTAGGTGTCGTGGGCTGACCCCACTCCCTCACCGCAGCTACCTTACCTGGATCCACTGATACACCCTAGGACGTCACCACATGACCTAAAAACTGTACATCCTGCAACCAAAATCCACACTTCTCAAACTTGGCATACAGTTGATGGTCCCGTAGTCTCTGTAGGACCAACCTCAAATGCATAGCATGATCAGACTCCGTTCGAGAATAGACTAAAATGTCATCGATGAACACAATAACAAATTGTTCCAGGAAATCCCGAAAGACCCTATTCATGAGATCCATAAATACAGCAGGGGCATTGGTTAGTCCAAAGGGCATAACTAAAAATTCATAGGACCCGTACCTCGTAAGAAAAGCAATCTCTCGTATCCTTAATTGGTGATACCCCATCCTCAAATCGATTTTGGAGAAGTACATCGCTCCTCGAAGTTGATCAAACAAGTCATCGATATGAGGTAAAGGGTATTTATTCCGGATGGTGACCTTATTCAATTCTCTATAGTCCACACATAACCGGAAAGAACCATCTCTTTTCTTAACAAACAACACTGGAGCACCCCATGGCGATGTGCTACGCCGTATAAATCCCTGCTCCAACAACTTTTGAATTTGATCTCTTAGCTCCCTCATTTCAATAGGAGCCATTCGATATGGAGTCCTCGCGATAGGCCTCGTTCCCGATAATAAATCGATCACAAACTCAATCTCACGGCTAGGAGGCAACCCGGTATTTCTCGGAAAACATCCTCAAAGTCTTTCACAACTGGAATAGAATCCAAGGGAACAACTACATCCCTAGAAGTCTCCTCGGCAATGCAATACAAATAAGTACTAGTACTCCCCTCTAAATGAGGTAAAACTACCAGGAACATCTCTTGTCCCGGAACGGCGAATATTATACTCTTCCTGTAGCAATTTACAATAGCATGATATTTCATAAGCCAATCCATGCCCAAAATCATGCCATACCCGACCATATCCAGGATGAGTAAATCGGCCTCAAAGTATAAATTATCGAGAGAGATTTCTATATTTTTACAAACAAAGAAGATGAGTGAACCATCACCCATAGAGGACTCCACACTAGTAAAAGTTCTGTCAGCAGATTTAATCAACTCGGTGGTCTGAGCAAAGCTCCTAGAAATGAAAGAATGCGTTGCACCGGTAGAAAATAAAACACGACCCATATGTCCCTGAATAAGGAACTTACCCTCAATGGCTGGCGGTGCAGGCGGAGCTAGAAGAAGCATAGCATCCTGAATATGGTAGACCCTGCCATACTATAACTGACCCTGTTGTGGAGGAGCAACTGGGTTAGGCACCTGTGGAGGGAACTGAACGTACGGCTGCTGTGGGGCTCGAGGAAACTGTCCCCCAATCAACTGAGGACATTCCTTCTTATAGTGACCCGCTTCCCCACATTGGAAACACTGACCTATCATATTCTCGGCATTTTGACCACGATTGTTTCTAAACTGATTCACACCCTGGCCCTGCTGGCCCCTGCCTCCCTGACCACCATGGCCTGCTTGTTGTTGTGGGGCACCCTGACCATGCCTATTATTTTGGTTCCCTGGATTAAACCCACTAGAACGCTGCCTTTTCGATGAGTCTCCCTGTTGGGGATCCCTTTCTTTCAGTTTACTGCCCGAAGGTTGGGACGAGGGAAAGACTCCTCCTCCAATCCCACTACCTCCCTGCCTTCCCACTTGCCCCACTACGGAGGTCTTCTTGCCACTTTATAAAAATAGTTTATGTTCTTGACAATGTAATAGAGCTGCATTCATCACATCCCCAAAAGTCTGTAAAGCCGGATTACCCAGCAAGTGTTTCCGGATCCTCCAGTTCAACCCTCTCAAAAACTTCGAAACTTTCTATTTTTCAGGAGTCACTTCATTTGGTACAAAACTTGCTAACCGGGTGAATTACTCCTCATATTCCGCTACTGACCTCTCCCCTTGTACAAGGTCCTGCAACCTCCTGATCATCTCCCCTTGAATTGCGGGAGGAAAATACTTATGATCAAATAAAACCCAGAATTCAGAGATCGACATTGTATCCCTCTGTTCTGGCGTAGTCACGGATTCACACCAGTGTAATGCGGCCCCAACCAATTTAAAAGTAGCAAGGACTTGTTTCCTGTCCTCACCACACTCCACCATACGTATATGGCGCTGTATATCTTTCTTCCATTGATTCTCCTTTATAACATTCGAGCTCCCATCAAATTCCGGGGGTTGACCCTTTAGAAAAGATTCCCTAGATCTCTCCCACGTAGAAGGTCCGATAGGAACTTGGACATCTGGCGCTCTCGATTGAGCCTGTGGCACTTGTTGGGCCACTGCTGTCATGGCCGCATTAACGGCTTGAGCCACTATATTCTCCACATCCGCGGCATTAAATGTTCCTTGTGTCAGCGGAGGAGGGCCAACATCCTCATTTAAGACCCAATTGCGTCTCGCCGGGCGACCTCTTTTAGGCGACATCTGAGATGGAGAAATAATAGAGTTAGAATTTCACTTAAAACAATCTATTTTTGCAGAAGATCGTAAGCATAAGTAACAAAGCAGTCCTAACATTAGGCTCTATGTCAAAGAACGTATGGTAGAACGTGATAAGTCCACAAAGATCCAAAAGACTCTATAACCTAATGCTCTGATACCCTCTGTGACAACCCGCATTCTGAAATAAGGGGTGTCCATCCCGATACCTTGATATAACGGAATCATGAATGGATATCATCCTCAGCTTTATAACAATAAAATAGGTATACAGGAAAACCACTCCATAAATCAGAAAGCAGGTTGTCAAAAATTTTAGTTTCATAAAGATTTAAGAAATAAGTTAAACAACCCAAATCGGATAAAAGTGGAATTTCAAAGGAACATATAGATAAATACTAAAACCGCATAAAATAAAAGAACCGAATAATCTATCGGTCCACAGTTACATTCCAAGTGTTTCCACAAATCAATATTTTACATACTATATTCATTAACAAGTACAAAAGATGGGCCACTAGCCCGGATGAAAGACCCGATCATAACTAGATCCCAAAAATGAAGGAGTCTAACAAACATCCTGTAATAATCCACAAGGTCATACAGCTCGTCAAAAGCATAAGAGTGGAAAATAATTCATAACGGGCGCCCTTGCGGAGGAGCACCTGAGCGGATAAAACAACATGCACAATATGGAAAATGAACGGGTCGGCCCGATTTATATATGATCCCCAGAAGAGTAAGAAACATGATAGATATGGACAATGAATCATAAATAATGTGAAGGTGATTCTAACAACCTAATCATAAAATGTGATGATTCAATTATATAAGTTTCTAACAGTTATGAAATTAGGCAAGAGAAATTAAATTAATTCTCATTTCTTCCCATATCTTATCATTTTCCATTCCTTAATAGGAATATATTTTCCCTCATATCATTCCTTTTCCATTCCTTAGCAGGAATATAATTACCATCACATATCTTATGGCAATTTACATACATCAAGTCCCACTTGAGTTAGAAAGGTTATATTCTTATACATATAATGTTTCTAAGACCGCCCCTCCGAGTTTTCCCACTGGGCGCGCCCCTAAATGACTATCATCTTCCAGGGCCTATCTATACAAGACAACCTAGGCACCTAACGCATGTCGGGAAGTGGCCATATGCCTGCGAGTGAGTCATAACCACACCCGAAATTACCTCACTAGCCCAGAAAAACATATACAAAACCCGCATATGGCCGAGGACTATAGTCAGCCTGCATTCAATAGTCAGAGGACATCACCTTATGCGCGAGCTTCCCTTATGATAACATTTAGAGAGGTGTGTTTAAGTAATTTAACAATTACCAATAAATCCCATTTGCATTATCATGAATCTCATGTGTTTCATTTTACTTGAAACATTTATCTTTGAATATTTGTTATTCAATTTCATCATATCATTAGGTGCCAAAGTATTCTCTAAACAATTTCCCGAATTCTCATAAGTCCCAAGGTTTTATATACCACCAAAGGGCTTCTAACATCTCCACATATGGGCTTAGAACACTAACTTTAACTAATTTCCCAAAAGAGAAGTGATACCTAAGCATCACTTTAAGTACCCCAGAATTAACCCCAAGTGATCCCACTCAACTATAGGGTAATGAACAAACTCAACTAGAACTCTAAAAATCCTAGTTTTACTTCATACAAGAAGGGTCCTAGGTCATAATCCTAAAGAAAGGGGGTAAGATTTAAAAAGAAAAATAAAGGAAAATAGGCTTTCCGAATCGATTCGGACTAGCCGAATCGATTTGGGTTCTTAAAGGCAAATCTATTCGGACTAGCCGAATCGATTCGGTCAGGAAAAGTGAGATTCTGCATAAGGCCAAATTGATTCGGTCGAGCTGAATCGATTCGAACGACCCAGGCTTGGAAACTATCTCCCATCGAATCGATTTGGCCAGTCGAATCAATTCGATTCTGTAGAATTTCCAAGTTTTGTTTATGGAGTCTTTGACTTCAAATTCTACCCAACTTCAACCCACTCAATTCCATAACCTTTAATGCTACCAAATGATCATAAATGCATCATCCAACCAAAATTTTACCTCCAAACCATATCAATTTAACTTCCAAAGATCTAAATCCCATAAATCAAACAAAACCCTAACTTCCATAAACCATACATAACCATAACTATCAATGCAAATTACTCTACTTAAATCATAAAATAGCAAGAAGATAACTTGCCTCAAGGTTGTAACTTCAGATTTTGTGAGGAATGTAGGCAAGATCAAACACCCAAGCTTCAATCTCTCACTTTCTCCCAAGGTTTCTTCTTCCTTTTTCTTTCTCTAGGTTTAACAATTCAATTAGGGGAATAGTGACTTAAACAAGACATAAATCGTGGCTTAGGTCCAAATTTTACTATCTCGAACAAGACATACACGGTAAAATAATACGCAACAACTCATATATGCTACAACTAGTCAAAAGTGCCCGGAAACTAAAAATACAATATGGCCCACAATTTTACTATCTCGAACCTCCCGGAACTATTGGCACCCACCAAATTATCATTCGGAGATTTTATAATTCATTTTAGGTTCCGATTTAATTTTAAGGCAAATGTTATTTTTAAATCATATGACGTTACCAAACATAATATAGCAAAATTCACCTCTACATACGGTAAATATGCAACATCATGTTAGATATTAACTTTCTTTCTTAATTTAATACCTACTCCACACATCAACATCTTTATATCTAATCACTATATTTAGCAAATTAAATATAAAATAGGACCTCAAAAGCGAGGGTTGTTACAGTCGTAAATTAATAATAATTAATTAATTCGGATATTTAAAAGTGGGTATATTTTAATAAATTGACTAGTGGAAGTTAATTAAAAAAATTAATCCGAATGGAAAGTTTGATTGCGCGGTTGAGTCTGGTAAGGTCGAAATAGTCTGAAATGAGTGGCCATATGTATATAATGGGTCTCGGGACTTAATTAGACATGTTTGAGCTCCAAATAGAGAGTTTGGACCCTTTTTAGGAGGCCCATAGGCCCAAAAATGGGATTTAAGATTTTAACCCTAATTGGGTAAGGGTAAGACAACCTAAAGTCATTTTAGAAGATTAAACGTGTGGGGAGCTTGAGAGGAAAGCCATTAGAAGAATTTGGGGATTTTGGGAAGTAGCTTCAAGAACAAGAAGAGACCCTTGGATTCAATCCATCTCCCTCATCGAAAGACCTTGATCTACATTGAGGCAAGTGGTCTAATTTGCAAATTTTTAATGTGTATTTACTTATTCATATTAAAGGAGGTGAGAATCAATTAAAATGTTAGGGTTGTGTTCATTAGAAAATGGGGTATTTCTTTGATTTGAAGTTGAAGATATGTAGAGGGGTTAAGATTTAATGAAATTGATGTCCTAATTGATGATATTGTTAGAGGTAGATTGAATATGATACAAGTATGGAATTAGGATGAATTTCGGGACATTTTAATGAAGAATTATGTACAGAATTGAGGAATTTACTGCTTTAATGGCGATTCTGTCTGCGTTGCCTTGTATAAAATTGCATTTTATAACTTTTGTTCTCTGATACGTTTTCTCAAAAAACAGCTCCAAAATGTCCCTAAACGACATTTTAAAAATTTGGGCAGATTCGTGGGGCGAATTTTAAGAAATATTTTTTAGTTGTTATTCCGTTGGAGATTGTCTTGATTGATAGGTATGACTAATTAGCCTTGGATCAGTTAGATGATTAATTAAATTGGAGAGGTTAAGGTTTATGATCGAGTGATTGGAACCTTGTTAATTAAGTGGGTAGGCTTAATTGAATGAAATCGAACGATGGGTTAGAAATTGATAAGCACCCAAAAGTGTACATTTTATACCCCGAATAGACGTATTTTAGTTGCTAATTCTCGGGAATTTGGGTCTTATGCACTTTATTGTCTATTTTGTAGGTCGAATGCACGTTGCGGTGTTCAAACGCGTATTTCAAGGCAATTGTGCGGATTATGGAGCTAATTACCCTTGTCCCGTATCCTCGCCTACCCTAAACCTACCTAAACTTGTCCCGAACCGTGTGTGTTTAGTTTGTCCCATTTTATTTTATTTTTGTCATTTTATTTTTAGGATTTATTTTACTATTTTATTTTATTTTATTAAGTCACGTATATATTTTTAGTGCGTCGTGTATTAGTTTTTATATTTTCTTTTATTTTCTTAGTTTTTAGTTAGTTTATTATTATTTCATTTTTTATTTTATCAGTTTTTATTTTTATAGTTTTTATTTTAGTTGTGTTTAGTTTTTTTAGAGTTTGTATAGTGTGTCATGTCGTGTCATTTTTATTTTTTTAGTTTAGTTAATTTTTTATTTTTTTTGTTTTATTTAATTTTTTATTTTTTAGGGATCATAAATTAAACACATACAACCCCTCACACCCAATTACCACACACTCCAACACACCTAACTAACCTCACTCACCCTTACCAACTATCACTTACACCTCACCCACACACAACACCTCCCTCATCATCTTATTTCCTAAGCCACAAACATTTTCTCTCTCCTCACTAACCCCATTACCAAACCCAACAACAAATCCACCTCCCTTAACAAACCTCGAGCAAGCTAAACCCGTCTAAAAACTCGGAACCTTTTAACCCAGAACTCCGGCCACCAAAAAACTCCGACCGTAGTATGAACCAACCCTCGTCGGCTGGAAAACCCTACCTGCAGCAACACAACCAGAACCCTTTTCCGGTCAACACCTAACCCGCCGGTGACATCACCCTTCCTAACCCTTAGATCCCCAACCGCCGACTGGAACCCAAGCCTCGTAACCTGCGAGCTACCTGAGCACGCCAACCCCCTGTCCAGACCCGACCCCTGAGCGACTCGACCCCGGCGAGACCCACCTGCTGACCCGCGAACACTAGTCGCAACCCGAATGAAACCCAGCTCCGATCAATCCATGTCCAAACCCGCGAACCCCGACTCGTGAACCACCTCCATCCGACCTGCACCAGCCAACAACCAAAATCCATTTCTCCCCTTCCAAACCAAAATCGATTTTACCCCTGCCAAAATCCAATCTCAAACCAAAAGAATAAACATTTAACCCATGTGTTTAATAAAACCACTTATCCCCCATTATTCCAAAAATACCCTCATAAGCAAATCTGATTTGTTTCCTCTCCATCACCCCACTTCCCTCATGACCTTACACAACCCATGCACATTTGTGCATTTCCCTATTTTGACCCAATTTATCCTCACACCCCTCATGTCCATTTAATCCCTACCCAAATTAACCCCATGCTCCATGCCTACTATTTAAGGAAGATGAAGACCATTTTGATAGGGATCTCCAATTTAGTTTTTTTTAACTCTTATGTGATATTTCTCTACATTCCTCTTTATAGAGTATTTGCATTTTTAGCAAATATCTCAATAAAGAGGTGTGTAGTGAAATTTATCTCTAGGATGAATTCCACCCCACCTATCTATAATGAATTTTTGCATTTTTAGCAATTAATTCATAATAGATTGATGTAGTTGAATTCATCCATTAGAATCAATTTGTAGAGAGAATTCTAGAGAGAGAAATACCATTTTAGTGTAGTTTTTTAGATTAGAATTTTTATTTTACTTTTTTAGATAGTGAGGGAAAAATAATTGTTGTGAGGATTAATTTGAGTGAATTTTTTATGTAATTTTGTTTGAATCATTCAAATTGAGGGATGTTAATTTCAACTCACGGATTGAAGTTCAATTAAACATCAAGAGATTGGGTTTGATTGTTCTTTTCTCTTTTCATTTGTTTTATGCCTTTGATTATTAATTTGTCCAATTTCATACCATGTTAGGCTCAATACCCTTTCAAGGGGTGGGGTGAACCCTTATTTGATGTTATTTTAGTTTAATTAGTTTTATTACTTGAAAATTCCCTTTGAATGTTAATTTTGATCCATCACCCTTAAATTTACGCCTCGAGAGAGGGTAAATGATTTTCGAGAGAAAATTGAAATTCTAAGTTATAATACCCCTTTTAGATTCAAACTAGAGATAGGGGTTTCTTAAGTGTTGTGTTATTCCTTGAATTTCATCTCTAAATTTATTTTCTAAGATTTACATAAATTTTAATTGATCGATCCTAGCGGGTGATTAATTAAAAGGAGTATAAATCTATTTTCTAGAGTTGTGGGGTGTCAAACTTAATATTCTAAAAGGTTACTATTAAAATTACATTTGCAATGAGAGTTGATTCGTAAGTTTGATATTAATTTGGTAGAATTCAATTAATTAAATTAATTAGTTAGAATAGCTAAAATTTGTGGTGTAATCCCACTCCTTAATTGTTCTCACATTTATTTACCTCATTTACCTCATATTTTTGTGTTAGACTTTTTTTATTTTTTATTTTATTTTAGTCACATTTTAGTTTGTAATTGGATCTTTCATTTTAGTTTAGTGTTATTTCACATCCTCACCCTAATTGTTTTAATATTTGAAAAAGCTAAAAAAGAAAAGAAAAGGCAAAAGCCCAAAAAGAAAATAAAATTGAGTTTGTCTCTAGCTTACCCCCTTGATGTGGATTGATACCCTTACTTACCTTTACACTTTAGATTGTTATATTTTGAAGGTACTTTGAGGATTTTGATTAGAGGAGCTTTTCAAGAAACGACGAAAAAATACACCGAAAAGTTTTTCTATTAGAAATATTGAATTTCAGGCCGAGAGAGAGAGTCCGGGTATAATTGGTAGGGTGACACCAAAATAATGAAAATTAATTAGTGTATAATTAATTAATATGAATTCGGATCATAGACTTAAATGCTTTAGGCTTTGGATATGGGCATAGTACACCGGTAGCCTAGATTTCTATATATACGGTGATGTGTAGTATATATATGACATAAATACTTGTGTGATTAATATTTATAGTAAAGCATGTTAATATTAGTTCTATAGGGGAGGTTACGCGATGTGAGAAAACCCCCTGACTAGCGAATGCAGGGTGAGTATAGTCCCCAGGTCATAGCGTTTCAGTTCAGGAGTAAGGTGAATGGTGTCTAATTCAATCTCACTACCCTGGGAAAATATGATCGCCTCCTACGCATTTAACGATAACATTTATATCCGACATGTGCGTGAATGTTGTGATGTGATACGTATATATAGTGCAGAATTATATACGGATATATATATATATATATATATATATATATATATATATATATATATATATATATATATATATATATATATATATATATATATATACATGGTGTAAATGTATAATTATTATAACTTATGAAATGGTTATATAACATTGGATGAGAATTTTCTCAAATAAGTTAATGTGCATAAGAACTTATAATATGTAATCTAAACTCACTCGGGATATAGTAGTGGGGAAAATAGTATAATATTTGGGACAACGCTAGTTAAGGAAGGGTGGCTAGGGGACTTATGTATAATTTGTTGGGCGTGCACATTAGTGGAGGGGTGAGGTGTTCTCATGAGATTGTACGAGCTAACTTAGATATAAAAGCATTTGTATTTTAATTTCTTACATTTAAATACACTTGATAAATATTTTCAAATGTTTTGGGTTCTAACCCTTGCTATAAAACCTTTTCGAAAACCTACCACAGGGGTATCGGGCCTGATTCTTCCTACAGGGTGGACAGCTGCAGTAATGCGGATTGATGCGGGATGTTTTTTTAGATGCCTGTCTTATTATCTCTTTAGATAGGGACTTTCTCAATTGTACTATTGGGTTTGTACTCTTATATTCAGTCTTGGCATGTATCGGTACTCTTTTATGCTTGTACTTTGTGGATTGCTTGTAGTCGACGTTGCTCGACAAACACTTTTACTTATTTTGTGGCATGTTTAGTTTTCTTCTTGTGTTAGTTAAATTGGTTCATATTATATTGGTTGGGTTGGATTTAATTCATAAGATAAAATTTGACATTAACTTAATTTAAGACTAGGTGATTAGTAATTAAAAAGTTTTCGACAGTGATACTAAGAATGAACCAGATGAGATTCCTGTTTAATTTGGTATAGGACTGATCACCCGGTATTTTATTAGGCGGGGTGTCACAGAATCCTCGTGTCATGATAAGGTCCCCCGAATTTACATCTCAACACACAATTATATTAAATTAACTTTAGCCTTAAATTCTCCTCATGTGAATAAGTTCCAAAATGATCCTTGGTCCATTGGTATTTAAAATAACTCCCATTATATTTAAAAATTACCTCAAAAGTTAACCCGATCATTTCCCACACATCTTAAGAAAAACGGGAAAAATTTGCCAAAATCTTGGCAATCAATTCGCCTACTACATGTCTTCATCTTCTTCCTTAAACAGTTACGGGTTTCACTATTTTCACTTAACCAAACCTTCATAACATGAACCCAAACTCCCAACCAAACATTCTAAACATCATATTAACATATGTAAATGATTTCTAACGTGGTAGAATCATCAAATCATTAAGAAAGATCATGAAATTTAATTAATTGAACAAAATTATTTAAAACCCTAGAGTATCATATTTGTTCAAAACTCCAACAAAGATTCCATATTTTTTCACTAAATTTTAACATTAATCTATGGATTCCGTCTACACAAAGGGATTTATACTATTTAAATTTCAACCCAAGAACATGTTTTATGTCTTCCAAATTATCGCAAAATACATGAAGTTCATAGATTAATCAACCTACTCTAACATGGATGGTATATCTTTCATAATTTAAGAAAGATAAATACTTGCCTCTGTTTGAAGGTCTGATTCCTCGTAGAAAATGGTATGGTTATGATCCTCTCCTCCTGATCTACACGATGGTGGTGTTTGTGGTGCAAGAACGGTGTAAATTGGCCTTGGGGTCTCCTCTCTTCTTCCTCCTATGGCCTCTCTGTGAGTTTAAAACTTCTAACCCTAATTCCTCTAACCTACCAGAAGTTATACACTTAGAATTTTGGTGGGTCTTCCTTCCTAAAAAATACAAAAGATCGAAATACCCTTTTGGGGTGTCGGTTTGGCCTAAAATTGCCCCGAGACCCAAGCTAAACCCCCCAAGTACACTTTTATGACTATTTCGACCCTTACAGACACACTGACACACTCAAAATGACCATATGGAATATCAAAAGTAAAATTATATTTTATTTCTCAAATTAAGTCCCGACACAACTAACACGCGCGTCCCAACTAAATTTACCATAACTACCGTATTTTTCACTCACGGAAATTTAAATATTTTCTTATAATTATTATTACTTATTCACTAAGTAATATTCAACAGAAATAAATATTAACCCTTATCACACTAATTAATATTTATTTTACCGAATTAATTTCCCAATATAATTTAATAAATTCGAATTAATTCTCAATATAAAAATCAATAAAATTACGGGGTGTTACATACTTCCCTCCTAATAATGGAATTTCATACCGAAATTCTGAAAGGAAATACCTAGTATGAACAACTCTAGATACTTTTTGCGCATTTTATCCTCAAGATCCCAAGTGGACGCGTCGGCATTATGATTCCCCCATTGAACCCGTAAAAGTGGAACCACCTTTGACCTCAGTCTCCTCTCGCTATGGTCAAAAATAGCATCCCGCCTCTCCTCATATGAAATATCAGGCTGAAAATCAATGTCCTCTAAAGCGATGTGAGTGTGATCCAACTCATCCCGGAGATATCTCCTTAGCGAAGAAATATGAAAGACATCGTGAATTCAATGTAAGTTCTCTGGCAATCCAAGTTTATATGAAACTGGCCCAATCTTCTTAATAAAAGGTAATGGGCCCACGTATCATGGTTCTGACTTTTCTTTCTTTCTGTACCTAATTATCCCATTCATAGGAGATACACGTAACAGTACCTGGTCCCCCACATTAAACTCCCAAAAGAACCGCTCAGCGTAACTCTTTTGTCCGTCCTAAGCTACCCGTATACAACTCCGAATAATCTCGATCCTGACCGAAGTATCCTGAATCAACTCTGGACCAAGAAGATCGTTATCCCCCATCTCTAGCCAATAAGCGAGAGAACGACAAGGTCTACCATACAATGCCTCAAATGAAGCCATGCCAATAGTGAACTGGTTGGAGGATACTCCTCCCAACCTCCCCCAAAATCATGGATACATATTCGTAGCATATCTTCCAACACCTGATTGGTCCTCTCCGTGTTTCCTTATGTCTATAGGTGATAAGTCATACTTAATCGTAACTCAGTACCCATAGCCTCCTAAACCCAAAATTGAGACACAAAAATCTTGTCCCCGTCGGACACAATGTCTAATGGCACCCCATGCAATCTCACTATCTCAACAATAAAAATTTGGGCATACTATCCTATTGTATAATTAGTCTGAATTGGCATAAAGTGATTTACCTTAGTCAACCGATCCACAATCACCCATATGGAATCACGACCTCTCTGTGAAGTAGGCAACTCGGCAAGAAACTCTATGGAAATTCTCTCCTATTTCCCCATAGGGATTTTTAGCGGCTATAGAAACCCTATTGGTTTCTCATGGTCCACTTTTACTAGTTGACAAGTGGCACACTTCAAAAAAAATTCATCGATGTCTCACTTCATCCCACTCCACCAGAACTATCATCTCATGTTCTGGTACATCTTATCCCCCCGCTGGGATGTACTACAAATCGAGATCCGTGTGACTCTGACATCACCTCGTGTCGTAAGTCCTCTCCTTCTGAAATAATCAGTCTTCTGTTGAAGCACAAGCCTTCCTCTGAACTCACTGAGTAAGACTCTGCTCCCCCTATTAAGAGTTGTCTGATTCTCTCATGATAAAAAAATCTACTACCTGTGCCTGTACCACCCTTATGACAATATGGGGGTGACAGTCATAACTGACATAAATGACCGGACAACTGAATCCTGATGTCCCAACTCCTTCCATTTTGCCTTCCACACCTCAACCACCTCACTTGTTGTCCTATGGCTCAATGCATCTTCCATCATGTTAGACTTTCCTGGGTGATACTGGATATCGAACTGATAATCCTTTATAAATTCAAGCCACCAGTAATGACGCATATTCAGATCCCTCTAAGTGAACAAGTACTGTAGTGACTTATGATCTGTGAATAGGCAAAACTTCTCTCCCAGCAAATAGTATCTCTAAATCCATAATGCAAACATAACTTTCGTTAACTCCATGTCGTGGGTGGGGTAATTCATCTCACGAGGCTTAAGCTTGCGGGAAGCATAACTATAGACTGATCCTCCTACTGTAGCACACCCTCAAAATCCCTATAGGGACGCATCAGTGAAAACAAAGTACTCTACTCTTGCCCTGGAAAGTGTGAGTATGGGTGCTGAAGTCAGCTTGTCCTTAATCTCATCAAAAGACGACTAACAGGCATCATCCCAAACAAACGGTAAACCGTTACGAGTCAACTAGTCAATGGACTCGCAATCTTCGAGAATCCCCTAATGAACCGTCTGTATTACCTGGCTAACCTCAAGAAATTGTGCATCTCCATTGGTGTCATGGGTTGTCCCCACTCCCTAACCGCTGGCACCTTACTCGGGTCCACTGATATTCTCAGCTTAGAAACGATAAGACCCAAAAACTATACTTTACATAGCCAGAACACACATTTTTTAAACATTGCATACAACTGATACTCACATAGTGTCTTTAAGACCCTACATAAATGATCGGCATGCTGATACTCTATCCAGGAATAAATCAAAATGACATCAATGAAGACGATAACAAACTGATCCAAGAACTCTCCGAACATCCTATTCATCAAGTCCATAAATACAATTGGCTCATTAGTTAGCCTAAATGGCATAACTCGGAACTCGTAGGACCCATATCTTGTTAAGGAGGAAGTATTAGACACATCCTACTCCCACATACATATCTGGTGACAACCAAATCTCAAATTTATCTTAGAGAAGTAGGTGACTCATCTCAACTGATTGAATAAGTCATCGATTCGGGGCAACAAATACTTATTGTGTATAGTGACTTTATTCAACTGCCTGTAATCCACACACAAGTGCAACGACATATCTCTCTTCTTCACAAACATTATTAGAGAACCCCAAGGCGAGGTAGTCAACACTCAGTCGCAACGATCCATCTCTCTTCTTTACAAACAATACAGGGGCACCCCACAGTGACCTAATATGATGTATGAATCCCTTTCCTAACAACTGCTCGATTTAATCACATAGTTCCCTCATTTCCATGGGATCTTTACGGTAAGTTGCACTTGCTATCAGCCGAGTGCCCGACGCTAAGTCTATCAAAAACTCTATCTATCTACTAGGTGGTAATCATGGTATCTCCTGGAACACATGGGGGAACTCACTAACAATGAGAATAGAGTCTAGGGTAATCACCACTCCCTTAGAGGTCTCCTCCACTATGTAATATAAGTGGGTTGATGAGCCTCTCTCAAGACAAGCCAAAAACATCTCCTGGACTGGTAGCGAACACAATACTCCTACTGTAACAATCAATCATGGATTTATAAATGGCTAGCCAATCCATACCTATAATGGCATCATACTCCAATATGTCTAACACAAGCATATCGACAGGAAAAAGCAGTCTTCCAATATTTATACCCACTCCCTAATAGATAGAAATATCAACGTCCCATTACCCAATGGTGAATCTACACATGTAACTACACTATCTATCGTATCTAACAACCCAGTGTCCCGTGCAAATCTAGTGGATATGAATGAGTGTGAAGCCCCAGTATCAAATAAAATATTCCCCAAAGTTTCATGGATAAGAAACATACCCTTCAATACGGGTGGTGCCTGAGGAACTGCTGCCTGGTGGATGTTATATACGTGCCCATACTGCAACTGCCGCTGTTAAGGTGGGGCTGCAGGAGAAACTAGTATGGCAGGCAAGGCTGGCATCTATGATGGTGTTGGAAGGGCGACTGGAAAGATAGGCCTCTGTGGCTCTTGGCGATCACCCTACTGCTGCTGCGAAGCCCTGCCCTTATCGGGGCAATCCTGACGCTTATGGACATTCTTGCCCCAAATGAAACATCTACTACTAAAATTTCCTCCCCTCTGGCCCTGCTAGCCATTACGACCCCTCTATTGGCCCTGCTGAAAGCACTTTTGGCCCTGCTGACTCTGTTGGCCCAAATGGCCCTGCCTGAAATCTCTATGCCGCTATCTAAAGTCTTCAGATCTTAATCTTTTAGAAGGATCTCCCTAGTGGGAACCTTGCTCACCTTTCCTAGATTGCGTCTGAGCTGATTATGCCCCATTGGCACTGCCACCCCCATCCTACCCTACTGGCTGGACTATCTTGCTCATTTACTTCCGTTAATATGGAAGAGGTTATCTTGGAAATGTAATAAATCAGCATTCAACACCTCAGTGTATGTCTTCAAAGAAGGATTTCCTAACATGTGATGTCCGATCCTCCAAGTAAGGACATCCGTGAATAACTATATCCTCTTCTCCTCTATAAATACCTCTCTTGGAACGAAGTTAGCTAACCTTGTGAATTCTTCCTCACACTTAGCCATGGTCTTCCCTTTCTGGGTAAGATCTAATAGTTTTCGCCTCATCTCAGTATGGATGGCGAATGGAAAGTATTTGCGATCAAATCACTCCCCAAACTCCTGTATCGGCATATTGTCTCTCTCCTCCACGGTGGTAACAGACTCCCAACACTATAATGCCACCCTAACTAGCTTAAATATATCTAGAATATGCCTTTGAACGTCCGTGCACTCGTACATCCTCAAATGCCTCTAGATGTATTTCTTCCATTGGCTAGCAACCACACACCTGAACATCCATGGAACTCGGGAGGGTGTGCTTTCTGGAAGGCATCTCTAACTCACTCCCAAGCAGTAGGGAATGCCTGCATCAGAGTTGGTGCCATGACCTGTGCCTGGGGTGGTGCGTGCTATGCAACTATATCCAGTGCTGCATTAACCGCATGTGCAACTATAGCGGAAACCTCTACAACATTCATGGCACCCTGAGCTGGAGCTGGCTGAGGCTCTAGTGGTGCCTCTAGGGTGGCTCATGTTTCACGTCGGTGTAACACCCCATAATTTTGAGGATTAAGAATTTAATTATTTTGGGGAGAAATAAAATTTAATTGAATTGGAGCATTTTAAATTTGGCAATTGAGGTCAAAATTAGAGGATGTTATAAAGTATTTCGAATGACAATTCTGAGTGTAGGGTTGATCCGGGATGGGTCGAGATAATCAAAATGACCGTCCTTGGGTCTTAATTTGGTTTCGAAATATTTTAAGTTAGTTTGACCCGAATTGGAGTAAACGGGTCATTTAAAGTGTGTATTAACATTTAAAGTTGGTAATTTAGGAGATAAGGATTATAAATCCTACATGAGATAACAATCTCATTCTTGAGATTGAGAAGCCCTAGAGAGATAGAGAGAGAAGAGGAAAGGAAGAAGAGAAAGAAGAGAAAAGCTTGGAGATTTCGGCCAATCCGTGATTTCGACGAAGATTAAATTTCTACAACTTTGAGGCAAGTGATTAAAACTGCTAAATAATCTATGTGTGTAATTTATTTCATTATTTGTGAATAAAAATATGGATTTTGGGTTAAAATGTTAAAACCTAGATTTTGTGGATTAAATCTTACATTTGATGTTCATATATGGGTTTGATGATGTAATGATGGTTAGGATCATAGTTGGGTTGATTTAGGAGGTTAGAATCATGATTTAATGAGGGTTTGATGATTAGAATTCAAGATTTTAGGGTTTATGTTTCATGGGTTTTGTACAAAAGAGGGAACCTTCGAAGTCCTGTAGACCCGAATCGATTCGCCCCCTAAGCGAATCGATTCGGCTTAAGGCAAAAGTGTCAGGTCTGTGTGACCGAATCGATTCGGATCCAAAACAAATAAATTCGGTCTAAGATAGACTTACATGTCCTTTGGACTGAATCGATTCACATACTGGCGAATCGATTCTCTTTTATGACCGAATCGATTCTAACTGGACCGAATCGATTCGGAAAAAAGGCTGTTTTGCAAAGTTTTTTTAGAGTGAGTTTTACCCCGTTTTGATTAGGTTTATCGATTAGGAACATTTTTATATGATGTGAGAAATACATTTTAGAGACTTATTGGGATTTTCGTATATGATGTGATATTGGGGACGTATCGAGTTATTTAGGGAGGTATAAATTGGAGTTGTTATGCTGACTTTTGTTTTGAATCCTCCTAGCGACAGGATTTTTATATAGATATGATTGGGGACCAATGAGAGAGAGGTCGTGTAACCTTAGTGACGCTAAACTTAGGGATTTAATCTTAAATGAGATAGTGTTAAGGTTTATATGAGTAATTGAATCCAAATATGAATCTAGAAGGATCTAATGTATCACCGACTAATAGTTTGTCATCGTACTTATAGCCTGGATAACTATTATATATCTATGTTCCTATGGATATAGATGATGTGTGTATGATGTTTGTATATATATCTTGTGTATACGATATGTTAAGTAGGAATACCTAGCACATGCTATAATGGGAAGTTGCGCGATGTGGGTGAGGCCTCTGGCTTGAGGAGCAGGATGCGTATAGTCCCCAAGTAATAGGCGTCCATTATTTGTATCATGTGGCATTGTATCAGGGGTAAGACGTC
Organism: Sambucus nigra; assembly: GCA_949130495.1. Classification (NCBI taxonomy): domain Eukaryota; kingdom Viridiplantae; phylum Streptophyta; class Magnoliopsida; order Dipsacales; family Adoxaceae; genus Sambucus; species Sambucus nigra. The sequence goes on from OX422209.1 coordinate 281,855,090, forward strand.
TTGGGTATGATTCATCTTATTTTCCGATGAGGACCTATGGCCGATTACCATACGTTGTGATTTGCTTTTTTACCAAGGCGGTGTGATAATAATCCGGTGGCTGGAAACCCGGGATAAAGTGAGTAATTCCTGGAAGATGCTAGCATTGTGAAGTGTGTGTGTGTGTATATATATATATATATGGATCCTATAAGTGAATGTGTTATGGGTATTTTAAATGCACTGTATATGTGTTATGTGTACAAGTTTGTTAGGCTTGAATGATTGTGTTTATAACTAGAATAATGTTATATAGATGTAACACCCCGCCTAATAAGATACCGGGCGATCACTCCAATATTAAATTAAAACAGGAGTCTCATATGGATCATTCTTAGCATCACTGTCGAAAATCCATTTAATTACTAATAACCTATTAGGCCGGTGTCAAAATTTTAACTTTACTACTCTTTATAACAACAATAAATAAAACATCCACACAGTTTATGCGTAAATGAAACTGAAATGAAATAAAGTAACCGAACACTCGGTCAAAATATACAACCATATCGAATGCTGTACAGAAAGAATAACTAAATGCAACTGGACCATTGGCACGAATGTTTATACAATACCTCCTATCTAGAGTACAAGGAAAGAAATGTCTACCGAGAATCCGCAAGCATCCACAGCTGCTGCAGCAGATGTCTGACTCGAAAGAATTTCCATCCAGGCGTCCCTGTGTCTGGACACCTATATATATATAATATATAGAAAGAAAGGAGAGTAGATAAACGGGTCAGAGCCCGAGTTTTGAAAATATTTAGCAAGTGCATAAATGCTTTATTTTTAGAAAAATAGTTTTATCTCATATTTAAATTGGTATCGCACTCCCATGAGATACCCCTCACCTCTCCTCTAACAGTGCACTCCTAGCGCATCCCTCTAAACATCCTAGTCAAGCTACCCTGCTAAACTAGTCTATCACCCAACCACTATCTACCCCAGATAGTCCAACAGATGTACTAAGGGCTAAACTTCACTCTAATCTCGACGCTATGCCATGTTCGTGCGTGGGGTGTCTCGCGAAGCCAAATCCAAACAAGGAACCCCCCCAATACACTACTATGCAGCAAGGTCGATCGTCGAGATCCGCCAGTTCCTCAGTACAGAAAGATATATATATATATAAATATATATATACCATAAACATTTATAATATTAGAGCACTAAGGATTAAACTTCTCCCCAGTCTCAACACAATGCCATATTCGTGCGTGGGGTGTCTCGCAAAGCGAAATCCAAACAAGGAACCCCCCGATACACTACTATGCGGCAAGGTCGATCGTCGGGATCCGCCAGTCCCTCAGTACAGAAAGATATATATATAAATATATATATACCATAAACATTTATAATATTAGAGCACTAAGGATTAAACTTCTCCCCAGTCTCAACACAATGCCATATTCGTGCGTGGGGTGTCTCGCAAAGCGAAATCCAAACAAGGAACCCCCCGATACACTACTATGCGGCAAGGTCGATCGTCGAGATCCATTAGACCCTCGGTACTCGATTCATCCATATATACATATACATATTTCCATAATCATCCGGATCTATCTCTCGGACTGAGGATTCATATATCAAGTATTTATCAATACTTTCATTTTTCTCAAAACTTTCCATTTCCCTTTTTATACTCAAGAAATGTAAATATAAAAGCCAATTCATTATCATGAATTCCTTTAACAAATCATATCTCTTTTTAAAGCCAGTTTTATTATCATAAAAATGCTTTACCTTTTTAAATCATCCCATTTCCCTTTTTATACTCAGGAAATGTATTCAAAGCCATTTTCATTATCATAAAAATGCTTTGATCATATCATATGCTTCCACATCCCTTCTTCCATCCGGGAAGTGTTACCGAAGCCAAACCTTTATCCCATTTCCCTTCCTATATCCAGGAAATGTAATTAAAGCCAATCCATTATCATGAATTTCTTTAATATAACGCGTTCTAAGACCGCTCGTCCGGATTTCTCCACTGTGCGCGCCCCTAAATGGCTATCATCTTCCAGGGCCTATCATAAGACAACCTGGGATCCTACATCGCAAGACGTCGGGAAGCGGCCATGTGCCTGCGGGATAGTCAAGACCACACCCGGAATCTCCTAACCAGCGCAGAAAATATATATCAACAAATGCTCACATGGCCTATAGGACTATATCCACCCTGCGTTAATTTGCCAGGGGGCTTCACCATACGAATGCAACTTCCCTTCGGATAGCGATTTAGAGAGGTGTGTAATCCATATTTTATCAATTATGAAAATCATTTTTCTTTCCATTTTGAAAATATTCATTTTTATATTTTCAAAAACCTTTCCATCATAACATATATATATACCTAAATCACACAGTATATACATATCCTATATATTCTTCCTAGGATATATATAAACGGCCATAGTGGCCTATAGCATCTAGCGATGACCAATAATCCCAAAGATTCCCTCCAGGAATCATAATCATGCATTCATATAAGCATGATACTAAACCCAAATATTTCTTAATTTAGTAATCACTATATACATCAATCCCATCTAAGGATTTATTGGATATCTCTAATGATACCCTTCACTCTAAGTGAAATCAACACATACCTATATTCCCAGTTTAACCTCATTATCTCCTAGGATACACTTAACGATAATCGATATAATTATGCTTTATATAAGCATAATTATATAGGCCTCTATGCCTACGAGAAATATCCTCGGGATTTATCTCACCCGAACAACCTTAAATTCAACGAGTTAAGGATTTCATTTCGTTGAACCCCAAAGACTATACCTAGTCCAATTAATCATTTAGAAGTCCCCAATATAATTTAGGAACCCTAATCCATCAATTTCTACAATTTTTCTATTTTCCTAAAAAATATAGATTAAGGGTTATACATTAAAAACCCTTACTTTACCCTCCTAAATTGCCTTAATTTATGGACCATAAAATCCTAAAAGGTCCTTTAGGTTATCACCTAATTAACCTCAAAGCAAGATGAAATGGAATCTATCCCATCCAAATCATCCTAGAGAAATTGTCAACTTTCAGCAGGGGTCGATCGATCGACCCATGGCCGTCGATCGATCGATGGCTTCGATCGATCGATCCCCTATGATCGATTGATCGATCAAGTCGGGCAGCTTCTTCCCCGAGAAGCTGTTTCGGCCATGGAAGCTTCCCCCAAGCTTCCATATCTACACCAAAAGGCCTAAAACTTCAACCAACTACAAATACACCTATAATACGGGTTCTAAACATCCTAGAACCCGGAATCACCAATTAATTTCAATTAAAACCTAAGTTTCTCCAATTTACCAATTTTAGGGGTTTATTCGTTTTATCTCCCGAAAACCCATTTTATCCACGAATACCCAACCCAAAATCATTAGGGTTTGTTATACCAACAATGATATGAGATATTTATGCTTAAAAACAAATAAAGCAAGTAAACACTTGCCTCGTGGATAAAATCCGACGACCTCGAGCCGAATCTCGCGGAGGCTGGCCGGAATCTCCCCCTTTTCCCTCTTTTCTTCCTCCTCTCTCTCTTCCCTCTCTTCTTTCTCTTTTCTCCCCCTATCCCTCCTTTTATAAGGAGAAAAAGGTTTAACCCCTTTAAAACCCAAAAATGACTCGTTTACCCAATTACAAGCCTTTTTAACTCCAAAATTATTCGGGACTCAATTTCGACAATCGGACACTCTTTTCCGACTATCTCGGACATTTCGAGACTCATGGCGCAGTCGAAATTTTCATCTGAGGTACTTGACCGCAAATCACTATTCTAACCCAAAATAATTAAATGCGGTATTCTACTCAAAATCTTACCTCTTTTGTCGCTATACTCCACGGCGACATATAATTAAATTACTTGGACCTATATAGTCCCAAAATAATTTATAACACCCTTCGAAAATTATTAAATCCTCAAAAATCCCAAAATTACTATTTCGAGAAATTCTCCAAATTCCAAATCATACTTAATTATGGAGTTTAATTATCTCCAAAAGGGCGGGTTATTAAATACTCCCCCCCTTACGACGGAATTTTGTCCTCGAAATTTAGGTATAACCTACACCATCTAACTAGGATCACTACAAAACCTAAAACCTCAAGGGAAAGATACTAACTCAATGGTTCCCAACCATATGCTACACGACTTCCACGATCGTAAAGTGACTCTAATACGTCACATAATACCCATCATCTATAATGCGTATCGACATGGATTTCAACCTCATATACTACGCGGTATATAAAACCATCTTACCAAGGTGCCCATACACCTTTCCAACTTGTGCACATCTGCACATCCATAGTGAACGTCTGACACGTAACACTCTCTCCCAATAAGGGTCTCCTTTCCTCGGTGTAATACTCACCTATGGGTCCTCCCAACCCGCGAAATTCAATTCTCCTAACCTTGGCGCTGCTAACTGTAGCGAACCTACATCCTAAAATGCTACGATCTATGCGTTACCCTACCTACGCGAAACTAATATAATCCTAAGTATGTCCCTAGTGCCCAAGGCCTCTCTCAACTCCCGATAATTGCTTGGTTTCATGTGTGGGACGTCTCGCCAAGGCGAAATCCAAACAAGGAACCCTCCCGTTACACTACTCCCTCGCGTAGTCGGTCATCGAGATATAACGACCCAAGGTACACAAGCGGGACGTCCTAAATACTGCCTACGCTAAACTACGAACGCATTTCTACTATCTTATCCTTCCGCCCATACAGAAGGAAACCTAATCAATCGAAGTGCCCACTTTCTGTAGAAAGTGTCACGAACATAATACCCAAAATTTATCTTCTCAAAATCTGCCTTTTCATTAAGGCTGGTTATTATCCTCAAACCAATTTCTCCAAGTCCAACCTCACCCACCCACTTGTGGCGAGGGGACCACTTTAGCGCTTTTCCATAGCACAATCTTTCCATATGTATATCAACATCATGTGGATCACAGCCTATAGTCGTTCATCCATACTATTAGACCTTTCCACAAAATCAACATCCTTGCATCCCATAACAGATCCCCACTCCCGACGCCGTTAAGAGTCATGTGTGGAGTGTCTCTCAAAGCAAAATCCAAATAAGGAACCCCTCCACACATTAACCCTTGACTTCGTTGGTTATGGAGTTCTGTCATTTCAACATGCAACCGGGATATCCCTATCCCCTAATCCAACAAAAAGGTGGTCTGAACTCCTATCTCTAACTAAGAGTCATACCACCCTGCGCTCGCACTTATTTTTAAGTCCTTGCGCAAACAATAATGAGCTTTATCCTACAGCTCAACAATAATCCTGCGGCCTTAAATCATATATATAAGGTCGCCATATACCCAATTCATGATAATGAAACCTCTTCTCATCGAAGTTTCGTATCCCACAATAAATAAGGTGAACTCAACCTATATCTAGGTGAGACACCATAATGTATTATACTCATCATAATACCATACTCGTATAAACATATAGAACGAGTATCCCAAACCAGATATATATATGTATATACACAATATATCAACACCCGCCTTTATGGCGAATGAAGGAAAATAAAACTCCGCTATTGCGGACAACACATAGGCATGCATGATATAATATTATCGAGACCGCCATAAAACTCAAGATACACACACGAGTCTAGGGCTAACTAATACCGCGACTTTATCTCATCATGCCAAATATACCTCCTCAATAGAGGTAAAACTCATAACAACAACTTCATTTTAACAAATTCCCCGGGTGGATTTCCACCAATGGGGTCCATGAATACACACATTCTCTAGTGAGCCTATCCTTCATGGAAAGGACTCATCATTCATTGCACCTAACTCACTTAGGTATAAGGTTCACTTCTCCATAATGTTCTTTATTCACTGTCGGTCTCCGGCCGAACCTTATGTGAATAATTTCGAAATGGAATTCTTCTCCTTCCTGAAGGATCATGGGGACTCATAGTTAAAACTATCCGTAAGATCCCTTTGGAAACCTTATCTCCACGAGGTAATTCAATTTTAAGTACCACTTTCTACCACAGTAGTACTTGGTTTCTCATAACTACTATACTTTAGTAGTCGTTGCAATAATCCTTAATAATTTCCACAAGGGGGGTGACCTCTACGGCGGTCCTCGTCCTCAACTTCTACCAGCTTCCCCAGCTAAGCTCCAACTCCTGATGCCCTCCGAGCTCCGCACACGATTCTCAATGAGCGCATAAAAGATTTCTATAATCTTCTAAAATGGCAGGAGAACGAAATCTCACAAGATAAATCAACAATCCTAATCCTGGGGCTCTATAACAAATCGAGAGCAACGCTGAAAGCGTAGTACGTCCGCACAGATTCCTAAGGACACTAGAACCTGATGCTCTGATACCATCTATAACACCCCGCCTAATAAGATACCGGGCGATCACTCCAATATTAAATTAAAACAGGAGTCTCATATGGATCATTGTTAGCATCACTGTAGAAAATCCGTTTAATTACTAATAACCTATTAGGACGGTGTCAACATTTTAACTTTACTACTCTTTATAACAACAATAAATAAAACATCCACACAGTTTATGCGTAAATGAAACTGAAATGAAATAAAGTAACCGAACACTCGGTCAAAATATACAACCATATCGAATGCTGTACTGAAAGAATAACTAAATGCAATTGGACCATTGGTCCGAATGTTTATACAATACCTCCTATCTAGAGTACAAGGAAAGAAACGTCTACCGAGAACCCGCAAGCATCCACAGCTGCTGCAGCAGATGTCTGACTCGAAAGAATTTCCATCCAGGCATCCCTGTGTCTGGACACCTATATATATATAATATATAGAAAGAAAGGAGAGTAGATAAACGGGTCAGAGCCCGAGTTTTGAAAATATTTAGCAAGTGCATAAATGCTTTATTTTTAGAAAAATAGTTTTATCTCATATTTAAATTGGTATCGAAAAACTGATGAGCCCTCTCTTCAAGAACCCTCCAAGAATCTAAGGAGAATTCTCTTTCTCCTCTTGCGTATCAATGACAATGCCTGCTGCTAATCAATTGATTCCTCCTAAGCCACCTGATTCTACATGGACCAAATCGTTCGCGAGTATCCTTATGAACCAATAACCAAAAGATCTGACATTGAAGAGTCCAACCATGTTTAAGGGAGAGCCTGCTGTTATGTTCTCTCAAGAAGACATTGAAGCCCTAACTGACCATTTAAACATTCAATTGTGGGGAAATTCTCTCATGGAAGACCTCCAATTGATTATATTCGAAATTTTTTCCAAACATTTTCCCTGAAATCTTCATTCTCGATTGGGATTCTTGACTCAAAACATATCCTGATAAGATTAAATAGCGAGGAAGATTATGTTAGACTTTGGCTAAGAGACATCTGGTACATTGGGAAGTACCCTATGCGTACTTTTAAGTGGACAACTGAATTCAAACCAGATGAAGAAAGCCCTATAGTTCCAGTGTTGATTAATCTCCCCAACCTTCCATTACATTTCTATGCGAAATCAGCTTTATACTCTATTGCCCAACTTGTGGGAAAACCTCTTAAGTTAGATGCATCTACAGCCTCTATATCCAGACCTAGTTTGGCTAGAATTTGTGTCGAAATAAACATTTTGAGAGAAAGAATTAACAGAATTTGGATAGGTAGTGGCAGTTCTGGTTTCTGGCAAAATATAGTATATGAAAACTGTCCTTCTTTCTGCGATTTCTGTAAAAAACAAGGGCACTCTGAAAGCAAATGTATGATCAAATTCCCTCAATTAAAGCCCAAGAAATATGTGGCCAAAAATCAATCCAAGAGAGAGGGTATTCAAGAAGTGCCCAAAGAAACTGTTACTAAGACACCTGCTGAAAAAGAGCATCAGTTGGATACAACAGCAAATCAAATAGATGTCTATATTCCGGGAATATCAGACAAGGTAAATCCTAATTTTCCTGTCTCGAGAATTGAAGGTACTCAACTTGCAAGATTATCGAATAGGTTTTATGTCTTACAAGATGACAATATTTCGAACCCAGAAGAGGAGAACCTATAGTATCAAACCATCTACTCAAGAGAAGGGGAAAAGGGAGATCAGTAGGTGCTGCTGCATTCTCAAAATCTGAATTCTGAAGAGACATACATTGTTAACCAAATAAACCTTTCACCAAAAGCTTCTAAATTACCTCCAGCAGTGAAACCTCCAGCGTCTATGAAAGATAATGTATCAGACACTGAAGTCTCTTTAAAAAAGTCTCCTAAGATTGAGGAGTTACTTAGGTTTGCTAAATGGTTTGATGACAAATGGAAGGGTATTCAGAAAGATAAAGAAGAAAAGGAAAAAAAAAAGAAAGGTTCAGATTTATCCAAAGCCCATTCTAAGATATCAAAGCAAGGTAATTCTACTAAGCAAGCTCCTTTTCATCCTCTATTCAGAAGAATCACCAGACAATCAGGTAAGTCCTTTTCCTCAAACTTTAATTCTTCTGTATAAATGCTGAATTTCTTTTGCTGGAATATTAGGGGTATTGCCAATAAAGCAACTAATAGAAGATTGAAGAATCTTATTAGGAAATACAAACTACCTGCTATTGCCCTATTAGAACCTAAAGTAGGTATTGATAAAATATCTAAATATAAACTTAAGTGGAAATTCCCTTATAGTCCTTCTAATATATCTAATAAAATTTGGTTCTTGTGGCAAAATGAATTAAAAGTCAGCATAACCTATAACACTGATCAACTTCTCTGTCTTAATGTTAAATTTGATTACTTGAATTCCTCTATATTTTTGGTCTTAATATATGCCAAATGCACTGCACTGGAAAGAAAAAGCTTATGGCTTGATATCTGTCAGTTAACTTCTCAAAATTCAGATATGCCTTGGCTCATAATAGGAGATTTTAATGTTGTCTCGAAACAGGAAGAAAAACTAGGTGGTTCTGATATAGATTTTCATTCTATGGAGGATTTTAATGATATGATTACTACTTGTTCTTTGACTGATCTTGGTTACACAGGATCTAGATCTACCTGGTCTAATAATCGTATTCATGGTACTATATTTTGTAGATTAGACAGAGGTTTGGTAAATATGCACTGGCTTAATAAATTTCCATCTACTACTATCTCTCATTTACATAAGGCATGTTCTGACCATTGCCCTCTGCTCCTGTCTATAAAAAGTAAGCTTGATGATCTGCCTAAACCTTTCAAGTTCTTATCTATGTGGTGTATTCAATCTAATGTGAAAGATATTATTCAGCAATCTTGGAACTGTGATGTTAATGCCCCTCCGATGAAACTTTTCTCTATTAAACTTAAAATGCTTAAAGAGAAACTTAAAATTTGGAATAAAGAAGTTTTTAAAAATGTGTTTCAATCTGTCAGTGATCTAGAAGATGAAGTTTTGATTAAGGAGCAGGCTTTTGAGCACAATCCTTCTTCATCTTCTAGAACTGAGTTATTTAAAACTAGAGCAAATTTGAATATCGCTTTACAAAGGGAGGAAAGCTTTTGGTTCCAAAAAAGTAACAAAAAATGGCTTAAACAAGGGGATCTGAATACTAAACTTTTCCATGCTTCTGTTAAGATCAGTCATAGAAGATTGAACATAATCAAGATTAAAGACTCCTATAACAATTGGATTGATAAACAAGAGGACATTGATAGAGAGTTTGTATCCCACTTTCAAAATATCTGGAATCTGATCTTATCAATATTAACAATAATTTCCTAAATGTTATTGATAAAGCTATTTCTGAAGAGGATAATAAAAACCTTTCTGCTTTCCCATCTGAAGAAGAGATTCTTAGTGCCATAAAAAATATGAATATTGTCAGTGCTCCTGGCCCTGATGGTTATGGGGGAGAATTCTATTATAAGTATTGGGATATCATAAAGCATGATCTTAAAAAGGCCATTCATTCTTTTTTTACTGGAGCTGAAATTCCTAAAAGCTGGTCAGCTACGAATATTGCTCTTATCCCCAAAGTAGATAATCCCATAAATTGCTCCCAATTTAGACCTATAAGCTTATGTAACTTCTCTAATAAAATTATATCTAAGATTCTTAATGACAGAGTAGCCGAGATTCTTCCTAATATTATATCCCATAACCAATCTGGTTTTGTAAAAGGGAGAAGTATAAACGATAATATTCTTCTTGCTCATGAGTTATCGCAAACTATAGGCAAAAAAGTTTGCGGTCATAATGTTATTATTAAATTAGACATGGAAAAGGCTTATGATAAAGTGTATTGGCCTTTCCTATGTCAAGTTTTGAGGAAATTTGGTTTTAATGAAATGTTTATAGACATGATTTGGAGGTTAATTTCTAATAATTGGTTCGCTGTTTCCATAAATGGGCAAAGTAAAGGATTTTTTCAATCTTTTAGAGGGCTTAGGCAAGGTGACCCCCTGTCTCCTAGCTTGTTTATTATAGCTGCTGAATGTTTAAGTAGGAATATAGATATTTTGTTCAAGAATGGTAAATCTATTCCTTTTTCCCATCCTAGAAATTGTAATCTGATTTCTCATTTGGCTTATGCTGATGATATTATAATCTTTGCTAATGGGAATAAGAAAAGTTTAATCGCTATTTCTAAATTACTTAAAACCTATGAAAATACCTCTGGTCAATCTATAAACATATCTAAAAGCTCTATTTATATTGATAAAAATCTCTCCCCGTCAATTAGAACTAAGTTGGGAACCAATTCTGGTTTATCTATCAAAACATTGCCCATAAAGTATTTAGGTTGCAACATTAATAAAGGGAGAATTAAGCTGTCTCAATTTTCTGATCTTATGAACTCTATTAGAGAGAAGCTTAATTCTTGGTCGTCTACGTTAATATCCCAAGCTGGTAGGGCTACTCTGATTAGAAGTGTTCTTTTATCTATCCCTATTCACATCATTTCTGTTATTTGCCCCCTAAAACTATTATTAAAAGATTGCAAAATATCTTTTCTAAATTTTATTGGGGTGGTGTTAATAAAGATAAACCTTACCAATGGTCTAAATGGTATGACATGTGTTTTCCGTTTGAAGAAGGTGGATTAAATTTTAGAAGAATGGAAGATATCATTAATGCTTCTAGCATGAAATTGTATTGGAAGTTTTTATTTGATAAAGGTATTTGGGCTTCTTTTATGAGAAATAAATATCAGGATAGAATGTTTTTGAAGTCTGCTTCCTCCACTATTAGAAGAATTAAATCTATATCTAGCATAGTGGATGATCATATTGACTTTGACAATCAAATATGGATGCCTTCATACTCTGGTGATTTCTCTTTGAAAGAAGCATTTCAAATATGTAGGAAAAATAATCCAATTTCTCTCACTTGGAAAATAAATTGGTCTATAGAATGTCCCATAAAAATTTCTAATTTCATTTGGAAATTATTGAATAATTCTGTGCCTTTTGAGACTGAAATCCAAAAAATTGGTATAAGACTTGCTCCGGTTTGCAGGGAATGTTTAGCTAATGATGATAGCGACAAACATGTGTTGCTAGATTGTAATTTAGCAAAAAAAGTATGGTAATATTTTTGTCATCTTTTCAATGTTACTCCTAAAAATACTTCTTGTAGGGCTATGATTTTATCTTGATGGATGACAAAAAATAACAAAGATTTTCTAAAAATTCTTTATGCCATAACTCCTAAAATTATTTTTTGGGAATTATGGAAGGCGAGAAATAGATTGGTTTTTGAAAATTCTAAGTCTTCTGCTAATTTTATAATAAATCAAATTATTTTTTTAGCTTCTTCCGTTCTACATAATCTCAAAATCTATGATACTCCTAACTCTTTAGATTTTCAAATCATAAACCAATTTCAAGTTCATATAAGTCCTAAAGTTGTTCAGATTATAAAATGTGTTTGGTCTAATCCCCCAAGTGGTGTTTTTAAATTAAATATTGATGGAGCTTCTAAAGGAAATCCGGGTAAGAGTGGTATTGGAGGGGTGATTAGAGACTCTAACGGGAACTTCATTGTTGGGTTTGAAAGATCTATAGGAGTACAATCATCTTTTTTTGTAGAAAGTTTGGCCTTGGTTGAAGGTATGAAATTGGTTTCTCAATTAAATATTCAAAAAGTGATAGTGGAATCTGATTGCAAGCTCTTAATAGATGTGATATTGAAAAAAGCTAAACCCCCTTGGCAAGCTAGAAAGATTCTTCAAGAATTCCAATGCTCTGATGAAGTGACTTACAATCATATATGGAGACAATCAAACTCAGTCGCTGATCATTTAGCCTCGCGGGCTTCTATTTTCAACACGAACATTTTATATTGGGATCAAAGCTCTCTCCCGAGGTTGGTCAAAGGTTTACTTAAGCTGGATAGTCTGCATACTCAGCAAATAAGGCATAGAATTTTTAAGATGTAAATGGGGATAAGATAAATCCCCATATTTCTTTCAAGTTTTCTCTATGTAATGGGGTTATTATAAAATCCCATATTTATTGCTTTCTTTCTAGAGTATTGGACCCAACCTCTAGATTTTAAGTTTGCTTGGGTTTGTAAGCTTCGGAGAGGCTTTTTCTCCTTATTATATTAATAAAACGTGTGGGGGTTCCGTCCCTCTTTGATAAAAAAAAAAAAATTGGTATCGCACTCCCATGAGATACCCCTAACCTCTCCTCTAACAGTGCACTCCTAGCACATCCCTCTAAACATCCTAGTCAAGCTACCCTGCTAAACTAGTCTATCACCCAACCACTATCTACCCCAGATAGTCCAACAGATGTACTAAGGGCTAAACTTCACTCTAATCTCGACGCTATGCCATGTTTGTGCGTGGGGTGTCTCGCGAAGCGAAATCCAAACAAGGAACCCCCCCGATACACTACTATGCGGTAAGGTCGATCGTCGAGATCCGCCAGTCCTTCAGTACAGAAAGATATATATATAAATATATATATACCATAAACATTTATAATATTAGAGCACTAAGGATTAAACTTCTCCCCAGTCTCAACACAATTCCATATTCGTGCGTGGGGTGTCTCGCAAAGAGAAATCCAAACAAGGAACCCCCCCGATACACTACTATGCGGCAAGGTCGATCGTCGGGATCCGCCAGTCCCTCAGTACAGAAAGATATATATATATATATATATATATATATATATATATATATATATATATATAAATATATATATATACCATAAACATTTTAATATTAGAGCACTAAGGATTAAACTTCTCCCCAGTCTCAACACAATGCCATATTCGTGCGTGGGGTGTCTCGCAAAGCGAAATCCAAACAAGGAACCCCCCCGATACACTACTATGCGGCAAGGTCGATCGTCGGGATCCATTAGACCCTCGGTACTCGATTCATCCATATATACATATACATATTTCCATAATCATCCGGATCTATCTCCCGGACTGAGGATTCACATATCAAGTATTTATCAATACTTTCATTTTTCTCAAAACTTTCCATTTCCCTTTTTATACTCAGGAAATCTAAATATATAAGCCAATTCATTATCATGAATTGCTTTAACAAATCATATCTCTTTTTAAAGCCAGTTTTATTATCATAAAAATGCTTTACCTTTTTAAATCATCCCATTTCCCTTTTTATACTCAGGAAATGTATTCAAAGCCATTTTCATTATCATAAAAATGCTTTGATCATATCATATGCTTCCACATCCCTTCTTCCATCCGGGAAGTGTTACCGAAGCCAAACCTTTATCCCATTTCCCTTCCTATATCCAGGAAATGTAATTAAATCCAATCCATTATCATGAATTGCTTTAATATAACGCGTTCTAAGACCGCCCGTCCGGATTTCTCCACTGTGCGCGCCCCTAAATGGCTATCATCTTCCAGGGCCTATCATAAGACAACCTGGGATCCTACATCGCAAGACGTCGGGAATCGGCCATGTTCCTGCGGGATAGTCAAGACCACACCCAGAATCTCCTAACCAGCGCAGAAAATATACATCAAAAAACGCTCACATTGCCTATAGGACTATATCAACCCTATGTTAATTTGCCAGGGGGCTTCACCATACGAACGCAACTTCCCTTATGATAGCGATTTAGAGAGGTGTGTAATCCATATTTTATCAATTATGAAAATCATTTTTCTTTCCATTTTGAAAATATTCATTTTTATATTTTTTAAAACCTTTCCATCATAACATATATATATACCTAAATCACACAGTATATACATATCCTATATATTCTTCCTAGAATATATATAAACGGCCATAGTGGCCTATAGCATCTAGCGATGACCAATAATCCCAAAGATTCCCTCCAGGAATCATAATCATGCATTCATATAAGCATGACACTAAACCCAAATATTTCTTAATTTAGTAATCACTATATACATCAATCCCATCTAAGGATTTATTGGATATCTCCAATGATACCCTTCACTCTAAGTGAAATCAACACATACCTATATTCCCAGTTTATCCTAATTATCTCCTAGGATACACTTAACGATAGTCGTATAATTATGCTTTCTATAAGCATAATTATATAGGCCTCTATGCCTACGAGAAATATCCTCGGGATTTATCTCACCCGAATAACCTTAAATTCAACGAGTTAAGGATTTCATTTCCTTGAACCCCAAAGACTATACCTAGTCCAATTAATCATTTATAAGTCCCCAATATAATTTAGGAACCCTAATCCATCAATTTCTACAATTATTCTATTTTCCTCGAAAATATAGATTAAGGGTTATACATTAAAAACCCTTACTTTACCCTCCTAAATTGCCTTAATTTATGGACCATAAAATCCTAAAAGGTCCTTTAGGTTATCACCTAATTAACCTCAAAGAAAGATGACATGGAATCTATCCCATCCAAATCATCCTAGAGAAATTGTCAACTTTCAGCAGGGGTCGATCGATCGACCCATGGCCGTCAATCGATCGAGGGCTTCGATCGATCGATCCCCTATGATCGATCGATCGATCAAGTCGGGCAGCTTCTTCTCCGAGAAGCTGTTTCGGCCATGGAAGCTTCCCCCAAGCTTCCATCTCTACACCAAACGGCCTACAACTTCAACCAACTACAAATACACCTATAATACGGGTTCTAAACATCCTAGAACCCGGAATCACCAATTAATTTCAATTAAAACCTAAGTTTCTCCAATTTACCAATTTTAGGGGTTTATTCGTTTTATCTCCCGAAAACCCGTTTTATCCACAAATACCCAACCCAAAATCATTAGGGTTTGTTATACCAACAATGATATGAGATATTTATGCTTAAAAACAAATAAAGCAAGTAAACACTTGCCTCGTGGATAAAATCCGACGACCTCGAGCCGAATCCCGCGGAGGCTGGCCGGAATCTCCCCCTTTTTCCTCTTTTCTTCCTCCTCTCTCTCTTCCCTCTCTTCTTTCTCCTTTCTCATCTCTTTTCTCCCTCTCTGCCTCCTTTTATAAGGAGAAAAAGGTTTAACCCCTTTAAAACCCAAAAACGACTCGTTTACCCAATTACGAGCCTTTTTAACTCCAAAATTATCCGGGACTCAATTTCGACAATCGGACACTCTTTTTCGACTATCTCGGACATTTCGAGACTCATGACGCAGTCAAAATTTCCATCCGAGGTACTTGACCGCAAATCACTATTCTAACCCAAAATAATTAAATGCGGTATTCTACTCAAAATCTTACCTCTTTTGTCGCTATACTCCACGGCGACATATAATTAAATTACTTCGACCTATATAGTCCCAAAATAATTTATAACACCCTTCGAAAATTATTAAATCCTCAAAAATCCCAAAATTACTATTTCGAGAAATTCTCCAAATTCCAAATCATACTTAATTATGGAGTTTAATTATCTCCAAAAGGGAGGGTTATTACAATAGACCCTAAAGGTTTTGTGCGATATCTTACTTATGTACTTAGAGATAGTTGTTCATAATAAGTAGCTGAGGTTGTAGGTGTTGTGTGTTGAGGGCATAATGGATCTAGATGATCAACATTGTCAAGTAGTAGTGTACCGGGGGGTTTCCTTATTTGTATTTCGCTTTGAGAGACATCCCATGCAAGAAACGTAGCGCAATGTTAGGAGTGAGGAGAAGTTTAGTCCTTAGTACTCGGGTTTATGTTGAATGGTGAAATAATGTTTTATAAGTATCTAAAGATGATGTGTGACTGTTCTGATGCTAATAACTTATTTAAGTTAGTAATTAGCAACCAATGAATTCTAGTAAGAGATATATATATATATATATATATATATATATATATATATATATATATATATATTAACACATAAGTTCGAGCGTAAACTTAGGATATGATAGGATGAGAAGACTTTCGGGGTATACTTTAGATAGTGGGTTACACGGGTGTAGATTGTGCGTAGATTAAGATTGAATTGTACCTAGAATGGGTTGGGTAGCTTAATTGAAGTTTATGTGCATACGTTTAGGTGCGCACTTTAGTCGAGGGGTGAGTTTGAGTTCCAAGAGAGTGCGACTCCACTCTAATTAGGAAATTGTGCATTTATAATTATTATGCATTTTAATGCACTTGCTAAAATGTTTTCAAACTCCGGGCTCTGATCCGTTTATATTTCTCTCTTGCTATACATATATTGTAATATATTATAGTTGTCCCACCGCAAGGACGCCAATGATGCTTTTCTATCCAGTGTCCTCGGAGCTGTAGAAGATGTGGACTATTGCGGAATTTTTGTTATAGCCGCTTCCTATCTTTTGTAAATCTAGTTAAGGATTCATTTAGTATATCGAGTTTATACCCAAGGGATATACATATGTAGTACTGCTATATTTCTCTCCTCAGGATGTTGTATTGTCTGTGACCCGTCAACATATTAGAGTATTTCCTTTTGCATACTTATGATGTATTATAGGATTACTTCCTTTTATCATGGTGCATGTGTACATTTTATCATGTTCAATAGTTACTATATTGTTGGTATGATGTTCATTGTATGATAAAAAAAATTGTTGGCATCCGCTTATTATACTATTGGGTAGTTAGCTATGTTTATTTAGTATTGACCGTAGATGCTGAGAATGATCCACTTGAGATTCCTAATTTATTTTAGTATAGGGCTAGCCACCCGTTATTATTTTAAGCGGGGTGTCACGGTCGGGGAGGCATCTGAAATGAGAGAGAGTTATCCATATACACAATTCAATATGACTTAAAAAGCTGAAGATGTAAATGCGTAACAAAGAATACAATAGTCCTAATAATAGGGCTCTATATCAAAGGACACTATGCTAAAAATCGTAGTAATCTGCACAGATCCTAAAGACACTAGAACCTTACCCTCTGATACCATCTGTGACACACTGCCCAATTAAATACTGGGTGATAAGTCATTTATTAAATTAAAACAGAATATCCAGTTGGTTCATTCTTAACATCACTGTCAAAAACTATTTATTACTAATCACCTACATAAGTTAATAAAGCTGGTGCCAAATTTTAAATGTTTTAAATTAACATGCAGATCTGAATATAACTAAATAAATAAATAAACCACATTCAACATTCCAATTGACCAACATCATAAATAGCGAAATAACTGACTCGAATGAAATATGAATGGAATAAACACTCCAGCCTGAAACTCTAATACAATAATCTATATCTAAAACTGAATCCACCAATTGAAAATAAATGAAGTACAGTGACTCCGAAAATAACTACTAGTAGAAGATGGGGGTGACATGCCCAGCTGAACTAGATATAATGATGCATATGATCTGAAAGGAATGGAGGCGTCTACTATCGAGGTCCTACAAGTGTCCGCAACGACTACAGCACGTCAAATGAGGATGAACTACTAATCTGGGCGTCCCTGTGGCTGACCACTTAAAATAATTTTTACAAAATAGATTTGGAAAATGGGTCAGAGCCTGAGTAAAATAATTTAAAAATATTTGCAAGTATTTACATGTTAGTTTCACGTGCTCTCACTTGAGGTCCTCACCCCTCAACTATTATATATGCCTAACGTATTCTACTAACCCGTCCTAATTATGCTACCCCGCCTAACTTGTTCAAATCCATTATCTTACTACACATACTTACTCGTGGTGACCACCAGTATTACCCATACAATACGTTATTGATTTGTTTTATCATATCATTTAAATTAATTAAGAATTCAGCAAATAGATGTTATGTTTCTACATTATTAGGTTATTTTAGATATCACTATCTTTCTCATCTACTAAGCACACACAGTTTGATAAACGACAAGTATATATATATATATATACGGCACCCCTAGACTGAGACATGTTATGCATGCATACTCTGCCATCAAATCCCGGTATATCACGTACTAAATAAAGGACTATCGGTTCGGAATCACTCTCGAACCACAATATACAATTCACACATAATTGAAGGCAAACATTGTTCTAGGCCTTTGGGCTACATACATACCTATGCACCCAAATGACCGGGCACACCCTAGTTCACACAAGCAGTGGTCATCCCTAAGTTCTATGTTCTGAGGTATAAGTCTAAAATCCCCCAAGATGGCTCATCAAGATAAGACTATCCCCTTTGTAAATCTCCCGCAATAGCAAGTAGCGTAGGTATATTATACACGTAATAATTCGCACATTAGGTATTCACGTGACCTATGTACATAAGTTTAGTAAAGGTAAGCACGTACCCTATAATATATCCCGCACGTAGTCTATATAACTATCGACTAGCTTACGTACCATTAATATACATCCCTTAAGTCAATTCACTAGCTATCTCACTCATACCCTACTTGTCTAAGTCACCAGTTCCGTAGGAATCCTCGTGTCATGATAAGGTTCCCTGAATTTACATCTTAACATATAATTTTGTTCAATTAACTTTAGTCCTAAATTCTCCTCATGTGATTAAGTCTCCAAATAATCCTTGGACTACTGGCATTTAAAATAACTCCCATTATATTTAAAAATTACCTCAAAAGTTAAGCCGATCGTTTTCCATGCGTCCTAAGCAAAACGGGAAAAATTTGTCAAAATTTGGGTAGGCGAATTGATTCGGCCTTGGACTGAATCGATTCACCTGCTACATGTTTTCATCTTCTTCCTTAAACAGTTACGGGTTTCACCATTTTCACTCAACCATACCTTCATTACATGAACCCAAACTCCCAACCAACATTATTAAATTGAATTAATTCAATAAAATTCTTAAAAACCCTAGATTATCATATTTGTTCAAAACTCCAACAAAGATTCCATATTTCTTCACCAAATTTTAACATTAATGTATGGATTTCATCCTACATACATAAAGGGATTTATCCTATTTCAATTCCAATCCAAGAACATGTTTTATGTCTTCCATATTATCCTAAAATACATAAAGTTGATAGATTAATCACCATACTCCAACATGGATGGTATATATTTCATAATTTAAGAAAGTTAAATACTTGCCTCTGTTTGAAGGTCTAATTACTTGTAGAAAATGGTATGGTTGTGATCCTCTCATCCCGATCTACGCAATGGTGGCGTTTGTGGTGCAAGAACGATGTAAATTGGACTTGGGGTCTCCTCTCTTCTTCCTCCTATAGCCTCTCTATGAGTTTGAAACTTCTAACCCTAATTCCTCTAACCTACCAGAAGTTATACACTTAGAATTTTGGCGGGTCTTCCTTCCTAAAAAATACAAAAGATCGAAATACCCTCCCGGGGGTATCGGTTTGGCCTAAAATTTCCCCGAGACCCAAACTAAACCCCCGAATACACTTTTCTGACTATTTTGATCCTTCTGGACACACTGGCGCACTAAAAATGACCATATGGAATATCAAATGTAAAATTATATTTTATTTTTGAAATTCAGTCTCGATACGACTAACACGCGCGTCCCGACTAAATTTATCATAACCACCGTATTTTTCATTCATGATAATTTTAATATTTTTTTATCATTATTATTACTCATTCACTAAGTAATATTCAATAGAAATAAATATTAACCCTTACCTTTCTAATTAATATTTATTTTATCGAATTAATTTCCAAATATAATTTAATAAATCCCAATTAATTGCTAATAAAAAACTCAACAAAATTACGGGGTGTTACACAAAAACCACTTTGATTTTGAGAAATAATTGAGGGAAAAATATGAGATAGTCTCTCATTTAAAATTTTTGAAATTATTTTTGTTGGAGAAGTTTCATAGGCTTATTATCCTAAATTGATAATAGTAAAATGGATTGGATACCTTAGGGATTAAAGCTATAGAGGTTGAAGACCAACTTTTTGGAAGTTCTGCTCCAGCAAAACAAAAGTGTATAACGTTGATTAGGTTTATCTTAATAACTTCATAAAATTTGACATAGAATTCACCTTTAAATCCATCTGAACCAGTGCATAAATTGCTCACCTTCCAGTACTGAGCCTTGAGTCACACCTTTATATGCCCAATTGCAATATCGAGTCCTTCTCATGAGCTCGAGACTTGAAAATATATCTCATGATATATTGTCTCCATAAAGATACACCCATCTCTCGACTTCTATCCATTACCCCTAAATAACTAAAATAAGATAGCAAACTACCTCAAGGAGGGACCTACCAAACATTTCCCTATATATAAGTGTGCAAAGATGTATACCCTAATCACTAACGAGTTGGGAATCTGAACAACCAACATACCCCCCTTCTTTCGCACGAAGGCCGCATTTACCTTAGGGGCGTGCACTAAAACCTGGACATGGCATCAAACTACATCCAAGAGAGAGTCACAGAGGTTCAAACTTCATATCGATAACCCAACCTTTAGAGGCGGAGGCTGGCCGGGAGGCAAGAACTCCCACATCCATTATTAACTTCGCAACAAGTTCTTCCCCTGGGATGCATCGTCCCTTGGGGCTCGCAACTCCATAGTGGTGACTCTACTGGGGATATAATCAATAGAATTTAACTCTCTATATGCTTCATTTATATTATGCTTAATATTTCTCTACTACGTGACTATTATGTAAATTTTAAAATTGTTTAATGGCCTTAATTTTAGGGTCCCTCCAAAATTAGATATGTGCTTACATCCCCATACACAGGATTGTACATTTTCTCAAACATATAGGTATACACAAAGGACCTCGCAATAAAATAAACATCAAAGTATGTAAAAATTAGAGATTACCTATTTGTATCATGCATTGAATAATCTTTATTTTCATATTTTTTAAACCTTATACCCTCGAGGCTCCCAAAATTGACTAGTTAAAAGAAGTTCGTACTTTAGGAAGTCACTTTAACCAAAAGGAAATTTGTACTTCAAAAAATTTCCATCTCCCTATAGAAAGTTTTTTACTTTTGAAAAGTCACTTCCCCTGATAAAGCTTGTACTTTTGAAAATTTGTTACCCCAAAAGGTTGTCGCCAATGAGTGTCCTCACTCTTTTCATCCACCCGTTTAGTATATCAAACACCTCCTCTCTTGATCCAAAGATCTCGATGAAAGGGAACATTTGAAGTTTATTTAGTAGTGGGGTATATCGAATAGGCTTTCACAGCTATTCAATACAAAGGTAAAGTGGCGTCACATGTAGCTTAAAGGTTTCTCTGTCCAAGAAGCTTAATATATTATGACCCATGGCAATGAAAAGAGATCCGTAGTAACCGGGTCACACCACCCTTTTGCATATGGAAAAATCTCTAGGAACACACCGTATTTCAAAAAAGGACAATTACGAGTCAATTGCTCTAACAAAATTTCTCAAAACATTTTAGACAACCAAAGGCTGGTCCAAAAACCCTCAAATTTTAGGCTGAATGTCTTCCCCTTCTACGAAGAAGATAAACAATATGAATCCGAAGGTAATTGCCAAAACAAAGGTCCTCTGTGTTGGATTCTCTTAATCTCATTTTTAGTTTGGGAAAGTACATGACCTCAGTTTATTATTTTCGCACCTGTTTGTCACTGCTGGATACCTCCTCCCCCGGAATTCTTGTACCGGAAAGCTCTGCCCTTTTATTTATACTCACACACACACATACCTAAAAATACATATCCACATAAGCACATAGACATAGTCTCCCTATTTTTCTTGCCCCAAACCGTCCTCTTTATCACTTTCGAAACACCCTCCCCTCTATTTATGGTTGTTGTAAAACTCCTTGTACATACACATAAACAAACATACATACTCATAATTCACAAATTCATGCACATATACACATATTCACGCATTTAAACACATTTGATTTGTGTATATACTTGTGTGTATACACATATCTATGTATATATACATTGATTCATGTATATATACACATATATGTATCGAATGGGGGAGAGAGGGGGTGAAAGGGATAAAGAACCTCGAGATGCTGACATAAGTATCACAACAAAAGGGGGGAGGCAAGGGTGTTGGGGGGTGGGGGGAGGGAGGGGGTTAAAGGGGCGATAGAGGGGGGCGATTAATCTGACAATGGTGGATCTTTTGATTTTTGAATTTAGTCTTAATATTTAAAAAGGAAATAACTAAAAGAGGCGGGATTTGCTTTTTTTAGTATTTTTTTTCTTTTTTTTACATGTCATTAAATTAGTGTCTCTTACCATATGGAAAAGTCCTTTCTAGTCTAATCAACAATTTTGTGAAGTCTCTTAATGGAGTCTTAATGGAGGTGAAAAATTAAACAAATTAAATAGCAAAATAAGGTTGACATTTCAATTTTTAAAACATCAAGTCTAAAATTGGAAAAGACCGTAAGTTTCAGTGTCAATTTTGCTTTTTTCCCTAAAAAGTAACCTATTTATTTGAAGTCAAGTAATGACATTAATAACTGATACTGAGAATTAAGAAGTGAAAAATCCCAAATATGTGAATACATTTTCTCTAATAAAATTCATTTCCTTTGGGTATAAATGAATTTTATAGTTAACTTCGCTTAGGCGACAAAAGAGCCTTTTTAGGATATAGACGAGAGATGCGAGGCATCCTTATTTATGGTTGGTGAGAGGTAAGGGATTCTCACACTCATCCATGGTTATTTCCCCAAAAGGTGAAAGAAGGTGGGGAATGTGTGAGTGTTTTATGTATTGAGGGTATGCTATATATCTATTGGTTGAAGGGTTTACTCACTAGGTTACATATAGAGTTATTACACTGGAAGCACTTGAAAGTATGGGATTGGGGAAATTTTTAGGTTATAATTTTGATTCACTTGAGTGGAATGTTAGTGTACAATATCTATTCGATTATTTTAAGTAAGAGAGTAAAGGATGTGTGATTTATCATTTATTGTACTTTTTCATATCTTGATAATTTAATAAAAAAAAAAGTCTCTTTTGGGTAAGTGGTTTTGGAGAATCTCCTAAGGAAAGAGGAACTCGATTATATTATGTTATGAACAAAATCTATGGTTTGCATGAGAATGGTTGGGAATTTAACATAGATACGAGGGGAACCTTTAAAAGCCCATGTACACATATTTATACGGCCTCAACCCTTTCCTTTTTTGTACTAGCTTGGAAGTGAGGGATGGGAATTTTATTAGGTTTTGGGAGGATACTTAGAGAGAAAAGAAAGAACGTTAAAAATCTATTTTGCACAATTGTATTGTCATTCTTCGAATAAAAATAAACCAATTCAAGTGTGGAAACCCTTATATTTGACTCCATTTTATAGAACCTATCCTTTAAAAGAAATTTCAAAGATAATGAAATTGCTCAATTTGTGTTCGTTGTCAATTTATTGGAGGGAGTTAGACTGCATGGGGGAGTGGGGTATTATCAGGATGGACTTTGAAGGGTGAGAGTTTTTTCTTGCATATCATTCTTCTCTTATATTATTTCATCTCCTTATAATTGTTTGTTTGCACCATTAAAATATCTATGGACTAAAGGAATCCCTTCGGAAGTAAAAGTTTTTTCATAGCTAATGCCTAACGGGAAAGTTAACATTAATATTATGATCCAAGTGAGAAGATAAAATTGGTATCTCCCACCAAATTGGTGCGTGCTATGCTAGAATGCTAGTGCGGATATAAATCACTTGTAGATTCATTACAATTTTTTCCTGATATGTGTGGGTCAAGGTGTTCAAGGAGTATGGTATCAAAGGTGATCTTTCGGGTCCACCCATGGATCTTTTTAATTTGGAGTCGATATTGTTGGGGTTTTGTTCATAAAACCATGTATGACTAGTACTTTGAAGTAAAAATGTGTCATTTAATTTTGAAATAAGAATCACGGATATGAGAATGCCTTGTATTTGGTTTAAATATATTACTTCATATTAATGTCGATCAATAGAGGTTAGTAGGAATTCCAATGATGCAAATTTGGGTTGATCATAAGGAGATTGAGATTTCGGTTCTAGCATTATTGAAAAGTTCACAACCTAGATAGGAACTTGACATCCTGTCAAAATGATTACGATGTAATCCTAATAGTTTATCTCAAGTTATGGGAACCAGTGTGATGGTTCGATAACTTATACGATTGTTCAACAGAGGATTGTTATCGGTACATCCTAAGAATGTGTTGAAAAGGACCACCCATAAGATTTGAGTCTAAGGGTTGTCTAGATAAGACTCAAGCAATCTCATACCGTTTGCAAAGAGTGCATATATTCTTAATTCCAATAATTATGAGGATTGCAATGCTTATGTAGTTGTCGCTTATATTGATATATGTGCGATTTAATTTTATATTGAATCAAATGATATCCGTATATTGGGTGATAGTTATATTAGTAGGTCTGAGATATTAATTCCAATGAATTCGTGTATGGGGACACCTTGGATTCAATACCCTCTTGATAAACTTATAGGATTTGTTTCCACCAATAAACCTGATCAGTGGATTATTTATAATCCGGTAGAGTAGTAAAATAAGTTAAGTCTGAAAATTAAGAAAATTAATTAAATGTTGGTTAAAGTCAATTAACAACAAATTAATTTGACCAAGCGATTATTAGAAGCTTAATGTGGGGATTCATATTATGTACCATAATCTAATTTGCAAATAAGATCTCATTATATTCGAGTTATTTTTGAGATAATTAAGTTGGAGTGCTATCATAATTATTTAGTGGAATTAATTCTGATTTAATATAGAAATAAATAAATTAAAGTAATTGTAATTTGAGATTTTTAAGTATTTATTTGGAAGCCAATTTATTTATTTGTCTTGGGTTCCTAGTGTAGTCCACATACCTTAGTAGTTTGGACTAGACTCTCAAGGAACTCAGTGTGGCCCAAGCCCACCTTTTGTACTTGTATATAAAGGTGTGGGAAGGGGTTTTAAGGTTAATGATTCATCATTAGGGTTCGATATGGGTGAGAAATAAAATATTATTCGTGTTTTTATGAAGAGGCCTAGAGTGATATCACCATATCTCACTCATAAGGATGAGTTTTCATCTCAAAAGGTGCCCACACACCTACCTAGTTTAAGGGAAGATCATACACTAGAAAATCCAAGCTTTTCAGAAGGTTTAGAAAATTTTTGAAGATCTTAAAGAAGGCATCCCTTCATCCTTAACAAATATCATTCTTCACATCGGATCACAACTGGATCCGCAAAGGTATTGTGTTCTAAATTATAGATTTGTTCTTCAAACCTAGTTATTGATTTATATGCTTTCTAATGTTTGGTTAATCGAAGATTCGAGGTTGAAAATTGTATTCTACATATTTCGATCCCCAACAGATATGCCATTAATGGAAGCAACATAGATTTAAAATGTCCCTTCCATCCATTTTGACTATTAATTTGGGTGGAAAATGGTCATGTACAATGCACATGACCCATTTTGAGAGAAAAATTGAAATTTTAACAATATTTAAGGTCAAAATAGTATTTAACTTAACTTTATTTAAACAAAAAACAAAAAAACTTCGTCTCTCTCCTCCTTAAACCCAACCTATCTCTCCGTTTTTTGCAACAACTCAATTCTCTCTCTCTCTCTCTCTCTCTCTCTCTCTCACACACACACACACACACACACACACACACTCCTCCCCTAAACCCACCATTCCCTTTCATTTTCACATATCTATCATACAAAACAAACCTTAAGTATATATATGCATGTTTGTGGAGAGAGAGAGAAAGAGAATGAGCCATGATATTGGGGGGGGGGGGGGGGGGGGTTATCGGAGGAGGCGAGGGTCGATAGAGTTATTTGGTGATCATGTAGGAAGGTGTGGGGGTGGGTACATGAGGGGTGGGGGTTCAGTAGAGGCAGATTTGCAGAGACTAAGAGGGATTTTTTTTTTTTGGGGGGGGGGGGGGGGGGGGGGAGGGGAGGGGGAGTTTTAGGAGGGTGAGGTTTACAGTCAAAGAAAGAGAGATAGGGGTTGTTGGGTATAAATGTATGGTTATAATTTTTAGTTTTAAATTAAACGTATGTAAATCAAATTACATTTATATCCTCAGAAAATTCACGTGCCAAGCACATGACTTACTTATGTCAACCTTATCAGTCAGATTGGATAAAAGTTCCATTTTAAATCTATTTTGATAGATTGAGGCTTACTTAATTGACACTTTTGATAGTTCGGGGGCATTTTGGAACATTTATGATAGTTTAGGGGCCAAATTAGTAATTTACTCTACATTATTTCACTTTATCATAGACATATTAATACTAAGCCACTTGTTACAAAATTAAAAGTTTATCCCCGCCTTATTTTACTTTACGGTGCTATCAAAGGTAAAACCCTCTCACCCTTTCACAACGAATCCACATTAGTGATGAATTACTCTCTATTTCACTCGTCACTCGGAGGAAGGGATTGAAGAGAAAAAGGCAAGGTTAAACCAAATCCTTCATTGCTCGTCGTGGATCGAAGATTGAACTGAGGTGAGTTTTATGCTTTTATGTATTCTTTTCTTTATTTTAGTTTTATTTTATTTTTTAACGTATTTACTCGAATCCGAAAGTGTTCATTATTTAAAAAATTATATAAAAAATGGATACTCTTTGACATGTGTATTGAGGCATGTTAGAGCATGTCGGGACGTGTCGTATGTCCAACACGTGTTAAAATGGATTCGGGGTCCTTCGGAGAGTATCTGTGCTTATAAATCACAACTATACATATAAATTGCCTTAGAATTCACACAAATTTAAAACCTATAGTGGCTAAAGGACGAAAAATGATTGAAAACGTCGAAAGGAATATTCCCTTTGAATACATGCCTAACAAAAGGAATGTTACCACTATCTACTATGGGGGGAAATATAAGGTGGGATTGGGACAAAGACTAATTACAAATCAATCCTTTTATTTACATCATACTCGCCCACTCTACCACCCACACAGCATAATCAATAGCACATTTGAATATAGGTATGTAATGTAAACTCTACTCGAGGCGGTTGTGAGACCGCAACTATAATATGAACCGTCGCCCACTACATAGCTTCTCTCTTTACCTCGAGAAAAAACACTAGTTCATAACAACTGAAATTGCTTTGTGTAATCCCCCACTTAAGAGAGGGATTTTTGGACACGCCAAACTAATGTAAAGAGCTTATGCTCATCGAAGGTGGGAGGATGTTAGTATTTTAAGTTCTTCATTTTTTGCAATAGGAAAATACCTTTCTCTTGTTGTTCATATTACCACACTTTATCTATCCCTTGGAGTTTCACTGGTAGACACAAAATACTTTTCAACCTTAACTCTTTCTCAATAATATTGAGCCAATCATCGATTTCATTAGGTCTATATGTTCATCTGAGATAGGGACATGAATCGGAATGGTACCATGAAGACTTATCAAGGAACCTCAAAACATGTTCCAAATGGTCGGGGTCATCAATACAAATTACACCTCTGACCTTATCATCATCGTCACACCAAGCGACATCAAAGTGCATAGACATCTACTTGTCAATGCATCAAGTCATATCTATTTGTGCTATTTATAAAAAATAAGAAAATCCTTTGGCCTGAAAGCAAGATTTTTTGGCAATCATTCATGTGGTGCTCTTTAACAAAACAAATGGTACTTGGGAGTTATTGTCTCTTCCTCAGGGGGAGAAAATTATTGGTTGCAAATGGGTGTTTAGTGTTAAATATTTAGCTGATGTATCCGTTAATCGATATAGGGCTCGTCTTGTAGCCCATGGATTTACTCAGATCCCGAGAAATATTTCTGTACTACCTTTGCCCTAGTTTCAAAGATGACTTATGTTCATCTACTTATCTCTCTTACTGCATCTCACTCTTGACTGTTGTATTAGTTGGATATTAAGAATGCCTTTCTTTCTGGGGATCTTATTGAGACTATCTATATGGATCCTCCTCCCAGTTTTCAAGCTGAAGGGAGATATGTGGGCAAGATTTGTCGACTTTGTAAATCTTTATATGGGTTAAAGCAGTCCCCCAATCTTGGGTTAGTCGATTATGTGGGGTGATCACCTCTATAGGATTCTCCAGATGCCAGTCCTATCATACTTGCTTTATTCGACGTCATCCCGACCACCGGTGCATCATCCTCATGGTATATGTTAATAATATCATTATTACTGGTGATGATCTAGAGTGGGCTACCCAAGTGAAAAGGGACATTAGAGTAATTTTTTATTCTAATGACTTGGGTACTCTTCGGTATTTTGTGGGGATTGAGGTTGCGAGAAATCATCGTGGGATTTTCTTATCTCAGAGGAAGTATGATCTTGATTTATTACAGGATATAGGGATGATTAGTTTCCATCCAACTTCTACTCTTATGGATCTGAATGTGACGTTAACTGCTGAGTCTCGGGATTTACTTTCTGAGTCATCTAGGTCTTAGCATTTGTTTAACCATCTCATCTAGCTGACCAACATTAATCTTAATTTGGCCTTTGCTATGATTTTTTTTAATTAATTCATGAATGCTCCTCGCACCTCCCTTCTTGATGTTGTTTATCGTATCTTGTGGTATCTCAAGTCTTCACCAGATCTTGGACTCTTTTATGCTTCAAGAGACTAAAGGGGTCTCTTCGCTTCACTGATGCTGATTATGAAGGAAGAAAGAATGATAGGCATTCTAGTTCTTTCTTCTATACTTTCTTTGGTTCTCATCTCATATCATGGAAAACTAAGAAGCAAGGGTTGGTTTCTCGTTCTTTAGCGGAGGTGGAGTATCGTGCTATGGACCATGGTACATATGAGCTCTTGTAGCTTCGATAGATTTTGAGTGAGCTAAGATTTACTGAGGATGGTACTTCTAATTTGTTATATGATGATAAATCAACCATTATGTCGTCATTTGGTTTGATTCTTCATGAGAGAACCAAACACATTGAGGCAGATATTCATTTTCTCCGGAGAAAATATCTACATGCATAATTTATTCCTCATTCATCCTTTGATCAACTCAAACTGTAGATTGTCTCACCAAGGTAACTGAACCTTCTTTACTTCACTCATCTATTGGAAAGCTGGGTTTAGTGGATATCTTCACTCCAGTTTGAGGGTAATTATTGGATATGAGATTAGTGTTACATATTTTATTATTAGGTCTACCTGTATTGGGCTTTAGTTATTAGGATCATTAGTTCAACATTTTTTACCTTTACTATTTACCATGTACTTCTAAATCCTTCCATTGGGTAATGTAAATACAATAATGTGGCACCATTATTGGTAAGACAATACATAAAAAAAATCTTATGACACGATTGTTTGAACAGCAGTGGACGGGGCTTTAGGAAATGGTTAACCTAAGGGAAAATGATCGTTGAATAATTCCAAGGTCTCCGTGCGCTCCTAAACCCAATTATCATGCTTAAATGCCAATCCAGCAACCATACTGGAACACTCAGTTGTCTGTACGCGACATTCCTTCAACTGTGCAATCAAACTCAATCACTACCAATTCAAATAGTAGCATGTATATGTGAATCTCCTATTGGTGGTTTATAATAACTTTGAGGCTATCACGCTCCATGCCTACATAAAACTCATGTGCTTATAAATTAATAAAACCTCACATATGGTCTTGGAACCGACCTCTCAATGTCTCATCGAGTTAATATGTGTTGACTAAAAGTATCAGGGATTACTTGGGATATCCAATTGCGGGTTCATGATTTTGAGTGGATAAAGTGAAATTTCCAAAACATGAGGGGAGGGGGATATAATTTTATTGAAAATGCGAAGAGTCTTTACAAAAATTGTTGGTGGTGAAAAGTAAAAAAAATGTATTAGAATGTTTAGAAGTGGATCGAGAACTTGGTTGTTTGGGGGTGGAAGTGCAAAATTGAAAAATTAAGAAAAATTATAGTAATTTTGACAAAGAGATCAAGGGTATGGGAATGTAATTTTTAGATACGAGAATGTAATTTATCAAATCCATGGGGATGGATTTTTCGACCGTGTTGATGGGTTGGATCGATATTAATTATGTCTAGGTTCAATCCAATTCAAAATAATGTGTCTCCTTAAGTAATATGCCTAGTAACTGCGACAGTTTGCAATGGTATGATATATGAATAGAATGTCACAGGTTTCCCGACGACGAGGAGAAAAGTTAGTCAAATCGATGTTCTTTAGGTTTATATAGGTTGAGTTGATAGATTACCTTACCCCTTTGTTGCAATGAAGTGAAAGGTGGATAAATTCAATATGGGAGTGGTTCTTGGGGCCTTATCAGACGACATAGAGGAAATCCCCTATGTGGGGAGTGTAATGGGGAATTGATTATATATATCGTAAAAGGGTTGGGGTTAGTTAAGAGGGTTTCGGTGTTGACCATTAAATATGATGGCCCTGTAGTGTTACCAAGGCATCACCTGAGGCTCGCTGACTTCTAGCGATGGCCAAGTGAGGCTCTTCTGTGAATCCTAACTCCCGCGAGTGTTCCAAAGAGGTACAATAAGTTTTTTGGGTATGATTTAGCGTTGTCTTGCTATCAGGGCCGATGGTGAAGACACTACCTATGGAGCACCGATACTCTCTCAAAGGATATGTGTTTATGTCCTACACATATCGAATGTTGACTTTCCATGGGACCTTTCAAATACACCCAAGTTTTGTCTTAATTTTTCTTTTATTTTAACATGCTTGGACCATTACGACATGCTAGAGGATAGGCTCAAACTCATTTTAGGTAATATAATATACTTAACCCCAATAAAAAAAAATGGCTCAAAATTTAGTTTTTATTGGTTGAAATGGGTTATTTCTACTTAAAAAGGGATGAAAGTATACAATGTGTAAACTATTAAAAGAATTCTAGGTTTTCTTTTAGTAATATATACAAAAATATGAATAATAGTCTTCGTGTCCGTGTCTTAAAAAAATATCATGCCGACGTGTCAAGTCTTATTGGTTAATGAGCCACTTATCTTGTTAGTGCTTCATAAGATGATGCTTGACCGTAGGTAGCGGGGCATGGTTCAGAGTCTTGGTCTGACAACCATACCTTTCCCATTGCTCTTACAATGACTGCGTTGACCACATTAGAAATGATGTCATTTTTGTATTAAATTGATGTAAACGTGATGTGAAATGCAATGAAAAATATCATAAATAACAATTACTCCAATCTCTAGAATCTTAAATATCATTAATAGTAAAAGTTAATACAAGGGCTTCCTATGACTTGGTGAACAAGTCTTTTAGTTAATCTAGGAGTCTATCCAACCTAAATAACTAACTAAAAGATAATTACTTAATTTTTTTTAATAAACATGTGCTGCAATAAAAAAGAAAAAAAATGAGGATACCCATGATGGGGACCCAATTGCATTGCACGCCACTCCTCCTGCTAATAAAAGATCATCTTGTGCGCTAAAGTGGTATGACGTTCGTCTCAGGTGGCATGTGAATGTGTGCCGTAAGAACCTCCGCATTTTCTGGTGGTTGCTCTATCTCTTCCTCACATTTCGAAAAAAACACTAACTTCTTTTTCTGGTTGGGACAGTCTGAAGCTCGATATTCAAACACTCCACAGTCATAGCATTTGAAGTGGATCCCCTATGTTGTTGTAACTCTAGTGGTGGTAGGTGCAACACTCTCTACCACAAGTGGTTTGGTGGTTGTCTCACCTCATACCATAATTTTCCCCGCCTTGAAGTGATTCTCCACCTTTTGTGTGTATTTGATAACTTGTCTTAAGGAAGTAATTTGATGCAACCCTAGCTCTGACTGATATTTAAACTGGAGTCCCTATATGTAACGTCCAATTTATTGTCCCGTGCTCTCTTTTATTCTAGACCGAGTGCAAAGAAACTAGAATTGAAACTGTTTTGAATACTCTTTCACATATATGTGACCCTGCTTGAAACCTTGAACACGTGCAAATAACTGTTTCTCATAAGTCTCAGGGATGAAGGCAAACACCATCTTTGCCTTTATGTGTTCCCAGGAAGTAATTGGGATTAAGTCACTCGCGGCCCTATCGTGTACCAACTGATCCCAGCATACTAATACATAACCCTCTAATTTTGCGACCACGTATTTAACACACCGATAGCCTCGGTACTCCTTTGAATCAAAGAAGTACTCTACATTTTTCAACCAATCCATAAACGCATTGGGGTTCATCTTTTCATCAAACATACTTACATTGAACTGAACATCACTGTAACACCCCGTAATTTTGAGGATTTAGTATTTAATTATTTTTGGGAGATATAAAAATATTTAAATTGGAGAAACTTAAATTTATGATTTGGAAAATTTATTTGAGTGGGACGAATTATTTATATTTGGTGACTTTAAGCTTAATTGTTCGAAATTTTGTGTGCCGCATTTTGAGGTCAAAATTTGAGAATATTATAAAGTATTTCGAATGACAATTTTGAGTGCGCGGTTGAGTCTGGATGGGTTGAGATAGTCAAAAAAGAGTATCCGGGGTAGTAATCGGGTCTCGAGGTATTTTTGGGC
Source organism: Sambucus nigra (assembly GCA_949130495.1). Classification (NCBI taxonomy): domain Eukaryota; kingdom Viridiplantae; phylum Streptophyta; class Magnoliopsida; order Dipsacales; family Adoxaceae; genus Sambucus; species Sambucus nigra. Next base: position 281,888,009 of record OX422209.1, read on the forward strand.
TTAGTCTGGCCCACACAGGGGGGATTTGGGCCATTTTAATTAGGCCATGTGACCAAAAATGGGATTACAGGTTTTAAACCTATTTGAGGGCGTGTTGAACGACAGTTAACACAATTCTAAGCCTAGGTTTTGAGAGAAAAGCAGAGGAAGCAAGTGGAGAACAAATTGGGGATCTTTTGGAGTCAAATCGGGGGACAAAGTGGGTGTTCTTCATCAACCTCTCTCTACACCAAAAGATCAGACTCTACGAACAATTAGAGGCAAGTGGTTAACTGTTGTGATTTTTAAAATATGTTATAATCAATACATATCATAGTAGGTGTATACGGAATTCGTTTTTAAGTTGAAATATCATATGAAATTGGGGGTTTTATGAATTGGATGACTTAGGTTGATAAAAAAGTTTTATTAACGCTATCGTATGACTTGGTGTATAAGAACCTAACTCACATGAGAATGCCAGAATATTGTGTGCTGAATTCAAATCGGGTATTAAAATTATGGAACAAAGTTAATTGAAATTTAATGGAAAAACCCATTTCCAAATTTATGAAATAGGTGGAGAAATTTCATATCTTAAGATCCGTATGATGTGTAGGATTTTAGTTAAACATGTTTATGTGGTGGGGTGACTTGATTAGATGTTGAAATTAAGGTTTACAAACCTTAGGTTTTCATCAATGGTGGAAATGTAGAGACAAAGGAGGAGGCTGACCTGATTGATCGATCGATCGATGGAATGGGTCGATCGATCGACGGTCGAGGATTTCTAATAGTTCATTCATTTTGTTTTTATGGGTAAATTAGTTCATTCCCTTTTGAGGCCTATTTATTTAGAGACAAATAAATGCAAGGCGTACCTTCTAGCCATTCTAGGTAATTAAAATTGGGTTTAGGAGGGTGATAATTATATGACACAAGATGAATAAATTTCGGGAAATAATTCATAGGTATTGATTTTGGACAGTGGAAAAATGTTCGGGTATTGTAGTTGAGTGACACTACATTATTAAATGAACGGAGGTGTAATTAATTAATTAGGGGGCGGAATACAGACTCGGTTATTAATGATGGTACGGGCCAAGTGAGCGAGCTCGGGCACATTGGTTGAGCGACACCAAGTATTAAATTAATTGATGTGTAAATTAATTAAATTAGAGTCGGATCGTAGACTCGAGAAGGTAATAAATTAATTACGGAGAAAACTAATTAATTTGAGTCGGGCCATAGACTCTGGAATATACAGGCTAGTGTTACGAATTTTAGTGCACGGTAATGCCGGGATTTATATTATATATATACGGTGTGGTGATAGTATATATATGTATGTACTTTGCGTGTGCTATTAAATATCAGTGACTCGATATTTATTTAAACTATGTACTCTAGTGCTATCAAGGGAGGTTGCGCGATGTGGGTGAATCCCCTAGCTTGAGGAGTAGGGCGAGTATATCCCCAGGTCATAGCGTCTGGTATATGGGTGAGGGACTTATCCCACTTTCATATTGGAAATATGACCGCCTCCAACGTTTATGTTTTTGGCGAAGTTCGCGAGAGAGTACGACTTGGGGTAACTAGATTACGTGAGCACACCTAGTGGGATAGAACTTTAGAGGAAATCATTCGGCGACGGTATACTCGGAAGGATGGATATACATATGACACATGTGTGGATGTTGTGGTATAATTACCTATATAATAGTATAGAAAATTATATACGGTTATTAAATACATGTTGCGAGAATGAATGTATTTTATATAACTAGTGAGACTATTATATAGTTTATTTAAAATAAGATAATTTATAGAAGACAAGCATGGGATTGTTGTATTATAAATTTTACGTATATGATGGGAAAAAGATTATATACGACATTAAATACATAAGTGAGAAATTGTATTTACTTTATATAACTTGTGTCACATTTATATGATATTATTTAAAAGGAATTAATTAGGTTATTTGGAAAGATAACTTATAACCCATGAATAATAATACTCGATTTAGAGTAGGAAGGCAAGGGAGGGTTATACTCGGACTAGTTGGACGGGGTAGTACAACTAGGTGGGGTTAAGGTAACCGTTAGGTGTGCACATTAGTGGAGGGGTGAGTATGTCCTCAAGAGAGTGTGACACTAACTTAAATATGAAGCGCATTCATACATTTTTAATTACTGCAGTTAATTCACTTGTTAAATATTTTCAAAATGTTTTGGGTTCTAACCCTTGCTATAAACATTATTTTAAAAACCTTTTAGTTGTCAAGCCACAGGGATTCCAGGATTGATTTTCTCTTCCAGGGACACGGAGCTGCGGCATATGTGGATGCTAGTAGGAGCTTGGATTAGACGCATCGTTCATTCTTTCCTAGAGTAGGAATCATCTATCAGTTTCATTTTTACTTAGGGCTTGTCGTCCAAAATTTTCTGTACAGTTTTTAGATTCATTTATTATTGTTGGATGATTGTTATTGGACTATTTACTTTGGTGGCCATTGGTTTATTCGGCAAATAGTTTAATTATTTATTCAGTTGATTTAATTCAGTCGTTGTGTATGACTCATATTATCTTTCCGCATGTCATTGTTTTGTTTAAATAAAAAGATAAAAATTTGGCATCGTCTTTTTGGAATACTAGGTGGTTAGTAAGTTTTTAAAAAGGTTTTCGACAGTTATGGTAAGAATGAACCAGCTGGGATTCTTATTTTAATTTGGTATATGACTGATCACCCGGTATGTTATTAGGCGGGGTGTCACAGATGGTATCAGAGCATTAGGTTCTAGTGTCCTTAAGATCTGTGTGTCTTTTCACGTTTTTTCTTAGCGTTATTTGAGGTGGAGCCTTATGATAGGATTGTTGTATTCCTCTACGTATGCGACTTATGTTCTCCTGCTATCAAGTATAGTGATGTGATTCATACACGAGTTCGGTTGGGGCTTTGTATATCGAGCATTCTTTGGGACGACCAACGAGGGCAATAGGAGGATTGCAGGAGGATAGGCTCAACAGAAGACATTGGGTATTCGGGAAATGATGATCGTGATAGGAATCGCCTTGATTTTTATTCAGGCCGGTGGTGATAGAATAATCACCTGGGAGAGATAGTTCCCCAAAGCACTGCTGTAGAAAACGGTGGTACAATTTTAGTCTCACCCAACGTAGTCTACAAAGGGTGGGGAAAGTGTGGAAGGACCCTTTTGGAAGGTCCATCTATAAGGATTCGAGTAGAAGAGTAGTGCGATAAGTCAATGGGAGGAAATAACTCAAAGATAATTGTGTAGGGTGGTTGCGACGGTACCCATGACTAAATTTTAAATGAAATTCCGGCCTAGTGGGGCGGTGTTGTAGTGGTAGGGGAGTCAGTCACCACGTATAAAGAAGAATATATGGAGTCAAACGAGAAATGTTAGGTACAGTGTGACCATAAGATCATCCATATGCTATTCAAATAGGGATACGAGTGAAATTTCAGAGTTTATGGAGTGGGTAAGATAGTGACAGATCGCGAGGGAGACGATAAATTGTATAAGCGAAATTCATAACCGACGAAGGGGATACGAAGAAGGATAAAGGAACCCACAAGTGGATAATGAACCGTGTGAGAATACACAAGGATGTATGGGAAATCCGACTAGGATGACTAGTGTTGAGGTCGTCAATATCTTTAGTTTGCCAGCTTACATTAACGCTTCTAAGATACAGGAGCCAATAAGGTTAGAGAGTTTAACTCAAGGACGAAATGAGATTAAATGTTGCTAGTAAAGCACCACATAAGGGTATACCTAGTAAGGGACCCATCTTGATGTTTTAAATTAAATAAATTTCTACCTATTGACGGTGGATTTGATCTGGGTCGTCAAGGCCAATAACGAGTCCCATAGGGATAGGGAAGCCAAAGGGACAATGGGGTGGCACTTAGGGTCAAGACTACTAACTACGCAAGAAGGACAACCCCAACATGGACATTTGGGGCAGAGGTATGGGATTGACACAGAGAGGTGTCTTAAGTGGGGAGGTAGAACCATAACAATTGATTATGTCCACAGTGAGTCAGGGGAAAGAAGTGGAATGCCCAGTAAGGATAACAATTGCGAAGTTTTGGTTCAGTCGGATGAGGATATTATGTCCAGGAACCATTTGGGTCATCGGTGGATAGGCGAGTGGAAGTATGAGTTTATCCTCGGATAGATGGGATGAATTTCATGACACGGGTAGTCACAGTACTCTTGTTAACACTATATTCGCGTGGGGGGTGAGTTTAGTGGGCGTATAGTAGTGTTACTATTAAGTATATTTTTACCACGGGGTAGCATGGCTCTCTTTTGCTTTATCTTAAGGGAAGCACGCGTGAAAAGTGAGAGGGTATATTTTATAAGATTTACTCATTTTGAGGAGTGTTATGAAAGCATAATTTTTCCTGGGTATGGATTGGTTAGCGATGGGTGTGAACTATTACGGATAGTGATAGTAAGTTTTGGGTGTTCGTGACACCAGGTTATGAATGATTTTTACTAGGTATCACCTGCGAGGGTGTCTAGCCTATATATATGCGTGTATATATGTTGTATTGTGTGGCGCGATAGACACATAGTGAGGTCTTGTGCTCTCATATTTTATCCTGGTAATTAGGGGTGTCTACTGAAGTGAATTAGGGTGGTTAGATTTATTTTCGAGTGGGTAAAGATAGCTCGGGATTTATTTTGCACAAGAACTAGTGATAGTAAGGGCGCGGTAATTTAAGTTGTCTTTTGTAGCATGAGAGTAGGCGTGTATGCTTTTGTGTTAAGAGACAAGTATTTGGGGGTATATGCTATGGACTGAGGCTCTAACAAATCTCAACGACCGAAAATGTTAGGTAGTAGTGTATCGGGGGGGGGGGGGGGGTCCTTATTTGGATTTCCCTTTGTGAGACGTCCCACGAATGAAACTTAGCGCAACGTTGGGAGTGGGGAGATGTTTGGTCGTTAGTACATAGGTTGGGTACCCGGGCTATTATTTATATATGTGATATGACTACGGTTTGGAAGTTATACTACGAGTTACGACAAGTATAGTCGGGTAAATTTCATACGGTTAAGCACGGGGATAGGGTGTATGGGCCCCCTATTAATAAGGATAACTTTCGTGCGGTTAAGCACAGGTACAGGGTGTATGGACGCCCTGGTTAATTAAAATGAATATTTGTGTAACTCTTAGTTAAAAGTGGGAGAGATAGATATAGCGAGCTCAGAGGCGCAGGACTAGAGAGTGATATTTGAAGCTTGGAGCACCAGGCTTATCTTAATTTCGAGGACAAAATTCCTTTGGGGGGGGGGGGGGGGGGAGGGGGTGAGTATGTAACACCTCGTAATTTTGAGGATTTAGTATTTAATTATTTTTGGGAGATATAAAAATATTTAAATTGGAGAAACTTAAATTTATGATTTGGAAAATTTATTTGAGTGGGAAGAATTATTTATATTTGGCAACTTTAAGCTTAATTGTTCAAAATTTTGTGTGTCGCATTTTGAGGTCAAAATTTGAGAATGTTATAAAGTATTTTGGATGACAATTCTGAGTGCGCGGTTTTGTCCGGATGGATCGAGATAATTAGAAAAGAGTATCCGGGGGTAGTAATCGAGTCTCGGGTTATTTTTGGACTTAGTCGGGCCCACACGGGGGGATTTGGGCAATTTTAATTAGGCCCATGTGACCAAAAATGGGATTACTGGTTTTAAACTTAATTGAGGGAGTATTGAATGACAGTTAACATAATTCTAAACTAGGTCTTGAGAGAAAGGTAGAGAAAGCAAGTGGAGAACAAATTGGGGATCTTTTGGAGTCAAATCGGGGGACAAAGTGGGTGTTCTTCATCAACCTCTTCTCTACACCAACGAATCAGACTCTACGAACAATTATAGGCAAGTGGTTAACTGTTGTGATTCTTAAAATATGTTATAATCAATACATATCATAGTAGGTGTATGTGGAATTCGTTTTTGGGTTGAAATATCATATGAAATTGGGGGTTTTATGAATTGGATGACTTAGGTTAATAAAAAAGTTCAATTGATGTTATAGTATGACTTGGTGTATAAGAACCTAACTCACATGAGAAACCCAAAATATTGTGTGTGGAATTTGAATCGGGTATTGAAATTGTGGGAAAACGTTAATTGAAATTTAATGGAAAAACCCATTTCGAAATTTATGAAATTGGTGGAGAAATTGATTATCTTAAGATCCGTATGATGTGTAGGATTTAAGTTAAACATGTTTATGTTGTGGGGCAACTTAATTAGAGGTTGAAATTAAGGTTTACAAACCTTAGGTTTTCGTCAATGGTGGAAATGCAGAGACGAAGGAGGAGGCTGACCTAATCGATGGAATGGGTCGATCGATCGACGATCGAGGATTTCTAACAGTTCGTTCCTTTTGCTTTTATGGGTAAATTAGTTCATTCCCTTTTGAGGCTTATTTATTTAGAGACAAATAAATACAAGGCATGCCTTCTAGCCATTCTAGGTAAATAAAATTGGGTTTAGGGGGGGTGATAATTGTATGTCACGAGATGAATAAATTTTGGAAAATAATTCGTAGGTATTGATTTTGGACCGAGGAAAAATGTTCGGGTATTGTAGTTGAGTGACACTACATTATTAAAAGAATGGAGGTGTAATTAATTAATTGGGGGGCAGAATATAGACTCGGGTATTAATGATGGTACGGGCCAAGTGAGCGAGCTCGGGTATATTAGTTAAGCGACACCAATTATTAAATTAATTGATGTGTAAATTAATTAAATTAGAGTCAGATCGTAGACTCGGGAAGGTAATAAATTAATTAAGGAGAAAATTAATTAATTTGAGTCGGGACATAGACTCAGGAATATACAGGCTAGTGTTATGGGTTTTAGTGCATGGTAAAGTCGGGATTTATATTATATATATATATATATATATATATATATATATATATATATATATATATATATATATATATATATATACGGTGTGGTAATAGTATATATATGTATGTACTTTGCGTGTGCTATTAAATATCAGTGACTAGATATTTATTTAAATCATGTACTCTAGTGCTATCAAGGGAGGTTGCATGATGTGGGTGAATCTCCTAGCTTGAGGAGTAGGGCGAGTATATCCCCAGGTCATAGCGTCCGGTATATGAGTGAGGGGCTTATCTCACTTTCATGTAGGAAATATGACCGCCTCCAACGTTTATGTTTTTAACCAAGTTCGCGAGAGAGTCCGACTTGGGGTAACTAGGTTATGTGAGCACACCTAGTGGGATAGCACTTTAGAGGAAATCATTCGACGAGGGTATACTCGGAAGGATGGATATACATAGGACACATGTGTGGATGTTGTGGTATAATTATGTATATAATAGTATAGAACATTATATACGGGTATTAAATACATGTTACGAGAATGAATGTATTTTATATAACTAGTGAGACTGTTATATAGTTTATTTAAAGGAGGATAATTTATGGAAGACAAGCATGGGATTGTTGTATTATAAATTTTACGTATATGATGGGAAAAATATTTTATACGGTATTAAATACATAGGTGAGAAATTGTATTTAATTTATATAACTTGTGTCACTGTTATATGATATTATTTAAAAGGAATTAATTAGGTTAATTGGAGAGATAACTTATAACCCATGAATAATAATACTCGGTTTAGAGTAGGAAGGCAATGGAGGGTTATACTCAGACTAGTTGGACGGGGTAGTACAACTAAGGTGGGGTTAAGGTAACCGTTTGGTGTGCACATTAGTGGAGGGGTGAGTATGTCGTCAAGAGAGTGCGACACTAGCTTAAATATGAAGCACATTCATACATTTTTAATTACTGCAGTTAATTCACTTGCTAAATATTTTCAAAATGTTTTGGGTTCTAACCCTTGCTATAAAAAATTATTTTCAAAACCTTTTAGGTGTCCATCCACAGGAACGCTAGGATTGATATTCTCTTCCAGGGACACGGAGTTGCAGCATATGTGGATTCTAGCAGGAGTTTGGATTATACTCATCGTTCATTATTTTCTAGAGTAGGAATCATCTATCAATTTCAGTTTTACTTAGGGCTTGTCGCCCAAAATTTTCAGTACAGTTTTCAGATTCATTTATTATTGTTGGATGATTGTTATTGGACTATTTACTTTGGTGGCCGTTGGTTTATTCGGCAAATAGTTTAATTATTTATTCAGTTGATTTAATTGAGTCGTTGTGTATGACTCATATTATCTTTCCGCATATATTGTTTTGTTTAAATAAAAAGATAAAAATTTGGCACTGGATTTTTGGAATACTAGGTGGTTAGTAAGTTTTTAAAAAGGTTTTCGACAGTGATGCTAAGAATGAACCAACTGGGATTCCTGTTTCCATTTGGTATAGGACTGATCACCCGATATTTTATTAGGAGGGGTGTCACAATCACCATGTATAACCTTGCTAAATAATATAATCAAAGTAATAAGATTGTTCCCTGTCAATCCCCCACCTCGTAATGCATCTTTAAAGTCCTCATTATAGCTCGTCTGGGTCCGCAAGGGCTACCATAGGACTGCCCAACGTGATTGTTTCGGGGGTTGATTTTTTGGGCCCGTGTTGCATTGTCTTCCCTTTACCTTTTTGAAGGGACAATTGTTATTAATGTGCCCTATATTCCTAAACTCATGACACACACGTTCGTTGGGTAGACTATAAAGGGGTTCACCACCATACCTCACACTGTGGTGTAAACCGTCACGATAAGTCCCCATATAATTGATCGACCTCTCATCGACATACAATGAGCGACGGGTGAGTGGAATGCCATCCTCTTCATCTCTCTCTTCCCCATCCACCCTCAATTTTAATAAATCAGGTTGGATTTCTTGGACCCACCGTGACACATCCTTCTTGGACTCTTTATTCTTCCACGACACCGATTATGGGGCTGAATGAATATAACTTGTCTTTTCCCGGCGTTTGTCCAATTTATGAGCGGGTAAGCTCCCAATAAGGATCACCTCTTTCTCCGGATGCAACAGTTATTTACCAAAAGGCCTTTTCCACCCTAACTCATTCCCAAGTTTTCATTTTTGCATCAAACACGTCAATGGACTCCTTTAAGTCATCCCGAACGTCCCTGTAGGCTATTCAGATGGGTTTTTGTGCCAAATCTACCGAGCTTCTTAAAAAATTTCGTCAAAATTTTCCCTCGGTTGACACATAAGGCTGGGTCCCATCACCGGGAACCCCTCTGTATGGTAGCAGAGGGGTTGTGGCTTCGTCCTATCCTTCTTCGCCCCGTAACGACCCTTGCGGGGTCCTTACGCGGAGCATGGAGGCCACCACTACTGCTCCCACCTCCAGTTGGCACCCCCTTGTTAATTGCGATTTTATCGTGATGGGTGGGGTCGGCCACCATGCTGCAAGTGTTGGCTATGGGCCAAATGACTTTCATTCTTTCGATTTTTTTTTGATGTGACTGTTGTTACTGATACTTTGGACTCAAGCCTTTATATTAAATAACATCTGTTGGATACTTTCTAGGGCAGATTCTAGATTCTTGGACCTTGGATTGTTTCGTTGCTTTGGCTTGCATTTTCATTTACACACACACGAGTAATACGCATGCTCGGGTTGCTTATCAAGAGCGAACTTGGCTCTCTGACACCAATTTGATGTGAAACGCAACGAAAAATATCACAATTAATAAATCACTCAAATCTTTAGAAGCTCAAAATATTATTAATAGCAAAAGTGAATACAAGGGGAAGCCATAGGGCTTTATTTATAGACTTCCTACGACTTGTTGAACAAGTCTCCTAGTTAATCTAGAAGTCTATCCAACCTAAATAACCAACTAAAAGATAACTACTTAAAAAAAAATAAACAAACACGTGCTGAAATAAAAAAGAAAAAAGGAAAAAGATGATCCCCACAAGGGGGACCCACTCACGCCGCACGCCAAAACGCAATGAATATTCTATAGTCAAGGTTTCTCTCAACTCATTATCATTCATTCATAGTAATTGTCTAAATAATGAAATGAGCAAAATACACGGATGTTTATAGGCACTAATACTTTGTGGTTGAGGTAACCTATAGGTGATGTAATGACCAAAGCCATGAGATCACTTCTTCTAACAAACCTAATGTATAATATTTTTCTAATAATAATATGACATTAAAATTAAGTAAAAATTTCAATCAAACCCTCGGTGCAGCCTCATACACATTATATACCTAAATGAGTTTATTATCTTTTAAAGGTTCTAAAGTGAATTTACAAAATTGTTTTAAGTTCACTCTTGTTCTAAAGTAAAGTGTTTGCATTGGCTTGGAAATTCAACAAAACAATTATTCGTGTGGAGACCTCACGTTGTACATATTTTTTTATTTACTCTGATCTCTAAATATGTTTTTTCTTTTTCTTTTCTTTTTCATTTGGAGCAAGCGTTTAGTTAAAATATGATAAGAAATTTGAATAGCAACAAATATTTTTGGGTTGAAAGATGAGTTCTTTTTCGTTATTAGTTTTTTATTGGTTGCAAGAACATCCTTACACACCTCAAGAGATTACATATGGAAAAAACCTATATAAGTTGATTTTTCTCCTGTGGATAGCAAATTAATTGCATAGAAAATCTAGGCTAGTAGAGCTAATTTCTATTTAGTGTGCTAAATATTGGAGCATTTGACTCAAAACCAATTGACAATGATTTAATTTCCTATGCTGAACATATTTATTTTCATGATGTGCGTGTGGGACTAAATTGCAGGTGCTTTTATAGTTTGAGTTATGGTAACTTTGAGCTTCTTAAATAAATAATTGATCTTAATTAGAGCATTAGAATAATGTGACAGACAATGTTCACAACAAGTTTTCTCTGATTTCTCCTATTACATTGGAACTTAATCACTTATGTTCTCAACCAAATATATGATTAAGCGTAGCTGCCAGCCGAACTCCACCTTGTGCTAGTCGTAAATAGACAATTGGTAAACGCGAAAGGAAGTAGTCATCTGCAAATAGGTTTTCATATCATTTTTCATATTCTAGAACATCAAATGGATATTGTTATTATCATTTATGAAGATTTAAAGCATAAATTACTCGCCTTCTAGTACTGAGCCTTCAGTCACTCCTTTATACGCCCAATCGCATGCTGCTTTAATACTTTCAGATGCATATCTGTAGGAAGTTTAAGGAACTTCATTTCAACTTATTAAGAATCCAAATAATCAGCCACAACCATAATAAATAAATAAATCTACTCTTACTTAAACTAAGTTGGACCGTAAAATAAATAAATCAATCAATATATATATATATATATACACACACACACACATCGAAACGTACATGCTTGGGCACGTTGTCTCATTGTGGCTGCAGTTTTCCCATGTCTGAACTTGATCTGCCCATTCTTTCTGTGTTAAATAAAAAGAGAGATTATGAAAAGTGATAGGTTAAAAAAACCATATCTTGAAGACTGGAATTTCATATTAGTTGGAGGAAATTCTGCAAATAATATACCGTAATGTTCTTTTGTAGTGTGTCTATCAGACGGTCATCATCAGAACCATAGAACCTTTCTTCTGCAGTCTCAATTATGCTATCATCCCAGACCTGTATGCAATTATATGAGAAAAAAATTATACGTGAAAACATGTGTGATAAATAAAGATATAGATTTCAGCAAAACTTACATGATGAAGAACTGTTTTCCTTGTAAACCAATGTACATCAATTGTATTGCCTCCCCTGTCCGAAGTAAATCCTACATGTAGTGGCTATATGCACAAAATTGTTTGATGATCTTAGGGTAAAAATTATCTAAACCAGAAATGAACTTGCAAATGCACAAGCAAAGGTAATACACACGCATGCACATACAAACACATGTAAGCAAATTATGCCATCACTAAAGTATCTTGATTGGCATACCTGATGAATATCTCCCATCAAATGAGAAAGGAAGAGAAGTGCTTCTGTGAGATTATCTGATGTAGACAAAACCAAGTTGGTTAGTCATGTTCTATGATGGGGAAACATATAAAACGTGTGGTGTTCATTAGACGATGGAGACTAAAATATTTCAAGTCAATTTGACAAAACCCCAGTTTTTGCAAATAACTAGACAAAACATCAATTTCATGAAGAAAAAAAACTTTTGAGTTGCATGTACAAAAAGTGTCGATTTGAAATAGGTGTCGATTTGCATGAAATTGGTGTTATGTCTAAATTATTACGAAAATTGGGGTCAAGTCAAATAGTGTATTATCAAACTCGGTTTTCGTCAATATAACCTAAGATTTAAGTTTTAATTTTATTGAAAATAAGGAACCGTTATTTGCATTTTAGATTCTAGTTTTTACCCATAGTATGAGATTGGAGCCTAAAGTCTTCATATTTTAATTTTGGGATCCAAAAGCACTATACAAATCCAAAAGCACCATACAAACTTTTATGCGCCTTTTGAGTATCTTATGGCGTTTTCGAGTGTTTGTGACACTTGAAATCCAAACTCATGATATGAAAACTGTTGTGCTTTGCGTTAAAACATTGTTCACCAAAGTGCATATATAACATAACAACTGGACCACAATATACAAATGATCAAAAAGGAGTTGTAATAAAGAAAAACAGAACAAAGTCATAAAGAAGTTATAGACTAAGCGTGTGAAGGAATTACATTGAGAAACAGAATTGCCATAGCTGATGAGCTGGTTGGTGTAATTGTTAATTGCCCCTGATACGCACCTGCCTTTTACTCCACTTTCATCTTTGCAATCCCCTGCGAATTGTGTGCGACTTGAATCCCAGCTTTTTAATTAACATAGCATCATATTGACTTCGCCTCCCATTTATTCGTGGTTACATATATTGGCCCCAGAAGTTATCACTTCATGGTCTTTATCCCCAAAAACATTTTTTGTGACACATGGTAGAACTTTCGTGAGATACAAGTGTCACTACCAACATTGTTCCTAGCTAACCACTTTGGCTAGACCTAGGTGTGGAGTTTTATCTGGAAAGACATCGGTCCATGTTGAACTCTGATTTGGAATAATACAGTAAAAATGATGTCATCAGTTTCTAAATCATGTTCTTTGGTTAAAAAAAATTACACAAAATTAAGAATTTTCCACGGACGCTCACTCCTCTCCCCACAAAATTAAATAAATAAATTAAAGGTAAGTAACATAATGGTAGAGGTGCCCGGTACTCACTGTTGTACTGGTAGGTACAGAGGTTATCAGGGGTATCAATGTAATGAAGAGCCGATGACCAGCGATAATGGAACTTCACATGGTCTGCCCATGAACACACACTTCCCAGATCGTTCTTCGCCGATTCTGGTAGAAGTTCTTTTACAGCACTGGCTGCAGCTTCGCTTAACCGTGACTGTAATATTTACAACAATGCATATGTTTCACTGTGTTAGTGTAATACATAAATATCGGTTCCGACATTGCAACAATATACAGTATTTTTTCCCCATCAGATATAGTTCAGATTTTTTGCAAATACTACATACTTCATTTTTTAAGATAGAGAGGTAGGGAGGGAGGACCTGAGCAATTCTGCAAACTGTGAGATGGCCATCAACTCCCCAACCACGAACGACAGGGAAAATAAACATGATAGAAACAAGAGCTACTAAATGAATTATGCAAGACCCCATTTCTGCTTCTCTCCCGAAATCACAAACAGTTTGTGGTCTATATATAAATATTCGATCTGGACATGAAGAGCCAAAGGAAGAAACAACCCGAACGTTTTATGTCATGGGCTGGTGTGAACTCTTTGAAAAAAATAACCACTTTTGGATTGTTCTCTTTAATAAGCTAATAAATAAGTTGTTTGATTATCCCACTATATTGCCACTTCACTGCATTGCCACGTTAAGTTTGGCTCAAGACTACGTCAAGCCTCAAGGTACGTTCACATTAGACTTTCATGCTGTTAGTGGATGGAGAAGCTTTAGATGCCGTGCCTTCCATCGTTTTGAAAAAGATGCGTGATTGATTATTGGTTTTGTTTGTCTACTACTGCCAAGTGCTTGGAAAGGAAAGCAACCTAAAGCAGAATGCGTTCAGATTTTAAGGCTTAAATTGGTGGAGTAATGATTGTGAATTATAGTATTCATACGGTAATAAATGATGATGTCTCTTTTATATTGGTGATTAATCTTTATCTGTCTCTCTATTAATGATCTTAATTTTGACTTTTTCTTTAAATATCTTGTTATTTTAGATAGACTAGTTGTGACTATGTGCGTTCCCCGTATGGTCGTTTTCAGATATTAATCTTTCGCTGTAAATTTGTGAAGGACAAAGTAATAAAAATAATTGCAACATATTATGTAGAATCTGTTTTATTAGAATACAACATAAAGTACCTAGTACGAAGCATCAATCATTACCCCCAAAACTAAACCTCCATTCAACTGTAAACTATACAAGATATTTATGTGAATACTCTAAATCTATCACAAACGAACTCAAAACTCCCTACTCAAAAGCAGGAAGAAATACACACAAACATGTATGTATATATAATCCGAATAAATATATCACAATGAAATTAGCTTGAAATCAATTATAGGGAAATATCATTAAAAAAAAAGAAGTTAAAAAAAGCTTCAACAAACAAATTCCAAATCACAGTTATTGAAAGATGACATTTGATAAAAACAGTGTGTAATCCTAAGAACTAAAATTTAATGCTTAAATATGTTATTTTTGACGTTTGTTATGATTCAAAGGTTCTTCTTCCTCTTCAACTTTATGAGCGACGAATATGGATGACATTATCCGAAGAACCTTTGTACAACATTCTTGTTCCATTACATAATCCAATTGATGGATTTATATTGCGTAGAAGAATGATTGGACAATTATGTTTAAGTTTCAATGCGTGTGGTGGCAATCCATTCGGCATCAAAGAATTTAAAAATTCTTCTTGGTAATAGTTGTGCGTGTCATCCATAGCTTCATCAAAGCTATTTAATGTCTTCAATTCTCCGGGGAACATATCAATCATCATTTCATCGAGTGAGTCTACGTGCTCGTTTGTTGTTGCAAGAATTGCTCGATCTGTCAAGAAGTTTGGCGAGTTGGCATTTATATTTAATGATGGGAAGATAACGTCAATGAGAGGCTGTTCGGGGCCCTCATCATGTGTTGATGCTTCCGTTCCATTGTCAATCCTTAGAAGGAAATCGTAAAGTGAAGAATTGATACCCAAATGTCTAATTACTTAATCATCACTATGAAGTTAAACAGGGCATTAGTTCTTTTTAGTCATTACATTTACATAATATGATGGATGGATTATCAGTCTTGACATATCAATACAATAACTTTCAAAGATAAATTACGTGAGACAGAGAAACTGCATTCATGTTCATTGAATAGAAATTACAAAATAACAAAGAGAATCCATCCGGTTAATAAGTATGGTCAAACCTTATTTTCCAACAAATTAAAACAATTTACTCAACAATAAGATGAATTGAAAACAACAATTGTAAATTAATTTTAAAAAATTAAAAAAAATTATGGTACTTGAATAAGTGCAATGTATTCCATAAGTATCTATACACCATGAACTAATTAAGTGACACTCAGTACTAAATTTTAAGAGCAGGGAAGAACAAACTGAAATTCTTCGAACACTATATATCTAAAGATGCTAAAGATACAGTTTAGAGTGTGTGCTTGAGTTGACAAAGATAATTCAACCAATGTATGTAATTGCAGCTTCAGTAAGGTAATTTGGACTCATTTCGCTCACTTATTTGGTTGTTCTTGGAAGTTATGTTTTTCTTAGTTGGGGAGTTACAACCTGAACCGACGTAAGACTTAATAAGAAGAATATATGTATGTAGAGAGACAAAATGAATACATTGAACCATACAGTGTGAAAAAATTCCAACACTGAGAAATTTCAAAAATAATCTTTTTACTATTTAAAAAAATGGTCCGCGCTAGCGGTACGCATAGGCGGGGACCTTTTTTTTGTATCTTGGTACGCGCCAACGGTAGGTATAGGCGGTGTTATAAAACATTTTAAATAAAATGTACAAAAAAAATAGTTTTAAACAATTTTTTAAGTGCCTAAAGATTTTATTTAAAAAAAATTATTTTAAGTAAAATCCAAGCATGGGAGTGTTTTAAGAAAATTGTTACAAAAATTCTAATAGTTACAAAAATTGTTACAAAAATTCTAATAGCTACAAAAATTGTTTTATAAAAATAAAAAGTCAGCAGTTCCAAAACAGTAACTATTAGAATCTTAATTTTTGTAACTATTAGAATTTTTGTAACAATTTTTGTAACTATTAGAATTTTTGTAACAATTTTCTTAAAACACTCCCATGCTTGGATTTTACTTAAAATAATTTTTTTTAAATAAAATCTTAAGACACTTAAAAAATTGTTTAAAACTGGTTTTTTTGTACATTTTATTAAAATGTTTTATAATACGCGATCAAAATAAAATTAATACGACATGGCATGAAACACCTCAAAATCTTAATTTTACGTAAAATGAATATGACACATATGAAAGTAACATTGCACGATACAAAATCCCATTTTTTATGAAATGCGAACACGACCCACTTGTTGTGTTGCATTTTAAGTGGGTTGTGTTAATATTTGGTAAAAAATGAGATTTCGTGTTGTGTCATATTACTTTTATATAAGATTTTGAGGCGTGTCGTATCATTTTTATTTTGGTTGGGTTCGTGTTTGGTTAAAAAAATATATATTGTGGCGTGACACTTTTACTTGGGTCGTGTTCTTGTTTTGTAAAAAAATAATATTTCATGTTGTGTCGTGTCACTTTTCTTAAGATCGTATTCATGTTAGGTTAAAAAAAATTGTCATGTCTTGTTGTGTCGAGTTTCTTTTATTTGAGTCGTATCCGGTTATAAAAATAATTTTCAATTTAAAAAACAGTTTTTTATTTGTTAATTTTTTTCCCCAATTTTATGTAAAAAACATTTTTTTTGAAAAAAAATAGTTTTTAAATCTATCTTAAAAAAAACTTTTATAAAAGTATCATAACAGTTTTTTAAATAAAAAAGGGTTTTTAAAACTATCATAACAGTTTTTTTAACAGTTTTGATAAAAAAACAGTTATTTTTTAATTTTAAAAAATAAAAAAATATTTTAAAAAACTGTTTAAAATACTATTTTTTATTGAAAAAAATTAACAAATAAAAAATATTTGTTTGATCTTTAGAGCAAAGGGCAAGTTTGTCTTTTAAAAAGTAATTGGAGTGTTTTAAGAATTTTAGAATCTTTCAGAAATAAACATGAATACAAATATGTCCAACTGGAAAATACATATGAATGCATAAAAAATAATAATCTAATAAGGTGTGAACTTGGTAATTCCTTAACTTAAAAAATATATGTAATTTTTTTGAAATTAACATTGAATTTAGAATTATTATAAAACATGAATAGAATAACAATAAAATTGGAATTACAAAATTTCAGCACAAAAGAGAGACAACATTCATGAATGAGATAGATATAATTACAAAAATTATGTATTTGCTTTCAAATTAACAAATGCATACTTTTGATGGCAAATGAAAAAGGAGTAAAAAATTAGAGAGGAAATTATGAGTGTTGACCTTGTTTTTTGGACAAGAAATAATATCAACGAAGAAACTATGCAATATGAATCTGATGGGAAGATGAATGAACTTGGCAGATGACTTTTGATTTCTAGGGTTTCAAGATGAATGTATTTTAAAGTTTTGTTAGATGAATGTATTAGGAGAGAGAATGTATCAAGTTAAGATTCATGGAATGATTTTAATTTAATGAATGTGTGAGTTTCAAGATGAATGTATTTGAAAGTTTTGTTAGATGAATGTATTATGAGAGAGAATGTATCAAGTTAAGATTCATGTAATGATTTTAATTTAATGAATGTGTGAGACTAATATTGAGGGTATGATAGGAAATATTAATTTAATTAGGGTAGTTTAGTACTTTGAGATTTGAAGAGGAACTTCCCTCTTTTTAAGTAGTAGAGATAGAGATAGAGGTTTGTTAATATCAAGGTTTTAGTAATAATAGGGTCATTTAATATTTATATTTATATTTTATCCTTATTCTTATAATACTTCTAATATGATATTATTAGAGGTGTAAATAATAATTAATGCAACATCACATTTACGCAATCCTCAATTAATGTCCAACCAAAGGGTTCATCATATTTAAGTTGACTATGCTACCAAATGTCGAGAATGCTATTGTTTTTTGCTCGTGATTGTTGGAAATAATTTTATTCTAATTTTTTTTTATATTTGAGCTTGTTTAATCCCTGCTAGAACCAAGAGTTATCGCATATTGCTTACTTAGGTTACAATTTTATTTAGGTATATTTCTTCTTTAGCTAATCATAATTAGAAATCTGCAAGCGTTATTTATTTGATTTCTATCTTTTTAGGAATCAATTTCTTCTTCTTTATAACCAAATATTACTCATGCAACGTGTGCAATACTAGATTTTTGAAAGGTTCTAAATTGACATTACAAAATTATTTTGGGTTCGCTCATGAACTTTTAGAAATGATTGGTTTGAGTGTGGATGCCGTTTCCCACACTCGTTATACGTTAGCACTGTAAGAATTATCGCTTAAATGCCTTGCTCCTTTAAGATTATGTCCTTTGTCTTTGTATTTGCAATTACTTAGTGTCATCTATAATCAGATTTTTATTTACCTGCTCATTATAATTTTTTTTAAATTATAAATCAGAGTGGAGACAAGTTTGTTGTGAATGTGAGGGTATTAGACTCTTTAGCTACCCGGTTACACTTTAAACACTTCATCTTCAGGCTACCAAGCCAAGAGGTTTCTTACAACTGTCATTGCTATTATTAAAAAATAAAATGCGAAAAATACTCCTTCACAAGGAAAAAAATAAAATGTCACAAGGAAACATTTTGACGCTTATGTATTCTCTTTTCTTTTTTTGCGAATTAGCCCATTTTGGAAGCAAGAGCTACAGTAATCTCTATTCATAATGTTAAATATTGGGGCATCCAATTCAAAATCAATTAGAAATTAGTGAAGGGCCTAGGATATTATATTATTGTGCTTCAAAGATTTAATTTTCCGATGTGAGAGTGGGACTAATTTTCAGGAGCTTTGATAGTTTAGAGTTATGGTAGCCTTAAACTTTGTAACTAAATAATTGACTTTAAACAGAACGTTAGAATAATGTTACAAATAATTTTTACAGTATGTTTCCTCTGATTTCACCCATTACATTGGAACTTAATGACGTGTCTTTTCTACCAAATATATGATTAAGTGTAGCTGCCAGCCGAACTCCACCCTGCGCTAGTCGTAAATTGACAATTGGTGAACGCGACAGGAAGTAGTCATCTGCAAGTAGGTTTTCAAAAAAAATTTATATTCTAAACCATCCAATGTATATGTCATTATCATTAATGAAGATCAAAAGCATAGATTACTCACCTTCTAGTACCGAGCCTTCAATCACACCTTTATATGCCCAATCACATGCTGCTTTAATACTTTCATATGCATATCTGCAGGAAATATATGGAACTTCATTTCAGCTTATTATGAATCCAAATAATCAGTCACACCCATAATAAATAAATAAATCTACTCAATACTTAAACTAACCTCAACTGCGATATAAATAAATACATAAATAAAATGTACATATATAAGGATGTCAAAAAGTGATCCTTCTTATATATATATATATATATATATATATATATATATATATATATATATATATATATATATATATATATATATATATATATATATATATATATCAAAACGCACATGTTTGGGCACGTTATCTCATTGTGGTTGCAGTTTTCCCACGTCTGAACTTGATCTGCCCATTCTTTCTATGTCAAACAAAAAGATAGATTATGAAAAATGCAACTGAATCAAACAGTATCATGAGGACTTGAATTTTATTTTAGTTTGAGTAAATTCTACAAATAATATACTTTAATGTTCTTCTGTAATGCGTCTATCAGACCATCAACATTAGAACCGTAGAACCTTTTGTCTGCAGTCTCAATTATGCTATCATCCCACACCTGTATACGGTTACATGAGAAAAAAAATTAATTATGAAAACGGTTTGTGATAAAGAAAAATAAAGATTTCAACAAAACTTACATGATGAAGAACTGCTTTCCTTGTAAACCAATGTACATCAATTGTATTGCCTCCCCTATCTGAAGTAAATCCTACATGTAGTGGCTGTATGCACAAATTTCTTTGATGATCTTAGGGTAAAATATATCTAAACCAGGAATGAACTTTCAAATGCACATGTAAAGGTAATACACGCACAGTTACACACAAACACATGTAAACGAATTATTTATTCACTGGAGTATCTTGATTGGCATACCTGATGAATATCTCCCATCAAATGAGAGAGGAAGAGAAGTGCTTCGGTGAGATTATCTGATAATAATTAATAAACAAAACTGAGTTGGTAGTCATGTTCAATGAAGGGGAAGAACATAAAACCTCTAGTGTTAATTAGATAATGGATACTAAAAGATTTAAGGGCTAAAACCCCATCTTGATAATACGATACTGAATGAATTCTTTGAATCAAGAATGAAATCAATTGTTTTTTATATATCAAAATAGAAATAAGATAGAATAGATGGATGGATCTATATATGTTAGTGGTAATGGATTTATATAGTTAAGTAGCGTAGCAAGAAGGCCTAACTCCTTGATTTGGATAAGAAATATTGCACTGTTTTGGTTGCCCAAGAAGCGAAGGGAATGAACTCAGCTACCCCACGTTTTTTTTATGTGAATGAAGAATAGGAGTTATTTTTAGTATTTTAGTCATTTTTAGTATTTCTTTTATTTTTAGTATTCATTGTATTTTCCTTTTATTTTGTATTTAAAGGAAGGAAGGTTATTTGCCCTTAGGGACATAAATGTAATTCTATACTTAACTTGGATTCCAATTAACCTTCTTCCTATAAATACCCCTTATGTAGGCGCATTTGAGTCATTCCTTGATTTTGAGATATTGTGATTTGAAAGAGTTTAGAGATAGATTATTTTCTTGCTCCCATTTAACGTCATTTACGTAAATTGGTATTAGAGCCAAGTTGCTTCACCCGTTGTTGTTGTTGTTGTTGTTGTAAAACAATAAAAACTCATAAACAATGTCACATGGGTCCAAGAAGAGATGAACACCTCTTCATCAAACCCTTTTGTGCAAATCTTGGAAGCCCTCAACCGATTGTTGCTCTCGATTGACAAACTTGATGCGCGTACTCCTCCACCAACAACCACCACTGCTCAACTTCCTTCACCACCACCCAAATTTCCACCTACCACCATTAACCCTAACCCTAGCCCCCAAAACGCCACCCACGCTTCTGCAACCCATTCCTCAACCGTTTCCACCTTTCTACCCAAAAAAAAACTAGCCCTAGCCCCATTTACCTCCAAACCACCATCCGAACACCCCTTACCACCCCCACCGCCCCTGTCCAGTGGCCGAACAACCCTAATCCCTTCCCAGAATGATCGCGACTGCCCAAACCATCACCGACCAACCCCGTTCACCTCATCTGACCTAACTCCGACCCAAATCTTCATGGATCAGAGGTTGGATGTCCCTCTGATGGCCGATGACCCCTCTCCAGCCCTCAATCACCACCTACAAAGCCATCAGCCCTTACAAACTCACCCGATTGAAGTCGGTCCCTTTTTCTAAGCCAATCGAACCCGTTTTGCCCCACAAGTCACCAACTACCTCCAATTCAAGAACATACCCCAATTCCGGCACCAGAAATTATTGCTTATGTACAAGAAGTCCACTAGAAATTATTGAACTCACCACGAACAAATTCGGAACTGCTCGAAGCCAGAACCAAGGCCCTAGCAACAAATGCCAAGGACTCCGTTTTTGTAAAAGGGGACGACCATGGTCAACCATTGTTTGGTTTGTCACGAGGGCATGTCCGACCCATTTTTCGGCATCCCTAGACCATTGACCTTTGTGGGTCAGCCTCTGAGTGGTTCCATTTCAGTTGTGGTTCAGATTGAGACAGAAAATTGGCCCAAGAATTACTCTAATACAAACCCTATCCAATTTCAACAAAACCTTATTTACCCCATTCCCAAGAAACCCTAAGTTAACACACCTTTACCCTCCAACATGTACAAGAACTATGGTTTCACATCAAAACCTTGGTTTTTTATCCGGGTGGTAGATAATTTTGATAATAAACATGAGAGGCCAGAGGAAAAAGTTGAAGATCGAACCAAGAATTGATGAATGCCCTCTCCATCTCAAAATTTTTAGAAATTCAGTTTTGGCCCCCCAAATTTTGCCTCTTTCACAATTTTGAATTTTTTTGCATTTGACCTCAACTTTAAAGTTCGAGGATGAACTTTTTCGAAGGCGGAGAGAATGATGTGAATGAAGAATATGGGTTATTTTTAGTATTTTAGTCATTTTTAGTATTTCTTTTATTTTTAGTATTCAATGTATTTTCCTTTTATTTTGTATTTAGAGGAAGGAAGGTTATTGGCCCTTAGGGACATAAATGTAATTAGATACTTAGCTTAGAGGACAAGCAACCTCCTTCCTATAAATACTCCTTATGTATGCTCACTTGAGTCATTCCTTGATTTTGAGATATTGTGATTTTAGAGAATTTAAAGAGAGATTATCTTTTCTTGCTCCCATTTGACGTCATTTTACAAATAATCCTTATCTTTATTATACCTCTAATACGGTAGTAAGAGAGGTCAATACATGACATTTATGTTTTTTCACGTGTCAAGTTGTAGACAAACTAATATTTACCACTATTTCACAAGACTTCACTTCGGCTCTCCACCTCCTGGCGCTAACATACATCCTATTACTCAAGTGTCTGTTTATTTCTCTAGATGACTCTCTCTTCCCCCTTTATATTATTCACCCACTAGCCACCATATTTTATAATGCGACTCATAAAACTCTATATCTTAAAGGTCATCTTCTCTGTTCCTCTCTCCCTACCCTTCTATATTATTTTTACTCTTATTCACTCAACACCTTAGAGACCAGCCCCAAAACAATCACTTGTATGTGTTATGTTATCCATAAAATCTCAAAAACTGTATTACCAAAATTCATGATTTTTTACATTTTTATTTGTATTTATCGATTTCAGTTTTATTCATAGTGTGAAATGGGAGTATAAAGTTTTCAGATTTTTATTTTGGGATATCAAAGCACCATACAAACTTTTAAGCGCTTTTTGAATATCTTACGAAGTTTTCGAGTATTTGTGACACTCGAAATCCTAATTCATAATATGAAAACATTTGTACTTTTCGTTAAATCATTGTTCACCAAAGCGCATATATATACATAACTGCTGAACCCCAAAGTACAAATGACCAAAAAAGAATTGTCGTAAGGAAAAACAGAACGAAAATTTTAAAGAAGTTAAGACGAAGCTTGTGAGGAAATTACATTGAGAAGCAAAATTGCCATAGCTGAGGAGCTGGTTGGTGTAATTGGTGATTGCCCCTGCTACACACCTGCCCTTAACTCCGCTTTCATCTTTGCAATCCCCTGCAAATTGTGTACGACTTGAATCCCAGTTTTCTAATTAACATAAGATTATATTGACGAGTAAGGATAGGGAGACCCATTTCGTATATCTATTTCATGGATTCGTGAATAAGACAAAAATATGTACAAATTTTGAAAGCATTGGTGAATGTCCTAACGGGATCCAAAACAATAAGGTATTGGCCCCATAAATTGTCACTTCATGGTCTTCATCACCAGAAAAAAAAATTCGCCACACATGGTACAACTTTTGTAAGATACAAGAGTCACTGCTCACTGAAAGTCATTTTGTTGGCCAAAGCTAAGCACAAATAATTGGGCCACAATCAAATTGACCTATATATATATATATATATATATATATATATTCATTTTGTTTGGTTAAAACAGTTTACACAAAATTAAGAGTTTTCTAAGAACAGTAGCACCCCCCCTCCCCCAAAAAATATATAAATAAAAGAGGTAAGGGTACTCACTGTTGTACTGGTAGGTACAGAGCTTATCGGGGGTATCAATGAAATGAAGAGCTGATGACCAGTGATAATGGAACTTCACATGGTCTGCCCATGAACACACACTTCCCAGATCGTTCTTCGCCGATTTTGGTAGAAGTTGTTTTACAGCACTGGCTGCAGCTTCGCTTAACCGTGACTGTAATATTTACAACAATGCATATGTTTCACTGTGTTAGTGTAATACATAAATATCGGTTGCGACATTGCAACAATAAACAGTATTTTTTTCCCCATCAGATATAGTTCAGATTTTTTGCAAATACTACATACTTCATTTTTTAAGATAGAGGGGAGGGTGGGAGGACCTGGGCAATTCTGCAAACTGTGAGATGGCCATCAACTCCCCAACCACGAACGACAGGGAAAATAAACATGATAGAAACAAGAGCTAATATATGAATTGTGCAAGACCCCATTTTTGCTTCTCTCCCGAAATCACAAACAGTTGGTGGTCTATATATAAATATTCGATCTGGACATGAAGAGCCAAAGGAAGAAACAACCCGAACGTTTTATGTCATGGGCTGGTGTGAACTCTTAGTAAAAAATAACCGTTTTTAGATTGTTCTCTTTAATAAGCTAATAAATAAGTTGTTAGATTATCCCACTATATTGCCACGTTAAGTTGGCTCAAGACTATGTCAAGCCTCAAGGTACGTTGACATTAGACTTTGATGCTGTTAGTGGGCCGTGCCTTCCATCATTTTGAAAAAGAAGCGTGATTTTGACTGTTGTTTTTGCGTGTCTACTACTGCCCAAGTGCTTGGAAAGGAAAGCAACCTAAAGCAGAATGCGTTCAGATTTTAAGGCTTAAATTGGTGGAGGCTTAAATTGGTGGAGTAATGATTGTGAACATTATAGTATTCATACGGCAATAAGTGATGATGTCTCTTTTTTATTGGTGATTAATCTTATATGTGCTGATCTGTCTCTCTCTATTAATTATCTTAATTTTGACTTTTTCTTTAAATATCTTGTTATTTTAGATAGACTAGGTAATAAACCCCGCGCGATGCGCGGGCGGTTTGTAAAACTTATTTTAACATTTTTGCAATTACTCCAATGCGATACTTATGGTCATGCAGGGCATATCAGGTAATAATAACTGCAAAAGAAAAAAATACTAAAGAGAAGAAAAAAAATACAAAAGCAGCAAAACATTTACCATTATGGGGGTAATGAAGTCTAAATCGACGTAATGAACAAAATCCAGCAAAAACCATTTGATATCTACATAAAAACTGAGAAAAAAATCGACATAAAGAAGTAAGAAGTAAGAAGAGAATACATGTTTGGAATTGGATACCAATACAAAAAAAACTAATAATTTTCTATATTTCTCGGGAATTTAAGTCATGGATTAGAAACTTCGTTTGATAGTCAAAATAGTCAGAGGTGAATAATGGAACATTGTTTATCCCAACAATGTTTGATGTTGGGCAATGTTTAGAAGGATGGGATTCAGCTTCTATTAGTTTTTGGTTAAGTATGGGCGGCTCAAGATTGGTACTCCTTATTATTTGCTGATATAAATTCTTCAAATGATCGCTAGTAATAGGTATAGAAGACTTATCATTATTCATCTTTTCCAAATCCATAAGATTATCAAATCTTCTGGATGATCCTCCATCTGAGATTTCAGTGGAGCTAAGTGATGCAGGATTTGAATGACAAATAACAGTCTCATTAGTTACCTTGTCTCTAGCTTGATCAGTTTCCAAAGATGAAAAAAAGGCCCTCTGTCATTCCAGCCTGATTTGATGCTATGGTAATGGTAAAAAACAGGCAGCAAATCCTTTTGTTTTATTTCCATTTAGTGAAAAGGTACCTTCTCGATTTCAATCTTTCCATCCACATTGCCTTCCACTCTATCAAGGCATTAGATAACTTGGGCGCAGTTTTAAGCAAAATCAAGAGAAAAAGATGGAAATTGAGGAGATTGAGATTGAAGCTACCGAAAAGTCTCAGTCTGTTGGTCTTTTCCAAAAAGATAATAAATTGCGTGGTAAATAATGGGCTTCACAATTGTAGAGAGAGTGTAGAATACGATGCATTTAAGAAAAAATAGTTAATGTTTAACCTTTAAATGAGGCCACGTGTTAATCCCTTCCTTGCTATGCCACGTGTTAACTCAAAAGTATTTGACACGTGGATACCCTTAAGTTGGAGACTCTATTAAATGCTTTGTCTACGTGGATAGACTGATTAAAGAGAAGTCTTAATACCTTGTTTTGCATTTTATAGTAATAAAAGATTTGTTAACATCAAGGTTTTAGTAATAATAGGGTCATTTAATATGGGAAAGTCTATTCCCACATCTCGAAAGTCTTCCCCACACTTTTTTTAATAATTAAACACTAAATGACCAAAAGACCCTCAATATACATATATGATTTGAGCAAATATAATTTTTTTCCCCAAAATTTAGTACTTTTTTAAAAAAACACAAAATTTTGAAAGAAAAGTAAAAACATAAATTTTGAATATAAAAAATCCTAATATTCAGAAAAAATGAAATTTTAATATTCGGAAAATATAAAATCATAAAATTCAATTTTTATTTAAAAAAAACATTATGTTATTTATAAAAAGAAACTTATTATTTTTTTCAATAAAATGGACATTAATAAAAAAATGTTCCGTTATTTATTTTAAAAAAATGGACATTCTTTTTATCAAAACAAAAGTTGCCGTTAATTATATTGAACAAAAAATCTGTACATTATTTTTTGTTAATAAAAATTGGAGTAAAATTTTATTATAAACTATATTTTTTAAAACTTTGTTTTTTACAATTTTTTATCAAACATAGCTTTTTAAAAAAACTGTATATTTTTTGGTAAAAAACTAAATTTTGATTTTAATAAATTACTATTTTTTATTTTAGTATTTACAAAAACTGTATCTTTCTTTTGTAAAAAATTGTATTTTTCTTTACTGTTTTTAAAAAACTGTATTTAAAAAAAACTGTATTTTTTTTACTATTTATTTATTTATTTATTTATTTATTTATTTTGTTACTGTAGAAAAATAGTAAAGAAAAATAAAAAAAAAATCAAAATATTTTTTAATTATTTTGTTACTGTATAAAAATAGTAAACAAAAATACTGTTTTGATACAGTTTTTTAAGAACGGAAAAAAAAATAGTAAACAAAAATACATTTTTTTCCAACCGAAAAATACAATTTTTTTTTTAATACTAAAATAAATAATAGTAATTTATTAAAGTCAAAATTTAGTTTTTTAAGAAAAAAATATAGTTTTTTTAAAAAATCTATGTTTATAAAAATTTGTAAAAAACAAAGTTTAAAATAAAATATAGTTTATAATAAAATTTTACTCCAATTTTTATCAACAAAAAATAATGTTCATATTTTTTGTTTAATATAATTCATGTCAACTTTTTTTTTGATAAAAAGAACGTCCTTTTTAAAAAAATAACGAAACAGTTTTTTTATTAACGTCCATTTTAATTAAAAAAAATAATAAGTTTCTTTTTATAAATAACATAATGTTTTTTTTAAATAAAAACTGAATTTTATGATTTTATATTTTCCTAATATTAAAATTTTAATGTTTCAGAATATTAGGATTTTTTATATTCAAAATTTATGTTTTTATTATTTTTCAAAATGTTACGTTTTTTTTAAAGTAATAAATTTTTGAACAAAAAATTATATTTGTTCAAATCATATATTTATATTAAGGGTCTTTTGGTCATTTAGTGTCTAATTGTTAAAAAGGGTGTGGGGGAGACTTTTGAGGTGTGAGGATAGATTTTCCCTTTAATATTTATATTTATATTTTATCCTTATTCTTATTATACTTCTAATATGATATTATTAGAAGTGTAAATAATAATAATTAATGCAACATCCCATTTACGCAATCGTCAATTAATGTCCAACCAATTCTCAAAACATGTTCATGCATCGGATTCAATACATATCCATGGTATATGTTCAATGCCTTCTACCTCTTTTCTATTTGCCACAACATCGAAATGATCCATTTTTTCCCTAAAAATAAAGGTTCGTTGTATCTACTAATAATATTTTGTGTAAAGCCTTTGTATATGTAGTAGATAGATGGAGAGGGTGAGGGTGAGGGTGAGGGTGGCAAGTGAAGTAAATTCGGTCTTGCGCTAACCGAAGATAGTACAATTTTGTAAAAATGCCCATCAGTTTAAAAGTTAACGGTATCTTGTTCATTGGTTCCATAAGTTCCAACTATCCACACGTTATATTGATTTAAGCATATTCAACCATTATATACAAAACCTTACTTCAATCAGGGGTTTTCAACCATTAGATACAAAACCTTTCTTTCAATCTGAGCCATTAGTTGTGAGAGACCAAAAACTCTCTTAATTCATTATAAATAGTTGTGAGAGACCAAAAACTCTCTTAATTCATTATAAACCGAATTCAAAGTTTTAATAAAACTAAAATGCATATGGGTATATATAACCATTATTTATGAAAAAAGAATATTATTCGTAAAAAAATTCCTATTTCTTTCTTACTATTTAGTTTCATCACTGCTTGTTAGCAGGATATTTATTTTGTGTTTTATTAAGTAGTTTAAGATGTTTTGTTGTATATTAACGATTGGTTATCAAGAAATTTGGGAAATTTCATAGCTCCTATTTGACTAAATCCTTTCTACTATCAAGTTTAACCACTGTTTATAATTAATTTTGTAAGATATTTTATTTTATTTTGTTATCAGTAATTTTCAAATTTCTCGATATAAAATAATTGTTCGTTAAAAATTAAGTATGTCGTCTGATCTTACCCTCCTCATATATGAAGAAACTGCTCTCACCCCCCCCCCCCCCACATATATATATATATATATATATATATATATATATATATATATATATATATATATATATATATATATATATATATATATATATATATATATGTATGTATGCTATTTTTTTCTTCTTATGTATGATATTTCATGTGTTGCATGGGTGCATAGCATACATACACATGCATGCATAGCATACATACATACATACATACATACATACATACATAACAAATGGGTTGGGCTTTTAATTTGGGCTCGGCTTTTAATTGGACTGGGCTAAAAATTTGGGTTGGACTTTTAATTGGACAGGGCTAAAAAAATGGGATGGGCTAAAAAATGGACTGGGCTTTTAATTGGGTTGGGCTAAAAAATGGCCTGGGCTTTTAATTGGGCTGCGTTTTTATTTGGGCTGGCCTATGGCACGATTTAGAGAGAGAGAGAGACCTCCTGTGATGACTTCTTATAGTACATATCCCGATACATACTATTTTTTTTAAATAGTAAAAAAATAAAATTTTTGATGAAAGATTATAGATATGACCTCCACGGTGACAATATCATCTCAAATTTTTTTTATCAAAAAATTCAATAAAAAAAACATTGAGATGAGATGAAATGTAAAAAAAAGGTATAAATATGATTTTTCGACCATTGAAAATTTGAAAATAATCTATTTTCTTCATTCTCCACTCAAATGACATTAAACAATGTTACTAATACTACTACATCTATATAACGTTTTTATTTCTCTAAAAAAAGTTTTCAAAATTTCAAGAGTATTTTTTATAAATATAAAAAAGTTTTTGGTTATAAAAATATTTTTAACATTGTATTTATAGTAAAAACTTTAAGTTTTTATCTATAAATGACGTAAAGTTATGTAAACTAAAAACAAATAAAAATATGTATAATTTTTTTTAAAAGTCGTAGAAGGCCCCCAATTTAAAAAAAATTATTTTTCCTTCACAAAAAGAAAAATAATTTCCTTTTTAGATATGCGGAAGCGTGAGATGGTTAAAACTAAAATAAATTAACAAATTTTAATTTTTCTATTCAAATTAAAATTAAATCGAGTGAAATTAAATTTAAACACACACTTATGTTAATTTCACTTAAACACAATTAATTAATCCAAGTCCTAGAAATTTTCCTAAGTCATATTTTTCAATTTTACCAAATTAGGCAAAACCAATTTTTATCAAATTAAATTAAATGACTTGAATTAAATTAACTAAACATTACCCAATATTTAATTTAGCACCAAATTAAACATGTAGTGATTAAAATCAAATTTTATCATGAATTACCTGAGCATGCGTTCTAGGTGAGTTTGCACAATATAAAATAAACAATGAAACCACTACGCCACGATGTACGAGGAAAAACTCACAACAGGAAAAAAACTTCGGACGACCCTAGCCTCAAATTCACTAAGTTTGGTTTTACAAATACAAGACAAAAAGACTTACAACACTCGGCTCGATCCCTCTCAAGCCTCGACGCTTCTTCTTATAGACACCTCCACCTAGCGAATAACCACAGAGCTCCACCGCGGTCTCGAAATCCACCGATCGGACTTTATATGGTCACCGTCACCCAAACTAGGATCCTTTCTCCAAGCGGGTAAATCAACGCAAACTTCTTCTTCTTTGTGGGGTTTAGAAGCAAACCCAAACGTCTCTTCAAAACGATAGAGATACAAACCGGTGCCAAAATTCCAAGCAATGTATATATATATATAAAGAAGCCTTGGAATAAACAATATGGGTGTAAACAAAGTGCGTAACGAATTTTTTTTTGAAAAATGAACACTTAAACTTGAACTTTTTTTTAAGAAAGATGAACTCTCAAAACTCTCTCTAGAAGATGTAATAGTATGAAAAAGTTAAGTTCAAAAAGGTTGTTCTCACACTTCATAAATTCTGTCAAAAGTTAGTGGGGAAAGGAAGTGGGAAAAACTGCTCAAAATTGTCAAAAAACTATTCCTGCCAAATCTCATTCGAATGACATTTTCGTTCGAACGAGGTCTCGTTCGTACGAGCCTTCTAACGAGGTTCCAGTGTGAACTCGTTAGAAATCTTGTTGGAAATATCGTTCGAACCATCATTCTCATTCGAACGACATTCCAGTGGCCTATTATAGAACTCGTTGGCAAACTCGTTCGAACGACATGGTAGTTCGAACGACAAAACTTGTTCGAACGACACTTCGAACGAACTTCCAGAAAGTTTAAAAAATTCGATTTTTAGCCCAAAAACTTTATAAATTTGATTTTAAAGTTTTAATAAAATCTTTCTGAAATTAAAAAACTGTTTTAAAATAATCAACACCCAGTATAAAATCTTCCAAGCTCCTATATACATTAAAATGCATTCATACCTTTGGAGAAATGGAACCAAGTTGATGACGTAGAAACGAGGCACATTAAACTCCGCAATTTGATGGAGCTTTATACTCTTGGCCGCTACGTCTTCAACAAACACGTCATAGGATTGAAGGATGATCAATTAACTTTATCCTATGACTCAAATATTTTTGTCCGGAATTAAGCCAAAACTACAAAGGACTCAATTGAAAATTTGTGTCCTTACAAATCTCCCCCTTCGGCTATTCCGGGACAAAAACCAAACAAAAATCCTAAAGGGCCGTTAAGCTCTACTAGACTAATAAAAAGTTCCACCCAAAATAAAAATACAATGCTTGACTCAAACAACCCAAATGATCACAATCTTTACTGGTGAATGTTGCCACTTAGAATATAATTCCTGCACACTTAAGCAAACACATTAAACGCATAGGGAATATTAGGAATATTAAATGCATAAATTAATTACTCCCCCTAAATTAATTCTCTCCCTTTATCAACTATGATCAACTTAGAAAGACGTCTCCCCCTAAGATAAATCTCCCCCAAACTAAGATACGATTATAATAGGTTTAGATACCATTTCTCACCCTATCATTCTCCCCCTTTTTGTTTAGGAATAGACGAAGGCCAAAGAATCAAAACATTAACTTATCTCCCCAATTAAAGCATATACACCCTCTAAACTAAGCAAGTGATAAATAAAATGGGATAACAAGCTAAAACATGCAATTGTGCATAAAGCGATGAGAACATTAAAGCACATGGGCAACAAAATAATAACTAATCCAACAAATAATAATGGATACGAACTAAGATGCAAGAAACAAATACCAATATGATACATAAGTATTAAGCACATGATATCAACAAAGAATGCAACAAGATGGATACCAATTATGAATTAAAGCATATATGGACTATAAAGCAAGGCAAAAACCAAATAAAAATATATCAAATATATGTATACATAATATATACCAAATAGACTCAAGTACACATATGTAGATATAAACACACAAATGATACAAAATAAGATAAGCTTTTCACACTCGTATGGAAAAAATGCGTCATATGGAAACGGAAGTGTTGGGGTGTGAACTAGTAACAATTAAATTTAGACCCAATCACTTAAAACATGTTCACAAAATTCTCAATTGATTGCAAACTTCATCACATTTAAATATAACCTCATGTAACAATATAGATTGAACTCAATGAACAAACATACACAATGCATTCAAACCTAACATAATGATGATTCTACAAACTAATAGAGTCATGACATGAAAAGTGCAACTAGGATAAACGGACATTGTGAAAACCGTTGATATACCATTCAATCTCCCTCAATAAGCATATATTAATTTTGAATGAATATATCAATCAAACATAGGCCTTGGCAAATATTTTCTTTTAATGCCATTTTCTGTATTTAGGCCTTTGGACTACGTATTTCTTTTAGGTCAAAACAAACGGTGGCTTACTATTCGCAAAGGATAATAAATCCTTTCGGAGCCTTTCCCCAACCACATTTATATATAATCTTTTTATTCTCACAAATCTCACGTGCAACGGATTTTGACATGCACTAGTCCTCCTAGATCACAAATACGTAGATGACAAGATTAATAGGAGAACACCTCACAAAGCTCAAATATAACATGTGAAGTTAAAATATCAAGTGAGTTCCTGCATATGTGAGTAGAGGCATATAAAAAAATAGAATCCATTTAAACAACACAAAATCCAACTACTCTATGTAAGCATGGTAAATAACATAATAAGGATTGACAATCTAAACCAAAAGTTCTAGCCTCATGGAAGCGAAAAAGAGGGGATTCTAACACAAGTGTATGCCACATAAAGTGTGTCAAACAAAAATACACACAAAAAATCTTTTTGAGTTTTTAACAATTTTTAGCCAAAAATAAAAATATTTACTCAAAAGACACACAAAAATCTTTTGTATTTTTCATTAAGCATGAATTACAAAAAGGGTAAAACACAAATGATAAACAAAAATCTTTTTGTATTTTTCATTTAATGTAAACAAAAGAAATATAATACAAAAGATAAACAAAAGTCATTATTCTAGCATGTGATTAAGTATGGGGCATAGACTAGAAAATGACTAAACATCCATACACCTAGCAATGATATAACATATGAAGCACAAAAAGCTAGAGTATGCAAACAAAATCTAACACATTCAACCTTTAAATTTAGAGAGGGAGGTTTCATGTGAAAGCAAATGAGAATCAACAAATCTAATATATAGCGCATCTAAAAATGATTTTCGAACCCATATAGATGTATATTTAAAATGATGGGATTTGGAAACAAATGAATTGCTAGACATAGACTTCTTAGGACTTCTTTTAAGATCAAAACAAAATGACCTAAGGTGACCTTTCTTAACACAATGCAAGCATGTGAAAACATGAGAAATGCTACCTAAGGTGTGACCTTTTCTAAAGTCTTTGGATAAAGTAGACCCTCTAAAACAAACAATGGTTTCAGTTTTAGCAACGAAAGTATTTGAACTAGATGAGCTAGAACCATCACAACTACTACTCGAGTCTTGTAAGTCATTTTTTATTTTTAAAATATTGGACTCAAGTAATAGATTAGACTCCTCAATTTAACGGGACTCCTTCTTTAAATTTTCTATAACTCCTAGAAGGTTATCACGCTCCCCCTCAATGTGAGCAAACTTGCCCTAAGAGTCTTTTCTCGATTATCACTCTCTTTTTTGGACTTTTCTAAAATATTATAATTGTGATTTATGTCCATGAGCTTTTCACGAAAAATATCTTTTTGAGATAAGGATGTTTGAAAAAATTCAACTTTAGCTTTAAAATAAGAATTTTCATCTTCAAGAAATTTAATTCTTTTTGCAAACCTCAAATTTAATTCTCTTAATTTTTCATTACACTTATTAAGCTCATTAAATTTCTCTCGAATAGTAAAAATATCATTATCATTAGAAATGGACAAATTATCATCAAGTCGTCCCATCGAGAGATACAAAAAAAATTGAGAGTGAGTAAAAAATATGAACCACCTAAAAATGCAAGGAGCACAAAAATTATAAAAGTCAAAAAATGGATCTTTGACGCAATAAATAACCGCTCCGGCTCTGATACCAATTTGAAAAGTCGTAGAAGGCCCCAAATTTTAACAAAATTCTTTTTCCTTCATAAAAAGAATAATAATTTCCTTTTTAGATATGCGGAAGCGTGAGATGGTTCAAACTAAAACAAATTAACAAATTTTAATTTTTTTATTAAAATTAAAATTAAATCAAGTGAAATTAAATTTAAACACACACTTATGTTAATTTCACTTAAACACAATTAATTAATCCAAGTCCTAGAAATTTTCCTAAGTCATATTTTTCAATTTTACCAAATTAGGCCAAATCAATTTTTATCAAATTAAATTAAATGATTTGAATTAAATTAACTAAACATTACCCAATATTTAATTTAGAACCAAATTAAACATGTAGTGATTAAAACCAAATTTTATTTTGAATTACCTAAGCATGCGTTCTAGGTGAGTTTGCATAAGATAAAATAAACAATGAAACCACTATGCCGCGATGTCCGAGGAAAAACTCACAACGGGAAAAAAAAATCTCGGACAACCCTAGCCTCAAATCCACTAAGTATGGTTTTACAAATACAAGACTGAAAGACTTACAACACTCGACTCGATCCCTCTCAAAACCCGACGTTTCTTCTTGTAGACACCTCCACCTAGCGAATAACCACGGAGCTCCACCACGATCTCGGAATCCACCGATCGGACTTTATATGGTCACCGTCACCCAGACTAGGAGCCTTTCTCCAAGTGGGTAAATCAACGCAAACTTCTTCTTCTTTGTGGGATTTAGAAGCAAACCCAAACGTCTCTTCAAAACGATAGAGATACAAATCAGTGCCAAAACTCCAAGCAATGTATATATATATATATATATATATATATATATATATATATAAAGAAGACTTGGAATAAACAATCTGGGTGTAAACAAAGTGTTTAAAGGATTTTTCTTTGAAAATGAACACTTAAACTTTTTCTTAGGAAAGATGAACTTTCAAAACTCTCTCTAGAAGATGTAATATTATGAAAAAGTTAAGTTCAAAAAGGTTGTTCCCGCACTTCATAAATTATGTCAAAAGTTAGTGGGGAAAGGAAGTGAAAAAGTGGGGAAAACTGCTTAAAACTGCCAAAAAAAACTGTTCCCGCCAAAAATGTCGTTCGAACGACATTTTTGTTCGAACGAGGTCTCGTTCGAACGAGCCTTCTAACGAGGTTCCAGTGTGAACTCGTTAGAAATCTCGTTCAAACCATCATTCTCGTTCGAACGATATTTCAAACGACATTCCAGTGGCCTATTGGGGAACTCGTTGGCAAAATCGTTCGAACGACAAAACTCGTTCGAACGACACTTCGAACGAACTTCCAGAAAGTTTGAAAAATTCAATTTTTAGCCCAGAAACTTTATAAATTTGATTTTAAAGTTTTAATAAAATCTTTCTGAAATTAAACAACAGTTGTAAAATAATTAACACCCAATATAAAATGTTCCAAGCTCCTATATATATTAAAATGCATTCATACCTTATGAGCAATGGAACCAAGTTGATGACGTAGAAACAAGACACATTAAACTCGACAATTTGGTGAAGTTTTATACTCTTGGCCGCTACGTCTTCAACAAACACGTCATATGCTTGAAGGATGATCAATTAACTCTATCCTATGACTCAAATGTTTTTATCCGGAATGGAGTCAAAACTACAAAGGACTCAATTGAAAATTTGTGTCCTTACATTTTTATATAAAATACATACATTTTTTTCAAAGTTTTTAAAAGTTTTCAAAATTTCAAAATTGTTTTTAATATAAATAAAAAAAAATTGCTATAATTTTTTTTTAATGTTTTTTTTTTGTAGAAAAAACTTTCAGTTTGTATCTATAAATGACAACCCTTTAATGTATAAACAAATAAAAATATGTATAACTTTTTAAATTTAAAATACGTACGTTGTTTTGATGTTTCTATTTATAAAAAATAGTTTTTTTACAATAAAGTAATTAAAAATTTTAATTTATGAAAACAATTAACCTTTTATAATATCTTTAAAATAAAATATTGAATTTATGATAAATATTAATTTTCATAATTATCCTTGTATTTGTTTATTATATATTGCTCATGCATCGCAGAGGTTGTATGCTAGTTATACCTCTAATACGATAGCATTAAAAGAGTTAATGAACATTTAATATTCACTATCTTTCTTTCTTATCTTGAACATTGTTTTTTTTAAACCAAATAAATCTCTCTTTGAAACAAAAAAAATGAATAAATTAAACGACTTTTGAAAACTAAAAAGCTGATCCATTCTAGACTCCATTAATTAATCTCTCGATCCAACTCAATCTAGATTCAATTAATCTCTTTTCATCATTCTTACATAATGCTACTAATACTACTACATCTATATAATGTTTTTATTTCGAGAATTTTTTTTTAAAAAAAATTAAAAATTAAAAATTGTTTTTATATAAATAAAAAACATTTTTGGTTATAAAAACATTTTAACGTTGTATTTATAGAAAAAAATACCACTTTTTATTTATAAATGACATAAAATTTTTTAAAATAAGAACAAATAAAAATATGTATAATTTTTTGTATATAAAATAAGTACAGTTTTTTTTTAAAGTTTTTATTTATAAAAGAAGTTTTAAGTTAAAAAATTGTTTTTTCAAAATTTCAAAATGGTTTTAAATCAAATGATAAAAATTTTTGGTTATAAAAATATCTCTAATGTTTTATTCATAGAAAAATATTTAAGTTTTGTATTTATAAACGACATGCAGTCTTTTAAACTAAAGACAAATACAAATATTTATAATTTTTTTATTAGATAATTAAATAGAAGCCCTTAGTAAATATTTTCAATACCTATGAACCCATATTGAAAAGTGTTGAATATAGCGGCCCCTACCGTCTTTACCGGAACTTGAATGGGTATCTTTTTGCTAAGGTATAGGTGCTTGTTTTCTTTTTATTCTTCTGAGAAACGTATCTAGATTCTTTACTTTCTCAAATTTCAC
Organism: Sambucus nigra; assembly: GCA_949130495.1. Classification (NCBI taxonomy): domain Eukaryota; kingdom Viridiplantae; phylum Streptophyta; class Magnoliopsida; order Dipsacales; family Adoxaceae; genus Sambucus; species Sambucus nigra. The sequence continues at coordinate 281,925,505 of OX422209.1, forward strand.
AACATGGATTATCTTAGTATTTAATTTATAAAATGCTCATGGAGAAAAAAAATACTTTGCCCTTGATTAAATTGCAGTTTCGGTAAGTATTTGAAGAGGATAGATGATAGAATGTCTGATTTTGGAGGTTGGGAGGGGTTCGATTTGGAGGGGTAGAATGGAGATTGGGCAGGGGGAGTTGCCGGAATAGCAGGTGTTACAGGGGCTTGGTTGGGGTGAGGTACGGTTGCTTAGTGCTAACGATGGGAGAGATGGACATAGATTTGGTATCTATGGTATATGTACCCATATAGTATGAGTATTTACTTACCTTTATTCCCGATTGAAAGAGTCTAAGGGTCACTTTATTTAATTTATTTTTATTGGGATCGCACTCTAAAAATTTCTTATTAGAGGGGCTGGTATCTAACTACCCCTATATTTAAAATACGTAAAGTTGTTTTTGAAGTTTTTATTTATAAAAAATAGTTTTAATATAATAAAAACATTTTAAAATGATAGACAAATTTTATTTATGAAAAAAATTAACCTTTTATAATGGCTTTAAGATAAGATATTGAATTTATGATATATACTAATTTTTATAATTATTATATTTGTTTATTTTACATCACCCGTGCATTTCACGAGTTGTATACTAGTTCAATTAAAGTTACATGTTCAATAGTTTAAAAGGCTTCAGAACTAGATAACTAGCTGTAATTTTCACTCCATAATTTATTTCCCTCCTAATTGTTCTTAATGGCAACTAAATTTGCTTAAAATTCTTCCTACCAATTTTCTTCCTCTCCATTTTTAACACGTCCGACAATCACAATATATGTTACTTTGCACCATTCTTACTAATAAAAGATTCAAGGACATCATAGAAGTTTGAATGAAACATGTACCAATTATAATACATAGGACATATGTGATCGATGAAATTAATTGTGCCCAATTCAATTAAGCATATGATCAAATGATTTCATGGTTAATTAGATGTGAGGGTTATGATGATTGTTATCGTCTAAAATTGATTTATAGATGTTATGTCTTAACTAGGGAATTTTCAATAATAAAAATAACAAATAAACGATTTAGCTGTGAGATTGCTAAATTGAAAGAGAGAAAGGAGGGAGAGGCAAATAAAGAAGTCAAGTGTTTACTGTAATACCCCGTATTTTTATGACTTTTTAATTTGGGGAATTATTAAATTTAATTGAGAATTAATTTAATATTAATCCATAATTTTATTTTAAATATTTACTAGCGTGACGAGAGTTAGTAATTATTGGGAATTTGTCGAATATTACTAGATGAGTAAAGTAATATATAAGATTGATTTTATTAAAAATTATCACGAGTGAATAAAATAGCAATTATGGAAATTTAAGTCGGGACGCGCCTGTGTCGTGTCGGGACTACATTATTATTATTATTAAAAGTGAATAAATTATAAATTGCCCATATGGTCGTTTTGAGTGCGCCAATGTGTCCGGAAGGGTCGAGATAGTCAGAAAAGTGTACCCGGGGGTTTATTTTGGGTCTCGGGCCGTTTTTAGGCCTAATTGACATCCCGGGAGGGTATTATGGATATTTTGTATTTTTGGGTAATTAAACCCACGAATTTCCCTAAGATATATCAGCTATTAGAAGTTATCTTTTAGGGTTAACAAACACAGAACATAAGAACGACCATTAGAGAAGAAGGTAGAGAGCTTTTCAAGAAATCCAAGGACTAAAACTCACTCGATTGCACCGCCACCACCGTCAAAACATAGATTGTAAGATGAGGAACACAACCATATTCTCTTCATCATCAAATAAAACATTAAAATTCCAGGCAAGTATCTATCTTGCTTTGCTTTTAGTTTATGTTTCACCCATGTTAGATTAGGATTGTTAAAAACATGTTTCATGGAAGAATTTGATGACTTAGAGAATATAAATCACATGTTTTAGAGGAAATAGATATATTCTGGATATCTCAACATATGTAGAGAATTACCCACAAAATTATATTGTTTTTAAAGTAAGAAATCTGGAAAAGAATTAGAAGAATGCAAGTTTTATGAAAAATTAGGGTTCTTGATAATTATGTTAATTTACCCCATTAATTCAATACCTTTGATGAATCTATACATGTTTCACGTAGGAAATAATATATATAGGTATATATGACCAGTAGTAACTTTTTTTGGGAGTTTGGGAATCGTTAATGGAGTTTTGGTTGAGGTTGGAGAAGGAAACTCGTAGATAACAATGCTAGAACTCGGAGTAACTGCTTGATCAATCGATCGACAAGGAGCATCGATCGATCGATCGACCCTTTTCCTCGATCGACCGACCCCTCCTGGAAAACTGCATGTTTTTTCCCTTTTTGTTTAATCCAGATAAAATATGTAGGAACCCTTGTATATCCTTTAAATAGTATAATGGGACATGAGGAGGACCAGTAGGGTCTAATTAGACGCCGTTGAATGAAATTTGATACGGGATAAAATTTATGGGTTAATAGGGGGTTTCGTCACACATTAGAAATTGTGCGTACGTTCACTAAAGAGTTCAGACTCGTGAAAGACTTAGACTAGAAGGTTAGAGAGGGTGTGCCTACTGAAATTATATTTAGTCAGAGAGAGTACTTCGAGAGATGAGAAGTAAATGGGAAACGTGTATAATTAAGAGTAAAAGAGATGGATCCCTTGTGCGAGATAATTGGGTAAAATTGTATTAAGTACGGATAAGAATAATTATGGGTCGTGAGCGAACCTAATTTGGAAAATATAAATATCTATATATATGACCGTGTGACTGTGTACATATATTAAGTATTATGTTTGTGAATAATCATACCCGCGCTACTTGCTATCATGGAGGTTGCGGCACTGGGACAATCTTATCTCGATGGGACCTTTATGGGGGATATTGACTTGTACCCTAGAACATAGGATTCCTTGGTACAGACTATCTGAGAATGATAGTCAGACGGTCCTAAGAGACGTGAGGGGTATGTGCTGACCTTTTAGTGACTTGGAACTATGCTTCGCCTCCATTTTGTGTGTATTGTGTTAATACAGTTCGAGAGTGATTCTAAACTAGTATTTCCCTTAGTACGAGTGATACGGGGACTTGATAGCAGAGTATGCCAACACTATAGATTTTATGTAGGGTGTCGATAGTATATATATTATATGAGTGACTAAAATATATATACTTATATATATGGAAACTTTCTATAGTGTGTATAAGTAGTTAAGTAATGAATAAATGCTCCAGCTTTATAACAAGTGTTCGTGAATTTTGTAACGGTACTGAGTGGTTCTAAGTAACGTAAGAAAATGGAAGAGATTAATTTTCTAAAACTAAATATTATAGCCTTAGTACTTCTCAGGCTAAAACTTTATGGAAAATAAGTTAGATAGACTTATGCGATCAGTAGTAAGGTAGGCGTGCACACTAGATGAGAGGTGAGAATTCTCAAGAGAGTGTCGCATACTAACATGGTCGTCACTTTAGCCAGTAAGCGTTTTAAATACTTGCTAAACTATTTTAAAACTGTTTTACACTCAGGCTCTGACCCGTATTCTGTCATTTCTCTCTCTTGTATGTGTGTGTGTGTGTGTGTATATATATATATATATATATATATATATATATATATATATATATATATATATATATATATATATATATTTGTGTGTGTGTGTGTGTGTGTGTGTGTGTGTGTATGTATTATAGGTGCTCAGCCACAGGGGCGTCATGCATAGATTCTTTGGACTGGACGTGCTGCAGCTTATATGGGAGATGCAGGCCCTTGCTTTACACGACCTCTTCATTGATTCCGTTCCTATTTTAGTTCTTCAGAGTTAGGGCATGTGTCACCCGATTTTCTATTCCGTTTGGATTTGTCAGAGATTTATGTTTATTTATATTTCCAGTATTCAGTACGCATTGGGAGTTAACTTTTGTCAGGATGATTTCATTTATGGTTCTTAAACTTGGTTTGGTTTATCTAGATGGTTTAAATTCTTGTGTGTTAATTTCCATCCTTAGCATTTATGTGATTCTTTAACTATTGGTTATAAAAAAATGGGGGGTTTTCATATTGAAATTTAATAAAATGAAAATATGACTTTAAATTATTTTGACACTTAGCTTATTATTATTTAGGGTGTTTAAATTGGAAATAATTATTTTACGACAGTGATGCTAAGAATGAACCAACCGTCCACCTTGATTTTAATTTAATAAAGGACTGATCACCCGGTATTTAATTAGGCAGGGTGTCACATGTGGTATCAGAGCATCAGGTTCTAGTGTCCTTTAGGATCTGTATGGCTTATTTCGCTTCCAACTTAGCGTATTTGATTTAGAGCCCTATTTTTAGGACTGTTGTATTCTTGTATTTACGCTTACGTCTTTAGCTATTTGAGATTTGATAATAACTGTAGACTAATAAACTTCCTTCTTATTTCAGATGCCTCCGAGACGTGCACCCCGAGACAGGATTGCCCAGCCCGAGCAGCCAGCAGCTTCGGCTCAGGGAATGGTGAATGAAATTGAAGTAGATGCCATTTTTGCTCAGGCGGTGAATGCCGCATTAGCGGTGGTGCAACAGGCTCCACCCCAGGTTCAGGCAGTAGCGCCAGTACCAACTCGGCTTCCCACTGCATGGGAGCGGGTCTGGGATGCCTTTCAGAAGGCGCATCCCCCAGAGTTCCCGGATAGTTCGAACATCGTAGTATCCAACCCATGGAAGAAGGATATCCATAGACATCTACGTATGTATGAGTGAACCGACGTGCAGAGACAGTTACTGGCGCTTCCCGACACGACACAGGCGCGTCCCGACACGACACAGGCGTGTCCTGACTTAAATTTCTGTAATTACCATTTTATTCACTCGTGATAATTTTTAATAAAATCAATCTTATATATTACTTTACTCATCTAGTAATATTCAATAAATTCCCAAGATATGGGTCCTATAAGTTCAGAGTTATGCCATTTAGGCTGACAAATGCTCCAGCAGTATTCATGGATTTGATGAACCGAGTGTTCAGAGAGTTCTTGGATCAGTTTGTCATTGTCTGAGGAGGAGCATGCCGAGCACTTGATATAGGCTCTTCAAACCCTACAAGAGCATCGGATGTCTGCTAAGTATGAGAAGTGCGGATTCTGGCTGCGAGAAGTACAATTTTTGGGGCATGTTGTGTCGAAATTGGGGATATCAGTTGACCCAAGCAAAGTGTCGACAGTGAGGGAGTGGGGACAACCCACGACACCGATAGAGGTGCATAGTTTCTTAGGGTTAGTTGGGTACTACATGAGGTTCATCCGTGGCTTTTCAAAGATAGAGGGTTTGTTGACGAATCTGACTCGCAAGGGAGTACCGTATGTTTGGGATGATGCTTGTCAATTGACTTTTGATAAGCTAAAAGATAAGTTGACTTCGATGCCAGTTCTTAATTTTCCCAAGTCGAAGTGGAGTACCTGGTGTACACTGACGCCTCTTTACGAGGACTCAGGGGAGTACTTTAGCAGGAGGAGTAGGCTATAGCTTTTGCCTCCCGTAACCTTAAGCCTTACGAAAGGAATTACCCTACCCACGGCCTGGAGCTAGCAGTGGTTGTATTTTCATTGCAGATTTGGAGACATTACTTGTTATTTGAAAAGTTTTGCTTGTTCACAAACCACAAGTCAATGTAATACTTGTTCACTCAGCGAGAGTTGAACATCCGTTAGCGCAGGTGGATGGAGTTTGTGAAAGATTATCAGTTCGAGATACAGTACCATCTAGGGAAGGTTAATGTGGTTGTTGATGTGCTAAGTCGTAGATCGAAATGTGATGTAGCGGAAGTATAGAGAGCGAAGTGGAAATAATTAGGTCACCAGGATGCGGTAGCCTGTTCCTTTATATCGGTTATGTTAGTCACACCCGAGGTTATCACGAGGGTGATAGAGGCACAAGCAGCGGATACGTTTTGCCAGGGGAAGATTGTACGACTCTTAGCTGAGGGTGCTGAATCCTATTCAGTGAGATCTGATCGGGGTTTGAGATTAAATGGGATATTGGTGGTCCCAGAAGTACAAGACTTACATCATGCAGTGATGACACAGTCACATGGGTCTAAATTTGAGGTACATCCTGGAGGGGATAAGATGTACCAGGATATGAGGCGACAACACTGGTGGATTGGGATGAAGAAGGACATTACAGAGTTCTGTGACACCCCGCCTAATTAAATACCGGGCGATCACTCCTTTATTAAATTAACTCAAGGTAAACAGTTGGTTCATTCTCAGCATCACTGTCGATAAAAATAAATTTTCCAATTTAACACCCTAAATAATTAAGCTAAGTGTCAAAAAATATTTTTATACAAACCTTCCAAATTTTAATTAACGGAAAAGATTTATTTAATTAAAACAACATTTCTACAATTAAGAATCACACCACAACAAACTAAATAACATAAACCATTCGTCAATCGAATATCAACATATGAAACTAAAATCACAAATCCATCCTGAATAAATCCCATATAACAATACTGGAAAAACTGAAATATAAATGTCCCAACAACAAATGAAATAATGGAAAGGGCGACACATGCCCAATAAATGAGAATGCTAGAAGTGGAGTCAACAAAAGAAACCGTCTACTCAAGTGACCTACAACTCCCACCTAAGCTGCAGCACGTTCCTCTCAAGGGATCCTAGGCAAGACGCCCCTGTGGCTGGGCACCTGAAAATATACATATATATATACAAGAGAGAGAGAAAAAGAAACGGGTCAGAGCCCGAAAGTGTGTTTGATTTTAAAATACGTTTAGCAAGTATTTAAATTGATACAGGCCAATGCAATAACATATTAGTACGTCACTCTCTTGAGGAATCCTCACCTCTCTTCTAATGTGCACGCCTATCGTACTAACATTCCCAAATAATTTAGTTTATCATAACTTACTCATAAGTTTTCAAAACCGAACAATGTCAGCGTTTTAAAAAGTTTATTTTCAATTTGTAGCACTCCTCCCGTTTTAACTTCATTAAATTATAAAGTTTCCCAGTGTCATCTCATACTTTCACAAAACAAGTATTTATTATTGCGTCAACAACCATGTTCTACTTATCAAATCACAGTAGGCAGTTTAAAGTTTATAACCTCATATATATATTAACTACTCGTATAATATATATATATATATATATATATATATAACAACACCCCAACTAAACTATGGTGCGGGCATACTCTGCTATCCAATCCCCGTATCGCTCACACAAAGGGAAATACAAGTTCGGAATCACTCTCGAACTGTATTAACATATACAAAACAACGTTGAGGCGAAGCATAGATTCTAAGTCCAAGAGGTCAGTACATACCCACACGTCTCTTAGGACCGTCCGACTATCAATCTGATAGCCCGTACCTAGGATCTCTATCTTCTAGGGTACGAATCAATATCCCCCATAAAGCAACACAGGATAAGATCGTCCCAGCGCGGTAACCTCAGGGATAACAAGTAGCGCGGGTATGTTTTTCACATGTATATAATATATGTACACACAATCATATAAATATACCCATTCATCATATTAATATAGGTTCCTCCCGTTACCCATAGTCACAACATTTATCCTTAATTTCCCATTATTATGATTACGTATAAGGTTTCGTCTCTAACCTTAACTCGAAGAGTTTTCTCACTAGTTACGTGACACTCGTGGATTCTATCCATCCAAGTAGCAAAATCAGTAGGTAAACGTCTATTCATTATCGTAAGTATTTGACGTAATCTCTCACTTGAATTACGTAGTTTCCTCGTTCTTTAAATAATTGTCCCTAAGATACAATTATCGTCTCATAATAAAGTTCTCAACACTTAATCATATGTCCTACTGGTCTCTCCTATATCCCAAAACATTTTATTCATAAAGCCCAAAAATTATTTCACGATGAATCATGTTCAATTAATTCAACAAGGGGAAATAAGAGTCTTCCAGGAAGGGTCGATCGATCGAGGTTTGGGGCTCGATCGATCGAACCTTCGATCGATCGAAGCTCTAGGCTCGATCGATCGATCAAGCAGGTCTGCAAAATCCTGTAGAAGTGCAGTTACGGGTTTTACCAAAATTCTTCACCCAAATCAATATTTCCCAACACTAATCGTCCCAAAACTCCTACTACAAACATAATAACATATTTCCAGATGTTTTTAACGTTAAGCATGCGTATATCCATCATTAAACATGGTTAAACAACCCAAAATCTCATTTAAACATCAAGAACCCTAATGTTTTCTTAACTTTTTTTCTAATCAGTTTTCTCCAGAATTTCCTTCTAACATATCATCAAAAATTCGTGGGTTAATCATCTACTTCACATAATATTTCCAGAATATGGTTATAATGTTTTCTACATGCAAATCCCTATCAAAATTGGGGTTTTCTTCCATAGATTACACTCCTAATCATTCCTACACTAATATGAATATTGCACCAACGAAAATAAACAAGTTAAACACTTGCCTGAGATTTCAGAGGTCTGGTTTCCTGCTGATATTGGTGTGGTTGCGTTCTCCTCCTCGCGATCTATGCGTTGGTGGTGACGGTGGTGCAAATGGTGGTGTTTTTGGCCTTGAATCACCTTGAGAGCTCTCTCCTCTCTTCTCCAATGGCCGTTCTAGGGTTCTGAATGTTCTAACCCTAAAAGGCTTACCTAAATGGCTGCTAAGGATGGCTGAAATTCGTGGGTTTAATTACCCCATTTTGTAAAATGACCAAAATGCCCTCCCGGGTCACTAATTAAGCCTAAAAACCTCCCGAGACCCAAACTAAACTCCCGGGTACACTTTTCTGACTATCTCGACCCTTCCGGACGCGTTGGCGCACTCAAAATGAACATACGAACAACTTATAAAATATTTACTTTTATATCTCAATAATTAGTTTCGGCGCGACACGGGCGCGTCCCGACTAAAATTCTCAAAATTGACATTTCATTCACTTGTGACCTTTAATATAACCCATATCATATATTACTATGCTCATTAGTAATATTCAACAATTTTTATATAATTACTAACCCTCGTCACGTTAATAATTATAACATAATTAATTTCCGGATTTTTATTAAATAATTCACTCTCATTAAATTTAACAAAACCCCCAAATTACTATAGTATAAAAATACGGGGTATTAAAAGTTCGTGTCCAAATATTCCACCTGTCAGATGGTAAAAGTGGACCGCCAGAGATCGCTAGGGTTACTTCAGCCATTGGAGATACCTACGTGGAAATGGGAGAGTATTTCCATGAACTTTATTACTGGGTTGCCTACATCACAGTGGGGTCACAATTCTATTTGGGTTATAGTGGATCGGCTGACCAAGGTAGCACATTTTATTCCAGTACAGATAGACTACACCATGGGCCAGTATGCACATTTATTCATTGCCATGATCGTTAGGCTACATGGGGTGCCCCTGGATATTGTGTCTGACAGAGACAAGATTTTTGTGTCGCGCTTCTGGGAGAGCTTTCAGGAGGCTATGGGTACAGAGTTGAGATTGAGTTCAGCGTACCACCCATAGACAGATGGACAAACAAAGAGTACCAATCAGATGCTGCAGGATATGCTACGCATGTGTGTCCTTGATTTTAGAGGAGGTTGGGAGTCGTATCTTCCACTGGTGGAGTTCGCTTATAATAACTCCTATGAGTTCACGATCGGCATGGACGCATTTGAGGCATTGTATGGCAGGCCTTGTCGTTCTCCCACTTATTGGCTAGAGGTGGGGGACAATAAGCTTCTCGGACTAGAGGTGATTCAGGAGACTTCAGCTAGGATTAAGCTTATCAGGAGTCGCATTTGAGTAGCCTAGGACTGATAGAAGAGCTATACTGATGCAAAATGGTCCTTTGCGAGAGTTTAGCATGGGGGACCAAGTATTACTGCGTGTATCTCCTATGAAAGGAGTAATGAGGTTCGGGAAGAAGGGAAAGTTGGCTCCGAGGTACGTGGGCCCATTTCCCATTATTGAGTGGATTGGACCGGTGGCATATAGATTGGGGTTGCCAGAGTACTTGCATCGTATTCACGATGTATCCCACATCTCGTAGTTGAGACGATATCTACGGGATGATATGACCCATACTCACATCGCGATAGAGGAGATCGACTTACACCTCGATAGTTCTTATGATGAGAGACCAGTGGCAATCCTAGACCATAACGAGAGGAAGTTGAGGTCGAAGGTAGTTCCACTTGTACGGGTCTAGTGGGAGCATCATAATGTGGAGGAATCCACTTGGGAGCGCGAGGAAAATATACGCAAAAAATATCCAGATCTATTTTTACCAGGTATGCCTTATTTTGCGAATTTCGGGACGAAATTCCGTTATTAGGGGGGAAGTATGTAATACGCCGTATTTTTATGACTTTTAAATTTGGGGATTTATTAAATTTAATTGAGAATTAATTTAATATTAATCTGAAATTTTATTTTAAGCATTTACTAGCCTGACGAGAGTTAGTAATTATTGGGAATTTGTTTAATATTACTAGATGAGTAAAGTAATATATAATATTAATTTTATTAAAAATTGTCATGAGTGAATAAAATGACAATTATGGAAATTTAAGTCGGGACGCGCCTGTGTCGTGTCAGGACTACATTCATATTATTAAAAGTGAATAAATTATAAGTTGCTCGTATGGTCTTTTTGAGTGCGCCAACGTGTTCGGAAGGGTCGAGATATTAAGAAAGTTGTACCCGGGGGTTTAGTTTGGGTCTCGGAGCATTTTTAGGCCTAATTGCCATCCCGGGAGGATATTATAGACATTTTGTATTTTGGGGTAAATAATTCCACGAATTTCCCTAAGATATATCAGCTATTAGAAGTTATATTTTAGGATTAATAAACACATAACATAAGAATGAACATTAGAGAAGAAGCTAGAGATATTTTCAAGAAATCCAAGGCCTAGAACTCACTCGATTGCACCGCCACCACCGCTAAAACATAGATTATAAGATGAGGAATGCAACCATATCCTCTTCATCATCAAATAAGACATTAAAATCCCAGACAAGTATCTATCTTGCTTTGCTTTTAGTTAAAGTTTCACCCATGTTAGATTAGGATTGTTAAAAACATGTTTCATGGAAGAATTTGATGACTTAGAGAATTTAAATCACATGTTTTAGAGAAAATAGATATATTCTGGACATCTCAACATATGTAGAGGATTACCCACTAAATCATATTGTTTTAGAAGTAAGCAATCTGGAAAAGAATTAGAAGAATGGAAGTTTTATAAAAAATTAGGGTTCTTGATAATTATGTCAATTTACCCCATTAACTCAATACCTTTGATGAATTTGTACATGTTTCACGTAGGAAATCATGTATATAGGTATATATGACCAGTAGTAACTTTGTTTCGGAGTTTGGGAATCGTTAATGGAGTTTTGTTTAAGGTTGGAGATGAAAACCCACAGATAACAATGGCAGAATTCGGAATAACTGCTTGATCGATCGATCGACCAAGAGCATCGATCGATCGATCCCTCCTGAAAAACTGCATGTTTTTCCCCTTTTCGTTTAATCCGGATAAAATACACAGGAACCCTTGTATATCCTTTAAATAGTATAATGGGACATGAAGAGGACCAGTAGGGTCTAAGTAGACGCCGTTGAATGAAATTTAATATGGGATGAAATTTATGGGTTAACGGGGGGTTTCGTCGCACATTAGAAATTGAGCGTACAATTGTGTATAATTAAGATTAAAAGAGATGGATCCCTTGTGCGAGATAATTGGGTAAAATTGTATTAAGCATAGATAAGATTAATTATGGGTCGTGAGCGAACCTAATTTTGAAAATATAAATATCTATATATATGACCGTGTGGCTGTGTAGATATATTAAGTATTATGTTTGTGAATAATCATACCCGCGCTACTTGTTATCAGGGAGGTTGCGGCGCCGGGACAATCTTATCTCGATGAGACCTTTACGGGGGATATTTACTTGTACCCTAAAACATAGGATTCCTTGGTACAAGCTATCTGAGAATGATAGTCAGACGGTCCTAAGAGACGTGAGGGGTATGTGCTGACCTCTTGGTGACTTGGAACTATACTTCGCCTCCATTTTGTGTGTATTGTGTTAATATAGTTCGGGAGTGATTCCGAATTAGTATTTCCATTAGTACGAGTGATACGGGGACTTGATAGCAGAGTATGCCAACACCATAGATTTTATGTGGGGTGCCGATAGTATATATATTATATGGGTGACTAAAATATATATACTTATATATATGGAAACTTTCTACTGTGTGTATAAGTAAGTAAGTAATGAATAAATGCTCCATATTTATAACAAGTGTTCGTGAATTTTGTAACGGTACTGGGTGGTTCTAAGTAACGTAAGGAAATGGAAGAGATTAATTTTCAAAAACTAAATATCATAGCCTTAGTACTTCTCGGGATAAAACTTTATGGAAAATTAGTTAGATAGACTTATGTGATCAGTAGTACGATAGACGTGCAGACTAGATGAGAGTTGAGAATTCTCAAGAAAGTGTCGCATATTAACATGGCTGTCACATTAGCCAGTAAGCATTTTAAATACTTACTAAACTATTTTAAAACTGTTTTACACTCGGGCACTTGCCCGTCTTCTGTCATTTCTCTCTCTTGTATATATATATATATGTATGTATTACGGGTGCCCAGCTACAGGGGCGTCATGCGTAGATTCTTTGGACTGGACGTGCTGCAGCTTATGTGGGAGATGCAGGCCCTTACTTTACACGACCTCTTCATTGATTCCGTTCCTATTTTAGTTCTTCAGAGTTAGGGCATGTGTCACCCGATTTCCTATTCCGTTTGGATTTTTCATAGATTTATATTTATTTATATTTCCAGTATTCAGTTCGCATTGGGAGTTAACTTTTGTCAGGATGATTTCATTTATGGTTCCTAAACTTGGTTTGGTTTATCTAGATGGTTTAAATCCTTGTGTTTTAATTGCCATCCTTAGCATTTATGTGATTCTTTAACTGTTGGTTATAAAAAAAATAGGCAGGGGGTTTTTCATATTGGAATTTAATAAAATGAAAATATGACTTTAAATTGTTTTGACACTTACCTTAATTATTTTGGGTGTTTAAATTGGAAATAATTATTTTGCGACAGTGATGCTTAGAATGAACCAACCGTTCACCTCGATTTTAATTTAATAAAGGACCGATCACCCGGTATTTAATTAAGCGGGGTTTCACATTTACGTGGTTCAACCCAAAGAGGCTCATACGTCTACATGTGCAGCAATAGTGATATAATTAACATCTAACAATATGAATACAAACTTTGGTTTGCTCTCTCTCTCTCTCTCTCTCTCTCTCTCTCTCTCTAGGTTTTGAATACTATGGCTAGTGGAAGTCACTTTAACTAATGGGATTATGTGTTATTTATAGTTGATTATTAGAGAATATTAGAGGACAGATGGACTGCCTTTATAGGCAAGAAAATTACACCTTATAAATATAATGGGATAGGTACAAATGAGTTTGTTACATCACAACTGGAGTGGGCCAGTATATAAATACCTCACGTGCACAAACATAATAAACTTGATCGGTGATCTTCCTTTACGTGTATAAGCTAGTGCAAGGGTAATATTGACTTAATCAACTAACGTTGTTGATTAACACCGTGAGATACCTGTCTTGATAGTTAATGGAATGACGGGGCTGAGCACACATATGTCTAAGCCGAGCACATCTTCACCTTGATGAGCATAATCAAATAATGAGGACGACCTCTTTATTTGGCTTTAGCGAGGCCACGTGGCATTTTTTGAGGGATCCACGTGGTGTTATTTATTTAGCGTAAAACAATGATATTAATTTTATAGAAGGGTTAATTACACATATCCTTGAACTGTACCCTCTTTCATTTTATCATCCGAACTTTCATTTTCTACACTTAACCCTCTCAACATTCAAAATGAATTTGACTGTCGTTAACACCATTAACGTTTTGGACGGAAAAATGGTCATGTCCCTCCCATGTGACATTTTTAAAGTGGTATTATTATCTTTTTGTCAATATTTTTTTTGGATTTAGTCCCATTACCTATGATTTATAAGCCTCCCAACCCATGTAGTTTTAAAGTTGTAGTAAGTCCTAAACAACTCAAAACCACTCACAACATCCTTGTAACTGTTCGTCTTCCTTTTGAAGATAATTACAGTTGTTCCATGGTCATTGCAATTGGACCAACAAATAAAAAATTAAAAATATAAGCATGGCTACAAATAAAATTTTAAAAATAGGAAAATACATAGGCTTTCTTTCGTCAAAACCCTACATTTCTCTATTTATATTCGCTTCTCTTTCTCTCTCACACTCACATGGAAGTCATGGTTGTTCACCTCGTTGTCCCATCTCTCTTCATCTTCTTCTTTCTCTCACATGCACACATAAATACATAAAGACACACACACACACACACACGCCATATTTAAACATACACAAACACACACCATATCTAAACACACAAACAAACACATAGCTGCACACACATATATCTACATATTTTTGGGAGGTTGGTTAGAATGGAAAATGGATGTTTGAATCTATGCTTTTCTGTAATGTGCTTTTGAATTTGGACATTTTGTTTGTTGAAATGAGTATTGAGTTTCTCTCTTAATTTTTTTTTTAGGTTTGATGAGAATGAAAATGGTATTTGAATCTAGTTTGTTTTTTAAATGGATGTTTGGATTTGGGGTCTAAGGAATATGGTAACGGAGAAGGTAATCTTTTATTTATTTTTTTCAATTTTGGAGAATGTATTGGTGAATTCAAGTATTTTGATTTTTTTTCTCTACATTTGTTGCTTTGCTTTTTATGAAAATTTCATTTCTTTTCAAATATATTTAATCAAACTTTGCATATATTTTTCTTATTTTTCTATTTTTTTTCAAGTTTATCACTTTTATTCAACTTTTTAAACGTAATTGTATTATTTCCAGATTTTAGAAGAAAGCCATTCAATATTTTTGATATTTTAAAAAGCTTAAAAGTGTTGTAAAAAAATTTGGAAAAAATTCAAATTTTTTTAGTGTTGGATGTCTTTTTTTTTTCTTTCGAGATTTGATCACAAATTTGTTTTTTTCCAAGGATTTTTGTTCTCGTAATTATTTTTTTATCCTAAATTTGTTTTCTTTTATCCAAAATTTGTCATTTTTAAGTTTTTCAATGTTTCTCTTGTATTTTTTGAATGGTTTAAATATTTTTTTAACTTTTCTATATTTTGTAAAAAGGTTTTAGTGTTTTTCAACTTTATTTTGTAATATTCACCATTTTAACATTTTTTTTTATCAAATTGTTTAAGTATTTTTGTATGAGTTCCACACATGTTTATTCATTTTTTTTATAAAGATTAAAAAAAAATCTAATTGGTTCTCCCATATTTTTATTTTTATTTTTATTTTTATGCAATTTTTGGATTTAAAAAATTATTTTTAGTAAAATATTTCGTCATTTTCTGATTTATTATTTTTTCTTCATATTTTCATGTATTTTATATTTGTTTGGTGTTTTATATTTTTTTAAAGGTTTTCTGTAATTTTCATAATTTATACTATATATTGGTAATTCCAAGCGTTTTAAATATTTTTTTTTCTAATTTTCACATATTTTAAAATTTTAAATAAGAAATTACAAAATCTTTTATTGAAATTTTGAAATATTTTTATCTATTATTTTTGGATTTCTTTAAATTTTTTTATTTTTTCTAATTTATATCTATTTTCGTGATTTCCAGATTTTTCTAAATTTTCTCTAATTCCCAAAAATTTGAAATATTTTTTAATTAAATTATTCTATATTTTTTGTTTCTTTTAAACTTTATATCAGTTTGGAGAAAGATGCCCTCCTGTGCATGGCATATGATTTATTTTCCATCCAAAACATTAACGGTGTTAATGGTAGGGGGTTGTTCGTAGCTGTTTTAAAAGTTGAGGGGGAGAACGCTGACTCTAATGAGTAAAAGTTCGGGTAATGAAGTGAAATGAGGATAAACTTCAGGCGTAAGTGTAATTTACCTTTATAAAATTAACAACTTTGGACTCCCTTCCCAACTTTGAGTCGGGCGAGAGTTCAACCACAATGATACGTAGCCATACAATAGTTAATTGTCCAATCCTAGAAAATAAATTATTTTTGATAAAGATAGCATCTTACCTATACAACAGTAATTTTGCTATCCGAAAAAATAAGTTATTTTTTTTTTTTTATAAATTTACGTTATTTGTGTTTAGATTTCAAGATACATAGATGAATATGTATGAAACTTATACATAAAAATAGAGAATTTGGCCCAAGGTCATGCTCCACACTATATTTGGATTTATATGACACTAATTTTCATATTTATATATAGTTCCTATAGTACAATAATATTTATTTGTGTGGTCCCTTTAGAGATAAGAGTATACAAAATAGGTAAACTATTATTTATTTTAGTTAAAAAGATATTTATACCCTTATTCATACCCAATTAAAACTCACTGGCTCTCTTTCAAAAAATAAACACATAATCCCACTCTCACCCTATCCCACCTACTAAAATCCTCGCCTGAATAGTCTATCGAAATCGTCAGAATCCTTATCAAAGACCGTCAGAATCCTTGCCGGAGACCATCAGAATCCTCATCGAATTATTCCTCTTTCCCTCATTTCTCACTCTTAGTCTATTTCTTTTTTTTTTTTGGCTCGCCCCAGCTACACCATTGTCAGAGTTGGAGAATATAGATTTTCGAAGGAAAAAATAAAGATTTTAGTGAATAGTAAATTTATCCGTTTTGATTTTTTGTCAAAAAATATCGAATATAGACGTTGTTTGATAGATCTCGAGAAGTAGATTTCAAATATATAAATTTTGTGAATTTTTAATTTATAGATTTGAAGTTATGGACTTTTAATGATTTGATGACTTTTTTTTGTATCAATTGTCAAATAGTATATTGGTCATTTTAATGGTCTTTTTAATTTAGTACAAAAACTAAATTTATAAAATTGTATGAGCTATCCTATTTTTACACAATTTTGAATTGAGATGAAAAATAACAATAAAATAACATATTTTCCACTCCTTAACGTTTTATTCTTATGTTTTTCAAGGCACAAAGAATAATGGTAGAAACAAGAGAGGCACCTAAATCATCATTAAGATGTAACGATGGTTTTTAATATATGTTTTTTTTCTTGTTGGGTTTGCAATTTTTACACGATCAATGTACATAAAGCTTATAAGTACATTGTGATTTAAAATGAAAATTGATAATCATATAAATTATATTATTCATCATTAATCAAAATTTATGTCACAAAGGAAAATGCTATTTTTATATCATAAATTTTTTCTACTAATTTGTGTTACCCAAAATGATTTTGTAATTATATTACAAAAATTATGAAATTAGTAATTACAGAATAATTATAAAATTAATATGCAGTAAAAGAATAGTTACAGAACTAATATGCAGCAACACAGATTTTTAGATTGAGGTAAGTGTTAAACACTCTCACCTTACAATGAATTTTGCCCTGAATTAGTGCTTCTCGAACGTAGCGACAATCGACTCCCAGGATACAACAATCTTACTTGCAAAAGTAGCACCCCAATTTGCAAGTCTGTTTGAACCAACTGTTGAGAAGTCTCATATAAACTCACAGAATGTATGAATTGACTTGATAAATTTCATAACCATTAAAATGAGACCCCATGCCACTTATTTATACAAAAATAAGTGGCAGTTAAAAACGGTTGGATATCCCAATAGTCAACTATCGGAAATAACCAACCAGATAAAACGAAATTAAAAAAAGAAATAAAAATTGGGCCCAAATATAATAAAAGAAACCCAAAAGAAAATAATAGAAATTTTCCCAAAAAGTTTATACCTTAGCCAAGTTAAAGCCCTAAATCCCCGAGCCGGGCCAGGCAGCGGCAGTGGCACGCGCGGGCTTGGAAGCCAAACCAAGCCCATGTAAGGCCTTTCTCCTTAAAAGGGTTGGGATACCTCAAAGGCACCAATCCTTTAATCCAAACTAGGTTATATTATACTACACCCATTTTACACATTCTTCCTATGTAGGACAAACTTTAACTTAAATACTTCAACCATTTTCTATGTTCCAAGTGAGTACTTTGAGCTAAAATTTCTCATTCAATAATTTATGATTTTTCGTATCTGAGTATTCGACGTTATACTCCTTACGAAGGTGAACGAGTTACCTCTTTGAGTTGTCTCGAAAGACGTGTGGGTCCCATAATAAATTGACCCCAAAGTTAACCAAAATTTGATTTTGTCAATTTAAGTAAACCCATAAATTCTAACAATCCCCCACATGAATGAAAATTAATTGGATCAACATAAATGACCATGCAAACACTAAGACAGTTCTATAAAAAAAAATCCAGTATTAGGAGTAATAACTTTTGGCCTTGAATCTTCCCTAGTGAGGGACTATTAGATTTACTGACTGATCAGTGAACACGATGTCTTGAAATGTTCAGTGTTTTGTGTAAATCAAGTCAATAGACTTCACACAGTAATTTTTCAAATAAAATTGGTTCTTTCGATTATGTTCATTTTGGCCCTGAACAATTCCCGATTTCATGAGTGCTTTAGAGAATTTAGCCTTTCGAATTTCTCATAGATACTTCCCCTTCACACTCACATAGGTGAATTCCTATTAAGAGTATCCTATTATACCCCACTTGAATTTCCAAAGTGCAGGAGTTATTAAAAGCTAAGTTTATTCTTACTTCTTTGTAGGAATTTTATTATAGGAATATGTATGAGTTTGAAACTCACCAGTTATCTTTTTAAAGAGTCATTCAAGATTCGATTGTCCCTTTGAACCTAGATCTTAGGATCTCCAGTCCGCTAGGTAGGGTTTCCATTAAGACAACTCTTTATCTTGTAGGCTTTAGTCCCATTCCCCTCGATAAATTATACACCTGCTCTTTATTTAACCATTTGGGTAACGAATTCGCTATAATGTCTTTAGACTTAATATAATCAATGGAACTTATTCCATTAGAGAGAGGTTGTTTAATGGTATTATGTCTTCGATGTATACGTCGAGACTTACCTTTATGCATATGACTCTCTACTCTACCAATTGTCCTCTAAAAAGTTTTGAAGCAATTCTGCTTCTTCTCCATCTTTATCTAAAGCTATAAATTCAGACTGCATAGTTGACCTAGCAATGCAAGTCTATTTGGAGGATTTCCAAGACACCGCCTGCACTTCCAAGTGTAAATGCATAACCACTTGTAGATTTAGAATCCTTTGAATCATATATCCAATTAGCATCACTGTATCCTTCAAGTACAACTAGATATCTCGTGTAGTGCAATCCATTATTAAGAGTATATCTTAAATATATAAGAACTCTTATTATGGCTTTCCAATGGTCTTCACCTATATTACTTGTATATCGAGTAAATTTACTAATTAAGTAGGCTATATGTGGACGAGTGCAGTTTATGACATACATTAAACTACCTATGGTACGACAATATTCTAATTGAGATATACCATTTCCAATATTTTTATATAAATGAAGATTTGGGTCAATAGGTATTTTAGCGATGCTATCACTATCTTTATTGTACTTATCGAGTATCTACTGAATATAATGAGATTAAGACAAGACAAGTCCTTTCGATGTTTTAGAAATTTTAATTCCTAATATAACATCAGCAATACCCATATCTTTTATATCAAATTTACTGGACAAGATTTTCTTAGTAGATTTAATAATATCCCAATTATTTTGAATAATAAGTATATCATCTACATAGAGACAAACAATGAAAAAACCACTTGTAGTGTTTAAATGTATACACATTTATCACACCCATTTATTTTAAATCCATTTGACATCATTACATTGTCAAATTTCTAATGCCATTGTTTAGGTTCTTGTTTTAATCCGTAAAGGGATTTGACAAGTTTACACACCTTATTTCTTTTCCTAGAACTTTAATCCTTTATGGTTGTTCCTTGTATATCTCTTCATTTAATTCCCCATTTAAGAAGGCAGCTTTACATCCATTTGATGTATCTCAAGATTATATAATGTTCCAATTTCTATTAACATTCGAGTGGATGTTATTGATATGCCCAAAGGGTACCCTCGTACTCAGGGTTACTAACCTCGGCCTGTCTCACAGCCGAGTTGATAGGAAGCTTAAAACAGCCATAAAAAAGGCCGTCTTTTGCAAGGTTGCCTCCTCATTAACCAATATCGGCTGACCAGAAGCCAAGGCTAACATCATCTTATGAGCTCAAGCTATCTCCAACACCGTACCCTGCCTGAGCCGATGTTACTCTTACCCCATTACTAACCTCGGCCATTCTCCCAGGTCGAGGTCATGTTAATGCTTGATAGGACAAAGCACTATCGGACTTTCCCAACCTCGCATTCTACTAGGCCGAGGTTCTATCAGATGATGACACAAGTCTGAGCACACCCAAGCACATGGAAGACTTGGAACACGTGAGCAAGTCAGTTATAACCAAATCATTCCCTTCACATGAGGGAATATTTGGTCATCATTCCTTATATGTGGCACAGCTAGGTGTCCACCTATGATTAGTGCATTTAACACACACATGCTCCTGGCATGCTTGGGGGGTACACTACACCCCCAAAGAACTATAAATACCTATCTTCTCCTACCTTGGGGGTGATCCAAAAATTCAACCGTAGCAGAAACTCTATTTGTATACACAGTAGAGAGAGAAAGTGAGAGATTGTATCACAGGACATTAGTGCCCTCATTTTAGTGATTCTTACTCACACACTCATAGTGGATGTAGGCCAGATTGGCTGAACCACTTATATACCAGTGTTTCTCCTTACCTCCTTCTACTATATATATACTCTTGTGTTGCCATTGTTATTACTAGCTTGGGCTTATAAACACCTCACCTGGTGGTGCTGTTTACAACATCATCATTTTAGCGCCGTCTGGGGGAACGAGAAGCTATATATCTTCCTTCTTGAAGCTTGGCCTCCTTGGAGACTCTGGTGGTGCACCAGTCCTCCCCTATCGCGTGGAGTTGTTTCGCCATTGAAAGAGATCCTTAAAGGTATCAAGATCTCTAGTGTTTTCATTTAGAAGTTATCTAGTCTTGTTCTATGGAACCAGAGTTACCTCCACTATCTGGTGTTGGAGGGCCAGTTCCATCCAGGCACCACCCCAGTCCGAAATGGACGAGGTGATAGCAGCCTTGAAGTCCTTAGCTGCAACTCAAAAAGTGATGTAGGAGTAATTTGCCCAGCTAAGCCAGAACATAATAATGAGACCACCTGGGGTCTCATCGTAGATGATTACTTCGGCAGCTGCTCGTCCACATTATGAGTACAGGGTACCACCCAAGGCACCGCGAAAGGACCTACCTACTCCTCAGCGGAAGAGGGATGTTGCTAACCCTAGGCATTTATGCTTGGGAAGGTAAGGAAACCCTTGACCTGAGGATAGGTACGATGAAATTGGGACAGAGGATGCTCCAACAGACTATTGGGAGCCATAAGAGATCTCAGACAACACAATAAGACCTGTTCAGCAGAGCCAAGGTCAGTGTGAGAGACGCGATTGTGATGCACGCCAAAGAGGATCATCTTGTGATCGCTTAAGTAGAGGGTCGGCCTTTGAAAGGCTCGACCCAATTAATGATCTGAGAGGAAGGCTATCCAGATCAAGGAGTCTCGCTGGCTCTAGAAGAGAAGGAGGTGACTGTTTTCCCCATAATGGCCGACCCCCACATGGCCGAGACTGTGGTCAGGGGGAGATCAACAGCCGATGTTGTGTAACAGCTGGGGAACCCTCAGTTCACCCTTTGGAGGTGGATGAGGATAAAATCTTCCAGGCCGATGTTGCCAAACCATGGAACGATAGAGTCTGGAAAATAAAATTGGGGACCTCTTAAAAAGTCGAGACCCCTTGCAGAGGGGGTATACAGAGGGGTCACCTTTTGTGGAAAGGATTGTTAGTTTTCCAACCCCGACTAAATTCAAACCTCTCATTGTAACACCCAAGTATGATGTAAGTAGTAACCCAGTCCACCATATTGAGATGTATCAGTCTGCAACTGACATCTATTCTATCTCTGATGAATGAGGTGCCAATCTTTCTCGAGTACTTTCACTAGGGCAACTCATGTATGGTTAATCTCTCTGCCAAAAATTCCATAGAAAATTTTAAACAGTTGGCTGAGCGGTTCATTCATAATTTCTATTTTGGGGTAAGACCTCAGAAGAAGACAACCCATATGCTTTATGTCAAGCAAGGGAAGAATGAAAGCCTCAGAGACTACATCACGAGGTTCAACAAGGAAAAGTTAGAGGTAAAAGATTACGAAGAGAGTATATCCATGACAACTCTCATTGGGGGTCTGCAGAAGGGAAAACTCTTATGGAAACTAACCGATGATCCTCCTAGGTTAATGGCTGAGTTGTTGGCAATAGCTGGAAAGGTTATGAACGCAGAGGAAGCTGTGGTTGCAAAATATGAGGATGAAAAAGGGAGTAGCAGTGGAGGAAAATTTCATAAGAAAAATAAAGATGGTAAGAAAAGGGTTGCAGATGAAAAGTTTGCAGATTACAGTCCTCTAACTATAAGCTGTGAACACATCCTCAACGAAATAAATAATGATATATCTTTGAGATGGCTAGAGAAGCTGAGAGCTCCTCCACATAAAAGAAATAAAAACTTATGGTGTGAGTTTCATCAAGATCATGGACATTTGACTGAGAAGTGTTTTGCTCTGAAGGATGAGATTGAAAAAATGTTAAAGTTTGGAAAGCTTAGAAATTATATGGATGGTAGAGCTTCTAATGGGGGAAGAGACGGCCCTAAAAAGAAAAGAAATGATAAATGCCAGGAAGATGCCCCTGCTAGAAGATCTGATGCCTCAGATGATGATGATGATGGCTCTGACACCCCACCAAAGGACGATAATGTCCCAGTAAAGAGAGTCAGTATGATATCTTTTGGTGTGAACACTATCTATGGAGGATTAGAAGGGGGTGGCTTAGAGGTAGCTAATCGTAAGGCTCATGTGGTAGAGGACAAAGTAGTGACTAAGGCCAAGGTTGTGAACTTCGCCTCTACAGAGGTTAGACATGAGAAGAGAAAAAAGGTAGATATGGACACCCTCATAGTCTTCTTCTCACGACTTGATTTCAAGGGTATCTTAGCTCCCTACGATGACCCTTTAGTCATCACTACAAAGGTTCATGGGTGTGAAGTTCAGAGGATCCTTGTTCATGGGGCAGTTCTATAGACGTTATGTTCTGGCCCTGTTTCAAAAGCTTGGGCCTCAGTAGAACTAGGTTCATCCCTTATCATCATCCCTTGATTGGCTTCAACGGTGAGAAGGTCCATCCATTGGGTATGCATGAGATGGACGTGAGAATGGGAGATGAATGGCCTAAGAGGTTAACCAGAAAAATAAATTTCTTTGTGATGGATGAAAATATCTTCTCAATCTGTAACCTCATCATGGGATGATTGTCCCTCAGGGAATTTGAGGACGTGCCTTTAACGGTCCACCAGATGCTAAAATTCTCGACCCCCTATGGGATATGGGAAGTGCAGGGTGACCAAACATCGGCACGCGAATGCTACTTCAACTCTATAGAAGAGAGAGAGGCTCATAAGAGGGCATGTCAATAACCACTGACAACATTGACTCCCTTGACTCTAGAGCTGAAACAAAACTCAAAAAGGGAGAGGATGCGAAAGAGGTAGAATACATCATCCTCAACAAGGACGAGCTGGAAAAAACCATCCAAGTTGGCACAACCCTAAAGCCTGATATCAAGGAGGTGCTAGTGAAGTTGTTAAGGAAGAGACAAAGTATCTTTTCCTGGAGTCATACAGACATGCCTGGCATTGATCCTGAAATTATATGTCATAAACTCAATGTTGTAGAGGATACCAAACCCATTAAGCAGAGAAGAAAAATATACTCGAGAGAAAAGTATGAAGTCATCAGAAACGAGGTTCGATAGCTTAAAGAGGCCAAGTTTATTATAACAGTTATATACCCTGAGTGGCTGTCTAACGTCGTCATAGTGCCTAAAGCTAATGGGAAGTGGAGGATGTGTGTAGACTTCACTGATTTAAACAAGTCTTGCCCAAAGGATAGTTTTCCCCTACCTCGTATAGATCGGATGGTGGATGCCACAGCAGGAAATAAGCTCATTAGCTTCATGGATGCATATTCTGGGTATAATAAGATCTTCATGGACTCGGTTGACTCAGAGAAGACAACCTTCATTACAGACAAGGGGACCTATTACTACAAGGTTATGCCCTTTGGCCTAAAGAGTTAAGGGGATACATACTAACGTCTTGTAAATAAGATGTTTGAGAATCAGATAGGCAAATCCATGGAGGTTTATGTAGATGACATGCTGATGAAGAGTCTGAAGGCCGACACTCATATGGCCAACCTTGAAAGAACTTTTGATACCATGGACAAATATAGAATAAATCTCAACCTGGCCAAATGTGTCTTTAGGGTCGGAGTTGTAAAGTTTATGGCTTTCATCATCAACCAAAGGGGGATAGAGACTAACCCTGAGAAGATCAAGGATTTGTTATAAATGAAGACACCTAGAACCATCAAAGACATTTAGAGGCTAACCGGACGAGTGGCTTCACTTAACAGGTTTGGCTCTATAGCTACAGATACATGTCTTCCTTTTATCAAAATTCTTAGAAATGATTTCGAATGAAATGAGGAATGTGACAAATCTTTTAAAGAGCTAAAGTCCTACCTCAGATACCCTCTACTACTATCTCGACCAATACAGGGTGAGAAGCTATATGTATATTTAGCTGTCTCAAAGTCAACCATCAGTGCTGTAATAGTAAGAGAAGATGATGGAGTGAAGAGACCAGTGTACTTCAATAGCAAGGCACTCCAAGAGTCTGAGAAGAAGTACCCTCGGATGGAAAATTTAGCCTATGCTTTGATACATGCTTCCAGGAAAATAAATCCATACTTCCAAGCTCACTCTATGGTCATCCTCACCGATTCCCCACTCAGACAGGTCCTCCAAAAGCTTGAGAAGTTAGGAAGGCTAATGACCTGGGAAATTGAGTTGGGGGAGTATGATGTTGTTTATCAACCTAGGGTTTCCATCAAGGGAAAAGCACTTGTAGATTTCGTGGCTGAGTTTACCTCGTATAAGGCTGAGGTTGAGAAGAATCATAAGGCTGTAGATGAGCCAATAGAGAGAAACGTCGACCGAACTTCTGACGAAGACGAGATAAAATCTGTCCGACAAAGAATAATTGAAAATGAAGAAGAGAGATACCTATTCATGAAGGAGGCCTTATCGGAGGATAACTTCTCATCAAATGAAACCATTTGTAATCTCTTCGTTGATGGGCCGTCCTGTGAAAGCGGAAGTGGAGCAGGGCTGAAAGTATCGGCACCAGATGGTACAGATATTGAGTATGCGCTAAGGTTCAACTTTAAAGATGCCAACAACGAGTCAGAGTATGAGGCATTAATAGCAGGTCTCTCTTTGGCAAAAGCCCACAGTGTCGGACAACTCCCAGTCTACAGTGACTCAAGATTAGTCGTGAACTAAATCCTGAGGGTATATGAATCCAAAGACAAAAGGATGGCCAGATATTTGAAGAGGGTGAGCTCGATGCTAGAAAGTTTCAAGGAAGCAAAGATGAATATGATACCTCAGCTAGACAGAAACCGAGTTAATGCACTCTTGAGATTGGCCTCAGTAACAAGAACAAATATATGCCAATTAAGATTCTACTCAAGCCGACCATCGAAGAGGAATAGGTTGCTAAACCTTGCTTAAATCTGAGTTTGGGGGCCTCATGGATGGACCCTCTTATCAAATACATCAGAGAGGGAGAACTACCATAGTCAAAGTTAGAAAGGAGAAAGCTATGGTTCAGAGATGATAATTTCTCTATTGTAGGAGATGTCTTGTATAAAAAGGGATTCCTACTCCCTTCAACCGGCCAGCCTTGTCACGGTTATTGACCGTGACAAAAAATATTTTTTTATCACGGTCAATGACCGTGATAAGGCCATGACAAAGATTTGTCACGGTCATTGATTGTGACAAGTCCGTGACAACTGCACTTGGCAAATCTTATAAACTTATCACAGTCAATGACCGTGACATGTCCGTGACAATTCTGCCAGTAAAAAAACATTCCCTCTTCTTTTTTTTCCATCGATTTCTATTCCCTCAATTTCTCTCTCTCTCTCTGAGCGACTGCACTTCTCTCTCTACGATTTTGGTATGTTTTCTCTCTTTATTTCTGTGCCATTTATGTATATGTGTGTGTATGTGCGTGTGTATATATGTGTGTGTAAATGTGCGCGCGTGTGTGTGTGTGTGTGTGTGTGTGTGTGTGTGGTGGGCAGTGGTAGTGGGGGGGAGCAGGGCAGGGGGCAGGGGTTGTGGGGCTGTGTGTGTGTGTGTGTGTGCTTGTGTGTGGTGGGGGGTGGGGGTGGGGGGGAGGCGGGGGAAGGGGAAATGGGGCGGGGGTGTGGCTTGTTAATTTTTTTTACTTAAATTTTTATTTGTTTATTAGATATTGCCGGTCATATGCAAGTGCCCCTTGTAAAAGAATTGATTGATTAAATATTGATTGGTTGTTAATTTTTTTAGTAAATTAATAATTAGGGCCCCTTTCATATGCAATTAGGATTGCCCCCTCGTTGTAAATTAGTAAATTAATAATTGTATACTTTAATTGTTAGTTTAATTGATGAAAAGAATTATTTGAGTAGATGAATTAGAAGGAGTACGGGATACACATTTGTTATTGCTATTGCTGTTGGATTATAGTGGATCGATGTTCAGTTGGTTAATTTTAGAAGTGGCATGACCACTGGATTATTGTCCATATGGGGGTGGGATTTTTCAACTTTTTTTAAAATTACTTTGTATCACGAACAATATATATATATAGTATGATAATTAAATGAAACATACTTGAAATTACATATAATGCGCATAGATACTAGCCTTCTAGTTCTTATGCGTACGCATTCAATAGCCCTTAGATCCGTTCGAGAGTCATTACCACTATAATGAGATCTCTCGAATTATCTCGTTTGGACAGTTTAGGAATGAATAATTTCTGTATAATAATATTCTTAGTGGCTTAAAGTAGTTACTTTTGTAGGAAGTTCTGCAGTCGTATCCTGGGTACATACTAGATTAATAAGTGTGCATGTTATTTCAATTGATCAATTGAAATAACACTCACACTTGTCAATCTACGTCATGTACTTGGAGAACTACGGAGATATGCTGCCGAATTTTTCTCCAATCGTAACAATGTGCACGAGATATTAAGTATATTACAGAAATATGCGGTCTTGAATGGGATAGGACCACTCACCCTTTAACGGTTTTGAATGCCGAATTTAGAAATCGAATATAAATAAGACATAATTAAATGAAACATACTATAAATCGAAGTTTTGTTTATACTAATCCATGAATGTACGATTCTTACCTTTAATAGGGGATTAGTTGTGGTAGCTGTGATGGGATATCCTAAATACAAAGAGTGGATGGTGTAGACACCCCATTCTAATACCACCTAACCTCTCCTTAGGTCCCTAGCACCCCCCTTTATCATTTCAAACCCAAGTCATACCCTGGGTACTGACCTAAAGGCCATTGCCCACTCCCAGGCTCCGTTTGACTAAAAGTCAAACTCTTCAGCTTGAACGAGACTGAATGAATCTTCGAAGGGCACTGAATCAACTTTCTAATGGTCCGTCCTGTGCGCGATTCTAACTTACGATACGGACGAAAGATCTATTTTACTCCGAAAGGTCATCGAACGCTTCCAGGCCCCAGTTGACCAAAGTCAACTCCCTGAACCAGGTCAAACTTGTTGGAATGTCGAAGTACATCTCCTAACCTTTCTAACGGTCTACCCCGTGCACAATTTTGACTTACCATGCGGACGAACGATCCGTTTGTGTCCGATAATTACCCGTCTAAAGGATGGAAGAACGCTTCCGAGCCACATTTGACCCAAAGTCAACTCCCGGACCCGGGAGCAGTCCAAAGGACTTTTGAAGATCTCTGAAAGAAACCTGAAAGAGGTTGCCAAATGGCATGTTCCAAACCCTGCCTATCGACAATGTACTTAAACACACTTGCCAATTGGCAGGACCAGGGCTATGCCAATCGACAATGCCCTGGGCTTATAAAAAGGAGGGCCTAATCTCATATCAAAGGGGAGGAAGATCAGAGATCAATTACCCTCAACAAGCTCAGAAACCCCCTCTTGAAGTCAGCGTGATTTCCACATCCAAATCCCTTCAAAACCTTCCCCTTTCACCACCTTTTCCCTCAAATTTGGTGAATTAAGTATCCTCCATCATCACCCAAGTACAAGGGTTTTTCTCCAACATCCAAGATCAAGCTCAAGATCTTCAAGAAGGTCCAACTTTCTCAACTCTCTCTCTCTTTAAATTCTCTTAAATTCTCATTAACTTGTTTTATTACTTATCACTTTTATTCTCTCATCTCACATATCTTAATATACTTTTTATCTAGTATTATTGCACATCTCTTATTTTCATATAAATAAAACCCCAAAAATAAGAAAAAGAGGGTTTGCTCATAAATTCCAAATGGGAATTCTCACACTTTTCTCACAACTAAAACACTTTCTTACACACACAAACATACAAGAGAAGTCCTAGTTGGATTTATGGGATAAATCCCACCCCTCATTTTGCATGTGAACTACGTGGACTTTGATGCCTCTATAGGCTACGTAGGCATCTCGGGGTAAAACCCGTGACTCGAGTCCTATTCCTACTTTTCTCTCATTTTCTATTTTCTCTATATTCTTTAAACTCAATTCTCTTAAATTCTATATATTTACATATACATATATTTGTTCTTAGTGCTGTATTATTCCATGTGCGTTATCGTTCCGTTATAACGATCAACGCAAGGATAATCGTGTAAATCCTATTTTCGAATATTATTTTTTAGGAACATTCCTATGGATGACTCGCTTTATCTCTTCCATGATACAAGTCAATGATTCCTATCTCCACTACGTATACACATGCACAAATATCATGGGGAAATAAAGGAAAATAACAACAACCCATGAGAGACCATAAGGGCGGAATGGGTGCCTAACACCTTTCCATTTTGTAACTTAGCCTCTGGACCCTTTTTGAATCATTTTGGTTTCGTATGTATCAGTATGTCTTTGGATGCTGTCCTTCAGGATGGCTCCCTTTTCTTTTGTCTGTTTTGAGTAAAATAGACTGGCGACTCCATATCTCTACATTTTTCACCTCATCAATGATGCCGGCCGAAGCTCTCCCGAGAGGGACACGTGGGACAAAAAAAATGGGATCCTCTCCCGTCGCGAGGATCGGGGATGGCCACAGTGGCGACTCTACTGGGGATTCTCATTTTGAGGGCTAGACTCTATTTATATGAGCATTTTATTTTTATATATCCCCCTATTTTCATGTTCCCCTTTACTATTCATGTGTATCTCATGCTTATTCTTCTATTCACACACTTGTAGAAAATTCTTCGTCTACACTTCACACAATGTGCACCTAGGATCACATATACCCCCATGTTGCACGTATCATCCATACTTGGAATACCATTGGTACTCATACTTTGCTCCCTGTTGGGCATGATAAAAAAAGATACTCTCATCATAAGATACTAATAAGAGAATCATGCATAATTCACACAATATCACCAAAGAGCATTGTGATTGACCAAATTTTGTCCAGTAACTAGAAGGTCACTTTGTGATGGGCGCTGGTCCCGCAAGGCGCAGTTAGCCTAAGCGATATGACTCTCACCTTCCATTGGCCAAGTACCTTTGACGTATATCGAACGGTTCCCCCGCATCGTACCGGTTGACCGAAGTCATGACAGGAGGTATATCGTAGGGAACTCATTCACGTATGCCGAGTATATCGAATTCGCTCTCATACATATCGTCCCCACGAGGTATATGGTGAGGCAATTCACGTACACTCAGGTATATCAAATGGCTTGTCCACACTTACCGATTGCCCTCAAAAAGCAAAACGTATATCGTGGAAGCCACGCCAAAGGGGGGAACCCTTTCCAATTCACCCAACCAACTTCATACCCGCATATAGGTGTCAAGCCTAGGACACACATGTTATATTGCCAGTTTTAACCCTAAACTCTGCCAAAATTTTGGGTCGGCTTGCTGCCCAAATTTTTGCACATTTTTAAAATGGGACCCTACCCGTGAGCCTGGTTACAAGTCCAGCCATAGCTTTTCATATGTTACAAACCCAACTTTAGCAGGTTCGGGTCCCGTTCGGCATTTCACTTTGCATTTAGGAGAATTTAATACAAGTGAGAACATAATAATAATAATCATGCTGAGACACATCTTCTAAAAACATTTCTCCCTTCTTTACCAAAAATCCAAAAATATTTTGTCTTTCAATCTCAAAAAGAAAAAATGTCAAAAATATTTTCATCCTTTTTTGTCAAAAAATAAATCCCATTTTACGCCTTCTCAGGTCGATTGCACACCCAAGGCCTGGCTCCTTATTGGATTCAGTCTTTAGTCAGATCATCCCGGAGCTCCGATTGTTCCCCTGCTACCTCTTTCGAGTTCGGTATCCATCCGCTTTCCATGGAGAACACAGATCAAGTACCAGTTGCAAAGCCAGATCTGACGGCAGTTTTAGCTCAGCTCGTGTCCAAGATTGACAACCTTCAGACTGAGGCCCGAGAGATGCCACAAAACTAGGTTCCTGTTCCTTAAGAGCCCTAGGTCTTATTCCCTCGAGCTATGGGTCCACTCGAGCCTATCTGGGTTCCCGAAGAGTATCAGCACGCTCCACCTGCCCCTCCTGTTAATGGGCCACCGCCTGCCCAACTTCCTATGCCAAACCTTACCCAGCCTGGGGCTAATTTGCCTGCGATCGTTGATCTGAAAGAGGAAGAATTTAACAATGTCAAAGAAGATATCAAGATGCTAACTTAGAAGTTCGACTAAGTCCAAATCTCTAGAAATTACATGGACTACACCCACATGTCTCCTTATCCTAAGGAAAGGTTACCCTAGAAGTTCAACACATCGAATATCGAGAAATTCGTAGGAAGTGGACCACCAATTATCCATCTTCGCAGTTATCACCACTACAAGAAAACTAATTTTTTCCAGCACTTTTTTCTCGGTATTATTCAAAAATGCTGCGAATTTTATTTTTACCAGCATTTATTTATAAGTATTGAAAATTCATGGCATTTATATTGATGTGCCGTATAAGTAGAGCATTTTTTAATGAGGATTTGTAAATTTAGGACCTATTGTAATATGTATTTTGAAAATGGGACAACAAATATTTTATTTATAGTTTTAGTCCCTATCTTTTAATAAAGGTGTTGGCGCTGACCCATTTTCATAAAACGCCAACCAATCACAACTTGCCACGTGTCTCTTTAATTTAAAATCAGGGACTAAAAATGGAAATGAAATATTTGTTGTCCTATATACATAATCAAGATTATTTTAAGTCCTAAAAATACATAATCTATTTTAGTGTTCTAAAAAACGCGCCTAGGCGCGAGGCTTTTTAGATACGCCAAGTTTTGGCCCTAGGTGTGGATCAAGGCATGGTCAACGATAGTCAACATTTTTTAAGGTAAGGCGTTAAAAAATGTAATTTTTTTTGTGTATTTTAAAAAAATAGTATTTTAATTTACAAAGATTTCGACATATTTTTAAGTTATGTACCATTTTAGTATTTTTAATAGCGTTGTCATAGTCAAAAAATATTAAAATATATTAAAAAATGCCTAAACGCTTTTTCTCGCCTTTTTACGCCTAAGGTTCGCCTAGGCGTCTAATGCTTAAGGCTTGGCCTCTACCCCTCGATCACGCCCCGTGTTTTTTAAAATCTTATTATTTTTTAATTAATGCTAAAACAAATGTAATATTTTTTAGGCATTTCATAACTAATGCCACTAAAATTGGGAAAAAAATTACCTTCACTTAAATAAATATGGCGGGTCTTATTTTCTTTTAAAAGAATATCACTTTTGCCCTAGTTTTTGGCGGGTAAAGT
Organism: Sambucus nigra; assembly: GCA_949130495.1. NCBI lineage: Eukaryota > Viridiplantae > Streptophyta > Magnoliopsida > Dipsacales > Adoxaceae > Sambucus > Sambucus nigra. The sequence goes on from OX422209.1 coordinate 281,957,723, forward strand.
CGCGTAGCTTGGATGGCTCTCCCGGCACGTTCTCCTCTCTCCCGTATCTTGCTCAATCTCCTAAACCTAATCCTCAACAAACCTTATCAAGTATCTACCTCAATCTCACCCTATCACTTTGCCTCAATCTCACCCATCTTGGAACGATTTTTGCTGGTCCCTTTTTATAAGAAGGATGACGGTGCTCTCATCTCACCCATATTTCAATTTTCGGAGGCTCAGATAATCACTTTCATTATTTCGGTGTATTTTTCTTTGAAGCTTTGAACGATTTTGATCTTTGAAGCTTTGCACGATTTTTGTTGTTTCCCTGTTAGAAGAACGGTTTTGTTCTTTGAAACTTTGAGGTAAGTTACGTTTTATTTTGTTTATTCCGGTGTATTCTTTTTATTTCCGTGTATTTCAGTGTATTTTTCTTATTTCTATGTATTGTTTTGGCTCAGAGAATCACTTTCTTGCATATATTGGCTTTTGATTGGGTTCTATTTGTTATTGGCAATAGAGGCAAAGAGTTTTCACAAGAAAGATATATTAGAAAGAAGAAATCCCAGAAGCAAGGTAATATTTTCTTTTGTTCGTGATATGTGCCTGTGAGTTTTTAAATCCATACCAGTCTCATTAGTCACCAATCAATAATATTTTGACATCTTTAACATTTAACTCTTTTTTTTCCAGATTTGATATTATAAAATCATGTATATGAAATAGTGTAATCTTTATTTTTTCATAACATTTGTGTTATACAAAATTTATGCATATAGATAATGGTTATGATAGACACTTTAAATAAGGAAAAATTAGATATAGCGGGGGTGCAAGAAACTCGAAAGGAAAAATTAGTACAAAATTGGTAGGGGGTGTTATTATGGTAATTATTGTTGTGTAATCTTTGTTTTGTTATAATTTGTATTTTTGTGAGAGAAAAAAGTACTGAATTTTTTTTAATTTTAATTGATGTGCGAGAGAAAAGTGTTAGAAATGTTTAATTTGTTAGTTGTTGCTGTGTTTTTGGTTCTATTTATATAATTAGATGAACTATTCAGTTGGATTTTCTTATCTATTTTTGGTAACTACCAATTTTTTTCCACTCTTTCATTTATTTCAATTGATTAAAAAAGTCCAGTTCAACGTAAAATTAAATCACTCCCTATGATATCATCTTTGTGCAACTCTAATACCACTGTTTTAATTGATTAGTATTATTTTAACCATCTAAATCGACGTGTTTTTTTACTATAGGGGGTTGTATACATATTTTTTTTCATGTTTATGTATGTGTGCATTCATGTGATGGTATATATGTGTCACATTTGCATTTTAGTTTGATATATACATATTATTTCTCATGTATATGTATGTGTGTATTCATGTGTGCAGGTATATATGTATCACATTAGCCTTTTAGTTTGATATTACAAAACTTACCAACTCTAAATGAAAATTAGATGGGTCTACATGTCTTTATTCGTTTATTTTAAACTATTTTAGATTTATTAATTCATCTTACTTTTATATATGATAATGTCTAAACTGCAAGCTAGAGCTAATCGCCAGAGTGAGACAATATACTTATTGCGCGAACAAATGTAACAACCTTTTTACAATGTTTTCAGTCATTCAACTTAGTTTGTATATGTTCCGTTTTGTAATTAATGTTGTTGTGATGGTATCTTTACAAAATTAGTTTTTTATATTGTAGTTGAATTTAGTAAGCCCCTTTATTTATTCATGCAACACGTGCTGAATTTTAAGATAACAAGCAAGTTTAAATATTATTTTCTATTCTGGACATTTTGATTTAGTAGCATTTTCATATAGATTCTATGATTTAATTATGCTATCTCATTATTGACAAGGAGATTTGTTTTTCGTAATGATTATTTTTTACTAAAGTTTTTTTTAAGCGAGGGCCTTATGGATTATTTTGTGTTTAATCTTTTTAGCTTTTAGAAAATTAAGTCTTGATGTGAGTTGTTGTGTTGGGGTGTTCGTTCGTTATACATTGTTTTCGTTTAAGCTAAAATGTTTAGGCATTAGGCGTAATCTTCTTCTTAATGTGTCATGATTCATTGCTACATTAATATCGTTTAGTAATTGATTATGTTATGAGTGAGTTTTTTAATTGTTGTTAACTAATTAAGGTTAAAATATATTGATAGTTAAGTTTCTTCATTTTATATCACTAACTATTGGTAGTTTTCATATAAGGCCACATCCAAATGGTGTTAAAATTAGAGTCTTACTATTTATAAATTTACATAGTTTTGAAGGAGCATATTAATAATTTATGGTTAAACATTTTTTTATTATTGTATTTTTTTATGAATTTTTTCTAATGAATCTAACAACAATTTAGGGATAGTGTGTGGTAATCAACAATCTTTTCAAATGGATAGCAATAAGAGTTGGATGGAGTTGTCAAGAGTTTCTCTGCCTTATATTAAAGGAGTTAATGAGTTTCTTGACTTTGCATTTGCCAATAAATACCCCGAGCTAGTGATCAAGTGCCCGTGTAAGAAATGTTGAAATACCATTAGCCATAAAAGAGAAGTTGTTTATGAGCATCTGATCGTACATGGGTTTGTTAAGAATTACACTAGGTGGATTTATCACGTAAAAGGTGCTCCATACACAATGGGAATTAGTGGAGCGGATGAAGTGCATGACTCGAATACAATAGATGATATGTGTGGACTACTACATGATATATTCGAAAATCGAAGTGAAGAGGGTATGCGATGTAACGACCCGTACGAAGACCAGAATGGGATGGATGAAAATGCATCAGCATTTTTCAAGTTGTTGAAAGACGGGGAACGCGAGTTGTACCCTGGTTGCAAATCTTTCTCATCACTTTCATTTATTGTTCGGCTATTTCATATGAAAACACTTTATAAGTGGAGCCACGCGTCGTTCACAACATTGCTTCAATTCTTAAAAGAGGCACTTCCGGAGGGTGAGAAACTACCAGGTTCATACTCTCAAGTAAGAAAGATGGTTAATGATTTGGGGTTTGATTATCAAAAAATTCATGCATGTCCAAATGATTGTATGATGTATTGGAAAGAGAAAAAAGATCGTGAGGATTGCATAGTATGTCATACATCAAGATGGAAGCAATTTTCGGGTGAGTCTGATGATGAAGAAGCTAGGGGTCGAAAAATTCCCGCAAAGGTTGTTAGGTACTTTCCACTGAAACCAAGGCTTCAGAGATTTTTTATGTCATTGAAAACATCCTCCCTCATGAGATGGCATGCGGAGGAACGCGATGACAACGGCATATTAAGACACCCGGCTGATTCTAAAGCATGGAAAACCTTCGATCAACAAAATCCAAAATTTTCTAGTGACTCGCGCAATGTTAGGCTCGGACTAGCAGCCGATGGCTTCAATCCTTTTAGAACAATGAGCATATATCATAGCACGTTTCCCGTTATTTTGATGATATTCAACTTGCCTTCGTGGATGTGTATGAAACAACCTTATCTTATACTGTCTACGTTGATTGATGGTCCACGCGGCCCAGGAAATAATATTGATGTTTACTTGCAGCCTCTCATTGACGAATTGAAGGAATTGTGGAATGATGGCATACTTACTTACAATGCATCGTCTGAAAAAATATTTTGTATACGTGCAGCATTAATGTGGACAATTAATGACTTTCCTGCGTATGCAAACTTGTCAGGTTGGAGTACAAAAGGGAGATTGGCTTATCCTTGTTACAACAAGAACACTCGTTCACAGTGGTTAAAGAATGGGAAGAAATTTTGCTATATGGGTCATCGTCGGTGTTTGGATCACAACCATAAATTTAGAAATGATGCCGTAGCTTTTGATGGGAAAGTTGAAAGAGAAGTCAAGCCCACTCAAGTATCCGGGGGTGATATCTTGGAGCAATTAGAGGCAATGGAAAGAAATAATGAGAAGGGTCACTCATCGACAACGAAGAAGGGAAAAACGAGTATCGACAGTGAAGGGAATTGTGATAGTTCTCTAAATTGGAAGAAAAAAAGCATATTCTTTCAGTTGCCATACTGGAAGGATCACTTGATTCGTCACAATCTTGATGTTATGCATGTAGAGAAAAATGTGTGCGATAACATACTTTGGACATTGTTAAATGTTGATGGAAAGTCAAAAGATAATATAAAGGCTCGTCGAGACCTTGAGAACATGGGTATTCGAAAAGTATTGCACCCTAAGAGCTTGCCAGATAGCAAAGTATATTTACCACCAACATGCTTCACAATGAGTAAAAGTGATAAAGACATATTTTGTAAGGTTTTAAAGAATATCAAAGTCCCAGATGGTTATGCATCTAATATTTCACGGCGTGTAAAAATTAAAGGCCGGAATATTTCTGGACTTAAGAGCCACTATAATCATATCATAATGCAACAACTACTCCCGTTAGCAGTACGAAAATCATTGCCTACGAATGTAGCAAAGTCTTTGATCGAATTATGTAATTTTTATCGACAGCTCTGTTCAAAGACAATGACCTTCAAAGATTATGAATATTTGCAAGATCGTATTGCTCTTACACTCTGTCATCTAGAGAAAATATTCCCCTCAAATTTTTTCGATGTTATGGAGCATTTGACAATCCATTTAGCTGAGGAGGCAATGATTGCTGGACCAGTACAATTTCGATGGATGTATCCCATCGAGAGGTATATTTCGTGTATGCATTATGTATGTGTCATCTAAATTAATGCATATAAATACTATAATTTTTTTACAATGACGAACAGGTTTTTATTCACACTAAAAGAATATGTTCATAACCGAAGTCGTCCAGAAGGTTCAATTGCTGAAGGATACCTAGCAGAGGAATGTACAACATTTTGTGCGAGGTACCTGGGTGATGTTGAGAGTAAGTTAAATCGACCTTTACGAAATGATGAAGCCGATGAAAACTCAAGTTCAATAGGTCGTACATTAGGTAAAGGAGTAGCATTTATGCTTGATGACACTTCGTTTTCACAAGCACATCGTTACGTGTTATTCGACTCCGCCGCAGTGAAGCCTTTTCGCGAGTAAGATAACATTTGAATGGATTTTAAACTTTATGTAATTAAATATCCCTCTACGTTATACAATTTATACATACATGTTTTACAGGAAACATATAACAATTCTAAAACATGAGAGACCTCGTGTGGGACACTACGAAATTAATCGCATTCACAACGAAACGTTTCACAAGTGGTTTGGGGATCATGTAAGTCATCTTTGTATTTATATGTAACCACATTTTAATATGCTAATGACACATTTAATTTTTACACATCTAATTTTTATTACTCAATCATATGAAAAAATTAGGTACGGAATCTAAGTGAGGGAAAGGTGTCAAAGGAAGTTACAATTTTGGCTTCAGGCCCCTCCCAATGGGCTAGAAGATATACGGGATATATTGTAAATGGGTTTAGGTTTCGCACAAAGCAGCGTGAGAGAAGATTGAATACTCAGAATAGTGGAGTTATGCTTGATGCCACCACCGAAAGTTTTGCAAGTGCAAAGGACAAGCGACCTGTTTCCGGGGATGTAACATATTATGGAGTATTAACAGATATATTTGAATTGCGCTATTCAAATGATTTCAAGTTTGTGCTATTCAAGTGTGATTGGGTTGATACGCATTCGGGGACGACCAAGGATGATTTTGAGTTCACATTAGTGAACTTCAAACATTCACTATACAAGCATAATCGACTGTCAGATGAACCATTTATATTAGCATCTCATGCCAAATAAATTTGGTATGTGCGAGACCCGATTGAAGAAGATTGGCATGCTGTCGTGAAGATGACACCGAGAGATTTTTATGATATGTATGGTAAATATACTTATGGAGATGACACAATAGACGTAGAAGTTAAGCCATACAATATCCAACAATTGGATGACACTCTAATCAACTATGATGGGGACATTACATGGGTTAGGGCTGGTGTGGAGGGAACGACTGTTGACAATATAGTTGACATTGATGGCGGTGATGATATTTATGTTGATATTAATAAGGATGCTTCTGAGACAGAGACTTATGAAGATGATTCAGAGGCGGACGAGGAAGCTAATGAGAGTGATATAGATGAAAGTGATGAAAATGAGGAGACCAGTGATGATTATGATACCGACATGGATGAAGATGACAATTGACGCGAATTTTTCAATTATGAATGGTTTTATTTGTAAGGATGCTTAGATGTTCTTAGTTTAATATTTTAAAAATGACTAATGACTGAATGCATTTTATTTGTTTCATATCATATATATGAATGGATAAATAATGATGGAGAGTTATGTTCTTTTTGTTTTCAATTTTATTTCTGTGTTTATTGATGATTAATGAATGACTGCGTTTTTTGATGATGATGAGTAGTGATTATTGAGTTTGACATTCTTTTCTTATATGCCTTTTTATTCTTGATGATGATGCTTGAGTCTTATGCTTTCTTGTGCCTGAGTATTTTTTTCCTCATTATTCATAAGTATCATGTAATTTGCTGCGCGTAGAGAATGTACCCGACTCTTTGGTCCAAACTAAAGTGTGGTCCGATTCCATACCCAAGGTCTACATAGATGCTATTTTGTACACTGTTTGCTGAGGTATGCTAATGGATAATTTGGAAATATTCCATTCCCCATTGTCTTCCAACATTTCCTTAACAAAACAATTAACATGGCACCCTTCTAGAGCTAAAGGACCATCATCTATCCAATTATCCCAACTGAAATGAATATTTCCTTTACCAATAAGCCACCGCGAGTGATATTCAGCTTCTTCTATACCCTTTATCATTCTTATCTAAAGGGTAGACCCCCATTTAGAATCCGTAAGCTAAGCGTGTTTCAATCTGCAATATTTTTTCAACATGTATTCTCTGAATTTCCAACAAAGATTTGTGTTGAAACAAGTAATCCTGTCATCCATTGATCTAATGTTGAAGCCACCTTCCTCCATAGGACCACATATATCTTTCCATTTAGCCAAGTGGTGCTTATGTTTTCCCTCAATAGAACCCATAAGAAATTTGCCAAGATCATTTCTATACTGTGGAGGACCATCTTAAGAGGGTTGATAGCTGCTATGGAGTGGATTAGAATAGATTGAAGGACATGGTTGATCAAAATGAGTCTGGAACCCATTGAGAGGAATCTACCCTGCAAACCAGCTAACTTAGATTTTATTTTCTGGAGTAAATCATCAAACAAAACACTTTTCTTTCTTCCTGTGAAAATTGGATAACCCAAGTATAAGAAAGTGGCTTATTTTACATAAACTTTCATTAAGTTTGAAATCCTTCTTTTTCTCCCCATGTCAATGTATTTGGAGCAAAAAATAGAGCTTTTCCCATAATTGATCGGTTGGCCAGACAGGGTTACATATTTGTTAACAATCGTCTACCACTTCTTTATAGATGAGATATTTTTCGGAAGAAAACAAAATGATGTTGTCAGCAAATGCTAAATGAGAAATGATAGGGCAACCAATAGGACTTTTGAAAGATTTGAAGTTGGTCTCGCTTGAAATGACATCAAGATTCCTGGAAAGCAATTAAGTGGAAATAATGAAAAGGCTCGGGGAGAGAGGGTCCCCTTGCCTCAACCCCCTAGTAGATTTAAAGAATACATTTACCTTGCCATTAACCATCACCAAGAGCCAAACATTTGATATAAGCCTCTATATCATGTCAATCAAACCTTCATTAAATACAAACCTTCTTAACATTTTGATAAGGCAGAACCAATTCACTTTATCATATGCTTTGGACATGTCTAGTTTAATTGCAATGTTACCTCCTTTATTTTTGACATTCAAATTAGAGATCATTTCTTGAGTCAATAGTACATTATCCGTAATTTCCCTCCCTTTAACAAAACCACTTTGATTTTGAGAGATGATCCTAGGAAGTATAGTAGCCAATCTAGAAGTAAAAGTCTTTGAGATGATTTTATTCGAAAAAATGCAATGGCTTATAGACTGCATATCATCGTAATTAGACACATTATCAGTTATGGGAATGAGGACAATCGCGGTAGAGGTTATGATTTTAGGTAGCTCCAAGCCTAAAAAGAAGCTTTCCACCATTTTTCGCACACCATTTTCGCCTCCTGTTGATTGAGATTTACCACTGCAACTGACATAATTGTTCTATTTTCCATAGTAAGACTCTCTTCAAATTCAGTTTTAACTTTTAAAATCTCATCCTCTGCTTCAATAAGATTTTGGAAGATATTCCCAAAAGTCTCCTTGTTCCATATAGAAAGAATTGTCTTCAGCATTTTATGATTATTAGCCAACGCATATATAGGTTTACCTCCAACACAGGGCTCCCAATTATTCTTGACTAACTTTAAGAACGAAGAGTGTTTCATCCAGAAAATCTGGAAAATAAACCTTTTAGGAGACTCATCCAACACTGTATTTAAGGAGACTAAGAGAACAGAATGATCCGAAGCCACTTTGGATAAATGTTCTACTTTTATACCCCTAAGCATATTCTGCCACTCAACATTAGCTACTATTATGTCTATTATTTCCCAAATAGAAGCACTCCCACTCCGTTTGTTCCATCAAGTAAACTTTGACCCATAGTAACCCAAGTCAACTAAGTCAGCATTCCCGACACGGTCTAAAAGATCATTGGCAAACACTAGATTGAAGTTATTACCACCAACCTTTTCACTGGTTGTGGTTACAGTGTTAAAGTCCCCTCCCACGACCCATGCTACATTAGTGGCTTCATTGGGTATATAATCCCAAAGATAAATTCTCTTATTTCTAGTGTCTTTTGCATAGACAATAGACATTTTGAAATGTTTTTATACGCTTGGGTGATGCACTTGAATTGATATACATTATTCCATTTTAGAAATGATAGAACAGTTAATTCCATGAGCATAAAAGTACCAAATGGAATTTACTACATGTCTTTTTCCAAGTTTACGTCTCATGCTTGTTTTGGACTTATATTGTGTGCCAAAAAGCATTTATTTAGAGAGCAGGTGTCAATGTTATTCCAGTTGCTTCAAATTGTATACAGCAGGTACGTTTTTAGTTATATATGTTGCCATAAATTTGAGCACTCTTAGATTAGGTTATCCTTAGATGTTCTATTCCTTTCGTTAATAACTTTGTTCTCATAGACCATAGTTTTTGTTTACCCATTTCAATGTATTTATTATGGAGATATTTTATTTCTTACGAAAGGGGGGAATTATATATGTTAGCATGTCAACTTCTCTCTCTCTTTCTATCTCTTTATTAGGAATTTGGCAGGTTTTAGTGTTGTGTATTTGCATCAAATCCAAATTGTTCAAAGGCACGATTTTGGCCTAACACTCGCTCAGTCCAGTTTTTTACTTGGTAATGAATTGGGGAGAGATGAGTGATACCTTATATAAAGAATACAAAGTAAGAAGAATTAATTAGACTCGTTGACTCGGTAAATTGGTGTTGTCTCCGCCGTTTCTCTATCAAATGTAACGAGTCAAGTCTAATTGTGTGGATTTCACCAATATAGGCATGGATGACGGTTTTGGTTTAGTTGGTACCGAAACCAAGTCATCTTGGGTGTATTTGGTATGATTTTGGCCTAACACTCGGTCAGTCCAATTTTTTTCCCGGTATCGAATTCGGGAGAGACGAGTGATACCTTATATAAAGAATAAAAAGTATGAAAAAATAATTAGACTCTTTGGGTCGGTAAATTGGTGTTGTCTCCGTCGTTTCTCTATCAAACGTGGCGAGTCAACCCTAATTGAGTGGATTTCACTAATATAGGCTTAGGTGACAGTTTTGGTTTAGTTGGTACCGAAAGTTGAAACCAAGCCATCGTGGGTGTATTTATCATTGTATAAATGTAACAAAGTAGAGAAGATTTGAATTTGTACGCTCACAATACTACATATCAAGGCCCCAACTGATGGTAGTGATTTCTAGAGTGTCGGGTAAGCATCCATCATTAATTTTATCTGAGAGTGAAGTGTATAAAAGAAGAAACAAATCACATAGACTACAAGTTTTGCAAGAAACATAGGAGCTTTATTATTTTTAAAGTACGAAACTCTCATCTATGTATTTTGAAGACCCTTACTTGTCGCTTGTTGTCAATTAAAGATCCTTGAGATCGGTGTTTGTAACAAGTTACATTGTTCAGGGGAGTTTTTTTTTTGCCTTAAAAATATAGTATAAGGGTGTTTACTGTAAAAAGAAGCAAAGTATTGAGGTTTATTATGTATAGAAACAAAATTCATTTATCTAATTTATCTCTATATTAATCATATGCTACAATTATTTATTCTGGAAACTCCAGATTTGGTTTTGGCCAGTGGAATTCTATGAGAAGATGCTACAATCGAGTCAATGCTTTGAGGAGATACACTATTCATCTAACTGAAAACAACCTATTTTCTTTCATCCTATGTAATCTAGGAGCTTTATAATACTATGGTATGACCTCTCAAAAATATTAAAAATGTGCATATGTAAGAGTGGGAAAGGACTGTTGATGTCGGGGCACCAAAGCATTTTGGGGCAACTGGTTTTCCCCAGGGTGGTTCGTTTTTACCATTTGATGTTGAAATTAATCATAATTTAGCATTCAACAAGGCTGGATGCTGAATTTTAATAAAACTGAAATGGGTGATGGAGCAGTGTCTACTGATGTAGAGACAGTTGAGGACTATCATGAATGCATGCATGATTATCATCTTAAGAATCTGTTTGCAACACCATTCAGTTGTTCAAATCCTAACAAAGAAGAAACCCGTATTCATGAAACCAAAAAGGCTGATAGAGCGTCTGCTGAAAAAACTATTGAGGAGGAGCTCAATGCTTTTAATCTTGAAATTATTATTATTTCGGATTATCAAGAAGGAAAACAATCCAACCCAGAGCATCCTTCAGACTGAGGTGGTTGAAAGGCACCAGTCACAATTGGCAGATAATGAAATTTACAATTATGGTGCTAAAATATCAGATGGAAGAATAGAAGATGTTGTGATGACAAGAGAAAATTAATCTCAGGAGGGAGCATACATGGGACAAGTGTCGGAAGATACTGACAAAGAGACTGATAAGCATGATTATGAAGGAAATATACACATTAATGACAGTGTGAAATTGATTTATGAAAATGTCAAAGAAGAAGTAAGCTCGCCAACTGTCGGAGGATGAGGATATTGATAGAGCACAGACTCTGGAAATCCATATAGCTACTCCAGACTTCTCTGACTCTGTCGATGCTGACATTCCATCTTGTCTCCACACTCCTTTGAAGGATAGTGATGAAATCAAGCAAGGACTACATCCCAACATTTCTTCCGGCACCCCAATCAGTAGTGAAAATACTTATAAAGAGGAGGAAACTTCTACTCAAGAAGTTAAAATGACTGATAAAGCTGTATATGAAAATTTCAATCAAGTGGATTCTGAAAAAATGGTGGTAGCAAAGAACGGGGAAAATAACGGAACTGTACTGACCAAAAATTTATTGCCAGTTACTGATGTTGAAACTGTGGAGGAGAATTCCAATGACATCGATCAAGATTTTGAACTTAACCGTCTGTTTTCCACACCACTAAGTAGTGTGAACCAAAACAAAGTGGAAATGATTTCTACTTATGAAACTGAGATGGAAGATTTTGCAGTACTGTGGATAAGTCTAATAGTGAGATTGGAGGTTTAAGGTCCATTGAAGATGAAGGCCCAGGAAATGGTGGAGAATGAACATGAGAGATCTTTACATAAATGGAATGAGTTTTCTATTGCTGGTGAAGAGATCACTAACAACGATTATCCTGAAAGATGTCATGAAGGCGAGCTCAAAGAATTTTTTACCACACCATTTACCAGTACAAAGCTTCACAGAGTCGATGAACTTGAAATTCATGAACAAATGACTGATGTTGCTTCTGCTTCAGCCAAGAGCATTGTCAAGGATGTTGCTAGAGATATCAGTCAGTGCGATACTGCAGAAATGCTGAGTGGGGAAGAAACTTCTGATGGAGAATGCCATGACCATTGGTAAGGCGATGAACTGAAAACTATGTTTTCCATGCCCTCTGCTTTTAGCAAGAGCATTAGCAAGGGCTGTGATGGAGAGTTCAGTCAATGCGATACAGCAAAAATGCAGAGTGAGAAAGAAACTTCTATTAGAGAATTCCATGAAAACTAGTGTGGTGATGAACTGAAAACTATGTTTGCCACACCCTTAACTACAAAGTTCTGCAAAGGTAGTGAAACTGATATCCATGAAAACCTGGCTGATGTTGGCCTTTCATCTGGAAAGAATGTTAGCGAGGTTAGTGATGGAGATTTCAGTCAATGCCACACCATAAAAATGCAGAGTGGGGAAGTAACTTCTAATAGATAATGTCTTGAAAACTGGCAAGGTGGTTTACTGAAAATTATGTTTACAACATCCTTTAATTGCATAAAATCTAGACGTGAAGTTGGAATGACTGATATAGCCATGCCCCTAGACAAGGATGATCAGAGGGATATGGATGAAAGTATACATCCCAGTGATCATGAAGAAATAGAGGTGGTGAAAACGAGTGAATTTCATATAGAAAATCTATTGTCCACTATTGATGTGGAGTGTGCTAACGAGGGTTCAAATAACAGCGACCAAGAGTGTCCAAGCATAAGTTCCACTAAGGTTTGATAAAATGAATGCTGATAATTGATGTGCAACAGAGTTATATTCACATGTCAGTGACTCAAGGAGAGCCTCCACTGTTTCTTCTCTATACATAATTTTACCACAAGAGTTTTCCTGAAAATTGTTCATCATCTAGCTACATCAGTAATCACTTTTTTGTCTTCTTGTATTAGCAACAAACTTGCTGCTAAATGCTTGTACTCCGGTTGTGATTTTTGTACGAGGAGTACTAATACACATGTATTGTTGATGCCTCCTATATGTTGTATCTTCTGCAATAGAGAAATGGCTGATGACCTAATTTAAATAGTAAAAAACATATCTCATTAGGCCTGCAGTTACATAGAAATACTTCTTTGAATCAGTATAATTGCATCACTTAACAGAAAATTTTAACAGAGCAGCGAGTTTATGATTGATAATTAAGCACTCAGCTATTGCATCTATCTAAATAGGCGCATTTTAGTTCACTGATACAGGCTCCATCCAAATTTGGTCATTTTTCTATTACTCTCAACCTTGTCTAATTGCAATGCAAAATGTTGTAGTCAAGTAAACAATACCAGTAAAATATCAGAGGAAATTATTCTATGAAGTAAAGATTTTAAGAAAAAAGTGTGGAAAATTCCCTTGTACTACATAGTTTTAGCAAGAAACTTCTCTCGACGATTTTTATTTGTAACCCAACCAGCACCCCCCAACCCCTCTTAAGTGCAGAAAACTCAATTATAAAGAATTTACAAGACACCTACGTAATTTCTTACTAAAAAATATTCCGCATCATCTAGTATATATCACCGTCAAATGCGAGCTGAATAAAATGAAATGAAGTAATTTTCTATATAAAGATTGATATTATTATAATAATCTTATCTATGATATTGTTACATCCTACAAATATCCATCAAGGGTTCTGCCTTAATGGATATACGTTCTTATAATATTGAACTGGAAGCATTATTACTTAGATATTCCTTTTCGCTTTCTTTTACTTGTATTTATTCTATTTCCAGGTTCAGACCAAAACACTCAAGGAACTCAGAGTGAGGTTTTCAGCAATGAGGGAAAAAAATACTCAGGCACAAGAATAATTCTACTCAAAGGCAATCTTAGTTAAGCAATGGCATGTCATACGCTTGTGCGTCATTTAATTTGCTGCGCGTGCGCTTTTTCTTCCTTTTTGGTTTGTTTTCACCCTCAAATGGCAATCCAAATTTATTTTTAAATTTATATTGTACCTCTCATTTGAATGACCCTAATCTTAGTATGGTAAAATAGTTTTGTGGCAGCAAAAATGCTTTTGGGATGTTATCATCCCATGCATTAAAACAATCTGCTATAAGTTGTGAAGTTGGCATGACTATGGCGAGTGAAGTTTGGAATTGGTTGGAAGATAAATATTTACAAGCCACCAAGGATTGGGTTCCATTTTAGTCCATTTATACTAAAATTTTCGTTACAAGCTTTGTTGGATTTGTGTTTTGTACTAATTTGTAAATTTTCATTTGTTGTATGTGAACATTTTACCTATTTTTTGATGATCCCGTGGACGCGTATTTGTGTAGTTAACGTGTTTGATAGCCTTTGAGTTGTTTGTCAGATAAGAAATAATTGTGCTTATTTTGTTTTAGCAGTGGGACAGTCCTAGTATATATATAACTCTTGTAAACTCAGTGGTGAATTTTTATTATTGCAGGTTGCTATGACATCACAGAGGCACAGTAAATCCCTCTCTTGGGCACATTCCCGTTCACGATTGCACTCACAATCCAATATCCAACCACCATTTCAACCACAATCTCAGCCCAGTTCTCATTCCCTTTCAGATTCTAGCTCGACCGAACGATCAAACTCAAGTGACTGTGAAAGCGATAGTAGCTCGACGGAGAGTGAGCCGTTACATAACCAAGATGCCCATTCACATGAAGAAGGTAATCAAAGTTATTTGATTTATATGTGCTTATTTAACTGTGTAGATTGAAGTTAACCTATTTTTTCAATTTTTACGGTTTAGCTCCAGTACAATATGCCACTAAACGTAGAGGCATTGCGAAGTTGGGTGAATTATGGGGTAAGGGAAAACGCTTAGAGCTTCACTTCAACGATTTCTATCAGCCAGTCGGAGATACCGCAGATAGACTATCTACCCATTTAGGCATTTTAGTTTGTGATGGGAACATGTAAAGTTTGTTTTGTAAATTTTTATACAACACAACTCTTATTAGAATACTCTTTGCAATACTGTATGTTATCTATTGACAATTTAAAGATGATTATTTAATCGATGTAAAAGGTTACTAATTTATTATTATATCGATGCTGAACAGGTTACCGTTGGCTTTCAAAGATTGGAGATGCAAGGAGTTATACCCATACAAGGAACATGTTTGGTGAGAGGTGAAGGTAAAATCAAAAGATACCATAATTTGTGGCAAATGAAAATTTTGAATTCTTTAGGTAAAAGTCAACTATGCATGGGTTGTCTTGCCAATCACAACAATGTCAATAATAGCTCAACTCATAACTTTGAAAATGATAAAACATAATTCAAGCTAAACTCATGTGTAGTAGATGACTTGCTTTTCTATACATTGTAATTATATAGGAGAACACTGATTCCCCTGAAGAATTCAAAAAAATGTGCATGAAGAAGGTTGGAAAGATATGGAATAATTGGAAAGCAGAGGTGAAGAAACATTATCGTGCCTTTGATACTGACGAAGAGAGATTGAAATATTGTCCACCTAGAGTAAAGCTAGAGCCGTGGTCACAACTTGTTAAGTATTGGGGAACTCGCGAGGCAAGGGTATGAATGTATTACTACCGATAAAGTTTTATAAATTCAAGTTAAACATATATTTTAAATATATTTTTGTAACAGAAAACGAGTCGAAGAAATCGTTGAACTCGTAAGAAGCAAAGAACACCACATACTTCTGGAAGAAAGAGTCATGCGAATGTTGCTCATAAGGTGTTTTATAAAAGATTTTGATTGTGAATATTATTTTAGGTTTTCAAACTTATTTATGTAACGACTTACGAGTCATTGGGTTTATGCAGATGGAGGCTAATCAAGGGAAAAAGGTTTCGTTGGTTGATGTTTACATCAAAACACATGAGAGGAGCGATGGCTCAGCCATCGATAAGGATTCCGCTGAAGCAATGGTACAAAAATATCATCCATGTTCCTTCCCTTATTTCTTAGAAAATCTCAATGACGTCATTTTACCTATTAATCAAAATTCTTATTCTATTTATCAACCATTATAAAAGGCAACATGCAGGAGATTGTGTCATATTATTAAAAGCATAATATATATCATACACGGATGAGGATTAAATTAATAATTAAATAAGTTTATTATTATTTATGAAATTTAAAATTATGCATGAAATTATTATGTTAATAAGAATCGTTTCATTTCAATCAAAAATGAGGCAAAAAGTAGATCAACTTCCGTCAGATTGTAATGAATCCGTCAGTCGTAAAGATGAGATATTTTATGAAGTCCTAGGACCTGATAAACATGGTCATTGTCGAGCTTATGGGCATGGACCATCTCCAACTGATGTTCATGGAACTAAGCACCCGAAGGTTAATGAAAAAGAGTATGAGCGACTAAGATCTGAGATTCGATCTGAATTTCAGGATAAATTTGATCATTTAGAGGCTCAGTTTGAGTTGATACGCACACACATGATGACTTGCCCTTCCGTTGTACCCAAACAGGTTAATAAGTACACACTTTTATCTTTTGTGCTTAATTATTGTGTATTTATATAAATGTATGTTCTAGTATTAAATTATGCTATTAACAGGTTCCTCAATCCTCCAACGAGCAAAACATACCATCATATAGGTCTATTTTGCAACCCGAGCAACAATTAGAAGAAACCAACCAATTTCAACCTGTAGTGGTACCACAATCAAATCACCATTCAACTCCATCTCAACAGGCAAGTAGATAACTACTTTTTAAAATCATAATTTATGACTATATGTTTTCATGACTGAAATAATTCATTTTTTGTAGATTGTAAATTCTCAACACTTGAAGTAGCATTCGGATGCCCCCGAGACCGCTGCTCATGTTAGTGAGAAAACGAATGCTACTTCAATTCAGGTATGTTACTAATTTAAAGGATTTTAAATTGAAGTAGCATTCGGATGCCCCCGAGACCGCTGCTCGTGTTAGTGAGCAAACGAATGCTACTTCAATTAAGGTATGTTACTAATTTAAAGGATTTTAAAGGGAACAATATATCTGCGCTTTCTTGGAGAGTTTATATATACTTGACATTAAGTTGTTGGCATATTTGGTTGTATATAGTCTTAAAATTATTGGGATGCCTTAAAAACAAATAAAACTCTGCCGATTTTTTACCAGAAATATATGGTTGATGACATATTCATCTTGTTTGTAGAAAGAACCATCAAAGAAGAAGAAGAAGCACCATCAACCACGACAAAGGGTCTCAAATAATGCACTTCCTAAAATTGTAGACCTTCTTACTTCCGGACTTCCAAAAGTGGTTGTGGCACATGGATTCATTGTGAGCAAGGACCCTTCAACAAAAGTAGGGGGTACGCAACTGGGTGAAGACTTTTGGGAAGTATATATTGAGAAAACATTTGTAACAAATGAATCATTGCCTAGACCTTATGGAAACAAGTCCACAATTGGAGATGCACATCATTCAACAGTAGCGTGGCATATTGCTAATGTACTAATTTTTTATTTTAATTTTTTAATTAAAATACTAAAGAATAAGTATCAATGGCTAACAATTGACTTTTTTATTTTGTAGGTCGAAGAGGATGTTTGACTTTAATAAAGAAGGATCGTACATTATATAAAATTTAGTTTCCCTGTTTCCCCCCTTTTTCTTATTGGACAAGTGATACATTTTATTTTGTGAATGGATAATTGTTCCAAGCACAATTATATTTATTTACGATGAATACTATTGGTTTTAATTTAATGACGTTTTAATTTGATTACTGCCCTCTGAATTTAATGTTATGGTAATGTATTTGCATATAAATACAATACTTCTTATAATTGATTTTTTTAACACCTGTTCCCAGTCATATATTACAAAATAATGTCAACATTTTATTTGATGCCGCTATATTTATTCTCAGCATTTTTTTAGTGCCGCCAAAAGTGTGTTGAACATTTAATAGGTGTTGCAAAAGATTATTATCAACATTTTTTAATGCCGTTAAAAGGTTATTACCAGCATTAATATAAATGCTTAAAAGTGTTGCTAACTTTTTGCCGCATTTTTTAAAGTGTCGTTGTTCTTTTACCACATTGGCTACCGCACTTATGGAAATGCCGCTATAAGTGCCGCTAACTTTTCGTGGCATTTTTTAAAATGCCGTTGTTCTTTTACCACATTGGCTACCGCACTTGAAAATATAGAGGTTGAACCAAAGAAAGTGTCCGGACAGTTCACCTGAAAATATGACAAACCTGCCAGTGTTGCAGTCTCAACCATCAACAACATCTCTCAACCGACCACTTAGTGGGCACCAAAAAATCGCCATGTCCCAGTCCGAAAGGAATACACCAAACTCCATGCTCCCCTCTCTAAAGTTTATCTAGCCCTGTTAAGCAGAAACCTCATCAAGCCCTTGGATCCCCGTCCATTGCCCGATCCCCTACCAAGAAACTTCAAAGCATATGCCCATTGCACCTTTCACCAAATCGCTGGTCATAACACCAACCAATGCTTTCACCTTCGAAATATAATCCAAGGTCTAATTGATCGGGGTACCATTGCCCCACCAGCCAATCCTAAGCCAAACACTACTCACAATCCACTCCCAAATCATACCAGTGATGTCTTCCTAGAAATGAACCCCAAATTTGATCCCTCAACTCAAATCACATCTATACACTCTCCCAAACCTCTCGAAACTTGCCCATAGTTCCTCCTACACCCTATTAGCCTCATTGATCAGGCACTGTCACTCCTTACCAGAGCATACATCGTTGTCCGTACCCATTCCAAAAATGGAAGTATTGAATTATCAGAAGTGTTAAACCAACTCCTAGAGTTCGGGCTGAAATTTCCCTCACAGATGATCATTGATTGCCAGAGGTTCAGTACGGTGTTCTTAGAAGCACAAAAATGGGCTCGAGAATCAGATAATTGGGTGGTACTAACCGATGAAGTCAGCCTAGATGATGTTGTCCAGATCATGGAAGAATTATTAAGGCAAACTAATGACATTTGCAGTATGACTGAGTTACTTAATACTCTGAAATTATAAGGGAGCCTAGTCCCTTCACCCTTACATATCGCCACAGAATGGGAATAAATGTATGAAGAAGCCATTGAAGTTGTGGAATGCATTGAATTTACATGAAAAAACAGAATTATTGCCACTGGATGGGGGGAAGAATTTGAAGATTCGAATGAAGAACAAGTTTTCGAGAAAACTGGCCTGGTAGTCGACATGTGTGGGATGATATCATTTGAGGGGCTCCTTGGAGAAATAAAAAAAGTGGCAAAGCAACCCGAGATTGACGAAGAAATAGGGTTCATGTTCTTCCCTTCTATAGTATATCACATGACCAGATCAGGGAGTCGTTACCATATCCCAAGCCCACTAGCAGGCAATGACAAAGGGAAGGGCGTTAAAAACCTTCCTATGCCAGAAATGACCCTCAAGGAGAGCAAGATCCTCAATCAACTGAAGAAAACTCAAGCTAACATCACTATATGGGGACTTTTCATATCTTCGCAGCTGCACATAATTTCTTTGTTCAAGTTGCTCACTGGATCTATAGTTCCTCCTTCTACCACACCAAAAGAAGTGGTAAATTTAGTCGGATCCTTGACCTCTACCCGAATGCTATCCTTCTCCAAAGAAGAAATCCCCAAAAGTGAGCTAAACCACAATCATGTTATAAACATCTCCGTCGAAGTTATGGGGAAAATTGTACCACTCTCTCTTGTCGATAATGGATCCGCCTTGAATGTTTGCCCATTAAGAACCTTCAAATGCTTCGGACTGAAGGAAAGTGACCTCGCTCCTACCTCCTCTTCTATACGTGCCTACGATAATACTCGTCATGAAGTGATGGGATCTATAAAACTTATAATAGGGGTTGGCCTTATAAACCATGTCATTGAATTTCAAGTTATTGACATCCCAGCCTGTTTTAACCTATTGCTCGGATAACCTTGGCTCCACAACATCAAGGGTGTGTCTTCCTCACTCCATCAGAAATTGAAGTTCTTCACCGATGGACAAGTCATTACCATTTTGGGCAACGACGACAATGCCCAGGGTGCAAGTACTAGCAATCCAATCCTTGAGATACAACACATGTCAAATGATATGCTCCTATCAGGTTTTCGAGTTGAAACACTCCTACTCCAAGCAGGGGACAATTTCAAAGATAGAGTTTTTACCGAATATGACCCTCATGGAAACGTTAATATGATTAAGATGTTTAGAAACATGCACTTCGTGCTCGGACTGGGGCTAGGACAAAGACATCATGGGATACTTGAGCCCATTGAATTGAAGAAAGCGTTCCCTCCTTACTGTTTGGGGTATCAACCATCAGAACAAGAGCTCAGAATGATCCACCAGTCTCGACGAAAGAGAAGACTAGACTGCATCCAGACTATCTCAGGTGACTCCTTAAATGGACGATTCATCAAAGAGGGTGAGGACTTCCCCTTTTGTGGTTTTTCGGAACCATGGTATGACCATACAGACAAGAAGATGAAACTCGGAATGTAGATCTTTTTACAAGATAGCTACCCATGGGCTTAAAGTTCCCAACACCATGTACAATCATTCATCAAAGATACCGAAGAGACTGAGGAAAGTGACTCCAAGGACTAGTTCAACTTGCAAACACAGGGGCTGGCACTCTGCATGGTTCATTCAAGAACTACATCACTGGATCCATCCCACTTGATTAAAGCTGTTGATACACCTCTCCTCAACTGGTATGAGGCGCCGGTTATACCTATTGAAATCCCACCTAACCCCAATGTTTACCCCATTTCTTCTTCTGTTGTCTATCCTTGCTTAAATGTAATCGAGACCTCATTTGATGAGGTTCTCAATGCTGTTTTTCCTATCAATGAAATAAACGAAGATTTTGAGTATCTTGCTGTGCCTTACATTAATTTTTTAGATTCTAATCAAACTTTTGATGATGATTTTGCAAATGAATAATTCTTAACTGATCTAAATAAGGTTAATAACAAAGAAAATAATCGCGTTCAAGTTAATGAAGAAGAGACTGTTATTATTAACCTCGATTCTAGTAGCCAACTGCGCGAGATTAGGATAGGGGCTACCCTTGACAATCATGAGCGCGCACAACTTGAAGAATTATTGAAGGAATTCATGGATGTCTTCGCATGGTCCTATGACGATATACTCGACATTGATCCTGAAATTGCTCAGCATGAGATCCCTACTGTTCTCGATTACAAGCTAGTTAAACAAAAGCTAAGAAAGCTCCGCACCGAATGGTCGCTCAATGTCAGAGAAGAGGTGGTCAAACAGCTGAACGTGGGTTTCATTCATGTGATCGAATATCCCACATGGCTAGCCAATATAGTGCCTGTGCTGAAATCAGGAGGGAAAGTTCGGATGTGCGTAGACTATCGGGATTTGATCAAAGCCTCTCCAAATGATGATTACCCACTACCCAATATCGACATGATCATGAAAAACACAACCAGTGATGCTCTCAAGTCATTCGTCGACTGGTTTTACGGATACAACCAAATCAAAATGCACTCAGATCATCAAGAAAAAACTGCATTCATCACCCCATGGGGAACCTTTTGCTACACTGTTATGCCATTTGGTCTCAAGAATGTTGGGTCTACCTACTAGAGGTCTGCCTCAACCATACTGCACAGAAAGAAGTCGAGGTCTATGTGGATGATATGATTATCAAGTCCAAAACTAGAGAAGGTCATGTTCCCGCTCTCCGAAAGTTCTTCGAACGATTGTGACAATATCAGATGAGACTCAATCCACAGAAATGTGTCTTCGACGTTACAAAAGGAAAAGTCTTGGGATTCATGGTCAGTGAGAAAGGGATAAAAGAAGATCCTACCAAGCTAAAAGCGATACTTGAGATGCCACCTCCCCGAACGGAGAAAGAAGTTCGTGGTTTCCTTGGGAAATTGCAATACATTAGCCGATTCATCAGCCAACTCATCTCCATTTATGAACCAATTTTCAAACTCCTCCGAAAGGATACAACCATAGTTTGGAACGAGGCTTGCCAAGAAGCCTTCAACCGAATCTAACAATACTTGACTTAACCTCCGGTACTCATGCCACTATAGCCTGGTCTCCCCTTGATCCTATACCTAACCATAACCGGTACTGCAGCTAGGACTTTGCTATCCCAATACCTTAAACTTTTCAGCAAAAAAAGATCCATCTATTACGCCAGTCACAAATTGGTTGGGTACGAAGTCAACTACACTGCTTTGGAAAAAGCACGTGCCGCGCTTGTTTGGGTCACCCAAAGTTGCGACACTACATGCTCGCCTTCCCCATTAAGCTTGTATCCCGAATGGACCCCATCAAGTACCTTCTTGAGAAACCCACCTTATCTAGTCGAATGGCTCGATGGTTGATGCTCTTAACTGAGTTTGATATCGTGTACGTCACACTGAAAGTCATGAAAGGAAGATCCATCTCTGACTACCTCGTTGACTAACCCATGGAAGAGGCTGATGACTGGATCTCCAAATTCCCAGATAAAAACATCTTCTATGTTGCTCAAGACGACCTACGATGGAAAATTTTCTTTGATAGCGTGGCTAACAAAAAGGGATATGGCATTAGGATACTTCTGATGGTCCCGGACGACTCCCACACTCCCATTTCCATCAAATTGGATTCCCTTGCACTAACAACATAACTGAATACGAGGCGTGTATGGTAGGCCTCAAAGTTGCTCTCAAGAAACGTATTCAATGCCTAGATGTCTATGGGAATTCTTCCCTCATCATTGGTCAAGTGCTCAGAAAATGGAAAGTCAAGGACGAGAAACTTCAACCCTTCCATGCCCACTTAGAAGAACTAGCCTCCTAATTCCAAGACATCACCTTCCACTACCTACCTCTAGAAAATAATAATCTAGACAATGCCATTGATACCTTGTCCTTCATGGTCGACATGCCCAAAGGAATAACAATGGCCCCCTTTCGGGTCCAAAAGAAAGACAAACCAACCCACTGATACCATATTGAGCTCATCACCAAAGAAGATCCCAAGCTAGCCAATTATTAGTATTATGATATCTGGCACCTCCTAAAGCATGGTAGGTATCCCGAGGGTTCCAATTAGAAAGACCAGGCAACCCTTCGAAGACTGGCCGCCCAGTACATCATCTGTCACAAATCACTATTTAAGAGAAACTTCGATGGAACCCATCTACACTGCATCGCATGAGCTGACATTGAAGAGGTAATGCAGAGAATCCTCATCGAGGAATGCGGACCCCACATGAACGGTCACGTGCTTGCTAAGAAGATCATACGATAAGGCTACTACTGGCCCACCGTGATCCAGGATTGCACCGCCTATGTCCGGAGATGCCTCAAATGCCAATAGTTCTCAAACCTTCAACACCTGCCTCCGCTTGAATTATATTACATGACTTTTCTCCGACCGTTCTCCACCTGAGGCATCGACATTATAGGAAAGGTTACACCCAAGGCCTCTAACGAACATGAGTTCATTCTAGTTTTCATTGATTACTTCACCAAATGGGACGAAGTTGAGTTATATGTAGTTCTGAACGCCAAGAAAGTGTCCAAGTTCATCAAGAAAAAACATTATCTGCCGATATGGGGTCCCGAATGAGCTAGTGTGAGATAACGGATTGCATTTCAAGGCAAAAGTCATAGAAGTGGTCAACGAGTATGGGATCCAGAGACACAAATATTCTTCGTACCGTCCTCAGACCAATGGTGCAGTTGAAGCCGCCAACAAGAACCTCAAAGCCATCATCAGTAAGATGACCGAAAGTTGTCGAGATTGGGTCGATCGAATCCCATCCGCCCTTTGGGGCGTCCGAAACTCAATCCAAACCTGTACTGGGGCTACCCCTTACTCTCTAGTCTATGGCATGGAAATGGTCCTACCTGTGGAGCTAGAAATACCCTTGTTACGCGTTATGCTTGAAATCAAGGTCAATGAGGAAGACTGGCATCAAAGTCGCCTCGACGAGCTGTCACTCCTTGACGAAAAGAGGTTGAATGCATTATATCACATATAAGGGTACCATCACCGAATAACGTGTTCATTCAATAAGAGAGTCAAGGAACGCGGTGTCTGAGAAGGGGATTTAGCCCTCAAAGAAATAGTAGATCCCATCTGGGACCCCAGAGGGAAATTCAAGCCTAATTGGAGCGGCCCATACATTGTGAAGAAGATCTTGTCCGGTCGTGCTGCCATGCTCACCGACTTAGATGGAGAAAAGATGGCTCGTCCAGTCAACCTGGTCCATCTTAAGAAATTTTACCCCTAGGCCAAAATCTCGCATCGCTATGACTCTTCTCATCTCCCTTGTATTCTAAAAAAAATCCCTTTATTTTCCTTTACCCAGAACTACGTGGGCCTGATCATCTGCAAAAAAAACCATTTCCAGAAAAATTAAAAAATTTCAAAAGCCCCCAGAGGTACGTAGGCGGATCATACATCTCACATGAGCACGACCCTTTCTTTTTCACAAAAAAACTATTCTTTTCTTACCTCTGAGAATGACGATCCATTCCAACATATATTTGAACAAAAGGATTATGCATGCCTTAGCGATCGGTATAGATAATTCAAAATACAAATTTCATCAAAAGGCACAACTGGATGATTAAAAACTTGTTTATTTCATCAATAAGAAATTACACTGTAATTACATAAAGGAACGAATAACTCCCTTCCCCCTACCTTCCTAAAAAGCTAAATAAAAAAAAACTTATTTCTCGGTATAAATAAACTCTCCAAAAGTCCTACCCACAACTACCAGATGAGCCCGCTTCATCAGCATCGTCATCATCATCTACATCCTGGGGCCCCCAAGCTTCCCTTCCCTGAATAGAGTGCCGAGGATGCTCCATGGATGGATAAGATCAAAGCAGCCTCGGAAAAACTACCACACTTCCCTCCATGATATCAGATGAGGCAAGCCACCTTTGTTCAATCTCCACTCCAAACATCTTACTGACCACTCTCCTCCACACCCACTTTATATAATCCCCAGGGATGTGCCAAACTCTCCCAACAGACTGAGAGGGACGGGATAATGGATGCTGACTCTCCCACAAAGAGCCAAGCCGCATGTGCAGACACTCTGTCAAATTTTCTACCGAAAAGAAGTCTAGTGTCCGAGGTGGCATGACCTGCTCCCAGCCAAATTGGCGCAGAAGCCGCCAAGGGAAATAGAAAGAGGTCTGTCTAAAACCAACCACCCGGACATACGGGTATTCTCCCAGTTCCAGAATAGGCAGTAGCTGTCCCCACCAAGGTACTGACCAGTACATATTTAGAGCCCCATGATCCACGAACCAATTCCCCCAGCTCTCAATATACATTCCAACACTGATGAAATGGTGCTAAAAGAAGTTGGGTACAACCAACAAAGGGTATTTCGGAGGAGTCACCAGGCGAAATCTTTCAGACAACCATATGAACAGCATCACAGGGCTACCCCTCAGAAAGTCAGAATGACCTTCTCGCCAGGTATCTAAGCCATTCAAAGTTTCCGCCAGTATCACCACTGTAGGTTTGGGATGGTAGGACATCCATGAAGCAATAGCTGCAAGTTGTGGGTCCACCAAAAGTTCTCCAGTCACCAACAGCAATTTCGAAACCAAGCCCAGAATAATAGCTCCGGCATATTTAGCATCACCAACCTCCTGCAAATGCACGGAGTGCAACACTGCCAAAAGAGAAATCATACCTCCAGCCACTAGTGATCTTTCCACCAAGCGCGAAATACAAAGAAGCATAGCCAATAACTCACGAGGAGAATGGGAAAACTCAGGCAAAGTCGCAGCAACATCGGGATTTATCCCCAACATGGCAGAAAATTCCTCATAAGTCGGACAGACTTCTTCCAAGCCAAAGCAGAATACATGGTCTTCAGGGTACCATAATTGTACCGCCGCCATCATCATGTTCCACTCTATGGGTTGATTACGCCATAAAGAAACTCGACGCATGTTGTAGGCATCGTAGTCGACGTTGTAGGAGCACATCACCTATAAAGTCTCGTGGTAGTTGGAAAACTCAACACTACCAGGGAGAGCCATCTCACATAACAGAAAAGTATGAATGTGAGGGTGTGAGGAAAACACTCCACTCTTACCCCTCTTTTATGCTTGAAAACTCCCACTAAGGACATAACCTGTACAGAAATCGAAAAAAATCCTGCCCCACAAGGTACTAAAGGCTGAAGAGGGTACCAATCAAAGATTTGAATTGATGGGACTAGAGTTACCTGCCGATAGGTAGGACAAGGAGCTTGCCGATCGGCAACCCCCTACTTTTGGAAATTTTCCTTTTTTCTCTTTTATCAAAATTCAGAAAACTCAAAATAAATTGATATTCTCAATAGAATTTTAAAAATCCCATTTTCATCTTTTTATAAATTCTCATTTTGAATAAAACTTTCTTTCAAAATCCCAAAAATATTTCTTTTTACGGTTGCAGCAGCAAAGTAAAAAGCGCATGTGCATGCATTCATTCATCATTAATAGAAGATAATCAAAAAACATCATTGCATTGCATTTATATGTTTCTGTGTTACATCATTTTTGCACGAAAATAAAGAAAAGAAAAAAACAAACGGGATGCAGCTCGAACCCACACTCTCTCTCTCTCTCTCTCTCCTAATCTTCACCTCTCTCTCTTAAGAGCTTCCACCCCTGTGATGCGTCCTCTTTCCCCGATGGCGAGATGAGGCACCACCGCTACCTGAACCTAACTCCTACCCGGATGAGGCAGATGGCACCAAGCAAGAAGGAACAGAAAAGGCAATCGCCGAAGATATCCAGTCCCTAATATCCCTCAGCCAAGTGGTGGACATCCAAACTTGCTGCAAGAAAAGGCAGAATCAGTGTGAAGCAAAAAAGATCAAAAGAAAAGAGCAGAAAAGATCAGCTGGGTATTACACCCGATGACCTCATAGAATCACGTCTGCCAAAGACAAGAATTCGCAATCAAAAGAGGTGCATAAGGAAAATGCGAATGCATGAAAGAAAAAGGTGCCAATTAAAGAATATCTCACGAAGATACATGGCTCCAGTGAAAGACTGCCGACAGCACCGGCTGAATGCATCCAAGGAAAAATAAAGGGTCACCAAAGTTAGGCTCCCCCAGTCATATAGGGGGATATTCAAAAACATCCTTAGATATGGTAAAAACTATAAGTGGACAACGTTGCCGCTCGACGCCACCAGAAAATCCCCTAACACTAGCAAAATAAACAACCAGACCATCTACCTCACCTGCAGCCATTCCTCCACATCAATTACTCTGCCCAATAAATCATCCTTCAGCTGTGACAAACGGATGGAGTCCCCAGACACTATCCTCCCCACATCACCGAGCGCTGCACATACCGCCTCCGGCCTCACCCGTAAGGAATGATCCACCTCTATTTGCTCTCCATCAAAATCCAGACCCAGCAGCTGCTGCATATCTATGGGAGTCACAGTCATCTCCCCAAATACAAAATGAAAGGTGTGGGTAGTGTCCCATCACCTCTCCCCCAGAGCGCATATGACTGCCGTCGAACAAGGCGTCTCATCGAGAACAAATGCAAACCTCCCAAAGCCTGCTGAGGATACCACCCAACGCACCACAGGAGGAAGATGCTCCCAGACATCCTTAAGCCCCGTAGTCCCGCGGGCATGCATATTCGACAAAGAAACATCAGACTACCAAAAGAGAAAAACCTTGTCAGAATCTAAGAAAAAAGGAAAATCACCAGAAAAGAATGCCAAAAGTTATTTTACTTACATAACTGCCAGGGTTCACCACCCTCGAAGGGCGATGACGCGATGGCTCCCACAGCAAGGTCCGCACATCCGCAACCGCCTCAAATGCATTAAAAGAGTTATCGCACGCCAAAGTAAGAGGCGCCCTGGCCCTCCACTCCAGGCTTGCCCAGTTATCAATAACCAACCATTCCTAGTGTACTGCAGTGCTCACAAAAACGACCATTTTTTAGATTACAGAATGCTAGGATGATTCGCAGAAGAAAATCGCAGAAAGAGAGAAGGCAAGAAGCCGTGAAAAATGAGGGGAATTCTCCCCCTTTATATAAGATGCCAAGGGTCATGCCGATCGGCACTGACCCTAAACCTACCGATCGGCACTGACTTTTACCTTCTCGAGGTAGTCCAAAAGTCCGTGCCACTCCCGAATGGCACCCTCCACACCATGCCGACCGCCACCCCCTTAAGTTTTCGTACAGAAACTCCCAGAAAACCCTAAAAAATCCTCAGGAAATTCCTAAAAATACCGAAAAGAATTTAGAACATTTTCACCAAGAAAATTTTGCACATCCTAAAGAAAAACCCCTATTTACCCAGCGGAACTCTCAAAAGACAAGTGAATCTCTCCTCGGAAAGGTCCCCAGAGGACCTCCAAAATATCCAAACTTCAGGATCATCTCCTATTACCCAAATGTCTCAATTTTCCCCGATAAACGCATCCAAACTCAGGACCACCTAATCATTTCCCCAGCACTCGGCTCCCCAGCTCAAATCAAAATCATGAGGTAATTTCCCCGGGGGAGTTCCTCGAGAACATCTTAAACTTAAGCCCTTATAGTTGGCTTCGACCCGCAAAATTGGTCATCTCAACTTAAGCCCACATAATTGGCTTCGACCCACAGAATTTTTCATCTCACCTTAAGCCCGTAGAATTGGCTTCGACCCATAGAATTGGTCATCTCAACTTAATCCCACAGAATTGGCTTCGACCCGCAGAATTGGTCAGTTCATCTTCAAGCCCTCAGAATTGGCTTCGACCCGCAGAATTGGTCATCCCCCCTTAAGCCCGCAGAATTGGTCACTCGCCTTAAGCCCGCAGAATTGGCTGCAACCCGCAGAATTGGTTATCTCACCTTAAGCCCACAGAATTGGCCTCGACCCGTAGAATTGGTCATCTCACCTTAAGCTCGCTGAATTGGCTCCTACCTGCAGAATTGGTCATCTCACCTTAAGCCCGCATAATTGGCTTCGACCCGCAGAATTGGTCATCTCACCTTAAGCCCACATAATTGACTTCGACCCGCAGAATTGGTTAGCTCACCTTAAGCCCGCAGAATTGGCTTCGACCCACAGAATTGGTCATCTCACCTTAAGCCCGCAGAATTGTCTTTGACCCACAGAATTGGTCATCTCACCTTAAGCACGCAGAATTGGCTTCGACCTGCAGAATTGGACATCTCACCTTAAGTCCGCAGAATTAGCTTCGACCCGCATAATTAGTCATTTCAAACTTAAGCCCTCAGAATTGGCTTCGACTCGCAGAATCGGTCATCACAACCTAAACCCTCCAAATTGGCTTCGACCCGCAGAATTGGTCACCCTCATCATTGTTGTAGGTCCTCAGAATTGATCTAAATATTTCCTTTATGACCATCCCCAGCATGCCCCTTTAAGCCCTCAGAATTGGCTTCGACCCGCAGAATCGGTCACCCTGATCTCCAAGCCCTCAGAATTGGCTTCGACCCACAAAATCGGTCACCCTCATCTTCAATCCCTTAGAATTGGCTTCGACCTGTAGAATCGGTTACCCTCATCCCCAAGACCTCAGAATTGACTTCGACCCACAGAATCGGTCACCCTCATCTCCAAGACCTCAGAATTGGATTCGACCCACAGAATCGGTCACCCTCATCTTTAAGCCCTCAGAATTGGCTTCGACCCGTATAATCGATCATCCTCATCCTTAGGTCATCAGAATCGAGGTCGATGCTCCGGTCATCCTCTTTCAAAGACATCGTGTAGTGTCTATTCGATGGCTATCATTTGTTCCAAACTCACCCGCCAAGGGGATCTGTAGACACCCCATTCTAATACCCCCTAACCTCTCCTTAGGTCGCTAGCACCTCCTTTCATTATTGCAAACCCAAGTCATAGTTCGGGTACTGACCTAAAGGCCATTGGACACTTCCAGGCTCCATTTGACCAAAAGTCAAACTCTTTAGCTCAAACGAGACTGAATGAATCCTCGAAGGGCACTGAATCCCCTTTCCAACGGTCCATCCCGTGCACAATTCTGACTTACCATGCGGATGAACGACCCGTTTTCCCCTGAAACTCGATCAGGAGATCACTAAACACTCTCAGGATCTGTTTGACCAAAGTCAACTCTTATGATCGATCGAGACTGAATGAATCTTCCAATTTCACTAAAACACCTTTCCAACGGTCCACCCCGAGCACGATTCTGACGTACGATACGAACGAACGATCCGTTTTACTCTCAAAGGTCACCGAATGCTTCCAGGCCCTAGTTGACCAAAGTCAACTCCCCAAACCAGTTCGAACTCTTTGGAATGTCGAAGTACATTTCCTAAACATTCCAACGGTCCGCCTCATGCACAATTCTGACTAACCATGCGGACGAACGATCCGTTTGCATCTGATAATTCCCCGTCCAAAGGACCAACGAATGCTTTCAAGCCACATTTGACCCAAAGTCAAATCCCGGACCCGGGAGAAGTCCAAAGGAGTTTTGAATGTATCTAAAATACCTTTCCAATGGTTCACCCTGTGAACGATTTGGATCAATGGTTTACGCTCTATGACCGATTTTCCAAAGGAATCTCAAAGAGGCTGCCAAATGGCAGGTTGCATACCCTACCTATTGGTAGTGTACCTAAACACACTTGACGATTGGAAGGACTAGGGAAATGCTGATCGGAAATTCCCTGGTCCTATAAAAAGGAGGGACTAACCTCATTTCAAAGGGGAGGAAGATCAAATATCCATTCCTCTCAGCAAGCTCAGAAAACCCCTCTTGAAGTCAGCGTGATTTCCATATCCAAATCCATTTCCAACCTTTGCCTTTCATCACCTTTTCCCTAAAATTTGGTGAATTAAGTATCCTCCATCATCACCTAAGTACAAGGGCTTCTCTCCAACATCCAAGATCAAGCTCAAGATCTTCAAGAAGGTCCAACTTTCTCAACCCTCTCTTTAAATTCCCCTAAATTCACATTAACTTTTTTTATTACTTAGCACTTTTATTCTCTCATCTCACATATCTTAATATACTTTTTATCTAGTATTATTGCACATCTCTTATTTTCATATAAATAAAACCCAAAAAATAAGAAAAATAGGGTTTGCTCATAAATTCCAAACGGGAATTCTCACACCTTTCTCACAACTAAAACACTTTTTTACACACACACACACACACACACAAGAGAAGTCCCCGGTTGGATTTATTGGATAAAACCCACCCCTCATTTTGCATGTGAACTATGTGGACTTTGATGCCTCTATAGGCTACATAGGCGTCTCGGGGTAAAATCCGTGACTCGAGTCTTATTCCTACTTTTCTCTCATTTTCTATTTTCTCTATATTCTTTAAACTCAATTCTATTAAATTCAATATATTTACATATACATATATTTATTCTTAATGGTGTATTATTCCATGTGCGTTATCGTTCCGTTATAACGATCAACGTAAGGATAATCGCGTAAATCCTATTTTCTAATATTATTTTTTAGGAACATTCCTATGGATGACTCGCTTTATCTCTTCCATGATACAAGTCGATGATTCCTATGTCCACTATCTATACACATGCACAAATATCACGGGGAAATAAAGGAAAATAACAATAACCCATGAGAGACCGTAAGGGAGGAATGGGTGCCTAACACCTTCCCATTTCGTAACTTAGCCTCCAGACCCTTTTATAATCATTTTGGTTTCGTATGTATCAGTATGTCTTTGGATGCTGTCCTTCGGGATGGCTCCCTTTTCTTTTGTCTGTTTTGAGTAAAATAGACTGGCGACTCCATCTGTCTACATTTTTCACCTCATCAATGACGCCGATCGAAGTACTCCTGAGAGGGATGCACGGGACCCAAAAAAAGGGATCCTCTCCCTCCGTGAGGATCAGGGATGTCCACAGATGGGTGAGACAAATATAATGGGGGATATGTTTCGCAGAGGTGCTAATGAATTTGTGAAATATGCAAAGAGATATCATAATGATGAAGAGTTTCCGTGTTTGTGTGCTAGGTGTAAGAATGGTAAGGTGTTTGAGTGGAAAACATTTGAACTACATTTGTTAAGATGAGGTATGAAAGATATCTATCGATTTTGGAGTTTTCACGATGAATTGGAAGTTCCTTTTGTTCCCGAACATCCTTCACAACAACCTTTAATAATTAGGATAGATGTACAAGGGGATGACATAGATCATAATATGTTAGAGGATTTAGTTGACGATGCGTACAGAGTTTATGAAGTGGAGGAGAATGAGGTTATTGATGATGTACAAGGTTCAGGTTCTCATGAAAATATCACGATAAACCTTGACGATGACTAAAAAAGTTTAAAATTTAAGGCGACCTAACCGTTATACTCTAGCTGTGAGAAAGATCAAACAACTTTACATGCCATGGTTAGTTTACACAGTTTGAAGACGCAGTACGGTTTATCTGGCAATAGCATGACAGGAATTCTGAATTTGGTGAAGGGCTTACTGCCCAAGGAGAATACGCTTCCAAATAGCTATCTTGTTATGAAGAACAGTTTAAAAGGTTTGGGAATAAATTATAAATCGATTCATTCCTGTGTGTATAATTGCATACTATACTTAAAGGAGTATGAAAATCTCGATCGTTGTCCGGTATGCGATGAACCTAGATATGTCCAATCTACTGGCAAGGAAGGCACAAGCTCAAAAGTGCCTCCAAAAATGTTATAATATTTTCCCGTTGGGCCTAGATTAAAGCGATTTTTCACAGTACCACGGATAGCGGTTGCAATGACTTGTCATATTAGGGAAGAAGTAGGGGGTAATCTCATGGGTCATCCTATTTATTCTACAGCTTGGAGGAGGATGAATTATGAGTATCCCGATTTTGCTTGAGAATAGCGCAACATTCGTTGGGCTATATTAACAGATGATTTCAATCCATTTGGAAATTTAAGCACCAATCAGAGTGTATGGCAGTGATCCTAGACCCACTTAACCTCCCTCCTTCATAGTGTATGAGACCGAAATTTTAGATGTTGTCCTTGTTGATACCTGGGCCAAAGGCACCAAGTGATGACATCGACGTCTACCGGAATCCTTTGGTAGAAGAATTAAATGAGTTGTGGGAAGAGGGTGTGAAATCATTTGACTCTTTTAGAAAAGAAGAGTTTACGCTGAAATCTATGTTGATGTCGGCAATTCATGATTTTCCAGCTTATGGGAAATTATCCGGTTGTGTAGTACATAATTATTTGGGGTATCTTATTTGTGGAGAGGAGACTGAATCTCTTAGTCTATCCACTAAGAGTTTACCCCCGGCTCATAATTTTAGATTTGAGAACGGTTCCAGTTTTTTATCGGGCGGGGTTGAACATAGGCTACCGCCGAGACAACTTTTTGGTTTAGAAACTGAAAGTAAATCTTCTGAATGTGGCCCTACTATGCCAGTTAAGAATCCCAAATTTAAGAATGTCAAGCATAAGAAGACCCCAACTGGGAATGAAACTGAGACAAGAAAGGCATGGTCTAGGAGGTCAATTTTATTTGACTTTCCTTATTGGAAGAATAGCCCGGTGCGCCATGTATTGGATGTGATGCATGCAGAGAAGAACCTTGATGAACATATTGTGGGCACTTTCGTTGGGGGGAGTCATTCGAAGGATGGAGAAAATGCACAAAATACCTTAAATCGTTGAAACTTAAGCCACAACTATAGTTGAAAGAAGATAGTAGGGTAAGGACAATAATTCCCCCTGGTGCGTTTACTTTGACGAGTGGGGAAAGGAAAGTGCTTTTAGATACAATATATAATTTGAAGGGTCCATCTAATTTTCCGCCTAACTTGCAAAGGATTGTGAATTATGCTACGCATGATTTACATAAGTGTAAGTCCCACGATTGGCATGTGATCATGCAATTGGTTCCTCTATTATTTAAGAACTGTTTCTCCAAGCACAAGGATTTGCGAAGGGCTATTATGAAAATTAGTATTACCTTCTCACTTTTGTGTGAGAAGGTAGTCAATCGAGAACACATAGTGGCCGCAAAATTGGTGGTGACCAAAACGATTTGTGTGTTGGAGAAGTACTTTCCCCCAGCATTCTTTGACATAAATGTTCACTTGTTGGTACACTTATGCGACGAGGCACTTCTGTATGGTCCAGTTAGATATCGGTGATTGTATCCGTTTGAAAGATTGATGAAAGTTTTTAAATATTACATCAAGAATACGTGATACATTGCAGGATCAATTGCAGATGAATACATCACCGTGGAGTCATCAATCTATACTCGGGAATATATGCCTGACTCAACCAGTGTTGATGACATTAATGAGTTGGTCGATGATGGTGGTCATGTGATGGGAAAATGAGTGAAATTAATGAGTTTACAATATGAACAAGTAGCTCGTTATCTATTTGACACACATGAAGATGTCGAAGAATGAAAAAAGTAAGTTTAAATTATTTTAAGTTTTACATTATTTTAGAATATTTTAAATTATTTTATACATGATTAATTTTGTAATATGCAGAAAATATGAAGCCTATGAGAACAATAAAAGACGAAAAACAACGGTACAATCAGACAACGAATTTAGGCTGTGGTTTTCACAAGAGGTAATTATAATGAAAATGTTGTTATATAACGTTACATTACACTCAAAATTTACAACTAACCTAATTAATTTATCTATATTCTTAGCTCTTAAATATGGGTGATGCAACATCAAGGCTTGCTCATCTAGCCACTGAACCCTTGTTCATGGCACAAGAGTACAAAAAGTACTGATTGAACGGTTACGTATTTGGCATAAAAGTGAATGAGGAAAGTACAAATGTATAAAACTTGGGCATTTCATACAAGGATCTTACTTTCTTTCGAGCGAGCGCAAAAGATAAAAACCTCATTGAAGCTGAAATGTCTTACTATGGCTGTTTGTGTGAAGACCACGTGAGCGATGAGCCGTTTGTTTGTGCATTTCAAAAGGCCAACCAAGTGTTTTACTCGGAGTATATCAACAACGTGTCGTGGTCAATTGTCCTACATGCGCCAAAGCGTCTAAATAGTAGTGTAGATGAGTTGGTTGCTC
Organism: Sambucus nigra; assembly: GCA_949130495.1. Lineage (NCBI taxonomy): Eukaryota > Viridiplantae > Streptophyta > Magnoliopsida > Dipsacales > Adoxaceae > Sambucus > Sambucus nigra. The sequence goes on from OX422209.1 coordinate 281,992,753, forward strand.
CTACCGAATATCAATCCATTTTTTATGATAACCCGAATTTGAAACAATTTTTCAATTTGTAATATATATTCCAATTTGTACTTTATCAATCCATTTTTAATGCTTTTAATTGATTTGCACTTTATCATTTTAACTCTTTTTATATTTATCTCTTTCCTTTTTATATGTATGTGTGTGTGGTGGGGGGGGGGGGGGGGGGGCAATGTGTGTGGGGGCAGTAGGGGTGGGGCTGGGGATGTTTCGGATTTTTAGTAATTGTACATATTATGAGTTAGATGTTTTTGTTTTGGAATTCATAATTGAGGTGTTAAACAATAGTAATTCATATGGATTTGTAGTAATTGTACATATTTGCATGTCTTCTTCTAATTCATTTGGATTTTTACTAATAAAAACATTTTTTTTTACAGAAAATGTCTCTATCAGGTATTAAGGCGAGGATGACGATGCTGATTATGATGATGTGGCCTGGGCTCGGTGGAAGCGGAGGTGACGAGGGCTTCTCGGACCCTAGGTTCCCTAAATGGGCAAATTGGGGATGGCCATCGAGAACAAGACGGGGCTATTAGCGAGATCCCTCGAGCTGGTAAAGACAATCATCGGCTCGGGGTACACTACTTGGAGGGAGGTGCCAAATGAGCTCAAGTTTGCTATTTGGGTGGGCACTACAGGTAATGTGTTTATATTTATATTTATATGAATATTTCAATTTCAATTTTAATTTTAATTTCAATTTCAATTTCATTTAATATTTTTATTTATATTTATTCGCAACTAACATTGTATTTGTTGGACATGAACAATTCAGCCTGGACCTAAAACTACACGATTCCGTCTAGAGCAGTTGAGGGAGAAACACAAGATGTGGAAGAAAAATATGCGAACCCGGTACTTTGGGAAGTCCTGAGACTCCGTTATCCGAATGCGTGACTCTGTCTCGCCGAATGAGCCGATCTCATTGGCATAATGGAAAAAGTTCATTTACAATGAGATCGGGGAGCGAAAATTGGCATATCTCCAATCGGGGAGGGAAAATTGGGCGAAAAAGACAGGCGTGCACTACTCCGGCCAGACGTCTTACACCGAGGTGGACTATAGGATGATAGTAAGATTTAATTTTTCTATAATTACAAAAATATGTTATTCTGCATTATTTTACTTTGTAGGGACGATAATAATTTTGCATTATTTTATTTCAGGGGACGGGTAGTAGCCCTGGGGGTATGCCACATAGGCTCGATACTTATGTGGCAATTCAGACGAAGAAGGGGAAGGATACAGAGGTGTCTCCAATTGTCGCGTCCACGATTGTAAGTAATCCGATAGTTTACTTTTTGTTAATTACACTATAATTTTTTTATTTACTTATTTAACTAATCATGTGCTTTTTATCATTTCAGGAAAAGCTTAAGGAAGTGCATGAGTCACAGTCTGATGAAGACAAGGCATCTTTGTCCACAGACGTACTCAGCCAACTGCTTGGCGCTGATCGCAAGGGGAGGACAAGGGGGTGAGCTCGTGGGTGGCCAAATCTAGGATCATTGGATTGGAGACGAGCAACACCGGGTTGGCTTGAACGGTGGACTCGCATGACGTGAAGCTATCTAGTTTGGAGGCAACGGTCCAAGATATGTTCTCATTCATGAAGAGTTCGCTGGGAGGAAACCATAAGGAGAAAGGGAAGGAGAATTTGGTGGAGGAGGAGGTGCAAGATGACGAGGATGTGGACCTCGCGGCTTCATCACCGACACGTGCAGACTCTGATGATCTAGTCCCCTATTTGGCTCCCTTCGACCGACCGATGTCGACACTTGGTTGGCCGGGAATATTTATTGAGGACATATTTGATGGCCAACGGATAGGGCGGGGGTTGAGAGACCCGAATACCGTCTAGGGTATGCCAGTTCATGGACGTGTGTTTCAAGACATCGATGATAAGGTACTTGTAACGCATGTGATACCCGAGAAGGAGAACTCCCCATTGTGGTTGCGCGAAAAATGCGGTATGATGAATATACAAGGGTGTATGAATTCATATATCATGTGGTCTATCCACCTCCTCAAACCTACCCCAGACATGTAGTGACATTATTTGAATTGAATTGATTTAAGTTGTTACATTTGAATTATATCGTGATGTATATTGTTTTGAATGTATATTTTCACTATCTCTATTTTATTTAGATATATGATGTTTGAACAAGTACAACGTTGATATAACACGTACAAATATACTGCTGGGCAGTGGAAGTGGCCATACTGCCCAACATATTTTTTTTAATTCTACACAGAATTATTACGATCATTGACCATGACAAGTCCATAACAAATAATACTTGTCACGAACTTGTCACGGTCAATAACCGTGACAATTTTTTTAAAAATGGCACTAATTTGTCACGATTATTAATCGTAACTAAGCTTGTCACAGTCATTGACCGTTACATGATCGTGACAAGTCTAATGAACTTATCACGGTTAATGATCGTGATAAGTCCGTGACAACAAACATTGCCACCCCCAGACTTATCACGGTCATTAACCTTGACAAGTTGGACTTTTCACGGTCAATGACCGTGATAATTCGGCAGATTTGGTGTAGTGCACCGGCATAGTGCCTAAAGCTAATGGGAAGTGAATGGTGTGTGTAGACTTCACCGATTTATACAATTCTTGCCCAAAGGATAGTTTTCCCCTGCCTCGTATAGATCGGATGGTGGATGCCACAGCAGGACGTGAGCTCATGAGCTTCTTGGATGCATATTTTGGGTATAATCAAATCTTCGTGGACTTGGATGACTCAGAGAAGACAACCTTCATTATAGAAAAGGGGACCTATCGTTACAAGGTTATGCCCTTCGGCCTAAAGAATGCAGTGGCTACATACCTACGTCTTGTAAATAAGATGTTCGAGAATAAGATAGGTAAATCCATGGAGGTTTATGTGGATGACATGATGACAAAAGTCTGAAGGCCAACACTCATGTGGACGACCTTGAAAGAACTTTCAATACCATGAACAAATATAGAATGAAGCTCAACCCGACCAAATGTGTGTTTAGGGTCGGAGCTGAAAAGTTTTTGGGCTTTATCGTCAACTAAAGGGGGAAAGAGGTTAACCTTCATAATATCAAGGCTTTGTTGAAAATGAAAACACCTAGAACCATCAAAGACATTCAGAGGCTAATCGAAAGAGTGGCTTCACTTAACATATTTATGTTTAGAGCTACAGATAATTGTCTTACTTTTTCAAAATTCTTAGAAAATCTTTCGAATGGAATGAGGAATGTGACAAAGCTTTTAAAGAGATGAAGTCCTAGTACTATCTCGACCAATATAGGGTGATAAGCTATATATATATTTAGCTGTCTCAAAGTCAACCATTAGTGGTGCAGTAGTAAAAGAAGAGGATGGAGTGTAGAGACCAGTGTACTTTAATAGCAAGGCACTCCAAGGGTCTGAGCATAAGTACCCCCGGATGGAAAAGTTAGCCTATGCATTTATACATGCTTCCAGGAAAATGAAGCCATACTTCCGGGCTCACTCTGTGGTCGTCCTCACCGATTCCCCACTCAGACAAGTCCTCCAAAAGCCTGAGAAGTCAGGAAGGCTAATGACCTGGGCAATTGAGTTGGGGAGTACGATGTTATTTGTCAACCTAGGGTTGCCATCAAGGGACAAGCTCTCACAGATTACATAGCTGAGTTTACCTGGGATGAGGCCTAGGTTGAGAAGAATCATAAGGTTATAGATGAGCTAGTAGAGAGAAACATCAGTCAAACTTCGAACGAAGATGAGACAAGTACTGTCAGACAAAGAACAATTGAGAATGAAGAAGAGAGATACCTCTTCAGGTAGGGGGCCCTATCAGAGGTTAACTTCTCATCAAATGAAACCATCTGGAATATCTTCGTTGATGGGTCATCCTGTGAAAGCAGAAGTGGAGAAGGGATGATAGTATCGGCACTAGATGGTACAGATATTGAGTATGCGCTAAGGTTTAACTTTAAAGCTTCCAATAACGAGTCAGAGTATGAGGCATTAATAGCATGTCTCTCTTTGGAAAAAACCCATAGTGTCGACTAGCTCCTAGTCCACAGTGACTCAAGATTGGTTATGAACCAAATCCTGGGGGTATATGAAGCCAAAGACGAAAGGATGGTCAGATATCAGAAGAGGTTGATATAGATGCTAGAAAGCTTCAACGAAGTAGAGATGAAGATGATATCTCAGCTAGACAATAGTTAAGCTAATGCACTCGTAAGGTTGACCTCAACAACAAGAACAAACATAAGGATAGTAGTGCCAGTTGAGATTTTACTCAAGATGACCATTGAAGAGGAAGAGGTTGTTAAACCTTGCTTAAATATGAGTTTGGGGGCCTCATGGATGGACCCTCTTATTAAATACATCAGAGAGGGAGAACTACCAGAGTCAGAGTTAGAAAGTAGAAAACTAAGGTTTAGAGATGCTAAATTCTCTATTGTAGGAGATGTATTTTATAAAAAGGGATTACTACTACCTATCCTGAGATGTGTCCACCCTTAAAAGGTTCCATACATCTTGCACGATATGCATGAGTCTCTTGTTCAAGCCATATGGGAGGCAGGCCGTTGGCTAAGAGGATAATCACTCAGGGGTACTGGTGGCCGACCTTGGCCAAAGATGCAGTTGTGTATGTGAAGAAATATGATAAGTGTCAGAGGTTCTCCACCATTCCCCATCAGACACACCAGCTTATGACTCCTATAACTTCCCTTTGGCCGTTTTCTGTATGGGGCATTGATTTAGTAGGACCATTGCCAAGAGATATAAACAACTATCGGTTCTTAATAGTGGAAATTGATTATTTCTCCAAATGGGTAGAGGCCGAGCCAATGATCACGATCACTGAGCAGAAGACTTTCCAGTTCATCTAAAAGAACATCATATGCAGGTATGTCCTTATAAACACCCTCATCTCAGACAATGGAATGCAATTAAATAATGTTTCCTTAGAAAAATACTACGAAAGAGTAGGGATCAAGCAGTTCTTCTCTTCTCCTGGCCGACCCCAGACAAACGGTCAGAACGATGTCACAAATCAAATAATCCTTGATGGGATAAAAAAGAGGCTGGAAGAGGCCAAAGGAAGCTAGATAGATGAGGTATATGATGTGCTTTGGGCTTACATGACGATGATGAAGACACTTACAGGGGAAACCCCATTTATGATAGCCCATGGCTTAGAGGTTTTCATCCCAATAGAGATATGACTCCCCACTCATAGAGTCCAGACATATAACCCTCAGATGAATAAGGAAGAGAGAAAACTTGATCTTGATTTGATTGAGGAAAGAAGAGAAGATGCAGAGTTAATATGGGCAGCCTATAAGGAGAGAACTGCACAGTTATATAATCAGAGGGTAAAGTCAAGGCCAATAGCTGTGGGAGATATGGTCCTGAAGAAGACGTGGCAGAAAACCAATAAGCTCCATCCCAATTAGCATAGTCTTTATAGGGCCATTGACGAGGTCATACTAGGTACCTATCGTCTAGAAAATCTTGAAGGAGAGACTTTCTCCAACCCTTGGAATGTCGTTCACTTAAAGAAATATTACTTATGATGTTTCAATCGTTCTTATCTTTTTGTAATACATGTATCAGCTTATACATAGAATGTTAATGAAAAGATAGTAATATTGTGATGATACTTTTATACAATGTATATGTTTTAAACATCATTTAGTTGGTGAAAATATGAGGTGAAACATCATTAACTTGGTGACCTCAGACCTTTAACATCATTAATTTGGTGAATTATGAGGTGAAACATCATTAACTTGGTGACCTCGGACCGTTAACATCATTTAGTTGGTAAAAATATGAGGTGAAACATCATTAACTTGGTGACCTCAGACCTTTAACATCATTGAGTTGGTGAAAATATGAGGTGAAACATTATTAACTTGGTGACCTCAGACCTTTAACATCACTAATTTGGTTAATTATGAGGTGAAACATCATTAACTTGGTGATCTCAGACCTTTAACATCATTTAGTTGGTGAAAATATGAGGTAAAACATCATTAACTTGGTGACCTCAGACCTTTAACATCATTGAGTTGGTGAAAATAATGAGGTGAAACATCATTAACTTGGTGACCTTAAACCTTTAACATCATTAATTTGGTGAATTATGAGGTGAAACATCATTAACTTGGTTACCTCAGACCTTTAACATCATTTAGTTGGTGAGAATATGAGGTGAAACATCATTAACTTGGTGATCTTAGACCTTTAACATCATTAATTTGGTGAATTATGAGGTGAAACATCATTAAGTTGGTGACCTTAGACATTTAACATCATTTAGTTGGTGAAAATATGAAGTGCAACATCATTAACTTGGTGACCTCAGACCTTTAAACATCATTTAGTTGGTGAAAATATGGTGAAACATCGTTAACTTGGTGACCTCAGACCTTTAAATATCATTTAGTTGGTGAAAATATAAGGTGAAAAATCATTAACTTGGTGACCTCAGACCTTTTAACATCATTTGTTTGGTGAGTTATATATGTCTGTTGTTACTTGTTTTTATTCCCATTAATCAAATTTTGTGATATGGTGAATAAATAAAGCATCGTAGAAATGAAACAACAAAGCAACAAGTGAAGGAAATGGGATTGGATTCATTTGAACCAAGAGATATTACATCATTCCAAAGGAAGAGGTCACAGTTCATCAAATAGAAGTTACATAAAAAGCTTTGCAAAATGTTCAGACATGTAGAGGAGACGCTCAGAGTTAAACTTTACCCTCGGCTTCAGTAGACCCACCATCAGTAGGGTTGTTTGACTCTGGGACTTGATTGGTAACTTTAACCTCGTCATCTTGACTCCCACCATCCTCCGTCTCAATCACCACAAGTTGTCTTGTCTCGGATGGTCCACCCTCTTCAACCTCCTGCAGGGCCTTAGCAAGCTGAGCATTTCCGAAGCTGAGGCTAATAAAGTCCTTAGTCGACAGACTGCCAGAACTTTATTGCTTTATGGTAGCCCATCGGTTGGTTGCCTTGATTCCCCTCTCTAGATACTCAAGGCTGAAGTTAACAAATTTATTAGAGGTTTAATAATCCTTGATGATCGTCTCTGAGGCATTTTACATTTCAGGCTTGACAACAACATCAACATTGGACTGAAGGCTATCATCCTTTGCCTTAAGAGCATTGGCATGATCAATTTTCATTCGAGAGATCTCGCCACCCTTGGCCTTCAGACGTTTCTTCAAATCATCAATCTGCTTCTTCAGATCCTCCTCAAGCTTCTCAGTATCCCTTCCTTTCTGGATCAGAGGAAGCCTCTTCAACGTGTAGTCGTCCAAACGATGAAGAGAGGGAGCACTCTACAAAAAGAATATTTAAACACATTAGCAAAAATGAATAACTAAGATCAGAGGTATCACACATGGGAAATAAATACCTGAACTGCCCTATGGACTACAAACTCAGCCAATAGAGGGATATCCATTGAGTGCAGAAAATGTTTATCATCTTCGGTCATTGCGTGGATGAGGGCATCAGAAGCTCGGACACTATTGCCAATGAGGATATCACCAATATTCAGTTGAGAAATCCGAGCAGCTAAAGCATCGTCTGGGGAAATGGGGATACCACGTTCAGTGTTTTGAGCCTTTCTAGGACTCGCACGGGAAGGGTCTGCAGGTGCCTTCCTTTTCTTAGTTGCATTAGCATGGGACTTCCCCTTCTTTGTGTGGGCAGTGGTTGGCACAGTCTTGCCACTACGCTTCTCCAGAAGTTTTATGATGCTTGGAGCAGACATATTCCAAAGGTCTTCAGAAACGCCCTCTGGTCTCTCCACAAAAATACAAATATCGAAGTCAGAAGATCAGACACTTGAAAAGTATAAGACTAGACTTGTTTTAAAAAAAGTTTTGTTCTAGAATAATTATGAAGCTCGGCCAAGGGGCCACTCCCAAGACTCATTTTAGACAAATGGTAAGGGGTCATCAGATACTCGTATTTGACGAGGATGCCATCTTCACCCTGACTACGAAGGTACTCAACACTTTTATGGTTCTCTTAGCTCAGTCGAGGATCGATTTTAGCACAGATAGAGACCTAGCCCCACCTAAGAGGAGTCGTTGGAACAGACGTTCCACCAGCCTCATTAGGGCTAAACTCCCAAGCCCCTGAGGCAAAGAAGAACCGAGGCTTCCAGCTGTGGTTAGAGGTTTGGGTCACCAACAACATCTTCTTCTCTGACTTCCTGTATGTGAAGTGATAGTAGCCAGGATGATTCTTAGTGGACGAGGGTATGTATCAAGATAAAAATACCCTAATTGGAAGGTCAATTTACAAAGAACGATAGCCTCAACCAAGACACTCCAAGCATTAGGGGAAAGTTGGGAAGGATCAAGGTTGATATGAGAGAGTCCAGACATATGACCCTCAGATGAATGGGGAAGAGAGAAAACTTGATCTTGATTTGATTGAGGAAAGAGAGAAGATATAGAGATAAGACGGGAAGCCTATCAGGAGAGAACTGCGCAGTTATATAATCAGAGGGTAAATTTAAGGCCGATAGCTATGGGAGATCTGGTCCTGAAGAAAATGTGCCAAAAAACCAATAAGCTCCATCCCAACTAGCATAGTCCTTATAGGGTCATTGATGAGGTCGTACTAGGTACCTATCGTCTAGAAAATCTTGAAGGAGAGACTTTCTCCAACCCTTGGAATGCCTTCACTTAAAGAAATATTACTTATGATGTTTCAATTATTCTCATCTTTTTATAATACATGTATCAGTTTATACATAAAATGTTAACGAAAAGATAGTTATGTTGTTCTGATACTTTTGTTACAATGTATATGTTTTAAGCATCATTTAGTTGATGAAAATATGACGTGAAACATCATTAACTTGGTGACCTCAGACCTTTAACATCATTAATTTGGTGAATTATGAGGTGAAACATCATTAACTTGGTAACCTCGGACTTTTAACATCATTTAGTTGGTGAAAATATGAGGTGAAACATCATTAACGAGGTGACCTCAGACCTTTAACATCATTGAGTTGGTGGAAATATGAGGTGAAACATCATTAACATGGTGACCTATTGCCAATGAGAATATCACCAATATTCAGCTGAGAAAGCCGAGCAGCTAAAGCATCGTCTGAGGAAATGAGGATACCACTTTCAGTGTTTTGAGCCTTTCTAGGCCTTGTACAATAAGGGTCTGCAGCTGCCTCCCTTTTCTTAGTTGCGTTAGCAGGGGCCTTCCCCTTCTTTGTGTGGGCAGGGGTTGGCATAGTTTTACCACTATGCTTCTCCAGAGATTTTATGATGCTTGGAGCAGATATATTCCAAAGGTCTTCAGAAACTCCCTCTGGTATCTCTACAAAAATACAAATATCGAAGTCAGAAGATCAGACACTTAAAAAGTACGAGACTAGACTTGGTTTAATTTTTTTTATTCTAGAATACTTATGAAGCTCGTCCAAGGGGCCACTCCCAAGACTCGTTTGGGACAAATGGTAAGGGGTTATCAGATGCTCGTATTTGACGAGGTTTCCATCTTCACCCTGATTACGAAGGTCCTCAACACTTTTATGGTTCTCCTGGCTCAGTCGAGGATCCATTTTGGCATAGACAGAGACCTAGCCCCACCTAAGAGGAGTCCTTGGAACAGACGTTCAACCAGCCTCATTAGGGCTAAACTCCCAAGCCCTTAAGGCAAAGAAGTACCGAGTCTTCCAGTTGTGGTTAGAGGTTGGGGTCACCAACAACATCTTCTTCTCTGAATTCCTGGTTATGAAGTGATAGTAGCCAGGATGATTCTTAGTGGATGAAATTGTAGCAAGCTAAAAATACCCTAATTAGAAGGTCAGTTTACAAAGAACGATAGCCCTAACCAAGACCCTCCAAGCATTAGGGGAAAGTTGTTAAGGATCAAGGTTGATATGAGAGAGGACAACTTAGATAATAAGGTGGATTAGAAGACGAAAGCAAAGTTTGAACATCTACTCATAGATGCAGAGCTCTCCCTCTTGACCGTCGAAGGCTCTCTCATCCTTCAGGGTTTTTTAAAAAGTAATGGATGAAGGAATGACATATAAATATCTGAAGATAAGAAGGTCGTACTCAGTAATAGAAGTATCATGACCATTAACCTTACAAGTGTCAAATACACCCCCTTCATCATCATCATCGTAGCCCTCACCGGTATGAGGATGGGCCTAAGAGGGGGATCCAGGAAAAGTTGTTAATGGAATTGCCTCAATAGGGGCATGGAAAGCTACACTAGGTTCTAAGATCTCTATGGAGGGAGACCTACGAGAGGTGCTAGCATCTCAGTGAGATGAGGAACGATCAGAAACCTCTGCTTCTTTAGAGATTCCACTTACCTTGGGAGAATAATCCATAGCCTCTTGGAAAGAGTCTATGAACTCATCAACCTCAGAGGTGGACATAAGGTCTGAAGAAGCTGACTCATACATTGGCTCAGGAACTTCAGGAACTTCAGTACACTACACCAAAACTGGCGATTGGTCACGGCCAAAATCCCTGACCAAAATTGTGGGTCGCGGACTTTGGCCGTGACCATTTCTGGCGTGACCATTTTCGTGGGTCGCGGCCCAACTCCCTGACCAAAAAATGGTCACGACCAAGAGAGGGTCACGGCAGATGGTCGCGGACTTTGGCCGTGACCCATGCCGTGACGGGTCGCGACCCTAATCCGTGACCCATAACCGTGACAAATTGGTCGCGGCCAAAGTCCGCGACCCATGTGCGTGACGAAAAAAAATTAAAAAAATTGGTCGCAGCCCTTGTCCATGACCCACAACCGTGACAAATTGGTCGCGGCCAAAGTCCGCGACCCATGTGCGTGACAAAAAAAAATTAAAAAAATTGGTCGCGGCCCTTGTCCATGACCCACAACCGTGACAAATTAGTCGCGGACTTTGACCGCGACCCATGTGCGTGACAAAAAAAAATTAAAAAAATTGGTCGCGGCCCTAGACCGCGACCCATTACCGTGATAAAAAATAAAAAAAATGGTCGCGGACTTTGGCCGCGACCATTTTAAAGCGCGACAAAAAAAAATAAAAATGGTCATGGACAAAGACCATGACCATATTTATCTGTAATTTAAAAAAAAAATATTTTTTTTTGTCCAATCCTAAAATTGGGGGTCCTGTAAGTGCATCGTCGGTTGCTACGAGGTGTTACAAATATTTATTATAGGCAAAACAATAAAAAAAATCATAAATTGCGAATTGAGAATGTTGTTAATAAACAAATATATATACAAACTTAAAAATATTACACGTCTTAATAATTCACAGACCAAAAAAAAATTGGGCAGAGTTTCCACTATTTTCTTGACATTCCAAAACCTGTAAATGAAAAACCTGCTTATTATAAAGCCCGCACGGCTATAAAATTCAACAATCAAATTATAAAAGCCCGCACGGCCATAAAACTAAACAATAAAAGCCTGCACGGCTATAACACATAAAAAAGCATTATCCTGAATGTCCACAACATATAAATAATCATCATGTTGTAAACCATTGCCTCCTTCATTTGATCCACGTGCAAAAATCCTACAAATGATAGGATACAAAAAACAAAAATATCAGTAACCAAGCAGTTTTACAAAAAATTTAATCAAGCTGAAAAATTGCATATATGAGTTAAAATTATCAGTAACTAAGTAGAAATATGAAAATTAAGTATAGAAATAAGCAAACCGGGACACCCGCGGCTGCGGGGTCAGTTCCTACGAGTTACGTTGGTCCCGTGGGAGGTGTTGGTGCCACCCACGGGGCCGTTCGGGGGCTGTTTCGAGTTCTCACCCTCTAACGCCATGTTTTCAAGCCTAAGTGTGGAAATAAGCAAATTATCGTCGTACTCTCAAACCGGGAGACCGGCGGCTGCGGGGTCCGTTCCCACGAGTTACGTTGGTCCCGTGGGAGGTGTTGGTGCCACCCACGGGACCGTTCGGGGGCTGTTTCGAGTTTTCACCCTCTAACGCCATGTTTTCAAGCCTAAGTGTGAAAATAAGCAAATTACCGTCGTACTCTCAAACCGGGAGACCCGCGGCTGCGGGGTCCATTCCCACGAGTTACGTTGGTCCCGTGGGAGGTGTTGGTGCCACCCACGGGACCGTTCGGGGGCTGTTTCGAGTTTTCACCCTCTAACGCCACGTTTTGCTTAAGTGTAGAAATACGCAAATTACCGTCGTACTCTCAAACCGGGAGACCCGCGGCTGCGGGGTCTGTTCCCAAGAGTTACATTGGTCCGGTGGGAGGCGTTGGTGCCACCCACGGAGCCGTTCGGGGGCTGTTTCGAGTTTTCACCCTCTAACGCCATGTTTTTAAGCCTAAGTGTGGAAATAAGCAAATTACGGTCGTACTCTCAAACCGGGAGACCCGCGACTGCGGGGTCCGTTCCCACGAGTTACGTTGGTCCCGTGGGAGGTGTTGGTGCCACCCACGGGGCCGTTCGGGGGCTGTTTCGAGTTTTCACCCTCTAACGCCATGTTTTGAAGCCTAAGTGTGGAAATAAGCAAATTACGATCGTACTCTCAAACTGGGACACCCGCGGCTGCGGGGTCCGTTCCCATGAGTTACGTTGGTCCCGTAGAAGGTGTTGGTGCCACCCACGGGACCGTTCGGGGGCTGTTTCGAGTTTTCACCCTCTAACGCCATGTTTTACATAAGTGTAGAAATACGCAAATTACGGTCGTACTCTCAAACCGGGAGACCCGCGGCTGCGGGGTCCGTTCCCACGAGTTACGTTGGTCCCGTGGGAGGCGTTGGTGCCACCCACGGGGCCGTTCGGGGCTGTTTCAAGTTCTCACCCTCTAACGCCATGTTTTCAAGCCTAAGTGTGGAAATAAGCAAATTATCGTCGTACTCTCAAACCGGGAGACCCGCGGCTGCGGGGTCCATTCCCACGAGTTACGTTGGTCCCGTGGGAGGTGTTGGTGCCACCCACGGGGCCGTTCGGGGGCTGTTTCGAGTTTTCACCCTCTAACGCCATGTTTTCAAGCCTAAGTGTAGAAATACGCAAATTACCGTCGTACTCTCAAACCGGGAGACCCGCGGCTGCGGGGTCCGTTCTCACGAGTTACGTTGGTCCCGTGGGAGGCGTTGGTGCCACCCACGGGGCCGTTCGGGGGCTGTTTCGAGTTTTCACCCTCTAACGCCATGTTTTTAAGCCTAAGTGTGGAAATAAGCAAATTACGGTCGTACTCTCAAACCGGGACACCCGCGGCTGCGGGGTCAGTTCCTACGAGTTACGTTGGTCCCGTGGGAGGTGTTGGTGCCACCCACGGGGCCGTTCGGGGGCTGTTTCGAGTTCTCACCCTCTAACGCCATGTTTTCAAGCCTAAGTGTGGAAATAAGCAAATTATCGTCGTACTCTCAAACCGGGAGACCCGCGACTGCGGGGTCCGTTCCCACGAGTTACGTTGGTCCCGTGGGAGGTGTTGGTGCCACGCACGGGACCGTTCGGGGGCTATTTCGAGTTTTCACCCTCTAACGCCATGTTTTTAAGCCTAAGTGTGGAAATAAGCAAATTACGGTCGTACTCTCAAACTGGGACACCCGCGGCTGCGGGGTCAGTTCCTACGAGTTACGTTGGTCCCGTGGGAGGTGTTGGTGCCACCCACGGGGCCGTTCGGGGGCTGTTTCGAGTTCTCACCCTCTAACGCCATGTTTTCAAGACTAAGTGTGGAAATAAGCAAATTATCGTCGTACTCTCAAACCGGGAGACCCGCGGCTGCGGGGTCCGTTCCCACGAGTTACTTTGGTCCCGTGGGAGGTGTTGGTGCCACCCACGGGACCGTTCGGGGGCTGTTTCGAGTTTTCACCCTCTAACGCCATGTTTTCAAGCCTAAGTGTGGAAATAAGCAAATTACGGTCGTACTCTCAAACCGGGACACCCGCGGCTGCGGGGTCTGTTCCCACGAGTTACGTTGGTCCTGTGGGAGGTGTTGGTGCCACCCACGGGACCGTTCGGGGGCTGTTTCGAGTTTTCACCCTCTAACGCCATGTTTTGAAGCCTAAGTGTGGAAATAAGCAAATTACGGTCGTACTCTCAAACCGGGACACCCGCGGCTGCGGGGTCAGTTCCTACGAGTTACGTTGGTCCCGTGGGAGGTGTTTGTACCACCCACGGGGCCGTTCGGGGGCTGTTTCGAGTTCTCACCCTCTAACGCCATGTTTTCAAGCCTAAGTGTGGAAATAAGCAAATTATCGTCGTACTCTCAAACCGGGAGACCCGCGGCTGCGGGGTCCGTTCCCACGAGTTACGTTGGTCCCGTGGGAGGTGTTGGTGCCACCCACGGGATCGTTCGGGGGCTGCTTCGAGTTTTCACCCTCTAACGCCATGTTTTCAAGCCTAAGTGTGAAAATAAGCAAATTACCGTCGTACTCTCAAACCGGGACACCCGCGGCTGCGGGGTTCGTTCCTACGAGTTACGTTGGTCCCGTGGGAGGTGTTGGTGCCACCCACGGGACCGTTCGGCGGCTGCGGGGTCCGTTCCTACGAGTTACCGAAATGGATATTGTAATGTTGCTTCTAGTACTTTAATTCTAACTATGTTGCTTTCGTTGTAATGTAAGGTTGTGTAATTTTCGGATATATGTTTATGTAATCGCCAATTCTGGATATTATAAGTTTATGTTGATGTCATTATGATATGTATGTATACTAAAAATGTATCACGGGTTCGTTTGTGGGATGTTTCGGGTTTCTCCCCTCTAACGCCATGTTTTTAAGCTTATGTCTAGACATTAGCAAGTTATCGTCGTATTCTGAAACTGGGAGTCTAAAATATTTTCAATATATTATCCAATAATCAAACCAAAAATTATCCCGTATTCCTTCTAATTATCCCGTATTCCTTCTAATTATCCCATACTCCTTCTAACATAATATCCAACAACAAGCCAACAACCAATAATTATCCAACAACCAAACCAAACCAATAATTATCCCGTACTCCTTCTATCATCTAAAAGATTTAATAGATAATGTATATCAATTATATAACTACTTTAGTTAAAGTAAAGAGTACCTGGTGTAATGAAGAACTGGTATCTAATTGGTTAGATCTGCAATACGTAAACAATGTGTTATGAAGAACGTGTATGTAAAATTAAAGAAAGTACCTCACAAAACACACACATACAATCTATACATACACACACATACAAACATAAATCTACACATACATACACAAAAATTAGGGCTTTAGATAGAAATCACGAAATCCAAATGAATCAATACATACCAACTGAAATCGATATTAGACAGGACGAGATGACTGAACAAAAATACAATAGAAGAATAGAGCAATTTTGGTTTGAAAAAAGGGACAAAATGATCCATATTGGAATTTCCCAAAAACTACCTTAATATCTAAAAGAAGTAAATGCTTCGGCTTTGATGCTCCATCAACTAGCGGCGTTGCAATTGGAGATAATGGTTGAGTAATGTGGAAACAAAAACCTCGAACTTCCTGCATCAATAAAAACATTATTGCACACTTTAAAAGAGGCTCTATAACAGAACAAATTATTGAAGAAGCCTACATTTCTCCAAAACATAGCGAATTCATAGTTGAAGAAAATTTCTATGATGTTGAAGTACATTTCATCTTTGAGAACCACTAAATGGCCCAACTCTGGACGTCAAGTGGACAGCCTAAGTGGTACCCATGGTCAGCTAAATAATGTCTCAATCAATTATTATATTTCCAATTTAGACTGGGTGGGCTTACTTCAGTTGATACGGCAAACAAAAACTAAATGGAATTAGTTGTATATTATTTCTAATTTAAATTTGTTAACCCTAAGATGAGAGGTCTCTTAAAAAGGGATCAACAAATTTAAACTTTTTTGTCTCTCCTTAGTTAGTATTTATATTTCTCTCAGGATCATACGACTAAATTTTTGTGATTTCATGTTTAATTGTTAATATGCATTCAAATTAGGTGGAAGTCGTTTATCCAAATTACATATAATTGAACCGAAACTATAATTTCAAACTCCAAATACCTTATTTAAAAACACTACCGTCAACTCATAGAACATATAATTGAAACCCCCAAACTACATAGAACACTTTTTTAAAACTAAACTAACATACAAATCAAATGAAAAAATAAATAAACTTTAGTAGAGAAATAGAGAAAGATCATATACATGGATAGTGGTACCTAAAATTACTTAGATTTGCAAAATAGAAAAAAAATATAACAAATTAGACCATGGCAGCCCACTACCCCCTACTCCTACCCAAACAAAAAAAAACAAAAAACAACGACACCACCGTTATCCCTCCTGCCTTGGCCGACGACCAGCCTACTCCGACCTAGGTTGAAGTTTGGCAAAACTCGAACCTGTTTACCTCGGTGACCTGCTACCTTACCCACTTTGGGTAGACCCACTTCCGTCGATCTACATCCGACCACCCACTTCGATCCACATCGGCAACCTTCCGAATTTCGGCCAGAAATACCATGCTCCGTCTAGAAATACCAAGCTCCCAAACTTGTACCAAAACGAAACCCTAAATTAGAAACACGATAAAAGAAGAGGCGTACCTGGAAATGGAAAGATGAGAACAAAAACGAAACCGCTGCTGGGAATCACTCATTCTTTACACATTTTTGTGCGTGGTAGCAAAAATGGGAATCCCTGACCATGGTCTTTGACGAGAGAGACGGGCCATCATTGATAAGGGGCGGGGAAATGAAATATGAGAGGTGCCTATTTTTATTTTAAGAATGACCTGGTCACGGCCTAGAGCCGTGACCCACCAACCGCGACTAATTAATGAAGCTAAGCTGCGTGGTCTACTGCCTAGTGGTCACGGCCCATAGCCGTGACCCATGCCAAGAAATGGTCACGGCCTCCACCCGTGACCCCATATGTATGTGTGTTGTGCTTCGTCATACCTATGGTCACAGTCCAAGTCCGTGACCCATCCGCGACCAGGTTTGGAGGGAATTTTGGCGCGAATTTGGCGCCAAAATGGTCACGACCTGGTCATGGCCCAAGTCCGTGACCCACAGTGGTCAGGGATTTGGGCCATGACCACCTCCAGAGCATCCATGACTCAGCGTGGTAATGAATATGGTCACGCCAAAAATTGAGATGGTCTCGGCCCAAGTCCGCGACCAGCTGGTCAGGGACTTGGGCCGTGACCAACTGGGCGTGACCATTCGCAGGATTTGGTGTAGTGGTAGGTTCAGTAGGCTCAGGGTATATGACCTTCAAAGGTGGAGGAAAGATAGGTCTGAGGGGAAAGGCCTCGGCCTTACGAGCTTCTTCTTGGGCTAGATTCATTTGTTTAATCTTCTCAAAGGTCTACTCGCGTAGAGTCGTAAACTCTTCAGCTAGCTTATACAAAGGTCTGAGCATATGGCGGACGACACTACACTTGTGGAAAAAACTTAAATTGTAAACAGGTACACAACTTATGCTACCTAGATTAAAAATCAAAGGTTGGGAATTGAAAGGTTTCAAACAAAAACACCAAGAACACTCAAAGTTGGGTCACCGGAGAAGATGATCGAAAGGTCATCGGAGGGAAGAAAAGAAGGGGTTTTGGTTAAAATAACCTCGAAGCAGTCTAGAATAGCCCCCAAAACACCTAACCCTACCAATCATGGCCTAATAACCACCAAACAGTGGTGGTTTTGCTCGCCGAAAAACCAATAAAACCCAACAGAAAATGAACCAATGTGAAAATATACCCAGAAAGGGGAGAACAAAGGTCAAAGGAGGTTACTTGAGAAACGCAGAGCAAAGATCAAAGTCTTACAAGCTCAAGATGCGCAGGAAACTAGGGAAATGATCAAGCTTTGGCTATGGAGGGTTTGCAAGGTTTTTACAACAAAGAAAGCCTTGGCGGGAGAAGTGAGGAGGAGAAAGAGAAATGAGGAAAGAGAAAGAGATTTTAAACCTTCTCAATGATGAGGCGCGATTTCCATTACCTTTATCATTACCCTAGGAAACCCAAAAGGTGGTGCTAAAACTGTCGTATCTTGGGGAAAACTCTAGCCACTCCGGTGAATGACATGTGTCCAAGGAACCACTCCAAACCCTAAGACATCAAAACGTTCCTTTATTAACCTGACTCTTATACCCCTCAGTCACCTACTCACATAGAAGACTAAGGTCTAGGGGGTTATTGATATGCACAAAGTGCACCCTGGTACTCAGGGTCACTAACCTCGGCTTATCTCACAGCCGAGTTGACATGAAGCTTACAACAGCCATCAAAAAGGTCGTCTTATGCAAGGTTGGCTCCTCATTAACTAACCTCGGCTGACCAACAACCGAGGCCAATAGCATATTATGAGCTTAAGCTATCGCCAACATCGTAGCCTACCTGAGCCGACGTTATATCTTACCCTATGCTAACCTCGATCAGTCTCCCAGGTCAAGGTCATGTTAATACTTAATAGGACAAAGAACTATCGAACATCCCCAACCTCATATGCGTCTAGGCCAAGGTTCCATCAGATGATGACATAAGTCCGAGCACACGCAAGCACATGGAAGACTTGGAACACGTGAGCAAGTCAGTTATAACCAAATCATTCCCCTCATGTGAGGGAATATTTGATCATCATTCCTTACATATGGCACAGCCAGGTGTCCACCTATGATTAGTGCATTCAACACACACATTCTCCTTCCATGCTTGGGGGGTATACTACACCTCCCAAGCACTATAAATACCTATCTTCTCCTACCTCGGGGGTGATCCAAAAATACAACCCTTGCAGAAACTCTGTTTGTATACATAGTAGAGAGAGAAAGTTAGAGATTGTATCACAGGACATTAATGCCCTCATTTTAGTGATTATTACTCACACACTCACAGTGGATGTAGGACAGATTGGCTGAACCACTTATATACTAGTGTTTATACTCTTCTCCTTACCTCCTTCTATTAGATATATACTCTTGCGTTGCCATTGTTATTACTAGCTTGGTCTTATTAACACCTCATCTGGTGGTGTTGTTTATAGCATCATCAGTTATTCTCGTAACTGGTGAGTAAGTGTCAAAGTAATCCAATTCTTCCTTTTATCTATAGCCTTTAGCTACAACTCTAGCTTTGTATTTATCAATTGATCCATCAACTTTTAATTTGCTCTTGAATATCCACTTCTATCCAAGAGGTTTACATCCTGATGGAAGGTCAACCAGTTCCCATGTATGATTTTGCGTGATGGATTCAATTTCACTATTGACAACCTCTTTCCAAAACGGGCTTCTGGAGTTGACATCGCTTCTGCAATGTTTCTAAGCTCACTTTTTAACATATTTGTTAGAAATTCTGGACCAAAAGACTTTGAAGTCTTTGTCTTTTGCTGTACCTAGGTTTGAGGTCATCATCTTTCTCAATATGTTCATTTTTCGTATTATTTTGATGACTACTAGATGCAGTATCATAAGTTCTTTTATAAGAACTTGAATCAACCACTTTAATTTTATTATGAAATAAGTATTCCAAGAAATTTGCATTCCTAGACTCAATTATAGTATTTACGTGTATATCAGGAATCTCAAATATATGTACAAGAAATCGATATGCACTACTGTTAATTGCATAATCAATAATTATGCAATCAATAGTTTTAGGTCCTATCTTAATCCTTTTAGGATCAAGAACCACTAACTTTGCTCAACACCCCCACACTTTCAGGTATTTGTAGGATGGTGTTCGACATTTCCACAATTCATATTGTGTCTTTTGTGAGTCCTTATGAGGCATTTTGTTAAAAAGGTTGTTTGCAGAAAGAAAATATCCCCCCCATAAGTTCTAAGGTAAACCCTAATTTATCAATATAGCATTCATCATTTCTTTTAATGTTCGATTTTTGCGTTCCCCAATCTCGTTAGATTAAGGCGAGTAAGGAGCCAGAGTTTGATGAATAATTTTGTATTTTGAACAATTTTTTTCAAAAGGGGAATCATATTCACCTCCTCTATCACTCCTAACTTCTTTAATCTTTTTGCTAAGTTGATTCTCAACTTCATTTTTATAATGTTCAAAAACATTTACTCCCTCATCCTTACTTCTAAGCAAATACACATAGCAATATTTTATGCAATCATCAATAAAAGTAATGAAATACTTTTTTTCACCCCTTGTCTGTACAAATTTTAAACCACATATATCACTAAGAATTAACTCAAGAGGGTTTGTACTTCTTTCAACATTTTTAAAGGGAGTTTTAGTTAACTTCGATTCCACATATGTTTCACACTTGTGACTTGAGTCAATACTAAATATTGCTATTAAATCTAAATTAATTAATCTACCAATAATATCATAATTAACATGACCTAATCTACCATGCCAAACATTACAAGGCTTAAGAAAATAAGTAAAAGATACATTCTTATTATTATTAATTGGCATTAAAGTCATTACATTGAGTTTGAAGAGCTCACCACTCAAATATCGTTTACCCACATACATACCACTTTTAGTGAGTACAAATTTATCATATTCAAATACAAGTTTAAACCTCTTCTTGCTAAGCAGTGATCCTTAAACCAAGTTCTTTCGAATATCAGAGACATGAAGCACGTCATTGACGGTAAGTTCCTTTCCCAAAGTCATCTTGAGTATAATTTTCCCTTTTCCTTCAACCTTTGAAGTAAAAGAATTTCCCATGAAAAGTTGCTCCTCGTGATCAGAGTGTTGGTAGGAAGTAAACATATTCTTGTCAGAACATATGTGACGAGTGGCCCCCGTGTCCACCCACCACTACCTAGTATTTCCCACCATGTTGACTTCAGAAACCACGGTAGAGAGGCTCAAATCATTAATAAATTGATTTTTTGATTACGACAATCTTTAGTACGATGTCCCGACTTGTCACACACAAAGCATTTTCCATCAAACTTTTGAAAGTTTTCACTTTTAGGCCCTTTGTATGGCCCACCTTGGTTCACACGCTTTCTTTTATTGTTCTTGCTATTTTGCCCTTCTTCCACTACTTGCGCTTTAGATTCCATAGGATTTTCAATTTTCTTTTCTGACACCCGATTATCCTCTTCAATCCTTAACCTCACAATCAAGTCCTCAAGCCCCATTTCTTTATGTTTATGTCTAAAATAATTTTTGAAACCTTTCCAATACGGTGGCAATTTTTAAATCATGGAAGCCACTTGAAAGGACTCACTTATTCCCATTTTTCTAGAAAATAATTCATGATAAATTAATTGGAGCTCTTGGACTTGACTAATGACAGTCTTTGAATCAACCATTTTAAAATCCAAGAATCTACCGACAACGAATTTCTTCATTCCGATATCTTATGTTTTGTATTTTTTATTCAAAGACTCCCACACCTCTTTAGCAGTTTTAAGAGGTTTATATACATTATATAATGTGTTTTTCAGATTTTCGAGGATATAAATTTTACATAGAAAATCAACATGTTTCCATGCATCCAAAGTGGCAATTATTTGCCTATTAGTTTCACCTTCTTTTAAAGTTGGTTCCTTTACATTAAGGAATTTTGCCAAGTTCAAAGTTGTTAAATAAAATAACATTTGTTATTGCCAACGTTTGAAATCAGTACCTTTAAACTTTTTGGGTTTTTCACCATGTCCAACATTAGTTGGTACTACCGCAACATGCAAAGCAGAAGTAGTTGCCATTTCTATTTTAGACAGAAATAAATGTGTGTTTGTTACAGGATATGTGAGTGAATAATTATATTAATATAATGTCACGAATTTAACGAAAATTAACTTGTTGGAAATTCACTAGAAAATAAATAATAGTAAACTAATTTTCTGAGTAACAGAAATACACGCAATAAATAAATTATATAAACATGCAACTATTACTATATTTTATGATTATACATAAATTTTGTTTCTTTCACAAAAAACCTTTATAGAATGTGAAAACAATATTTTTGTAATAATGGAGATAATTTTTTAACACATAGATTATTATAAAATAACTTTGTAATTAACTAACACTGAAAATCATTCTGGAATTAAAAAAGTAAAAAATTCATCTTAATATTGTTATCCAAAATGATTTTGTAATTATATTACAAAAATTAAGAAATTAGTAATTATAAAAAAATTACAGAATTAATATGCAACAAAAGAATAGTTACGGAATTAATATGCAAGAACACAGATTTTTAGATTGAGGCTAGTGTTAAACACGCTGACCTTAAGATGAATTTTTCTCTGAATTAGTGCTTCTCGGACGCAGCGGCAATCGTCTCCTAGTATGCAACAATCTTACTTGCAAAAGTAGCACCCCAATTTGCAAGTATGTTTGAACCAACTGTTCATAACTCACATAAACTCACATAATGTATGGATTAACTTAATACCTATAAAATGAGATCCCAGGTCACTTTGTTATACAAAAATAAGTGGCAACTAAAAACAAATGGATATCCCAACAATCAACTGTTGGGAATAACCGAAATTAACTAACCAACTAGATAAAACAAAATTTAAAAAATAAATAAAAAGTGGGCTAAAATATAATAAAATAAACCCAAAAATTAATTTAAAAAAATAATAGAATTTTCCCCCAAAAGTTTATACTTTAGGCAAGTTAAAGCCCCAAGGCCCATGACCCCCGGGTGGGGCGAGCAGTGGCGGCAACGCTCACGCACTTGGAAGCCAACCCAAGCACATGTAAGTCCTCCTTCCTTCAAAAAGTTCGGATACCTTAAGGGTAGTAAGCCTTTAAGCCAAATCAGGTTATACTACACCCATTTTACACATTCTTCCCATGGAGACAGTTTTAACTTGAATACTTCAACCATTTTTCATATTCCAAGTGAGTACTTTGAGCTAAAATTTCTCATTCAATAATTTATGATTTTTAGTATATGAATATACCACGTTATACCGCTTGAGGAGTTGAACGAGTTACCACTTTGAATTGTGTCAAAAGACGTGCGGGTTCCATAATAAATTGACCCCAAAGTTGACAAAATCAGTAAACCCATAAATTCTTACAATTTGTATTACAAACTGTATAGTAAGCTTGTCATATAATAGATGAGATGCATGGAACCTCTAATGGCATGTAATGAGGTGGGCTGTCCTAACTTCTTAAGACCTACGATTTCGCAGATATTTCACAGCCCAACACGTCACAACAGTGAGGACTTTATGAGGGCTAATATTTCAGCTCAAATTAATAAAATTCATCAATTTGTAGGATCCCAAAGAAATAATATGAATTGGGATGATTTAATGGATAACTCTTCTTCAACATTAGGTTAGTTCCTTTACATGATTATATTATGTTATCAACATCAATAAGAAAGTCTCTTCAAATGTTCACTATTGTATACAACCAGTTGGTCAAATTCATGATAATATAAAAGACATTTGCTTTAGTACCCCTATTAGAATCTCTAAATCCCAAGAGGAAAAAGAAAATGAATACTAGCTACAACATAGTCATATTAATAAGTAATCTTCTGATAAGGCAATTCAACAAATAAAGGCAGTTGCTAAAAAGGAAGTTGAAAACGGTATGTATGGCGAAGTTAAATATGGAAAAGAACAATAGTCAAGTGGAGTAAAAATTTTAATATATGATGCTAGTTCAAAAAATTACAAACAAAAAAGATGAAAATATTGGTAAAATCAAGCAAGATTACAATCTTCATGAGGTTTGACAAAAAGGAAAAAAGTAGCTTTTTTTTTGGGTTATTTTAGTTTATTTTAAGTCCTCCTTCGTGAGACTTGGTGGGAATACTAATCCACCATTTTCTTTCTTTAATAAACTCCTCGTAATGAGATTCATAAAAAAATATAAAATAAAAAATCTTATTGTGGGTACCTATTTTTTATTAGCTTATAAGAGTAGCCGACCAAGCCCATAAGGCTATTCAAGTGTCCGGACCAAATTTTGATCCTTGATTATGAATTAAACTCGAGATAGGACCGAGTTTATCCCCAAGAATCTCAAAGAGATATTCAAGGGATTCAGGGTCTATTGTGTTGGTTACAACAACCTTCAATGAACACAACATATTCTAACCCATGGCCCGGGGCATAGGGTCATGTAAGAAAAACCTTCTTGAGAGATACTTAATAAAAACAGTCAACGTCTCCATGGACATAGGCAATTTTTCGAACCACACATATTCTTCTGTTGTGATTGTGATTGCATGTTGTTCTTAGCTTTCTGATGATTCTTTTCTATTATTAATTGTGTTGTGATTTTTTTCACCACAATTGGCGTCGTTTGTGCAAAGTAAACCTATAAAAGCATTCATCAAGAAGAGCTAATGATGTCTCATCATAGAACCAACATCCCTCAAGAAGGTAACATTCAGCAGTAGCCTATCCCTCTAAGGGTAAGGTATGAAATTGGTCATTCAAACCCTTGGCTCCGCCGAGAGAGTAAAGTATTTGAGGAAAGCCAGGGGCCACCCAGGTCCACACAAATTTCTAGATTGATAGACGCATATGAACCCATACTCCAAGAATAAGAGGAGGCCACGCACCATCAAGAAGATGAAAATGCTCGCCTAAAAAGGTTACTAGAAAGAATGGAGAGAGAGTTCCATCAAAATACTAGACAACGCCCTGATCGAACTCCTAGTCCTCAGGCGAGCAAGTCTCGCACCCGAGGAAGAAGTCCCAAGCGTGGCTCAGAGAGGATTGGAAGGAGCAGGTTAAATGATGACCATTTAGAATGGCTACAACAAGATCGACAGTACAGGAGTCCTGGTCGACATAATAATGACATAAGGAGTTTAGTCCGAAGAGAGATGGACCAGCACCCAGCTCATCGCGGTGCCAGGTCTATGCGAGAGTTAGCTAGAAGAGCGCTAAAAATCCAAATGAAGTCCTTTTTTTAAGGGCAATAGAAAAGGTGGAGGCCCTAAAAAAGTTCACAATCCCCAGGTTCAAGATCTACGATGGGAAGACTGATCCCATTGATCATGTCCGGTAATATCAGAAAAATATGACTCTACAGAGTCATAATGACGTGCTTATGTCTTGAATCTTCCCATCCAGTTTGCACGATGTGGACCAGAAGTGGGTTGAAAAGCTACCCCACAGGTCCATCAGAAATTTCAAATCCTTGGCTGAGTTATTCATAACTCGTTTCATAATAATCAGTTGCTACCCAAAGCGGATGGATGCACTTCTTATTATGAAAAAGAAGCCACAAGAAAACGTCAGAGAATACGCGAAGAGGTATTGGGAAGTTTTTAATGAGATCAAGGATTGCTCGGAGAAGGTTGCCATAGTATCCTTTAAAATCGGTTTAATGAGCTTCTACCTCTTACACCAGTCCTTAACTAAGAAGGAGGACACACCCATCGATGACTTAATGGATCTCATAGAGAAATACGCCAAAGTCGAGGATGTAACCCATCTTAATGCAGGGGATAATGGTCGCACGAAGGCTGGCAAAGGAGTGGAAAAGACTGAGCCTCAAAAGAAAGGGAATAAGAATGGGGGAAAAAATGGCTCCAAGAATGGAACAAAAAATGATCCTCGAAGGCGTTTCAGGTCATGAATACAGTCTTCAAGGAGCCAATACATAAGATTCTTGCCAAGGTCAAAGATGGACCATTTATTAAGTGGCCAAAAAAAATGGGAGAAGACCCCTCCAAGCGAAATAACGCACTAAGGTGCTCGTTCCACAAAGAGGGCAACCAGAAAACTGAGCATTGTAAAATTCTCAAATATCATCTCGAGGAGTTGGCCCAAGCTGGGTATCTTAATGAGTTCATGGAAAATAAGGTAGAAAATGTAGCAATGAATGGAAAGGAGAGGCCCGATAACATCCTCGAGGAGGATATCGGCTATGAGTTTGTGGTAATCCACAGGGTATCAGACCTCATGCAAATTCAAAGAAATGTCGCTCGAATGGCAGTTAAGAAGCTTACTACAGTCATGCAGGCCTTTCAAATCAACCCAGCCAAAACTCAGGCTGGGAAGCATCGACGACCGGAGGATGTCAATTATAATAAGCACATTGTGTTTACTAATGAAGACTTGGTTAGGTTGAGAACCCCTCATCATGCAGCGCTGGTTATCACACTCAAGATAGGCAACTAGGATGTCGATAGGTTTCTCATTGACCAGGGAAGCTCATCCAAAGTGATTTACTTAGAGTTGTTTAGAAAGTTGACGCTGAGCGTAGTCGACCTCAAGGAAGTTACTGTTCCATTGGTCGGCTTTGCTGGAAAGATTACAGTTCCTTTGGGGAAGATTATCATGCTAGTCAGGGTAGGAAACATTTAAAAAATGATAGAGTTATTAGTTTTTGACATTGAATCTCCGTACCACGCCATCCTCGGAAGAGGGTGGCTCCATGCAATAAAGGCCGTACCATTAACGCTCCATCAAAAGCTGAAGTGTATAATATATCGGGGAGTGGTCGAGATACATGGAGACCAAGCCATGACCAGAAAATGCTTAATCGCTGCCATTCATCCCAAAAAGGAAAGGAAAACTGATGAAGAGAATAATAAGGAGGAAACCCAGGAGGGGTTTCCACCCTCAAAATAGAAGCTAAGGTATGGTTGACCCGAGGTGGAGGAGACTAGGGTCCATCCCTCAGAAAGGGTTATGGAAGACCTGAAAGAAGTCGTGACTGAAAGCAGCTTGACTGAGAAATAGTTTTTGATTGGTACCTCCTTAACAGATTATGAGAAGAAAGAGTTAGTCACACTTTTTCAGAGCAACATGGATGTTTTTGCATGGGAACCCTATGAGCTACCTGGGATAGACCCCACTGTCACTTATCATCGATTTCATGTTGACCTAGCCTTTAAGCCAATCGCACGAAAAGATCACCGAATAGCTCCGAAGAAAGAAAAAAAATAGTAGAAAAAGAGGTCGGGAAGCTACTGGATGCAGGTTCCATATGGGAGGTTCAATTCCCTAAGTGGTTATCCAACACGGTAGTAGTTCCTAAAAGCAATGGAAATTGGAGAGTTTGTATCAATTTCACCGACCTCAACAGTCCCAAAGACTATATTCCCATTAAAAATATTGATCAACTGGTCGACGCCACAGCAGCTCATGAGAGGATGAGATTTTTAGACGCCTACTCTGGATATCACCAAATTCCCCTTCACGCGTCGGACTAGGATAAGACCTCCTTCATAACCACTGTTGGTTTATATTATTACAAGGTTATGCCTTTTGGCATTAAGAATACAGGAGCGACTTATCAGCGGCTAGTTATAAAGATGTTTAAGGAGCAAATGGGGCAGACTATGGAGGTTTATTTTGACAACATGCTCGTCAAGAGAAAGCTTAAGGATGATCACCTCTCTGACGTGGAAAGGACTTTCGATATCCTCAAGAAATGCCGAATGAAACTCAACGCAAATAAGTGTTCTTTCGGTGTTCAGTCGAGAAAATTCCTTGGATACTTGGTCACCAAGAGAGGAATTGAGGCGAGCCCCTACTAGATTGACTCCATAAAAAAAGTACAGACCCCTCAAACGATAAGGGATGTACAAAAGCTTACTGGAATGCTAGTCGTGCTTAACCGCTTCATTTTAAAATCGTCAGAACGATGTCAACCATTATTTCAATTATTGAAAAGAAATAAGGGACTGACATGGAATGAGGACTGCTATAGAGCCTTAGAAGAGCTCAAGGCCTCTCTCAATAGGACTCCTTTATTGATAATTCCTAGAGAAGGCGATCCTTTATACCTTTAACTTATTGTATCAGACCATGACGTGAGCTTTTCCTTGGTATGTAAAATAGAAGAGAGCCAGCATCCGGTCTACTATGCAAGCAAGACACTTTTAGAAGCTGAGCAGCGATATCTGCCATTAGAGAAGCTCACCTATGCATTGGTGATAGCTCCAAGGAAGCTAAAACACTACTTCGAGGCTCATTCCATCTTAATGGTCACTTCACACCCTCTCAAAGTGGTTTTGAGGAAATTTAACCTCTTTATCCGACTGTTAAAGGGGCCAGTCGAGCTCGAAAGGTTCGACATCCACTTTTAACCAAGAATATCTGTTAAGGGGTAGATTTTAGCTAATTTTAGAAATAAATTCACCTGAGAACAGATTGTCGATCAGCCAGGAATTAGTCGACCAATGGAAAGCATATATGGATTTAACGTTTAGACCCTATACATTGATGGAGCCTCCAATTAAAGGGGCAGGGGCATGCATCGTACTGTAACCCCCAAAAATATGGTGCTTGAGAAGGGTATCGGACTTAGATTTGAAGCCTCCAATAATGAAGCAGAGTCGAGGCGTTGATAGCTGGCCTATGCAAAGCACAAATGCTAGGGGCAAGGCACCTTTAAGTCTTTAGCGATTTGCAGCTGGTATCCAACTAGATAAACAGTGATTTCAACGCAAAAGATGAAACTATGGCAACTTACCTCGCCATTTTAAAGAGACTCATGGCCAACTTCGATCGGGTTGACGTTTAGCAGTTCCCTAGGGGAAAAAACATCCATCCAGATGCCCTAGTATCTTTGAGTTATGTAATAGACTCTGACATGAAAAGAACGATCCAAATAGAGTTCCTCGCATATCCCATTATCAATAGAGCTACTGAATTCGAGCAACCATCCGATCAGGTCCTCCACATAGAGAGAGCACCAAGTTGGATGAACCCCATCATAGACTACTTACGGAGTGACACGCTGTCAAGTGATAAGAGTTCAGCACATCAAATAAGAATCAAAGCTGCTCGCTTTCACTTATATCCTGATGAGAAATTGTATAGGAGATCCTTCACTGGCCCCTACCTCCAGTGTGTTCATCGATAAGATATTGAGCAGGTTCTGCATGAACTTCATACGGGCATTTATGGAAGTCATGTTAGAGGAAGGTCACTGGCCTTTCGAGAAATGAAGAAAGGATAATGGTGGCCATATATGCAGAAAGATGATGGAGTCAATGTTCGAAAGTGCCAAAAAGGCCAAAAACACTCACCTATGGTCCACCATCCTGCCAGTGACCTCAAGTTATTGACCATTCCATGGCCCTTTTCCTAGTGGGGTTTGGACATCGTAGGACCACTGCCTACTGCATTAAGGAATTGGAAGTATTTGTTGGTCGCCATAGACTACTTCACAAAGTGGATGAGGAAGAACCACTGGTGAATATTCGGGACACAGACATGACGAGATTCATATAGAAGAACATCGTTACCTGCTTCAGCATACCCAGAACCATCATTACTGATAACGAGACCCAGTTCGAGAGTGGTTTCTTCCAAAGTTATTATAATGATTATGGTATCAAGCATTATTTCAGCTCTGTAGCATATCCCTAGAGCAATGGTCAAGCTGAAGCTTCTAACAAGACAGTGATCGATGGACTAAAGAAATGCTGAAACAGGCTAAGGGATCTTGGACGAATGAGCTACCCACATCCTCTGGGCCTATTGCACCACCCATAGTCAAGCAACTAGGGAAATTCCCTTTGCACTCATGTACGGAATGGAAGCAGTCATTCCTCTAGAAGCAGGGCTCCTTACCATGAGATCTACGCTGGTCGACCAAGGCCACAATAATGAAGCATTACTCACTACACTTGACCTAGTCGATGAGCGATGAGAATTGTCTCTAGTAAAATTGGCATCCTACCAGTAATAACTAGCCAAATAATATAATCAAAAAGTCAATCTAAGGAAATTCTAGGTAGGGGACTATGTCTTAAGGAAAGTACTCAGCAATGCTGTGAAACCATCAGATGGAAAACTAGGACCAAACTGGGAAGGACCCTTCAAGGTAGTAAGGGATGACCTACAAGGAGCCTATCACCTAGAAATGCTGGAGGGCGGGGAGATACAAAGGGCTTGGAATGCGGCCAATCTGAAGAAGTTCTACTTCTAGACTTTCTTTATCTGTGCATCATTAATTTAGGAAAATTTGTATTTACAAATTGATGTTGCTCTTCATTTACAATTTCAGTTACTAAAACTTGATTGGCCTTGTCATTCTATATGTATTGGTTATCTTAATCATATTTCGATATTCACCCTTTCCACGTTACATGCTTTACTCCTTTTATGAGAATAGTAGGATTCCTGGACTACAGTAAGTTGGATAACTTACTTCAGTCAAAGGATCTTGTAAATTAGTCCCCTATGATTGCAATATAATGTTAGGTCTATCCTAACTAAAGACATCCAAAGCATAATTAGTAGGCAGATAGGTAAAACTCCTCAGGCCTTTGTCCAAGAGCACAATTGGCCTCTTAGGTTGCTTTGGCAATAAATAAAGACATGCAGGGGATCCTTAAGCAACATGGCCAACTCAGGTTGGTCGCCAACGTAGCTTGGCTCCAAGATCATGCTCTGGTGGATGGCCTATTAATCCGGTGCATTCTCTCCATCACCCTACTTAGGCTGTGTGACGACACAACCGAAAAGATAAAGTGTATGGCATGGTATGATTAAGACATACCAGACTGGGGAATGCTCAATTGAAATTAAACTCTAAATAACATTTAGTCGACTGAAGTGACCAAAATAATTAGAGTTTACTAACTAATAAATGGAAAGAAAGCAACGCATGTTTAGTCAACCTATGTCCAAAACATAAATATTCAATTACATTTTTTACTAAAAAGTTACATAGTTACATATACAATAGTAAAGAATTAACTAAGACACATGAAGGTTCCGGTCGCCGAGCAAGATATTCTGCTACTTAAGCTCTCTGACCATCATCAAGATGAGGATAAAAATTCTTCACAGTCCCCTCCAGGCTTACCTTCAACATATTCCTTGGAATAACATCTATAGGGATCCAACGGTAGTCCCTTCGAAAAGGATTTGGCTCCAATATTGGGGGAGTGATCTCATTCCTATTCCCTGGGGGAGAGTTTTTGGGAACCATCAACTCCGTGAGGGCACTTATCCACCCTCTAATGAAGGTTATCTCCTTGACCTCTTTCATCTTTTTGGGGGAAGCTACTCAGCCTTGATCGTAGCCATCAGCACACACTTGTCGAGGACCCTTTTGAGATAAGTACTGCAGACTTATGACATATCTCTGGAGTCCGGTGGAAATTATGTATGCTCGCCGAACGTCCCCCTTCAGCTCGAAAATATCCCTCTGGGTACTAACATCATCAAACCTAGCTCATGGTATAGAAGATGATGAGAATCCTTGGATAATTTGAGGAATGCTGCTCGGAGCATTCTTCTTAAGGAGGGCGACCTCCCCTTTTAAGGCATCATTCTCTCTCTGCAGAACTTCCCCTACCTAGTTAATCTCGGATGCATCCAAAAGATTCTCTTTCAAGGCATCCATTTCTTCCTGAATATACGCACCAATCTCCTCCATCTCCACAAGTCTGTCCTTTAGCTT
Source organism: Sambucus nigra (assembly GCA_949130495.1). NCBI lineage: Eukaryota > Viridiplantae > Streptophyta > Magnoliopsida > Dipsacales > Adoxaceae > Sambucus > Sambucus nigra. Next base: position 282,024,130 of record OX422209.1, read on the forward strand.
GGAAATCCCCTAAGACTGATCCTTGTAATCCTTATTTCTTGCCCTAAGGGACTAACGAAAGCTCGACGAACTTGGATGTTTATGTTCAAACCAAGGATTTGGCCTAGACATGAACTGGCAGGAATATAGTCATCAAGATCAACAAACTACAAGTAGTGAACATAGAATAACACAAGAATCAGTGAATACAAAAGTGAGATTTCTTTCATTCATCATAAAGTGGCATCGGCCAAATACAAAGTGCATCAGTTAGCCAAAAATAAAAAAATACACAGATATAAAAGAAGGCCTAGAAGTCTAACTAGTGGCGTTAACCTACTCGGAAGAAGCAGGCTCTTTACCCTTATGAAAAGCAGGATTATCAGCAACCTCTCCTATGCCATCACCTGATGCACCTCCTTCTATTGGGACAATATTCACTCCCTTGATGCTAAAAGGAGCATCAATAGTAGGGGAGAAGGTTCCACAGTAGGTTGACTGATAGGGGCATCCTCATTTATAATGGGCTTAGGGCTCGTATGATGATTGGAGAAGAGTGGGGAGTCAGCAGCAACTCCAGTGGAGATCAAGGCTCAATCCCAACCTTGCTTGAAGTTCACTCAGCTGATGTAATCGATCTGGCCATCAGCATCTTCGTACGCTACCTCCCAGCCCGCATTATAGCCGCTCTCCTGAACGGTGGATGCCTCTGCCTCCAGCTTCGCCACCTTCTCGGTCAGCTTCTTATTTGCATCCTCTAGTACCTTATTCTCCTCTGTGGCAGCTATCTTGCCTTTAACCACTAAATCATAAGCCACACGCAGCTCTTTCAACTCTTTAGCCACAGAAGCTTTTTCTTAAGCAAACGAAGCTTTGTTTTCTATCATAGATTTATTATAATATTTTTGGGCCTCTTGGGAAGACCTCAGACCCTCTTTGAGCTCATAATTCCTTCTTAACAGTTCATCCCGACTGCGCAGCAGGACAATGTAATCAGACACAAACTGTAAAGAAAGACAGAAGTTAGTAAATAGAGTAAGAGGAACTTTCAAGTCAGGGAAATAGGGAAAAGAGAAGCATCCTTACCAAAGAAATCCCTTAATCTAATTTCAGGGCTAAGTGATCAGGGCCCATGCTCGATGAGCGCTCACGATCTTCTATCAACACTGCTTTCTCAAGCATCAGTGGGGCAAGGTGAGGGGCCACAAGCACAAAGGCTCCCTTAGCTGGAATAGCCATAGGAACTAGAGAGGCATGTGTCTTCTTTATCGTCTCTTATCTCTTCTCCTTTCTTCTTCTTTAGCTCTTTCTTCCTCTCCTCTTCTCTTCCTCTCTCTTTCTTTCTCTCTTTCTCTTTTTTTCTTTTCCTTTCCTCTTCTTCTCCACCTCCTTCTCATGGGCTACTATCTTGGAACAACCAGTAAAATCCCCAGGCTTTTACTTCTGAAACTTTAGCCTATTGGACAACAGGACATCATCATCATCGTTATCATCTCGAATTAGTTTCTTTCTTCTTGCAGGAGCCATCTCTTCCTTATTGGACTCTCTTGTACTGGATCTTGCCTCGCTGGACTCTTCCCCACTGTATCCTTCTTCGCTAGATCTCTCTTCACTAGCTCCTACCTTGCCTCTACCACCTCTTCCACCTTCAGCAACACCAGTCTCTGAGCTGCTCTCCTCCTCTTCATCTAGTTCGATGGGCTTGAGAGCACCTTCTTCTTCTTTAGGGATATCAAGGTGGGGAATGGTATCCACTGGGCGAGCAATAAAATTGGTGGTAATGTTCTTATATTCCAACAAGAAAGTAGTTGACCTAGTATGTTCACCCTTAGCTATTGGGTCCCTTATCTCCTGGGATTTTACCATCTCAGTAGCTAAAATCTCTCGAGGAGTAGGTTCTTGGATTTTAGACCTCGCTAAAAAAGGGAATGATAAGAAAACATTAGAAGAAAAATATGTTAAAGTAAATAAAAAAGCGATAAATGAAAAGATTTGGTAACAACCTATGTACTCCTCCCCATAAGTACGGATCCAAGGTCCCCTCTACCTTATGCCAACTGTTTGGGGAGGAAATTTCCAGTTTCTAGCAATAAACCCTTCAGACTAGTAGTCCTTATAGGAATCAGGTAAATTTACTACCAATACCCTATCTGGACTCCTCGCCTTCAGATATACGAGACCCTCGCTTGTGTGAGAAAAATTATAACAGTAGCATATTTTAGCTAACCCTAAATTGGTGCCATATAGCTGATTTATTTTATGGACTCCATTAATGACCCTCCAAAAATTTGGAGAGCAATGTGCAGGAATTATGTCAAAGTATTGAAAGGAGTGTAAAAATAGACTATTAGGGGAAATGTCAACCCCCTTTGAGATAACTAGAGGACATGTATACAGTGTCCATCCTCAATATCACAAACGTTACGGGGAACAGGGGCACACTCAATATCTACCCAATCGGGGATATTATAGCATTTTTGACATTCAGTTAGAGATTTGTTGTCTATTTTCTCCATGAAAACCCCCTAGCTACAGTGGAATGAAAAGTAATGATGAAAAGAAATTAATAAAAAGGAGGGAAGTGAAGACTTACGAAGTGAGAATCAAGCTGGAAATGTTGAAAAACTTCAAATTTGTGAAGACGAAGAGCAAGGGATAACTTAGAAGATGAAGAGCAAGAGACAACTTGAAAGATGAAGAGTAAGAGATAACTTGAGAAGCAAGAGAAGCAAAGAAGTTGATGTGACGATAGAGTTCATCCAACACTTGAGTTTAAACTTCTCAATGATAGAGCACACTGATTGAAGAAGATTTGCCACTGAAATATACAGTAAAATGACGATTCACACTCCTCTTAATCGTATGAACTGCAGTAGTGCCATCATAAGGGAGGCGGTACCTTTTTAAAATTTACGAGCCCAATTTGTCACCCTAAAATTTTACGGGGGGCAATTGTGGGTACTTATTTTTTATTAGCCCATAAGAGTAGCCGACCAAGCCCATAAAGTCTATTTAAGTTTTCGGCCCAAATTATGAGCCTTGATTATGAATTAAACTCGAGATAGGACTGAGTCTATCCCTAAGAATCACAGAGAGATATTCAAGGGATTCAGGCCCTATCATGTTGGTTACAACCACCTTCCATGAACACAATATATTGGAACCCCTGGCCTGGGCATAGGGGCATGTAACAAAGACCTTCTTGAGAGATACTCAATAAAAACAGTAGACCTCTTCGTGGATGTGGGCAATTTTCCGAACCACGTATATTCTTGTGTTGTGATTGTGATTGCATGTTGTTCTTAGATTTATGGTGATTGTTTTCCATTATTATTTGTGCTTTGATTTTTGTCACCACACTTGCCATATAAGGTTATTTACCCCACACTTTAAATATCATATTGTTTTTCTCTTCTTATAGAACTTATGTCCACATTTATTTTTACATGTTGTAATAAAAACATATAATTACATCTAGCAATACTATGTTATAATATTTTTATGCAATAATTTTTAGTATTGGATTAACCAGTTTATTATACTGAAATATTTCATTGGTCAATACTAAATTTTAAAACTAATAAATACTTCATAATGCTAATTACACAATAATTTAAAAAATGGCAATTAAGGATACATTATTATAAATACGTATTTAATAGATGTCCACTAGTATTCCACAATTATTGAAGGGTCTATTTTGGGATACCTTTCTTTTGTAATATAAATAGGAGTCATACCCCTTGAGTATTCATATATTAATAAAATTAAGAAACTCTCTCCCTCTAAATTCTCTCTGTATTCCCTATATTTTATAACATTTTCTCAGCACGAGTTAGCTTTCACGTAATTCTATAAAATCTAACCAATGAGATCAAATATCTAAGCATTTTTTTTTTGCATTGATCTTTTACAAATTTCGTCTAGAATTTCAAAGGCCATTTTGATTGTTGGTAATCTCACGAACCTCTATGTAGAGCTTTTGTTAGTCAACAATTCAATCGATCTAGTTCAACAAGATCTACATGATTTGACAAGTACATTTTTAACATCCATTACTATATATAAATGGGTATGTAAATAATTATTTAATTACTTAAAGCATGTATAATTGGTGTTATTATTTTTATTATTATATTGATGGTTCCTCTATATTATCATTAAGTTAGATAAAATAATTATTATTGCTTGCTGTTTATTATATATGCAAAGTAAATTTATAGAATAATTATTTTTTTCTTTCATATTTGATAAATTAGTACAAGCAACAACACGTAATTTTCATTGAATAATTGCGTTCTTGTTTGTATTATCGTACTAGTGGTTCCTTCATGCAAAAGTTAAAAAAAAATTATATACATATATTATGGTCCATTTCTTTCCATAGACTAAGAGAACATTAATAATTATTTTTCACATATGAGTATATATTTTAATATGTTATTATTTGGTGGAACTTTGTCTCGACTTTGGTTTTCAAATATCAAAAGGAAAAAAAATCTTTATCAGTGCTCTATTCGTGATAAAATTTTGAAGATATATTTCTTTAGTGATTTGTGAGGTGTAAACAAAAGTAGGTATTTTTTTAAGTTCAAACATTGCATATTTATTGTTCGGTTGATAAAATTTTGAGAACTCCTTTATGACTATGACTCCTATGTTCATTTACCAATACAAGAAAATTAAAATTTGGAACCAGAAGTTTCATATTTTATTGTTAGGACCCAAAATTTCTAATTATCATTCAATGTTGGAAATCAAAGTTTCCATACACTATTTTTAATTGGGGCCCGAAGTTCCCATATAATTATTTTAATTTGGGGTCAGAAGTTTCCAAATCATTTAAAATTTGGACTAAAAGTTCTCAATTAGTATTTACATTTGAGACCCTAAGTTTCAATAAAATATAATTTAAATCAAATCCTAAAGTTTTGATTATTTCTATAATAAGGCTAAGGATATTAAATGTTCCATAATGATTTTATATAGTGTGAGCCTAAAGTTCCAAATAATTTCACCCCCTTTCAAACTTGATGTTTTGATATAATTGGGCAATGCGTTTAAAAGTCTCTACGAATTTAATGTTGTGACATGAAGTTGTCCTTATTATTTACAATTTTGACCTGAAGTTCCCTAATAATTATTCAAATATGGAAATTGAATTTTCTCCGTTCCAATTTTGGGACGTAGAGTACCCAAATTATTTGGGCCTAAAATGTCAAAAATAATATATCACAATCAAACTTGAAGTTTTGATTATCTAATTAATAGGGTGTAGACCAAGAGCCCCACAATTATATTTGTGATATGAAAATTCATTATCGTTATTATGACTAGAAGTTCATAAATTATTACCTGTAATTGAGATATAATTTTTTCTAATTAATTTTGAAAATATGAGGCCTGAAGTTCTCATGATATTTAAAAAAATTTGGATCTAAAACTCCAACAAAAAATACCATAATTTAAAACTTAAAGTTTTATTATTCCAGGGGTATGAAATTTGAAAGTTCTCAAATAATTATTTATAATATAGACCTGAAGCTCCAAATATATCATTTTTATTGCGATTAGTTTCAAAATAAACTGGATATTTAAACATATCTTTCAACTTTTTAGCTTTTCAATTTTTTTATTAAATGAAATATATTTTTAGATACTCTATTAATGGTGAAAGGCTACTTTAACTATCCTATTAATGATTTCACCATAAAATTTGTCTCTTGACCTTCCGCTTCTTTTGAGTATTAAATTATCCTTCTAGTGGTACTTAATTTTAACTCCTTTTTACATTCCAATCATTTACTATACATTCCTCAATTTTTTTATTAAATATGTTGGATTATTATTGGTTGGAGTTAATAAAAATATTTGGCACTTGTTTGGCAGATTCTCTAATATTTTTATCCTTAATCAAATCTGGAGGTTTGATATAAAAGGGTAGATAATTTAATGATATTAATAATATTGAACCTGATGTTTAACTACGTTAGGCCAAGCACGAAGTTTTGTTAGAACCTAAACGTCCTTTTTTTCCAGTTATATATTAGAAGCCTAAAGTTTCTTATTTTCAAGTCAGAAGTCTCTAAAATATCATAAGAATATGAAATTTTCATTAATGAGTTATAAACCTAAAGTTCTTTACTTTACTTATTCAAAATTTCCTCCTTTAAATATATATCCAGATTTGATATTCATATAATTAAAGTTTGTTGTGCTTACAACGTAATGATTATTTTTTATTTATGATGATACAACAACAAAATGCATGATTTTTAGACATATATATCTCTGGATTATTTTTCATAAGTACTTTATATCCTCCAATATGAGATTCTTTTGAGATAATTAAGTATTAGAAGATTGATTGTTTCCAACCTTAGAATTTTTGTTATCCATCCCATTATTTGAATATCTGATAGTTATTTGATACGAGATTTTTTTTAAACTTCCATTTCTTTAAGTTTGGTCACCAGAGTCTTAATCGAAATATAAATTATTGTTATTCATATGTATATGGACTAACACATACATCACAATCTATATTGAATCTTGTAATTGAAAAGTTTGAACTATCATTATATAATGACATTCGTTTAGAAAATAATGAACAACTCACATTATTCTGAAATCTAATTTTTTTTCAGACTTGGTAAGTAATACATTAAAAGGTTCAACCACGATTGAACTTAAGGTTCGAAGAGAGCCTTTGTAATATTGTTACGTGTTACCCTCCCATTCATATATGATGAGTTATATAAAAGTAATTCTTGAAGAAATTCACTTCGTTCTATGCGCATAAAAATATATGGGTACCATATTAATAAATAATGAAATGTAATTTTGCATCACTTCTTATGTTGAAAGACAGAAGCTTAAACTAGAGAAACCCTTATTTCATTATTCACGGGGTTACACTATATAATATTTATTATTGCAAGAAATTCACTTTATCAAGCTCCATAGTTATTGAACCACTGATTAATGTAGTGTTTATAATATGTTTTATAAAATTTTATTATTGACGAGACAATATTTTTGCCATTAAGGGGAGGATAAAACGTACCTAAAGTACAAATTGTTCCTTAAGAATAATTCATTCCAGGGAAACAATGAGAATTATCGGAGAATACTTTCACTTTGTTTTCATCTAATCCCCTACATCGCTCAAGGCGAAAATAAAGTGAATAGTTCTATTGCAACATCAAATGAGATGTAGCCACATGGACTAGATGCAAATGTTCTTTTCAAGTAATTGTCCCATTAGGATGAAACAAATTTGGTAGCAAATAAATTTATTACATGCCAAAAACATGAAAAACCTTTAGTTCTCAACTACTTGACTCCTTGGTAGTGGAGGTCATATAAAATTATGCCCAAATAATGCTCCAGAAGAGGTTATAAATAATGCTCTAGAAGAGGTTATGAACAAAAGATCCACTTTCTCTAAACCCCATAAGATATTACTATCTATGAAACGACATAAGTCTCTATGTTTTATATGCATACAAGAGAAAAGTGAAATTTATAAAGATGATCATCGATGATATAATTATATATATTGTAGCTACACAAATAAAATGACAATTATGATATAAATACACATATTATAAATGAATGTCGTCAAAATAATAAATTGGCTAAAAATGAGAAAATGCCATGATTTCATAAGTCGAGTCTCTTAATACACGTGGTGTGTTTATACCTGTAGTATAAATTCCAAAAGATGTTAACCATAATGGTTACAATTGGGTGCGTATAAGAATATGAAGTGTTAAAACTTACTAAAAAGTGTAGGATCTATGGCACAAGGTTTCATGAAGAAACTAAATTTGATTATATATTAACATACCATCCCATTACGGCCGTAAATACTTTTCAGATGTCTGACTAACTTAGAAGTTTTTCGAATATATTATATAAGACTCGTGAATATTATAACTGCTTACATATATGGGACTTAGACAAAGAAGACATATAAAAATTCTACACGAATTTTTTTTGCCAGAAGAAAAGACAAGGAGTACGTAGTTAAATGCACTAAAATGTTCATTATATAACATGCAATCCAAATGGATATAGGCATAATCGTCTTTGTTAATATTTGTTTGAGGAAGGGCATGAAAAGGATCATATATGTAAATGTGACATTATAAAATATCGTTAAATGGATGTACTCCTAAAGAACTTAATTTAAATACAAAATATTCAAATAAGGAATTAAAAAATGAATGACCTTGGGGTAACTAGCTATTGTCTCGGCTTGAAGATTGAGCATAGTTTATATTAACTCGGATCCATTTGTCAAATAGATTGAAAAGTCCTGCAATGCTTTAATATATATTAAGAATACAATGTTAGTATATCCATGGTCTATGGTATTTGGATATAAAATTTTCCATATCATCCTAAATAGGATGGTAAATATAAATTTGGTCCTGAAGTACCATATGTGCATATTATCATAGTATGTGGTCCAGAAGTACCATACTTATATGTTATTAGTATACTTCTATACATGACACAATGCATGGTAATTGATATTATAGTTGTAGTCAATATCTTGGCAAGAAATGATTATCATTGACTTTCAACGCATGGGTCTAATATCAACATTATATGATATGCTCGTGGAATTAGTGGTGTAATACTTATTAAATCTAATGATCCACGTTAAGTTAGTAATATACATACGAATTATCTCCATGACCCTTATAAGGAATAATCAATGCACTTTTATCTTGCCTCAAACGACATATGGTCCTACAACTACTTATGAAATCAATGGTGATTGTACATCTCAAACTCAAAGACTATATATCAAGGGAGATATGACTAACACATTTCAACTCTTCTACGTACATGAACTCAAGAAGAGTTATGTAACACATAAACTCCAAAAAAGTTATGCTATTGAAGTAAAATAGATCCGATAAAGTGACATGTCCATACCTCTTCATCTAAGTCTTATAGAAGTTGAGATTATGAAGAAAAATGAAATTGAAGTAACAACCTATCAAATGTATTCACCAAGTGAAAGAAACATTTAAGAAGTTTGTGTATAAAAATGATATGCATCGACTTAATCATTAGAGAAATGCCATAATCATGGGGAGTATTCAATCAGGGGAGAATCTAAGAACATGATATTTTTGACATATGCATATTATAATAATTTTTCTTTAACTAGGTTTACTCTCATTGGTTTTTCCAGTTAAAGGTTTAAACGAGGCAACACTAACCGCATTCAACACCAATTCAATAATCACAAAAGTTATACTGTTTTTCCTTCACTTTTTTCCCACTGTGTTTTTTCTTAGTAAGATTTTAATGAGGAAACAATCATTTAACGATTGATATAGTGTATATCCAGGGGGTGTTATAAAATATGTATTTAGTGGATGTCCATTGGAATTTCACAATTATAAAGGCTCTATTGGGATACCTTCTTTTATACTATAAATATGGGTCATACCCCTTGAGTATTCATATATGAATGAAATGAAGGAACTCTCTTCCTTTAAATTCTCTCCATGTCCCCTTTATTATACAAGATATATTATAATTGAGTTTTATAGATGTTTCGAAACACACCTCAGCATTTGGTGTCTATATAAGATTACTTTTGACATATTGTGACATCACAAATAAATTATATACTCCTTATTTGTAGTTTGATCAGCAATGAGTTTCATATTAATCATAAAAACACGTTTGAAAGGAAATGAATCACATATATTTTACGGTATTCAATCCAACCTTAAATTGGCAAACTTTTATTCAATCAAAGGAAGTTAACATTATTAACCACGTTTAATATGTGTTCTCTTTGAGTTGTTTATGAGTTGCCTAGAATTATAATTCATGTATATTTATCTTATATTGGTAATATTCATTCCTTACAATAGTAAATTATCAACATTTATGTATTAAAGTGATAGTTAAATAGATAAAAGGTACTCTAAAACTTCCCCCACACCCTCCCCCCCCCCCTCCCCCTTTGGTCTCAGCTTCATAACTCTATAGAAAAATGAACCATAAAATATCTTTAACTGTAACCAAATCCACAGTCGTGGGCCATCAACTCGGATGCAATTGGGGTCAAATATCCTAATTGCCTCTAATTTTTTATATAGTTATTTGGGATTCCCTCCACTAATTATTTGTTATTGAGTAAAACTACCATAGTTTTCAGTTCTTGGGTTTGATCATCATTTTGATGGACTACACCAAAAGGCTTATTTTGTAATGGATTTATTTTTCAATTTGTAACGGATTTTATCCATTGAAAATTAGTAATGGTTAAACATTGTTACAAATCAAATATAACCATTGGAATATATAACTAATCGTTGCAATATATCATTAAAAGGAAGAAAAAAACTAAACAAAACATAGATCAAGTCGGGCGGGATTTATTCTCCCCAATTACCAAACCTTTCAGCCACTTCCTTTGCCTCTTCCTCTCCCTCTTTCACCCACAACCTCTCTACTTGTCCCTGATGCCACCGATGGATGTTATTAAAAACACGTACCCTTTGGCATGGCCGGAACCGTCTAGGTTACCGATGTCATCGACGGTGGATTAACGAGAGGCAAAGGTGGGTGTTGTCTTCTCTGTCTTCGGTGTCTCCTCTGGTATGGCCTGGACTGTTTTCCACCTCTATCATATTCTTGTAATTACCTATTTCTTTTTATATATTCTTGTTATTTAGGGTTTAACCATATGATCATTATTCAGTATGTTACTTGATTGTTCGATTTGGTTTATTGTGCATAGCTTTGTTATTTTCACATTGTTTGATTTCATTTTTTGTTAGGCTTTTCAGGTGGTATAAGAAAAAGATAAAATGTTGAGGTACATGATTTGATTTCGGTTCTTGCCAGTTATTATGTTAGTTTTTTAATTCCAACTTTTTTTTTATAATTGAATATGGTCTCTTGTGATGATTAAATTAATTAAATCAATAAACTTTCATTCTTCCAAGGGTAAGTCTGTGCGGACAAACACCTTAACTGAAGAGATATTTCATTTTTTATATTATATGTATATCAATTTATGTATTTTGCTTTATGGGAATATTTTTAAAGCTATGCTTTTGCCTCTGAGGATGATTTCTAAAACTTTCATTCTTTTGAGAATATCTACGAGGAATATTTATGGAGACTGGAACCAAAGGGGATCTACTATGTTTTTTTAGTACGTTTGTATATACCCATCAAAACATTTACTACAACCTATTGATTATTAATGAAAACTTTTGAAAATCTGTAGTAGAGAATTTTGTTTCTTATTCAATTATAAAGTTCATTTAAGAGATATTTGTTAAAAGGGAAAATCTTTAGTCTGAAATCATGTCAACTTTAAATAGTTTCGTATAGGTTTGTTTGTTTGGCATGAAATTATTTGTCTATATTGAGATTATTATATGCAGGAGTCTTATTGGTTAGTCAGTAGACAACGTTTCACACCACTTTTTTTATTATGTTTTGAATTTAAATCTTTAGTGTCAATTTGGTTGGAATCTTTAGCCTCTCATGTAGTCCTATTTATCTACGACCTTTGACTCGCTTAAGGTTGAAAGATTACACAAAAATCCTGAATTTTATACCTAAAGGTCAATTAAACGAGCAATTATACTGATTGTGGTGCAGTGGGTGTAAGATCTGAACTGATTGGACCATAACATAAAGCCTACGCCCAACCCCCAATCAAGGTAATCAATTATGGCGAAGGGATGTGTAACAACCCGTCCTTTTGGAGACCATTAAATTCCATAATTGGATATAAATTGGAATTTGGGGAATTTTCCTAAATAGTAATTTTTGGGATTTTCGAGGATTGAATGATTTTCGATGGGTGCTGTAATTATTTTTGGGACTATATAGGTCGAAATATTTTAATTATATGTCGTCGTTGAGTAAAGCGACACGAGGTAAGATTTTTAATTGGAAAACCCGCATTTATTTATTTTGGGTTGGAATAGTGATTTGCGGTCAAGTACCTCGGATGGGGATTTCGACAGCGCCATAATTCTCGGAATGGCCGAGATAGTCGGAAAAGAGTGTCCGATTGTCGGAAATGAGTTTCGGATAATTTTAGAGGTAAAAGTAACTCGTAATTGGGTAAACGAGTCGTTTTTGAGTTTTAAGGGTTAAAACCCTTTTCTTCCTATATAAAGAGGGGGAGAGGGAAAGAAAAGAGAAAGAAAGAAAGAAAAGAGAGAGAAGAGAGAGAGGAAGGAGAAAGAGGAGGAGAAATGGAGATTCGGGCCAAACTCTATCGGATTCGACTCGAGGTCGTCGGATTTTATCCACGAGGCAAGTTTTTACTTGCTTTATTTATCTTTTTGCATAAATATCTCATACCGTAGTTTGGTATAATCAAACCCTAATGGTTTTGGGGTGGGTTATCGTGGATAAAACGGGTTTTTGGGAGTTAAAACAATTAAACCCCAAATAATATTTCAATTTATGGAACTTAGGTTTTAACCTAAATTAATTGGTGGTTTGGGGTTCTAGGATGTTTAGAACCCTTAATATATGTGTATTTGTAGTTGGTTGAGGTTGTAGGACATTGGGTGCTCGAAGGAGATGATGAATAGTAACCCGTCACTTTAGGGGGCCTTTTTGGCCAGGAAAAGAATTGATTTAGCTTTCGCCCAAAACACGAACGTTGTAGATATTTTCGATACGGTCGCGTGGGCACTGACCGCGTATTTTTCTAAATTCTCTACGATTTGATATGATTTTTACAAGATGACAGCTCCAGGTTGAAATCATCAACTCGAAAATCAAATCGGGAATTGGAAAATTTACGGCTAGAATTAATGTCGTAGATGTTCGGGATAATTTTTGGGGTAGTTTAGAAACCCCGAAAATGAATTTGGGTTGTTGGTTAAGGGAATTGAGGAATTAAAGTTTTGAGGACCTGGTGTGACCGGTCGACCGCGTCAAGGAGAAAGGGCCTACTGCCTTGTTTTGTAGGCTTATTTACAATCCGCGGTCGACCGGGGGTCTAAGATCGGTCGACCGGTGCCCTGTTTTCAGCCCAAGATTTTGGAGATTAGGATTATTTCTCCTTTTTGAGTTTAATGTTTAAGGCCCTTCCAAATTAGAAATTATGGATGGTTATGTCCTAAAGGACTTTAGGAATTGGGAATTTATATATGTGTATATTCACTTAGAGTGAATTAGCATAATTGGAGATATCCAAATGAATCCAGAGATGGGATTTTGATATATATTACTTATTAAAGTAAGAAAATAGTTTGGGTTTAGTATCATGCATATATGAATGCATGATTATGATTCTTTAAGAGAATCTTTGGGATTATTGGTCATCGATAGATGGTTTGGCAAATATAGCCATTTTTATATATTCAGGTAGGAATATATGGTATATATATATACTATGTGATTATGTATATATATGATGTGATATAAATGATTTTGAAAATATAAAAATGAATATTTTCAAAATGGGAAAAAGATAAATGGTTTTCATAATTAATAAATTATGGTTACACACCTCCCTAAATCGCTATCATAAAGGAAGTTGCGCGCGTTGTGGTGAAGCCTTCCTGGCAGTTGAGCAGGTTGGATATAGTCCCTAGGCCATATGGGCGGTTATTTGTTTTTCTGCGCTGGTTAGGGGATTCTGGGTGTGGTCCTGACTTTCCCGCAGGCAATATGGCCGCTTCCCGTCGTTGGTAGGTTCCCAGGTTGTCTTGTATAGATAGACCCTGGAAGATGATAGCCATTTAGGGGCGCGTCCAGTGGGGAAACCCGGAGGGGCGGTCTTAGATTTATTAAAGCAATTCATGATAATGGATTGCCTTTAATTTACATTTCTTGAGTATAAAAAGGGAAATGGGATAAAGGTTTGGCTTCAGTAACACTCCCGGATGTAAGAAGGGATGTGGAAGCATATGATATGATCAAAGCATTTTCATGATAATGAAAATGGCTTTGGGTATATTTCCTGAGTATAAAAAGGGAAATGGGATGATTTAAAAAGGAAAAGAATTTTTATGATAATAAAATTGGCTTTTAAAAAGTATATGATTTGTTTAAGCAATTCATGATAATGAATTGTCTTTTATATTTACATTTCCTGAGTATAAAAAGGGAAATGGGAAATTTTGAGAAAAATAAAAGTATTGATAAATACTTGATATATGAATCCTCAGTCCGGGAGATAGATCCGGATAGTTATGATAAAATATGTATATATGGATGAATCGAGTACCGAGGGTCTAATGGATCCCGACGATCGACCTTGCCGCATAGTAGTGTATCGAGGGGGTTCCTTGTTTGGATTTCGCTTCGCGAGACACCCCACGCACGAAAATGGCAGTGTGTTGAGAATGGGGAGAAGTTTAATCCTTAGTGCTCCTATATTATTAATTCTTATGGTATATATATTATTATATATCTTTCTGTACTTAGGGACTGGCGGATCTCGACTATCGATCGTGCCGCGTAGTAGTGTATCGGGGGGGTCCTTGTTTGGATTTCGCTTTGCGAGACACCCCACACACGAACATGGCATAGCGTTGAGACTAGGGTGAAGCTTAGCCCTTAGTACATTACTTGGACTATCTAGGGTAGATAGTGGTGGGGGTGATAGACTAGTTTAGCAGGGTAGCTTGACTAGAATGTTCTAAATAGATGCGCTAGGAGTGCACTATTAGCGGAGAGGTGAGGGGTATCTCATGGGAGTGCGATACCAAACTTAAATATGAGAAAAACTATTTTTCTAAAAAAAATAAAGCATTTATGCACTTGCAAAATATTTTCAAAAACTCAGGCTCTGACCCGTTTATCTACTTTTCCTTTGTTGCTATATTATATATATATACATAGGTGTCCAGACACAGGGACGCCTGGATGACAATTCCTTCGAGTCAGACGTCAGCTGCAGCAGCTGTGGATGTGTGCAGGTTTTTGATAGCCGCTTCCATCCTTGTACTCTAGATAGGAGGTACTGTATAAACATTCGAGCCAATGGCTCAATTGTATTTATTTATTCTTTCAGTACAGCATTCGATATGGTTGTATATTTGAACCGAGTGTTCGGTTATTTTAATTTATTTCAGTTTCATTTACGCATTAACTTGTGGATGTTTTATTTTAATCGTAAAAATAGGAGTTAAGTAAAAGTTTTTAACGCTCGCCTAATAGGATATTAGTAATTAAATGGATTTTCGACAGTGATGCTAAGGATGATCCATATGTGACTCCTGTTTTAATATGATATAGGAGTGATCGCCCGGTATCCCATTAGGCGGGTTGTTACAGATGGTATCAGAGAATCAGTTTCTAGTGTCCTTAGGAATCTGTGTGGACGTACTACGCTTTCAGCGTTGCTCTCAATTGTTATAGAGCCTCAGGATTAGGATTGTTGATTTCTCTTGTGAGATTTCGTTCTCCTGCCATATTATGAAATTATAGAAATCTTTTGCGCGCTCGTTTGAGAATCGTGTGCGGAGCTTGGATGGTAGTAGGAGGTGAGTCTTAGATGGAGCAGCTGGTAGAAGGTTGGGATGAGGCCCTTAGTAGAGGTCACTCTCCTTATGGAAATTGTTAAGGATTTTGGCGGAGACTACTAAATAAGGGTAGTTAGGATTACCGCAGTACCACTCAAGTAGAGAGTGGTGCTAAAGTCGAATTCCTCATTGAAATTGAGGGTTTGAAAGGGATCTTACGGATAGTTCTAACCGTGAGTCCCCATGATTCAGCATGAATGAGAAGAATGTTTTTTTGGGTTATTCACATAAGGTTCGGCTAGAGGCCGACAGTGAATAAAGGCGAAGATGTTGTTATGAGTTTTACCACAATTGAGGAGGTATATTTGGCATGACTAGATAAAGTCGCGGTATTAGTTAGCCCTAGACTCGTGTGTGTAATTTGAGTTATGGCGGTCACGATAACATAATATCATGTGTGTTTATGTGTTTTCCACAATAGCGGAATTTTATTTTCCTTCATTCGCCATAGAGGCGGGTGTTGATATATTGTGTATATATATGTATATCTCTCTCTATATATATATCTGGGTTGTGATACTTGTTTTATATGTCTATACGAGTATGGTATTATGGTGATTATATTATGTTATTGGTATTTTCGGAGCGATAGCAGGCTAATGATGGCAAGACTATCGTGTCCATGGTTCCTCGAGGGAACATGTTGTTATTTTGGTGTCTCACCTTGATAAAGGTTGAGTTCACCTTTATTGTTATGGAATGATGGACCCTCGATGAGCAGAGGCTTCCTTATTTTGGTTGGTATATGTGGCAACCTTATAGATGTAATTTAAGATCCACAGGATTATTGTTGAGCTGTAAGGTTTATCTCAGTACCGGTTTGCGCAAGGACTTAGAAATAGTGCGAGCGCTGGGTGGTGTGACTCTTAGTTAGAGATAGGAGTTCAAACCACCTTTTGTTGTTTAGGGATAGGATTATCCCGGTTGCATGTCTGAAATAACGGGACTCCGTGACCGACGAAGTCAAGTGTTAATGTGTGGATGGGTTCCTTGTTTGGATTTCGCTTTGCGAGACACTCCACACATGACTCTTAACGGCGTCGGGCGTGGAGAGCTGTTATTGGATGCAAGAATGTGGGTTAGTCTTATAGTGTGGATGAACCACTATAGACTACGAGCCCTGTGATGATGGTATGTTTATGGAAATATTGTGCTATGGAAAAGCACTAAATTAGTCCTCTCACCACAAGTAGTTGGGTGGAGGGGGACTTAGAGGATTTGATTTGAGGATGATATCCCTGCCTTTATAAGAAGGCAAATTTGGAGAAATTGGGTTGAGGAATATAACCAGCCTTAATGAAAAGGCAAATTTTGAGGAGATACAAATTGGGTATTATGCTCGTGACACTTTCTACATAAAGTGGGCACTTCGATTGGTTAGGTTTCCTTCCGTATGGGCGGAAGGATAAGATAGTAGAAACGCGTTCATAGGTTAGCGTAGGCAGGATTTAGGACGTCCCGCTGGTGTGCCTTGGGCCGTTACATCTCGATGACCGACGACACGAGGAAGTAGTGTAACGGGAGGGTTCCTTGTTTGGATTTCGTCTTGGCGAGACGTCCCACGCACGAAACATGAGCAAATGTCGGGATTCGAGAGAGGCCTTGGGCACTAGGGACATATTTAGGATTCTGGTTTCGCGTAGGTAGGGTAACGCTTAGACCGTAGCATTAGTAGGATGTAGGTTTGATAGAGTTAGTGGCGCCGAGGTTAGGAGGATTGAATTTTCGCGGGTCGGGAGGACCCATAGATGAGTACTACACCGAGGAAAGGAGATCCTTATTGGGAGAGAGTGTTACGTGTTAGACGTTCACTACGGATGTGCAGATATGCACAAGTTAGAAAGGTGTATGGGCACCTTGGTAAGATGGTTTTATATACCGCCTGAAATAGAATGGGCATAGTATATAAGGTTAAAATTCATGCCGATAGGCATTATAGATGATGGGTATTATGTGACGTATTAGAGTCACTTTAGGATTGCAGTGGCCGCATAGTGTATGGTTGAGAACCATTGGGTTAGTACCGTCCCCCTTGAGGTATTAGGATTTGTAGTGATCCTAAGATTGGTGGTGTAGGTCGTATCTGAATTTCGAGGACGAAATTCCGTTGTAAGGGGGGGTATGTAACAACCCGTCCTTTTGGAGACCATTAAATTCCATAATTGGATATAAATTGGAATTTGGGGAATTTTCCTAAATAGTAATTTTTGGGATTTTCGAGGATTGAATGATTTTTGATTGGTGCTGTAATTATTTTTGGGACTATATAGGTCGAAATATTTTAATTATATGTCGTCGTTGAGTAAAGCGACACGAGGTAAGATTTTTAATTGGAAAACTCGCATTTATTTATTTTGGGTTGGAATAGTGATTTGCGATCAAGTACCTCGGATGGGAATTTCGACTACGCCATAATTCTCGAAATGGCCGAGATAGTCGGAAAAGCGTGTCCGATTGTCGGAAATGAGTTTCGGATAATTTTAGAGGTAAAAGTAACTCGTAATTGGGTAAACGAGTCGTTTTTGGGTTTTAAGGGTTAAAACCCTTTTCTTCCTATATAAAGAGGGGAAGAGGGAAAGAAAAGAGAAAGAAAGAAAGAAAAGAGAGAGAAGAGAGAGAGGAAGGATAAAGAGGAGGAGAAATGGAGATTCGGGCCAAACTCCGCCGGATTCGACTCGAGGTCGTCGGATTTTATCCACGAGGCAAGTGTTTACTTGCTTTATTTATCTTTTTGCATAAATATCTCATACCGTAGTTTGGTATAAACAAACCCTAATGGTTTTGGGGTGGGTTATCGTGGATAAAATGGGTTTTGGGGAGTTAAAACAATTAAACCCCAAATAATATTTCAATTTATGGAACTTAGGTTTTAACCTAAATTGAGTTCTAGGATGTTTAGAACCCTTAATATATGTGTATTTGTAGTTGGTTGAGGTTGTAGGACGTTGGGTGAGGCGACAAAAGCTTGGGAGAAGCTTTAATGGCCGAAATCGTCTCGAAGAAGATGATGAATAGTAACCCGTCACTTTAGGTGGCCTTTTTGGCTAGGAAAGGAATTGATTTAGCTTTCGGACAAAACACAAAAGTTGTAGATCTTTTAGATACGGTCGCGTGGGCGCTGACCGCATATTTTTCTGAATTTTCTACTATTTGATATGATTTTTACAAGATGAAAGCTCCGGGTTGAAATCATCAACTCAAAAATCAAATCGGGAATTGGAAAATTTACGGCTAGAATTAATGTCGTAGATGTTGGGGATAATTTTTGGGGTAGTTTAGAAACCCCGAAAATGAATTTGGGTTGTTGGTTAAGGGAATTGAGGAATTAAAGTTTTGAGGACCTGGTGTGACCGGTCGACCGCGCCCCTATGGCCGGTCGACCGCATCAAGGAGAAAGGGCTTACTGCTTTGTTTCGTAGGCTTATTTACAACCCGCGGTCGACTGGGGGTCTAAGACCGGTCGACTGGTGCCCTGTTTTCAGCCCAAGATTTTGGAGATTAGGATTATTTCTCCTTTTTGAGTTTAATGTTTAAGGCCCTTCCAAATTAGAAATTATGGAGGGTTATGTCCTAAAGGACTTGAGGAATTGGGAATTTATATATGTGTATATTCACTTAGAGTGAATTAGCATAATTGGAGATATCCAAATGAATCCATAGATGGGATTTTGATATATATTACTTATTAAAGTAAGAAAATAGTTTGGGTTTAGTATCATGCATATATGAATGCATGATTATGATTCTTTGAGAGAATCTTTGGGATTATTTGTCATCGATAGATGGTTTGGCAAATATAGCCATTTTTATATATTCAGGTAGGAATATATGGTATATATATATATACTATGTGATTATGTATATATATGATGTGATATAAATGATTTTGAAAATATAAAAATGAATATTTTCAAAATGGGAAAAAGATAAATGGTTTTCATAATTAATAAATTATGGTTACACACCTCCCTAAATCGCTATCATAAGGGAAGTTGCGCGCGTTGTGGTGAAGCCTTCCTGGCTGTTGAGCAGGTTGGATATAGTCCCTAGGCCATATGGGGGGTTATTTGTTTTTCTGCGCTGGTTAGGGGATTATGGGTGTCGTCCTGACTTTCCCGCAGGCAATATGGCCGCTTCTCGTCGTTGGTAGGTTCCCAGGTTGTCTTGTATAGATAGGCCCTGGAAGATGATAGCCATTTAGGGGAGCGTCCAGTGGGGAAACCCGGAGGGGCGGTCTTAGATTTAATAAAGCAATTCATGATAATGGATTGGCTTTAATTTACATTTCGTGAGTATAAAAAGGGAAATGGGATAAAGGTTTGGCTTCAGTAACACTCCCGGATGTAAGAAGGGATGTGGAAGCATATGATATGATCAAAGAATTTTCATGATAATGAAAATGGCTTTGGGTACATTTCCTGAGTATAAAAAGGGAAATGGGATGATTTAAAAAGGAAAAGCATTTTTATGATAATAAAATTGGCTTTTAAAAGGTATATGATTTGTTTAAGCAATTCATGATAATGAATTGGCTTTTATATTTACATTTCCTGAGTATAAAAAGGGAAATGGGAAATTTTGAGAAAAATAAAAGTATTGATAAATACTTGATATATGAATCCTCAGTCCGGGAGATAGATCCGGATAGTTATGATAAAATATGTATATATGGATGAATCGAGTACCGAGGGTCTAATGGATCCCGACGATCGACCTTGCCGCATAGTAGTGTATCGGGGGGGTTCCTTGTTTGGATTTCGCTTCGCGAGACACCCCACGCACGAAAATGGCAGTGTGTTGAGAATAGGGAGAAGTTTAATCCTTAGTGCTCCTATATTATTAATTCTTATGGTATATATATTATTATATATCTTTCTATACTTAGGGACTGGCAGATCTCGACTATCGACCGTGCCGCGTAGTAGTGTATCGAGGGGGTTCCTTGTTTGGATTTCGCTTTGCGAGACACCCCACGCACGAACATGGCATAGCATTGAGACTAGGGTGAAGCTTAGCCCTTATTACATTACTTGGACTATCTAGGGTAGATAGTGGTGGGGATGATAGACTAGTTTAGCAGGGTAGCTTGACTAGAATGTTCTAAATAGATGCGCTAGGAGTGCACTATTAGCGGAGAGGTGAGGGGTATCTCATGGGAGTGCGATACCAAACTTAAATATGAGAAAAACTATTTTTCTAAAAAAATAAAGCATTTATGCACTTGCAAAATATTTTCAAAAACTCGGGCTCTGACCCGTTTATCTACTTTTCCTTTCTTGCTATATTATATATATATATATATATATATACATAGGTGTCCAGACACAGGGACGCCTGGATGACAATTCCTTCGAGTCAGACGTTAGCTGCAGCAGCTGTGGATGTGTGCAGGTTTTTGAAAGCCACTTCCATCCTTGTACTCTAGATAGGAGGTACTGTATAAACATTCGAGCCAATGGCTCAATTGCATTTATTTATTCTTTCAGTACAGCATTCGATATGGTTGTATATTTGAAACGAGTGTTCGGTTATTTTAATTTATTTCAGTTTCATTTACGCATTAACTTGTGGATGTTTTATTTTAATCGTAAAAAGAGTAGTTAAGTAAAAGTTTTTAACGCTCGCCTAATAGGATATTAGTAATTAAATGGATTTTCGACAGTGATGCTAAGGATGATCCATATGTGACTCCTGTTTTAATATGATATAGGAGTGATCGCCCGGTATCCCATTAGGCGGGTTGTTACAGGAAAGTTGCCATGAATTTTATTTGATAACTAGAATTACTTACTTATTTGTAATATCTATTATTTTATTTCATTATGGATTTTATTCACCCAATTGTATATTAGTTGACCATATTTTTGTTAAACATTACATAAGACAATAGATTGATTTATCTTTGTGGGGTATGATTTGGAAATAGGACAAGAGATAGAAAATAAGTAGGCCCTTAATCAAGTTTGGATATATAACTTTAGGATTTTTACGTTGTCGAAATGTAGGCAAGCTCTCTTCGACTCTTTATCACCGCTTCTCTTGTTTTGTATAAAAAACCCTCCATATTTGTTGTTTAACTAGAATAGTTATATTGATGTAATTATTATTAGTTTGTTCAATCTACCTCTATTTTTTTTTGCTTAACTAGATTTGACATTTAGGTTTTATTGTTTGGATTATGTAGTTCTTTCAGGGTTGGATATGCTTGTTTTAATTCTGATTTTACATTTATTAATTCTAATTTTACATTTCTTAGTTTCCGGTCCCAAGATCTGGTAAAGGAGTGGGATAAATATTTTATGTTCATATTTCCTATCATTATATTTTTAGTCCAATCTTTTCCTGATTTGGGCATTGCTCATCACATTTCTATTATGTTAAACATAACTTCCAAGGATATTGATGATCCAGTTCAGCTCTATAATGTCTTGCTCTCCAAATTTCTTACTTATTTATGAATCATGAATCCTTAATCATATTAGGTTTTTTAAGATTTGATACGGATTATATATACTATGTCCATTGGATGTATCAATATATAATTTTATAAATGATTGAGGGTGTTGTTCTAGTCAGTTAGCTACCACTGAGAGGAGCTTCAATTTTTAACTATTTATGTGCATGCATGCCTCACATGCCTTTGGTTAATTCTTATATTAGTTTTAATTTATTGTGTTAAAATAAGTTAAATAAGTGAACACTTGTAAGTTGAAGACAAAGTCCCAATTCGTAAGATATAGAGATATAATATAAATTAGAAAAACTCGTATGCTCGTCTTCTCATGAGTTTTTAATAATTACAACTTTATTTGTCACTTTTAGAAAACAACTCAGTAAACTCTCATGAACATGTTACTTCAAGTTGGTGATAGTGAAGAAGACTTTTGTTATATTTCATTAGATACGTGAATACATAAATTGGCTTCGGAGCCAAAATGTGATACCCTACGCGACCGTAATTTAAAACATTGTGCATACATACGAAGTGTTAAAGTATGCATGGATTGTGATTTTGCACCATTAGTATGCACAATAGAGCATACTTCTGAGTACATAAGGATTGTATAAATTCCTTTATTAACCCACTCAACTATTTAAAAAGGGGGTATTAATTCCACTCCTTCCGACTTAAAGGATAACTTGTTCTACCTGTGGTTGTCTTAATTTCGTTTGATAAATATGTTTAGTCTTGGATGGTTTAACTTTTCCATTGAAAGTTGATCAAGTTCTCATGGCGGACTTCATCCTTATCTTGCTAAAAAGGTAAAGTATCTATAATTGGAAACAATTTTGAAAAACTATTGTATGGTTTCACAATATATATATGATATATTGTATTAATCAAAAAGTATTTTTCACACATTAGAAATGAATAGGATTGTGTGTTTTCATTCCTTTAAGTTAAAATACTAAAGGAAAATGAAATCGACATCTATGCATCTTGAAAACATGACTTCACAACCTGCGCAATGGTTGGTCCACTTTTTATGATTTTTCAAGTTGCTTCACAGCCTCTTAGCTTCCCCTAAATAATTTTTTTGCACTTGTGAACACATAGTTTGCGCCATGCTAACAAGGTTACAGATCCTGTTAGATCGGCCCTTTAGCTTGAATTTTCACAACAATCTTGCCATTTTGGTTTTGGAAAGTGGTCCAAACACTAAGTCATACCTCATGTAACTTCCTAGCTAACCCTCGTGGACAAGATACAACACTCATTGCTTGCATTAAGGAAGTTGTCTCTTTGTCATGACCCCAACCATTTGAATTGGAATTGATATGAAATAAATGATGAAAATAAAGAATACAAAAATAAATTGAAAAGATAATTTCTAATCCACTTTTGCTAAAGATGAACTAGCCTAATTCCAACTTTGATCTACAAAAATGGACCTCTCTATACTCACAAGATTAGAGCCTAAATCATAATGAACATGTAATTCATTTCATTGATTTTTTTTCCAAATAAAATATTTGGGTAATTATACACATAGTAAATCCACATCTAAAAAAATATACTCTCTTGTTTTACATGACATCATTGCATACCTAACTAATTTATTTCATTCTTCCTCAAAATAGACCTCAAGTAAAATGTACACATATAGATTGGGGTTAGGAAGTTCAAATTTTCTTAATCCTAAGCGATAAGATGTGCATTGAGCTCCTTAATGCCATACTGCTGAACATCAACAACTATTTATTCCAATAAAGTGACTTGTTACTCGAGAGGAAATAAATTTATAATCTATACCCATTGTCAAAACAATCACTTGTTAAAACATTCATTTGAATCTAAGTTATGGGTTAAATTTGTCATTATCATGATCTAGTGGTAATAATGCACAATGAGGTATATAATGATGAGGGTATGATGTTATATAAGTTGTTCGCATGTATTCATGGTATATAGACTACACCAATACAGTCTACTTGTAAAGGTCTAAAACCGTGATAAGTTAAACTTGTCAAGATCTTTGATCGTGAAAGTTCTAGGGGTGACAACTCCCTTTGTCACAAACTTGTCACGGTCAAAGATCGTGACAAGTTAATTCAACTTGTCACTATCATGTCATAGTCTTTGACCTTGACAAGTTTTGTCACGGTCAAAGACCGTGATAAGCCCGGGACAAAGCAAACAAAATTGTTATGGTCAAAGACCGTGACAAGTTTTTTTATCACAGACTTGTCAAGATTTTTTACCATGACAATTCTAGGCAAAATTTTAAAAAAAATTACTGGGAAGTATAGCCACTGCCACTGCCACTACCCAGTAGTATATTTGTACCTGTTATAGAAAAATTATACCTGTCCAAACAACATATATCTAAATAAAATAGAAATAATGTACCAAATCAACATGTACCAAATCATGGCATATATAATCCATATCCAAATAAAATAAAAACACAAATATCCATATCCAAAGAAATAAATAAAATACAAATACAAATATCCAATATCCAAATAAAAAAGATAGAAATATTGTCATAGTAGAGGGTCTTGAGCAGCTTGGAGGAGGAGAAATGGAATCCACACGATATATCTACATAGACCTCCTTCTCCTTCCCCTTTCCCTTCTCCTTCTCCTTCCCTTTTCCATTCTCCTTCTCCTTCCCCTTCCCTAACTGATGCTTCATGAAGGCGTACATATCTAGGACCATTGCCTCTAAACTTGATAGCTTATCATCATGGGTGTCCACCTTATGTGCCAACCGGGTGTTGGTCGTCTCCATTTTAATGATCCTCGACTTCCCCACCTGCGATCTCACCCCTTAGTCCTCCCCTTGAGATCCATCCCGAGCACATGGAAGAGTGCATCCATAGCCAAAGATGCTTTGTTGGCATCAAACTGCGACTCATGCACTTCCCGAAGCTTTGCCTGAAATGACAAAAAGTACACGATTAGTTAATTAAGTAAATAAAAAAATTATAAGGCAACTAAAAAATTAAACATTTCTGCGACGCTCGAGCTTACCTCTTTGTCCTTGACCTTCTTTGTTCGAATTTCCAAATAGGCATCGAGCCTATGTGGCCTACACCCAGGGCCACTCCCCGTCTCTTGAAAGAAAATAATACAGAATTAGTAAGTAATGCAGAGTAATTCTAAATTAGAATAACATAAAACTAAAATTAAAGAAAAATAAAATCTCACCATCCTGTGCTCCCTCTTGGCATAAGATGTCCACCCGTAGTAGTACACGTCCAACGTTTTTTCCCGGTTCTCCCTTTGCAATTGGCAAGATGCTGATTGATGTCATTGCTGACAAAATTTTGTCACCGGGCCAATGAGATTAGCTACTTCAGGGGACGATGTACCATACACTCAGAATGGACTCTCGGGTCTTCCCAAAGTACCATGCCTGCATATTCTTCTTCCACGTCTTATTTGTATCTCTCAATTATTACAATGTGGAATCGCGGACATGTGTGGGCAGGTCGAATGGTTCCTGTCAAACAAATACAAATAAAAAAAAGTAAGTGTTAGTTTCTTATAAATATATATATGCACTACCTGTAGTTCCCCCTAGATGATAATCTTGTGGTCATTAAGCACGACCGTCTAATCAGTGTACCCTGGGCCCACGACTGCCTTCAACAACTCTAGTAATAAAGTAAAAAATTCCGCCTTATTCTTAACGACGGACCGCAATTTGTCCCATTTTGGGGGCCTATTGGTCGAGGAGCCCTCGTGCCTCCGCTACCGCACTGGGATAAAGACATTTTCTGAAAAAATTATTATTATTACTACAAACATGTATATTGAGTTTGAATTAATGCTCAAATCCTATAATAACAATACATACGATATCAATTTCAATTTATACTAATATTAATACCAATTTTTATAAATTTCAATTTACGCCAATACCAATACCAATTTATACCAATACCAATTTATACTAATACCAATACCCAATACCAAATTCAATTTATACACATGTACACTGCACCCCCTCCCCAAACACACACTCTCGGGTCATGGACTTCGAATTAATGCT
This sequence comes from Sambucus nigra, assembly GCA_949130495.1. NCBI lineage: Eukaryota > Viridiplantae > Streptophyta > Magnoliopsida > Dipsacales > Adoxaceae > Sambucus > Sambucus nigra. Next base: position 282,050,162 of record OX422209.1, read on the forward strand.
TAAATTAATTAAAATCCTAATTAATATATTCACTAACCATAAAACCAATTTTGATTCAAATGAGATAATAACAAAGAACTATAATAATACACCCACTCGTTATTACAAGAATTAAAATAATCAAGTACAAATGAATAAAAATCATTAAATTATCGTCCGATAATAATAATGCACTAGAATAATCCAGCCACTGGTTATTATAAATAATTGTAATACTTATTACAAATCTAAAAATTATGTCAAATTCGGGTTATCAAAAAAAAAATGGATTGATATTCTGTAGGAGTAACCAAGTATTCCACACTACCGTTTAGACTCTATGGCATATGTAGGATGATTGATTACAGCTCATTGTTTATATACTCCGAGTAAAATACTTGCATGACCTTTTGAAAGCACAAACAAACAGTTCATCGCTCACGTGTTCATTGCTCTTGAACTTGGACAAATCAACCATGATCAAATTTACAAGCATTTTTATCCTCAACTCTTACCCAATCACAGTAAAATACAACCTCTTTGAAGGTTACATAGTCCAATTCAAATATATTTCGAATTACACCATAGTAAGTCATTTCAGCTTCAACGAGGTTTTTATTTTTCGCGCTCGCTGGAAAGAAAGTAAGAGCCATGTGTGAAATGCCCAAGTTCGGTACATTTGTATTTTCCTCGTACACCCTTGCACTAAATACGTAATTGTTAAATCTATACTTTTTGTACTCTTGTGCCATGAACAAGGGTCCAATGTCTAGACGAGCAAGCCTTGATGCAGCATCACCCGTCTTTGAGATCCGAGAATATAGATAAATTAATTAGGTTAGTTGTAAAGATTTCTTGTAATGTTACATTTAATAACAACCATTTTCATTATAATTACCTCGCGTGACAACCACAACCTAAATTCACTGTCTGATTATGCCATTATTTTTCATCTTTTATTGTTCTCACAGGCTTCATATTTTATGCATAGATCATGGAGAACATATTACAAAGTTAATTATATATAATAATTAAAATAATGTAAAAGTTAAAATAATTTAAACTTACTTTTTCTATTCTTCGACATCTTAATGTATGTCAAAAACATAATGAGCTACTTATTCATGTTGCAAACTCATTAATTTCACTCGTTCGCCCATCACATGACCACCCTCATCGACGAACTCATTAATTTCATCCACGCTAGTCAAGTCAAGCATATATTACCGAGTGTATATTGATGATTCCACGGTGTTGTATTCCTCTACAATTGATCCTTTAATGTATCGTATATTCTTGACGTAATCTTTGAAAACTTTCATCAATCTTTCAAACGGATACATCCACTAATATTTAATTGGGCCACAAAGAAGTGTCTCGTCGCATAGGTGTACCAACAAGTGAACACTTATGTCAAAGAAAGATGGGGGAAAGTACTTCTCCAACATATAAATCTCTTTTTTCACCTATAATTTTATGGCCACTATGTGATCTCGATTGACTATCTTCTCACATAAAAGTGAGAAGCAGATACTAATTTCCATAATAGCCCTTCGCAAATCCTTGTGCTTGGAGAAACAGTGCTTAAACAATAGAGGAACCAATTGCATGATTACATGCCAATCGTGGGACTTACACTTATATAAATCATGGGCAGTATAACTCACAATTCGTTTGTAATTTGGACTAAAAATTAGATGGAACCTTTAAATTATATATTTTTTTAAAAGCACATTCCTTTCCTCACTCGTTAAAGTAAATGCACCAGGGGGAATTATTATCCTTCACCTATTATCTTCTTTTAACCATAGTCGTGGCTTAAGTTTCAACGCTTTAAGGTATTTTCTTGTATTTTCTCCATCCTTCAAATGAATTACCCCAAGGCATGTGCCCCTAATATGTTCAGCGATGTTCTTCTCTACGTTCATCACATCCAATACATGGTGCACCGGGTTATTCTTCCAATAAAGCAAGTCCAATAAAATTGACCTCCTAGACCATGCCTTTCTTGTCTCAGTTTCATTCCCAGCTAGGATCTTCTTATGCTCGACATTCTTAAATTTAATATTCTTACCTGGCATATTAGGGCCACAATTAGAAGATTTACTTCCAATTTCTGAGCCTAAAAGTTTTCTCAGTGATAGCCTATGTTCAACCTCGCCCGGTAAAAAATTGAAACCTTTATCAATTCTAAAACTATGAGCGTATGGTAAAAAACTCCAATGGTAATGGTATACATTTTTTGAGCTAGTGGGGAGACGAAGAGATTTAGTCTCCTTTCCACAAATAGGATACCCTAAATAACCATGTATTACACAACCGGATAATGTCCCATAAGATGGAAAATCATGAATTGGCCACATCAACATAGCTTCTAGCGTAAGCTTTTATTTTCTAAAATAGTCAAATGCTTGCACACCCTCTTACCAGAACTCATTTAATTCTTCCACCAAAGGAGATTGGTAGACATCGATGTCCTCAATTGGTGCTTTTGGATCAGGTATCAGCAAAGACAACATCGAAAATTTAGGTCTCATACACTGTGAAGGAGGGAGGTTGACTGGATCTAGGGTCACTATCCATACACTCTGATTGGTGCTTAGCTTTTCAAATGGATTAAAACCATCAGTTGATATTGCTAAATTAATGTTACGCTGTTCTCGAGCAAAAACTGGATACGTAAAAGTCAACCTCTTCTAAGCTGTATAATTAATCGGATGACGTACAAGATTATGCCTTGGTTCTATCCTAGCATGCCAAGTCATTTCCTCCACTATCTGTGGTACTATGAAAAACCTTTTTAATGTGTCCTAATGGGAAAAACTTTCAACACTTTTTGATGAACTTTTGATCTTGTGCCTTCTTTGCCAGTATATTGGACATATATAGGTTCATAACATACCGGACCCGATCAAGATTTTCATACTCCTTTCGGTATAATATGAAGTCATACACACAAGCATGAATTGATTTATACTTCATTCCTTAACATTTCAAATTATTTTTCACAGTAGGATAGTTGTTTAGAAGTATATTCTTCTTGATTAGCAGTCCCTTCACCCAATTCAATATTGATGTCATGATATTTCCAGACAAACCATATTAGGTCTTCAAACTAAGTAAACTGACCATGGCATGTAAACTTGTTTGATCTTTCTCAAAGCCATAGCGTAATGGTAAGGTTGCCTTAAATTTTAAACTTTGGTAGTCTTCGTCAAGGTTTATCACGATATCTTCATGAGCACTTGAACCTTGTACGTTATCAGTGACCTCATTCTCTTCCACTTCATGAACTCCATAAATGCCATCAACTAAATTCTCTAGCATATTATGGTCAACATTGTCATACTCCCTTTATACATCTATCCTATTTGTTGAAGGTTGTTTTGAAGGTTGCTCGGGGGTGAAAGGAACTTTCGGTTCCTCGTGAAAAACCCAAATTCAATAACTATCTTACATATCTCATCTTAACAAATGTAGTTCAACTATTTTTCATTCAAACACCTTACCATTCTTACACATAAGACATAATCACAAAAAATCTTCATCATTATGACATCTTTTTGCGTATTTCACAAATTCATTAGCACCTCTGCAAAACACATCCCCTAATCTATTTGTCTCACCCATCCACTCTTTTTATTTAGGATATCCTATCACAACTACTACGAATAATCACCTATTATGGGTAAGAAGCATATATTCGTGGATTAGTATAAACAAAAGTGTGAACATTTAGTTTCCAATAGTGTAAACAATCTCCCATTGAATACGTATGCATAAGGACTAGAAGGTTAGTTTCTATGCACACTATATGTAATTTAAATTAGTTATAAATGTTATAGAACCCTTATGTCGTGCATTCAAAAGAGAATACAAGCAGGCATGCACCCCTCAAGCAAGTGTTATATAAAAAGTTTAATTAATGTAAATTTATTCATGCATTCAAATTTAAATTCAAATCCAAATTTAATTTGAAATTGAATTATAATTAAAATTCAATTTATAAGATGAATTTCTATTTCCTCCATATCCTCTAAAGGGCGAGTGATCCTATCCCATTCAAGACCGCATATTTCTTTAATATACTTAACAACTCATGGACATTGTTCAAATTTGTGGAAAATTCTCTAGCATATCCCCATAGTTGTGACACCCCGCCTAATAAAATATAGGTTGATCATTACCGTACCAATTTAAAACAGAATGTTTAGTTGGTTCATTCTTAGCATCATTATCGAAAAACTTATAAACATATTAATCACCTAATAAAGAATAAAGCTACGCGTGAAAACATTTTCCCTTTTTACAAATAACCAAATAAAACCATTTCTCAATTCAATTATTAAAATATAAACCATTCATTATACACAAGAATATACTAAATACTGAACATGAATCAAATACTGAAATCAGTAAGACTGGGTAAAACTTCCTAATTCAAAACTCCAATTCACAAACTCATAGTAAAAACTCCATATAACTAAAAGAACTGTAAAGTAAACTGAATAATAACTCTGATAAAAACCAGAAATGGGCTACACATGCCCTAACTGAGTTGTCTAGATAATACTGAATGGAAATGATGGATGGGTCTAATGCAAGGACCTACAGCTTCCACAACAGCTGCAGCACGTAAAGAAATCCAAATCTTTAGTTCTAGTATCCCTGTGGCCGAGCACCTGATATGATACATTTATGTAGCAAAAGCGAAAAGATATGCAGGAGACGGGGTCAGAGCCCGATGTTTTAAAAACATTTAGCAAGTATTTAAAACTGCAATGAAGAAATTATTACGTGCATGTTAGATATCCCACTCTCACATGAGATTGTCACCTCTCATATATTCTGTATGCCTAACTTACATCTAACCCACACTAGCTAAGCTACCAGGCCTAACTAGTTCGAAATCATAAAATCACCATCTACGTTCTCCAGCAGTATACCCGTATCATCCATACAATACGTTAAAGAAATAGTTTATCTCATATAACTAAAAGTTCCATTATTCACCGTTCGAATGGTTAATCTTTCACCCACTAAGATTATTTTATTTCTCATTTATACAATATCTACTAATTTCACAAAGTAGAATGTTCTCAAGTATATTCATATATATATAGTCACATCATTCCTATATATATATATATATGAACTTGTGAATATTTCTACTGTGTGAAACTGGTAGATATAGTGATAATAATAAAATGGTTTGCACCAAGTGGTGCTAACCTAAGGGTGCAGGATTAGTGTGTGTATATATATATATATATATATATATATATATATATAGTCACATCATCCCTATACATATATATACTATTTCTGCACCCTCGGGCTAAGACCCATTAGCTCCCCTAACCATAATAATCATGCACCCTCGGGTTAACACCCATTAGTGCACTTAACAACAATATTCTTGTACCCCCGGGTTATCACCCATTAGTACACTTAACAATAATATTCTTGTACCCCGAGTTATCACCCATGAGTACACTTAACAATAATATTCTTGTACCCCCGGGTTATCACCCATTAGTACACATAAGGATAATATTCTTGTACCCCCGGGTTATCACCCATTAGTACACTTAACTTATAATAGGCATGCACACATCCTATTAAAATTCATAGGTATTCACCCAACCTAATTCTATACTTCTCATACGTATTTTATTCTCATCACTACTTATAGTATAAATATTTAGATTACTATCTCTCTCATAATCTCTAAGGTACATTCTCTATACCGAATTCAATAAAGTATTAATTTTCACATACTTTCCCTAAATTCTGTCTTATATAAATTTACTATCTGGCAGTTTCTCTCACTCCAATAAACTAAAAAATCCAAAGCTGGACTCTAAGAAAATTTTCAAAATTCACTATGTCACTCGAACGATTTCCACGTGTCGTTCGAATGACTTCGCGCAACATAGATGTCTCGTTCGAATGACTCTTCGCGCGACTTCGCGTGACAAACACTGGTTCATCCCCTTTGCCCAGAATTCAACATTTTTCCACCATCAACACCTCTAAAATCTCTACTGTTCATTCCCAAACACCCAAACAACAAAAATAATTGATGCTCTAATATATTTAGATGATTTCTAACAACCTAGAATCAATAAATCCTCACCATACATTAATTAAATATGTAATCCCCAAATTTATTTAACAAGAACCCTAGTTCTTGAATTAAGATCATATCTCCAAATTAAACCCTAATTTGTTCATGGAAAATTATCATCAGTTCGTGAATGTAATCCTATCTACATGAAGTGATTTAATCTCTTGAAATCTCAGTCCCAATATATGAATCATAACATTAACTTTCATCAAAATTAACTTTAATAATTAATGGGTTATCACCTACTCTAACATGAACATAATTATTACTAAAGCACGCAAGTAATAAAACCTTGACTTAAATCGAAGGTCTGATCCTTTGGTGATGTTGGTATATACGCATTCCTCTCTTCGCGATCTACGCGTTGATGGAGTTTCCAGTGTAAAAGCTTGAGCCTTTCTCCAAGAACACCTATCGAGTCCTTCTTCTCCCTCTTAGGTTTTCCCTCTTTCTCACTTAGGTTTAGAATCTGATAGGTAATATCTTACCCACTTACCTTTCTTATTTAATTACTGATTTTCGTTATTAATTAAGCCCCTAAAAAAACCAAATTAGGAACTACCCCTACGAGGTGTCGGTTTCGCCTAAAATATCCCGGAGTCCAAATAAAATACCTAGGTAGATTTTTCTAACTATCTTGACCTTCCTGGACTCAACGGCGCACTCGAAATTACCATACGAGTTACTTACAAATAATTTACCTTTATATTCCATTCAATTAGCCCCGACACGACTCACACGCGTGTTCCGACTTAATATACCAAACTGCCGTATATTTCACTCTCGATAATTTATCAAATTTTCATAATTCCATATTACGTATACACACAGTAATATTCAATGATTATCCACAATAAGTAAAAACCCTTGTCAGGCAAGTTAATAATTATTTCAATCCGGATTAATAAAAATTAATTTCTCGCATTTTAATTTAATTAATCCAACAATAATAATTAATCACATAATTGTTTAAATCATCAAAAATACAAGGTGTTACATACTTACCCCCTTACAACGGAATTTTGTCCCGAAATTCAAAAAAATTATACCAGGTATAGACAACGCTATAAAAATATTGCGCATCGCATTCTTGTGGTCCCAAGTAAGCTACTCCGTACCACCCATATAGTACGCTATCGGATACCTTTAATAATGAACACTTCACATGTGTTTGTTTTAAACTCTAGGCTACCCTGTCATATAGGCTCTTGCCTAAGCCTTACCGCTTAAGTTCCACTACTTAAACTTTATTTTAGATATTCACTATATAGCCTTCTACTATTGCACCTTAGTAGATTTATCCTCCTTTCGGATACATACGACCTCATCTCGTGTCATTCGTACGAGTAAATTGGTTGTGCCATATATATTTCACAAACAATATACATTATAATAACAACTCTTCTTCGATATTTGCAATTATAGATGGTACCCCACCTCTAACTAACAAGCAGAACGATAACCAAGTTCACCGTGCCATGCCTCTACTGGAACTCTGCCCAAACGTGAATTCATAGGAGTTATTGAACACAACTCCACTAGTGGAAGATCCTGCTCTCGTCCTTCCCGAAGATTCAAGGGTGCACATAAAATTTGCTCTCCAGCATCCGATTTGACCGCTTATCCTGCCCATCCCTCTGTGGATGGTAGACCGTACTCAATCGCATCTCAGTACCTATAGTCTCACCATCTCAGATACATGAGAAGATCCTTGGTGATACTCTCCCATTCACTAGTGGAAGAAGCCCCTACTAGTTTTGGATTATGCACCCTTTTTCCAACAGTCAGGTGACCCACTACAAGACTAACCTTGCAATACTACTCTACATCATAAGCCTTCACCACTATTATTTGGAACCTGATACATTTATACTCTCTCGAATGTACTTATAACCGTAATACATGTGACTTTTTCGCACCGTGTGACACAAATCTTGAAATGTAAGTCTCTGACAAATCTTACGGAATAAGCTTCAGCTTACCTGACTACATGTTATCGAATTCACATGATAATCATAATCCACTACTTGATTCAATCACCTAGGGCTCCCATACACCCTATGCCTCGCTCATCATTGTACAAATGACATGTAATTTTCTTACTTCAATTCTTGCATACTTGGTATGCTGATATAGTAGGGGTGCACTCAACCAACCCACTAGTCATAAATTATTCAATCCTTCACTGGAATCATTGCTCTGTTAAGAATGATACTAATACTAGGAGAATCTATTGGCCTTAAGTCATAATGGATTTTTCAACTCGCAAATATATTCTTGTATAGGTACAATAACCCATGTACGAACTCATGTACTATCAGCCAAACTTCTCTCCAACTCCCGATGTTCGCTAGTTTCATGCCTGGGATGTCTCGCAAAGAGAAATCCTAACAAGCAACCCCCCGATACACTACCATCTAACCTAGTCGGTTGTCAAGATCCGTAAGGCCCTTAGTCCATACTATGTACCTTCCCACAATCTTCGTATATGTACATAAATATTTTCTCATCCACTCTTATGTCCCTAATAATAACATGAAGCATTACGCTCTTACTACCCTAAGTACTCGGCGCTACATATATCTAACGAGCTATATATCGCTGCTCGACAAAGAACATAATGTATATTAAGTCTTATCAGTCAAATAAATTCCTATGCACCGGAATGACATATAACTAGACAACATACTCGCTGAAGTCTATAATACTATGAAATTTTCATGTATACATATATCTGGGCCCAACCCTATTTCAATAGGCGCCGCACAAAACAAAGATTACTCCCCCCTAGAGTACCCGGCACGATAGTCATATCACTAAATTTACTATCGTTCAAACATACAACAATTAATCACTACACATTAAGATAATATACTCTACTAATGCTAACTCAATGCAGTAGTAAGTTATAAAATAAAATATACTCTTAGGGCCCACCCGATTCACTCATGGGCAACATCAAAATGCCCCGCTATCAATGAGAAATACATTTATAACAAGACTATTATAACTAATGTACCAACTCAACTCGACCTGCACGTGAGTTTTAAGGTTTCCAATTTACATATAAGTTGTGACACACCCATGTCACTAGAATTTACCCTTTACTCACAAGGATGAAGCAAAAACCTCACCAGTCTCGCCTAATCATAGGGTCCCAGCATGTGGCTATTACCATGACCCATGAACATCTTCAATCGTTATACATCTAGGATTTCATCCAATAGTTGCCCCCTCTCACTGTGGACAATTTATTCCATCATGTGGATTTCATGCCCATTATTTAAACGTTGGCCCAAAATATCTTGGCCTCAATTATGGCTTTACTGACCTCCCATCTACGTCCCGGGCCCCCCGTCGACCATGACATACTGTATGCTACCCTTAAGGAGGACTCCACTGGTTCAGCCTGAACCCATCACTCTCGGGTTGTAAATTTCCTGGGCCTAATTCTCTTGACCCAAATTCCTTTACTGTAAGTCTCCCTCCTCCATTTTTTATGCCTAACTGGCATGGTTTACCATTTCTAATCTTTTCGGTCTCACTTCTCAATTATGGACACATTCACACTTGCAATCCTACTCTCTTCTCATAGGGAAACTTCACGAGCCATTTCCCCGTCACTAGTCCCACTGACCATTTAAAATGTCCTTATCTCGGATCGATTAATCGTAACTCACTGTCTCCGTTGGACTTTCAGAATTATGGTCGGCCTCCATGGCCCTGATTGACTTCATCATCACATTTTAGTAAGTTGATCACTCAAATTTATCTAACTGAGTTCCCCTGGTTTCCTCCTTATCGACTATGCTAGGGGGTCCTGAAATCACTCCACCGTTATATACGACTGTGCCCTGGGAACCCACTGTTCTCGAGTGATGATTTCATTTTCACTTGTTTAAGTAATACTTATGGCGACATTTTCCACAATCACCATTCTCAGATTACTCTATGCCTCCTATCGGGCTTCTTCTCCTGCAGTCCTTCTTACGGCCCTCGCTGGTCATCCCGATTTTTTTTTTGTTTTTGAATCACACAAAATTTTGTATAATGAGTCACATCCATTATAATTCGTAGTAGGAGAACGTAATTCGAATACGTAAGGGAACACAACAATCCTATCATAAGTCTCTACATCAAAGAACGATACGCTGAAACGTAATAAGCCACACAAATCCTAAAAGACTCTAGAACCCTATGCTCTGATTCCACCTGTGACACCCCGCCCAATAAAATATAGGGTGATTAGTCCTTTACCAATTAAAAACAGAATGTTCAGTTGGTTCATTCTTAGCATCACAGTCGAAAAACTTATAAACATATTAATCACCTAATATAGAATTAAGCTAGGTGTCAAAACATTTTCCCTTTTTACAAATAAATAAATAAAACCATTTCTCAAATTAATTATTAAAATATAAACCATTCATCATACAAAAGAATATACTAAATACCGAACATGAATCAAATACTGAAATCAGTAAGACTAGGTAAAACCTCCCGGTTCAAAACTCTAACTCACAAACTCATAGTAAAAATTCCATACAACTAAAAGAACTGTAAATTAAACTGAATAATAACTCTAATAAAAACCAGGAATGGGAGACACATGCGCTAACTGAGTGCCTAGATAAGACTGAATGGAAATGATGGATGCGTCTAATGAAAGGACCTACAACTTCGACAATAGCTGCAGCGCGTAAAGAAATCCAAATCTTTAGTTCTGGTATCCTTGTGGCTGAGCACCTGATATGATACATATATATAGCAAAAGAGAGAAGATATGCAAGAGACGAGTGAGAGCCCGATGTTTTAAAAATATTTAGCAAGTATTTAAAACTGTAATGAACCAAGTATTATGTGCATGTTAGATATCGCACTCTCACATGAGATTCTCACCTCTCATCTATTATGTACGCCTAACGTACATCTAACCCACACTAGCTAAGCTACCGGGCCTAACTAGTTCGAAATCATAAAATCACCATCTACGTTCTCCAGTAGTATACCCGTATCGTCCATACAATACATTAAAGAAATAGTTTATCTCACATAACTAAAATTTCCATTATTCACCGTTCGAATGGTTAATCTTTCACCCACTAAGATTATTTTATTTATCATTTATACAATATCTACTAATTTCACAAAGTAGAATGTTCCCAAGTATATTCATATATATATATAGTCACATCATTCTTATATATATACTAATCCTGCACCCTTAGGTTAACACCACTTGGTGCAAAGCATTTTATTATTATCACTATATCTACTAGTTTCACACAGTAGAAATATTCACAAGTTCATATATATATATATATATATAGTCACATAATCCCTATACATATATATATTATTTCTGCACCCCCGGGCTAAGACCCATTAGCACCCCTAACCATAATATTCTTGTACCCCCGGGTTATCACCCATTAGTACACTTAACAATAATATTCTTGTACCCTCGGGTTATCACCCATGAGTACACTTAACGATAATATTCTTGTACCCCCGGGTTATCACCCATTAGTACACATAACGATAATATTCCTGTACCCCCGGGTTATCACCCATTAGTACACATAACGATATTATTCTTGTACCCTGGGGTTATCACCCATTAGTACACTTAACTTATAATAGGCATGCACACATCCTATTAAAATTCATTGGTATTCACCCAACCTAATTCTATACTTCTCATACGTATTTTATTCTCATCACTACGAATAGTTTAAATATTTAGATTACTGTCTCTCTCGTAATATCCATGGTACATTCTCTATACCGGATTCATTAAAGTATTAATTCTCACATACTTTCTCAAAATTCTGTCCTATATAAATTTACTATCTGGCAGTTTCTCTCACTCCAATAAATTGAAAAATCCAAAGCTGGACTCTAAGAAAATTTCCAAAATTCACTGCGTCGCTCAAACCAGAAAGGATTATCGCTCGAACGATTTCCATGTGTCGTTCGAACGACTTCGTCGACATACTGGTCTCTCTCGAACGACTCTTTACGCGACTTCGTGCAACGCACACTGGTTTGTCCCCTTTGCCTAGAATTCAGCGTTTTTCCACCATTAACACCTCTAAAACCTCTACTGTTCATTCCCAAACACCCAAATAGCAAACCTAATTGATGCTATAACATATTTAGATGATTTTTAACAACCTAGAATCATTATATCCTCACCATACGTCAATTAAATACGAAATCCTCAAATTTATTTAACAAGAACCCTAGTTCTTGAATTAAGAGCATAACTCCAAATTAAACCCTGATTTGTTCATAAAAAATTATCATCAATTCGTGAATGTAATCCTATCTACATGAAGTGGATTAATCTCTTGAAATCTCAGTCCCAATATATGAATCATAACATTAATTTTCATCAAAATTAACTTTCATAATTAATGGGTTATCACCTACTCTAACATGAACACAATTATTACTAAAGCACGCAAGTAATAAACACTTGACTTAAATCAAAGGTCTGATCCTTTGGTGATGTTGGTATAGACGCATTCCTCTCTTCGCGATCTACGCATTGATGGAATTTCCAGTGTAAAAGCTTGAGCCTTTCTCCAAGAACACCTATGGAGTCCTTCTTCTCCCTCTTAGGTTTTCTCTCTTTCTCACTTAGGTTTAGATTCTGATAGGTAATGTCTTACCCACTTACCTTTCTTATTTAATTACTAATTTTCATCATTAATTAAACCCCCAAAAACCAAATTATAAAACTACCCCTACGGGGTGTCGGTTTGGCCTAAAATATCCCGGAGTCCAAATAAAATACCGGATAGAGTTTTCTTACTATCTCGACCCTCCCGGACTCAACTGCGCACTCGAAATTACCATACGAGTTACTTAAACATAATTTAACTTTATATTCCATTCAATTAGTCTCAACACAACTCACACGTGTGTCCCGACTTAATATACGAAACTGTCGTATATTTCACTCTCGGCAATTTATCAAATTTGCATAAATCCATATTACGTATACACACAGTAATATTCAATGATTCTCAACAATAAGTATTGACCCTTTTCACGCTAGTTAATAATTATTTCAATCCGAATTAATCGAAATTAATTTTTTGCATTTTAATTTAATTAATCCAACAATAATAATCAATCACATACTTATTCCCACAATAATAATTAATCACATAATTATTTAAATCATCAAAAATACGGGATGTTACAATAGTTCTTCAAGTACACGACATAGATTCACAAGTGTGAGTGTTATTTAAATTTATCAATTGAAATAACACTTAACATCGCATCATCTAGTACGTACCCAGAGAACATTAATATACGACTACAAAACTTCCCCCAAAAGTAACAAGTTTAAGCCACTAAGAATATTATTATACAGAAACTATGCAGTGCTAAACTGTCCAAACGGGACAATTAGAGAGATCTCATTAAAAGGGTAATGAATCTCGAACGGGTCTAAGGGCTACTGAATACGTACATATAAGAACTAGAAGGCTAGCATCTATGCGCACTATATGTAATTTAAAGTATGTTTCATTTAATTTAAAGCACCCATAAGAACTAAAACTTAAACTAATTTATACTAATTTATAACAATTCAAATTCAAATTCAATTTCAATTTATACTAATTTCAAAACCAATTCAATTTCAATTTATAACCAATTTACACCAATTTACACCAATATCAATACCAATTCAAATTTAATTTCAATTTATGCCAATTCAATTTAATTGAAATGGAATTTTAATTTTAATTTCAATTCAATTCAATATCTATACAAATGCAGTCATGTTATAAGGTCGGGGTACATCGAATCGTCTAATTGAAATTGAAATTCAATATCACACACACTAATTCACGCCCCCCCCCCCCCACCTACACCTACACCCACCCACCCCACCCCACTGCCCACCCACCCTCACCCACCAACACACACACACCCATACCCCTACCCCTGCCTTCCCTCCCACCCTGCTTGCCCCCCCCCCCCCCCACCTACACACACACACATGAAACCCCACACACACATATACCTACCTAGACACACACATGCAATCCTACACACAAACATATATAAAGGAGAGAGAGAGAGAGAGAAAATGACCTGACACGTAGAGAGAGCGAAAAAAGTGATGGTAAATGAAAACGTGGGAAAAAAGGGATTAGGGTTGTTAGTTAAAAGAATTGTCACGGACATGTCAGGGTCTTTGACCGTGATAAAATATTAACATTGTCACGGTCATTGATCGTGATAAGTTTGTGACAATTGTACTTGTCACGACCTTGTCATGGTCATTGACCATGATAACGCCTTGTCACGATCATTGACCATGAGAAAAAATGAGTGTTTTTTTGTCACGGTCAATGAACGTGATAAGGCTGGCCGGTTCAAAGGTGACAATTTAACCTTTTTTTGGTGTTGTGATATCTATTGTTAAACTCTAACACCCCTTCATGCTCCATGCATGGGTACTTCAGGTGTTGAGACTTGAGCTACTTTGATATTGTTTAATGTCCGGCCATAATGGTTTTTTCATTACTTACTTTGACTTTTATTTTTATGTAGGATTTATACTCTATATTGTATGTGACTTTGTGATAATTCAAATTATCAATACTCAACATCAGGAGTCTGAATGCATGAAACAAGAAAGCTAAAATCTTTGCATGAAACCATTGAGTTACTGAAAGAGAAATTAATTAAAGAAAAATGTCGCAAAGAAAGGTCAGAGTTAGAGCTTCTAAAGTTATCTGAGATCTAGCTCAGCACAAAGACATTCGAGGATGAATTCTCTACTTGGATGTTGATGATGAAGGACATTCTCGGTGTATCTTGTGCCGATGATATTCCTTTCAAGTTTGCATCTCTGTAGAATTATTTACCTAACTTCATTTCACTATTCCATCTCTATCCTGTAGTTCATTTTTTGATCCAGAAGGAAAATTATTTACATAAATTTTGAGCATTGAAACTATCATTCAGGCCCTGTGGGCAGTTTTCAAAAATTCAACAATTTCATCTATTTAATGCTTCACACTAGGATTTGGATGTAGTTAAGTGTGACACCCCGCCTAATTAAACATCGGGTGATCAAACCTTTATTAAATTAAAATATGTTTCTCAAATGGTTCATTCTTAGCATCACTGTCGAAAACTTTTTAATTACTAATCACCTAAGTGAAAAATTAGACCGGTGCCAAAATTTTATCTTTCTTAAACAGAAAATCAACCATGCGAAGAATAGTAAAACAATTACCATGTACAAAAACCCAAACCAACAAAGTATAAGTGCAACAGAACAAGAGTATTATCGAATAAACCATCGGCTAAAAATATCCCAAACAACAGCAGAATAACCACTAACCTGAAACTAACATCTCAGACTGATACCGGACTACAAGTCCATACATAGAATAGTGTGAGATCCTGTACTAGATCTGAATGAAAGATATCGTCTAGTCAAAATCCTGTAAGCATCTACTGTGCTATAGCTTCGAGTCCCTGGAATAGAATCACCATCCATGGCGTCCCTGTGGCTGGACACCTAAAAGGTTTTGAAAATATTTTTTAGCAAGAGTTAGTACTCAAAACATTTTGAAAATATTTATCAAGCGTTTATCACAATATAAAATGCGGTTATTGATTACACATGTTAGGTTCTCGTACACTCCCTTGAGTTTACTCATTCCTCATCTATTGTGCACACCTAACGTTCTATACTTAGCCTGCCTAGACATATCTCCCAAGCTAACTAGAACTAAAGTCATCATCTGAACTTATCTATACCTAGGTTCTCGTACTGCTCATACAGTACATTCATTTCATTAATACCTCACGAAGGTTAATTAATTCTCAAGTAACATTTCACCTATGTTATGGTTCAAAACTCCTCATTTAGTTTCATTACTAAGTTGCTACGATTCTCACAATTTATATCTTCCCACTTTTGTATTTAAGTTTCACTACTTAAATCACCAATTAGATATTCTCTATTACGTTTCGTAATTAAGTTTCACCATTTAACTTACTAGTTTGATATGTATCGTTAAACACATCATATATCAATTGACTAACACATAGAAGTAGAATATCATTAAGTATATATTTCACACACAATATATACTAAATATCAGTCATTACTACTATGTCCTTTTGACACACGTAAAGGACTCTTGGTTCGGAATGATTCATCGACCCCAAGTACAGAATTGGTTCGGAATGATACATCGACCCCAATTATTTATATACACATATTCTGGCTCGGACTCTTTCATCATGCCACCAGTTAGAAGGTTTGGTTCGACATTTTACCTCGACCCCAAACATATAATAATCTTATGTTAGTTCGAAATATCTCATCGACCCTAACATACTTAAATTTAGGTATACTTCCCTTAACCTAAGAGTTCATATAATTCAGTAGGTACATGCCCGACCTATCAACCATGTTCGTACGTAATATTTTATTCTCTTATATATGCCGTACAATATTCGTTGTATGCTTTATCTCATTAATCACATTTATTTGAGTATTCGCACAACTCTAAGGGTCCTAGTTACCCCTCACATATAATTTCAGTAGTTATTACTTACCCTACTGGTCTATTACTTGAGTCGACTTTACCTCGCCTAGTAACTCAATTCCAAATTCTCCGATACTCTACTAAATTGGATTATTCTTGTCGGTCCATAATCCAAGTCCCACATCCAATGGCCTTATCGGACCTCAACAATATACCTACTGGTCTTATTCTCACTCCCATATAAGTATAATATAAATCCTAGGATGCCCATTCATTCCCGAAAATTAAAGAAACCTTAAACATGGAAAAACTCGAGGAAAAACAGCTTACGTCAATCGATCGACTACTGGGTTCGATCGATCGACCTAGTCAATTGATCGATCGATCGAACAGGGACATACGCAGTTCGTCTTCTTAGTTAACTTCTTCCTCCATTAACAAATCTCTAAACTTCATTATAGTTCACCAAACTTCAACCCAATGATCCTAACATGTTTCCACATATACTAGGACAATTTCTAACGTTTTATATACATTAAAACCTCAATTTATTTAAAGAAATGATGAATTAAACCCATAATTTCTTAAAACCCTAGTTATGGTGTTCTTCCCATATATTCATTCAAAACCCATATTTTATTCTGAAATAATCATTAAGTCTATTCTGAATATTAATCCTCTACATATGTTTAATCATTCTACATGCGATTCCTATCCCAACATGTATAAATATCATTATTCTCTTATCAAGATATTGGTTTAACCAAACTATTACACATGGGTATTATAACTTTATAATTTTTGTAATAAACAACTTGCCTTGACAAAGGGGTTCTGATTTCATGGAGTTGATGATGGATTGATGCTTCTCTTCTTTAATCCTTCCTCCTTTGGCTCCTAGGATGCAAGATCCAAACCCAACCTCTTCAAAAGCATCTTCTAAGCCTTGAGAATGATTTTCTCCTTCTCTCTAATGATTTTGGTGTTTACATGGGTGTTCTAACCCTAACTCCTCTTTCATACGGCTAATAAAAGACTCTCAAATTCGTAGGTCTCAATACCCTCACATGTTAAAAGACCAAAACACCCCCGAACGGTCTCGGTTTAGTCTAAAATTATCCCGGGACTCAACTAGTACCCCCGGGTATACTATTTTGACTAATTCGACCCTTCCGGACTCATCTATGACCTCTAAATTATCATTTGAGTCACTTAAAAATATTACTCGTTCTCACCCGAAAATGGTCTACGCGCGTTAAGTAACTATTTACTACTCGCACTGAGTAAATAGAATGAGGCAATATAAATCGGTATCTATCTCTCGATTAATATTCCAAAATTATAATTTTAATAAATCTCATTAAATTACTCCTCATACATAATTTAAATTAAATCGTATTTTCTCATTTAATTCTCTAATTTAATTAAATATAAATATCTAGAAATACGGGGTATTACATTTAGTTGGTCCAGTGTAATTTACAATGTAGACCGTTTCAGTACGTGGAAAAGGAATGCAAAAGCAATACACCGTACACTCTAAAAAATGGTATGATTGGGGTGGTCTTATTTAAATCATATTTTTTTAAATGACTTGATCTTTTTTTAATGTTAAATCTTATAATATTATTAAGATACACAAGTTTTTTTTTATTCAGCGTTGACATTTGGGATATGGAAATTATTAGTTTAAACACGTCAAATTAGATATCATAAGTATTTTTATAATGTGTTATAATTTTTTATTTAAATTTTTGTGAAAACCCCCAATATGTTTGTTATTAGACGGTGGCACATTATAAATCCCATACGATTTTCTTTTCACTATTTATCCCCCCTCTCTCTCACACACACACACACTCTCTCTCTCTCTCTCACACACACACACACACACACACACACACTTTGTTTTTAATTTTTTCTGTTGTTGTGTGTGTGTGAAAATGAACTTGAGGGAATAGATAGTAAAATATTTTCGGATCGTGGTATATCATGTATCGTATTTCAGGCTGCGTGCACCAATGGGTAAATCACTAGGGTATTAGAATTTTATGGTGCCCATCATCTTATTATCTGCTACCCTGAGTTACCTATTTAATAGAGCTTGGGAATTGCATATAGGTAGTCGATAGCATGGTGAAGATGTATGAGGTAAATGTACTGTTTAAACAAATGGAGGTAACTCTGGATGCTAAGGAACTTAGTAAATAGAATGCTGAAACAAAAGCTGCATTGACTAAAGAGAAGGAAGAACTGTCGAAATTGGAGGTCAGGCGGATCAAATTGATGGTATGTATAATGTATGGGATTTAGTCCATTCTAGTTGACGTTCTTCAATTATAAGTAACTATGAAGCATAGACAAACGTGGGATACAGATATAACATGGCCAAACACAATGACACGGAAAATCCTAAAAAAGTAGAAGACAGACAGGTCATATGTTTATATAGGGTCAGGCTCTCGACAATATTTTATTTAATAGGTTGAATATATGAGCAATTTGATAAAACTTGGTGGATGATCTCCTCTCCACGGATGTCATCTCTACCAAATTTCAAAACATTCAACTATTTACTGGGTGAATTGAAAATTGGATATATATATATATATATATATATATATATATATATATATCGTCTTATAGTTTCTGTATTTAACATATAACTACATACAATGAGAGGGTTCATGATATTTCCTTATTAAACAGGTCCCCCCGTAATAATTTTTATAAATTTATGGACAATTTAGTATTAGCTCCACTTGTTATACCGCTAGCATGGACTTATACAAGAAGAGAATTAGTGGACCTAAGTGTTTAAAATTTGTCAAAATTCCTTTAGTGTTTAAAATTTGTTTGTGAGGTACCTAAGAGTACTTTCCTCATATATTTTTCCTATTCCTTATGAAAAAGGAAAGGAAAATAATCTTGCCAAATAAGTAGGGGCTCAGAGTGTTGATTTTGGCTCTCCTATTTTTTCAGTTTTGGTTTATTTACAAATTTTCCATTTTGGCTCAAATCTACAAATACAAGTGTTATTTCTAGGTTTTGAGAGAGGACAAGAGTGGGCATATTTGAGAGATAATCAAAGGCAAAGAGAGATAGAGAACTACTTTGAGCAAGGTGATTTCTTGAGGTTGGTTAGTGATTGACTTTTGAGAGAGATAAGTGAGGGGTGTGTGTAACCATTGGTTCCTAGCCATTTATCTATAAAAGAAGATATCCTACCATTTGTGGATGTAGCCCAAAGCTTGGGTGAACCAGGTAAATTGTTGCTGCTTTTATTGTTTGTTGCTTGTATGTTCTTATTGTCTCTTCATTGATGCTTGCTTGATTTGATTGGGAATTTGCACACTAGTTCATTTACGGAACAAGGTCTTGGGTGTTTTTCGCATACCAAGTGTTTGATAAAATTCTCGAGTGAGTTTTATCGTCTTGGTCGCTAGAGATAGTCTTGCTTTAGCACAACAAGTGGTATCAGAGCTTTGGTTGCATTGTTTGCCCTATATTTTGGTTCGAGGTTGAATCAATTTGGCAATTTTGGCATAAATTTTATTTTTATTCCAAATGAGGGAAAATGTGGAGAGTACTCGAGAATCAACCTCTACGAGCGAAGGCTCTAAGATATGGGATCCGAGTTATGGATCGAGTGGCTCAATGAAGACGTACATGAAGGATTTTGATGAGAAAATCAATTTTGGGTTATGACAAAGACGAATGCAAGGCGTTCTTGTCCAACAGAGGTTGCAATTAGCATTGTTGGGGGTAGAGGGACGACTGATAGGCATGACCGATGCCGAGTGGATTGACATTGATCAAAGAGCAGCTTCGTGCATTGAGATGATTATCACGGATGATGTGTTGAATAACGTGATAGCGGAGACCACGGCTAAAGACATGTGGGATAAGCTAGAAGATATTTATTCGGGAAATTCGTTGTCAAATAAATTGTTCCTCAAGAAGAAACTCTTCAAGCTTGAGATGAAGGAGGGTGAGGATATGATGAAGCATATCAACATTTTTAATGCCTTGATAAATGACTTGAATCGGATAGACGTTCAATTCATTGAGGAGGATCGATCATTATTGTTGCTTGCATCATTACCCGATTCATACGAGCATTTTATGACAACTCTCATGTTTGGAAAGTCTACGCTTCGGTGCAATGAGGTTGTGCAAGATATTAAATCTCATGTCACGATGAGAAAGAAGGAAGGTGGAGGTGACGGTTATTCCCATAATGAAGGCCTTATGGTGAGAAACGGAGGTGGGCAAAATGGCGGGATAAGCTCCAATAGGGAATTTAATAACGGTAGTAGGTCTAGATTGAGGGGTGTTGGTGGTAAAGGGCCAAAATGCTACAAGTGCCGGGAATGGGGTCATATGACTCGAGAATGCCCTTTGTGGAATGAAAAGGTTAAAGGCAAGGTTGATTCCGAGAGGGAAATGGTAGCGAGTACGAATTATGAAAATGAACTTGGATAACTTCTCACAATCTCCAAGGTTAACTCTCTTTCCCAAGATAATTGGATATTAGATTCGGGATCGTCGGATTACGTTTGCTCCAAGAGGGAATATTTTGAGACATTCATGAAAAATGGAAACGGTTCCATGTCTTTGGCTAACGAAGAGAAGGTTGCCATTGAGGGTGTCGGACGGTGAAACTCAAGATGTTCGATGGGTGGTGTGGCCTATGTCCCAAAGTTGTAAAAGAATTTGATATCCATTAGACGTTTAGATTCCAAGGGTTATCGAGTGTCAGTGGAGGGTGGAGTCTTGAAAGTCTCACGCGGTTGTATGGCCCTAGCGAGGGGAGAGGAGAGAGAGGGGTTGTATCATCTAAATCAGACTTCGAGAAAGATGGGGAAGCGGTGTGCACATGTGATCGAACGTTAGAGGCATGTCTCATTTGTGAACAAAGCGAAGACATTGGATGTTAGCTTTTCGAGGGTAGACGGTAGTGAAGGGAGAATACCTACTAGTGGCAGGGATAGATCAAAGTCCCCCTCCAGGTCCAGCGTGTGATGTTGACTCGATTTAGTTGCACACATGCATTGACTGATTGGAATCGAGGAGGTGTAGGACTGTGATGGGTTCGAGGTGTGTGGAGCTAGTTCAAGGAAGGCCGATGAGTTATTTTTTGCGAGTATTGGAAAACGGGAGTTTTTCGTGATAAAGACTTAGTACATCTTTCGAGGGTGAGATTTGGAGGGTGTGGGAGGTGAGAAATTTTCCCTCTCATCCGTGGTTATTTCTCAAGGTGGAAGATGGTGTTGATGTGTTTGAATGTTTCGTGTAAAGAGGGTGTATGCTATATGTATTGTGTGGGGGTGTACTCACTGGGTTATGTGAGGAGAGAGATTCACCGTATGGTTACATGGGAAGCATTCAGATGCATGAGATGGAGAATTCTTGTTTAGAACTTAGTTCCTCGGCGGGTGGAGTCGTTTGGAGTCTTGGAGTGAAGACTTGTGGTTTCTCATTTCATAGTTGAAGTTTGGGGTGGCTTAGCGTCGGGTGGAGCGTATTGGCCTGTTAGACGTCGGGATGATCTTCGAGCGGATTTTATGTTTGTATTCTGAGTTCGGTTGGATCGTGAGGATCACCTGGGAGAATTGCATTAGCTTGGTAGATGGTGGGATGGTCTTCAAGCGGGTTCAATTTCAGCATTCTAGAGATTGGTTGGATCGTCAAGATCGCCAAGGTGGAGTTTGTTGATTTTGGCTATCCTATTTTTTCAGTTTTGGTTTATTTACAAATTTTCCATTTTGGCTAAAATCTATAAATACAAGTGTTATTTCTAAGTTTTGAGAGATGACAAGAGTGGGCATATTTGAGAGCTAATCAAAGGCAAAACGAGATAAAGACCTACTTTGAGCAAGGTGAATTCTTAAGGTTGGTTAGTGATTGACTTTTGAGAGAGATAAGTGAGGGGTGTGTGTAACCATTGGTTCCTAGCCATTTATCTATAAAAGAAGATATCCTACCATTTGTGGATGTTGAAAGGGTTGCTCTTGCATTTAAATTAAGATATTATATAATTAAACCCAATTTTATCCAATTAAATTATAAACATGCAACTAGGTGTGATTGAAGAAGGTGTAAAACATGCAAGAACATTCAAACACACACATATGAGGAAAAATCCCCCAAAGGGGAAAAACATTTTATTTTCACTATAATTTTGTAAAGTACGATTACACGGATTACAATGAAAATATAGTGACACAGAAATACCAGCGGGTGTCGGTTCTGTAGTTGGCGGATAGAACTTTCCCTTTCCAGGAGGGCAACAATGAAAAAGAAGGACGGTCTTCTCCACAAGGGTTGAACAAACACAAGGTTGTGTTCTTGGGTTACAAAGTGGATTCACAAAGGTATGAGACGTTGTGTGAATCAAAACATGAGTCTTGGAACTCAAAAAGGTGAAGACTTAGAGTATTTAGGACTCTTAAAATCGTCTATACAAGTCTTACAAAACAAATCCCCGAAGTTGGTTTAAATAAGGAAACCTGGGCTGAAAAAATCTTAAGCGGATCTGATCGATTTTATCTCAGGCGGATCGGTCCGCTTCTGATGACGGACCGGTCCGATAGCGGATCGATTTGTTTTTTAATAGGGCCTCTTTAGTTTTCATTCGATCCGGGGTTCACTGGTTTGAAGCAATAGCGGATCAGTGCGGTATAGAGGCAGATCGATCCGGAGGCAGATCGGTTCGTTTTTAAAAGGGGCAGACCGATCCGGTTATGCAGAAACCAAATTCTATGTGAAGATGCTTTTAATATTCGGATCCGTTGATGTAGATGCGATCTTGAATTTATTCAACGGTGCAATGGCGTACGATATACAAATTGATAATGGAGAAAAATGACCTTACAAATCTCCCCCTATGTCTATGCCGGTACATACATAAAAAATCCGAATTATCAAATAACAAATTTGCCTATACAAATCTATCCTTCCATGAACCCAAAACTGAAAAAGGTACAAATGAATAAGACTTCATCGCTTGTTTTTCAACTCTTCAGGAATCTCAACGCTTTTCTCATCAGGGTGTGCAATCAATTGATCTTTAATCTTCGTACCTACACACATGAGATAAAGAAAAATACCAAGTGACGTATCGATTTTGAAATGAGATAAACATAGATACCAATTTAAAATAGATCCTCAAACTCAAAACTTCAAAGCTCCTCCATAATATGATAATTCTTTCTCCCCCTTTTTATGATGTCCCCAAATAGACAAAAGAGAAGAATAAACCAAACAAGGAAAATCGTGGTGTCACAAGGAAATAAACTTCTTTTTTTGAATTTTTCAAAATTTTTACACGAAATATATCAAACAAGAAAAATCACACCATGAACGAACACAAAAACAACCAAGTCGATGATAGCGTAAATGAAGGGGTGTGAACAAATTCGATAGGAAAATCAATGCATACAAACATGACATATGTGCACGATGAATATCGGATACTCCTAACGAATGAACTCAAAATCTTCCTTTGGTGTAAAAAGGTGGTAATATGAGACATTGACTCAATCAAATCAACAAATCAAAGCTCAAAGTGATTTCCACACCAATAACGTCCAAAACTCTTTCATGCTTTTTCAAGACTTTCAAGGAAGTGCAAACCATTTATATTCTCCAACCAAACTCCCTCAGATATATATTTTGAATAGAGGTGATCTAAATTCTCAAACTTTGGAGAATTGATGGTGAAACCTAATGGCCCATATTTGGCATATATTCCTTTTTATTGCCTTTAATGTTTTCGGGATCTTTTAACCTATTTGGACCCCGAATAATAAAATTCCTCCATTTTTAGGTCCTTTTTAACGGTGGCTTAGATTCGTAAAGGATAAATGAACCTTTCGCAGCCCTTCCCCATTTTCAAATAAACACACAGTCTCACCAAAACGGTTATTACATGCATTCCAATCTTGTCAAGTTTTATCGCATATTATTAGTTGTATAGACAGAATTGAGATGGAAACACTCAAGCCAATATGTGATAGACAAGTGCAATAATCAAATCAAGTCGTGCATGTGTGTATTAAAGGAGATAGGAGTCAAATATGTAGAAAGATATCACTAATCACATCTCAAAGACTCAAAACAATGCAAAGCACATGGATAAAATGATGTAGCGTCTCAAATCTCTATCAAACAGTCACATGGATAAATGGAATGAAATAGTGACTCGGCTATCTTAAATGCTCATCCATAAAAGGTGCAAGAAAAATACAAAAATCTTTTTGAGCCTTTCTAAAAAATTTATAAAAGAAAATCTTTTTGGATTTTTCAAAAAAAAATAAATATCTGTACAACAAAGCAATAATACATATAAAACAAACTAGCAATAGGAAGAATATGATATGAACATGAAAAAGCATCCTATCCTAGACACAGACCAACCCCTCAGTCTACTGTGCAATTCCCCAAAGACTTTCTAAGACTCTTAAATCTAGTGACATCTAAAGGTTTCGTGAAAATATCGGCTGACTGACGGTCGGTGGGTACGAAACTCAGGGATACGACTTTCTCCTCAACTAACTGACGTATAAAGTGATCGCGTATCCTGATGTACTTTGTGCGTGAATGTTGGACTGGATTGCGGAATATATGTATCGCAATCGTGTTATCAAAGGAAATAGTCATGGTGTCCTGTGAAATCCCACAATCCTCCAATATTTACTTCATCCACAAGAGTTGCGTGCAATAACTCCCGACGGCGATGTACTCAGGCTCCGCAGTGAACATAGAGATAAAATTTTGCTTCTTGCTCAGCCAAGAGACAAGAGCAGAACCAAAATAGAAACACCCACCAGAAGTGATCCTACAACCATCTACATCCCTGTCCCAATCAGCATCGAAATAGGCGGATAAATGGTCATCGGTATCAAAGGAATACCAAATACCGTATGAGAGAGTCCCACTCACGTATTTGATAATAAGTTTTAGAGCGAGTAAGTGTGACTCTTTCGGGGACGCCTGATATCGCGCACAGACTCCAACACTAAAGGCTATGTTGGGATGACTAGAAGTCAAGTAGAGAAGACTACCTATCATACTCCGATATAAGGTTTGCTCTACATCCTTGCCTGAAGTGTCCTTACTAAGCTTTGTAGAGGTACTCATAGGTGTACGTGCATGCTTAGCGAAGTCTAACCCAAATTTCTTCACTAGGTCTCTAGCATACTTTTATTGGGAGATAAACATCCCATCCTCTTGCTGACGAACCTAGAGACCAAGGAAGAGAGTAAGCTCACCAACCATGCTCATCTCGAACTCACTTTTCATCTCCTTCTCAAAGTGATGAGCATGTTGGGAGAACGTGGATCCAAAGACTATGTCGTCCATATAGACCTGGGCAACCAAAATAGCACCATCATCTCTCCTGACGAACAACGTCATATTAACTCCCCCTCTCTTGAAGCTACGGGCTTAGAGATAAGAAGTAAGCCTCTCGTACCAAGCACGGGGTGCTTGCTTCAAACTATACAAGGCTTTCCTCAAATAGTAGACGTGCTCCGGGTGCTTAGGGTTTTCAGACCCTTTTGGTTGTTCCACGTAGACCTCCTCATATAGATTTCCATTTAGAAAGGCACTCTTGACATCCATCTGATATAACTTGAAGTGCAGATGACATGCGATGGCGAGTAGTAAGCGGACGGACTCAAGCCTCGCAACAGGAGCAAATGTCTCCCCAAAGTCTACACCTTCTATCTGTGTGTAGCCTTGAGCGACCAACCTAGCCTTGTTTCTTATTATGGTACCATTTTCATCCATTTTATTCTTGAAAATCCATCTGGTACTTATCACATTAGTCTCACTAGGTCGGGGGACAAGTTCCCAGACATTATTCTTTTTAAACTGAAGCAACTCATCCTGCATAGCAGATATTCAGTGTTCATCCTTGAGAGCTTCTTTATGATTCTTGGGCTCGACTTTGGACGCGTATAAAAAATGGCTAACAACGTTCTCGAGCTGAGCACGAGTCTTGACCCCTAGAGTGGGATCACCAACAATGGCACAAGGGTCATGGCTCTTGCGAACCCAAGCAGGTGTGTCCCCTAGCACAGGAGTAAGGACCACAGAGTGTGGGTGAGGTACAAGTAAATTACTACTAGAAACATCCTCATCCTCACACTGAAGGCTAGAATCAATAAACGTCGAAGGTTCGTCATCTTGCACGGTGACGTTTATTGACTCCATAACCTTATAGCTCTTCAGCTTAAAAACCCGGTATGCTCTACTATTCGATGAATAGCCTAGCAATATTCCCTCATCGCTTCGGGACTCAAACTTTCCTAATTTCTCTCTATCCCGTAGGATATAGAATTTACTCCCCAAAACACGGAAATATGCAAGGTTGGGTTTCTTGCCAGTCTACAATTCATAAGGCGTCTCAAGGGTGAGTGGACGCAGGTAAACCCTATTCACCGTGTGGCATGTAGTAGACATTGCCTCTGCCCAAAATCTCCTAGAAACCTTACAAACTAGAAGCATAGATCTAGACATTTCCTGGATCGTCCTATTCTTTCTCTCAACAATCCCATTTTGCTGAGTAGTTTTCGCAGCAGAAAACTCATGTTTGATCCCAATGCTATGACAGTAAAGATCTACCTTTGCTTTCTTAAATTTAATGCCGTTGTCACTACGTATCATGTTAATAGTGACTCTGTGTTGATTTTACAGGACACGGCACTTGGTATTTAAGAACTCCACAGCATCGAATTTCTCCCTCAGAAAACTTATAATCGAGTATCTGGAGAAATCATCCACCATCACAAGGATATACCTCGTACCACCCAGACTCTCAGTACGAGTAGGACCCATAAGATCCATGTGAATAAGCTCAAGAACAAGAGAGGTGGTAATGGAATGCAACTTCCTATGGGGGCTACGAATTTATTTTCCCAACTGACAGGGTTCACAAACCGTCGAAATTGGCTTTACAAGAGATGGTAAGTCACGTAGTAGGTCCTTTTTAGCTAAACAAGTTAGATCTCTAACGTTCACGTGACCTAGACGTTGGTGCCACAGATCCATTGGAGTGATCGTGGCGCTGTTGCAGACAAGTGAGGATGTGGGTTCAGTCCCATAGCAATTATCCTTTGTCCTCACCCCTTGCACTAAAAGTTTACCGACTTGATTATAGACCTTACACGCGTCCCGATCAAACTTTACGGCAAAGTCAGCATCACACAGCTGGCTAATGCTGAGAAGGTTTTCTTTCAAACCTTTGACGTACAAAACATTTTCTAGCTTAGAAAATCCTGGTAACTTTACAGTACCACGTCCTACAATGCTAGACTTGCTCCCATCTCCAAAGGTGATTCTACCATCCTGATAATCCTCAAGAGAAGTAAAAAATGAAGCATCACCTGTCATATGTCTGGAGCACCCACTATCAAAATACCACTGTGAGGTATTATGTGCTTTGAGAGTGGCATGAACAACAAAGGCCTTTTTATCTTTCTTAGGTACCCAAGAAGTGGTGACCTTTTGTTTACTTTTATTGTTGTTGGTTTTAGCCGGAATGTGAGAAGCATTCACTGACGGTAAAGACATCCGTCGTAATTCCTCCATCAAACTCTGTGATGTGGCAGCTAAAAACTCAACTCACTCTCTCAGACTGGTAAAATCATCAGAATGCTGTGGTGGAGCAGTAGTACATCATGTCCGACCCATAGTATAGCAAAATTCCCTGAGATGGCCTTTTCTTTTGCAATATGTACAAAAGAACACATTCAAAGGCGGACCTTGGTTTTCTTTTCTTGGTCGACCTCTCCTTTGAGGTTTTTAATGATGGCCAAAAGGAGTCGTAGCAAACTCAAGAACTGGTCCAGGTGCAATTTGGGACGTGGAGGCACCATCATAACCTATTCCCTACCTATCACCAAAACCTAAAGAGGGGCCGAGGAGCATCTTTCCCATCTTCCCATATTTGTCCTCGATTTGTACCTTGACTTCCCGTGCTCTCTCCAGATCATGAGTAAGCTGGGCTACAAGGGCTTCAAGTTTCTTTCGAGTCTCCACGGAGGAATGGAGCTCACTCGTAAGACTAGCCACTTGTTTAGTCAAGTCCCCTCTTTTTCTCAAAATAAATTTCTCTCTCTCTAAACAAACTCTCTTTCTCAACACATGTAGACTCTCTCTCTCTTAAGGTAGTGCAGGTGGAGGACTCTCTCTCTCTTGATTTTCTTAAATCTTCCTCTAAGGCGGTGATCCTAAGAACTAACGCTTTATTACGCTTTTTAGTTTTAAATGACTCAGAATAAAGCTCGGCGTAGGCGCGTTGAAGATCACCCTCGCTCTCACTTGTGTCATCCTCCCCCTCACTCACATCGATCTCACTGTCGAGGTGTCCATGTGAAGCAGCATCCTCATCGTCATGAGACTAGAAATGAATGCGGTAAAGTTACACTCATGCGGTGACTCATCTCCCGATTCCACCGACTCGACCTCACTATCGTCACTAAGGGTAGCATTTAGGACAACTTTGCCCTTTTCTCTGTTCAGACGAGTGTTACACTCAAAGGCTTTATGACCCCTACCGTCGTACTCAAAACATCTCTCACTTTCTTTCTTAGGAGGATTTTTAAAATCTTTTTCATTTTTCTTTTCAAACTTATTTTTCTCAAACTTATTTTTATCTTTAAAATTACCATTTTTCTTGAATTTGAGAATTCTCTTGAAATTTTTAGCAAATAGGGCCAAATCATCTTGTGAAAATCATACTCAGAATCAGACGTATCTATCTCTCTTTTTCTAGATGGCTCTCCCCTCTTTCTTGCCGACTCCTCACTCTTTCTTTCCTGGGCATTAAGTGCAATTCCCTTATCTTTAGACTTGACAGATTTAGGAAACATATCAATTTCATACGTTTGCAAGTCTCCTACAAGTTCCTCCAATTTAAGCATATTTAAATTACCCATAGAATTTAACAGAGTGACTTTAGGGATAAAACGCTTAGGCAGTGATCTAAGAATCTTTTTAACAACTCTAGCATTAGGAATGTGTTCACTAAGATTAAAGCTAGTATTAACAATATCAGATAGCTTAGCATAAAAATCATCAAAACATTTAGTTTCATGCATGGTGATGGTTTCAAATTGAGTTGTTAAATTTTGCAGTTCAGACTCTTTCACAACATTAGTTCCTTCATGGGTGAGTTGTAATACATCTCGTGCCTCTTTCGACGTGGTGCACGTCATTATGCGTTTGAACTCATCAGATGTGACAGACCCAGAAATAATACCCCTTAGAATTAAAAGATGACCATTTAAACTCTTCTTCAGTCCATGAGTAACAGGATTTAAATTGGTCACGTTTTCAAGAGTGACGGAGGGAGGTGTCCACCCTCTTTCAACCAAAATCCAGACACGTTCATCAATGGCTTTTAATGCAGATCTCATGCGCGTTTTCCAGTATGCATAGTTTGTCGAGTCAAAAACTGGCATTTTATTATATAACTTCTCCATTATGAACACACTCGATTTCAAAAATTATTTTTTTTAGAAAATTGATATCTTAGAAAAATTTTGAGAAAAAATAGGAATACGCGATAGATTAGCGTAACCTGCTCTGATACCAATTTGAAAGAGTTGCTCTTGCGTTCAAATTAAGATATTATATAATTAAACTCAGTTTTATCCAATTAAATCCTAAACATGCAACTAGGTGTGATTGAAGAAGATGTAAAACATGCAAGAACATTCAAACACACAGATATGAGGAAAAATTCCCCAAAGGGGAAAAACATTTTATTTTCACTATAATTTTGTAAAGTACGGTTACATAGATTACAATGGAAATACAGTGACACCGAAATACCCGCGGGTGTCGGTTCTTTAGTTGGCGGATGGAACTTTCCCTTTCCAGGAGGGCAACAATGAAAAAGAAGGACAGTCTTTTCCACAAGGGTTGAACAAACACAAGGTTGTGTTTTTGGGTTACAAAGTGGATTCACAAAGGTATGAGATGTTGTGTGAATCAAAACATGAGTCTTGGGACTAAAAAAGGTGAAGACTTAGTATTTAGGACTCTTAAAATCGTCTATAAAAGTTTTACAAAACAAATCCCCGAAGTTGGTTTAAATAAGGAAACTTGGGCCGAAAAAATCTTAAGCGGATCTGATCGATGTTATCTCAAGCGGATCGGTCCGCTTCTGATGACGGACCGGTCCGATAGAGGATCCATTTATTTTTCAACAGGGCCTCTTCGGTTTTCATTCGATTCGGGGTTCACTCATTTGAAGCAATAGCGGATCGGTTCGGTATAGAGGCGGATCGGTCCGGAGGAGGATCGGTTCATTTTTAAAAGGGGCGGACCGGTCCGGTTATGCAGAAACCAAATTCTGAGTGAGGATGCTTTTGATATTTGGATCCGTTGATGTAGATGCAATCTTGAATTTCTTAAACGGTGTAACGACGTACGACATACAAATTGATAATGGACAAAAATGACCTTACAGATGTAGCCCAAAACTTGGGTGAACTACGTAAATTGTTGTTGCTTGTATATTCTTATTGTCTCTTCATTGATGCTTGGTTGATTTAATTGGGAGTTTGCACACTAGTTCATTTACGGAACAAGGTCTTGGGTGTTTTCCGCACACCAAGTGTTTGATAAAATTTCCGATTGAGTTTTATCGTCTTGGTCGCTAGAGATAGTCTTGCTTTAGCGCAACACAAAGGACATTACAATAAAGAATTGAATGAATGGTAATCTAAATTAAATAAGAATTTATCTTGCTTTTGTTTTTACTACATCAATGTAAGTAAATGAAAGCAAGTTTATTATGCTGGTCATGAAAATGGAACTATTAGATATGTATGTTATGTGTTACATTTTTTTTCTGTGTGAAAGAACTAAAGTGAATAAGATGATTCCCCAATGACATAACTTTTAGCTAAAAAGACAAGGGGTGCAAAGTTAAGGCTCACAATTCTATCTCTAAGTATTAACCAAAC
This sequence comes from Sambucus nigra, assembly GCA_949130495.1. Taxonomy (NCBI): domain Eukaryota; kingdom Viridiplantae; phylum Streptophyta; class Magnoliopsida; order Dipsacales; family Adoxaceae; genus Sambucus; species Sambucus nigra. The sequence continues at coordinate 282,081,793 of OX422209.1, forward strand.
ACTCATTCTCGATTTTTATACTTTGTGGATTACAACAGCACTTATGAGTTTTGTATTGTATAGCTGTTCATTTTTTTCGTTTTACCTCCTTTATTTAGTTTTGGGACTCCTTACCCCCTATTAGTTGTATTACTTTTTTTAAGTCAACTTTGTTAAATACAAAAAAAAAAGTATGAGCATTCAGTACCAGTCAGAACAGCATGAGAATGTGTAATTAGTTAGAGATAAAATATAAAAAATCTTGTAATGCCAATAATTTAGAGAGAAATTATTATTAAAAATATTGGCAGAATGAGCGTTCAGTTCAGTACCACTTTACTCTGACTGCAGGTTCTTGTAATCAGAGTAAATTAAAAGACCATAATATAGGTAAAAGTGAGTTTTAAGTAAGGTTGAACATCAAAAATTGCATGTTGATAATAATTTACTACGGGGTTTATCTTAAATACCATTATACCACCCTAAACATTTTACACAGTATAGGATAAAGATTGATGTTCGTTAATAAAAGGGACCTCCTTATGTTAAGGGGGGATTCTTGACAACATATTCAAGCTAAAAGGATTTTAGATATCAGGTTCTGAATCCAGTTTTGTATCTGAGTGAAGTTTCTCTGTTTTAATAAGCATAGATCTGTAGAAAAATGTTGTTGCATGCTTAACTTTGTTTGAAGTGCCTTGACAATTGAAGGACCTTGAATATTGATTTCTGACTTCGGTGTTGCTCCTTGATCCAATTCAATTTTTATTTTTTACTTTTTGTCTGAAAGAAGAGATATATCATAATATAAAAGCTCAAAGGAGCATACAAGAAACTAGCAGGCCAGTATTCCACCATCAACAACAAAAGAGAAAGAAAACGTTAAAGTTACAAGAAGATAAATACGTTTGCTATTGTGTAGCCAACGTAAACTCTTGCAAAAGTGGGTTTCTTTCATTCAACAGACCGGTCACACCTAAAAGGCATTCGCTACAATCCCAAAAAAAACTTTTGCGCAATGACTTATTTCCAATCGTTATAATATAATTAATTCCACTTTATGCTTTTTGAGGTTGAAGCCACAAGGATGAGAGAAATTCTATTCTTTTAAAAAATTCTTCCTTTGACACCCTTAAAAAGTCATGTCATTTTTTTCCTTCCAGTTCAAGATTTTGAATAAGGACTATGCCCAATAGTAATCATCTAACTTGCATGTATATTTTGTTTTTGTTTTAATTTTAGTTGCAGATTGAGCGGTGGATATTTTTTGTTTCATTTTAATTTCCTTCCCTCATTTTATTTTTTCTATTGCCAGTAGAAAATTGGACATGGCCTCTTGTCTAAATTCCATTTTTTATTTGCAATCAATTTTTCGGGTTTTTCCATTAGATTGTCATGAACTGCTCATTTGAGTGGGGAACGATATAATATTTTAGAAAGAAGCTATTCTGCAGAACTAGCTATTTAAAGGGTCCATTTTTTCTGTTCCTATATGTTGGTTAAGTGGTTATGGTGGCATGCATGTTGCTCTGATGCTACCTTCTCGAGTATTCCACTCATGTAGTGCCTGTTGAGTTTGCTATACGACATCTCTGTTATTTAAGATATATACTATTGTGTTTTATTAAATTTTAAAATATGATTATCATATTTATGGAATAAAAATTAATACCACTAGAAAACTTACAAACGAAAAAGATAACCGAGTCAAGTGTTTGACACTCTCTCCTTAGGACAAAATGCGCTCCCGCTACGGTGCTTACGGCAATGAACAATGAGCGTTTGCCTCCCAGGATAAAACGGTCTCGACACGCGCAAGAAGCACTTCATTGTGCGTGTCCCGCGAACCAATTATGTTTTATACTTTATCCGACTCGATCGAGAATGGAATGTATTAAAAATATATTTCCTCTCCTTTTTCTCTCTTTAAAAAATGAAGACAAGTCTTGTATTTATAGAAAACAAGGTGATTTTTTATGAAAAGACATGTCTTTAGGAAACAATCACTTTATGGACGTTTTTCATGAACTGTCACAACTTATGGTAAATAGTCACGACCTTTAGGGACAGTTTTGAAAATTAGTCACTATAAAGCGAACAGTCACAACTTTTAGTGAGAGTTACGAAAATCCGTCCTAGAAAGTAAATAAAATTTCCCAATAAACTTCATACATAAATGGGGCACTTTGATACCAAATTTCTTATTCAGCGTTTATCCGTTTTAAACAAATAAATATATCGCGTGACTCGTCATGCTATAAGGAACGCGCACGTACTTGGTCCTACTTTGACCAATGTATTAATTTGGTCATAAAATAATTTGGGTAAAAACACAATATTTTCCAACAATCCCCCACATGAATGAAATTTGGGTGAAGAATCAAATGAATATGAAGACAAATTAGACAGAGTATCGGCGGAAAAGAGTTGCATCGATAAAGATAGCTTTTGGCCTTGAATCTTTCCTAGTGAGAGATTATCATGTTTACCGGCCAATCAATGAACGCGATGTATTGAATTAATCAACATTTTTGTGTAAACCGAGACAATATAATTCACACAGCGCTTCTCCAAACATTCTTGGTTCTCACTGTTGTGTCCGTTTTGACCTTAGACACCTCTTGGTTTCATGAGCGTGTTAGAGAATTTAACAATGTAGCATTGGTTATTCTCATAGAAGTGGCCCCTTCTCACTCACATAGGTGATTTCTATAAAGAGTATCCTGCTAATACTCCACTTGACTCATATGTTCAAGATATAGAAATCATTAAAATAAAATTTATCCTATTACACACGGCAGATAATGCACTGAATCATCCTAGGAATGGGAGGAAGAATTTATTTTCTTATCAGTGCTAACTGAATCGCACATAATTAGGTTGTCCTGTTGAACCTAATTCTTGGGATCTCCAGTCATTTAGGTTGGGTTTCCATTATGGCAATTCTTTTAGGTTTTAACCGACTATAAGTCCATTCCCCTTGATGAACTTCTCTTACTCTCTCGTTAGCGAATCCGCAATGATTTTATTAGGCCTAATGTTATCACTAACAAATAAAGATTTCTTTATGGTCTTATGTCATGACTAATAAGTCGTGACTTGCCAAATTACTTTATGCCTTCTAAAGCAATGATTTCCAATTGTAAGAACATGCATTAGAATTGTTATCTCAAATCATCCTCTTTAAAATTGTCAAGGTACCTTGTTTTGTAGGAAATAATATTCATATTCCATCATAAGAGGATTTTCAAACATTAACCCCTCTAATCGTGCTAATATATCACTCGGAATACGAGTCTCGAACGTCATATATTGTTTAAAACTATATTTATAATTTCCTAATGTTTATGTCATTTGTCACTTATATCTTAGTATCGATATTGAACGACTCATTTGTACTTTAGACTCTTTAATCCATTATCTTTATTCTAAAGATTTGTGTACACGCTTAATCATTTCCATCCGTGGAATATAATCAAAGTACTTAAGTATTAATTATCGTTCAATCAATTAAGTATACACTTCTGTAGACAAATGCACATTGGAAATACTATAGTACATTAAATGCACTTATACAATCAAATACTACACTTTCAGTAGTGTTTATCCCATTTTCAATATGAATCATGTTTGTTTCTATTTTTGGATAGAAATTATCGCCTTAGATAAATATCCCCACATTTATCATAATTCATACAAAAGTTCTCAACCTTTCTCATAAAATTTTATCATGAGTTAATGTGTTGAGAATAAAACTCATAGAAAACACAATACTCCCCCCACAATTTCAAACATAAATTTGAAATTATACAAAATTGATACATTTATTCTCAACCTCCAAACGCTTTATTTTTCTTTAAAATGAAATGATATTAATGTTTATTTGGACCAACACATATGTCCATTTAGAAGGTATACATTCATTTCATTCTAAATAAAATTTAGTTGAGATAAGTTTCTCTACTTTAGTAATTTCGACATTTAATGGTATATTCCTTATTGTTCCATAGTCATATAAATGCACTTGTGACAATTCTTAGTATTAAACTAAAGTTGTGTCACACATAATATATATGCCTCAAAACCATTTGAACATATTCAATGATTATGGACTTTAAGAATATCATAATATAAAATATGCAATTTGGTTACTTGCCCTTCTTTGAGTTTACTAGTTGTGGAGTCTTGAGAATACGCCTAAGTCTCCAATGAGACCATAATTTGATTCAACCTTCTTTAAAGCAGTTGTGAAACCGCTCGGTTCTGAATCCCTTGATCATTTATATTGATTTATGATTTAATTCTATACCATCTTTAAAGCAGTCGTTAAACTACTCGGTTCTGAATTTGGAATCATAAATCCAATAAATAGATATGTAATCATGCGACACTGTTTTTTTTAAGATCACGTTCGACAATCACATAGACAAATACATTCATTGGAGTATAAAATTCTTCCAAAATGAATTTATACATTATGAAAGGAATATATCACTTTCTATCAACTAAAGATTCTCATATCTTTTGCAATCATCATCACATTTGATAATATTCAATATAGTGAAGAGGAGTAACATATTGAAATTAATCATATCCACTCTTTCAAGTCTTTTGTCATGAAAAAAATGAGCCTCACGGTATCAATACAAATTGTATTATTTTTCTCAATGTTAGCATCAATTGAATGTTACATAAAAATTATATGGTTAATGATATACAATCACGCCACAAATATCCAATAGACTTCTACACGTGAGAATAGTATATCATTAGACACCTCAATTTTCATTCCAGGACTTTAGGTCATCGGATGCCACACAATATGGCATCAACTATATAAAATTATGCAAACATAATAAATTTCTAACCTATAGGACTTTTTAATTTATTATGCATGAATTTAATATTCTCAAATTTTCAACATGTACATACCAACAATAATGGACAATGCATTATACTTATTTTTCTCTTTTTCGTGACACGGGAGATTAAAACCAATTTAAATGTAATATCAAGATTACATTTGTAATTCTACATGGAATGCAACTCAAATCATGTTTCTAAATATATCACATCGCCATTCATATAATCTAATTTAATTTAGTGCACAATACATCAATGAATAACTAATTGTGTCACCATATTTCACTAAATGTGTTTTAATGGAATAACGCAAAAAATTATGTAATGATACTAAAATAATACTATCACACATGTATATGTAACCATAAAAGCAACCTTAATATCATCAAGTATATCATTGTCACATTAAAAACAAATTGCAAACAAGAACTTCACCAAAGATATGACCGAAATTCAACATCTTATGTACACGCATAAACACATATTTGAGTATCATGTGGATGCACATCACTCTCATGTCACTAGATGCGTTACAACATCATTGGATACCATCGCATCTCCACGATATAAGAATATGAACAAAAACTGTTCACTGTCAATATATACAGTACTTTAGTATACATTGAATCAAACATACTTGTATTGTCCCTTTTGATCATATTTGGACAAATATAATTTTAATTGCATGAATACATACATTCAAAATGACTTTATTTGAGACACACATTTTCAGTTTAGAGATTCAAAAGAATGTCAATATAAAATTGTCAATAATATCATTCTGATACAAAAAATATCACCACAAGCCATGCATTTAAAAAAAAATTGAACAATACTTTATTCACAAAGTAATCAATGTTTTATGCATGCTCAAATTTGTGGTTCAAAACACATGATTTTTACTTATCAAATTCATTAATCTTTGTAAAATACTTTTTTTATTATTATTAAAGTAAGAACAATTTTGACAGCACAACGTGTCAAAGATTAATACATACATGTGAATGTGCATAAGAATATCATCACCGAAAAAGTACTGTAATGAAAAACTAGTGATATAATATCAAGTCTAATGAAATACAAGCCACTTGCATCATTTAAAGTAATGGCTTTCAATTTGAACTGACATGCAATACCAATATAATTTATTAACAAAGATATCCAATTATCATCGTGTATGTCAAAAGACATTACTATTGGTACCTAAGCCTAAACAAAGGTGGCATCCAATTACCAATCGTCAATCTATCAAAATGATGTCCGATGGAAACAGTCATCATTTACATGAAAACTAAATCATCATTGTTATCATTACATAGCTAAAATTATATATGAATATTATTGTAGATTACAAGATCAACTGTATCTGAACAGCAGACCAAAACAATAAATTTGGGACACATATGAATCCTTTTGGTTTACCATTTTTAAGAACTATTTTTAACACGGGTGAGATGGAAAAATTGTGATTTAAAATTTCCAACATCATGGTATTAAATCACAAGTCCGATTATCTGTTTACTTGGGAAAAATTTATTTTATGTAGTACATTCATGAGTTCAATTAAACAAGCACCATACTGGGTATCAAATGTAAAAGGCAAAGGTGTATTTTAACCACCATTTCTTTACAATCAATTATAGATGTTCTCAGAACCCTTTTCACCATTTTCTCGTATGAAAATGTAAGCAAACCCTTTTATGCGTGAATATATGCAACACTATCTATCTAGTTGTATTCTAGTATACAATTTGATGATATGGTTAACTTTACCATTTATGCATTGACACATGTTCTTCACCATTCCAAATGCATAAAAGATGCACGGATTATTAAAATAAATATTCCCAAAACCATTATATTGGTTGCCTATCGACTCATAATTACTAGTTTTCGAAAATAAAATCATGCGGTTCCAAAAAAATGAATCAATAACAAAACCACAAATAATAAAGATTTTTATAAATATATCAATCGCGATATTGTCTTAAGATTGTTATTTAAGATATATACTATTGTGTTGTATTAAACATTAAAATACGATTATCATATTTATGCAATAAAAATTAATACCACCACAAAACTTACAAACGAAAAAGATGACCGAGTCAAGTGTTTGACACTCTCCTTAAGATAAAATGCGCTCTCGCTACGGTGCCTACGGCAATGAACAATGAGCGTTTGCCTCCCAGGATAAAACGGTCTCGACACGCGCAAGAAGCATTTCAGTGTACGTGTCCCACGAACCAATTATGTTTGATACTCTATCCGACTCGATCGGGAATGGAAAGTATTGAAAATATATTTTCTCTCCTTTTTCTCTCTTTAAAAAATGAAAACAAGTCTTGTATCTATTAAAAACAAGGTGTTTTTTCATGAAAAGACATGTCTTTATGAAACAACCACTTTAGGGACGTTTTTCATGAACTGTCACAACTTATGGTGAACAGTCACGACCTTTAGGGACAGTTCTGAAAATTAGTCACTATAAAGCGAACAGTCACAACTTTTAGCGACAGTTACGAAAATTCGTCCTAGAAACCAAATAAAATTTCCCAATAAACTTCATACATAAATGGGGCACTTTGATACCAAATTTCTTATTCATCATTTATCCATTTTAAACAAATAAATATATCGCATGACTCGTCATGATACAAGGAACGCGTACGTACTTGGTCCTACTTTGACCAATGTATTAATTTGTGAAAAATACGTTACTATGAAAATAAACTATTTAAGTAACTCCGAGTTGTTTTTTGAAGAAACTCTTTTCTTAAATAAAAAAGGATTAATCACAAGATGTGTTTAATAAAATAGTATGTACGAGATCTATTCAAGATTTAAGCACTAGGTTTAAAAAAATAATTTAAACCAGTTTTAAACACAGCACAACCAAGAATGAGATGAGAAAATGTAGAAGGCTTCTGTTCACAATTTTTACGTCGTAAAACCTCACCAATTGAGGAAACATCCACGCCTCCCTCTACGGAGTAAAATGAAAAATCCACTAAAACAAATATATGTGTTACAAACTATATAACTAACATGCAAACAACTCAGACCTATATAAGTTTAGGAATGTACCCTCTGGTGTCCTTAAACTTCTCTGCAGTTCTGATTGTAGATGTAGTTCTCCAAGTTTGTCAACTTTTGATTTGTTCCAGCACTTTACGTCGACTTATGTTCTCAAGATCTTATCACCAACACTTTTCGTGTTGTAGGGTGTAAGTGTTTGTGAAGGTGCTCTCTAACACATGCATGCACACACACACACACTTATTAAGTACAAACAGTCCTAACAAATAACAGTTTACACTATATGCAGTGATCTTTTCTTTTTCTTTCTTCTTAGAAAACTTTGAACCTTTTTTACCTTTCAAACTATCCCAGAATCCACGGATACCTTGCTAGGAAGACAGACAAGGTCTTAATCAATCTCAGAATTTAAAACAAGAACTTTTTGAGATTGAAAACCTCCAAGTGAGATTTCAAACTAGGTCAAAGGTTTAGTTTACAAGAACAAGAAACAGAAAGCATTTTATTGTTGATTTCAAAGTAAGAAAACGTTTTAGAGAAAACAATCAACAATATATTTCTCAAGATGAGAAATAAAATGAAACTAAGTGTAATGTAACATGAATAACTCAGATCTGAGATTTCTATGGAAACAGAAACTAGATCTAAGTAAAAGTCTAAGTTGGAAACAAGATCTCATGAACACGAGGCTACAGCATCCAAAATAACTCAACTCAAACTCACAAACACTCAAGAACACTCAGGATGGTGTTTTTGGCTATGGTGTTTTGAAGAAGTGTTTGGGTTAGGTTTGAAGAGGATTTGGACGAAGTTAGGGTTTCTAACTTTCTTCTCTCTCTGGTGTCTTTCTTCTCTCTCTTCTCTCTTCTCTCTCTTCTCTCTCTAAACTTAGAGGAAATGAAATGGCAAAAAATCTTCGAAGTCTGAGAGAAGGCCCCTTTTTATAGGGTGAGAGGAAGGTTCGAGATATCTGATTCAAACGAAGGGCTGAGATTGAGTCAATTTAGATTGACTTGAATCTAATGGCTCACACAAGGCGGTGCTTTAAACGAGTGCTGATTGGCTTAAAAAGATACACGGGGATCCATCAATGCAACATGCAGACCACTGATAAGAAATAATCCAAGGGCTGATAACACACGCTCCTCTTGTCTCAGTAAAGAAACACAAAACTAACCAATCACAGGCAGACAGGTGTTGGCAAGTTATGGGATGTTAAACGCGCATCAAAACTAATTACAAAGACAACCCTGAAGTCTCTGCCGCTTTCGAATTCTACCCAAGGTAACTTTAGGACATAAAATACAGCAAGTCATATTAAGAGATTGACCCCAAAACTTTATAAAACAAGTTTTAATTCTTAAAACATGATTTAAAAATGTTTAAAAAATCCCAAAAAATTATTAAAAATCAAACTTAGGGATTTAAACACACACAACACATGTACACACATACTTATGCAATATGATGTGCAAAAGATGAATTCTAAGTGTGTGAGTGTTGGCAATAGTCTCTTGATCATAACAAGAAAGAGAGATGAATAGGCAATCCAACTTCTGAGGCTCTTTGGTTTCTAGGTAGACACAATTTTGTCATAATTTCCAAACTAGATGAGCACTTATACAATGTAGACTCAAGTGAGTCAAAGGTATAAGGGCTTCAATCTCCCCCTTTGGAAATATGAGACAAAATATCTTTTGAGTCATCTTGGACTCGTAGGGCAATAAAAAATAAAAACTTATTCCTATCAAAGTTCTATCTACCCAAATCCTAGAAATCAAAAAGTACATAACTCAACTAAGTACATTTGAATACCCTATTACAACTGTAAAGAGTAACTGTACAACAGGAACCTTCAATAATTCACTAATATCAAGCTATTTAGAATATGCAAAATTTGAATAGACTCAAATTTCTCCCCCATTTTGTCTCAAATGGACAAAGGGAAAAACTTGGATAAACAGCAAAAAGATTAATCAGCATAAACCATACCAATAGATTTACGTAATGAAATGAATCTATAATAATCTAGAGGTTTGGTAAATATATCTGCGAGTTGTAGATCAGTAGGAAGATAATTGATTTCTAACTCCTTCGATTCAACCAATTCACGTATAAAATGATGTCTTATTTTAATATGCTTTGTTCACGAGTGTTGAACAGGATTTTTAGAAATATTAATCGCACTTTGATTATCACAATAGAGATGTAATTGGTTTTCTTGAATACCATAATAACTTAGCATTTGTTTAAGCCACATTAATTGAGCACAACAGCTGCCAGCGGCTATGTATTCAGATTCAACTGTTGAGAGTGATGTGCAATTTTGTTTTTTACTACTCCATCCTACCAAGTTATTACCTATATAATAACATGCTCCTGAAGTGCTTTTACTATCATCAGTACACCCAGCCCAGTCAGCATCAGTGTACCCAATTATAGTGCTTGGTGTGTCATTAGTGTACCAAATACCTAGATTTAGAGTGCCATTTACATATTTAATGATACGTTTAACAGCATTCAAGTGGCTCTCTTTAGGATTACTTTGATAGCACATACACACACAACATACATAATATCAGGACGCGAGGTAGTAAGATATAGTAAAGTGCCTATCATACTACGATATAGAGTAGGATCTACAGATGTTCCATTGTCATCTTTAAATAGTTTTAGCGTAGTACTCATGGGCGTTTTAGCATTTTTAGCACTCTCAAGGCCGAATTTCTTAACGATCTCTAAAGCGTACTTAGATTGCGAAACAAATAATCCTTCTGGATTTTGTTTGACTTGGAGACCTAGAAAGAACTGTAACTCCCCCATAAGGGACATCTGAAATTCCTTGCTCATAATTTCAGAAAAGGATTTTACTTCTGAGGTAGAAGTTGATCCAAATATAATATCGTCTACATAAACTTGAGCAATCGTAATGTGTTTGTCAAAATGTTTGACAAATAAAGTTTGGTCATTTCCACCTCTTCTGAAACCTTTTTCCAAAAGAAAATTGGAAAGTCGCTCATACCAGGCTCTAGGAGCTTATTTAAGGCCATATAAAGCCTTTTTCAGACGAAATACATGATTTGGATGCTTAGGGTCAATGAACCCTTTAGGTTATTCTACATAGGTTTCCTCAGCCAGTATACCATTAAGGAACGCAAATTTGACATCCATGATATAATGTAAAACGCATATGACAAGCTATTGCGAAAAGAAGACGAACTGATTCTAAACGAGTAACAGGGGGCAAAGGTCTCGTTAAAATCAATTCCTTCTATTTGGGAGTATCCTTGAGCAACTAATCTAGCTTTATTTCTAATTATTATCCCATTTTCATCAGTTTTATTTTTAAAAATCCAACGAGTACCAACAACCTTTTTGTGATTAGGACGTGGAACAAGATACCATACATTATGAATGACAAATTGTAAAAGTTCATCCTGCATAGCAAAAATCCAGTGAGAGTCATTCAATGCCTCATTTACATTCTTTGGTTCCACAAGGGAAATAAAACATGCATAATGTGCATAATTTCTAAGTTGGGATCTTGTACGCACTGTCTCACTAGGGTTGCCAACTACGTTGTTTATGGGATGATCTTTAGAAACCCAATTAGGTACTTCAGGTATCTCAATAGGTAATGAATTATCTATTTCAGAAGGGTCATTTTCTAAAATATTTGAGGACTCTTCTTCAATAGGTAATTCACCTATCTTGCTTTCTATAGTAGTGTCACTGACAATTACATTTATGGATTCCATCATGGTTTTAGTACGAAGATTATACACTCGATAAGCTCTACTGTTAGGAGAATATCCTAGAAATATGGATTTATCTCCCCGGCTCTCAAATTTAGATAAGTGTTCCCTATCTTTGCATACATAACAAGTACTACCAAAGGTTCTAAGATATTTGAGATTAGGCTTCTTATTGTACCAAAGTTCATAAGGGGTTTGTTTGGAATTCTTTCTAAGATAGACCCTATTAATGATGTGACACGCAGTACGAATAGATTCTACCCAAAAATATTTAGGTAAGTTATTGGCATGTAACATGACACGTGCCATCTCTTGCAAGGTACGATTCTTTCTCTCGGCGATTCCATTTTGTTGAGGAGTCTTAGGAGCACTGAACTCGTGTTTGTAACCATTATAGTCACAGTATTCTACAATACCGGTGTCTTTGAATTCACCACCTCTATCACTACGGATTCTATTTACTTGAATGTCCTTTTCATTTTCAATCCTGAGAAGAATTTTTAGGAAGGTCTGAAAAGTGTCAGACTTTTGTTTTAGAAAGGCTACCCAAGTAAATCTAGTGAAGTCATCAACCATAACTAGGATGTAACTGTGTCCACAAAGACTAACAGTTTGGGAGGGACCCATTAGGTCCATATGGATGAGTTCTAAGGGATTAGAGGTGAGAATGTCTTTGACTTTTTTATGAGGGGCCTTAACAATTTTACCTTCTTGACAGGAACCACAAACAATATTATGAATGGGTTTAATTTTTGGAATACCTCTTACTATGTCTTGAGTAGACAATTTACTAAGCTTATCGTAGTTTATGTGACCCATTCTGTTATGCCATATCTCGTTGTCATCCATTCTGGCAACATTACAAGTTTCAGAATTGTTCTTGACAGTGTAACAGTTGTTAGGAGTTCTGAATCCAGTAATTATGCATTCACCTTTTTCATTTAAAATCTTGTAATTGTTCTTTGAAAAGGTAACAGTATGGTCTGAGTCACAAAATTGCGAAAAGCTAAGTAAGTTGGCCTTTAGACCTTTAACTAGAAGAACATCTTTAAGAGTAGGAAGCCCATCTTCTTGGATAGTTCCTTTGCCTATGATTTGAGATGAAGCTCCATCACCAAAAATGACTTTACCACCAGCATATCTGGTTTTGTTTAAAAGTTTAGTTTCATCTCCTGTCATATGCTTAGAGCATCCAGAGTCTAAATACCAACCAGATGATGTGTGTTCGGCTTTTAAAGCAGTAATAACAATATTACACTTCATCTGAGGTAATAGATCATCTTTTCTAATCCAAATTTCTCTTGTTTTCAACTTGCGCTTATTAGCTCTCAACTCATAGAATTTGCGAGCATTAGATTTTTGCTGAAAAATTTATTGCGCATAATTTTGAATTTTGTGAAAGACTTGAGCATTTGGTTTAGGAAAATGCTTAGGATTCCTTCTAGGAAATGTTCTTTTAGGTTTGGTCTTTCTCTTTCTATAGTTAGAGTTTTTATCTGGCTGTCTAGGAAGTATATAATTGTTTCGACTCCTCCTAAAATAGTTATAGTTCTGGTAAGTACGAGGATTATAGATAGGTTTGAGAAGTCTCCTAGCATAGCAACCATCGAAATAATGACCATATATGTCACAATAGGAGCAATAAAGATTCCTCAAGATGGGGGTCTCCTTAGGAAAGTTTCTAAACAAAGGTTTAATAGAGTTTTGAGGCTGAACTCTATTTCTAGGTGGTACAGGTTTGAATGTAGACTCATTCTTCCTAATAGAAGGACAGACGTATTTAGCCTTAGGTGAACTTTTAAGCTTAGAGCAACTTGATTCCCCAATGTTAAAACTTTGATTTTTCGAATCAAACTCAGTTTTTATGGAATGAAAATCTGGGCATGTTTCAATGGGTCTTTTGCCTCCTGACACAAACTTGATAGGTTCAAAATGTTTTGTTTGTGTTTTCAAATTGGGACAAAATCCTATACCAGTTCGATCATCAGAATTGGTTTTAGATTCAGCAACAAATTCATCAAAACAGTTAGAATTATTTTCAAATTTTATAATTTTTTTGAAAACAGTTGCTATCTTTTCTTTGGTTTGTTCCAATTCTAACAATGTCCCTTTGTATTTTTTCTCCAAATTTTCATTTGTTTCAGACAATTTTTTTAGTTTTTCATCAAAAACTTTAATTTCACTTTCATGAGTTAAACATTGGGTAGTGTACTCTTCAGCATTCAGTTTAACCATCAGGCTTAAATCTTCCAATTTCTTGGTAAGATCTTTAACAGTCTTCTCTAGTCTAGCGCTTTTCTTGAGAGTCTTAGTGTAAAGTGTGTGAATGTCTGGGAGGTCTTCATTGTCTGAGTCACTAAGTGTGGTGTGTGGAGTGACCCCTAATGATTCATTTGCTAAACTCACACACCCATTGACATCGTCATTATCGCCATCCCTTTGACTCACACACCCCGAGGTAGTACATTCAACATTCTCAGTAATCAAAGCATCTAAACCAGTAATAACCACATTCGAATTATCAGTCATAGAATTATTTGGTTCATCCTCATTAACAAACATGGGCATGTCATCATTATAAATAATCTTGGCAAAGAAGGACATGCAAGGATCAAAAGCATCTGATGACTCAGGTTCCTCATTTTCAGAGTCACTTGAATCATCCCATGTTTTGCAGATGTTAGCTCTAGTATGTTTATTTTGAGTGTTCAAGTTAACTCTACAATCTTCTGCAATGTGTCCCAGTTACCACATCTATAGCATTCAGTCTTCTTAAGGTCTCTATTAGGTCTAGCGTGAGAGTCCTTGTGATTTTTGTCATTGTTTTTCTCATGAGGTCTGTGACTAGAGGGAGTTGGATAATTTGACTTGCCTTGTTTATTTGCCACTTTGTTTCTAAACTTAATGATTTTCTTGAATTGTTTAGTCATTAAGGCAATCTGATTGTCCAAGCTCTCTATATCGCAGTCCTCATCAGATTCAATAATGGAAGTATTAAACTCAGGTTTAATCAATTTAGAGGAGAAGCTTAGATTGGAACTAGTCTGTTTCCTATGGGATTGGGTTAACTGTTTCTTAAATTCTAGTTCCATTTCCACAGTTCTTAATTTACTACTGAGTAATTCAGGAGTGAGATTTATATCACACATTTCCTCAATAGCATATCTTTTATTATCAAACTTCTGTGGTAATGATCTCAGAATTTTAGATACAATTTCTTGTCTATCATAGGTTATCCCATTAGCATGCAATTTGGTCACAATATCAGTCAGGTTCATATAGAAGTCATCAAATGATTCAGTTTCAGACATAATTAAGGAGTTATACTGCTGGATAAGCATTTGGGTTTTAGCAGCCTTAACTCTAGTGTCTCCTTCATGAGCAGTGACTAAGGTGTCCCAAGCTTCCTTAGAAGTGGTACAGGATGAGATTCTTTTGAACTCATGTTCATTTATAGACATAAATATAGCATTCTTTCCTTTATTGTTATTTCGAGAAACTTGTTTCTCTTCTTTAGTGAACTCACTTAGAGCTTTCTTAACCCTCTCATTGCTTCCTTCGTTGGCTGGTTTAGTAGGAAAAGTATAACCATTTTCAACAATGTCCCATACATCATCTCCCAAAGTTCCTTGAATGAAAGCAATCATCCTTACTTTCCAGTAAGCAAAATTGGTTCCATCAAATATTGGAGGTCTGGTCAAGTTACCAAATCTTTCATTTTTCTCGTCCATATTTGATTTTCAGAAAATAATTTCAGAAACACAGGATCTTTTAAAAGCAATTTACAAAGCTCTGATACCAATTGAAAAATACGTTACTAAAGCCGTTTATGAAAATAAACTATTTAAGTAACTCCGAGTTGTTTTTTGAAGAAACTCTTTTCTTAAATCAAAAAGGATTAATCACAAGATGTGTTTAATAAAATAGTATGTACGAGATCTATTCAAGATTTAAGCAACAGGTTTAAAAAAATAATTTAAACCAGTTTAAAACACAGCACAACCAAGAATGAGATGAGAAAATGTAGAAGGCTTCGGTTCACAATTTTTACGTGGTAAAACCTCACCAATTGAGGAAACATCCACGACTCCCTCTACGGAGTAAAATGAAAAATCCACTAAAACAAATATATGTGTTACAAACTATATAACTAACATGCAAACAACTCAGACCTATATAAGTTTAGGAATGTACCCTCTGGTGTCCTTAAACTTCTCTGCAGTTCTGATTGTAGATGTAGTTCTCCCAGTTTGTCAACTTTTAATTTGTTCCAGCACTTTACGTCGACTTATGTTCTCAAGATCTTATCACCAACACTTTTCGTGTTGTAGGGTGTAAGTGTTTGTGAAGGTGCTCTCTAACACATGCATGCACACACACACACACACTTATTAAGTACAAACAGTCCTAAAAAATTACAGTTTACACTATATGCAGTGATCTTTTCTTTTTCTTTCTTCTTAGAAAACTTTGAACCTTTTTGACCTTTCAAACTATCCCAGAATCCACGGATACCTTGCTAGGAAGACAGACAAGGTCTTAATCAATCTCAGAATTTAAAACAAAAACTTTTTGAGATTGAAAACCTCCAAGTGAGATTCCAAACTAGGTCAAAGGTTTAGTTTACAAGAACAAGAAACAGAAAGCATTTTATTGTTGATTTCAAAGTAAGAAAACGTTTTAGAGAAAACAATCAACAATATATTTCTCAAGATGAGAAATAAAATGAAACTAAGTGTAATGTAACATGAATAACTCAGATCTGAGATTTCTATGGAAACAGAAACTAGATCTAAGTAAAAGTCTAAGTTGGAAACAAGATCTCATGAACACAAGGCTACATCATCCAAAATAACTCAACTCAAACTCACAAACACTCAAGAACACTCAGGATGGTGTTTTTGGCTATGGTGTTTTGAAGAAGTGTTTGCGTTAGGTTTGAAGAGGATTTGGACGAAGTTAGGGTTTCTAACTTTCTTCTCTCTCTTCTCTCTTCTCTCTCTTCTCTCTCTAAACTTAGAGGAAATGAAATGGCAAAAAATCTTCGAAGTCTGAGAGAAGGCCCCTTTTTATAGGGTGAGAGGAAGGTTCGAGATATCTGATCCAAACGAAGGGCTGAGATTGAGTCAATTTAGATTGACTTGAATCTAATGGCTCACACAAGGCGGTGCTTTAAACGAGCACTGATTGGCTTAAAAAGATACACGGGGATCCATCAAGGCAACATGCAGACCACTGATAAGAAATGATCCAAGGGCTGATAACACACGCTCCTCTTGTCTCAGTAAAGAAACACAAAACTAACCAATCACAGGCAGACAGGTGTTGGCAAGTTATGGGATGTTAAACTCGCGTCAAAACTAATTACAAAGACAACCCTGAAGTCTCTGTCGCTTTCGAATTATACCCAAGGTAACTTTAGGCCATAAAATACAGCAAGACATATTAAGAGATTGACCCCAAAACTTTATAAAACAAGTTTTAATTCTTAAAAACATGATTTAAAAATGTTTAAAAAATCCCAAAAAATTATTAAAAATCAAACTTAGGGATTTAAACACACACAACACATGTACACACATACTTATGCAATATGATGTGCAAAAGATGAATTCTAAGTGTGTGAGTGTTGGCAATAGTCTCTTGATCATAACAAGAAAGAGAGATGAATAGGCAATCCAACTTCTGAGGCTCTTTGGTTTCTAGGTAGACACAATTTTATCACAATTTCCAAACTAGATGAGCACTTATACAATGTAGACTCAAGTGAGTCAAAGGTATAAGGGCTTCAATTTGGTCATAAAATAATGGTTGTTTTTCCTTTATTCATTTGATTTATGAATATTAGTTCTGAATTATAGCTTTCTTTTATTACTGAGGAAAGGGATCAATTGAACAATTTAATTGATGAGTTAAAGAAGCACAAAACATTGCTTCAGGGGCTGAGATAGTGTTACTCTTGTTCACGTTGTGGAATACCATATTATTCTATGAATTTTTCAGGTTGTTTATCCTAATGTTTGTGTTTATTACTTAGTTCACAATGGCAGGAACTTAAATGATATCTTTCCAAAAAGGAACACTATTTAAAGGAACTTGACTGCAATTTAAGAGAACAAAAAGAAATGAATACTAGTCAGCACAGTAAAACAACGCTGCTCTCCAAGAGGCTAAATTATGACGTAAGAAGAATAAAGTTGTTAGAGAGGGAAGGTGACCGTCTCGGTTATGAAATATCTCTGTTGGAGTCCAAGGTTGGTTTGCTATGTATAAATCTACATGGAGGGTTATTTTTCCCAATGTATATAAATTTTGTATCTTTCACATGTAAAACAAGAAAGGGTAAAGTACATTCCCTCCGCTTCTTTATGATAGTTAGAGTTTCCTCCTTTATCGTTTTAAATCACGCACTCCTCTCTCTTGTTTTAAATACTACATTTACCTCCCACATTTTTATATTTGTACACTCACACTACGCTTGTAGCAGGAGTTGTAGGTGTTACAAAAACAGAACAAGAGGGGGGTGAGTAATATTTGGTAACAGATGGGACACTAAGGGCCCGTTTGGTAATCCAATTCCAAGGTTTGGAATTGGGTTGCCAAATGACCCCTAAAGTAATTTTTAATGCAAGAGGCATTGAAGACGATTTTTTTTTGTTATGTTAACGCATTTTCTGTGCATAGTTTACGTTGGTTGGCATCTTGTTGCTTTTATATAAACATTCAGTTGAAATATAATGAATCAATTATTGCTTTTTTATTTGTATTAATATCATTGGATAAGGTTATATTGTGTTAATCAAGACTGTTTTGTTAATCATAAAACCGGATATAAACCATAATGTTACATCGTGTTTAAAATAATTTTTTCATGAAATCCAGTATGTTTAATCTTCATGCAATCACAAAATCATAAGTTCTTTATAACTATGATCAAAACTAACCTTTGTCCATTGCAATTGATTGGAATAAGATAACTTGAATGATCATGTTAAAGCTTTCTTTGAACCTCTTCTTGAACAGCCCAGAATTACTTTCTTATGTGCCGAGAACTTTTGTTAGAAAATGTGAATAAAGGGAATTTCGTATTTTCTCTCCCTCCTTAGAAACAGTGTGTTATGAGATGACTTTAGATGGTGTAGAGATATCTATTTATAAGGGGAAGATGGTCGGAATCCTAGTGGAGGTGGGACTCTATTTAAGTCTCCCACTAATGCCACTAACCATCATATGACTAACGAATAAAATTTACCCAATGTTTTTATATCTTTATTTATCACATTCCTAATTAATTATCTGACATTTATCAAGACCACATAAATGGGAAATTCAAAATTTAATATAATTAAAATTAAAAAATTAATTTCTACACTTAATACTAATTTCCAACAGTCTCCCACTTGGCCTTAATAATTCGTATAATTAGATTATGTATCATAAGGTGCACAATCATTGATAAATATAGTTTACTAAATCAAATGATTTATGGATGCGAGTCATGGGGGTTCCATGCTATTCAAGAGCATGGTTCCTTCCATGTACCACAACACCAATATTTCATTCAACTAAGCCTTTAATATTGGGTATCATAATGGCCTCACAATGTCCTTTTGAATAAGGACTATTTCTATTAACAATAATTCTTAATCATATGCATGCATTCACAAAGGACATAAATAATTGAAATCAGAAACGCTTTTATTGAATTCAAGTAATAGTGTCAAACAATTAAGCCAAATAACAATCATAATCTAACTAATCGAGACCCATCTCTTTGTCATGTTCCATAAAGGTCTTCGGAGGTAGTCCTTTTGTAAGAGGATATGCTATGTTATCACGCGTACTAATGTGATCAATTGACATTCTTTGTTTCTGAACTTCTTCTTTCACTGATAGGTATTTCATCTCAATACGCTTAGCTGCCTTAGTATACCTATCGTTCTTCGAGAAGAAGACTGTTGCGATATTATCACAATAAATCTTCAGCGGCTTAGATATTGACATCATAATTATAAGTCTTGAAATAAAGTTTCGCAGCCATAATCCATAATTTGTAGCTTTGAATCAAGCTACGTATTCAGCCTCCATAGTAGACGATGCAATGATACTTTGCTTAGAACTTTTCCATGAAATGGCTCTTCCATCCATAAAGGAAGACATAACCCGAAGTGTTCTTCCTACTGTCAAGGCATCCCCCAAAATCTGAGTCTGAATAATCAATCACCCCAAGGTGATCAGTCTTCCGATATGTGAACATGTAATCCTTGGTCCCTTGCAGGTACCTTAACACTTTCTTTGCAGCTTTCCAATGGTCAATCCCCGGATCGCTTTGATATCTGCCTAGCATCCCAATGGCAAAACTGATATCTGGCTTAGTGCAGACTTGTGCATACAACAAGCTCCATACGAGCGAAGCATAAGGCATGCCTTTCATGTGCTCCCTTTCTAAATCACTTCCAGGACATTGTTTTAAGCTGAACTTATCCCCTTTATGAAGTGGAACATTAACGGAATTGCAACTTTGCATGTTAAATCTTTCTAAAACTTTATTAATGTAAGCTTTCTGAGATAATTCCAACGTTCCTTGTGATCTATCCCGAGATATTTCTATCCCGATCACAAAGGATGCCTCACCTAAATCTATCATTGCAAAGTTTTTAGAAAGGAACTTCTTGGTTTCACTTAACAAACCAAGAACACTGCTGGCGATAAGTAAGTCATCAACATATAGTACTAAAAACACAAACTTACTCCTATTGATCTTCAGGTATATACAGCGATCAACAGTATTTTCCATAAACCCAAAGGATATAATGGTATAGTGGAACTTAATGTACCATTTATGAGAAGCTTGCTTTAGACCATATATTGACTTCTTTAACATATGGATCATGTTTTCCTCTCCTTCCTTTATGAAGCCTTGTGGGTGTGCCATGTAGACTTCTTCTTCTAAACTCCCATTTAGAAAAGTTATTTTTACGTCCATTTGGTGCAACTCCAACTCATAATGAGCCACCAATGCTAATATGATTCTTAATGAGTCCTTCTTTGAAACTGGAGAGAAGGTATCATTATAACCAATGCCTTCTCATTGATTAAAATCTTTGGCAACAAGTTTAGCTTTATGTCATTCGATATTTCCTTTTGAGTCAATTTTGGTTTTAAAGATCCACTTGCACCCAACTATTTTTGTCCTTCTGGAAATTCGACCAACTCCCAAACTTTGTTGTCATTCATAGATTTTATTTCTTCATTCATGGCATTAACCCATTTATCAGAATCATCACTATTTACAGTTTTTTCATAAGAATCTGGATCATTAATATTCCTTATGTTAAATTCAGTGTCTTGAAAGTATACCACATAATCATTTGAAATTGCCGATCTCCTTTCCCTTTAATATCTTTTTAATGGAACTTCCTATGGTGCTTCTAAAGTTTCATCGGTTGTAGTCTCATTATGTGGTTGTTCAATTGGTTGATCATTCACTTGTTGTTCATTGTTATTTATTGGGTCAATGACCGGTTCAAAAACTACATTAGGAACAACAACTATGTTATGAACTCTGGGTATAGGAATTTGTACACTGACTTCTCGAATGATTACCTCCCTTTCTTTCATACTTCCACTTACTTCACATTCTTCAATGAATTTAGCCTTTCTAGTTTCTATGATTCTAGTTGTATGATTAGGACAGTAGAATCTATATCCCATTGATTTTTTTGGATACCCGATGAAATGACAAGATAATGTCCTAGCATCAAATTTCTTTTCATGAGGGTTATAGATTCTAGCTTTCGTTGGGCAGCCCCATACACGTAAATACCTTAAATCGGGTTTCCATCCGTTCTAAAGTTCAAAAGGTGTTTTTGAAACTGACTTACTAGGAACCCTATTTAAGATATATACTGCGGTCTTTAATGCATGTGTCCACAAAAATGTAGGCAATTGGGTCCTACTTATCATACTTCTAACCATTCTATAAGGGTACGATTACGCCTTTCAACTACACCATTCTGCCAAGGTGATCCTGGCATTGTGTATTGGGCACAAATACCTAATTTTTCAAGGAGTTTATCAAATGGGCCAAGGCGTTGCCCTGACTCATCATATCTACCATAATATTCACCACCCCTATCAGACCGAATAATTTTCACCATTTTGCCTAGTTGCCTCTCAGCCTCATTTGTGTATATTTCAATAACATTCACAAACTGAGATTTATCATGCAACAAATACCAAATGCAAAATCGTGAAAAATCATCTATAAAGGTGATGAAGTATTTCTCTCCACCAATGGATAGAATATCAAAAGGTACACATATGTCTGTATGTATTATTTAAAGTAGATGTGTGCTTCTTGTGGCTCCTTTCTTTGTATGTTTGGTCTGTTTTCCTTTAATACACTACACCAAAATGCTCATTTAGTAACAAACTATTTTTGGTATTACTAACAATACTTTACCATTACTATTTCTTACAGTATATTACTGTTACTAATCTTAGATAAGTGTTACTAATATTAGTTGAATATTTTAAAAGTAGTTATTTTTCTTAAAAAGTAGGCTAAATGTTTTCCCAAAGACGTCTCTCTCCAAAACTTCCCCAAACCCGAAGCTCTTCAAATCGCGACGCAAATCGCAACCTAGGATTCCAGAACTTCTTACCTTCAAATCTTCATACCTTCATAACTTTATACCTTCAAATCGCGACCTAGGGTTCTTCGAAGCTCTCCAAATCTCGACATCCTTGTGATTTGGAAGAACTAGGTACGTCTCTCTCTCTCTCTCTCTCTCTCTCTCTCTATATATATATATATATATATATATATATATATATATATATATATATATATATATATATATATTGTGGTATTGTTTCTGGTGGTTATGGTGTATGTTATTTTCTTACATTTAGAGGTATGTGCTAGTGATGACCAAGTCAGAATTTAATATATACTTTAGGACTTCCAATTAGGCATTTCTTATATTTAGAATTATATATATATATATATATATATATATATATATATATATATATATATATATTGGTATTTACTATGTGCCAATATACGACAAATATTTGTAAGAACATTGAATTGATTCAGACATTATTTTTGGCAAAAAAAAATGTTATGATTTACTCATGTGATGTGAGGCTGGTGTTTGTTATGATTCCCTTAGAAACTTAGTCTCTTTGATAGTCATGATGGCCATGAAAATGATTAATAACTTATACATTATAAGTTGGTGATGAATGATTTGGGAATTTTCCTTGAAATTTTTTCTGAGTGGTGCAGAAGGGTAATAAATAATTTTCAAGAATTTTTTTGGTGTTTCCACCCTAAGCTATCAACCACAGATTTGGACATAAACTATCAACTACAGCCTTAAACATAAACTAGTTGACTAGTTTGTTTGACAAGCAAAGCCTAGTGTGGGTCCATGCCACACTAAAAGAATTTAGGTTTGAGAGTTATGACTGGAGTGGAGTTGATTACGAGTACGAATGTGATATAGGTGCATCACTCAATAAAAATGACCCTAAGGTGTTATATGAATTCGATGAGATTCCATAAACTTACATTTAGAGTTATGGCATCACCCGAGCTTTTCTATAAATACTGACTTTTATTTTGAGCTTTTTAACTATGGAATCACTAGATTTCTCCACGATTAAAATAAATGAAGTTATAGTTGACATGTTGAAATGTTTTTTTGATTCAACTTTAAGGGGTGAAATGTGGAATTTCATTTTTTGTTAAAAATTTTGCTTTGGTCAATTGTAGTTTTTTTTCATAGTTGACATGTTGAAATATTTTTTTTCAATAGATATGCAATGCTGTTGCAGTTGTTAGATTACTAAACGCAACTCTTGGTCTTACAATTTTTTAAGACCAAGAGTTTGAGATCCAACGAACATATCTATTAAATTTATACAGTAGTAACATGTATAAATTTATAATAAGTTTTAAAGTGGTGGAAGAATCCCGAAAAAGTGGAGCTTTATCAATTTATGGGCAAGGATGATGTACCCTTCCACACCGTAAGAATTATCAATCTCTCGTAACTTTTGATGATTTTCTATTACATATGATGTGTGTTGATATAAAGTTCATTGTATGTCTAAGTCTGTTTTATTTTCATTTCATATGAGTTGGAAATTTGAAAATTCGAAAAATGATATTAATTTTTTTTGCAGCCTTAGAAGTGTTGAACAACAGGTCACCCTAATAACAATTGCCAAACCTCAAGGTTATATTCCTCTTTACTTATATTATATTTGACTTTACTGGTTTTTGATAAGTTATATTGCTCTTCAACTATTTTATATTCCTCTTTACATCCTATAAATGATTCATTTATACAGGACAAGGACATGGATCTGTAATTCCTAATTCCGAGGGGGAAGGTTATCGTATGTTGACAAAGACATTGTCAGAAAAAGTCGGTGTGGATGAGTCACCAACAGATTCTTATATCCCTTCAATGAGGTGAAATCCCGTTTATGTTTAACTTTTATTGATTCTTGAGGTTTAACATCACTAAAACTTAAACCTCGTTGAAGTGTTGCATAAAAGGATTATCATTCCAAGGGGATGCATATATTGACCTTTTTGAAAGTATATTTTTCTTAAGCAGAACAAGTTTATTGCATAAAATGAATCGTGGGTTGGGTTCATCTCTAGTTTCAGGACACATGTTAACGTTACTGTAGATTGTGAAAGTGTTGGTTAGTTGGTATACAATACAACTTGAATTCACTACAGTAGATGTACGGTAGGATGATCATACTGAGGGGATGATATGGGTACAAATGACAACCTATTTTGTACCCAAAAAAGGTGACCCCCTCTTTAAACAAAATAACTTAACATGTATATAAATCTAGGAACTCAACCATCATCTTTTTATCTTTTTAATAATGATTATTGCTTGGAAGTTCAATTCCAGCTGTATTTGGTGCACAAAACTAGCACACGCATTCCGAGAAGAAGTTATCTTGATTAATTATTTATAAATATTATTTTGAACCAGAGTCATCAACAAGTTCAACACCATTCTATTAATCTAGCACAAATGATTTGTCTTTTACCATATACATTTTCCCACAAGTTACTTTACTGCTATGTTTGGATCTTATGAAGTATATAAGAGAATATGAGACAAAATAGATATACTTCCCCTGATCAAAGTAAGAGTCCGCGTATGAAAGCCAAATCTTTTAAGAAAATTTGACTTTTAACATAATCAATGGCTAAATTATAACATATTTCAATATCATCTAATTTGATTCACTTGACTTTCAAAGTGCTCTCTTGATTCCGTTGTATAAAAAAAATAGGATTCTTTAATTTGGGATGGAAGGAGTACATATATATATATATATATATATATACTTATAATGACTTCTTTTTCATATTTTGCTAAGATCACACATAGCACCAAAGTATCACAAATAGTTGAATACATAAATTCACACATGGTAACACAATCCACGGCTCACACTGCGATTCAATTAACATGGTTTGACACACATGTCTACCGCAATTGTACATGTCCTAGTAATGGTCAACCACCAGAATCTGCTGGTGACTCGTCCACACGACTATGGCCTTGGTCTGCATCTAAACACATTAATAAGAACAGCAGTTGGTCTGAATCGCGAATTATGATTCTCCTTGCTCCTATTTTCTCTTTCCTTTTTACTTTACGCACACATTAATAATAACAACAGTTGGTCTGCATCTAAACTCCTGCTCCTGCTCCGGCGTGAGTCGCTTTGAACAACAGATTTCAAGCACCTACTCCGACGTCATTAACCTGCTCTGGCTTCAAGCTCTGACGTCAATCAGCTAGCGCTGCTAACTAACTGTTCCGATCTGCTAGCACTGCTAACTAATCTTGAGATTGTTTAACTTTATGTTTTAACTTTTATTGATTAGGGGTAAAATGATTTCACTTTTATTAATTCTTGAGGTGAAATCCCTACAATGAGATGAAATCCCTTCAATGAGGTTTAATTCAGTCATCATTTCACCACCCTCCTACAATGACACTCATTTTTCTTCTTCTTTTTTAGGATCCATCTGTTATCGTTATCAGTAAGCCCCCTAGAATGCCTGTTCACGTGAGTTATCTACATCTTTGTATATTATTTTCTTTAGTAACAATAATAATTGTCAATCAATTTTTTATCATTGAGTTACCTGTTATAGCAGATGGACTTTTGGGCAGGGTGGCATTAGCCTAAAAAGAAGTTTGGATGAACTGGATGGAACTTATTTGAGACACGAATATTCAGAACCACCTAGGCTGGTGAGTTTAAATTTTACAGTACATTATAACATGCTCATCGTTGTTTATCCTTCATGTTAGATTACTAAATTACTTAATGTCACATAAGGGTTGCCCAGTACTGCCAATTATCAACCAACTGTTACAACTTGTGCCTTGTATACTTATTTTATTAAAATCTGGTTATACGTGTGCCAAATGTTGGAAATCTTCAATATTTTTTTTGATTTGAGTCGTAAAGTTGCACTTACTATACTGTAAGCATCTATACATCTATACGTAGTGACTGACCTGTTAACCAACCTTGCAGCTAGTTCTGTCTTGAACTTTTGTAATATGCATATACAAGCTGCCACAGACCTGTTAAGCTTTCTAAAGAACTGCGCCTTTTCCCCCGAATGGTATTCTTCAGTATACGAGCATGGTTGCAAAAAGCTTACTGGAAGCCATATTGATGTTCTTCTCTCCGTTCTCAACTTCTAGGGATGTTATTCTGAAGACAGGACCTTTGATCCTGTCATAGCATTTCCTTACCAGAGGAGGATTTGGTCTATCCATGAACTTTGCTTTGAACTGTTGCACAACCTTCTTTTGTGCCATGCCTTTTCTGATTCACTTAAAGAATACCTTATCGAGAAAATCTTGAATGTTGAGAATGGTGTTTTTGTTTACAACAATCAGACCCTTGCCGTTCTTGCTCACACTCTGATCTATAGGGTGGGTTCTGCTGGTAGTCAATTGAGAAGAAAAATTCAGAAGGTATTTGTAAATTATGTTGTTGACAAGGTAAAAACCATATATTTGAGTTGCTCTAGCCTCAAGGAACTTATTGAGTATCTTCCCTCTATATTTCACATTGAGATTATTCTGATGTCATTCCATTTGCTCTCTCAAGAGGAGAAGACAATATTAGCCAAGATCATTTTTTCTTCGCTCAAAACAATAGATGCTCTCCCTGCTGGTTATGATAGTACATAATTGTCATGCTGGGATTTACTTATTTCAAGGTTGGTCTTGGTTCTACGTCATATGATATTTTACCATCGCACTTGTCCTTCAACATTGCTTTCAGATTTGAGATCCAAGTTGAGAGAAGCCCTACTTGGTGGGTCACGTACTTCTGATTATGGTCGTTCATCTTAGGCATCTGTTATGGTGGAGAACGTTATAGGTACTTGTATCAAAGAAGGGCAAATTATTACTGGCTTTCTTAATCAACTGATTGATATTGCACCTCTTACTGCTTCAGTATGTGGATATGATCAGGCATTTGATTGCTTAGGTCTGAGTTGGACTGAGATTTATTCCTCTTTCTCATGGATTTTGGGCTTTTGGAAAGGTAAAATGGCTGCAACAGTGGAAGATCTTGTTCTTGAAAGATATGTATATGTGCTTTATTGGGATATTCCTACCATTGGCTCTACATTAGAGCATATGCTTCCTTTGTGGAGTGTCTTACAGACTACTGACTCTACAAATATGAAGCATTTATTTTATTTTAGCCATTTGATTTTGGTCCACTGTGATTTTGGTGAGCACATCAATTTTCTTGATGTGGTGTTTGGTGTGCTGCAGCACTTGCATTCAGTGAACATATCAGAGGACCTCAGGGTACTCAGATGGGAATTTTTTAGGAGAGGTTCATGGTTATCTCTGGTACTGTCTTTACTAAGTGCTGGCGTACGGAGATACTGCATGAATAAAATATTACTTCAGTAGGCCCAATCTGGCTGGAACATACATCCAGGGATACTGAATTTCTCAAGCTTGCTGAATGGATTTTTCCTTCTTAGATGCTGCATATTTTGGGCCTCGTTCTATGGGTCGGTGTGTCTCCCTCTTTGGGTGGTCTTGATAGTTATATTTTCCCTTTTTTGGGATGCCTTTGTTTAGGGCTTGTTTTCCTTTCAACGACTATTTTGTCGCTTTGTATTGTTTTTTTATTTCCATATTTTGTTCAGTCTGATTGGGGTTTCACCACCCAAGTGTCGCGTTACTGTTTTGAGATGTATGTTCTTTTGGCTCCTATTTCTTGTTGGCTACTTGCATTATGTTCACTAGTCAGGGGAGGGTATGCCCTATCTATTGTTGTACTTATTTTTATTTATTTATACGTTTTATGTATGGAAAATGTAGTAAAGTTGAAAGGAGGGATCTCTGGCATTATCATTAACTCTCGTGAAAAAGTTAGAGGTAATGAGATGGATTTGGGGAGGGCCCTTAAAAATATATATTTTTTAAATATGTACCAAGATTAGTAACATAATTTTACTGTTACTAATTATGAATTTTATAGTTACTATTAGTAACATTATTGTACCGTTACTAATTTTGAACTTTCTGTTACTATCAGTAACAGAATTTTACTGTTACTAATTTTGAACTTTCTGTTACTGTTAATAACACAACTTTAGTGTTATTAATTCTAAATTTTACCGTTACTATTAGTAACAGAATTTTACCGTTACGAAATTTAAATTTTACCATTACTATTAGTAATAGAATTTTACCGTTAATAATTCTAATTTTTTTCGTTACTATTAGGAACAGAATTTTACCGTTACTAGCTTCGTCCCCACGCCTTTTTTCTAACAAAAAAATTGTGTAACTAATACTTTTAGTAATGGTAAAATTGTGTTACTAATGGCGTGTTTTGGTGTAGTGATACAGTCCACACATACATCATAATTGGTCCAATCCAGGTAATGGATTATTCCATGTTTAATGAGCCTTTCAATTCTCGGCCTGGATATGTGCCCTAATCTTTTATGCCACAAGTAAGCAGATTTTTCATCATTAAGTGTACGTTTCGTAGCAACATTAGGATACAGGGTCACAAGGGTTTCAAAAAAACTCTTTTCAAGATTCAATTAATATAAACCGTCTAATAAAAATCCAGAGCCAACATTATTAGACTTTTTAATCAAACCAAAACCATTGTACTTAAATTCAATTGCAGAACTGTCTAAAGCAAGTTTGGAAACAAAAATTAAATTTTCAGAAACTATGGGAACATAAAAAGCTTCTAGCAAATCTAAAATAAATCCAGTGCTTAAAATCAGGTGAAAAACTCCAATAGTTTCTATTTTAGCCTTAGATTTATTGCCCATGTAGAGAAAATGCTCATTTGGATTTGTTTTGCAGATCGAAGTGAAGCCCTGCAACGAATTAGAAACATGACACATAGAACCAGAATCAATCCTCCAAGTGTTAGAAGGAGAGTTAATAAGGTTTGATTCGAAACAAACATAAATAAAGGGCTTACCCTTTTTTCTCAAATCAGACCTTTCGTTTATGACAATCCTTCTGGAAATGGCCCTTCTATTTACATAAGTCACACTTTTCATTCTTTTCCTTCTTCATAGAAGCAGTTTATGGTTCAGCTTGATGAGACAGCCCAGGACCTTTCTTAATACCCTTGCCGAACTTCTTCTTAAAACCATCTCCTTTGATTGTAAGATTTTCCACATGTGCCTTAGTCACATGGCCATTCTATTGCTTAAGTCTTCCTTCCTCCTGTACCAACATGTTTTGCAAATCATTTACATTCCACTTATCTTTTATAGTGTTGTTATTTATTTGGAAAGGCCCATACCCAGGAGGTGGGAAGTTTAGGACGAATTGGATGAGAAAATACTCATCCATTGTCATGCCCAAAACTCTAAGTCTAGTAGCCAGATTGGTCATCTGTATAATGTGCTTATTCATGGTTCGAGTACCATCGAACCTCATAGTGGTCAGGTCAGCCATCAGTTTCCTAGCAAGGGATTTATCAACAGTGCGAAAGCATTCCTTAATGTTGTTCAAATACTCTTTCACTTTCGTAGTTTCAGGTAGTGAGGTCTTAATACTAGCAGCAACACACATTCGCATAAACATAAGGGCCAACCTATTGGATCGAGACCATGCTTCATGGACATCAATTTCATCCTCGTTACTGGCATCAGTAATAGTAGAGGGTTCATCACACATAATTGCCATGTTCAGGTCAAGAACCCCTAGGCTGAACTCAATTTGCTCATTCCATTCAGAAAAATTAGTTCCATCAAATTTCGAATAGGACTGAGCTTGCGAATACAGTTTAAGGGGAACTGCAATTAATAACAATGTTCACAAATTAAATTTTTACACAAAATAATAATTGCAAGGGTCGAATATTGAATTGTTGACTAAAAATTTTGGCAAATTTCATTTACAATCTAAATATCAAGGAATCTGTGTTAATCATCACATAATGTTCCGATTGTAAAGATATACTACCCTATAATTCATTTATCACGGTCCCATAATTTTGGCATCTGTGTTTATTGCCCAAACATTTAATACCATGATTAATGAACTTAATGTCAACTATTGTGTTTTACAAAACCAGTTCTAACATTGTTTAATTCAGATATTAGCATGTGTTGCACCTCAATCCAATTTTATAACTAACATTAGAATAAACCTTTAATAAATGTAAGTGTATTATTCGTACATACAGTCTCAGTCTGTGTTTGGCCTTTGACTTAACTCAAATGAATAATTTCTTACATGTCCCAACTTAAATAGAGTTAATCGTACATTAAATATTAACTATAATATGTAATTTATAAGTAATTACCAAGATGCCAATAGCAGCTTGAATGCCTCAAAAACAGAATTACCGAGGTATAGTAAAAAAGACATAATATATGACTTTTGCCAAAATGGCAAAAAATGAGTTTTCACCATAGAATCAAAGTAAAACACACCAGAAAATCAAAACTCTTTGTGGAACGTTAATATCAATTTTCTGTTAAGAGTTATAAGCCCCGAGATTATTTCCTAAAACGGCAAAAATGGGGTTTTGAGGGCCTTAACGGACTCGGATTGCCGAAAAACATATTACATCACGCCCAAAGGTCGTGAAATTCGATCATTGGCCCGTTTCTAGTCAACCCACCAAGTTTCAAGTCAATCAGACACCAAAAATTTCAAAAAACACTATTCACTGCGACAAAAAAAATTATCTCGAAAATCTGTTTTGCGTCAAATCACAGTTTTCACTAAATTAATCTTAAAAACATATTCGTTTTCTTATCATGGTTAATAAAAATATTTTTCAGAACGCTTACACAAACTTGAAACAATAAAAATCATGTTAACGGCATATAAGGGTTTTAATAACACAAAAAAGGGGTTGATCAATAATGGGATATCATAAGATTAAGGACTGTATACATCAATTTCGTTCTTAATATCATACATAACAAAAATTTGAATTACTAATTCCAAATTAGTGTATGATTACCAGATTGTTTAAAATTCCAGATTTCCAAAAAAAAAAATCCAGATTTCCAGATTTATTAGAAAAGGAAAAATTCTAGATTTCCAGATGCAAAAGATCGAAGATCAGAATTGTTATAAGGAAATTTTCATTAAAGGAAATCATGTGATTATAAACCGAAAGATATGATACCACATGTTAATCAAGACTATTTTGTTAATCATAAAACTGGATATAAACCATAATGTTACATCGTGTTTAAAATAGTTTTGTCATGAAATCCAGGATGTTTAATCTTCATACAATCACAAAATCATAAGTTCTTTATAACTATGATCAAAACTAACCTTTGTCAATTGCAATGGATTAGAATAAGGTAACTTAAATGCTCCTGTCAAAGCTTTCTTTGAACCTCTTCTTGAACAACCCATAATTTCTTTCTTATGTGCCCAAAACTTTTGTTAAAAAATACGAATAAAGGGAATTTTAAATTTTCTCTCCCTCATTAAAAACAGTGTGTTATGAGATGACTTTAGATGGTGTAGAGGTCTCTATTTATAAGGGGAAGAGGGACGAAATCCTATTATAAGTGGGACTCTTTTTAAGTCTCCAACTAATGTTAGCCATCATGTGACTAACGGATAAGATTTACCCAACCTTTTAATATCTTTATTTATCACATTCATAATTAATTATCTAACATTTATCAAGACCACATAAATGGGAAATTCGGAATTTAATATAATTGAAATTAAAAAATTAATTTCGACACTTAATATTAATTTCCAACATATTTCATATTCAAGTATTATATAGGTTCTTTTTGGCAAAACCCCAGTTTCATAACACGATATTTAACTTGACCCTAGTTTTTTAAGATAATTGGTCATAACACCATTTTCATGCAAATAAGCATTGATTTTCATTAAAAAAAATGTCATCTTGCGTAAAATAGCTATTAATATGCACGAAATCAATTTCGATTTTCATGAAAAATGTGTCAGTTTGCATGAAATTGACATTATGTCTAATTACTTTCTAAACTGGGGTTAAGTCAATTATTATATTATGAAACTGGGATTTTATTAAAAAAAAATACCTTATTATTTAATATCGAGTAGTTTTTCCCAATATGAAGTGAAGAAGTGAAACCTTATTTGGGCCCATATATGAAGGTTTGCCAGTAAAAGTAAGTTTTTTGCAATCAAGTTTGAGGGTTTGTGAGTGGATTGTTGTCTTTAGGATTTCAGATACAAAATTTAGGAAGGAACAAGTGTGAAGTTATTTTTGGAACAAAATGAACTTCTATTCGTTTTGAAACACATCTCCTTCAGACGATTAATTTTTTTGAAGTTATTAATTCTCTTTTTCTTCAAGATGTATGTGAGATGTAAATTTGCAATGTTATCTATCAATCGAACTATATGAAATTTCACCTTGTTTTATTATATAATGAAATTGAAGGACAAAAAAAAACTAAGGAGCAGGGTATGCCACAAGTAGTAATGAGTGCTAAAAAAATTTCAACACATGAAAATAGTTTGCAAGTTAGTCAATAAGACAACATAAATGAAAATTCATCTTTAATGGGTTGGAGTTTATTGTTCCCAGGTACATAGCATTCACGATTTGAACAATTAGATATACTTAGGAAAATTAGTGTCACATATGTAATTATATATTGCACGAACTTTTTATACAAGACCCATGGACACACTAGCCCGATGACTTGAGAGGACTAATTTTCCAGTTCCAGTACTTTTTGAGTGTGTTATTTCCAAGTATTATTATTTATTAAATGTACAACATTTTTTCTTTCTCTATGAAGTTGGGGCATGGTGATTTTTGATCCTCTCGTACAAAAGTATTGAGAATGTTGAATACTTTAGCAGTTTACAATGACACAAAATAGACAATCGAGGTTTTGCAAACTGAGTTACAGAAGACAACAGCGAACTTGCAAGCTATTGAAGAGTTAAGTTTGCAATCATGTACCTAACTTTAGTCTTCAAATCAATGGTTGCAATTTCCCCATGAACTATTACATTATTTGTAATTTCCTCATAACATTAAAAGATTTCTTTTATCGACACTTTTAATGATGCGAAAGGGGGTATGCATCTTTTTTCATAATTTTGGGGGTTATTTGCAATGCTGGGGGTATTGCAATCGAATCGGCATCTTAGAGGGATTTCTTGCATTTAACTTATCAAAGAAATGCATGGAATTTGAAACAAAAAGTTGCAGTTTCACTTGTCTAAACTAGTCACGCCCTCATCGGACTCTTGGTTGCCCAAATTGACTAGTATAGGCTTTTTTTGGGGGATAAAAATAGGTGTTGAGGGGTGAAAATTGAAAACAACATCCTAACGACCTAAAAATAGGTACAAACACATCAGGTGATACGAAAGTAACTTGTCTAAACTAACCGCGCCCTCATCGGACTCTCGGTTGACCAAATTACTAATATACGCTTGTTTTGAGGATTAAAAATGGGCGTTAGGGGGCGAAAACTGTAAACAACAACCTAGCTGTCTAGATTTAGGTACAAGCAATACCAAAGTAAATTGCCTAAACTAACCGTGTCCTCATCGAACTCTTGGTTGCCCAAATTAACTAGTATACGATCTTTTGGAGTTAAAAATGGGCAATGGGGGGGCAAAAATGAAAACAACAACCTACCAGCCTAGTTTATGTTCATACACATTAAGTGATACCAAAGTAACTTGTCTAAACTAAGCACATTCTCATCGTATTATCTGTTGGCCTAATTTACTAGTATACAGTTCTTTTTGGGGTTAGAAATTGTTGTTGAGGGAGAAAATTGAAAACAACATTAGGTACAAACACACCAAACAATATAAAAGTAAATAGAACCATTTTTTGTGTATCGATTACTCCTGAATAAAATTACACGTGCGTCAGTGGCATATAAATGTACTAGTATTTTATATTATTTACTCATTTAGGATTACACACTTATTGAGATTGATTTTGTTCAACAATTTCTTATTGGGAGATACGAATATTACTTTTGGGATAATGAAATTTACTTTTGCAAGGAATATCATGAAGACTACTTTTGGAAGAATAATATATTTAGAACTTTAATGATGTTAGACTGTGTTTCAAGTTTATGGGTAAAATCTTGATAGTTTATCCTGT
Organism: Sambucus nigra; assembly: GCA_949130495.1. Taxonomy (NCBI): domain Eukaryota; kingdom Viridiplantae; phylum Streptophyta; class Magnoliopsida; order Dipsacales; family Adoxaceae; genus Sambucus; species Sambucus nigra. The sequence continues at coordinate 282,116,139 of OX422209.1, forward strand.
ACTACATTTGTTTTGGGAATTTTAATTGTTATGAATGAAATATTGTTTTAAATCGGTATAATATCACTGAAATGTAGTGTCATTCATTTTGTCACGTGTATTTTGAAATTATGTTTTGAGTAAAATTTGTGGGCACTGTCTCTACATTTTCATTGGTCGAGCACGAGTTATTACTAGTGTATTTACATTTATTTGTTTAATGAGAAATTAATATTTTTTCAAAATATAATAACATTGTTAACATACTTTAACCTTTACAAATAAAAACATATATTACAAATATATGACACTCCCATTTTAATGGTTTTTATCCGTTACAAATTCTATATTTGTAACAGGTTAAAACCGTTACAATTTAGTAAATATGTTACTGACATATGGGAGTGTGTAATATTGCCAAATCCGTTACAAAATAAATTGTAACGATTTTAGTATGTTACATATTGTAAATTTTTAATGGATTTTATCCATTATAAATTTCGTTAGTAAAATAGATAACGCCAATTTTCTAATGGATTTAATCCATTATAAATATTTCTTGTAATGATTTTTGCCCATTACAAGGACTGATTTTGGTGTAGTTAACTGTTAACTAGCTCATTTTAGGTCTACATTATCCAATATATTCCTCGTTTATTACTTACCAACTAAATTTCACCATAAACCTCCAAGCGTGTGTTGGAAACTAAACTTAGTTTTTGGTGTGAAAACAAAACTAAAAGTAAAGAGGCATGTATATGAAAGGTTTGAGAAATTTAAAAGCCAATAGTCATTTATTTGAAAGGTTTAAGTCAATGAAATTCAAAGGATGTGTCTTTTGCATTCTGTTATTAAATTGAGTATCATGACTTCCCAAAGCTTGTGTGTGTGTGTGTGTGTGTGTCTATATATATGTGTGTATATATTGTGTCTGTGCATTTGAGAATTTTCAAGTGAATAAAAGTGAGTGTGTTCAAGAAAAATTATCCTCTCCACTTTTCTTTCAAATTTGTATGCTTCCCTCTATTGGTTTTCTAACAAAGTGGTATCAGAGCTAGGACGTAGGAGTGTCCATTTATGGAAATATATTTGTGTCATCACAAATTGAGATAAATAAATATGAATTTGTTGTGTGAGGAATTGATGTTTCAAAATTACCAAAAAATAAGGATTGTTCTCATTTCATATTTCAAGCCTTGTGATTTTTAAGATGTGGTTCATGAAGAGCCAAATTATGGTTTGTCCAAAAGTTTGCAAGAGAAGGATAAAGTACTCAAAGTTTTGCAAAAAGAAATAAATCCAAATATTTTTATGGATATTGATGATTCCAGATCGCCAACGCTAATTGGAGGAGGATTAAATATTTCCTCAAGTTGTAAAGGTAAAAGATTCCCAGTCGTGTATTGGTTGCCAGATTACGAGGAAGATAAGGTCAGAATGGAAGATCTTGAAAACATAGAAATGGAAGATGAAAATAGAGATATGTTAATAAAGTTAGAGAGTTTTAAGAGGCTAAAGACGAATAACCAATTGAGGGTAAAAACAAAGTAGAGACTAAAGTATAAAAGAAAAGGAAACGGAAAATAAAAAAAAAAATGAGAAATATAAGGATTTGATTATTATTCTTAAAGCTTTTGAAGATAAGGATGAGACGAATTTGTATCAAACACCCATCTATGAAAATTTAGGTGATATGGAGGTCGACAATATGGAATTGCAAGTGTGTGAAAAATTAAAAGTCGCCGATATGGAAGGAGATAGAATTGATTCTCCTCAAGAGAATGAAAAAAATTAAGAAATTTTTCATGAAGTTTCAAATAATGTGGGAGTGAATGAAATTCCTTACACCTTATATTAAGACCACAAATTATAGGTATTAACTTATCTTATATGAAAGATGAATATTTCATTGAGTTGTTTCCCTTCTACAATGATCAGAGAATGTTATTCCATCCACACAAGTTTGACGACGAGATCTATGGCTTTTTTTATAATTGATCCGATTATTAAGGATAAAGATGAAATAAGGATTCAAGAAATTTTCTTACGAAGTATAAAGGTTAATATTCTCATGAAAAGATTTTTATCACCCATTCTCAAGAGAGTGGATTTATGAAAACTTATGAAAATTATTCTTTATAATTTGGTGTCCGGTATAACGTTAGTGACATAACTTGGGGTGAGTCCGAAGATATTCGTTGACCCGAAAGAATGGACACAAGATAAGTGTAAGACAAAAGACAATAGATGGTATGTACGAGTGCAGAATAAATTTTCTTATGCTAGCTTGATGATTTTAGAGATACAACATACATCGAAAGAGATAGCCATATAACATATTAAAATAGAATAATTTTTAGCATTTACACCAAGCCCCTCAAGGTTGAGTTATTTTGAAAATTTTGGTATTTACTTGAAGTAACAAAATCAAGTTTAAGGGGAAGTGTTACAAACTAAACATGATCTTTAGTGTTAAAAATAAAATGTTAAAGTCAAGAAGTCGTGTATTTTAAAGGTTAAAGTCATTAAAGTTTAAAGGATGTGTCTTTTGGAGTCATTAAATTGAGTTAATTGTCTTATATTGGTGTGCATTTAGGCAATTGTAAATAAAAGTTAGCATCTTTAAGACAAAATAATCCTCTTTACTTTTCTTCCAAATTTGTCAAACACTGATTTAGAGGTGAATATAAGAGTGAGTCAAGATATTTTTTTATTAGTTTGGATGAACATATTTTCTAAGGGAAAGGGAAATCTAACCCTCAACATCCTACATAAGGGTGAGAGCCCTAGCCATAAGGTTAGACCTAGAGTTTTAGGAGGAAGTCCAGATCATCTTCAAACAATGGATAAATAATTATAGATAATCTAAACTAAAAATTTAGGGCCTTTTTTACGGGAACAATAAAAGATATGGTTTAGTTATGAAATCAAGGATGAAGTCACCTATTGCTAAAGAGATAGTGACCCCATTTTAGGGTCATATCACAGTTCTCGAATTTGCTTCACCGACTCAAAGGCATTTTAAGTTATATTTTTTGTAAGAAAAATCTTTTGAGGATATAAATAGATAAATAAAGAAAAATCGTGGATAAGTACACCCACCATTAAGACTTACATATCAAGAAAATCCAAAAATCGACAAAGATAACCTAAAGGGACGAGACTCATAGACCAACTGAATCCATAACCAACCTAAAAGAAGCAAAATAAAATAGGCATATAATCCCATCATATCCGGAAAGGTGAGGTTCTAGACTATATAACCAAAGATAGATTAAATGGAAATACAAAGCCTATTTGCCTTTATGGACTTCACTGGGAGGTTGAAAATATATTGTTCATATCATGGTATTTGGACTTCTTACATGAAGACAGTCTCCATTTTTATCTCCACATCAAATTTATAACAACCCGTATATTCTAATATTTAGGTTGATTAAGTCCAAATATTATAATATACAAATTGATATCACATAAAATATAATTCTTAGCACATGGAAAAATATAAGCCATTTAAAACTTTTTTAATAATATAAGATATGAGAGATAACAATATGAGTACTCAATAACAATAATGTTTAACATACATCAACCTCTAATTATTGAACAACGTATAAAATATCAAAGGAATATCCCAAATACAACTATGGAGTTACACGAGACTCATCAACCCCAAAACTGTCTCATATGAAATACACGATGGAAAATAATCTACATCATACACAAAATAAATCTCTAAAGTGAGACCCGGGCTCCAAGGTCTAATCCGATCCTAAAAGCTCAAACCTAACCTGAGAGGTTAGTCAACGCAACAAGTCAATTTCCACTGAAATAATACTAGCCACATTTCCTAGATAGGGTAACATAACCTAATCAAAGTTGCTAAATGAAATAAATACACTAGCATAGTCTTTTATATAAAGGTAACATTTAATCTTATTATCTTTATTAATTTTCGTCGGATAAAATAACCGAATTTGCTATTAGAATAACAAGGTTTTTTTAATGTTTTATATAATATTAATAGTAAAAAGAACAATCCAACTACTAATAGAGTTTATCAACTAACCACATAATATAAATCATTCACATCTATCTAGTCATTAACCGGTACTATTAACATTTCTTTTTTAGAATGGGTCTCAACGACTATTGGTTTCAATAATGGATACAAATTATCACATAACATTCAACTTGAAGCATCATTAGAAACCTTTTACTCTCTTTACACATTCACGTTTTGTTCATCACATTATTTCACTTTCATTTAGTCACGTTGTTTCAAATTTCATTTCTATTCTAACCAACCACCTTATAAATCATCACACTTGATCACAGATTAGGAAATTACCCTCTTTCTTATCTCATTTATGTTATTTTTCTCTCATTAACTTCATTATAATTAACCGACCTCTCACACAGCCCCAAACGTAACATAATATACCCATCAGGACATTCATTGCATTCACAATTATAATATATCTAATTCTTTAGTGTCCTTGAGCATCATGTAATATATTACGATTACAAATCTACGAATGTTTATAACCACATTCAGCAAACACAGCCATATATTTCTCATAACATATCCCTTGGGTCTTACTCATGACAATATATTGTGGTCACCTCAATTAACAATCGAGGTTAAAGGATGCTTCCTCCTGTCCCAAATAAGCCTCGAGCACAAACCCCAAAAGAACTCGCAAAAATACTAACTTTCGAAACCTGCACTAAAGTTCAAAGTATTAAAAACACCAAGAACCAAAGTATATAGGGACAATGTGGAAATAATAATAAAAAACCCATTAAAACAAAAAGCAAGCAAGCCCTTGGGACCGTTAATCGATCGATTAAGGCCCCCCAAGCAGTTAATCAATTGGTTAACCGTTTCCCATTAGATATCGGATTGGTTATCCATCCCAGAAAGTAATCATTATAAGATCTTTAAAGATCTAATCTCAGATTTACACGTGTCGAATGACCAAAATCGAGGGTCCAAAATGTTTAACCGATCGGTTAACTATCTGACATAAACCTCTATAAGTAAAGGTCCCCACCCACCATTTCAAAGCATCTCAAAACTCGACCTCGATCAGGTTTTTTAGCTTCTTCTCCCTCGAGCGTTTGAGATATTCGAGCTCATTTTAAAAGTCCCAAAGAAGCTTGTACTTTACAAAATTTATTTTCCCCTTAGGGAAAACTCGTACTTCCATGTTGTCTCTTTCGAGTCCCAAAATAGGTTCGTACTTCTGAAAAGTATTCTTTGAGAAATAAATTGAGCTGAACCTGTGCATAAATTATGAAAAAGACACCAATTCTAGATAAAGCTCTGCCCGACTAAAAAGCATCGAAAAGGGGGACACACCCACCGAAAAAAGTCAGCTTTCGCAGCAAGGGTAAAGAACCTCTGCACAAATTTCGAGGCAATACCCAACATATATAATGTGATAAACTGTACATACATGTTTATCTTAATTTTTATGTACCTCGTTTAGGGGATTAAGTATGCAATTTACAGGATTTATATTTGAAAAGCCTAGTTTCTAATCCAACACCTCTACTTGTGTACTGTATTGACATGCTCATGTGTTAAATAAATGCTAATCAAATACCATGATTAAAATACATCAACATGAAAAAATAATTTTTAAAATACATTCTCAGGAAAGTGCCATTATGTTGTATCCACCCGAAACTTTGCAGGCTAAAGTCTAATATTCAGATACTTCGGGAGGTTTCACGCAAAGGGCGATCCCACCTTGAAGATTACAGTGAAGTCTGGATTTGAGCCCCAAAATATAGAACTTATGGCATCTCACTATGTGTTGTGTATTAGCCATATTGATAGGTCATTTGGATACGTTTGGTCGTGATCCTGCCAAATAATGTTTGTAGGCAGACATTGCTCCCCAATTTCAGAAACCAACGATTCTGAAGTTGTGATCTGAGAACGAGATTTGTTCTCCATGCATTTACGCCATCATAACTTTGCATCACCGATTAAAACTTTTCTTGTAACTCACCACTTCTCCGATCGAACTAATCCTGTCAAGGATGAGGCACCCCGAATATGTGTTTTCATACAAAACTTTTCAAACGTCGGTATTTAATCAACGGATTTTCCTAACATATAAATATATCAATCCTACACAATAGAAGAGCTATATTAAGGACTAGGCTCCATAAATATTGTATTTTTGTATCTTTTATACCCGATATCTCATAGCCTACACCTGTGAATATAGCCCATTTTATTAGAACTACGTTGGCTTTGATCCCGAGTCTTTTTAGCTACGTAGGCACTATATCAAGTCAAACTCGTGAAACCTAAGCCTCATAATATGTCTCTCGACATATTATCTCCTAGGGATGCCTCCATCTCTAGTCCTACACCTCTATATATTATCCAACCCTTTTTTTTTAAACTACGTTGGCTTTGATCCCAAGGCTTTGTGGGTACATAGGTGCTATGTCGAGTCAAACTTGTGAAACACAAGCCTCATAATACGTATCTCAGTGTATTATCTCTTAGGGGTGTCTATATCTCTAGTCCTTCACCCCTAACATTATCTTACCCCATTTTGTTGGAAATATGTTGGCTTTGATACCAATTTTCCTTGACTACGTAGGCACATATCGATAATAACTCATGAAGACCAAGCCTCATAATACATCTCTCGATGTATTATTTTTTAGGGATGCATCCGTCCCCACTTTGAACTACCCCAATTTCCTTTAGTTCACCCAATACCAAGATGTAGTGTTGTACTATGATTTTTAGTAATAAAACATTACATAATTTACGTAACTCCCATGTTTCTTATCCCATCTCCTCCCAGTTCTACCCCCCTAAACTAGTCTTAAGGACAACATTTTATGACTATTAGCCACCCAAATATTATGAGGTTGTGTTCCAATATTAGACGTCTTAGGGTTCACTCCCATCTGATTTTCCATAAAACATCCTTCCATCCAAGCTACGACCTATATTTTCACGCATATCATGTTAGAACACTTGTACGACAAAACTATGTAGGCTTTGATCCTAAGTACTCTTAGGTATGTAATTGTAATATTGAGTCCTTCTTGTGAGATCGAGCCTTAAAAATATATCTCATGATATGTTATCTCACCGAGACGAACCCATCTCTTTATTTTCATCCATTACACCTAAATAACTAAAATAATATAGCAGACTATCTCAGGGAGAGACCTCCCAATCATATCCTTATATATAAGCATGTAAACATGTATACCCTAATCACAACTAAGTTTCACCAATCTCTCACCTTTTTATCTTTCCTCAAACCTCGAACGGGACATCAAACTATCTCAAAGCCAATCCATCTCACACATCTACATCGACAGCCATCCGTTATACGGATACAAATCATGGAGTAATGCACAAGCACCCTTGTGTACCTGCATCAGTTGAGTGATGTCCATATGCCTCTCACTCATACCATTTTTCAACCTACGCACTTATCTATGTTTAAGGGACCCTGAAACTAAGGCTTCTAATGACATTCTAAAGTCGTAAAAACTAATCAATTAATTTAAAGAATAATAATAAGCATAGAATTAAGGAAGATACAAAACATGACACCTTCCCCAGTCATAATTAGGTTCCCGAACCCACACAACAAGAATCTCTAGAGCAACCACAGACTTTAGAACCTTCCTTAAGATTACCCCGAAGGCCACACTTAACTAAGGGGAATGCACCAAAACCTGGACATGGAATAAAACTAAATCCAGGGGCAAATAACCTAGGCCTAAACTTGGGATTGATAATCTGACCTCGGGAGGAGGCGGTGGACCAAGAGACAAGCACTCCCGCATTTATTGTTAACTTCACAACAAGTTCTTTCCTTCGGATGCATCACCACTTAGGACCCGCAACGCCATAGTGGCAACTCTAATGGGGATATATCAATAGAATTCAACTATCTATATGCTTCCTTTATACTATTCTTAATATTACTCTACTACACGACTACTATATACGTTTTATAACTATTTAGAGGCCTTGGTTTTAGGGTCCCCCACAACTTAGATACGTGGTTAGGTCCACAAATATAGGATTTTACATTTTCCCAAACATATAGGTATGCAAGAAGTATCTCGTGTAAAAATAAACATCAAAGTATGTAAAAATTACAGATTACCTGTTTGTATCATGCAACGCATAATTTTAATTTTCATATTTTTAAACCATATACCCTCAAGGCTCCCAAAATCGGCTAGTTAAAATAAGTTCGTACATTAGGAAAGTCACTTTGATCGAAAGGAAATATTTACTTTAGAGAGTTACCTCTACCTAAAGAAAGGTTCGTACTAAGTTTTTACCCTAGAAACATGAATACGCACTATGTGCAGTCATTTAGTTTTCATGAGTGAACTCCTTACTCACGATTGTCAATTCTAAACCAATGCTCCATGTCTACTGAACAAGACCAGGCTCCGTCAGTGATGGATAAGATTATAAGACAATTATAAACCATCACTGCCTCGTAGAATACCACGTAATTCGAGATCACAGCATTGAACCTAGCACAAGTTTACCTATAAGAGGCCACTTCTGCACTCGGAGTAGGAGATAACGTAATTCTGCTTCCCATCCCCATTGTTAGAACACTGCCTGCACTGGCTACCGATGTAATACCAGCTAACCCCCAAGATTCGCCTGCACTTATCCTAGCACCGTTTACCCATGATAACATAGGTGGACCCACTTCCAAGTACCATTATCCCCATATGGTTATTATGAGCCTTACTACCAGTACCTCGAGTACTCAAACGCAGCCTTCCAAGGTCCCCCGTGGGGTGAATCTGTGGCTCCTCCACCAGTCAAAGAGGTTTTCCTCCCCACAAAACCAGGAGATAACACAGGTATAATCTGAAATGTGTCTCCTTCAAGATGCCATCAGCATCTTAAACCACTTATGAACTCACCAACATAAAAATGATGGATCTCTATCCAAAATCTTAATTATAAATAAATTCTAAATGCCAGTATAAAGCCTATCAAGGACTAGTCTCTTCGTTTGCCATCTTATCCAACTACCACCTTTAGATGCATGTCTATAATGTTGACCTAGGAGTATTGGAAAGGATGCTATCCTCTATGATGTCCAGAGGATCCCTCACCTAGTATATGGGCCTGAAGCAAGAAGGGACCACCAAAACCTAGGAAAATATATATTATGCTTTTCTAAAGCAGTACGAATACAAAACAGAACCTTTAGTCACCGGTAAGGGTATTAAAATATTAAAAAAGGAAGAAGGAGAGGTGGATAGCATTTTCATCACTTGTTGGAGAGAAATTTTGTGAAATGGTCAGTCATCCCTTAGAGAATGACCAAATAGAAATTTTGTTCACGAACCTAAAGAAGGAAGTAAAAAGCGAGCTTGGGATCACCTGGAGACCATATTTCAAATCCCTTAGTCATATGGGGAGTAAGATTGAGGAGAGTTTGGCTGCTAAAGCTGCGAAGACTACGAAAGAGTCTCGCCGGGGATTTAATCAAATTTCCACCCTTAGGAACCCTCCAGGAGCCTCCACATCCCATATCACTACCCTTGTAGTAAGTCCACATCTATGAGCATGTCCATTTCCTAACACTACACTAACCATGGGAGAAACTAACACACCCTTCCAATCAGGGCCCCCTCCTAAAAACTATTAGTCTATGCCTCCCCTAATGATTTTAATGCCCACTTAAGACACTTTATGTAATTGCACCCCCTCAGTCAAGTATTCGGTTCTTTAAAGTTAGATGGTCGCCTCAAACCCCTCAACACTAAATTGCCCCGGTCACCATGGATAAAAACAAAATATTCGACTCGTTATGAATTCCACTCGGGACTCAATCATATGACAAATAACTATTAGGAATTAAGGTATTCCATCCAGGACCTCATCAATGATGGGCGACCCATCCCTCAAAAACCTTTTTGTCACTAACAACCCCTTACCATATCATCCTGATATTAATACCTTGTCAGATGCTCCTGTTCCAAACACAAACACTCCACCCTCACAGTTCCCATCTATTACAAATCGAGTATGAGAACACATGCACCCTACCAAATAGATACCCCTCGGGGCACGTAATCATCCGCTATAAAAATCATCACCGAAACCTAGCCCGCCATCAACCATATGTCCTTTTTCACCATGGCCATACATTTACTACAAACCAATCACTACAGTCTGAACTTCCTCCTAGTCACAGAATTTATGCTCTCGAAAAATACGGAACTCATTTTCCACTTCTCAAAAGAAATCATTCATCTGAATTGGAAGAAATGTACGATGAAGCCCTCGGGGTAATAAATCACATCACCTTTGCGGTACCTATTCACTCCATCGGGTGGGAACTACCTACCCCTAAGATTCATATATTTTCCCTCTCATATTCAAAAACCAACAACATTACCCACGTGCCCCTCACTTCCGACTCATCCTCAGTCCACTCTTTAAAAAGTAACAGAAGGACTATAAATGCCAGTCTTTAGACCAAAAAAACCTTGATTTGGTCACCTAGATATTCGAGTCCCCCAGTAGAGATGAGTAAGAGAGACCTGAAAGTATGAGTTGATGATCATGCTACCTAGAGATATCGAGCTTATCACTAGTTTCTCTAGGATGAAGAAGAGAGGTTAAGGGCCCCACTTCATTTGAAGAGACATATCTTAGGTAGCCAAACATAGGGAAAATCTCAGAACTAACGAGTATACACCCCTTATGAGTCTCCCAAAAGAGATGTGGAACTAAAATCATGAAAAAAAGAATTGTGGCCGCCCAAGTCATATTTTTATCAGAATATGACCTACTACATGGAATACTCACCTGAGAACCTCTCCAAGAACCAGAAACATATATCTAGCCCCTGAGCACCATCCATATAATGCAAACATACAATGGGTGTGATATTGACCCCTCATGGATAATAGGCCAGAGATTCATACTTTTTCTATCTGTAAGGAACATTGCGTTTGGCCAACAGGAACATACTTTAAGATCCTTAGCATTCGATCCTATACCATTTGTACAATATCGACCTGCATGTGCAAGGGATTACTAATAGCTTTTATCATCTTATCATCACTAAAAGGAACACATAACCATGTCCTGGAGATAAATTCACCATCAACTCTTAGGTTTGGGAAATGATGACATAGTGGGACTACTCCTCGGGAGTCGGTCTTAGGCTACATGAACAAGAGTCCACATCCTTCGAAGCCCCTAGCATTTGAGACTACGAATTAGGGATCGACTATAGGTCCACTGTAGAGGAGATTGATCAAATTAAATGTCAGAAACACTTGATCTTACACATAAAGAAGTGAGGTCTCATTGCTGATAGGATAAAACCCATCCTCTCATATGGAGGACCACCCCTCTAGTTCTTCAATAATAAGGGAGAACTCTGGTACCCTAATGTTGACATTTATTAGAGCATCCAAGCTATTGGACGTGAGGATTTACTCATAATAATATGAAATACCATATGTAACTCCATGATAGTAGGTAACAATCGTTAGATACATCTTCCTGTGAAAGATCCCGTTAATTCCAACAGGGAACGAGATCTTATCATCTCACGACTAGCTTATAACCTCTTCATCTTATAGATATCTCCTTAGTCCCATAATTACAATGACATGGGATGTAGTTATAGGAACGGATATTTGGATGTGGACCACATAGTTGTTATTATTGAATTGCAAAATGAGATGACTCGCCGAGGTCATCCCCTTCTAGAAAGCCCCCCATAGAGATACTTGTACACAATCGAAATGGAACTTATCCACCCCACTTACCATGACCATGCTCAGGGAAAATTTGACAGCCTGCTATATGTGGAATTTGCACTAAATCTCGCCAAGTTTGTCTATATAATCTCTCCATAGGTGCTGGAATACGCAGAGTATCGATATTACTATGGGGACATCTTTTATGAAGTTGCCATCATTGTGAAAGAAATGAATCCAGAGGAACCAAATCCCATTTTCTACGATAGAGAGAACTAAGAGACTGTCTCGAATGGACCCCCCTCTGATAATGAGAAATGTAAAGAAACTACCTCGGATGATGACATCTGGTCAGGAACCTCAATGTATATATAACGCTCACCAAGGACACCTAACTATATAGATAACCAAGTCCTGGACACGATGGAAGAAATCCCTACCCCTTCCCTAAATTGAAACATAGATGTACGATTAATAGAAAAATCCATGTCCCTAGACCGCTTAAAAACACAGGATGAAGCTCCTAAGAGCCCAAAGAAACCCCCTATCTTGGATTGGACCAAAGTTATGGCCCCAAAGCTGACACCGCCTCCTGCTGGCCCCACATCATTGACTTATTTCCTACTAAAATTAGAGAAAGTTGAATGAAAAATCCAAGAAAAACCGATAACCCCTTACAGAGAGGTCAATTTCCTCACCAAGCCAGGTCAACACTCTACTCCTCTGAATCCTACTGCTAAAGAGGGATCTTTCCTCACAATAACAACCATACCCCATCCTCGAGAGAATAATAATATCCTATAGTAACTTCGGTGAACCTCAGCTAACATCACCATCTCGGAGTTTCTAGATAGATCCAGGGAATGTCGAGACATTTTAAGTTTGTTTGTTATCTTAAGCTTTCATGCCCATGGATCTAACTCTAGCCAAAATGTGAGCCACCATCAGTTCCATTACCATGCAAAATCACATAAACTTCTCTAATGAAGACATTCCCATGAAAGTCCGCAATCACCAATTGTCATTACACATTACTTCTGAGGCCCATGGAAAGATGATACCTCTGGTACTAGTGGGGATGGTTTCACCATCAATGTATGCCCCTTTTGCACTGCTACTGGTCTGGGATACACCACCTTAGAATTTACACTGTCTTAATGTCCATCTGTGCCAATGATAATACATGTCGAGAGGGCCTCGAAGCCATCACTTCCACTCTCATAATAGGGCCTATCAAACGCGACGTCAAATTTTTAGTACTTGCATTATAGTCAGTTTCAACCTCTTACATGGGAGGGAATGGATACCCCCCATAGGGGATTTATCCTCGCCACTTAACATAAAGGTCAAGTTGTTATTCGACATCGAGATCATCACCATCCAAGAAGATGACGGTTGGACCAATGTAGCCAATACTAGCATCTTCCCTCTCTTAAACACCCATCATAACAACAACGATATTTGCCTCAACGGATTATGGGTCATCTCACTCGCTTGGATAAAAAAGGAGGAGTCAATTATTTATAATATATCTGCCAAGTCATCCCAAAGATGGGATGTATGCCTAGGTTTTGACTAAAAAATCATCAACAAGGAACCCTCAAAGTTGTCACCGTTACGGTACACAGGGGAAGAGTTGTCACTATAGCATATTACCAAATTACTAACGGAATGCTTTTTCAAATACTAACTGTTTTTTCCAGTTAGTAATTACTAACGACATTTAATAGTTTGAAATATTACTTATCCGTTACTAATATGTGCTTAGTCTATTTTATTAAATAAAAATTTCTTGTAAATAATTTATTTTTATCCCCATATACGCAATTCACACTTGATTACACGGGAATACTTATGCACCACTTTTTTTTGTACTACTCCTTTTTAGTTCTCTCACAGGTGAAAAAATCTGGTAGTTGCTGCTGGGAAAACTCTCATTCGTCGGAGTCTCTGTAACAACTCTCACTCACCAGAGCGAACTTTATCTCTCGTAGATTTTCTTACTACATGATTTTTTTGCATCAAATTAAGGTTTGTAAAAAAATCCATAAAACTCTACAGTCTAAGTTCCTCCTTTAGTTGCACAAGGTAATACACTGAATTTAGATATTAATTATCGTATAGATCTGTAACCTGATTTTTTTTAATTTTTTTTCTTTGATGGAACTTCTGATTGATTTAATACCTATAAATATGGAAACAAGATGGGTTATTTGTCCTTTGGGTGAAAATAGGAGCAAAATTGTGTTCATGATTTTATTTACTGAAAGATCCTCTAAATTTCACTACAAAGAGGGCCAATGGGGATTATGTTTGCTATAATGCCATGTTATGAAATGTTGTGACTATTTTTGCCTTTTCCCCTCCGTTTTTTTGTCAATCAGCTCTAAATGTACATGTGTATGAATGTTTTCATATTGCAGACCTTTTGTCTTTATTTTTTTTCTTGGTTTAATAAAATGTTTACTTTTGATGGTCGTTTTACCATTACATCGGCCTTATACTATTAATTATTAATAAACACAACCATATTATTCCTCTTTTAGCTTAGTAATTGATAAGTGGTAAGAGAGATTAACTCTGTTTAGTACAACTATTGATGTAGTGATAAGAGAGACTAACTTTGGTCACTACAAGTGTTGATTTAGTTAATTCTAGGTTTTCTTTTAATGTATTTAGTTGTCTACCCGTAGAGTAAGAGCTTAATAGGCAACACTCATAATAAATGAGGTTTGAGTGTGCCACGAGAACGTCTATATTTCAAGTTATACATTTTAAGTATCACATTTCATGTTTTTTGAAATATTTATTTCATAGTTTTGGGATACACATAACTTTATATATACAATACTAACTCTATTTGTGTATTTTCATAGATAAAGTATAGAATTTTAACAACTACTTCAATAAGTGAAAAAAATTCAATTACTTTTGTGGTGGCCACTCTCTTAGGAAATGCAAGGTTTATTGTCTGCCATTTTGTAGCTAGTTATGGTTTTGTGCATCATTCATTTAAGAATATTTAAAAAATGTCATACATATTGATTTTCCTTTTGTCAAGATTCGTTTCATATTGAGTTTGTTGGTCTAACCTATTTAATTCACCAACACCATTTTAAATTCTAACAAAAGATAAGATTTGCCTCCAAATTTTGGCTTAATCTCTACTATATTGCCATTCATGCTAATGACAATTAAGATATGTTTTTGAAAGGTGGATTAATATCCCCTTAATGTAAGCCCCGTTTACTTGTGATCTTAGTTAAATTTTATAGCTAAGCTAACTATCTAACCATGACATATCTGGACATTATAATGTTTGATGATAAAATAAATTAGTTTCTCTCTAATAAAATTTTGTGTCTCTATTTGATGTTCAAATACATGTCATGTGGTTGTTTATGATCATGTTTTTATTATGCCAAGAATAATTTTGCATTTTTTGGTTATGGTGTGTCAGTTTCCTTAATATTCTTATCTTTTGAAATTTGAAATATGTAATCCAACATTAGGGGCCAACAAAATTTAGTCATACAAACTTAGATCTTACAACCGATCCCAGTCATTTGCCCTTTTTATTATTCGATCCATGTATGCTTGGTAAAACGAAACGTGGGAGAGCATATTGCTTAAATATACGAAAATTCTGAGTAGACTGTGGGAAGGAAATGGAAAATCAAAACCCAAAAACTTGGAGGTTAAGAGTTCAAATTTTTACCTCCCATGGGGTGTTATGGTGTGTGTGGATTGTAGAGTCAAAAGTCTTGGACAACTCGGGATATAAACAATGATGGAAATCTTTAAAGAGAAATCACTGTGATACTAAAGAATAAAATTAAACAAGTAAAAGAAAAAATAGTCAGTCATGTTTGACTACTAGATGATATTGCTAATATATAAAGTGATGTGATGGAATAGAATGTGGATTTTTTTTGTGGATTTAACTAAGTTAACTCGCAAATTTGACCATTTCAATATGGATTTGATATCTTTAGATGCCAAACATAGTGCTATCCTCCTTATTATGTAGTATTTTATGGTCTATTCTTCTTACATGTGATGTGAATATGTTCTTATGGCTTGATTCTTGAATTCTATTGAAGCCAACCACTAGGAGGACACAGTTGCGTAACATCGTGTGAACTTCAAATACATGTAACACATTATGTCCACATATTTTTAAAAAAAAATTTCTTGTAAATATCAGATTGGTAAATTCACATATGAAGTGTTATCATCATTTCTAACAGTTTCATCACACAGTTTCATTTCCTTCGTTAATCCTCGATTTAAAATGTGAAATTACGAAATCCAACCAAGAGAGCCTACATGTACACACCTTGAAGCAAATCGAATCTTACATGTGGTTTTAGTTATTTCTTCTTGTTTTCTCCATTATAATATTGATATATTCATTTTCTTAAACATCCATTGTTCTATGTAGATTTATTTTTTAATCTTCATGGAGTTAGCGTAATGTATTTCTTGTCCCTAGGTCTGAGTGTGATTTTTAAAATTAATTTTTTTGGCGTGTCTCATATTGTTACTATAGACACCACATTCTAGTACCCCCTAAGTCTCTCCTTAGGTTCCTAGAACCTCCCCAATTACCATAAACCCTAGGTCATATAGTACCTATCTAGAGGCCATCGGGTGCTCCCAAGCCCCAAATTAACCTCAATAAACTTCATCGTCATAGTGAAAGATCAATGAAAAATTGAAGGAAACGGAATCCCCTTTCTAACGGTCCACCTCATGCATAAATCGACATAACGGTTCAGACGAATGATCCATTTTACCTCAAAAACTAATTCGAAGGCCACCGGCCGCTCCCAGGATCCATTTGACCAAAGTCAATGCTTCATCTCGAACTAGACTTAATGAATCTTTAAATTAAAATGAATACCCTTTCCAACGGTCTGCCCCGTGAGCGAATCAGCCTTACGACACGAACGAACAACCCGTTTTACTCCGAAGGATCACTGGGTGCTTTCGGGCCCCATTTGACCAAAGTTAACTCTACTAACTGAGCAAATCTCTTTGTAAATTGAAGTGCGTAGTACAACCTTTCCAACGGTCTACCCCTTGCACAATTTGGACTTACGATTTGGGCGAACGATCCATCGTCGTCTGACGATCTCCTATCAAAACGGCTGACGGGCACTTTTGAGCCCCATTTGACCCAAAATTTAACCCCCGAACCCAGGAGAAACCCAAAGGATTCTCAAAGGTTTCTGAATAACCATACTAACGATATGCCCTATGCACGATTTGGACTTACGGATTGCATTTTATGACATTTTTTTGGAAAATCTGCACGAGATTGGCAATTGGCAGTCCATTTCCTTGCCTATTAGCACTGTGTCGAGGGTTACCTACCGATAGAAGGATAAGGACAATGTCGATCGGTAGTCCCTTGACCCTATATAATAAAAGCATCATCTCACCTCACAGGGCGCCTGAAAAACATCAACTTCAGTGATCTCAGCATCATTCTTCTAAAGTCAACAATGTTTCCTTGTTTGAAATCTTTCTCCACCTTTAATTTCCATCACTTTAACACCCGATTTAGAAAAATACCCCTACATTCCTCACCCACTTTCAAGGAAGCTCATCAACAGTCAAGATCAATCTCCAAGTCTCCAAAGAAGGTTCAAACATTTCTTCTCTCTTTTTGAATTTCTTTATTTTCGCATTAGTTATATAAGCTATTAATTTAGCTTTTACTTAAGGTCAAGCAGTACTCTCCTGCTATATACCTCTTGAGTCTAGCCTATGCAAACAGAGTCTAGCCCTCACACGTATTGTCCTTTATATCACCTCTCACTCACTTTTCACTTCACACACTTGTAAATACTCTCTATGTAAACCTCACACTACCTACACTTGTATATAGGGTCACTTATACCCATATGTTTCACACACCACTTAGAATATTTATGATTAAGCTTCACCAGAACACACATCCACTAATCACACTTATATATATCCATGCTCACTTATTCTTATCACAACCCACTTGTAGTTGATCCATGCTTAGGCTTACTACCACACACTCACTTATAGATATTCTCGCATCACTCACTCTCACATATCCATGCTTAGTGTAATCTTCTTGATCCATGATAGATTTACTTTTCATAATACTTGTACATTCTTCCCTATCAGTATAATGCTCATCATGCCAACTAAAATACTCTCTATATAATATACTAATCAAGAATCACGAATTTCGCAAACTACATCACCAAGAGCATGGATATTGAACAAAATATTATCCCGTAAAAGGGGTCACTTTATGATGGGCGCTAGTCTGGCAGGGCGCAGTTAGCCTAAGCAATATGACTCTCACCTTCCATTGGCCTAGTACTTTCGATGTATATCGAATGGTTCCCCTTTATCGTATCGCTTGACCGAACTCGCGATGGGAGGTATATTGCCGGGAACTCATTCATGTACGTTGAGTATATTGAATTCTCTCTCACACGTATTGTCCCTACGAGGTATATAGTGAGGAAATTCACGTACACTCAAGTAGATCATATGGCTTGTCCAAATGTACCAATTGACCTCAAAAGAAAGATGTATATCTTGGAAATCCTGCTAAAGGGGAATGTTTTCCACTAATTTAACAATAGCAAACCCTTATATAGGCTTCAAACATAGGGAACTCATATTTAGTTTGCCGATTACTATACAAAACTCTGTCTGAATTTCGGGTCAGCATGCCACGCAAATTTTCACCAGATTTCATCTTTTTTCAAACTGGGACCCTGTCTTTGAGCCCAGCAACAAGTCAAACCTTGTTTTACATATTTTTCAAACCCCATTATCCTAGTCTCGGGTCCTGTCTGTCATTTGTTTTGCATTCAGGTAAACCTAATACAAGTGAAAACATAAACATAATTATAATCATGCTGAGACTCTGTGACACCCCACCTAATTAAATACCGGGTGATCAGTCCTTTATTAAATTAAAATCAAGGTGAACGGTTAGTTCATTCTTAGGATCACTGTCGCAAAAAAAAATTCCAATTTAAACACCCTATTTAATTAAGCTAAGTGTCAAAACCATTTAAAACCTTATTTTCAATTTATTTAAATTCCAATATGAAAATATTTTTAATAATCAACAGTTTAAGTGCCAGATAAGTAATAATGATGACAATTATCACACAAGAATTTAAACCATCTAGATAAATCAAACCAAGTTGTGAACTATCAATAAAATCCTCCTAAATAATCAAACCAAGTTGGGTCGATCGATCGATCAAGCAGTTCTTGCCCAGAAACTGCAATTTCAACCTACGGGTTTCGACCAATAATTTTCTCCAAAACACCATTTAGAATTACCAAACTCCCAAATAAGGTTACTACTGGTTCTATATACATATATGCATGATTTTCTACGTAAAACATGTACAATTTCATCAAGGGAATTGAATTAAAGGGACAATTTGTATTAACTATCAAGAACCCTAATTTTCATAAAACTTTCATTCTTTTAATTTATTTTCCAGATTTCTAGCTTCTAAACTCATACCAATTCGTGGGTTATCCTCTACATATAATTGGGATGTCCAGAGTATAATTATTTCCACCAAGACATGTGATTAAATCCTCAAATTCCTTAAATTCTTCTAT
Organism: Sambucus nigra; assembly: GCA_949130495.1. Lineage (NCBI taxonomy): Eukaryota > Viridiplantae > Streptophyta > Magnoliopsida > Dipsacales > Adoxaceae > Sambucus > Sambucus nigra. The sequence goes on from OX422209.1 coordinate 282,135,522, forward strand.
GGAACATGTGTATAACAATCCTAATCTAACATGGATGAAACAATAACTAAAAGAAAAGTAATATAGATACTTGCCTGGAAATTTAAAAGTCTGATTTGTTGATGAAAAAGGTACGGTTGCGTTCCTCGGCGTGTGATCTACGTTTTGGTGGTTGTGGTGGTGTAAACGGATGAGTTATTGGCCTTGATTTCTTGGAAATATTCCTACCTTCTTCTCTAATAGTCGTCCTTGAGTTTTGTGATTGTTAACCCTAAAATCCTAACTCAAATGGCTGATATACCTTAGGGAAATTCGTGGGTTTAATTACCCAAAAATACAAAATGACTATTATACCCTTTCAGGATGCCAATTAGGCCTAAAAATGCCCCGAGACCCAAACTAAACCCCCGGGTATACTTTTCTGACTATCCCTTCCGAACACATTGGCGCACTCGAAATGACCATATGGGTGACTTATAATTTAATTCACTTTGTATAATAATAATAATAATTTAGTCGTGACGCGACACAGGCGCGTCCTGACTTAATTTCCACAATTGTCCTATTATACACCCGTGACAATTTTTAATAAATTCAATTATACATATTACTTTACTCATCTAGTCATATTCAACAAATTCTCAATAATTACTAACTCTCATCACGCTAGTAAATATTTAAAAATAATTTTCGGATTAATATTAAATTAATATCTCAAATTAAATTTAATAAATCCCCAAATTAAAAGCCGTAAAAATACGGGTTATTACATACTTCCCCCCTAATAATGGAATTTTATCCCGAAATTCAAAAAATAAGGCATACCTGGTAAAAATAAATCTGGATATTTTTCGTGCATATCTGGAGCGTGAGTATGGGCCATATCATCGATGCTCCCACTGTATTCCTCCACATTATGATGCTCCCACTGGACCCGTACAAGTGGAACTACCTTCGACCTCAATTTTCTTTCGCTATGGTTTAGGATCACCACTGGTCTCTCCTCGTAAGAACTGTCAGACTGTAAGTCGATTTCCTCAATCGCGATGTGAGTATGGGTCATATCATCCCGAAGATATCGTCTCAACGACGAGATGTAGAATACATCATGAATGCGGTGAAAATTCTCTGGCAACCCCAATTTGTATGCCACCGGCCTAATCCTCTTAATAATGGGAAATGATCCCACATACCTCGGACCCAACTTCCCCTGCTTTCCAAATCTCATTACTCCTCTCATAGGGGATACTCGCAGTAATACTTAGTCTCTAATGCTAAACTCTTGAAAGAACCGCTTAGCATCAGCGTATCTCTTATGTCTATCCTGTGCTACCCGAATGCGACTCCTGATGAACTCAATCCTAGCTGAAGTTTCCTGAATCACCTCAGCTCCGAGCAATTTGTTGTCCCCCACCTCTAGCCAACAAGCGGGATAACGACAAGGCCTGCCATACAACGCCTCAAATGGAGCCATGCCAATCGTGAACTTCTAAGAGTTATTATAAGAAAAATCCACCAGTGGAAGATACGGCTCCCAAACTCCTCCAAAATCAAGGACACGCATGCGTAACATATCCTCCAACATTTGATTGGTACGCTCTGTCTGCCCATCCTCATGTGGGTAATAAGATAAACTCAATCTCAACTCTGTACCCATAGCCTCCTGAAATCTCTCCCAGAAGCGCGACATAAAAATCTTATCTCTATCGGACACAATATCCAGGGGCACCCCATGTAGCCTAACGATCTTGGAAATGAATATCTGCGCATATCGACCCGTGGTGTATTTCGTACATAACGGTAGAAAATGAGCTACCTTGGTCAACCGATCCACAATCACCTATATGGAATCGTGACCCCGATGTGATGTAGGCAGTCCAGTAATGAAGTCCATGAAAATGATTTCCCATTTCCATGTGGGTATCTCTAATGGCTGACGTAACCCTGGCGGTCTCTGATGGTCCACCTTTACCATCTGACAAGTAGAATATTTAGACACGAAATCAATAATGTCTTTCTTCATCCCACTCCACCAGTACTGCCGCCTCATATCTTGGTACATCTTATCCCCTCTGGGATGTACCGCAAATCTGGATACGTGCGACTGTGTCATAACCGCATAATGCAAGTCCTCTCCTTCCGGGACTACCAATCTCCCATTAAACCTCAAACCCCCATCAGAACTTACTTAATAGGACTCAGCGCCCTCAGCTAAGAGTCGTATAATATTCTCCTAACAAAATGTATCCACTACTTGTGCTTGTATCACCGTCGTAATAATCTCGGGTGTGACTGACATGGTAGATATAAAGAAACGGGCTACCGCGTCCTGGTGGCCCAGTTTTTTCCGCTTCGCTCTCCACACTTTCGCTACGTCACCTACTGGCCGACGGCTCAATGCATCAGCAACTACGCTAGCCTTCCCCAGGTGATACTGTATCTCGAACTGATAGTCCTTCATAAACTCCAGCAACCCGCGCTATCGCATATTCAACTCTCGCTGAGTGAATAAGTACTGCAGTGAATTGTGGTCTATGAACAAGAAAAACTTCTCCACCAACAAGTAATGTCTCCAAATCCGCAATGCAAATATGACCGCTGCTAGCTCTAGGTCGTGGGTGGGGTAATTCCTTTCATGAGGCTTAAACTTGCAGGAGGCAAAAGCTATAGCTTGGTCCTCCTGCTTAAGTACTCCGCCGAGTCCCCGTAAAAAGGCATCAGTATATACCAGGTACTCCACTCCCGGCTTGGGTAAAGCAAGAACTGGCACCGAAGTCAACTTATCTTTCAGCTCATCAAAAGCCAATTGACAAGCATCATCCCAAACATACGTTACTACCTTGCGAGTGAGATTCGTCAACGGACTCACTATCTTTGAAAAACCTCAGATGAATCTTCTGTAGTACCCGGCTAACCCCAAGAAACTACACACCTCGATCGGCGTCATGGGCTATCCCCACTCTCTTACAGATGATACTTTATTCGGGTCAATTGATATCCCCAATTCCGACACAACATGTCCCAAAAACGGTACTTCACGTAGCCAAAATCCGCACTTCTCATACTTAGCTTTCAACTTATGCTCTCGTAGAATCTGAAGATCCTGTCTCAAGTGAATGTCATGCTCCTCCTCAGTGTGAGAATAAATCAGGATGTCATCTATGAAGAGGATGACAAATTGATCCAAGAACTCTCTGAACACTCGGTTCATCAAATCCATGAATACGGCTGGAGCATTTGTCAGCACAAACGGCATGACTCTAAACTCATTGGATCCATACCTCGTCAAGAAAGTATTTTTCGACACATCCTACTCCCTAATCCGTAGCTGATGGTATCCCGATCTCAAATCTATCTTTAAAAAGAAAGTTGCTCCCCTGAGCTGGTCGAACAGGTTATTGATTCGGGGAAATGGATATTTATTCCGTATCGTGACCTTGTTCAACTCTCGGTAATCCACACATAACCTTAGTGAACCATCTCTCATCTTAACAAAAAAAACAGAGCGCCTCAAGGCGAGGTGCTCCTAAGAATGAAGCCATGGCCTAACAGTTGCTATATCTGATCTCGTAACTCCCTTATCTCTGCAGGGACCATACGATATGGTGCACGTGCTATTGGCCGAGTGTCCAGTATCAAGTATGTGACAAAATCTATCTCTCGACTTGGGGGTAGGCTCGATATCTCCTGAAATACATCTGAGAACTCGCGAACCAATGAAATCAAATCTAGGGGAATCACAATCTCCTTATAGGTATCTTCCTCAATGCAATACAATTGGGTGGAAGATCCTCCCTCTCGGCGAGGCATCGTCACCACAAACATCTTCTGCCCCGGAATGGCAAAGATAATACTCCCACCACAGCGAGCCAATAATGACGTCATGCTCATGCATATCTAAAACTAGCATGTCCACAGGTAAAATCAAACTACCAATCTCTATACCTACACCCCGGCTTATAAAGAAAATCAAAGACCCATTCCCCAGTGGTGAGTCTACGCACGTCACCGTGCTCTCTGCCGTGGCTAATAACCCTAAGGGGCGTGCAAAATGGGTAGCTATAAAATAGTGCGACTCCCCAGTATTAAACAAAACCCAACCCAGAGTGCCATGGATAGGAAACGTACCCTCAATCACAGGTGGTGCCTGAGGTGTTGCTGCCTGGTGGACATTATAAACACGTCCGTACTATAATTGCCCCTGCTGAACTCGAACTGATGGGATGGATGGTAGAGCTGGCATTTGAACTGGCGCTGGGAGGGGGAGGGAAATAGTGGCGTCTGTGGATCATTATGGGCACCCTCTTGCTGTGGGTCCCTATCCCCCTCTGGGCAATCCTGGTGCCTATGTCCATTCATGCCACATCCGAAACATCTACCCCTGAAGTTACCTCCCCTCTGCCCCTGCTGTCCATGACCCTGTTGGCCGTTACCACCCCGCCACTGGCCCTACTGGCCCTACTGGCCCTACTGAAAACTTTGTTGGCCCTAATGGCCCTGCTACTGACGGTGTTGGCCCTACTGGCCCTGCTGACTCGACTGGACCTGCTGACCTTGCCTAAATCCCCCAAATCCCTGTCTGGAATCACCTGATCGAAATTACTTAGCAGGTTCCCCCTGATGGGAACTCTGTTCACTGTGACGGGTCTGTCCCTGGGCTGTTGGTGCCCCACTAAGGTTACTGCCCCCGTTCCTGCCCTGTTGGATGGACTCACCTACTCGTTTGCTCCCCTGCTGATGGAAGTGGTGATCCTGACAGTAGAGTAAAGCAGCGTTGAGTACGTTAGTGTAAGTACCCAGTGATAGATTTCCTATGAAGTGCTGACGAATCCTCTAGGCCAATCCATCCAAAAAATTTAGTATCTTCTTCTCCTCGGTGGGTGCCTCATCGGGCAATATAGTGAGAAGTCTGGTGAATTCCTCCTCATATTTAGCAACGGTCATACCCTCATGCTTAAGATTCATTAGCCTCCGCCTCATCTCAGTTTGCACGGCGGATGGGAAGTACTTACGGTCAAATTGCGCCTAAAATGACAGAATCGAGATTCTATCCCTCTCCTCCAAGGTGGTGGTCGACTCTCACCACTGCAAAGCGGCCCCCACTAGCTTGAAGGAAACCAGTAACTGTCTCTAGACATCAGTGTACTCATACATGCGCAGACGCCTCTATATATCCTTCTTCCATTGGCTGGCGATCACGATGTTCGAGCTACCCGATAACTCCAGAGGATGGGCCTTCTGAAAGGCATCCCTGACTCGCTCCCATGTAGTGGGAAGCTGTGCTGGTACTGGCGCTACAGCCTGAACCTGGGGTGGAGCCTGTTTCACCACCGCTAATGCGAAATTCACTGCCTGAGCAACGATAGCGGCTACCTCAGTTGCGTTCATCATTCCATGGGTCGGAGCTGCTAGCTGCTCGGGCTGGGCATTCTTGGCTCCGGGTGCTCGTCTTGGAGGTATCTAAAATGAGAAGGAAGTTTATTAGTCAACAGTTACTAGCAAATCTCAAATAGCTGAAAACGTAAGAGTAAACACAAGATTACAGTAATCCTAAAAATAGGGCTCTATATCAATGATGCTAAGTTGGAAGCGAATTAAGTCGTACAGATCCTAAAGGACACTAGAACCTGATGCTCTGATACCACCTGTGACACTCGGCCTAATTAAATACTGGGTGATCAATCCTTTATTAAATTAAAATCAAGGTGAATGGTTGGTTCATTCTTAGCATCATTATCGCAAAATAAAATTTCCAATTTAAACACCCTAAATAATTAAGTTAAGTGTCAAAACCATTTAAAATCTTATTTCCATTTTATTTAAATTCTAATATGAAAACCTTTTCAATAATCAACAGTTTAAGTTCCACATAAGTAATAAGGATGACAATTATCACACAAGAATTTAAACCATCTAGATAAATCAAACCAAGTTATGAACTATCAATAAAATCCTCCTGATAAGAGTTCACTCCAAACAGCACCAAATACTGGAAATAAATAAACATATATCTCTGATAAATCCAAACAAAATAGGAAATCGGGCGAAACATGCCCTAACTATAAAGAACTAAAATAGGAACAGAGTCAATAAAGAGGTCGTCTAAAGAAAAGGCTTGCCACTCCCACATAAGCTGCAACGCGTCCAATCCAAAGAACTTATGCATGATGCCCCTGTGGTAGGGCACCTGTAATACATACATATATATATACAAGAAAGAGAAAAGATATGAAACGGGTTAGACCCCGAGTGTAAAATAGTTTAAAAATAATTTAGCAAGTATTTAAAATGCTTACCGGCTAATGTAACAACCATGTTAGTATGCGACACTTTTTTGAGAATTTTCACCTCTCATCTAGTGTGCACGCCTACCATTCTACTGATCTCATAAGTCTATTTAACTTATTCCCATGAAGTTTATCTCGAGAATTCTCACCTCTCATCTAGTGTGCACAATAGAAAGTTTCCATAAATATAAGTATATATATTTGTCACTCCTATAATATATATACTATCGGCACCCCACATAAAATCTATGGTGTTGGCGTACTCTTCTATCAAGTCCCCATATCACTCGTACTAAGGGAAATACAAGTTCGGAATCACTCTCGAACTGTATTAACGCAAAACACACAAAAATGGAGGCAAAACATAGTTCCAAGTCACTAAGAGGTCAGCACATACCCTAACGTCTCTTAGGACCATCTGACTATCATTCTCAGATAGCCTATATCAAGGATACTATCTTCTAGTGTACAAGTCAATATCGCCCATAAAGGTCCAATAGAGATAAGACTGTCCCGGCGCGGAAACCCCTGGTGATAGCAAGTAGCTTGGGTATGATTATACACAGATAAAGTATTTAGTATATGTACACAGTCACACAGCCATATATAGATACACATTTTTCAATAAGGTTCGCCCACGACCCATAATTATTATTAACCGTATTTAGTACAATTTTACCCAATTATCTCGCATATGGGATTCGTCTCTTTTATTCCCACGTAGAATTCACTTCTCACTTACTTCTCATCTCTCGAAGTATTCTCTCTTGCTAAGTACAATTTCAGTAGGTATACCATCTTTAACCTTCTGGCCTAAGCCTTTCACAAGCCCCTCGATTCATTAACAAATTTTCTCACAATCGCTAATGTGTACCGAAATTCCCCGTTAACCCACTATTTCACCCATATTAAATTTCATTCAACGGATTCTATTTAGACCATACTGGTCTTCCTCACGACTCATCATACTCCATAAATAATAATCAAGGGTTCCTATGTAATTAAATTGGATTAAAGAAAAAGGGGGAAAATATGTAGTTTACAGAAGGGGTCGATCGATAGAGTAAATGGGGTTGATCGTTCGAACATCGATCGATCAATGTTCTTGGATCGATCGATCAATCAAGCAGCTCTTGCCCAGAAACTTAAGTTTCAACCTACGGGTTTCAACCAATAATGTTCTCCAAAACACCATTTAGAATTCCCAAACTCCCAAATAAGGGTACTATTGGTTCTATATACATACATGCATGATTTTCTAAGTAAAACATATACAATTTCATCAACGGAATTGAATTAAAGGGCCAAATTGTATTAACTATCAAGAACCCTAATTTTCATAAAACTTTCATTCTTTTAACGTCTTTTCCAGATTTCTTGCTTCTAAATTCATACCAATTCCTGGGTTATCCTCTACATATAATTGGGATGTCCAGAGTATAATTATTTCCACCAAGACATGTGATTCAATCCTCAAATACCTTAAATGCTTCTATGGAACATGTGTATAACAATTCTAATCTAACATGGATGAAAAAATAACTAAAAGAAAAGCAAGATAGATATTTGCCTGGAAATTTAAGAGTCTGATTTGTGGATGAAAAAGGTACGGTTGCGTTCCTCGTCGTGCGATCTGCATTTTGGTGGTTGTGGCGGTGTAAACGGATGAGTTCTTGACCTTGATTGCTCTGAAAGCTTCCTACCTTCTTCTCTAATAGCTGTTCTTGAGTTTTGTTATTGTTAACCCTAAAAGCCTATCTCAAATGGTTGATATACCTGAGGGAAGTTCGTGGTTTTAATTACCCAAAAATACAAAATGACTATTATACCCTTTCGGGATGCCAATTAGGCCTAAAAATGCCCCGAGACCCAAACTAAACCCCCGGGTATACTTTTCTGACTATCTTGACCCTTCTGGACGTATTGGCTCACTCTAAATGACTATACGGGCGACATTAATTCACTTTATATAATAATAATTTAGTCCTGACGCGACACAGGCGCATCCCAACTTAATTTTCACAATTATCCCGTTATACACTCGTGATAATTTTTAATAAATTCAATTATACATATTACTTTACTCATCTAGTAATATTAAACAAATTCTCAATAATTACTAACTCTCATCAGGCTAGTAAATATTTAAAAATAATTTCTGAATTAATATTAAATTAATATCTCAAATTAAATTTAATAAATCCCCAAATTAAAAGCCAGAAAAATACGGGGTATTACAGACCCTTCTCTCGTTTTTCCCTCTTTCTTTACCAAAAGTGTCGAAAACATTTTTTCCCCTCTTTCGTTAAAATACCAAACATTTCTCCTCCTTTTTACCAACAATACCAAAAGCATTGTTCCACCTTTTACCATAATTATCAAAAACATTCTCCCTCCATTTATAAAAATAATACCAAAACATTTTGTTCTCCCCTTTCCAAAAAAAATGTCAAAAACATTTTCCTCTTTTTTTGTGAAAATAATTCTTCCTTTTCTCTTTCGAAAATAAATTCGAATCATTTTCCTTCTCAAGTCGATCGCATACCCGACCCTTCACCTGGCTCTTTTTTGGCTTCAGTCTTCCGTCAAATCGCCTTGAAGCTCCGTCAATTCTCCTACTACTATCTTCAAGTCCTAAATCTACCTTCACAAACCCTCCATGGAAAATGCATATCATTTACCGAATGTGCAACCTGATTTGATGACTATTTTAGTCCAACTTACAGCCAAGATTGATAATCTTCAGTCCGAGGTTCACGCGATACAGAGAAACCGCTTCCATATTCCTAACGAGCCCGAGGTCATCTTCCGTCCTTCCATGGGTTCACCCACTCCTGAGACTATTTAGGTTCCTAAAGAATATCAGCATGCTCCGCGTGCCCGATTGGCACCCCGCCTGCTAATGGGACGCCACCAGCTCAACTCTCTATGATGAATCTTGCCTAGCCAGGGGTTAACCTGTCAGTACCAGTCAATCCGAAGGAAGAAGAGTTAAATAAAGTCAAGGAGGTACTTAATCTTCTAACCAAGAAGTTTGACCATGTATGAATATCCGAGAACTACTTAGATTGCACCCATATGTCTACCTACCCTAAAGTAAGGCAATCGAAAAAATTCAAGATGCCTATCTTCATAAGTTTGGGGGCAATGGGACCCCAATTATTCATCTTCAAGGATACCACTGATCCATAACTCTCCGAGGTTCCTTTGAGGAAATAATGGTCGAGTTGTTCCAATAAACTTTGAAGGATAGTGATCTTCATTGGTTTCTATCCCTCGAAGAATTTAGAATTCACAGTTGGGAGGATGTTGCTCGTGAATTCATGTCGCAATACAAATCCAAAAAGGAGTTATAGGTTACAAGCTGTGATTTAGAACTTCTAAAGAAGAACCCTAGAGAATCTGTCGGTAATTTCATATCAAGGTGGAAGGAGAATGCAGCCACTATGAACAACCAGCCTTTCGAAGAAGAGAAAGTTAGTATTGTAAAGAAAAACTTCTTACCCCATTTCAGAGCGACAATAGGAGGACAATATTACCCACATTTTTTACCTCTTAGGTAAGCAAGTGTAGAGATTAAAAAAAGTGTTGCTAAGACAGAAGCTGAGTTAAAGAAAGTATCCGTACAGTTCACTCAATGAAAATGAGAAGCCTTCTACAGTCTCAACCATCAACAACATATTTTGTCCCGCTACCTCTTGGGACCAAAAAGTCATGCTAGTCCAGTTACAAATGAATACACTGAGATCCATGCTTCTCTCTCTAAAGTCTACCAAGCCTTGTCAAGACAAAATATCATCAAGCCTTTATACCCTCGCCCGCTACCAAACCCACTTTTAAAATTTTCAAACCTGACGCCCATTATGATTTTTGCTAAACTGCCAACCATACCACTGATCAGTGCTTCCATCTTTGGAATGTAATACAAGGTTTAATTGACCCGGGGATCATCTCCCCACCGGTTAATCCAAAACCCAACAGCACTCACAATCCACTTCCAAACCATAAAAATTCCATCTTTCTAGAGAATGACTCAAAATTTGATCCATCTACCCAGATTGTACCCAGTAAAGTTCCCATTATACCCATATTTTCACCCAAACCCCTTAATGTTTGCCCATATTTTCTCTTACACCCTACCTGTTTTGCCAACCAAGCTCTATTGCTTCTCACAAGATCTTGTATTGCTATTTGCACCCAGTCCGGTGAGAAAGATATGGAATTGCCAGCAGTACTGAACCAGCTTCTAGAGTTTTGGATAAAATTGACCTCTGAAAGGACCATTGACAGTCATAAGTTCTGTATCCTGTTCATGGATGCCTGAAAGTGGGCTCGAGAGTCAGATAATTGGGTAGTCCCCATTGGAGAAGTCAGTTTAGATGATGTAGTACAGATTATGGTAGGCATATTTTAACAAATCAATGAGATCTGCAGTATATATGAGTTACTCGTGCCTTAAAGCTACAAGGGAAATTGGTCCCTTCACTTATGAGACTCCTCGCTGAGTGGGAGTATTGATATGAAAAAGCTGTTGAGGTTATCGAATGCATTGACTTATCATGGAAAGTTGACATCATTTCCACCGAATGGGGAGATGAGTTTGATAGCTCAGAAGAAGGAGAAAGCTAAGAAAATGTTAGTCCAATAATCAGTATGTGTGGCATGATAACATTTGAATATCTTCTAGGGTAAATCAACAAATTAGCCGTACAACTCAAAATAGATGAAGAAATAGGGTTTTTGTTCTTTCCCTCCCTAGTGAACCATATAAAAAGATCTAGGAGACACCAAAGTCCGAATCCTCTATCAATAGGGACAGATAAAGGAAAGAGAGTTTTCAAAAAACTCCCCATGAAAGAAATAACCACCGAGATAAGTAAGATCTTCGACCAGCTCAAGAAAACTCAGGCCAATAACACCTTATGGGGACTCTTCAAGTCTTCCCAGCTATATCAAAAAGCTATGAAAAAATTTCTTTCCGGGCCCATAGTCCCTCCTTCTTCCACTCCGAAAGAAGTCGTGAACTTGGTCAGGTCCTTAACCTATACTAGAATTATTTCTTTCTCTGAAGAAGAAATCCCAAAGTTTGGTGCTAATCATAACTATGCTCTCAATATCTCCGTTGAGGTGATAAGGAAGACAATCTCACTCTCACTCGTCGACAACGGATTATCACTCAATATTTTCCCATTAAAAACCTTCAACTTCCTGGGTTTGAAAGTAAACAAACTTGCTCCAACTTTTTTCACAGTGATGCTTATGACAACACTCTCCGAGAAGTGATGGGATCCATAACACTCATAATAGGGATTGGGCCTATCAATCCCATTATCGAGTTTTAAGTTTTCGACATACTCTCTTATTTTAATCTATTTTTTGGTCGATCGTAGCTTCATATCATCAATGGGGTATCTTTCTCTCTCCATTAGAAATTAAAGTTCTTTGCTAAGGGACAGGTCATCATCATCTTGGGAGATGATGATAGTACTGAGAATGAAAGCACCAGTAAACCGATACTATAAATACTTAATGGGACGAGTGACATTATCTTTTTTGAATTTTGAGTCGAACCACTTTCACTCCCAGTAGGGGATGATTTCAAAGATTGAGTATGTCCATAGCACAGCCCTCATGGAAATATTAATGTGATATAAATGTTCATGAATATTCACTTCGTGCCCGGACTAGGGCTGGGATGACGACAACAGGGGATACTGGGACCCATAGTCCTGAAGAAGGACTTTCCTCCATATGGCCTGGGTTATTAACTGTCATTAGAGGAACTCAGAATGCTCCGCTAACCCTGGTTGATAAGAAGTTTAGAAATTACCAAGACTATTTCAAAAGATTCCTTGAATGGGAGATTCATCAAAGAAGGAAAAGATTCTCCCTTTTGTGGATTTCTTGAACCATGGTATGATCATATGGATAACAAGATGAAGCTGGGGATGGAAATATTCTTTCAAGACAATTACTCCTAGGACAAATATGCCCAGCATCATGTGCAACCACTCGTTTAGAAAGCTATAGCTGTTACTGAGGTTTTCGAAGTAAGTGACTCCGAGGACTCGTTCAATATGAAGACATTAGGGTTGACACTCAGTATGGTCCATTCAAGCGCTATATCATAGAATACATCCATTCTAATCACGTTCGCAGTTAAACCCATCCTCAATTGGAATGCTATACGAGTTCCACCTGCTGAAATGCAACCCAACCCATATGTTTATCACATTTATTCCTCTTTTGGCGTTCCTTCTTTTTCTGATAACAATGTAATTGAGACATCCTTTGACAAGGCTCTTAATGTTGTTTTTACCGAAAGTAAAACAAACGAAGATTTTGAGTATTTTGTTATGCCTTACATTGATTTTCTTAATTCTAATAAAACTATTAATAATGATGATTTTGCAAATGAACTATACTAAACTAATCTTAATAAGGTTAATAACAAACATCATAATCGCGTTCAAATTAATGAGGATAAAATGGTTGTTATTAATCTCGGTTCTAGTAGCTAACTACGTGAGATTAGGATAGGGTTCACCATTCACGAGCATGAGTGTGTGCAACTTGAAGAACTGTTGAAGAAATTTTTGTACATCTTCGCATAGTCTCACGATGACATGCCCAGCATTGATCCCGAGATCGCCCGACAACAAATTCCAACTCTTCCATAATGCAAATCGATCAAACTAAAAATATGAAATCTCCATACCGAATGGTCGCTCAAGGTTAAAGAAGAAGGGATTAAACAGCTGAATGTAGGCTTCATTCGGGTGATCGAATATCCCACATGGCTATCTACCCACGCCAAACTCGGGCAGAAAAGCTTGCATGTTCATTGTCTATCAAGATTTGAACAAAGCATCTCTGAAAGATGATTACCTACTTCCCAATATCGACATGATCATGGACAACATGACCAATCTCCCTCTAAAGTCATTCGTCAATGGTTTTTTTAGATACAATCAGATTAAGAGGCACCCTAATCATCAAGCAAAAACCACATTCATTATCGCTTTGGGAACCTTCTATTACATAGTTATGCCATTCGGTCTTAAAAATACAGGGGCTACTTATCAGAGGGCTACCACAACCATCTTTTATGATCTAATACACAAAGAGGTTGAGGTCTACATGGATGATATGATCATTAAATCTAAGACTATGGAAGGTCATGTTTCAAGCCCTCCGGAAGTTCTTCGAACGACTACGAGGGTACCAAATGAGACTTAACCCACATAAATGCATTTTTGGCATCACCAAAGGAAAGGTTTCAGGATTCATGTTTAGCGATAAAGGAATTAAAGCAGACCCTACCAAATTCAAAGTTATACTCAAAATTCCACCACCCTGAACGGGGAAGCAAATTTGGAGATTTTTTTGGAAAATTATAGTATATCAGCCGTCTCATCAGCCAATTGACTTCTATTTCTGAAACCATCTTCAAACTCCTTAAAAGGGATTCCACCAAAGTCTGTAATGAGGCTTGTCAGTAATCTTTTGATAGAATAAAGTTGTACCTTACCCGACCTTCGGTATGGTTTTCGTCTTCTCCTATACTTAACTGTAATAGACACCACAAATGGGGCTTTGATGGCCCAATACCTTTTAAAATCCTGTAAAGAAATGGCCATATACTCTCACAGTTGCAAATTGGTCGGGTATTAAGTAAACTACACTGCCTTGGAGAAAGCATGTGTTGCCCTCATCTGGGTCACTTAAAAATTATGGCACTATATACTCGCTTTTCCCAATAGACTTGTGTCTCGAATGGATCCTATCAAATACCTTCTCGAGAAACCTGACCTGTCTAGACGAATGGCCCAATGGTTGATGCTGCTAGTCGACTTTAATATTGTGTATATCACGTAGAAATCCATGAAAGGGAGAACTATATCTGACTACCTTGCTAACTATCCTATGAAAGAAGTTGACGTTTAGATCTTCGAGTTCCCAGAAGAAGATATCCTTTTCATCTCTCAGGAAGACATCTGGTGGCAATTATTCTTTAACAACGCTCCCAACAAGAAAGGACATGACATTAGGATACTCCTAATCACCCCTGATGACTCTCACACTCCCATTGCCATCAAGCTAGATTTTTCATGCACCACTAATATAACCTAATACGAGGCATGCGCCTAGGCCTCAAAGTCACTCTCAAGAAAGGTATCCAGTTCCTAGATGTCTACGGAGACTTTTCTCTCATCATCGGCCAAGATGGAAAGTTAAAGACGAAAATCTCTTACCTTTCTACGGCCATATAGACGAGATAGCCTCCTAATTTGGAGAAATCACATTCCACTACTTGCCCTGAGCAAGTTACAGCTTAAACAATGCTCTTGCTACTCTCGCCTACATGGTCAACATGCCCGAGGTAATAACGATGGCCCGTTTACTATCTAAAAACAAGCTTAACCAACCCACTGCTACCACATTGAGCCCATTACAGAAGAGGACTCTGATATGGACGAGTTATGGTGTTGTCATATTTGGCGCCTACTCAAGCATGGTAGGTAACACCAGGATGCCAACAAGAAAGACCGAGAGACCCTTAGAAAATTGGCTTCCCAGTACATCATTTGTGACAAAGCATTGTTCAAGAGAAACTTTGATGGAACCAACTTGCACTGTATCGCATGGGCTGACATTAAAGAAATGATACAAAAGATCCACAGCGGGGAATGAGGACCCCATATGAACGATCATAGGCTTCCTAAGAAGACTATCGATCTGGGGTATTATTGGACCACCATGATTCAGAATTGCACCTCCTATGTCCGGAGATGCCACAAAAGACAATAATTTTCCAATCTCGAGCACTTAATCCCTTGATAATTATAAAACATGACTTCTCCCAAGACGTTGTCCACATAGGGCATTGACATCGTAGGGAAAGTCACACATAAAGCCTCCAATAGGCACGAGTTCATCCTGGTTTCCATTGTTTACTTCACCAAATGGGTCGAAGCCGAGTCATATGTAGTGCTTAATGCCAAAAAGGTAGCCAAATTCATTTGAAAGAACATCATTTATCGATACAGGGCTCCCCATGAGTTAATGTCAGATAACGGGTGAAATTTTGAGGCATAGGTCATATAATTGGTCGATGAGTACAGGATTCATAGATTCAAATATTCTCCCAATCGGCCATAAACCAACGGTGTAATTGAAGTCACCAATAAGAACCTCAAAGAAATCATTAACAAGATGATCAAGAGTTGACGAGATTGGGTCAATCGAATCCCTTATGCTATTTGGGGCTATCACTTAGTATCTAGTATACAACATGGAAGTAGTCCTACCCGTTGAACTAAAAATACCTTCATTATGCATTATGCATTATGCTTGAGAGCAAAGTTATCGAGGAAGATTGGCATCAGAGCCATTTTGCTGAGTTGTCCCTCATAGATAAAAGGAGGCTAAAGGATCTATGTCATATACAAGGGTACCATCACTGGATAGCGCGATTGTTTAACTAAGATTCAAGCACTGTGGTGTCTAAGAAGGGGACTTGGCCCTCAAAGAAATCATAGAGCCCATCTGGGACCCCAAAAGGAAGTTCAAGTCAAACTGGAGTGGCCCCTACAACCTGAAGAAAATCCCGTCTAGTGGCGCCGCTATGCTTATATACCTTGACGGAGAAGAGCCCAGCACGTCCAATCAACCTGGACCATCTTAAGAATTTTTACCTTTAGTCCAAAATCTCACCATGTTAAGACTCTTCTCACCTCCCTTCTATTCTAAAAAAAATATCCATTTATCTCTACTCAGAACTATGTGAGGCTTGATCCTCCAAAACAATTTTGCTCTCAAAATGAAACTCACAAAAATTTCAAACCCTAGAGGTAAATTGTAAGCTCTTACGCTTTACATGGTCATGGTCCCCTTGTTTTTCACAAAATGTTATTCTTTTCTTACCTCCGAGAACGATAGTTCATTTTATCATTTACATGACCAAAATGATTATGTATGCCTTAGCGATTGGTATAGATAATTTAAATATAAAACTCATCAAGAGGCACAATAATCTAACTAAAATCCTTTTTTATTCCATAATGGGAGAATTCAGTACAATTAAATGAAATATCAACGTAGGGAGTCAAAACAGCATTCCCCTGCTAACCAAATTGTCCCTAAAATAAACCTAACTAAACCTTCCCAAAATTCTTCCCACAAACGAAAAACATAAGAACCCACCTCAATCACAAAAGCTTCACAAGAAATGAACACCAGCTTCACAAAGACCCGATTCGCAGCTGCCAGAAGTCCCAGCCCCATCATCATCATCCGCCTCCAGAGGTCCCTAAACTTTCCTTGCCAGTTGAATATGTCAAAGGCACTCCATAGCACGATATGCCCAGACTAGCGTAGAGAAAACCATTACGCACCCCTCCATAGTATAAAAAAGGGCAAACCATCTCTTTCTGGTCTCCTCTACTAAGATCTTTACCACCATCTGTTTCCACAACCATTTCAGATAATCTCCACAAACATGTCAAACCCTGTCGACAGATTGAGAAGGACGGGATGACGACCGACCCACAGAGAACCCAACTTCATGCATAGACCTTCAGTCAAATACTCCACAAAAATGAAATCCAGGGTAAGGGGAGGCACAATTTTCTCCCATCCGACTTAGCGCATGAGTTGATAGGGGAAATAAATTGAGGTCTGCTGAAGCCCAACTAATCAAACCTACCGGTATTCCCCCAGTTTTAGAATGGGCTGTAGCTCCCCCCACCAAGGCATCGACCAATGAAGGCATCGAGCTCCATGATCCACAAACCATTTTACCTAGTTCCCGATGGATGGGCCAAAGATGATGAAATAATCAGTGAAGAAATTTGACACAACTTCCAAGGGATATTCAGGGGGGTCTTCCAAATGGAATATCTCTTCCAACCACATAAACAACATCTCTGGGCTCCCTATCAAGAAGGAGGAATGAATCTCCTGCCAAACATCAAGACCATTAGAGGTCTTCGCTAGTATTATCTCTGTAGGATTGTGATGATAGGACATCCATACTGTGATTGCAGTCAATTGGAAATCAACCAGTAGGTCCCCTATCACTGCCAAGAGCCTCGAAGTTAGGACTAGGGCAACAAATATAGTATAATTAGCATCATTACAATCTATTTAACACACCAGATTCAGCACAATCCAACAAAGGCGACAAGATCCAATTTACAAAGCAAGCTTTCTATCCCCTCAAGCCATATATAAACCAAGCCTCCAAGACCTTCCTTTACTAAAATTCCAAAAAACTAATTTTTCCTTATTTTTCCTAAAATAAATCCCTTCAAAAGGGAAGCTATTTTTCAACCAAACCTCTGAGGCCATATTCAAACATATTCATTTCCAAAAAACGCACTTTTCCTACTCTTTCTCAAAGCTAAAACTCAGAAGTAAATTATAGTGCATGTAGAGTAAGCTACTAAATATTGATAATCAAACAATATATGAATCTTTTTTGCCTTTTTCTATTTTCAAGTGCAATGACGCTACATCAAGCATGCAACATGGACAACGTCGAGCTCCCCGGTCAATGATGAATATGTAAGGAAATACCGAAGGGAAAGAACCACAATTGGATGTCACCTCATCGACGCCATAATCCTCTTCCTAGGTACCAGACATACCCAAACTCACACGCCATCAACCGTTGCATATGCGCATGCTGACCCATCACCCCCGTATCTCGAGAATCCATATGTGAAGGTCACCAACATCCCCAACAGAGGTTCAACAATCCTACCCAATGCCTCTTACACTACCTCCGACATCACCCTTATAGAACCCTCACAATTAATCCCCAACAACTACACCGATCGGCACCTACCTCTTCACTTTCCCAAGGAAACCCTAAAGACCATGCAACTGTCGAACGATAGCCTTTTCCACCCACCGATTGGCAGTCCCTCTGAAATTTCGTATAAAAAATCCGCCAAAATGCCAGTACATTCCAAAAATTCCCCAAAAAATTCTTTAAATTGCCAAATAAATATTAGAACATTTCGTCAATAAGAAAACCATTTTTTCAGTTGTCAAAATCCCCAGTTAGATTAAAACTACATTCTTTTCCCCAATTAGAACCTTAAAATGGTGCGTCCGCATCCCAGAGCCCACTACTTCCCCAGCGAAATCCCAAAACCTCAAGTCATAAAGTGCTTTCCTAGATGGACTACGTAATATACTACCCATTTCCCCATTAAAACTTTTAAATCCAACTTCCCCAGTGGAGCTAAAAATCCTAGTCGGATATCTCTCCCCAGTGGCATCTGAGAGAAGTTCATTCCCCTACTATAGATCCTCATAATTGACATCGATTCACAGAATTGTTCGCCCCTACTATAGGTCCTAAGAATTTACCTCTACCCGTAAAATTAGTCGTCACAACTTTAGGTCCTCATAATTGACCTCGACCTGCAGAGTTGGTTTCCCCTCCATTAGGTTCTCAGAATTGACCTCGACCCACAGAATTAGTTGTCCCAGCTTTAGGTCCTCATAATTGATCTCAACTCGCAGAATTGGTTGCCATAACTTAAGGTCCTCAAAATTGACCTCAACCCGTAGAATTGTTTGCCCCTACTATAGGTCTACAGAATTAATCTCGATCCGTAAATTTGGTCACCACAATTTTAGGTCCGCAGAATTGACCTCGACCCGCAGAATTGATCACCCCTACTTTAGTTCCTCAGAATTGACCTTGACTCGCAGAATAGGTCGCCCCTTATTTTGGTCCTCAGAATTTACCTCGACCCGCATACTTAGTTTCCCCTACTTTAGGTCCGCAGAATTGACTTCGACCCGCTAAACTGGTCGCCACAACTTTAGATACTCAGAATTGACCTCGACATGCCGAATTGGTCGTCATCTCTTTAGGTCCTCAGAAATTACCTTGACCCATGGAATCAATCCCCTTAACCTTAGGTCCTCATAATTGAGCTCGACCCTCTGAAATGGTCATCCTTGTTCCTTTCGTCCATATAATTGTCCTGTTTTCCAAGAAATCCGTGTGGTATCTATACGACAGCTTTCACTTATTCCAAGCTCGCTCGTCGATGGTATATATAGACACTAGATTCTAGGACCCCACCCCCTAAGTCTCTCATTAGGTTCTTAGCACCTCCCTATTTACCATAAACCCTAGGTCATACTCCGAGTACTGATCTAGAGGCCATCGGGAGCTCCCAGGCCCTAATTTCACCCAATCAACTTCATCATCAAAGAGAAATCTCATGAAACTTTAAAGGACACTGAATCCCCTTTCCAAGGGTCCCCCCGTGCACAAAATAGCATAACGGTTCAGACACAAAATCCATTTTCTATCGAAAGAGGATCGAGAGGCCACTAAGTGCACCCAGGCTCCATTTGACCAAAGTCAATGTTTAATCTTGAATGAGACTGAATGAAACTTCAAAGGGAACTTAATACCCTTTCCAATGGTCTACCTCGTTCATGAATCAGCCTTACGATACGGATGAATAACCCGTTTTACTCTGAAGGATCGTCGGGAGCTTCTGGGACCCGTTTGACCAAATTCAACTCTTTAAACCGAGCGAAGCTCTTTAGAACATTGAAGTTACTTACATAAACTTTACAATGGTCCTACCCGTTAACGATTTGGACTTAGGGTTCGGATGAACTGTCCATCATTGTCCAACAATCTCTTGTCCAAAGGACCGTTGGGCGCTTTCGAGCCCTATTTGATCCAAAGTGAACTCTTGAACTTGGGAACATCCCCAAGGATTCTCAAAGGAATCTAAATAATGTTTCTAATGGTACACCCTGTGCATGATTTGGACTAATGGATTACATTTTACGAACATTGTTTCAAAAAATCTGCACAAGACTGTTAATTGGTAGGTCCATTTCTTTGCCTATCGGCACTGTGTTTAGGGTTACCTGCCGATAGGTAGGACAAGGACAATGCCTATCGGCAGCCCCATGACCCTATATAAGGAGAGCATGACCTCGCCTCAAAGGGCACCTCAAAAACATCAACTTTAGTGATCTCAGATATATTCTTCTAAAGTCAATGAGGTTTCCTTATTTGAAATATCTCTCCACCTTTCACTTCCATCACTTTTATACCTAATTTATCAAAATCCCCCTACATTCCTCACCCACTTTCAAGGAAGCTCATCAACAATCAAGATCAATCTCCAAGTCTCCAAAGAAGGTCCAAACATTCTTCTCTCTTTTTGAATTTCTTTATTTTTTCATTATTTATATAAGTTATTAATTTATCTTTTAGTTGAGGTCATACACATATTATTATTCATTATATTACTAGTAATATTGCATAATATATTTTCAATAAAAACCCCCAAAAACAAAAAAAAGGGTTACACCTATAAATTCCAACGGGGTGTTTTCACCACGTTTTCTCAAAACAAAAAATACCTTTTTTACACACACATATAATAAAACCCCCATTTGAATTTATGAGATAGACCCCACCTCATGTCACATGCGAACTACATGGACTTTGATGCCTTTATACGCTACATAGGCGTCTCGGCTTAAAACTCGAGACTCGAGTCCTATTTTCCTATTTTCTTATTTTTCTACTTTATCCATATATTATTTATACATATCATATCTGTAATTCATATTTGTGTCTTATGTAATACATATTATCATTTTATCAAATGATCAATATCTCGATAAGTGCATAAATCATGTTTTTAATTACTATTTTGGAAACACTCCTACAGATGACCTCACTCCATCTTTTCCCATGATGTGAGTCGCGAGATTTCGATCTCCACTTATATATACACGCTTACACACTTCACGAAGAAATTGAGTAGAATAATAACATAAAATCATGAGGGTGGAATGGGTGACTAACATCTTCCCATTCTGTAACCTAGCCCCTGAACCTCTGAACTAATTAGTTTCGCAAGCATCAGTTTGTCTTTGATGTCGTTCTCTCTAGGAGGTAACATGTTCTTTTGCCTATTTTGTGCAGTATAGGCTGGCGACTCTATCACCCCACATTCGACGACGGCCGAAGCATTCTTAGAAATAGCGTGAGACCTTCTATCTCTCTCCAACGTGCGCCCGAGACCTTCTCTCTCTCTCGACTCTGGGACTCCGGGAGGAAGGAAACTGGAGGGATGACCACAGTGGCGACTCCGTTGGGGACTTACTTGTCAGATCAGGGCTAGACTCTATTTTCATGGGTGTTATCATTTTATGCTTATGTGCATATGGACCTACCTGTATATTTCCTCTTCTCATCTACTATATATATATATATATATATATATATATATATATATATATATATATATATACACCTCATTTTTATATCACCTATCACTCATGTTTCACTTCACACACTTGTAAATAATCTCCATATACACCTCACACTGCCTACACTTGTATGTAGGGTAACGTATACCCACATGTTTCACACACCACTTAGAATATCCATGATTAAGCTTCACTATCACACACCTCACTAATCACACTTATATATATACATGCTCACTTATACTTATCACACACCACTTGTAATTGATCCATGCTTAGGCTCACTACCACACATTCACTTATAGATATTCACACATCACTCACTCTCATGTATCCATGCTTAGTGTAATCTCCATGATCCATGCTAGATTTACTTTTCATAATACTTGTACATTCTTCCCTATTAGTAAAGTGCTCATCATGACAAATAAAATACTCTCTTCATAATATACTAGTCAAGAATCATGGATTTTGCACAATACATCACTAAGAGCATGGATATTGATCAAAATATTGTCCCATACTAGGGGTCACTTTGTGATGGGCACTGGTCCGAAAGGGCATAGTTATCCTAAGAAATATAACTCTCACCTTCCATTGGCCCAGTACATTTGATGTATATCAAATGGTTCCTCTCGCGTTGTACCGCTAGACCGAACTCACGACCTAAGAATAGAAGGGAACTCGTTCACGTACATTGAGTATATCGATTTTGCTCTCACACTTACTGTCCGCACGAGGTATATGGGGAGCAAATTCTTGTACACTTAGGTATATCAAATGGCTTTTCCACATGTACCAATTGCCCTCAAAAGCAAGACGTATATCGTGGAAGTCCTGCCAAAGGGGGGAACTTTCCACTAACCCAATAACTACAAACCCTCATATAGGTGTCAAACCTAGGGCACTCATATTTAGTTTCTCAGTCACTACACCAAACTTTGTCAAAATTTTGGGTTGGCATGTCGCCCAATTTTTTGCACGATTTCGTTTTTTTTTTTAAATGGGACCCTTTTCATGAGCCTGGGAACAAGTCAAACCTTATTTTACATATTTTTCAAACCCCATTTTCTCTGGCTCCGATCATGTCCGACATTTCTCTTGCATTTAGGTAAACCTAATACAAGTGAAAACATAAACATAATAATAATAATCATTCTTGGACTCTTCTCTCGTTTTTCCCTTATTCTTTACCAAAAGTGTCAAAAAAAATCCCCCCCTCTTTTGTCAAAATACCAAAAGATTTCTCCTCCTTTTTACAAACAATACCTAAAACATTTTTCCCCTTTTTATCATAAGTGTCAAAAACATTTTTCCCTCCTTTTATCAAAAAAGTACCAAAAACGTTTTGTCCACCCCTTTCCAAAAAAGTGTCAAAAACATTTTCCTCTTTTTTAATGAAAATAATTCTTCCTTTTCTGTTTCAAAAATAAATTCGAATCACATACCCGAACATTGTCCTGACTCCCTATTGGCTTCGATCTCCCGTCAAATAAAATCGAAGCTCCGTCAGTTCTCCTGCTACTTTTTTCGAGTCCAAAATCTACCTTCACTAACCCTCTGTGGAGAATACATACCAAGTCCGAGATGTACAACCTGATTTGATAACTGTTCTAGTCCAACTTACCGTTAAGTTCGACAACCTTCAGTCCGACGTTCAGGAGATGCAGTGAAACTGGGTCCATATTCCCAAGGAGCTCGAGGTCCACTTCCCTCCATCCATGGGTCCGCTCGCTCCCGAGCTTGTTTGTCTTTTGAAGAATATCAGCATGTTCTGCGTGCCTCGCCTGCCAATGGGTCACCACTAACTCAACTCCCTATGACGGATCCTTCCCAGACAAGGACTAACATGTCAGTACACGTCAATATGAAGGAAGAAAAGTTAGACAAGGTCAAGGAGGACCTTAAGTTTTTTACCAAGAAGTTTGACCAAATTCGAATCTCCGATAACTACATGGATTACACCCATATGTCTCCCTAACCTTAAGCAAGGATGTCGAAAAAAATTCAATATGCTTCACAATTAGAATTTGGGGGTAATGGGCCCCTAATATTTCATCTTCGATGCTACCACCGAGCCTTGACTCTCCCAGGTGCCTTTGAGGAAATAATGGCCCAGATGTTCCAACAAACTATGAAGGACAGTGATCTTCATTGGTTTTTATCCCTTGAGGAATCCATAATTCTCTATTAGGAGGATGTTCCCCATGAATTCATATCGCAGTGCAAATATAATGAGTAGTTGGAGGTTAGATGTTATGATCTATAAATTCTCAAGTATAACCCCAAAGAAACTGTTCGTAATATTATAGAAAGGTGGAGTAAGATAGTGGCCACTATGACCAACCGGACTTTCGAAGACGAGAAAGTTAGTATTGTAAAGAAAAACTACTTACCCCATATTCAAGCGACGATGGGAGGAAATTATTACCCACATTTTCGAGATCTCTGAGAAGCAGGTGTAAAGGTTGAATAAAGTATTACCAAGATAGAAGCTGAGCCAAAGAAAGTATCCGAACAGTTCACTCCAAGAAAATATGACAAGCCTACTATAATATCGATCATCAATAATAACTCTCAGCCCGCTACCTCTTGGGCGCCAGAAATCCGTGCTAGTCTAGTCAGAAAAGAATACACTGATCTCCATGCTCCACTCTCTAAAGTCTAACAAGCCTTGTTAAGCCGAAATCTCATAAAGCCTTTGCACCCTTGCCTGCTACCAAAGCCGCTTTCCAAAAATTTCAAACCCAACGCCTATTGTAATTTTCACCAAATTGTCGGCTAGCCATTATAGTTGGCATAAACAGTGTAAAATATGTCGTTGGGAGTTTACGCCTCTACACAAACAAATACCTATACTTGGAACACTAATTACATAGTGCAACGGCAAGTAAGGATCTAATCCACAGAGACTAGTTGTTAGAAATCTATTAATTTAATGCTTCACGAATAAAAGTGTAAAAGATGATATATGAGTCAATCATTAAACTAGGCATGTATTTAAATTTAGATTAAATAAAACGAGTAAAACTATAGATTGAGAATTTTCTCCCTCACACGGGCTAAATAGCATAAATGGTTACATGAACATAAAAGTGCTAACAAGATTAACCACATTTGGACCATTAATTAAACCTAGAGTTGTCACCCTCTAAATTCTCATAAAATCTTACTTTGAGTTCGGTGTCAAAGAATATTCTCGAAATTACACATGAAAGGTCGTAAATATGGAGCATAAATGATGTACCTCGTTAAATATCTTAAGTGTCATACAAAGAATAATTAGCTCATTAAAACAACCCTAGACCCATCATACCATATCAAAGCAACTAATTAACCCATGTGAGTTTAACAATCTCAACCTAGATTAAGTTACCTACAAAGCATGTTAAATGGCATTAATTAAATGAAAGTAAGTAAACCTACTTAACAAAGTAAGAAAGCTAATAACAAAGAAAGAGAAAGAACAATGGAATCTTGGATAAAAGAGAGAGAGATGATGAATAGTGTTCTTACAAACCAAATAAGGTAAACCCTAGGAGAGAGAGAAGCAAAAACCCAACAATCCCCTCCAAACCCTAACCTCCCTAATCTACAAGATGATGAAGATGAAAAAGCGATTGTTATCATATATGTCTTCCAAAGACCCACTTAAGTAATAAGTGGTAAAATAAATAAAGATAAAAGAAATGATTTGTGCACAATGGTTTTGGTGTTGTCCTTCCTCCGCGAGAAATCTCGTAACTTCTTCATTGTTGATCAAAATTGCGCATCATTAGTGGCCACTCGAAGATGACTCAGAGGGATTCAAATTCCATGAAGACATTGGGCCAGAACCCAAATTGTGAAATTACTAAAAAGCCCCTGTACGTGTGATTGTTGACAAAACTTCCTCGGAACGCTACAAAACTTCACACTAACCACCGTAATACCTACAAAAGCTCAATTATACCTCGTAAAATATGTAAACATATAAAATACAGGTTGTCTGGTTAATGATCATAATTATAGGAATTAAGGTACCCGAGGGGGCTAAAATGTATAAGTAAAGAGGGTGAATATATGCAATATTCGAACCGAATCACACCCCCTAACTAACACTTTGCTAGTCCCTAGCAATGAAATATAAAGCAAGAAGAACCACATGTAAACCACAAGAAAGGATATCTGTATAATGGAGATAAATGCCACTTTTTCGGGCGAACGATTGCATTTAGCACATGCAATAAGTTGTTAAACCCCTAAGTTACCCTAGTGGACGAGTGTTGTCTCGTGAGGGTTTTTAGTGGTGAAACCCACAAATATCAAATTTCCTCAAAACATGCCCAACCAACCAATATTAAAAACTCAACAACAACAAGATATTTCAACATATTATTAACAAAGAAAAAGAGAAGTTTTCCCACTAATCCCCAACTATCAGTATTAAAATAATAACTACATGGAATTGAAACCTCAAATGTGAGTGGGGTGCATGCACATGTAAAAAAAAACTTTGATTCGGTAAAAACGCCTATAACCCGGATAACAATTAATGCATGCTTCCACTCAATCCTCTCTGGATATCACACTCAACAAATAGAAGCACTTGGAATAGGGTGTAGTATACGGAACATGCTGGCATAAAGAGTAATTGTAAAAGGAATCAAGGCCACGCACATGCCATTAATGAAGAACGATATATAAAAGTGCAAAATACAATCTCATGAAAGGATATCGCATATTAACTGATGTGAAATGCACTTAAACAAATTATCGTTAATGTTCGACCTTTGAATCGCATTACCCTAGGATCAAATAGGACTTTTCGGGTATAGAATTTAGGCTAGGCTAGGGTTTGGAATGAAGGAAATATTTACGGATTCAAATATGTTTGGAGTTGAAAAACTTGGGATAATGGAAAATAGCGGGCAATTTTAAAATTGGAAAATGATTTCCAAACAAGCATTAAATATATCAATCGAGAGAGTAACAAGGATTGATGAATCACTATAAAAAACATATACAAATTTCCTATTTCTTTTTTTTTTCTTCTTTTTCTCTTGTTTTCTTTTCTTTTCTCTTTTTTTTATTTTCTTCTTTTTCTTTTCTTTTTCACTACACTTTCTTCTTTTCTCACTCTTTTCATGCTTAAATTGCAACCACACTACACAACATCATTCATTCTCAAACATCATTCCAAACATAGGTAAGAAAGGTAATATGTATGGTTTAAACTCAAATGTGGAGTTGGTTAGGGGATTTGGGACGAAAAGAAAGGTCATAATAGGGATCAATAGGGTTGACTAGGGACATGTATAAAGGTAAAGGTAAATTCATATGGGTTAAACATCAAAGAGGGCCTATGATCCTAACCTAAAGTTTCATGTGATTCTCGAGACTCAACACCATTGAAAATCATGCTCAATTGATAATTCAATTAATATGCAATCAATGAAAAGAAAATGAAATCGTCAACAAGATATGTTTTTCAAGAAAGAGAAAGAGTAACGTATTAGTACTCAGAAATGAATAAAAGCGCGAAGCTCGCTAGGTTTTTAGTGTACACAAAGCAACAAAAAGATACCAAGCTATAATTGTCCTACCGAATGATTTTAGAAAATATGCTCAAGTGCTTATGGGTTTTCAAGGTTTAATTCATGCATTTATTCCCAATATTGAATAATTTGAGGATTAAAGTTTAATAACATGAAAAAAATAAAAAATGCATCATTGAATTTGCAATTGGATAGGGTAATTATTGAATTTATCATAGGAAATTAAGGCAAACGGCCCAAGAAAGAGAAAAAAAGAAATAAAATATTTTTGAAATTTTTAAATTTTTTGAATTTTTCATTTTTCATTTTTGATTTTTTTAATATATATAAGATTTAATTAATAAATATAAATATGGCTCACAATGAATAAAAAGAAATTGAGATGCCTAATCACACGCCCTAACTTGAAATACACATTGTCCTTAATGAAATTAAAGACACTATGAAAAAACGAGGTATAGAAATAAATTACCCCAATTGGAGCGATCCCCCAGGTAGTCGACGTGAGCCCTATACACACCAAAGAAAAACAAAAATATTTGCACAAAAATTAAGCTAAAAGAAATCATGTCATAAGTCACAATAGGTAGAGGGGATAAAGTGCAAATACTAGATAAATTGATAGCGAACATTTGATTTTAGAAAAATAGGGGGGGGGGGGGGGGGGGGAGGGGGGGGATCACACACATCAAAATCTAATAGATAAACAACAACTACATTATCATTTCAAATTCCATAATTCCACAAAACAACTTAATACAATACATTACTAAAAAGTTAATATACTAATATTAGAAAGGAAGAAAAAAAATAAAAAGAATATTTCCCATTAAAATAGTAGTACTCCGAAACCGGGACCACGAAAGGATCCCGGTGCATATCTTCAGCCCCTCACATAGTATCATATGTCGCTTGCCTCCCCCTTCTACCACCACGAATGTCGCATGAAAAATATGCACAAAGTCCTCATTGACGCGACCATTCTTGGCAAGAAAAATGCACCCAATTGTGGCAACGCAAGATGACTCGCCTTACACAACGAAATCCCTAGACACCCCAGGAGGGCACACACTTGGTCAAATCGTACTATGCGGCCATTTCAACCTACAAAACAATAATTAGGCAAGATAAAAAAATTATAAAGAGCAATGAAAGTTAGTCGGTGAACGAGTTAAAATGGTGTGTGAAAGTGCATGAAATCGAGTGAAAACATACACATTGCGACAAAATGTGTCGACGTGCGGCAACGAGTCAAAAAAATGCAAGTTTATGCTAAGCATCTAGAAACAAAATAGTTTAGGCATTTTAACAAACACTTGGTGTGCACAATGTGGTATAAGAGTGTATGAGTGCCATTTGAACCAACAAGATCCCCCATTCATGAACAAACACAAGAATCCAACAACAATTTGTGTTCATGAATGGATATTAATCGACAATGAGCAATAATCAAGTTGGAACAACAAAATTTTGGGACACACCCAACAAAACTTCACAAATTGTCAAAGTGTGCATAACACCCCAAAAGCATGACAATTACCAACCACAAACACCAATTATATAAGATAACATGGTAGAAATTATACCTTGAGTGTGTAACAATGGTGGAATTGGGCTGAAGTTTGGTGTTGAAAAGGTGGGGGAAAACGAGGGTAAGAAGTGGTGGGAAAAAGTTAGAGACATGAGAGATTAATCGTAAGT
This sequence comes from Sambucus nigra, assembly GCA_949130495.1. NCBI lineage: Eukaryota > Viridiplantae > Streptophyta > Magnoliopsida > Dipsacales > Adoxaceae > Sambucus > Sambucus nigra. Next base: position 282,164,302 of record OX422209.1, read on the forward strand.
GAGAAAAAAAAACTAAGACCTGCTGCCCCCGGTTGACGGCGGGTGGGATCCCAATCGACGGCATTTTCTGTTTTTCCCATGGGTTCGAGACAGTGTGCATGAGAAAGGTAACTGGTCGACCGCGGGTGGGAGCCCGATCGACCGCATTTTCATTTTTTTCCATGGAGCTGAAAAAGGTGTTAATAAAACCTTGCCGTGTGAGAAGGTCTTCATTTAGATTTGGCTTAATAAAACAAGCAGGTGTCAGGCTAAAAAGGGAGCAGGTCCATGTGGTCTTTAGCTAAAAAAAAAGAGGAGTGTTTTTTGGCTAACAAACCAGTAGGTCTCGGCTATTTAAAAAAAAGGGAAGCAGGTCCGAAAAAAGAAGTGGGAGAGCAGGTCTTTGAAAGTCCGGTCGACCGGTTACCTTTTTTTTTTTTTTTGCGCATAGCTGCTTCTTATGCCATTTTAGCCTACAAAGACTTGTTATTAAAAAAAAACAAGACCTGCTACGTTCCTCCCTTGAAGGACTTTTTTTCAAGCAAAGACTTGCTTTTTTTTTAGGAGCTGCTTCATATGTTAAGCCAACTCCCATTTCGCTTTTTGTATAGCCAAGACTTGCTCCCTTCTTGTTTAGCCTATGAAGACATGCTTGCAATTTACAAGCAAAAAATTGCTACCTCCCTTTTTGCAAGATAAGACCTGCTCACAAAATTGTGCCAAAGATTTACCTATATAGCAAAGAACTGCTCTAATTGTTTTAGCCCACTCTCACTTTCATTATATTTTGCACATGATAAGTGAGCAAATGCCAAGACCAAGAACAAACAAATGCTTGGAAATTTTTGTGGGCAAAGTCTATGCATTTTTTTTTTTTGGGGGGGGGGGGGGGGGGACTATGACTTGCCCTTATGTGCAATGGGAAATAAAAAGTAGGGATAAAAAGTGAGAATAAAAAAGTAAAAAATAAAGAAAAGTTATAAAGGACTATATGAAATTATTTATAAAAATTACTATGAAAGAGTATATACACTAAAATATTAATATAAGAATGAAAAAAAGTATATACATATATATAAAACTATACAATAAAAATACTAAAGTAAGTATGGGATTCACAATAACCGACACACACGCACAATTAAGAAAAATATATGCAAAGAAGTGAGTATGAGTGTGTGCAAAATAAAGAAAATATTTTTGTGAGTTAGTTTTTTTAGCTTTTCAACAACCGCATGTCCAGGACGCACAATCTCTGTAAATTCCAATTTATTGAACCTAAAAAAATTGTTAGAACCAAGCAGACGCAAAAAAAATAAAGAAAAAATTAACTAATTACACTAAAAGCTATACCAAAATTTAAAAAAAAAACGAATTAACTATGTACAACCTAAATTTCAATTGCTCAATTAACTATACAAAAGGAGTTAAAATTTCTGAGGGTCTGCCCAGACAATGATTTGACTTTGAGGGATAATTGGCGATCCCTCAATTGAGTTCATAAGAAAATAGGTATTTTGTTTGAATAACAGAAGGTATGTGTATGGCAGAATAAAAGAACCATCATCAATTTGAGATTTTTGGGGGATGACGAGGAGAATGGATTGGGTGGGCAACAAGCATGCATGGGATCCGGGAAAAATTGAATTTCCTCCCAAAGGATTTTCAAAAATAATGGAGGGAGGAGCACACAACAAAGAGGAACCCATCAAAGCGAGTAACTCATTCAAGTATTCCTCATCGGTGAATGGATTGAGTGTTTCAAAACTTTCAACCGACTAATGGGAATGTTGTAATAGTTGAATAGCGGTGAATAAAAATAGGAATGACATGAATTCAACATGAAGAGATGATTCTTCATCGCTCGATGGTTAAATTCCCAAGGAAAAATATTCACTTTCAATGCAATGTTCTTCCAAAATCGTTTGAGGTGAAACACAAGTGTTGAACTCATCTTTGTTGTTCACGGAAGAAATCAGCTCATTGCAAAGTGCGTCAATCTCCATATCTTCACCGTTTTCATTGTCCATTATGCCTTGGGCTAAACACAAAATGGTTTGTTCCAAAGTAGGCATCGTCGACTCAAGAACCCCAAATTCCTCATTTGGTTCAAAGCATTCGTCGTCTTCCGAAGTTTCAAGAGAAGAATCATTTTTGGTTTAAAATAATAAATCCAAGTCATGCTCCGAACAATGATTTTCCTCACGATAAAAATTGTCAAATTTTTCCATTTTTTGACTTTGCAACCACGCACCAAATGAATTCGGTGGATTCGCAACTTCTCCAAATAGACAAATTTGAGAACTATTATCGTAACTTTCAAGCTTATTCGTATAACGACTTTGAAAGTTATTGTCACAATAGTTTGGAGAAATACTATCGCAATGGTTTTCAACTTCGTTATTATAATAAGTTTGAGGAATTTTGTCATTAGAATAATTTTCAGAAATCCCCAAATCATTATTTTGATTTTGTAAATACTCACCGAAAGTAATCTTGCGATTTTCATTCTTCTCAACATGAAAGTATTCACCGAAAGTTATGGTCTTAGAGGGACTTTGAAAATTATTCTTAGGAAAAACTCCCGAACCCAAATCATTACAACGATTGAAATCATTAGAGTAAGACATACTTACCCAAAATGGTTCCTCGATGGATGCTTAACAATGTGGTGTGCAAGCGCAAATTCAACGTTTTCTTGGCGCTCAGATGTCCAAGTATGCAAAGCCAATTAAAACAAAAAAATACAAATAGAAAGAAAAATAGTAGGAAATGTTAAGTCAATAAAATTCTAGAAAAAACTAGTCCCCGGCAACGGCGCCATTTTAATAGCCGGCGTAAACTGTGTAAAATATGTCGTTGGGCGTTTACGCCTCTACACAAACAAATACCTATACTTGACACACTAATTAGGAGTGCAGAGGCAAGTAAGGATCGAATCCACAGAGACTAGTTGTTAGAATTATATTAATGTAATACTTCACGAATAAAAGTGTAAAAGATGATATATGAGTCAATCATTAAACTAGGCATGTATTTAAATTTAGATTAAATAAAACGAGTAAAATTATAGGTTGAGAATCGTCTCCCTCACACGGGCTAAATAGCATTAATGGTTACATGAACATAAAAGCGCTAACGATATTAATCACATTTGGACAATTAATTAAACCTAGAGTTGTCACCCTCTAAGTTCTCATAAAATCTTAATTTGAGCTCAGTGTCAAAGAATATTCTCGGAATTACACATGAAAGGTCGTAAAAATGGAGAATACGTGATATACCTCGTTAAATCTCCTAAGTGTCATACAAAGAATAATTAGCTCATTAAAACAACCCTAGACTCATCATACTATAATAAAGTAACTAATTAACCCATGTGAGTCTAACAATATCAACCTATATTAAGTTACCTACAAAGCATGTTAAATGGCATTAATTAAATGAAAGCAAGTAAACCTACTTAACAAAGTAAGAAAGCTAATAACAAAGAAAGAGAAAGAATAATGGAAGCTTGGATAAAAGAGAGAGAGATGATGAATAGTGTTCTTACAAACCAAAGTGGGTAAACTCTAGGAGAGAGAGAAGCAAAAACCCAACAATCCCCTCCAAACCCTAACCTCCCTAATATGCAAGATGATGAAGATGAAAAATCGATTGTTATCATATATGTCTTCCAAAGACCCACTTAAGTAATAAGTGGTAAAATAAATAAAGATAAAAGAAATGATTTGTGAAAAGTGGTTTTGGTGTTGTCCTTCCTCCGCGAGAAATCTCGAAACTTCTTCGTTATTGATCGAAATCGTGCATCATCAGTGGCCACACGAAGATGACTCAGAGGGATTCAAATTTCGTGAAGACATTGGGTCAAAAGCCCAAATTATAAAATTACTAAAATCCCCCTGTACGTGCGATTATCGACGGAACTTCCTCGGAATGCTACAAAACTTCACACTAACCACCGTAATACCTACAAAAGATCAATTATACCTCGAACAACATGTAAACATATAAAATAGAGTTTGTCTAGTTAACGAGCATAAATATAGAAATTAAGGTACCCGGGGGGGCTAAAATGCATAAGTAAAGAGGGTCAATATATGCAATATTCGAACCGAATCAGTCCATACCACTGATTAGTGCTTCAATATCCGGAATGTAATCCAAGGTTTAATTGATCGAGGTATCATCGCCTTACCGGCCAATCCCAAACCTAACATCACTCATAATCCACTTTCAAACCATACAAATGCCATCTCCTAGAGAATGACCCAAAATTCGATCCATCTACCCAGATTGTACCTGGTAAAGCACCCATCATACTCATATTTCACCCAAACCCCTTAATGTCTTCCCATATTTTCTCCTACACCCTACCTGTTTTGCCAACAAAGCTTTATCGCTTCTCACAAGAGCCGTATTATCGTTTATTCTTGGTCCAAAGGGAAAGATATAGAATTTCCAGTAGTACTGAACCAACTACTAGAGTTTGGGATGAAATATCCCTATGAAATTACCATTAATGGTCAGAATTTTAGTATCCTATTCATGGAAGCCCAGAAGTGGGATCAAGAGTCGGATAATTGGGTGGTTCCCATTGATGAAGTCAGTTTAGATGATGCAATTTGATTATGGTAGACATGTTCTAACAAACCAATGAGATTTTCACTATATCCAAAGTACTCGATGCCTTAAAGCTATAAGAGCAGTCGCTCCCTTCATTTTTGCACCTCCCCGTTGAGTGGGAGTATCTATATGAAGAAGTTGTTGACTTCTCATGGAAAGATGACACAGTTTCCACCAGATGGAGGGTGAGTTTGATAGCTCAAACGAAGAACCAATCCAAGAAAATATTAGTCGGATAATCAGTATGTGTGGGATGACATCTTTTGAAGATCTTTTAAGGGAAATACACAAAGTGGCCGTACAACCAAAAATAGATGAAGAAATGGGGTTTATGTTCTTCCACTCCTCTGTGAACCATATGGAAATATCTGGAAGACATTACCCAAGTTCGAATCCTCAATCATTAAGAACAGATAAAAGAAGGCAAGTTGTCAACAAACTCCCCATGCCAGAAATGACCATCGTGGAAAGCAAGATCCTCGATCAGCTCAAGAAAACTCAGGCGAATATCACCTTGTGGGTACTCTTCATGTCTTCCCATCTATATGGAAATGATTTGATAAAATTTCTTACCGGGACCACAGTCCCTCTTTCCACCACTCCAAAAAAGTCGTGAACCTGGCCAAGTCCTTAACCTCTACTAAATTGCTTTCCTTATCTGAAGAAAAAATCCCATAGTTTGGTACTTATCATAAATATGCTCTCAACCTCTCCGTTCAGGTGATAAAGAAGACAATACCTCTCTCTATCATCGATAATGAATCAACAATCAATGTTTTCCCATTAAGAACCTTCAAATGCCTGCGTTGTATGGTAAATAACCATGCTCCAACTTTACCCGCAGTGCATGCCTATGACAACACTTGTCAAGAGGTGATGAGATCCATAAAAATCACAATAAGAGGTAGCCCTATCAATCCCATTACCGAGTTCCAAGTTATCGACATATCCACTTATTTCAATCTTTTTCTTGTCGATCGTGGCTTCATATCATCAAGGGGTATCTTCCTCTCTCCGTCAGAAATTGAGGTTCTTCCCTAAGGGCCGGGTCATTCCATGGGATATTCGGGGGGGAGGGGGGGGCTACCAAACAAAATCTTTCGGCCAACCACATAAACAAAATCATTGGGCTCCCTCTCAAGAAGTAGAAATGACCCTCCCTCCAAGAACAAGACCATTCAAAGTCTCAGCCGGTATCACCTACACAGGATTGTGATGATATGACATCCATACCGTGATTGCAGCCAACTAGAAGTCCACTAGTAAGTCCCCCATCACCAGCAAGAGCCTCAAAGTTAGGCCCAGAGTAATAGCTCCAGTATAATCAGCATCATTAAAATTTGTTCAACACACCAGATTCATCACAATCCAATAAAGGTGACAAGCACTACTTCACAAAGTAATCTTTATATTCCCTCAAGCTATATACCAACCAAGTATCCAAGGCCTTCCTCTCCTAAAATTCCTAAAAACTCATTTTTCCTATTTTTCCCAAAATAAGTCACTTCAAAAGGGAATCTCTTATTCAACCAAGCCTCCGAGGCCATCTTCAAACATATTCATTTCCAAAAAACACACTTTTCTTACTCTTTCTCAAATAAAAAACTCAGCAATGCATTAAAGTGCATGTAGAGTAAGCTTATATATATATATATATATATATATAGATAGATAATCAAACAATATATGCATCTCTTTTTGCCATCTTTTAATTTTTAGATGCAATGCCGCTACATTAAGCATGTAAGATGGTCAACACCGAGCTCCCCTGGTCAATGATGAATCTGTAAGAAAATCTCGAAGGGTAAGAACCATAATTAGATGTCACCTCATCTAACCCACAACCCTCTCTCCTAGGTCCCAGACGTACCCATACTAATGCGTCATCAATCTCCACACATATGCATGCTAACCCGTAACCCCTGTATCCCAAGGAGACATACCTCAAGGTCACTTACATCCCCAACAGAAGTTCAACAATCCTACCCAAAGCCTCCTGCACCGCCTCCGACGACACCGTCAGAATACGATCCACCACTATTTGAAAACCCTCACAATCAATCCCCAACAACTACTAAACCCCATACTGATTGTCACCTCCCTCTTCCCCTTCCCAAGGCATCCCAAAATATCATGCCATTGCTGAATGAAAACCTTTTCCACCCACCGATCGGCAGTCCCCGTGAAATTTCATACAAAAAATCCCAAAAAATGCCAGAAAATTCCTAAAATTACAAAATAAAAATTGGAACATTTCTTGACAAATAAAACCATTTTTCCATCTCTCAAAATGCCCAACTGGATTAAAATTATAATTTTATCCCCAATTTGAACCTTAAAACGATGCGCCCCCATACCATAGTCCACTACTTCCCAAGTGACATCCCAAAACCTCAAGTCATCAAGTGCTTTCCTAGCACGAAAACGTAATATCCTACGCATTTCCCCAGCAGAACATCCAAATCTAACTTCCCCAGCGGAGATAAAAATCTTAATCGGATATCTTTCCCTAGCAACGTCTCATAGAAACTCTTACCCCGAAGGAACCACAAGTTCATCCAAACGCCCAAAGATAAATTAAAGACTCCCTAGAGAGTAAACCCCCGCATTAAAACTTTAGGTCATCAGAATTGACCTCGATCAGTAGAATTGGTAGCCCCTACTTTAGGTCCTGAGAATTAACCTCAACCTGTAGAATTGATCACCCCTACTTTTAATCCTCATAATTGGCCCCACAAAATTAATCGCCCCTACTTTAGGTCCTCATAATTGGCCTCTACCCGCAAAATTGGTCGCCACAACTTTAGGTCCTTAGAATTGACCTCAACCCACAGAATTTGTCACCCCTACTTTAGATCCTTGAAATTTTCCTCATCCCACAAAATTAGTCTCCCCTACTATAGGTCCTTAGAATTGACCTCGACCCGTAGAATTGGTCGCCCCTACTATACGTCCTAAGAATTGAACTCGATCCATAGAATTGGTTGTCATAACTTTAGGTCCTCAGAATTGACCTCAACCCGTAGAATTATTCACCCCTACTTTAGGTCCTCATAATTAACCTCGATGCGTAGAATTGGTCGTCCCAGCTTTAGGTCCTCAGAATTAATCTCAACCCGTAGAATTGGTCTCCATAACTTTACGTCCTCAGAATTGACCTCTACTCACAAAATTTGTCTCCCATACTATAGGTCCACATAATTGACCTCGATCCACAGATTTGGTCGCCATAACTTTAGGTCCATAGAATTGACCTCGATCCGTTGAATTGGTCACCCCTACTCTAGGTCCTCAGAATTCACCTCGACCCACAGAATTGGTCGCCCCAACTTTAGGTCCGCATAATTTATTTCCACTCGCAGAATTGGTCATCACAAATTTAGGTCCTCAGAATTGACCTCGGCCTGCCGAATCAATCGTCATCACTTTAGGTCCTCATAAATAACCTCAACCCATAGAATCGATCCCCTCAACCTTAGGTCCTTAGAATCGTCCACGACCCTCTGAAACGGTCATCCTTGTCCCTTTCGTCTGCAGAATCGAACTCTTTTCCAAAACATCAATGTGTTGTATATTTGGTGGCTTTCACTTGTTCCAAGCTCACCCGTTGATGGGATCTGTAGAAACCACATTCTAGGACCCCCTAAGTCTCTCCTTAGGTACTTAACACCTCCCCATTTACCATAAACCCTACGTCAAACGTTGAGTACTAATCTAGAGGCCATTGGGAGCTCCCATGCCCTAATTTCACCCAATCAGCTTCATCATTAGTTTAAAATATCTTGAAACTTTGAAGGGCACTGAATCCCCTTTCCAACTGCCCCCCCCCCCCCCCTCGTGCATGAAATGGCATAACGGTTCAGGCGAACGACCTGTTTCCTAAAAAAATTGATTCGGAAGATACCGAGTGCTCTCAGACTCTGTTTGACCAAAGTCAACACTTCATCTCGAATGATACATAATGAATATTCATAAGGAACTAAATACCCTTTTCAACGGTCTGGACCATGCACGAATCAGCTTACAGTATGAACAAATGACCCGTTTTACTCTGAAGAGTTATCGGGCTCTTTTGGGGACTGTTTGACCAATGCCAACTCTTTGAAAGAAGCAAAGATCTTTATAACATCAAATTTCCTCGAATAATGTTCCCAATGGTCCACCCCGTGAGAGATTCAGACTTATGGTTTGGATGGACAATCCATCGTCATTCGACAATCTCATGTCCAAAGGATCAACGGGCGCTTCCAAGTCCATTTGACCCAAAGTCAAGTCTTAGACCCGGGATCAACCTAAGGATTCTTAAAGGTATGTGAATAACCTTTCCAACGATATGCCCAATGCATTATTTGGACTTACGGATTGCGTTTTACGACCATTTTTTCGAAACATTTTTCACGAGACTGCCAATTGGCAGGTCCATTTTCCTACCTATTGATAGTGTTTCTAGGGTTACCTTCTGATAGGCAGGACAAGGACAATGTCGATCGACGGTCCATTGACCTTATATAAAGAGAGCATGATATCACCTCAACGAGCACCTCAAAAACATCAACTTCATTTATCTCAGCAACATTTTTCTAAAGTGAGCGAGGTTTCCTTGTTTGAAATCTCTCTCAATCTTTCATTTCCATCACTTTCACACCCAATTTAGCAAAATACCCGTACATTCCTCACCCACTTGTAAGGAAGCTCATCAATAATCAAGTTCAATCTTCAAGTCTCTAAAGAAGGTCCAAACATTCTTCTCTCGTTTTAAATATCTTTCTTTTCGCATTGGTTATATAATTTCTTAATTTATCTTTTACTTTAGGTCATACACATATTAATATTCAATACCTCATTAGTAATATTGCACACAATATATTTTCTATAAAAAAAAACCAAAAAAAAAAGAAAAAGAGGATTACACTTATGAATTCCAATAGGATTTTTACACCACATTTTCTCAAAACTAATAACACCTTTTTCTTACATACACATATAATAAAATCTCCATTTGAATTTATGGGATAAACCTCACCCTCGTGTCACATGCGAACTACGTGGACTTTGATGCCTTTATAGGCTACGTAGGCATCTCGGGATAAAACCCGAAACTTGAGTCCTATTTTCTTATTTTACTAATTTTTTTATTTTCATATTTTTCCTATTTTATCCATATATTGTTTATACATATAATACTTGTGACTCATATTTGCGCCTTATCTAACATATAGTACCATTTCATCGTAACGATGAATATCTCGATAAGCGCACACATCATGTTTTTAATTACTATTTTGAAAACACTCATATGGATGACCTCACTCCATCGTGAGTCAAGAGATTTCAATCTCCACGTATATATACACGCGCACACACTTCACGAAAAAATTAAGGAGAACAATAACATAAGCCCATGAGAGACTGAAAGGGCGGGATGAGTTCCTAACACCTTCCCATTCCGTAACTTAGCCCTCGAACCTCTGAACTAATTAGTTTCTCAAGAATCAGTTTGTCTTTGATGTCGTTATCTCGAGGTGACAACATGTTATTTTTCCTATTTTGTGCAAAATAGACCGACGACTCTATGACCCCATATTCGACGACAATCGAAGCATTCCTAGAAACGGCATGAGACCTTCTCTATTTATCCACCACGGGTGTAAGCATCGACCCGTAGAGGAGAAAATCATAGGGATGGCCACAGTTACTTTTCATTGATTTCAATATACTATTACGAAGTTTTCTGAGATAAGGGTCTCATTAATTTTAATATTTTTTTGTATCAAAATTATCGCCATCATTGTGAGGTCTCTTCAGTTTTGAATATGCATAAATACAAAACCCTTTTACCCCCAATATAGTCCTTTTTCAGTTATATGCTTAGAAAAATTGGAAACTTGGAGAATGTAAATACTAATTTTATGGAAATTTTAATTAAATCTGATCTAAAATATTTCAGACCTCATTATAATTTGTAGTTGTAGAGCATTGTTATCAATTGGCAGTTGTTTCCTATTGATTCGGTAGTGTTTGAAACTTTAAGTGGACAAAGAACAATCGTTAACTGTGGAACAATTTTGGCATACCTTGTGGAAGAAGCTTATGATCCCTTTGTCAAGGTTGTAGGAACTTTGTTCTAACGTCTAATTTTTTATTAATAAGTAATAACTGCAAACATATATTTCATTACACTGCTAGGACATATATCTTCAACCCAAATACCAACCATCAAACTAAATTATAGAATCTTGGATGCAAACAAAAGATCACAAAGGTAATATACATGTAGCTTTTCATACAACTTGTATATGAAATTCTAAACTCAATTATAATGTCTCTGTCTCACTACATTATATATATAGTTATTTGAAAATTGTCAATTTTTTTGTCGGTATGTAATCAAATGTAATGTCTATATGTAATTACATATAATGTTTTTATGCATTCACAATTACTTGTATGTAAATCACGAATATAATGCCTATATTCCATAGTTCTAAATTACCAGTTTATTATACCTTTGTTTCATCGTTATAATTGTACTATGACTTTGACAATGGTTTTATAATAAGGATTTTCTTTGTGTCTCCATTGCTAAATGCTTCAAATGTAAAACCACTTTAAAAGAATCTTTCAAGAAAATGGTAAAACGCACTACACTAAGCAATTTTGTAACAAACGATTTTCTTCATTTCCAACGATTTTTATCCATTACTAATTTGTAAGGGAAAATAACCCTTGCAAAGAAGGTCATAATCATTACTATATATTAATATTATTTTACTTTTCCTTAAAAAACACGTGCCACTTATGTGGTGCTGAAAAATATTAAGCGGGAGTTTTTTGTCCCTAGAAAAAACACGATAGACGCACTACTTGACACTTTATCCCCTTAGGGTTCATGTTTTCTCTTTGACAAACTGTTGGTTCCCACACGATCCTCGGATGCCATCTTCGTTGTATCAAGATTTATCTCTCTTCAGCAAATTGTTGCATTCGATACTCATGTCAGAACGAATTTCAATTCTCTTTGAAGTTGAGAAAGGTATATTTGTTCACATCTCTCTCTCTCTCTCTCTCTCTCTCTCTCTCTCTCTATATATATATATATATATATATATATATATATATATATATATATATATATATATATATAAGTTTTCCTTATTATTTCTATTGGACGACTTAGGATATCTCATAGATCTCGTGATAAAGGCACAAATTGTCAAAATACCTATAATTCTAGGGTTGAATTTGTACATGAAAGCCGGGTGTACGATAAATTCTTATAGAATGTTTAAAGCTATAACATCCATTTATTCTTCAAAACTGATGCTTGTGTGTAGAGATAGTTACTTATATGTTAATATGTCACTTTGTTCTTCAGTAGAGTTAAAATTAAGATTACAACTATAAACAATTAACTTTTAAAAGATATTAGCTCATATCTATATTTCAAAATCTATAGTTAAATACTATATGTATGCATTATGTGTTGGGTTGAATCCTACATGCTTCAATGAGATACATGGAGTGTAGGAAAAATGGTGTTCACTTTTGTATATTGACTATTGAGTAAAATAAGAAAACTTTGATTAAAATTACGTGTGTGGACAAACAAATTGAATGAATGTAACAAAATTTCACGTAAGTAAATCACGTATATAGGGGATCACGGTACCAACACTGTTGACTTGTTTGGTAATTGCAAAACCTAATAAGGGTGGAATCAGAATGTATGAAATGTGTAGTAACATGTAGGATTAAAATTGAAGCTTTAAGAAATTGGTGAACATACACGTAAGACCTAGTTTAAGTTGCTTAATGTCTATAATTTAAAGTGATTCAAAGTTACTAGTTGAGGCTATTCTCACTAACTCCCGAGCTGGGTGGGCCAAGCAAGTTTTGTAATATAAAAAGTGCTATAATTTTCATTAACCGTAAGTAAATAAATTTTTTATGGGCCTTTACAACCAATATCAAGACAAAAAATAGGAGGAAAATAACTTCTCATTAGTTTCCAATGTTTATGTAACAACAAACATTTTTCTCGACACTGCATTATGATTAAATAATGGGCCAAATTTGAGCCACCCATAACTTACACCCACGAAGAATACAAGCATTATATACCCTATCGAGAGAAATCAGAGCTGGTACATGAGGGTTGGTACTAAATAGTTGTGGGTAACAGTTTTAACAATTTGTCCAGTCAAACTACAAATTCAAGGGTAAAGTGACACAAGGACCAAAGTTCAGGGATGCAAATTATAGGTAATTGTTTATAGTTGTAATCTTATTAAACCAAACCATACAGAAACAAAATACAAACAGGAAGGCATGAACCAAACCATGTAGAAACAAAAACTTAGATATCTTATTGGACACTAAATGCTCTAAAAGTTTCAGTTATTAAAAATTGGATTAATAATGTATATCATTATCTGATTGTTTTTAATAGCATCAATACGGTGAAAATTGGGTCAAACTTGATAATTTGATGAGACAAAAACAAACAGGAAGACAAATCTTTCGAGACTTACCTATCACAGGTACTCAATCTGTGTCGTTTTATAGTGCAATTTGTTTTAGTTTTCCAAATTTTGGATTTTTCATATATGTTATTTTAATCCGACCAAGGTTATTTTTTATTACATTTCTTTTCTCATTTTCATAGAAATAAATTACAGAGAATTTGATTTTATGAAATTGATTTGGAAGTCTCTCTGTCACTTTGTTAGTTATTTGAAGTGTTTTATATTTTCTTTGGTGTTTTTTTATCTTAGATTGGTGGAATGTTTTGATTTTTTACTTATTGGAAGCCTCGGTAATGTTATAATATGTGTGGCAATGCATCTTTGTTACTTATTTGGTTTTTAGACATAACGTTACCATTGGTACACATTTGTTTCCAATAAAATCATAGAATCCTTAACAATGGTTCACATTTGTTACTTATTGGAAGCCTCGCCATTTTTATTCACCTTTTCTTTCAACTGACCTTGAAATATAAAAATGCTGGAGGCATGGTGTTGATGTTTATTTCATACGGAAACAATGATTTCTTTGAATCTTTGTGAGTGAATACATCATTTTTGCCTTTTGAACTTTACAAATCTGATGGATATTTTGTGTTTATGGTATCGTTTTTTCTGTGCACATGAAACTAGAATGTGGTTCATAAATCTGTGCACATGAATATAGAGGTCAATGTGTACACACTGATAAAAAATTGAAAAGTAATGGTTTTGTCATCGAGGTAATTGTTCATAACCATTTTTAAGTTCTACCAACATTTCTTTTAATTCCACTTCTATGCTTGAGTTGGTAAAAAAATGTAAAAAGTGAGGCACAATATTGAATTGTTTTCGAATATTTCATATTTTTAGAAAAAAATTGTTATTTATGTGCTTTAAATAATTGTTATAGATGCCAAACTAGGCTTAAAGGCAATGGTCTAAACAACAAACACTTTGTAGACCATAGTACTAAATCAAATAGATCTATTGATTGTGATCGTATTGGTTTTGGCCTTTTCTTCAATTCTTAGTATCTAAGTTTGATATATTTTATTACAAGTTGTTATAGGGTCAAAGAATGAGAGGAATGGTACTGTCAAAGGTGAGTAATTAAGGCCATATAATCATTGTGTAAATGGGACCATAGTAATTGTTTGATGAGTGTATGGTCTTACAAATCTATTTTGTAAGCTATATTCATTGTGGAGTTCTTTTTAGTTTTTAACTATGATAGTTTTAAACTCTAGAAAGATGTGCCCTTATATGAAGTAAACATCCCACAACTTAATACACCATTAGGACATAATGAGTATCCTAAACCATGTGATTGTCAGTTGGTGTTAAATGCTTAAAAGAGTTGTATTGCAATTATTTCCGCTTTCAACTATGTGTGTAATTTAAAATGCATGTTGATTCTTTCCCTTTTCTTTCCATTTTATTAAGTGTATTTATTATTATAAGTTTTTGAAATTTTGATATGTGTGGTTTTGTAGAAATTTTTAATATTAGTCTTGCCTTTTTATTTTTTATTATTGAATCTTAGATTCATGGAGGACGATAAAAGTTCAACACCGCTACTTTGTAGATTTTAGTTTTTTTCCTGTTATTTGTATGAATTTATCTATATTAATGTTCTTTTTTAATGTTCCCTTTTTTAGCTTGCCATGATTTATTATTATATTTTTTTCCTTTTCGAGTGTGTGCCAACGTTCTATCCAACATAAGCTGACACAACTTTAATCAATTGGATGAAGATTAATGAAGCTTGATGTTGGTGTCAAAGGTTGGATAGAGTTAATTAATCCTTTTTATTAATGAAAAAGCGATAATATAACACATGAGAATGAAAATATCACAAATTGAACACTCTCATCTGCATTTATATGCATTGGATTTTTATAAATATTTATAGGTTTATGAACATGCTTTATTAGTTATATGTACTCACTAATTGACATTTAATTTCTTTATAAGGAATAATTTTATTTTGAATCCCTTTTTGCAGGATTATTTTATTAAAAAAGTAGTCAATAAGATAATTTTAAACTTTACCTCAGCTATGTTTTGTCTCTAGGTATTATTTGATATAAGTTTGTATGTAACAAGGAATTTTTTTAAGACTGAAATTTTAACAGTGATGGTTATACTTGAGTTAAGAATGTTGTATTTAATGGATAAGTTTATTCACATAAAAATTATTGCACGTGACTCACATAAGAACCTCACATTGCTTTCGATGAGGTGAATTTAAGGGCTCATGTTTGTGTTTTAAATTTGTAGTGTTTTCTGGTGATGAAATAGCATAACTCGGTCATTATTTATTTTTAGCATTTTGTGGGTCTTTGTTAAGATTTGTTCTGTATGTTTGGCATGGTTGATCACTTACACATAAACACTAAAAATGGTTATGCTGATAAGTATAATGAATCTAAGTTCGTAAGGTACAATATATAATTCTACTTTTTTATAATAATTCGTTCATGTTTTTTATTTTCTCTAAACTACATAATATTGTTTGCTTCGTATATTGGTAATGATGTTTGATATTTGAATTTTGAATTCCATATATAAAAATTGAGTGTTCATACAATTTTACCATATTCAATTTGAAGAAGCTCTTACCTTTACTGTTTGAGTAAGTGAAAGAAAGTTTTGTCATACTTAAACATCAAGTTCTATCAAAGACATTGAAGTTTTGTGGTGTATATTGTCTGCGAAGTTATTACAAAAAAGTTGTTCCTGTGTATGGATTTTGGAGTTTATATGTGTATGAATTTGATACCAATTGGTGAGTTTGTAAATTTAGGTGAATGTATCCAATAAAAGAATGTGTGTCGTGCCATTGGCACGTGAATATACTAGTATTATTCCATGTGCACCGATGTTATGAGATGGTAATAGTCTTATATGTTATTTACTCATTTAGTTACACATTTACTAAGATTGAGTTTCTTCAACATGTTCTTATTGGTAGATATGAAGACTGCTTTTGGGAGAATAAAGTCTACTTTTGCAAGGAATATCATGACAAATACTTTCGGGAGAATAATATGTTTAGAGCTTTAAGGTTGTTAGACTTTGTTTTGAATGCTATTATGGTTAAAAGCTATATGGTTTATCTTGTCCACATTTTGTGTTGAGAATTTTAATGGTTATGAATAAAATATAGTTTTAGATCAATTTAATGTCATCGAAATATTTTTTGCCACCGAAATGTAGTGTCATTCATTTTGTGACATGTTTTGAAATTATGTTTTGGGTGAAATCTGTGGGTATTTGTTGATTGTGGTGCATTTTCATTGGTTGAGAATGGGTTTTTACTAGTGCATCTGCATATTTTTCAAAATATATTAATAGTACTTTAACGGTTATAAATAAAAACATCTGCTATAAATATATGACACTCCTAATCCATTACAATGTATTTTGTAACAATTTTATTCGTTACAAATATTAAATTTGAACGAATTAAAAACGTTACAATTTAGTAAATTCGTTACTAATATATGGGATGTGCACTAATCTCAAATCCATTATAAAATAAATTGTAACGTTTTTTGTCGGTTACAAATATTAAATATGTAATGGATAAAATCCGTTACAAATTTCATTAGTAAGAAAAAATAATTGCATTTTTCTAATGGATTCAATTCGTTACAAATAATTTTGTAACAGGCAAAAATCGTTACAGTTGTCCGATTTTGGTGTAGTGGTCCTTGGGTACACCCCAACTTAAAATCCATGAACAGTAACCTCAAGAACCCCCATTAAGGGTGGAACGAACACTTCTATCTCTAGGGAGAGGATTTTCCCTTTAAGGGGCTCCCCGAGCCATAGTGGGATGAAAAAAAAACTACAACCCGAAATGGAAATTATTTATGAAGAAGGGTTATACGTGGACTCTATGAAAATCCACAAAGTCAATAAAGGTGAGATCAATGTATTATGGGTCACTACAGAAGACAAAAAACCCTCCCATCCAGAGACCAAATGGGGATGACCCACTTTATTTCCTGATGAGACCACTTGAATAGTCATCTTGAGATCAACTAACTTAACCCCCACTGAATGCTTCCATGATTGGTACACCTCCTCGGCCACCCGTAGCACTAATACAAAGAAAGGGAGACTGGTAACATCGTAGGGATAAACCTCTACCTTCATATGCCAGACTCTATAACCCTCCCATTTGAAACAGTACCTTCGATTGACCCTCAAGACATGACAAATGAACCCCCATGGGATTATTAATGGAATGAGGAAAGTCACCATCTCTTGCTGAAAGCCCTCTCTGAGGCACGCCCTTACAACGACCATGTCACACTCCCAATCGAAACCCAAAGTCCACCCTCAAGGGAAAGATGGCCAAGCTCAAGAAACACCGTCTACCTTAGCGAGCAGTCTGTACCAAAGTTGCAAATCCCCGGAAAATCTCTCCAAAAGTACCTCTGTAGAGACCTTATCACCTCATCATCCACATTAATGGAAATATAATACTGAAAAAGTGGAACTCTATAGAGTGCATCCCGACACCTGTCATACGATAGCCATTTGAGTCAATCATGTTAGCTAAAGACTCCCCCTAATTCCCTCTCTTAAGATATCCCTCTATAAAGCATACTTTTATGCTATTATCAATGTTGTCCCTCCTCCCTTCGATGGAATAATAAGCTATAATTTCTAGTATATGTCTGTGTGTGTTACATGTGATGATTAGGAATCCAGCGATGGATAATGATCCATGGTTAATAATGATAACTCCGTGGACTTAAAATACTTATAAAAACTTGACCAAAGTCAAAATAATTATATGTCTCCCAACGAGGATGACACAGTATCCATAAATCTGGTCACTCCCCAAAACCCCAAACAGTTACAGATAGGAACCTCCCTAGATAAGAACGAATGGTAGGATCTCACAAGCCTCCTCTCCGGCCTTATAGATTTTTTTGCTTGGTCCTACATCGACATGATCGATATCGACCCGTCTATCATCATGCATGAGATACCTAGGCTTCTCAAACTCATACCTGAATGGTCCCTAAAAGTAAAGGAAGATGTGAAAAATAACTCAGCATCGATTTCCTTTGAGTGATGGAGTACCCTACTTGGTTAGCCAACATGGTAGTAGGACCCAAAACAAATGGCACAGTCTGAATGTGTGAAAATTATATGGATCTTAATCGGTCCTGAGCTAAAGATGATTTCCCTCAGCCATACATCGACTTATTGGTAGATATTACAATAAGCAATGCACTAAAATCCTTCATTGACGAATTTGAAGGCTACAACCAGACCAAAATGTACCCAAAATATCAAGAGAAAATCGGGTTCATTGTAATACCCCGTATTCTTGCGTATTTGAAATTTAACGTATTGAGAATTTAATTAATTCAAAATTTGGAAAGAATACGTGTTAAATTAAATTACACGAGTGCCGTAATTTAATAGGATTTAATATTATATATTAATCGAGAGATAGATAGATAGATAGATAGATAGATAGATAGATAGATAGATAGATAGATAGATAGATAGATAGATAGATAGATAGATAGATAGATAGATAGATACTGATTAATATTGTAAAATAATATTATTATTTACTAAGTGTGGATAGTAAATAATTAATAGTTATAATTTACGACATAGAGAGTGATATGGGCGTAATTTATTTTATCTCAATCGGGAATCGCGTGTAGACTAATTTGAGGTCGAGATAGGAAATATATTTTTGAGTGACTCAAATGATAATTTATAAGTCGCGGATGATTTCGAAGGGTTAAAATAGTCGAAAGAGTGTACTTGGGGGCATTGTTAGGGTCCCGGGTCAATTTTAGGCCAAACCGCACCTATCGAGGGCATTTTAGCCATTTGGCAAATAGAGGTTAAGGGACCTACAAAATTCTAAGAGTTAAATCAGATGTTTGAGACTTGAGGATAGGGTTAGAAACAGTTAAACCTAAGAGAGTCCATTAGAGAAAAGAGAGAAATAATTCCCAAAGCTTAAGGAGGATTTGGCGAGGGATTTGAAGGACTCCTGCACCTCAATCAAGTAGAGAGGGAAGATTAGAGGAGAAAACAACCCAACACATTCATCAAATTTGAAATCAGATTATCCTCATTAAGGCAAGTGTTTATTTGCAAATCTATTTGAAGTTATAATACCCATGTGTAGGGTTTCATGAATAGTTTACTTATCTTAATATTCTTGGAAGAAAAGAGTAAATTGAATACATGTTTGGGTAGGATTGCATATAGTTTGTATTCACATCTATAGTGGAATTGAAATCATAAGAATTATAATTGTTCCTACATATTTAAATTTGGGTTTGTGACGATAAAATATGAAGAACACAAATATCTAGGGTTTTCGATAATTTTATGAATTTTGTGAAGCATTGGTGATATATTTACATTAGAAATAGTCTCTCTACATATTATGGATGTTTGGTTATGTTGAGAGAGATTCTCGGGATGTTTAATGAGAAATTTATGGGTTAAAAGTGATGAAAACCTAAGTTGGGTGAAGCCATATCTGATCGATCGATCGATCGATGTATGAATGTTGATCGATCGATCGATCGATCGATGTATGAATGTTGATCGATCGATCGATGTATGAATGTTGATCGATCAATCGATGTATGAAATTTCGATCAATCAACCTAAGCTGAAATTAGGTCCTTTTGTTGGTTGCATTTTCTTCGATTACCATGATTGGGGGAAACCTTAGTAATGATATTATACCTATATAGGGGGTTAAGGAAGACCAGTAGGTGTAGTTAAGGTTCGATAAGGTCATTGAGTGAAAGACTTGGGGTATGGACAGACGACGATAACCCAGTTGAGTCATGTATCGAAAAAGTAAGAATTGAGTTACAAGGAGAGTAAATGGCAATACAACGTGTAGATCATTAGGTTAGAGATGAATTAACCATTGAATAGATGAAAGGGGTAACTAGGACCGTTAGAATTGTGTGAATACTCCAAATGAATACGATAGTGAGATAAATCGTAAAGTAATAAATACTGAAAATATGCAAGAGAAATACCCTACGTATGAATATGAATATTTAAGTGGTGTGAATACCTACTAATTTCTATAGGTGGGGTAAATACCTACTATATATATCTGATATCAGTATTGGGGTCGAGGTAATATTCTGAACCAATATATATATATATATATGAAATCATTATTGGGGTCAAGGCGACATTTCGAACCAATATATGATTTAAAGATTGGGGTCGAAGAACATTCCAGACCAATCTATGAATTTATTTATTTATTGGGGTCGAGGTAACATTCCAAACCATTAAATAAATCTTGGGGCCGAGGTAACATTCCGAATTAAGAGTCCTCATAATTTGTTACGGGGACATGCACTAAGTATATATTGGGTGTGAAGTATATACCGTATAAATAATCTACTTATGTGTGATTGTAGACCATTAGAAGATATATATATTTGATGGGTAAGTTAAGTAAAGAGACTTAATTTATAAAGGTTTAATGATAGATTGTGAATATGTAATGAATGAATTATGTAGTGAAACTTAATTACAAATTTAAAGGATAATAACGTGCAGAAAGTTATCTACGAAGATAATAACATACGAGAGGTGTTAATTCTGTTGGCGTGCTGAATGGGAGGTACTGGGAACTTAGATGTGTAAATAAGTTTAGTTAGATACTTTTGTTTAGTTAGCTTGGGTAGTACAGCTAGGTGGACTAAGTATAAAGCGTTAGGCGTGGGCACAATAGATGAGAGGTGAGAAAACTCAAGAGAGTGTATGTTAACCTAACATGTATAATAAA
The DNA here is from genome assembly GCA_949130495.1 of Sambucus nigra. Lineage (NCBI taxonomy): Eukaryota > Viridiplantae > Streptophyta > Magnoliopsida > Dipsacales > Adoxaceae > Sambucus > Sambucus nigra. Next base: position 282,185,236 of record OX422209.1, read on the forward strand.
TAACTGATTTTTATTTATAATAAATGCTTGCTAAATATTTACTTGCTATAAAATATTTTTAAAACCTTTTAGGTGTGACACCACAGGGACGTTAAGCGTGACTTCATTACAGGGACTCGGAGCTGTAGCACAGTGGATGCTGACACGATTTTCATAGATGATTCTCTCTTTTTGATCTAGTGTAGTGTCCCAGCTCAGTATTTTTGTTATTTTGACGTGTTGTTCGATGACTTTATTTCAGTTATGTAGTCTTCAAATTTATGACGGTTTCTTATGGAGATTTGGATTTTTTTGATGGTTTATTTGGTTTTACTTTATTCATTTATACAATGTGTGATGTTGGACTCTAGTGTATTGTGATTGTTGTATTTTAGATTTGCATAAATTATTTATCTGTTTAAATTACATGATAAATTTGGCACCAGTTTAATTTACTATTAGGTAGTTAGTAATTAAAATGTCTTCGATAATGATGCTAAGAATGAACCAGATGAGAAACTTGTCTTAATTTAATAAAGGAATGATCACCCAAAATTTAATTAGACGGGGTGTCACAGATGATATCAGAGCATCAGGTTCTAGTGTCCATAGTATGTGTGTGTCTTATTACGTTTTAACGTATCATTCTTTTGATATAGAGCCGTATTGTTAGGATTGTTGTTTTTATCTTTACGTGCTTTAGATATCGTTCTTCTACTATTAGATTTTTGTATAAATTGTGTACTTATATAATCTAATTCTATTACAGTATGTCATTGAGGAGAGAGAGGGAGACGAGAGGGCAACCGTCAGGGACGAGGCTAGGGAAGACCCTCAGGAGCAGTAGGTACCGCCTCCACGACCACCAGAGATGATTTTTACTACTCAGGTGGGAGTGATAGTGTCTCAAGCTATCGAGACAGTTATGAGGGCCATGGCATCCCACTTCCCTTAGCCTCAGGCACAGCAGCCTGTAGCACCAGTTATTCAGGTCCAGCAAGGGCAACCCACTTGGCATAGCATCAGGGAGACCTTCCAGAAGGACCATCCGCCTGAGTTTCAGGGAGGTACGGATGTAATGGCAGCATGTTAATGGAAGAAGAACATCCAGCGCCATCTGCGTATTTTAGACTGCAATAAGGTACGGAGACAAATGTTATCCACCTTCACGATAGTAGGGGCATCCCTATAGTGGCGGGAGTAAGTGACCACCGCTGAGGAAAGAGACTTGATGATGATTTTGGAGTTCTGGATGCAGTTTGACCGCAAGTACTTCCTGCCTGCAGTTGAGTCAGAGATGAGGAGGAAGTTTGGGGAGGTATGTAAGGGTGATCACTCAGTAGCCGACTGTGAGGAGGAGTTCACCCATATGGCTAACTTTATGCTAGATGAGGTGAGTAATTAGGAGAGAAAGGAGACAAATTTCATGAATGGGTTAGCCTGGAGGATCAGACAACATTTGATTGGTAACCCTGCATTGATGACTTATACTGACATTATCAATGCCATAATTATACACTGTCAAGATTATCACTTTCATACGAAGGGAAGCAAGAGGTGAGTAGAGATTAGCCATCAGGGAAATACAGGGGGGTAGTGTTAGTGGGGCACCACCCCAGCATCAGTAGGCAGCGAGTCAGCAGGGGTAGAACTCCCGACAGGGGAACTCTGCCAAGAGATTTAGATTTGGTGGGCACAGACCATACAGGCAGGCCAAAAGGGTCCCCAGCAGTATCATGTTCTTTAGGGAAGTTAGGGCGAAGGAAATAGGGGGTGTCCAGGAGGGACAGGGCTATTGGGGTCAATGTCAGAGCTAGGGTAGAGGCAGTTCCTGGGGTAGTGCTTCACATGTGGTCAGTAAGGTCACAAGAGTGGGTCTTGTCCACAGCGAGATAGTCCATAGAGGAAGGGTTCCCAATAAGGGAAATAGGCTCTGTTAGCTCCAGCTCCAGCATCAGCACTGTCCCTACAGCAGCAGCAGGGCCAGATGCATTATAGATGTGTGTAGAACATCCGAGATATAGCCATGCCTCCAGCACCTCAAGTGTTAAACATGGAGAGGTATGATGTGATTCGATTTGTAGAGGAGTCGATATTCTGATGGGGAGGTTGAATCTGGAGGCAAACCTTCTAGTGTTATACATGGAGGGGTATGACGTGATTCTAGGCATGGATTGGCTAGCAGGATATAGAGCGATGGTGGATTCCTGTGAGAGGATTATTGTGTTTTCTATCCCAAGATAGGAAATATTCCTTATGGCGATGCCTCTTCCCGAGGGAGGATCGCGCTCTCATTTATATTACATCGAGGAGGAGACCTATTAGGAGGTGTTTGTTCCCTTAGACTCGATTCCTGTGGTGAGCAATTTTGAGGATGTATTCCAAGAGATACTCGAGGTGCCACCGATTTGAGAAATAGAGTTTTTCATAAACTTAACACCGGGGATGAGACCTATTTCTAGAGCACCTTATCTCATGGCCCCTTTATAAATGCGGGAGTTAGGAGAATAGATTCAACATCTCTTAGGATATGGTTTCATTTCGACGAAATACATCGCCTTGGGGTGCACTGGTGTTGTTTGTGAAAAAGAAGGATGGTTCATTTCGCTTGTGTGTTGACTACAGGGATCTGAACAAGGTGACGATACGAAATAAGTATCCATTACCTAGGATTGATGACTTATTTGATCAGTTGAGAGGGGCTGCGTACTTATCCGATATTGATTTGAGGTCAAGCTATCACTAATTGCGTATTCGGGAGGAGGATGTTCCTAAGACCCCTTTCCTATCGCGGTATGGATCCTACGAGTTCAGGGTGATGCCATTTGGGCTCACCAATGCGCCTGTAGTGTTCATGGACCTCATGAACAGGGTATTTCGAGAGTTTTTGGATCAATTTGTGATAGTATTCATAGATGACATTCTTATTTACTCACGTATGGAGGAGGAGCATGCTGAGAACTTATGCCAAATTTAGGAAGTGTGGATTTTGGCTTTGACAGGTACAGTTTCTTGGCCACATCGTGTCCAACAGGGTCATTGTTTTTTATCTGAGTAAGGTATCGGTGGTAAGGGAGTGGGGACAGCCCATGACACCGATCGAGATTCAGAGCTTCTTGGTATTGTTCGATTATTATCGTCATTTCATTAAGGAGTTCTTAAAGATTATTGGTCCCTTGACGAACTAGACTCGTAAGGGGGACCTTTTATATGGAGGTATCATTATCAACTAGCCTTTGATGAGCTGAAGGATAAGTTGACGTTAGCGTCGGTACTTGCATTACCTAGGAGTGGGGTGGAGTATCAGGTCTACACGGATGCATCCTTACAGGGACTTGGGGGTGTACTATAGCAGAAGGAGATGGTTATAGATTTTGCGTACCGAAAGCTTAAGACCCATGAGAAGAATTACACCACCCATGACCTGGAGTTGGCAGCAGTCATTTTTTCTTTGAGGATATGGAGATACTACTTGCTGGGAGAGCAGTTCACATTATTCACGGACCATAAGTCACTTCAGTATCTATTCACACAGAAGGATCTAAACATGAGGCAGAGGCGGTGGCTAGAGTTCCTGTAGGATTACGAATTTGATATACAATATCATCCTGGTAAGGCTAACGTGGTAGCAAACGCGTTGAGACGATGACCTATTGGAGAGTTAGCGGAGATCTGGAAAATGAGGTGGAAAGATCTTCGACACAAGGATGAGTTGGCCAGAGCGTGCATGTCAATTTTATTTATCACTCCCAAGATTGTTATATGGGTAGTGAAAGCTCAGGCAGAGGATCGATTTTACCAGGACAGTGTACATCAGTTATTAGCCGAGGGTGCAGAGGCATATTCCATTAGCTTGGAGGGTGGCTTGCATTTTAATGGGAGGATTGTAGTTCCAAAGGATGAGGATCTAAGATAGGAAGTTATAACAGAGTCCCCTAGTTCGAGATTTACAGAACATCCCGATGGGGATAAGATGTACTAGGATATGAGGAGACAGTATTGATGGTCGGGGATGAAAAGAGACATAGCAGAGTTTGTCTCAAGATTTTTTACTTGTCATCTTGTGAAAGCTGACCGTCATAGGCCTTCAGGGATCCTACAAACATTGGAGATTCTTGTGTGGAATTGGGAGAGCGTTCCCAACATGATTCTTGTGGATCGATTGACTAAGGTGGCCCAGTTCATGCCAATCCGCACAGACTATGAGATGAGTCAGTACGCGTAGCTATTTATTGTTCAGATTATTAAGCTGTACCATTGTTGAGATTGTTAAGTTGCATGGGGTGCCTATTAACATTGTGTCTGATAGAGATAACACATTTGTGTCTCACTTCTGGTAGAGATTTCAGGAGACCATGGATACAGATTTGAGGTTGAGTACGACATATCACCCATAGACCGATAGGTAGATTGAGAGGGTGAATCAGATGCTAGAGGACATGTTGAGGATGTGTATCCTGGATTTTAGGGGAAGCTGGGAGTGATATCTCCCATTGATAGAGTTTACGTACAATAAATCTTACCAATTCACCATCGGTATGGCACCATTTGAGGCACTTTATGGGAGGCCTTGTTGTTCACCCGCTTGCCGGTTAGAGGTGGGAGACAACAAGTTATTGGGGCCAGAGATGATAGAGGAGACGACTGCCAAGATTGATTCGATTCGGGGGCGTATACGAATAGCTCAGGACCGGTAGAAAAGTTATGTTGATGCAGACTGGAGACATGTGGAGTTAGAGGTCAGCGACTAGGTCTTGGTTCAAGTGTCCCCTATGAAGGGGATCATGAGGTTTGGTAAGAAGGGAAAACTAGTGCGGAGATACATGGGGCCATTTTCTATTATTGAAATGGTGGGATCAGTGGCCTAGAGATTGGGCTTATCGAAGTATCTTCCACGAATACACGATGTGTTCCATGTATCGTCGCTAAAGAAATACAGGAGTTGTGAGAGGGCTTACTGGCACGTTCCACTTGAGGAAATTGATTTGCAGCCAGACATCTCATATGAAGAGAAGCCCATAGCTATTCTGGATCGTAGTGAGCATAAGTTGCGGTCTAAGGTGGTGCCATTGGTGCGAGTTCAGTGGGGACACCACAATGTAAAGGAGTTGACATGGGAGCGGGAGGATGACATGTGAGAACAGTATCCAGAGTTATTCACCGCAAATATGTCCTAATTTCGGGGACAAAATTCCTTTGTAGGGGGGGAGTATGTAATACCCCGTATTCATGCATATTTGAAATTTAACGTATTGAGAATTTCATTATTTCAAAATTTGGAAAGAATACGTGTTAAATTAAATTACACAAGTGTCTTAATTTAATAGGATTTAATATTATATATTAATCGAGAGATGGATACTAATTAATGCTGCAAAATAATATTAATTTTTACTAAGTGTGAATAGTAATAATTAATACTTATAATTTACGATATAGCGAGTAATATGGGCGTAATCTATTTTATCTCAACTGGAAGTCATGTGTAGACTAATTTGAGGCCGAGATAGGAAAAATATTTTTGAGTGACTCAAACGATAATTTAGAATCACGGATGATTTCGAAAGGTAGTCGAAAAAGTGTACCCGGGGATATTATTTAGATCCTGGGTCAATTTTAGGCCAAATCAGCACCTATTGAGGGCATTTTGGTCATTTGGAAAATAGAGGTTAAGGGACCTACGAAATTCTAAGTGTTAAATCAGATGTTTGAGGCTTGAGGCTAGGGTTAGAAATAGTTTAAACCTAAGAGAGGCCATTAGAGAGAAGAGGGAAATAATTCCCAAAGCTTAAGGAAGATTTAGTGAGGGAGTTGAAGGACTCTTACACCTCAATCAAATAGAGAGGGAAGATTTGGTGAGGGATTTGAAGGACTCTTACACCTCAATCAAGTAGAGAGGGAAGATTGGAAGAGAAAGCATCCCAACACGTTCATCAAATTCGAAATCAGATCATCCTCATTAAGGCAAGTGTTTATTTGCAAATCTATTTGAAGTTATAATACCCATGTGTAGGGTTTCTTGAATACTTTACTTATCTTAATATTCTTGGAAGAAAAGAGTAAATTGAATACATGTTTGGATAGGATTGCATGTAGTTTATATTAACATCTAACTACACCAAATCTGCCCATTTGTCAAGGTCATTGACCTTGACAAATCCACCTTGTCAAGGTCAATGACCGTGACATTTCGAGGCGAGATAACTTTTTTTGTCACGGTCGTGTCACGGTCATTGACCTTGACAAAAAACTCGCGTTTTGTGTCACGGTCGTGTCAAGGTCAATGACCGTGACACGTTTGTCACGGTCATTGACCGTGACATAACCGTGACCCCTCTTGCCCAGAATTGTCACGGTCAATGACCGTGACAATTCTGGGCAGAATTTAAAAAAAAATCTGCCGGGCAGTATGGCCACCGCCACTGCCCAGCAGTATATTTGTACCTGTTATAGCAACGTTGTACCTGTTCCAAACATCATATATCATACACAAACTAAAGATAATGCAAATATATATTCATGACGATATAACAAGAACACAAATATCTAGGGTTTTCGATAATATTTAGATTTTGATGATTCTTGGATGAATTTTGTAAATAATTGGTGATATATTTACGTTAGGAATACTCTCTATACATATTATGGATATTTGGTTATGTTGAGAGAGATTTCCAAGATTTTTAATGAGAAATTGATGGGTTAAAAGTGATGAAAACTAAAGTTGGACAAAGCCATATCTGATCGATCGATCGATGTATGAATGTCGATCGATCGATCGATCAAATTCATCGATCGAACAACTTATGCTGAATTTAGGTTTTTTTGTTGGTTGAGTTTTATTTGATTACCAACGATTGGGGGAAACCTTAGTAATGATATTATACCTATATAGGGACTTAAGGAATACCATTAAGTGTAGTTAAGGTCTGGTAAGGTCATTGAGTGAAAGAATTGGGGTATGGACCAATAATGTCAACCCGATTGAGTCGTGTATCGAAAAACTAGGAATTGAGTTACGAGGAGAGTAAACATCAATCCAATGTTGGAGACAGAAGGTTAGATATGAATTAACCACCAAGTAGATGAAAGGGGTAACTAGTACCCTTAGAGTTGTGTGAATACTCTAAATGAATACGATGGTGAGATAAATCGTAATGTAATAAATACGGGAAATATGCAAGAGAAATACCCTATGTATGAGTATGAATATTTAGGTGTTGTGAATATCTACTAATTTTCTATAGGTGGGGTGAATTCCTACTATATATATATTGTGGGATCGAGGTAATATTTCGAACCAATATATGATTTAAAGATTGGGGTCGAAGAACATTCCGGACCAATATATGAATTTATTTATTGGGGTCGAGGTAACATTCCAAACCATGAAATAAATCTTATGAATATCTAAAGAATCAATTAAGTAATGAAACTTAAATACAAATTTAAAGGATAACAACATGTAAAAAGTTATCTACGAAGATAATAACATACAAGAGGTGTTAATTCTATTAGCATATTGTGTGGGTGGTACTGGGAACTTAGATGTGTAAATAAGTTCAGTTACATACTTTAGTCTTGTTAGTTTATGTAGTACAGCTAAGTGGACTAAGTAGAAAGTTTTAGGCGTGCACAATAGATGAGAGATGAGGAAACTCAAGAGAGTGTATGTTAACCTAACATGTGTAATAAATAGGTGATTTTTATTTATGATAAATGCTTGCTAAATCTTTTCAAAATGTTTTGAATACCTACTCCTGTTATAAAATATTTTCAATACCTTTTAGGTGTCCAACCATAGGGACAACATGCGTGACTTCATTCCAGGGACTCGGAGCTGTAGCACTGTAGATGCTGACTGGATTTGCATAGACGATTCTCTCTTTTTGATCTAGTGTAGGGTTCCAGTTCAGTATTTTTGTATTTGGACGTGTTGTTCGATGACTTTATTTCAGTTATGTAGTCTTCAGATTTATGACGGTTTCTTATGGAGATTTAGATTTTTTCGATGGTTTATTCGGTTTTACTTTATTCAGTTATACAATGTTTGATGTTGGACTCTATTGTATTATGATTGTTGTATTTTAGTTCTGCATATTTATTTGTTTAAATTACAAGATAAAATTTGGCGCTAGTTTAATTAACTATTAGGTGGTTAGTAATTACAATGTTTTCGATATTGATGCTAAGAATGAACCAGATGAGAAACCTGTCTTAATTTAATAAAGGCCTCATCACCTGATATTTAATTAGATGGGGTGTCACATTCATTACCCCTACGGGACTTACTATTACACAGTCATGCCCTTCGGTCTAAAATTGTTGGTGCGACTTATTAGAGAGAAGCCACAACCATCCCACATGACCTTATACATAAAGAAGTGGAGGTATGAATGGATGACATGATTATCAAATCTAAGGATTGCTAGGGACACGCTCAGGCACTCTGAAATTTATTCCAAAGATTACACCGCTTTAAAATTAGGCTAAACCTGCAGAAATACGTCTTCGGAGTCATTAAGCGAAAAGTACTCAGCCAATAAGTATGTAATCGAGGCAGACCCGTCCAAAGTCAAAGCCATAGGGGAAATTCCTGCACTTTGAACAAAAAGGAAGTACGAGGATTCTTATACTAAGTATAGTTTATAAGTCGATTCATCACTCAACTTTCCACCAATTGTGAACCCATATTCCAAAAACTCAAAAAGGACTCCCCAAAAAAGTGGAACACTTATTGACAAGAAGCATTTAATAAGATACAAGAGTACCTCACTCAACCACAGGGCTAGTGCCTCCCCAACCAAGATGACCTCTCCCTCTCTACATGACCATAAACGGCACAAATGTCGGATACATGTTGGTGTAATATATGGAGAGTTACTGAAAAGAATGCTCCATCTACTATGTGGAAAAAAATATTGGTACCCTATGAGCTCAAATACACCACCTTGGAAAAGACTTATATATGCCTCCTATTACTCAATAACTACACCACGGCATGATGTATTTTAACATAAGACTCATCTCAAGAATGGACCCCCTGAAATACCGATTTGAGAAACTTGCTCTTTCTAGTAGGAGGGACAAGTAACTACTGATGTTAGTCGACTTAAGACAATGCAAGTCACATAAAAGTCCACTAGACTTCCATGCAGTGCAACACCTATCATATGAAGAATAATACAAGGAAGAATTCCCAAATGAGGACTTATTTTCCTTTAACAATAGAGAGACTTGGGAATTATACTTCGACGGGGCCTCCAACAAAAGGGGATTCGTCATAAGAATGATCCTTATATCCCACGACTCATGAAAACTCCCCACCACTATCAAAATTACATATGACTGCACTGGCAACATCGATGAATAGGATTCCTTCATCATGAGACTCAAAATCTCGCTAAAAATGAGGATCACGAATTTGAAATCCTACAAAGATTCCAGCCTAATCATTAGCCAAATATTGGGCAAGTGGAATATCTGAAATGACAAGCTCCAACCATACCATGCATAATTAGAAGAAGTAGTTGCTCAATTCGAACGCCTCAATTGACTTCCTTCCAAGGGCTAAAAAAACTTTGCAAATGCACTAGCCACCCAAGATTTTATGATAGACATGCTGGAGGGAACAACAAAAATCACGTTCACCGTAACCAACAATTGAGGTCGATCGAAGAAATAACAGTAGGACCCCTAATCTAGTATTACAACATATGGATCCTTATCGAAAAAAATCATTACCCATTGAGTGCCTCTTGCAATGACCAACTTACCCTATGATGATTGGTATCCCAATTCATCATCTATGGGGTTCAGCTTTACAAAAGAGGGTTCGATAGAATACAAATACAGTGTGTGATCGAAAATAAGACCCTCAAAATCATGGACAAAATCCATAGCAGTGAATGTGTCCTGCATATGAGTGATCATATCCTCTCCAGGAAAATACTCCAACATTTATACTACTGGACCACCATGCAAAAATATTGTATGGACTACATCAAGAGGTGCCTTAAATGTCAGTTGTATGCCCCGCAACAACATCTGCTTCCCTGAAATCTCTATTATATGACCTCACCCCAGCCCCTCTCCAGTTAAGGGTTAGACATCATAGTGAATATATCTCTTAAAGCCTCTACTGAGCACGAATCCATCCTCATCGCGATTGTCTATTTGAAAAAAATGGGTAAAAGTCGAATCTTATGCACTTTTGAATGCTAAGAAAGTGGCCAAATTCGTACGGCAAAATATCATCTGTTGCTTTTGAGTACCTCATGATTTAGTGTTGGATAATGGATCTCACTTTGAGAAAGAGGTTTCATAATTTCTACACGAATATTGGGTCACTCGGCATAAGTCATCTCCATACATACCACAAATCAACGGAGCACTCGAAGCTGCTAATAAAATGTCAAAAACATCATCAATAAGATGATAGAGACATATATCGACTACTTAGACAAACTCCAATACCTTATTGGGCTACCATATGATAGAGAAAAACTCCATTGGGGCCACCCCCTATTCACTGGTTTATGGCATGGAAGCGGTCCTACCCATCAAACTCGAGGTACCCTCATAATGGTCATGATTGAAAGCCAGGAAGATCAAATCAATATAGTCCAATATCGTTATGAAGAAATAGATTTTCTTGATGAGAGGAGACTAAAATCCGCTTACCACAACCAAGGCTATCAACAACAGATTGCCTGAGCATTCAATAAAGGATTCAAGAAAAAAAATCCAAGAGGGAAACCTCATCTTAAAAGAAAATCTCAAACTAGTTCGGACTCCTGAAAGTAACCAAAATAAACTCTGGAGGGACTGCTACCTTAGCCGATCTCGATGGAGTCACGTTTTCCTAACCTTTCAATCTTGAACGATTGAAGAAATTATTTCCTTAAGACCACCCGAGGTGAAATGAAATATACCAATTTAATGTAAAAACAATCGATCATAGCTGGAAGGGAAGGCAATTTAAGCCCATACAGATTTCCCATCCCTACATCAAAAATTCACTTGAGCCACCAACCTTTCGGTTGAATTCAACTAGAACACTTAAAACCCCCACCTTTTTTTTCAGGGTGAGACACGTAGACATGATTCTACGCTATACACTTCTCCCCAAAAAAGACACAATAAAAACACTCCACTCCCCTCCGATCACCCCCTATCCCGAGACTAAGACCATCAGGACAGACAGACTTCCTAAGGACTTCCCCTAAAACGGCACCCTATTCTGGGTAAGAGGGTAGCATTTTAATTTCCATACCACTACTACTTTAAAACACCCCCAAACAGAGATAAATATTGAGAAAAACAAACTCCCTAAGGGTTTCCCATAAAACTACATGCTAGTCTTGGTAGAAGGATGACACTCCGACTTCAAAAAGGCTAAGTCTAAAGGCTCTCACCTTATCACGAACTGCAAAAAAAGATAAATTTACCTCTCTCGCTCTGGAATTTGTTAAAACAAAGTGGCTCACCGTCAAACAAAAAAAGTTATCCCGCTCCTAAAAGTAAAATATCGAAAAGATGGGGCACATTTGCTTCCACCTTTTTTCTTTTATGTATTTTATTAGTTTACCTTTTTCTCCTTTATCTTTAGTTTTATTATTCTAGCACAAAAAGTTGTATGTAAATATGTCACCATTGTTCTAAATAAAAAGAGCCTACGCTCACTCTCTTTCATACATGTATTCAATATTTATTATCCTTTAAAGAATAAAGCATGTAAAATAATGCTAAATGTCATATAAAATCTCACCAAATGTCATATAAAATCTAAAAAATACCCAATCCATACAATCTAATATATCCAATAAAGAATGACGCGTGTATAATAATGCAAGAATTGAAAAGAATAAATATATAGATCGTTAGATTCAGGCCCTCAACCTAACAACTAAAAAAATTAAAAAAAACTAATCATGATGGGCCTTCTTGGTCCTCTTCGCATCCTCACCCGCATCGCATACAATGGTAGGATCCTCAGGGTGCTTAGGGCTCGACTAGGCAGGAGGAGGGGTCACACGGACTATCCTTAGAGTATGCACGAACACACTAATAAAATTTGAGACCTCCTTATAACGGGTAGGTATACGAGAACGACTTCTAGTACGGGAGTGAGATGGAACCCGACTAACATGAGGAATCATGGAACCATGAATCGGAATTGGATGAGATAACTCCAAGTGTAAAGACGACTAATGGGTCATCATCCCATGCAAACTAGGAGCCAACAACCCCACATCTTGAGAAACATCATAATTAACAAAATAATCAAAAGGATGAAAATAGGATAGTAAGGAAAAGACATTAAAAAAATAAGGAACAGAAAAGGGGCATGCCCCTCCTACTTATAGAGTCGTCTTAAAATTTGGGGTCCATCAATCCAAATAAAGAGTCAACATAAGAATTAGGAACCTGCCAAAAAAACGTTCTCCAAAAAGTCCACCTCAAACAGGAATAGAGGATGCAAGGACAAATTTTCAATTGAGTCAATTTGTATGTATTGGCTAAATTCTGGACAAAACTCTTTAAGTCATGGAATATAATTTAAGTTTGTGACCCTTTAATCCTATGACGTTATTGTTGAAGAAGTAGCCACCAAGTCGAAGAGATTACATCCAATGCCATGCATCGTGCCTTATTTTCGTCATCCATAGTCCAATGATCTCTCAAGTATGAATACTTATATTATGTTGGGCCTTGGAAATTTATTATTGGGTGTTGGAATTTTTTTATTAAAATATATCTTTGAATTCATTAAGTTTTTGTTCTCGGACAATCTTCCGTAGAAAATTCATAAAAAATTTAAAAATATATGAGACTGGCAGCCACATGTTCGTATCGAAATTATCTAGCTTCACGGCCTGAAATCTCGTTCAAACTACCTCGTTAAAATGACCTCATTCGAACGAATTTTAACGAGATTATTTTTGCGTGTTCTGACATCTCGTTCGAAATGTTGTTCGAACAAGATTGGTACTCGTTCAAATGACTAGAGCAGTTTTTGTAAAAGTTGATAGTTTTTCTTGCAGTTTTTCTCATAACCTCCCACTATTTTTTTCCAACCATTTATGTAGTGTGGGAGTTAACTTTTTTCCAGAGACTTTTCCAACATCTAAGAGGGAGAAACCTTTAGAAAGGTTTAATAAGTTTTTGTTCTAAACTTATGGTTTAATCATCAAAATAAAAACTAAGTTTACTCCCAATTCATTTTTATGATCCAATTTTAAACATGATATAAGTTTGAGATCACTTTTGGCACCGAGTTTTATTCTCTACACTATTGATATTATTTCTTACGAAGAATTCCGTGTTCATGGTGTACATACGATGGACTCTGTATTCTTAACAGTAGTAGTGCCCCATCGATGGACTCTGAGACGTAGGTTAACTCCTGCATGGTCACTAGGCATAAGTGGAAGGAACGAAGAGCGTCAAGTTTTGCGAGGGCGTCGACTGGTTGAGTAAGTCTTCTGTCATTTCCTTATATTAAATATGTACTTATTGGACTTGTGGCTGGGCTGTCCAAGACTTTTCCCGTTGTGGGTTTCCCTCGTACATCGCAGCATTGTGGTTGTGTTTTTTATCTTGCAAATTATCACCTAGATGCATGCTTAGGTTTAACAATATAAAATTGGTTTAATAAAAAAATTTATGTAATTGGTGCTTAATTAAATTGAGTAGTTTAGTTTACTATAATTCAAGTTGGAATTATAAATTTGGCAATATTTATGTTAATTTAGAATTAAGTTTGTTTAAATTTAGTTTGTATAAATTTGAACTCGAATTGAAGTTTCATTTAAGAAGAGAAAATTAATTTTGAAAGATATTTAAAATTTGGTATTCCGAGAACCATTATCCCCATATTCATAGAATTTTTCTTTTAAAGTGATATCAGAGTGGGAACACTAATTTATCGTGTTAGGTCCTTTAATTTTGTATATGGAAGATTTATCATTTTTTAGGTTTCCTGTTTTTGATGGTTCCCACTATGTCTACCAGAAAGCGCGTATGAATGTTAGAATAGTTGATTTTCGCATGCTTGCACATGACTCCTCACATGCTATATCTTATGGGCGATAGCTTGCTTGTTTTACATACACTACTTGTGCTTCATGATATATTATTTCTAGTTGTATGCTTGTTAGTCATATTATAATCTATGCTTCAGCATATATGTTTTTGGTAGAATTATGATAAATGTATCTTTTGTATTTTATGTTTGATTTTATGCAGTCATATTGAAAAATCCAAAAAGATTTTATGTCTTTTGAGATGTTCTTTTTAATTTAAAAACTCAAAAACATTTATTTGTGTGTATTTTAGTTTTACACATTTTATATGGCATGTCCTTGTGTTTGAATCCTATATCACTCCATATCCATGTGGCTAGAACTTTTGGTGTTGAATTTCAATTCTTAAAGTGTTCTTTATCAAGCTTGCATGTAGTAGTTTGACTTTGATTTGCTTAATGGATTCACTTTGTATATGCCTCCTCACACACATGCACGAAATCTTTTGAACTTTAACTTCACATGTATATTTAAGCTTGTGAGATGTGCTCCCATCAATTTTGTCATCTATATTTTTTGTGACTAAGGGGGATTTGTGCATGTAATAACCGTTGCCCGAATTGACAAAAATAGAAAATTATTTATCCGGTAAAGTTGCTATATTTTAAGCAATGGAATCGGGATGCGAAAGACATGTTCTCTTTGCATTAATAGCCACCATTTTCAAAAAGAAAAAGATCCTAAAAGAATATATGGCATGAACAAAAATGCAAATTTCCAAGGCCTATGTGTATTATGCAAAATATTGTGTAAAATTCAAAATTATATGCATTTATGGGAGACATAGGTTAAAGATCAACGAGTTTGCACAATGAATCCTAGTTATGCTTACTATGTCATGACTCTATTGATTTGTAGAATCATCAAAATTGTTATCTTGTGTACATTGTGCTTGTTTGTTCTTTGACTTCACGTTATCTTATCACATGAGGCTAAATCTTAGTTGATAAACTTTTGCGATCAAATAGAACTCCGTGAATATTTTTAAGTGATTGGGTCATGACTCTTTTGTCTCTAGTTCACACCCATTAATTCCATTTACCACATTTGGTTTAGACACAATTATACCATATGAGTTTGGAAAGCTTATTATTTTTAGTATCTTGTGTGGTCTTTATACATATATATATATATATATATATATATATGTGTGTGTGTGTGTGTGTGTGTGTGTGTGTGTGTGTGCTTATACTTTATTAATATTTTTTAATGCTTACATATAGAGTATCATTTGCTTTGAGTCTTTGCTTTTACATCTAGCCCTTGTATGCTATGTGCTAATATCAATATTCATCTTGTTGAAATTTTTCAATGATATCCCATGCTTATCTTAGTTCATTCTAGTTGATAAGATTTTGCTATTGCATCATAATTGGTATCTATTTTGCTTTATGTGGATTAGTTGTTCTTGTTTTTCCATGTAGCTTTGTTGTTTTTGTGTCACTATACACCACTGCATGATATAGTTATTTTTTCCTTTATGCTTAGCCCTTGTTTCATTTAGGGAGAGAATTTGTTTAAATTGGGGAGAAATTAATTAAATTATGCACCATAATCTTTGCGTATTCCTGAACAAAAAGGGGGAGAAATGGTATCTAACTCTTTTAATTTGGGGAGATCTAACTTAGGGGGAGACATATTTCTTAAGTAGACATTATTAGACAAATAGGAAGAATTTAATTATGCAATTTATTTTTTTATATTCCCTACCTGTTTTATGGTGTTTAAGTGTGTAGGTTTTCCTCCATGCGGCGACAAAGTTTTTAATGCAAAGCTTCTCAAAATTTATGTCTGTCAAGCATTTGTATTTTTTTCTTTTGGGTTGGGATTGAGTCTTTTAGATGAGCTTGACAACCCATAGGATTTTATTTTTGGTTTTGTCTCAAAATATCCAAAAGGGGAGGTTTGTAAGGACAAATTTCCAATTGAGTCAATTTGTATGTATTGGTTTAATTCTGGACAAAACTCGTTGAGTCATGGGATGGAAGTTAAATTTGTGACCTTTCAAGCCTTTGACATTATTGTTGAAGACATAGCGTCCAAGTCAAAGAGATTACATTCCATGTCGTATATCGTGCCTTATTTCGTCATCAACAGTCCAAGGATCTCTTAGGTAAGAACGCTTATATTATGTTCGGCATTGAAAATTTATTATTGGGTGTTAGAATTTTTTTTGGTTAAAGTATTTTTTTAATTCATAAAGTTTTTATTATCGAACACTCTTTCGTAGAAAATTCATAACTAATTTAAAAATAAGAAAAATATGAAATTGGTGGCCACACGTTCGTATTTGAAATTATTTAGCTTTAAGGCGTGAAATCTCATTCAAACAACCTTGTTCGAATGACTTCTAACGAGATTATTTTTTACGTGTGATGACATCTCATTCAAAATGTCGTTCGAACAAGATTAAGACTCATTCGAATGACCGAAGAACTTTCTACAAAAATTGATAGTTTTCTTACATTTTTTCTCATAACCTCCCACTATTTTTTCCAACCATTTATATAGTGCGGGAGTTAAATTTTTTCAGAGACTTTTCCAACATCTAAGAGGGAGAAACCTTTAGAAAAGTTCAAGAGAGTTTTTGCTATAAACTTATGTTTTAATCTTCAAAACAAAAACCAAGTTTATACCCAATTCATTTTTATGATTTGAGTTTCAATGTGATATATCTTGGAGATCAGTTTTGGCATCGGGTTTTATTCTCTACACTATTGAGATTCTTTCTTGATGAGGATTTTGTGTTCGTAGTGAACATATGATGGAATCTGTATGCTTGATGGTATTTGTTCCCCATCGATGGATTCCGAGAGGTAGGTGGACTCCTCTGTTGTCACTAAGCAGAGGTGGAAGGAATGCAGAGCATCAAGACTTGCGAGGACGTTGAATCGTTGAGTAAGTCTTATGTCGTGTCCTTGTATTAAATCCGTACTTAGTGAAATTGTGGATGTGCTGGTCGAGATTTTTCCCATTGTGGGTTTTCCTCATATATCACGGCGTTGTGGTTATGTTTTTTTTATCTTGCAAATTATCACCTAGATGCATGCTTAGGTTTAACAAGAAAAAATTGTTTAATCATAAAAATTGTGTAATTAGTGCTTAATTAAATTTGGTATTTTAGTTTACTATAATTCAAGTTGGAATTATAAATTTGGGAAAATTTATGTTAATCTTGAATTAAGTTTGTATAAATTTGAACTCAAATTGAAGTTTCATTTAAGAAAAGAAAATTAATTTTGAAAGAAATTTAAAATTTGGTATTCCAAGAACCAATGTCCCCATATTCATAGAATTTAGTTTTTCATAGAAATATACACCCTCCTAGTAGGCACTCCCTCCTGAACAGGCATTTCCCTCTAAACAGACCCTCCCTTATGAGCAGTTGTTACCTCCTGACCCTACCGCAAGGCCTCATCCTTTAAATCCATCACCTGGGCCTCTAGAGAGGATATGCGAATTGAGGCCAACCCCTCCATCTCAGCCCTACCCTGAGCTACACTCTCTCCACCTGGACCTCTCATCATATTCCATTTACTGATTACAGTTATTAAAATACATTAGATTGTCCACACCTAAAACTGCGTATAAGAAAGGGTCTCCCTGCTACCCTATGAAGGCCTCAATGGAACCTCACCATTCGTACCTGGCCTACTCATAAACATGTCCCCGTAGCATCAATCAGCCCGAGGAAATCAACCGATAGAGGAGCAAAGGATCTCCTCATACAACCTCCTCCCCGAAATCTCCTCTACTACTACCCTAGCTCCTGACATGTGGCAAGTCAAGCCCAGGGCACCAGAAATAGGAGATAAAAATAAAAAAGGAGAATCAAG
Source organism: Sambucus nigra (assembly GCA_949130495.1). Classification (NCBI taxonomy): domain Eukaryota; kingdom Viridiplantae; phylum Streptophyta; class Magnoliopsida; order Dipsacales; family Adoxaceae; genus Sambucus; species Sambucus nigra. The sequence goes on from OX422209.1 coordinate 282,203,138, forward strand.
TCAATACAAACATGTAAATACCAATCCATAAAGAAAAGAGCGATGTATGAAAAACATGCTAAAAGTAGTTACAATGTCAACAATCATCTTGTTGAGAAGTGATCTTGATGTCTTCAAAGTCATAGACCACCCCACCGTCAAATTCCCCCTAACATAATGGGTGAAAAGAGGAAAAATAACCTCTAGTGTCTCCATAACCCAAGCATGCTCAAAGTACGTAGCCATGTAAGAAAAAAACCATAACTGCACAAATATAGAGACAAGAAACGACATCAGTAACATAAAAATAAAGGCTAACCAAAAAGAAAAGACATTTGGTAAACATGCACCTCCTAAAAATAAGAAAATCCTATGAAGCTATCTGTTCGAAGCCTCGAGAAGAGGGACATGGACTGGTACATCTCGAACAACCCTAATCATCCCCATTCATATCTTGAAATATATGAGAAGTCCATAAAAATGGGCAGCCACCAGAGATGGATCCCACCAGTTGTCCCCGACACTAAAAAGTCTCCAATAATGAGAAATAACAAACTCCATGTATAATATCTCACTACCGGAACATCCAATCCCTCGTCCTCCACCACCCTCTCCATATAAGTAGACAAAATATTGATCTCTATATACTCTCCCCTAAAGGGAGGAATGACCACCCCCAAGACCTCCAACAGACCATCTGCAATAATAGTCATCATTCGATCCACCACCAATGTTGCCCCATTAAATTCCAACCTCGTCAAGCAAAGAATTCCAAGGGGTAATCATCATCTCCCCCATCAAAAGATGAAAGGTATTGGTGGTATCCCACCAGCACTCTCCCAGTTCATCAGTGATCGACCATCCCATTCTAAAGTTCCCCATAATCAAACAGTACAACAAAGAACTAAAACCCACATTTTATATAAAGGCGCATGCGAAAGTAGGAGTCCTCACCCAAGCACTAGCCACATGGCCTACCTATTCCTTGAATCTAGCACTTCTTTCAAGCTACAAAGAAGGGGAAAACCCAAAAAATGAAGCATATCAGTCATATGAATATACAAACATGCACACACATACACACCTACACACACGCATATGTTTGTATATACTCACCTTATCCATGTTTTTTAATCGCGTTATTTCCATATTTAGTTTTCTAACCCTCGATTCCAGCTAACAAGGAATGATAACCAATCATGAGGTGAATAGGAACCCCTCGAATATTTCTCCCTCCAAGTGTTTAGGTCATGACATTCCCACTAACAAGAAAGGATAACCAACCATGAGGTGACTGGAAAAACCCCAGGAACTTTCTCCCTCCAGGTGTTTAGGTCACGTTATCCTCATACTTAATCTCCTAACCCTTGGTTCCAGCTAACCATGAATGATGAGCAGTCGTGAGGTGACAAGGAAACCCCCCAGAGTCCTCTCCCTATAGTTTTTTGGGTCACGCTATTCCCACACTTAATATCCTAACCCTCGATTTCAGCTAACCATAAAGGATAATAAGCCATGAGGGGACCAGGAAACCCCCTAGAGCTCTCTCCATCAAAGTGTTTACACCTTACATATTAGTCTAAAAGGAGGTATGCATGTCACGTACATTCCGCATCCACCATCACCATATCTCCCGTCTGGTTTATACATATTTTCATACATACATACATACCCCTTGTCTTATGCTTAGATGTGTGTAAAGGTTGATGTTTCTAGCTTTATAGACAAACTCACACCCATCCCCCCAACAGGTCTATCCCATCCCTTGTGGATATTACTAATACAACGATAATGATTACCCTTTAATAGATATTAATAATATCCTTATAATTATTGCTACTTTTTTTACTACTACTACTACTACTACTACTACTACTACTACTACCACTACTACTACTATTATTATTATTTATGTATCATTTTCTCTCTAAAGCACCCCCAATAACTATTATCATCATTACATCGTTATTGTTTATTATCATCTCATCATTTTTACTAGCATTCACATCATTATCATTAAAAATTATTCTTACTATCATTACCATCACTATCACCTGGTATTATAATCACAAGTATTTACTATTAAACATCATTATTACCTCTATACTACCATTATTATCATTATCATCACCACGTCACTGGCATGATTTTCTTCATCATCGGTTCTATTTATTATCATCATCATTTTTATACTATTATTACTACTATTAACATCATTATTTTTCCACTATCATCATCACATTAGATATTAATATCACATTTTTATCATCATCATCGTTGTCATCATCATCATCATCGTCATCATTACCATCATATCATCTATTTTGCTATTATTATAATCATAACCTAATCATTATTTATTATCATGTCACTATTAATTATTATTTTTTCCATAACTATTATTTTATTGTAATAACCTATATTTTTTAGGAATTAAAAAAATGAATTAAATTAAATTTAAATTGCACGTGTGACGTAATTTAATGGAAATTAAAAATTATGGGTTGATTAAATTATTAATCGGAGGAAAATGACTAATGTTTGTTGAATAAAATTACTAAGTGAATAGTAATTACATATTTGATGTCATAACGAGTGATAGTGACGTGACAGTACGGTATCTCAACCGGATGTCATGGGTGGAATAAATGAGTTAGAGATAGTAAATAAATTATGAGTAACTCGGATGATGATTTTTATGTTACGGTTGAGTCCGGAAGGGTCGAACCAATCAAAATAGTATACCCGGATGTGCAGTTTGGGTCCCGGGATAGTTTTAGACCAAACCGACACCCTGAGAGGGCCTTTAAGTCATTTTATAACCTAAGGTCGAAATTTCAAGGATTATATATAGTTGTGGTGATGTGAGGTTAGGGTAAAAAGATTATAAAATCATTGGAGGCCATTAGAGTGGAGAGGTAGAATCTTATGGGAGCTTAGAAGAGAATTTGTGGATAAATCATCCTCATTCTTGTAACACAACCATAGTTGAAGGGCGGATTAGAAGAGAAGCATCATCAAAAGGATCAAATCAGACTTATTTCATAATAGGCAAGTAGTTATCTTGCAAAACTTTTATGAGTTATAATACCCATGTAGAATAGGAACTTTGAATTAAGGACAATTGATGTTACCTTTGTAAATTAATGAGTAAAATTATAATTCGGAATAGGATTTTATGTGGAATAAATCATATTACATAGAGAAAACAAAATTCAAGAGTTCTGGGATTTGAATCATGGATTAAATTTGGGTTTTGGGTGAATTTATATGAAGAACACAAAATTGTAGGATTAATGATTATGGGATGTTAAATCTAATTGTAGGATGAAATTATATGGATTTTATTCACGAGTTTCTTTAGAAATCATCCCAACATGATTATTTGATGTTTAGATATCATAATTGAGGGTTTGAGATTGTGGTATGAAAGATTAAGGAATTTAATAACAGGAAAATTTGTAACAACAAAAGGAAGAAGAAGACACTTTTTGAATGGATTCGGCCATTAGGCGAATCGATTCGATTTTCCCATAATTGAAATTTTTTCATTTTTAAGCCTTTTGGGATGATTTTAAATTCTAAAGGGGAATATAAAATCGGTCAGCAGGCCTCTAAGAGAGATTAGAATTATTCAAGATTGAGATGAGCAAATAATTTGGGGAAATTGACAAAATATATGTAATTGATAAATGAAGGAAATTCGAGAAGGGCTACATAGAGATGAGTGAACTTATGTTTATAACCGGTAGGATACGATGGAAATAACTAAGAATTTCAGAATGGGTAATTAGGAATAGTAGAGTAGTGAACGATACTCAAAATTATACGAATTGGAATCTATGGTATATCGAATATACGAGTGATATATATTACGTATGAGTGGATGAAATTAGGTTGTGTGTATACCTATTGAATAATATATAAATAGTTTGTGTGAATACCTATAGATATGAATTGATTATGTGTGTGAACATGCCTACGCTACCTGCTATTAGGAGGTTTACGCGCAGAGGGAGATCCTACCTTGATGATTCCAATGAGGTCTGGATTTGTGCCCCATAAGATGGAACTTAGGGCGGTCCACTATGTGTCATGTATTAGTAGGATTGACATGTAGTTTGGGTACGTTAGGTATGTGTGTATCCCAAAGTCTTAGAACCATGTTCGTCTCCATTGTTGTGTTGATTGATTTTGGGTTCGAGGAGACTTACCGAACCAATAGTCCTTTATTGAGTACGAGAGGTACATGGACTTGATAGCAAAGTATGCCAGCATCACGAGGGACCATTCTGGGGATGCTATAATTGTGTAGATATTGTATGTTCAATGAATATATATACTAATGTAACATATCTACTTATGTGAAACAATAGAATTGATAGATGATGAATATCTATAAGGAAATTAGGTGATGAAACTTAAATAATGGACTCAATAATAAAATGCGGAATAAATAATTCGTTATTGATATCGTATTACCGTATAGTATGGGGATATATGAGAATTAGACTTATCGAGAGTATTCAGATACCTTGGTTAGTTGGACATGGAATACTAGTTAGGTAGGATACGTTAGGCGTGTACATTAGTTGAGAGGTGAGAATCTCAAGTGAGTGTACATGAATAATACATGTGTAATAAATAACTGATTTAAATTGTGATTTAAATACTTGATAAATATTTCTAAAATGTTTTACTTGGGCTCTAACCAGTGTCAAAATATTTTCAAAACCTTTTAGGTGTCCAACCATAGGGATGCCCAGCTTAGAGATCATATCCAGTGATACGTAGTTGCAGCAGTGTTGAGGCTTGCAGGATATTATCTTAGATGCTTCAGTTCGTTCTTTCTAGATAAAAGATTTCACTATCAGTTCATCTAGACATGTTGCCTTTATACTATTTCTTTTATCAAGTTATGAATCATATTGTATTCATATTTTAAATACTTAATTTAGATTGTGATTGGATTTTATGCTTAGAGAACCGATGGTTTATTCGGTCTCATTTATTTATATATATGTCATGTGATTACTCAGATTATATTCATGTGTGAGTGGTTTAGTTCATTTAAGTTATTTTTGCATGTGTTAATAATAAAAGATAAAATTTACACCATCTTAATTTAACGTTGGTGACTAGTAATTAAAAAGTTTTCAACAGTGATGCTATGAATGAAACCATTAATGATTCATGTTTAATTTAATAATGGACTGATCTCCCATGATTAGAATAGGTAGGGTGTTACAGATGGAATTAGAGCATTAGGTTCTAGTGTCCATAGGATCTGTATGGCTTACTATAATATCAGTGTAGCGTTCTTGGTCATAGAGCCCAATTCTTAGGACTGTTGTATTCATAATCACGTATTTGAGATTACGTACTCTAGTAATTATATTCGTATTGACGGTGAACTCATATAATTCAATTTATTTTTAGATGTCATCTAGGAGAGAACGATAGTCGGGGATCCCCAGAAGAGGTGATGCTAGAAAGGATCAACGAGTACCTCAAGTACCACAAGATATGGTGATCGTCACAGAGGTGGATGGTATTGGATCACAAAAAGTTGTTATCGCATTATTACACTACCAACAGCATAGTGTCCAACTGATAGGAACCAAAGGATCAAGGGAACCTAGTCATTCAGGTAAGTCAGGAAGAAACAATAACAATGTAACATCGAAGCAACAGCGATAAGATACTCAAGGCCATCAGGGCCAAGCGAATAACAGAAATGGCCAGCAGATTCAAAGCCACCAGGGATAACATAGTCAGGAGCAGGAATACTTCAAAGGGAGATGTTTTAAATGTGGAAAGTGTGGCCATAAGCGCCGACTTTGTCCGCAGCGTGCTAAGGAGAAGCCTAAATCGGATCAGCAGGGTCAAAAGAAGAAAAACTTCACTAGTCGTTTTTATATTTGTGGGGAGGCGAGTAGCCTAAATAAATATTGTTCATAACTAGGCCAACAGCAGGATCAATACCGTCAAGGCAATCAGGGTCAGCGTTAGAGAGAGTTTTCAGGCCAGTGCTTTATTTGTGGACAGACGGGCCACAAGAGGAGGGGTTGGCCATATCAAGGGAGAGCGCTGTAGAAGCAGCGGGCATAGAGGCCACCTATGGTACCAGCCCCACCTGCACCACTATGGCAGAGACAACTTCAGTATGGGCATGCCTATAATGTCTGAGATGCTACCATTCAGCAGGCCCCACAGGCACCACCATTAGTAGCGGGTATAATTTCTATTCACGGGCTTGCGGGTAGTGTTTAATTTGATACTGGGACATCAAATTCTTTCATAAGGACTATATTTTCATGAGCTTCGGGCTTATTAGAGATAGCTATTAGCCTCCTTATGTGGGTGGAGTCACCGATGGGTAGTGGGTCGCTTATACACTCGATTTGTAGGGGTGTGGATATCGATGTGGGTAGATTGTGTTTAGATACCGATCTTATTATATTGGATGTGGGGGATATGATTTTCTCTTAGGGATAGATTGGTTAGCTGGATATCGGGCGATGTTAGATTATCTCAGGAGAACTATTGTATTCTCGATAACATGGAAAGAGATGTTCTTAGTGGCAATGCCTCTTCCCGAGGGAAGTTCGAGCACTCATTTATATTACATCGAGGAATAAACCTCACAGGAGGTGATTGTTTCTTTAAACTCGAGTCCCTTAGTGAGCGAGTTCGAGGAGGTATTCCAGGATATACTCGGATTGTTGCCTTATCGTAAATTGATTTTGTTATTGATCTAGCACCGAGTACGAGACTTATAGCTCGAGCACCTTATCGCATAGCCCCATCTGAGATGCGGGAATTGAGGGATTCGATTGAGCAACTCTTGGGGTAGGATTTTACTAAAATAAGTACTTTATTGTGGGGTGTACCGATGTTGTTTACCAATCGCTTCGGTTGTGTATTGACTACAGAGAGTTGAATAAGGTCACAATCCGAAATAAATATTCACTACCTCGTATTAATGATCTATTCGACCAGCTAAGGGCAACAACTTACTTCTTTAAGATATATTTTCAGTTCGGTCATCATCAGTTACGTGTCAGAGATGAGGATGTTCCTAAGACTACTTTTCTGACTCGATATGGGTCCTACGAGTTTAGGTGATGCCATTCGGACTCACCAATGTGCCAGTAGTGTTTATGGATCCTATGAACTAGGTTTTTTTAGAGTTCCTTGACCAGTTTGTGATTGTGTTTATCGACGATATTGTGGTTTAGTCTCGTTCTGAGGATGAGCATGCCGAGCACTTACAAAAGATTTTACAGACACTTAGAGAACACCAATTGTATGCAAAGTTTAGTACATATGGGTTTTGGCTTAAGGAGGTGCAGTTTATGGGTCGTATTATGTCTGAGAATGGTATCGCTATCGATATGAGTAAGGTATCGGCGGTGAGGGAGTGGGGATAGCCCACGACACTGACCGAGGTTTGTAGCTTTTGGGGCTTGGTAGGATGTTACCGGAGGTTCGTTAAGGGTTTCTCGAAGATTGTGGGTCCGTTGATAAACTTGACTCATAAAGGGGTGTCATTTATTTAGGACGACCATTGTTAGTTAGCTTTTGATGAGATAAAGGATAAATTGACCTCAGCACTCGTACTTGCACTACCTAAAGGAGGAGTGGCATATTGTCGCTGCACTGATGTATCCTTACAGGGACTAGGGGTACATTACAGCAGGAGGAGAGGGCTATAGAATATGCATCTTGCAAGCTTAATCACCATAAGAAGAATTACCCCATGCATGATTTGGAGTTAGATGTAGTTATATTTGCCTTGAGGATATGGAGTCAATATTTGTTGGGGGAGAAGTTTACCTTATTAACAAACCATAAATCCCTTCAGTATCCATTCATACAAAAAGTTTTGAACATGTGGTAGAGGATGTGGTTGGAGTTTGTGAAGGATTTCCATTTTGATATTCAGTATCATCCTGGAAAGGCTAACGTGGTGGCTGACATATTAAGCTGAAGACCTGTAGGTAAGCTAGAAGAGGTTTGGAAATTGAAGTAGAGAGAGCTTCGACACGATGATGAAATTTCTAGGGATTGTATGTCCGTATTAGGTATCATGCCCGAGATTGTAATGAGGGTAGTGAAAGCATGGGCAGGGAATCCATAGTGACAGGACAGTGTTTGCCAGTTATTTGATGATGGGGCATATGGGTACTTAATCAGTTCAGAGGGTGGCTTGCATTATAATGGGAGACTTTTGGTTCTAGAGAGTGGTGATTTGCGGCATGCAGTGTTGTCAGAGGCTCACGGGTCCTGGTTTGTAGTACATCCTGGTGGGGACATGATGTACCAGGACATGCGCAGACAGTATTGGTGGTTAGGGATGAAATGGGACATAGCGGAGTTTGTGTCGAAGTGTGATACATGTCATCTCGTAAAGGTCAACCACTAGTGACCAACAAGAATGTTGCATCCATTAGAGATTCTCGTGTGGAAATAGGAGAGTATCTCCATGGATTTTATCACAGGATTACTATTATCGCAGCTAGGTCACAATTCTATATGGGTGATTTTGGATCGGTTGAGAAAGGTGGCTCATTTTCTTCCAGTTAGTACTAATTTTGAGACAAAGCAGCATGCGCATTTATTTTTCATTGAGATAGTATGTTTACATGGGGTCCCGCTTAATATTGTGTCCTATCGGGATAAGATCTTTATGTCCCATTTCTTGCAGAGTTTCGAGGAGGCGATGGGCACAGATTTATGTATCTTGGGGAAATTTTCTTGGGGAAATTTGAAGACTCCATTAGGGATATGTATCTTGTAGTTCCACTGGGGATTTAGAGGAGCATTTAAGTTCCATTGGGGTAGAGGGAATGATTCGAGGGTGGGATACTTCTCTGGTGGGAAATTTTTGGTTTTTGTGGTGTCCTGTGGAGATGTTGATGAGGAGGATATCCAATTGTTTTTTGGAATTCCATGGGGGATACGAGAGTTCCACTGTGGAGATGATTGTGGCAAAAATGTTTTTCTTGGTGAGAAAGGTTCTAAAATTCATTTCGTATTTTCAGGAATTTTCTGGGGATTTTTTGGCATTTTTTGGAAATTTTTTTACTAAAGTTGAGAGAGGGTGATGACCAGCATAGTGTGAGGGGTGCCAAACGGCAGTAGCATTGTCTTTTGGGGTACCTCAAGCAGGTGGAGGGATAGTGTCGATCGTTGGGTGGTAGGGAGATGCCGATTGGCATTCCCCTTAGCCTCCTACAAAAGGGGGGCAGGTTCTCCTCATTTTTCACAGCTTTCTAACTTGCCTTCTTCTGCAAATCATTTTAACTTTCCAAAGTCAAGAGATGGCTAATTTCTCAAGTAGCGCAACACACATGGTGTGGCTCAATGCTGACTATTGGGAAAACTTGGAATGGAGGGCTAGGGTGCCGCTTGCTTTGGGCAGCAAAAACTCTTTTGACCCATTCGATTCAGTGGCGGATGATAGGACCCTCTTGTACAAGATGACCCATCATCTCTCTTGTAGGGTAGTGAACCCTGGCAGCTATGTAAATATTAATGACTTTTGGTATTCTTTTCCTCTTTCTTGGTGGTATTTCCTTATTTCTTGAATTTTAACAAGGTTTTTTTCCTTTTTGCTTTTTTGACAGTCTGATGTTTCTATGTCAACTATACGTGCCCGAGGGACGATGGGGCTTAGGGACATTTGGAAGTGACTTCTACATGTGGTGTGCTGGATGGTGTCATCAGCCGGTTTTGGGAGACTGGCGTCAGCGCTGGACGAGATGCCTCACTCTACGGCCACTCTTTGGCTCTAGGGGAGAGGTGGTAGGACACCACCCACACCTTTCATTTTGGCTTTGGGGAGATGACAGTGACTTCGATAGACGTGCAGTAGCTGCTGGGGCTGGATTTTGATTGGGTACAGATTGAGGTGGATAGAACTTTGAGGGTGACACCAGAGGCGGTGATGGCGGCATTGGATGATGTTGAGAGGGTAGTTTCTGGGGACTCTATTCATTTGTCTCTTTTGAGGGAGTTATTGCTAAGAAGGGGGATTGACAAGAGCGAGAGGAGTCAGGTGCAGCAGATGGCTCGCCTTTTTATTTTGCTGGTGTTGATGGGTTTCTTGGTGGTGATGAGTGGCAACATCATCCACTTGTGGGTTTTTTTCATTTTTGAGGGTGTTTTCGAATATCCCTCTTTATGACTGGGGGAGCCTAACTTTGGAGACCGTTTATTCTTCTCTTGATGCGTTCAGTCAGTGCTATCGATAAAATTTTGCTGGGGCCACGTATCTTCTTGAGGTATTCGTTATTTTTCGTGTTTTCCTTTATGTATTTACATTTTTCTTCATGTGTTTCCTAATTTCTTGATCACTAACCTTTTGTCCTTTGCAGATGTGGTTCTATGAGGTAATTGGGTTTAACACCCAATTGATATCTTTGAAGGATGATTCTGTTGGGGACTTCTACCGAATGTGTCGGTGGAAGAAGTCCAACTGGCAGTCGAAGAAGTCCCTCTCTCTGGAGGCGGTGCGTCAGGTCTTGAATGGCCTGACGAGTGAGCTGATAAGTCATTTTTTTCTCTTGAGACTGTCTTTCCTTTGATGATCTTTTTCGATATTTTAGGGAAATTTCAAGTGACCTTCTACCCCTAGGGGGCGGCCATTCAGCATACAGGTTTTATTGGGGGAAATGCACAGATACGGCGTTTGTTGGTGCATGAGTTTGGCTACTTTTGGTACATCGGAGAGAGAGCTTGGAAAATTATGGAGGATGAGGTTTTGATGCCACCGGTGAGACCCCCGGTATACATGAGGCGAGTGCGGGAGGTGTCGGATGATGCGCCGGTAGCGGCGATGATGGGTGAGCCTTATTTATCATATACCGTCATGGCGGTGATGTATGATTATATGGACTTTGTGTCGAACTGGTTGATGCCACCCAGTATATATGACATGATGCCTCTTCCCCATGCGGGTTTGAGTCGGCCAGTGGGGTCCTCCCACAGCGTGGGTGGTGCGTCGACATCAACGGCGATAATGACCTCAAAGGTTCCTTTTGTGCGGTTGACCGCTCCTACTTACAATATTCGACAGGCTTATGGGGGGTCGGTGCGTATGCTGCACCGTCCTAATGTGATGGATCCGAAGGAGCTGGGCTTGATAGAGGAGGTCCTTCGACCTGAGATATACTTTTCATCTCTTCTTTATCCCTTTGATTTCCTATTTTCTTTCTTTGCCTCAGAATAACCGATTTGCTCTTTTCCATTTTTCTTTGCAGCATATTCGGGTCTCCATAACCTGGCTAAAGGATATTAGGGATTGGATGTCTTCGTCTACTACCCACATTCGAGATGCGATTCTGGTTCCTTCTTATCTAATGTCATCTACCTCGTCTGAGGAAGGGTCTAGCTCGAGGAATGGTGGTAAGTCGTCTCGTCATCAGGGGAAGAGAGCGCGTCGCAGGGAAGGAGGATCCTAGAGAGAGAGAAAGAATAGATAGTGGGAGAGAGAGAAAATTGGGTTCGGGCTGAGTCCCATTGTATTTCCTTGTTTTCCTTGCAAAATTGATGTAACACAGCAAAAAATTTATGCAAATTAAATGAAGTTTTTGTTAACTTTCGTTTTTAGTGACTAATGCGCATGCTCTTTTTACTTTTTTGCTAAGGCCGTAAAAAGAATTAAAACAATTGGAGAAAGATTTTATTTTAAAATGGGATAAGTAAAAACATAAGGATAAGGAAATTCGGAATTCCCTTAAAATAAAATAAAAATTATTGAGTTCTTTTACTTTGACAAAAAAGGAAAAAGGGTATTTTCCAAAAAATAGGGTATTATTTTTAATATATAAATTCATACATTTTATATATTAAAGGTGTGTGAAGTGTAAAATGTGAAAGTTGAGTAAAGTATGCTAATAAACAAGTGTTTTTAATGGTTAATTGTGTTTAAGTGTTGAATTGGAAACTTAAACTACCTTTTTGGAAAATGACACTTGTTAAGTACTAAATTGAAAGTTTTGGTAATAAAGGGTAAATTGGTAAATTTACTTAAATTATAATATTTTTATGAATTAAAATGTTGATGAATGTTTTTACACTAGTGTGGATAAAAGCAAATTAAGTCCTAAAGCGTGAATGATTTTTGGTATAAAATCAACGTGTGGGTGAATAAAGGACTTAATGGAGAAAGTAATAAATTTTTTCAAGTGTTAGTGGAAAAACGGACAGTTAAGTTCCGACTTTTAGCTTCGGCCCGTAAATGTTGAATAATGTGAACATTGGAATAATGTTGAGCTCATTGAAAAGATAATGATATTGGATGTTGTCGGGTTAAATAATTAAACAAGGCTATGCTGTCCCTAGTGGTGTAAGACCCCAAACCAACTACAGTTTACTTGGCGCTCGGTGCCGGACGGTGAAATTCCGTGAAACTATGCGTGTACGTGTGCGTGTGTGTGTGTGCGTCAGCTGAATCTATAAAGAAAATTCTAAGTAATGAATTGAATATTCATGAAAGAGGCATAAATGAATGTCACTAATTCATTGATTTACTAATGCAAGAATAACGCATTAAATGTTTAATATTCATGTGGCAACATGCTACAATTTAATAAGATGATATAATGACGTTTAAGCTACCTAATGAGGTTTAAACCATAATGAACACAAGAGTGTGTTATGTAAGGTTTTCAAACGAAATTAATATTTTTCTAAACATGGTGTGTGTGTGTACGTTGAAAGCAAATCTTAAGTAATGATTAATAACTCGGCGTGAGTCAATGAACGTTGGGTAATAAATGTTTGAAAGTAAATGGAAGATTTTTTCCTCCAATTGCTAATTGTTTAACCGTGTGCGTTCATGGGAAGGAATGTTAGTTTTTAAGCATGATGATACAAAATGATTCTTTGTAAAGATAAGGAGAATAAATGGGTTAAATAATGTTTTTGGAATAAAACGGTTTAATAGATTGGGATATGTATTTTTCAAAGGTATATACGTAGATACATACATACTCTCATATGCATGTAGCATAGCGTGTGAGTATTCTTTTCTACCGTTCGTTTCTACGCTGCATTTGTATAGTTCCCACTGAGCATTCTGCTCACATACCTCCTTTTGTTACGGCAGGTTGTATGTTGTTCCGTACTTTGAGAGCATTATACAGGTAAGTAATTATTTACATTTGCGATTAGTGGATCTGTTTACTTGTCCTTGGGGCACTTTCCTTGGGTCCTAACACATAGTTGATGAAAATTGAAATCTCGTTCTAATAAGAGTTATATTAAATAATAATAAAACTGGACTAGAAATATTATTTAGGTTCTTTCACTGCACTTCACAATTAACGTACGAATCGGTTTGGGTGATCCTTTATTAACCCTTTGTGATAAGCCGTGATCCGAAATAGGGGTGGCCATCCCGATACTATAATATAACAGGAATCATGGATGGAATCATTCTCAGCATCGTAACAAAATAAAAAGTATACAGGATAACCACTCCATATTTCAGAAAAACGGGTTGCCAAAAATTTTGGTTTTAAAGTTAAGAAAAGAATTTAAACAACCCAATTTGAAAAGAAAGTGGAAACCCAGAATAAATTATACTACATACACATTAAGCATACAATAAGGGACAGAAAATGCTGTCGGTCAACAGATTCATACAATAATAGTGAACCAGTTCAGTAAATTACATAATACATTACATTAAACAATTACAAAAGCTTGGGCCTCACACCCGAGTAAAAGACCCGATCTTTACTAGAGAACAAGGATGATAGCATCTATTGCAATATGTCCCGTAATACCCGCAAAGCATCACGGCTCGCCAAAAACAGCGGGATAGGAAGTCAGATCAGGCGTCCTTGCGGCGGAGCACCTGAGTGGATACAAGATGCATGCACAACAAGAAATATGAACGGGTCAGGGCCCGATTTTATATGATCACCAGATTAATAAAGAGTATGATAGTTATGAATGGTAAATCATGACTAAAAGAAATAAGAATCTACCTACACAATTTAAAACATAAGCTAAGACATTTTGATTTATCAATAAATTTAATTAAGTTATGAAAGAGAATAATAATAATTAACATTAATCAAAAAAATTCTATCACATACTCTGATTCATCTCATAGTTCCATTCCTTATTAGGAATTATAATCATATTTATATGCTCTTTGTGGCATTCCATTCCTTATCAGGAATATCATCATTATCATATGCTCTTTATGGTATTTATCATACATCAAGTCCTACTTGATTCAGAATGGTTATATTCTTATGCATATAACGATTCTAAGACCGCCCCTCCGAGTTTCCCCACTGGGTGCGCCTCTAAATGACCATCATCTTCCAGGAGCCTATCAAACAAGGCAGCCTAGCACCTATAACGCAAGACGTCGGGAAGCGGCCATATGCCTGCGGAAGAGTCAAGACCACATCCGGAATCTCCTCAACAGCACAGAAAATATAACATAATCGCGCATATGGCCTAGGACTATATCCACCCTGCATTCATTAGCCGGGGGCATCACCAAGAGCGCGAACTTCCTTTAAGATGTCATTTAGAGAGGTGTGTTTAAGTAAATTAGCATTTACCATATTCATGATTAAGTAAATTATCATTTACCATCATTATTACCATTTCCATTTCATTTTCATTTTTACACATATATCTTTCATTTTATTCGAAACCATAGTCATTTACATTTTGTAAATACATCATATTTTACCCGGAGCCATACTTAATACATCTTATCATTGTAACCTCAATGAATAAATAAACCTTCAATTTATTCTCCCAGGATTCATTTGTGAAGTTATGATAAACCATCAAGACTAACGTATCTCTATTGAGCTTCTAAAGTCTCCCAAATACAACTTTATAACTCCTAGTCTCAATATAATTAACTAGAAGAAAAGAATGCCCTAACATCAATTGGCATGTTCCCGGAAAATCCCTCACATAACCCATTTCTAATGTAGGGTAAAACTAACTCGTCTAGAACTCTAGGACTCTTAGTTTACTTCATACAAGAAGGTTCCTAAGTCCTATACCTCAAGAAAATGGATCGAAATTGAGTTATAAAACTAACTCAAAAACAGTAGGAAAACGAATCGATTTGCCCCAGCGAATCGATTCGCCCAAAAAGCGAATCGGTTCGGATGGGGGAACCTGGGATTCTGTAAACTGCCGAATCGATTCGGCTTGGACCCGAATCGATTCGGCTTGGACCCGAATCGATTCGGTTCAAGAAGACCTGGAAACTGACCCTATGTGAATCGATTCGCCGAGGAGCCGAATCGATTCGCCCCTGCAAATTTGCCAAGAATGGCTTACGGGTTATAAACCCTAATTTTTTCCCAAAACTAATTCCTACTTCATTTTTACACACATTCATCAACATTAATCTACCCCAAATCATTCTACATGATTATTAACCACTAATATCTATAATTTCATCAACATAAACCATGATTAGGACTAGATCACCAAAAATCCATTCTTGATCCATAAATGCAAACACATAACTATCACATAAATTATTCATCTTAAATCACATATTAGCAAGTAGAAAACTTGCCTTGAGGTTTAAATCTCAGATTTCTTCTTGGTAGCAACAATCCAAGCTTCAATCTCCAATTTCTCTCTTATTTCCCCTCTTTTCTCTTCAATTCTCTACTTCTCTCTCTTTCTCTCTCTATGGCTTGTGGTGTGTAATGGAAGGAATGGAAAAGGTTGGGAGACTTAAATCGTAGCTTAAGTCTAATTCCCAACTTAAATGGTTAATACCACATTAAAATGACTCCCAAATACGCATGTAAGTTAAAACCGGTCAAAAGTGCCCGGAACCTAAAAATACAATATGGCACTTATTTTGACTGTCTCGCACATTTCGGGACTAACTACACCCTCTAAACTGGCATCCGAAATTTTTTTTTATAAATTATTTCAACTTCTGGTTTCATTTAAACCATAATGTCATTTAAAACACATGACACTATAAAACATGAAGCTAGACGATATTTACTTACACATACAGTAAATATGCAATGATCCAGTAAATATTAACTTTCAACTCATTCAATTAATATTTACTCCGGTTCCAACATTTTATATATAATTACTTTATGCGGTAAATTAATATAAAATGAGTCTCCTAAAAGTGAGGGTTGTTACACCCTTAAATATGACTCGGGGCGTTATGAATTGGTATCAGAGATTTAGGTTCATATTCCTTTCGGGTTTGACATGGTGAGGTCGATAGTGGATCTTTCAGCGTCGTTGGTAGTTGGAGTCGATCACGGTTGCCTGGTGATGGTTTCGATTTGTACCTTGATAGTAAAATCGACGTCTTGAGAACGTTGTGCCATTCTCCTTGAGTTGGTGATCGACTAAGTTAGTAGTTATTCTTATTCCGCTGTATTTTTCTAGTTGTATTAGCTAGCAAGTATCGAGTTTTGATTTAGGCCGTTCAGTGGTGATACCTTAGGCTTGTGTGAGATGTATCATGTGGAAGTTTGATGATTAAAAAGTTCTAATTATTTCAGTTGCATCCTAGCCGGTAGGCTTGTGTTTTCACTTATGGGATTAGGTAACTAAGTATCGTGACTTGTGAATAAATAATTCTATGAAAATTAGAATGCCTAAGTGACTTGATTATGATTTGGGTTTAGATAATCATATTGATTCAAGGTAATTTAATAATGAATCTATATAGTCATTGGGACTTAGTGTTAGAAATGGTGGTATTGAATCATGGTTTTAAAAAAAATGAAGTGGTAATGAGGAATAGGATCTCGTGTGGTGTCAAAAGTATTGGCCCAAAGTTTTATAGGTAGTACCTGATGCCCCGTATCCTATCAAAAGTTTTATAATGGTGATATCTTGTGATATAAAAAATGAGCGTGATGGCTATGTAGTGAGACAAGTTAGTTGTCATAGCTTAGTGTTCAATAAGGTTAAGTTATACGCGATGATGAGTTTGATCTTGTATTATAGTTATGGACAGGCATGGGAATCCGTACTGATAATGTCTTTGAGATATGTGCTAAGGATTAACTAATAAGTTATCAGTACAAGTGATAGACACTCCCCAGTAATGGTGAACTTTAGATTACGCTTTGAGTATTACGATAACAAGGATGTCTCTCTTTGAACTTTGGGTATTTCTTATAGTGTCAAGGACATAGAGTTACAGTTGGTGTAACATGTAGTAATCGGTTTAGTGTTTGGCCCTCGAAAAAAAAAGAAAACAATTAACGGCCATGATCGGTTGTTATACTTGGTAGGAGCTTGTCGTGATCACTCATACCCTAGAATGTGAATGATTGTTAGAGATGATTGAATTGGTGTCCTTTCCATGGAGCATTCGGAAATTTATTGTATGGATGCATAGGCTATTGATGTTTGTAGTACGATTTAGTTGTATTATTTTGTAGCAATATTTAGGAGTTAGCGCCATTGGTTGTAATATAAGATTGTGTTAAGGTATGACCCTTGTGGATAATATCAAAAATAGGTTGATACGTGTTAGGTTTTATACTTGGGAGACTTAGGACACGATGATGTTCATCATGGTTTTAGAGATAGCACTCGGAATGGAGTGTTAGGCTTGATTATAGCACGTACGTGTGCAACCCATATGCCTTAGTATGATCTAGTGAGGAGAATCATTAGGTATTACGCATGGATAATGATTGAAAATTTGAGGTGTCATTTTAACTAGTACGATAGTTATGATTTGGGATCACACAGGACGTTGCTAAGGATTGTAGCAATAGTCTGTAAGGTAAAATTATATGAGTGTTGTGTTTCACTAGATGAGAAAGATCTCAAGGTTTGAAAGTTAGCAATCACATGTGGATATTGTGGAGACTTGAGTATGTAGGCCAGTGACTAACGTTAAGAAATGAGAAATGTAACTTAGCTTTGATATGAAGGATAACGAGTAACCTTAGTCTTAAGGAGGGAAACCTAGTTTTCTAGCTTCCTAAGTGAATCGGTTCCCATGTCGTTGTCTTTGAAAATGGGTAGTCGTGATTAGCGATTCAATCCAGGGTGCGTGCGATGGAAAAGACTATAACGCACGTGTAGACATTAAGTGTATGTTGTGGTTCTTAATTCATGTGGCACGGTTCGTTTCGCGAATTCAATTGTTTCATTTTAGCGTAGCAGTCATCTAATCCATTGAATCTTATTGCATCTTCTTTGATCCCGGTGATAGGAAGTTATTGTGTCAGTTATGGCTCTAATGTTGTATAAGCTTAGTAGTGATGTGAGATAGGTCGTGTTGAGGCTGACGCGTCACGGTACATGAGTACTCTCTTCTTTGAAAGAACCTTTGTTTTACACTGGTTTATGTTTAGGTGTGGTCTCACATTTGTTGCATGTAGTTTTCATGTGCCATTTGGTTGCATTAGGTTAACATGTTTCATTAGTTGACCGGTATAGATAGCTACGACTTGATCATGGCTTTCGAGGTTGTGACTCGAGAATATTGTGAGCATTAAAACCTGATAAAACATTAGATGTTAGTCACTTTGATTGGAATTGTGCGGATTGAGGAAGTGATTGCTCGTGTATAATTGTGTTATGATACCTAGTATGACTCTAGGTCAGTGTAAGGATCTTGTAAGAGATATCGATCGGGTAGACCAATGGGATTAGATGACCGGCTTATGATTGATGATGTGATGACTAGAGATATTGAGGTTATATCAGCCTAGGATAGGCGTGATCCAAAATTATTAGGGAAACATTCATGATGATCAGTTCATTAGTGGTAGCATGATATTTTTTGAATACCGGTTATTTTGAGGGATTGTTTTGATACACGAGTTTGGCATGCTTGGGATTAGTAGTAAGACCTTACTATCCGTCATGATTGGGTTAGCAATGTAATTGATGAAGATGAAATCTTTGGGTTTTAGACCATAGTGTTGAAGATGTCCTAGGATTGGAAACTGGTTGTAGTTAACTAAATTCTAAGGTTGATGACCATGAATTTCGAGGACAAAATTTCCTAAGTAGGGAAGAATGTAATACCCCGTCCTAGAAAATAAGTATTTAATGATAATCGAAATACTTAAGTAGGGGATTACGCCAAATGGCACGAAAAGTGGTGCATTACGAAAAGTAATTAAGGAGAAAAATTCCCACGTCATGGTTTGCTTGGATGAATATTTAAGTTCTAATAATCCTAGTAAGTATTTTGTTAAGTTTGATGCGAAAATACCAAGGAATGATTGTAACACGATCATGGTTAATAATGCGATAATTTGGGTGTTACGCGATGCGTATGATAGGTAACTTTGCGCGATTTTTGTAGGATGCATCGCAGTCCCAAATATCGAAATGACCATTTTTATAGGGTCTCAAAAATACATATAAAAAATACCATGGGGTCAAAAAATAAATAAATAATATTTTTCCTGAAAAAATAAAAGTGATCAGAAAATTATGAAAATCACCAGATCGACTTAAAATTTAATTTCAAGAAACTTTCTCTTCTTCAACGTCTTCAGAAAAAATCATTAGTCCCATTTTAGGTCGATTTTCGTCAGCACGCGTTGCACAGGACGCAAACTTGCGCAAATTGTATAAGGCAATCGGTAAGTCAAAAAAAATATTCCAACCATATATTTAGACTCATAAAAAATATGAGTAATATTACCATGCTAAGAAAAATCGAAAAAAAATATGTTTTGTGTGGAGGTCCCGATTCTTACGCGTCTTGTATAGGATAATCCGGGAGGCCAAACGAGTGTTATAAATATGATTTTTTAGCCAAAAAAATGCAAGGAATATGAATCTCAAGTTAAAATTTTCAAAAAAATAAAATAAAAAATAAGAGGTCAGGAGAGAAAAAGTGATGGAAATCAAGATTTTATGGGGGGTATTGGGAAATTTAATCCCTTAGGGTTTTAAGGGGTATATAAGTGTATGTTAGCCCATTTGGGCATGATGGATCAGATTTCCCCTCTTTCTCTCTAGCCTTGAGAGCTCTCCCACCTTTCAACCACCACAATCCACCCTACACCACCATTCCACCACGTAATGCCACTATATTGTACTAGTGTTCCACCATATATAAGCCTTGTACACCCATTTTCACCATTGATAAGGAAGAGCTGCGAATTTTGGAGTTATATTTGGGGTTTTCCTTGGAGAAGATGAAGTGAGTTTTAATGAAGATGAAGTGGGTCTTGCTTTGTATCTTAGAAGGATGCATTTTGTAACCCCTTGAGGCCACCTTCAGAGGTGGGGGTCGGGCCGGTTTTGAGGAGAGGCGGTGGCCTCGGGCCCCCGATTTTCAATGCATTTTAGGGGCCCAAAATTTTATGTATCTATATATTTATACTGGCATTTTCCTATCCGTCCCTACAAATATTACTGAAAACTGAATGGCCAAAGCTTTAAACTTGTGCAACTACTCAACTCCCGAAAACTAACGACACACACAAAAGACTTTGGACGCTTCAAATACTTCAATCCAAACAATAAACTCCATCAATTAACTAAAACCCATGAAATTCTCACCCAAACATATCTAAGTGTCAACAAAAGCTTTCACCCATTCTTTACCTAAAAAAATCTACTAACAACAAACCAGAATCTTCCCAAACTAGATTTACCACAAAAAGACCCATTTGGTTCATATACAACCTGTCAAAGGAGGGAGAATAACTCGCAAATCCGAAACGACTTTGGTTCCGCAGAGAAAATCATACATGGTAAATGGGTTTTCATTCTATTTCTATATGGGTGGGTTGGGTTTTGAAAGCAACTTTGCGAAATTTTATATGGTAGTAAACGGGTTCTTATTTCTCTCTCACAAAAGTATCCAACACATTTGGATAAATGCTCCCCTCTATTGTTTTTTTTCAACAGAATAATCATATAGTCAATTATTTTTAACACATATATTGTATTGTGTTTTTCAACCCATATGCATTTTAGTAATTTTATAAACACACTTTGATTTTCTTTTATGTTTTAAAAAAAGGGACATTTAAGGTTTGATCCCCATTTAATTATTAATAATGAGTCAAACCCACGCAAATTGACTTTCTCAAGGTTTGGCCGCCATTTTTAACATTCCGTCCATTCTGTCGTTAACCCACATATTAAATACCGATTATACCCTCACTTAAATATGGGGTCCAAACCTTAAATTAAAAATTTATTAAAAAGTCAAAAATTTATCAATTAAGAAAATAAATAATAGAAAATTAAAAAAATCTAGAAAATAAATAAAAACCAAAAATAATGAAAAAAATACAGAACATGAATAAAAACATAAAATAAATATTAACCCCAGAATTAATTTAAAAAATAACCCAGAAAATTATTAAAAAGTAAAAAAATTATTAATTAAGAAAATAAAGAACAGAAAATTAAAAAAAAAGGCTCATAAATTTTTTGACTTTTTAATAAATTTCTGTGTTTTTTTTAATTAATTACGGGGTTAATATTTATTTTTTGTTTTTTATCCATGTTCTGTGTCTTTTTCATTATTTTTGGTTATTATTTATTTTCTGTTTTGTTTAATTTTCTCAGCATTATTTTAATTTTCTATTATTTATTTTCTTAATTAATAATTTTTTGACTTTTTAGAAAAATTTTGGGTGTTTTTTTAAATTAATTATGGGGTTAATATTTATTTTATGTTTTTATTCATTATATGTATTTTTTCATTATTTTTGGTTTTTATTTATTTTCTATTTTTTTATTTTTTGGCATTTTTTTATTTTCTATTATTTATTTTCTTAATTAATAAATTTTTGACTTTTTAATAATATTCTGGGTGTTTTTTAAATCAATTATGGGTTAATATTTATTTCTTTTATGTTATTTATTTGTTATTGTGATTTATTTTCTGTTTTTTTCCCTGAGCGTTTTTTTAATTTAAGGTTTGGCCCCCATATTAAAGTGAGGGTATAATCGGTATTAAATATGTGGGTTAACGGTAGAATGGACGGAATGTTAAAAATGGGGGTCAAACCTTAAGAAAGTTAAGTTGCGGGGGTTTAACTCATATGGGGGCCAAACCTTATATGACCCTAAAAAATTCTTTAAATTTCAAATCACTTATACATTTCACTATTTGACAAGGATGTTGTGAATGAAAGTTTTTGGGAGAAGTAATTTGGATATTAGCGCTATGGTGCGGCACGTTATAATAATAATAATAATAATAATAATAATAATAATAATAATAATAATAATAATAATAATAATAATAATAATAATAATAATAATAATAATAATAATAATAATAATAATAATAATTTTATTTTGATTAATAGATATTTTATCAATTTATAAATTAATAAAAAAAATTATTGTTAAATATGGGGCTTCAATTCAAGAGTTTGCCTCGAGCCACTAAAATCTCGGAGCCAGCCCTGGTGGGAGTTTCTCCTCCTACACCAACACCACCATTTCCATCACCATTTCGGAGACATTTAGGTGGAAAAACTAACCTTGGTTTAGGTTAAAATGTGCATATTTCCAGTTTGTTCATTTGCATATATTAGACTAAATATATGTAGGACATGGGTTATTTTTCATATATGGTTCACTTAATAGCATTCTCACCATTTTGGGTGAAAATGGGTTTCAAAGATAGGTTTTGAAATAGATTTTGAAAGAAGATAAATTCCAGTATAGTTATTTACACATATTGGGTACAAAATGTGTAGAATAATGGTTATGTTGCATTAATGGACTTATTAATTGCATTCTTAATGTTTTGAATAAAATGGGCATTTAAAATAAGGTTTTAAGTGGGTTTTAAAGGTGTTAAAAATTTCAGAACACTATTTATAGGCATTTTATGAAATAAATGTGTTACAATGATGTTTTAAAGATAAATAATGTGATTTTCTACTTGAATAATGAAAATAAATGTAAAAAAATGAATCTTTCAATTTTAAATGGGTATTTTAAAGTGTGCAAAGTCATAATGAGAAAATAGTATGAGTTATTGTGTAAATATTGGTAAATGGGTGCAAGATGTAAAAATCACATATTTGATAAACACACTTTATTTTTTAGTTTTTACATCTTACACTCATTTACCAATATTTACACAATAGATATAACATGTTAGAGTATCCTTTCTGCACATAGATATAACATGTTAGAGTATCCTTTCTGCAGATAGATATAACATGTTAAAGTATCCTTTCTGCTGTTTGATTCTATATTGCATTGTTGTAATTTCTCACTCGACATTCGGCTCATTCCCTCTTCTTTATTAGGAAAGTTGGATGCAACTCCGTATTTGGAGAGCATTGTACAAGTAAGTATTCTTTTTTATTTTACATTAGTTGCTCTTCATGCTTGGATTCCGGAGACGCCTCCCACGAATCCCTCACATAGTTTGATTTAAAGGTAAATCACATGCTAAACAAATGAAATGTCAATTAAATAAAACTAGATTAGCAACTTTATGTAGGTTGTTTCATTACACTTAACACGTAACGCTCGGGTCGGACCGAGTTGACCACTGATAACCCATAAATTGAGGCCGGGGTGTTACAAATGGTATTCGAGCTCTAGGTTCAAGGTTCCTTTCGGGAGTGATGTGGTGAGGTCATTAATGGATCTGTAGACGTCAGTGTTGGTTCTGGTTTGGTCATGCTAGATTGGTTATAGTTTCAGTACGTGTTTTCAACGATAGATTCAAGGAGATTAGTACGATGGGTAATCAATTGCCAAGTGGCATACGACCAATTAATTCTCATTAATCACTTACGTGCTTCTGATTAGACTAGTTAGTAATTTGCGAGTGTCTGTGTGAGCCAATAGTGGCGACACCGCGATTTTTAGTGTGAGGTAGGCCTGTAAACGGATCGAATTCGGACCGGATCAGGCAAATCCAAATCCATATCCGTTTATGTTAAACGGATTCGAATCTGATCCGTTTATTAATCAGATCGGATAAGGCAAATCTAAATCCATATCCATTTATGTTAAACGGATTCGGATCGGATCCGATTATCCAATTATCCATTTATGTTAAACTTGATTTGCAACATTTTTATTTTCAACTCTTATATCATAAATTGATTTTGCAAATGTTCCAAAAAAACAAATAATGAAATAAAGAACTATTATAATAAATATCTAAAATATTATTAAATACAATATAAATTAATTAAAAATATATTATATATAATTTATACATATATATATATATATATATTTATTTATTTATTTATTTATTAAAAATATTAATCGGATCGGATTATTAACGGATCGGAGTATATGAATCCAAATCCTCTCCATTTAATAAACGGGTAATCGGGTAATCGAGTAATCGGATTATAGGCATGATCCATATCCGCTTAAATGGATCGGATTCGAATTCGGATTTGGATAAAATCCGATCCATTGACAGGCCTAGTGTGAGATGCTTGTAAGTTAACCCTTAATGATGTGAGAGGTCTATTAAGATGTTAATAGGGAGAAATGACGTCCATTGAGTTAGGGACATGGATCGTGCAAAAATCAATCGTGATTGGAGTGTCATGACTGAGCGATATTGATTAATGTGTTAAGTTACTTGGTTAAGTACTTTCAAGTAGTTAGTAATGATGATGTGACTAGGTGAACTCGATCATTTGGGTAGTGTCATGTCATAGATAATTGATGATTCGATAGAGATGAGTAACCATATTGGTCAACTTGGGGACGTGTGATCGATCTGAGTTAGTAAGATACTATTTTTATAAGTGAGTGCCTCAATGGTTGTTGATTGAAAGTTGTACCTCGCAAGTTATGATGAGAGTTAAGGAAAAATTTCAATAAGTGTGTTATGTATGCGATAATAATGGTTAGGGTGATTTAGAAGTGAACTCTAGATAGTCTTCCATGATAAGGTTTTAGAATATATAATCAATTAATAGGAATAGGATCCCTAGTGAAGTTGGTGATGTGGACCTAGAGGATTATCGATTGTATACGATGTCCTATATCCTACCCGAATTCTTAGTAGTGCCAGTCAGTGGTTTGAGGTATGGTCTAGGGCACCAGTCGTCTTAGAGAAGGTTTTCAGACCCTTATTGGATCTCAAGAAGAGAGTCGTAGGTTAGACCTATGTCGTCATTTCGGACAAAAGGGAAATAGTTGAATTGTTGTGATACCTTGAGGTGTTTAAAGGCTAAAGTGCGACATGCGTAGAGGTTTGTAGGCTAGTGTCTTTGTGAGCGCTAGATAGTCATGATATGGATATTAAGAAATTTGTGTAGCGTACCTACTATGAGAGGATCATAGGTGATGAGATATCATCAGGTCTTCAACAACAATTATATTGTGGTATAATTGGTGTCCATAAGTAACTAATAAAGTTCGGTGTTATAGAGTACAAGTTTCCTAATAATGCTGGTATTGAGGGTCATGTGGTAATCTTAGGATGTTGGTCAAGGTTTAAAAGTCTCGAATAGTGTACATGTTGGGTGCTATCATACGAATTGGCACAGATGGGTGATGTAACCTTCTAAAAGAAATTAAAATCTCGTGTCGTGATTGGGCATAATGCTCGGCTGTTATGGGATGACTAGTGTAGGTTCTACAATACTTGATTTCAAGGAGTACTAGGAAATTCATTCAGGGTTTAGATTGATGATGTCATGTTATAGACTTGAAAAGTCACCCTAAGGGAAGATATCGAAGCATGATTAGGGTATCGACATGTGTCGACATGATAGGTAAAAATATCCCTATCACGGAAGGTACTAGTTCTTAACAAGTCTTGTCAGATCGGTACAGATTAGGAAATGTAGCCCTAAATGGTACTTACTACCCTCGGAGTGCTAATGGCAATTGGTGTAGCCGTCACGTAAATTCAACTTGGGTAGAACCTCGTGTAGTTAAGGGTTATTATAAGGTGAATGTTTTACTTAACGTCTAGTTCCTAAGGAGACATTTGGATATGATCATGGTATAATAATGTCAACAGTGACCTAGGTGTATTAGGTTGGGCACGACGTCGCTAAAGAGATGGACAAAATCGGCATGGACAAGCATTGGCATTCGTTGGCCAGAGTGGCTCACGTTCATTAAGGATATAAGGAGGAAGCCTTAACCTTAAGGAGGAAAGCCCGGTGTTTGACTTCCTAAAGGATAATAGGTTCGTATGTTGCTTTTGACTTGTGGAGATAAATGATTTATGATCCAATTCGTCAGGGTTGGTGGCTTTAGCCAGGTGTATGGCTAGGTTAGGATCCAATGAGAACGTTCGGGAGGAGTCGTAAGCTTCATAGCATGCGACGTAGGTTCGTTTTTCGTAAATCAAAGTCCTTTGCATGAGAATGGAATTTTTTCGAGACGATTATTCATTCTTTTTTTATTCTTGTGCCCTTTTAGTTTCGGTAATTGAGTATAGTGTTCCCATGGTTGTGGTGACCAGGATTTGTACTAGATTATAGTATGGCGCGATTTAGCCCAGTAGAGTGCGGTTGGACCTGGCATGGTCAATGAAGCTTGGTAACTAGGTGTGTCCTTACCATTCCATAAATATTTGTGTACGGGTGGCTGCCATTTCGGCCATACAGTTTGCTCATATTATCCATTCGCCTTAGAATTAACAACCTTATAATTGACCGGCATGGTAGTCAGTGGCTCTGGTTATAAAGAGCGGGATGATAACTTGAGGACATTGTATAGCATTAAAACTCAAGGAAATGTAGTGCTAAGTGTTGTTTTTACACAATGGGTGGATTAGTTTAACACCAAGGCGAGTGTTCCCTAGTAGTACATTTAGGGTAACCTAGGTTCAGGATAGGGCCCTTTGGGAGGGTATTAGTTGAACGCATGATTTGAAACATAGTAGCATTCTGCCCCGATGTGAGCGACTAGCAATATGTGGTTAATATCAAGCATAAGTGGTCAGGATGACTCAAGAATTCGTGGAGATGTAGGACGTGTATTCCTAGGATTTGAAATGGTTCCTGATGATGAATTAGGTGTGAGTTGTATTGCAGTTGCACTTGAGTGAGTGTCGATCACTAGTGAGTGTTGCCCGGTAATGAAAATGGAACATGTCAAGAAATGGGTTGTGCGATAAATATGTGAAAAGACAATGTAATTTGAATAAATTAATAAATGTTCCGGTAAAGGATATAGTGGACAAAAAATGTGAAAATTGATTAATGTTCATAAAGTAAAGGAACGGTAATGCGTATTGGTTAAATGGGTAGTTAAGTATCCTAAAGAGGTTTAAACCATAATTAACACAAGGGTGTGTTTATGAAAAGTTTTCAAAGGAAAAATAAGTATTTTCTAACACGGTGTTTGTGTGTGTTGAAAGGATGATTTTCAATGAAAATACTAACGTGGATCGGTATGAATAAAGGGGTAATTTCGGTGAAAGAAAAAAAAATTCCTTAAACAAAGTGTATTTTTTTAAGCATTTAACCTGGTGTGTTAAATCAAGGAATAAATGTTAAGTTAAGAAAAAGGGAGTTATTTTATAAGATAAAGGTGAATCAATCGGGATAAATAACGTTTTTGGAATAAAAACAGTTTCATGCATTAAAGTGTATATATGTGTATATATAAGGTAACTGCATGTGAACGTAGATATAACTTCTTAGAGTCTACTTTTTGTCGCTCGATTCTATATTGTATTGTTGTAATTTTACACTAGGCATTTGGCCCATTCCCTCATCTAACGGCAGGTTGGGTGTAGCTTCATGTTTTGAGAGCATTATATAGGTAAGTATTCTTTTTATTTTACATTAGCAGCTCTACATGCTTGGATTCCAAAAATGCTTCCCACGGGACCCTCAATAGCTTGATTTAAATGGAAATCTCATGCTAAATAAGTGAAATGTTAATTAAACAAAACTAGATTAGGAACATTATGTAGGTTGTTTCGTTGCACTTCACACCTAAGGCACGGGTCGAACTGGGTTGACCATAAGTAACCCATAAATTTGGGTCGGAGCGTTACATTAAATCATTCACATATATCTACTCATTAACCAATACTATTAACATTTCATTATAATAATGGGTCTCAACAACTATTAGTTTAACAACCGATGCAAGCTATCACATAACATTCAACTCGAAGCACCATTGTAATCCTTTTACTCATTTCCCACTTTCATGTTATGTTAATTACATCATTTCACTTTCATTTACTCCCATCGTTTCACATTAGATTTATATTCTAACCAACCATCCTTATAAATCATCATGTTTAATCATGCATTCTCTAATTACCTATTTCTTATCTTATTCATGTAATTTCCTCTCGTTAACTTTATTCTAATTAAGTTCCTTCTAATATGGACTTGGACTTAACATGGTATGCCCAAAGTTACATTTATTGCATTCACCATTATAATTTATTAGCTTCTCTAACGGCCTTGAGCATCACGTAATGTACTATCATTGCCATTCTATGAATGTCTATAACCAAATTCAACACATATAAATGTATCCATCTCCTACCATAGACAACTAGTCTCACCCGCGATCTTGTACATGCTCATAAACCAAGGCAATTTAAACTGTTACTATCGCGGGAGAGTCCCGATCATACACATACTATATATCCAGAGCCATTCGACACTAGACCCGCACCGACGGCAACACAAAACCAATGATAATCATCAAAGTAGTAAGGTAAAATAGGCATTGCGCATACGATTACTCCATAACCAATAGAAACTATAACTAGTACCTACAAAGACAACCAACATAGCCTTCTATAAAAAAATTAAACATCCTAAACTACCAACTCTCAATCTTCGCTAGACTACATGTGTGGGACATCTCATAACTGAAATCCAAATAAGGAACTGCCCTCGATACACTTATGTATAGGTTTGGTGGTTATCAAGACTCTATAATTATCATATATAAATTAAATAACCCCCAAATCATTGTCTTCTCTAGACTTAATGCCTATTATGTCTTATAAATGAAAACCTTATAAGGAACCCACCCAATACACTTTAGTCTAGATTAGCTACTCATTGAGAGAAAACAAAACACTATCCCAACTATCTATGTATTATGGAACATGACTCTAATCATCAGTCAGATACTATAAGAAACCACAAAAGATTTACTTCATTACTATTCTCCTCATTTACTTTCAAGTAACTTCACACTATCCTTAAAATCTCATCATTAATAAATAGAATAAACTCATAAGCCCCACATCTCAATAGTCACTTGCTCGTTACTTATGATCTTAACCACTAAAATTACTTACCTGACTTACTAAACATAGACTCGAAACTCCTACCTTCTCTATACTCAGTGTGCGAAACATCTCATTAATGAAATCTAAATAAAGAACCCCCTTAATATACTATACTCAGTGCATGGGACATCTCGTAAATGAAATCCAAATAAAGAACCCCCTTGATATACTTTTGTCTAGATTACGTAGTCATCGGGAGTGAACAAACACTACACCTAACCATTTAAATACATTACTTTTAATCCTATCAATTCATCACATATCACTTATATAAAACTCATAGCTAACTTTGTGATTACCCAATCACCTCATTATATGTCCTAAATATTATTATAAATAACGACTACTAAATTGAAGTCTCAATTTGACTTCTTGTGTTGCTACAAATAACATCAAACATCATCTCCTTCATTTCAAAACCTACATGTACATAATCCAAATACCATAACCATATATCTCAATCATGAATAATCCCAAATGTTTTATCCCTTTCATCAAAATTACGTATTCACCAACATAAACCACATAATTAATAACCCTTACCTAACAACAAAATCTCATCAATGATAACTATTATCAAATCACCCATTTCTTATTGACATAAGGATAATGGACAAACATAAAATCATATACACATCATTTAACCCGACAACACCATTTTTCTCACAATAGCGCAACCAATATCCCATGAACACTATATGATACCAAATAACCAACAATTAAAACACCTAAGTTAAAAATCAATAAATCACAGTTAAAACCCCTTCAATAATAATGACTAACCATCATCCAAGTCTCAATGCCGAACAACATAAGGCAAAATGATCATTACCTCAATAAACACACACACACACACACACACACACACACACACACATATATATATATATATATATATATATATGCACACTACCCCCTCTTACTAATAATATTCATTATTGCCAATTCACATGTGGATTAACCCAGTTCCCAAGGTTTTAATTATAATTTTGTAACCCAATAATTTATACACATTACAAGTTAGGTCCATATGATTTTTTAACAATTTAAAGTATCCCAAGATAAGCATAGGCCATTCATATTAAAAAATTTATTGGACGAGTCATACTCATAGTTCACATTTCTTTCTAAAAGTTAATAAGGCACATTATTCAACTCTTTCCAATTAACATGTAAATCTTATAATATTTACAACATTTACACCCTTTTAGATTATGTAATCATTTTTAAAAGAATTCTCATTATATAGGGTGTCACCAATTTCACTATCAATTGACAGTTATAGAAAATTAGTGAGGTTTATCTTACCCTAGTTAAACCTCTAATTATTTTTAATTTACTAAACATGTTTAGGCAATATTTAAATCATTAAGCATTAAAAGGGAAAATTAGAGTATTATTTCCTTTCATTATTTCTTACATCTGCCTCCAAATATTTGTTCTTCTTTCAATTATGAGCAACTCTGTCTCTTGAAGAACTCTTAAATTCCAAGCTTAAGATCGCCAAATAGGGGTTTGGTTTTTTAACTACCGGGGCATAAAGAAAACAAAAATTAAGTCTTACTGATTATGGAACAAAGCGGGGGTTAAAATCCTTCCTATGTCGCACTGCTGCTAAAAAGGATAGGGTTACCCGCAATAGTGGCCCCATGCCCACTATAGCTCTATAAAGGTCCGTTATAGCGGCCTTTCTCCAAGATGCCTCTTCATAGTTAATCTGTGATACACGGTAATTCTAGTTGATTAATGAAATGATTTGATAATGATAAATATTGATTGTGAATAAATAGATTGGGATAGTTTTATGGTTTAAATTTAACTAAATGAGTGAAGTTAAATTTTATAGAATTTTTAGTAATATTTGTACAAATTAATGCATACAGTGGTTTATTACTTAATTCGGTCCCATTCTCAAATTCTTGTTAAAACCCTAGGGGCATACTAGTCTTTTATTTCGTCTTGATGAGCAAGTAAGTTTAGAGGTGTAATAATTTTATGCTTTTAAGTTTGAGCTAAATTGGATAAGAGGATATATAAATAAAAATAAAGGAGAAATAGATTGGAAAAAGGAGAAAGGGAGACACGGCTTAGAGATAGTCCGTTATAACTGCCCCATTCTTGCTATATCGGCCATAGGGGTCCACTATGGCGGCCTCTCTACAAGTTGCCTCTCACATGCTCCTTTTTCCTCTGTCTCTTTTATATCCTTATATCCAATTGAGCCAAAAAAAACATAAAATTACTAAAACTCTAAACTCACTTACTCATCGAGACGAACTACAAGACCCTTATGCCCCTAGGGTTTTAACCAAAATCAGATAATACGGTCGAATTAAATAATAAACCATTTTATGCATTAATTTATACAAAAATTACTGGAAATTCTATAAAGTTCAACTTCATTCGTTTAGTTAAATTTAAACCATAAAAATTATCCCGATTTATATATTTATAATTAATATTTATCATTACTAAATCATTTAATCAATCAATTATAATTATAGGGTATTAATAAAAAGTCTCACTCATTCCTACTCAACCAATTATAATCTGGGCCCACATACGCCCATATATCATCTCACTATAATAATACGACTCGGATATGCCAAATAATAGTATTCCCTAAGTAGGGTGTCCATACATCCCAAATCCACCATATATAACCAAAGTAACAAGTAATACAACACATATATACAAAAAAATAATGAGAGATAAAATAATGTACAACACAAAATCAACTAATCGCACCTAGACTCTAATAGAATTGGTCCCACCTCAGCTACAAGCGGTGTAACGGCCATCGTATCCAGATGACCTTGAGCCCTAGGACATCTCATATCCTTATGTCCTCTCTCTCCATAAGTTTAACATGCACCTCTCAAACGACCTAGTCGCCAAACTGACATTCGCTCCCCTGCTGTGGTTCTCGACCTCTACCTTGAGCACACAGTGGACCTTTTCACCTAGCTATTATTCGTTCCCAACTCGAGGCTTCTTTCCATGATGTTTTCCCCGTGGGTCCTTCTGACTATTTTTTTTAATCTTAGCATCACCCAACCCTCTCTTAGCCACATTTGAACCACTTGTTTCTCCCCTCTTTCCAAAACTCTTTTGACAGTTAACACGGTCCTACTGAAGCATCAACATGGCATTCACACCCGAGTATAAGTGGTGTCGGATGGGTTCCCTAACTCAACCCTCTTAATCGAACAGGTTAAACTATGAATGAAACAATTCTTCTTCTTTTCCTCGATGTCCACCTCTTTTGAGGAAAACATTGATAGATTTGTGAAGTTTTGCTCATATTCGGCCAGGCTACATGAACCTTGGTCCAAACTGAGAAAGGTTGTCTTCTTGTCAAATCTAATAGCATACAGAAAATACTTGTCATTACACTTCGCCATAAACTCCCCATAAGTCAAAAAATCCCTCACATTGGGTGCGATCACACTCTCCTACCATTGCAAAGCCTCACCAATTAACTTAAAATAACATACGTCTTCCTTTGCACCTCCTTGCATCCACCATCCTAAGGTGTCTCTCCAAGTCTGTTCTCCATTGATGAACAATCATTATATCAGACCCCCCTAAAAATGTGGGCAGATTGCCCTTGTGAAAGTTATCCCTCACCTTACCCAAGATGATGTGGGCACTACCTCGTGCTGAACAATATAGGTTTTGTACCTCTTTATGGCTATATCAACCCTGACTGTTGTGGCTTCCAGAATGATTTCTACCAAATACTCGGCTCTCACAAAAAACTGACCATGTCTTTTCTAACCTTCGGGACCCATCATCGATTAGCCCTCGGGGATCTCCTATCTCCTTTCATCCTAGTGCGCTCCATCTGAAAAGATAGGACACACGCACATCATACTCAAAGACTAAAGATGATACAAATAAACAAGATGTGGCAAACAACGATATGCGAAAAACTATCATAGACCTATAACCCTCGAGACCTAGGACCATGCTCTAATACCAATTATAAAAATCGACATATTCTAATATCAGGGTTGACTAAGTCCAAATATTATAATATACAAATTGTTATAACTTAAAATATCATTATTAGCACGTGTAAAAAGATGAGACATTTAAAACTTCTAAAATTTAAGATATTAGAGATAAGAATATGAATACTCATCAACTATAATAACCAATGTACATCAACTTCAAAAATCCAACAACATATAAAACCTCAAAATGAATATCCCAGATGCAACTATGGAGTCACAAGCGACTCATCAATCTAAAAATTATCTCATATGAATACACGATGGAAAAGAAAGTACAACACACATAATATAAATCTCCAAAGTCCATCATGCGCTCCAAGATCCAATCGGCTCCTAAAAGCTCAAACCTAACCTGAGATGTTAGGCAACACAACGAGTTCGGAATAACTGCAAGATTACAAGCTACGTTTCCCAAATAGAGTAACATATCCCGACCAAAAATACCAAATGAAATAAATACCATAATAGAGTATTTTATAACAATAACAGTCTAACTAGAATAATTATCAATGTTCACGGGATAATATCAAGAGCATAAAAAGTAATCCAACTACTAATATAGGTTATCAACTAACCACATAATATTATATTATTCGCATCTATCTACTCAATAACCAGTACTATTAACATTTCTTAATAAGAATGGGTCTCAACAACTATTAGTTTAACTACTAATACAAGCTATCACAAAACATTCAACTTGAAGCATTAGTAGAAACCTTTTAGTCCATTTTCATTTTCATGTTTTCTTAATTACATCATTTAACTTTAATTTAGTCATATTGTTTCACATATTATTTCTATTCCAGCTAACCAACCTTACAAATCATCCCATTTAATCATGCATTAGCCAGTTACCACTTTCTTATTTCATTTATGTCATTTTATCTCTCACTATCTTCATTCTAATTAATCGGACTCTTACACGGCCTCGAATGTAACAGAGTATACCCCATATTAAACTCATTGCATTCACCATTATAGTCTATTGACTTCTCTATCTCCCTTCAACTTCACGTAATATACTAATCTCTCAACTAAAACAAAATAGGGAAATCACAAGTGTTATGAAACACTTGCAAATGGCATTTATAACGGTTTAGAACACTTGCAAATTAACTCGTTGCATTTTTTTATGAATGATCAAAACCGTTCAAAGTGGTATTTATAACGGCTTATTGCGAATAAATCTTCGTTCTGGATAACCATTATAAAAAAATTGCAACAGTTTTCAACACTTACAAAAGAAAAGTTTTCAAGTGTTTAAAACCTTTGCAAAATTTTCAATTTGCAATGGTTTATAACTGTTGCAAAATTCAGTAAGCAATTTTGCTTTGCAGCGATCCTAAACACTTGCAAATGAAAAAATATGTATTTTGTTATAACGATTCAAAACACTTACAAATATTAATATGCAAGGAAAAAAATGTTTCTTTTGTAAGTGTTATGAACCATTACATAAATTGAAATATTAAAAAAATAAAAATTATCCACCATATGCCACCACCCTCACATATAGCAAATAATAAAAATGACTAAAAACATAACAGTTATACCCAAATACTTTCATACAATACTTCATAATATGTTCAACAACGGGGTACAGGAAGGTGAAGAAGTTCAAACACTTTCATACATTTCACTTATCCCAAAGTTCAAATATAGAGTAGAGAAGCCAATTTGCAAAAAAATCAAATGTAATTTTATACAAGTAGATACAATTTTTATCAAGTAAGTACATCTTCATTATAGAATTTGCACACTTTGCATAAATATTCTCCCATATTTACACCACGGTTTGTGTAGACTCGAGCGACCTGGACAACAACAAGAAAAACATCCACAAAATCAATTGAAATGTTGATGAGAAATAACATCCACAAAATCAGTTTGTCCAGACTCTATATTGCATCATCGTGACAAGAGGGCGACGCTTATTGTTAATTCGATTGTGGTGGGACCGAGACAAGGTGCTTGTGTGGGAGTTCATTTTGACTGTGTATATACATCCCTGTATAATAAACCATTAGGATGATATATAATAAACAAATTGAGAGAAAGACGTATTTTAAAAAAATGAATACAAAGCAGGCATGGAGAATGTTAATGTAACGAAAAAGATTTTACAATACATTCTTTTAGCATGATATTATATGATGCCTAGAAATACAAAGAGCCATTTGCGAGGTACTTAAGTCAAATCACCCTTAAATATGAACCAAACTAAAATACAAACAACAATACAACATAAAAAATGACTTTATGAAC
This sequence comes from Sambucus nigra, assembly GCA_949130495.1. Classification (NCBI taxonomy): domain Eukaryota; kingdom Viridiplantae; phylum Streptophyta; class Magnoliopsida; order Dipsacales; family Adoxaceae; genus Sambucus; species Sambucus nigra. The sequence continues at coordinate 282,238,631 of OX422209.1, forward strand.
CAAACTAAAAATGTAATATCAACTACATATTAATTATTAGGACTACTATAAGACATTTTCTAGCAACTTGGGAATATTACACCTATGCACATACTTAAGCATGTCTTTTTCTATATTTCATTTATACATGGATATTCTACAAAAATGGGATTGTGAGTAACTTAATGGTATGATTAGTATAAAGTCTGGAATTCTAGTATTCTAATATACATTGTTAACTTTTGTCTTAAAGTTAATTAGATTGGTTTTTAGTGGTACATCTTTCATTCTGATTAATAAGCCAATTGCCCACAAAGTGTATCTGGTAAGTTATGTAAAATACAATAGCCTCATACAGAAAGTCAACTACTTACTTCCACTTTGTGTCTAGTGAAATGCATGAAACTAAGAAATTATCTCAAAAATATGGCTGCCATCTTCAGACCCGGGAAGCTCTTTTGATGCAAGATTCATACTTGTAAACTGAAGCACTGTATTTTGTAGACTCTGAAAAATTATTTAAGGCAGGGGTGAATCTATTATCCTCGATAAGCGGATAAGAATGATAATTTTTTTTAGTTTGCCCCTGAGAAATTTTTTTAATTAGACTTGCCCCTAGAAGTTCAAAAATAGACTTTTTAAGTTCCCACCGCATAATCACACACGCGGATGCAGTGCGTGCATTAACCCTCTTGTATGTTATGCAACATATGCATGCGAGGGATAAGTCTATTTTTTAACATTTGAGGGGTTAGTCTGACTATGCAATTATATTAAGGGTAAAGTAAAACAAAACATCACAATCTATATGGAGGCAGAAATACCTGCAAAATTATCTCTATTAAAGGCACAAGCTTTGCTTTAAGAAATTTCACAACCCTCATGAAAAGATAACTTGCCCTTCAGCTCGCATTCACATTTTTTAAGCTGACCAACAATGTGGCATTACTTTTTACAAGTAATAAGACACGTTAACAACTATATAGCATTCAAATTGTTGTACCTTGTACACTCGAAATTGCTTCTGCCCATCCTGTCCTGGATGGAAATAAATATTTTATTTCTCTCACATGAAGACTCTGAATGGTTCTCTGTAACCTTTCCTGCAGAGACTGCATTGAATTACTAAGATCTTTTTTGACAGATTCTTCAAAAGTTCGCAACAGATTTCCAGCTGATGTGCAAATGACACCATCTCTTGCCTCTTCAACCTATTAATAAGAAAACATCCATGATGAAAAATCAGGAGAATCAACAAGATGGGTAATATGAAAAGTTCTATTTTGATAGACAATCAGAAAAATGCATTAAGAAAATTCACGTACAAGGTGCATACAAAAAAGATCAAAGCAAAGAGGAGGGCAGAACACAAAAAAACTTCACAAACAGTATTACTACCTTTGTTCGAACTCCATATATCTGTCTCAACACATTAGAAACAACGATTATTTCCTTCCCCATACATAGTTCAGACTATGCACAGAGGGAGTGCCCTCCATAGATCAAAAACACGTTTACCAACCAATCTAACCCTCCACAATGCAAGCACCTTAACTACTGATGCAGGCATCAACCAGTGCACCCACAAACCTTTCAACACCCAACAATGCAAAAAGAAAGTGGTCTAGCATTTCCTTCGTCTTGAACATCCAGCAAAAGTTAGATGAATGCCTACCCCTCCTCAAACCATTTGCTTCTAAGGAAATACACTACCCCACCCAAAAAGAAAATCCCCAACCACTTCTGTGTAGAAAGATTTGATAGAGAATAATCCTTTCTCTTTAACCTCAAGGCAACATCACCCCTAGGATACACCAACACCAATCATAGAGTTATATACTATGAAGCAAATAAAGTATCTCAAGTTAAACCTGTGCTGAAAGAATGGTTGGGGAAGAGGGAGTGACGAAAAATTAGAGAGACCTGTGCTATTAATAAAATGATAGAAGCAAGGATATGATAATATTACTTTTCAAGCAGCCTCAAATAGAGATGCAATAGTATGACCAGCATTGTTTTCCTCTATAAATCCATGAATATTCACCTGATCTGGTTGCTTACATTACTCTATTTGCTTTGTGCATAAACATGTTGAATATTGAAGTTAAGAGTATCGATAATATTTTTATTATATTTAGCCCGTTGCTGCCAAGCACCAGCCTCTATTGCTAGCAGTTCCATTTGCAATTCAAGTTCCATATTCTTCTTTTTGATAGTTTCCTCCTCTGCCTCTTTCTCACGAAGTTTTTGAACAAACTTTTGTTCCACATATGATATCATTTGGAGTTGGTTTGCCTGAACCTTCTCTAGGACTGCTTGCCTCATACGGTCACCCTTGAAGGAAAAAAACACACATCCATTAACAAATTCATCAATGATTAATTCCAGCATACATTCATCAATGAAATGCAACAACTTCTCTACTAAAAGAATTTACATATGCTTCTCTTTTGCATACTTGGTTGCAAGCAATTAGCTTATGTAACTTTTGACCAATTAGTACGCAAATTCATTGAAAATGGAACAATTTTCTTCATCATTTGGCACCACTAAGTTTTACATGTGCTGTGATAAACAGACACCTGTTTTAATCTACTCATGTATTTTAACATATTCTTCTAAACTTAGCATGAAACACTAAATTTACCTTTTTCTTAATCCCAAATACACGTGTTAAAGAGATTTTTTTGACATCTAAATATTCTATATGCTAGAAATTTCAGTTGGATAACATCACGTCTCTGTAACTCTCGTTCAATGTTGTCGCTTATAAGCGGGAGAAAAGGCGAGTCACCAGACGACGCTAAATGACCATTATCAAGAAACAACCCTAGCTGATCTTGAAACCCTTAGCTGCTGCCATGAAGGCTATTCCTATGTCGGTGTTACCACTTGTAAGTTCGATCAGAACACTCTCTTAGCAAAAATCAACATAACAAAATCAAATCAAATTGTTTCTCACATGAAAAATTCATAGAGTTTTAAACAAATAAAAAAATGTGGAGACTACTTAATATTAAAATCATAATCAAACATAGGCAAAATCATGTAATAGGGAAATAATCAAGAATTCAGACCATTACTGTGGATGAAAAATAAGAAACAGAGTCAAATTACATCTGAACAAGGATGGGACCAGCCTCACTCGCAACTTGTGATGAATGTATATTTGTATGCGTGTAAAAGCATATTATAATGGTGCCTTAGTGACAATCATGATTTAATTAGGACTGAAATTTATTATCAATGTAATAGGGAAATTCGAAGGTTGGGATCATTAACATATTATTCGATCTACTAAGCCCTATTTGCTAATCATTATTGGTAAATATACTTAGCATCCATGAAGCAAGTTTTTTCCTAAAAGCAAATGAGGGTAGAGGTTATTAAGACCCTTTGTTAAGAGTATTGCTCAACTTTTTTGTATCATCTTTTTAATACAAACTGAAATGGGAATCAATGATGAGAAAAACATTTCAGATCAATGTTCTCATTTATCACGTGGCATAGATGTAAGACTAGCATTTTTAAGTTATCAATGATGTAATCTACAACTAACCTACCCTGTTGTGATAAGGCCTTTTGCCTCAGCATCTGCAATCAACTATATCCAATCCTTCACATTAAATACAAAGCAAGACCACAATTATTTAGAGCTATCAACTCCTTACACAACCCGTTACCACAGCACAACATATTGATAGGTCTTCGTTTACGTTTTTAAGGTAAATATTAGTAATGAGAGTTGAGAGACTAAAAAAACTCCAAAAAAGACCGACTTTAACACAAATATACACGACCCATTAACAACCGTTGAGTACACGGACACGATATGGCGATATAACACATCCATTGCTACGTTGCAAATACACAAACAAATTCATGCAACCTCACTGAATATCAAAAAATCAACAGGGTATCCTAGTTTAACATCTCTTTAACACTAGAGCAAGGCTCCATCATTCATAATTTTCTCAATTTGCCAGTGTCTAGGGACTGTACTTTGTCTCGCAAGTGGTAAAAAACAACTCCTCCACTGAAGTGGGTTAAGCCCCATGCTCCCCCATAGCAACCCATGTATATTAATACTCCTGACATTTTAACCTCCTCCATACTAGCTACCGTCTTACACCATTAATAAAATCCAAGCAAAAGGATTTGACACAATTATCTAACACCGCGTGATCCATTCTTAAATTAGAATCTCAGCTCTTCTATGTAAAAATTTTTAACCATCACTAGATTTCATTTCAAGATTCAAACATCTCAACTATACAAAATAAATCAATCAATTAAAAAAATTCGTAAACCATATTAATAACAATGCACTTTCGCCATCGCCACACAACAAAAAGCAAGAAAAAAAAATTGCCAAAAATTAAATTACCATTTTCTTAAATTTCTCATTGCATAAATTCATATTGTACCATCAAATTGAGCCCTCCCCAACAAAAACTGCCAAATAAACTGTACATCAATCCTAAACCAAGTAAAGAAAAGCATATAATTAACATAAAACCTAAAACCAAAAAACCCCAAAATAAAAACTCTCTTAAAAAATAGGCTAAAATATTGAAATGATCTAAAGCCATTTTAAAGAACCATTGAAAAGATGAAAAAAAACTAAATTTCAAACCAAGCAAGAAAAAACTAGCACCAACCCAAACAAGCCCCAGATGAGACTTAGCTTTAGCAGAACAGATAAAGACAACAGATTTAATTAAGATTTAATATTAACAAAAAAAGGAATTAGAACACTAATCTAGAAAATGTATAATTTTTCCTGTACTCAATAATCATTTATGAGTTGTAATGTACCTTTTTCATGTAGAAATCCAAGTTGAAACTTTAGCAATAAAGAATCAAAGTCTAATACAAACAGCTGGTTTCTGGACATATGAGCCAACTATACTTTGATTTGTATTGATCTCGATTTAGATAATAAACTCCACCAACATCCAGCAAAACATCGAGGGTTTCCAACAACTAAGGATCCGTTTGATAAAAAACTGGAAAAATGCAAATGATTTCAGGACATTTGATTTCAGGGCAAACAATTCCAAGATAAATGAATATTTTTTAACTTGTGTCTGTTTGATACAAGTTGCCACATTTTCTATCAAACGCAAAGGCTGAAAAATAGATATAAATGTGAAAAATTTGTTTACGGAATACATACATATAATAAATATATATTATTAAATATACAAAATATATGAATATATATTATATTATTTGCGGAATATATATATTCCGATATATTTCGTATATTTAATAATATATATCGGAATATATATATTCCGCAAATAATATAATATATATTCATATACTTTGTATATTTAATATATGAATATATATTATATTATTTGCGAAATATATATATTTCGGAAACAATATAATATATATATTTCAGAAATAATATAATATATATTCATATATTTTGTATATATATTCATAATAATTTTTATATTATTAAATGTATATAATAGCTAATAATATATATTAAGTATCTATACTAATAATAATTTTTATAGCTAATAATATATATTTAGTATGCATAATAATAATAATTTTTATATTATTAAATGTACAAAATCAATTAAATGTACAAAATCTATGGAAATATAATATATTATTCACGAAATATATAATTATATATATATTCTATAAATAATATATATTCAGTATATACATATATAATATGAATATATACATATATACATATATATAATATTATATATATGTATATATACAGAATAATGTATATATAATATACATTATTCTGTATATATATATATATATATATATATATATATATGGAATATATATGATATATACGTATATATTTTGTAAATAATATATATTAAATATAAAGAATATATTAAATATATGACATATACAAAATATATAAATATAAAGAATATATGAAATATACAAAATTTACGAAATATAAATATATATTAAAATATATGAATTATATAAATTATATAAATGTACAAAATATATAAATACATAAATATATATAAATATACGAAATATATGCAATATACATATATGTGCTAAAATATACGAATATATATTAAAATATATGAAATATATATATTTGTATATTTATTAACAATATATATTTATATATTTATATATTTATGAAATATATAGAGTTATAAAAAAAAATTGGTTTTAAGTGATTTGCCAACCAAAGGTGGCAAACAAAAACTTGACCCCCCCCCCCCCCCCCCCAAAAAAAAAAAAAGAATTGAATTCCACCCTAGGGTGGCACATTGTGCTTAAGGGGTGTTATACATAGAAAACAAATTCCAGGGCAAATTAAGGCTATCAAACAGCCTAAAAGCTGAAAAATACCAGATTTTTTCAACTTTTGGGAATTTGCCTTGAAATTTTTGTGCTATCAAATGGACCCTAAATTACATTATGCATTAAGTTCTTAGAAATGAACTTAGTAATGTAAGCAAACAATAAAGATAGGAGATCCACTTTTGGTCCTAATTTTGAAATTCACTGCATTAAAAATTTGGGTATTTACGGTCTAGTTCTTGGACTAATAATTTTGAACAAAAAAATCGGTGAACAAAATTTTAAACGATTAGGCCAATATATAAATACCCCCAATTTAAAAATATCATAAACCTAATCGGCTATTGAAGTTTTCTCTGCAACTAACGATTATTCTCCGAAATCGAAAATAATATCAATCTTATGCTTTGATCGTCTGTCCTATAATCGATTACAGTGTTCTTAATCGATTATACCTGTATCACTTGGCTCTATCATTTGTAAGTTTATCTTTATCAGCATTTGGTTTTTCTATTTTCGATCGATTTCAATAAGTATATGTCCTTTGTTTTGATTCAAGAGACTCATTGTAATATTCATTCATATGATTGAATAACTTTTTATATGTTATATATGTATATGTTTTGATTTTGTGTTTTTTATGTTATTATGTTTGGATTCTTCATATATAAGTTATATTTATCAATATTTGTAATTGTTAGTTGAATGTGCTGAATGAATATTATTGATGTTTCATTCTAATTTTAAAAGTCCTTGATTTTGATTTGGTATTGAACCACTTATTGATATAGGTCCACGCCAGTAGAAATAACCAGTTCGATATCAGTTTTCAAAGTACACGCAATGTTTATAAAGTACACGTGATTGTTTTTTTGAAAATATGTGTGTGCTTTATTGCTTCATGTATAGGTTTTTAAATAGTGCCTGTAATTTTATATTAATTATAAATAAATATTTTGATATTTCATGTATTAAATTATTGCACACATTTTTAGAATTGTTGACCTTAAAGTAAATATTTTTCGTCTTTGTTTTATTGCAGGGCATTATGGTAAGTAGTGTAATAGCAAGGTGTTGTTATTTGGATAATATGGCTTGTATTGAAATATTTGAAGATAGCTCATTATATTTCATATGCAATGAGTTGTGTATTAGGTTTACTAATTTGAGAAGTGGAAGTTTTTCATTGAGGTATTCATTTGGTGATGAATGTCGGTTCATGCTGGTTTGTGACAACGATGTTTGTTGTATGTTGCGGTCCCAATTGATCGTGAAAGCTAATTTTATTTGGATATATGTCATTGATTCATTACCATTTCCATGTAATACATGTCGTGAACGGGTTGAATGCTCTAATCGAATTTTTGAAGGGGTTGACTACAGTAATACAAGTTCTGAGAGGGTTGACAGTGGTGATAAAAATACACAAAGGTTAGAGTCTTTATCATCAGGCACTGCAAATGATTTTAATAGTTGCATTGAAAATGACTTTTATCTTAGAGGTGTGGAGCCAAGTAAGTCGAAAGTCTATTTTTCGAATGATTGGAAGACTTATATAAGTCATGACCAGCAGTGTTTTAAAGGAGGTGTAGTGGAATTTCGGGATAAATTGCGAAAGTATGCCGTTGAGGTTGGGTTCAAGTATGTGTATTTAAAGAATGATAAAACTCGAGTGACGGCTGAATGCTCTAAAAAGACTACTGCGAATTGCATGTGGAGAATTCATGCTTCATTATCTACAATAAATGGATACTTTTACATACATGCAATGAATAATGAGCATACATGTAGAGGTGTCTTTCGTAGTCCATCAGCCAAAATGATAGCCTCCAAGTTGGTTTCAACATTGGTAGCTGATGATCTTAAAGATAACCCGCTATTGAGACCAATTGATGTAGTTAGAGATATGAAGAAGAATTATGGTCTTGATATAGCTTATCAACATGCGGGGCGTGCGAAAGAGATGGCTGTTGTTGATATATATGGTGATGAAAAGGTTTCTTATGCATTAATAAATAATTATAGTGACCTTCTATTGCAGTATAATCTTGGGTCACATTCCATCCTTGACGTGGAACATGAGAGTAAAAAATTCAAGAGAATATTTGTAATGTTTAGAGGATGTATTTATGGATTTCAATACTGCAGACCTGTTTTATTTCTTGATGGTACCTTTTTGAAGAGCGGTTACTGTGGAACAATACTATCAGCTACTGCAAGGAATGGGAATAATGGTAAATTAATTGTAAATATTTTATTTTGTATATTGCATTGATATTTTGTTTGTTCCATTCAATATCATCAATATACAAGCATAAAAATATAAAATACCTTTGAAGGTATTTGTTTTAGTTCACGTGTACTTTTTATTTTTCTGTGTGTATTTTTATGATATGGCTTATTATGTATAATACTAAGTAAAGTACACGCATAGTACATGTCAAGTACATGTGAATGTTTTTGTTAATTTCACGTGTACTTTTCATTTTTATGCGTGTAATTTGATGATGATGATGTAATGTGTAATACTAAGTAAAGTACACGCATAGTACATGTCAAGTACACGTGAATGTTTTTGTTAATTTCACGTGTACTTTTCATTTTTCTGTGTGTACTTTGATGATGATGATGATGTTATGTGTAATACTAAGTAAAGTACACGCATAGTGCATGTCAAGTACACGTGAATGTTTTTCTTAATTTCACGTGTACTTTTCTTTTTTATGCGTGTACTTTGATGATGATGTTATGTTGAATACAAACTAAAGTACACGCATAGTACATGTCAAGTACACATGAATGTTTTTTTTAATTTCACGTGTACTTTTCATTTTTATGCGTGTACTTTGATGATAGGTGTTGTTATTTAGAAATAATAAAGCAAAGTACATGTTAAAAATGTAAAGTACCTTTGAATATTTTTGTTTAGTTCACCTGTACTTTACATTTTTATGCAGGTATGTTGATGTTAGTGTTGTTAATAATAAAGCAAGCAAAAGATTGGAAAGTAAACGTGCATGTCTTTTTATCTTTATCATGTGTACGGTACATTTTTATGTTTTGTCTTGTTATTTGCAAACAATTTAAATTAAACATATAATATATTTCTCATGTGTTTTAGGGTCTGAGCCAGCAGCATCAATTTACAAAGTGTTGTACATCGATATGTTATTTATTTTAATTTTGATATATTTTTATATTTCAGGACTTTTTCCTGTTGCATATGCTGTTGTTGATTCCGAAACCGATGATAACTGGATGTGATTTCTTGTCAATTTGCATAGTGCAGTAGTTGAGCAATGTTGAAACATAACATTTATATCAGATCGAAACAATGGATTACTTGACGCTGTTTCGAGGGTCTTCCCGTTGTCTGCACATTCCTAATATATACATCATTTACAAAGGGAATATAAAAAAGAAAATTCGTGGGAATTGTGCTGGATTTCGAAAGAAAATTGTTAAAGATTTTTTATCTTGTGCATATGCTGTCTCAGTAGATGTATTTCATAAGAATATTGAAGCATTGAAGAAGGAAGGAGGAGCTGTTATTGTCGATTTCATTGATAGTTTGCCTCCCTAGAATTGGTCTTGTGCATATTTCCCTGGTAAACGGTATGGTGACATGGCATCTAGTGTTACAGAGTCATTCAATTCATGGATATTGGAGGAAAGGCATTTACCAGTAATGAATATGCTTGATAAATTGAGAGTGAAGATTATGAATTTCAATGCAAACAAACTTGTTGAGTCTGACACTTGGACAAATGAGCTATGTCCTTTTTTTCAAAAGTTACTGAATGAAAATTGGAATAAAATCCGACATTGGACTATTAGTCGCTCAAGTCAAAATGTATTTGAAGTTCATTCAGAAGTGCGAGCAACAGTTGACTTAGGAGAAAGGACTTGTTCTTGTAAGAGTTGGCAGATTAGATGTTTTTCATGTTCTCATGTTGTATGTGTTGTGCGGAGGAAAGGGACCAGTATTTATGATTATATTGAGGAGTATTATAAGGTATCTTTATACAGAAAATCATACTCGATACCTATAGTTCATCTTCCTGATTTGATTTCCTTAAATATTCCTATTCCTGAAAATCCATGTCCTTCCACCAATGACTAAAAGACCGACAGGCAGGCCAAGAAATAAGAGAATAAAGTCTTCTGGTGAGATCACAGTAAGGGAAGTTACTTGCTCGAGGTGTAGTAAAACGGGTCATTACAGGTCTACTTGTAAGGAACCCATTTGACAATTTTTAAAATTATTGAATTCATTCATTTCAACCATTTGATTGAATAAATTAATTAATAAACCATTTCTTTCACATAAATAAATGTTATTTATTTTTAAGTCTCATTTTTTAGTTTGTTTTTTGTGTTGATGTACACATATTTTTCATAAAACATACGTGATCATTTTTCCTGATGTTCACGTGTACTTTACCTTTGTATACGCATGTTATGTACAGTATACGCGCATTTTGATGTCCAAAGAAATTTTATCAATGCGTGTAATTGATGAAATATGCGTGTACTTTATTAAGTACACATATAATACATAAACTACACGCATTTAAAAATGGATTTGGTCAGTTCAATATGCATTTACTTATAAAAGCACGCGTGTACTTTATTAAGGTATATGCATGAAGTACACGCATAATATAAATATAATATGCGTGTACTTGATGAAATGTGCGTGTACTTTATGAAGTACACGCATTGATAATTAAAGTACACGCATTTAAATATAAATGTACATGTATGTTTTAGCAAAGTAGACGCATATTGATATGACAAAAATCTAATTCAATATACGTGTACTTTATGTATTCTGCATGTAATTTTATCAAGTAGACGTATATAAATGCATGTACTATTTAGAAAATGGTTTTGGACATTACAATGTGCTTGTACTTTATAAAAGACATTTGGGTCACTCATATTCTTAAACTCCTATGGGTATTATGGTCCGTGCCAGTGGCATTATTATACAAGTATTTCAATAGGCGTGTACTTTATAGACTATGCGTGTACTTTATAAAGATGTGTGTACTTTATAAAGATGCGTGTACTTTATTAAGTACACATAAAATACATAAAGTACACATAGAATACATAGAATACTTTGGGAAAACTGTGTGTACATTAGGAAAAGTGCGTGTACTTTAAAGGTGTACTTTAGAAAAACTGCGTGTACTCTGCATTCAAAAGTACTTGTTGAGTTCTTTTTAATTCTGACTCCTCAAGATTCTGCCTCAATGTCATCTTTTCTATGTCATCATCTTTCCATTGTTGCAATGTATCATCATACTTTTTTTTTAGATCTTCATTACTCAGAGACATATATCCATTTTTTTGTTCCAAAATTCGTATTGATTCTGCTTGTTTTTTCAATGATTCATCCAATTCTTTAATTCTATCTGAGTCACTCATTGTGACTTGATCAAGCTTTTCTTTTAGAGAATTGTTTAACTCAACTAGTTGGGCATTTTCTACATCTAACTTATTTAATAACTCTTTTTCCTGCAAAAAAGGTTGGAATTCTCCACCTTTAACTTCTTCATTTCCTCATGGGCTTCAAAAAGTGAATCACGATCTACCTGCAATTATACATTCAAAATGGTACTCTCCACCTCCAAAGAGGTCACCTTCTCAAGTGCACCATTAATGTCTTCAGCTGCTTTGAAAAGTTGGTTATTTTTTTCCAACAATTCCCTTTTCAAAACAGTAATTTGTTCCTCCAAATTAACCTTTGGTTGATCTTTTCCCTTCTTTTTCTTTGGAGTCACAATGTTTTTAAAGGAAATATTCCAACCATGTGAAAACTCATTGTCATTAATATCTTTAGTAACTTTTTCTGATGATGAATCAGCATGTATAGGACTTTCTATAGATATGTTTAAAGAGTAACTTGACCCTTCAAACTGAGATTCCTTTTGTACAGAACTGTCCTTACAAGCTGGTTTATTTGTAGTCTGCTTCAAAGTTGCTGTTGCGATGTCATTCTTCACAAGCCATTGTTTCAAAGATGACAATTTCCACTTCAGGAATTTTGGTGTATTTTCTTTAAATTCTTCAACAGGAGAAATAATTTCAAATTTCTCACATGCCCAATACTGTGATCATACAAAAAAACAAAATGAATTTAATACTTGTATTACATAGGGATTAATAACGGAAAGTACAAGTGATTTGTTCAAAATACATGCAAAACTAAATGTGTACTTTACAAATTTTACAATTATATATTGAAAGTACACGTGATTTTTACAAATTTAACGTGTACTTTGTCAATATAAGTTCACGTATACTTTCTTAAGTACATTTATAATATTGACAGAAAATATAACAAGAGTATTTTGAAAGTACACTGGTTATATTTACAAAACATAGTACACGTGTACTTTGTAAAATACAAGTCTACTTTCACGTGATATAAGACGTGTATTTTCAAAATACACGTGATATAAAACGTGTATTTTCAAAATACACGTTAAATATCAAGTGTATTTTGAAAGAACAAGAGAAAATATCACGTGTATTTTGAAAATACACGTAATATTTTGAAAGTACAGGTAAGTATTGGTATGTAAATTTTGAAATATTGATATCAAGTTTATTTCAAAAATACACGTGAGTATTGGTATGTAAATTTTGAAATATCAGGATGTTTTTTTGCTCACCAGTAGGAAAATGACACATCCAATAATTGTGCTAGGTTTTGAACTTGCTGATTTGTCAAGTGAATGTATGAGAAACTCATGCACAACAGATGCACAATCATACTTATTCATTTCCTTAATATCGTCGATGTATTTCAACCAAAATTCTCCAAGGGTGAAGTTTGAGTTGGAGAAAAACAACGTGTTCAAGAAGTGGAGACACACAATTTTAACGAAATCAGCAATTCCTTCATCTGTCTCCAATTCAACTGATTTCTTCAAACCATTCAATATTTCTGACTTTCCTATTCTTTTTGCGAAGTATCGTGTTTGTAATCCACATTTTTTAGCAATATTCGGTTGCTTTTTCCGTTCTATTAATTTTAAACCCTCAACCAGGGGTATGCCAAATATTTCACTTATATCTATTGACATTATTGGAATCCTACTCTTCATATGGAAACTTTTGGTTTCCGTATTGTACAGCTCGATAATTGATAAACTATTTTTATCCATCTTCTTGTGGTCCACTTCTACTACTTTCTTACTGTAGTAGGCATTGAAAAGCTCATAAAATGGAGTCTTCTTAAGAAGTTCAATATGGCTATTGTTTATTTTATCTTTAATCTTATGTAAATCATGGAGAACGCTAACAATATTTGACCGATATTGGTCATTCTTCTATGCAGGACGTTTAGATTTCAATGCCACACTAGAACTAAAACTAGAACTGGAACTGGATGAAGAACTATCATCAGAACTGCTTTTTTTTGTTTCTTTCCTCTTCTTGACTTCATCTTCATCCCCATTATATTGATCTATAAACAAAATTTAAATTACTAACCTATAATGATATGTACAAAAAATAAAATACATGCGAATTAGAATAAAATATAGACTAAAACAATAAAATACAAGCGTATTTAACAAAAGTACATGCAATATTCTCACAAATAATTTATACAAGTCTCAACAAAATACATGCTAAACGCGATAATATATATCGTCAGTTTCATGGTAATACCTAAGAGAGATTGTTCGACAAGTCAAAAACCAAGATTCTCTACTCCTAACATGTTCAGTAAAGAAGTGATACAATAGCTGAATGCTAAAAGCTCCAACATTATCAAAACCCTTTAAGCAATACTGCTTAATTCGTTTAGCTAAATCCTTCGCTTTCGATTCAGTTACTTGAAGTTGTTGCACATCAAAAGTGCAGTAAATGTCTTCATAGTAGTAGTAGCAACTAAGTAACCTTTTAGCTCTATCATTGATGTGAAGGTGAAAATGAATTTCGTCATCATTAGTACTATTGACTGTCAATGTGAAAGATTTTGTATTGTTAAGATCTTCGAATGTGCAAGCAGCAGTTTTGTAGTTGAACATGCTTGATCGTATGATTCCTAAACAATAACACAACAATAAAAAATAGTACACTCATAATACACATTAGTACATGGATATTGGATTGAACAAATTGAATTTCAATGTGCGTGTACTTTCTGAATTTTTTGCATGTACTTTCAACAAACTACACGCAAAAAATGAAAAAGTACACGCAATAATACTGATTATTAGCTAATAACATATCATTCAAATGCAGCTGGCGCGGACTAAATATTAAAAAAATAATAATACTTCTTACAAACTCATGGAATATCATTAAAATGCCGTTGGCGCGGACCAAAATAACATAGGATTGATCAAATATGGATTTGAAATAAATATTTTATAGAGTACATGTATAAAACATAAAAGTACACGCATAATGAATTGAGAAATTCAATTTCAATGTGCGTGTACTCTGTGTATTTTGCGTGTACTTTTTAATAGTACACGCAAAATACACATAGTACACGCAACACAGGGCTTGTACATGTACATATTTCAATCATGTATATATTTCTAGTCCTTAATAAATCCTCGATAAATGATGTATACAGGAGGAAAAGTACAATGATGAAATACATATATCTAACATGCAAAAAGTGTGTTTTGCAATTAAAATGAGGGAAACAAATATATGATGAAATACATATCATGAAGAAGAAGAATGTGATTTCATCAGTCCATGTGTCTACAAATTTATACATATGAGAACATAAAGTACACAAGGACAAAAAGGTGATAAGAGAATGTATACATACTTGTTAGTGGTGTTTGGCAGAATTTGATTTAGAATGTAAAATGTAGAACTTCAACGATTAGGGTTTGATCGAAGAGAGCTAGGGTTTTGATCGAAGAGAGTTAGGGTTTTGATCGAACATAGTTTTTAGAGCTTTGATCAGGAGTATTTATATGTTGTTGTTGACCAACATTTGATTGAGAAATAGATTCGTTTCGGGGTTTTGATCGAAGAGATGGTACGATTAAGGTTTTGATTCAAGAGAGAGAATATAATGTTTTTGGCGCTTTGATTTCAGAATAGTGCGTGTTTGTTTTAATTTCGGGGTATTTATATGTTGGACCTAATCGTTTAAAATTTGTTGGGCCTGATTTTTTTGTCCAAAATTGTTAGTCCAAGGAGTAGACCGTAAAAGCCCCTTAAAAGTTTATGCGTTATTGTTGTGGGTCCCATCAGGACATCAAAATATGCATTAAAAATTTGTACCCATTTTTATCTTATGTGTGGATTTCAAAATTGAGTCCCAAAAGTGAGTCTCCCTATCACCACCATAGGCAAATGCACAAACATATAGATTGTAATCTGACTTTATATCTCAAAATCACATTTCAAGTTGTTTGAGTGCGAAGTACATTAGAAATAATAGAGAATTAAGGTAAAGGTCATGTTCCTTCCTATATTTGGATTTTTAGGACAATATTTTTCAATTTTATAAATCTAATCACTGTGATACAATAGGATTTATTTGTGCGGTCCCTTTAGAGTTATGAGTTCATTTTTTTTGTCCGCACCAGCGGCCCCATTTTCAGCATTTTTTCATAGTGTTTTTAGTAATGGACTAAATTTATAAAATTATTTGGAGTGTTATATTTTTATACACTTTGAGAATTCCTCAAAACCCCCTAAAAATAAAGACGCCGACTTGAGGAAAAAAAAAGAGTTTTTGGTTTGGATTTTGGCGGAAGACAAGAGAGATAAACGTGTGCGAGACGGGGAGAGAAAAGTTGAGTCCGACTGAGCACCAATTTGTTTACCCTTTTTAGGGAATATGTTAAACTTTTAGGCTAGTGGATAGTAAAATTACAAATATACCAACGGCTTTGAACACTTAAAAAAATTTAAGTGTTAAAAAATTGTTAATTTTGTAAGTGTTATAAATACTTATTAATTAAATATTCTATTAGTTACAAAATAGTCATTGTGGTGTAGTGCCCTAGAGCATCACATAATATACTACAATTACCATTTTATGAACGTCTACAACCAAATTTAGCATACATAACCCTATTTATATCGTAACATAGTCAATTAGCTTCACTCATGACCCATCACACACTTATAAACCAAGACCATTTAAATCGTTACTATTTGTAGACATTCTATATCCTTCACATATAATATATCCATAAGTAATCGACATTAAACCCCCGCCGATAGCAATGCAAAACTATAATAACTATCAAATTAGTTAGCCAGGCCATAGTCACAGTTTGTTAAATATAGGTGTCGCTCCCTCTCTCAAATCGCGATCCGACAAATTGTGAGTGAAATCGATGTAAAATTGTGACTTCCAAATTTATAATATGTGCTCCGTATTTTGAAGATCGCGTCTCCATATGGGTATTAGAATAACACCACCTGATGAAACTCTAAATGGTTAACTGACATCCATTCACCTATTAGGAGTCTGTCTTTCTTTTGTCACTTCACCCATATATCGCTATGCACACACAATCCATAACTTTATGGCCCTAATACTCAAACTCAACCGTTGATGTATTGATGTTTTGCTTCAACTACTGTAAGAGGGTAGTGGTATTGGAGTCTTGGAATAATCTGAAAGGGTGAGGCGTGACCCACTCCAATGAAAACAACCTCTAAGGTATTCAAAGTTTCAAGAGCAGCAAGTAAATCAAAAACTAACTTTTGTAATATAATGACAACTTTCTGGTTATAATATGAGGAAGACGATGATTAAATCCAAACTTTTTAGTAAGAACAAAAAGTATATAATCACTTCAAAGTGATGATTCTTTCAGAGTGAATGGACAAGCATTTCAAGTACCAATGAGACATCAGGAATAGAGTACGTTCTATATAAATTTATGCAGTGTAACAGTGCACAAGTTATGGTCTGATTTGACCTTATCCAGGTGCTATATTTATAGCTAATATTAGGGATGAGATGCCGTGTGCACGCCAAAGGGATATTCCTTTGCGACAATATTTGAGTTGTATTTTTTATCTTATTTTACTATTTTTTGATGTCCACTCTAACAAGAAACATTTGGTTTATTGAAAGTCAAAAAGAAAATATATCGGGTATAGTGCTAAAAAGTATGATTTTGTCAATATTTAAACAATTACTTTGTAATAGGGGTGGAAGCGGAATGGGATTTTACCGTACCATACCGTTTTGGTCCAAAAAAATGGTTTTGGTTTCATATATTAAAATACCAAAAATAGATCTTAGCAAAACCGAAATTACAGCAAAAAAGTCGGTTGGTTTTGGTTTTAATATTTAAATACTAATTTATCGAAATTACTGTACTTACAGTACTGAATTTACCGTACTGACCATACCAATTACCAACTTAAAAACCAAAATAATAACCAATACAAAAATAATTTGTTATAAAGAAATCAACACCTTTCATTTTAAGCTCATCTCCACCATTCATTTTTCAAGTAAAAAACTAACCAAAAAAAATTAAAACCCTAATTATTCCTTTCTTCAAAGCAGCGGCATATCACACTCTTTCTCTATCTTAGAGGTAACATCTCTTTCTATCATTAAGTCTTAACAACGCACAACACACACGCACAAGACCCGATTGCTCCTTCCTCTCTGTTCTCGATCGTTGCTCCCTTCAGCATACAAAACCCAGAAGATGGTTAGAAGTTTGTTGCTTTAGTTCTCTCCATCTCTCACTCTGTCAATTTTACATTTGATTTCATATATATTATTTTTATATCATTTGATATATTTTTTTACTGATTTCAATGATCCCAAATGAAGAAGTAATAACCTAAAAATTTTCTACTTTGGAATAGTGATGTAAGACGATTTTATACCCGATTTGGCTGACCTTCATCTGGAGTAGTGAGTACATATACATTATTATTTGGACATAAGTAATTTTATAACCGTTTGGGCATAAGGAAAATACATAACTGTTGATGATGCGTGGATTTAGCACCACCAGGTAAGTGATAGTGAGCTCAAACAGTAGTAGTTATGGCAACCATAGAGATGCAAGTATATAAGTATGTAAGTGTATAGAAGGGGATGAGTATAAGAGGAAATTAGACAATGATGTATAGTGGTTCAGCCAATTTGGCCTACATCCACTGTGAGTGTGTGATCCACTAAGTATGGGCACTAATGGCCTTGGATACAATGCACATAACCCTCCCTCTCTCTCTCTCCACTGTGTGTGTATAAGCAGAGTTTTAGCTAGGGCTACTGTTCCTGGATCGATCCCCTGTAGGGTTGTAGGTGACAAGTATATATGGGTCTTGGGGGGTGTAGTGTACCCCCCCCAAGTAAGCATGGTGCATGTGAATGGTGATCTAACCAATCCCCTTTTGACACCTGTAGATGCCAAATGATGACATAATATTCCCTCACGTGAGGGTGTGATTCTGTTACAATGGTCTGCCACGTGTCATATGAGCCTGACGCGCACTGTTCCACGCGTCTCCCAAACCACGCGCCATCATGATACCACCCTCGGCCTATGAGCCGAGGCCGAGGGCAAAGTTTCTTCCGGTAATGAGTCTGGCTTGATTCTGGCCTCGTACTATCGTACCCTCGTTGGGTCGTCCGGAGTCTGGGGAAGGGTCGGCCCCTCGTAGGGTCGTCCGGAGCCTGGGGGAGGGTCGGCCCCTCGTAGGGCCGTCTAGGCCTGGTGGAGGGTCGGCCCCTCGTAGGGTCGTCTAGGCCTGGTGGGGCCAGCTGGAGCCTGGTCAAGGGTCGGCCCCTCGTAGGGTCGTCCGTATGGGAGGTGATCCTTGTCCAGACCGAGGGTATAAACGGGTATATCAATCACCCCCCAGCCCTTAGCCATAGGTGTCATTGAGATGGCTGAGGGATAATGCTGAAATTCAGATGCGTGTACGATCAGTTAGGTGAGTGACACCTGGGCAGGTACTCATTGCTGTTCCATTTTCCAAGGCAGGGCGGCTGCCTAGTGCACTTGGGGCCTTGTGCCCTAATTATACCTTTCTTTGGTAAATAGGTCCACTCATTACCAAAGTACTTAAGAGATTTTCAAACTCTCTCTCTTCATCTTCTTCTTCTTCGCGCCCAAGATTATTCTCTCTCTAGAACCAGTTTCTACCGCCATTTTCAGCCTTCAAACCTTCAGGTCCTAGCAGCGTTCTTGCCCTTCTCCTCATCAGGTAACCTTTTTCTCCTCTTGCCTTCTTTTGTCTTCATCTCTGTCTATTTTTTAGGGTCGTAGGTCGTCTGGTTCTTAGAGTTCCCCCATAGCTTTTTCCGGTGTCTTCTTCGGTCATTGGTTCTTTGAACCTTCTTGACGAAAACCCTTGAGTTCTTTATTTAATCCAAAGGTCAACCCTGGTCAATCTCCCAAGTGTTTGTGGTTAAATTAGCCAAGTCTAGTATAATTTCTTTAAGTGTAGGGTCTTCCCCTTAATGCTTAGGAGGCTTTACAACCTGGTGTCTGAATTCCCGTCCTTGAGAGAGAAGCTATTTACCGAGATCAGACGGATAGAGGAAGAGGAAGAGAGGAGACGAGGGGCCGACCCTAATTGGGTACAACCCATCTTTCCCATTCCTCTTGCCACCATAAGACCATCTGAACCCTCTGAGTCTTGTGGGTCGTTGTCTCGTCCGGCCGATACTCCCAAACTAAGTGAAATGGACGAGAGAAACTCCTCTCCAACTGGTGCTGAAACTTCTGGTAGAAGGGACTCACCTGACCTTAGCCCAGGACGAGATACTGAGGGTACAATCCCCTCTGAGGCTGTCCCTGTGACAACCCTGTCTCCCAACACCTTCCAAGTGGCTTTTCCTCAGGGTCCTCCTGCAGGTGATGAAGAGGACGAGGACGACGATACAGATGATGAGGTTGATACCTCCCATGCCTCGTCTTTTATCTCCTCTGTTAGGGATAGGGACCTTCTGATATGGAGGCATATTTACGGGGTGCCATCTGGGGTGACTATGAGGGATCCCTCTGATACTGAGAGGGTTTTTGAGGGAGAAGAGGGAGAGATTGCCGTCTACGAGCAAATGTTCAAGGTAGGTGTTAGACTTCCCTTCCATCCTGCTATTGTAGATATTCTGTCGGCTCTGGGCGTCTCCCCCTCTCAACTTCCACCCAACTCATGGAGGACGATTCTGGGTTATATCTCTTTGTGGAAAAACTCTTTCACTGACGAGCCCTCGTCCGACGTGTTCTTGGCCTGCTACAATATCACCTCTTCATCTAAACATCCCGGATACTATCATCTGGGAGCGAGGAGGTCTGAGAAGAAGCTGCTCCACGTGGCTCAAACTTCCAATCATGATTGGAAAAAAAGGTTCTTCTTCATATCTGGGGCATGGGAGAGCTCCACCGAGGCGTCCCCTTCTGCCGATGCTCCGAGGGTTCCTAACAGATGGTCTAACCCCTCCATGAAAGCTAGGTCAGACCCCGGACTTAGCTTGGAGGAGAGGGATATTGTTGAGTATCTGAGGGGACGAGGGAGAGAGGGTGAGATCCCAAAGTTCGAAGATTTGATGACCCCTCGCTTCCTTAAAGAAGCTGGTCTGAGGGTCGGCCCTCTGACAGAACTATGTGAGTTATACTGAACATTTTCCCTTCTTTACTTATTTTTGAAGTGTTCTCTCTTTATCTCTGAACTTTTCTGATTCATCGTATCCTTTTCAGGTCATCCTGCAGGCGTGTCAGATTATCTCTGGGATATGACTGCTCCAAGCCTTCTTGCTGGTCTGTCAAAGAAGAAGGGGAAGGAGCCTCAGCAAGCTCCTAAGAAGACAAGGGCCTCAGGGCCGACAGTTGTTGAGCCGACAGCTGTTAGCCACAAAAGGAAGGAGCCTGAGGCTCCAGTCGAGCCTCGTCCTGACCCTAAGACGAGGGCCAGGGCCGAGCCCTCTGAGGGGGCAACCTCTTCATCAAGCATGGGGGCCTTCTGGTCTCAGAGTCTGACCCATCTGAGGGCCGACCCCTCATCTCTTATTGCCAATTTGAGGGCGGCCAAGGCTTCGATGTTCTCTGCACCGTCGGCCTCTGACTACGAGTTCTTGGCAAAGATGCCCCCTGCCAAAGTGTATGACTACGGTCTGCACTCCCTTGCTCAGGTATTGGTCTTGACTTTCTTTAATTTCATTTTCACAAACTGTTCCCTCGGCCCCCTTTGATATTTCTTCATTTTTTCTTGCAGTCTGTCTGTGCCCTCACCTCATCCACCAAGTGGATGGCTGAGAACCAACAGAAATTCCATGAAGCTGAGAGGGCCAGTCAACAAGAGGCTGACCTACGGACAGAGTTGGACACTGCTAGGGCCGAGCTGGAGAGCGCAAGGACTGAGCACGCTAGAGTCCTTGATGAGCTGACGAAGCAACATGATGCCGATCTTCAGGCTAAGGACTTGTTGATCAAGGACAAGGACTTGTTGATCAAGTGCAAGGATGAGGCTCTGCTCAACCTGGAGGCCCAGCATAAGACTGATCTGGAAGCAGCCATCAAGAAAGCTGAGGCTGATGCTGTGGAGGCGTACAAGACTTCAGATGAATTTCAGGGCTTCGGCCTTGAATATCTTGAAAGGGGGATTAGGACGGCCTGCCGATGGGTCGTCCTCAAATTTGGCGATGTGGTTTCCTCTGTTCGCCCTTCGCTGGAGGGTGTTCAATTGGACGATCCCCTAATTGCCGAGGCCCTCAACCAAGTGGAGTCCCAAGTTCAGATCGAAGGGGTCGGTACATCTGAAGATCATCCCACTGTTGAGGAGACCATTCCCATTGTTGAGGCCCTGCCCTCTGATGTCGTCCCCTAGGGTGGCTGCCTGTAGCCCATACCCTTATTTTTGTACTTTTGTTCAAAGGCTTTGTAAAAACACTTGACACTTATATTTTATTAATACCAGTCTCTTCCATAATTGCTGTCTTCCTTCTTTCATTTTATTATGGCTTGCTCATTGTTGATGCTACTAACCCCTCCCTCGTCTTTTTTGAGGACAGTGGAGGGGTCGTCCCCTCCACTGGTCCCCATTATAGCCGAGGTATCAATTAACCAAATTAATGGATTTTAATGTCTTCCCTCGTCTTTTTTGAGGAGAATGGAGGGGTCGTCCCCTCCACTGGTCCCCATTATAGCCGAGGGATCAACAAACCAAATTAATGGATTTTAATATAGTCTTCCCTCGTCTTTTTTGAGGAGAGTGGAGGGGTCGTCCCCTTCACTAGTCCCCATTATAGCCGAGGGATCAACTTTCCAAATTAATGGATTTTAATATAGTCTTCCCTCGTCTTTTTTGAGGAGAGTGGAGGGGTCGTCCCCTCCATTGGTCCCCATTATAGCCGAGGGATCAACTTTCCAAATTAATGGATTTTAATTTAGTCTTCCCTCGTCTTTTTTGAGGAGAGTGGAGGGGTCGTCCCCTCCACTGTTCCCCATTATAGCCGAGGGATCAACTTTCCAAATTAATGGATTTTAATTTAGTCTTCCCTCGTCTTTTTTGAGGAGAGTGGAGGGGTCGTCCCCTCCACTGTTCCCCATTATAGCCGAGGGATCAACTTTCCAAATTAATGGATTTTAATTTAGTCTTCCCTCGTCTTTTTTGAGGAGAGTGGAGGGGTCGTCCCCTCCACCGTTCCCCATTATAGCCGAGGGATCAACTTTCCAAATTAATGGATTTTAATCTAGTCTTCCCTCGTCTTTTTTGAGGAGAGTGGAGGGGTCGTCCCCTCCACCGTTCCCCATTATAGCCGAGGGATCAACTTTCCAAATTAATGGATTTTAATATAGTCTTCCCTCGTCTTTTTTGAGGAGAGTGGAGGGGTCGTCCCCTCCATTGGTCCCCATTATAGCCGAGGGATCAACTTTCCATGCATGCTAGGACTGACAACAGGATGAAGGAAACACTGATATTTCTTATTAATTTTCCAAGTGTTCTGTTGGAGTAACCCTAATTACAATTATGGCCTTTCAAGACCTTACAACACTACTGATAGTATTTCTTCAAATGATCTGCATTCCAGGGGTTTGAAAAAGGTTCCCCCTCTAAGTTTTCTAGCCTGTAGGTCCCTGGGACAACTTCATCGATGACCCTATATGGGCCATGCCAATTAGGATGGAGCTTGTTGGGTTTCTGCCAAGTCTTTTTAAGAACCAAGTCTCCCACTGCGATAGGCCTCTGTTTCACCCTTTGGTTGTAAAACCTTGCGGTCCTCTGCTGGTAGGAAGCTTGCCTTATCTCAGCATCTTCCCTTCTTTCCTCAATTAGGTCTAGGTCAAGTCTTCTCTCTTCCGTACTTCCCTGGGGGTCATACATTTGGACCCTATGAGTAGGAAACTCCACTTCGGTGGGGATGACTGCTTCTGATCCATAAGCTAACATGAATGGGGTCTCCCCGGTAGAGGTCCTTACTGTCGTCCTGTATGCCCACAACACTGCATATAACTCCTCGACCCATCTGCCTTTTGCCTCCTCAAGCCTCTTCTTAATCCCATCTAGGATTGTCCTGTTCGTAACTTCGGTTTGCCCATTGGCCTGAGGTCGGCCTGGGGTGGAGAAAAATTGTTTGATGCTTACCCTCTCACAGTACTTCTGCAGAGAGGCATTCTTGAATTGAGTCCCGTTATCCGAGATGAGGGTGTTGGGTAGACCATATCTGCATATCACATTTTTCCAGATGAACTGGAAGGTCTTCTGCTCTGTGATCGTGACCATTGGCTCGGCCTCTACCCACTTTGAAAAGTAGTCAATTGCTACGATGAGGAACCGATAGTTATTGACTGCCCTCGGTAAGGGTCCTACCAGGTCAATCCCCCATACTGCGAACGGCCATGGGGATGTAACAGAGGTGAGGGGCTGATGAGGTTGGTGAGGGATGGTAGCGAATCTTTGGCATTTATCACACTTTTTAACATATGCGGCAGCATCTTTTCCTAAGGTCGGCCACCAGTAGCCTTGGGTGATTACCCTCTTTGCCAAGGATCTACCCCCAATGTGGCTTGAGCACGACCCTTCATGCACGTCTTGCAAAATGGAAGGGACTTCTGAGGGATGCACACACCTGAGTAAGGGGAGTAGAAACCCCTTTTTGTACAGCGTGTCCCCAATGACAGCGAACTTTGCAGCCCTGTATCTCAGCTTCTTCCTCTCTTGGCTTGCTTCTGGTATCTCTCCCTCTTTAATGTATTTGATCAGAGGGTCCATCCATGAAGGTTCTTGAGAAACATTCATGCAAACACCAAGTGTTCCCCCGACGTCTTCGATAGCTGGCTGAAACAAAATTTCCACTGGGACCATCCTCCTGATGTCTGTTCTTGTTGCCGAGGCCAGCCTAGCAAGGGCATCAGCGCGGCCATTATCAAGTCTAGGTACCCTCCTTAATTTTACTTCTCTGAAGCCCTTCAGTAATGATCTCACCTTCTCGAGGTACCTAGCCATCCTTTCGTCCTTAGCCTCGTAGGCTCCTAGTATCTGATTTACGACTAGCCTTGAATCACTGTGGACCAAAATCTGGCCGGCACTAGGAGACTTGGCCAAGGAGAGGCCTGCTACTAAGGCCTCATATTCAGCCTCATTGTTGGAGGCTTTGAAGTTGAACCTCAGGGCGTATTCGACGTCTGTGCCATCGGGTGCTGATAGTATCAGTCCAGCACCACTTCCGCTATCACAGGAGGACCCGTCAACGAAGAGGCTACACGGAGTTTTTCCTTCAGAGAAATTTCCCTCAGAGAGGGACCCCTGTCTAAAGATGTATCTTCCCTCTTCGTTTTCAGTCACTTTTCTTCTAGCGGTGCCCGTCTCAGCCGTATCTGTGGGTGTGTCTTCTGTATCCGTCTTCCCGAGGGTCTCACCCTCGGCCTCATCATCTTCCCAGGTGAACTCAGCCACGAAGTCTGCCAGTGCCTGTCCCTTAATGGCTGTCTTAGGCTGATACACAATGTCGAACTCCCCCAGCTCTATAGCCCAGGTCATTAGCCTTCCTGATTTTTCAATCTTGTGTAGGACCTGCCTAAGAGGAGAGTCAGTAAGGATGACCATAGTATGGGACTGGAAGTACGGTTTCATCTTCCTTGAGGCATGGATCAAGGCATAGGCCAACTTCTCCATCCTCGTGTATCTCTGCTCTGCCCCCTGGAGTGCCTTGCTGTTGAAATATACGGGCTTTTGTATCCCGTCTTCGTCTCTTACGATTGCTGCACTGATAGCGGACTCGGAGACAGCAAGGTACACGTAAAGTCTTTCACCCTGCACGGGTCGTGACAGCAGTAAGGGAGACCCTAAGTATGATTTTAGCTCCCTGAAAGCCTCATCGCACTCTTTACTCCACTCGAAGGCCTTCCTGAGGATCTTGAAGAATGGTAGACACCTGTCTGTAGCCCTTGACACAAATCTGTTCAAGGCAGCCACTCTCCCTGTGAGCCTCTGAACGTCTTTAATGGACTTGGGGGTCTTCATCTCAATAAGGGCCTTTATCTTTTCAGGATTAGCCTCGATGCCTCTTTGATTGACAATGAACCCCAAGAACTTCCCCGCTCCGACCCCGAAGACACACTTGACCGGATTGAGCTTCATTTTGTATTTGTCCATTGTATTAAAGGTCCTTTCCAGGTCTGCCACATGATCCTCTGCCTTCAGACTCTTAGTCAGCATGTCATCTACGTAAACCTCCATAGACTTCCCAATTTGGTCTTCGAACATTTTGTTTACGAGGCGCTGGTACGTTGCCCCCGCATTTTTTAGGCCAAAGGGAATGACCCTATAACAGTATGTCCCCTTGTCAGTGATGAAGGCGGTCCTCTCCGAGTCCTCAGGGTTCATGAAAATCTGGTTATACCCTGAGTAGGCATCCATGAAACTCATGAGCTCATGGCCTGCGGTAGCGTCCACCATCTGGTCGATGCGGGGGAGAGGGAAGCTGTCTTTGGGACAATGCTTGTTGAGGTATGTGAAGTCCACGCACATTCTCCACTTGCCGTTGGCCTTTGGGACGATGACTGCATTGGACAGCCACTCAGGGTAGATGACCTCTCTGATAAATTCAGCGTCTTCTAATTTTTTAACCTCATCCCTGATGACCTCATACTTTTCTCTAGAGTAAATCCTCCTCTTCTGCTTTACCGGCTTCACTCCCTCTACCACATTGAGTTTGTGGCACATGATTTCAGGGTCGATCCCTGGCATATCTACATGACTCCACGCGAAGACGCTTCGCCTTCTCCTCAACAGTTTGATGAGGTCTTCCTTGATACTGGGCTTCAGAGATTTGCCAACTTGGACGGTTTTTCCCGGGTCATCCTCATCGAGGATGATGGGTTCTACCTCCTCAGCGGCCTCTCCTTTTTTGAGCTTCGTCTCGTCCCTGGGGTCTAGGGTATCAATGTTGTAAGTGGCTGTAGCCCTCTTGTGTGCCTCCCTTTCTTCAGCGGAGTTGTAGTAGCACTCTCTCGCTGTCGTCTGGTCTCCCTGAACTTCCCCCACCCCATAAGGGGTAGGGAACTTAACCATCTGGTGGACTGTGGACGGCACAGCTTCAAACCCCTTGAGGGCCACACGTCCCAGTATGATGTTGTATGCCGAAAACATATGCTCATCCAGCACAAAGAAACTGACCCTCTTGGTGAGCCATCTCGGCCACTCGTCCCCCATCCTGACATCAACCTCATATATTCCTAGGGGGTGAACCTTCTCCCCACTGAACCCAATCAATGGATGATGGTATGGGACAAGTCTGGCACGACTGAGGCCCAAGGCCTTGAAGCATGGCCAAAACATCACATCTGCGGATGAGCCCCCATCCACCAGGATCCTCGGCACTTCGCACCCGTGCACCCTGGTGGTGATGACGAGAGGGTCATCATGCGGGGCCAATAGGCCCTTGAAGTCCATTCTTGAAAATCCCACAATCAAAGTGTCCATATCAACCTTCTTCCTTTTTTCTGACTTGACCTCTAGGAAGGTTGAGTGCACCATCTTCGTCACTGCCTTAGCCTCAGCGACATGGGCCTTCCTGTCGGCGACCTCAGACCCTCCTCCTGCAAGTCCCCCGGAGATCATTCCCACCCCGAGCGAGATCATATTGAGCCTCTTGACAGGGCCTTGGTCGTCTCTCGGCGGGAGGTCAGGGTCGTCCTCATCATCAGAGGGGTCGTCCCCTCTTTTTTGAGGACCTTCTCTGCAGGCATCGACTCGCTTATTTCTGGGGTCGTCCCCTCGGCCCCTCTTGAAGTCGGCTTTATCGACGTACTTTCTGAGCTTCCCTTCCTTCAGCATCTTCTCAATCTCATCTTTCAGAGCAAATCATTTGTCTGTTACGTGGCCGTGGTCTTGGTGAAATTCACACCACAGGTTCTTATTCCTCTTGCCGGGGGCTGCCCTCAACTTCTCAGGCCACTTCAGGGACCGGTCACTCTTAATCTCATTCAGGATCTGTTCACAGCTGACCGTCAGAGGGGTGTACCCAGCGAACTTGTCATTCGAGGACCTCTTTTTCCCCTCTTTGTTCTTTTTAGGGTATTTACTCCCACTAGCACCCCCTCTTTCGTCTTCATATTTCGTGGCCATCGCCTCTTCGGCGTTCATCACTTTTCCTGCTGTTGACAGTAGCTCAGCCATCGTCCTTGGAGGGTCTTCGGCAAGCTTCCATAATAGCTTCCCCTTTTGGAGTCCTCCAATCAGGGCTGTCATAGCTATGCTTTCCTCGTAGTTTTCCACCTCCAGCTTCTCTTTATTAAATCTGGCTATGTAGTCCCTCAGACTCTCATTCTTTCCCTGCTTAACATAGAGCAGGTGGGTGGTCTTCTTCTGTGGCCTCACCCCGAAGCAGAAATTATGGATGAACAGGTCTGCTAACTGCTTAAAGTTTCCAATAGAACTTTTTGGAAGAGACGTGTACCAGACATGCGCAGCCCCTGTCAAGGTACCAGAGAAGGCACGACATCTCATCTCATCTGAGATAGAGTATATGTCTGCCGCGGATTGATACATCTCCACGTGGTGGACAGGGCTGGTGCTCCCATCGTATCTTGGGGTGACCACAGGAGGCCTGAACTTTGATGGCGTGGGGAAGTTGACTATCTTTGCCACAAAGGGTGAGCCTATGGTGTATCCCCTCTGAAGAGGGTCCCGGCTCTTCAGTATGTCGCCAATCTTATCCTCTAACCGCTGGATTGAGTCATTCCAGGGCCTCACAGGGTCGGCCTGGCCGATGTTATCCCCTGCTGCCTCTCGGAGGTGGATGGAGGGCTCCGCTACGGCAGGCCTGTGTCGGCTGTTTACTTCCCTTTGGCCGTCATCCCGTCTTTGGGGTCGGCCTTCTGCTGCCTCTTTCCTAGATCTCGCTGCGCTTCTTGACTTGGACAACTTGTCCCGCAGGTCATTCACTGGGCCCAGCCTCTCGAAGGCCGACCCCCTGCTCAGGCGGTCAAAAGCAGAGCCTCTTGGGCGATCATCAGGGTTTGGTCTCCCGCACTTTCCTCTACTGTCCTGGAGAGGTCGTACAGTATTATTGGAGACCTCATACGGCTCCCAGCATTCTACTGGAGCCTCTTCCACCTCCAGATCGTCATACCTGTCCTCAGGGCAAGGGTTTCCTTGCCTCCCCAGGCGTAAACGCCGGGGGTCAGCAACATCCCTACGCCGCTGAGGGGGTGGCAGGTCTTTACGTGGTGCCTGGGGTGGTCCCCTGGCCTCATGCTGTCCTGGAGCTGCTGCCGGAGTAATCATCTCAGGTGAGACCCCCGGTGGTCTCAGTATGTTCTGACTTAGAGCTGTGAACTGCTCCTGCATCATCCGCTGGCTGGCTGCCAGAGACTTTAGGGCTGCTGCCACATCAGCCATCTCAGACTGAGGCGGCGGCTGACTGGAACTGGGTCTTCCACCCTCATCCGGCGGGGGAAGAGGTGGTGGTGGCATCTCAGGTGCCATGTGCTTGAGCTATGAAAAGTTGAACTGAAGAAATACTGGTGAGCTTGGGAACCTTAGTGGGTCTCTTTCAATGGTGAAACACCTCCTCTCAGGGGGAGTGTTGGTTCACCACCAGAGTGCCCAGTGAGGTCAAGCTGTACAAAGGAAGAGATGTCTTCTCGTTCCCACAGACGGCGCCAAATTGATGATGCGTGGATTTAGCACCACCAGGTAAGTGATAGTGAGCTCAAACAGTAGTAGTTATGGCAACCATAGAGATGCAAGTATATAAGTATGTAAGTGTATAGAAGGGGATGAGTATAAGAGGAAATTAGACAATGATGTATAGTGGTTCAGCCAATTTGGCCTACATCCACTGTGAGTGTGTGATCCACTAAGTATGGGCACTAATGGCCTTGGATACAATGCACATAACCCTCCCTCTCTCTCTCTCCACTGTGTGTGTATAAGCAGAGTTTTAGCTAGGGCTACTGTTCCTGGATCGATCCCCTGTAGGGTTGTAGGTGACAAGTATATATGGGTCTTGGGGGGTGTAGTGTACCCCCCCCAAGTAAGCATGGTGCATGTGAATGGTGATCTAACCAATCCCCTTTTGACACCTGTAGATGCCAAATGATGACATAATATTCCCTCACGTGAGGGTGTGATTCTGTTACAATGGTCTGCCACGTGTCATATGAGCCTGACGCGCACTGTTCCACGCGTCTCCCAAACCACGCGCCATCATGATACCACCCTCGGCCTATGAGCCGAGGCCGAGGGCAAAGTTTCTTCCGGTAATGAGTCTGGCTTGATTCTGGCCTCGTACTATCGTACCCTCGTTGGGTCGTCCGGAGTCTGGGGAAGGGTCGGCCCCTCGTAGGGTCGTCCGGAGCCTGGGGGAGGGTCGGCCCCTCGTAGGGCCGTCTAGGCCTGGTGGAGGGTCGGCCCCTCGTAGGGTCGTCTAGGCCTGGTGGGGCCAGCTGGAGCCTGGTCAAGGGTCGGCCCCTCGTAGGGTCGTCCGTATGGGAGGTGATCCTTGTCCAGACCGAGGGTATAAACGGGTTTATCAACTGTTTGGGCATAAATAAAAAAAATGAACACGTATAGGTCTGTGTAGGTCATTTTAAGCCTTTTTTTGGGGCGGTGCTTTTCAGGGTATTTTTTGGGGCTTTTAGTGCTATTTATAAGGCTATTTGGGGGAGGGGGGGCTTAAGACGTATTTTGGACTATTTTTAGTGTTTTTTTTTTTTTTTTTTTTTTTTTTTGGGGGGGGGGGGAGGGGGGGGGGGCTTTAAAAGATTGACACTTCTACCAAATTACCGAATGTATAAAACTGACTTGAAATTTCAATATTTGCCAGGAAAAACTGAAATGAAACCGAATTTATCGAAACCAGAAAAAAATGAACTTACTGAAAAAACCAAAATACCGACCGGTTTGGTATTGGTATTGATTTTGGTGTACCGGGTGGTAAACCGGTAAGGTTTGGTTTTACCATCCAGAGTTTGGTTTTGGCATTGGTATCTACTATTTACCGATCAAACCGTACCAATTACACCCCTACTTGGTAAACAATTTTGAAAAATTAAAAGTGACCTTGAGGGCCACTCGCCAATATTATAATTTAAAACGATTTTGCAAGCAGTACCTTGACTGCTTGCCCATTTTACTAAATGTGAGATAAGTAAGTGTATTTGAGTGCATGAGTGACCTCTTAGGTTCTTTATCTTAGTATTCTCTCTTTTCTAGGGTACTGAAGTGATTGAGCCTTAGCTTGATCAACAAGACTTGCCATATACTTTATAAATCAAAACTCTCAAGACATCCCAACTGACCATCTGATTCAGCCCTGCTCACTCAGCAAAGGCTACTTGTTGAGTACTTATGTATATAAATAACAAAAATGTTAGTAAATAATAGTTTTATACAAACACCACTCTTGAAATGCTTGGGGTTGTCGGCATAACACCCATTCGCTGACTTAGGGTTGCTCGTATGGCATCCCCTCACTGACTTGTCCCTATTTTCCCTTCTCGCAGTTTTGGATTCACTCATCTAAAATTGCTTTGATCTTGTCTTGGGCCTAATCTCCCTATGTTACTCTGTTCGTCTTGTCTTACCTATGATTTAGGATTGCTCACCACTTTGGGCTTGCTCACTAGTTATTGTTTTATTCCCATTTCAGCCTGATCACCCGGTATCACTTTATTCTTACATTGGGCCTCGCCCGTTATTATTCTATTTGTCCTAGCTTGCCAATTATTTGGGCTTGTTCCTTAACTTGGGCTTACTCGCCCAAATAACCTTAATCTGGATTTGGACTTACTCACCCAATATTGCTTTGGACATTCTCTTCACTTGGGCCTACTTGCTTGTTATTACTTTATTCCATGCATGGGGCCTGCTCGCAGCGAGTCTAACTTTTGTGGGAGACTTAAATGGGTATCACTCTACATTATCCCCCTCTTACAAAAGTCTTCTTTTGGTTGAAGATGAAGTGTTTTGTAAGAAAACGAATCTTTAGGAATTCGAGGGGACTCCAAAAGAAATCATTACATTTTATGAACATTTAATGCTTTGTCAAATAGCTATTTTCAAGAAGCCTTTTAGTGTCTCTAGAAGATAAGTGCTACTTTGGGAATCCTTTTTCATGATTTGGGTAATGATTACCCCTACTTACAAACTGTTAGGCGTTTCTTTCCTCATCCTATAAATACCCTATACTTTGTCTTTTTCAAACTTTCACTATTAGTTACTTTTATATTTTAAAGAGAGAAAATTTTTGAGAGATTTCTGGAGCTTCAAAGAAAGCCTTTTCTCCATCTATATTTATTTTTCAAACTTCCCATGAATGTATTCCTCTCTGTTTAACATTTCTTCCGGTTTAGTTACCTCTGTGAGTGAGGTTTTGGGGGGATATTTTCCCATTAATGTGACTGTCACCACTTCTATGGCCACTAGCACCATACCTATTTCCTCCTCTTTGACAGTTACTTCAGCTGCTAGCACTACCATCTCTGATGGTGTTGGCCTTTTGTGGGTGGTGCTATCGCCTTGCCCAAGGGGCAAAGGATTTTTTTGGAAAATAGGTCAAAAAGGGATTCCTCAATTCACCACCTTGCCCCCTTCTTTGGCGAGGATGATAACTTCATGCCCTCACTCGAGAGGTTTGAGGTTGAGTTTATGGAGAAAATTAATGAGATACCGCTCTTGGGATATGTTGAGTCTGAGGATTTTCCTGTGGTTCTTGCTGATAACATTTTGCGAGTTCGAGTGAACAAATGTGATTTCCCTTTCTCCAATGTGAACATTGATATCTGTGGAGGGCCCCCCCAGAGGAATGGTCACTATAGGTTGACTATGTTATTAGTGTCCCAGCCTATTATGCTATTGTTGATGGCCTTGTCTTGACTCGAACTCTTACCAGCTTAAAGACTTGCACTATCCCCAAAAGAACGAATTCTGCAATACTTTAGTTTCCCGATGGAGTGTGGATTCTCACACTTCTATTACCAATTGAGGAGAATTTTCTATTACCTTAGGAGATATCTGTGAGTTGACTGGTTCGCCCATTTTGGGGAACATGTGCTTACTGATGGATATAAGGACTCCATAAAATGGGAGATGTGTGAGGAACTCCATCAAGCCTTGGCCGACTGTGCTCGCTATATGGATAATACCCAAATTGGGACTAGTAAAGATACATTTCACTACCCCAAAACAGTCAACTTGTTAAGGTCTAAAACCGTGATAAGTCAAACTTGTCAGGTCTTTAACCGTGACAAGTTTGGGGGTGTCGACTTCTTTTCTCACGAACTTGTCACGTCAAAGATCGTGACAAGTTCATGAGACTTGTCACGGTCCTATCACGTTCTTTGACCTTGACAAGTTTTCTCATGGTCAAAGACCGTGACAAGCCCAGGACAAAGCTAAAAAAATTATCACGGTCATTTTTTTACCGTGACAATTATGGGCAGAATTTTCAAAAAATGTTGGGCAGTATGGTCACTGCCACTACCCAGCAGTATTTTTGTACCTGTTAAAGCAAAATTATACATGTCCAAACAGCATATATCCAAATAAAATAGAAATAATGTACCCAATCAACATGTACCAAATAATGGCATATATAATCCATATCCAAATAAAAAAGAAATACAAACATCCATATCCAAACCAATAAACAAAATACAAATACAAATATCCAATATCCAAATAAAAAAATAGAAATAATGTCATGGCACAGGGTCTTGAGTAGGTTGGAGGAGGAAGGAAGGCAACACGACATATGCATTGATCACATCCCTCAATTTGTTGAACGTTGCATTATTTGCGCAACCACAACGGCGAGTTCTCCTTTACGGACACCACATGCGTGACGAGCACCCATGCCTCAATATTTTGGAGGGGGCATCCATGAACCAGCATACCCGGGAGGAAGGACGTGTCCCCAACCCCCTAGTTATCTGCTCCCCACAATATATGTCGAGTAGAGACACGCTCGGCTAACCGATTATTGATGTAGGCCGCTCAACGGGAGATAAGGTAGGAAATGGATCATATGGTGGCGAGTTTGTGTGTATCGACGATGAAGCAGTGATGTCCTCGTCTACCTCTACATCCTTCTCCTTCTCCTTCTCCTTCTCCTTT
This sequence comes from Sambucus nigra, assembly GCA_949130495.1. NCBI lineage: Eukaryota > Viridiplantae > Streptophyta > Magnoliopsida > Dipsacales > Adoxaceae > Sambucus > Sambucus nigra. The sequence continues at coordinate 282,272,477 of OX422209.1, forward strand.
CCCTTCCCGCTGGACCCAACTGACACTTCATAAAGGCATACATATCTAGGACCGTCGCCTCTAACCTTGATAGATTATCGTCATGGGTGTCCACCTTATGTGCCAACCTGATATTTTTGGTCTCCATTCCGATGATCCTCGATTTCCTCACTTGCGAGATCACCCCCTAGTCCTCCCCTTGCGATCCGTCCCAAACACTTTGCTGAGTGTGTCCGTAGCAAAAGATGCTTTGTCGTCATCAACATGCGACTTATGCACTTCCTTAAGCTTTGCCTGAAACAACAAAAAGTACACTATTAGTTAATTAAGTAAATAAAAAAATTAAAATATAATTAAAAAAATTAAACAATTATAACTTACAACCATGGCTACGACGTTCGGGGCCACCTCCTTGTTCTTGCTCTTCTTCCTCCGAATTTTCACAGGCATAAAGCCTATATGGTCTACCCCCAGGGCCACTCCCCGTATACTGAAATAAAATAATGAAGAATTAATAAGTAATTCAAAGTAATTCTAAACTATAATAATATAAAACTAAAATTAAAGAAAAATAAAACTTACCATCTTGTGCTCCACCTCAGCGTAAGATGTCTGCCTAGAGTAGTGCACATCCAACTTTTTCCCCCGGTTCTCCCTCCCCGATTGGCGAGATGCTAATTGCCACTCATCGATCTCATTGTCGACAAACTTTTGTCAGTGTTCCAATGAGATCGACTCCTTCGGGAGGGACGGTGTCATGTGCTCTCTGAATGAACTCTCGGGTCTTCCTAAAGTACCTTGCCCGCATATTCTTTTTTCACATCTTATATTGATCCCTCAATTTTTCCAATGTGGAGTCGCGAACATGTGGGGGCAGGTCGAATTGTTCATGTCAAAAAAATACAAACCAAAAAGAAAGTAAGTGTTAATTGCTTATAAATATAAATACACTACCTGTATTTCCCCCCCAGATGCTAATCTTGAGGTCATTAGGAACGACCCTCCAATTAGTGTACCCCGGGTTAATGATCGCCTTTAGCAACTCTAGCGATATAGTAAAAAAATGCAATCTTATTCTCAAAGATGAACCCCAATTTGCCCCAATTTGGGGGCCTACTGCCCGAGGAGCCCTCGTCGCCTCCGCTACCGTGCTTGGATGAAGACATTTTCTACGAAAATTATTATTATTAGTATAAACATATATCTGGAGTTTGAATTAATGCTCAAATCCGATAATAACGATACATACTATATCAATTTCAATTTATAACAATACCAATACCAATTTATATCAATTTCAATTTATACCAATACCAATATCTAATACCCAATTCAAATTACACACACAAACACTACTCCACCCCCACCCCCCCACCCCCCTGCAGCCACTGCCCCCTCCCACCTAAACACACACTCTCGGGTCATTTTGAATTAATGCTTAAATTGATTAAAATCCTAATTAACATATTCACTAACCATAAAACCAATTTTGATTCAAATTCGATAATAACAAAGCACTTGAATAATACACCCACTGGTTATTACAAGCATTAAGATAATCAAGTACAAATGAATAAAAAGCATTAAATTATTGTCTGATAATAATAAAGCACTGAATAATACAGCCACTGGTCATTACAAATAATTGGAATACTTATTACAAATCCAAAAATTAGTTCAAATTTTGGTTATCATAAAAAATGGATTGACATTCAGTAGATCAACCAAGTCATCCACACTACTGTTTAGACTCTTTAGCATATGTACGAAGATTGACCATGGCTCGTTGTTGATATACTATGAGTAAAACACTTGCTTGAACCTTTGAAAAGCAAAAACAAACAGCTTATTGCTCACGTGTCCGTTGCTCTTCAACTTGGACAAGTCAACTATGATCAAATTGGTTCGAGGATCAACTTTACAAGTATTTTTATCATCGGCTCTTACCTAATCACAGTAAAATACAACGTCTTTTAAGCTTACATAGTCCAGTTCAAATATATTTAGAATTACACCATAGTAAGTCATTTCAGCTTCAATGAGATTTTTATCTTTCGCACTCGCTTGAAAGAAAGTAAGAGCCTTGTATGAAATGCCCGAGTTCTGTACATTTGTATTTTCCTCTACACCCTTGCACCGAATACGTAACCGTTCAATCGATACTTTTTGTACTCGTATGCCATGAACAAAGGTCCAGTGGCTAGACGAAGAAGCCTTGATGTCGCATGACCCATCTTTAAGAACTGAGAATATAGATAAATTAATTAGTTTAGTTGTAAAGCATTGTAATGTGAGATTTAATAACATCCATTTTTATTATAATTACCTCGTGTGACAACCACAGCCTAAATTCGTTGTGTGATAGTGCCATTATTTTTCGTCTTTTATTGTTCTCATAGGCTTCATATTTTCTGCATAGGTCATGACGAACGTATTACAAAATTAATCATGTATAAAAATTAAAATAAAGTAAATTTAAAATAATTTAAACTTACTCTTTCCATTCTTCGACATCTTCATGTGTGTCTAATAGATAACGAGCTACCTGTTCATGTTGCAAACTTGTTAATTTCACTCGTTTACCCATCACATAACCACCCTCATAGACGAACTCATCAATGTCATCCACCCTGGTTGAGTCAGGCATATATTCTCGAGTGTAGATTGATGACTCCACGGTGATGTATTCATCTACAATTTACCCTTCAATATATCATGTATTCTTAACGTAATATTTGAAAACTTTCATCAATCTTTCAAACAGATACATCCACCGAAATCTAACTGGGCCGTAAAGAAGTGCCTCGTCGCATAGGTGTACCAATAACTGAACACTTATGTCAAAGAAAGATGGGGGAAATAACTTCTCCAACACAAAAATCCTTTCGTTCATCGGAAATTTTGCGTCCACTATGTGATCTCGGTTGACTACTTTCTCACATAAAAGTGAGAAGTAGATACTAATTTTCATAATATCCCTCTGTAAATCCTTGTGCTTGGAGAAACAATGCTTAAACAATAAAGGAACCAATTGCATGATCACATGCCAATCGTGGGACTTACAGTTATGTAAATCATAGGTAGCATAATTAACAATCGTTTGCAAGTTGGACGAAACATTAGATGGAACCTTCAAATTATATAGTATGTCTAAAAGAACCTTCCTTTCCCCACTCGTCAAAGTAAACACACTAGGGGGAATTATTGTCCTTCCCCTACTATCTTCTTTCAGCCATAGTTGTGGCTTAAGTTTTAACGAGTTAAGGTCTTTCGTGCATTTTCTCCATCCTTCGAATGACTCCCCCCAAGGCATGTGCCCACAATATGTTCAGTGATGTTCTTCTCTGCATGCATCACATCCAATACATGACACACCAGGTTATTCTTTCAATAAGGCAATTCATATAAAATTGACCTCCTAGACCATGCCTTTCTTGTCTCAGCTTCATTCCCAGCTGGGGCTTCTTATGCTTGAAATTATTAACTTTAGTATTCTTACCTAGCATATTAGGGACATAATTAGAACATTTACTTTCAATTTCTGAGCGTGAAAGTTTTCTCAGCGGTAGCCTATGTCCAACCTCGCCGGATAAAAAATTGGAACACTTCTCAAATCTAAAACTATGAGCAAGGGATAAAAACCTCCTATGGCAATGGTATTCATTTTTTGAGCTAGCGGGGAGATGAATAGATTCAGTCTCCTCTCCACAAATAGTACACCCTAAATAACCATGTACTACACAACCGGATAATGTCCCATAAGCTGAAAAATCAAGAATCGCCCACATCAACATAGCTTTCAGCATAAACTCTTCTTTTCTAAAAGAGTCAAATGCTTGAACAAACTCTTCCCATAACTCATTTAATTCTTATACTAAAGGATTCAGGTAGACATCGATGTCCTCACTTGGTGCCTTTGGCCCAGGTATTAATAAAGACAACATCAAAAATTCAGGTGTCATACATTGTGAAAGGGGAGGTTGAGTAGGGCTAAGATCACTGGCCATACACTCTGATTGGTGCTTATATTTCCAAATATATTGAAACCATATGTTGATATTGCCAAACGAATGTTATGATGTTCTCGAGAAAAATCGGGATACTCAAAACTCAACTTCTTCCAAGTTGTAGAATCAATAGGATGACGCATGAGATTATCCCCTGCTTCTGCCCTGGCATGCCAAGTCATTGCATTCGCTATCCATAGTATTGTGAAAAAACATTTTAATCTAGGCTGAATGAGAAAATATTTCAACACTTTTTGACGCACTTTTGAGCTTGTGCCTTCCTTGCCAGTAGATTGGACATATCCAGTTTCATCGCATACCGGACACCAATCGAGATTTTCATACTCCTTTTGGTATAGTATGTAGTCATACAGACAATCATGAATTGATTTATACATCATTCCCAAACCTTTCAAACTATTTTTCATAGTAGGATATCTTCTTGAAAGCGTATTCTGCTTGGGTAGCAAGCCCTTTACCCAATTCAAAATTCATGCCACGCTATTGCTAGATAAACCATATTGGGTCTTCAAACTATGAAAACTAATCATGGCATGTAAAGTTGTTTGATCTTTCTCACAGCTAGAGTATAATGACTGGGTCACCTTAAATTTTAAACTTTGGTAGTCATCGTCAAGGTTTATCCCGATATCTTCATGATCACTTGAACCTTGTACATCGTTAATGACTTCATTCTCTTCCACTTCATGAACTCCATACGCATCATCAGCTAAATCATCTAGCATATTATGATATACATTGTCATCCTCCCCTTGTACATCTATCCTACTTGTTGAAGGTTATTGTGAAGGTTGCTCGAGGACAAAAGGAACTTTCGGTTCCCCGTGAAAAAAACAAATTCGATAACTATCTATCATACCCCATATTAACAAATATAGTTCAACTGTTTTCCATTCAAACACCTTACCATTCTTACACCTAGCACATGGACATGGAAACTCTTCATCATTATGACATCTCTTTGCGCATTTCACAAATTCATTAGCTCTGCGAAACACATCCCCTAAACTATTTTGTCTCACCCATCCACTCTTTGTATTTAGGATATCCCATCACAGCTACTATAAATAATTACCTATTATATGTAAGAAGCGTATATTCGTGGATTAGTATAAGCAAAAGTGTGAACATTTAGTTCCCATTAGTATAAATAATCACCTATTGAATGCGTACGCATAAGAACTATAAGACTAGTTTCTATGCGCACTATATGTAATTTAAATTAGTTATAAATGTTACAGAACAATTATTTCGTGAATTCAAATGAGAATACATGCAGTTATGCACCCCCTAAAGAAAGTGTTATATAAGAAGTTTACTTAAATGTAAATTTATTCATGCATTCAAATTCAAATTCAAATTCTTATTTCCTCCATCTCCTCTAAAGGGTGAGTGGTCCTATCCCATTCAAGACCGCATATTTCTGTAACATATTTAACTGCTCATGCACAATGTTCTAATTTGAGAAAAAATTGGCATTATATACCCATAGTTCTCCAAGTACACGACATAGATTTGCAAGTGTGAGTGTTATTTCAATTTATCAATTATAATGACACTTAACATCGCATTATCTAGTGTATACCCAGATAACATTAAGATACGACTGCTGAACTTCCCCCCAAAGTAACAAGTTTAAGCCACTAAGAATATTATTATACAGAAACTATGCAATCCCAAACTGTCCAAACAAGACAATTTGAGAGATCTCGATACAGGGCTAATAACTCTCGAACGGGTCTAAGGGCTATTGAATGCGTATGCATAAGAACTAGAAGGCTAGTATCTATGCGCACTATATGTAATTTAAAGTATGTTTCATTTAATTATGTCTTATTACAATTCGAGAGGATTCATTTAATTATGTAATTTAAAGTATATTTCATTTAATTTAAAATACGCATTAGAACTAAAACTTATACCAATTTATACCAATATCGATACCAATTCAAATTCAATATCAATTTATACCAGTTTATACCAATATCAATACCAATTCAATTTCAATCTCAATTTATACCAATAGGGGGGCATGAAGGAAATCTAGAGATTAGAGATAATCCCCCCATTAACAACAGTGTTTGGGATTAAGGCAGTGATGCAGCACAGTAAGGCAACTATGTAGCTCAAGGCGATGCAGCTCAAGTGAGGTAGTTCAGCGTGGCATCCAAAGGGATCTTCCAGCGAAAAAGCTGATCGAGAGAGCTCACCTTTTAGTCCTTTTTCTTTATTTAGTCTTCTTGCATCTCTTTATTTATATTGACCATGATATGTAAAGATTATAATGATTTTCAGTGTGAGGTCGAACGGTACTCGCGAGAGACCAGGCTTGGTAGTGCCTGGGAGAGCTTTCATGCTCTATCGAACGACCTCGGCGTGGGAACTTCAGAGGGACTTGGTTCGGAGGATTGAGAAGTGAGTCACCGTTGGGGCTTTTCCTGACCATCTTAGATACACCTGGTAAAACACCAAAGGACCCTAACCGTAGAACCTCGAGCAGAGCATCCTTGAGTTCCATCGGGCGTTGAGTTGTGAACCAAACAACCCTCTACTTAATGTCACATCTAATTTATGCGATGTCACTAGCCAGCTAGGCAACGTTAAATCTGCACTTGAGTAAACCACCATGGTATTTAGGGTTGTCAGACAGTTGGTGAGCTACCTCTACGACGACATCCCCTCGACACATAGTGGTTAAGAAAAAGGCATGTCTCGGCATTTAATGTTTATGATGTGGAGCTAACTAGTGCATCAGGTATTTAATGTTTGTGACATAAAGTATGAGGGACATCTTTCACAGTTTTAATGACTAAGTTACCTCGGGAGTGGTGTGGGGGCTATTTAAGGACCCCAACCAGCTCTGGGAAAGGATGATCTTTTTGAGAGTTCAGAAGTTATTACTAGAGAGAATATACATCAGAGAGAGAGAGAGTTTACTCACCAACTATTGTCATTTATTATGAAGCTTTAATACTTGACAGAAATCCTTGAGGGTGGTTGGCGTGTTTGGCTACCTGCCAAGGTGTATCTAGGGTGCTTACGTCTCTCTCCCTCTAAATAAGTTACTTCTGAGTTCGTTATTATCCTTTGAGTTATAAACAAGAGTTCTGTGAGTTCAAACTGAATTTATCTTCATTAAGTTGTGATTGCGTGTCTTGTAATTGATCAATAGTATTGTTGGTTAACTTATCATTACTGTACTCAAAAGGGGTTACGCCTCCATCTAATCTAAACTACCCTCTTACATTTGGCGACTCCGTTGGGGAGGCATTCTTTTAAGTAGGGGTATGGCGCAGGATAATGTTAATCGAAGACTTAATTTTGATGACATTCAACACAATAAAGAACATGAGGCGATAGAGCTGGAGGCTTCAAGGGATGGACCCCCTCGACTGGAGGTACCTCCAGTTCAAACGGCGATAGGGGTTCTAGGGGACAAGCTTCCACGAGCACTGGGTTGGGGCCAACCTAAGTGGCACTCCTCATGAATAAATTTTATCAGTTTTTGCAAACTCCCGTAGCTTCAACGGTATTGGGGGGATTTGAAGCCAACTCCTTCGTAACACTAGGGGTAGCCCCAATGGCCGCACCAAGCGCAGTTTTAACAGGAACCGCCCTAGCAAGCATACCCCCTGTGGTGAATCCAACAGTGGGAACTCTAGGAATATCAATCGTTCCAACTGTGATAATTTCTCCAGGTGCAATGGGCACTCCGCCTATGGTCCCTCGGGTCATTCCTTCAACGGTATCAGCTATGAAAGAGATGCAGAAAGAGATGCTGAAATTCATGCAAGCGTCCTCGCAATTTGCTGGTGAGGTAGCTTCAGTTTATGACGACTTTCGAATGCCTTACCCTCAAGAGTAAAACGATGAGCCCTACCCAACATATTATGTAATCGCCCGAGGCCCCCAAATGTAAAGTTCTTATGAAAACGTATTTCCTTTTTACAATAAATGCGAAAGCGATGTGATGGTTCAATCTAAACAAACAAACAAATTATAATTTCTATTTCAAATTAATATTCAACCAAGTCAAATTACCTTTAACACACACACAATTCAAATTTCACTTAAATCATATTAATTAATCCAAGTCCTAGAATTTGCCTAAGTTATATTTATCAATATTTCCAAATTAGGCCAAACAAATTAAGTGTGACAATTAAGACCAATTTTATCTTGAGTTATCCTAAACATCCGTTCTAAGTTATTATGCAAGATAAAAGTAAATCAATCACACTATGCCGCGATGTACGAGGAAAAACCCAAGACGGGAAATAACCTCAGACAACCCTAGCCTCAAATCCATTAAGTATGAAATTTACAATTACAAGACAAAGGACTTACATCACACGACTCGATCCTTCTCAAGCCTCGATGCTCCTTCTTGTAAACACCTCCACTTAGCGAATAACCCCGGAGCTCCACCGTGGTCTCGAAATCCACCGATCGGACTTTATGTGGTCACCGTCACCCGAACTAAAGCCTTTCTCCAAGTGGGCAAATCACGAAAAACTCTTCTTCTTTGTGGGATTTAGAAGCAAACCCAAATTACAATTCAAACTAATGTAGAGATAAACCCGGTGCAAAACTCCAAGAAAGATGTATATATATGAACTTGGATAAACAAAACTATGGGTGTAAACTAGAGTGGTAAATGATTTTCTCTTTTAAAATTACCACTCAAAACAATGAAATTTTCCGTCAAATAATTTTTCTCTCAAAAACTTTTTTGAGGTTGGTAGGATATGAAAAGTTAAGTTAGAAAAAGTTATTCCCGCACATAGATATTCAGCAAAAAGATAGTGGGGTAAAACAAGTGGGAAAATGGGCAAAACTGCTCAAAACTGCCAAAAAACGTGTTCCCGCCAAATCTCGTTCGAACGACATTTCGTTCGAAAGACATTCTAGTTCGAACGAGTCTTCAAACTAAGTTCCAATATGAACTCGTTAGAAGCTCGTTAGAAATCTCGTTAGAACGACCATTTCGTTCGAAGGAGATTTCGAACGAAGTTCTAGTATGCCATAATGGGAAGTCGTTGGAAATCTCGTACGAACGACTTGTGGTTCGAACGACACTTCGAACGAACTCACAGAATGTTCTAAAAATTCTTTTTAAGCCCAAAAAACTTTATATACTTTTTTATATAAGTTTTAATAGAAACATTCTGAAAACAAAACACAGTTTTAAAAACCTAACACCCAATATAAATCGTTCCAAGCTCCTATATATATATGTAATGCATTCATACCATGGGAGCATGGAATCACTATTGATGACGTAGAAATGAGGAACTTAAACTCGACATTTTGATGAAGCTTTATACACTTGACCGCTACGTCTTCAACAAACACGTCATAGGCTTGAAAGATGATCAATATACTCTATCCTATAACTCAAACGTTTTTCTACGGAATTGAGCCAAAACTACAAAGGACTCAATTGAAAATTTGTGTCCTTACAAATCTCCCCCTTTGGCTATTCCGGGACAAAAACCAAACAAAAATCCTAAAGGGCCGTCAAGCTCTACTAAACTAATAAAAGTCCCACCCAAAAATAAAATTACAATGCTTGACTCAAACAACCCAAAGGATTACAATCTTTGCCGGAAGAAAGTTGCCACTTATAATATGATTCCTGCACACTTAAGCAAACACATTACACGCATAGGGAATATCAAAACATTTAATGCAAGTAAGTAAGTATTCCCCTAAATCAATTCTCTCCCTTTATCAACAGTGATCAACTTAGAAAGACATAAGTATTCCCCTAAATCAATTCTCTCCCTTTATCAACAGTGATCAACTTAGAAAGATGTCTCCCCCTAAGATAAATCTCCCCCAAACTAAGATATGATTACAATAGGATTAGATACCATTTCTCCCCATATCATTCTCCTCCTATGGCTATTCTGGGATAAAAACCAAACAAAAATACTAAAGGGCCGTCAAGCTCTACTAAACTAATAAAAGTCCCACCCAAAAATAAAATTACAATGCTTGACTCAAACAACCCAAAGGATTGCAATCTTTGTCGGAAGAAAGTTGCCACTTATAATATGATTCCTGCACACTTAAGCAAACACATTACACGCATAGGGAATATCAAAATATTTAATGCAAGTAAGTAATTATTCCCCTAAATCAATTCTCTCCCTTTATCAACAGTGATCAACTTCGAAAGACGTAAGTATTCCCCTAAATCAATTCTCTCCCTTTATCAACAGTGATCAACTTAGAAAGATGTCTCCCCCTAAGATAAATCTCCCCCAAACTAAGATATGATTACAATAGGATTAGATACCATTTCTCCCCATATCATTCTCCCCATTTGTTTATTCCGGGACAAAAACCAAACAAAAATCCTAAAGGGCCGTCAAGCTCTACTAAACTAATAAAAGTCCCACCCAAAAATAAAATTACAATGCTTGACTCAAACAACCCAAAGGATTACAATCTTTGCCGGAAGAAAGTTTCCACTTATAATATGATTCCTTCACACTTAAGCAAACACATTACACGTATAGGGAATATCCAAATATTTAAAGCAAGTAAGTAAGTATTCCCCTAAATCAATTCTCTCCCTTTATCAACAGTGATCAACTTAGAAAGACGTCTCCCCCTAAGATAAATCTCCCCCTTTTTGTTCAGGAATAAACAAAGGTTAAAGAGTAAAACATGTGATTTCATAAAGTGATACCAATAAGATACATAAATAATTAAGCATGTGATATGTAACAAGATAGATACCAATTATGAATTAGAGCATATATGGACTAGAAAACAAGGCAAAGACTAAATAAAAATATCAAATATATGTATACATATGATATAGCTAATAGACGTAAGTACACATATATAGATATATACACATAAATGACACACATAATATAGTAGGAGTCGTTCATGCTCGAAAGGCAAAAATGTGTCATATGGAAACGGAAGTGTAGGTGTGTGAACTAGAAACAATTAAATTTAGACCCAAACACTTAAATAACGTTCACAGAGTTCTCATTTGATTGCAAACTTCCTCACATTTGAATATAACCTCATGTGACAATATAGATTGAACTCAATGAACAAACATACACAATGCATACAAGCCTAGCATATTGATGATTCGACAAACCAATAGAGTCATGACATGAAATACGCAACTAGGATAAATGGACATTGTGAAAACCGTTGATTTACCATCCAATCTCCCTCAATAAGTATATATATTATTAATTTTGAATGAATATATCAATCAAACATAGGCCTTGGCAATTATTTTTCTTTTTAATGCCATATTTTCTGTTTTTAGTCCTTTGGACCACGTATTTCTTTTAGGTGCATTCAAAACAGTGGCTTACAATCGCAAAGGATCACTAAGTCCATTCGGAGCCCTTCCCCGTGCACAATTATATTTATCATGTTTTCATTTTTTTTACGCAAATCTCACGTGCAACAGATTTTGACATGCACTAGTCCTCCTAAATCACAAATATGTAGATGACAAGATTGGAAGGAGAACACCTCACATAGCTCAAATATACATATGAAGTTAAAATTTCAAAAGAGCTCGTGCAAGTGTGAGTAGAGGCATATAAAAATAGAATCCATTTAATCAATACAAAATCCAACTACTCCATAAAAATATGGTAAAGAGCATTTTAAGGATTGACAATCTAAACCAAAAGTTCTAACCACATGGGAGCGTTAAAGTAGGGATTCAAACACGAGTATATGCCACATAAAGTGTGTCAAACTAAAATACACAAAAAAATCTTTTTGAGTTTTTTGAAATTTTTAAACAAAAATAAAAGTATTTACTCAAAAAGCAAACGAAAAAATCATTTGAATTTTTCATTAAGCTTAAAGTCCAATAGATAAAAAAAATCAAATGATAAACAAAAATCTTTTTAATTTTTCATTTAATGCAAACAAAATGAAGAAATAAAATACAAAAGACAAACAAAAATCATTATTCTAGCATGAGATTAAGCATAAGTCATAGACTAGAAAATGATTAAATAAGCATACATTTAGCATGACAATATAGCATGAAGTACAAAAGCTAAAGTAGGCAAGCACTAACACATTCATCCTTTAGATTTAGCAAGGGAGGAAGCATGTGAAAGTAAATGAGAATAAAAAACTCTATTTTGCAAGGCAAGCAAGTCGGATTTCCTAACCCAAATTAATGACGAAGGACTTCTTGGGTTGTAGGAACTTTAACTACCGTGGTTACTTTACGATGGGATTTTCTAGGAATTCATTTAAGATCAAAACAAAATTTTCTAAGATGACCTTTTCGACCAAAATGTGTACAAGTAAAATTACGTCGAAATTTGGTACCTAAGGAATGATCTCAAAATGCTTTCCTAGTAGATTCTCCTAAAACAATGGTTTTGGATTTATGAGTAGATTCATTACAACTATTGAAGCCTAAACCACACATGTCATTTTTAATTTGGACTGTTCCTAAGATTTATCTAATTTTTCGGAACTACACTCCAAATTAAATTTGACATTACTAGAGTTTTTTAATTTATTTTGCAATTCTAAAATGTTAGACTCTAATAAAACATTTCACTCTTCAAAAGCAAGAAGCTCCTTTTTCAAGGATTCTATTAAACCCCTAAGGTTATCGCTCTCGCCTTCTACATATTCAAGCTTCTCTTGAAGAGTCCTCTCATGTGTCCTAAGGTCTTCTACCAACATACTATCATCAATGACCTTGACACGCTCTTTTAAACTAGCTTCAAACTTCAAATTAGCTATTTTTAATTTAATTGATTCTGTAAATAATTCTTGAAAAGCATTTTGAAGTTCGCTCACATTAACCTCTTCTTCACTTTCACTCTCTCTTTCTTCTTCACTCTAACTACCATAAAAAACAGGAGATTCATAAACTATGACCTTGGAAGTTTCATCAATCGATGAGTTCTCACTATCACTCACATGACTAGCTATAAAAGCCACAAAGTTGGGCTTAGTGGGGGAATTGGGTCCCTCTTCCTTATCACTATCACTAAGGGTCGCATTATATGAAATGGGTCATTTACCCTCTTTCCTTAGTTTAGTGGAGCACTCAGAAGCCCTATGGCCATAACCCTCACAACCAAAACACTTATTAGACTCGTACCTATTTAAATTATCATTAATAGGTTTAGGGTAAAGCACCTTATACCTTTGACTTACTTAAGTCTATATTGTATAAGTGTTCATCTAGTTTGGAAATAGTGACAAAATTAGTTGTCTAACCTAGAATCCAAAGAACCTCAGACTTATTTACTCTCTAATCCTCTTCAATGATCCAAAAAAGGTATAAATTGAATCACACTACACACATTAGAAGTGAATACATGTGTATATATTGCTCATATTGATTGTGTGTTAAATTCCCCTTAAAATGTTGTTTTAATAATTTTTTGGGAATTTTTAAACATTTTTAAAATAATGTTTTCTTTAATAAAAGTTTGTTTATAAACTTTGTGGGGTTAAAATGATATTATGAAAAATGAGTTTTTCATTAGAATGTTTGATTGGGTAGAATATCAATGCGCCAGAGACATTAGGGTGTTGCCTGTAATTAGTTTGGACGCGCGTTTGCCAGCCAATAACATGCCAACACTTGTCAAGCTCCTGTTATCTCTTTTGTGTTTGTGAGAGAGTAGCCTGGTTAATTGTGGATCGTTAGATCAAACGTTATCAACGGCCTGCATGTGTTGAAAGACTATCCGTGTGTTATCACTGTGGACCAATCATCTTCGTTTTAACCACCGCTATCTTAGCACCCTTGGATCAAAGTCAATATAGGAAGACTGAATCTCAACCATTGATTACTTTCTTCGATCCAGAACCTTCCTTGGCTCCTATTTAAACCCTCTCATTCTCAGCCTTTTAAGACTTTTGGCAGTCGTCTAAATTGAGAGAAAAAAAAAAGAGAGAAGAGAGAAGTGAGAGAGAAGAGAGAAAAAGAAAGAAGAGAGAGAAAGGGAAACTGAGTTAGAGAAACCCTAACCCTAAACAACTTCAAACCATATTCAAACCTTCGTAATTTCAAAACCCCAAACACAACCTTGAGTGTTTGAGAAAGAGTGGTGTTACTAGTTTGATAGTTTGTAGTTGTAACCTCTTGATCTGTGATCTTGTTACCAACTTAGACATTTTGGTGAGATCTGTATTTCTTTATTCATAGAAATCTTAGATCTACACTATTGCATGTTATATATTACTAGATCTGCATATTTGTTTCTCGTTTTGTGAAAATCTTTGTTGATTAGATCTGTAAATATTTTCTGTTTCTTTTTCTTGTGAAACTAAACCTTGACCTAGTTGGATTCTCACTTGGAGGTTTTCAATCTCGAAAATCTTTTCAAAACTAAGATTGATTAAGATCTTGACTGATTTTGAAGCAAGATATCCGTGGAATCTGGGATAGATTAAAAGGTCAAAAGGTTTCAAGTTTTGTAAGAAAGAAAGAAAAGAAAATCACAGCATATAGTCTTTATATGTAATTTTCTAGGACTGTCTGTACAAACTAAGTGTGTGTGAGTTCATGCATGTGGATAGAAATCACATCACAAACACTTGACACACCACCACACTGAAAGTGTTGAGAATAAGATCAAAGATTATTGAGTCGACGCAAAGAAAGCTAAAGCAAAGTGGAAGTTATTAAACTAGAAGAACATCATCCACAATCAGATCTGCAAAGAAGTTAGAAGGACACCAAGTGGGGTATATTCCTAAACTTAGAATAGGCTGAGTTGTGTGTATGTATGTTGTATTGTTTGTAAGCGCTATTTGTTTTTAGTAGATTTTTTTACTTTCGTGACTTAGAAGTCGCCGTGGATGTTTCCTCTATTGGTAGAGGTTTACCACGTTAAAAATAGTGTGTTCTGATGATCTTCATCTCCTCATCTCATTCTATAGTGTGCTGATATTTTGAAACTTTCTTAGTTTTAAAACTGATTACAAAGTCTTGGTTATTCTCGAACATAAGTTTTTGTAAACACAACTTGTTGTTTATCTATTTTATTTTCAAAAGAAAAGGGTTTCTTCAACAAACAACTCGAAGTTGCTTATACAGTTTAATCTTGTATTAAACAGCATTAGTAACGTCTTTTTCATAGGGATCCCCTCGGCTTTGTCATGCTTAGAAGTTTCAAATTTCTTAAAATCTTTTTTAAATTTATCTTTGTTAAATTTAAGAAATTTTCTAAATTTCCTAGCAAACAAGGCCATATCTTCCGACTCACTATCACTCTCTCTCTCTACTACGTGTTTGACCTCTTTTCGGGCTTTTAAAGCAACGCCCTTTTCCATTTTCTTTTCAATTTTAGAGGGAAACATGTCTAGTTCATAGGTTTGTAAATCACCTACAAGCTCTTCTAATTTCGTAGAGGCTAAAGTTGGTAAATAATTTAAAACGGTCACTTTTGAAATAAATCTATTGGGTAGGGACCTTAAAATTTTCTTTACCACTCGGTTGTCGGGTATTTTTTCTCCCAAATTAAAAGATGAATTGACAATATCTGAAAGTCTAGCATAAAATTCATAAAAAGTTTCATTATCGTTCATTTTGATGGTTTCAAATTGAGTGGTGAGGCTTTGGAGTTTCGAAGCTTTAACGACACTTGTACCTTCGTGAGTGAGTTGTAAAATATCCCAAGCTTCTTTAGCGGTTTCACACGTCATAATGCATCGGAATTCATCCGGTGTAACAGCGCTAAACAAGGCATTTAAACCTCGAGAATTAAAGTTAGAAAGTTTAAATTCACCCTCACTCCATCTATCAGCCGGTTTGGGTACACGTTCATTTTCTACTAAATAAGTTGGTGGAGACCACCCGTTAACAACAGACATCCAAACCCTTTCATCGATAGATTTAAGTGCTGATTTCATACGCGCTTTACAATACACGTAATTTGAACCATCGAAAATATGAAATTTTGAAAAGGGGGAAAATTCCATTTTAGCCAAATATTATTTAAAAGCTCTTTAACGAAATAATTTATCGCTTTGCTCTGATACCAATTGGTAATCGCCCGAGGCCCCCAAATGTTAAGTTCTTATGAAACAGTATTTCCTTTTTACAATAAATGCGAAAGCGATGTGATGGTTTAATCTAAACAAACAAACAGATTATAATTTCTATTTCAAATTAAAATTCAACCAAGTCAAATTACCTTTAACACACACAATTCAAATTTCACTTAAATCATATCAATTAATCCAAGTCCTAGAATTTGCCTAAGTTATATTTATCAATATTTCAAAATTAGCCCAAACAAATTAAGTGTGACAATTAAGACCAATTTTATCTTGAATTATCCTAAGCATGCGTTCTAAGTTATTATGCAAGATAAAAGTAAATCAATCACATTATGCCGCGATGTACGAGGAAAAACCCAAGACGGGAAACAACCTCGGACGACCCTAGCCTCAAATCCACTAAGTATGGAATTTACAATTAGAAGACAAAAGACTTACATCACATGACTCGATCCCTCTCAAGCCTCGACGCTCCTTCTTGTAAACACCTCCACTTAGCGAATAACCCCGGAGCTCCACCGTGGTCTCGAAATCCACCGATCAGACTTTATGTGGTCACCGTCACCCGAACTATAAGCCTTTCTCCAAGTGGGCAAATCACGCAAAACTCTTCTTCTTTGTGGGATTTAGATGCAAACCAAAACTACTCTTCAAACTAATGTAGAGATAAACCCGGTGCCAAAATCAAAGAAATATGTATATATATGAACTTGGATAAACAAAACTATGGGTATAAACTAGAGTGGTAAATGATTTTCTCTTTTAAAATTAACACTCAAAACAATGAACTTTTCCTTCAAACAATTTTTCTCTCAAAAACTCTTTTGAGGTTCGTTCGAACGACATTCTCGTTCGAACGAGTCTTCTAACGAAGTTCCAATATGAATTCGTTAGAAGCTCGCTAGAAATCTCGTTAGAATGACCATCTCGTTCGAAGGACATTTCGAACGAAGTTCCAGTATGCCATAATGGGAAGTCGTTGGAAATCTCGTACGAACGACTTGTGGTTCGAACGACAATCTCGTTCGAACGACACTTCGATCGAACTCAGAGAATGTTCTAAAAATTCTTTTTAAGCCCAAAAAACATTATATACTTTTTTATATAAGTTTTAATAGAAACATTCTGAAAACAAAACACAGTTTTAAAAACCTAACACCCAATATAAATCGTTCCAAGATCCTATATATATATATGCAATGCATTCATACCTTTGGAGCATGGAATCACTATTGATGACGTAGAAACGAGGCACTTAAACTCGGCATTTTGATGAAGCTTTATACACTTGACCGCTACGTCTTCAACAAACACGTCATAGGCTTGAAAGATGATCAATATACTCTATCCTATGACTCAAATATTTTTCTCCGGAATTGAGCCAAAACTACAAAGGACTCAATTGAAAATTGTGTCCTTACAAATCTCCCCCTTTGGCTATTCCCGGACAAAAACCAAACAAAAATCCTAAAGGGCCGTCAAGCTCTACTAAACTAATAAAAGTCCCACCCAAAAATAAAATTACAATGCTTGACTCAAACAACCCAAAGGATTACAATCTTTGTCGGAAGAAAGTTGCCACTTATAATATGATTCCTGCACACTTAAGCAAACAAATTACACGCATAGGGAATATCAAAATATTTAATGCAAGGAAGTAAGTATTCCCTTAAATCAATTCTCTCCCTTTATCAACGGTGATCAACTTAGAAAGATGTCTCCCCCTAAGATAAATCTCCCCCAAACTAAGATATGATTACAATAGGATTAGATACCATTTCTCCCCATATCATTCTCCCGCTTTGGATATTCCGGGACAAAAACCAAACAAAAATCCTAAAGGGCCGTCAAGCTCTACTAAACAAATAAAAGTCCCACCCAAAAATAAAATTACAATGCTTGACTCAAACAACCCAAAGGATTACAATCTTTGTCGGAAGAAAGTTTCCACTTATAATATGATTCCTGATCACTTAAGCAAACACATTACACACATAGGGAATATCAAAATATTTAATGCAAGTAAGTAAGTATTCCCCTAAATCAATTCTCTCCCTTTATCAACAGTGATCAACTAAGAAAGACGTATCCCCCAAAGATAAATCTCCCCCTTTTTGTTCAAGAATAGACAAAGGTTAAAGAGTAAAACATGTGATTGCATAAAGTGATACCAATAAGATACATAAAGAATTAAGCATGTGATATGTAACAAGATAGATACCAATTATGAATTAGAGCATATATGGACTAGAAGACAAGGCAAAGACTAAACAAAAATATCAAATATATGTATACATAAGATATAGCTAATAGACGTAAGTACACATATATAGATATAGACACATAAATGACACACATAATATAGTAGGAGTCTTTCATGCTCGAAAGGCAAAAATGTGTCATATGGAAATAGAAGTGTAGGGGTGTGAACTAGCAACAATTAAATTTAGACCCAAAAACTTAAATAACGTTCACGGAGTTCTCATTTGATTGCAAACTTCATCACATTTAAATATAACCTCATGTGACAATATAGATTGAACTCAATGAACAAACATACACAATGCATACAAGCCTAGCATATTGATGGTTCTACAAACCAATAGAGTCATGACATGAAATACGCAACTAGGATAAACGGACATTGTGCAAACCGTTGATTGACCACCCAATCTCCCTCAATAAGTATATATATTATTAATTTTGAATGAATATATCAATCAAACATAGGCCTTGGCAATTATTTTTCTTTTTAATGCCATATTTTCTGTTTTTAGGCCTTTGGACCACGTATTCCTTTTAGGTCCATTCAAAACGGTGGCTTACAATCGCAAAGGATTACTAAGTCCTTTCGGAGCCCTTCCCCATGCACAATTATATTTATCATGTTTTCATTTTTTTTACACAAATCTCACGTGCAACAGATTTTGACATGCACTAGTCCTCCTAAATCACAAATATGTAGATGAAAATATTGGAAGGAGAACACCTCACATAGCTCAAATATACATATGAAGTTAAAATTTTAAAAGAGCTCGTGCAAGTGTGCGTAGAGGCATATAAAAATAGAATCCATTTAATCAATACAAAATCCAACTAATCCATAAAAATATTGTAAAGAGCATTTTAAGGATTGACAATCTAAACCAAAAGTTCTAGCCACATGGGAGCCTTAAAGTAGGGATTCAAACACAAGTATATACTACATAAAGTGTGTCAAACTAAAATACACAAAAAAATCTTTTTGAGTTTTTTGAAATTTTTAAACAAAAATAAAAGTATTTACTCAAAAAGCAAACGAAAAAATCATTTGAACTTTTAATTAAGCTTAAAGTCCAATAGATAAAAAAAATCAAATGATAAACAAAAATCTTTTTGTATTTTTCATTTAATGCAAACAAAATGAAGAAATAAAATACAAAAGATAAACAAAAATCATTATTCTAGCATGAGATTAAGCGTGAGGCATAGACTAGAAAATGATTAAATAAGCATACATTTAGCATGAAAGTATAGCATGAAGTACAAAAGCTAAAGTAGGCAAGCACTAACACATTCATCCTTTAGATTTAGCAAGGGAGGAAGCATGTGAAAGTAAATGAGAATAAAAAACCCTATTTTGCAAGGCAAGCAAGTCGGATTTCCTAACCCAAATTAATGACGAATGACTTCTTGGGTTGTAGGAACTTTAACTACCGTGGTTACTTTACGATGGGATTTTCTTGGAATTCGTTTAAGATCAAAACAAAATTTTCTAAGATGACCTTTTCGACCAAAATGTGTACAAGTAAAATTACGTCGAAATTTGGTACCTAAGGAATGATCTCGAAATGCTTTCCTAGTAGATTCTCCTAAAACAATGGTTTTGGCTTTATGAGTAGATTCATTACAACTATTGAAGCCTAAACCACACATGTCATTTTTAATTTGGACCGTTCCTAAGATTTTATCTAATTTTTCGGAACTACACTCCAAATTAAATTTGACATTACTAGAGTCTTTTAATTTATTTTGCAATTCTAAAATGTTAGAATCTAATAAAACATTTCACTCTTCAAAAGAAAGAAGCTCCTTTTTCAAGGATTCTATTAAACCCATAAGGCTATCTCTCTTGCCTTCTACATATTCAAGCTTCTCTTGAAGAGTCCTCTCACGTGTCCTAAGGTCTTCTACCAACATACTATCATCAATGACCTTGACACGCTCTTTTAAACTAGCTTCAAAGTTCAAATTAGCTATTTTTAATTTAATTGATTCTGCAAATAATTCTTGAAAAGCATTTTGAAGTTCACTCACATTAACCTCTTCTTCATTTTCACTCTCTCTTTCTTCTTCACTCTCACTACCATAAAAAACAGGAGATTCATAAACTATGACCATGGAAGTGTCATGTGTTAAAGTTTCATCAATCGATGAGTTCTCACTATTACTCATATGACTAGCCATAAAAGCCACAAAGTTGGGCTTAGTGGGGGAATCGGGTCCCTCTTCCTTATCACTATCACTTAGGGTCGCATTATATGAAATGGGTCATTTACCCTCTTTCCTTAGTTTAGTGCAGCACTCAGAAGCCCTATGGCCATAACCCTCACAACCAAAACACTTATTAGACTTGTCCCTATTTAAAATTTCATTAATAGGTTTAGGGATCCTCTCGGCTTTGTCATGCTTAGAAGTTTCAAATTTCTTAAAATCATTTTTAAATTTATCTTTGTTAAATTTAAGAAATTTTCTAAATTTCCTAGCAAACAAGGCCATATCTTCCGACTCACTATCACTCTCGCTCTCTACTACTTGTTTGACCTCTTTTCGGGCTTTTAAAGCAACGCCCTTTTCTATTTTCTTTTCAATTTTAGAGGGAAACATGTTTAGTTCATAGGTTTGTAAATCACCTACAAGCTCTTCTAATTTCGTAGAGGCTAAAGTTGGTAAAGAATTTAAAATGGTCACTTTTGGAATAAATCTATTGGGTAGGGACCTTAAAATTTTCTTTACCACTCGGTTGTCGGGTATTTTTTCTCCCAAATTAAAAGATGAATTGACAATATCTGAAAGTCTAGCATAAAATTCATAAAAAGTTTCATTATCGTTCATTTTGATGGTTTCAAATTGAGTGGTGAGGTTTTGGAGTTTCGAAGCTTTAACGACACTTGTACCTTCGTGAGTGAGTTGTAAAATATCCCAAGCTTCTTTAGAGGTTTCACGTGTCATAATGCATCGGAATTCATCCGGTGTGACAGCGCTAAACAAGGTATTTAAACCTCGGGAATTAAATTTAGAAAGTTTAAATTCACCCTCACTTCATCTATCAGCCGGTTTGGGTACACGTTCATTTTCTACTAAATAAGTTGGTGGAGACCATCCGTTAACAACAGACATCCAAACCCTTTCATCGATAGATTTAAGTGCTGATTTCATACGCGCTTTCCAATACACGTAATTAGAGCCATCGAAAATAGGAAATTTTGAAAATGGGGAAAATTCCATTTTAGCCAAATATTATTTAAAGGCTCTTTAACAAAATAATTTATCGCTTTTCTCTGATACCAATTTGAGATCGCCCGAGGCCCCCAAATGTTAAGTTCTTATGAAACAGTATTTCCTTTTTATAATAAATGCGGAAGCGATGTGATGGTTCAATCTAAACAAACAAACAAATTATAATTTCTATTTCAAATTAAAATTCAACCATGTGAAATTACCTTTAACACACACACACAATTCAAATTTCACTTAAATCATATTAATTAATCCAAGTCCTAGAATTTTCCTAAGTTACATTTATCAATATTTCCAAATTAGGCCAAACAAATTAAGTGTGACAATTAAGACCAATTTTATCTTAAATTATCCTAAGCAAGCGTTCTAAGTTATTATGCAAGATAAAAGTAAATCAATCACACTACGTCGCGATGTACGAGGAAAAACCCAAGACGGGAAACAACCTCGGACGACCCTAGCCTCAAATCCACTAAGTATGGAATTTACCATTAGAAGACAAAAGACTTAAATCACACGACTCAATCCCTCTCAAGCCTCGACGCTCCTTCTTGTAAACACCTCCACTTAGCGAATAACCCCGGAGCTCCACCATGGTCTCGAAATCCACCGATCGAACTTTATGTGGTCACCGTCACCCGAACTAGAAGCCTTTCTCAAAGTGGGTAAATCACGAAAAACTCTTCTTCTTTGTGGGATTTAGAAGAAAACCCAAACTACTCTTCAAACTAATGTAGAGATAAACCCGGTGCCAAAGTCCAAGCAAGATGTATATATATGAACTTGGATAAACAAAACTATGCATGTAAACTAGAGTGGTAAATGATTTTCTCTTTTAAAATTAACACTCAAAACAATGAACTTTTCGGTCAAATAATTTTTCTCTCAAAAAATCTTTTGAGGTTGGTAGGATATGAAAAGTTAAGTTAGAAAAATTTATTCCCGCACATAGATATTCAGCAAAAAGATAGTGGGGTAAAACAAGTGGGAAAGTGGGCAAAACTGCTCAAAACTGCCAAAAAACCTGTTCCCGCCAAATCTCGTTCGAACGAAATTTTGTTCGAACGACATTCTCGTTCGAGCGAGTCTTCTAACTAAGTTCCAATATGAACTCGTTAGAAGCTCGTTTGAAATCTCGTTAGAACGACCATCTCGTTCGAAGGACATTTCGAACGAAGTTCCAGTATGCCATAATGGGAAGTCGTTAGCAATCTCGTTCGAACGACTTGTGGTTCGAATGACAATATCGTTCGAACAACACTTCGAACGAACTCACAGAATGTTCTAAAAATTCTCTTTAAGCCGAAAAAACTTTATATACTTTTTTATATAAGTTTTAATAGAAACATTCTGAAAACAAAACACAGTTTTAAAAACCTAACACCCAATATAAATCGTTCCAAGATCCTATATATATATATATATATATATATATATATGTAATGCATTCATACCTTTGGAGCATGGAATCACTATTGATGACGTAGAAACGAGGCACTTAAACTCAGCATTTTGATGAAGCTTTATACACTTGACCGCTACGTCTTCAACAAACACGCCATAGGCTTGAAAGATGATCAATATACTCTATCCTATGACTCAAATATTTTTCTCCGGAATTGAGCCAAAACTACAAAGGACTCAATTGAAAATTGTGTCCTTACAAATCTCCCCCTTTGGCTATTCCCGGACAAAAACCAAACAAAAATCCTAAAGGGCCGTCAAGCTCTACTAAACTAATAAAAGTCCCACCCAAAAATAAAATTACAATGCTTGACTCAAACAACCTAAAGGATTGCAATCTTTGCCTGACGAAAGTTGCCACTTATAATATGATTCCTGCACACTTAAGCAAACACATTACATGCATAGGGAATATCAAAATATTTAATGCAAGTAAGTAATTATTCCCCTAAATCAATTCTCTCCCTTTATCAACAGTGATCAACTTAGATAGACGTAAGTATTCCCCTAAATCAATTCTCTCCCTTTATCAAGAGTGATCAACTTAGAAAGATATCTCCCCCTAAGATAAATCTCCCCCAAACTAAGATATGATTACAATAGGATTAGATACCCTTTCTCCACATATCATTCACCCCCTTTGGCTATTTCGGGACAAAAACCAAACAAAAATCCTAAAGGGCCGTCAAGCTCTACTAAACTAATAAAAGTCCCACCCAAAAATAAAATTACAATGCTTGACTCAAACAACCCAAAGGATTACAATCCTTGCGTGAAGAAAGTTTCCACTTATAATATGATTCCTGCACACTTAAGCAAACACATTACACGCATAGGGAATATCAAAATATTTAAAGCAAGTAAGTAAGTATTCCCCTAAATCAATTCTCTCCCTTTATCAACAGTGATCAACTTAGAAAGACGTCTCCCCCTAAGATAAATCTCCCCCTTTTTGTTCAGGAATAGACAAAGGTTAAATAGTAAAACATGTGATTTCATAAAGTGATACCAATAAGATACATAAATAATTAAGCATGTGATATGTAACAAGATAGATACCAATTATGAATTAGAGCATATATGGACTAGAAGACAAGGCAAAGACTAAACAAAAATATCAAATATATGTATACATAAGATATAGCTAATAGACGTAAGTACACATATATAGATATAGACACATAAATGACACACATAATATAGTAGGAGTCTTTCATTCTCGAAAGGCAAAAATGTGTCATATGGAAACGGAAGTGTAGGGGTGTGAACTAGCAACAATTAAATTTAGACCCAAACACTTAAATAACGTTCACGGAGTTCTCATTTGATTACAAACTTCATCACATTTGAATATAACCTCATGTGACAATATAGATTGAACTCAATGAACAAACATACACAATGCATACAAGCCTAGCATATTCATGATTCTACAAACCAATAGAGTCATGACATGAAATATGCAACTAGGATAAATGGACATTGTGCAAACTGTTTATTTACCATCCAATCTCCCTCAATAAGTATATATATTATTAATTTTGAATGAATATATCAATCAAACATAGGCCTTGGCAATTATTTTTCTTTTTAATGCCATATTTTCTGTTTTTAGGCCTTTGGACCACGTATTTCTTTTAGGTCCATTCAAAATGGTGGCTTACAATCGTAAAGGATCACTAACTCCTTTCGGAGCCCTTCCCAGTGCAGAATTATATTTATCATGTTTTTATTTTTTTTTACACAAATCTCACGTGCAACAGATTTTGACATGCACTAGTCCTCCTAAATCACAAATATGTAGATGACAAGATTGGAAGGAGAACACCTCACATAGCTCAAATATACATATGAAGTTAAAATTTCAAATGAGCTCGTGCAAGTGTGAGTAGAGGCATATAAAAACAGAATCCATTTAATCAATACAAAATCCAACTACTCCATAAAAATATGGTAAAGAGCATTTTAAGGATTGACAATCTAAACCAAAAGTTCTAGCCAAATGGGAGCGTTAAAGTAGGGATTCAAACACAAGTATATGCCACATAAAGTGTGTCAAACTAAAATACACAAAAAAATCTTTTTGAGTTTTTTGAAATTCTTAAACAAAAATAAAAGTATTTACTCAAAAAGCAAACGAAAAAATCATTTGAATTTTCATTAAGCTTAAAGTCCAATAGATAAAAAAATCAAATGATAAACAAAAATCTTTTTTGTATTTTTCATTTAATGAAAACAAAATGAAGAAATAAAATACAAAAGATAAACAAAAATCATTATTCTAGCATGAGATTAAGCGTGAGGCATAGACTAGAAAATGATTAAATAAGCGTACATTTTGCATGATAATATAGCATGAAGTACAAAAGCTAAAGTATGCAAGCACTAACACTTTCATCCTTTAGATTTAGCAAGGGAGGAAGCATGTGAAAGTAAGTGAGAATAAAAAACCCTATTTTGCAAGACAAACAAGTCGGATTTCCTAACCCAAATTAATGACGAATGACTTCTTGGGTTGTAGGAACTTTAACTACCGTGATTGGGATTTTCTAGGAATTCGTTTAAGATCAAAACAAAAATTTCTAAGATGACCTTTTCAAACTGCCAAAAAACCTGTTCCAGCCAAATCTCGTTCGAACGACATTTCGTTCGAACGAGTCTTCTAACGAAGTTCCAATATGAACTCGTTAGAAGCTCGTTAAAAATCTCGTTAGAACGACCATCTCATTCGAATGACATTTCGAACGAAGATCTAGTATGCCATAATGGGAAGTCGTTGGAAATCTAGTTTGAACGACTTGTGGTTCGAACGACAATCTCGTTCGAACGACACTTCGAACGAACTCACAGAATGTTCTAAAAATTCTTTTTAAGCCCAAAAAACTTTATATACTTTTTTATTTAAGTTTTAATAGAAACATTCTGAAAACAGAACACAGTTTTAAAAACCTAACACCCAATATAAATCGTTCCAAGCTCATATATATATATGTAATGCATTCATACCTTGGGAGCATGGAATCACTATAGATGACGTAGAAACGAGGAACTTAAACTCGGCATTTTGATAAAGCTTTATACACTTGACTGCTACGTCTTCAACAAACACGTCATAGGCTTGAAAGATGATCTATATACTCTATCCTATGACTCAAACGTTTTTGTTCGGAATTGAGCCAAAACTACAAAGGACTTAATTGGAAATTTGTGTCCTTACAGATTATATTTCTCCTATCTTTGAAAAATATACGTGAAAGTGTGGGAACCCAAAGGAGCACATTAAATGCTTCGTTGAACATTTGGGGGCGTACTGCAATAACAAGAAACTCAAGTTGAGGGAATTTTCTAAATCCTTAACCGATAAGGCATATACCTGGTATTCTCACTTAGCTCCTAAGAGTGTTTCCACGTGGGAGGAGATGCATGTTTTGTTCATCCTTAAGTTTTTTTTGGAAGAAAATGAGTTCACCTTAACCCAACTGGGAAGAGAGAAGCAACGACCAGGGGAAGATGTAGTGGCATACGTTCGAAGGTTCAGGGAAAGATCCCTCGATGTGAGGGAGGAGGATAAAGATTCCAAACTACTGCAGATCAGTGTGGAAGGACTCCTTCCTAAGTACATCTGACATCTTATTAATGAGACGCGTGAGGGAACTTTTGCGGCATTCCTAAAAGTAGCAAGGAATATATCATTGGTTGTACGACCAAACCCAGTGGTGGTGCCCATGATGTTCAGACAATCGATACAACCTGTAGGAGGGATGTCTCATCCCCCACCTAGTGGGATATACCGAAGGAGCATATGGGGGTAAACTAACGCTGAGGGAAAATAAGAGAAAGTTTGGGAGAGATAGGGAGGATTCACAACCGCTGCCTTGTACCGTAGAGGAGGCTGTCAGCTGTTATAACGTCATGGTTCAAGGAGAAATGGTGTATGAACCAAAGGGCATCCCCACAGGGGAACCAGACGCAACAAATAGAGCGGATCCCAAATGCCAGATTCATCGAAAGATCCAATATCCAACGGAGAGTTGTTTCACCCTAAGAAGAATCATCGAAAAATATGTGAAGGCGAGAACGTTACAAATTCCTTCATAAAATGTTAACAACAATCCACTCCCAGCACATGGGCCAAATCTGGTGGCGGCCTACGACGATGAGGCAGAAAGAGAAGCAAGGGAGATAACGATGAAGCGAGAGGAGTTTGAAGAGTCTTTGGAAGAATACACTAACGGAATGGCTAATGTAGTGTTAGCTTACGACGAAGCAAGTGCTAAAGATGTGGAGGATGTATACAACGTTGAAGGAGTAGAAGTAAATCAAACTATGGAATACTGTGCAGTTTCGAAGTCTCCAAAGTTTGCCTGGTTCTTCGACCAGGTGGGGATGCCAAAGGAAAGTAGGTTGGAGATAACCCAGGCAATCCTTTATATTGCGAGGAAGAACGCAGTCCCTTCACTGAGATGAAAGGGACCCATGTCTAGGTTGGTAAAGAGGTTTTTGTCAGAGATAAATTTTAGCGATGAGATAGGGCCGTGAGATTCCCTCATAATAGGCCATTATATGTGACTGCCAGCATCAACGGAGTTAGCTTTGCAAGGGCTCTTATGGATAAGGGATCCTCCATCAACATCATGCCAATCAATTATTTCCACGCAGCTAATATTCTAGAGTAAAGGTTAGTCCCCATGCC
Source organism: Sambucus nigra (assembly GCA_949130495.1). Lineage (NCBI taxonomy): Eukaryota > Viridiplantae > Streptophyta > Magnoliopsida > Dipsacales > Adoxaceae > Sambucus > Sambucus nigra. The sequence continues at coordinate 282,300,185 of OX422209.1, forward strand.
TTTGGTAATCTCAAGTTATGACAACCAGTCTTCGAAGTCCATTGGTTATGTGAAGGTTGGATCGTAATGGGAAATCTGAGTTTCCACATCAAATTCCACGTGATAGAGAGTGAAAATTCCTACCATATGTTGATAGGAAGAGTGTGAATGCACAAACAAGGGCAAGTTCCTTCGTCGTATCACCAATGCGCCAAGGTGAATATTAAAGGAACGAAGGTCACCATTAGAGCTACAAAAAGGCCCTTCACTGTTGAAGAAGCTCACCTGATAGATATAGCATTTTACATGGAATTAGAGGATGACGTCAGCATCCTAATGAGAAGAATGGAAGGAGCATGGGTTCCCTTGATCAGGGAAAGGATGGGGCCTCTAAATGGGCAGAATAATGAAGTTACAAGCAGGAAATGAGTGATGGAAGAAGAAGCCCACCAGGTGGTCCCTCGTCCCCGAAACATCTCAAAGATATGATGAGGCGTAGGGTGGATCCAATGGAGCATGAGGATCCAATGACAAAGTGTGCTGAGCTAATTTTCAGGAGGAAGAGTTGTTAAGGCTTCTAGAGAGAAAAAGAGGAAGGCAGTTGCAACTGCTAGCAGATAGTGTAAAAAGGATATTATCGAAGACGAAAAGGTGGTGTATCGATTATAATGGTATGAACAGCTGGCTGAAGAAGCTGATAATGAGGCTGACCCAATATATGAGTGTTTTCTAGTGGATCAATGGGGGAAATATATGGTGATAGATAAATTCAACATACAAGAGTTCGTGGAAGATGTCACCGAAGAACCAGATTAAATGGCAGATCAACCGAAGCCATAGGCACAAGAGTTGGAGAAGTTAAACCTGGCAAAAGAAGGGGAGGATACAAGGCCATCTTCATCTCGAAGGATCTCGGTAAGAAGAAACGAGAGGCCTTGGTTGAATTGATTCGGGAGTTCATAGATGTTTTTATGTGGAAGTACATAGAGATGAAAAGGATGGATGAGGAAGTGAGCTTCCATAAGTTGAACGTGATGCCTTCAGCTATTCTGGTGAAGCAAGCAATAAGGACGTATAATCGTGAGCTGGACTTGAAGATGAAGGAAAAGGTCCAATGTTTGCTGACAGCAGGGTTTATTAAACCGATATAGCACTCACTCTGGCTGTCTAGCATTGTCTTAGTGGGAAAGAAAGATAAAAATCAAATAAGAATATGCATGGATTTCAGAGACTTTAATAGGGTTTGCCCCAAAGATGAGTTCCCTCTACCCTCCATTGATAGCTTGATATATGGAACGGCTGGTCATGAAATGTACAACTTTATAGATGGGTACGTAGGGCATAACTAGATCAAGATGGACCCCATAGATGCTGAGAAGACGATATTTAGAACCCCATTGGGAAACTTCAGGTAGAAAGTGATGCCGTTTGGGCTCAAGAGCGCTGAGGCTACTTATCAAAGAACAATAATGGCCATTTTTCATGACTTCTTTCCCAAGTTTGTAGAATTTTATGTGGATGTTTTGGTCATCAAATCGAGAAAGGAGTAGTCTCATCTAAGATATTTGAGGAAGGTGTTTTCCCGATGCAGGAAGTATAAGCTAAAGATGAACCCACTGAAGTGCGTCTTCGGAGTAACTAGTGGAAAGTTTTCAGGTTTTGTGATTGATCGATAGGGGGTGCAGATGGACCAGGACAAACAACGAGCGATCTTGGAGATGCCAAGTCCAAAAACGGCGAATGAGCTGAAGAGTTTCCTCGATAAATTTTCCTACCTTAGGAGATTTGTACCTAGATTGGCCAAAATAATGCACCCGTTGATGCAGCTTTTGCAAAAGAACACAAAATTCAAGTGGGAGGAGGTTCACCGAGAGTCTCTCACTAAGTTAAAGAAGCTGCTCATTTCACCACAAACCATTGTTCCCCCAAGGGTAGGAATATCATTACAGCTATACCTCACACCCACCACGAGGTCCGTTGGAGCTCTGTTAGCACAGGAGATTGACGGTCATGAACGACTAGTCTACTACCTCAGTACAATCATAGATAGGCCAGAGGTCAGGTATAGTAGCTTAAAAAGGCATTGTTTAACCTTGGTCTTTATAGCACAAAAACATAGGCATTATATTCTATCTTTTATAATTCATATTATAACAAGATATGATCATATTAAGTTTTTACTGGTAAGAACTATATTGATGGGTAGGGCGTCTAGGTGGCTAATCATTCTCTCAGAATATGACTTGAAGTGCATGGTCCCTTACGCAATTAAGAGCCAGGCGTACGCAGATCTCTTAGCAATCTTCCCCTATGGGAAGCCACCTAAAGAAAGTATCGCAAGAGATGACTTGCAAGACAATTACTTGGATGCAAGCGATGAAGAATGGATGATGCAATTCGATGGATCTTCGACAGAAAAGAAATGAGATTTCAAGAGGAATGGAGGAGATTTGTCTTTCCTACAAGTTAGATTTCCCTTGTTACAACAATGAAGCAAAGTATGAAGCGTTGGTACTGGGGTTGCTGGAGGCCCTTCGAAGGGGAATTCATTAACTTTGCATAAAGGGTGATTCAAATTTGGTGATTCAGTAAGTGAATAGAGAATATGCATTGAAACACCTAAGCCTGGCACCGTACTAAACAATCATTCAGAGGCTTCTTAACCAGTTCCATCAGACCAAGATCAGGAGACATCCCCGAATGATGAACTGCCATCCAGAAGCCTATGCCACTATTGCCCAGAAGATGATTATGAGGGAAGACACAACTACAGTCGTGATTCAACGAAGAACAACTCCCTCAATAGTACAATCAATCATGCCAATGGAGGATAACACTGATTGGAGGAGAGAGATTAGAAAATAACTAGAGTCTGAAATGGAGCGACGGAACTGAGGGAATTAGCCCAATACTTTACAAACCAGGGAACCCTTTACATCAGAAACGCAGGAGGATAGTTATTAAGATGCATCAGCCCAGAAGAAGCAGAGCGGAGGTTAAAGAAAATACATGAAAGCACTATGAAACAACCGAGATACCCCTTTATATGAGAATTCAAAGGGAGGGATATTTCTGGCCCATAATGAAATAGGACACAGCTGAGCTACAATGGAAGTGCGATAAGTGCTAAATTTTCTTTGATGTGACTGAATGACATTTCATTGAAGCTCAATCAGACTGGAGACAGTCTTATATTGGCTTTATTAAAGATGGAGTTATCCCCATAGAGAAAATTGATGCGATGGGACTTAAGCGAAGGGCTCCAAGATTTAAATTCAAGAGGGGGCAGTTTTATCAAAAGGGCTACTTCAACAGGCCATTGCGTTGCATCACAAAAGAAGAAGCAACCGAAGTCCTCAAATAAGCGTACAATCCAGCTCACATGGGGCACCAAATTGTATGACCAATTGATAACGTTGGGCTATTATTGGCCAATGATGGAGAAGGACTCCGCTGAGTTCGTTAAAAAATGTAAGGCTTGTCAACTACATGGAAATATGATCCATGCCCTATCGGTGGATCTACACTCCCTGATAATGCCTTATCCTTTTCACACCTGGGCGTTTGACGTGGTAGGAGCAAAACGTTCTTCTTCGAGGGGGAAGATCTGGATACTAGTTGCAACGGAGTTCCAAAGGTTATTCTCTTAGATAACGGAACCCTCTTCATCAATTAAGAGGTTACAATACTCACAGATAAGTACTCCATTATTTAGCATACCTCAATGGTAGCATACCCAAAGGGAAACAGTCAAGACGAAGCAACTAACAAAATATTAGTTAACATTTTGGCCAAGACGATGGAGGATTTCCTAGGATTATGGGATGGTAAGATACCAGCTGTGTTATGGGCCTATCGAACGACTAAAAGGAAGCCCATAAGATATACTCTATTTTCCCTAATTTATGGAGCTGAAGTAATTCTCCCGATTGATTTGGAAGTTCCTTCTGCCCGATACGCCTTGCGAAGTAGCATGCTCCCTCAGAACAGACATGTACTGTTGGAAGAGTTGGAAAAACATAGAGATAATGCGATGTAGCACTTTTAAATGTACACGAAGCAGCTCTCTAGGGCATATGATAACTTGGTGAGACTAAGGAAGTTCGTGGAGGGAGACCTCGTCTTGAAGGCAACAGTGAAGCACATTAGGAGGGACCTTTCATTGTAAAAGAATCTCATGATTCAGGTTATTTCTTAATTTCTAAGATGGAAGAAGACAAACCATTCAAGGTTAACAATAAATGGTTAAAAGTCTATCATATATAAGCAATTAAGTTTAGACAAACGTTGTACCTAGTTGTTGTTGTTATAAATATATGAGTTATTTTTTATGTCTATTATTGCAACTTGAGTGGAGATGAAAGAATTGTAGAATATTATAATATACGCAAGCAAGGACAACACAAAGAAGTGGCATAGGAACACATACATCTTTTTCTTTCATTCACAAACTATGGGGCATTACAAGATTGGGAGCTATTGCCCAAGAATTACATAAGAAGAAAGAGGTAAATGTGTATAAAAAAAATGAAAGAGTTCATTGGCCTAAGAGGAACCACAGGTCCGGAGTAGAGAAAAAACATCCAGGCAGGCCCGAAAAAGCTGCTAGGCAAAACTGTTGGGCACTAATAGAAACCTCTAACCTCGTTTAAGCTTGTGTACGCTCAATTAGGAGTTTATCTCATTTTAGCTTTGCCAGACTTAGAGTTTCTTTGAGGTCCTCTACCTCTTTATTGGCAGCTTCAAGTAGAGGTTCTAGCTCGGTTAACCTAGCCTCCTCAGCCCGCTGATCTTCCCGATGTTTCTGTAGTAGTTCCCTCTGGCTCTCGAATCATTATCTCTTCAATGTCTTTAAGTTCCCAATCAGCCAGTCAAAATGGAATCCATCTCGGCCCAACTCCATCAGATAGCCTAAGAATTAATTAAGGAGAGGCCTAGTAACATTTTTGGTAGGAGTACAAACGATATCAGTAACAATGATCTCCATAATTTGAAGCCTATGGCTCATCACGGGGATGTTAGAACGCAAATAATCCATAGTGAAAGTTTCAGGATGATGGCTTGCAAGATGCTCAATTACCAAATGATGGATGGCAGGCATTTGAGGAGAACGCTGAAGGACTATAAGGAAAAAGTCGTGAAGAGCTAGGTCTGGCAGAGGAAGCTCATAACTAGATTCTCTATCAGCAGTTGCACCATTTGTAGAACCATGGTCATCGTGACTATAATCGTCTGAAATAGATGGTTCTCGATGGGGGAGAAGCGATGGGCGAAAGAACTGATAAAGATATCTCTTTCACTGGAAAGGACTCACGAGCAACCTGAGACAGGTAGAAGAAATACCGAGTCAAGTGAAAAAAAACTTAATAAGTGTTTTCGTTGTTAAGTCACCATTATTGGTGGAGTTTGCCTAAAAAAATCTTAACAAGTGTTTTCATTGTTAAGTCACCATTACTGGTGGAGTTTGATGGAAAAATATTAACAAGTGTTTTCATTGTTAAGTCACTGATATATGTGGAGTTTACGAAAAATCTTAACAAGCGTTTTTGTTGTTAAGTCATCATTATAGGTGGAGTTTGAGAAAAATCTTAAATAAGTGTTTTTATTGTTAAGTTACCGTTATAGGTGGAGTTTACAAAAAATCTTAACAAGAGTTTTTGTTGTTAAGTCACCATTATAGGTGGAGTTTACGAAAATCTTAACAAGTGTTTTCATCTTTAAGTCACCGTTATAGGTGGAGTTTGAAAAAAAATCTTACCAAGTGTTTTCATTGCTAAGTCACCGTTATCAGTGGAGTTTGAATGTTTGGGAAATGAGACTCTTCTAGATTTCATGCATTGTCAAGAATAAAGGACAAACAATGAGAAAATAAGGGACACTAGCGAAGTACCTCAGAAAGGGATGGAGTAAGAATGGGAGTCGCCAAAGAGGCCACAACGGAGGGAACTGTTGGGGGTAGGTTTATCTCCTCAGAAGCCTCAACGGCACCCTCAACTAAATAAGCATCAATGTTCGACAAAGATCCTTCGCCAATAAAAGGTACCAAGGCCAACATAGTAGTCCCACTTGGGGAGGATGTTTGACCTCCAAGTGAGGCCCTAACGTTGGTGGATGCAGAAGAATCACCACGCTGGGCAGAAAAATCAACGCTGGCCTTAGGAATGGGTAGACCACCAAGAGAAGGTGGCGGGACAAGATCTGGAGGAAACTGCAAAAATGAAGCTAAGTATTAGAAATGGGGAATAAGTACATAAGAGGGGAGAAATACCTTTAAGTTTTACTTACCTCGGTTATGGTACTGAATAAGGGAACTGAAATTATGGGTCTCGTCAATATAGCGGGAAGAAGAATGTTAGCTAATAAAGACGCCATTTCAACCTAAGGCATCCCAATAGATTAAAGTTCAGCGTGGTAAATAGGAAAAATGGGTGGAAGAAAGAAAAGACGTCAGACCTAACAGTGATTGAGAATGTTGATGAGGTCCCTTTGGGGTTGGTTGTTAGATTTCCTCATTAAAAGGAAGCGCGAGAGAATGAAAAGGATGTAATCAACAAGTTCTAATGATGTACCTTGATCAGGGGCAGCCTCAGAAGAACTACCTTCAGAAGGATCCTTAAAGAAATAATTGATGAGAGGAGTAAAAATGGTTTTGTTTGAAGAATCGATGCACCTTCGGCATATACAGTCCAACTCTGAATGGTCAACAGTCTCTTGGGCATCCAAGGCTTCATCAGAATAGGGTTCATGGCATGTTACCTCAAGGCCCAAAAGCTCACACACATCTTCCAACGTTACTATAAACTCACCCCTTGCAGTAATGAAAGTGTGAGTAGTAACGTTCCAGCGAGACACTAATACATGAAGGGCAGTATTGTTCTTAGACAGAGTAAACTCACCAAACCACTTGCCCGATGAAGCCCAATTTTTATGAGGACATCAGTGTGAGAACTCTGCATGTGGGGTTCCAGGTAGTAAAGTGAGTAGGGGAGCCTCCAGGTCTTTCGAAGTCAATATGGGACCACGGGAAGTCCCCTCGCTCAAGACGAAATTGAAGAGTCCCCTCTGGGGGGGAAAAATCCCCAGTCAGTAGCATTTTTCGTCTTCATCACCAAGCACCATGGCATCACACTTAGCGTTAAAAATGCAAGTTTTGCAAAACCTAGAAAAATCATCACCCTTGTCGAATATAGGGGACCGGGAGTAAAAATTTATATGCTCCTGAAGAGAGGCAGTCAAGGAGGTGGCAACAGGGGTGTCAAGTGGATTATTGGTGGTAGACATAGTAGGATTTCTTGAGGAACCATTTGTAGATGACAATGAGGTACAGAAAGCTTAGAAAAAGTACCAGAGGAGTAACAATGGAGTGGCTAGAGGACAAAGATAATTGTAAAGGAAAGAAATAAGGAGAAAACCTTGGCAATAATGGAGTTTTTGCAGAGTTTCTATCTCTAAGGTAGAAGGGAGTTTGAAGAAGATGAAGAGAATAGTTAAGTGTTTTAGAAAAATGGACATTTGAAATCCTTTAAACCCGTCTTTTAAATTTTCCCACTGACACACGTGCAAAGCTGCCAAACATCATTACAAGAGAACACGTGGAACTTTGGGAAGTATTTTGACAGTTGAAAAGACGACATTACATCATTAATGAAGCGATACATGGGTATGGAAAGGGTTTCTTCCAAAATAAGTTTTGGGGTTTGGCGCTAAAATTTTTCTTTTGTCAGACATATCCAATAGCTCCCAACGAAGAAGCTTTCCTAACAGTTAAAAAAAAAAACTACGATGACCCCTCACAACAAGTCCAAACGTTGTTTAATTGTGACTCAAATACATCAAGGAGAATGTTTTTTATGTTTTTTTGAACATGGCGAAATGACGATGCGGTAGAGCCCAAACCAAGGAGTACCTTAAAATAGGGAAAATTTCCTAGGGAGAAGTTCACAAGTCTTAACGATAGGGGCAGTCCTTACTAAAAACTCACTACCTACAACTCTACTCCACAATAGCACAAACGGGAGAATTTCATTTCCCAAGAGTCAAAATGGGTATTTGAGAAAGTCAGCAGGTCTATCGGGAGAATTTTAAACAGTCAAGCCATAACGGTTGAAGCTCAGTAACAGGAAAAAGTTACGATGTCCCTTTGCCAAAGCGCCAATAAGCGACAGCGTTTCGACTTAGGTACATCGGGGAGAATTTTACTTTTCCCTGAAGGCGTTAACCTCGGTGGTTGTAATGAAGGAAAAGATGCCAGAATTTTCACATAAAGAAGTTTTCGTGCAGACATTTCTTATTCCCACAACAAATCTCTACACGAAGGAGAAAATGTAGGGGGCTTGACGGTAATATGGAGATTGGAGATAATCCCCCCATTAACAATAGTGTTTGGGATTAAGGCAATGATGCATCACAGTAAGGCAGTAATGTAGCTCAAGGCGATGCAGCTCAGCAAGGCAACTCAAGTGAGGTAGTTCAGCTTGGCAGTCCAGAGAGATCTTCCAGGGAAGAAGCTGATCGAGAGAGCTTACCTTTTAGTCATTTTTCTTTATTTAGTCTTTTTATATCTCTTTATTTATATTGACCATTAGCTGTAACGATTATAATGATTTTCAGTGTGAGGTTGAATGATACTCGGGAGAGACCGGGCTTAGCAGGGCCAGGGAGAGCTTTCATGCTCTATCAAACGACCTCGCCGTGGGAACTCCAGAGGGACTTGGTTTGGAGGATTGAGAAGTGAGGCACCGTTGGGGCTTGTCCTGCCCATCTTAGATACACCTGGTAAAACACCAAAGGACCCTGACCATGGAACCTCGAGCGGAGAAGCCTTGAGTTCCATCGGGCATCGAGTTGTGAACCAAATAACCCTTTACTTAATGTCACATCTAGTTTATGCGATGTCACTAGCCAGCTAGGCAACGTCAAATCTTCACTTGAGTAAACCCCTGTGGTATTTGAGGTTATCAAACAGTTGGTGAGTTACCTCTGCGACGACAGCCCCCTGACACACACTGGTTAAGCAAAAGGCATGTCTTGGCATTTAATGTTTATGATGTGGAGCTAACTAGTGCATCAGCTATTTAATGTTTGTGACATAAAGTATGAGGGATGTATTTCATAGTTTTAATGACTAAGTTACCTCGGGAGTGGTGTGGGGGCTATTTAAGGACTCCAACCACCTCTGGGAAAGGATGTTCTTTTTGAGAGTTCAAAAGTTATTACTAGAGAGAATATACATCAGAGAGAAAGTTTACTAACCCACCATTGTCATTTATTACGAAGCTTTAATAATTGACAGAGATCCTTGAGGTAGTTGGGGTGTTTGGCTGCTGCCAAGGTGTATCTAGGGTGCTTACTTCTCTCTCCCTCCAAATGAGTTACTTCTGAGTTCGTTATTATCCTTTGAGTTATACACGAGAGTTCTGTGAGTTCAAACTAAATTTATCTTCACTAAGTTGTGATTGCGTGTCTTGTAATTGATTAATAGTGTTGCTGGTTAACTTATCATTACTCTAATCAAAAGGGGTTACGACTCCATCTAATCTAAACTACCCTCTTACAATACCAATATCAATACCAATTCAAATTCAATTTCAATTTATAACTAATTTATACCAATTTACACCAATATCAATACCAATTCAAATTCAATTTCAATTTCAATTTATCCCAATTTATACCAATTCAATTCAATTGAAATTGAATTTCAATTTCATTCAATTTCAATTCAAATTCAATGCCTATACAAATGCAATTCATGTTATAAGACCGGGGCACACTAATTCACAATCACACATACTAATTCAGACACACACACACACACACACAATCATCTGCATAGAATTCCAATATATCATGAAATAAGTCATGAAATATGGCCATAATGGTCCATTGGTAAGTTGCTCCTTCATTCTTCATCCCAAAAGGCATGACGGTATAATGGAAATTGCCTAGATGGGTCCGAAAAGCTTTCTTCTCCACGTCTGACGAGTCCATTCTAATTTGATTATATCCCACATACATTTCATAACTAATAGTGGTGTCAACCAAACTTATAATACTAGGTAGAGTAAAATCATCCTTTGAGAAAGTGCAGTTTAGATATCTAAAATCTAGGTAGTATCATATTTGCTTCTTGTCTTTCTTTGCCACGAGCACGATGCTTAACAGACATATTAGCTGTTGAATGGGCTTGATGAACCCCGTCGTAAGTAGTTTCTCTATCTCCGCTTTAATTTTCAAATCTAACTCAGCCTTATAGGTTCGCATAGATTGCCTCACAGGTAAAGCATTAGGCAAAACATTTCATTTATGAGAGCTTACTTTCGGATCTACCCAAAGAATTTCTATATACTTCCACGCGAAGACAAATATAAAATCCTTGAGAATACCAATGATCTCTTCTTGCTGCTTAGGATTTAAGCCTTTATAAATGAAGATGGGACGCTCATCACCACCTTCCATACCAAAGTTTAGCTCCTCATGCTCTTGGAGTTACTCTCGCGATCCATCCTGCATGCATTTTGATGTTTGTTCTTCAACGTGTTCAATAATGTGAGACTTACCAATCATAAAACATTCATGCATCGGGTCAACCCTTTCATCCTAAGACGTCACTCGCTCAGATCATTATAAGCGATAAATTACTTTGCCATCGGGTAAAACAATGTTCTTAAAAGTATGCATGGGTCTTTCTTCTTCTTCTTCAAACTTTCTCTTATCCTTTCCTTTGTTCTAGAGGGGGTCACTCAGGGACCTAACCTCGCATGTAATGATTTCTTAGATTTAAATTTTTCTTGGGCCATAGGTGATTCCCCTGCTCATTTGATCAAGTATATTCTTTCTTCATCTAATTCTGTGCAGAATGATGCTTCAACCAAGTGGGCCTCTTCTACTTTCTTGGCTTTGATCACAATCTCTGTCCCCCAAATATTAAGTTTTTCACTTTGGTAACAACATAATTCCATGCATGTGCATCCATACCCGGCCTATCAGAATTTGATAACTCGTGTTGGTGTTAATGATATGAAATTTAATATAGGTAATAGACTTCATCTTGTACTATCAAATCTATAGATCATGAGTGGTACCGGTATGATTTTTTCCTATGAAATTCTAGTCTCGTATAAAGTGCTAATGGGAATGATATTTATTGATGCCCGTTCATCTAGAAGCACTCTTGGAAAACTAATTCCATTTACTAGAATATTAACATATAGAGGTATAATGTGGAAGAAGGTTACTTGCATGTCGCTTCTGAAAATGTTAGCGCACATGTGTATTTCTTGATCAACCTCCCTATGGGACCATGCCAGTTTATATAGGGGTACCATCACTCCTGTACAACTTCCAAGATCTTCTTAGTGATTATTATTCGTGTCTCATACTTCTCCTTAATTTAATCGAAGAACCATTTGAACTCGGGGCTTCTTACAATCACTGCGCATTCTAAATCTATTTTAACTTCGTACGTCTGGTCGTTACCCATGTAAGTAGCCTATAATGTTCCCCCTCATCTACGGCAAGGACCACATAAACACTTCCTCCTTCAAGGTCAAAATTATCGTCCCACTTGCTTTAGATATCTTCGTTAGCCAAATAGCATAACCATTTTTTTATGCATCAACACCATTTAGTCATTCTTCAGACTTTAAAATTTATTCCCCATCGTACACCGTGACCAAGTTTGTTGGGCCGTGGTGATGAGTTAGCAGTGGAATTTTTAATAAAATCCACAGACGAAATTTGCAAGATTCCTTTAGCAACTTTTTCCGTATTACCTTGCACAAATAATATAAATCTTTGGTGGCATGCTGAACACTCTAATACAACTCACAAAACTTTGCATTCGCTTTGTCTGTCATTATGGGCACCAGACCGTTTGAGTGAGGGGACCTACCACTCCCTCGTGCACTAGCATCCGATAACAGTCCATAGTTTCTGTGACACCCTGCCTAATTAAATACCAGGTGATCAGTCCTTTATTAAATTAAACTGAAGTGACCGGTTGGTTCATTCTTAGCATCACTGTCGAAAAACATTTTTTTTATTTATCACCTAATAAATAATTAAGCTAAGTGTCAAAACATTTAATTTTAATTATGCTTCAATAATCCATTAATAAATTTCCATTCTTTAGATATAAGCTATTTACATTACACATAAATATAATGAATATTGGACATGAATCAAATACTGAAATAAGTAAGGCTGGATAAAACATTTCCAGTTCAAAGTCTCAAACCAACAAACCATAAAATCCTCAAGTGCAACTGAAATAAACTACTAAAGTAAACTGAGTACAATCTCTAATAAAACGACTGAGAATGGGTGAAACATGCCCTAAATAAAAATTTCTGAATAGAATAGAAGGAACTGATAGAGGCGTGTAAATGAAAGGATATGTAACTCTCACAACTGCTGCAGCTCGATAAATGATCCACACGTCTAAGTCTGGTAACCCTATGGTTGGGCAGCCGATATAATACATATATATAGTAAAAGAGAGGATAATAGCAAGAAACGGGTCAGAGCCCGAGTTGTAAAAATATTTGTTTTAGCAAGTATTTAAAACTGCAATAATGCAAGTATTATGTGCATGTTAGTTTTGAACTCTCACATGAGATTCTCACCTCTCCACTATTGTTCACGCCTAACGTACATATATCCTAACCTAGATATCTATAATGCTTCCAACTAGGATATAGACTTAAACTTCAAATTATATTTCGTAGGGGTATCCCATATCTCCCATACAATACGTTATTACAAAAAAAAAAATCCAAATAACCACATTTCTTATTCATTGATGTTGGTAAATCTTTTACCCACTGAGATTACTTTAATTATCAACATTATTATATCAATTAATTTCATATAGTAGGATTACAAGCAAGCGCACACACACACACACACACACACACACACACACACACACACACACACACATACACATACACATACACATATAGATATATATATAGTCACATCATACCTATACATACATATATATATATATATATATATATATATATATATATATATATATATATATATATATATATATATATATATATAATCCTGCACCCTTAGGTTAAGACCACTTGACGCAATGCATACTCTAGTATCATGTCCCGGTGCATCAATCACTGCATAATGGAATACTGGTTCAATATTCCATAAACCATAAATTCAAAACACAAATATTGTAGGTGAGTATATTCCCTACCCAAATGGATCACGCGCATACCTACGCTCCCATTCAGTCATCGAAACTATCCTACATCTCAGATAGCATGCAACCAAGTTCATATACTCTTGATACAAGTCATATATCCCCCCATTTGGTCACCCAGGATAAGACTGTCCACTACGCGAAAACCTCCTCCTGATAGCAAGTAGCGTAGGTATGCTATACACACAATAATAATATTCAATATTCATATAATAGGCATTCCCACATCCTATTAAAATTCAAGGTATTCACCCCACCCTTACATGTATTTTCCATACGTAGTATTCTCTCATTACTACTTATAATATAGTTATTTTCGTTATTCACTCTCTTGAAATTTCCAAGGTTAATTCAACTTTCCAAATATTTAAAGTATTACTCTACGAACATTCCCTAGCAATTCTGCACTATCCTACAAACACCAAATGACAGTTTCCCATATCAAAATAACTTTGTAAATCTACTTGGGCAAAAATGGAATTTTTCAAATTCTAGACCTGTCGTTCGAACCAAGTCTGATGTCTTTTGAACGACATCTCACGAGAATGATTCTCGTTCGAACGAGGCTCAATCTCGTTCCTCTCGTTCGAACGAGATTGAGAACTTCCCTCCCCCAGTAGACCTACTACATTTTACACCCTTACTAGTTTTGTTTTCCACCATTTTTAAACCTAAAACCTCTAAAATAATCAACCTAAACACCAATCATTCAATTCCAATCAACTACATAACATCTATATATGATTCTCAACAATATATCATCATTAAATCATCAACAAATTCGAAATCCTCAAATTAAAATATCAAGAACCCTAGTTCTCAAATTTATTTGCAAAACTCTAAATTAAACCCACATTTAAATATAAAATTATCATAAATTTGTGGACATAATCCTATCTACATGACGGAATCGAAGTTTATTTAAATCAGTCCTAATATATGACAAATTCTACCAATGTTTTCACCAAATTCAACTCTTATAACAATGGGAAAATTATCTAGTCTAACAAGAACGTAAATATTGCTAAGAAAAGCAAGTAATAAACACTTGCCTCGAATTGATGTTCTAATCCGCTGATGAAATTGGTATAGCCTTGCTCCTCGTCTTTCGGTTTATGCTTTGGTGGGATTTTTGGTGTGAGTTCTTGAGTTTTGCACCAAGAACACCTATGGGTTCCCTCCTTCTTCCTCTGTGGTTCTCACTTTATCTCTCGTAGGTTTAGAAACGGGCAGACACCCTCTCACCCACGTACACTCTATTTTATTTTTCTAATTTTCGTCCATATCATTTTTCCAAAAATGCACAGGACAAAAATACCTCTACGGGGTGCCGGTTAGGCCTAAAAATATTTCGGAGTCCAAATAAAATACCCGGGTAAAGTTTTCTGACTATCTCGACCCTTCCGGACTCAATGGCGCACTCGAAATGACCATGTGAGTTACTTACAGATAAATTATCTTTTTATTCCATTCAATTAGTCCTAACACGACTCACACGCGCGTCCAGACTTAAAAATATCAAATTGTCATATTTCATAATCCGACAATTTATAAAATTTCATAATTCTATATTACATAGCCACACAGTAATATTCAATAATTTTCATCAGTAAGTATTAACCCTTGGCATGCTAGTTAATAATAATTTTAATCCGAATTAATAAATTAACTAATTAATTTCTCACCTTTTAATTTAATTAATCCAATAATAATAATTAATCTCATAATTATTTACTATCATAAAAATACGGGGTGTTACATACTTCCCCCCTTCCAACGGAATTTCGTCCCTAAATTCGAAAAAAGTATACCAGGTAGAAACAACGTTGTATATATGTTGCGCATCGCATCATTGCGCTCCCAAGTAAACTGCTCCGCCCCACCCATATATTATGCTATTGAATACGCTTAATAATGAACACCCCTTATATGTTCATTTTAAACTCTAGGTTACCCTATCACGTAGGTTCTTGCCCAAGTCTTACCATTTAAGTTTCAGTACTTAAACTTAATTTTTTATATTTACTATCTAGCCTTCTACTATTCGCACCTTAGTAGATTAATCATTCTTTAGATACATTCGATCTCCTCTCGCAACAATCGCACACAAGCAGGTTATTTGCGCAGTATATATTCTACACACATAATATACTATAAGTATTAACTCATCTCCGATATTCGCAATAGCACCTGTTCCCCCACCTTTAACTAACAAGCAGGAGAACAACAAGGATTAATCTGCCATACCTCAACTTGCACAATGCCCAAAAATAAACCTATATGAGTTATTGTACATAAACTCCACTAGTGGAAGGGACTGCTCTTCTCCTCCCTTAATATTCAAGGGTACACATATAATTTATTCTCCAACATCTGACTAGTCCACTTATTCTTTCCATTCGTCTGCGGATGATAGGTCGTACTATTTCACAACTCGGTACCTATGGTCTCATGAATATCTCCCAAAATCGAAAGACAAATATCTTTTCCCAGTCGGACATGATATCAAGCAGTACCCTATATAACCTCACTATCTCGATTATAAAGGTCTGCGCATACTGTCCCGTAGGATGACCAATCTTAACTGGCATAATGTGATCTACTTCGATTAACTGATCCATTATCACCCATATAGGGTCGTAAACCCCTCCGTGATAAAGTCTTTGGGAATACTCTCCCATTACTACTCCAAAATCCCCAACGGTTGAAGAAACTCCTACTGGTGTCGGGTGGTCTACCCTATTTCAACGGACAGATGACCCATTGCAAAACGAATTTAGCAATATCTCTCTTCATTAAATCCCATCACCACTGACATTTATAACATGATACATCTTATATTCTCTCAAATGTACCTTTAACCTTGATCTATGTGACTTTGCCTCACCGAGTGTCACAGGTCCTTCCCCCTCTCTAATAATTAGTTTCTCATAAAATGTAAGCCTCTACTAATCTTGCAGAAATAACTTCGACTCCCCGGGTTAAATGTTATCGAATCCACATGACAATCATGATCTACTGCCAAATACAATACCCATTCTCGTGAGCGTACAACCAAGTCCTGATATCTCCACTTCTATCTTCATTTACCTTATCCCAAACATTCCGAACGAAAACAAAATCAAGATTTAATTACTTATGGCGCCCATACACCCTATGCCTCGCGCATTATTATATCAATGAAATATATCCCCACATCATAATGGAATTATGAAACCTCAATTATACTCACATATGTACAATTACTGAGGTACGAATCCCATGTACTATCATCCAAACTTCTCTCCAACTCCCAACGTTCGTTACTTTCATGCGTGGGATGTCTCGCAAAGCAAAATCTAAATATGGAACCCTCTGATACACTACTACCTAACATTGTCGGTGGTCGATATCTGTAAGGTCCTTAGTCCATAATATGTACCTTCCCACAATCTCCGTATGTTAACATAATAATCTACGTATGCCCTTAACAATAACATGAAACATGACGCTCTCACTATCCCAATTTTTCGGTGCTATATATATGACGAGCTATATTTCACTGCTGGATAAAGAACACAATGTATCCTGAGTCATATCAGTAATTAAATCCCTATGCACCAGGATCACATCTAACGAGATAAAAAAACTCTTTAAAGTCTACGATATCATGAAGTTTTTTTTTTTTTGTGTGTGTGTGTGTATATATATATATATATAGTCCCAACCCTATTTCGGGTGATGCTTTACCAAATTAATATTACTCCCACGGAGTACCTGGTGCGATAGTCTATCACTCAATCTACTATCGTTAAAACATTTGGTAATTATCACTACACATTATCGTAATAAGTTCTACTTTACTAACTCAATGCAGTAGTAAAATTGTGACAATAAAATATGCCTTCAGTGCCCACCCGATTTACTCACGAGTGACATCCAAAAAGTCCTATTACTCATGATCAATACATTTATAACAAGACTGTCCAAGACTAATGTACCCGTTAAACTCGATTCGCATGCAAATTTTAATGTTAATCGTTTATATAAAAGTTGTGACACACTCCTGTCACGTAATTAAATCCTTTACTCACAAGGATGAAAGACATGTTCACCAATCTCTCCTAATCGTATGGTCCTTACATGCACTCCTTGTGGTCAAAACAACCCATAATCACTTGTACTCGTTATACGTTTGGGATTTCATCCAATAGTTGCCCCCTCCTCGATGTGGGTAAATTATTCTATTCTGCGGCTTACACACCCATCACTGAAACGTTGGCATAACGTCTTTAGGCATCATTTATGGTTTTGATGGCCGCCCTATTTATTCCTGGACCCCAATGACCCTGAGGATTAATATGTTATTATTATCGAGGACTCCACTGGTCCTGCTTCAACCTACCACTCTCGGGTTGTAACTTTTTGGGCTTAATTTTCTTAACCCAATTCCTTCTCGGAAAATCTCACGCCTTCGGTTGTTATGCTTAACGAGCATGGTTTACCAACCTCAAATATTATCGGTTGCACTTCTTAATGTTAAAACATTCAACACTGGTAGTCCCACTCTCTACACATAGGGGAACTTCCCGAGCCATTTCCCATCACTGGTCCCACTAACCATTTTGGAGTGTCCTTCCCTCGGACTAGCAGTCTTAGTTCTCAATTATTCTCCCGTTCTATGTGGGCCTTTCGAAACTATTGTTGGCCTTTACAGCCCTGATTGACTTCCTCGTCACTTTATAGGAAGTTAATCAATCAAATTTATCTAAATGAGTTCCCTATTGGGCATACTCTCATGTGGTGTTTCGCTAACACCGTTAAGTTCATTTTTGCTTTTCGGCCAAATTCTCTAACCCTCCTGGCTCACTTCTTCTGGTACATATCAAAAAACTCGCGAACTATGGGAATTGAATCAATGGGAGTAACTATCTCCTTAGAGGTCTCCTCCTCTATGTAATATAACTGGGTGGAAGATCCTCCCTCTGGATGAGGCATCGCCACCGAAAACATCTCCTTACCCGGCATAGCAAAAATAATGCACCTACTAAAATAATCTATCATGGCTCTATAAGCAACAAATTAATCCATACCAATAATCGCATCGTACTCTGAAATATCTAATATAAGCATGTTGGTAGGTAAAATAAGTCTCCCAATCTCTATCCCTATTCCTCGGCATATAACGAAAATTAACGACCCATTATCCATAGGTGAGACTACCCATGTAATCGTATTGTTGGCCGTGTCTAACAATCCCGTGGCCCGTGAAAATCTAGCGTCTTTGAATGAATGTGAAGCCCCGATATCAAACAAAATATATCCCATAATCCCAGAAATAGAGAACATACCCTCAATGACGGGTGGTGGCTGCTGAACGGTTGCCTGTTGGACGTTGTACACACGCTCATACGGTATCTTCCCCTGCTGTTGGGGTATTTTGCCCTTAACTGGGCAATCTTGCCTCCTATGACCCATCCTTCCACAATTGAAGCATCTACCAGCAAATTGTGTCACATTACGACGGTTGATTTCGGCCCTGTTGCTCAGTTCCACCTCTTCCTTGACCCTGTTGTCCCTGCTGAGCATCTTGATGAAAAACAATATCAGGTTGAGGACAGTCCCTCCACTTGTGACCCTGTTGTTCACACTTATAGCAGAGTCCTGAATGTCTTTGATTTCTTTGGCCTTGATGTCCTTGTTGCTCGGGTCGGGATTTTGTAATACTCCGTAATTTTAATGACTTTTAAAATGAGTTAAATTAAAAGTTAATGGGATTAATTGGAATTGATTATAAATTAATTAATTGGGATTAATTCAAAATTTATTTTACTTTTGGATAATGAACTATATGATTCTGAATATTACTTAGTGATATTTGTGTAATATATGAATATGATGTTATTTATATTGTCGTAAGTTACTTATACGGTGATAATGAAACTTTAGTCGGGACGCGGTATGTGACGTGTTTAAATGAATAAAAAGGAAAAATTATTTTATATCAACCTTATGGTTGTTTCGAGTGCCCCGTTTCATCCGGAAGGGTCGAAATAGTCAGAAAAGTCTATTCGGGTGTTGGATTTGGGTCTCGGGTCACTTTAGAGATGAAAGGACACCCCGAAGGGGCATTTTAGTCATTTTAATTGGAAGATGAATAGTAATTTCGAGATTTGTCTTATTATAAAGGTGATGGATTAGAGGAACGTAGGTTCATTTCATTTTATCACAAAACACTTGAGAGGTCTTAGTGTGAGAGAAAGTGAAGATTTTCTTGGGAGGGGAAGAGGTTGCTTAGGAAGAGGGAGAAACTTTTGGGGTAAACCAAAGGGGATTAACCACCTTCTACCACCAGCACCACCACTAGAAAGTCACTGGAAAATAAGAAAAGGATTCTACACCATCATCACCAAAGGTTCATACCTACATAATTAAGGCAAGTATAATTCTTGCTTTATTTTATTGCTTACAATATCCATGATATATAGGTTAAGTAAGAAGTATGAATTTGCATGATTTAAGAATGAACTATAGAGTTTTTGGAATTTGTTCTTGATATGAAAATTAGATAGAATAAATCTCTTTCTGTTTAAATGATTTAATCCATGAATTTGGGGTTTCAAATGATAGAAGAAGTCTGAGTTATTACGATTTTTGGAGAAATAAGAACCTATGAGAATTCTGGGAATAATAGGATTTAATCCAAACTATTTGATGATTTTAATTTGTTTGATTATTAGAAACTGATCATATATCTTGCTATATCAATTGAGTTTAATTAGGAGAAGTTTTGGATTGATTTGTGTTGGTTTTGATGAGAAAGAAAATGGATAAAACGCATGAAATCTTTTATTGAAAAGGACGAACATTGTATGATAATTTTAGGATTGTTTTAAGAAGATATTGGCAGTGTGCATGTGAGTTTTTGTATAAAATCACATTCTGCACAACTTTGCAGTTTTAAGTTTTTTCAAAATCGGTGCAAAAAAACCTCAAAATTGTAATTTTATATTTCTGACTGAATGTACCTTTATCAAAAAAATAGTTGGAAAATGGTAATTTGGCTCACGGTGAGATTTTATTAATTTTGGTACATTAATAAGGAGAGAGGGACTTGGGTTAATGTTAGAAAATTATTTGGATTTGAGGATTAAATTTTTGTGAGATATATCTACATAATTATATTACGATTTAGAGGTACCATATTCATAAATAAAGCCCTCAAAATTACGGGGTGTTACAGGTTTCTTTCCATCCTGATCCAGACAAATTTGACATTTATAGTCGTCTCTTTCACATTCGAAGCACCTTTTTATAACATCATTTTGGCCTTGGCTATGTTGGCCCTGACGCTTCAGACGCAAAGTCTATTACCTTAGCGGTCTTTACGACCCTGAGGAACTTGTTGTTGTGGTATTGGTGCCTTCCCACAATTGTTAACCCTAGTCATGTCATATTGACAATCTTCTCTTATTCTTTTGCCTCCTTTAAGTTGCATATTGCGATCATGGTACTGTAAGACTGTAGTGGTAACTTCCTGTGCCACAATACCTGTTATTTCGGCGATTGATACTCTCTCCGGGGGTACCTGAGGTATCAGTTGACCTTGCTCATTGACTCCTATAGTAGTGTTAGCTTGTTCTTCTTCACGTGCCATCTGAAAGTTGAAATGGACTGAATAAGTTCAACATCCATAAAAATAAATTGCAGAATTACGAATTTCCCACGCGTAAGGATGAATACAACATTCCTAATATTAGGGCTCTAAATCAAATGATGCTTAGCATAAAGCATAATAAGCCTTACAGATCCCAAGGACACTAGAACCTGATGCTCTGATACCACCTGTGACACGCCGCCTAATTAAATGCCAGGTGATCAGTCCTTTACTAAATTAAACCGAAGTGACCGGTTGGTTCATTCTTAGCATCACTGTCGAAATATAATTTTTCTTTATTTATCACCTAATAAATAATTAAGCTAAGTGTAAAAACATTTAATTTTAATTATGCTCCAATAATCCATTAATAAATTTCCATTCTTTAAGATATAAGCTATTTACATTCCACATAAATATAATGAATATTGGATATGAATCAAATACTGAAATAAATAAGGTTGGATAAAACATTTCCAGTTCAAAGTCTCAAACCAACAAACCATAAAATCCTCAAGTGCAACAAAAATAAACTACTAAAGTAAACTGAGTACAATCTCTAATAAAACGACTGAGAATGGGCGAAACATGCCCTAAATGAAATGTCTGAATATAATAGAAGGAACTGATAGAGGCGTCTAAATGCAAGGACCTGCAACTCCCATAACTGTTGCAACTCACTAAATGATCCACGCGTCTAAGTCTGATAACCCTGTGACTGGGCACCTGATATAATACATATATATAGTAAAAGAGAGGAGAATAGCAAGAAACGGGTCAGAGCCCGAGTTGTAAAAATATTTGTTTTAGCAAGTATTTAAAACTGCAATAATGCAAGTATTATGTGCATGTTAGTTTTGAACTCTCACATGAGATTCTCACCTCTCCACTATTGTTCATGCCTAACGTGCATCTATCCCAACCTAGCTATCTATGATTCTCCCAACTAGGTTATAGGCTTAAACTTCAAATTATATTTCGTAGGGGTATCCCGTATCGCCCATATAATAGGTTATTAATTTTTTTTTCCAAATAACTACATTTCATATTCATTGCGGTTAGTAAATATTTTACCCACTGATATTACTTTCATTATCAACATTATTATATCTGCTAATTTCACATAATAGGATTATCCACAAGCACACACACACACACACACACACACACACACACACACACACACACACACATATATATATATATATATATATATATATAAACATAGTTTGAACTCAAAAATCTCTTGTGTATAACTCAGAAAGTAATAATGAACTTAGAAGCAACTTTGCTTAGATAGAAAGAGAAAATGAGCACCTAGATACACCTTGGCAGGCATCCAAACACTCCAACCACCTTCAAGGATCTCCGTCGAGTATTAAAAGCTTTGTAATAAATGACAATGATGGTTGAGTAAACTCTCTGGTTCGTAATAAATCTCTTTCTGATGTATATATTATTTCTAGTAATAACTTCTGAACTCTCAAAAAAGAATATCCTCTCCCCAGAGGTGGTTGGGGTCCTTAAATATCCCCCCCCACGCTACCCTTGAGGCAAATCAGTCATTAATACCTATGAAAGACATCCCTTATACTTTATGTCACAAACATTAAATACCCGATGCACTAGTTATCTCCACGTCATAAACATTAAATGCCAAGACATGCCTTTTGCCTAACCACTATGCGTCAGGGGGCTGTCATCACAGAGGTGGCTCACCAACTGACTGACAGTCCCAAATACCACGGTGGTTTACTCAAGTGCAGATTTGACATTGCCTTGTTGGTTAGTTACATCACATATAGTAGATGTAACGTTAAATAATGGCCTATTTGGTTCACAACTCAATGCCTGATGCAACTCAAGGCTACTCTGCCAGAGGCTCCACGATCAGGGTTCTTTGGTGTTTTACCAGGTGTATCTAAGATGGTCAGGACAAGTCCCAATGGTGCCTCACTTCTCAATCCTACAAACCAAGTTCCTCTAACGTTCCCACGACGAGGTCGTTCGATAGAGCATGAAAGCTCTCCCAGGCCCTGCCAAGCCTAGTCTCTCGCGAGTATTGTTCGACCTCACACTAAAACATTATGCTCGTTACATCATTACAATCATTATAACTCATAGTCAAAATAAACAAAGATACAATGTGACTAAGTAACACAACAAGCTAAGGTATAAGCTGCCTAGCATGAGTTGCCTCACTTGAGCTACCATGTTGAGCTGCCTTAATCCCAAACACTAAGCTGCCACGCTGAGCTGCCTTGTTGAGTTAGCTGGCTACCTTAATTCGGAACACTGTTATTAATGGGAGGATTATCTCTAATCTCAGGATTACCTTCAATCCCCTCTCTACATATATATATATATATATATATATATATATATAAAATACTGCACCATTAGATTAAGACCACTTGGCATAATGCATACGCTGGTATCATGTCCCGGTGCATCAATCACTGCATAAAGGACTACTAGTTCAATCTCTCACAAACCATAAATTCAAAACACAAATATTGGAGGCGGGTATATTCCCCAGCCAAATGGGTCACGCACATACCTACGCTCCCATTCAGCCGTCGAAACTATCCTATGTCTAAGATAGCATGTAACCAAGTTCATATACTCTGGGTACAAGCAAAATATCCCCCCATTGGGTCACCTAGGATAAGACTGTCCATTGCGAGAAAACCTCCTCCTGATAGCAAGCAACGTAGGTATGCTATACACACAATAATAATATTAAATATTCATATAATAGGCATTCCCACATCCTATTAAAATTCAAGGTATTCACCCCACCCTTACATGTATTTTCCATACGTAGTATTCTCTCATTACTACTTATAATATAGTTATTTCCGTTATTCACTCTCTTGAAATTTCCAAGGTTAATTCATCGTTCCAAATATTTAAAGTATTACTCTACGAACATTCCCCAGCAATTCTGCACTATCCTACAAACACCAAATGACAGTTTCCCATCTCAAAATAACTTTGTAAATCTACTTGGGCAAAATGGAATTTTTAAAATTTTAGACCTGTCGTTCGAACCAGGTCTGATTTCGTTTGAAGGACATCTCAGGAGAACAATTCTCATTTGAAGGAGGCTCAATCTCGTTTGAACGAGATTGAGCACTTCCTTCCCCCAGCAGACCTGCTACGTTTTACACCCTTAACAGTTTCATTTTCAACCATTTTCAAACCTAAAACCTCTAAAATAATCAACCCAAACACCAATCATTCAATTCCAATCAACTACACAACATCTATATATAATTTCCAACAATATATCATCATTAAACCATCACTAATCATCAATAAATTCGAAATCTCCAAATTAAAATATCAAGAACCCTAGTTCTCAAATTTATATGCAAAACTCTAAATTAAATCCATATTTATTCATAAAATTATCATAATTTCGTGGACATAATCCTATCTACATGAGGGAATCAAACTTTATTTAAATTAATCCTAATATATGACCAGTTCTTCCAAAATTTTCACCAAATTCAACTTTCATAACTATGGAAAAATTATCCAGTCTAATATGAACATAAATATTGCTAAGGAATGCAATTAATAAACACTTTCCTCGAATTGATGTTCTTATCCGCTAATGAAATTGATATAGGCTTGCTCCTCGTCTTTCGATCTGCGCTTTGGTGGGATTTGTGATATGAGTTCTTGAGTTTTGCACCAAGAACACCTATGGGTTCCCTCCTTCTTCCTCTGTGGTTCTCTCTTTCTCTCTCGTAGGTTTATAAACTGACAAACACCCTCTCACCCACGTACACTATTTTATTTTTCTAATTTTCGTCCATATCATTTCCCCAAAAATCCAAAGGATAAAAATACCCCTACGGGGTGCCGGTTAGGCCTAAAAATATTCCGGAGTCCAAATAAAATACCCGAGTAGAGTTTTCTGACTATCTCGACCCTTCCGGACTCAATGGCGCACTAAAAGTGACCATACGAGTTACTTAAAAATAAATTATCTTTTTATTCCATTCAATTAGTCTTGACACAGCTCACACGCGTGTCCTGACTTAAAAATACCAAACTGTCATATTTGACAATCTGACAATTTGTAAAATTTCATAATTCCATATTACATATCCACACAGTAATATTCAATAATTTTTATCAATAAGTATTAACCATTGGCATGCTAGTTAGTAATAATTTTAATCTAGATTAATTAATTAACCAATTAATTTCTCACGTTTTAATTTAATTAATCCAACAATAATAATTAATCTCATAATTATTTAATATCATCAAAAGACGGGGTGTTACATCTTCCACCATGCTGCATGGCAATGATGGTGGAACGTCATTCCCAAACTTCATTTTTTCATTAATGTTGTTGTTATTTAGCCCTTGGACACCTTTACTTCCCTTAGGAATTCCTTCAATATAGTTCAATGCTTACCAACGTGAAACTTGAAACCTGACAGCTGGTAGTGGCATCTGTGCCCCCAACCTTAGGTCCTTAGCTTAATGATCCTGTAAATATTATTCGTTTCTCGCGTGAATTCTTAGAAGGTACCCTATTGGGATGCATTAATTAGATGGATTTTTTATTCCTGTAGTAGCCCCTCTATGCAGATCTGCAATAATCTCACCTTCGTGACCTCTCATGCACATTTAGCGCCCTTTATCTAAAATGTTTTATGTATTGAATCAGTTCTTCACCAAGATTTTGAACTTCTTGGTCTAAGTATCTCAGCGTGAACTCGTCTTTGGCCAAGAAAATTTTTTACAAAAATTATCTATGAATTTTCTCCTAAGTGGGGATGTTTTTCGGTGCTAGGTGAGAGTACCATGTAAAGTTTTTTCTAGTGAGAGTTTTTAATAACTCCCTCAAATTAAACTCCTTATCACTTTCCTGAACTCCAAGGTACACCACAAACCTCTAGACATACTTGTAATACCCCGTAATTTTATTGATTTTATTTAAGGGATTAATTGAATTAAATGAGAATTAATCTGGGTATAAATACTAGCGAGATGTGAGTTGGTATTTGATTATGATGTTAAAATTTAATATTTCTGAGTATGTATGGTAATACATGAGTATTGAAAATATTAAAGTTGTCGCGAGACTGAAATACGACAAGTTGGAAATTTAGTTGGGACGCGCGTGTCAGTCGCGTCAGGAACGAAATTATTTAAATTAAAAAGTGAATTATATTTTTATCAACCGAATGGTCATTTTGAGTGCACCAACGTGTCCGAAAGGGTCGAAATAGTTAGAAAACACTAGCCGGGGGTTTAGTTTGGGTCCCAGGGCACTTTTAGGCCAAACCGGGAACCTAGAAGGGTATTTTGGTAATTTTAAAAATTTAGGGATTTAGACCCACGAATTTAAATGTTAATTAAGATATTTTAAAAGAACCACTAAGGCCATTATCATCCAAAAAGGGAGAGAGTGGGATACGGTAGTTTTTGAGAAAAGTTAGAAAGAGGGTAAAGGGTTCCCAAGCCAAACCATCTCCACACCATCAGTTTTGGAAAGGATTTATGACCAGAAAAGAGGAGAAAATCAACCTTGAACCATCGGCAACACATCGGAAGAACGAATCTAAGTCAAGTGTTTTTATGTCATTATTTGCATTGAATATTTCCTCCATGCGTAGTGTAAAAAACTGTTTATGTCTAGGAAATTTTGATGAAGAATACCCAATGGAATTATTATGAAATTTGTGGTTTTGGGTAGGAAATATTCATGTAGAATGGTTATGGACGAATTCAATATACAAAACATAACTTTTGATGACCTGAAATCGGATTAATAAGGAATCTTTTTATGAAATTAAATTCTGGGTTCAAGTTCATAGGGTTTGGAATAAGAATTTAGGGATTTATGATTTTGGCATGTTAATTTGTAATATTTGACCCAAAATCATATTAAGGAATGATCTAGGGTGACTAAAAATAGTTTACAAACATAAAAAACGTATTTGGATAGTCTTAGGGTTGATTTAGAGAATAAGAGAAAGAAGAAAAACGGATTTTGGAATTTCTGGGCGTAGTCTGCCATCTCGTTAGAATACATGCCCAGGTCGTTCGAATGACCTCGTTCGAATGAGCTTCTAACGAGATGACAGTACCCCTTCTAACGAGTTGGTAGTTCATTCGAAGCCTTTCGTTCGAACGACACTCGTTCGAATGACACTCGTTCGAACGAGTTAACAGAATGGCCTTTTAGGCCTGATTTTATTTCAAATGTCCCGTAGACTTATTTAATGGAGTAATAACCTTCCCTTATTGACTAGTGGGTATATTTGGGAGATTGGATTACATTGAGGAGTAAAACTTAGAATCTTGTAGTAAATCAAATGACCTTTATGAATTAGGAAACAAGTACCTAATTACGACGTGAGAAGAGTGGACAACTTTAATGTATAAATCGGGGGCTTATAAGCGTGTGATATTAAATGATGATACAAGAATGAGAAGTAACCTCTATTAATATATTGAGATATCAAAGATGTGCGAATGCTTAGTATATGTAGTTATCTGTGTATAACATACCTACCGTACTTGCTATCATGGGAGGTCGGCGTTCGATCAGGGCCATCTAATCTTTGTGTGCCTACAGGGGGATTTAGGTTGGTACCTTGAGGACATAGGTCAGAGAAGGACTTATTGAGAAGTTAATAAGTCTGCTGATCATGGGAGCGTAGGTATGTGCGTGACCCATGTGATGTGAACTATGTTCGCCCCCATTATGTGTGATTATTGTCATTTGAGAACGATTCCTGAGAGATTCGAAATGCGTGGTCCTAATGTACGTGATGTACCGGGATTGGATAACAGAGTATGTGTGCACCACAGCTTAGCCTCGGGGTGCTATTATTGTATCTTTACGATGAGAGTAATATATTGTAAATTGAAATGCACTGTCATGTATAAATGTGAGTATAAATAATATCAACGTTTTCGTAAAGATAAAAATGGAAATCCTCTAGTAAGTAGTATTACTAATATGGGAAGCCGAGAAGAAATGTAAGACACTCTGTTTAAATGAAGATGCCGGAATTAAATCGTGAATCGTATAGTAATGTTAGATTTTATATTAGACTAGTTAAGTATGGGAATAACTAGAATGGGTACGGGTACGATAGGAGTGCACAATTAGTTGAGAGGTGAGGAACTCATGTGAGTGCACACACTATCATGTACTTTATATTCACTGTTTAATGATATTAAACACTTGCTATATTTTAAACTGTTTTTACAATCGGGCTCTGACCCGTTTGCTTCCAAATATATTTTCTTATAAAAACCTTTTAGGTGCCCAGCCACAAGGACACCAAGCATAGGAGTTCCATTCAGGTGACGTACTGTAGCTG
This sequence comes from Sambucus nigra, assembly GCA_949130495.1. Taxonomy (NCBI): domain Eukaryota; kingdom Viridiplantae; phylum Streptophyta; class Magnoliopsida; order Dipsacales; family Adoxaceae; genus Sambucus; species Sambucus nigra. The sequence goes on from OX422209.1 coordinate 282,328,392, forward strand.
CTGTGGAAGTTACAGGACCTTGATAGTAGACGCCTCCATTTTCGATCTTGACTCTATATTATCAGATTCTCTCATCTGTTGGGCATGTCGCCCTATTTTCTTTTAGAGATACTTTATCTATTCAGTTATTTCAGATTTTGGGTTGTAATTAATTTAGTGATGCGGACTTGATATTTGTTTATTTCAGTACTCGGATTGTGGTGAGGAGTATTCCTCCTGATTCATTATTATTTTATGGTTATTCTATTGTGACTATGTTGTGGTGGTTATGTTAGCATTTTATAATCAACGTATTGCATGTTAATTGGATTTAATTAAAATTGACAACTCACTTTTAAATATTAGGTGGCTAGTAATTGTTAAAACATATTTCGACAATGATGCTATGAACTGAACCAACTTGGCATTTTGTATTAATTTAATAAAGGAGTAGCTACCCGGTATTTAATTAGTCGGGGTGTCACAATACTTCATGGGGTTTTCACCTCTACCGTTGAACTTCATAATTTTATAAGGGACATACCCCCCAAGGTGTGGTTTTTTTTATTGATGTTATCTGGATAGGGGTTCTGTAACTCTTCATATATAAGAGGCGACTCTTTCTTAAATGAGAGCAAACTTTTCATTTCTTCTATTGTGACGGCTTTGTAGGTTGATTCCTATGTTTATAATTTCTTTATGGACGACGAGTGCACTAGGGTTGTAACCTGCTCCATTGCCACTTCTCTTGCTGGCATCATCTCCATTGAACCTACTCCACTAATAAGAGCCGCCATTGGTTTCATATAAGCTCGGCCTAAACTGGACAAGTCCACATTGTATTGTCTTAAAAACTCAAAGAACACACTAATAAAAATCATTCTATTAAGTGGAAATATCACTGATGTGCTCACGTGCCCCCCAAAGGGTGTAAGAGCTCTCACTCTGATGACCACGACTTCCTTATTAGTCGTTTGATTGCTTCGAATTCCATTTATGATTGGAAGGTATTCAAAAACCAAGTGCTTTGAAATGTTGTAACCTTTTTTATCCATAACAATGAGAATACCTCCCCAGCGAAGTCTCCATATGTAAGCCAGTCCAATGGAAACAACCTTTAAGGTTTTCAAAGTTTCAAGAGCAGTAAGTAAATCAAAAACCAACTTTTATAAAATAATTACAACTTTTTGGTTAAAAAATGAGGAGGACAATGATGAAATACAAACTTTTCAATAAGAACAAAAAGAATGGAATCACTTGAGAGTAACGATTCTTTAATAGTGAAGGGACAAGTACTTCAAGTACCAAGAAAAGAGCAGGGAGAGAATACTTTATGTTTAAATTTGTGCAGAGCAACAGTGCTCAAGTTATGGTCTGATTGGACCTTGTCCAGGTGCTTTATTTATAGTTAAACATTAGGGTTGATGTGGCGCGTGCGCGCCAAAGGGATATTCCATTGCGATAATATCTTAGTGGTACTTTTTTGTCCTATTTTACTGTTTGTCGTTGTCCACTCTGATACACAACATCTCGTGTAACCAAAGTCAAAAAGCAAATATGTTGGACATAGTGCCAAAAATTATAATTTTATCAATATCTTAAACGGTTATTTGGTAAACAATTTTTAAAACTTGCGAGCAGCCTTGAAGGCCATTCGCCAATGTTATAATTTAAAACAACTTTGCAAGTATTACCTTGACTGCTCGCCCATTTTACTAAATGTGAGTTTTGTAAGTGTATGTGAGTGTGTGAGTGACCTATTGGGTACCTCATCTTAGTAATCTCTCTTTCTTATGGTACTGAAGTGGTTGAGCATTAGCTTTCTCAACAAAATCGGCCTCTCAGCCTCCAAACCAAAACTCTCACGAGATCCCAACTGGACATCTGCTTGAGCCCTTCTCTCTCAGCCAAGGCTACTTGCTAAGTACTCCAATGTATAAATAATAAAAGTGTTAGTAAATAATAGTTTTATATAAACACCACTCTTGAAATGACTTGGGGTTGCATGTATAGCACCCCCTCGCTAATTTGAGGCTGCTCGTACGGAGTCCCCTCGCTGACTTGGCCTTGTTTTCCCTCCTCGTAATTTTTCATTCAATCCTCTAAAATTTATTTTATCCTTTATTAGGCCTACTCACCCATATTATTTTGTTCATCTTGTCTTGGCCATAATTTAGGCTTACTCGCCACTTTGGGCTTACTCCCTAGTTATTGCTCTATTCCTATTTTGGCCCTACTCACCCCTTATCACTTTATTCTTGCCTTAATTATGATTCATTTTTTCTTATCTTGCCAATATCCTGGCTTGTTCCTTGAGTTGGGCTTGCTCTGCTAATATAGCCTTGCTCTGGGTTTGGACTTACTCGCCCAATATTGCTTTGGACTTGCTCACCACCTTGGGACTGCTTGCCTGTTATTACTTTGCTCCAAGCTTTGGTCGTGCTCGCGGAGATACTAACATTTATGGGAGAGTTAAATAGGTACCCTCCATAACTACTATTAATCCTAGCCATTCATCTTTTACACTCCTTAAGCTATTTCATTCTTTTTCATATTTAATCCGTTTCATTCCAAGCTTTATAATTGTAATTAAGTTTGCACGATATTTAAATATGATGAAAATTATTATAATTTTTTGTGAATACACTTTTCATTCCAAATTGAGAGTCTATTATTCCTTTTAAAACTGTCCCAAATTAATAGTTCGCTTTTCTTTTTTAGATATAATCAATGGACTATATTTCACAATAGTGAACAACAATTGACCATGACATTGATTTGGTGTGTCCTTAATCTATACAAAACCTAAAACGGGACTCTTAATTTGTTATAGATAAAGTATATGAACATATGAATTTCAAAATTTATTTATAATTTAAAATCAATAAATTAATAGTTGTTTTGGGGATGCTCCCGCATCTCTAATTTTTTGAACATTAATGCATCGCCACACTCGCGCCTGCATTCACACCCTCATAGATTTGCATGCTTGTGACCTATATATAGTCCCTGCACATACAATAACTCCATAGACAGTCAAAACTATATCTAATACCTACAGATATGCCTAATATAAACTTTTACAAGAATTTAAACATCTTAAACTCCCAACTCTCAACCTTCCTTAGATTCCATGCGTGGGATGTCTTATAGATAAAATCCAAACAAGGAACCCCCCAAGACACTTATGTGTAGGTTAGGTGGTCGTCAACACTCTATAATGAGGTTATATTAATTAAATACTTACTTAATAACCTCTACACAACTTACACCCCCTAAACCCCCAACTCTTATCCATCTTTAGAATTTATGAGTAGGACGTCTCGTAAATCAAATCCAAAAAGGAAACTCCATGATACACTTTAGTCTAAATTAGTCAGTCATCAAGAGCAAAAAATCTACGATCCAAATATTCTATTCTATGTACTATGCAACCCAACTCTAATCATCAATCAGATATTATATGAAACCATAAAATTTTCACTTCATTACTATTCTTCTCATTTAATTTGAAGGATCTTCACACATTCCTCAAACATATCGTCATTCAAAAATAAAATCTACTCATAATTCCTACATCTCAATAGTAACTTACCTATTACTTATAATCTTAACCACTAAAATTACTCACGAGACTTCCTAAACCTAAACTCCAAACTCCTACCTTCTCTAGACTCCGTGCATTGGGTGTCTTATAAATGAAATAAAAACTAAGGAACCCCCGATATACTTTTGTCTAGATTAAGTAGTCGTCAACAGTGGATGAAAACTGCAGGTAATCTTCTAATTACAATGACTTAACTCCATTCAATTCAAAACACATCACTAGCATGATATTCATAGCTCGCTCTATAATTATCGAAGCACCTTATTACATGTCCTAACAATTCTCATAAATAGTGCCCACTACATTAAAGTCTCAATTTAACTCTTTATGTTAATACAAATAAGCTTAAACACATTCTCATTCTTTTCAACCCTACATGTATATAACCCATATACCATTAATCTTAACGAAGAATAATACCAAGGGCCTTAGTCCCCTTATCAACATCATGAATCGATTAACATAAACCACATAATTAACGACCCTTATCTAATAACAAAATCTCATCAACGATAACTATAATCCAATCACCCAAGTCTCATTGACAAATAAGGAAAACGAACAAATCCACAAATCATATATACATCATTTAACCTGGCATCACTCTTTTTCTCATAATAGCACAACTAATATACTATTAGAACTCAACGATACCAAATAACAAACAATTGTAACACCTAAGTTAAAAATTAGTAACTCATAATAAAAATCCCTTCAATAACAATGACTAACTAACATCCAAGTCTCAACACAAACAATATGGGGAAAAACGATAATCCCCTAGATAAACACATATAATTATAGTTTCGAATATTATTCCCTTTTAGTTATAACATCCATTATTGACAATTCACATGTGTATTAACCCAATTCCCAAGGTTTCAATTACAATTTTGTAACCGAATAATTTGCATGCATTTCAAGTTGGGTCTATATGATTTTTCAACTTTAAAAGTGTCTCAAGATAAGCATAGGTAATTCATATTAAAATTTTCACAAGAGGAGTCATACTCATAGTTCAAATTTTTTTTTTCTCAAAGTTCAGAAGGCGCATTTTTGAACTCTTAGACAATTAAAATGTAAATATTCTCATATTTACAACATTTACACCCTTTAAATTACATAATCATTTTTAAAATCATTCTTCTCGTATAGGGTTTCACCAATTTTAATATCAATTAATAACAAACTAAAATTAATTAGGTGTATCATACCCTATTTAAACCTCTAATCATTTTTATTTACTAAACATTTTTAGGCAATATCTATGTCATTATGCAGTAAAGGGGAAAGTAAAGTATTCTTGCCTTTACCTATTTTTGAAATCCAACTTCAAATATTTTTTTGCCTTTGAATTCTGGGCAACTTTACCTCTTGAAGGAGTCCCAAACTACAAGCTTAATGTCGTGAAATGGAGGTTTTAAGGTAACGATAATGGGGATTTAGTTTTTTTTAAATACTGGACGCATAAAGAAAATAAATATAGATTTTACTAATTGGGAAACAAAATGGGGTATAAAACCCCTCCCACATAGCACTGCCTTAATAGTGGCTGGGGTTACCTACTATAGCAGCCACAAGGGTTCACTATTGTGGCCTCTCACCAAGCCACCTCTCCCTTTTTCAATTTTCCTCTCTATTTTTTTTAATATTCTCTTATCCAATTGAGCCAAAACACAAAAGACTAAAATTACCACACATTTAAACTTGCTTGCTCATGAAGACAAAATAAAAGACCCCTGTGCCAGTTGGGGATTGATATATGAGGACTATATTATTTTACCTTTGAATCTTCGATTAATTAAATAATATAAAGCCAAAAAGACATAACTAGGTTTGAGGAACAAACCTAGGGCAATACCTTTATGAATTCGATTGTAATCTGTTGGGGAGAAATGTATTTGATGATGATGAAGGGCTGCCTTCTTTTGGATCTCCAAAAGCAATTCTGTAATGCTTGGATCTTCTAGTATATGACCCACACAAATCCAGATAGGTGTGTGGGAACATTTGAAGAAGAAAACTCTTGCTTTTCGTTGAGATATGGTCCTCTATCTCTAGACTCCTTCACACAAATCTGAATACTATTTTCTCCCACTCCTCTCAAATCCTAATAATCAATTACATGTTTAAAGGCCTAACTTAAACTAACATATACTTGTTTAAGTGGCGGAGTTGGGTCAAACTAGGTTTCTTTAAAATCTAGGCTTAATTACTTGGGTATGTTAACTATACCAGGGACCGAAGATAAATAATTAAATTGGTTGCCAAATAAATACTCAAAAATATCAAACTATAAATTTTGAAATTTCTTTCCTTTCTTTATTTAATCATAATTAATTTCACTAAATAATTATGACCGAACTCTAATTTAATTATCTTAAAAATCACTCGGATATAATGAATAATTATTTGCAAAGTTGATTATGGTGCATAATGTGATTCCCCGTGTTAAACTTTCGATACCCACTTGGTCAAATCAATTAGTTGCTAATCTACTTTAACCAACATCTAATCAATTTCCTTAATTCTCATACTCAAATTATTTTCCTACTCCACCAGATTAAAAAATAATCCACTGAGCAAGTTTTATTGGTGGAAACAAATCTTATAAATCTATCAAGGGGGTTTCACAATCCTAGGTACCCCCAAACGCATATTCCAACAAGATATGATCTCATATCTACTCACATAACTGCCACCCAATATGTGGATATCATTTATTTCAATCTATATTCAAATCGCATCCATAGCAATCAAATTCAAAATCATGCAAGAATCCTAATCCTCATAATTCTCATAATTAAGAATCTATTCACCCTTTACACATGGTGTGAGATTGCCCGAGTCTAATCAACACAACCTTTAGACTCAAATCTCATGGGTGGTCCCATTCAATACATTCTTGGGATGTACTGATCATAGTCTTTTGTTAAACTATCGAACAAGTTCTCAAACCATCAAACAGGCTACCACAGTTTGAGATAAACTACTAGGATTTCATTGCATCTATTCCGATAGGATGTCAACTCCCTATCTAGGTTATTAATGTTTCGATAGTGCTAGAACTAGAATTTTGATCTCCCTTTTATTAAGATGAACCCAACTCAGTAGAATCCCTATTGAGATTTATTTACCCAAATTAATATGAAAAATGAATTTAAAAATTATAAAATACTCTCACAAACATGATTCTTATTTCAAAATGAATAAGACAATCCTTTATTAATAAAAATAAAATGTATTTTCATGGTTTTGAGAATAAAATCCCAACAATCTCTCGCTTAGTCTTAAATCCATGTTGCCATACACTTGACTCCCATTCTTTCTACATGAGTGTCAAAGGTCCTAGCTGGAAAGATCTTAGTAAAAGGATCTGCCAGGTTATAATGAGATACAATCTTGGTCACAATGACGTTGTCCCTTTGTACGATCTCCTGAATCAGGTGATGCTTGCGCTCAATATGCTTCTCCCTATTATGAGTCCTGGGTTATTTTAAATTTTTAACTGCACTTTTATTATCATAATAAAGTGTAATAGTCAAATACACTAAAGAAACCATGCCCAAGTTATTTAGGAAGTTACGGAGCCAAACAACCTCTTTTTTCATCTTCAATGCAATAATATATTCAGTTTCCATATTGCTTAACACTCCTATAACTTGTAAATCTGCCTCTTAAGGCAAACAAATATCTTTAGGTTGTTCTCTTGGAATCCCTATCTTGCTGAAAGTATAATTCTATATACCCTACGAGTATAAGAATGTTTGTTGAGTAAACCAACATATAATTTCTAGTCCTCTTTAAGGACTTGAGAATGTGTTTAACAACAGTCCAATGCTTCTTATTTGGATTAGAATGGAATTTGTTGACCATGCCAACAGCATAAAAGTTATCTAGTTTAGTACAGACCCTAGTATACATAAGGCTGCCTATTGTCAAAGCATAAGATATATTTCTTATCCTCTATATCTGATCTGGTGTCTTAGGACACTAATCCTTAGACAAAGAAATTATATGTCTAAAAGGAAGAAATCATTTATTCTACCCTTACATGTTAAACCTTATGAGAACTGAGTCAATAAAAGTGGCTGGATATAAGCCTAACATCCTATTTTTTATCACACAAAAGATTGATCCCAAGGATGTGATTAGCTTCTCCTATGCCCTTTATATCGAACTGTTTAGAAAATCCCACTCTTATACTAGATAATACACCTGCATCATTCCTGATTAGGAGAATATAATCTACTTAAAGTACAAGAAATACCACTGCATTTCCTTCATACTTCTTATACACACAAGCTTCATCCAAACATTGATCAAACTAAAATATTTGATTGCTTAATCAGATTGAATGCTCCAAGACATTGACACTTGATTAAGTCTGTACATGGATATCTTAATCTTGCACACTTTTCTTTTTTTCCCATTGCTATGAACCCCATAGGTAGCTCCATATAAATGCTCTCATCAAGACTATCATTTAAGAATGCAATCTTAACATCCATTCGCCAAATCTCAAAATCAAGATGAGGCGCAATAGAGAAGAGAATCTGAATCGATTTAATCAAGGATTATGAAGAATGTTTTTCCTAATAATTGATCCCCTCTTTCTTAATGAACCCTTTTGCAACTAGTTGTGCCGTCTACCCCTACTTTCTTCTTGTAAATCCACTGACAGTCTTTAGGTTTTATCCTATTTTATCAAGTCTATAAGTTCTCATACTTGATTAAAATACATTTAATCCATATCGGTATCCATAGCCTTTATTCAAAGCTCAGAATCCTTATCTTAGAGTGACTCGTCGTGGTTACCGAAATTTAATTTGTGTTCCCTTAGGACTTCAGTGGAGTCCTCTCCCAAATAAACTAACCTATAAGTTTAACACCTGATTCTCCCACTATAATGTGGCTCTACTTATGGTCCATTATAAGTGACATATGTGTCCCAATCATAATTTATACTCCCACTTCCATTAGGCAGTGTATTATCAATATCAAATCATATTTCATCTTGTATGGTGGTCCCGAAGTAGTTACATGATCTTGTCCTCTTAGCTCTTGAAGATAATATTGCTCTTAGACTTGTGGTTTATTATATAATCTTCCTCTAAGTACCCAGCATTTGTGCTAACAATTACCCTCTGGTCCCTGGGATTATAAAATAATTCATCCTTGGTTCCTTTTGTGTATCCCGCATAGAGACACACTTTTGTCATCGATTCCAACTTCCGAAGATCATTCCTTAGCACGTATGCTAGGAAACCCTCAATCCGAAAATGACCTAGACTAGGTTTGCACCATGTCTAAAATTTTGTTGGTGTTTTTGAGATTGACTTATAAGGAACTAAGTTTAGTATAAAAGTGGTCGCCTCTAATGCATAACCCCAAAAGGAATCCAAAAAATCCGAACAACTCATCATGGGTCTAACCATGTCCAAAAGGGTTATGTTCCTTCTTTTTCATTACAGCATTTTGGTGTGGAGTGCTCGATGTAGACAATTGGGTTGTAATACCAAAATTCGATAAGTGATATCTAAACTCTCCCAAGAGGTATTCCCCTCTATGATCAGATCATAGAGTATGGATTAGTTTATTGTACATATGCTCTATTTCAACCTTGTACATGTTGAACTTATCAAAGGCTTAAAACTTGTGGTTCATATGTAAACATATCCAAACCTCGAGTAATCATCGATATAGGTGATTAATTACTCATAACCACCTCTTATCTTGATAGTAATAGGCCCACAAAAATCAGAATAAACCAGTTCCAACACATCTTTGGCTCTATAACCTTTGAACATAAATGGCCACTTGGTCATCTTACCCTTTAAGAAAGATTTGCAAACTAGAAGTGCCTCCACTTCCAATGAACTCAATTACCCTTTGAATCTAGTCTCTATATCCATTTTAGATAGATATAACTTAATCGTAAGTTCCAAAGATATATGTGGTTCAACCTAGAAGGTTCTTTTCATTTTAGGTTATTTCCATTAAGTTATTCACTTCATTATTAGGCTGTAGTTGTGAGACACATGTTATAATATAAAGATCGTTTCCAAATGTATTAGAATAGATAACATATTTTCCATTTTTTTTATAAAAACATCTTTATTAACATAAACCAAATATCCATTCATCACAAGATTGGAAACCAAAATCAAATTTCTTCAAATGATAGAAATATAAAAATAGTCTACCAATATTAACTTATTATCATCGCAAAAATTTAATAATAAATTTTCTACTTCTACTACTGTTGCCTTGTGATGATCGCCCATGAATAAAAATATGTCTCTATCACTGAGCTCCCTGGTTACCTGTAACCCTTGTAAAGAATTGCAAACATGATTAGTGGCTCCTGAATCTACACACCTGGTACCTATAAATTGAACCACAAAACATGTCTTAATGATAAAGGAGGAATTTCCATTTTCATTCTTCCTCACTAAGAAGACATGACATTCCTTCTTCTAATGTCCTTCCTTTATGCAGATATAATAGCTGGCATTCAACTTTTTACCCATTCCCCGAGGCTTAAAGTTCATATTGGACACTTTATGTTATGCCTAAGACATTCCCTTCTTCTTCTTCTTCTTACCTTTCGGTACAAATAAATCTCTTTTAGTAACTTGAATCACACCCTTATGCTTATTAATATTCTTTGCAACTTGGAGTTAATTAAGAAGTTACGCCAGATAGTAGTCAAACTTGTTCATAGAATAGTTTAGATAAAACTACTTAAAGGACTTTGGTTGTAAAAGGGGAGTCCTCTCAAGGATGGAAGTATTATAATACAATAAGAGGCATAACCCCTATATATATGGTGATAAAATAGTAAACCAAATATCCTCAAAAATAAAAAATGAACACACAATATTGTATATAACAAACAATCATATTGAACTCATAAATATCTCATGTATAACTCAAATAATAATAAAAAAAACCTAAAAAATAACTCATTCAAAAGGAGAGAGAATTAAGCACCCTAGATACACATTGACAGGCAGCCGACACACCAACAACCTTCAATATCTCTAGTTAGCTAATAAAAGCTTAATAATAAATGTCAAAGGTGGGTCAATAGACTCTAGTTCGCAATAACTTCTTTGCTCTCAGTGTGTTTTTACTCTCTCTCTCTCTATCTATCTCTATCTCTATCTCTCTCTCTCTCTCTCTAGGATGAACTCTCTCTTCTCAGAAGTGGTTGAGGTTAATAAATATCCCCACACCCCTCCTGAGATGTCTCAGTCCTCATTAATGTGAAAGACATTCTCCTCATGCTTTAAGTCATAAGCATTAAATACCTAATGGGTTAGCACACCCTATGTCATAATCATTAAATGCCAGTACATACGTTTTGGTAACCAACTGTGCGTCAAAGGACTACCAAGATAGTGATAGTTCACAAAATCGTCTGACAATTGCTTACTCAAGTTTAGATTGGACACTAGGTAGGAGGATCCTTACCTCATTGAAAGTAGATGTGACCTTTAGTAGAGGAATGTTTGGCTCAAGGATCAATGTAAGATGGAACTTAAGGTTACTCTGCATAAGCTTCCACAGAAAATGGTCTCTCGGTGTTTTACCCGGTGTATCTAAAATGGTTAAGATAAGCCTTAACGCTGCCTTACTTCTCAATCCTTCAAACCAAATCCCGCTGAAGTTCCCACGACAAGGTCATTCGATAGAGCATGTAAGCTCTCCTAAGCTCTGTCAGGCCCAATCTCTCGCGAGTACCATTGACGTTGCACTCAAACTTACAGTCTTTACAACTTATAATCAATGCAATTAAAAGATACAATTTGACTAAGTAAAAATGAAAGATACAGATGAGTTCTCTCGACAAGAGTTGCCTCGTTGCATTCATGCTTCTTCCTTCTCCGTAGCCTCTTTTCTTAAGAGGAGGAGCTATCTCTAATCATGAGATTACCTTCAAGTGCTCCCAACACTTGCTCCTTCGCATAGGTATTTATTTTGAGCACAAGAAATGTCTGCACGAAAACTTCTCAATTCGATGGATCACCTACTATCCCGTGTAAAATTCTTCTCGATGCGCCTCAATTGTAATTGTTACCATTATGACTGTACAAAAAAGGAAAATTCTCCCCGATGTACCTGAGCTAAAGCTCTTCAATACCTGGGCGTATGGTAAGGGGAAATCGTGAACTTTTTAAACTATAGGTGGGAGACTGGCGTCCTTTTTTGCGAGTTGCCTCTAACTATTTTAACTTGTTCATCTGTAGTGAAATTTCTCTTTGGTATATCTCTGAATCTAAGCCATAATTGTTCTGACTGTTCAAAAAGAAAAATTCTCCCCGACGTACCTGAGCCAAAGCTATTGGCATTTAGGCTTGTGGTAAGGGAACATCGTGACCTTTTTGAACTTTTGAGTGAAGGTTGATCTCCATTTTCTGTGATTAACCTTTGTTCCATATGACTTCACACCTTCAGTGAAAATCCCCCTGATGTATCTCAACCCATTCTAACATCGTTTGGGCTTGTAGCGAGGGGACAATCTTCACTTAGGCCTTTAGACTTCTATTAAATTTCAAAATTAGCGCCAAATAATTTTTTCTCCTGAAAGAAATGTTCTCTTTCTTCCAAGTGTGACCTCATTAATGACTGGACATTGTCTTTTCAAATTTTAGAGCAATTCCCAAAGTGCCACATGTCTTTTGAAATGATTGTTGACGGTTAGGCAGGTGCTAGCATGGAAAACTCAAACGTCATTTTGAAAATCTCAAATGGCTTATTCCTCCACACTTATCATTTTCATTCTATTACCTTTAATTTGTTTTCATTGTTTCTAGAGCTTTTAGATAGAGTAAAAAAACTTTCCACCATTTTTGATCTTCTTTCCAAGTTCTAATTTATGAGAGACGTCTTCGTCCTCCATTTTCCACCACTGTTAGCTGCTTCTCTGCCACTTTCAGCCTTCTCTTTCTACTTAACAAGATTTTATTTCTTTTCTATCACTTTAAACCCTCTAATGGATTCTTTAAACGTTCTGGTTTCCCTACCGCCGCTACTGCACCTGCTCCCGCCCTAAACGCCACCCCCTGATGGTGGCACACCAAAAACAGTTTTGTTTCTATCACTGTTCTCCCATTTTTGCCGAGGGTGACAATTTTTCTGATGAGTGCAAAACAATATCTATAAGTGCTAAGTGTGACCCCATTACACTTGGTGATGAAGATGACGATTTTACTATTTGGGGCTTCCTGCCCCTAGAGGGGACTCTACAATTTTGCCTTGACCGTGGTGACTTCCCCATTTCCTAAATAGATTTTGAAGTAATTGGAGGTTACCCAACTGACTTTTTTGCTAGGAGTAATTATATGTAGACCACTCACACTGATGCCCTCACGAAGGTTGGGCTCCATCACGCTTCCTGATTTGGGGATTTCACTCTGTCCAAGCACAACGCTACCCTTTAGGTATTAGTGTCTTGCTGGAGAATACCTCCCACACTTTCCTCACAGCGTGGGGGAGTTTACCATCACCCTAGAAAATGTTTATGAACTTCTTGGGATAGATCCCACAGGTACATCGTCTTATCCTGACGAACCTTTGGATGCTGGGGAGACTGCAGCCCATGCAGACTTAGATCAGATATGCCAAAATTGCACAGGGTCTTCAAATAAGGCTACCTTCACCCCTCTTATCAGTTACTTCTTCCATGTCCCTTCTGCCAAGGAAGGCTCTTATGCATATAGTAAGGGTAAGGATATACCCTTGGAGTTACCTACTTATATCTTAGTCATTCTTTCTCATTTACTCTTACCAGGGAAGCCCAATGACCAGCCCACAGGGACCTGATTAATATTTCCATTCGATTAGCCAGGGGGTTCAAGCTCCCTCTAAAAGTAATAGCTTTGGAATCCATCTACACTTGGTTGGATATGACTGATCTTGACATGGAGCACTCCCTTGATCGACACAATGTGACCAATTTTTCCAATGCAATTATTCAAATGGGTTATCTCTAAACCTACTTTTCAGATATAGCACCAGCATAGGTGAAGTTGCCATTTCAAAAGTACCTCAATCCCCATCGCCTAATGCGTTGGCAAAAATAGCAAAGTGGTAACGACATTTTTCTAATTTTAAACAAGTTTAACTGCTTCTTCATGATGTTGTACATCAAGGATACCTAAGCTTATTCTTCCCTCGTGAAGCTATAAGCGCTCAAGCTACCTCTGAGGAGCTCATTCTGAAGATCCCTCTTTCGCTGTGGTACTTCTTCTGACCCCAGGTTTCTTACCTTCTCATACCGAATAGGGTACTACTTCAGAGCATTATAACCCCAATTGTTGCTCGTTCCAGTTCAACTTTCATTAAAGAGCCCCTCTCCCGGTTTATTAAGCATTTCACTCCAAGGCCAAATTCTTCGACCCACTACACCATCTCAGTTGCTTCATCGTTAAGTTCCACAGTTAGTGGCCGAATGAGCGTTCCAGGTTTGATGAGGAAAGGCTATGTGTTTTCCCACTTTTCCATGAAGTATTGGCCAATGCAGTTGGCCAAGATTGAGGAATTCGTCCAAAGCCCTCCCATTCATCCCCCCTATTCTGTCATTTCCCCCTTTGGAGCTTGGTCTCAAAGGTAGCTTCATTTTGGGAGTTAATTTCCCTCTCAGCTATACTCCCTAGGATCCTCTCATGGAGTTACCTCCTTATTCTCCCATGGTTATTACTGCTCAAAAGACCAAGAAGGTTCATACCCCGAAACATTTAAAAAATTTCCCATGGTTATTACTGCTCGCATTTTAATTTTTCCAAAAACAAAATAAAAATTTGAATTTTAAAAATTAAAATATAACCAGGAGATCTCAATTTAGTTCACACCATAAAATTAATTTCCTCGATTTAATTCAATTTAGAAAGGAATAAATTAATACTAATTTTTGAAGAAAATCGGTGATCTAGGCCGGTCTAAAAAATAAACCATATTGTCCATAAAATCGGGTGTCCCTATTTATCCAATTTATTAGCACACTAAATCGTGCAACAAAATATAATAATGAGATATTGTAACTAAATAAATAAACGAAGGAAAAAAAAAAGCACAAAAATTCCTCTTTCCATCATAACCTAAACTTCTCCTTCAAGTAAAAATCTTCAAGCCAATAAGCCTTGTTGTAGAAGACTTCTTCATTACGTATATCCAAATAGAAGTAGACTTGAATGCAAACATGAGTTCCTGATGATCTTTCCAACTATTAATAATCCATTCTGGTCTGGGAAGAATGATGAGGATGAGCCACCATGAAAAACCACCTAAAAAACCAAGAAAAACTAACTAGCAAGCTTGACTGTCGCCTGTCGGATCAATTTGATATGGCCTCGAATTGATCTGATGCCCCTGCAAATTAATCCGATTTTGGTCTGGATCGATCCAGGCCTGTGGGTTGACAGCTTCATCTTCCTTATAGGATTTTCATGGAAAATAACCATAACTCATCGAAACTTCATGAAACTTTGTTCAACAACCAAACCCTCATAAATACAAGTCATAATGGTTTTACGAGTGTTTGCATGCTATTAGAGGATACTCTAAAGTATCTTAACTAAAATTAGTTATACAATGTGAGGTATTCTCTTCGAAGAGTTGACTTCTTTATAATCACTCTATGGTTGAGTGAAACCTTTGATCTCACAATGGAATTGCATTGGGATCAATAATTAATAATTTCAATGTAAGATCATCGGTTGAAAATATATATATTCATCGTAGAGACTTTAAACGATCTTTATCCTTGCTTCAACATTGTTTGGCATTATTTTGTTACTTAATTATGATAAAGTTGAATTTTACTAAAAATTGAATGTGAATAGTAATTAATTACTTATGTGGTAGCATGGAAGTAAAACCACAACAGTGCAGGTAGATGCCAATAAAATCACTAAATTTGTGGAATAAGAGGAAAATAGTGTAGAAGTGGTAAGCGGTCTCTAAATTCTAAGAATATTTACAAATTTATAAATTTTCATACGATCAACAGAATATCTTGTAAACTTATTACAAACATATGAAAATTGGGAAAAACATACGCCAAATTTTTTATTATTTGTTCAAATTAAATAAGGGTTATTTGAACTTGGTCACTCATTAATTATGCACGTTTGAGGTTTAGCACCCAATCGATAAAAGGATATGATCTAATCATTTTTTAGTAATCCTTTGTGTGAGATCATTCTCTCATTTTCTCCCTTATTTATCAATTTATTCAATTATTAGTAGGAATCCTTTAGGATTGCTGACTAAAGATTTCATTGGATTGTTGTATCTTGGAGGTAATTTGCCTAAAATTCGATAGCAAACTCTTGTAGTGGGGGGAAAATAAAATCTTAAGGAAAGTGATTCTTCACGCCTCAATCCACCACAAATTTATAAAAAAAAAAATTGGTTTCATATATTTTTGAAAATTACAAAAAGATTTTGTTTTGGGGTCAAAAATATTTTTTGAAAAACACAAAAATATTTTCGATTTATTTTTGTGTCATGAGTTTACATATTTGATGTGGTATATTAGTGTGCTTGGACCCCCCAATATTTCATTATCCATGTGGCTAGGACATTTGGTCATGAGTGTGCACGGGAAAAGGGTTGCGAGAGTATAAAAAACTCGTCATGAAAGTCACTGTTTAAAAGAGCCCAAAAAAAAATTAAGTCTATAAAAAGAATAATATGCCAAAAAGGGCCAATAGGAATTCTCTAAGGTGAGAAAGTTGAAAACTCAAAAGAAAAGAAAAGAAATATGAATATATGAGGGAGTTTGGTTGGAAAAGTACAACATGTTTGCATCAAGAATCCTAATATTGAAAAATCATACTTAGAATGATCTTATTTTTAGTTGATTTTTTTGTGTGGCATTTAAACATTTCAGGGTATCCACAAAAAAATCAACGGAAAATGTTTTTTTTTTTAAATTTTAAAAAAAGGGTCAAAATATATCAATTTTTTAAATGCTTAACAACTAACATATTTTGAACGTTTTTTTTAAGTAGTAAAAAAATTCATGTTAAGCTGATTTTTTTTGTGAGTACCCTAAAATGTTTAAATACCACACAAAAAAATCAACTAACAATATATATTTTTTTATTTTTAAAAAATTAGTCTGTATAAAAATGGCCCTTAAGCTGACCTTATTTGATCCTGTGTGTGTCTATATATATATATTCCATGTTAGCAATTATTGAAGCTCCAAGCTTCCGCAATCCAAAGAATAATAATAAAATAAAACCAACAAATTTTGTTAAAACTCCAAACTTCACTCATCTACAATTTTCGAGCCCCAACCATTGTAAATGAGGGTTTTTCAATCTGTGCTTGAAATGTTAAGGAGATAAAGAAATAAAGTTCAATCTATGTGCTTTTAGAGAGAGAGAGATGTGATTTTGGGCGAGGTGGTAGGAGAGAGTGGGGGTGGATGGGATTGGGTTAGGAGTGAGGAGGCATCGGAGTGGTAGGGGTTGGCAACAGGTTAACTAGTGATGGAGAGTTGGGGCTCGGGCTGGGGGAAGGGGAGAAGAGGAGAGAACGATTCGACACAGAGAAGGTAAAGAGTGAGTATGTGTTTTGTGATTTTTATGCTGTTTTTTCAATTTATCATTAAGGGTAGTTTAGTAACTTAACAAATAAATAACAGTCAAATAAAGTTAAGAGGGAGATTACGTCTAAATTGAGTGTCAATGATATAATAATTTTTTTATTGGATTCTAAACTCCCATTGGGCATAACCAACGGGTATCTAAGTTCAAATAACCCATTAAATAATTATGAAATTGTATTCATGCAAACTAAATTAATTCATAGGAACTACATAAGAATTAATGTAATTCGTATGACGGTTATATACATTTTCAAGTAACCAACTTTACCTATCATCGTTGTGCGAAATTACTCTAATGAAAGGTAAACAAATAAAGGTGATTTGTTGTTTTACCAATTTAGATTATTCATCATTGTGGATGCTTTCAGAGATAACGTATAAGTAGTACGATTAAAAGTACGTGATAAATTACTATTTATTTAATAGTTTTTTGGGTTAACTTCCTGATCGGTAATTTTTTGTCGGTGAAAGAAATCACTAGTGTATACTAAATTTTTCATAAACATACACATTAAATTTCGTAATGTATACATGTATTTTTTATAGTTTAAAAAAAAACAATGTGAAATTTTATAATATATACACGAATGCTTTTCATGTACATGTGTTAAGTCTGTATATACCCTAACGTAATTGTTCAAAAAATATATAAGTGAACTAGAGCCCAAAAATATTATTAATATGGAACTAAAATAGAAAATTTTCTCTATTTAAAGCTAAGAAGATGACCATTATACATACACCACTTTAACATTATAATAGGAGGAAATACTAATACAAGATTTTTGCCTTTATTATTTTAAAGCATAAAATAAACACTCTTAAATTAATCAATTATGTCATTATAACATATGGATCCTCGTAGCATGCCTAGTAGGAACAAATAGAAAGAACCTAAAAATAGTAAAAATAAATTTTTAATATAAAATTAATAAAGTATAAAAACTCATAAAATATGTCATCTTTATTATTTTAAAACTCAAAATATTATTATATTATATGATCACATATTATATTATTTCATAATATACTACATTTAATGCACGGGTATAGGTGGTATTCAAGGAGGATCATCCATTCCTCACATCAAGACTGGAGTTATTATTATCCACCAAACTCAATTTAGTTTCGCTTGTAAATGAGTAGAATATAGTTTTTTTTCCTCAAATGACCAAGACCAAGTTGGAGGCTCCGGCCCTCAATTATTAAATTCTTATTCAATTATAAGTGAGTGAATTTAATAATTGTTCCTGTCTAACTTTGACAATTTGACGCTAAAAGGAAGGAGTTCCATTTTGGATAGAGCCTAGAGGCAACTTTGGCACGAGTTTATTTCTTAAACTCACACGTTAAACACATGTATCAGTCAATTTTAAGCTTGTTGCCTTAATAATTGTTCCCATCTCCAACTTTGGCAATCGGACCGGTAAAAGTAAGGAATTCCATTTTGGTTAGAGAGCTTTAGCACTACCTTATTTCATAAACGCACACGACAAACACATCTAGCAGTCAAATTTTCACCTTCAGCTCAATTTTAGTCGTGGTCATGGTCCCATACTCTGCTAATCTTCATTCCTTTCAAAGTGGTTTCCAACTAATATTCAATACAAATGTCATTAGCTAGAAAAATCTTGAATTTTCTTTTAAAGTTTAGTTTAACATGTTTCATATATTAGATACTTTAAAATGAAAGATTGATATAATTATTAAACACTAGCATGGAATCGCGCGATGCGCGAGCGAATTATAAAAAAAACTACTTAAAATTTATTTAAAATGATTTTAATAATATAAATAGATAATAATTGATAGCATTTGTAATTATGTTGTGCTCAATATTTTATTGTGAATGAGTAGTATACAAAATAAAGAGTTATAATTTTGGCAAAGTTAACAAATTTGATCCAAAATTCACGTGATATAATGTTCATGGAGGTTTGCATCTTATTTTTATTTGAATTTAAAATATTCAATCGGTAAAACACATCGTACAAATTACTATATACACGATTTAAGTTGCCATCAAGATGCACATATATAATTCAGTATACACACCTTTAGTTAAAAAATGACTTATTTTACAGTAATCCAACTAGTATCTCCATCCGAACCAAATCAAAATTAAATCGAAACCAAACGAAATTGCTCATAGTTGAATATGTCAAATCATTCAGCATTACATAGTAATATCAAAACGTAAACCCCCAAACAATATGAAGATAAACTGATCAAAACGTAGAACCTAAATAATATCAATAAATCAAATTTTAATAAAAATAATTAAAAAATTACCTAAGATGCAAGCATTGCATTTAAAAAAACATTTTGAGTCAGCCGACATGTAGAACTACTGTCAAAAAAGTTAATGGATAAATTATCTGATTTATATGAAAAAAATGCAATGATCCAAAAACCAAATCATTAGTTTCTTTTGAGAAAAATATAAATGAAAAGGACAAAAAAATGATACTTTAAGTTCTTTTTCATTGCCTTTAATTTTATTAATTCATGAGAATATATGAGTAGTATAAAATACAAAAGAAAAAAAAAATGAAACTTGCAGTTCTTCATTTCCTCAAGTATTATGAGTTCAACGCCTGCATTTTCAAACAACAAATCTAGAATTCAAGAAAAGAAGATTGCAGTCCCATATATTAGTAGTAGGAACTACAATAAGAAAAAATAATAATCTTACTTTAATTAGCTCAAAATGATTCACATGGATTACAACTACAAAACCTCGTACCATCAAATATCAATAAAAAATTAACTTCAATTAAAATCCTAACTACTTAATTTTATTTTGAAAGATACCAACTAAATAATATTTATCATTAGTAATTGTAATTTGGGAAGAAAATATAACCAAACTCATTTGAGATTTAAAATTCGTAACTGCAACTTAACACTTTGTAGTCTATGATCATCAAACTAACAAACTCATTGCAGTAGTGTAATTCAAAATTAAAACCCAAAGACAAAGAATGAAAGAACTCTATTTTAGTTGTGTTAAGTGAAATTGATAAATCAATAAATATTGTAATAAAAGCACTAAGTAAAAATTATTAATCATACTCAGAACCCATTATATTTTGTCCTCACAAGGTCATTAAAGACTTTATGCATTAAACCTTTATGAGATAAACTCTAACCAAATGAGAAGGATGGAAAAATCATCCAAAAGTATGAAAAAAGATAGACCTAATCGTCAAATTGAACTCTGGTGTTGATTATCAAGGTATTTTGACATGTCTAGATGGGTACAAGAACATAACAATGGAATAATGTTTGTGGCTAACTCAACGAAGATGGACGATGTATGGAAAATCTCAATCCGAAATCAATCGATGGTAAATGGATTGTCGAAAAATTGTTTTACATTAGACATACATTGAATTTGATGGTAAAAGATGGACCCGCTCTCTTCAATGTACATATGTAAAGCATATTTTGGAATTTTTAGATGGACACATGAACATTAAAAATCGTAATATATTATAAAAGAACTTTTACAACGAAAGTTGAGCTCAATAAATATAACAAAATAAATGGGTCCGAAGCCCACCTAAGCCACTCTACATATTAAAGCTTTGAATTTTCTCCTTGTTATCTTAATGTACTCATGCGTCGGTATTATGATAATTAGTCTAAAATATTTAGTTATAATTAAATAACAAATGTCATGTCAAGTTTAATCTGCCAGCTCGATGGCCTAGAATATTGTTAGTCTTGTCATAAGCTGATATGATTTATCTCTCTAAATGCCATTGGTATAGTAGTTCCTTCCTTATTCTTAAAAGGCAGATAAAGCCGATTACTTAAACTACAATGAACAAAGCATTGCCCCAACATAAATATATGCAACAAACATGACTTAATATATACAAAACACTTGATTTACCTGGACATGATATGTAGGGGATAAGCATCGTAAGTAGCAGTTTGGGGCACAGATGTTGGTATTTGTGGTTGTGCGCCTTACATAACTATTATATGAGCCATATGCAGCCTAAAGATTCACCACAAACCAATAGGGATCAGATCATGTGGCCAATTGATATGATAATAACTTGTCAATTTTGATTATATAATTAACTTGTCTATTGCACATAGAATTCATCAAATACATTTTTATTAGGAAAAATAGAAATCTAACCCTGAAGTTTGAGATGATTTTCAATTTGATGTTTGAGAAGTTGCAATGTTAACCTTAAATTTTAAAAATTAGTGCAATTAACCCCACCGTTAAACATCTGTTAAGAGGTATTGAGGAAAATGTAAAATCTGTCGCTTACATGTCAAAATAATTGTTTTGTTCAATCAAAGATAGCCACATGGATATAAAAAAAATATTTTAATTCTAAAAAATTCAAAAATATCTAAAACTAAAATTAGTAAAACAAAATTGTAATAACAATTAACAACCACTGTAGAACTTATTTTAACTAAACCCTACCCCACTCTCTTCGTCAAACACCACCCCCACCCCAAGTCCAACCTCCCAAAACTCAATCCCCTCTGCCAGACCCCATGAACACCCCCTGTTTTACTTTCATTGTACACTCATTAATGAATATAAAGAAATAAAGCCACGTAGAAGGGAAAAGAGATAATTGTGGTAAAACAATTGTAGATCCCCATAGAAAACTCTCTCAGATCATAAGTTATGTAAAAAAAAGCTCTCAATGTGTATCAATATGGATACATGAACATAACAATGTAGCAAACAAGGGAATACCTTGAATTTGATTCCAGCTTATCTCAGAGTAATGGTTTGATACTACCAGAGCAAACATTATTACGAACATAACATAAGAATGTTCATGTATTTTGGCATGTCTACTGCAAAACCATTTTTCAACAAAACATTTACCATCGATTTGATTTTGGACTCAGATTTCCCATACATCGTCTATCTCCTCTGAGTTAGCCACAAACCATTTATCATCGATTTATATCCTAGAAATCTTACATGGGATACCATAAAATTTTTCGAAAATCCCTGATAAAATATAACCCTGAGTTCTTCCATGGCTCTCGTGAGGCTGTGATGACAGAGAGAGAAAGCAAAAGAGTGCAACTGGGTGTACTCGGGTATGGGTGCATGTGGGTTAAGTCATGTAAAAAGGGTAAGGTGATGATAGGGGTTTGATAATTGGTGTCGTTTTTTTTCTTTACAGGAGACCTTTGAAGGTGCTTTACTAATAGAGAGAAATAGACGGACATAGGGTAATTAAAGGGGAGAAGGTGGATGTGTTGATTTTGAATAAATTGAGCTTTTCTTGATATATATATATATATATATATAGAGAGAGAGAGAGAAAGAGAGAGAAAGTAGTGTAAATGGTTGGAATTTAGATTTTACGGTCTAAATGGAGTGAGATATTAATTATAAGGCTTTAGCATTAATACTTATAGTATTATCATATTAGATGTATAACTAGCATGTAATTCGCGTGATACGTGGGCGTATATATGTAGAATCAAATATATTTTTAATGTAATAGATAAATCAAGTAAATATATTTAAAAGAGGGATGATGTAGCATAGTAGGCTAGTAAATGCATAACGAAAAGATGAGATTCAATATAACGAATTAAATAGAACACATAACATATATTTTATTGATATGATAAAACGTATTGAACATTAAATAAAAGAGAAAATATCATGATTATTAAAAAGAGCAAAATTCATCATGTCTTGAGAAGTAAATGAAAAAAGGGAACATCATGATGATTAAAAAGACAGAATTTCTTTATGAATCCATAAGTTTGTAACTCCGTCAATCCTTGGTTTGTATTCCTTTGCCCCTACAAATTTATGAAATAGAGGTTAAATAGTTGTAGAATATTTAGAAAGTAATACAAGACAAAAATGTATAGTATCAAATGTAACATAATATTTTTAATTATACTTTGAAGATTTGATTCTCTTTGAAGATCTTATGTTGTTGCCATCATCACTATTTGGAAATTCTGAAGAATGAGAGCTTTCTAGAGTTTTATGTATATCATGAGATCCATCATTTCCTATGTTTTCAGCACCAATAGTTTTATGAATGGATATTTTAGCGTCCTTCATTAAATCATTTATTGGAAGAAAGTGCTAGTAATACAAACAATTTAAATCTACAAATTTATAAAACAATAAACTAAAAGAACTCTCTACATGTTGATGCAATTACTTATAGGATGCAAGCTAAAGTGAAAATAGGCCAATTATAACAATTTAATATCTTATATTCTTTGCAGCTGTGACACCCAGACTAATTAAATACTGGGTGATCAGTTTTTTATTAAATTATAATCAAGGTGAACGGTTGGTTCATTCTTAGCATCACTGTCACAAAATAAACTTTCTAATTCAAACACCCTAAATAATTAAGCTAAGTGTCAAAACCATTTAAAATAATATTTCCATTTTATTAAACCCAATTATGAAAACCTTTAATAAGTAACAGTTTAAGAATCACACAATTATTAAGACTGGAAATAAACACCCATGAATTTAACCATTCAGATAAACCAATACCAACTTTAAAACCACAAAGGAAAACAATCACGACAGTAATCAAATCCTAAAGAGTAAGAATACTAAAGATAAATGAACATAATCTCTGACAAATCCAACGGAATAAGGAAACGGGCGACACATGCCCAACTAATTATAACTGAAATAAGACTGGAATCAACAACGAGGTCGTCTAAGAAAATGGCCTGCAACTCCCACATAAGCTGCAGCACGTCCAGTCCAAAGATCCTAAGCATGACGACCCTGTGGTTGGGCACTTGTGATATATACATATATATATAAGAGAGAAGAGATAACAGTAAACGGGTCAGAGCCCGTTTCTAAAACAGTTTAAATTTAGTTTAGAAAGTATTTAAAATGCTTACCGGCTAATGTAACAACCATATTAGTACGTGACACTCTCTTGAGAAATTCTCACCTCTCATCTAGTGTGCATGCCAACCGCACTATTAACCCCAAAAGTTTATTTTAACTTAACTTTGCCATATGGTTTCATGCCGACTATTACTATGGCTTGGATAATTAATTTCTGGAATTAAAGTTCTCACATCTATCTCATTTCATTTTAAAATATTCCAGTGTTATCACAAAATTCTCAAACACTTAATAATAAAATTGGAGTATTCATTCATTACTAAACTACCTTTATGCAAAGTAGAACGTTCCCATAATTAAGTATACATATCTATATTAGCCACTCATATAATATATATATATATATATATATATATATACTATCGGCACCCCACATAAGCTTTATGGTGCTGGCATACTCTGCTATCAAGTCCCCGTATCACTCGTTCTAAGGGAAATACTTGTTTAGAATCACTCTCGAACTGTATTAACACAAAACATAAACAAATGGAGGCGAAGTATAGTTCCAAGTCACTAAGAGGTCAGCACATACCCTCACGTCTCTGAGGACCGTCTGACTATTAATCAGATAGCCTGTACTAAGGAATCATATGTTCTAGGGTGCAAGTCGTTATCCCCCGTAAACGCCTAATCCAGATAAGACTGTCCCGGCGCGGAAACCCCCGTGATAGCAAGTATCTCGGGTACGATTTTTACACATATATATAATATATGCACAATCACACAGTCATATATATATATATATATATATATATATATATATATATATATATATATATATATATATATATATATATATATATCACTATTCACATTTCTCAATTAGGTGCACCCACGACCCATAATTATAATTATCCATTCTTAATACATTCTACTCATTTATCACGTATAACGGACTCGTCTCTTTTATTTTCATTTATAGGTGATTCCATGCTTACTTCATATCTCTCGAAGTATT
Organism: Sambucus nigra; assembly: GCA_949130495.1. NCBI lineage: Eukaryota > Viridiplantae > Streptophyta > Magnoliopsida > Dipsacales > Adoxaceae > Sambucus > Sambucus nigra. The sequence continues at coordinate 282,353,473 of OX422209.1, forward strand.
CTATCTGTCTAAGTATAATTTTAGTAGATACCCTCACTTACTTTCTACTCTAACTTCCTAACGAGTCCAAATATTTTATTTAAACGTTCGCATAATTACATATGTATAAATCACTCCCCGTTAACCCTTAATTTCATCTTACATTAAATTCTCACTTATTGGGATTTACTAAACCCCTACTGGTCCTAATTATATCCCAAAATGTTCTATTAATAATACTCAAGGGTTACTACGCATTTTAATCAGAATAGACCATAATAAGAGGAATATGCAGTTTTGCAGTAGGGGTCGATCGATCGATCGATCAAGCAGTTGGGGCAAAAATTGCATTAACCCAATTACGAAAATCCATCTCCAACCTCAACCAAATCTCCATATATGATTCCCAAACTCCCAACAAATGATACTACAAGTACTATATACCTAAATAAACGATTTTCTACATAAAATATTTGAGTTATAATCCAGTATAACAATTTAAAGGGGTAAAATCTACATAGACTTCAAGAACCCTAATCTTTTCTTTAAATTTCGATTCTTTCAATTCTTTTCCATATTTTATACTTCTAAATTCATGAAATTTCGTGGTGTATCCTCTACATATGAATTTGATGTCCAGAATGTGATTACTTCTTCTACGACATATGAATTCTAGTCTCCAAACTACACTTTCTTTCGTGAAACAAGTTCTAAACAACTCAAGACTAACATAATTGAGACATTAACTAAAAATAAAGCAAGATAGATACTTGCCTGGAAATTTAGTTTCTAATTTTTTGAAGAAAGTGGTGTGGTTGTGTTCCCCGTCGCGCGATCTACGATTTGGCAGTGGTGGCGGTGTAAACGGTGGAGTTTTTGGCTTTGAACTCCTTGGAAAGCTTTCCCACTTTTTCTCCAATGGTCGTTCTTTGGTTTTTATTTTTTTAACCCTAGATGAAGACTCCTAGAAGGTGATATAACCTTGGGAAACTCGTGGGTTTAATTGCCCAAAAATACGAAATGTCCAAAATGCCTCCTGGGATGTTAATTAGGCCTAAAAACGCCCCGAGACCCAAACTAAACCCCGGGTACATTATTTTGACTATCTCGACCCTTCTTGACCCATTGGCGCACTCGAAATGACCATACGGGAGACTTATAATTTAGTCACTTTTAATAATACTAATTTAATCCCGACACGATACAGGCGCGTCTTGATTAAATTTTCACAATTATCAAATTATATACTCGTGATAATTTTAATAAATTCGATTATACATATTACTTTATCCATTAAGTAATATTCAACAAAATCCCAATAATTACCAACTCTTATCATGCTAGTAAATACTTAAAATAATTTCTGAATTAATATTAAATTAATATCTCAAATTAAATTTAATAAATCCCCAAATTAAAAAGTCATAAAAATACGGGGTATTACATACTTCCCCCCTAATAACGGAATTTCGTCCCGAAATTCGGAAAATAAGGCATACCTGGTAAGAATAACTCTGGGTATATCTCGCGCATGTCTACCTCACGCTCCCAAGTGGATTCTTCCACATTATGATGCTCCTAGTGGAACCGTACAAGTGGAACTACCTTCGACCTCAATCTCCTTTCGCTATGGTCTAGGATAGCCACTAGTCTCTCCTCGTAAGAGTTGTCGGGTTGTAAGTCAATCTCCTCTATTGCGATGTGGGTCTGGGCCATATCATCCCAAAGATTTAGTCTCAACGATGAAATATGGAATCCACGGTGAATGCGGTGCAAGTGCTTTGGAAGCCCTAATCTGTATGCTATCGGCCCAATCCTCTCGATAATGGGAAATGGTCCCACGTACCTTAGGGCCTACTTCCCCTTCATCCCAAACCTCATCACTCCTCTCATAGGAGACAAGCATAGTAATACTTGGTCCCCCACATTAAATTCTCGGAAATACCTGTTTGCATCGGTGTAGCTTTTTTGCCTGTCCTAGGCTACCCGAATGCGACTCCTGATATGCTCAATCTTAGCTGAGGTTTCCTGAATTACCTCTGGTTCGAGCAACTTACTGTCCCCCACCTCTAGCCAACAAGTTGGAGAATGACAAGGTCTACCATACAATGCCTCAAATGGATCCATGACGATCATGAACTGATAGGAGTTATTATAAGCAAACTCCACTAGTGAAAGATGCGACTCCCATCCTCCTCTAAAATTAAGGACACACATGCATAGCATATCTTCTAATATATGATTGGTACGCTCTATTTGTCCATCCGTTCATGGGTGATAAATTGAACTTAATCTCAACTCTGTACCCATGGCCTCCTCAAAGCTCTCTCAGAAACGCGACACGAAAATCTTGTCTTTATCTGACACAATATCTAGGGGCATCCCGTGTAGACTAACAATCTCAGCAATGAACAACTGAGCATACTGGCCCGGGGTATAATTTGTCCGTACTGGCAGAAAATGAGCCACCTTAGTCAAACAGTCCATGATCACCCAGATGGAGTCGTGACCCCGCTATGATGTAGGCAACCTAGTAATGAAGTCCATGGAAATACTCTCCCACTTTCATGTCGGTATCTCCAATAGCTAAAGCAACCCAGACGGTCTCTGGTGGTCAACCTTTACCATCTGACAAGTAGAACACTTGGACACGAACTAAGCAATGTCCTTCTTCATCCCACTCTACTAGTACTGCTGCCTCATATCCTGGTACATCCTATCTCCTTTGGGATGTACCCAAATCTGGACCTGTGAGACTGTGCCATCACTACAAGATGTAAGTCTGCTCCTTCTGGAACCACCAATATCCCATTAAACCTCAAACCTCCATCAAAACTTATTGAATAGGACTCAGTGCCCTCAGCTAAGAGTCGTACAATCTGCTCCTGACAAAATAAGTCCATTGACCGTGCCTGTATCATCCTCGTAACAATATTGACAGTGACTGTCATGACAGATATAAAGGAACGAGCTACCGCATTCTGGTGACCCAACTCTTTCCACTTTGCTTTCCAGATGTCTGCTACGTCTCCTACCGGTCTACGGCTCAACGCATCAGCAACCACGTTATCCTTTCCCGGATGGTACTGAATTTTGAACTGGTAGTCTTTCACAAATTCTAACCATCTGCGCTGATGAATATTCAGCTCTCGCTGAGTGAGCAGGTACTGCAGTGACTTGTGATCTGTGAACAAGAAAAACTTATCCCCCAATAGATAATATCTCCATATCCTCCATTCAAAAATGACCGTTAATAGCTCTAGGTCGTGGGTGGGGTAATTTCTTTCGTGGGGTTTAATCTTGCGGGAGGCAAAAGCTATAACCTTTTCCTGCTGCTGAAGTACTCCCCCGAGTCCCAGTAAAGAGGCGACGGTGTTTAACAGATACTCCACTCCCGGCTTGGGTAAAGCAAGAACTGGTGCTGAAGTCAGCTTATCTTTCAGCTCATCGAAAGCCAATTGACAAACATCGTCCCAAACATACGGTACCCCCTTAAGAGTTAGATTCGTCAATGGACCTGCTATCTTTGAGAAACCTCAGATGAATCTCCTGTAGTACCGAGCTAACCCCAAGAAACTACGCACTTCCGTCGGTCTCGTGGGATGTCCCCACTCCTTCACTGCCGACACTTTACTTGGGTCAATCGATATCCCTAATTCTGACACAATATGCCCCAAAACTGCACCTCCCATAACCAGAATTCGCATTTCTCGTACTTAGCATATAGCTGATGCTCTCGTAGAGTCTGAAGAACCTGCCTCAAGTTCTCAGCATGATCATCCTCAGTGTGTGAATATATCAGGATGTCATCTACGAAGACGATTACAAACTGATCCACGAACTCTCTGAACACTCGGTTCATCAAGTCCATGAATACGGCTGGAGCATTTGTCAGCCCAAACGACATGACTCGGAACTCACAGGAAGCACATCTCGTCAACAAAGCACTCTTCGACATATCATTCTCCCTAATCCGTAGTTGATGGTATCCTGATCTCAAATATATCTTCGAAAAGAAGGTTGCTCCTCTCAGCTGGTCGAACAGGTCATCGATTCGAGGCAATAAATATTTGTTCCGTATCGTGACCTTGTTCAGCTCTCGATAATCCACGCATGACCTCAGTGAACCATCTCTCTTCTTTACAAACAAAACTGGAGCGCCCTAAGATGAGGTGCTCCTACGAATGAAGCCTTGACCTAATAGTTGCTCTATCTGATCCCGTAACTCCCTCATTTTTGCTCGAGCCATACGGTATAGAGCTCGTACTATCAGTCGAGTATCCGACATTAAGTCTATGATAAAATCTATCTCTCGACTGGGGTGTAGGCCCGGTATCTCCTGAAATACATCGAAATACTCATGAACGACTAGGATCGAATCTAAGGGAATCGCGACCTCATTATAGGTATCCTCCTCTATGTAATATAGATGAGCGGAAGAGCCTCCCTCTGGGTGAGGCATCGCCACCAAAAACATCTCCTACCCCGAAATGTCAAAGATAATACTCCCACCAAAACAATCTATCTTGGCTCTATATACGGTGAGCCAATCCATGCCAATAATAACATCGTGCTCATGCATCTCTAAGACTAACATGTCTGCAGGTAAAATCAAGATACCAATATCTACTCCCACACCCCGGCATATAAAGAAAATCAACAACACTTTCCTCAGTGGTGAGTCTACGCATGTCACAGTGCTCTCTGCTGTGGCTAATAATCCTAAGGCCTTTGCAAAATAAGTAGCTATAAAATACTGTGTTGCCCCAGTATCAAATAAAACCCAACCCTTGTGCCATGGATAGGAAATGTACCCTCAATCGCGGGTGGTGCCTGAGGAGCTGCCACCTAGTGGACGTTGTAGACACGTCCGTACTGCAACTGCCCCTGCTGTACTAGAGCTGTTGGGATGGATGGTAGGGCTAGTACCTGACCTGGTGCTGGGAGGGAGGTTGGAAAGAGTGGCCTCTATGGCTCATTACGGGAACCCTGCTACTGTGGGGCCCTATCTCCTTCTGGATAATCCGGGCGCGTATGGCCATTCTCGCCACATCCAAAACATCGGCCCCCTGAAGTTACCTCCCCTCTGTCGCTGCTGATCATGGCCCTGTTGGCCGTTAACACCCCGCCGTTGGCCCTGCTAAAAATGTTGTTGGCCCTGATGATATCCCTGCTACTCACGGTGTTGGCCCTATTGATTAGACTGGCCCTACTGGCCTTGCCTAAATCCCCAAAATTACTGTCTGGAGTCACCTGATTGGAACTGCTTGGCAGGGTCCCCCTGATGGGAACTCTATTCATTATGACGAGTCTGACCCGGGGATACTGGTGCCCCACCAGTACTACTACCCCTATCCCGTCCTGCTGACTGGACTCTCCTGCTCATTTTCTTCCCTGCAGATGGAAGCGGAGATCCTAACAGTGTAATAACGCAGCGTTGAGTACATCCGTGTAGGTACTCAGTGATAAATTGCCTATGAGATGCTATCGGATCATCCAGGCCAATCCATCCACAAACAGCAGTATCTTCTTCCCCTATGTGGGTGCCTCATCTGACACTATAGTGAGAAGTCTAGTAAAATCCTCCTCGTACTCAGCAATAGACATATTCTCTTATTTCAGATTTAGTAACTTCTTCCTCATCTCAGTCTGCACGGCGGATGGGAAGTATTTACGGTCAAACTGTACCCAAAATGACTGAATCGTGACGATGTCCCTCTCCTCTAAGGTGGTGGTGGACTCCCACCACTGCAAATCGCCCCCCACTAGCTTAAAGGAAGCCAACAGTTGTCTTTGTACGTCCACGCACTCATACATGCACAGATGCCTCTGGATATCTTTCTTCCATTGGCTGACGACTATGATATCTGAACTACCCGAAAACTTCGAGGGATGCACCTTCTGAAAGGCATCCCTAACCCGCTCCCCTGAAGATGGAAGTTGTGCTGGTACTGGCACCACTGCCTGAATGTGGGGTGGAGCCTGCTGCACTACCGCCAATGCAGCATTCACCGCCTGAGCAATAATAGCGACCACCTCGATTGCGTTCATCATCCCCTGAGCCGGAGCTGTTGGCTGCTCGACCTGGGCATTTCTGTCACAGGGTGCACATCTCGGAGGCATCTGAAATGAGAAGAAAGTTTATTAGTCTACAGTTATTATCAAATCTCGAATATCTTAAGGCGTAAGTGTAAATAAAAGACTACAACAATCCTAAAAATAGGGCTCTATATCAAGAATACTAAGCTGGAAGCAAAATAAGCCGTACAGATCCTAAAGGACACTAGAACCTGATGCCCTGATACCCCCTATGACACCCCGACTAATTAAATACCGGTTGATCATTCATTTATTAAATTACAATCAAGGTGAACGGTTGGTTCATTCTTAGCATCACTGTCGCAAAATAAACTTTCCAATTTAACACCCTAAATAATTAAGCTTAGTGTCAAAACCATTTAAAACATTATTTCCATTTTATTAAACCCAATTATGAAAACCTTTAATAAGTAATAGTTTAAGAATCACACAAATATTAGGACTGGAAATAAACACCCATGAATTTAACCATTCAGAAAAACCAATACCAACTTTAAAACCACAAAGGAAAACCATCCTGACAGTAATCAAATCCCAAAGAGTAAAAATACTAAAGATAAACGAACATAATCTCTGAAAAATCCAATGGAATAAGGAAACGGGTGACACATGCCCAACTAATTAGAACTGAAATAAGAGTGGAATCAACAACGAGGTCGTCTAAGCAAATGATCTGTAACTCCCACATAAGCTGCAACACATCCAGTCCAAAGATCCTAAGCATGACGCCCCTGTGGCTGGGCACCTGTGATATATACATATATATACAAGAGAGAAGAGATAACAGAAAATGGGTCAGGGCCCGATTGTAAAACAATTTATATTTAGTTTGGCAAGTATTTAAAATGCTTACCGGCTAATATAACAACCATGTTAGTATGCGACATTCTCTTGAGAAATTCTCACCTCTCACCTAGTGTGCATGCCTACCGCACTATTAACCCCAAAAGTTTATTTTAACTTAACTTTCCTATAAGGTTTCATGCCGACAATTACTATGGCTTGGATAATTAATTTCTGAAATTAAATTTCTCACATATATCTCATTTCATTTTAAAATATGCCAGTGTTGTCATAAAATTCTCAAACACTTAATAATAAAATCAGAGTATTCATTCATTACTAAACTACCTTTATGCACAGTAGAACATTACCATACTTAAGTATATATATATATATATATATATATTATCCACTCATATAACATATATATATATATATATATATATATACTATCAGTACCCCACATAAGCTTTATGGTGCTGGCATACTCTGCTATCAAGTTCCCATATCACTCGTACTAAGGGAAATACTTGTTCGGAATCACTCTCGAACTGTATTAACACAAAACATAAACAAATGGAGGCGAAGCATAGTTCCAAGTCACTAAGAGGTCAGCACATACCCCACGTCTCTTAGGACCGACTGACTATCAATCAGATAGCCTGTACCAAGGAATCATATGTTATAGGGTACAAGTCGTTATCCCCCGTAAAGGCCCAATCGAGATAAGACTGTCTCGGCGCGGAAACCCCCCATGATAGTAAGTAGCTAGGGTACGATTTTTACACATATATATAATATATGCACAATCATACAGTTATCTATATAATATGGGACAATGGTCTTATGAATAGTAACATCTTATCTCATCTTATTTACGTAATCAAAGGGTCTATATTTTTCCACGTGTAGAATTCAAGGGCTAAGATTAAAAATTCTCCATTCTCGCAAGCAAAACCCTCGGTGGGTATCCCGTTCCCAAATCAAACCCTTATTTCTCTTTCCACACACAATCAACAAAAACCTTAGCACACGATGCTCCATGGCTACGAACCCCCACTCAGATCTCCATCGCCACTGCCTCACGCATCCCTCATCTCCGCCCCTCTCATCTCTACGTCGCCCTTCCCCACTACAAAACTACACCACGTCCTCACCCTCTGAGCTCCTCTCTCCCGCCTCAACTCCGTGTTGCCTCCCTTACCACCAGCCTCATTTGAAAGGTAGTCTTTGTTTATTAGATCTATTTAGATTTTGTTCATTTGGTTTAAATCTATTTACATGTACGTTTATTTTTTGGGTTGTAATTATTCATTGTGTTTTGTTATTTATTTTTTCTTTTCTAGGTGACATGATTATACTTGAACACCCTAAACAAGTATACTCCATTTAATTTTTATTGTTCTAAAGATTTTTATTGTTTATATTTTTATTGTGCTTAAATATTTAGGGTTTTAGCATATTTAGTTATTTGACCCTAAATTAAGTGGAAAGTGTTCTTGAAAATGGTCCACTGATATTCAATTAGGCCATGAGCTACCTTTTTTTCATCGTAATTAGGCCTCATTTTTTAATCGGGTTGTTATAGTTCTTATACATGGGTTTTTTTATATACGTATTTAAGTTCATTTATTGAGATGTTTTATGGAATTTTTTCTGCCATTTTCCACTTTCTAGCTCTACTTTCTTGTTGTAATGCTATTTACTTGGTATACTAAATCAAGATGATTTGTTCTTTTTCTTTAGTTTTTGCAACAAGTTAACAAATTTGATGTAGCCCATGTTGGATGTTATGAAACTCAAGTTGGTAAGTTTTGATGTTGTAATCAAATTATGTTATCATTTCAATATTTGAGTTGTTAATTTGATGTAGCCATATATATATGTATGCTAATTTTTTGCTTTGCAGTTTGGGTTGTTTCAAAACAAGTGAACATATTGTATTCTCAAGAGGAGGCAAACTTCTTTCTGGAATTTTAGTTTTTAATTGTCATTAATAAGTTTTGGTTCCAACTGAAACGGTTCTAATTTATTTCTTCTTTGTTTCAGAAGTTTTGGTACCATACTATGTGAGATATTCATAAGGTAATATTAGCGAGAACTTCATATTTTAATTATTTTTCATTACAATTTCTTTATTGTTGTGTTAAAAATAGCATTTTTATCGATTCATAGAATAAGACGTGGATTATTAAGGGAAATGGTTGTTGATAAATCAGAGGAATTCTCTAGTGTATATCCTCCTAAATCACAAGCATTTCCAGTTTTTCCATAAGATTTGCGGTAGAAATTTAACTAATTTGAATTTCTCTTTAATTTTATGGGAGAAGGGTGTTTGAATAGTAACAACGGTGGTGGTGCGATCTAAGGGCACGATCTAAGGGTGCCATGTCATATGGAAGACACATGACATGGAAAAATTGGGTAAAAATGCGCGTGAAACCAAAACAAAACCATACCTCACCCCTATCCCTCTTACTCATCTTCTTAGACACTCTTTTACCCTCTCACCCTCCCCCGATGCCTCCTCCCTATCTCCTACAATGACACCCTCTCCCCTCCTACGCTCACACCCTTTTCCCCCTCCCACGCTACTACTTTATTCAACCAAAATTGGTATTTTAGATTTATCCTTCTCTTTTTTGTTTCGATTTTTGGGGTTTTACATAACATTGATTTCTTGCTACTTATTTGTTGTTTATGTTTTATTTTTCAGGCCAATTAGAGAGTGCATATCATTGATTCGTGTTATGTTTTTTTTCAGGTTAGTTTGAGGCGCATAACACTGATTTGCATACCCAAACCTAATTTAAGTTTATATATCTTATTTCTCACATTTTGTGCAGGGCAACCCTAATTCACATCATGGAATCTCCCAACTCCCACCTTTTATGGTATACCTTTTATTCATACCCTAACCTTATTGAAGTTTATATCTCTCCGTGTTGAAGATAGAATATGATTTGTGAGTCTTTGATTTCAGAGTTTGTGCTACTGTTATCATGTGAGTGCATAGTTAAGATAGAATATTGTATAGGTCATAATGAACAAAAAATGGTGCAACTCTCTGGGGAAAAAATCTCTGATGTGTTCTCACCTAGGGCCTGTCTCGCTGAACATTAAAATACTTGCTTATATATTTTAAGTATGACACTGAAATTAAAATTGTTGTTCATTTATTAATTATGTGCAGGTGTACATTGTCGTGAGCACGGGACTTGCCTTGGACCAAGAAATAACAATATCATGTCGACACATGGGACATGCTCTTGGTGTTGATCATATGCCGACCCAAAGGTCCTAGAACCAATGGTGTTTGGTGATCGCTCAGAGGTAGACATCATGCCTATTTTTTTACAAATCTTTTATTTGTATTGTTTTTAATTCAAATACTGAGTTGATCTATGTTTAGCATTCCAATGTTGGAATCCTTAACGTTACCATAAGGCAGCCACTCCACACTACATTGTCTCTCAGCCTCTTTTTTTCTTCGCTTCACCTAATGTGTAACATTAATGACTCTCCATTATCTATTTTCCTCGAAGATGTTTTTCCCCTCTTACATATCTATTTTGATAGCGTGTCAGGTAATGCTCTGGCCCATGGGTTGGTTTCATGGGTTAAATTGAATTTAGTTTCAAGTTCTAGGCAATTTCTAAAATTTTAAAGCTTTAGCATTATGCTTAAACCGGAAACATTCAACTTTGTCAGGGCATTGTTTTAGCATTACCAATTTTATATCCAAAGAAAGATATGAGAATACTATAGTAATTTAGATTTTGTTGGTTCATTAACGCTTAGGGCATTATTTTAGTTTTAATAATACTTTAGTAACATTTTTGTTTGATTATTCTTTTCATTTTAATTTAAATTCTGGATTGTGTGCTGGAAATTTCATTTGTAATTAGATATTTTCAATATGTGAAATTCAACTTTGTTTAGATCCAAAGTTGGTAATATTTTTTTAACTCTACATTCCAATTTATTGATTTTTTTGCCTATTGTGTGATATTGCAATTTTGTTTGATGAAAATTTATTTTTTCCCTATACAAGAGGCGTGTAAGGAATGGATGTATTTTTTTCCCTATATGTACCAATAGGTATCCGGCTGTCACCTATGGAATGAGAAGTGTGAACAAGAAGTTGATGCGCTTTCTAAGGGTGGATAGTCTGCTATTTCAATTGTACATTAGTACAAGGACTGAACAATTGGGAGAGCTTTATGAGTCACTCTCAGCTGCTAAAACTTGCCCGCAATCTAGAATGCCTTCAGTTGTAGAATTATAGGTCCACGATAGATTATAAAGTATTGATTGCAGAATTAAACTTATTTTCCCACATACAAGGCTGATTCAAACTGATGATGTGTAATTAACTTTTTACATCAACAAGTGATTTTTTTTAACTTTAGATCATTCAAAATATATGTTATGTTTTTTCTTCTTTTATTTGTTCTGTTTCATTTTTTTTAAGTTAGAAGATTTATGGACTATATATGTGCAAATATATGTTCTGTTATCTGTAAGTTCTGTTTCATTTTGTTTAAGTTAGAAGTTTTTTTCCATTTTTTTCCTTCTTCTATTTACAAATATATGTGCAAATATAAAGTATGTTCTATTTTGTTTCTTTTAGATCATTTCAAAATATATGTGCAAATATATGCTCTCTTTTTATTCTTTTATTTGTTATATCCCACAGCAACAGGGGATTTTAAAATGTGCATTTGAATGCATTTTTTTGTTCTTTTTTAACATTCGTACAAATTTAGGACTGTGTACATGTGTACATAGTTTCTTTACATTCGTACTGTATATTTCTTTGCATTCTTTTCAGATTTAGGACTGTGTACATAGTTTCTTTACATTCGTACAGATTTTTTTTAAACATTACGAATTCGTTTCTTTATTATTTTGAGTAATCTATGTATCGCTGAGTTTTTTGGTATCCCGCAAGTAGATGACTAAAGCTTTGAAGATTTTGGTTCCCACATGAGCTGGTGAAGTGTTCTTTGAATCACCAATTTTACTGTTTCAAAAACTCTTGACCTGTTTAATATACCAGAATAAGCCAAAGGCATCAGGTCAGTCGTACTTTTAAAAATTCTTGACCTCTTCAATTTACCAAATGGCACAAATAGTGTTCTGAACTGAAAAAGAGTTTAAACTTCTTGAGAAGCTTAATGGATGTGATTTGTCTACGAATATTGAATTTTTGTTGGTTTACAAGGTTTGTTTTTAATTAGTATCTAATGACAATGCAAGATATTTATTTTTTTCAACTTGTTATGCGGTTATTGTGACAATTACTAACATAATGCTCGAGTGTTCTAGCCAAAATAGTTTCATCATATTGCATAACACAAATATTGGGCGGTAATTTTTCCCCATGCCTCTGATCCATTGATAAATAAAACAGTTTACAAGTAAAAAAATTCAAGCGACATGATTCACATGTGTTCTTTCTAGCTCGATGCTTGATGTCCTATAGAAATTTCACATTGCACACCGAATTGCACACCGAGATATGTTTTATTATGTTAGCAGTGCTAAAAGTCTCACTAATGTCGTGTATTTGTTTTGGGTTATAGGTTTTAATATCTTAAGTTCAGACATTGCATTAGAGGTTTGCATTACTATGATTGGTATGAATTTTTAACACGATATTTGTTTGAGCACCGAGTTGAATAAGAGTTGACAACTAACTCCTGTTTGAGAACTTTTGTTATGTATAATCCTTCTCTTGATTTCTCTTTTCAAACTCCACACAAGTGTAAAATACTTTTACTAGGTAGCTCTTTTTTTACTGTTTTTACTCATTTGATGTTTTTGCTAGCAGGCGGAATACTTTTCACTGAAAATGGTGTTGCGTAGGAGTTGATGAATTTAGTCCTTACATTTTATTTGTGCACCTTTCGACTTAAAACGGTCGTGAATCCCCCAAAGTTTCGAGGAAAGGTAAATTATGATTCAGCTGCCTTAGAGCAGTAGAGGTGAGGGAGTTTCCATTCATTTACTTGATATTTTTGTCATTATATTTAGGGTGTGATTAGGCACGATTCTTTGTATAATGCCCATAGTATATGCAATTTCTTACATAGTTTTCTCCCCATGCATATTCAGTTTACATATCTAATGTGACATGGAACTCTTCCAATTTTTTATTCATCCTTTTTATTATGATATATTTTTATTATGTCTTTCAGTTTTATGTTAAAAGGTTGTAACTATAGTATGCACCTTTAAAGTATGATAACTCGGTATTTTTGTCTTGAAATTAGGGATTTCTGCATTGAATACACCCCTCTTCAATTATGTATCCAATATTGGAGTAGTTTAACCAATGATGTGTGACAACAATTTTATTTCAACCATATGTAAGGTCAAACGACCCATGTACTTTATGAATGCGGTACTGACAATATATCTTTATTGTTAGTTGTTATGATTCGTGGATCATATTGCAATACAATGCCATTGGCACGGGAATTCATGGAATTTTTCTCCGTAGAAGCTTGAGAATTTATTATATGTACAATTGTACGAGTACTAATGAATTTCACCCAAAGTGCATTAAATAATGTGGCGGTGCATTGTAATGTTATAAAGTAGCAGTTTATTGCTCTTTGTGTCTTATTTCGTAGTGGGAAAATCATCTTTATAATTTTATCCATGAATCTTATCTATGTGTTTAAATTATACAAAAATTGAGATTTAGGGGCAAATCATCTTTATAATTTTATTTTTGTTTTATCAAATAAGCACTTTTGCATAATGACATGTTTGTTTGTCAACAATACTCGAGAAAACATTGAGTAGTTAGGCTTTTGCATTCACTCAACTCCACAATGAATTATGAAAAGATATATGTTATGTATAGTAGCAGACTATCAGTGTTGGGAGTTCCACAAGTCATGGCACCTTTACTCTTTTACTAATCTAATTGGGTTGTATTAATGTATTGTATATTGTTGATTGACACTATTATTTGCAGGTAAAAGAAATTAATGTACTATATATTGTTTCGAAAGTTGGGCAGTCCTACTACTAAGACAAACCAATATTAGGATTTCTTATATCATGACTTTAGTTTTAGTCAAGCTTTGAATCTTATATTTTATTTTTTTATCGCTCGTAGATATGCTTCGACCATGATTTATGGGAGAAAAAATCATTAAAACAGAACTACAAAATAGGAGGGGAACAAACTGCAAAATCATTTCTAAACAATATAATTTCTAAACCCCGTAATTTTAATTCATTTGTGTCCCCCATAATGCCTTTTAGCAATGGAACACACAAAAGTTTATGTCCAGTGTTTTTTATGCAACTGATTCTAACAGGGAGGGAGGGACCCTTATTTGGACAAGGATTATATAGTCTTTTAAGACGAGAATGCGAAAGTTCGTCATCTTACTATTAATTAAAAAAATTCTTTTGTAAATTTTCTTCAATAATAGTACTGTGACATGGGTAATATTCTGTTGTGATGAACTATTAATTTCATATTTACATTCACATGAATTGAAGGTTTAGGCAGCCTATTAAATTTGCAGGTTTAGGCAGGTTTTGATCTCCTGGAATAGGGATATTAAATTTGCAAGTTTTGATCACCAAGTTGCCTACTTTGCAAGATGATGGTCCAGGAAACGATAACCGTGGAAGGTTTCTGAACAGGGATATGTCGTCTCCAGGAGGTTCAAGGGGGCGCAGGGGTTCCTGTAGATCCCGATTTCTGAACAGGAATATTTTCTTGGTTTTACTGTGAAAATTTTGATTATTGAACTCTAGGGGTCATATGATAACTAAATGTGAAAAAAAGAATCTTTTCATGAACAATGGTGTGTTGTAATGATTTTTTTATGTAGCGACATACTCCATTTTCTTATGTGTATAATTTTTTTATGTTAGTTTATCTTATTGAGTTGTTTCAATCCCTGCCCATATGTAGAGCTGACTCCGGATAATGTCTACACTTTTGTCTGTATAATTTGGAAACTATTCTTGGTGCCTTAAGGGTGGATAGTCCTATAACAAAATGAGGTTATGACCATTTTTTCAAATTATACATAGTTTTGTTTAGGAACGAAATTTTTTACATTTCGCAATAACTTTGAAATATTTTTCCGTTTTGCGATTACGTATTTTGAAAATTTTCACACAGTCATATATATATATATATATATCACTATTCACATTTCTCAATTAGGTGCACCCACGACCCATAATTATAATTATCCATTCTTAATACATTCTACACATTTATCCCGTATAACGGACTCGTCTCTTTTATTTTCATTTATAGGTGATTCCATGCTTACTTCATATCTCTCAAAGTATTATATCTACCTAAGTATAATTTCAGTAGGTACTCTCACTTACCTTCTAGTCTAACTTCCTAACGAGTCCAAATCTTTTATTTAAATGTTCGCATAATTACATATGTGTAAATCACACCCCGTTAACCCTTAATTTCATCTTACATTAAATTCCCACTTATTGGGGTTTACTTAAACCCTATTGGCACTAATTATATCCCAAAATGTTCTATTAATAATACTCAAGGGTTACTACGCATTTTAATCGGAATAAACCATAATAAGAGGAATATGCAGTTTTCCAGAAGGGGTCGATCGATCGATGGAAGGGGGTCGATCGATCGATGTTCTTAGGTCGATCGATCGATCAAGCAGTTATGGCAAAAACTGCATTAACCCAGTAATGGAAATCCATCTCCAACCTCAACCAAATCTCTATATATGATTCCCAAACTCCCAACAAATGATACTACAAGCACTATATACCCAAATAAATGATTTTCTACGTAAAATATGTGAGTTATCATCCCGTATAACAATTTAAAGGGGTAAAATCTACATGTACTACAAGAACCCTAATCTTTTCTTTAAATTTCGATTCTTCCAATTCGTTTCCAGATTTCTATTTCTAAATTCATGAAATTTCGTGGTGTATCCTCTACATACGAATTTAATGTCTAGAATATGATTACTTCTTCTACGACATATGAATTCTTGTTTCCAAACTACCCTTTCTTTCGTAAAACAAGTTCTAAACAACCCTATGTAATACCCCGTGATTTTAAAGACTTTTAAAATGGGTTATATTTTAAATTAATGAATTAATTGGATCTAATTATAAATTAATTCATTTGGGTTTTATCCGAATTGTGGATATTAAAATGGATGATTCTGAATATTACATAAAGATATTTAGGTAATATATGAATGTGATGTCATTGATATGTCGGTATGATATAAATTCGGTAATTTGAATTTTTAGTTAGACGCGGTATGGGATGTGTCGGGACTAATTTATTAAATTAAAAAGGAAATTTATTTTCTATCGACATTATAGTCGTTTCGACTGCGTCTTTGAATTCGGAAGGTTCGAAATAATAAGAAAAGTCTATTTGGATGTTAATTTTGAGTCTCGGGTCATTTGGAAATGAAAAGACAACCCAAAAGGGCATTTTGGTTATTTTTACAAGGGGATGAATAGTGATTCGGGTTTTGTCTTATTATAAGTATTTGGAGATTAGTGTATGTAGGTTCATTTCATCTCTTATACAAAAAATTGAAAAGTCATCTTCTTAGAGAGAGTGGAAGGTTGCTTGGAAAGA
Source organism: Sambucus nigra (assembly GCA_949130495.1). Classification (NCBI taxonomy): domain Eukaryota; kingdom Viridiplantae; phylum Streptophyta; class Magnoliopsida; order Dipsacales; family Adoxaceae; genus Sambucus; species Sambucus nigra. The sequence continues at coordinate 282,369,971 of OX422209.1, forward strand.
AAAAGAAGTTTGCTTGGGAAGGAGGAGAACCAAAGGTCAAAGGTCACCACCGCCTGTGTTATTCAACTCCAAAGGGTCAGATCTTCATTAGAGGCAAGTGTTTGATATTTGCAATTTAAGTTCGTATATTGTCCATGTTAGGATAGTTATAAAAAGAGATGATTTTCATGCTTGGAAGATGAAAGGATATAGTTGTTAATGGATTTTTGGAATCTAAAAATATATAGGAATTAAACTCATGTTGTAGGAATTAAACTCATGTTGTAGGATAGTTAATGGATTTTTGGAATCTAAAAATATAGGATAATACCTATTTGATTGATTAATGATTATGTGTATGACATACCTAGATTACTTGCTATCGGTGGGAGGTTTGCGCGTGAGGGCGGTCATATCCTGATGAATCCATGGGATCTTTGATTTGTCGCTCGAGAACATAGGTCTATGAAAGACTTATCGGGGAGTTGATAAGTCCGCTGACTATGGGTACGTAGGTATGTGCGTGACCCATGGGTATGAGAACTATGTTCGCCTCCAATGATTATGTTGTTGTTAATGGTTCGAGGTATCCTCACCGAACCTTTTGTCCCCTTTTAGGCGACCAACGATATTGGGACATGATAGCAGAGTAATGGATTGCACCGCAGCTGTGACTCGGGGTGCCGTATTATATATGAATATATATATATATATATATAATGGATTAAATGAATGAATGGATATTTATTATGGTTAAATCTATCTACGGTGATAATTGTAGATAACGGTGAATAGAGAAAGATAATTGAATTAAGTTAATGAATGTTTATTGAAAAACTTAATTCATATTAATTGAGAAATGATTCATGTTAATGAGAAACGATGAGAAATGTAAATGAACAATAATGTGACGTATGGTATGGGACATACGGGGATTATGATATTGGGATGGAATTATAATATGGAGACTAGAAAAGAGGAACCATTAACTAGAAGGTTAATAGGAAACGTTAAGTGTGCACTCTAGTTGAGAGTTGAGAATGGCAAGTGAGAGTTGGTTCTAACATGTACATAATAAAAGATTTATTGCACTTGTTAAATACTTGCTGTTTTAAAAATTATTTTCACAATCGGGCTCTGAACCGTTTCCTTGCATATTTTCTTTTCTATTGTATCTTCTATATCAGGTGTCCAGCAACAGGGACGCCAACCTTAGCGTATTATGACAGGCTATGGATTTATGGAGTTTTTCTTAGACTCCTATCATCATTTGATTCACAATATTCTCTTAGTAGGGCATGTCGCCCAAAGGGTTCAGTTATCTTCTTTTATCGGGGTCAAATACTATGGTATTCGTGTCATTTTAATACATTTGATATTGTTGGGATTACTGTAATGGATTAATATTATTTGGGAATGTTTATTCCAATTGCAATCAAATTATTTTGTGTTATCTAATTGGTTATCAGTGTTGTAGAATAAAATGTGTTGTGTTATTATTAAACTAGAAATGAATTTTGTTGAATTAAAATTTGGAAAGTTTTTAACACCATCTGAATTGAGTATTGGGTGAGTTGTAAATGTTTTTGACAGTGATGCTAAGAATGAGCCAACTGTATATTCTATTTTAATTTGGTATGGGACTGGCCACCCGGTATTTAATTAGGCGGGGTGTTACAGGTGGTATCAGAGCATCAGGTTCTAGTGTCCTTTAGGATCTGTACGGCTTACTGTGTTTTTAGCTTAGCGTTCTTTGATATAGAGCCCTATGTTTAGGATTGTTGATCTCTTTGGTAAGATTCCGTATATATCAGTGAATCTTATTTACGTTCGGGAGTGATCGAACAAAGAAGTATGGCAAATGAGGGCCATTGAATGGATAGCGGAGATCGTACTTAGGAGGTTATGAAGTATGTTCGAGTATGATGACCGTAGTCGAGGTCACCCCTATTATGAAAAATTGAGGAGAGACACCAGTAGAAGTTCTTGAAATGCGGGAATTGTGTGTGTTACCTAACGAAGGCAATATATTCAAAGGATTGGGCATATAGTGGAGTGTGGTTAACTAGAACTGAAAATTTGGGGTAAAATTTTTCTTGACTTATCGGAGCAAAATTATAATAGTGGGATTCAACAACCACCACCCACGAATGAGGGTATGTTCTCTATCTAAGGAATTATAATGCGTATATTGATTTTTGTAGCGATTATTATTATATGGGAAAATGGATTGCTAAACTTTGACAATAGCACTGTGATTTACGTAGACTCACCGACGGGTGTAGGATACCTATATTTTCATGTCATCACGTGGGTTTGATTTTTATCGCAGAATTACTTACTTTGGGCATGTCCGAGCATGATATGACTATCGGCATGCATTGACTTGTGGTATAGGAGAGAGTATGTACTACTACTATAACTAGCATCTTGTCTTTTATAAGAGAGTAGATGAGTAGACTTTATTCGAATTAATAAAACCTGTAGAGAGGTTATAAACTATTGACTAAAGACCTTAGGAGTTTCGATGACCGACTACTTTAGGTAGTAGTGTATCGGGGGGGGGTTCCTTGTTTGGATTTCGCTTGCGAGAAACCCCATGCATGAAACTAATAACCGCTGGGAGTCGAAATAATATAGGTCTTTAGGATATGAGTTTATAACCTTTGCTATTATAATGAAAGTTGTACGATAGGGTGTATGGGGGCCCTGGATGATTGGATTGTAGTAGTTTTCAAAATTGTGAAACAGTAAGTAGTTGTGACTTCAGGATTTATTTGTTTAATAAGTGAGGATCATTTTTCCCAAACTTTGTCACGAGGACGGTATAGGGAAGATTGCGTATAATTTAAATTTGATTCAGTTGGAACTATATGGTGAGACTTAGTGTAACATCGATGGAAATTTTCGTTAATGTACTGTATGGGCGGTACTACTTAGATTTCTTGCGATGTGAGATTTATACTCGGAGTTGACCTTATTAGTATGGTTCATTTTCCTGAATTTTGGGACGAAATTCTATTATAAGGGGGGAAGTATGTAATACCCCGTGATTTTAATGACTTTTAAAATGGGTTATATTTTAAATTAATGGATTAATTGGATCTTATTATAAATTAATTCATTTGGGTTTTATCCGAATTGTGGATATTAAAATGGATGATTCTGAATATTACTTAAAGATATTTAGGTAATATATGAATGTGATGTCATTGATATGACGATATGATATAAATTCGATAATTTGAATTTTTAGTCAGACGCGGTATGGGACGTGTCGGGACAAATTTATTAAATTAAAAAGGAAATTTATTTTCTATCGACCTTATAGTCATTTCGACTGCGTCGTTGTGTCCGGAAGGTTCGAAATAGTCAGAAAAGTCTATTTGGATGTTAATTTTGAGTCTCGGGTCATTTGAAAATGAAAAGACAACCCAAAAGGACATTTTGATTATTTTTACAAGGGGGATGAATAGTGATTTCGGATTTTGTCTTATTATAAGTATTTGGAGAGTAGTGTATGTAGGTTCATTTCATCTCTTCTACACAAAATTGAAAAGTCATCTTCTTAGAGAGAGTGGAAGGTTGCTTGGAAAGAAAAAGAAGTTTTCTTGGGAAGGAGGAGAACCAAAGGTCAAAGGTCACCACCGCCTGTGTTATTCAACTCCAAAGGGTCAGATCTTCATTAGAGGCAAGTGTTTGATATTTGCAATTTAAGTTCGTATATTGTCCATGTTAGGATAGTTATAAAAAGAGATGATTTTCATGCTTGGAAGATGAAAGGATATAGTTGTTAATGGATTTTTGGAATCTAAAAATATATAGGAATTAAACTCATGTTGTAGGTAGTTAGTAATCCAATAAATATTCATCAATCTGTGGAAGAAATTCTGAAAATAATTTAGTGTTCTTGAAGATAATATGTTGATAATTTTCTGAAAAAAGAGGCAAAAACGAGTGGAATGAGAAGAGCCAATTTGGAAGGTTTAGATCTTCTTTTTGAGTGCATTTGGATGAGATTTAAGAAAAACTCAAAACACATACCTGACTCAACTTTTCGTGTAGAATCCAAATCTGAAGTCGGATTGATGATTTGAATAATTTTTTGATCTAATTTTTCTGAGTATTTAAAATATGAGAATTCATGATGTTGTTTCTTTTTAATGTTGGTTCTTATCCCAAAACTTTTGTAGATCTTCGGTGATTATTAATTGGATATTATGGGACTTAGAGAAGATCAGTAAGCCCTAGTTAAGATTTGAATTAATTTGATTGGGATTTAATTGATTAGAATTATGATAATTAAAGTTAAAGAGATTTCGGTTGCTAGATTCATGTGTTGGATTCTAATCTGTTTGTATGAGGATTAAGGATAGTTCAAGTAGGGGAGATTTAATATAACACCTGGGTAGCCTTAGGGTTACAATTTAAACATCAAGGACTGAGTTTAAGCTCATTATTGATTTCGCAAGGGCTGAGTGTAGTACAAGAGCGTAGTGGTATGGCTCCTAGATAGAGATGGGAGTTTAGAAGACATTTGGTTGAAAGAGGGGATGAGGTTATTCCGATCGCATATTTGAAGTTGACGAACCTCCTCGATCGAAAAAGTTAAGTAGCAGTGTATTGGAGGGGTTCCTTGTTTGGATTTCACTTTGCGAGACGCTCCGCGCATGAACCTTAACGACGTCGGGAGTGGAGAGATGTTATAGGATGCGAGGATAATTAAATTATGAAGTAAAGATATGACATTTTAATACGTGGGATTTAAAGAGATATAATGCTACGTAAGGCAATAATCTAAGGTTAATGTGAGTACCTTGTTGTCAGTATACTATAGGTATGATAATACCTATTTGATTGATTAATGATTATGTGTATGACATACCAAGATTACTTGCTATCGGTGGGAGGTTTGCGCGTGAGGGCGGTCATATCCTGATGAATCCATGGGATCTTTGATTTGTCGCTCGAGAACATAGGTCTATGAAAGACTTATCGGGGAGTTGATAAGTCCGCTGACTATGGGTACATAGGTATGTGCGTCACCTATGGGTATGAGAACTATGTTCGCCTCCAATGATTGTGTTGTTGTTAATGATTCGAGGTATCCTTACCGAACCTTTTGTCCCCTTTTCGACGACCATCAATATTGGGACATGATAACAGAGTAATGCATTGCACCGCAGCTATGACTCGGGGTGCCGTATTTTATATGAATATATATAATGGATTAAATGAATGAATGGATATTTATTATGGTTAAATCTATCTACGGTGATAATTATAGATAACGGTGAATAGAGAAAGATAATTGAATTAAGTTAATGAATGTTTATTGAAAAACTTAATTCATATTAATTGAGAAATGATTCATGTTAATGAGAAATGATGAGAAATGTAAATGAACAATAATGTGACGTATGGTATGGGACATACGGGGATTATGATATTGGGATGGAATTATAATATGGAGACTAGAAAAGAGGAACCATTAACTAGGAGGTTAATAGGAAACGTTAAGTGTGCACTCTAGTTGAGAGGTGAGAATGGCAAGTGAGAGTTGGGTCTAACATGTACATAATAAAAGATTTATTGCACTTGTCAAATACTTGCTGTTTTAAAAATCATTTTCACAATCGGGCTCTGACCCGTTTCCTTGCATATTTTCTTTTCTATTGTATCTTCTATATCAGGTGTCCAGCAACTGGGATGCCAACCTTAGCGGATTATGACAGGCTATGGATTTATGGAGTTTTGCTTAGACGCCTATCATCATTTGATTCACAGTATTCTCTTAGTAGGGCATGTCGCCCAAAGGATTCAGTTATCTTCTTCTATCGGGGTCAAATACTATGGTATTCGTGTCATTTTAATACATTTGATAATGTTGGGATTACTGTAATGGATTAATATTATTTGAGAATGTTTATTCCAATTGCATTCAAATTATTTTGTGTTATCTAATTGGTTATCAGTGTTGTGGAATAAAATGTGTTGTGTTATTCTTAAACTAGAAATGAATTTTGTTGAATTAAAATTTGGAAAGTTTTTAACACTAGCTGAATTGAGTATTGGGTGAGTTGTAAATGTTTTCGACAGTGATGCTAAGAATGACCCAACTGTATATTCTGTTTTAATTTGGTATGAGACTGGCCACCCAGTATTATTTAGGCGGGGTGTTACACCCTAGACTAACATAATTGAGGCATTAACCAAAAATAAAGAAAGATAAATACTTGCCTGGAAATTTAGTTTCTAATTTTTCGAAGAAAGTGGTGTGGTTGTGTTCCCCGTCGCGCGATCTACGATTTGGCAGTGGTGGCGGTGTAAACGGTGGAGTTTTTAGCTTTGAACTCCTTGGAAAGCTTTCCCACTTCTTCTCCAATGGTCGTTCTTTGGTTTTTATTTTGTTAACCCTAGATGAAGACTCTTAGAAGGTGATATAACCTTGGGAAACTCGTGGGTTTAATTGCCCAAAAATACGAAATGTCCAAAATGCCTCCTGGGATGTTAATTAGGCCTAAAAACGCCCGAGACCCAAACTAAACCCCGGGTACATTATTTTGACTATCTTGACCCTTCTTGACCCATTGGCGCACTCGAAATGACCATACGGGAGACTTATAATTTATTCACTTTTAATAATACTAATTTAATCCCGACACGATACAGGCGCGTCCTGATTAAATTTTTACAATTAGCAAATTATATACTCGTGATAATTTTAATAAATTCGATTATACATATTACTTAATCCATTAAGTAATATTCAACAAAATTCCAATAATTACTAACTCTTATCACGCTATTAAATACTTAAAATAATTTTCGAATTAATATTAAATTAATATCTCAAATTAAATTTAATAAGTCCCCAAATTTAAAAGTCATAAAAATACGTGGTATTATATACTTCCACCCTAATAACGGAATTTCGTCCCAAAATTTCAGAAAATAAGGCATACCTGGTAAGAATAACTCTGGGTAATTCTCGCGCATGTCTGCCTCACGCTCCCTAGTGGATTCTTCCACATTATGATGCTCCCACTGGACCCGTGCAAGTGGAACTACCTTTGACCTCAATCTCCTTTCGCTATAGTTTAGGATAGCCACTGGTCTCTCCTCATAAGAGCTTTTGGGTTGTAAGTCAATTTCCTCTATCGCGATGTGGGTGTGGGCCATATCATCCCGAAGGTATCGTCTCAACGACGAAATGTGGAACACATGGTGAATGCAATGCAAGTGCTCTGGAAGCCCTAATCTGTATACTACCGGCCCAATCCTCTCGATAATGGAAAATGGTCCCACGTACCTTGGGGCGAACTTCCCCTTATTCCTAAACCTCATCACTCCTCCTATAGGAGGCACGCGCAGTAATACTTGGTCCCCCACATTAAATTCTCGAAAGGACCTGTTTGCATCGGTGTAGCTTTTATGCCTGTCCTGGGCTACCCGAATGCGACTCCTGATAAGCTCAATCCTAGCTGAGGTATCCTGAATTACCTTTGGTTCGACCAACTTGTTGTCCCCCACCTTTAGCTAATAATTTGGAGAACGACAAGGTCTTCCATACAATGCCTCAAATGGAGCCATGCCGATCGTGAACTGATAAGAGTTATTGTAAGCAAACTCCACCAGTGAAAGATGCGACTCCCATCCCCCTACAAAATTAAGGACACACATGCGTAGCATATCTTCCAATATCTGATTGGTACGCTCTGTTTGTCCATCAGTATGTGGGTGATAAGCTGAACTCAATCTCAACTCTGTACCCATGGGCTCCTGAAAGCTCACCCAGAAACACGACACGAAAATCTTGTCTCTATCTGACACAAAATCCAGGGGCACCCCATGTAGCATAATAATCTCGGCAATGAACAACTGAGCATACTGGCCTATGGTATAGTCTATCCGTACTGGAAGAAAATGATCCACCTTGGTCAAATGGTCCATGATCACCCAGATGGAGTCGTGACCCCGCTGTGATGTAGGTAGCCCAGTAATGAAGTCCATGGAAATACTCTCCCACTTCCATGTGGGTATCTCCAACGGCTGAAGCAACGCCGACGATCTCTGGTGGTCTACCTTTACCATCTGGCAAGTATAACACTTGGACATAAACTCAGTAATGTCCTTCTTCATCCCACTCCACTAGTACAACCGCCTCATATCCTGGTACATCGTATCTCCTCCGGGATGTACTGCAAATCTGGACCCGTGAGACTGTGCCATCACCGCATGACATAAGTCTGATCCTTCTGGAACCTCCAATCTTCCATTAAACCTCAAACCTCCATCGAAACTTACTGAATAGGACTTTGCGCCCTCAGGTAAGAGTGATACAATCTGCTCTTGACAAAATGAGTCTGCCGACTGTGCCTGTATCACCCTCGTAATAATCTCGGGTGTAACTGTTATGACAGATATAAAGGAACGAGCTACCGCATCTTGGTGACCCAACTCTTTCCACTTCGCTTTCTAGACTCCTACTACATCACCTACTGGTCTACGGCTCAACGCATCAGCAACCACGTTAGCCTTTCTCGGATGGTACAGAATTTTGAACTAGTAGTCTTGCACAAACTCTAACCATCTGCGCTGATGCATATTCATCTCTCGCTGAGTGAACAATTACTGCAGTGACTTGTGATCTGTGAACAAGCAAAACTTCTCCCTCAATAGATAATGTCTCGATATCCTCAATGCAAAAATGAATACTGCTAGCTCTAGGTCATGGGTGGGGTAATTTCTTTTGTGCGGCTTAAGCTTGCGGGAGTCAAAAGCTATTTCCTTTTCCTCCTACTGAAGTACTCCCTTGAGTCCCCATAAAGAGGCATCGGTGTTTAATAGATACTCCACTCCCGACTTGGGTAAAGCAAGAACTGGTGCTGAAGTCAGCTTACCTTTCAGCTCATCGAAAGTCAATTGATAAGCATCGTCCCAAACATATGGTACCCCCTTGCGAGTTAGATTCGTCAATGGACCTGCTATCTTTGAGAAACCTTGGATGAATCTCCTGTAGTACCGGGATAACCCCAAGAAACTACGCAGTTCCGTCGGTGTCATGGGATGTCCCCACTCCATCACTTCCGACACTTTACTCGGGTTCAACCGATAACCCCAATTCTGACACAGTATGCCCAAAAAACTGCACCTTCCGTAACCAGAATCCACAGTTCTCGTACTTAGCATACAGCTGATGCTCTCGTAGAGTTTGAAGAACCTGCCTCAAGTGCTCGGCTTGTTCATCCTCAGTGTGTGAATATATTAGGATGTCATCTATGAAGACGATGACAAACTGATCCAAGAACTCTCTGAAAACTCGGTTCATCAAGTCCATGAATACAGCTAGAGCATTTATCAGCCCAAATGGCATGACTCGGAACTCATAGGAACCATATCTCATCAAGAAAGCAGTATTCGACACATCCTGCTCCCTAATCCGTAGCTGATGGTATCATGATCTCAAATCTATCTTCGAAAAGAAGGTTTCTCCTTTCAGCTGGTCAAAGAGGTCATCGATTCGAGGCAACGGATATTTATTCCGTATCGTGACCTTGTTCAGCTCCCGGTAATCCACGAATAACCTCAATGAAGCATCTCTCTTCTTCACAAACAAAACTGGTGCACCCCAAGGTAATGTGCTCCTACGGATGAAGCCTTGACCTAACAGTTGCTCTATCTGATCCTGTAACTCCCTCATTTCCGCTAGAGCCATACGGTATGGAGCTCGTGCTATCAGTTGAGTATCCGGTATTAAGTCTATGAAAAAATATATCTCTTGACTGGGGAGGTAGGTCCGGTCTCTCCTGAAATACATCAGAATACTCACGAACGACTGGGATCAAATCTAAGGGAATCACGACCTCCTTAGAGGTATCCTCCTCTCTGTAATACAGATGAGCGAAAGAGCCTCCCTCTGGGCGAGGCATCGCCACTAAAAACATCTCCTTCCCTGGAATGGCAAATATAATACTCCCACCGAAACAATCTATCATGGCTCTGTATACGGTGAATCAATCCATGCTAATAATAACATCGTGCTCATGCATATCCAAGACTAACATGTCTGCTGGTAAAATGAAGCTACCAATCTCTACTCCCACACCCCGGCATATAAAGAAAATCAACGACCCATTCCCTAGTGGTGAGTCTACGCATGTCAGAGTGCTCTCAGGCCTTTGCAAAATGAGTAGCTATAAAACAGTGTGTCGCCCCAGTATAAAAAAAAACCGACCCATAGTGCCATGGATAGGAAACGTACCCTCAATCACGGGTGGTGCCTGAGAATCTGTTGCCTGGTGGACGTTGTAGACACGTCTGTACTGTAACTTCCCCTGTTGTACTGGAGCTGCTGGAATGGCTGGTAGGGCTGGTACCTGAGCTGGCACTGGGAGGGCGGCTGGAAAGAGTGGCCTCTATAGCTCATTACGGGCACCCTAATACTATGGGGCCCTATCTCCCTCTGCACAATCCTGGCGCCTATGGCCATTCTTACCACATCCGAAACATCGGCCCCTGAAGTTACCTCCCCTCTGTCCCTGCTGACTACAACCCTGTTGGCCGTTACCACCCCGCCACTGGCCCTGCTAAAAATGTTGTTGGCCCTGATGGCCCTGCTGCTGTCCCTGCTACTGACGGTGTTGGCCCTGCTGATTAGACTGTCCCTGCCTAAATCCCCCAAATCCCTGTCTAGAGTCACCGGATCGAAATCGCTTGGTAGGGTCCCACTGATGGGAACTCTGCTCACTGAGACGAGTCTGCCCCTAAGATGCTGGTGCCCCACCAGTACTACTGCCCCTTGTCCAGCCCTACTTGCTGGACTCTCCTGCTCGTTTGCTTCCCTGCAGATGGAAGTGGTGATCCTGACAGTGTAACAACGCAGCTTTGAGTACATCCGTGTAGGTACTCAGTGATAGATTGCCTATGATATGCTGGCGGATCCTCCAGGCCAATCCATCCACAAACAACAGTATCTTCTTCCCCTTTGTGGGTGCCTCATATGGCACTATAGTGAGAAGTCTAGTAAACTCCTCCTCGTACTCCAGTCATATTCTCCTGTTTTAGATTCAGTAACTTCCGCCTTATTGCAGTCTTCACGACGGATGGGAAGTATTTGTGGTCAAACCACGCCCAACATGACTGAATCGTGATGATGTCCCTCTCCTCTAAGGTGGTAGTGGACTCCGACCACTGCAAAGCGGCCCCCACTAGCTTAAAGGAAGCCAACAACTGCCTCTGTACGTCCGTGCACTCATACTTGCACATATGCCTCTGGATATCTTTCTTCCATTGGCTGGCGACTATGATATCTGAACTGCCCGAGAACTCCGAGGGATGCGCCTTGTGAAAGGCATCCCTAACCCGCTCCCATGCAGATGGAAGTTGTGCTGGTACTGACGCCACTGCCTGAATCTGGGGTGGAGCATGCTGCACTACCGCCAATGCGGCATTCACCGCCTGAGCAACAATAACGGCCACCTCGGTTGCGTTCATCATACCCTGAGCTAGAGTTGCTGGCTGCTCGGCCTGGGCATTTCTGTCTCGGGGTGCACGTCTCGGAGGTATCTGAAACGAGAAGAAAGTTTATTAGTTTACAGTTATTATCAAATCTCGAAAAGCTGAAGGCGTAAGTGTAAATAAAAGAATACAGCAATCCTAAAAATAGGGCTCTATATCAAGAACGTTAAGCTGAAAGTGAAATAAGCCGTACAGATCCTAAAGGACACTAGAACCTGATGCTCTGATACCACCTGTGACACCCCGACTAATAAAATACCGGATGATCAGTCCTTTATTAAATTATAATCATGGTGAACGGTTTGTTCATTCTTAGCATCACAGCCGCAAAATAAACTTTCCAATTTAAACACCCTAAATAATTAAGCTTAGTGTTAAAACCATTTAAAAACATTATTTCCATTTTATTAAACCCAATTATGAAAACCTTTAATAAGTAACTGTTTAAGAATCACACAATTATTAAGACTGGAAATAAACACCCATGAATTTAACTATTCAGATAAACCAATACCTCCTTTAAAACCACAAAGGAAAACCATCATGACAGTAATCAAATCCAAAAGAGTAAAAATACAAAAGATAAATTAACATAATCTCTGACAAATCCAACAGAATAAGAAAACGGGCAAAACATGCCCAACTAATTAGAACTGAAATAAGAGTGGAATCAACAACGAGGTCGTCTAAGCAAATGACCTGCAACTCCCACATAAGCTGCAGCACATCCAGTCCAAAGATCCTAAGCATGACGCCCCTGTGGCTGGACACCTGTGATATATATATATATATATATATATATATATATATATATATATACAAGAGAGAAGAGATAACAGAAAATGGGTTAGAGCCCGATTGTAAAACAGTTTATATTTAGTTTAGCAAGTATTTAAAATGCTTACCGGCTAATGTAACAACCATGTTAGTATGTGACACTCTCTTGAGAAATTCTCACCTCTCATCTAGTGTGCACGCCTACCGCACTATTAACCCCAAAAGTTTATTTTAACTTAACTTTCCCATAAGGTTTCATGCCGACAATTACTATGGCTTGGATAATTAATTTCTGGAATTAAAGTTCTCACATCTATCTCATTTCATTTTAACATATTCCAGTGTTGTCACAAAATTCTCAAACACTTAATAATAAAATCGGAATATTCATTCATTACTGAACTACCTTTATGCACAGTAGAACGTTCCCATACTTAAGTATACATATCTATATTAGCCACTCATATAATATATATATATACTATCGGCACCCCACATAAGCTTTATGGTGCTGGCATACTCAGCTATCAAGTCCCCGTATCACTCGTACTAAGGGAGATACTTGTTCGGAATCACTCTCGAACTATATTAAAACAAAACATAAACAAATGGAGGTGAAGCATAGTTCCAAGTCACTAAGAGGTCAGCACATACCCTCACGTCTCTTAGGACCGTCTGACTATCAATCAGATAGCCTATACCAAGGAATCCTATGTTCTAGGGTATAAGTTGTTATCCCCCGTAAAGGCCCAATCGAGATAAGATTGTCCCGACGCGAAAACCCCCCGTGATAGTAAGTAGCTTGGGTACGATTTTTACACACATATATAATATATGCACAATCACACAGTCATATATATATATATATATATCACTATTCACATTTCTCAATTAGGTGCACCCACGACCCATAATTATAATTATCCATTCTTAATACATTCTACTCGTTTATCCAGTGTAACAGACTCGTCTAGTTTATTTTCATTTATAGGTGATTCCATACTTACTTTATATCTCTCGAAGTATTCTATCTACCTAAGTATAATTTCAGTAGGTACTCTCACTTACTTTCTAGTCTAACTTCTTAACGAGTCCAAATCTTTTATTTAAATGTTCGCATAATTACATATGTGTAAATCACTCCCCGTTAACCCTTAATTTCATCTTACATTAAATTCTCACTTATTAGGGTTTACTAAAACCCTACTGGTCCTAATTATATCCCAAAATGTTCTATTAATAATACTCAAGGGTTACTACGCATTTTAATCGGGATAAACCATAATAAGAGAAATATGCAGTTTTCCAGAAGGGGTCGATCGATCGATGGAAGGGGGTCGATCGATCGATCATCGATCGATCGATGTTCTTGGGTCGATCGATCGATCAAGCAGTTATGGCGAAAACTGCATTAACCCAGTTACGAAAATCCATCTCCAACCTCAACCAAATCTCCATATATGATTCCCAAACTCCCAACAAATGATATTACAAGCACTATATACCCAAATAAACGATTTTCTACGTAAAATATGTGAGTTATCATCCCATATAATAATTTAAAGGGGTAAAATCTACATAGACTTCAAGAACCCTAATCTTTTCTTTAAATTTCGATTCTTCCAATTCTTTTCCATATTTTCTACTTCTAAATTCATGAAATTTCGTGGTGTATCCTCTTCATACGAATTTGATGTCCAGAATATGATTACTTCTTCCATGACATATGAATTCTAGTCTCCAAACTATACTTTCTTTCGTAAAACAAGTTCTAAACAACCCTAGACTAACATAATTGAGACATTAACTAAAAATAAAGCAAGATAGATACTTGCCTGGAAATTTACTTTCTGATTTGTGGAAGAAAGTGGTGTGGTTGTGTTCCCCGTCGCGCGATCTACGATTTAGCGGTGGTGGCGGTGTAAACGGTGGAGTTTTTGGCTTTGAACTCCTTGGAAAGCTTTCCCACTTCTTCTCCAATGGCCGTTCTTTGATTTTGTTTTTGTTAACCCTAGATGAAGACTCCTAGAAGCTGATATAACCTTGAGAAATTCGTGGGTTTAATTGCCCAAAAATACGAAATGTCCAAAACGCCCTCCCATGATGTTAATTAGGCCTAAAAAAACCCGAGATCCAAACTAAACCACCGGTTACATTAATTTGACTATTTCGACCCTTCCGGACCCATTGGCGCACTCGAAATGACCATACGAGCGATTTATAATTTATTCACTTGTAATAATTCTAATTTATTCCCGATATGACACAGGCGCGTCCCGATTAAATTTCCATAATTATCAAATTATATACTCGTTATAATTTTAATAAATTTGATTATACATATTACTTTATCCATTAATTTATATTCAACAAAATCCCAATAATTACTAACTTTTATCACACTAGTAAATACTTAAAATAATTTTCGGATTAATATTAAATTAATATCTCAAATTAAATTTAATAAATTCCAAATTTAAAAGTCATAAAAATATGGAGTATTACAGCAGCGTAATGAATGTATTATTTCTAAAAGTCTTATCGATGAAAGTAAATCCAAAAGCTGTATTGTGAAGTTGAGAGTGTATGAAAAGAATTGCAAAAATCATATTGAATTCAGCAATGATAAAGCACGTTACTAATAATTTATCAGATAGCTCTTTAGTCACAACTTATAGAATGGAATTCAGCCTACTCCTTGCAACTCTGGTTATATATGCGAGCCAGGGGTCTTCAAATGTAAATGGTGTTTTCAATAAATCGATCGTTTGTCAATTTCCTTCCGTTTTGAAGATATATTCCTTTGTTGTATTGAAGTTGACATTTTTGAGATATATAAAGAGTTCCATTTCTGTATTTGCATTCATAATTTCCAACAATCTAAATACAGTAATTGGAAATGGCCGACTCTTCCAAGTCACTTCGACAAATAAATGAAAGCTTTGTCAAGTTGGACCGTTTTGATGGTGGTAATTTTCTGCGTTGGCAGAAAAAGGTTCACTTTCTTCTAACAACATTGAAGATTGTATATGTCTTGTCACAACCGAAACCAAATGAAGATGAAGATGAAACCGTGGAACAGACTAGGCAACGCACAAAATGGGAGACCGATGATTACTTGTGTCGTGGTCACATTCTCAATGCACTTGCTGATAATTTGTTCGACTTGTACCAAAATGTTGGGACTGCAAAAACTTTGTGGGAAACATTGGAGACCAAATATCTAACGGAAGACGCTACAAGTAAGAAGTTCCTTATCGGTCAGTTTCTAAGCTTTAAAATGCATGATAATAGGCCTGTGCTACAACAATTTCATGACATCCAACGCATCATAAATCATTGCAAACTGAAAAAATTAAATATGGATGATAATGTAATTGTTGCTGCCATAATTGAAAAACTTCCTCCTTCTTAGAAAGACTATAAGAAAGAACTCAAACACAAAAAGGAGGATCTTTCACTTGAAGAATTAGAGACTCATTTAAGAATTGAACAAGAGTCTCGAATTCTAGATGGTAAAGAGGAACAAGAAAATTCTGTTTCTAAGGTCCATGTGGTGGAGGAAGGAAAGGAGCAAAAATATGGCAATCATGGAAAAAATAACAAGCGGAAGAATTTTTCAAATAATTCTAAAGCAAACAAAAAGAAGAAAGGAAATTGTTTTCATTGCAACAAACCAGGTCACTTCAAGAAGGATTGTCGTGAGTTCAAGAAACTAAAGGAAAAAGGAGGGACATCAGACACAAAGCAAAAATTTGCTGCTATGATATCCGAGGCTAATATGCTTGGAGAAGACAACTCTTGGTGGGTTGATTCTGGTGCCACAAGGCATGTTCGTAAGGACAAGAACTTGTTCTCTGCCTATGAAACAGTGGAAGGAGATGTTCTCTATATGGGAAATTCATCTACAGCTGCGGTTAAAGGCAAAGGGACAGTGGATCTCGAATTCACTTCCGGGAAAATCCTTAGCCTCACCAATGTTTTTCATGTTCCTGATGTTAAGAAAAATTTAGTTTCTGGAAGTCTTCTTAACAAATTTGTCTTTAAGCTTGTATTTGAGTCAGACAAATTTATTCTGACTAAGAATGGTACCTTTGTAGGCAAAGGATATTTGTATGAGGGCATGTTTAAGCTCAATATCAATGAAAAGGATTCTTCTGCTTATATCGTTGATTGTCTTTCATTATGGCATAGTCGTTTAGGACATGTTAATACAAAGAAAATGCATTTCATGGTTAATTTAAATTTAATTCCTAAATATGAGAATGATATGAATGAAAAGTGTAAAATATGTATGCAAACTAAAATTACAAGATTGCCTTTTCCTAAAATAGAAAAAACTACATCTTTGTTGCAATTAGTACATAGTGATGTTTGTGATTTGCATGGAACACCTACTAGAGGTGGTAGTAAATATTTTGCTACATTTATTGATGACTTTTCAAAATATTGTTACGTATATCTTTTAAACTCTAAGGATGATGTGCTTAATAGATTTAAGACATATAAAAATGAAGTTGAAAATCAATGTGATTCTAAAATAAAATGTCTTAGATCTGATAGAGGTGGTGAATATCACTTTCCTCAATTTTGTGAAGATATGGGAATTATACATGAAGTTACTGCACCTTATACACCACAACAAAATGGAGTAGCAGAAAGAAAAAATAGGACACTAACTGAAATGGTTAATGCTATGCTTTCTTATTCTGGTTTAAGTAAAGGTTTTTGGGGAGAAGCACTTTTAACTGCATGTCATATTCTGAATAGAATACCCGTTAAAGATAATAAGAAAACTCCTTACGAATTATGGAAGAATAGAAAACCTAATTTAGCTTATCTTAAAATTTGGGGTTGTAGAGCTATTGTAAGACTACCTGAAACTAAGAGAAAGAAATTAGGAAGCAAAGGTGTTGAATGTATTTTAATAGGTTATGCACAACATAGTAAAGCCTATAGATTTTTGGTTAGTGAACCTAATGATTCTGTTGAGGTAAATACAATAATTGAATCGAGAGATGCAATTTTTTATGAACAAAGGTTTTCTTCTATTCCTAGAATTAATAATGAAAAAGAAGTTAGCACTCCTTCACAGTTACCTGAAACTCCACTAGTAGAACAAGAAGAGATTAGAAAAAGTAAAAGACCTAGGAAAGAAAAAAGCTTTGGACCCGACTTTGTAGTCTATCTTGTTGAAGGAACTAGAGATACATCTTGTAATCAATATGCTTTGACTCTTAGCGTTGAAACAGACCCACAAACTTATAATGAGGCAATTAAGTCTGTAGATTCAGCATTTTGGAAAGAAGCTATAAATGATGAAATGGATTCAATTTTGGGAAATAAAACTTGGAAATTAGTAGACTTACCTCCAGGATCTAAACCCATTAAGTGTAGATGGATTTTTAAAAAGAAAATGAAAATAGATGGAACAATTGATAAATTCAAGGCTAGATTGGTTGCTAAAGGTTTTACACAAAAAGAAGGAATTGATTATTTTGATACCTATGCACCTGTTGCTAGAACCGCCACTATTAGAATTTTAATTGCATTAGCATCTATATATAATTTTGAGATTCATCAAATGGATGTGAAAACTGCCTTTTTAAATGGTGACTTAGAAGAATAAATTTACATGGAACAACCTGAAGGGTTTGTTATGCCTGGACAAGAAAACAAAGTATGTAAACTTATTAAGTCCTTATATGGCCTAAAACAAGCACCTAAACAATGGCATGAAAAATTTGATAAAGTCATTATTTCTTATGGTTTTAAAATTCATGAATCTGATAAGTGTGTTTATAGTAAATTTGCTAATGGTAAAGGTGTGATCATTTGTTTATATGTAGATGACATGTTAATTCTTGGTACTGATTTAGAAAGCATTAATAATACTAAGAATTTTTTGTCTTCTAAATTTGATATGAAAGATATGGGTGTAGCTGATGTCATATTAGGAATGAGAATAATAAGGAAAGATAAAAATATAATTCTCACTCAATCTCATTATGTTGAGAAAATTTTAAAGAAATTTAATCAGTTTGATTGCACACCTGTTAGTACACCTTTTGAACCACAGCTAAAGATGATCCCTAATAATGGTAGAGCTATTTCATAATTGGAATATGCACGAGTAATTGGTAGTTTAATGTATGCCATGACATGTACTCGACCTGATATTGCTTATGCTGTTGGTAAATTAAGTAGATATACTAGTAATCCAAGTTTATTGCATTGGCATGCTGTCAATAGAATATTAAAATATTTGAAAGGAACTATGGACTATGGTATATACTATAGTGGATATCCTTCAGTATTAGAAGGGTTTTCTGATGCCAGTTGGATAACTGAGCGGGAGGATCATTCCTCAACAAGTGGATGGATTTTCACTCTTGGTGGAGGAGCTGTTTCTTGGGGATCAAAGAAACAAACTTGTATAGCTGACTCTACTATGGAAGCTGAGTTTGTAGCATTAGCTGCAACTAGTAAAGAGGCAGAATGGATAAGGAATTCATTAATTGAAATTCCAGTTTGGCCAAAACCAATGCCTCCAATATCTATACATTGTGATAGTGAGTCTACACTTTCCAGAGCTTATAGTAAAGTGTATAATGGAAAGTCTAGACATATTGGCCTGAGACATAGTTATGTCAGACAAATGATTACAGATAGTGTAATCACAGTGGATTATGTAAAATCAAGTCAAAATTTAGCTGATCCTTTTACAAAAGGTCTTGCAAGAGGACTGGTGTCTAAGACATCAATAGGGATGGGACTAAAGCCCATTAATAATAATCACTCTTGATGGAAACTCAACTTGAAACTTGATATATTCAAGTCTCAAGTTCAATGATTAAAGTACATCATACGACGTGATTGTAAGCACTATGAAATTTAACATCCCAAGGATAAGTGCTTAGAACATGTAATGAATAATGAAAGAGGATGGGTTTAACCTTAATAGATTTATGGTGTTTTAAGTTACATGGACACCTATGATAATCTACCTATATGAGTGTGGAAGTGGTGCCGCTTTCTATGAGTATTGGGCTTGACTCTAAAGCACTCATGAAATCAAGGTACAGACACAAGGCCTAATTCATGTGTCGGCTTATGTGGATAATCAGTGACTAAAAGATTTGTGTGTGAAGACAAATCCGGATAATCAATATAGATTGATAGTTCAAAGACAAGTCTACTATACTTTCATGGTTAACCTTGACGAACCTTCATAGGGTATTGGTTCAAGTCGTGAGACACCAATGCTTATACACAGTCTTACAGACAATCAAAGATTTACAAAACTTATTTTGAAAATGGTGGAGGAATGTTGGAGATTTTTAAAATAAGAGAGTAAGAGTTTTTTGGGTGTAAAAGCCTTAAAAGCTTGTCCCACATTGGAAGTGTGAGGAAGAGGTGGGAAGTTAACCCAAATATAAAAGGGGATAGTGTCCCACATTGGAAAATGTACAAAGCTAAGTGTCACCACTAAGCTATAAAAGGGGTGGGCAACCTTTGAGTCCCACATTGGAAAAATGTTAAGAATTTGTACACTTAATAAGTACAAATGGAAGATGAAGAGTTAATTCATCTAGCATTTAAGAGGCTATTCAAGAGACCTCAATACGGTGCGAAGCACCGTACGCACACGCACACGCGCGCGCGCGCGCGTGCGGGTGCGGGGCAGTGGGCTGTAGAGGCGCTAGTGGCGCACTTTGCACTTCGCACGCCGCATGTCCGCAGTGGTAGCGGGTTGCCGGGATTCGTCCGGGTCGGATCGCGGTAGCTCGGGTGCGGTCACTTTTTGGTTGACCCGTGCAAAACCGATTCGGTATTATTATACCTGTTCGGAAAGGACTTAAGACTGTTGGTAATTAACAGTCATACCTGTTCGGAAATGACTTAATTCAACAGTCATGACTCTTGAAGACAAAGCCTTTCATTTTCTATAAATAAAGGATGCCTAAAAACGGAATTATATTGATTACAAAAACCAGTTTCAGATTTCCAGACCCTGCTATTACTCTCTTACAATTTTCAGGAGATACAAATTCTCTTATTCTGTTTTGTGCACATAAACAGAATAAGAACTTGATTGACTGTTCTTCGCTGCTACATCCAAGGGCTGTCTTCAAATATACAAGTTGCAGACAGTGCAAGTGCTTCATTGTATCTTGAGTACGGATTTGCTGATTCCCGTTTGTATACCGAAATTCTTCGTGTGGGGCAAATACTGTATTTAGGAAAGTGACATCACGCCATGAAGTTTTATAGTGACTATTCAGAAATTACATTGTTGTATTGAAGTTGACATTTTTGAGATATATAAAGAGTTCCATTTCTGTATTTGCATTCATAATTTCCAACATTATGGAGATAGTTCTCGGGACAATTGAACTCTAGATTATTATCTCAAGTGGGGATAGTTATGTTGATCAAGAATATTTACTATTCCATTCCCATATCGACTATAGTTGCCCTCATTCCTCCGAAGCAGGTTATTTGGAGCTTAAAAAGGTTGTTTTCTAACATGTTTTGGTGAGAGTTTAACATATAGGAGAAGAAGTTCCAATGGATTAAATGAAAAAGTTTATATTCCAACCAATGAAGTGTGTTTAATCTAAACATCCATTTATGACATTATTGATATTACAAGTCTTAAATGTTTATGGAATCTTATTGCCAATAATAATTGTGGTCTATGTTCATTAAGCATAAATATAAGAGGAGTCATCACAACCATAAAAAACTGGGGCAATTGATTGGAGAAAATGAAGCTTTAAAAAGATCATTTCCAAGAGAGTCACGTACTTGTATTAATAGTTCTACCAAACATGTGCACTGTAACTCATTATGAAAAACAAAGTATCGAGTAAAAAATAATTAATTACTAAGAGAATTCAGCCGGTAATGAAATTTTATGGATGTAAAGATGTTTTGTAATATTATTCCCCGTATCTTCTAAACTTATAATACCTAATCAACCTTCATTGTGCAGCTTATAAATTTCCTTTCAAAACCCCCAGTGATGTCTACCATCCCGAAGATTATAACTCTAGAAGAAATTTAAAAATATGCTATTAATGGTGTGAATTTTCTTTGGGGGATTAATAGCTGAGATTGTTTCCTAACGCTTTTTAAAAGAGAAAATTTAGCACTTGTAGAAAAGCTACTGTCCTTCTAACCTTGTAATTTGGATTTGACTTTATGAACCAAATTTTGAAAGTTGAAACACTTTTTCTTACCCACAAATATAACACATTAGCCTATAATTTTCTTTAAGGCAAAGCCATGTAGCATCGCAGGCATTCTAGTTAAATATAAAGACTAAGACTAAGACAACTAATTAAATAATATATTCAAAGAAACATCTCATGTATAACAGAAACATCAAAATTATATTTTAGTATCTTCGCAGGCATTCGCAGGCATCAAAAAAGTTCTATACTCAAAGAAACATCAAAATTATATTCATCTCATGTATAACAGACTAAGACAACTAACTGTTGATTTAATCTTAACATTTTAGTATCTCACTCATTGTTTTTTGCTTAATTAAGTTTACTTTATTTAATTCAAATTATATTGTAAGAGGGTTGTTCATGTAACGAATCCTTTTACCGTTTTAGATCATCACAACTTACTTATCTAATTCAAGCAACAAACAGTTCGAATCTATAAAATATTACTTCTCACATTAATTTGTTTATTTTTCAGCTATGGTGAAGTATATAAATTGTATTATTTGTGTAAACCCTTAGGAAAATCACAACAATAATATTTGAATAACATTTTGAACTTTGAATGAGAGAGATATAGAGTTAGTATCTAATAGGAGCAAAATAGTGATAGGTATGAAAGTAGGTTTAGTCAGTTCTGCATTTAAATGAATAACATATTCATTTAAATGCAGAACTGACTAAACCCACTTTCATACCTATCACTATTTTGCTCATTAGATACTAACTCTATATCTCTCTCATTCAAAGTTCAAATGATGTTGGAATGTTACCCATTTCATACTATCTTCCCTTGCAACACTCTTTATCCTGATGATCCCTCTCATAACCCAGAATCACCATCGACATTGACACCATCTTTATCTCTCTTATCTCTTCCCTAAAATTTCCTCTTGGTATTTATTTCCCATTTCAAATTTAACTATATGCTATGTTGGTTTGTTTTTATTTATTGTTAACATTTAAACTGTAACCTTAGAAATATCTAACAACATATTAGAAAATGATGAATTTTCAACTGTTAGGAGAAGTTTGTGTTGATGTAAAAAACTAGATTGCTCTAATTATTCAATCACAGATAAATAAATAAGACAAAGATTTTTAAAGTGGTTCGGCTAGGAATAAAGCCTACGTCCACTGTTATATTATTGCTGAGTGTTTGCAGAATTCTTGATTACAAGTTCTCTCAAGAAATTTCGGTCCCTTTGAATGAGGGAGATACAATGTATTTATAGCCCTGAGGCTTACATATGAAAGGGTGGTGCATTAAATGATATACATATGAAAGGTCCTTGAGGCTATCATCTGAAAGGGTGATACATTAAATGATATACATATGAAAGGGTAACTCATTTAATGTTCTTCAAGCGTGTGCGTCAAGATGATAAGCAGTCAATGAACAGTTTTGAACTGTTGGTTATCTGGCAATCAATGCTGTGGTCGAGATGCAGCTCGAACCGCCTTAGTTGCTCGTCGTTCAGGAGTTCATCGGAGCGCTGGAGTTCCTCGGAGTGTTGTAGTTCCTCGGGGTATCCTTGTTGCTCGGAGCGGACATGACTTGGTCAGAGGAAATAAATTTCCTCATTGTTATTGTGCCATGTAAATTCACACGTGTCTTCTTATTATTGGTCCACGTCGGCAGATTAAATTTGGTATCAACAGAAGCCCCCAATGCTTCATGCTTGATGGATTACTTGAAAGGATGGAGTATTTATTCTGCAATGTTGCTCGGTGCTCGTGAAATTCTTGATCTACCTTCTTGATTTGTTCAACATAAAGTTCATTATCTCCTGGACGAAGTATGATGCAGGCTGATCGATGGTTGCTAATCTTTCTTTAGAGGAACTCTGTGTGCTATGTATCACCCCTGGGAATTTGGATGCAGCCATGCCATAGTATGAAACTTGTAGCTTGTCATAATCTTCAAGTATGTTGATTGGTTTGCCATTCGACCAACTGCTTCCTGTGTCGAGCAACTGAGTGCTAACTTCACGTGCTTGATTTTTCTGATTTATGCTTATCTGACTACTTTGTCGAGTAACATATAGCGTTTGAACCCAACTCTTCAATCTGATTAGTACCAAGCTAGTGGTGGACTTCGAAACATTTTCACATAAATTCTTCTTCATTACTGGTCGAGACAGTATTAGCAAAGATCTCAGTGCTATAGATGCTGATTTTGACTTCTACCTCTGCTCGGGGACGAGCAAGAGTTTCTCGAGGCCGAACAAGTGATTCTCAGGGACGAGCAAGTGCTTCTCGGGAATGAGCTAATGCTCTCGGATAGATCATCTGTGATGAATATCAGAATGTTGAAAGATCTTAACTTCATAAACTCCCCTTATATTTTAGATGATCCTCCTGCTGGCGAGGAACCAACCGTAATTGATCATGCTGGTGTACACCTCCTAACCAAAGGAGTAGTAGTGGTTCTTTCGAACTTTTTGGCTCTTTCGAGTTGTCCACTAGATATCTTACCAACCGTAGTTGATCACACTAGTGTCGTCTCCTAACCAAAGGAGTATTTTTTGGCTCATACGAGCTTTTTGGCTCTTTCGAGCTGTCCACTAGATATCTTACCAACCGTAGTTGGTCACACTAGTGTCGCCTCCTAACCAAAGGAGTATTTTTTGGCTCATACGAGCTGTCCACTAGATATCTTACCAACCGTAGTTGGTCACACTAGTGTCGCCTCCTAACCAAAGGAGTATTTTTTGGCTCATACCAGCTGTCCACTAGATATCTTACCAACCGTAGTTGGTCACACTAGTGTCGCCTCCTAACCAAAGGAGTATTTTTGGGTTCTTTCGAACTATCTGGTCCATTAGCTCTGAGGATATCCTGGCGCTGAATGAACCTTCAAAATGTTTGACTGATGATAATAGGCAGCAAACTCCTCGTTATCAAATTGTGTTCCATGGTCTGTGATGAAGGCATGAGGGAGACCATATCGGCAGATGATGTTCTTCCAAACAAACTGGTACACCTTCCTTCTCGAATGTCATGTCAATAAGTGGCTCAGCTTCTATCCATTTAGTAAAATAATCTACTGCGATGACGAGGTATTTGAATCTTCCTCGAGTCGTCGGCAATGGTCCAACCAAATCAATCCCCCATGGCAAATTTATGGGTGTCAACAATGCTTATAGAGTTCTTCGGATGGAGGAAAAGCGTTGGCACTTGTCACATTTCTTGGCATAGGCTTATATAGTTAGCTTTCATCGTCGACCAGTAGTATCCCTGCGTCATTACCTTTTGCAAAAGTGTTCGACCTGCTACATGGGCTCCACAGGACCCTTCATGTATCTCTTTAATCAATTCTTTCATCTCGGAGGGATGTACACATCTTTGCAAACCTGCCATAATTCCTCGTCTATACAAAATACCATTAATTAGTACATACCGAGCAGCTTTAAACTTCCATTTCTTGGCAGCGAGCTTATCTTCCGAATACCATTATACCGAGCAGCTTTAAACTTCCATTTCTTTGCAGCGAGCTTATCCTCCGGTAATTGTTCCTCCTCAATATATGCTCTGATGGGATCCATCCAAGATGGTCCTAAATCAAGGGTAATAATATTCATCGTCAGGTCTTCATCCATGCTCCGACTTTCTAATACTTCAATTGGTATCGTTCTTCGCAGCTCAGTACGAGTAGCTGATGCTAATCGGGCCAAGGCGTATGCTCTCACATTCTCCATTCTTGATATTCTTACCAGTTGAACAGCAACAAACTCTGATACCAACTCCATCACCTTTGCTTGATACTTGATCATCAATTCTCCTTTGGTTGCATATATTCCCAACATTTGATTTACGATCAATTGAGAATCACTGAAGACAATAACCTGCTGTGCCTCCATAGTATTTGACAAATTAAGACCTGCAATCATGGCCTCATACTCAACCTCATTATTAGAAGCTTTGAATTAGAAACGTAGGGCGTATTCCATGTCGACCTCGTCTGGGCTGTTCAAAACGATCCCTGCCCCACAGCCTGTAGTGCAAGATGAGCCATCTACATATAGCCTCCATATAGGCAACTTGTCTTCTAATTTCTGGTCTGACAGAGTTCCTCGGTGGAATACTTGTCGCTTTCTTTCATCATGTCCTGATACTTCTGAATACACCTCTTGAATTTCAATATACCTCC
The DNA here is from genome assembly GCA_949130495.1 of Sambucus nigra. Lineage (NCBI taxonomy): Eukaryota > Viridiplantae > Streptophyta > Magnoliopsida > Dipsacales > Adoxaceae > Sambucus > Sambucus nigra. The sequence goes on from OX422209.1 coordinate 282,395,639, forward strand.
TGAACTTCAATATTCCTCCTGAACTTCAATATACCTCCTGAACTTAAATATCAAAAGTAATTCCTGAGCAAGAAAAATAACTCCTGAATGATGATTAGTTGGGGCCCTGACCGTGTGAGTTTGTGGAGTTGAATTTGATGCTCGACTGCATGATGTTATAAGAATGTGCCACCAAATGAACAAATATATCTGTAATAGAAGCCCCCAACTGTGGAATGTGAACTTTGAATGAGATTTATCGACCAATACCAACCGGAGTTGGATTTTATCTACCAACCGGAGTTGGATTTTGTCTACCAACCGGAGTCGGATTTTATCTACCAATCGGAGTTGGTGGTAATTGATAATAAATGATGAAGACTTCCTCGGACCTGACCAACGGATTGTTGGGAATAAGATAATATAAATGCTGGAGACCTCCTCGGCGATGACCAACAAATTGTTGGGAATAAGGTATAATAAATGCTGGAGACATCCTCGGCGATGACCAACAGATTTGTTGGGAATAAGATAATATAAATGCAGGATACCTCCTCGGCGATGACCAACAGATTGTTGGGAATAAGATATAATAAATGCTGGAGACATCCTTGGAGCTGAATAAGATATAATAAATGCTGGAAATATCCTTGGAGCTGAATATATGATATAATAAATGCTGGAGACATCCTTGGAGCTGAATAAGATATAATAAATGCTGGAGATATCCTTGGAGCTGAATATATGATTATAAATATTTGTCGAGCTCCATACTGAAATGAGAATAGAATATGCATCCAAGTAGATATAAAGAATAATTAAAAATAATAAAGTGCCTCGCCGATCAGTCGAGGTAGAATCATATAATGCCGAACAAGAATAAGATCTTTCAGAACATAAGAATATGGCCAAGAACGTTGTCAGGCCTGAATATAAATAAGAATTATCCGAACGAATGTTGTAATTCTCCTTAAAGCTGAATAAGTATCTTGTCGAGGCATAATTGCAGAATGCCGAATAAGAATAATATTTTCCAGAACATAAGAATATGGCCGAGAACTTTGCTGGGCCTGCATATAAATAAGAATTACCCCGACCAACTATCCGTTGGGGGTGAAATATAATAAATGTTATAGTTCTCCTCAGAGCTGAATATGATAATAAGTATCTCGCCGTGCTCCATGTTGAGATGAATATAAAATATGAATCCCAATGGATATATATAATCCTTTGTGCTGGAGCAGATATCATAGCAATAATAAAATCAATAGTTCCTCGCTGAGGTGAAATTTCATACTGTCGAGCTATGATAATATTTTTCAGAAGAGTGAGATTATTTCCTCGTCGGAGTTGAATCTTGTACCTGTAAAAATTAATATCTTGCTCTACCATTTGTGTAGGCTGAATTGATTAGTCGTGAGAATAATTTACTCATCCAATCAATATATGATATGTATATTCTTGAGAAATAAAAATATTAATTTCAAAAAGTGAAATAATATATGTTGGTTGATATGTCGAGGTAAAACTGCCTGATATCGAGCAATAATAGTTTCCAGAGGTTCAAGATTGTGACTGAGCTTTCGTCGGGATTGAATCTCGTCGCTATGAAATTTTAATAAGTTGCCCGAGCACCTGTCGAGACTAGATCAAATAATTATTGTGATGAGAATAATTATTCAGCCAAACAATATGCGATGTGTATCAGCATAAAAATTTCAAAATATGAAATAATATGTTTTATGCCAAATGTGTGTGAGATGGACATATTATTATCAAATATGCATCATAAATAAGACGTAAAGTTTTTTGTAAATTTATTTAATCTCCAACAACTAATCAGGTATAAGTTGCTGTTTAAAAATATTTTTGGGGTCCCTGCTTGTCCCCAAGCCGAACTCGTGTTTAAAGAAATATCAGGGGTGCTTAGCATTTTTTAATACCCCAAGATTCTACTGCTGCAGACAAACAATATGGATGTTGCCGACCAACATTTAAGGATATCTCAAATTATAGAATATATGGTTGGATGACCAGAATATCTCGAATCTTTAGATGAAAAAATAACATTCAATGTAAAATTTAAGCCTTAAGAATGTTAATTAAATGAATAAATATATAACCCACTAGATCGTGTGATTTCGACAAAGAAACCTTGTGATGTGATCAACGAGGGGCCAACATATCAAATTTGTGCCCAGACTCTTTTACAAGAGGTGGGTAATGATTTTTCAGGTGAGAGAAAATTATTTTTTATATTGATCCCTTCCTATTCCCAATTTGGAGAGATAAAAATATGGTGAATGATTAAAGTTATTACCAAATTTATATAAAAAGTCAATCAATTTGACTTTATTGACATAGATGGAAGATGAACCAAATTAAGTATATAGTTCATAAAAATGAATGCAAAGAGACTCAAACTTGTGAATGCAAAGAGACTCAAACTTGAAGAGAGAGAAAATAGATCTGGGTCATGATTTCCATGAGAAGACTTTTTATTGTCTTTAACCTTTTCCCATTCTTTTATTAAAAATATGATGGGAATTTGAATAGACATCAAAGATCTTACAAATTTTATTTCAAAATCAACAATGAAAATGATTAAATCTTATCATCGTCGTATATATTGGTATATGTAATTATTTAAAATATTTATTCCATGATATAAAATAGAAACTTGAGAATCAAGCAAAAAGTTATGATTTATGAAATCCACTATTTTTCAGATTTCTAAATAAGAATGAATCTAACAGTTTTGATTTAAAAATCATGATATGCAATATTTTGCAGATAAAAATTGGACAATTAATTTATGTATATAAACATAAAAATCATGATTGAATCAAAAGATGTATGTATAATTGATTATACGTAGAGAAAATAAAAACTTAGCTTTTGGTGGAGAACAACGCTTGTAACACGTTCCCACAGACGGCGCCAATCTGTTGATGTAAAAAACTAGATTGCTCTAATTATTCAATCACAGATAAATAAATAAGACAAAGATTTTTAAAGTGGTTCGGCTAGGAATAAAGCCTACGTCCACTGTTATATTATTGCTGAGTGTTTGCAGAATTCTTGATTACAAGTTCTCTCAAGAAATTCCGGTCCCTTTGAATGAGGGAGATACAATGTATTTATAGCCCTGAGGCTTACATATGAAAGGGTGGTGCATTAAATGATATACATATGAAAGGTCCTTGAGGCTATCATCTAAAAGGGTGATACATTAAATGATATACATATGAAAGGGTAACTCATTTAATGTTCTTCAAGCGTGTGCGTCAAGATGATAAGCAGTCAATGAACAGTTTTGAACTGTTGGTTATCTCGCAATCAATGCTGTGGTCGAGATGCAGCTCGAACCGCCTTAGTTGCTCGTCGTTCAGGAGTTCATCGGAGCGCTGGAGTTCCTCGGAGTGTTGTAGTTCCTCGGGGTATCCTTGTTGCTCGGAGCGAACATGACTTGGTCGGGGGAAATAAATTTCCTCGTTGTTATTGTGCCATGTAGATTGACACGTGTCTTCTTATTATTGGTCCACGTCAGCAGATTAAATTTGGTATCAACAGTTTGCATCCAAAGAAATCAAATGCAAATAGTGTTGAAGCGAATGATGATTGAACGAAATTAACTTAGAATTAATTAATAAAAATGCGTAAGAATATAATCAATTTCATAATATATGTAATATGCTGAAGCAAAGGTTATCATATTTTTTAGGAGGTATAGTTGCATCGGAATTCAATATAATATGCAATTAAATTATTTCTTAAACATGTATTGAAGAGTTGAATATTAAAGATGCATAATAATCTCATCAATTTCATACATTTTAGCCATTCTTAAACAGGAATACAATCTTAGGAAAGGTTTTAATGCCCATTCTATAAATTTAAAATTTGATTTGGGCATTACGTAAGTACAAATGCTTACTTTTATCAAGCTTCAAATCTTTTATGGAAACAATACTATATATTTACTAAAAAATTCTAAGAGAAGAACATTGAAACATGTAGCATGCAACATCCAAATATCAAGTTTCCAGAGATGTATGGGGAAATTACATTACCTCCTTAAGAAAGGTTTTAATGGCCATTCTAAAAAATTTTAAATTTGATTTGGGCATTACATAAGTACAAATGCTTACTTTTATCAAGCTTCATATCTTTTATGAAAATAATACTATTTATTTACTAAAAAAATGCTAAGAGAAGAACATTCAAACATGTAGTATATGCAACATCCAAATATCAACTTTCAAGAGATGTAAGGGGAAATTACATTATTTCACTCTTAATAACGATTCAACAAGAAGAAAAACAATGCTCCAAAGCAAACCACTGTAACAAAATGTGAAAGTTACTTTTCCTTACAACAAAAAAATGAATGACAAATTAGATAAAAATGGTTTTAAAATACAAACAGAGTACACAATATGTACCTGAAGAAGTTTGCAGATTAGAGTTGATGAATTCTCCAAATATATAGACACCGGGGAAAAACTTTGCATATTCCACTATACTAATGAATCCATACATAAATATGGAAGAGAAACGGTTATAGGATATAACACATTTCGGCATTGTGCATATATGAGTCAAAACGAATGATTCTTTGGTTGGCAAGGAGGAGATGGAGAGTTACATGCCAGAAATTTATATTGATGTGTTTCAGTTGCCGAGGCTGTTTGATGGAGAGTCAAATGCTGATGTGTTTCAGCTGCCTTGCAATAATAACTATTAAAACCTCTAATACTATTGTATAAGAGGTATAATAATGATATAGATCACGAAGGGCATCCATGTGGCAACTCATTTTCCAATCTCTCTCTGCACTCACATTCAGCATCTCTCTATGTTTGAAACTCTTCAACTTCTAATATTCAGATGTGTTTTATCTTCCAACAATGAAGGTATATGAAAAATTTAAATCAATATAATTCTGAAACCCTTTAACTTTGAAATACCATATAAACATAAAAAACGGCCCATCTTTCTCATTCAATTTTCTTCACTTTCTCAGTTTTTAAAGAGTCCTCTCTCTCTCTCTCTCTACACACACACACAATTTTAGAGAGGCAAACCGATTGACACTTTCCTCTGCTTTCATCTACCCATGCTGAGAAGCATCCCTTTTTAGATTGAAAGGTTAAATCTCAGTGACAAAATGTAAGTTGAGGTTGCTATTTCCATATCTAATTTTATATTTTAAAAATATATAGTTGTCGCTCATTAAGTTCTGTATGTGATTGTAACCTATCTCTGTTGCCATTAGTACTAACTGAACATGTAAAAATTCATACTTGAGAATTTTTTTTTTTGTTTTTGTCTAAACTCTGTTAATGTTTCTAATTTACAAAATTTTGTCTTTGTCAAAATTTCAGGTTGTTATAGTTGCGATATCCAACAGAGGTATCATTTCCATTCTATTCATGATTTTAAATATATTATATCAATTTGTGGGTTTTGGTAGTTTCCCATTTCAGTTATAATTTCTTGGAGTATAAAAACATGTATTTGAGACATTCTTTTCAATTTGTGGATTTTGTTAGTTTCCAATTCAAGTCACAATTTCTTCAAGTATGAAAGTGTAGTCACGTTGGTTTGGGACTTGATCATTTTATAATTAGTGATAGAATTGTTAATCAACTTACCTGTAATATCATTACCTGACTTGGTTTCAACTGAATAGTTTGTTCGATACACACTTGAATGAGGTGTTGCAAAAATTTTTAAGGTGCTTTTTTTTAAAATATTTTTCCATTGTAAAGTTTCTTTTATTCTAACCCTATGTTAAAGTAGTGTATTTTTTCATTGTACATCATATTAAAGTTCTTGACATGTTTGAGAATATGATGAATATGGTGTATTAAAAGTTTCGTATTGGGTTGTAAGCCTTGGTTGGAGTTGAATCGTATAATTTTATTTCGCTTCTAGGTTTTCAAAAACGATTTTGTATGCTCATAAATGAATACCTTCTAATTCAAAATATAAATGTTTCAAAAAAGGTTTTCATTTCATGTCATTGGGTTGAATATAATTGCTCTTTTTATGTTCCTCTCATTATCGACTAGTTGGCATATTCACTACTTTCTTAATTAAATTAAAGGCTTCCTCACCGAGAAAAGACATAATTATACTTCGAACTACCACTATTTTTTGGAAAAGATATCTGAAAAAACCGGTTTGATTCATACAAACAATATATATCGGTGGTTAGTTTTTTTTAGCAAAGATGGAACATGTGTACTCAGTAAGTGGTTGGTTGAATGCGTCAATTTTTTCAAGGATTGCAAGATATAGACTGGAGAAAGCATATGTGGGCATGAAATAAAGGAAAACTAACATCTTCCAAAAGCTTTTTGCCTTGGTTCTTATAATTCTAGAGACCCAAAATAGGGTATGTTTTTGTTATGTGAGTCTACTGTTTCTCTTTCTCAAATTCATTTCTGCTTTGGTTTCGTGAGTCCATGGAAGGTGTCTGTGAATTATTGTCAGTTGGGTATGTATGACAAGTTTCCTCTTTAATAATCTGTGACGCTTGATGTCAACTGTGAAAAATTGTAGAGAGGTGTGAGAGATTTTTATTTATCTTTAACATAATTTTATATTTCTCAAAATTTCTTTTGCTAACATTTTCGCTGCCAGTGGCAAGGAGGACTTGCGGGCGACTTTTATGGTCAGCTGCTTCCTTAGGGCCTTGCCTCCAGTGGATTTGCGCCTGATTTTCTTGGTGAGAGCCTTTTAAGGATTGAGGTTTTAGATTTCATGAGAAGGGAAGGAAAATAGGAGATGTATTTAATATGATATGATTGCCTCATTCATTGATAAAAAATGATGGTTTTTGGATTTGATGAGGTTTTCTCAGTCACACATCTAAAGTTAACTGCAAGTTAGAAAGGAAAAATGGAGACATATATACTATGATATGATATTCTCTTAATTTGTGGGAGGAAATGATGTCTCTATCCTGATTATGCAAAGATTCCAAAGAATATCCTTTTTATTTTTTAGAGAATGAGAAAGGGCATATGCCATTAAAAACATTAAGCAAAATGACTATTGCATACATTGTTTTAAACATACATTTATCTTCCTTACTTTTTGTTCCATTTAACTCTTGGATTAAATTATGTAATAGCATTCGTTAAGTTTGTTCATGAAATAATCCAAGGAAAAGAGTTAATCTTCAAATTTACATATGTTTTCAATTCAAGCCTTTTTGTAAAACTCTAATTACTCAAATAATGGGCCAACAATTACATGTAAGCCTTGATGTTTATTAGAAATCTTTCCATGTATATGCATAAAATTTATTTGACTTACATTTTCCTTAGTTTGTTATATTTATATACACATTTAAATATATTATCATATGGGTTAAGATGTTGTTATAATGCGTTTTGAGTTTGTCACCATGATCTAAAAAGTCTTTATATGAAATGCTTATTTTATAGTTCTTTATTTAACGGATTATTTCTTTAAAACTAGTTATAACGCGCCCGCGCATCACGTGGGTTGTATGCTAGTAAATAATTCAAAGTACATGGTTGTCACATTAACACAAGAGTAGAAAGATTAATTGAACTTTATAGTGACATTAACAACAAAATTTTAATATTAACATTATTGACTACCAGAGACTAAAAATTATATTTCAAAATATATTTGACTAAAATGAAATATTTTTAAAGAATAAAACTTAATTAACCCTTAATGTAATCATATAGTGTAAAAAGGTTTTAGTTATTAGTATTGAACTCAATAAATTTAAAACCTTTCTTGCTATAACTTATAATAGTTAAAAAAGACAATAAGTATGGAAGAAAATTAAATGGGTTCTAATTTGGAACATGGTCTAGTAAATACAGGCAAGGAGATAAAATTATATTTTGGAGGGGGCCAAGGTAGGTAGTGTACAGTTTACAACGGGGTATTGTCGATTTGGGTTTATGTGTATAAATTGCATATAGGAACCTCGTGTTGCGTATAATCAAATTCAGGCAACTCATTTTTTTATATGTAATTACGACTAAATCCAATAATAACATGAATATGATCAACTCGTTAAAATATATAGTAAATGTCGTGTTAAGAATAACCAGATCTGTGATCTTGCATATAAATGACCGAGGCATTCGCTTAGGGCACCAAATTTAAAAAGTCCCACCCAATCTAAAAACAATGTTATAAACCACAAATTTTGCCTTAATATGCCAAGCAATAAATTCAAAATATATAAAACTACAAAAATTTAAATTGAAGAAAATTTGAACCCAAATGTATTGATTGCAAAAGTTCCTAAATATATTAAATTTTTAAGGGAATATTTTTCATAGTCCCTAGTTTACATTACGTATGTCGTATCCCATTACAACCGTCGAAGAAGTTCACGTTCAAATGTTTAATAAGATGGATCCGAATATCAAGCATCTTCAACATCTACGCGACATGAGGTGTACTTTGCTATGGAATTTGTTTTGAGCTACTTGGATTTTTTACTAAGTGTTGGGATACTTTTATAAAAAAAATTTAATCAAAATGAGGCATTTTTTTAACTTCAAAAGTTTTCTGAAATACCTGTAGGCAGACTTTAAAAAATAAAAAAATTCCATTCATGTCTTTCAAATGACATGTCTATGTCATTCAAACGACATTAGCATGTTGTTAGATAGGTCATTTGATGCTCCAGTTTGATTTTGGATCAAATGAACCCATACTGTTTTGCATTTTAATAGGTCATTTCTTGGGTAGTTCAAACGACATGATGAAGTTGTTTGAATGACGTTCCGCTGCCATAAAATTTTTGTGAGCCTATATAAACCTGTTTCGTGAAGCTTTTCAATTAAGGTTTTTATTTTACGCAAACGGCAGAATAGATGCAACTTAGTCTTCACTTTTTAGGGCAAAACTAGTTTTTGATTAACACAAACACATCACAATTACTTTTGTGAATCATATTTGGAACCCAAAATCTTTTGTAATGAAGTTTATTCTTGTGGAGAGCTTTCTTCACTGCTGATCTTCGGGATATTCAAGGGTATTTACTACTGAAGGAAGAGCTACGGTGATTGTGATTTTTGAGGGAGCCATTGCTAGTTCAAGGCTGAGATCTTTGTGGGTTCTTGTGGGAATTCATTGTAGTGTTTTACTTGTAAGTTTCTAAGTTGCGATTTACATTTTATTGGTAAAATAAAGGTTTTGACCTATGAGAATTTTTCCTGAAATTGTTTGTTTGCATGCTTATATGATCTAATGCTTTCAATCACATAGATGCATGTTTAGGGTTTAACTAATATTTAGAAATTATGGGATTAACATCTACTTAAATAAGTTTCATCCATTGAAATATTGTGAACTCTCAAATTGGTATCGCATATCCACTTTTATAAATTGGTATCAGAGCTTTTAGCTGTCATAACCTTCTCAAATTGGTATCAGAGCATGTTTCACCAAAATATCGTGAGATCCTTTTTCGTAAAAAAATTTATGATATCAATCGTTTTTGAAAAATGGATTATGAAAAATTACAATTTCTCTGATGGATAACTTATATAATTGGATACCCATCTTTGATGGAACAAATTATGCCTATCGGAAAGCCCACATGAGATCTTGTTTAAATGTAATTGATGAAAGAGTTTGGCTTGTATGTAAAAGATGGTGGACTCCTCCCACTGTCACCGTTGAAAATGTCACTAATCTTAAACTGGTGTCTGATTGGACTGAAGATGATTATAAATGGAGTACCTATAATTCTCGAGACCTTAGTATTATTTATGTAACCCTAACCCCTGACGAGTTATGTCATATTATGACGTGTACAACGTCAAAAGAGGCATGGGATATCCTCCAGTTGACACATGAGGGTACCAACGCTGTTAAGGCATCGAAATTGTAAAATTTGACCACCCAGTTTGAGACTATCACTTTATTAGAGTCTGAGTGTTTTGATGAATTGTATGTTAGGTATTAGGACATAGTTAAAACAAGTTTTAATTTAGGTGAGAAAATTGAAGATTCGAGTGTTATAAAAAAGATTTTGAGGTCACTCCCATCCCATTTTATTCCCAAGGTCACTGTTTTGAACTCATTAGGGATAACAGATCCACTTAGGTTAAAATAACTCATAGGAGACCTTCAAACTTATGAGATCGACATGTTTCCCAAAACCGTTAAGCTTGATGATAGAGGGATATCTTTAAATACTCAGGTTAAGAAAAAGAAAAAAATAGAGAGTTCATGAATCTGATTCCGAGGGTGAGATTGGTTTAGATGACTCGGCTTTGTTTGCTAAAAAAATTAAAAAGTTTATCAAATTTTCCAAAGAAATTTCTTCCAATAAAATGATTTTTGAGAAAAATAAAAAGAAAGATGAGCTTGAGGATATCGGTGAGAAAGACGAAGATGTGAGATGTTATGAGTGCGAGGAAAAATGGCACAAAACTTTTGAGTATCCCACTATGCTAAAGAGAAAGGGCAAGAAGATTGATAATACAACAATTCTTAGCAATAATGAGATCGAGTTGGATGATTTTGGGAATGAATCACCACATGAAAAGTGTGTTGCTTTCATGGTTAGTCATGTGAGCAAATCTAGTTTGTCCCACGACGATGAGGACACTTGTAAACGTGAGAGGCTCAATGACGTTTTGAGCCATTCGGGGGATAGTGAGTGTGAGGATGATACCGCAAGTGAGAGAGAAGGGGATATCCTGTAAGGACATAATTCCAATTGAGTTATTGTATAGTTTTAACTTATTCCCGGAACAAAAAACATTTGAGTCATAGGTTATTTTTTATTATCACGATCCGACATAGACTATGATGTGTTAATGTTTATTGAAGACGTTGCGACAAAGCTTCAAGGAATTATTTATGCCAAAGTTTAATTGGTGCAAGTTTATTCGTCTGCAAGTTCAATTGCATTCCGAGATCATTCAGGTATGAATGCCTGATTTTAATAGAACTTGGAATTTAATTTTATAAGGATAAGGATGTTGTTTTATTAAATAAATGTTTTTAAAATGTTTTATAAGTGTTTGAAATGTCTTACACTTCATTTAAATATTATAAGGATGGATTAGAGTAGAGTTTTATTGGGACTGTAATTCGCACGTCGCTCAAACGACATCAGCAGTCATTCGAGCGAGGTCCCCATGTAGTTCAAATGACATGGGAATTTTGTTCGGGGGACAACTTACATCGTTCGAGCGAGCCACCGCCTTAAGAAAATATATATATAGGCGTGTTTTTATCAGATTTCATAAGTGTGCATTATGGAAAAACTATTTTTGTACGAATACGTTTTTGCACACAAGTTTTCTAAGGCTTTCCAAAGTAAATGAATCCTTAGAGTTTCAAAGATCCGAGTTATCATTAATATATGCTATAGTGATCTTTGTGGAATTAAGAAGAGTTTTTCTACATAGAACTTTGTTGGGTTTTGCGGTGAAGATTTGATGGAGTCCGGTTTCAACATCGTAGACGTTACAAGCCATATCGGTGGACACCGATACATACGTGGACGCGAGTGTTATGGACAGGTATTGTGGAAGAAGGACTTTCTGCGTGGGCACTGTGAGAGGAGTGGTTGAAGATCAGAAGAGCGTCAAGTCTCATTGGGATCGAGTCGTTAAGTAAGACTTGTGTATGTTCGTTGTAAATTCACATTCTTAGGATTGTCTGGCTTGGGTCGTCCGATATTTTTTCCCTTTGTGGTTTCCTCATACATCTGGCATTGTGAGTAATCTTTACTTTATTTTACTTTTTTTAATCACTATATGGATGTTTAGGATTAATCAAGATAAAATTTGGTTAAGTTTAAATTGGTTCACAACTTGGTGCGAATTAAAAAATTGAAAAAAGGGTTTTCATAATAATAGAAATTGTTTTTGTCATCCTTAAAACACTTTTCACATAAGAAATAAAAATGGACCATCATCAGGAAAAGGGGTTTAGATAATTGTACATTGATACGTTGAAAACCAAAATGTTGAATAAAGAGATCGGCCTTAAGATGTTAGATTTGGAGAGAGAGATGTAAGTTTTGAGGGAGTGTGAGGCGTCAGAAAGTCATCTCGAGAAGGTGACAGTTTATGTGAGCAGTTGATCATCTTAGGCTAGGAAAAGAGTGAATTGACCAATAATGTGTCTAGTCTTATGGGAGATCTTCAATCTTGATTGGAGAATTTTGAAAAACTTAAAGCTTGTCTATCCTAACTCGGGAGAGATCTCGAACATGCTCGGGAGGTCAAAGTCACTATAGAGGACACATCTAATAAGGTAGGAAAGATGTTCCTCAGTCCTGATTTGGGTAATGTTCAGAGACTAAGAATAGGCTTTGACGGTACATCAACTTCCCATATTACACCCAAGCTAGTTCCCGAGTTTGTGATAGATCCATATGGTTCTCAACCTAACCCACATAGTCGTCTGTTTTCCCATAGGAGAGTGCACCCTAGACGTTTTGAGAGAGGTGTTCATAGGCCCATTTATGTTTGTTCCCATTGCGAGAAAAGAGGACACCTTAGGGAATTTTTCATTAAGTTGGGTAGTGTGTCTCATAGGTATTTACCTCATTATACTGCTACATGTGGTCCCACATGCACTCCTACACATGATACTTTGCGTGGTCCCATACATCACATGAGAGATTTTGAGCATTTTAGAGAGAAAGTTGAGTATTTAGTCAAGAATTTACATGATTTGATGGATTTTTTCACAGAAGGTCACCACCTTTGAAAAACTCCTCTAGACCTAATGATTGAGGTTTAAACTTGTTTGCTAGCATAGGATGATTTTCATAATGATATTTTATGCCTAGTACTAGTGTGTACTACCATTGTATTATAATTTTTTCCATTTTGATATGTTTTTCGAAAATCCTAAAAAGATTTTATTTTTGAAAAATTCAAAAAGATTTTTTATTTTTTGAGAAAAAATTGAAAACGCCAAAAATATTTTATTTTGATAATTGTTTTTAAAACATAAAAATATTTTTGCATTTCATTTTACACCGTATATGGATGGATATTTAGGATGGCCAAGTCACAATATCATTCCATTATCCATGTGACTTTATGATAGTGTTTTGAGACGCAACATCATTTCATCCATATGCTTTATAGTTTTGGAGTCATTAAGATGAGATTTGGGATTAATTTCTACATGTTTGACTCATGATTTCCTTTAATGCACACATGCTTAGATTTATTTTATTATTGTACTTATCTTTCACATGTTGGTCGAACAGTTTTCATCTCAATATTATCTTTAAAACGAACCAAATGCGATAAAGCGAGACAATGAAAGTAGTGCATGTAAGAACCATTGCCCATGAGAGTTTATTTATTATTCAAAAATACGAGTGAACACGAGAAAGGGATGTGAGAGGCATGTGAACTCGTCATGAAAGCCACGATTTGAAAAGAGTCCAAGAAAAAATTAAGGCAATAAAAAGAAAATATGCCAAAAGGGGGTTAATAGAAAATCTCTTAAAAAGAGAATTAGCACCTCCTTAGAAAAATAAAAATAATTATTATTTATGAGGGAGTTTGATTGGAAATCAACGGATTTGCACGTCCTGACAAAGTCTTGAAAAAGCGTTACATAGTTTTAGACATTATTGATGTGGAAATTATTTTAGACTTTGATTTGTTAATTAGATTAAGCCAACATCATTTTCCTTCAACATTTTTACACCTAAGGACGAATTTAAGTTCATTTGTTAAGAGTATCCATATTCATCGTGCCAATATGTTATGAATGTTTGAGTTGATTTTTCTATCGAAATTGTTCACGCCCATTCATTCTGTTTCCACGATTTGGTTATCTCAGTGTTAGTTCATGGTGTGTGTTATTTTTGAAAAATTAAAAATAGATTGTGGAACCTTTTGAGTTTATCATTGCATGAGCTAATTTGATAAATATTTGGGATGATTTGATATGCTTGTCATGACCCACTTTGGTCAATGTATTTTTGATTCTTTCCCTTGTTTAATTCGGACAAATAAAAGGGGGAGAACTAATTATGAATTATGGGGGGGTATTTGATTATATTTGATATTTGATTTATGTTTATCTCATTTCAAACTTGATATGCCACGTAAGTATTTTTTTGTTTATTGTGTGTGGGACTTTGATGAGCATTTAAAAAAGCACGAAAAAAGAAGAATAAGAGAAAGCAAGGAGAATGAAAGATTTGAAAGTTGAAGATTTTTGAAGACTTGCATATTTAATATCTTTCCACTTTTGGGTTCTTGGTAGGGAAATAGATTTGTATAAGATATTTGATTGATAATTAAACTATTTTTATTTATACTAGAATAAACTTATGGGAGATTTGTAAGGGCATATTTTTTATAGTCCCTAGTTTACATTAAGTATGTCGTATCACATTACAACTGTAAAAAAAGTCAAGAAAACGGATCCGATTATCAAGCATTTTCAGCATCTAAGCGACATGAGGTATACTTTGGTATGGATTTTTTTTACTTACTTAGATTTTTTACTATATATTAGGATACTTTAATAAAATGTTTTTAATATCAAAATGAGGCATTTTTCGAATTTAAAAGTTTTCTGAAATACGTGTAGGCGGACTTTAAAAAATAAAAAAATTCCGTTCCTGTCGTTCAAATGACATGGCTATGTCATTAGATGGGTCATTTGATGCCCTTGTTTGATTTTGGATCAAACGAACCTGTACTGTTTTGCATTTTAATAGGTCATTTCTTGGGTAGTTCAAACGGCATATCAATATTGTTCAAACAACATGATGAAGTTGTTTGAATGACGTTCTGTCGCCTTAAAATTTTTGTGAGCCTATAAAAACCTGTTTCGTGAAGATTTTTAATTAAGGCTTTTATTTTACGTAAACTGCAGAAAAGATGCAACTTAGTCTTCACTTTTTAGGGCAAAACTAGTTTTTGATTAACACAAACACATCCCAATTACTTTTGTGAATCATATTTGGAACCTAAACACTTTTGTAATGAAGTTTATTCTTGTCGAGAGCTTTCTTCACTGTCGATCTTGGGATATTCGAGGGTATTTACTACTGAAGGAAGCGTTGCGATTCTTGTGATTTCTGAGGGAGTCATTGCTAGTTCAAGGCTGCGGTCTTTGCGGGTTCTTGCGGGTGATTCATTGTAGTATTTTACTAGTAGGTTTCTATGTTGTGATTTACATTTTATTAGTGAAATAAAGTTTTTGACTTGGGAGAATTTTTCCTGAAATTATTGGTTTGTATGCTTATATGATATAATGTTTTCAATCACATATATGCATGTTTTGGGTTTAATTAAAATTTAGAAAGTGTGGGATTAACATCTAGTTAAATAAGTTTAATCCATTGAAATATTGTGAACTCTCAAATGGGTATTGCATATCCACTTTTACAAATTGGTATCTGAGCTTTTAGTTGTTATAGCCTTCTCAAATATAACATCGACAACACACCCTAATATTTTACACGTGGTGTTAGCGAAAGAAGAAAATAACCATGTGTCCTTTTATGCCTTAGAAAGAAAATAAAGTTGCATTGCGAGAAATAGTTTTAATCAAGCCACTAAAAAAATAGTGGGATAACATACAAACATTATAATGCATTCACAATTTAAACTTGCAAAAGCTTGAAGGGTCATAACCCCTTATTTTCTAAACATATCATCGATTATGGTTAAATAGATTGTATGATTTAAGTATAATTAAAAACACCTCTTTTCAAATTAAGAGCGTGATTTGAAAATTGATATATCAAATTTCGTGAAAATTGATAAATTTTGATTTAACTATTAACTATATTAAAATACCACATTCACTATGCCAAAAATCGGAACTGGTCATGGTAGGGTGGTCAGGGTACAAAATAATCACCCAGTCTGTGACCCCATCTAGGGTTGATCTAAATATTAGTTTCTCTTAGTTCAAATCCGTGACCCTCACGGTCACGGTCCAAAATTATAACCCAACCGTGACCCCAATGGATGAAAAAATGGCACCAAGTTTGTCATGTAACCGGTCACAATCCGCAATTGTGACCACAAGCAAACGACTACGACCAATTAGTGTGAAATATGTTCACGGTCGACAACCCTGATCCACAACTATGACAACTGTTGAATTTATTATGGTTATAGAATTGGGGTTACGATTTAGGACTGAGACCCGATACCGACGATTTTTCTAGACCTTGACCACATTTACTAACCGTAACCATGTAAATTAATTCAAAATGGTCACGAACCGGATCACAATCTAAAATAAATGGTTTTTCATTTCATTTCCCTCATAATCGCGACCGAATTTCTCTCTCTCTTGGCGATTCCACCACCGAGTTCCTCCATCATCGAATTTTACCACCATCGACCATCCCCTCTCTTTCACTCAGGTCTCTCTCTCACTTAGGCCACACTCTCTCTCTCTCTCTCTCTCTTTCTCAGTATATGAGTGTGAGTATGTGTGTCTATATTCATCTATGCACGTACGTACGTACGTATGCATGTATATATGTATGTATTTGTACGTATATGTGTATGTTGTTTATGTATATGTATATGTAATTATACGTATGTTTGTGTATATGAATTTAATCATAAAAATGTATAAAATTAAGGCTTTCGTGAAAGTAACCCTAACCATTTTTATGTATCTTTATGTATATATTTGTGTATATGGAATTAACCCTAAACATTTGCAAAAAGTATTCAAGAAAAATGTTATTTTTAAAAATGTTAGAAAAAAATATTTTTAATTAGGACTTTCATGTAATTATTTTTGTAATAATTGAAATAACTTTGATCCATTGGTGTTCAAGTTGTGTCAATTGTTTTTAATTAACTTGAATTGGGGCTCTAATTTGGTTAAAAGATATTATTAAACAAAATTATTTTATTTTTGGCAGAAAATTGATATAAAGATATGTTTTGAAAAACTTCTAACGTCTTTTTATCAAACAAGATTGTTTTATTTATTCGATTACAATGTGATTTAATGTTTGTATCCATCACTTATTTAAGACCTAAAAGTCATTCAGTGGTCAATATATATGCGATTTTTTATGCATATGGTTGTGTATATCAGAAAAAGTCATTCATGGGTGAATAATTACAAATGTTATTTCTAAAAATGTTGATAATTGTTATTTCAATCGTTTGTGTATATGGTCGTCCATGTTGGAAATATGAACAATATAATTGCAGTGTTTACTTTTAGCTGAATAATTTGTTAATACTTTTCTTCTTATTCCATGTGATCATGCAATTGGAGAACAATTATTGAACCTCAATTGATTCTAGTTGCTCTATTTATTTAGCTAACTTTACTTATCTTTTCTTTTTATACAAAATAGTCTTATGGTTAATTGTTGTAGTCATCTTCACCCCTCCTCAAGTGGTTGTTGTTTGGGTGAACAAAAATTGGTGGAAGAGTTTCCACACTAGTAGAAACATAGTAATTTAAGTATTCCTTGAAGTAAAATTGAACTAAAATTGGACTTTTCGTGTTTCATTTATTAATTTGAAAAAAATAATTAGTTTATTGTGATATTGTGTGGATGAAGGATATCTTCACTTAAAGGATGATCCTTTATTTCATTGAGAGTCCGTGTATTGTTTTATTTCTTATTAGTGCATATATTTATTTGGTTAACTGTTGTGGTTATGTTCACTCCTTCCTTAAGTGGTTGATGTTTAGGTGAACACAAATTCGTGGAAGGGATAGCACATTAATGGGGACGATAATTCTATTATTAATTTAAATAAAATTGAACTAAAATTGGACTTCTTGTGTTTAATTAAGTAATTGAAAAATATTAATTAGTTGATGTTAATATTGTGCAGATGAATGATATCTTCACGTCAAATATGGTCCTTCATTTCATTGAAAGTTTGTGTATTCACATACTAGTATTTGCATGTTGTTCCAAATGCAAAAACTTTTTTATACATTTTTCATCTTCATATTCACATTAGAAGATATTGATCGCATTCACACCCTCGTTTCATATATGTGTGTGTGTGTGTGTGTGTGTATATATATATATATATATATATATATATATATATATATATATATATAGAGAGAGAGAGAGAGAGAGAGAGAGAGATTCTTCAGAAAAATGAGCTACTGTAATAATTATTTTCAACGATTGATCAGTAGGTTACAATTATCACGCATAAAAACCTCTTTTATTAGTGTGCGTCATATAGAGGGAACTCCAATTTACCAGTATGAAAATAGATAAATTGAATAACTTAATTACCTTACAAATCGTGGACTTGATCTCTCATAACTATACATGTTCAATCGTATCCTATTTTCTTTGGAAGAATGTTGGGATAAGTTAAAAAGGAATATATTTCGCATTCACAGCCGTGACTGTGAACTGATGTTAGTGACACTATTAGAAAATAAAGAAAAAATAATATCCATCCATTATGGATATAATTGCGTAAATATATCATTCACCCATATTGCGATCTACCATAACATATGCACATTAAATGTGGTCTTGTAAAACAAACTTGCAGAAAAAAGGATTACGAGTTCCTATCACGAACGTTTACAGTAAAATCACGGATACGCTTCTGCCCAATTGGCCATATGAATCGTTTTACAAATTTACAAAAATAATACCAATTAGACGGAAATCAGACACATCGAGCATGTTTTAAAAGATATATACATATATGTTTATATATAGTCTTATACATAAACTCCACACATTCTTCGTTGATTTTTTTTATTTTTTTATTAATAGGAAATGTAGAACGGTAAGGACACTCCTCCTCCATCTTAATCCTCCCTAATACAACACCTAAATTCTCGTCTCTTACGAGTTTGCAATACTCTACTCCACTGCAGGTTAATTTTACTATTCCATCTACACTATCTCTGAGTCATCAAACTCCATAATCCCATGGTAATCTAACTCCACCAACTCCTGTTATTGAGAAAACTCAAACACACGATAAGAAACACATTGGAGTCTCTAAAATAGGAAATCCTACCGACAATAAATTATCATCTAAATTATTAAAGCTCAATATTTGGATCTCGATAATATAATTGTGGGCTTCAGGGGAGAGGGCAGAAAATTGGAAGAATACTGATTGTGCCGTATGGTATAACTTGTGAAATTAACTTTTTAAAAATTTTACATTCCCATTGGTTTTGAAGACAACTATTCTTTCCCAAGTAGATGATCAACTGAAAGCCTAATAAAATAACCTACGAAAGGTTCATATTCCAACAGGGACATCAAGTGATGACATTCTGGTATCAAACGACAAAGTTTCGTAAAATATTTAAATGTCGGAACCACTTCTTGGAGAAAGAGGTCAGGGATGAACAACTTGTCCCAGATGGAGAAAATAGATAGAATAGGGAAAAAAGTTGATGTCCACAAACTTGGGTCTAAATCATGTGATTAAATGAAGGATGAATGGGTGGAAAGGATAAAGGGGTCTCCGGAGGAAGTGACTAAGCCAAATCGAGTCAACTTATACTCGCATGGCCGACGGGATCAACAAACCAACAAATTCGTAGACAATATCGCTCTGACTCTGGTGAGTTTGAAGTTAATGATCATATACATGTTATTACAAAATAAT
This sequence comes from Sambucus nigra, assembly GCA_949130495.1. Classification (NCBI taxonomy): domain Eukaryota; kingdom Viridiplantae; phylum Streptophyta; class Magnoliopsida; order Dipsacales; family Adoxaceae; genus Sambucus; species Sambucus nigra. The sequence continues at coordinate 282,415,237 of OX422209.1, forward strand.
TTTGAAATTATTCTCCTAAATAAAACATTATACTACAGTAATTGATGGAAGGCATTGGGAGTAGTCAGTCGGAGTGCAACCCCTATGTTATTGACTCAGATGCCATATCCAAAGTACTTGGGAAGAACAAAAGGGGGAGGAAAAGATATGTGGGATCCAAGATGTCGAGGATAAAATTATTGAACATTGCACCTAAATTGGACGACCTCTATTCGGTGAGGAGTCACAAGCTGAACCAGGCAAAAGATACAGTGACAATGAAAGAGGAAGTGTCAGTAATAATTAGGATATGAGCTATGTTAATAATACATTGGGACAAAAGACGAATAAAAATAATGGACCATTCTAATGGCTTAGTCAACAACAAAACAAATCTCGAGTCATGCCTCAAAGTTTCTCCTTTCCTACACCTCAAGGTTTCCCTCCCAAATTCCCTCTTTAATTGTAATACCCCGTATATCTGAGTATTTGGAATTTAATTAATTCGATAATTATTTGGGATTAATTTTAAATTACACGTATGCGGTAATTTGATGGAATTAAATAATTTTGGGAGATAAGGATTTATTATTGATGGAATAATTTACGCAAAAATTATTATACATCGTAGGGAGTAATATCGATAGGACATCATTGGAACTCAACCGAAGGTCGCGTGTATATTATTGTGAGGTCGAGATAAGATATTGTTGTAGAGTGACTCGAATGATGATTTATAGGTCACAGTTGATACTGAAAGGGTCAAAATAGTCAGAATAGCATAACCGGTGTATAGTTTGGATCTCGAGACGATTTTAGGCCAACCCTTGGAGTTATATAGGCCACAGTTGATTCTGATCACGATTTTAGGTCTCGAGATGATTTATAGGTCACAATTGATTTTGATCATGATTATAGACGTGTTTAAGGGAGTTTCGATCATTCGGGAGTTTGTGTTTGGGAGAACTCTGAAAATTAAAAGAGTATATCAGCCCCTTGGATTTATATGCTAGGGTTAACATAAATTAAAGAAGAAGGAGGCCACAAGGGAGGAGGAGAAGAGAGTTCTTGGAGGTGCAACACTATTTCTCTCCACCAAAGTTGTCGAAATCGTGATCAGAGCGAGGAGAGATCGACTCCATCATGTCAGAAATGAATTTAGACCATCATATCATAAGGCAAGTGTTTATCTTGCATGTTTTTAAAAGGTTATAATACCCATGTATTGCAGGGTTTGATATTTGATGATTTTCAATGAAGTTCTTGGAAAATGGATGATTTAAACACATGATCTTGGGTAGGATTGCATGTAGATTGAATCAGTGTATATGAGTAATACAAATTTAGAATATATGTGATGACAATAATGTAAGAAATCTGGGCGTTTAATTGAAAGAGGTGAAGAATAATGAAAACTAGTGTTTTAAGGATTTTTTAAAGAAATCGAGTCTTGGATTTAATCTGTGATGATTTAAAGTTAGATTTATATTGGAAATCATCCCTAGACGCCTATATGATGTTGAGAAATGTTGGTTCGTAATTTGGTTAAGGTTCATGAAGATTTGAGAAAGTTGTAATGGTGGAAATAGAAAAAATGTAAGGTAGAAGAAGTCTTCACAAATTTTGAATCGATTCAGCACAAGGGCGAATCGATTCGACAGGCGAATCGATTCGGCCCTTTGGGACAATCGATATGGTTTCCCATATTTTGGAAATATTCCCCTTTTTAGCCTAGAACATACAATTAATGATCGGGTGGAATTTTTGGATGCCTTTGAAATATTATAAGAGATATTATGATGACCAATATGCTAATGATAGGGTTGGGGATTAGTCGTAATGAGAAGAATTAAGGCTAAGGTTAATTGGGAATAAATTGTAATGTAAGTGAATTCGGGAGAATGAGACTGAGACACGGAGGATTTGATTGAACCTATGACTAAGACCAGTAGTGTATGCGTATAGTATCTATTGAAATAACTTAAAGGGTAACTAGGGCCCTTCAGGTAGAGATTAATACTCGGGAAAATGTGATATAGAGTTATAATCGAATATCGATAGCACGTTCTGTATTCGAGATGTATATTACGTACAGATTATATTTATAGGTTGAGTGTATACCTATGTGGATGATGTTTATAGGTTTAGTGTATACCTATATGGATTATATTTATACGTCGCGTGTATGCCTATATATGACATATGGATCGATTGTGTGTATGCCTATTATTCAATGTCTTATGTATGTTAAAATACCTACACTACCTCCTATCATGGAGGTCCCGCGCAGAGGGAAATCCCACCTTCACGATTCCATTGACATCTTGACTGGTGTCCTAGGACATAAACTTAGGTACGATGACTATCCGAGTGTACGGTAGTATTAACGGTCAATTGGGTACGTTAGGTGTGTGCATGACCTATAGGCTTGGAACTATGTTCGCCTCCAATATGTGTTGCTTTGATTTACGGTTCGAGGGTGATATCCAAATCGGTAGTCCTTGATTTGGTATGAGAGGTACATGAACTTGATATGAGAGTATGCAAGTATGCATCGCGGTGGCCAATCTGGGAGATGCTGCATATATATATATATATATATATATATATATATATATATATATATATGTAAGGACAAATAGTGTATATATAAAGATACTTAATTATAGTTAGATAGCGTATATCTAAAGACAATTTAAGTAGATCAACTTGATTAAATGGTTTAATGATAGCATACATGAAATGTTAACAATGGTTTAATAACAACATATGTGACATGTTAATTATTAGTTTATGATAGCCTACTGTATGGGTGGTACGGGTGAGCCAAACCTATTAGTGGTTAGATATTTATTGATGAGACCTAGTCGGGCTAGGTAGCATAGCTATGTAGATGGCGTTAGGTGTGAACATTAGTTGAGAGGTGAGGAACTCAAGGAAGTGTACGATTAACTAATATGTGTAATCAATAACTGATTTTAAACTATGATTTAAATGCTTGCAAAATATTTTCAAAATATTTTCTTGGGCTCTGACCCGTATGCAAAATATTTTCAAAACCTTTTAGGTGTCTAGCTAGAGGGACGCCAATTTTGATTATCTGTTCCAGGGATGCGTAGTTGAATCACTTGTGGATGCTTGCAGGATTTAGATTAGATGCTTCAATCACTTCATTCCTAAAATAGGATGCTATTAAGTTATTTCATTTGGGCATGTTGTCCCTTCAGCTATTTCTTTTATACAATTTATTAGACTTTGTATTTAGGGTCTGAGTTTGATTTCGTTAAATGTTTAGTTGGATTTTGTATTTGAAACCAATGGTTTATTCAGTATTTTTTATTTCAGTTATTTATCTAGTGTTTGGTTAAGATAATTTTACTGCGTAGATGGTTTAGTTATTGTATTTTTTTCGCATGTGGTTGTTGTTGTTATTGTTTAATAAAAAGATAAATTTGACATCGTCTTTTTGAATACTAGGTGGTTAGTAAACTTGAAAATATTTTTGATAGTGATACTAAGAATGAACCAAATAAGAATCCTATTTTATTTTTATAAAGGATTGATCACCCGGTATTTAAATAGGCAGGGTGTCACTGATGGTATCAGAGCATCATGTTCTAGTGTCTTTAGGATTTGAGAAATTTTGTACGTTTTCATTTAGTGTTCTTTGATACAGAACCTTATTATAGGATTGTTGTATTCCTCTACGTATTGTGACTTATGTTCTTCTGCTATAAAGTATAGTTGACTCCTATACAAGTTTGGTTGGGGTTCGTGCACTGAATAATATAGGGCCACCGGCTGGGGCCATTAACAGGACTACATGAGGAAATGCTCAGCGAAATCCATAGAGTGTTTTGGGAATGCTGATCGAGATAGAAGTCACTATGATTATTTAATCACGAAGGTAATAATAGGATAATCACTCGAGAACAGTAGCTTTCCCATGCACTGTTGTAGATAATGGTGGTGCAATTTTAGACTCACCCAACATAGTCAGCTAGAGGGTAAGTCGGAGGGAATCTTGTGAAGATCCATCTATAATGATTTAGGGGACAGAGGAAGTATGATGGGCTAATAGAAGGAGATAATAAGGAAATTGTGTAGGGTGTAGTGCAACGACACCCGGATAAAAATTTTGAGGAAATTTTTTATCTCGTGAGAGCGACATAAAGTGATGAAAGTCAGTCACCACATATAAAGAAGTATATATGGAATTGAAAGAGATATTTGGGTGCGATTTGATCGTAAAATCTTCCATTTGCCGTTCGGACAGAGTTGTGAATGGAGTTTCGGAACTTATCACAAGTGGGCAAGATAAAGACAGATTGTGAGAGAGAAGTTGCCCTATTTAGCAAACTTAGTACCCGAGGAAGGGGATACAGAGAATATGAAAAGGTCCATAAGTCGATAATGGACTCGTGGGTAGAAGACACAAGCATAAATGGGAAATTCGACTAGGATGACTAGTGCTGACATCGTCAAGGTCATATGTTTTCAAGTTTATATCAACGTTTCCAGGAGAAGGGAGCCAAGAAGATTGGAGAATCAAATCGAAGAGGAGAACTAGAATAAACGGTGCTAGTGAAGTACCACGGGAGGTTATACCCGATAGAGGACCCGTTTATATGATTCAGATCAGTTGAATTCGTACCAAGTGACGGTGGATTCATTTAGGGCCATTAAGGTTAGCAACGAGTTCCCTAGGTCTAGTGAAGCCAAAGGGACAACATGAGTAGCAATCGGGGCCAAGACTACCAGGTCTGAGAGAAGCACACCCCAACATGGTTAATAGGGCCTGAAATAAGGGGATGGTACAGAAATGTGTCCAATGTGTGGAGAGCATGGCCACCTATATTGAACTTGTCCACAGCGAGAAAGTGAGACCAATCAGACTGGGAAGGTAGATGGGAACGATTCCAGTAGGGCACAACAGCAGCCGTAAAAGCAAGACTTTTGGCTGGGGAATAAGACTAAGAGATTTATGTCCGAAGGTTACCAACCTGAGAGTGGTGAGATTAAGAAGGAACATAAGGGTCCTCAATAGTAGTAGCAACACCCCGTTCCTCAGGGTCGTCAGAACTAAGGGAATGGCGGGGGAGGCCAGCAAGGCTAGGGCCAGAAGAAAAAGAGTTTCTATGGAAATTGTTACGGTTATGGAGAGATGGGACACAGGAAGAAAGATCTCAAAAATCGAGGCAGGGGGAAACTATAGGATGAGATCTTGGGTATAAAACCATTAAAGCAGATCATGGGTTAGTTCTGGCATAAGAGTTATGATCAGGAACCAGTTAACCAGGCATGATAATTGGCAAATAGAGATATAATTTTTATCTTGCTCTTATGAGTATAGGATAAGTTCGAGTGAAATGGGTGCATCCCAATATATGATTATTTAACACTTAAATTTGCAAGCGAGTCGGATTTAGTGGGTGCATTTGCAGTGTCATCCTTATTAGGAATATATTTACCTTTGGGTAGTGGGGCTCATTGGTGTTTCCTGTGGGGGAGTGGGTGTGTACACTAGGAGGATGTTTGTATTGTGTAATTAGTTTTACTAATTTTGAGAGTTATGAAAGTAAAATTTATTATGATCATTTGTAGTGACTGGATACCGAGAGTTTGAGCGGTAGTAGATAGTGTGATAAGACTATCATGCTCATTATTCCAGAGTGAGATATATTATTTTTATGAGGCATCACCTGAAAAAGGGTCGATCCTGCACACACAAACACACACACACACAGACACACACACACACACACACACACACATATATATATATATATATATATATATATATATATATATATATATATATATATATATTGTATTGTATCGTAGACTTCGGTGAGTATGTTGTCTGGTTATATTTGATCCTGGTATATAGGGATGATTACTGATGCGATTCAGGGGATATTAGTTTATTATCGAGCGAAGAGATATAGCTCGTGATTTATTTTTGCTAAGAAACTAGTGATATAAGAGCGTCGTGATGTATGTTGTCTTTTGTAACAAGGGAGTGGACGAGTATACTTTTTTGTCAAGAGTCGGGGATTTGGGGGTATGTGTTATGGACTGAGGGACTAACGGATATCGACGATTGACACTGTTAGTTAATACTGTGTCGGGTGGTTCCTTATTTGGATTTTGCTTTGCGAGACATCCCATACATGAAACGTAGTGAACATTGGAAGTTAGGAGAAGTTCGATCATTACGACATGGGTTTAGTACCTTAGTTATTGTACGTATATGTAGTTATAATTGAGAGTTAATAGTTATTTTTTAATTTAAGGTTGAGGGAGTTGGGTAACATTTGTGCAGTTATGCACGGGCATAGGGTGTATGGGCACCCTAGTTAGTTGGATCTTTGGTATCATCCACAGTCGAAAGATGTGAAAAGGTATGTGTAAAACGACCAAATGAATAAGTGAGTTGACACGTGGGAACATTGGATCTTTCCCTAGTAGAGGAAATACTTTAGCCATAAGTAGACAGGCTCATAGTAGTGACCAAAAAGGGGGGAAAATTGCAAAGTGTTGTGTAGGCGCCAAGGTGAATTGGTAGATTAAATGATGAAGTATTTTGATATATAATGGCTAAAGCGAATTAGTCACTAGAATGAACGGTAAGTGGAGGCCGTTAGACTGAAGGATACTATTAGTACGATATAGTGGGAATAATAGAACAATTTAGATTATTTGGGAAGGGCGGTTGTGTGCGAGAATATATCTGAAGCTTTTGAGTACCAGCCTACACTAATTTTGAGGACGAAATTCCTTTGTAAGGTAAAAGTATATAATACCCCATATTTTTTAGTATTTAAAATTTAATTAATTCGATATTTATTTGGGTTTAATTTTAAATTACACATGTGCCGTAATTTTATGGAATTAACTATTTTTGGGAGATAAGGATTTATTGTTGATGGAATAATTTGTGCAAAAAATATTATACGTCGTAGCGAGTAATATTGACGGGACTGAGTTGGAACTCAACAAAGGTCGTGTGTAGACTATTTTCAGGTCGAGATAAGATATTTTTATAAAGTGACTCGAGTGATGATTTAGTGATCACGGTTGATTCCAAAAGGGTCGAAATAGTCGGAATAGTATACCCAGATGTATAGTTTCGATCCCGAGGGGATTTTAGACCAACCCGACACCATTTAAGGGCATTTCGGTCATTAGGGAATTTGTGGTTTGGAAAACTCAGAAAATTAAAAGAGTATAGCATCCCCTTGGAGTTAGAGGCTACCGATAACACAAATTAGAGTAGAAGGAGGCCACAAAGGAGGAGAAAAATATAGTTCTTGGAGGTGTAACACTTGTTTTTTTCACCAAAGTTGCTGGAATCGTGATCGGAGCGAGGAGAGATCGAGTCCATCATCTCATAAATGAATTCATACCTGCATATCATAAGGCAAGTGTTTATCTTGCTTGTTTCTAAAAGGTTATAATACCCACGTAGTGTAGGGTTTGATATTTGATGATTTTAAATGAAGTTATTGGAAAGTAGATGATTTAAACACATCATCTTGGTAAGATTGCATGTAGATTGAACCCGTGTATGTGATAAATACGAATTTAGAATATATGTGATGATAATAAGGGAAGAAATCTGGGTTTTTTTCATTGAAAGAGATGAAGAACAATGAAAACTAGAGTTTTAAGGATTTTTAAAAGAAATCGGTTCTTGGATTGAATCCATGATGATTTAATGTTAGATTTATGTTGGAAATCATCCCTATATGCTTATATGATGTTGAGAAATGTTGGTTTGTGATTTGGTAAAGTTTCATGAAGATTTGAGGAAGTTGTAATGGTGGAAATCTAAAAAACATAAGGTAGAAGAAGACGTGAAAAATTTTGAATTGATTCAACACAAGGACGAATTGATTCGACATGCGAATTGATTCGGCCCCTTGGGTGAATCGATTTGGTTTCCTAGATTTTGAAAATTTTCCCCTTTCTAGCCTAGAACTTATGATCGGGTGGACTTTTGGAATGCCTTTGAAATATTATGAGAGATATTATGATGACTAGTAGGCTAATGACAGGGTTAGGGCTTAGTCATAATAAGAAGAATTAAGGCTTAGGTTAATTGAGCATAAATTGTAATGTAAGTGAATTCAGGAGAATGAGCATGGAGGATTTGAAAGAACCTATGACTTAAACCAGTTGAGTATGAGTGTAGTATCTACTGAAATAACTTAACGGGTAACTAGCTCCCTTTGGGTATTGATTAATATTCAAAAAAATGCGATAAAGAGTTATAATCGAATATCGATAGTACGTTGCGTACTCGAGAGATATAGTACATACGAATCATATTTATAAGTTGAGTGTATACCTAGGCGGATGATGTTTATAGGTTGATTGTATACCTATACGAATTATATTAATAGGTCGAGTGTATGCCTATATGAGACATATGGATAGGTTGTGTGTATGCCTATTATCTATTTTCTTATGTGTGTGAACATACCTACGTTGTCTGCTATCACGGAGGTCCCTTACAGAGGGCGATCACACCTTGAGGGTTCTAGTGAGGTCTAGATTGGTGCCTCAGGACATAGAACCTATGTACAATTACTATCTGAGTGTACGGTAGTATTGACGATCAATTGGGTACGTTAGGTGTGTGCGTGATCCATAGGCTTGGAACTATGTTTGCCCTCAATATGTATTGATTGGATTTATGGTTCGAGGGCGATATCCTAACTAGTAGTCCTTGATTTTGTACGAGAGGTACATGGACTTGATAGCAGAGTATGCAAGTTTGTATCGCGGTGGCCAGTTTAGGAGATGTTGTGTGTATATATATAGACACACACACATGTACACACACACACTTGGGTAATTTATCCAACTTGTGTGTATTGTTGTAAGGACAAATAGTGTATATCTAAAACTGACATAATTATGAGATAATCTATTTAGTGTGTGATAGTAGTAAAGTTAGATAGCGTATATCTAAAGATGATTTAAGAAGATCAACTTAATTAAATGGTTTAATGATAGCATACATGAAATGTTAACGATGGTTTAATAACAACACACGAGACATGTTAATTATTAGTTTACGATAGCCTACTTTATAGGCGATACGGGTGAGCCAAAACAGTTAGTGGTTAGATAGTTATTGATGAGACCTAGTCGGGTTGGGTTTCATATCTAGGTAGATGACGTTAGGCGTGCACATTAGTTGAGAGCTGAGGAACTCAAGGGAGTGTACATTGAACTAATATGTGTAATCAATAACTTCTTTTAAACTTTGATTTAAATGCTTGCAAAATATTTTCTAAAGATTTTTTTGGACTCCGACCCGTATGCAAAATATTTTCAAAACCTTTTAGGTGTCGATACATAGGGACACCAAGCTTTATGATCTGTTCCAGGGATACGTAGCTGCAACACTTGTTGATGCTTGCAGGATTTTGATTAGACGCTTCAGTCACTTCATTCCTAGAGTAGGATGAAGTTCAGTTATTTCATTTAGGCATGTTGCCCCTTCAACTATTTCTTTTATTCAGTTTATCAGACTTTGTAATTGTGGATCCAGTTTGATTTCATTTGATGTTTAGTTGGTTTTTGTATTTAGAACCAATGGTTTATTCGGTATTATTTTTTTCAGTTATTTATTTGGTATTTGGTTCAGATTGTTTTACTGCGTAGATGGTTTTGTTATTGTATTTTTTCCTCATGTTATTATTGTTGTTGTTATTTAATAAAAAGATAAAAATTTGATATCGAATTTTTGAATACTAGGTGGTTTGTAAACTTTAACATGTTTTTGGCAGTGATGCTAAGGATGAACCAAAAGAAATTCCTGATTTATTTTTATAAACGATTGATCATCTGGTATTTAAATAAGTGGGGTGTCACACTATCAATCCCCTAGAAGCCACATGTTACACCCTCTTTCTAATCATTATCATCGTCTATGAACGGTGATTATGATCTGGAATATTATATGAGGAACTTTTCCAATAATCGGGTTGGTCATTGGCACGTGCACACTCGTTTGTACGACTTTGGGAACACTTCTATACACTCACTCTTCACAAACAGGTGAGGCTAAGATATTGAGGGATGTAATCTACATGGTTTGCGAATAAATGTTTATGCATGTTAACCGCATGGGTGAGCGGGCTACGTTAATCGAGTATAAGAAGAGATTTATTGTCTAACTAATTTATTTGATGATGAAGATTATTCAATGAACAATGTTTTATTTTGGGAAAAGTTTGTAATTATTTTAATTTCATGGGACATGTAATGACATCTTATTTTAAATTTTAAATTTTTGGGGTTTAATGATATCTTAATTTGTTCGATTTTATTTAATATTTATTTAACGGTTGGATTGAAGGAATTTGCTTAAATTATCAACTAAGAGTTCTTGTATGTAATATGACCCTCTTTTCAACCTATTTATATAGGTGAGTTGAATTTTGAAGACTCTTTTATGGATTTTTCACAATATGAATAGTGGATGGGTTAAAGTAGTAAATTAATCGATAAGCATGTAAAGGGCGTCCGCGAATTTGTTAAATATGAAGATAGAAATCTTAATTGCGATAAGATCTCGTGTTTGTGCACCCATTGTATGCACAACAAATTTAAGTCTTTGGAAGACATTGAGTTGCATTTTCTAAGGTGGGGTATGTCGCAAGACTATAGGATTAAGACATTTCAAGTAGAAAATAATGTACCTTATGTTTTGAAAGAATTAATGGTACATGGACAGGTAACGAAAGCCAACTAGTTGGAAGTGGTGAATGATTCGCCAACAAATTATACTTTGACCAACCTTGTTGTTGATGCTTACTGAGTCCACCATAACCAAAACTACCAGCGCGTGGATTCAGATAATGTTCATTATAACCAACCTAATGAACAAGTTGATTTTGAATTACCCGAATATCGAAAATACAAACTGTTTAATGCCGGCGCGACTAAATATTTTTATAAAAATTACGACGAAGATCTTTCTATAATTTTTTTTATAAAAAGTGGTAATATCTTTTCATTGAGTCCTAAAATCAATTTATTTATGAAGTTTTGCGTACTTATAGGCCTAAAATCATTGAAAGACTTAGGGTTGTCAATTTTAGGAATCAAGGCAATCTTTGTTGTTGTAGTCATTTTGGGGAGAGTGTAACCTGCAAAGAAGCTATGGACTGCTTTCGAAACATCAATTTTAATATCTTCCTAGAAAAAATTAAATAAGAAACCATCAACTCGAGGACCACTAGAGGCATTTAGTCCCTTTACTGCTTGTTCAACTTCATCCAGGTTTGGCCATGTGATAACTTTTGAATTCATCTCCTCTGTAATTGATTGAGGAACACATTTCAATTGGAGGTCTTCCCCTTCTATATTAACCATTTCATTTGAGTGAAATACTTCTGAGAAGTAATCAATAGTTATTGCTTGGATGTCCTCCTTTGAATAAGCCCAAGAACCATCATTCTTCTTTATTTTTGAAATGCAAACTCCTATATGCTTGATTTTAACACATCTATAGAAATGAGACTTCCAAATTCCATTTTTCATTAGCTTTCTAGGCCCTAAACTCATGTTCATTATTTAGTCTACAGTTATACATGGTTGTGGCCTTTGATAAATCCTCCTTATTGAGCTCAGAAGGATCTTGTTCAAAATATTACTCTGCTTGCAAAAGAGTATCCTCAGCATTCCTAGCATTCTGAAAAAGATCCCCATAACAAGTTTTACTCCATTTTCTTATCTTCCCTCTTATGTCTTTAAGCTTCAAAGAAATGGCTAAAATTGGATTGCTGCAGTTTACTTCTTTCCAAGTTGATCTAATAATATTGAGGCACTCATACTTTTCAGTCCAAAATTTTAAGAAACTGAAAGATTTATGAGGCAATAAGTTTACCTGACAAAAGAAGGGAATTATGATCAGACATGCTTCTGTTTAAATGTTTAACTTCCCAAATAATCCCCAACTCTAGACATTTAGGATTCATCAAGACCCTAATGGTATATGAAAGGGTTAATTATGGAAGAATACATAATATAATAATCATAGTTATATGCTTAGAAACATTTGATGGAACAAGGGCTTAGGAGTTTCAATTCTTGTGTCGAACGAGAGGTTGAGGAACCTGGAGAGTTTGAGGATGAATTACCTTTAGGGAACCTTAAAGGCGTGAGACTCACCAATTTGAAATACTAACAAACAGCTCATTATGTCTTCAAATCGCAGAATGAAGTTAAATATTTGAGAGAGTAAGTACCTACATATATAACGTATTTTTATTTAATTATGTGTATTCTCTCTATTACCATCTAAATTTAACAATTTCATGAACATGTATAGGAAGTATGGAGCAAAATCTCTTGAAATCAGAAGCGAAAACGTTTAATAAAAGCGATGAATGATTTTAGGGCAAGTGTATCAAAAAAAGTAATTTTCAATTCTTTTATCGCAGTTACTTACGTATGTGTTGTAAAACATTCCTAAATAAAAATCCCTTAATAAATGCATCTTTTAAAAAGAGGTAATGTCTTTTCAAGGCTTGCATGTCTGGCCAAAGGTCTCAATTTTTATATGGTGGAATTTGAAAAATTATGGGCCAAGGGTTTTGATCTACTCTCATATCCATGCGAGGAAAAACTATTGATGCAAAATAGCGGGATTTCAATTTATTCCTTGACTGCTTATATGTCTAGTAAAAGCGACAAAAATCCAAAGGATACAGTGTTGACCTATTATGGTATTTTTCAACAAATTATGGAACTATATTACTTAAAATTCAAATAAATCATCTTCTATTATGACTGGGTGAAGTTAGAGGACATTACCAATGGTTGTAAAGTTGGTCCTGCCTCAAAACTTGTCATGGTAGAATTATTTAAGATAAAGAGTAAAAATCGCATTATCGACGCGACTTTTGTTTGTGCCTTTCAATACTTGAAGAAGCTATTCAACTCAAAGCGCATAAAAGACTAAAATTAGTCTGCTATTATGCATGGACTTAAGGGTTTGACTTCACAAGCAAGTGCATTAAAGGCCGGTATAGAGTTTAAGTTTGCTCTTGATGATAACCCTAATTTGAAGAATCTTTTACTTCATTTAGATGAAGATTATGTTTTGAAACATTATTTTATTATTATTTACTTAACTTTTGTTTGACAACCTTATTTGTATTGTATGTATATGAACAAAAATTGGAACAAAACACTTGCATTTATTTATATTTGTGTATGAATGTATGACACCACTCGTTAGAACAATCTGCCTATGAGCGGAACAATACAACACAATAACACGACACAAATTTAGAAGTTAGTGTTCGATTAGTAATTTTATTAATGTTTTCACTGATTCAAATAGTTAAGCCAAAATCTTGCAAAATATCGATAAAGTGTTATTTAGAGGGGATTAACCTTGTTAGGACATCAAGAGTGATTGTAATCGATGATGTGTGAAACCCATCGGTTGAAACGCAGACAATTAGTCGATATTATAGGCTTATCAATTATAGTTATGCATAACCTTGTTTTAGCCAAGTCTATTTTCCCACTAATAGCATGCATTTCACCCGACGGGTTACATAAATTGGGAATATGCTTGTTTTGTTTAGTATATTGATATTGATTAAGGCTACTCATAAATTAAATTTTAATTTTGTATGTGTACCCCTAAACTTTATTTTTCAAGTGTAAGTAGTCAAACTCATCAGGTGTTTTAAGTTGAGACAAGGTTATATAATAGTCTTGTTATAAAACTGGGTAAAACCTGGTGAATTTGACTTGTTATACCTGGATGAATTAGTTTAAGTTTACTCACACAACACGAAAATTATATTTGTGAGTAGCCTTAATCAATACCATTATTTACAAAGATACAATCCCATTCCCAATTTATGGAACCCGTTAAGTGAAATGTATGCTATTAGCTAGGCTTATAACCATGTGAAAAATAAGGTCGTGTATAGCTATAATTTGGTCAAACCTATAATATCGACTAATAGCCTCAGATTGAATCAATGGCTTCCATACAAAGTCGACCAAAACCAATCTTAATGCCCCCAACAAGGTTAATTCGCTCTGAACAATGCTTTATTCATGCTAGCGAGAGTTTCTCTTCAATGTTTGCATCACTCTACACATTAATCAAATTACCAAGAGTACATTAACATTATAAATTTGTGCTGTGATAAAATTACGTGGACTTTCATGCCATTTTATTTGGTTATGTAGGCGTTCCGAAGTTAAATTAGGATTCGGGTCCTTTCTTATGTAGGATTATTTCTTTCATCCCTCTTCTTATGTGTACTCACTATTTTTCTCTCAAATCAATGTACTATGCTCAATAAACTTGTTAACATAATGATGCGGGTTTGGTAGTTATGATACAGCCAACATTATAACACATTAAGAAAACAACTCAATTTTCTCTTTGCTTATAAATTATGTTCAGTAAACTTTATAATATTTGTAACTTTGTTTCGTGTGAGTACCCTAGTATTTTTTTCTTGAGGGTCTAAATGGACAAATTCATCTCGGTTTTCAGTCCTAATAAGGTTACGTCATAGTCACGTTATGAAACTAGGAACTCGGGATGTTGTGGACCACTTAGACCTCCAAGAAAAAATTCAAGGATACTTACACAAATCTTATTCATGCAATTAGCATCTTTAACTCATATATTTAGTTCTCTTTCACTTACTCCCTTTTCACTCACATTTTGTAATATCCTTTATGTTTTATTAGTCCCATAAATGCAATGTTGCGTATTTTACTATTCTTATTCAATTTGTAGCTTGTTTACTATAGTTTTCTCACTAAACCCACTCTTGTTAATATCATATATGCATTCACATCAATTTTCGTACATCAAAATCTAAAAAAATAGGGCTATACCACAATTCATAATTTAGATTATTCTCATAATTTTTTACACATTCAACACAATTCACATCTATTTTCGTAAATCAAAAGAGACACCCTAGATTCGGATTATAAGTTAGATCCCAAACTTTTTCATATTATTAACTATGTGGACATTGATGCCATTTTTAGCTATGTAGGCATCCCAAGGTCATTTTGGTATTCAAATCCTTTGTTGCCATTTGGAATATTTTGAAACATTTGTTGGTCTACATGAGGACGGAACACTTCGAACTTTATGTATATGCATCAGGAAATGAACACTTTGAAGAGTTTAATATTTGTTTGTGTTGGATTAATGTAATTAATTTGATGGCTTGACATTTTTTATATAATTACTTTTTGATTGATGTATTAGTTAGTTTCATAATGGAATTGTATACAATTTTGAAAACATGTGCAAGAATATTTTTGGAATCAAACAAATAAAAATATTTCTTTTAAATAATTTTTATTGGTCCTAGTGCAAAATCGTGACCCTATCCATGACAGTATTTTCATGGATTAAGTTGTGGTCACGATCCAAAACTGTGAGCACAGTACCTGTGGTCTCGATTAGGCATCACGGTTCAAGATCGTGACCAACCAATTGACCTTAACAGCAGGTTGTCACAGTCAAGAACCGTGACCAATAAAAGTTCAGGGTAGGTTGTCACGAAAAATGGTCACATTTTGATATCGTGGCCAAGGAAAACAGTCACAGTTGGGTTACGGTTCATGACCGTGACCATTCCCCGAATATTCGGGTTACCAAAGATATCGTGATCTTATATTATGGTCATTATTTGGAACATTACCTCCAAAGTGGTCACTCTTAAAATTGTCAGAGTCCAGAACCATGACCTGAGCCATTGTTCACGGTTCAAAATTGTAACCCTTTTCGGTATTTATCATAGTGAAGTCTAACGACTAGCACATCATCATTCAATTAATACCTTTGTTGTTTAGGCATTTCTTTTATAATAACAAAGATATCCATAGGGAAATTATACAGATTAGTTTGTGCTTCACCTTACAATTTGCAGAGGTTGTAAATAGGAAGCACATTGCGACTGCGAAAGAAACTTAAGCCGAGGAGACTTGTGTCTTAGAGAAATATTTTTGTCCACTGTTCTTTAACATCAGCATCCACGTGCTTATGCATCTATGCGATGATGCATTATTATGTGGACCTATTAGGTATCATTGGATGTATCCTTTCGAACAATTGACTAAAACCTTTAAAAATTACAATAAGAATATGCAGTAAATTGGAGCGTCAATTACGAAAGAATACATTACAGAATAATCACCATTAGATACTCGGGAACATATGATGGAATAAGGTCTTAAGAGGTTCAATTTTTGTGGTGAATGAGTGGTCGAGGAACTTTACGAGTTTAGGGATGAATTTCCTTTCACGGAGAGACTCATAAATATGCAATTCAAGCAAGAAGCTAGTTATATCTTTGAATTGTAAGATTAAATTGAATATTGGAGAGAGTAAGTACCTACATATATAACGTATTTTTGCATAAATATCTATATTCTCAATATTATCATATCAAATATACAATTTCATGAACATGTATAAGAAGTATGAGAGTGAAATTGCCCAAAATCATAAGAGAAAAGATTCAATAAATGCGATGAATGATTTTAGGGCATGGGTATCAAAAAAGGTAATTTTCACCTATTTTGTTGTTGTTACTTATGTATATGTTTTAAAACATACCCTAATACAAATCCACTAATAAATGAAACTTTAAAAAGAGGTGATGTATTTTCAAGACTTGCACGCCTTGACAAATGTCCAAATTTTTTAGCAAAGGAGTTTAAAAATTTTTGCATTTGTGGTTTTGATTTTGTTTCATACCCATGCATGGAAAAAATATTGACGCAAAACAGCGAAATTTAAATTCCTGCCTTGACTTCTTGTGTGGATAGAAAAAGCGATAAAAATCCAAAGGAAACAATGCTGACTTATAATGGATTGTCCAGCAAATCCTGCAACTATTATTTTTTTAAAATAAATTTATTATTAGCAAGGTTCTAAAAAACGCGGGACATGATCGAGGCGTGGAGGCCAAGCCTTAAGCCTTAGAAGCCTAGGCAGGCCTTAGGCGTAAAAAGGTGTGAAAAGGCGTTTAGGTTTTTTTTTAATATATTTTAATATTTTTAACCATAGCAAGGCTATTAAAATGCTAAAATTGTACATATCATAAAAATATGTCTGAATATTTGCAAATTAAAATACTATTTGATTATTTTGGACGAGATAATGGTCCGGTTTGGAAAAAAATATTTAAAAGGAAATATTGTCTCACTGAAGCATTGTTGTTTTTAGCGAAAAAGTGCGCCTTAAGGGTTTTACCAAGCATAAGGCGTCAAAAGCTTAAGGCGGGGCATTTCTCTCAACCCTCAAGCCTAAGCGAGTTTTTTAGAACAATGATTATTAGTCATGGTCCAAAATTATGACCATATCTGCGACACATTTTTAAGGGGTTAAAAGGTGGTCACGGTAAGGAACTTCGGCTATAGGAATTGTTGTCACGATAGGGATTCACAGTTCAAAACTGTGACCAGCCAATTCAATTTCGCGGTTGGTTGTCACGATCAACAAATATAACCATACAACTTATATTCGTGGTAGTGGGTAGCAGTTCGTGATCGTGACAAGTGAAACTCGATCACTTTTGGGGTCAAGGTCTATAAGTGTGACAATGTCCCCAATATTAGGGTTACGAAAATGACCGTGACTTCAAAATCATGACCCCCAAAATGGTCACCCTTAAACTTGTCACGATCCATAACTGTGACCCAAGCCATCAATAGTAGTCCATAATTGTGACCATTTTCAGTATTTGGCATAGTGATTCTTAAAATATTTTACACTTAAATAGATATTCGTAAACTAAAATTAAAGGTTGCAATGGCCATAATTAATTGATATTTTCTTCCAAATTTGGATAAACGTCCCAATCCCTCAAAAACCAACATCAATGAGAGTTAGCTCGGAGCTAGGGATTATGAAATAACTTCAAAGTCTTGAGGTTATCAAACATCATATTGTACGGCCAACACTATAAATAGCAATAAATATCGTAATTAATTATGAGGTGTGAAAGTTATTTGTTATGAGGGGGAAAATGATGACCTAAAAAGTGTTAGAATTTTTTATTGAGGATATAAAGCTTTATAAACTTTTGAATTTCCATTGTTAAACACAATATATCTCCAAAATACTATTATACTTTGCGTGAAATGGCTTAGGGTCCATTTGGTATAAAGGAAGAAAAAGTTAAACGAGGGAAATGGGGAGATATAGGTTTTCTATCCGTAAAGGAAGGAAACTCTTTTTCCCTAGTTTTGTTTTTTATGAAGGAAGAAAAATAAAAAGGAAAGTAATTATCCTTCCTTCCTTGTGTTTGGTAGGATGGAAGGAAAAAGTAATTTAGTTTACAAGTTATATCTAGATTAAAATACTTTAATTAATTTGAACATGTATAAAAATGTTATTATTATAATCAACATCTCTATGATTAATAAATTCTTCCATCTTTATATTTCCTTCCACTTTTCTTCTCATTTTTTAAGGGATATAATTTGGTGGATTGGCAAGGAAAATTAATCATTTAAATTTTCATTCCTTTCACTTGTCCTCTTATATCAAACAGAGGAAAATATTTCCATCCTTTCACTTTTCCTTCCGCCATTTTCATGCACTCCACTTTGCCACTCTAACAAACGTACCATTAAATATTTTAGACCATCTTCGTGCCCCTTGATTTAACTATCTAGGGAACATACAAATTGCACGTGCGATACATATATAAAAAAGATATTTCATTAAATTTATAGTCTAATACTTCATTTGCGCATTCTCAAACATAAATATTATTTTATTTAAAAATAATAGTTGTAGTCTCATTAAACATCTTTTATTAGTTACCAAAAAAAAAATCTATGTGTAACTACATCCCTTACAATTACTCAAACAAAAATTCATTCACACAAATATTTAAAAAAAATTATGTTAGTATTAACATTACATTTGATACACAAAAGTATCCCTAGTAATATTTTATTTGAACTATGGATATTGAAATAGGTAACAGCAAACCTAATGGATTATTTTTCACTTTTGTGTAAAGTGGAATTTGTTCATAATTATACACCTCATTATTTTGGCTTCCAATTCAATTTATTATGTAATTGTGGAATAGATTTAAAAGAGTCCCACACATATATAAAAGGGTATGTTTCAACATCATTTTTATTGATAATTTCATAATGAATATTTTTTGTTTTATATATCTTTGTATGGTTTTCAAATATTATAATTATATAAAAGGGTCAAATTTATGATGGAAATCATAATGTTTTACAATTTTATACAACGGGGAGAGATAATCTGATACAGTAAATTAAGTGCGTTGATGAGAAAAAATGGATTTGAGATGATTATATGAGGAAATTTAAGTTAATCAAAAAGTAATATATGAAATAGATAGCTAAAAGTTCTTTGAATGGTAAAATATAAGTAGTGAGAGAAGAAATTAAGAGATACAAGGATTTATGTGGTTCTGACACAACTTGGTAACCTATCTCCTCAAGTGAGTGATGATTTGATATTGTTGAGCTCGCGATCCATTGCAGTATAAAGTTAGATCATAGTAAAAGAAGTTGTATCATTATCTCTCTGGACTTAATCAAACATCCTAAGCTGCCATATAATGGACTCGGGTGACCGCATTTCAAGCTGATGTTGATTGCTTGAGATGTTAAACCACTGTGCTCCCTTTACTTTCTTTATGTTCCCCCTCGACCAACGAAATATGCGGGGCCACGCATCGATAGACGGATCGACGAGAATAGGACATGCGGTGGCCATGTACTCGTGATGTAAATACTGAAAAAAATTTCAATAAATTTAATTCATTAGAATAAGTTGACGTATATTGTAATGAAACATAAATTTTAATAAATAAGATGAAACGTTAAAATACCTCGAGTATTTTCCACATGCATTCAACGCTAGGCAACGATCGTCGACTGGCATTTTCCAAATACCATAAAATACGGGCATAAATAGCCGAACCCCAGTCGTATGTGGCGATGGCAGGAATATCCTCAAGATAATGTAAATAACCGAGGTCGGCAGTGGAGTGAGCATTTGGAAAAAATACACTCTCCAATACATAAAACCAAAATGCCCGAGCTATGATTGGGGACATATAATCTGGTAACGGTTCAACCTTGACAAAATTTTCTATGTATTTTTTTAGGTCAGAAACTGGAATTCCCGCACCAGCAAATCTCTGTATATGAATTTCTGGGAAAAATTCATTTATGGTATTAACAAAATTTGTATATTGTTCAATTCGTAGACTTTCAATCTGTCGCCTTGTCCAATTGGAATGCCTGCACGAAGGTTAAAATTATGTCATATATTTAAATAACTATGAATATGAAAACCATAATATATATTTCAAACAATCATTTATGAATTTAAGTACAACTATTTATTTTCACATATTGAAACATCAAGTAAATAATTATTTTCATATATTGACACAATCGGAATGCGGGTACATTTTCATAATTTTTTTGTCGTATATTGAAATAATTATGAATATAATTACCTAAAAATATATTTCAAACATTTAATTATGAATTTAAGTACAACATATTATTTTCACATTTTGAAACGATTATGATGCCGGTACATATATTAAAATTTTGTCATATATTTAAATAACTATGAATATGAAAATCATAATATATATTTCAAACAATCAATTATGAATTTAAGTACAACTATTTATTTTCACATATTGAAACATTAAGTGAATATGAATAATTATTTTCATATATTGACACAATCGAAATGCGGGTACATTTTCATAATTTTTTTGTCGTATATTGAAATAATTATGAATATAATTACCTAAAAATATATTTCAAACATTTAATTATGAATTTAAGTACAACATATTATTTTCACATTTTGAAACGATTATGATGCCGGTACATATATTTAAAATTTTGTCATATATTTAAATAACTATGAATATGAAAATCATAATATATATTTCAAACAATCAATTATGAATTTAAGTACAACTATTTATTTTCACATATTGAAACATTAAGTGAATATGAATAATTATTTTCATATATTGACACAATCGGAATGCGGGTACATTTTCATTTTTTTTTTGTCGTATATTGAAATAATTATGAATATAATTACCTAAAAATATATTTCAAACATTTAATTATGAATTTAAGTACAACATATTATTTTCACATTTTGAAACGATTATGATGCCGGTACACGAAGGTTAAATTTTTTTCATATATTTAAATAACTATGAATATGAAAACCATAATATATATTTCAAACAATCATTTATGAATTAAGTACAACTATTTATTTTCACATATTGAAACATTAAGTAAATAATTATTTTCATATATTGACACAATCGGAATGCGAGTACATTTTCATAATTTTTTTGTCATATATTGAAATAATTATGAATATAATTACCTAAAAATATATTTCAAACATTTAATTATGAATTTAAGTACAGCATATTATTTTCACATTTTGAAACGATTATGATGCCGGTACATATATTTAAAACTTTGTCATATATTTAAATAACTATGAATATGAAATCATAATATATATTTCAAACAATCAATTATGAATTTAAGAACAACTATTTATTTTCACATATTGAAACATTAAGTGAATATAAATAATTATTTTCATATATTGACACAATCGGAATGTGGGTACATTTTTCAATTTTTTTGTCGTATATTGAAATAATTATGAATATAATTACCTAAAAATATATTTCAAATATTTAATTATGAATTTAAGTACAACATATTATTTTCACATTTTTAAACAATTATGAATATAAGTAGAACGAAATAAGCCATAAATTATTACCGAAAAGCATTGTGAAGTCCAGCGGAGTGAACGCAAGCTCGACATATGGTAGTTGGAAGGTATGCGTCGTGTCCCACCAACGTTCGATCATCGTCGTCACAATACATTGATCGGAATTGGGCATCACCATAGAAAAGAAATTCGACATATACCCGACACTGTCGATAATTGCTTTGATATCGGGCTTTCTCTCTTGAATCAATTTGTACAATTTCATTGGCCCCGCCCAATTCCCCCGAAATTCGAATTTGTTTCCGTTTATTATTGGAGTTTCTCCGTCCGACGCGTGTGATACTCCATCGTAAATACGGGTATAGTTGTCAATTGTGGGATTCGACGATTGAATCGGCGCGGAAGAATCGGAAATTATAGTTGAAGTCGACCCGTGTTTTTTCGATTTCCCGATATTAATATATTTCTTCCATTTTCTACCTAATCCCATCGTGTTGACAAGATCTGATTTGGAGGATTTTCTATATCTAGATTGGGACTGATTTGAAACTATATTTGGGAATAAATGGAATGATTTTTGAAAGTATATGAATAAATTTAGGAAAAATATATAAAATATTTGGACTGAATTATATGAGACTGATACGTACAAATATTGAGTAAATAAGAAAAGAAAATGGAGGAAGATGAAAATGGAGAAGATGCAGAAGACAAATGAAGAAGGAAGAAGGAAGTGAATAAATAAACGGATTGGGAAGAATGAAGAAGAAGGAAGAAATTTCCTGAATATATAAACGGAGGAATGTTACTGTTTCAATGCGACCGTCAAGTTCTTACGAACTTCTATAGTTTGTAAGAACTTCCTACGGACTTCATTTGTTCGTAAGAAGTTCTTACGAACTATAGAAGTTCGTAAGAACTCCACCACTACTTACTGCCCATTTGGGCGATAGGTAAAACAGACCCACTCGCCTCAGACGCTCTTAAAGTTACCTTTCGTTGATATACACCACTACGGATGCTCTAACAGTGCAACATGTCAGACTTACCCCTTTAGGGGTAATTAACTAGGTTACTTATATGTAGGAGTGGGAGGTCAGAGGGGTGAGAGGGTGTGGCTCAAAGCCATACCAACCCTTTTATAATGTTCACAAAAAATGCACGTTCCTCGATGGATAAAGTGAGGACAAGATGAGTTAGATTTAATATATATATGGGGAGTAATATCTTCATGTCTTACTTGTGAATTCGCGCTTCCCATCCTAAGTGTCATGTGGGTGTACTAACAAAGCTAGTTCGCGACACAAGTTTGGCATCATTTCTAAAGTATTGGTTAAGGTCGATGTTTAGATCACTAAATCTTTAAGCAAAATTAAGGAAGACATAACAACTCTTGAGGTGGTCGGAGTTATTTTGTATTTATATATATTGTGTGTATATATAAATTTTTTATATTCATGAATATATCGTATTTGGACTCGTGGGGAATCTATCGGTAGGGATTTTGATTTATATGGTTGTGACCATGAACTTCACTCTTTGTTGATTATGCATGACTTTGTGGGTGTCGATATGTTTTGATCACATGTTAATGATAGGAACCGCCACATAATGTGAGATGCGGATGACTTGATCCATCGAGCGAGTTTTGCTATAGTCGATGGTGTTACTGTGTGCTGATATATTTTGATCATATGTTTAGGTTTGTCACTGCCTCGAGATGTAAGATAAAGATGACTTGATCGATTGAGTGGGATTTGGTATGGGACTATCTGATGGTGTCACTTCATATTGATCACCCATTATTTTATATGTTCATGTTTTAAATTCATTGGGTGAGTGACTCCTACGGGTTTATCAAGAAAGGCATGAGAATATCCCCCAAAATTTATACCTTTGTGTGGTTCTTATGAGGCTTATAATAACATATGATATTAGTCCGGTGATGGATAGTTTGATTAAAACACCCCAAGTCACATTAAAGTGTTGTGATATGGGGTTGTGTATATCTTAATAATCGGGTGACATTAGTGGGGGTTAGTAATCGTACTCATTACATATATGATATATTCTGGCAATGGACATGCTTAATTAAAAGACATTAAATTATATCAATATGTTATATTGTGATATTTTGTGTATCTTATTAATTGGTTGACATGGGTAGATATTTATATTGGGTTGTATTACGTACATGTGTAGCTAGTTTTTTTCCCGATGTAGTGCATCTATATAGGAAATTCACTTATTAGTATAGTGTTAGAGACTTATCAGAATCACTTATCCCATGTGGGGTGAGTTATTTATTATATGTGAGTGTCGGTGGGTTGGCATGTTTATCGTAAATGAGTAGCATGCTTAAAACTGCATCGATATAGTGATAAGTTTATTTCAACTTTTGGTCCCTGACCCAAATCTCTAAAACCCTTTTTCCCAACGTATTATTATTGTTATATCAGAACAACAATTTCAAGCAGTAAGAGTAATAGCAATTGGGGATCCAATTCATCAACCTTAGAGTATGAGCTATGTTTTGCTTAGTCGTAAATATTGCATTTAGAACCCTTTATTCTTACGCATTTTATCCCCCTCGTGTATTCTAATTCCTACATTTATCATTACCAGAAAACCTCTATTATTGATGTTTATATACCTTTTGAGGTATAATTAAGCTTGTGTAGGCGTTATGGGTGCATAGTGAGAAGTTGTATGCGTTTAAGAAACGTTTCATCGCAAGATTAAACTTCAAGAGAAATTTGTTATTTTCAAACTCCATAATTTATACGATATAAAGGTACCAATATTTAGATCATCAAACTATGTTAGCTTGGTCGTCGATCGTGCATCAGTCCAACCATGAATGAGGAAGTTATGGTCGTTTTGCTATCTGAGTAGGAACGTTTTGGCTTATTCTTCTACTTCAAGGGTAATCTGATAATTTCATGCACACAAATTTGAGTGTTCCAAAACACAAACATTTAGATAATTGAATTATGTTATCGTTACTTCTGACCATGCATCATTCTGAGTCCCTATGAAGATTTTATAGTTGTTTATGTGCGACATGTCAGAACTGGGTCAAAGAGAAAAAGAGAACTAGCAGCCCCGAATCGATTCGAAATTGGTCTGGATCGATGCGGGTACTCTAAAATTCTGTAGAACTTTATTTTTAGAGGGGGGTGGGCTCTTCCTTATTTATATTTAACATTCTTTTAAGTGTAACATATCTTTTATTTTAGTTTAGGAAGGGTTGAGAGATGATTTTGAGGACTTTTCACTCTTTCTCCTAGGGTTTGATATTTTTTGCCATTGTAAGTACTATTTATCTTCTACCTTAAGTCAAACTATCTTATGTTGTTTACTTTCTTTCTAATCTAGTTTTAGTTCATATAATTAGTATTTGTTTGTTAATTTCATATTTTCTTATATTAATTAGTTGTTTAACTTGTTTTAATGATGTTTAGTTGCTAGTTTAAAGGTTGGTTCCAATTTTCCACCATTAATGGGTATTGAGCTTTAAAAGCTAGGATTTGGTTCAATTTACTTTTAATTGACACCTTGTATATTGAAATCGAGATATTATGTATTTAAATTCCTTTGTTATGCAACGGTCGTATTTATAGCGATATTACGACCTCAATCTTTTTGTGTCCATATTCTATTGAAAGTTTAATCTTTCATCTTTGAGTTAAGTTTCTTCATATTTGATGTTTATAATTAATTGGGTATGCTGAGTTAATTATTTTTTAACCAAATTCCTTACTATATATTGTAAACTCATGGTGGAAAAATGATCATAATCTTATTTTTGTAATTTAATTTAGCTTACTTATGACCTAATGTTAATTCTAAAATCACCATGTCATCTTTTCTTTACCCCCATTATCTAAGTACTAAATCAATTTAATCCTAAATAAAGTTCCTTGCAGTTTCGATTCCTACTTGTCGCTACACTTCCATATATAGCGTGCCTAGTTGTAGTATTTTTTTATAGGGTGTAAACACCTAACGACACATATTTTGCATACGAAGTTTATGCCCCGTTATAATTCATTTTAGTTAGCATTCTTGTAGTCACTTGTATCCTAGATTTTATTTTAAACTGAGGTAGTTCGTGTTCCTTTCTATTTCATTTGAAACTATTGTATAATGTATATTCATTATAGTGGATCCAATAATATTGGAGAATTTTATTTTTATATCAATTGAGTTATTCATATTGGTAGTCATGACTATTATTATGTCGTGGATGGCTTTTTTTATTGACTCCCATTTTTATTAATCGTTAATGACGATAATGATATATATTGTATAGAACGCCCCATCTTTAGTGTGTTAGCCAGATCAACTGCACACAAGGAATTAGGAAGTGTTACACATCCTTCCAAAAACTTCAATCACAGAACGTACCAACTTCTCCATAATATGATATATAACCTTGTCTCCTCTAAACTCATTGTTGGTGTAGTAGACCAGCTTCTGGATTTTACGGTCACTTTCCACCAAATCACTTATATAATACCTATGTTGTTTCACGCACATTGCATAAGAACTAGGTATGGTGAGTTACATCTCATTAACATGTTGGTTTTGTATTTTCCAAAATTCCTTAAAATTACTTTTTTTTTCAAAAAGTTAAAAGTATCCAAATTTGCATTTTTTGAATTATTTTTTTCACTTTAGGAAAAAAAAATCCATATATTTTTGTTGGTGATTATTGTTATTTGTTGGTTTGCTTTATTAAAATTTTGAAAAAACATCCAAATATATTTTTTTCATTTGTTGGTCTATATTTCTTAAAAAAATTGGATATTTAAGAAAATCAATATTATTTGTTCTTATCATTGGGATTAAAAATTATTTGTTGGATACTTTTTTAAATTTTTAAATTTTGCTGAAAGCTTTTACCGTAGCTTCCATGTGTGTGTGTGTGTGTGTGTGTGTGTGTGTGTGTGTGTGAGAGAGAGAGAGAGAGAGAGAGAGAGAGAGAGAGAGAGATTAGGGATGAGGTTATTATGGGTTTATACAAAAAATTAGTTGGCTAAAGATGATATGTTGGATTAACATGTTTCATTTTAAATTGGGGGTAATCCCCTATTATGAATTGTCGTGATATCAGTGTCGCAACCGAAAACAAAATTAGTGGGACAAAGAAGGAAAATTCTTAAACAATTATTTTGTGAGTCCAAATTCAATCCAAGACGTTTAGTAAAATAGGAAACACCTCATTTTTAAACTTAAAACCCAAATATTTAACATCTTGCTTTGTTCACATGTCGTTAATCCAAGTGGCAAGACATCGGCTTGGTTGCTATTAATGGTTGGTTATCTTTTATTCATTCTCGATCAAAAGTTATTCAACATCTTTGCGTACTTTGCATTCACTTTCCATTTCAAAGTCCCTTTGCAAGATGTGGTCATGTATATGAACTTAAATGTCATAAGAGCGCTTTTCATTCTCGAAAAGTACGTACGTATAGGAACACACACACACACACATATATATATATATATATATATATATATATATATATATATATATATATATATATATAGAGAGAGAGAGAGAGAGAGGAGGGGAGGGAGGGAATAGCTATTCGCATACCCTCTATGTCTTCCCCCACACTTTTTTAGTAGTAAATGATAATTGTACCCTTAGGTTTATAAAATCTATATATTCAATTTTTTCACCTCCAACTAAAAAAAAATACATTGGACAAAAAAAATTATATTTTCAATAAAAAAAACTATTTTTTATATAAAAAACAGTTTATAAAATGTAAAATCTTATCCATATTTAATTAAAAACTATTTTTCTATTAATTTAAAAAACTATTTGTTTTATTTATTTAAAAAAATTGTTTCGTTATTTATTTTTTAGTGAAAATCTGTTTCTTTTACTATTTTAAAAATAATCTACTTACTATTTAAGAAAATGGTCCGCGCCAATGGTTGTCTAGGCAGTCCGACAAACTGTGCATACTGCTGGCGTGGATCAACATGTTAGAAAAAATAGTTCACACCAACAATATGTACAGTTTGTCGGACTGCCTATACATACCGCTGGCGCGGACCATATTTTTTTTAAATAGTCTAAAAATTATTTTTAAAATAGTACAAAAAAGTAGTTTTAACCAAAAATAAAATTTGTAAAAAATACACTTTTTTAAGAAAAC
This sequence comes from Sambucus nigra, assembly GCA_949130495.1. Classification (NCBI taxonomy): domain Eukaryota; kingdom Viridiplantae; phylum Streptophyta; class Magnoliopsida; order Dipsacales; family Adoxaceae; genus Sambucus; species Sambucus nigra. The sequence goes on from OX422209.1 coordinate 282,443,221, forward strand.
AATTTCTTAAGAGGGCAAATTTTACGTTTTATAAAAAAAATTAATAAAAAAAATAGATAAGATTTTACACTTTATAAGCAGTTTTTTTTTATAAAAAACATTTTTTATTGGAAATATAATTTTTTATTTTTAATCAAATGTATTTGTTTTAGATGAAGGTGAAAAAATTGGACATATAAATTTTATAAACCAAAGGGCACAATTGTCCTTTACTACCCAAAGGGTGTGGTGGAGGACATAAAGGGTGTGGGAATAGTTATTCCCTATAAATATTATGCATATATATCACCATCTTCGAATCTGAAATATAAAACAGATCACTAAAAGATAAAAATAATAAAAAAAATAAAGGATCCACTGTATATCTCCTGTTGGCTATCGTAATACTGAACCTCTTTGTTTGATGCAAGTCATGGAAGGAAGTTTAGAGGATGCCCATATTTGGGGGTAAATTAAAAATGAAATCCCAATCATTATATTAATTTTGGTTGAATAACAACACTTTAATTTTGAATTACACGTTAAAGGTTCATGTGGATGTCTCAAAGTGATGTTGCAATGGTGATTGTCCTTGACCTTGTACTTATTATAAAAAAAAAAAGTAAAGGGTATAAAGAGCTTTATCTTATATACAAAGAATATTATGTTTTTGGCCCTATGTAAAGTAGTGAAGATGCACTAAAATGGTAAAATAAAATGCAAATTCTTTTTGTCATTTGTATTGTAGTATTGTTTAGTTAAAGCACATATCATATTATTCAAATAGAATCAACCTAAAGTACTGCATAGATATTAACCAAAAAGACTATTCAATACAAGAACATTGCCATTGTCATAGGGCTGAATTTGTTTTTCAAAAATCCTACACCTGATATGCATGTACAACTAAGAAAACCAACAATAGTCCAAACAGCAATGCACACAATCACAACAGGTAAGGCAGCACAATATTTACATAGAAAAACTCCCCAACCTAATATTTTATTACTCACAAAATATAAGGATCCTTACAAAATCGTCTAGGTGATTCTCTCTACCCAGATTATCAGGTTACAATTATTTAATACAAGGTAATATGAAGTTGACAACCTCAACTGCTAAGTACATGTGTTTAGAAATTAAGATGCCAACATTTCCCACGAAACTACCCCAAGCAACTGCTGCATTGTCATGTGAACGGGTGTCTACGGATGTTACCAGGTGGTTATCAATCATTTCTCCCTCCAAAACTCGAGCAAACCCGTGTAGCCACCTGTTCAGCCTTGTAACTACTCCCAAAACTACTCAAAACTGCTTCAAGACAAGCCCAACTAATACCTAAATGCAACTAGCAACTATTCCCACATTTCTGGACACCGTCACCTTGATTTAGGCAAGCTTTACCCATGTAGCAGCAACCTGATCTAACACGGACATGATTCGAGAAGATTTCCCTGAACACGACCCAATAAACATACACTGCCAATTCCGCGTTGGTCTTAGGATAATTCCACATATCCCACAAATAAGCCATAAGCCTAGGAGAACCTATGGATGAAGTACCAGTTCTGCCTCGGAGGACTCCTCCTCCTTACATATATTCTTAACAAAAATTCCAAAGTGGTAACAGTAGACATCAACTGCTAAATGATCACAAGATAACATAAACATCCAACCTGACTTAGTTTTGCTCCATCACTTCTTTTCAGCTCACTTTCCTTAGCAAAGTGAGACTAAGGCAAGTTTGTTTCCGTATCCAAAAACTCAAGTAAGTTTGGGGTGGAACTTTATTGGCAAAAATTATCTAGAATTAATTGGCTTAAATCGGGCGATCAAAACACCAAATTTTTCCATACTACAATAGTCCAAAGAAGGGGTAGATATCGCATCACCAAACTCAAGAAAGTGGATGGCATCTGAACAAGTGGGGATGAGGAGTTGATGAGTAACATAGAAGATCATTCCAAAGTGATCCTTAAATCACAAGGTGCAAGAAATATGGAGGTCCATCTAGAAGTTATCGAGCGAGTTGTTTCTAATGATATCAACATGAGCCTGTACAAACCAGTGTCTGATGCTGAAATTCACAAGGCGGTCGAACAACTTAGTTATCTTAAATCCCCTGGCCCAGATGGTTTCCCCACATTTTTTACCAAAAGTATTAGCATGTGGTCGGTGATGATGTGTGCAAGGTGGTTAGAGGCTTTTTTTAATGGGAGTTTTATCTTTAAAGAGATCAATCATACAAACTTGGTCCTTATCCCTAAAAACCAAGCCCCTGAAACAGCCAATCATTTCCCCCCTATAAGCCTTTGTATTTTCCTCAACAAAATCATCTCAAAAACCTTAGCCAACCGACTCAACCCTTTTCTGAATTATTTTATCACTCCTTACCATGCAACCTTTGTCCCTAACAGATTAATCCAAGATAGCATCATCATAGCCCATGAAGCCTTCCACTATCTTAGGCTTGGGAAACGTAAAAAAAAGATATGGACCTAAAATTGGACCTTAACAAGGCTTATGATAGGGTTGAGTGGGACTTCCTGTTAAAGGTCATGCAAAGAATGGGTTTTTGTGATAAATGTATTCAACTTATAATGCAATGTGTCACTATTGTGAAGTTCTCCATAATTATCAATGGTAACAAAGGCTATGAAATTATACTTAAAAGAGGACTTCGCCAAGGTGATCCTCTCTCCCCCTACTTATTTGTCCAGGATGTCCTGTCTCGAATGATTGCAAAAGCCAATCTGAATGGTCACCTCTCTGGTATTATTATGAGGTGAGGATGCCCTAATCTCTCCCACCTTTTCTTTGTCGATGACTCTATCCTCTTCCTACAGTCCAACCACAACGAATGCATTACTGTTAGCTCCATTCTTCATAGCTACGGCATCGCTTCTGGTCAAAATGTCAATTGTCAGAAGTCAAGCACCATATTCTCCCCCAATCTGGACCTTCACACTCATGAACAATTGTGAAATTTCCTCAAAACCACCCCCATAGACCCTAAGTACAAATATTAAGGTTTTCCTACATCATGGGGCCAGTCCAAAAGTATTTGTTTTTCCTTTATTCTTGACAAAGTGGCTCAAAATTTTAGGAGCTGGAAATAACTCCTCATATCCCTTGGTGGTAGGGAAATCCTGATCAAGGCAGTCGTCCAAGCCATCCCAACATATGTTATGTCTTGTGTCCTTCTCCCCAAGAAGTTGTGAAATAAAATTAACACCATGATTAGTAACTTATGGTGGGGGGGCTCTGAAGACAAGTTTAAAATCCACTGGACTAAATGGTCCACTCTTACACTTTCGAAAAATCGGGGATGCCTTGGATTTAGGGACATCAAGTTGTTCAATAAAGCCCTTTTGGCCAAACAAGGCTGGAGGATAATTCAGAACCCTAATGACCTTTGGGCTAAAACTTTGAAAGCCCTTTATTTCCCAAATGGCTCATTTTTGGATGCAAAGAAGGGATCTAGAGCATCTTTGATTTGGAGCAGTAATATTGAGGGTAGAAAAGTTGTCAAGCAGGGTTTACGATGGAAACTGGGCAACGACAAATGCATCAACGTCTGGAAAGACCCATGGATTCCAACTGTAAAGGGTTTTAAACCCACATCCACCCAACCAACTCTCTCAGAGTCATATACTGCTGCTGACCTTATCAATCCTTTGCACAAAACTTGTAATGAGCATACTCTCCAATCCCTCCTGAATAACGACGACTATGATCACACCAGGTGCATTCCTATCCCTTATAGCGAGTCTAGTGACAAACTCATTTGGCATAAATATGGGGAGTTCTCTATAAAATCTGCCTACATTGAGGCTGCTAAGACCCATCAAGATCTCATTCAGAGTACAGTTGCGACCTTATCTTTTACTCCCAACCCTTACCTATGGAAAGCTATCTGGCATTTAAACACCCCACCCAAACTCTGACATTTTCTTTAGAAAGTGGCCAATAATTCTCTCACATGTAAATCAAATCTCTTCCGGAGAAAATGCAAGGACTCCCCCATTTGTGATATCCTCTCTGCTGAATTGGAGACCTTGAGCACATTTTTTTCAGGTGTAAAAAAATTAAAATCATATGGGTTGAGTGTGGCACGGGTCAAGAATGGGAGGAGGCTAACCAAACCTCAACTTTGAAATGTCTTTCTAAGGTGGTGGATGGAATAAAGTCAGCTAACAAAGCTGTGGAGAAACTCAATTAGCTTACTCCTATATTATGGAACATTTGGAAGAGGAGAAATGCTTATATTTTTAACCACGCTTCTATGCATGTCAAGGTGATTGTTGGTCAGATTAATCACGATTGGGATTTTTACACCAATGGCTTTAAGGACGATTCAGTCCCTCTACCCAGTCCCACTGGGACGGCTATCAACCCTGCAAACAACAGATGGGCCACTCCTCCAACTGACTTCTATAAATTTAATACTGATGCTGCATTTTCTGAACCTATAAAAAAAGCCAAGATTGGTGGGATCCTCAGAGATTCACTTTATACAATCCATATGGGCTTTAGCATAAAAAATGGGCATCTTCAGCTTTAATGGCAGAGGGTCTATCTTTGAGAGAGGCTACGTTGGTTGTTAGGTCTCTTGGGATTTCCAAAATATCATTCGAATGTGACAACCTGATTCTTATCAACTGCTACCTGCGGAGGTGTCCCATTCCTTGGTAAATAGACCAAATTGTCCACGACATTCTCACAATTACCTTTGACTACGTTTTTGAGTTTAGGTGGGTCTCAAAAAAATGTAACACTGCAGCTTATTAGGTATGCTCACATTCTCATGCGTTCTGCGATTCGGGTTGGTCCACCCGTCCATCTGAAGAATTAATTCAGTTTGTGTTTGTGTAGGTTGGATTTAAGCCTTTTCTATGATATAAAAAAAAGCTTTTGTGCTTCAAGAAAAATTATTGCTAGTTGTATGTTCGTTTGCCATATTCTAGTCTATGCTTAATTATGTAAATTTTGCTAGAATTATGGCATTTTTATCTTTCATATTTTAATTTTTTTTTCATTCATTAGGTATTATTGAAAAATACAAAAAGATTTTGTTTTCCTTTTGAGTTGTCCTTCTTATTTGTTTAAAAAATTAAAAACTTAAAAAGATTTTTTTTTGTGTATTTTACTTTTACACATTTTATGTGGCATATCTTGTGTTTGAATCCTATATCACTCTGCTTCCATGTGGCTAGAACTTTTCATTATGAATTTCAATACTTAAATTATTATTTATCATGCTTGCCTGGAGTAGTTTGACTTTGATTTTATTAAAGCATTCTCTTTTTATATGCCTCTCATACACATGCACAAGCTCTTTGAACTTTAACTTCACGTGTATATGTGAACTAAGTGAGATGTTCTCCTATTAATTTAGTCATCCACATGATGCTATGACAATGGAGGATTTGTACATGTAAGAACTGTTGCTCGGATTTTAAGAAGAGCTAGAAAATTATTTATCTGGTGCAGTGTTTATCAATGGAATCAAGTTGCAAAAGATAAAAGTACTTTGCGTGAATAGCCACCATTGAAACATGGCCTAAAAAATGTGGCATTGTTAAAATTAGGAAAAGCCTATACAGTTTAGTTTGATATGTTCATTTAAAAGAAAAGAAAATAATTATTATTTATGAGGGAGTTTGGATGAAAGAACAACGGGTTTGCACAATGACAATGTTTCCTAGTTGTACTTATTTTGTCATGACTCTATTAGTTTGTAGAATCATCAAAATTCTAGACTTGAATGCATTGTTCTTGTTTGTTCTTTGAGTTCACTTTATCCTGTCACACGAGGCTAAATATGCGTTTGATAAAGTTTTTGTAATCAAATAGAACTCCTTGAAAATTTTGAAGTGATTGGGTCATAATTCTTCAGTCTCCAGTTCACACACCTAACTTCATTTACCACGTGTTTATTTAGGCACATTTATGCCATATGAGTGTGGAAAGTGTAATATACATTGTGTCTTGTGTGGTGTTTATACAAATTCCAAGTCTGGTCCTTCTTTAAAAGATCCGTGAGGCACGCAACCTTCTTTGAGAATCCCTTTATAAAAATTTTATAGTAGTTTGCCAAACCCAACAAACTACGTAATTCCATCACCTTTGTTGGTGCTGACCAATCAGCAATAACATCAACCTTCTTTCGATCCATTTTCACCTCCCCTTAGAAATTAAATGACAAAGGAACATAATTTCCTTGTGGCCAAAGTCACATTTTTCAAGCTTTAAGTACAAAGTCACTTCACACAACTTTTTGAAGGCAACCCACAAGAAGTCAACATGTTCCTCCAAACTGTTGCTATAGAAGACTATATCATCCAAATAGATCACCATGAACTTATCCAAATACTCCCGAAAAACATTATTCATAAGTGTACAAAAAGTAGCAGGAGCATTAGTCAAGCGGAATGGAATAACTAAAAACTCAAATGAGCCATACCTTGTAACACAAGAAGTTTTTGGTTCATCTCCTTCTGCAATCCGCACCTAGTAGTATTCGGAGCACAAATCTATCTTGGTGAAGTACTTCGCCTTGCCTAATCGGTTAAATAACTCATTCTCAATGAGAACCGAATAGCTATTCTTTACTGTCACCTTGTTTGGTGCATAATAATCAACACCCATCCTCATGGAACCGTCTTTCTTCTTCTGGAATAATACACAAGAACCATAAGGTGCTTTTGAAGGCTAAATCTTCCCTGCCTTCAATATTTCTGTCAACTTCTTTCACAACTCTGCCAATTCTGTTGAATCCATCCAATAGGGAGCCATTACTAGAGGTTTCACTCCAGGAAATAACTCAATAGTGTGGTCGATTTCCCGTCTAGGTCGTAACTCAGTGGGAATTTCATCAGGCATAACATCCTTAGATTCCTCTAAAATAGCCCTGACTAAATCGGAAACACCTGCAACCAACAACTCTTTCTCCTCGAACAACATCGCTAAATAACTTTTTTCCCCCTTCGAAGACCATCTTTCACTTGTAAAGAGGAACACATTTTAACTCCATTATAGGACTTCATTAAAGGGACAAAACATGGATGGGGCATGTTCGAAATGAACAAGCCCTTCAAATAAGGTATCACCGAAACCTTTGCCTTTGTGAAAACTTCCAAGCCCAAAATGACTTCAAAATCATCTAAAGGCACACCCATAAATCTACAAGTACCAGACTATTCACCAACTTTCAGCGGAACTTCCTTAGCAATGACACCAATGGGTTTTTTCTCTAAATTGACTGCATTGATTCTACTACTGTCGTTCATCAACGCAAGTTTTAATCGTTGTACTTCCCGATCAGAAATAAAGTTGTGGGTAACACCCGTATAAACTATTTCCATGATGATAACATCGTTCATCGTAATATGAATGTACATCAACCCTTTTCCCCAAACAAGTGCCTCTTCTCGATCAATGATGTTGAGAAGTTGAATAAGGTTAACCTAAGAAGGCTCTCCCACAACTTTATCATCACCAATTTTCACAACCAGAGAGTTTAACCTCTCCTTCTTGGGATAATTTTTTGCATAATGAGGACCCTCACAAATGAAACAACGCAAGTTCTTAGAAGAAGCTTTATCTTTTAACTGGATAACAATATTAGAACGGGTAAAACCGACGTTATCATTGCCTTTCTTCTTTTTATTACACATTTGTTTCTTCTTCTCCTTCCCCTTATTATTATCCCCTTCCTTCTCCGTGGAACCATCCTGAATCTTGTAGACCACTTACACATCAGTAGTGGCCATCGCTGTAGGCAAGTCTTTAACACCTTATTGATGTAGTTCCGCATGTGCCCGATTTTGAAGGCCTTTCATGAAGTTGAACAACTTGTCTTCCTACGACAGATTCTTAATATCCAACATCATGGATGAAAATTCCTTAACATACTCTCACATAAAACGTATTTGCTTCAAAAGGTACAGGTTATCGCGAGCCTGCTGAACAATGTCTGTAGGGAGATATGGCTCCCTAATTTCAGAAACCAACGATTCCCAACTTGTGATCTGAGAATGAGATTTCCTCTTCATGCGTGTACGCCACCATAATTTTGCATCACCAATAAAGAACATACTTATAAGATCCACTTCCTCAGTCTCCGGTGTTCCAAGTGCTTTAAAGTAGTGCGATATATCTCAAAGAAAGTTTTTTACTTTATTGGCATTTCGACTGCCAGAAAGAGATTTAGGTTCAGGAACCTTCATCTTAGAAAAACGAATTCATTGTCCCACTACCAGCGTTATTGAATGCTTCCTTCAATAACTTGATTTCCCCATTAACTCGGTTCACTTAAAACTGATCATTATTTGAATCATCACCAATTTCATTGTTGATCGCATAGTGCAAATCATCACTTTGTTGAATATGCTCCTCTAAAATTCACCTCAAATTTTTGAATTCAACTGTAGTAACTCGTAACGGGCATGAAGGGGGATAACTTAAACACCTTTAATAGAAGTTCCAACTAGTTCTTCTAACCTAGAAACAATTTCTCTTGTTTCAATAGAACTTCCACCGGCCATTGCAACCCAAAAATGCCAAAAATTGGGCTTTGATACCAAATCTCATAGGGCTTAATTTTTTTCAAATATCCCACACCTATGATGCGTTTAGAACCAAGTAAACCATCAATAATACAAACAGCAATGCACACAATCACAACATGTTAGGCAACACAATATTTACAGGAAAAACTCCCCAACCCGATATTTTATTACTCATAAAATATAAGGATCCTTACAAAATCGTCTAGGTGATTCTCTCTACCAAGATTATCAGGTTACAATGCTTAATACAAGGTAATATGCAGTTGACAACCCCAACTTCTAGGTAAATGTTTCTAGAAATTAAGATGCCAGCATTTTCCATGAAACTACTGCATTGTCATGTGAACAGGTGTCTAGGGAAGTTACCAGGTGGTTATCAATCATTTTTCCTTCCAAAACACGAGCAAACCCGTATAGCCACCTATTCAGCCTTGTAACTTCTCCCAAAACTACTCAAAACTTCTTCAAACAATCCCAACTAATACTTTAACACAACTAGCAAATATTCCCACATTTCTGGACATCATCACCTTGATTTAAGCAAGCTTTACCCAAGTAACAACAACCTAATCCAACAAGAGCATGATTTGGGAAGATTTCCCCAAATACGACCCAATAACCATGCACTACCAACCCCACACTAGTCTTAGGACAATCCCACATATCCCATGTATAATCCATAAGCCTAGGAGCACCTATGGATGAAGTACCAATTCTTCCTTGGAGGACCCCATCCTCCTTATATATGTTCTTAACGAAAATTCCAAAGTGGTAGAATAGACATCAACTTCTAATTGATGGTAAGCAAACATAAACATCCAACCTGACTTCGTTTTACTCCATCACTTTTTTTCAGCTCACCTGCCTTAGCAAATTGCGACTAAGGCAAGTTTGTTTCCATATCCAAAAACTCATGTAAGTTTGGGGTGTGACACAATACATATTAAAGAACCCAAATCAAAAGTGCACTACCCGAACATATGCAACACCAAAATATAGCTACAAATAAATTAATCCCTAAAATTTATTGCCACCCAAGATAATCCCTCAAAACAATGTACCACTCAAATAAGTTAATTCCAAAAATCATAACCCCCAAGAGCGCTACACAACACACACACAGGTGCGTATGTGCAACCTTATCATCTCTCCTTTTCATTAGTTTAATCCGTCCAATTAAGTGAGAATGCACCAAATATTTGTGAAACTACACCCAAAATTGGGATATACATGTATTTTCAGTCTTTTTCCTAAGATGCACTCCCCTCTGGATCGCTATTATGACATTAGAATGAATTTCTCTAGTGTATTTTTACGTAGTATGATTTTTTGTATGTCTTCGTTTTAAATGTGAAAAAATGAGAATGTCAATAATATTTATGCAATTTATGTTATAAATAAACTTACATTTGATTCTTTCCATTACCCCACATGTCATATTGTGTTATATATTCCTCCATTTGCATGCATTTGAGAGACGTGGTATATTTTCCATGTTAAATTGCTTGAGTTTAAGTTTATTTTTAACATATTATTCCAACCTCCTTTTTTGTTTTCAGCAGTATTTCAAAAATGTTTTTGGCAGAATTACAAAGCCATTTAGGGGTCATTGTCTAAATATAACGCTTCGAATAAGTTTCCCCATTGTACTACTCGTGGTCGTGCACAAACTATTTTTGACACCCCGCCTAATTAACCCCTGATGATCAGTTCTAAATTAAATTAGAAAAGGTTTCTCAGTTGGTTCATTCTTAGCATCACTGTCGCCTTTTTAATTACTAACCACCTAAGTGAGAAAATTAACATGGTGCCAAATTTTATTTTTCATTAAATTCAAAGAAATATGTGACACCCCGCCTAATTAAATACCGGGCGATCACTCCTTTATTAAATTAAATCAAGGTGAACAGTTTGTTCATTCTTAGCATCACTGTCGAAAAATAACTTTTCCAATTTAAACACCCTAATTAATTAAGCTAAGTGTCAAAACTATTTTTAGACATTACTTTCCAAATTTTATTTTATAAACCAAGATTTAAATGTTTACAACAATTCAATATTAAAGAATCACACCACAATAATCCTGGAACATATAATCCAAATACTTTAAGCATTCAACAACTAAATCCCAACATTAAAAACTTAAAGTAAAACATCCAGACAGTAATAAATCCCAAAATGACAATACTAGAAATAACTAAATCACAATGTCCAAATAAACAACTGAATAATGGAAAGGGCGACACATGCCCCACTAAATGAATATGCTAGGAGTGGAGTCAGATAAATGAAGTCGTCTAAGCAAGAGGCCTCCAACTCCCACCGAAGCTGCAGCGCGTTCCTTCCAAGGGATCCTACGCAAGACGCCCTTATGGCTGGGAATAGAAATGGGTCAGATCCCGATAGTGTAAAAGATTTAAAATTCGTTTAGCAAGTTTTTAAAATGTTTACAGGCCAATGCAACACCATGTTAGTGCGACACTCTTTTGAGAAATTCCCACCTCTCTTCTAATGTGCACACCTATCGCACTAACCTTCCCAACGGTTTATCTTATCTTATATCACACTAATCTTCCCAATGATTTAACTTATCTTAGGTTACTCGTAAGATTTAAAACTGAACAACATAATTGTCTAAGAGGATAATTACATTTAGTGACAAAGCTCTCATTTTAACTTTATTTATTAATAAAGTTTCCTAGTGTCATATTATACTTTTCAAAACAAGTGTTTCCAATTTGAAGTCAAGATTCATATCTTACTTACCATAACACAGTAGGCAGTTCCAAATTTCAGAATTTCATATATATATTAAATACTCGTAAAATATATATTCTAACAGCACCCCACATAAAAATTATGGTGCGTGCATACTCTGCTATCCAATCCCCGTATCACTCGTACTAAGGGAAATACAAGTTCGGAATCACTCTCGAACTGTATTAACACATACACAAACAATATTGAGGAGAAGCATAGATTCCAAGTCTCTAAGAGGATAGTACATTCCCACGTCTCTTAGGACCGTCTGAACTATCGATTCGATAGCCTGTACCAAGGATTTCTATCTTCTAGGGTACGAGTCAATATCCCCATAAAGGTTCCATCGAGATAAGACTGTCCCAGCGCGGTAACCTCAGGGATAGCAAGTAGCGCGGGCATGATTTTCACATGTATATAATATATGCATACACAGTCATATAAATATACTACTTTTATCACATCAATTAAGGTTCATCCCACAACCCATAATCACGACATTTATCCGGATTTTCCACTATTAGTTATCACGTATAACAGTTCGTTTCTAACTTTAATTCGAGGGATTTTTCCAACTTACTACGTAATACTCATGGACTCTATCCTCTCAAGTGAAAAATTCAGTACGTATTCATTTAAGTTCCAACGTAACTATCTTACACGTCTCTCCCTTTAATACATAGTTTCATCGTCCCTTATACGTAAGTATCCCAAAAATACAACTCTTGTCTTACATTAAAGGTCCCCAAATTATTCATATGTCCTACTGGTCTTCTTTATCTCCTAAAACATTTTAATAAGGGTGTCCAAGAGTTATTTCTCATTAAATTGAATTCAAATAATTTTAAAAAAAAGGAAAATATGAGTCTGCCAGAAGGGGTCGATCGATCGAGGTCTGGGGCTCGATCGATCTAAGCTCTTGGCTCGATCGATCGATCAAACAGGTATGGCGAATTCTACAGTTAATCAGTTACGGGTTCTATCACATAACCTCCTACAAATCCAAACTTTTCATTACCAATCGCCCAGAAATTTGTACTACTAACATTACAATATCATTTTATGTATCTTCTACGTAAAGCATGTAAATTTTCGTCACTAATCATGGATTTATAGGCAAAAACTTCATAAAAATCTCTAGAACCCTAGAATTTCTTTAACATGGTTCTAATCAATCTTTTCCAGAATTTTCTTCTTCTAAAACATCATAATTTCGTGGTTTAATCCTCTACACGTGAAGGGGTTTCCAGAATAACATTCAAATCATTACTACATGCGATTTCCTATCTCAAATTTGGGTTTTCTTCCATAAACTCATCCTAATCAGTCCTAGACTAATATGAGTGATGCATTAATGAAAATAAGCAAGAAAAATAATTGCCTAGGATTTTCAGAGTTCTGGTTTGATGACGAATTTGGTGTAGATGCGTTCCTCGTCGCGCGATCTATGCGTTGGTGGTGGTGGCGGTGCAAACGGATGGATTTTGGGCCTTGGATTGCTTTGAAAGCTCTCTCCTTCCCTCTCCTATGGACGTCACTTGTCTTTGGTTGTTTTAAACCTAGAGGGAAACCTTAGACATCTGATATATCCCTTGAAATTTCGTGGGTTTAATTACCCAAAAATGTAAAATGTCCAAAATGCCCTCCCGGAGTGTTAAATAGGCCTAAAAACGTCCCGAGACCCAAACTAAACCCCCGGGTACACTTTTCTGACTATCTCGATCATTCCGGACACTTTGACGCGCTCGAAATGACCATATGGGTGACTTATAATATATTCACTTTTATTAATAAATATTTAGTCCCGACGCGACACGTGCGCGTCCGGACTTAAATTTCCAAAATTGTCATTTTATTCACTCGTGAAATTTAATATAACCTATATTACTTTGCTCATTAGTAATATTCAACAAATTTCTCGTAATTACTAACTCTCATCACGTTAATAATTATAACATAATTAATTTCCGGGTTTATATTAAATAATTAATTCACATTAAATTTAATAAATCCCCAAATTAATATAGCATAAAAATACGGGTTATTACATACTTCCCCCCTAATAACGGAATTTCGTCCCGAAATTCGAAATATAAGGCATACCTAGTACAAATAAATCTGGGTATGTCTCGCGCATGTCTGGCTCGCGCTCCCAAGTGGATTCCTCCACATTATGATGCTCCCACTGGACCCGTACAAGTTAAACTACCTTCGACCTCAATCTCCTCTCGTTATGGTCTAGGATAGCCACCGGTCTGTCCTCGTATGAGCTGTCAGGCTGTAAGTCTATCTCATCTATCGCGATGTGAGTATGGGCCATATCATCCCGAAGATATCGTCCTAACGCCGAGATGTGGAATACATCGTGAATGCGATGTAAATGCTCTGGAAGTCCCAATCTGTATGCTACCGGCCCAATCCTCTCGATAATGGGAAATGGTCCCACATACCTCGGGGCCAATTTCCCTTTCTTCCCGAACCTCATCACTCCTTTTATAGGAGATACACGTAGTAACACTTGGTCCCCCACATTGAACTCCCGAAAAAACCGCTTCGCATCGGCATAGCTTTTCTGCATGTCATGGGCTACTCGAATGCGACTCATGATCATCTCACAGAGGTTTCCTGAATCACCTCTAGTCCTAGCAACTTGTTATCCCCCACCTCGAGCTAACAAGTTGGGGAACGATAAGGCCTTCCATACAAAGCCTCAAATGGGGCCATGCCAATTGTTAACTGATAAGAGTTATTATAAGCGAACTCTACTAGTGGAAGGTGTGGCTCCCAACCTCCTCCAAAATAGAGAACACGCATGCATAGCATATCCTCCAACATCTGATTAGTACGCTCTGTCTGTCCATCTGTCCATGGGTGATAAGCTGAACTCAACCTCAACTCAGTACCCATAGCCTTCTGAAAGCTCTCCTAGAAACACGACACAAAAATCTTATCTCTATCTGACACAATATTCAGGGGCACCCCATGTAATCTAACAATCTCAGCAATGAACAACTGAGCATACTGACCCGTGGTATAGTCTGTCCGTACCGGCAGAAAATGAGCCACCTTGGTCAAACGGTCTACAATCACCCAGATAGAGTCATGGCCCCGCTGTGATGTAGGCAACCCGGTAATAAAATCCATGGAAATACTCTCCCACTTCCACACGGGTACTTCCAATGGCTGACGCAACCCTGACGGTTTCTGATGGTCCACTTTTACTAGCTGGCAGGTAGAACACTTGGACACGAACTCAGCAATGTCCTTCTTCATCCCACTCCACCAGTATTGCCGCCTCATATCCTGGTACATCTTATCTCTTCCAGGATGTACCACAAAGCGGGACCCGTGAGACTGGGTCATCACCGCATGACGTAATTCGTCTCCTTCTGGAACCACCAATCTCCCATTAAACCTCAAACCCCCATTAGAACTAACAGAATAGGACTCAGCATCCTCAGCTAAAAGTCGTACAATCTGCTCCTGGCAAAAAGGGTCTACGGTCTGCGCCTGTATCACCCTCATAACAATCTTGGGTGTCACTGTCATAACAGATATGAAGGAATGGGCTACTGCGTCCTGGTGGCCTAACTCCTTCCACTTTGCTTTCCAGACGTCCGCTACCTCGTCTACCGATCTACGGCTCAACACATCAGCAACTACGTTGGCCTTCCCCGGATGGTACTATATGTCGAACTGATAGTCCTTCACAAACTCTAACCATCTGCGCTGACGCATGATCAGCTCTCGCTGAGTGAATAGGTACTGCAGTGACTTGTGGTCTGTGAACAAGCAGAATTTCTCCCCCAATAAATAGTGCCTCCATATCCTCAATGCAAAAATGATCGCTGCTAACTCCAGGTTGTGGGTGGGGTAATTCTTCTCATGCGTCTTTAGCTTGCGGGGGAAAAACGCTATAGCCTTCTCTTCCCGCTGAAGTACTCCCCCTAGTCCCCGTAAAGAGGCATCGGTGTAAACCAGGTACTCCACACCCGGCTTCAGTAAGGCAAGGACTGGTGCTGAAGTAAGATTGTCTTTCATCTCGTTGAAAGCCAATTGACAAGCATCATCCCAAACATATGGTACCCCTTTGCGAGTCAAGTTCTTCAATGGACCCGCTATTTTGGAGAATCCCCGAATGAATCTCCTGTAGTATCCGGCTAACCCCAAGAAACTATGCACTTCCATCGGTGTTGTGGGTTGTCCCCACTCCCTCACTACTGACACTTTACTCGGATCGACTACTATCCCCTGCTCAGAAACCAAATGCCCCAAGAACTGTACTTCTCACAACCAGAATCCGCACTTCTCG
The DNA here is from genome assembly GCA_949130495.1 of Sambucus nigra. Classification (NCBI taxonomy): domain Eukaryota; kingdom Viridiplantae; phylum Streptophyta; class Magnoliopsida; order Dipsacales; family Adoxaceae; genus Sambucus; species Sambucus nigra. The sequence continues at coordinate 282,458,845 of OX422209.1, forward strand.
TACTAAGCATACAACTGGTGCTCTCGTAGAGTCTGAAGAACCTGTCTCAAGTGCTCGGCATGCTCCTCCTCAGAGTGTGAATATATCAAAATGTCATCTATGAAGGCGATGACAAACTGATTCGATAACTCTCTGAACACACGATTCATTAAGTCCATGAACACGGCTGGAGTATTTTTTAGGCCAAATGGCATCACCCTGAACTCATAGGACCCATATCTCGTCAAGAAAGTAGTCTTTGAAACATCCTGCTCCCTAATACGTAGATGATGGTACCCCGACCTCAGATCTATCTTCGAAAAGAAAGTTGCTCCCCTCAGCTGGTCAAATAGATCATCGATTCGAGGCAACGGATACTTGTTTCGTATCGTGACCTTGTTCAACTCTCGATATTCCACACATAGCCTCAGTGAACCATATCTCTTCTTTACAAACAAGACTGGAGCGCCCCAAGGTGAAGTACTCCTGTGAATGAAGCCCTGACCTAAAAGCTGCTCTATCTGATCTCGTAATTCTCGCATCTCTGTCCGAGCCATACGGTATGGAGCGCATGCTATAGGTCTAGTATCTGGTAATAAGTCTATGACAAAGTCTATCTCTCGATTGGTGGGTAGGCCTGGTATCTCCTGAAACACATTGGAATACTCACGAACAACTGGAATCAAGTCTAAGGGAGTCACAACATCCTTAGAGGTATCCTCCTCTATGTAATACAAATGAGCGATCGAGCCTCCCTCTGGGCGAGGCATCGCCACTACAAACATCTCTTGCCCCGAAATGGCAAAAACGATACTCTCACCGAAATAATCAATTATGGCTCTGTAAGCTGCGAGCCAATCCATACCGATAATAACATCGTGCTCATGCATATCTAAGACTAACATGTCTGTAGGTAATACCAAGCTACCAATCTATACCCCCACTCCCCGGTATATAAAGAAAATAAGCGATCCACTCCCCAGTGGTGAGTCTACACACGTCACAGTGCTCTCTGCTGTGGCTAACAACCCTAAGGCCTTCGCAAAATGCGTAGCTATAAAACAATGTGTCGCCCCAGTATCAAACAAAACTTGACCTATAGTACCATGGATAGGAAACATACCCTCAATCGCGGGTGGTGCCTGTGGAGCTGCTGCCTGGTAGAAGTTATAGACACGTCCATACTCTAATTGCCCCTGCTGCACTGGAGCTGCTGGAACGGCTGGTAGGGCTGGTACCTGGGCTGGTACTGGGAGGGCAACTGGAAAAAGTGGCCTTTGTGGCTCATTGTGGGCACCCTGCTGCTGTGGGGCCCTCTCTCCCTCTGGACAATCCTGGCCCCTATGGCCATGCTTGCCGAACCCAAAACATCGGCCTTTGAAATTACCTCCCCTCTGACCCTGTTGACCACGGCCCTGCTGGCCGTTACCACCCCGCCACTGGCCCTGTTGGCCCTGGTGAAAACGTTGTTGGCCCTGTTGGCCCTGCTACAGACCCTGCTGCTGTCGGTGTTGGCCCTGCTGGCCCTACTGATTAGGCTGGCCATACTGGCCCTGCCTATAACCCCCAAATCCCTGTCTGGAATCACCTGAACAGAATCGCTTAGCAGGGTCCCCCTGATGGGAACTCTACTCATGCTGACGAGTCTGTCCTTGAGATGGTGCTCCACTAGCACTACAACCCCCTGTCCTGCCCTGCTGGCCGGACTCCCCTTCTCTCTTGCTTCCCTGCAGATGGAAGCGGTGATCCTGGCAATGTAGTAGCGCAACATTGAGTACATCAGTGAAAGTACTCAAAGACAGATTCCCTATAAGGTGCTGACGGATCCTCCAAGCTAACCCGTCCACAAACAGCATTATCTTCTTACCCTCAGTGGGTGCCTCATCTGGCACTATGGTGAGAAGTCTCGTGATCTCCTCCTCATACTCAGCAACGGTAGAATTCTTCTATTTCAAGTTCAGTAATTTCTGCCTCATCTCAGTCTGCACGGCAGGTGGAAAGTACTTGCGGTCTCCCAGAACAACTGAATCAGGATCTTATCCCTCTCCTCCAATGTGGTGGTAGATTCCCACCACTGCAGAGCGGCCCCCACCAACTTAAAGGAAGCCAACAACTATTTATGCACGTCTGTGCACTCATACATATGAAGATGCCACTGGATATCTTTCTTCCATTGGCTGACGATGATGACATCTGAACTACGAGAGAACTCAGGGGGATACGCCTTCTGAAAGGCATCCCTAACCCGCTCCATATATCAGATGGAAGTTGTGCAGGTACTGGCGCCACTGCCTGAATCTAGGGTGGAGCCTGCTGAACCACCGCTAGCGCGGCATTCACCGCCTGGGCAACAATAGCGGCTACTTCATTAGCATTCATCGTACCCTATCCCGGAGCTGCTGGTTGCTCGGCTTGGGCACGCCTATCCTTTGGTGCACGTCTCGGAGGCATCTGAAATGTGAAGAAATTCATTAGTCTACAGTTATTATCAAATCTCAAATCGCTGAAGACGTAAACGTAAAAGCAGGAATACAACAATCCTAAAATAGATCTCTATAGCAAAAATGTTAAGCTGAAAGCGAAATAAGCCGTACAGATCCTAACAACACTAGAAATTGATGCTCTGATACCACCTGTGACACCCCGCCTAATTAAATACCGGGCGATCACTCCTTTATTAAATTAAATCAAGGTGAACAGTTGGTTCATTCTTAGCATCACTGTCGAAAAAATAACTTTTCCAATTTAAACACCCTAATTAATTAAGCTAAGTGTCAAAACTATTTTTAGACATTACTTTCCAAATTTTATTTTATAAACCAAGATTTAAATGTTTACAACAATTCAATATTAAAGAATCACACCACAATAATCCTGGAACATATAATCCAAATACTTTAAGCATTCAACAACTAAATCCCAACATTAAAAACTTAAAGTAAAACATCCAGACAGTAATAAATCCCAAAATGACAATACTAGAAATAACTGAATCACAATGTCCAAATAAACAACTGAATAATGGAAAGGCCGACACATGCCCCACTAAATGAATATGCTAGGAGTGGAGTCAAATAAATGAAGTCGTCTAAGCAAGAGGCCTGCAACTCCCACCTAAGCAGCAGCGCGTTCCTTCCAAGGGATCCTACGCAAGACGCCCTTATGGCTGGGCACCTGTAATATATACATATATATATACAAGAGAGAAAGAGAAATAGAAACTGGTCAGAGCCCGATAGTGTAAAAGATTTAAAATTCGTTTAGCAAGTATTTAAATGTTTATAGGCCAATGCAACAACATATTAGTGCGGCACTCTCTTGAGAAATTCTCACCTCTCTTCTAATGTGCACACCTTTCGCACTAACCTTCCCAACAGTTTATCTTATCTTATATCACACTAATCTTCCCAATGATTTAACTTATCTTAGGTTACTCGTAAGATTTAAAACTCAACAACATAATTGTTTAAGAGGATAATTACATTTAGTGACAAAGCTCTCATTTTGACTTTATTTATTAATAAAGTTTCCCAGTGTCATATTATACTTTTCAAAACAAGTGTTTCCGATTTGAAGTCAAGATTCATATCTTACTTACCATAACACAGTAGGCAGTTCCAAATTTCAGAATTTCATATATATATTAAATACTCGTATAATATATATTCTAACAGCACCCCACATAAAAATTATGGTGCGTGCATACTCTGCTATCCAATCCCCGTATCATTCGTACTAAGGGAAATACAAGTTCAGAATCACTCTCGAACTATATTAACACATACACAAACAATATTGAGGCGAAGCGTAGATTCCAAGTCTCTAAGAGGATAGTACATGCCCACGTCTCTTAGGACCGTCTGAACTATCGATTCGATAGCCTGTACTAAGGATTTCTATCTCCTAGGGTACGAGTCAATATCCCCCATAAAGGTCCCATCGAGATAAGACTGTCCCAGCGTGGTAACCTCGGGGATAGCAAGTAGTGCGGGCACGATTTTCACATGTATATAATATATGCATACACAGTCATATAAATATACTACTTTTATCATATCAATTTAGGTTCATCCCATAACCCATAATCACGACATTTATCCTGATTTTCCCAGTATTAGTTATCACGTATAACGGTTCGTTTCTAACTTTAATTCGAGGGATTTTTCCAACTTACTACGTAATACTCATGGACTCTATCCCCTCAAGTGAAAAATTCAGTAGGTATTCATTTATGTTCCAATGTAACTAGCTTACGCGTTTCTCCCTTTAATACATAGTTTCATCGTCTCTTATATGTAAGTATCCCAAAAATACAACTCTTGTGTTACATTAAAGGTCCCCAAATTATTCATATGTCCTACTGGTCTTCTTTATCTCCCAAAACATTTTAATAAGGGTGTCCAAGAGTTATTTCTCATTAAATTGAATTCAACTAATTTTAAAAAAGGGAAAATATGAGTCTGCCAGAAGGGGTCGATCGATCGAGGTCTGGGGCTCGATCGATCGAACCTTCGATCGATCGAAGCTCTTGGCTCGATCGATCGATCAAACAGGTATAGCGAATTCTGCAGTTAATCAGTTACGGGTTCTATCACATAACCTCCTCCAAATCCAAACTTTTCATTCCTAATGGCCCAGAAATTTGTACTACTAACATTATAATCTCATTTTATGTATCTTCTACGTAAAGCATGTAAATTTTTGTCACTAATCATGGATTTATAGGCAAAAACTTCATAAAAATCTCAAGAACCATAGAATTTCTTTAACATGGTTCTAATCAATATTTTCCATAATTTTCTTCTTCTAAAACATCATAATTTCGTGGTTTAATTCTCTACATGTGAAGGGATTTCCAGAATAACATTCAAATCATTACTACATGTGATTTCCTATCTCAAATTTGGGGTTTCTTCCATAAACTCATCCTAATCATCCCTAAACTAACATGAGTGATGCATTAACGAAAATAAGAAAGATAAACACTTGCCTGGGATTTTCAGAGTTCTAGTTTGATGACGAATTTGGTGTGGATTCGTTCCCCGTCGCGCGATCTACGCGTTGGTGGTGGTGGCGGTGCAAACGGATGGATTTGTGGCCTTGGATTGCTTTGAAAGCTCTACCCTTCCCTCTCCTATGGTCGTCACTTGTCTTTGGTTGTTTTAACCCTAGAGGGCAACCTTAGACATCTGATATCCCATGAAATTTCGTGGGTTTAATTACCCAAAAATGTAAAATGTCCAAAATGCCCTCCCGGGGTGTTAAATAGGCCTAAAAACGCCTCGAGACCCAAACTAAACCCCCGGGTACACTTTTCTGACTATCTCGACCCTTCTGGACACTTTGACGTGCTCGAAATGACCATATGGGTGACTAATAATATATTCACTTTTATTAATCAATATTTAGTCCCGACGCGACACGTGCGCGTCCCGACTTAAATTTCCAAAATTGTCATTTTATTCACTCGTGACATTTAATATAACCAATATTATATATTACTTTGTTCATTAGTAATATTCAACAAATTTCCCGTAATTACTAACTCTCATCACGTTAATAATTATAACATAATTAATTTCCGGGTTTATATTAAATAATTAATTCACATTAAATTTAATAAATCCCCAAATTAATATAGCATAAAAATACGGGGTAATACAAAATACTCATGTGGAAACAATATAATTTAAACAATCACAATTAACTGAAAATAACCATTCACATCTAAATAAACTATCCGAATAAACCATCGGCTCAAATCCAACAAAAGTAAAGATAAATAATAATAAATCTCAACAAGTCTGACATAAATGCTAAATAAAGTTGTGAGCTATATGCTATAGTAACTGATAGGAAATTCCTACACTAGGAATGAAAAGAATGAGGCACCTATCAAACTCCCGCAACATCTGCATGTGCTGTTGCAACGAATCCCTAAAATGAGTCAAGTTTGGCGTCCCTGTGGATGGACACCTAAAAGGCTTTTAAAAATGTTAATAGCAAGGGTTAGAACCCAAAATATTTGGAAAATATTTAGCAAATGATTAATTTGCTGTAATATATATGTATGCATGCTCTTCATATTTTAGTTAGTGTCGCACTCCCTTGAGAACATCCTCACCCCTCCTCTAATGTGCACGACTAACGTCTTAATTAATTTCCCTAGTTATTTACCTGATAACTAGATAACCGATATAACCCCTTGCAACCACCCTACTCTAACCGAGTATGCAATAATTATGATTTCTAAGGTATTATCAACATTAACTTAATTAATCATTCCCCCTTTTGAAGTTATATAACTGTCACACCCGTTATACCCATAATACAATTCACGGCATGTATTAAATTACCCGTATGTAATTACTTATCTCATTATATACATATAACCATATTACAACACTCACACATATGTTGAAATAATAAATAATAATAATAACCATCCTCCCGAGTAATAACACACCGGATGTATATTCTCTAAAGTTATATTTCACTAGGTGTATTCACATAACCCAGTTACCCCAAGTCTGAATCGCTCACTAACTTGGTTAATAGCATAAATATTGGAGGCGGTCATATTCCTTCCCTGAAAGTGAAATGCCCCTCACCCATATAATGGACGCTATGAACTGGGGATATACTCGTCCTACTCCTCGAGCTAGGGGATATACCCTGCGCAACCTCCCCCGATAGCACTAGAGTATATATAATAATAATATCTAGCCACTGATATTAATGCACACACCATATATATATACTATCGCACACCGTATATATATATATATATATATATATATATAGAAATAAAATACCCTGGCTTTACCGTGTACTAAGTTCGTAACACAAGCCTATACAAATTATCAAGAGTTTATGATCCAACCCTGATTATTAATTCATTTGAACATTAATTAATTAAATTACTTTTGATGTCGCCCAACCAATATATTCGGACTCGCTCTCGTGGCATTAATTTAATGTAATACCCCGTATTTTTAAGTTTCAAAATTTTGTGATTTATTAAATTTAATGTGAATTATAAATTTATTAAAAATCCAAAAATTAATTATTTTAATAATTACTAACGTGACGAGAGTTAGTAATCATTGGAAACTTGTTGAATATTACTAATGAGTAAAGTAATATAATATTGGTTCTATGAAATGTCACGAGTGAATAAAATGACAATTTTGGAAATTTAAGTCGGGACGCGCCTGTGTCGTGTCGGGACTAAATATTGATTAATAAAAGTGAATAAATTATAAGTCATCTGTATGGTCATTTCGAGTGCGTCAAAGTGTCCGAAAGGGTCGAGATAGTCAGAAACATGTACCCGGGGGTTTAGTTTGGGTCTCGGGGCGTTTTTAGGCCTATTTAGTACCCCGGGAGGGTATTTTGGACATTTTACATTTTTGGGTAATTAAACCCACGAAATTTATTAGGTTATATCAGCTATTTGGAATGGTCTCTTAGGGTTAGCAGACTCAAAACCTTAGAACGGCCATTAGAGAGGAAGGTAGAAAGCTTTCCAAGCAATCCAAGGCCAAAAATTCATCCGGTTGCACCGCCACCACCACCAACGCGTAGATCGCGCGACGAGGAACACCACCACACCAAATTCGTCCACAAATCAGAACTCTGAAATTTCAGGCAAGTATTTATCTTGCTTAATTTCATTAATTCATCATTCATGTTAGTCTAGGGTTGATTAGAATGAGTTTCATAGAAGAAAACCCATGTTGGAGATAGGAAAATTGCATGTAGTAATGATATGAATGAAAATCTGGAAATCCCCTTCGTATATAGAGGTTTAACCACGGATTTATGATGAATTAGAAGTAGAAATTCTGTAAAAAGACTGATTAGAACAAAGTTAAAGAAATTTCTAGGGTTCATGAGATTTATATAAGTTTTGGCCCATTAATCCATGGATATTGATGAAAATTCGCATGCTTTATGTAGGAGATGTTTAATTTGGGTTTATAATGTTTGTAGTACGAATTTCTGGGAGTTGGGGTGTTAAAAATCTGAATTTGGGTGATGTTAGATGATAGAACCCGTAACTGTTAATCAGCAGAATTTGCCATACCTGTTTGATCGATCGATCGATCGACGCATCAATCGATCGAGTTCCTGCCATCGATCGATCGACCCCTCCTGGTAGACTCATGTTTCCCCTTAAATAGTGAATTCAATTTAAATGAGTAATAGACTTTGGACATCCTTATTAAAATATTTTGGGGGATAAAGAAGACCAGTAGGACTTATTAAAAATATGAAACCTTTAATGTAAGACGAGATTTACATTTTTATGGAGATGTTCACATATAAGGGACGACGAAATTATGTATTAAAGGGAGAGACGCGTAAGGTAGTTACATTGGAAAAATAGATGAGTACCTACTGAATTTTACACTTAGGAGAATAGAATCCATAAGTGTTACGTAGTAAGTTGGAATAATCCCTCGAATTAAAGTAAGTGACGAACCGTTATATGTGATAACCAAATAACGAGAAATAAGGATAAATATCATAATTATGGGCCGTGAGTATGTACCTAAAACTTGATATGAAAATAGTAGTGTATCTATATGACTGTGTTTATGCATATACTATATACGTGTGAAAATCATACCCGCGCTACTTGCTATCCCTGAGGTTACCGCGCTGGGACAGTCTTATCTCGATGGGACCTTTATGGGGGATATTGACTCGTACTCTAAAGATAGGAATCCTAGGTACAGGCTATCGGATCGATAGTCACGGTCCTAAGAGACGTGAGGGTATGTGCTGACCTCTTGGACTTGGAAACTATGCTTCGCCTCAATATTGTTTGTGTTTTGTTCAATACAGTTCGAGAGTGATTCCGAATTTCTATTTCCCTTAGTACGAGTGACACGGGGACTGGATAGCAGAGTATGCCCGTACCATAATTTTTATGTGGGGTGTTGTTAGAATATATATATTACATGGGTATTTAATATATATATTAAATTCTGAAATATGTGAATTACCTCCTGTGTTTATGGAAAGTAAGAAATGAATAATGATTTCAATTGAGAAATACGTGTTTTGAAAGTATAGTAGGTTACCGGGAAACTTTATTAGCAAATAAAGGTTAAATGGGAACTTTGTTATTAAATGAAATCTACTTTTTAAACAGTTGAATTCGTCAGTTTAAAATCTTGCGAGTAACCTAAGATAAGATAAGATAAGTTAAACCGTTGGGAAGGTTAGTGCGATATGTGTGCATAGTAGAAGAGAGGTGAGAATTTCTCAAGGGAGTGTCGCACTAATATGTTGTTGCATTGGCCTATAAACATTTTAAATACTTGCTAAACAAATTTTAAATCATTTTTACAATCGGGCTCTGACCCGGTTCCATTGTCTTTTCTCTCTTGTATATATATGTATATATTACAGGTGCCCAGCCACAGGGGTGTCTTGCATAGGATCCTTTGGAAGGAACGCGCTGCAGCTTAGGTGGGAGTTGCAGGCCTCTTGCTTAGACGACCTCACTTCTTTATTCCTCTTCTAGCATTATTTATTCCAGTGGGGCATGTGTTGCCCTTTCCATTATTCAGTTGTTTTATTGGATATTGTAATCCATTTATTTCCAGTATTTTCACTTTGGGATTTTTATTGTCAGGATGTTTTTCATTTAAGTATTAAATGTTGGATTCAATTAATTGAATGTTTGGTTATTTGGATTTATATATTGCAGGATAATTGTTGCATGATTCTTTAATGATGAATGATGTAAAGTTTTTAAATGTTGATTTATATAAATAAAATTTGGAAACTAATGTCTAAAAATGGTTTTGACACTTAGCTTAATTATTTAGGGTGTTTAAATTGGTAAAGTTGTTTTTACGATAGTGATGCTAAGAATGAACCAACCGCACCTTGATTTTAATTTAATAAAGTACTGATCACCCGGTATTTAATTAGGCGGGGTGTCACATTTAACACCTTGGTATTGCTCAAACATATACCTGGACTCACCCACTCGATCCGTATTTGATTATTTGGAATATTTTTCCCCAAAATTAACCATAGTGTGTCACCCATAAATTTCCTCTAAATCCAAATTACTTTCCCTCATAATTGATTAGAATATACATCTTATATTTATTTCTTATCAAATAAGGTGTGGGGGAGAAATTTTAATTAAATTTCCTTTATATCCTAAAACTGGCCGAACTGCCAAAAATCCCCGACCATCGATTGATCGATCCCAGCCATCGATCGATCGATTGAATAGGTCCTTGTCCTCTCCGAAGACGTGTTTATGCCATGAACGAAATTCTTAAATCTCCAATTCCCTTTACAGTTTAACCCAGGTCTTAACATCAAAATAATACATCAAGAACATCATAAGGAAAACCCATAAAGTCCCCAAACCCCGTTAGATTTCCATTCTCTCCTATTTTTCTGAATTGGGGAAAAAACCCTGTTATTCGTTAACCCGTCTCAACACCCAATTACTATCACAAATTCATCCATAATTCGTCTGGGTTTCACATCTGACCAATTACACATAAATCTCAGCTTTATCATGAATTGCTGCAAGAATTTCTAATCAGGAGATTGATTTACAAAAACCTCACTTTTGTACCCTCTTAACCCCAAAATGAATTTTGATTCCCACATCACACAAATATGAATCGTAATACAATTAACTACTACAGCAAGTTAACCACTTGCCTTATGGTTTCGTAGGGTCTGATCCGGAGTTGTGATTCTCAAGGTTGATGATGAAATCCCCTTTGGCTCTTTCCTTTGTCTTCCAAATTGGTTTCTAGTGCCTTTAACTGCTCGTAGGTTATTCTCTCAAACTATAGGTTTTCCACAATGAAATCAGTCGTTCCCCTTTTCCCTTTCATTAAGTAATTAGGCTCAATCCCATTTTTAGCCTAATGGGCCAAGCTCAAGTGACCCAAATACCCCCCATATGAGCCCGGCTAGGCCTAAAAACGTCCCATGACCCGTTTACTACCCTCGGGTACACTTTTCCAACTATTTCGGTCCATCCAGACTCAATCGTGCACCCAGAGTTGACATCAGAATTAATTTATAAAAATCCTTACCTCACACCCAAATTAGTCTATACCGACTCCCGGCTGAGATAAATAAATGCCCCGTCACTAATACACAAAATGACGTAAATAATTTATTACTATTCACTTAGTAATTAAATTTTCCTAAATATTAACCATTCACTCTCCGATTAATATTTAAATAAATATTACCATACTTAATTCAATTAAATTACGACACACAAGTAATTTAAAATTTCCCAAATTATGTTAAATGCCCAGAAATACGGGGTGTTACACTATTTTGCTTCAAAATCGATATATGCCATTGCAGGGATCCAAGCGACCTACCACTTCATACATGTATAGATCATGGCATTAAAATCACACCGAAACTAATCCATTGATAATAATACATTAAATTTGATAATCCTAATCCAATAAGGAACATAGCAAACTAGCACAACCTAGTTGTTGAATCTTGGGAAAAACACTTTTTCCCTTTTTGTTTTATTTGCATGAACCTTCTCATGAGAATACACATAATCCTCTTTACAAAAGTTAAAATAGGTTTATCACTTGCATCCATTATTATAATAATAAAACTCTCGTAAATGTTATTTATGATCATGTCAAACTTAAACCAAGTGCTAAAATAGGACTCACTCTATTGAGAGTCGTGCTTAACAGCTAGCTAATCAAATGCAAACTCATTGAGGGACACCATCATACATAATTACCTCTTAGACCCTCAAATTTTGGTTGACATTGAACATTCCTACAACATTTCCTTAAAACAAGAACTTTGTCCTGAAGTTTGAAATTATTATAAAGAAGACATGAAATTTATGGTCTATGTAAGGACATAATTCCACCGATACAACTATTGATGCTTTTGTGATCATCATCATCATCATCATCATCATCACCATCATCATATTCTTGTTATTTAATATAAAATTGAGACTTATTTATTCTCAACTCATCTACTTACTTTGCACATCACTACTTGTATGCTTTTTTAAACCCATTTCCCTTATCATTATTTTATCAACATAATATGTCATCATTTTCCCTTTGAAAATCGTCATCACTAAAATACTCAAAGCCACTCTCTAAATCATTCTCCATATTTTCATTTTTTTATCTTAATACAAATTCTTTCGCCAAAAAGAACAGTAGGTTATTCCATATATTCATTCTCAAAATGACAATTCCTCGATAAAAATGTTGGGCCAAGTACTGATCCATAAGAAAATTATGGATTAGGTATAATCAACAAAATGTTCATCATGTACTTGTTTTGAGGGGGGTTCTCAATGTATTGTTCATTGCACAACTCAATTTCACTAGGGATAACATTTAGGGGATTTATAACTTCAATAATATATATATATATATATATATATATATATATGAAAAACGTTACTAAAGCCGTTTATTAAAAATAAACTATTTAAGTAACTCCGATCTGTTTTTTCAAGAAATTCTTTTCGTAAAAACTAAACTATTTGAACACAAGATGTGTTTAACAAATCAGTATGTATGATAGGGGTGGCCATGGGCCGGGCCTGGGCAGGCCCGGTGGGGCTCGGGCCGGGCTTGAAAAATTAAGTGTTATCCCAAGCCCGCTCGGGCCTAGATCGGGCCTTATTATGTAATCCCAAGCCCGCCCAGATTTGAAAGCTCTTTACCCAGGCCCGCCCGATCGGGCCCTATTACGTTAATTAAAAGATTTTTTTTAAAATTAAAATACCTATTTTTTTATTTAAAGACCAATTTTTTTAATTAAAAATCTGTTTTAAACTCCATATATTACAAAGTCCATTTATAAAGTTTCTCACTTTACATGAAAAGACTTGGTATACGTTTTTATATTTATAAAAGTCCCCCCCCCCCAAATATATATATATATATATATATTTCGGGCCTTAGGCCGGGCCGGGCCTCATCGGGCTTAAGAACTCATGCCCAAGCCCGCCCGAAAAAAAATCGGGCCTATAAAATTTTGCCAAGCCCGCTTTGCGGGCTTATTTACTTTACCCAAGCCCTATTTTTTTATTGGGCGGGCTTGGCGGGCCTCGGGCCTATGGCCACCCCTAATGTATGATATCTATTCAAGAATTGAATAACAGGTTTATAAAGTAGTTTAAAAATCTTAAACTCAGCACAACCAAGAATGAGATGAAGAGATGTAGAAAGATTATGTTCACAATATTTTTTACGTGGTAAAACCTCACAAATTGAGGAAACATCCACGACTCCCTCTACGGAGTAAAATGAAAAATCCACTAAAACAAATATATGAGTTACAAACTATATAACTAACATGCAAACAACTCGGTCCTATATAAGTTTATGAATGTACCCTCTGGTGTCCTTAAACTCCTCTGCAGTTCTGATTGTAGATGTAGTTCTCCCAGTTTGTTAACTTCTGATTTGTTCCAGCACTTTACGTCGACTCTTTATTCACAAGATCTTATTACCAACACTTTTCATGTTGTAGGGTGAATGTGTTTGTGGAAGTGCTTTCTAACACATGCATGCACACACACACACTTATTAAGTACAAACAGTCCTAACAAATTACAATAACACTATATGCTGTTATCTTTTCTTTTTCTTTCATCTTACAAAACTTTTCACCTTATTTGACCTTTAAATCATTCCCAGAATCCACGGATACCTTGCTAGGAAGACAAACAAGGTCTTAATCAATCTCAGAATTTAGAAAAACTTTTCGAGATTGAAAATCTCCAAGTGAGATTCCAAACTAGGTCAAAGGTTTAGTTTTACAAGAACTAGAAACAGAAAACATTTATTGTTGATTTCAAAGTATGCAAACGTTTTAGAGAAAATAATCAACAATATATTTCTCAAGATGAGAAATAAAGAATGAACCTAAGTGTAATGTAACATGAATAACTCAGATCTGAAATTTCTATGAAATCAGAAAGCAGATCTGAATACACGTTTAAGTTGAAAATAAGATCTAGTGAACACGAGGTTACAGCAACAAAAACAAACTCAACTCAAACTCTCAAACTCTCAAGAACACTCAGAGAAGTGTTTTGGATATGGAGGTATTTTGAAAAGTGTTTGAGTTTGGATGGAAGAGGTTTTGACGAACAAGGTTAGGGATTCTAACTCTCTCTCTTCTCTTTGTGTTTTCTCTCTTCTCTCTCTCTTCTCTCTTCTCTCTTCTCTCTTCTCTCTTCTCTCTTCTCTCTTCTCTCTCTTCTCTCTCTTCTCTCTTCTCTCTTAATTTCTCAGAAGAAATGAAAATGGAAAAAGTCTTCGAAGTCTGAGAACAGGGTCCCTTTTATAGGGTGAGAAGATGGTTTGAGAGGCTGGCTCAGAACCAAGGGCCTGGATTAAGTCAAGCCAAATTGACTTAGATCGAAGGGTTCTAATAAGGCGGTGATTAAAAGAATCCTGATTGGTCTAAAGAGTTGTACTGGGATTCACCAAGATAACATGCAGATCGTTGATAGCTAATGATCCAAGGGCTAGGAACAAACGCTATTTTAACTCAGTAAAGAAACACAACTTCAGCCAATCAAACGAGGACAGGTGTTGGTCAATAACAGGATCACAAACGCGCATCTAAAGTTAATTAAAACCACACCCTTAAGTTTACTCCGCTTTCGGATTCTACCCAAGGTAACATTAAGCCAATATAATCAACAAATTATATTTACAAATTGACCACAAAACTTTTTAATACAAGTTTTAATTAAGAAAACCTTATTTTAAAAAAGTTTAAAAGATCCCAAAAATTATTAAATTCCAATTTAGGGATTTAAACGCACTCATCATATGTACACACATTATTATGCAATATGATATGCAATAAATGAATTCTATTGTGTGTGAGTGTTGGCAATAGGTTCTTGATCACTACAAGATTGAGAGATGAAGTAGCAAACAAACTTCTGAGGTTCTTTGGATTCTAGGGAGGACACAATTTTGTCACAATTTCCAAACTAGATGAGCACTTATACAATATAGACTCAAGTGAGTCAAAAGTATAAGGGCTTCAATCTCCCCCTTTGGAAATATGAGACAAAATCTCCTTTGAGTCATCTTGGACTCGTAGGGCAACAAGAAAATAAGAAAAACTTATTCCTATCAAAATTCTATCTACCCAATTCCTAGAAATCAAAAAGTACATAACTCAACTAAGTACATATGAATACCCTATTACAACTGATGAGAGTAACTGTACAATAAGAACCTGCAATAAATCACTAAAATCAAGCTCTTTAGTATATGTAAGATTTGAATAGACTCAAATTTCTCCCCCATTTTTTCTCAAATGGACAAAGGGAAAAACTTGGATAAACAGCAAAATGATTAGTCAGCATAAACAATACCAATAGATTTTCGTAATGAAATGAATTTATTATAACCTAGAGGTTTGCTAAATATATCTGCGAGTTTAGATCAGTAGGAAGATAATTGATTTCTAATTCCTTAGATTCAACCAATTCGTGCATAAAATGATGTCTTATTTTAATATGCTTTGTTCGCGAGTGTTGAACAGGGTTTTTAGAAATATTAATCGCACTTTGATTATCACAATAGAGATGCAATTGGTTTTCTTGAATACCATAATCACTTAGCATTTTTTTAAGCCACATTAATTGAGCACAACAGCTGCCAGCGGCTATGTATTCAGATTCAGCTGTTGAGAGTGATATGCAGTTTTGTTTTTTACTACTCCATCCTTCCAAGTTATTACATATATAATAACATGCTCTTGATGTGCTTTTACTATCATCAGTACACCCAGCCCAGTCAGCATCAGTGTACCCAATTATAGTGCTTGGTGTGTCATTAGTGTACCAAAGTCCTAGATTTAGAGTGCCTTTTACATATTTAATGATACGTTTAACATCATTCAAGTGGCTCTCTTTAGGGTTACTTTGATATCGAGCACATACACACACAGCATACATAATATCAGGACGCGAGGCAGTAAGATATAGTAAGGTGCCTATCATACTACGATATTGATTAGGATCTACAGATTTTCCATTTTCATCTGTTTTATTTTTGAAAATCCAACATGTGCCAACAACCTTTTTGTGATCAGGACGTGGAACAAGATACCAAACATCATGAATGACAAATTATAAAAGTTCTTCCTGCATAGCAGAAATCCAGTGAGAGTCATTCAATGCCTCATTTACATTCTTTGGTTCCACAAGGGAAACAAAACATGCATAATGTGCATAATTTCTGAGTTGGGATCTTGTACGCACTGGCTCACTAGGGTTACCAACTACGTTATTTATGGGATGATGTTTAGAAACCCAGTTAGGTACCTCAGGTGTCTCAATAGGTAATGAATTATCCATTGTAGAGGAGTCATTTTCTAAAATATTTGTAGACTCTTCCTCAATAATAAATTCACCAGTCTTTCTTTCTACAGTAGTGTCACTAACAATTACATTTATGGATTCCATCAAAGTTTTAGTGCGAAGATTATACACTTGATAAGCTCTACTGTTAGGCGAATATCCTAAAAATATGGCTTTATCTCCTCGGCTCTCAAATTTGAACAAGTGTTCCCTATCTTTGCATACATAACAAGTACTGCCAAAGGTTCTAAGATATTTGAGATTAGGCTTTTTATTGTACCAAAGTTCATAGGGGGTTTTTTTGGAATTCTTTCTAAGATAGACCCTATTTATAATATGACAAGCAATACGAATGGACTCTACCCAAAAATATTTAGGTAAATTCTTGGCATGTAACATAACACGTGCCATCTCCTGAAGGGTACGATTCTTTCTCTCCGCAATACCATTCTGTTGAGGGGTCTTAGGAGCACTGAACTCGTGTTTATAACCATTATAGTCACATTATTCTATAATACCAGTGTCTTTGAATTCACCACCTCTATCACTACGAATTCTATTCACTTGAGTATCCTTCTCATTTTCAATCCTAAGAAGAATTTTTAGGAAAGTTTGAAATGTTTCAGACTTTTGTTTTAAGAAGGCTACCCATGTAAATCTAGTGAAGTCATCAACCATAACTAGGATGTAACTGTGTCCATAAAGACTAACAGTTTGGGAGGGACCCATTAGGTCCATATGGATGAGTTCTAAAGGATTACAGGTAAGAATATCTTTGACTTTTTTATGAGGTGCCTTAACAATTTTACCTTCTTGATAGGAACCACATATAAGATTGGGAATAAGTTTGATTTTAGGAACTCCTCTAACTATTTCCTGAGAGGTCAGTCTACTAAGGTTATCGTAATTTATATGACCCATTATGTTATGCCATATCTCATTGTCATCCATTCTGGCAACATTACAGATTTCAGAATTGTTCATGACAATGTAGCAATTGTCAGGATTTCTGAATCCAGTAATTATGCATTCACCTTTTTCATTTAAAATTTTGCAATTTTTCTTTGAAAAGGTAACAGTATGATCTGAGTCACAAAATTACGATATGCTAAGTAAATTTGCCTTAAGATCTTTGACTAGAAGAACATCTTGTAGAATAGGAAGCCCATCTTCTTGGAGAGTTCCTTTGCCTATGATTTGAGATGAAACTCCATCACCAAAAATGACTTTACCACCAGCAAAGCTGGTTTTGTTTAAAAGTTTAGTTTCATCACCAGTCATATGCTTAGAACATCCAGAGTCTAAATACCAACCAGATGATGTGTGTCCAGCTTTTAAAGCAGTAACAACAACATTACACTTCATCTGAGGTAATAGATCATCTTTTCTAACCCAAATTGCCTTAGTTTTCATCTTGCGCTTATTAGCTCTTAATTGATAAAATTTGCGAGCTTTGGATTTTTGCTGAAAAACATTTTGCGCATGATTTTGAAATTTGTGAAAGACTTGGGCATTTGGTTTAGGAAAGTGCTTGGGATTCCTTCTAGTAAATGTTCTTTTAGGCTTGATCTTTCTCTTTCTATAATTAGAGTTTCTATCTGGCTGTCTAGGAAGTATATAATTATTGCGGCTCCTCCTAGAATAGTTAAAGTTCTGATAGATATAAGGATTATAGATAGGTTTTACGAGTCTCCTAGCATAACAATCATCAAAAGAGTGACCATAATTGTCGCAGTAGGAGCAATAAAGATTGCTCAGAATTGGAGTCTCCTTAGGAAAGTCTCTAAACAAAGGTTTTGAAGAGTTTAGAGGTTGAACTCTATTCCTAGGTGTGACAGTTTTGAATGCAGACTCACTCTTCCTAATAGAAGGGCAGACGTATTTAGCCTTGGGTGAACTTTCATGTTTAGAGCAACTTGATTCCCCAATGTTAAATTTTGATTTTTTGAATCAAACTCAGTTTTTAGAGAATGAAAGTCTGGGCATGTTTCAATAGGTCTTTTTCCACCTGACACAAACTATAGTTTCAAAGGATTTTGTTTGTGTTTTCAAATTGGGTCAAAACCCTATTCCAGTTCGATCATCAGAATTGGTTTTTTATTCAGCAAAAAATTCATCAAAACATTTTGAATTATTTTTAAATTTTGTAAATTTTTTGAAAACAGTTGCTGTCTTTTCTTTAGTTTGCTCCAATTCTAACATTGTCCCCTTGTATTTCTTCATAGAGTTTCATTTGTTTCTTTTAAATCTCTGAGTTTTTCATCAAATATTTTGATTTCGCTTTTATGAATCAAACATTGGGTAGTATACTCTTCAGCATTTAGTTTAACCATTAGGCTTAGATCTTCTAACTTCTTAGTGAGATCTTTCACAATCATTTCTAATCTAGTGCTTTTCTTGAGAGTTTTAGCATAAAGTGTGTGAATTTCAGGGAGGTCTTCATTGTCCAAGTCACTAAGTGTGGTGTGTGGAGTGACCCCTAAAGATTCATTTGTTAAACTCACACACCCATTGACATCGTCATTATCGCTATCCCTTTGACTCACACACCCCGAGGTAGAACATGCAACATTCTCAGTAATCAAATCATCTAAACCAGTATAAACATGATTCTCAATAGCAGAAGTAGAGTTACTAGAAGCATTCTCATACATAGGCATAAGCACATCATCATTATATATGATCTTGGCAAAGAAGGACATGCAAGGATCAAAAACATCAGATGAATCAGGTTCCTCCTTTTCATAATCACTTGAGTCATCCCATGTTTTGCAAATGTTAGCTCTATTGTGTTTGTTTTGAGTGTTCAAGTTAACTCTACAGTCTCGGGCAATGTGCCCCAGTTTACCACATCTATAGCATTCAGTCTTCTTAAGGTCTCTATTAGGTCTAATGTGAGAGTCCTTGTGATTTTTGTCATGGTTTTTCTCATGAGGCCCGTGATTAGAGGAAGTTGGATAATTTGAATTGCCTTGTTTATTTGCCACTTTGTTTCTAAACTTAATAATTTTCTTAAACTGTTTAGTAATTAAGGCAATTTGATTGTCCAAACTCTCTATATTGCATTCCTCATCAGAATTATAAGTGGGGAATATAAGTTCAGGCTTAGTTAACTTAGAAGAAAATCTAAGATTGGAACTAGTCTGTTTCCTATGGGTTTGTGTCAATTGTTTCTTAAATTCTATTTCCATTTCCACAGTTCTTAGTTTACTACTCAGTAGTTCATGAGTGAGATTTTGATCACACATTTTCTCAATATCATATCTTTTGTTATCAAATTTCTGTGGTAATGATCTTAGAATTTTAGATACAATTTCATGTCTATCATAAGTCACCCCATTAGCATGCAGTTTGGTCACAATATCAGTCAAGTTCATATAGAAGAGATCAAATGACTCAGTCTTAGACATAATTAAGGAGTTATACTGCTGAATAAGCATTTGAGTTTTAGCAGCCTTAACTCTAGTGTCTCCTTCATGAGCAGTGACCAAAGTGTCCCAAGCTTCCTTAGAAGTGGTACAGGATGAGATTCTTTTGAACTCATGTTCATTTATAGACATAAATATGGCATTCTTTCCTTTATTATTATTTCGAGAAACTTGTTTCTCTTCTTGAGTGAACTCACTTAAAGCTTTCTTAACCCTCTCATTACTTTTCTTCGTTGGTTGGTTTAGTAGGAAAAATATAACCATTTTCAACAATGTCCCAGAAATCATCTCCCAAAGTTCCTTGAATGAAAGCAATCATCCTTACTTTCCAGTAAGCAAAATTGGTTCCATCAAAAATTGGAGGTCTGGTCAAGTTTCCAAATCTTTCATTTTTCTCATCCATAATTGATTTTCAGAAAACAATTTCAGAAACACAGGATCTCTTTTGAAAGAAGTTTACAAAGCTCTGATACCAATTGAAAAACGTTACTAAAGCCGTTTATTAAAAATAAACTATTTAAGTAACTCCGATCTGTTTTTTTAAGAAACTCTTTTCGTAAAAACTAAAGTATTTGAACACAAGATGTGTTTAACAAATCAGTATGTACGAGATCTATTCAAGAATTGAATAATATGTTTATAAAGTAGTTTAAAAATCTTAAACTCAGCACGACCAAGAATGAGATGAGGAGATGTAGAAAGATTATGTTCACAATATTTTTTACGTGGTAAAACCTCACCAATTGAGGAAACATCCACGACTCCCTCTGCGGAGTAAAATGAAAAATCCACTAAAACAAATATATGAGTTACAAACTATATAACTAACATGCAAACAACTCGGTCCTATATAAGTTTAGGAATGTACCCTCTAGTGTCCTTAAACTCTTCAGCGGTTCTGATTGTAGATGTAGTCCTCCCAGTTTGTTAACTTCTGATTTGTTCCAGCACTTTATGTCGACTCTTTATTCACAAGATCTTATTACCAACACTCTTCGTGTTGTAGGGTGAAAGTGTTTGTGGAAGTGCTTTCTAACACATGCATGCACACACACACACTTATTAAGTACAAACAGTCCTAACAAATTACAATAACACTATATGCTGTGATCTTTTCTTTTTCTTTCTTCTTACAAAACTTTTCACCTTATTTGACCTTTAAATCATTCCCAGAATCCACGGATACCTTGCTAGGAAGACAGACAAAGTCTTAATCAATCTCAGAATTTAGAAAAACTTTTCGAGATTGAAAACCTCCAAGTGAGATTCCAAACTAGGTCAAAGGTTTAGTTTTACAAGAACTAGAAACAGAAAATATTTATTGTTGATTTCAAAGTATGCAAACGTTTTAGAGAAAATAATCAACAATATATTTCTCAAGATGAGAAATAAAGAATGAACCTAAGTGTAATGTAACATGAATAACTCAGATCTGAAATTTCTATGAAATCAGAAAGCAGATCTGAATACACATTTAAGTTGAAAACAAGATCTAGTGAACACGAGGTTACAGCAACAAAAACAAACTCAACTTAAACTCTCAAACTCTCCATAACACTCAGAGACGTGTTTTGGATATGGAGGTATTTTGAAAAGTGTTTGAGTTTGGATGGAAGAGGTTTTGACGAACAGGGTTAGGGTTTCTCACTCTCTCTCCTCTCTCTGTGTTTTCTCTCTTCTCTCTCTTCTCTCTCTTCTCTCTCAATTTCTCAGAAGAAATGAAAATGGCAAAAGTCTTCGAAGTCTGAGAATAGAGTCCCTTTTATAAGGTGAGAAGAAGGTTCGAGGGGCTGGCTCAGAACCAAGGGCCTGGATTAAGTCAAGCCAAATTGACTTAGATCGAAGGGTTCTAATAAGGCGGTGATTAAACGAATCCTGATTGGTCTAAAGAGTTGTACTGGGATTCACCAAGATAACATGCAGATCGTTGATAGCTAATGATCCAAGGGCTAGGAACAAACGTTGTTTTAACTCAGTAAAGAAACACAACTTCAGCCAATCAGACGAGGACAGGTGTTGGTCAATAACAGGATCATAAACGCGCGTCTAAAGTTAATTAAAACCACACCCTCAAGTTTACTCCGCTTTCGGATTCTACCCAAGGTAACATTAAGCCAATATAATCAACAAATTATATTTACAAATTGACCACAAAACTTTTTAATACAAGTTTTAATTAAGAAAACCTTATTTTAAAAAAGTTTAAAAGATTCCAAAAAATTATTAAATTCCAATTTAGGGATTTAAACGCACTCATCATATGTACACACATTATTATGCAATATGATATGCAATAAATGAATTCTATTGTGTGTGAGTGTTGGCAATAGGTTCTTGATCACTACAAGATTGAGAGATGAAGTAGCAAACAAACTTCTGAGGTTCTTTGGATTCTAGGGAGGACACAATTTTGTCACAATTTCCAAACTAGATGAGCACTTATACAATATAGACTCAAGTGAGTCAAAAGTATAAGGGCTTCAATATATATATATATATATATATATATATATATATATATATATATGTGTGTGTGTGTGTGTGTGTGTGTGTGTGTGTGTGCGTAATTATTATATTTAAGTGAATGTCCACTCCTATTAGAAGAAGTCAATGTTTGGGTCTCTGAATTCCCGAACGAAGATATTCTCTCCACTTCTCACGAGGATCTCTGATGGTAAATGTTCTTTAATGGAGTCGCCAATAAGAAAGGATATGGCATTGTGATACTCCTCTAGAAAGGAATGCCATATTGCCATAATCCCTGATGACTCTCACATCCCCATTTCCATCAAGATAGACTTTCTCTGCACTAAAAACATGACCGATTAAGAGGCATGCACTGGTGGCCTGAAGAACGCCCTCCATAAAGGAATCTAGCACCTAGACGTATACGAGAACTCTACCCTTATCGTCAGCCAAATCCTCATCAAATGCAAAGTCAAAGACGAGAAGTTCTTACCCTTCTATGCCCACTTAGAATAATTTTCCTCCCAATTTAATGATGTCACCTTACACTACTTGCCCCGTACAAAGAACATCCAAGTTGATGACCTTGCTAACATTGCCTCCATAGTCTAAATGCTTAGGGGAATAATCATGAGCCCTTTCCTGGTTCAGAAATAAGCTAGGCCTACTCACTACTACCACATTATACTCATTCCCAAGGAAGATTCTGATATGGTAGGGTTATGGTATTATGACATTTGGTGTTGCCTCATACATGGTAGGTGTCCTCAAGACACTAATAAGGAAGATTCATAAGTTGGCTGCCTAGTATATCATCTGCGACAAAGCACTGTTCAAAAAAAACTTCAATGGAACCCATTTAAACTTTATTACAGGGGTTGATGTTGAAAAAATTATGCAGAAGATCCATAGTGGGGAATGTGAGCTCATATAAACGGTCACATGCTTGCTAAAAAAATCATCCGTCAGGGGTACTATTAGACCACCATGGTTCAAGATTTCACTATCCGAAGATGCCTCAAATGAGAATAGTTCACCAATTTCCAATACTTGCCTCCCCATGAGCTATACAACATGACTTCTCATTGGACCTTCTCCACTTGGGGCATCGACGTCATAGGGAAAGTTACTCCCAAATCTTGAAATGATCACGAATTTATCCTGATCACCATTTATTACATCACCAAGTGGGTCGAAACCGAATCATACGTGATGATGAATGCTAAGAAAGTGGACAACTATATCAGAAAGAATATCATCTATCGATAAGAAGTTCCCCACGAGTTAGTATTAGATAATGGGCTCCATTTTGAAGTTATGGTCATATAACTAGTTGATGAATAAGGGATTTAGAGACTCAAATCTTCTCCCTACTGACCCATAAACCAATGGTATCATCAAAGGTTCAAATAAAAGTCTCAAAACCATAATCAGGAAGATGATTGAGAGTTGCAAAGATTGGGCCAACCGAATCTCTTATGCCCTCTGAGGCTATTGTATTTTAACCAGAACACCCGCTAAGGTTACCCCTTACACCCTAGTATACGGTATGGAAGTGTTTATATCCATAAAGTTGGGAATACGTGACCTCCACATTCTACTCGAAATCAAAGTTAACGAAGTATAATGTCATTAGATCCATTTTGACGAACTATCACTCTTGGATGAAAAGTGATTAAAGGCTTTGTACTATATACAAGGGTGCCATCACCGGATAGCGCAATCATTCAATAGGATAGTCAAGAACGGTGGTGTCCAAGAAGGAAACCTTTCCCTCAAAGAGATCATATAACGCGTCTGGGACCCCAAAGTGAAATTCAAACCGAATTGAAGTGGACCCAATATCTTGAAGAATATTCTCTCAGGAGGGGTCACAATGCTAACAAACCTCGATGGAGAAGAGATGGCACATCTAATTAACCTGGACCATCTCAAGAAACTTTACCCTTCGTCCGAAATCTTGACGCACTATGACCCTTCTCACCCCCTTCTATTCTAAAAAAATCTTCATTTCTCCCTACCCCGAACTACGTGGGACCAGATCCTCTCAAAAATATTTTTTTTTCAAAATGAAACTCATGAGAATTTTCAAAACTCCCAAGAGGTACGTAGGCAGCCCATATGATATACATGCGCCCGATGCCCTTATTTTTCACACATGTTCAAAATTAACTTTTATATCTGATTAAGGATAAAGGCGTTATTACATGAAGTATCAGCGAAGGGAGTCAAACTAACCACCCCTCTTCGCTGACCAAACAGTTCCTAAACAAACCTAACCTTAACCAAACTACACAAAATTATTCCATAACACCAGATACAAAAACATCGAATCACCATAGCTTCAAAAAAATCACCAAAAGCTTCATAAGATGCAACCTTCAACTGTCGGATGGCCCTGCTTCATCATCGTTACTAGCCCCTAGAGGTCCCCAAGTTTCCCACTCTTTATTGGAATTATGTATACTCTCCATGGAGAAGTACGCTCGAACAAACCTGGACATAACCACAACATGATCTTCTATGATGTCAAAATACACGAACCATATTTGACTAGTCTCCTCTTCCAGGACCTTCTTTATTACCCGCTTTCATGGCCATTTCAGGTAGTCCCCATATATATTCCAATCCCCTCCCACGGATTATGACGAATGGATACACGGTGCTGCCAAAAAGAGCCCAACATCATCCTCAGTGATTCAATTAAATACTCCACCAAGATAAAAAAAATTATACGAAGGGGACAATTTGTTCCCACCCGACTAGGTGCAGGATCCGCCAAGGGAAATAGAAAGAAGTTTGTCGAAGGCCCATAACCCGTACATATCAATAATCTCTAAGTTTAAATACTGGTCGTAAGTCCCCCACACCATGGAACTAACTTGTAAAGACACTGGGATCCATGCTCTACAAGAAAGTTTACCCAACTCTCCACAGACGACCCACAGCTGAAAAAAGGTTGAACAAAGAAATTGGTCATAACCACCAAAGGATACTTAGGAAGGGTCGCCAAGGGAAACCTATTCGCAACCGACATAAACAGCATTATGGGGCTTCCCCTCAGAAAGTATGAATGACCCCCCTTCCAAGCATCCAGGACGTTTAGGGTCTGAGCCAGTACCACCACTGTAGGATTATGGTGATAATATATCCAGGCCATTATTGTAGCTACCAGTAGATCCTACATCAAGTCCCCTATCACCAGCAATAGCCTCATAGTAAGGCCTAAGTCGACAGTCCTAGCATAGTCGGCATCCTCAAAAACCCCTCAGACGCATGGAACACATAACAGCTTGGAGATAAATGGCCCCTTAGGGAACCAACGGTCTAGATGTCGAGGGAGAAATATGAATCAACTACGACAAGAAAACCCAGGGAAGTGGAAGAAATTAGGCATAGCCACCGCCACACTGGGGATAACCCCCAACATGGACTAGAACTCTTCATAAGTGGGACAAACCTCACTCAGGTTGAAATGAAAAACATGACCTTCAGGATACCAAAATTGCACTGCTGCTACCAACAAGTTTCAGTCTATAGCATGATTACATCATAAATAAACTCGACGTAGGTTGAAAGCATCGTAGTCCACATTATAAAAGCACATGTTCTCCATATCGTTAATGTACGAGGCGAATCCTTCATGCATGGGAAGAGACATTTGAAGATAAGTAATGTGAATCAAGAAAGAAGAATGTGGGAGAAAAACCATCCCACACATCCCATTTTTATAGTTACAATCTTTAGTAAAAGACAACATCCTTGGAAACCCTAGTAAAATCCAACCCCACCAGAGTACTCTAAAGTAAAGGAAAGTGAAATTAAGGCCTAAGGATGATTTGACTTGACATCCATACCGAGAGGTAGGTCAAGGCGTATATTGATCAGCAATCCCCTATTTTGGAAAATTCCATCTTTCCTCTTTTATCAAAATTAATTTCAGAAAAATCCTCACTTTGGAAAATTACCCCCGAGTTATTTAATCATTTTTTTATCTCAAAGATAATCTTTTTTTCTATTAAAAATAAATTCATACTCAAAAATCCTTTCCCGGAGTTAATCACTATTACTCCTTTTAATAATAATCATGTTTCCTTTTTATACTTATCTTTATCTTTGCATGAAATAAACAATCTCAACAGAAAATTAAAAAGTGCAAACAGAATAAGTCATTAAATAAAAAAAAAAGACAAAAAGAAAATGCATATTTCCTCATATATATAACTTCACTGAGTTACATTTAGCGGATAAGAAAACAGAAAAATAATGGGACTCTTCCCAAACCCACAATCTCACTCTCTCACTCTCTAGCTCTCAACCCCCATGGTGGACACGCATTCTCCTGCGGCGAGCGGTGGATCCTCCACTACCAGAGCACAAGACCTCATCAGAAGTGGTAGTAGGCACAAAGCATGAAGAAGGCGAGATATTGATATACTCCGACATGGAGGACATCTAATCCTTGATATCCCTCCGCCAAGTGATGGATGCCCGAACATACTGTAGGCAAATAAGCAACAAGCAAAAGGCAAATTAGTCAAAATGTAAAGGAAAGACAACATGACAAAAATAAATTTAAAAGCATATACCTCAGGTCGAAGGGAAACATCCCTAAGCCCCTCCAATATAGACACTGAGGCGTGAGGGAGATGCGGCACTCCAGTGATTCCCCGCTACTCAATCAGAAGTTGTAGGAAACGGGAGTAACCTGAATAATAGGATCCTCCTCTGCCGCCGCCGTCGACTTGCCACCACAGGCACTATGGGTTGATCCCATCAGTGCACTAGTCCCACTCCCGAAGCCTTAGTAGGTGGAGGCATGTTCTCCATGCCATAGATTCATAAGGGCATCAGTCATCTCATCACGAAATCTAGATAGTCATAGCTCGTCATCATAATCATATACAGCGTGTAGGGCTCACCAATCATCACCATCACCAGGGCATCATCCGAAATCTCCCTAACTCGCCTCATGTGCATAGGGGGTGATGATGGTGGGACTACCACCTCCTCCTCTACGATCAAACAAATAACCCTCTCCCCTAAGTACTAGATGTACCCAAATTCATGCGCGATCAACCAACACATATGCGCATGTAGTCCCATCACCCCCATATCATATGGAGTCGCCCCCAAGGGTAGAAGGTCACCTGTACACCCCAACAGAGAATTAATATATACTCAAGGAATGAAAATGCCAAAGGACTCAGAGAAGACAAAAAGATAACATGATCGCTCAACAGGGCATTCAGATCTCGCCGTACATCCGCCATAGACAAAGCCTGATTCGACCTTCGGTTGGACTTTTGCCACTGGAACATCAGACGTAAGCCCTCTAAGCTCTCATCCTTCAAGGCTATCAACCCTACATTACACCCGATCATCTTGTAGAACCATGTCCGCAAAAGATAGGAATCATCAAAATAGAAACCAAAGAAGAATGCATAAAAAGGAAAATGAATTCAAAATTACATCCAAAAGATACGTGGTGTAACGCCCCGACCCGAATTTATGGGTTACCCATGAACAACCCGATTCGAATTGAGTCTTTAGGTGTGAAGTGTAATGGAACAACCTATATAATGTTACTAGTCCAGTTTTATTTTAATTAACGTTTCACTTATTTAGCATGCAAGTCCAGTTTCAAGATAAACTACATGTGGGACCCATGGGGAACACCCCCCAAAGTCAAAGTAGACAGAGCTACTAACGTAAAATAGATAAAGTATACTTACTTGTAAAATGCCTTCAAATTAAGGAACCACTCCCAATCTGTCGTAAATAAGTGGGGATATGAGCTTATGCACATTGAGATTTATAGGAGCATTATAAAAACGTACTATAGAAAATAATACTCACACGCTACAGCCACATGCATGCGAAGTTATGTATATATCTACATTCGTATACCTTTGGAAAATACACATGTCAATGCATTAACCGTTTTACTTTCGAAAAACCTTTCTTATCCAGATTAATTTACATTGATCTAGTAAAGACTTCCTTTATTCATACTTATCATTTTTATGTTTTTAATGCACTCGGTTTGACATTTGAAATCATTATACTTGATTTGATTCGAACCCATTATTTTACCAGAATTTACCCTTTTATTCATTTAAATATACTTTAATATTTTCATTGAAAAGTATCATTTCAATGCATGCATTCACCGTGTTAGAAAATACTTGTTAATCATTCGAAAACCCCTTTCAATTCATCTTTATGCGGACTATGGGTTTAACAACTTAGGATACATAACCACCCGTTTTCCCACTTTACTCGGTGTTTATCAACTAAAGAAACCATATCCTCGTCATTTCTTCCCATATCAGGTAAGAGTTAATCCACCAGTTGATAACACGCACGATCCTAAGGTCGCCAATCAGACAGCACATAGGTTTGTCAAGCTTGGCAGTCCACATTTTTCTCATTCTCTTAGATAGTGGGCTTATGTCCGAAGTCATAAATTAGCCAAGATTTTAATTTGCGTCCTAGGTTTTGATCCACGAACAAAAATTTGACAGTAAAATGAGAGAGAGAATCTTATCAGCGTCGTTCGAACGACATCCTTTCACCATTCAAGCGACCCTCTTCTTCGTTCACCGACAATACCTGCTCCGAATCTTGTTTTTCTCAAATTTTTCCCCAACAGTTCTAAAGCCTTTTTTTCCACCAAGAGTTCTAGGCCTTATTCGCCCCAACAGTTCTAAAGCCTTAGAATTAGCATACATGATTTAATTAATTTTTATAACTATTCATTCTATAATCCATACAAAATCCTTAATTAAATAATTCTATTCATACTTTGATTTTTCACCAGTAATTCTCGACAATTACAATTAGTTCCTCCTCTTATTAAATTTATATTCGATTTAGTTAATTCACCGGGCCGGGGTATTACAAACTTCCCTCCTTAGGGAATTTTGTCCTCGAAATTTTGAGTTTATCACAATTTATACTCCCAACTACTTATGATCGATTTCTATTCAAGTATCCTCAAAACTATGGTCTAAACCCAAGGATTCCACTTTCATCAACCACCATCGCTAGTCCGGTCACAACAAACCCAAGGTCTTATTGCCTAAATTCCCAAGCATGTCAAACACATCTTTCTGAAAAAAACCTCGAGGTGATTGATCCCCATTAAATATTGAAATATCACTATTGAATTTACCAACATGGATCATTTCTACGTTAGGACTCACTACCTACGTTTCTTCAAACAATCTTCGATCATGTATAGCCTAGGCTGATACAATTTCAACAGTCATCAATACACATCACATAGTCCTACCTGACTGATACCTCCTAAGAGATCTCTATTCTAGCCTAGGGTCACCATGGTTATCACAACATGCGTATATATAGACGATTATCTCCTAGATCTCTTAAATTTTGAACCAAGTGCAACGCTATCATCCAATGCTCATCAAATTTTAATATTCATAATACTATCAAGTTATAACTTCAAGACACATGACCAAGTCACAACTAGCTACACCAAATAACTAACAACATGTTAACCTAAAGTGATCAAGTAGTACATGCCACCCACACGCAAGAGTGTGAGACCACGCGCACACACAGACTGGCGTGGCATAAAGGTGCATTCAAAGGAGGACGCATTCACATACCATGACACATCATCCATAACAGGACTAACCCGCGTAACTACCGAGCTTGCGCAACGCTACTCTCGAATCAAAATTAATTAATAACTTCCGATTACCAGGATCAAGGAAGACACAAGAATGTTATGAATCAGGCGACTGCCACGCCGAAAGAAAACAATCAATTTCTGACAAAGAATCGACCCACATGAAGTGTGAAGCCATAACGTATACTTAAATTTAATAACTTTTTACTGATGCTTGCAAAGCATCTTAGCCTTGCCACATGCTCTGTCTTGACCTCTTAATCTTGACAAATCCTACTCAAGAATTGTTCGTAGGTACCGGTCGGGCGAAACACAAAGCAAATTTCCTTCGAGAAGTTAAAATTCTAGGCTTCCTTCCATAAGACTAATGCAACCTATCCGTTACTGGTAGGCATAACTATCCTAAATCAAACGATGTTACTTCTCTTGATACTCATCATTAGTTACCGATCTATCACCGCTAAACCTCCAAAATTTCATCATATGGCAACTAACCTCAGTTTTCGAGATCACTCTCATCAAGTGAAGCATAACTCTCACATAGTTTCAAACATGCACCTTTGTTACCACTCTTAGCACCGTTTACTTAATCCCGAACCCTAATCATTTTAATGGCATCTCAACCTTCATGCATCACTCATGACTAATGGTTTCCCTCAATATAGTTACTACTAACCATATAGGTATCACACTAAGGTGTTATAATCGAGTTTAACACTTCATCCCGAATGCTATTTCTGAAAGACATGACGAACCTCATCGTGTTCTAAGTTTCCCAGGGGCACCACCTAACATTGATCAACCTATTCTTGAAATTATCCTCAAATGTCATATCATGACACATATATATAAACAGAAGTTGTAGAACTAACTCCAAGGTAGTGCCACAAATTGACATGATCTAACAGTACTAAAATCCCCAATGGTCTATTATCACTCATGTAAACTTCAACACAACAATGGTTCCCAATGCCTGATGGTGATTACATCAAACTCAATTATTTCTTTATAAACAGCTTACACATCTATTACAAGGTACCACTAGTCATACCATGACCTATGCTACACAACCCTGAGTCTATCGCCATGAAATGGACACCACTACATAAACCTCGCTGTAATAATAAATCTCAAGGTTTTGAAAGAGATGTTATCCTCGTTGTAATGCACAGTACACAACCTCAGATTCACTATTACTAGGTAATGACTACCACTCTCATGAATATCTTGCTGGCTAAACTTTAATATACTTTCCCGAGGAATTAGAAAATACTGATTTTGCACGCCCATCTTAATTATTAATCCAAGGTCAATTCCATCAATCACCTTAGTACTTATCTCCAAAGGGTATTTAACGTAATTCACGTGCGTACCCAGAGAACCGACTCATAGTAAAATTCACTGACCACGTCATTTGATTCCCAATAAGTGTTCAACCACCATAACTGAATTTCCTTAATATGTAGTCCTCATACCACATGTTAATCTACTAATTTAACTCAACTATATATTTAACAGTAAAATTCACTAACCACCTATGAGCACTAAGGCCCACGCCCATGAACGCCACAGGGGATCCTATCTCTCAATGCCAAACAATGATCACCAATTTATCAAATTAATATTTTTCAGGTTTTTGGTCAGACAAGGGACGTTGGGTATTGCCCAAGAAGAGGCCCACCATAACAACACCGTAAGAGTACCTATTTTAAAACATCACAACTTAATTTACTTAATACTAAGTCACCACGATTGTCTAGGCTCACTCCTAGGTTACTTTCATCATGAGGATTATCCAAGTCCTCACTATAGTCAGGGCACATCAATTAGGACCTACTAAAATCAAGCCCAACAACCACTAAGGCGATCACCCATAAGGATAATATCATATTAACTAAGATTGACTTATCCTCTAATGTTGGCCTATATCAATTTATCTGCTCACTGTCCTTACCATCAATCACGGTATTACCCCAAGGATCAAAATTGCCTAATTATCACATCGATATTGACCTCTCACATGTGTCACACCAAAGGATACACATAATGATTTCACTTTAAATAATTATAACACTCTAGAAATCGATCCTCACAGTTGATTATTCAAAATTTGGTGCCACTTTCCCAACGGACGATATTTCATTCTATTAATATCTCTAAAGATTCAAAGTGAACAAAGGTCAAAACAACACCTCAAACTACAAACCACGGTGTCCCCACTTATTGGCTTATGTGAACACTCATAAAATCAAAAATCATACTTTATCATAAATGCAAAAGAGATTCATATAACTAACTTGAACATATGATACTTGGCACTAACTTACTTTTCATGCTAACCTCTTTGACCTTACTATCAAGGACACGAACTAAGCCATCACCAAACTAGTGTGATTGGCCCAAACAAACATCGACGTCGATAGATCCAATCCTAACCTCACCATGTCGTACACGAAAGGAACCTTGAACCTAAAGATCTGATACCATTTCTAATGCATCGACCTGGATTTATGGGTTACCCGTTGTCCACCCGGTCCGAATCGAGTTGTTAGGTGTGAAGTGAAATGGAACAATCTATATAATGTTACTAGTCTAGTTTTATTTTAATTCACGTTTAACTTGTTTAGCATACAAGTCCAGTTTCAAGATAAACTACTTGTGGAACCCTTGGGGAGAACCCCAAAGTCCAAGTAAACAGAGATACTATCGTAAAATAGATAAAGTATACTTACTTGTAAAACGCCCTCAAATTACGAAACCTCTCTCAACCTTCCATAAATAAGTGGGGATGTAAACCTATGTCTAGTGGGATTTATATGAGGAATATAGAAACAAACAACAGAAAGTAATACTCACATGCTAAAACCATATGCATGCAAAGATATGTAAATATCTATAAACGTATACCTTTAGAAAATACACATGTCAATGCATTAACCGTTTTAATTTCGAAAAACCTTTCTTATCCACATTAATTTACCTTAATCAAGTGAAGACTTCATTTATTCATACTTAGCATTTACACCTTGTTTAATGCACTCGGTTTGACATTTGAAACCATTACACTTGATTTAATTCGAAACCATTCTTTTACCGAAAATTACCATTTTATTCATTTAAATATACTTTAGTATTTTTGTTGAAAAGTACCATTTCAACGCACGTATTCACTGTGTTAGAAAATACTTGTTTATCATTCGAAAAACCCTTTCAATTCATCTTTATGAAAATTATGGATTTAAACTCTTAGGTTACATAACCACCCATTTGCCCGCTTTACTCTTCCCTTTTTGCCTTAACTTATGGACATTAATAGATTTACGCATTTACTTGTGCATTTAAACTTTACCAGAACATGTATTTTGTTCATTTAAGTTAGGTTGTATGAACACGTTTCACCACACAACCCATTTCTTGACATGTTCCTTATTTTCCTTATCATTCCTCAGAAACTTCCCTTTACCGCATACTTACAAGGGATCCACATCGACGGCTATGCGCACCATATACTCTGGGCAATAATTAAGGGTTTTTCACCCAAGGGCATTCGGGTTGCATCCAAGTCCTTAGTAACATACTTAACATTTTACACATGTCCATGTTATTCCATTCCTTACTGTTACCCAGCCCAAGACAAAACCCAGACTTAACCGTCCGTTTTTCCATTAATACTTGAAAAATTATTTCTTATCGTATTTAAGTCCCTTACCAATTATTATCTCTCAAAAATGGTTATTAAGTTCCCAACTTAACATTTCAACGCTTTAGCCATTTTAACACTAGTTTAATACCACACTTGTCACTTTAACACTTTTAACACGCAAAGTAACACTCTTTACATTTTAAGCTTCCGAATTTCCATTTGACTTATTTCATGCTTAAACCCGACAGGACTTCCTTTAAACATGTTCACATATTTATTATGGAAATATTAAAAGTTTATATGCATAGAAAGTGGACTTTAAATACTAAAATCCTACCAAGTGGATTAAACATACATTTTATCCTAGAAATTTATATTGTTTACAACAACATACTTTTTAAGTAATAAAGACATTGTTAACTTCTTTAAACTCAAGAATGTCCATTTGTTCATAAAAGTCTTCATTTCGCAAAAAACTTAAAATACTTATTTCTTAAATATTTTGACAACATGAACATTATTCCACATTTTGTTTCCTAAAGTGCCACTATTTCCTTTTTATAGAAATACATACAAATAGTATTTTCTTGCTTTATTAGCAAATGCACTAGAACAATATTATCATATATTTTTATTCCATAAAAATGTATATTTTCAGATTATTAAGAAAAACCATCACAATAATATTTTTCTAACATTTTACTCCATAACGATGTCTATTTATTATTTTGAATTTTTACTCTATTTTCAAGACCCATTTTCATTCATCTTTACAATGTCATTCCATGCAACTACAAATATGATTACTAATCAGCACTAGAATGCAAGTTAATTTCCAATTAATACACATATTTTAAACCCAATATATGTAAATGACATGTTGAAAACACAATACACATTCAACTTGGATCAAAGTTAGTTTTTTCCACCTTAATGCACTCTAACAATGGAGGAAATGGTGTATAAGATGGAAGACCCCCCACCTCCAAAGGTGGCCTCAAGGGGGTCTCTCAAAGCCCTTCAAAATTTGTGTCCATTATCATTCCAAGAATGATTCAACTAAAGCTATTACAATTTCTTCTTCATATTCCAAGAAAGTACCAACAAACCCCTCTGCAAAACCTCCATCAAAATATTTATTTTCTTCCCAAGAATATCTCCTCAAATACTCACCAAAATCCCAACAAACAGCTCCTGCACTTCGTAACTTATACCGTATCATTGGTTGAGATGGGTGTCTAATGGTGTGAGTGTAATTATTATATTTAATTTATTGAATGGGTAATATACAGACTATGGAGAGAAAATGTTGAGAGTGTTGAGAGAGAGACATGGAGGTGGATGAACTCTCTTATAGTCCAAACACTGATGTGTTTATCAACTACAGAAACCTTATACTCACCATTTCTTCCCATATCAGGTAAGAGTTAATCCACGAGTTGACAGAACGCATGATCCTAAGGCTGCCAATTAGACAGTACATAGGTTTCTCAAGGTTGGCAGTCCACGTTTTTCTCATTCTCTCAGATAGTGGGCTGATGTCCCGTGTCATAAAATAGTCAAGACTTTAATTTTTGTCCTAGGTTTTGATCCACGAATAAAAAGTTCACAGCGAAGTGAAAGTGAGAATCTTATCAAGGTTGTTTGAATGACATCTTTTTACCATTCAAGAGACGCTCTTCTCCGTTCAACCGACGATACCTGCTATGAATCCTATTTTTCTCAAATTTTTCCCCAATAACTCTAAAGCTTCAGTTGCCCCTAATAGTTCTAAAGCCTTATTCGCCCCAACAGTTCTAAAGCCTTAGAATTAGCATACATGATCTAATTCATTCTATAATCCATATAAAATCCTTAATTAAATAATTCCCTTTATACTTTGATTTGTCACCCGCAATCCTCTATAATTACAATTAGTTCCTCCTCTTATAAAATTTGTATTCGATTTAGTTAATTCACCAGGTTGGGGTATTACACGTGGCCAATGTAAAAGTTTGGCGACAGCACCGACTGAAATCATCCAAAGAATATTAGAGCGACGCCAATGTCAGGATCCCCCAATCATACATCCGGACATCAGAAATCATCCTCAAAATATGGCGATAACCAGAGATGGATGACGTCGACACCAGAAAGCTACCCAATAGAATAAACAGATGGGTTGTATGCCTCACTTGCCTCCCGTCAGTCATATTCACCCTCCTCTTGAAAAGAGTATCTACATATCAACTCCACATAGACGGTCCTACCTAAATCTCCCAAAGTTGCATGCATCGCCTCCCGCGTCACCCTTAGCGTGCGATCCACCACTGTCTAAAATCCCTCGCAATCGACCCTCATCAGAAACTGAACATCTATGGGATTAACCGTTACCAACCCAAATTCAAGATGGAAAATGTGGGTAGTGTCCCACCACCTCTCTCCCATAGCACATAAAACCACAGTAGAATGCGGTGTCTCGTCCAAATCCTCTGTCAAACGACCATTACGTGCATAGGAGACCATCTAGCGCACTATACTAGGGAGCTTCTCCCAAACCTCCTTCAGTCCCATCGTCCCCCAAGATTGAATTGCCGAAGGAGAAATGTCAGTCTATAAAAGGAAAATAAGAAAAACCCTTCATTAGCACAAAAAAAGAAAAAGAAAAATGAAATGGAATACCAAAAGTCATTGCACTTACATAGACACTAGGGTTCCTCACCCTTGACGAACGGTGATATTCCATCTCGCGAAGAAGATTACGCTCTCCAGCCATAGGGTCAAAGATATCCAAGGCATTTTTTTTGCCCAAAGAAAGAGGCACCCTAGACTGCCACTCCAGGCCAGCCCATTCATCAACAGCCAACCACGCATTATCGTACACCTCTCTTGAACCCGCCATTTGAAGTCTTAAATAATGAAGGACTTAGGGACGATTTTTAGAGAGATAAAGCAAAAGATTCAAACACTTGAAGGTGTGAAAAATTGCGACGATTTGCCACCTTTTAAAGACGGCTAAGGGGCTTATCGGTCGGCAGCCCCCCTGACTATGTACGCTGGTAGTCGTGTTTTCCATTTCCCTATGAATCCCATGAGTCTGTTACCTTGACAATTGGTACCCCCCCCCCCATGACTACCTATCATACCCCCCCCCCCCCTTCCAAATTTCGTACAAAAAATGCAAACAGTCCCAAAAATTGCCCGAAAAATTCTCAAAAATCCCAAAAAAAGTCTCGAACCTCATTTTCCACAAGAAAATCACTTTTGGAGAACTAATGCCCCTAACAAGACTCAAGAAATCCCCGGTAGGATTAATCTCACAACCTTATCCCCGGCAGAATCCCCAACCGAATTAGCCTTGCAAACCTATCCTCAACATATTCCACAGGTCAAACCAACGATGCATCCGCATCCAAGTTTACTATTCCTCAACCTAAACATCCCCTAGTGGAGTCTCAAAACAACATAATCCCCAGCTGGAATCTCAAAGATAAGTCCTTCCCCAGTGGAGTCTTAAAATAACACAATCCCCTGAGGAACCACATATGCATCCGAACCCCGAGATAACTTAAAATTCCCTAAGAGAGCAACTCCTCTCGTTACAACTTTAGGTCCTCAAAATTAACCTCGAACCTTTGAATCAATCACTATAATGTAAGGTCCTCAGAATTGACCTCGACCCCCAGAATTGGTCACTATAATATAAGACCTCAAAATTAACATCGACCCTCAAAATTGGTCACTACGACTTAATCGCCTCATAATTGATCCTAGCCCTTTGAATCGATCCACATCACGTAATGTCCTTAAAATTGATCCCAGGCCTTAGAATCGATCGTCATCACTTTAGGTCCTCAAAATTGACCTCGGCCCTCAAAATTGGTCGTCATCACTTTAGGCTCTAAGAATTGACCTCGGCCCTTGGGATTGGTCTCTACAACTTTAGGTCCTCGGAATTAACCTCAGCCTTCAGAATTGGTCGTCATCACTTTGGGTCCTCATAATTGACCTCGGCCCTCAAAATTGGTCGCTACGACTTTAGGTCCTCAGAATTAACCTCAGCTCGTAGGATCAATCGTCATCACTTCAGGTCCTCGGAATTACGATCGTCCCTCATAATTGGTCGCTACAACCCTAGGTTCTCAAAATTGACCTCGACCCTTTGAATTGGCCTCTACAACTTAAGATCCTCATAATTGACCTCGACCCACAAAATCGATCGTAATCATTTTAAGTCCTTAGAATTAACCTCGTTCCTTAAAATTGGTCGCTATAACTTTAGATCCTCGGAATTGACCTTAACCCTCAGAATTGGTCGCTACAACTTTAGGTCCTCAGAATCGACCTTGGGCCTCAGAATCGGTTGTCATCACCCGAGGTCCCCAAAATTGACCTAGGCCCTCATAATTGATCATCATCACCTTAGGTCCCCATAATTAATCTCGGACCTTAAAATCGGTCATCATCACCATAGGTCCCCAGAATTGACCTCGGCCCTTAGAATTGGTCGCTATAACTTTAAGTCCTCAGAAATAACCTAGACCTTCGAAAATTGGTCGTCATAACTCAAGATCCTCATAATCATCTTTAACCCACTAAATTGATATCCTCAGCATAATTCAAATGTTAAGCTTGATCGGTCCTCAGAATCGACCTACAAAATCACTTTCCCAATGTCGATGTGGCATCTAGCATTCCACGGCCTTCACTTATTCTAAGCTCACTCGTCGAGGGGATCTCTATAAACATCCCATCTTAGGACCCTCCTAAGTACCTCCTAAGATCTCTAGGACTCACTCATCCACCATAAACCCTACGTCATACCGCAAGTACCGATCTAGGGGCACTGGGCGCTCTCGGGCCCCATTTAACTCGGGTCAGCTTCCTCTTCTAAGAAAAAGATTAAAAAATCTTTGAAGGTCTCTAAATACCCTTTTTAACGGCCTACCTTGTGCACAAATTTGCCCTACGATTTGGACTAATGGTCCATTTTACAATCGAAAATGGATTTCGAGGCCACTGGGAACTCCTGGGCCTGGTTTTGATGTTGATCACTTAACCTGAGAAAAAGATCATGAATCTTTGGAAGGCTATAAATACCCTTTCCAACGAGGTGCCATGTGCATGAATCAGGTTTACGGTTCGGACGAATAGTCCATTTTACCCCGAAAATTGATCTAGAAACCACTGGGCGCTCTCAGGCTCCGTTTGACTCCTGAAAACCCTTTATCTTGAACAATATTGAATGATCCTTTTAATACCTCTGAATAACCTTTTTAGCGGTCAGTCATGTTCTCAAATCAACCTTATGGTAAGGACACGTGACCCATTTTACTCTGGAGGGTCATTCGATAATTTTAGGGCCCATTTGACAAAGGAAAACTCTTCGAATCGAACGAAGATGAAAAAAATCTCAAAGGGCACTAAATACCCTTTCCAACGGTCCATCTCATGCATGAATTTTCCTTACTGTTCGGATGAATGATCCATTTTCCTCTGGAAATTTCTTGTTGAGTGACCAACGGGTGCTTCTGGGCCCCGTTATATTTCAGTCAACTCCCGAACTCAAGAGTGGATAAATTTATTCTTAAATTCCACTGAAAACCCTTTGCAACAATCTACCCCATGCATAATTCTGACTTACGATTTGCATTTTATAGTCATTTTTTTGAAAAATTTGCCTCATTCGGGCAATTGGCAACTCCAGGACCCTGCATATCGACAATGTGTCTAGGGTTCTATGCTGACAGGGAGGTTCAGGACCATAACGATCGGTACCCACTTGGCCCTATAAATAGAGGCCAATACTTCACTTTAAAAATCACCCTTGAACATCCCTCTCAGAAATTCAGAGAGAATTCCCTCGAATCCAGAGTTGTTCTTTCCTTAAAAGCCCATTTCTCACATTCCTTCCATCCTTTTCATAGTCTTTTGAGTAAATTCCCATCTAGATCATCAAACCACCATCACTTTATCTTAATATCATCACATCTACAACCAATATTTAATTCAGATCTTCATAAGGAGGTCCATTTCTTCCTCTTTGTCTTTAAATTTTCTTAATTTGCATTAGTTACTTAATTTTCACTTTATTACTTTACTTCTTTACATCGAACATCTTAATTCCAAACTTTTATTATTAGTGTTCGCGCATACTCTATTTTCATACAAAAAAACCAAAAAGAAAAAAGAAAAAGGTTCACTTATAAATTCCAAAAGGGAATTTCTCATCACACTTTCCCACACTAAAACACCTTTTTCTACAAACACATACACCTATAATAAATTTCTAGGTTGGATTTATGGGTTTAACCCCACCACATATCATCTTCGAACTACGTGAACTTTGATGTCCCCCGGGCTACGTATCCATCTTGGGTAAATCCCTCGATTCCAGTCCTACCACATATAGTTTATTATTTTATTCTCATCATATTCGTGATATATACATTTTATATGCTTAGTTTCTTATTTCTTATCCTATAGACACAATCGTTCTTCCATAACGACTTATGAATTGACAAACACTTACATCATATTTGTTATTATTATTTTGGGAAAACTTTTAAGGATTACCTCACTCCGCCTTTATCCATAATGCGAGTCGAGCTATTCCATCCTCCATTTATATTATGCACATAAGCACATACATCACGAAGTTCTACATGAGAATATTAACACATGACCATGAGAGATAGAAAGGGGAGTATGGGTGCCTAACGCATTCTCATTCCGTAACTTAGTCCACGGACCCTTGAATTACTTAGTTTCACAAGCATCAGTATTATGCTTGATGTCGTTCTCTTGAGTAGGCAACATTTCTTTTGCTTATTTTGTGCAAAATAGCCTGGCGACTCTATCTCTACATATCACCCCATATCGACGATGACCAAACGCTCCGATAGAGAATGCAATCTCACGTGCACGTTGGAAAAAATTGGAAGGAAGAGAGGATCACTCTAGGGACCCGAGCCCTTAGGATGACCACTGTTTAATTTACGTTAGCTTCTCAACATTGTCAAACGACCCAGGATTACATGGAGATTTAAACAGTTAATGGAATATGTTATCCAAATTTCAAATTTGCATTCCTAGTACATGGATTGATAGATGATGATAATGAATGGCATGAGCCTTTAGAAGAAGCGAGCCATTGGTTTACAAGGAAAACTGTGGGAATTATTTTCAACATTACTGATTTATTGTGAAATAAAAAATCCGAGCAACCTATGGGACAAACACTGGGAACACTTCTCGGATAATATAATTAACCAACAAATACGGTTAATGAATAATCTCGGTTTGGAGTTGAATGAAGAACAATTAAAACAAATTACACTATTTGAGATAAAAGAAATTTTGAAAAGGAGCGGGAAATCGTTAAAAAACTTCGATGGAATGCCACTACCCGAGAGACAATTCAAAGTCAAATCGAATAAAGACTCATCATGGAAGAAATGAACCACCCGTGTGATTACAATAATATGGAAGCTACACTAAATGAAAATAAAAAATGGTATTCGTAGATGTTGTTGAACCCGTAAAAATAAATTCAGGAGGAATATTTTATATATATGGTAGCAAGGGAACTGGAAAAACACATTTATACAAAACGATTATCTCAAAATTAATATCAGAACGAAAGATAATTTTGGCAGTGGCATCGTCGGGCATATCATCAATGTTACTTCCCAGAGGTATAATAGCACTTTCAAGATTTAAGATAAGTATTAACACAGATGAACATTCTTATTTTGACATACCCGTAAATTCCAATCTAGTAGAATTAATTGAGAAAACATATCTCATTATTTGGATGATGCCCCGATGAATCATAGACATATAATAGAGGTTGTTGATTGCACTTTAAAAGATTTAACAAAATAAAATGACAAATACTTTGGATGCAAGACATTATTATTAGGAGGAGATTTTAGAAAGGGTTTACCTATAATACAAAAAGGAACTAGAGAAGAGATTGTCGACGTTGTAATAAATAGTTCAAAACTATGGAATAGTTGTAAATTATATACCTTTACCACTGTTCTAAAAGGCCCGCCTAGGCTTGAGAGAAACGCATCGCCTACGCCTTATTCTTGGTAAAAGGCTTAAGGCACACTTTTAAAAAAAAAACAAAGGATTAGTTGACAAATAATGGTTATGGAGCATGAATATGAGAAAGATGTCTACCAAACATATGGATATATTTTCAAAATTCAAGTTATGTACCATTTTATTATATTACCAGCCTTGGAATAATTAAAATAATAAAAAAAGGAAAAACGCCTTTTTACGCCTAGGCTCCTAAGGCTTGACCTTTACGCCTCGACCACGCCTCGCGCCTTTTAGAACCTTGACCTTTACACAAAACATAAGACTTACGCGACAAAATACAGATGAGATAACAAGAGGAGAAATATTAACATTCAGTAAATGGGTATTGGATTTAGGGGAAGGAAAATTACAGGTCATAGCACTTGAAGATGAAACATAAGCAACTTGGGTTAAAATATCAAACGATATGTTCATTCGTGAAGGTGAGATTAACATTGGGAAAATT
This sequence comes from Sambucus nigra, assembly GCA_949130495.1. Classification (NCBI taxonomy): domain Eukaryota; kingdom Viridiplantae; phylum Streptophyta; class Magnoliopsida; order Dipsacales; family Adoxaceae; genus Sambucus; species Sambucus nigra. The sequence continues at coordinate 282,500,965 of OX422209.1, forward strand.
ATCCCAAGCACATACCCTAATTTTTCAAATAAATATGAAGATCGTAAGTATTTATGAGAAAGACTCATATTAGCTCCATTGAATGATATAAATACAGAGGTAAGAAATCCCATTCCTGAAGATATGAAGATATATCGAAGTTCAGACTCATTAAGACTGAGGTCAACGAGTTAAAAGATGTTGTTCCCTATTGAATATTTGAATAGGTTATATTTTTCAGGGATCCCAAACCACGAATTACATCAAAAGGTGTGCGTGCCAATTATGTTGATTCGGAATTTTAATCGAAGTGAAGGCTTATATAATAGTATAAGATTGATACGTAAATAATTGGCTAAGAAAGTGATATAAGTAGATATAATAACAGGGTCAAACATAGGGAAAATAATTTTCATTCCAAGACTAATCATCACACCAAATGACACAAAATATCAATTTGTCATGAGAAGACGGCGTTTGCCGATTAAAGTGTGTTATGCAATGATAATAAATAAGCGTCAAAGGAAAACTATTACAAATGTAGGAATTTACCTAGCTAGACCAGTCATTAGCCATGGACAACTATATATAGCCATATAAAGAAGAACATCATGCAAGAGAGTTAAAATAATAATATAGATAAACGAAGATGAACCATTCGGATACACATAAAATATAGTGTTCAAAGAAGTATTTAGTAACTTAAAAATAGGTAAAACTAATAAAAAGATAGATTATTCAAAATACTTTATAAATTCCTTACATAACTATAATATTTTCATTGCAGGTAACTATGTCACAAACGAAGCTAAATGAACTCAACTTGAGCACAAAAATTTCCAGAATCCGAGTGAGACTGACAAGGATGTGGATATCACGGAAGAAGAATGATGAGATTATAACTCAATCTCTCAACCTATTAGATGTAGTAATAAGTGTCATATATTCAATTTTTACAATTCATATAGGAAACATATCTTTTGTTTAATGCCTACTACAATATATATATATATATATATATATATACTATAACATTTACCTTAAATGTAACAAAATACAGATATGCAAGAAAAAATTCCATCAACACTAATGAGAAATTTGAAGATAACATGGGGAAGGCAAAAGTTCACTGGATTGAAAACTTTAATGTGAGAATGGAAACAGAAAATTTTAAAGCAAGTGAACGCATATACTGCATATGGTTCAAGCAAGATAAACGCATAAAAATTGCAAAGGATGATGGACCCATCAAATTGGAAAAAATCAATTTTTTTAATACGATGAAGTTAAAAAAAAGAGTCGTAAATAATGAATACTTATCAGGTACCATTAAAAACTTAGTCACCTACGATATATATATTTAAAATAGTAAAAAAAATATTTTTTGGCTGATTTTTTTATATGGTTTTTAAACATTTCAGTAGAATCATAAAATAATCAACTCAAAATTATTATTTTTTGCTATTTTAAAAAAATCAGTCAAACTGTGTCAATTTTTAAGCTGTTAAAAACTGAAAAAGTTTAACCGGTTTTTTTAAAATAGTAAAAAAATTTATTTTGAGCTAATTATTTTTTTATGGTCCTACTGAAATGTTTAAAAACCACAAAAAAATCAGCTCCAAAATATTTTTTTTACTATTTTAAAAAAATGGACCTCATTCAGGGTCCTCAAAGTGATGGACCTCTCTCTCTCTCTCTCTCTCTCTCTCTCTCTCTATATATATATATATATATATACTAACGGCACCCCACATAAAAACTATGGTGCTGGCATACTCTGCTATCCAGTCCCCGTATCACTCGTACTAAGGGAAATACAAGTTCGGAATCACTCTCGAACTGTATTAACACATACACAAACAATATTGAGGCGAAGCATAGATTCCAAGTCTCTAAGAGGATAGCACATGCCCCCACGTCTCTTAGGACCGTATGATATATCGATTCGATAGCCTGTACCAAGGATATCTATCTTCTAGGGTACGAGTCAATATCCCCCATAAAGGTCCCATCGAGATAAGACTGTCCCAGCGCGGTAACCTTAGGGATAGCAAGTAGCGCGGGCACGATTTTTCACACATAGATAGTATATGCATAAACACAATCATATGATTATACTAATATTACCATATCAACTTAGGTACATTTCAAATCCCATATTTACGACATTTGTCCTCATATCTCATTATTTAGTTCTCACGTATAACCGTTCATTTCTTACTTTGCTTCGAGGGATTTTTACCAACTTACTACGTAATATTCATGAAATCTATCCTCTCAAGTGAAAAATTCAGTAGGTATACATTTATGTTCCAACGTAACTATCTTACGCATCTCTCCCTTTAATATATAGTTTCGTCGTCCCTTATATGTAAATATCCCAAAAGTACAACTCTTGTCTTACATTAAAGGTCCCATAATTATTTATAAATCCTACTGATCTTCTTTATCTCCCAAAACATTTTAATAAGGGTGTCCAAGAATTATTTCTCATTAAATTGAATTCGACTAATTAAAAAAGGGAAATATGAGTCTGCCAGAAGGGGTCGATCGGTCGAGGTCTGGGGTTCGATCGATCGAAGCCCTTGGCTCAATCGATCGATCAAACAGGTATGGCGAATTCTGCAGTTAATCAGTTACGGGTTCTATCACATAACCTCCTCCAAATCCAAACTTTTCATTCCCAATCACCCAAAAATTTGTGCTACTAACATTATAATCTCATTTTATGTATCTTCTACGTAAAGCATGTAAATTTCCATCACTAATCATGGATTTATAGGCAAAAACTTCATAAAAATCTCAAGAACCCTAGAATCTCTTTAACATGGTTCTAATCAATCTTTTCCAGAATTTTCTTTTTTCTAAAACATCAAAATTTCGTGGTTTAATCCTCTACATGTGAAGGGGTTTTCAGATTTACATTTGAAATCATTACTACATGTGATTTCCTATCTCAAATTTGGGTTTTCTTCCATAAAACTCATCCTAATCATCCCTAGACTAACATGAGTGATGCATTAACGAAAATAAGAAAGATAAACACTTGCCTGGGATTTTCATAGTTCTAGTTTGATGACGAATTTGGTGTGGTTCCGTTCCCCGTCGCGCGATCTACGCGTTGGTGGTGGTGGCGGTGCAAACGGATGGATTTTGGGCCTTGGATTGCTTTGAAAGCTCTCTCCTTCCCTCTCCTATGGCCATCACTTGTCTTTGGTTATTTTAACCCTAGAGGGCAACCTTAGACATCTGATATATCCCTTGAAATTTCGTGGGTTTAATTACCCAAAAATGTAAAATGTCCAAAATGCCCTCCCGGGGTGTTAAATAGGCCTAAAAACGCCCCGAGACCCAAACTAAATCCCCGGGTACACTTTTCTGACTATCTCGAACCTTTAGAACACTTTGGCGCACTCAAAACAACCATATGAGCGACTTATAACATATTCACTTTAATTCATCAATATTTAATCCCGATGCGACACGGGCGCGTCCAGACTCAAATTTCCAAAATTGTCATTTTATTCACTCGTGACATTTAATATAACCAATATTATATATTACTTTGCTCATTAGTAATATTCAACAAATTTCCCATAATTACTAACTCTCATCACGTTAATAATTATAACATAATTAATTTTAGGGTTTATATTATATAATTAATTCACATTAAATTTAATAAATCCCCAAATTAATATAGCATAAAAATATGGGGTATTACATACCCCCCCCCCTAATAACGGAATTTCATCCAAAAATTTGAAATATAAGGAATACCTGGTACAAATAAATCTGGGTATCTCTCGCGCATGTCTGCCTCGCGCTCCCAAGTGGATTCCTCCACATTATGATGCTCCCACTGGACCCGTACAAGTGGAACTACCTTCGACCTCCATCTCCTCTCGCTATGGTCTAGGATAGCCACCGGTCTCTCCTCGTAAGAGATGTCAGGCTGTAAGTCTATCTCATCTATCGCGATGTGAGTATGGGCCATATCCTCCCAAAGATATCGTCTCAACGCCGAGATGTGGAATACATCGCGAATGCGATGTAAATGCTCTGGCAGTCCCAATCTGTATACTACCGGCCCAATCCTCTCGATGATGGAAAATGGTCCCACATACCTCGGGGCCAATTTCCCTTTCTTCCCGAACCTCATCACTCCTTTCATAGGAGATACACGTAGTAACACTTGGTCCCCCACATTAAACTCCCGAAAGAACCGTTTCGCATCGGCATAGCTTTTCTGCCTGTCCTGGGCTACTCGAATGCGACTCCTGATCATCTCAATCCTCGCGGAGGTTTCCTGCATCACATATGGTCCTAGCAACTTGTTATCCCCCACCTCGAGCCAACAAGTTGGGGAATGGCAAGGCCTATCGTACAAAGCTTCGAATGGAGCCATGCCAATAGTGAACAGATAAGAGGTATTATAAGAAAACTCTACCAGTGGAAGATGTGGCTCCCAACCTCCTCCAAAATCAAGAACACACATGCGTAGCATATCCTCCAACATATGATTAGTACGCTTTGTCTATCCATCTGTCTGTGGGTGATAAGTTGAACTCAACCTCGACTCAGTACCCATAGTCTCCTGAAAGCTCTCCCAGAAATGAGACATGAAAATCTTGTCTCTATCTGACACACTATTCAGGGGCACCCCATGTAATCTGACAATCTCAGTAATGAAAAACTGAGCATACTGACCCAAGGTATAGTCTGTCCGTACCGACAGAAAATGAGCCACCTTGGTCAAACGATCGATAATCACATAGATAGAGTCGTGGCCCCGCTGTGATGTAGGCAACCCTGTAATAAAGTCCATGGAAATACTCTCCCACTTCCACGCGGGTACCTCCAATGGCTGAAGCAACCCTGACGGTTTCTGATGGTCCACCTTTACCAGCTGACAGGTAGAACACTTGGACACGAACTCAGCAATGTCCTTCTTCATCCCACTCCACCAGTATTACCGCCTCATATCCTGGTACATCTTATCTCCTCTAGGATGCACCGCAAAGCGGGACCCGTGAGACTGGGTCATCACTGCACGACGTAATTTTGCTCCTTCTGGAACCACCAATCTCCCATTAAACCTCAAAACCCCATCAGAACTAACAGAATAGGACTCAGCACCCACAGCTAAAAGTCGTACAGTCTGCTCCAGGAAAAACGGGTCTGCGGTCTGTGCCTGTATCACCCTCGTAACAATCTCGGGTGTCACTGTCATAACAAATATGAAGGAACAGGCTACTACGTTCTGGTGGCCTAACTCCTTCCACTTTGCTTTCAAGACGTTCGCTACCTCGTCTACCGGTCTACGGCTCAACGCATCAGCAACTACGTTGGCCTTCCTCGGATGGTATTGTATAACGAACTGATAGTCCTTCACAAACTCTAACCATCTGCGCTGATACATATTCAGCTCTCGCTGAGTGAATAGGTACTGCAGTGACTTGTGGTCTGTGAACAAGCAGAATTTCTCCCCCAATAAATAGTGCCTCCATATCCTCAATGCAAAAACGACCGCTGCTAACTCCAGGTCGTGGGTGGGGTAATTATTCTCATGCGACTTAAGCTTGCGGGAGGCAAAAGCTATAGCCTTATCTTCCTGCTGAAGTACTCCCCCAAGTCCCCATAAAGAGGCATCGGTGTAAACCAGGTACTCCACACCCGGCTTCGGTAAATCAAGGACTGGCGCTGAAGTAAGCTTGTCTTTCAGCTCGTCGAAAGCCAATTGACAAGCATCATCCCAAACATATGGTACCCCTTTGCGAGTCAGGTTCGTCAATGGACCCGCTATTTTGGAGAATCCTCGAATGAATCTCCTGTAGTATCCAGCTAACCCCAAGAAACTACGCACTTTCGTCGGTGTCGTGGAATGTTCCCATTCCCTCACTGCTGACACTTTACTCGGGTCGACTGCTATCCCCTGCTCAAAAACAACATGCCCCAAGAACTGTACTTCTCGCAACCAGAATCCGCACTTCTCGTACTTAGCATACAACTGGTGCTCTCGTAGAGTCTGAAGAACCTGTCTCAAGTGCTCGGCATGCTCCTCCTCGGAGTGTGAATATATCAAAATGTCATCTATGAAGACGATGACAAACTGATTCGAGAACTCTCTGAACACACGATTCATTAAGTCCATGAACACGACTGGAGCATTTGTGAGGCCAAATGGCATCACCCTAAACTCATAGGACCCATATCTCATCAAGAAAGCACTCTTTGAAACATCCTACTCCCTAATACGTAGCTGATGGTACCCCGACCTCAGATCTATCTTCGAAAAGAAAGTTGCTCCCCTCAGCTCGTCGAACAGATCATCGATTCGATGCAACGGATACTTGATCTGTATCATGAACTTGTTCAACTCCCGGTAGACCACACATAGCCTCAGTGAACCATCTCTCTTCTTTACAAACAAGACTGGAGCGCCCCAAGGTGAAGTACTCCTACGAATGAAGCCTTGACCTAACAGCTGCTCTATCTGATCTCGTAACTCTCGCATCTCTGCCGGAGCCATACGGTATGGAGCACGTACCATAGGTCTAGTATCTGGTAATAGGTCTATGACAAAGTCTATCTCTCGACTGGGGGTAGGCCTGGTATCTCCTGAAATACATCGGAATACTCACGAACAACTGGAATCGAGTCTAAGGGAATCACAACTTCCTTAAAGGTATCCTCCTCTATGTAATACAAATGAGCGGTCGAGCCTCCCTCTGGGCGAGGCATCACCACTACAAACATCTCTTGTCCCGGAGTGGAAAAAATAATACTCCCACCAAAACAATCAATCATGGCTCTGTAAGCTGCGAGCCAATCCATACCGATAATAACATCGTGCTCATGCATATCTAAGACTAACATGTCTACAGGTAATACCAAGCTACCAATCTCTACCCCCACTCCCCGACATATAAAGAAAATTAGCGATCCACTCCCTAGTGGTGAGTCTACACACGTCACAGTGCTCTCTGCTGTGGCTAACAACCCTAAGGCCTTCGCAAAATGCGTAGCTATAAAACAGTGCGTCGCCCCAGTATCAAACAAAACCCGACCCATAGTACCATGGATAGGAAACATACCCTCAATCGTGGGTGGTGCCTGTGGAGCTGCTGCCTGGTGGACGTTATAGATACGTCCATATTGTAACTGCCCCTGCTGCACTAGAGCTGCTGGAACGGCTGGTAGGGCTGGTACCTGGGCTGGTGCTGGGAGGGATGCTGAAAAAAGTGGCCTCTGTGGCTCATTGCGGGCACCCTGCTGCTGTGGGGCCCTCTCTCCCTCTGGACAATCCTGGCGCCTATGGCCATGCTTGCCGCACCCAAAACATCGGCCTTTGAAATTACCTCCCCTTTGACCCTGCTGACCACGGCCCTGCTGGCCTTTACCACCCCGCCACTGGCCCTGTTGGCCTTGATGGAGACGTTGTTGGCCCTGCTGCTGTCGGTGTTGGCCCTGCTGGCCCTGCTGATTAGGCTGGCTCTGCTGGCCCTGCCTATAACCCCCAAATCCCTATCTGGAATCACCTGAACGGAATAGCTTAGCAGGGTCCCCCTGATGGGAACTCTGCTCGTGCTGACGAGTCTTTCCTTGAGATGGTGCTCCACTAGTACTACTACCCCCTGTCATGCCCTACTGGTCGGACTCTCCTGATCGCTTGCTTCCCTGCAGATGGAAGCGGGGATCCTGGCAATATAGTAACACAGCATTGAGTACATCAGTGAAAGTACTCAGAGACAGATTCCCTATAAGGTGCTGACGGATCCTCCAAGCTAACCCATCCACAAACAGTATTATCTTCTTACCCTTAGTGGGTGCCTCATCCGGCACTATGGTGATAAGTCTCGTGAACTCCTCCTCATACTCAGTAACTACATAATTTTCCTGTTTCAAGTTCAGTAGATTCCGTCTCATCTCAGTCTGCACGGCGAGTGGAAAACACTTACGGTCAAACCGCTCCCAAAATGACTGAATCGGGATCGTGTCCCTCTCCTCCAAGGTGGTGGTGGTCTCCCACCACTGTAAAGCGTCCCCCACCAGCTTAAAGGAAGCCAATAACTGTTTCTACACGTCTGTGCACTCATACATATGAAGATGCCGATAGATATCTTTCTTCCATTGGCTGATGATGATGATATCTGAACTACCAGAGAACTCAGGGGGATGCGCCTTCTGAAAGGCATCCATAACCCGCTCCCACGCAAATGGAAGCTGTGCATGTACTGGCGCCACTGCCTGAATCTGGGGTGGAGCCTGCTGTGCCACCGCTAGCACGGCATTCACCGCCTGGGCAACAATAGCGGCTACTTCATTAGCATTCATTGTACCCTGTGCCGGAGCTGCTGGCTGCTCGGCTGGGGCACGCCTATCCTTCGGTGCACATCTCAGAGGCATCTGAAACGTGAAGAAATTCATTAGTCTACAGTTATTATCAAATCTCAAATAATTGAAGACGTAAACGTAAAATCAAGAATACAACAATCCTAAAATAGGGCTCTATAGCAAAAATGTTAAGCTGGCAGCGAAATAAGCCGTACATATCCTAAGGACACTAGAACCTGATGCTCTGATACCACCTGTGACACCCCGCCTAATTAAATATCGGGCGATCACTCCTTTATTAAATTAAATCAAGGTGAACAGTTGGTTCATTCTTAGCATCACTATCGAAAAATAACTTTTCCAATTTAAACACCCTAATTAATTAAGCTAAGTGTCAAAACATTTTTGAACATTACTTTCCAAATTTTTTTTTTTTAAAACAAAGATTTAATTATTTACAACAATTCAATATTAAAGAATCACACCACAATAATCCTGGAGCATATAATCCAACTACTTTAAACATTCAACAACTGAATCCCAACATTAAAACTTAAATTAAAACATCCAGACACTAATAAATCCCAAAGTGGCAATACTAGAAATAACTAAATCACAATGTCCAAATAAACAACTGAATAGTGGAAAGGGCGACACATGCCCCACTAAATGAATATGCTAGGAGTGGAGTCAAATAAATGAAGTCGTCTAAGCAAGAGGCCTGCAACTCCCACCTAAGCTGCAGCGCGTTCCTTCCAAAAGATCCTACGCAAGACGCCCCTGTGGCTAGGCACCTGTAATATATACATATATATACAAGAGAAAAAGAGAAATAGAAACGGGTCAGAGCCCGATAGTGTAAAAGATTTAAAATTTGTTTAGCAAGTATTTAAAATGTTTACATGCCAATGCAATAACATATTAGTGCGACCCTCTCTTGAGAAATTCTCACCTCTCTTCTAATGTGCACACCTATCGCACTAACCTTACCAACGGTTTATCTTATCTTATATCGCACTAATCTTTCCAATGATTTAACTTATCTTAGGTTACTCGTAAGATTTGAAACTGAACAACATAATTGTTTAAGAGGATAATTTCATTTAGTGACAAAGCTCTCATTTTAACTTTACTTATTAATAAAATTTCCCAGTGTCATATTATACTTTTAAAAACAAGTGTTTCCAATTTGAAGTCAAGATTCATATCTTACTTACCATAACACAATAGGCAGTTCCAAATTCCAGAATTTCATATATATATTAAATACTCATATAATATATATATTCTAACGGCACCCCACATAAAAACTATGGTGCCGGAATACTCTGCTATCCAGTCCCCGTATCACTCGTACTAAGGGAAATACAAGTTTGTAATCACTCTCGAACTGTATTAACACATACACAAACAATATTGAGGCGAAGCATAGATTCCAAGTCTCTAAGAGGATAGCACATGCCCCCACGTCTCTTAGGACCGTCTGAACTATCCATTCGATAGCATGTACCAAGGATATTTATCTTCTAGCGTACGAGTCAATATCCCCCATAAAGGTCCCATCGAGATAAGACTGTCCCAGCGCGGTAAGCTCAGGGATAGCAAGTAGCGCGGGCATAATTTTTCACTCATAGATAGTATATGCATAAACACAGTCATATGACTCTACTAATATTACCATATCAACTTAGGTACATTTCAAATCCCATATTTACGACATTTGTCCTCATATCTCATTATTTAGTTCTCATGTATAACCGTTCATTTCTTACTTTGCTTCGAGGGATTTTTCCCAACTTACTACGTAATATTCATGGACTCTATCCTCTCAAGTGAAAAATTCAGTAGGTATACATTTATGTTCCAACGTAACTATCTTACGCATCTCTCCCTTTAATACATAGTTTCGACGTCCCTTATATGTAAATATCCTAAAAATACAACTCTTGTCTTACTTTAAAGGTCCCATAATTATTTATAAGTCCTACTGGTCTTCTTTATCTCCCAAAACATTTTAATAAGGGTGTCCAAGGATTATTTCTCATTAAATTGAATTCAACTAATTTAAAAAGGGAAATATGAGTCTGCCAGAAGGGGTCGATCGATCGAGGTCTGGGGCTCGATCGATCGAAGCCCTTGGCTCAATCGATCGATCAAACAGGTATGGCGAATTCTGCAGTTAATCAGTTACGGGTTCTATCACATAACCTCCTCCAAATCCAAACTTTTCATTCCCAATCACCCAGAAATTTGTGCTACTAACATTATAATATCATTTTATGTATCTTCTACGTAAAGCATGTAAATTTTCGTCACTAATCATGGATTTATAGGGAAAAACTTCATAAAAATCTCAAGAACCCTAGAATCTCTTTAACATGGTTCTAATCAATCTTTTCCAGAATTTTCTTTTTCTAAAACATCAAAATTTCGTGGTTTAATCCTCTACATGTGAAGGGGTTTTCAGATTTACATTCAAATCATTACTAGATGTGATTTCCTATCTCAAATTTGGGTTTTCTTCCATAAAACTCATCCTAATCATCCCTAGACTAACATGAGTGATGCATTAATGAAAATAAGAAAGATAAACACTTGCCTAGGATTTTCATAGTTCTAGTTTGATGATGAATTTGGTGTGGTTACGTTCCCCGTCGCGCAATCTACGCGTTGGTGGTGGTGGCGGTGCAAACGGATGGATTTTGGGCCTTGGATTTCTTTGAAAGCTCTCTCCTTCCCTCTCCTATGGCCGTCACTTGTCTTTGGTTGTTTTAACCCTAGAGGACAACCTTAGACATCTGATATATCCCTTGAAATTTCGTGGGTTTGATTACCCAAAAATGTAAAATGTCCAAAATGCCCTCCTGGGGTGTTAAATAGGCCTAAAAACACCCCGAGACCCAAACTAAATCTCCGGGTACTCTTTTCTGACTATCTCGAACCTTCCGAACACTTTGGCGCACTCAAAATGACCATACGAGCGACTTATAATATATTCACATTAATTCATCAATATTTAATCCCGACGCGACACGGGCACGTCCAGACTCAAATTTCCAAAATTGTCATTTTATTCACTCGTGACATTTAATATAACTAATATTATATATTACTTTGCTCATTAGTAATATTCAACAAATTTCCCATAATTACTAACTCTCATCACATTAATAATTATAACATAATTAATTTCCGGGTTTATATTAAATAATTAATTCACATTAAATTTAATAAATCCCCAAATTAATATAGCATAAAAATACGGGGTATTACATATTTCAAATGCTTGAAATTCACTAGCGTGTAGTTAAACTCGTCAACTTTTTTACCCATACGATTTTCAACCCAATCACACTTGAATAACACAAACTTCATGCCATTAAGATACTGAACGTCAATAATGTCCGTTAGTTCCCCATAGTCTGTAATATCACCCACAATGGGGTTTTTATCCTTCCGGCTAGAATAACTCATTTGTTCAGATTTTATAACAACTTCTCTATTTTGAGTTTTCTTTCCCTTATCAAGTCTCTTTGTTCGAAATCTAAAACCGCTAAAAATATAAGTGTTGAATCTGACCGCATCCTTAAGAGGACCTAAAGATAAGCATTTGATTTCGTCGGATACTTGCACACCGTCACGTGCCAATTTATTAACCTATAGTATACTAAAGTAAATGTCAATATAAATGTATATATTTATTCATAATTTAACTATTAGTTATGATATTTTCGCTTACATAATCCTTAAACCATTTGTGGAACTCATCGTTGTGAAGACGACTAACATGATGCGTTTGTGAATCTTGAGGATACTTTGATAAAAGTTCTGCAAGATGCTTTCTACAAGTAAACAAATAGCCATATGTCAATTCTATAAAAATATAAAAATGATTTTCCAAAACACCAAATACTTATAATAAAACTTACTCAACGAATGGCGCCATTGCCTCGGTGTTAGTAAGAACGTGACGACGAGCTTGCATATACATTACAGAATTAAGTTCAAATTGAACTTTTTTCCCAATTGCATGGCCATTTATATGCCCCCAATCATCATTTTTAGCCGATCGGTTAGATTTAGTTTCCACATCCACATACTGGGCACAAAACGTCATGCATTCCTGAAGAATAATAGAGTTGGCAATCGAGGCCTCAAGAAGAGCCCGATTACCAACGTAGCCTTTTAAAGTGTGGAGTTACCTTTCAATCGGATACATCCAATGGTAAAGGACACAACCAGCAATTAAGAGTTCGTTCGGCAAATGTATAGGCAAGTGTTCCATCACATAAAAGAAACTCGGAGGGAATATCTTCTCAAGGCTACAAAGTGTAAGGGCCATCCAATCTTCAAACTTTTCCAAATCAGCTGCGATAATTGCTTTTTAGCACAATATCACAAAGCAATTGCTTAATTCAATCAAGGATTTGATAATATGGTTGGGCAATACCCTTCGCGCTGCTATTGGAAGTAATTGTTGCATTAAAATATGATTGTCATGGCTCTTTAATCCCGAAATATTTCTTTCTTGCATGTTCACGCATCGTGAAATGTTCGAAGAGTAGCCATCAGGAACTTTAACATTCTGCAACACTTTTAAAAAAAATCCTTCTCTTTATTACTCATCATGTACTCTGCTGGGGGAAAGTACTATAGATTTGACCCTCGTGCTTGAGGATGAAGCTCTGATCTAATACCCAAATTTTTGAGATCTTTTCGAGCCTGTAAATTGTCTTTTATCTTCCCTTTAGTACCGAACAATGTAAACAGATATTATCACAGACGTTTTTCTCAATATGAATAACATCAAGATTATGGAGAATAAGATTATCCTTCCAGTATGGAAATTCAAAAAATATGCTCTTCTTTCTCCAACTAAATCTACATTTTGGAACTACCTGTTTACTGTTTCATAACGCCTCTCTTTCCCTCCTTCTAAAGACATCTTCCATCTTATATTCACATTCAACGTCAAGATCATTTAACTGTTGCAATACTTGTAAGCCCGAAAGTTTAAGTGGGGTTGGACGTAATTCTACCCTCCCATTCAATGGTGCCTTCTACCTACGAATCCTATGGAGCGAGTCTAAGAATCGACGATGACCCCAGTAACAGAAATTCTTACCATTATCTAATCGCATTGAATGGTGGTCTTCCTTACAGCAAGGACAAGTGAATGTACCTTTTGTGCTCCATCCCGATAACATCGCATAAGCGGGTAAATCATTAATGGTCCACAACAACGATGCCTGCAACTGAAAGAACTCCTTACTTGACGCATCGTAAGTGCATACACCATCAACCCATAGCTCAATCAACTCATCAATCAATGGCTGTAAAAATACATCGATCTTATCTCCGGGTCCTTTTGGTCCATCTATAATAATAGATAAAATCAAGTTAGGTTGCTTTATGCACAACCACGGAGGTAAGTTATAAATAATGAGGATAACTGGCCATGTACTGTGCTTAATGCTCATATTACCAAACGGGTTATATCCATCAGCAGCTAACCCAAGTCTAACATTGCGAATCTCCCTCGCAAAAGAAGGGTTTTTCTCATTAAAAGTTTTCCAAGCAGGAGAGTCAGTGGGATGTCTCATTACACCATCATCGATCCTTTCTTCAGCATGCCATTTCATTAAAGGAGCTGAATAGGATGACCAAAATAATTTCTGCAATCTCGATTTCAAAGGGAAGTATCTCATTTTCTTCACGGCTACCTTCGGACCATGGACACCATCAATACTTGAGTCCTCATCTTTATATCAAGAAGATCCGCATATGCCACACTTTACAAGACCCTCGGTTTCATAACGAAACAACATACAGTTATTTGGGCATGCATTCCATGTCTCGTACCTGAATCCCAAGTCTTTTTTTAGCTTGTTGGCTTGGTAGTAAGACTTGGGAATTCTAGCATGCGGAAACATCCTCCCCAAAAATTTCAATAAAGTCGTGAGAGAACAATTTGTCCAACCATGAAGTTGCTTCATTTGCAAGAGTTCAACAACAAATGACAATTCGGTAATCCCAGGTGGACAATTTTCATAGAAGTCGCATTGAGCCTTTTTTATAGGAGTATAGTACTCTGGAGCATCTCCGTCGAATTCAAAGACATCTTTGGTGTTATATTCCTCCTCACGCATATTGTCATGCATGTGGGAAATACCTATTCCCTCTTGAACCATTGTAACAATGTTATCTCGAGCACTCAGTTCAACAGGTATAGGTATATCATCAACTAACTTATCATCCCGTGGAGTATTTATATTGCTGCTTACACCACCAAAAGTTTCTCCGTGAAAAATCTAAACCTTATATGTCTTGTCAAAACCATGCATCTCAAGGTGATCTCTCACAGTTTGCGGACGTGGTACACTCGATTTGCACATCTCTTACAGGGGCAATAGATTTTCGTTGTCTCAATGTTTTTATTAGCATATGCATAGTTAAGAAACCCTTCAATCCCATTAATGTATTCTTTTGAACATCGGTTACGAAAATCAATCCAACTCTTATCCATGGTTCCCATCTATGAATCTAAAAAAAATATTAGTAAATTTATATTTCATAATATAAAGATAAAGAGATTAATAATGTTTTCGCAATATGATGAAAAGCTAAAAAGATTAATAATGGCAAACATGAATTCCTAAAAAGATTAGCACATAAAGGGAGAACAAACTATAAAATAAGAACATAATTCATCACATCAATTTAATTATTATTATGGCTAACTAAACCGAGCAATTCAAATTTGAAATATTGAAGTATTAATGCACGCATGATAATGGAAAGTATCAAACAAAATTCACACAATAAACTAATTAACATCTACATCACTAAACATTTACACATTAAAAACTCACAAGGCACATACCCATTTTCATCCTTGTTTGAATCCGTATGCTCATTTTCTTCTTCACGTGACACAAACTTGTCATCATCACCAATGATTTTTTTTTACTCTTTGAACCACTTTTTTTATTTTTATCTTTGTTTTGAATTGCCGAATACAATTCATGTATTCCCAATTCCTTCAATTTTTCTCTATTCTCTTTCTTTTTTCTTTCTCGTACTCCTTCATTGTCACCAACTTTTTCTGAGAAAAGATATGTAATTAAAGAAGGAATGAGACTCATACTACTTCTTTAACATGTTAATTTCATTTCTATACTTGCTCTCAAAGTAGTTGTAGAACTTTAATGACTCATTTGGTTCGAGGTTTGGAAAATGAATTTAGGATTCCTGGAATTTAGAATTCCCCTCATCTAGAATTATAATGTTTGGTTGGAAATTTGGGAGGAACTTAGAATTACTGGAATTTATAATTCCCACAAAATTGGAATTCTCATTTCCCCTCTAAAATGGGGGAATCCTATATTCCCGTGCATTCTAGTTTACTTTTGTGGTGAGACGAAAATACCACCTCACATAAACTCTCACACATACATTATCTCTCTCTTACACACACACACTCTCTCTCTCTCTCTCTCTCTCACACATACACAGACACACTCTATCTCTCTCTCTCTCACACACACACACACACAGAGACTCTCTCTCTCTTTCTCTCTCATACACATACACACACTCTCTCTCACAAAACACACACATAATCTCTTTCTCTATCACACACACACGCTCTCTCTCACACACACACATATACACACGCTCTCTCTCACACACACACACACTCTCTCTCTTTTTCTCTCACACTATCTCTCTCTCTCACACACATACACATATACTCTCTCACACACATATACACACACACTCACACACACACACACACACACACACACACACACACACACACTCACCACACACTCGCGCGCACACACTCAAATCAAGTAGAAGGGTATTTTAATTAAATGATATTTATTCCTAATATGGGAAAATAATTTAGATGCCGAAAAAAAAAGAATTCCCGTTTGATCCAAACAATGGAAAGGAATTCAAGATTCCAGGAACTTAGAATTCCTGGAATCAATAATTCCCATCCCTTTTCTAAACCTCGAACCAAACAATCCCTAAATCATTTTTATCATTGCATTTAGATTTGTAGTAATAAGACCCAATATCATTTAACTTCATTCTTAGAAATAAATAAAAAAAAAGATCTACCAATCATAACTTTACATCAAAAACCTAATCAATCGTTCTACAAACCTCAAATACATTAAAAAAAAATACATTAATGGTTTGGGAGAAGAATAATTTTAGGATCTTTGAATAATTGGTTAATGCATTTAAGAATTTCTTTAAAAATTAAATAAAAAATTATTATAGAATCATTGAGCCAACATGAACCATAATGCTATATAACATCGAACAAAATAAATAGCCTATTATAGATCTTCTTATTAGGTCACATTGAAAGCTACAAAAAAATTAAAATCAACAAATAAGCATCCACTCTTTATTTACATTTTTTATAAGTATTATACATATGGTTATTTATTTACAGTTTTATGTATATGGCATCATTAATTATGCCTAAAGAATAATTTTTGATCACCCATTGTTACCATTGTGCAACACACTATTTACAGTGGCATATTTTGAAGAAGAAAAATAATAAATAAATTAATAACAATAATTTCTATGTTGTTTTCCTCAAAAAAAAGTAAAGATGAAAACTTACCATGAAAAGAAAATAACCGGAGAGATAACGCAGCTGGGGGAGGGAGAGAACGCAGCTATGGTGGGGGAACGCAGCTGTGGTGGTGGGGGGGGGGGGGAGAGAGCGCCGCTGTGGGCTGGAGAAGAAACGGCGGTGGGGGGGAGGGGGCGGTTTGGATTTGTCCGATTTGGTGGGAGACAATTTGGGTTTTTTTTGTTTTTTGTTTTTTTTTTAGGTGGGAAGTTAGGTTAAAGTGTTAGAGCGGGAGATGAAAACAATTAGTGGTGGGAATCAATTTTTGTAGCTGGCTTATTTGGTTTATCTTTTGATATAGTAAGTATTTACCGTCTCATTTGTTTTACTTTATAAGACGGATATAATTAATCGTATCAAAAAGTGACCTTTTTTTAGACGGGTATAATTAACCGTATCAAAAAATTACCTTTTTTAGACGGATATAATTAGCAGTCCCGAAAAATAATAGTTTTGGAGACGGCTAATTATATCCGTATAAAAAAGTATGTTTTAAAGACTATATTTTGTCTGTCTCAAAAAACAGGGTCTTAAAAGCAACTTTTTTTGTAGTGTATATATATATAAAGAATAAAATAAACTAACAAATGAATTGAAAGATAAGAACCCTTTTCACATGTAAGGCGACAATAGCCGAAATCATAGATGATTATGGGTTGCACTACTTTTCGTGCCGAACATGCCCTGCAACAATGGAAAAGGGGGAATATTGAGAAAATTTTGTATCAAATGCAATAAAAATACCCAAAAATAGTGATAAAAATGCTATTAGAAGTTGAAGAAGGAACTGATTTTACTTCCTTCATAATGCTAGGATATACTACACTCAATTATCTACCAGTAACACAATAAGAAATAGTTGAATCCAAGGTACGAATTAGATATATATATATATATATATATATATATATATATATATATATATATATATATATATATATATAATTTGGTATTTATACAATCAATCATTAATTTACAATTAACACGTAAATGCAGATAAATACTGAAAAACATGGAGAAATTCAAGGAAGAAGAGGAAGGGAAAAACTTCATTTTCCAAATTGAGATCAAGCCATATAACCTCGAAACCAAGAAAATATCATTTACGGTTGTGACGACATACGAGATTGATGATGAGAGTGATGATCCATCGATTAAAAGGATGATAACATTTAAACATGTACTCATACAATATATAGTTGTCTCAAATATCATACAAAATTATAATGCAAAAAAATGATTACAAAATTTAAACAATTTTGTTGCAGGAGTCCGATGAATTGGAATAAATATACGCATTGAAAGGGTAGGGAACCTTGAATTCAAACATTTATTATCAGAGGTAGTTTCAGAAAATAAACTTTCATCCACTTTAATTTGAACTCTTTGTTGTTTCATGTTTATCAATGAAATCTTATTCATAGAAACATATAAACTTTCTATTTTGGATTTATTTTTTTTCTTTCTAAATTCTTTAATAACTCTTTATTATCGGGATAAATTATTAAATTAATTTCTCTTGAGTATATTATTCTATAGTTACATCATTATTTTGCGGTTGTTATGTTTTTGTGTTGGTGATATATATTAATCCTACCACCGATATCTTTTGAATGTTTAGGTGGTTTAATTCTTTTTGCCACTATCTGCTGCAAATAATGTGTTCATATGAGCTTGAAACCACCTTTATACATCATTATATGTTCTTCCATATATGCCATGACATGAATTGTGTAACATTTATGTTGGTGATATATATTAATCCTACTGGTCAAGACTATTTCGAAGATGAACAACGTATCATATTTACATGTATTGGATTAGATTTCTTTTTACCTTACCTATTGAAAGATAGCGGTTTATTGTCGTGTTATTTATTACGCTACTATTTAAGGCTAATTCGCGGATGGATATGGTTTGTAAAAATATATGAATAAGGTATCATGTTAATATGTTGTGCATTTCAGTTCTTTCTTTTTTATTCCCCGCTATTGCTATGGTGGTCGTACATCTATTGGCTTAACGAGTATCTAAATTTTATGTCTGAGATAATTTTTCATTATTTATAGTTTTGAAATTCAATATTTCAAGTGTAGCGGGGCTAATGGAGATCCTCAAGTTGAATTGATACTCTATCATTATTAAGAAAATCAACTTCCTTATCATTTGGTACTTTTCTTAGTTTAATTACATAACTTAATGCTACTTGTAAATATTTATGAAGTAGCTTGTTCTTACTATTTGCAACATGGTTCTCAACAACTGCTTCGATAAAACTTCACTATGAAGTTATTAGAGTTATTATTTATAGTAGTTATTTCATCTTTATAATGCATGTCCTTCCCTTAAATTATTGCTCTTTACATACATGTTCATGATTCAAACATACATTACATTCATGTTTATGGATATGAATAATTCTCCTTACATAGGTAATTTCACTATTTCTTATTTCATTGTTAATGGGAGGTGGGCTATTCCTGACAGTTTCACCATTGCCTTATATGATCTGTAATTTTATCATACATAATTATTCATTGATATATATATAAGACATGTGAAGAAAGAGTATTATTTAATTATTATCTTTAACTACTTGGGTTCATTTTTTCTTGTGCTCTATATTTTTCATTCATCTTTTCAGTAAGTCATAGTCATGCATATTCACCATGGAATTTATCTTCTCATTCCTTATATCTTCTTCCTCCACCAAGTATCCAATTCCAATGAAAAAGGAGACACAAGGAACCACAAATCTTTATATTGGTAGTCAGTTCAAGTCTCAACCTCGCAATAAGATACTTTTATGTTTTGTTGAATGAGAAATAAATAATCTTCTATCTTCTTGACATATAATTTTGATCTTGAACCTGTAGTTACATTATATTGCAATTTTTTCCTTAAGTATAATTTATTTGATCTTGAAATCTTAATTAAAGGAACATTCTTCAAATAGCATCATCATTGAATATGTTAACAACCCATTGAGTCTTTAAAGGATGAAAGAGCGGCGCGATTATTGAGTCTTGAACGGTTGAATTTTATTTTGATCTTTCCACTACACCAAAAATAGCAATTTGGCATACCCTGATATTAAAAATCTGGCACACTTTTAAACTGTGCCAAATTTTGCCACAGTTTAATGACAATCCGGCATACTTTAAAATAATACCAAAATTTGCCACTGTTTTTAAGTGTGCCAAAATTGATTATACTTGACTAAAATATAAAAAGCCCTAAAAATTTACAATTACACACTTTGGAGTCTCCCGCTCTCTCATTCCTGCTCACCCTCTTGCTCGTCGTCTCATCTCCCTCCCTTCTTCCTCCACCTTCCGCCGCTCCTCTTAGGTAATATTCATGTTTGATTGAAATGTTTTAACCTTTGATTTTAGGGTGAGAATGCTGTGTGATATCGATTTAAATAAATTCACATATTACCAACACAAATCAATCCAACAAAAATAATTGTTAATTCGCAGATTTCAGGAAAAAAAAAACTTTCGGGTAATACATTTATTTCACTATAACACTTACAATGATTACAATGAAATCAGCAATGAGTTAACCTCAGAAAACCCACATAGACCGCATCCTAGTGTTAGTAATGAATCAACCACAGAAAATCCACACGAACACACAATTCGAATCAGCCCAGGAACACCCACGAGTACTCCTTATCGACCCGCAGTCGTGTCAGCCCAGTACCTCAATCAATCGGCACTTAGATTAGTAGTAGAGTTATTCACTACAAGAGAAACTTCACAAAATTGTTTTCTTAGGTTCCAAAACAACTCAACTAAACTATTGGGATGATTTGTGAATTGAAAACAAAGGATTAAAACCCTAAAAGTGAGAAGACAAAGTATTCTGCCAAAGAAGTTTCATCTCAAGAAACTTCTCAGGTCTTCTGTACAAAAAAGAAACTAGAAGAACCAATTTATAAAAAATTTAAGGCGGCGGCTCGCTCGAACGAAATCAGAGTCTCACTCGAACAGAGACATGTGTCGTTCAAACAACACCTCGCGTGAGATAGGTTGTCGCTCAAATGAAAAAATTTAAAAATAAATTTTTATTTTGCCAGTAAATACTCCGCCTCAAAATCTTTTGACGAAAAACTCCTCTCCAACACTTAGAATTTTTTTCATAAAAGTTATCCCAATATTTTAAGTGAACCATTAAGGACTTAAAACACAACCTTACCAAAGTTAAACTTGCGGAGGCTTGAATGTTGAAGAAAACTTGATATTCGGAACCGTCTTGTTGCATATGATATCTTGAACATTCTTCGGCGGTTGTAGCGGTATACGACATACTCAATACAAAGTACGGACTATATAAAATATGTCCTTACAAATCTCCCCCTATGTCTACGCCGTTATAAAATAAAAACATCTTAATTATCAAATCAAAATTCCTATACAATTCTAGTACGCTCCCATGAACCCAAAACTGAAAAGGTACTAAACATGTAACTTCAAAACTTTTCTTCAAAAATCTTCAACATCAAATCTTTAAGCTTTTCTCATCAGGGTGTGAAACATATGATCTTAATTCTTTGTACCTACACACATGAGACAAAGCAAATACCTTCATAACGCATCGAGATTCAAATTATATAAGAATAAATCAAACAATACAATCAAATCTCCCCCATAAAGTAAAAACTCCCCCATAATTCGTTCTCCCCCTTTTTATTTGTCTGAAATAGACAAGGAAACAAATGAAACAAATAAACATGGAGTTGTCACGATAAAAAATGTATGGAAAATAAGAACGCGCAACAAAGAGTAACTCAAAAGCTTCCACAAACTATTTTTGATTTTTTAATTTTTCATACAAAAATGTAAAAATAATTTTACAAAAATCACACACCATGAATTTACACTAAGACAACCGAATCACGAAAACGGAATGAATGGGTGTGAATGCATTCGATAGGCAAATCGAAGCAATCAAACATAACATATGTGCACGGTGAATATGTGTACTCCTAACGAATGAATCTCAAAATCGTCCTTAGGTGTTGAAAGTGTTGAATTTAAATGACATCGACTCAATCCATCAACACATCAAAGTCAAGAACGATTTCCATTCCAATAATGTCTAAAACTATGAATGCTTTTTCATGACGTTGTCATGACGTGCAAACTCGATTTTAATTTCTTTCCATCCAAACTTCCACATAAATAATAATCATTTAATTTTCTTTTGAGGTGGCCCCTTTTTGGCATATTTATCTTTTTTCTTGCCTGTAAATTTTTTTGAGCTCTTTTAAATGGTGGCTTTCACAACGAGTTAATTTTATACTCTTACAGCCCGTTCCCATGATTCACTCATCATATTTTGTTGCAATTAAATTCCTCACGGTAAACGATTTTTACATGCACTACTTCCATTGTCAAGTTTTATCGCATATGGTTCGTTTTAAAGACAGGATTGAGATGACAACACTCCGACCAATATGTGATAAACAAGTACAATAATCAAACAAATCCATGCAAGTGTGTATTAAAGGAACTTATGAGTCAAACATGTAGGTAGTAACAACTAATCACATCTCAATGACTCCAAACATTGTAAAACACAAAAATGGAATGATGACGCATATCACTATCAAATAGTTACACGGATATGGAAGGATGTTGTGACTCGATCATCCTAAATGTTCATTCATTTACGATGCAAAACAAAATACAAAACACTCTTTGACTTTTTTCCAAAATTTAATAAAAAAAAATCTTTTTTGGCTTTTTCAAATTTTTCTCAAAAAAAGAAAATCTTTTTGTATTTTTCCAAAAATTTTAAAAATAAAAATCTAATACAAAAATGATACATACTAGGATTAGGCAAAAAATATCATCATGAAAATCAACCTATGCTAGAAAACAAGACTAAACCTCAACCGTTAGGTGCGGTTGAGTTTTCCAAAGCTGGTGACATCCTACGAAAAAACTCCATCAAATCATGTGAACTCTTGACCAAAAACTCTACCTGCTCCCTAATATGTGAAAACTCTCTCGTGTAATCATCAGAAGCATCAGGTGTGGGTGCGTGCGTGTGAATATGTGTAGTAGCAAGACGTGACACATAACCCAACTTAAAATAGAATTTCATAAGGTGTCCTCTCTTCTTGCAATGTGTGCAAACATAAAGAGGCCTAGGTACACCTCACAAAAATCATCCATGGCGCATTATCCTATCAGTTACGGGATGCCTAGGTGGGTTGGGTTGAGAGACATATGGATCAATAACAAACTCGGGAACCGACTTGGGTGTAACGTGGGAAGTGGACGCGACGTCATGACCTATTCCTCGTATCTCAACATCACCCAAAACGGGATTGAGAATCATATTTTCAACCATCTTAGATGCATTCTCTAAAGGGACTTTGATCTCCCGGTCACGTTTGAGATCACACTCGAGTTGGGATACACGTGTTGTCAAACTAGACACCGTGTTGGTCAAATCACTCTTTTTCCCATCTAAAGCAATCAATTGTTCATTCAAAGAAACCTTCACCTTCTTGAGTTGGCTTACTTTCGCCTCAAACACCCTCAAACTCTCTAACTCTCTCTCCAAATCACTTACCCTAAGACCTAACTCCTTATTCAATTTCTTAGTTTTTAAGGTCTCGACGTACAAATCTCTAAACGCAATTTGGAGCTAACTTTCACCCTCACTAGCACACTCACTTTCAGACTCACTAGAAACACTCAAATCACCCTCGGGGGTATCATGTGTATGAGTATCCTCATCGTCGTGGGAAAAACTAGGTGTGCCCATGTGACTCGAAGAAAAAGCAACAAACTTCCCATGTGATGACTTATCCCCGGAATCTTTTACCTCTTCCTCACTATCGCTAAGAGTGGTTGGCATGGCTGTTTGTTTGCCCTTTCTCTTTAGCCTAGTGGGACCCTAAAAATCTCTATGCCCCCTACCTTCACACTCAAAACACTTATCTTCCTTTTTCTCACTTTCTTTCTTACCGCACTCTTTGGCCTCATTTTTATTTTTCTCAAAAAATCTTTTTTCGGAAGAATTTTGTTTAGAAAATTTGAGAAACGTTTTTAAAAAATTTGCAAGCATGACCATATCAAAATCAGACTTGGACTCACAAATTCTCACTTTATTTTTCTTGTCTCTCGTGGACACTTCCTCTCACTTTCTATATTGGGATCTAAGTGTTATCCCTATATCCTCAGGCTTGACAGTGTCAGGAAACATGTCAATTTCATATGTTTGGAGGTCTCCTACCAGCTCTTCTAATTTTAAATTATCCAAACCACCTAAGGAATTGAAAACAGTCACTTTGGGGATAAAACATTTAGGCAACGATCTTAAAATCTTTTTAACCACTCGTGCACCAGGTATGGGCTCACCAAGATTGAAATTAGTCTTGATAATGTCAGATAAACTTGCGTAAAAATCATCAAAGCACTCAGTCTCTAACATCGTAATTGTTTCAAATTGAGTAGTTAAATTTTGAATTTTAGACTATTTGACGGCGTTAGTGCCTTCGTGGGTGAGTTGTGAAACATCCCACGCTTCTTTAGACATGGTGCGCGTTATAATACATCGAAACTCATCGAATGTGACGTGTTCGAAAATTGCACTAATCCCATGTGAATTAATAGTGCTCCACATAAACTCATCATCTGTCCACTCTGACACAGGTTTTAAATTCATGATATTATTTGCGGTGACAATGGGAGGAGCCCATCCTCTTCACAAACTACCCAAACTCGCTCATCGATTTCTTTTAAATGTGATTTCATGCGGGCTTTCCAGTAAGCATCATTAGAACCGTCAAAAATTGGAAACTGATTATAAAAGTTTCCATTCGAAAATATTGCGCCAATTTTTAAAGATCAGATTTTTCAAAAAAAATCAATATCACACAAATTTTGCGGAAAACAAGGATCTCTCGATAATTTAGAGAAACCCACTCTGAAACCAATTTGAGAATGTCGTGTGATAACGATTTAAATAAATTCACAAATTTCCAAGTTAACCTTATTTAATCAGAGTCAATTTTTATTCCAATTTTAGTCATCCCTAAAACATGCAACTACATGTGGAAAAATCAATCCAACAAAAATAATTGTTAATTCGCATATTTCGAGAAAAAAAAACCTTTCGGGTAAAACCTTTATTTTCCTATAATACTTACAATGATTACAATGAAATCAGCAATGAGTTAACTGCAGAAAACCCATATAGACCACAACCTAGAGTCAGCAATGAATCAACCACAGAAGATCCACGTGAACATGCGGTCCGAATCAGCCCAGGAACACCCACGCATACTCCTTATCATCACGCAGTCGCGTCAGCCCAGTACCTCAATCAATCGGCACTTAAATCATTAGTAGAGATCTTCTCTATAAGAGAAACTTCACAAAATTATGTTCTTGTGTTCCAAAACAACTCACATAAACTATTGGAATGATTTGTGAATTGAAAAAAAAAAGGATTAAATCCCTAAAAGTGAGAAGACAAAGTATTCTACCAAAGCAGTTTCGTCTCTTGAAACTTCTCAGGTCTTCTAGACAAAAATGAAACTGGAAGAACCAATTTATAGAAAATTTAAGGCGGCATCTCGCTCGAACGGAGACATGTGTCGTTCAAATGACACTTCACGTGAGATAGGTTGTCGCTCGAACGAGCAGGTATGTAGCTCGAACGAAAAAATTTAAAAATATTTTTTTTATTTTTCTAGTAAATACTCCGCCTCAAAACCTTTTAAAAAACTTTTGATGAAAAACTCTACTCCAACACTTAGAAAAAATTTCATAAAAGTTATCCCAATATTCTAACTGAGCCATTAAGGACTTAAAACACAACCTTACCAAAGTTAAACTTGCGGAGGCTTAAAGGTTGACAAAAAATAGATATTCGGATCCGTCTTATTTTATATGAGATCTTGAACATTCTTCGACGGTGTGTAGCGGTATACGACATACATAATACAAAGTACAGACTATATGGAGATTCACTTAGGTCTTTTATATGGAGGTTCCTTTAGGGATTCTATATGGAGTTCGTTTACCTTTGAACTATGTTTGACACAACATTTGAACTATGTTTGAGTGGTAGGAATTTTTCTAACTTAGGGTTTCATTAATACATTTATTCTTTTTTACTTTTTTCTATTATTTTTTGCATTTAGGTTTCAATGCAGCTTTTGATTTACATTTATGCATCCAAGTATTTTTTTTATTTTTTTCACTCCCGATTTTGATTTTGTTATTATGTTACTAGATTTTAGGTTTTGAATGAAATTCTGGTTGCTCTACAGAGACTACAGGAACCATATGTCTTTGTGAGTTATGTCTTTCATTTATTCTATTTGATTCTGATTTCAGCTATACGAATAATATTGGAAGAGTTTTCAATTTTTGGTTGTAACATTTCCTCTTCTTTTTTTATTTTGTAACTTAAATGTGAAACCATTTCTATGCTTGTTGGATTAAAAAAAACTTAATATCAGTCACCTAAATCATTTGTGAAAACCATTTTTTGGTTGAAATTCCTGTGAAACCCATTTCTCTGTTGCAATTAATTTGTAACATTGAAAATTAAGATCCGTACATTAGGTAACTGTTGTGAAATTTCAATAATGATCTCAAGCCCTTAACATCATCAACTATGATGTTCATTTTAGGATATTTTAAAATTTCAAGAGTTCGTATAAGTGATGTAGTCAAAAGTTAGCACAAGTTTTATGTGAGGAGCCTGCCAACATGGCTAATAGTAATTTCGTATGGAACTTCATTTGGTAATTGATATAATTAGATGGCCTTAAATTTTGTTGTTTGGAGGCTATTTTAGATGTATAATATTTACTTTCAAGGGTTTAGAGTGTGAGTGTGTGGGGGGGGGGGGGGGGGGGGGGAGGTAGGCGCCTCCCTTTATGACAATATATGTGAAATATCATTTAGGATTTCATTATTAAATCAAGCAAAATCTTCTAGTCAATTATCAATATGTAATCAACCCACTTATTTATTAGCTATCCCATTTAAGACCCTCAAAAGAAAAATCTACTTGGCCTAACTCAAATCAGTAAGTTTCAACTAATTGTATTATTTATTTCCATTCAATTTATTGGACCAACTTTACAACTGTGCAAACATGGTGTTTGATATATTGTCAAAAGAATGTGTCACACACAAAATCATATCTGTCCTTTAACCTTTGAGAGGTGGATTTACAAAAAATAGGTTTTGAATTGATAATGAACAAAATGGATACTAGGATTGGATTATAAATAATCCACAAGCAATCTCATTTTCTAAGTTTACTTCTACATTCCATCCTTTATTTTTTGGGGTATATTACTGTGATTTTGGTAATAGTTGAAGGTACATACAATTAGGCACAATAGAATGGTCTTTATGGTAATATTGTTTTTTTGAATTGTGTGAGTTTGATTATGACAATGCCAGTCAGGATTAGGGGTGGAAATTTATGTTTTGGCCTCACGCCACACAACACTGCACGATACGGATAATACAATTCATAGATGATACACATTGCATGAAAACAATAAGTATACCGTGTTTGTAGCAAGAAATCCCAAAATAAACACACATGTTGAGTATATTTGATAAAAAAATTCTACGCAAGTTTTAGTTCAATGTTTCGGACTTCTCATGTAGTTTCATCTTCCCAATTAACTATTATCAAGCCCCTAATCTTTGTACTTTCACCAACATTATGTCGATATTCATGAGGGTGTGACAAGTCCCGATTTATTTTTATCTCCTTGAAATGATGAATTCTTAATCCAATATATTTTTCTCACCTTTAAATGATGATTGCTTAATCCAATATATAATTCTTTTGTATTTTCCATTATTTCATATGTATTTCTATTTTTGGGTTCTTTTATAAAAGGTATAATTTGAAATTTACTTATGTTATCATCTAGTTTAATGTCCTTATGCACTTCAACCAACGAAGGATTTACGGCTAGTGATATGTCACTATTAAAAGCTGCAAATGGATTATGGATTATAGATTATGGATTAGTGTTAACTGCATTAGATGCTTTTTCAACAAAGAAAATGAAGAAATGGACTTCTTGGTGGGGTTGGTGAAGTTATAGGGTGGACATGGCTTTTTGCTACTTTTGTAGGTTTATAAGTAGTTTTATAATTTAATTATTTGACCAACCTATTCATATAGAATGATGTGTTCATAGTCTGTGGCGATTTTTCTCCCAAAACCACAAAATTAGTCCTCATATCATGCATGTGAGGGAGGCCTAATTAGTCTAGATCAACAACATTAATATGCAGGTCCTCCTATAAGCGAGAGAATGTCCCATCTACATTTGAAATTTCACGGTTACTAAATTGTAATTAAACACATAACTCATTGATTCGGTTCACCATCTTAGCCCTTAATCCATCGGATTCCTTTTTAAGCGATTTAACATTAGAATCGGTTTCTTATTGTTGCAAATTGTATTCAAATGAACTGGGGATGTCTCGTTTTTTCTATGTATTATTGATGGTCACTCTTTGATATATTTTTTAGTCCTTACCTCAAAACACTCATCAGTTATTAAGAAAAACATGATTTTATTCTAGGTACAATTTGACTTGTAATAAAAAGAGACATGGACTTAGTGAGAACGTAAGTTGCAGATTTCTATTCAAACCTAGGAAGTTTCAATAGATTAGTTAATTAGTTTAGTTGTTAGTATGCTGAAATTATTGTTGTCGTTGCTAAAAAATAATTTGTCCCCAAAATTAGTTGTTAGTATGATAAAATCTATAAAAATCATGAAACCCTTGCAACCTTCCATACTCACGCAGTGTGAATACTCGGTTCTACTCTGGATGTAATTTTATTTTTTTTGTTTTGATACATTAGTATAAGTAATTAATGTCAATTGTAGTTATTTATTAGTTAGTATATTAATAGGCTTATTACTAATTAACTCAATTGTGCACTAGATTTTGGATCGTGTGTGATTGATAGAATATATGTTAGTTTCGATGAATTGTTGGCCTTCAATATTATCAAATGATAAGAATTAATTAATCTTTTTTGTTTGTTTATTTTATAGGTTGTAACTCATTGGAATTTCGATGGTTGTGCATGTAGAGGCAAACCACTTCTTGATAAATGAGGAGTTAAACACGTTAGTGCTGCTTGAACATAAGATCGCGAAATTTGAGATGAATTTCATATATATTGACATAAATTGAGATAAAATTCAAATTTCCTCATGTATTGAGATCAATTTCATATGTATTGACATAAATATTCTATTAATGGAATTTGAGCCATTAATTTTTAGTGGGCTTATTGTCTGCATGTGTATTAGTGTCTGCATGTGTATTAGTGTTGTGGCGAACTATTTGTATTGTTGTTATACTATTTATACCATGTTGGTTTTATATTATTATTGAATTTTTATTATTCCAAAACATGTACTAAAAATAGTGGAAATGTTGCTAAATTTTTTGCGATAAAATTATTTATAATTAATTTTTTTTCTTTGATCCAAAAATTTGGCACATTTTAAAACCATGCCAAAAGTATATCAAATTTTGGCACAATTTGGAACTGTACCAAAAGTGTATAAAAATGTACTCAATCTGGCATAGTTATTAAGTGTGCCAAAAGTGTGCTAGAAATATCAAATTCTGGCACGGTTTTAAAGTGTGCCAAAAGTGTTCCTATTAGGGCCAAATTTGATACACTTTTTAACCGTGCTAGAAAAAAAATTTGTCATTTTGGAACACCTGATACTGACACAGTTCAAAATCGTACCAGATTTTATTTGGCGTAGTTTTAAACTGTGCCAAATTGTTGTCTTTCGTGTTGTGTTCGTCATCCAGTCTTGAAAGGAACAAAGAGTAAAATGGTTTATAATAGTGTTTTCTTTTACCTTTTCACTTCGATCCTCTGTTTGGATTTCCCTAATATGTGTAAGTGTTTTACATATTTGTAAGATATGTCTTCGAACTGCTTAGTTCATGAATCATCATTATTTTGTACATGGAAATCTGGTGTGACCTATATATTTATTGTCATATTTCACATTGAGCATATTTAATACATATATTTATATAACTTTAACTACATGCATTCATTTTTTCTTTTGCTCTATATTTCCCATTCATCCTTTCAGTATGTCATAGTCATGCATATTCATCATGGAATTTATCTCCTTTTCCCTTTTATCTTCTTCCTCCCCCAAGTATTCCATTCCAATGAAAAACGAGACACGCGGAAGCACAAATCTTTATATTGGTAGCTGACTCGAGTCTCAACCCCACGATAAGGTACTTTTATGTTCTGTTGAAAGAGTAACAAATAATTTTCTCTCTTCTTGCCCACTAATTTTGATCTTGAACTTGTAGTTACATTATATTGTTATTTTTTTCTTAAGTATAATTTATTTTATCTTGAAATCTCAGTTAAGTAACATTCTTCAAATAGTATCATCATTGAATCTGTTAACAACCCATTGAGTCTTGAAAGGATGAAAGAGCATGGTAATTATTGAGTCTTGAATGGTTACATTTTATTTTGCTCTTTCATCATCGAGTCTTAAAAGAAACAAAGATCAAAATGGTTTTTAGTAACATTTTCTTTTTCCCTTTTCACTTCGATCCATTGTTTGGAGTTACATAATATGTGTAACCATTTTACACATTTGTAAGATTTGTCCTAGAACTGCTTAGTTAATATATATATTTATTGCCAAATTTCACCAAGAGCATATATATGTGTGTGTGTGTGTGTGTGTGTGTATATATATATATATTAACTTCACTTTTACATAAACTTATTTTTTATATTTACCTATATTAGCACGAAAATATTCTGATATCTAGAGTTTTGACAAACCAACTAGATTGTGTCCATCATGAAACGCAATATTGTGGAAAAAAATAACAAACTACATGCAAGGTCTGGGTTCAAATATTCCATATGTTGACAAGAAGGAAATGTCCAGTTACCAAAACTCAAAGAGTGCCCAAAATTTCTAGAAGTGCTTTTGGATTACAATGCAGGTACCAGGTCCCAAAAATTTAGAGACAGCATAAGAACCTATGTTTCGATGTTCGCCTTCACATTAACAGGTGGAAAGATGCCCACTGTGACTTCACTATTTTTTTCAGTTTCTCATTTTTACAACTGTTTATGCTCATTTTCTTACTATCTATGTGTTATGGAGAAATTGCATTTCAGATAAGTGTTCCTTTTAGGATTCTAATTTTGTAAGTCGGTGTGAAATATTTTTCAAAGTTGTTATATTTGGTGGATAGGAGATAAAAGTGATGACGACCAAAAGATTGAAGTATGGTGCCTTACAGGAAAAGATGATGGATGTTTGTTTTATTTTGTTGACGGGATATATGTTAGAGCTTAGAGGTGATATATGTCATCACCTTGATGTGGGATTGAATTTTTTTTTTCACGGAGACGGTTGGTGTAACGTTTTTTTTTTTTTTATCTTTAAATGTTGCAGAACTTGAAAGTTAAAGGAACTATTCCACTTTCCCATTCATACCCCATTTCTCTTTCTAATGAATTCAGCTAACCTTCTTGGTATCTCATTTTTTTTAGCCAGATTAGTGCTTGAGCAATCTAATTATTCACTTCACATAGCATGTTAAGAATTAGGATAAACTTTTTTACTATGATACTTTATATGATCATTATTATATTGTATATAAATGAGTAACATTCGATTACTCTATATTTTTTTTAACTAATTCGATTCCTCTATAGTTGTGTTTTACACACAAAAAAAATGTACTAAATGACGAACCATTAAGTTATCATCTCATCAACAATTGCAAAATTAACTACACAAAAGATTTGAAAGATAATAAGAATGATTACAGTGGGAGATCCCATATGTATGTCGAGCACTAAAATCATTGACAATGTTTTTGGAATTACATTAAGTTGTTTGAG
Organism: Sambucus nigra; assembly: GCA_949130495.1. NCBI lineage: Eukaryota > Viridiplantae > Streptophyta > Magnoliopsida > Dipsacales > Adoxaceae > Sambucus > Sambucus nigra. Next base: position 282,532,895 of record OX422209.1, read on the forward strand.
TAATTTTTTGTAATGTTGATACATCTAAGTATATATGTGACGTCGTGCATGGCACGGGTTGCATACTAGTATGATGAAATACACAACAAAAAACATTTAGGGAATGTTTGGTTATCAATTATAATTACGTTTTCTACGTTTAAATACAATTAATAAGAATTTTCATTTAGCTCACCTGTTTTTAAATACTCAATTTTAATATTTGTGTTATAATCAAGTTTCTTTAGAAAATAACAAAAGAGTGTTTTTAAATTCTCTTTTTTTATTTTTTAACTTAGAATTATTCACTCTTAATATTTTGCATTTATACCCAAATATATAATATACACACATAATACATTAATATGTGTGTAATTCTAATGAATAAAAATATATATGTACATGTACACAAAATATATATATATATATATATATATATATATATTATTAAATAGAGAATTTGGCCCAAGGTTATGTTCTAACCTTTATTTGGGTGTATAGGACAATAGTTTCCATGCTTATATATACAGTCTCTATTGTACAATAACATTTATTTGTGTAGTCCTCTTAGAGATAAGAGTACACAAAACAGGTAAATTATATTTTGTTTTAGTTAAAGAGGTATTTATACTCTTACTCATACCATTTAAAACTCACTTACTCCCTTTCTAAAACTAAATGCATAACCCACCCCCACACCCTATTCCACCCCACCCACTGAAACCCTTGCCAAAGCAATCCACCATAATCATCGTCGGAGGCTTCCGAAATCATCGTCAGATTATTTTTCTCTCCTCATTTCTATCTCTCTGTCTATTTCTTTCCTTTTTTTTTTGTTCGCTCCAGTGGCACCATTAACAAAGTAGGAGAAGGTTTTTCGCCGAAAAAAATGAAGTTTTTGCCGAGAAAATGTAACACCCCGCCTAATTAAATACCGGGTGATCAGTCATTTATTAAATTATAACCAAGGTGAACGGTTGGTTCATTTTTAGCATTACTGTTGAAAAATAAACTTTCCAATTTAAACACCCTAAATAATTAAGCTAAGTGTCAAAACCATCTAAAACATTATTTTCATTTCATTAAATTCAATTATAAAACCTTTAATAATTAACAATTTAAGAGTCACGCAATTATAAAGACTGGAAATGTACACCCAATAATTTAACCATTCAGACAACTAATACCAACTTTAAAACCATAAAGTAAAACCATCATGACCGTAAACAAAACCCAAAGTAAAATACTAAAAGTAAAAGAATCATAATCTCTGACAAAACCAACTGAATAAGGAAAAAGGGCGACACATGCCCAACTAATTTAAAACAGAACTAAGAGTGGAGTCAATAATGAGGTCGTCGAAGCAAATGGCTTGCAACTCCCACATAAGCTGCAGCACGTTCCGTCCAATGAATCCTAAGCATGACGCCCCTGTGGCTGGGCACCTGTAATATACATATATATATATATATATATATATATATATATATATATATATATATATATATATATATATACAAGAGAGAAGAGATAAGAGGAAACGGGTCAGAGCCCGAGTGTAAAACAGTTTAAAATTTAGTTTAGCAAGTATTTAAAATGCTTACCGGCTAATGCAACAATCATGTTAGTATGCGACACTCTCTTGAGAAATTCTCACCTCTCATCTAGAGTGCACGCCTACCGCACTATTAACCTCAAAAGTTTATTTTTAACTTAACCTTCCCAAAAGGTTTCATCCCGATAAATACTATGGCCAGGATAATTAATTTCTGAAAATTAAGCTCTCTCATATCTCATGTTAATTAACATAACTCGGTGACGTTACAAAATTCCCAAAACACTTATAATGGAGTTGGAGTATTCATTCATTTTTTTTCTGACTACTTTTGTGCACAATAGAAAGTTCCCATGTTTAAGTATATATATATATTAGTCACTCGTATAATATATATACTCTCGGCACCCCACATAAAATCTATGGTGCTGGCATACTCTGCTATCAAGTCCCCGTATCACTCTTACTAAGGGAAATACTAGTTCGGAATCACTCTCGAACTGTATTAACATAAAACACATACAAATGGAAGCGAAGCATAGTTCCAAGTCACTAAGAGGTCAGCACATACCCTCACGTCTCTTAGGACCATCTGACTATCAATTAGATAGCCTGTATCAAGGAATCCTATGTTCTAGGGTACAAGTCAATATCCCCCATAAAGGTTCCATCGAGATAAGACTGTCCCAGCGCAGCAACCTCCGTGATAGCAAGTAGCGCGGGTATGATTATACACAAGCATAATATAAATATTTACACACATGCATTCAGTTATATATATCAATATTCTCATTTTTTCCAATTAGGTTCGCAGACGACCCAAAGATAACAAGTATTAACCTTACATTGTATAACTTTTTTCCAATTACCTCACATAAGGGATTTATTGCTTTTACTTTTAATTAATCGTTGCATACTTATTTCTCATCTCTCGAAGTACTCTTTCTTACTAAATGTAATCTCAGTTGGTATACCCTCTCTAACCTCCTGGTCTAAGTCTTTCACGAATCTTTAAATTCTTTTGTGGACGTACGCACGATTTCTAATGTGTGACGAAACTCCCTGTTAACCCCCAATTCCATCCCATATTAAATCTCACTTAACGGAGTTTACGTAGACCCTAGTGGTCCTCTCCATAACCCATTTTACTCCATAAATAATAATCAAGGGGTCCTAGCGAATTTTAATCGGATTAAACAAAAAGGGAAAAAATATACAGTTTTTCAGAAGGGATCAATCGATCAAGGAAAAGGGGTCGATCGATCGATCGATGTTCTTGGGTCGATCGATCGATCAAGCAGTTCTTGCCCAAAAACTGCGTATTAAACCTACGGGTTTCATCTTTCAAATTCCACCAAAACATCATTATTGATTCCCAAACTCCAAAATATCATTTTTACTAGTTCGCTATACATATATGCATGATTCCCTACGTCAAACATGTACAAATTCATCAACGAGATTGTATTAAAGGGGCAATTTGTCTTAATTATCAAGAACCCTGATTTTACACTAAACTTCCATTGTTCTAATTCTTTTTCCAGATTTCTCACTTTTAAATCAATCCAATTTCGTGGGTAATCCTCTACATATGATTGAGATTTCCAGAATATATTTATTTCCTCTAAAACATGTGATTTGATTCTCTAAATCCTTAAATTTTTCCATGAGACATAAGTTTATCAATCCTAATCTAACATGAGTGAAACATTAACTACAAGAAAAGCAAGATAGATACTTGCCTGGAAATTTAAGGTTATGATTCGACGACTCTGATTGGTATAGCAGTAATCCTCTTCTTTCGATCTACGCTTTGGTGGTGGTGGGGTTGCAAGATTGGTGGTTCTTGGCCTTGAACACTTGGAAGGCTTTTCCCTTCTTCTTCCTATGGCCTTTTTCTCTTTTGGTTCTAAGAACCCTAACTTCCCTAGCACTCCATCTGATATATCCTTAATGATTTTCGTCATTATTAAAGGCCAAAAATAGAAAATTATCAAAATGCCCTCCCAGATTACCGGTTAGGCCTAAAAAGTCCCGAGACCCAAACTAAACCCCCGGATATACTTTTCTGACTATCTCGACCCTTCCGGACATGTTGGCGCACTTGAAATGACCATATGCGTGACTTATAATTTATTCACTTATAATAATAATAATTATTATAATAATAATAATAATAATAATAATAATAATAATAATAATAATAATAATAATAATAATAATAATAATAATAATAATTTAGTCCTGACACGACACAGGGCGTCCCGACTTAATTTCCATAATTATCATTTTATTCACTCGTGACAATTTTTAATAAAATCAATTCTACATATTACTTTACTCAATAAGTAATATTTAACAAATCAATAAATTTCTAATAATTACTAACTCTCGTCACGCTAGTAACTATTTAAAACAACTTTTCGGATTAAAATTAAATTAATTTATCTCAATTAAATTTAATAAATATCTAAATTTAAAAGCCATAAAAATACGGGGTATTACAGAAAAATAGTGAAAATTTTAATTTATCTGTGTCGATTTTTATCAAAAAAATATCGAACTTGGATGTTGTTTGATAGATCTCAACAAGTAGATTTCAATTATATAGATTTTGTGAATTTCGGATTTGTAAATTTGAATTTATGAACTTATAAAGATTTGATGAGTTTGTCTGTGTATGAGTTATCAAATGGTATGTTGGTCATTTTAATGATCTTTTTAGTACATGTGCCAAATTTATAAAAGAGATTATGCACTTTTAGGACTTAAAATAATATTTGTTATGGATATAGGATATTCAACTTTACATTTGTGAAAATTGTCCCAGCTTATTATTAAGTTGAACTTATTTTCTCAAAAATATTATCTTTACCCTTAACTAAAAAAAAAGTCTTTATTATGGATTTAGGAAAATCAACTTTTCTTTTATAAAAATGGTCCCTATTATGATTTTAGGACAATTAATTTTTCTTTTATAAGTATGGTCCCTATTATGGTTTTTAAATAATCAACTTTTCTTTTTTGAAAATGATCCTTATTTCTTTTGTCATTAATAAAAAGAAATAGATTATGCATTTTTAGGATATGTAATAATGTTGGTTATGGATAAAGGTCACTCACCTCTTTTTTGGTAAAAATAGTCCCTATTTTTTTTAAGTTGATTTTATTTTTAATAAAATATCAATTATTCCTTATATTGGAAACTATGAAATAATATTTGTCGTCTAACCACCAGACATTTGCATCTTTGATGGTCGCATTTTTTTAGCCTTTGATTACCAAAGGGATTCCGATCGAGAAACAGTAAATATAAATTTGCAATTTAAAAAATACAAAAAACTTTACTGATTTTTTCTTTTCTCAAACACCACAAATTTTGTTTCACCATTTGGCATCATACCATCTCGTCAATCTCCAAACTTTTGAACTACAAATTCAAATTTGCAAATATTTCACTACAAAATTAAGTTTTGATGAGTAAAATGCATCAATATTTTTTCACAGTTTAAAATTGCAAATTATAATTTGAAGTGTCAAACCTTTTGAATCTCCAAAATAAAAAATCATATCAGCACTCACTATCTCCTTATCTAGAAACCTCTCATTCATAATTACAATAATTTTTGCATGGAACAACCTGCTTATATTTTGCACTTGAATGAGATGGTACCAACTAAACTAACCTATCACATATAAGAATGGAAACAAATGAAATAAATCTAAACAAAAAAAATATTAGAAGATCGGAATGAAAATTTCTCTGGTTCGGCATTTTTTTAGGCATGAAACTTTTGATATATTTTACTAATGGATGACAGATGAAGGTGTTGATCAGATGAATATATTTATATAAACATCTACTGGGAAAAATGTATGCTACCCGCTTGTTAAAGGAGAACGGGTTCTACTTATTAATTGATTTCGTGGAATGAATGTGAATGGGAGAATCATCTAATATATTTAGAACATAGTTGGTTATGGATTTGAGTGAGCATGAGTCTTCGCTTGTTAAATGTATGTTATTCGCTTGTTAAATGAGAAGGACAAATAAATAGGGACTACTTTTATATATAAAAATAAGTAAAACCCCTTCTATTAGATTATGGTTAGTACAATGATATATTTTAAGGACTATTTTTATAAAAATAATGTTGAGTGCCCTATTTTTGTAATAGGATTGTTGATATGTTATTTTAGCACAAAAGCCATATAAAAAAGAAAACTTACATTATGATTTTAGGACTGACAAATTTTCTTTTATAAAAATGGTACCTATTTCTTTTGTCAAAATATTTTTTTTAAATAGCGTTTTTCTAAGTTGTTTTTTGTTTACAAATCTAGTTCCTATTTTTTTTTTGCTTAAAATGTGGTGTTTTATTAAAAAAAATATACTAGCGTCAAAATAGAATATTAAATTTTCCCGTCATTTTTGTAGTCATTTTAATGTATATATACTCCATTTTTCCTTTTAATAAGAAAATGATTATACGGAATACTCAATTTTGTAGTGTTACAATGTGGAATAAGTTTGTTGTATTAACACTGCAAATTTAATTTTGCAGTGAAAAAATGCAAACATAATTTAGCAAACTAGCGATTGAGCGACGATAATAAGGCGATAAAGAGTGGTTAAATGACATTACATCTAAAACATCAAAAATAAAATAGAAAATTTCAACGTTGAAAAATTAATTTTGCACTTTGACGAAGTAGTGGTTGTGGCGAAAGTTTTGATTACATGAGGTTTGGTAGCATTCTTAGTCCAAGGTTAGAATTTAAAACAAGATTTAGTATTTTTTTTAAATAAAACACATCACTTTTAGCAAAAACAAATGTTCTAGATTTTAAAAGAAGGAAAATATAAATTTAATCTTGAAGTTTGGGGTGATTTTTGATTTTGAACCTTATGTTTTAACAGCCTTGGAGTTTAAAAATTAAATCAATTATGATCTCCATTACATTGTCGTTAAGAATTGCAACGGGGGTGATGACTTTATGTACCTTCTATGATCTATGGCTAGGTAGGAACAAATCTCTTTTTGAAGGAGTTCAAATGCAAGAGAATGTAATCATTCATGGAATCAAGAGAAGAATTTAAGATATAGCATCAAATTCTTCATTCAAGCCTGGTACTTTTGCCCACTGTTCTCAAGTCATACAATTTCTAAGTATTTATCCTCCAAAACCTTTGCTCTTCATTATGTTCCCTATATGATGGTCAAGACCTAAAAACTCATTTCTCAAATTGAACACTAATGGAGCCTGTGATAAAGATGGTAACATGGGCATAGGGGTTGTCTTAAAAGATGACAAGGGCCAATCCATTTGGGGTTTATCTAGTTACATTGTTCAAGCATCATGGCAGAAGTGTTGGCCTTGAAAGAAGGGATATACGATGTGATTTCATTATTTGGGGACAACATTGAACTTGAATCAGATTCCAAGATTGTAGTTAACTACATAAATAATTTTTTAAATCCTCTATGGATGATTAGAGGCATTATAAAAGAAATTCAAGTCCTTACCTCCAATGGGAATATTAAGTTTTCTCATATTTGTAGAGAATTAAACCATCTTGCAGACCTCGCGTCTAAAAACCAGCTTTATTCAATTCATATGTATATCTTCCTAGAAAAATAAAGGGAGTTGTTAGGTTTGATGCTTGTAGGCTTCCTTACATTAGAAGTTCTAAAACAAAATTATTGTATTCTCATGTTGTAATGCCTCCTAGAGAGGGCTATTCTCTCTAAATTCTAAAAAAATCTTAGGGAATATACTCTCCGAAAAAAGGTGATGGCTTTATTCTATTTTTTCTTAATTAAAGTTTACTCTATAAAAAAATCAATTTTATCATTAATTTTTTCAAAAAAAAAATGGCCCCTAGTTTTTTTTTTCCTAGAATTAGGTGTTTTATTTTATAAAAAATAATAAATCTGTTTTTTTTCAAGTATTGGACTAAGAATGTCATCGAATCTCCTGTCATCAAAACTCCGCCACAACTACTCCTATGTTAAAGTGAAAAATTAATTTTGCATCATCAATTTTTTTTTCTACTTGGTTTTTGATGTTTTAGATGTAATATCATTACACCACTCTTTATCATCTTAGTCTCAACACTTTACCGTTATTAGTTGGCAAAATTATATTTGCATTGTATCATTGAAAAACTATATTTGCAGTATTAATACAACAAACTTATTTCACAATACAATACTAAAATTCTGAGCATGTAACGTAATTAGCCTTGCATACAGAAACATATGTACCAAAATCTTCATATATACACATGCACATACATGCCCATAATACACACACAGATCCACCGAGAACACACACACATAATACACACACACACACACACACACACACACATATATATATATATATATGTATATATATATATATATATATATGTATGTATATATATATACAGTCAGGCTCTAATGCGGACGTAACTTGCGGATTTAACTTGCACACGAATTTTTGTGTATTTTTTAAAACTAGCAAACAATCAAATTTCGATTTGCTTTTTTTTTTGTATAATTTAAACATTACAAGGACCCCTGTAAAAAAAATTAACTCAAAATGAAATTTTTACTGTTTTTAAAAAATCGATCAAACATATGTCAGTTTTAAAGAGCTTTAAAAACTGACATATGTTTCACTAATTTTTTAAAAATAGCAAAACTATTTATTTTGAGTTGATTTTTTTTATAAGGGTCCCTTGGAATGTTTAAATACTAGGGAAAAAAAGTCAAGTCGAAAAAAGTTTTTTTACTATTTTTTTTTTTTAAAAAAAACATCCGCAACTTGCATCCGCATTAGAGAGCCGGCATGTGTATATATATAAGAGCGGCTCATGTGCGGGAGCCCAAATACGGGACTCCCGTGCGGGAAATTTTTAAAAACGAAAGCTGTTTTTTTTTTTTTTTATGGGTTATAAATATTTCAGGATACCCGTATAAAAAATCAATTAAAATTGATATTTTTTAGTATTTTAAAAAAATGGGTCATTATTTGACAGTTTTTTAAGCATCTTAAAAACTGTCAAATATTGAACTATTTTTTTAAATATCAACAAATATCATTTTGAGTTGATTTTTTTTATAGGGATACCCTGAAATGTTTATAACCCATAAAAAACTAAATAAAATAACTTCTTTTTTTTATTTTTAAAAACATCCCGCATGGGAGTCCCACATTGGGATCCCGCACAGGAGCCTCCCTTATATATATATATATATATATATATATATATACATCGATCCATCGTGGTATATATACACATGGATATACATATATATGTAGAGAGAAGCAGAGAGAGACATTGAGAAGGATCGAGAGAAATTCGTTGATGATAGAAAGTGCGAGAATTCGGGAGGGAGGGGGATGTGTGCAGACGACTAAGGGGCGGGGAGGGCGACATTGGTGGGAGGGAGAAGTGTGGGGAGGGCAAGAGCGGGTGGGGACGTGAGAGAGCTAAATGTTTGGATTCCTTTTTCTTTCTATTTATTATTTATGTTAATTCATTTTAAGTTTATTAATTTTTCTTTTATTCTTAAAAGATATTATTTAAGAAGTGCTACGTGTCAAACTCTTATTGGACCATTTAATGTGTTTGTCACATAAGAAATTGAGTCAACACATCGGTTACAATTCTTAACGGCAAATGTAACGGTGGGTCCAATTGAATCGATTTTCTAAATTCAAGGTTAACATTGTAACTTTTGAAATATTAGGTCCAAAATCAAAAATCACCCCAAACGTCATAGATAAATTTGCATTTTTTTTAAAAATTGATAAATTATATTTTTAAAGTAAAATTTTTAAGTGAGGACAAATAAAATAGGGATTACTTTAATATATATATATATATATATATATATATATATATATATATATATATATATATATATATATATATATATTGATTATTATAAAACTATTGTATTTTAAGATGGTAATATGAAAGTTTTTTATATTGAATAATTTTAGGGACTAATTTTATAAAAAAATTATTGTGTATCCTAAAGATATAATGAAAAAGTTAATAAGCCCTTTTCTTAGAAAAATAAAGAGTAATTTTATAACAAAATTGTTGGGTGTCCTAAAGATATAATGAAAAAATTAATAAGCATTTTTCTTACAAAAATAAACACTTTAATTAAGAATAATTAAAATAGGAACTATTTTTATAAAAGAAATTTTGATTCTCCTAAAATGAAGGTGATAAAAAAGCAATTGTACTCTAAGATGGTAGAACGACATTTTTGGTATTGAATAATTTTATGGACTTATTTTATAACAAAACTATTGTGTCCTATAAACATAATGAAAATTTTAACAAGTCCTTTTTCTACATTGCCCCTTTATAAAATTGTGTTGGTTGTCCTATTTTTATACACTTTTGAACCTATTTTTACACACTTTTGAACTAGGTTGGACTTTTCTCCAAAAGCCCTTAATTAAATTATATAATCTATTAAAATTCATATATTGAATAATATTATCAATACATATACGTATATAATTTTATTGTGGATTGCACATGCAGTATCATACTATAAGCGCGCGCACACACACACACACACACGCACACACATATACATATATATAAGTCAGGTTCCCGTACATACCAAACGGTACATACCAACGGTGAATACCGTTGGCGCGGACCCATTTTATAAATGATTTTAAGTTGAGTTTTTTTATATGATGTTTAAACATTTCCATAGACCAATGTAAAAAAAATCAACTCAAAATAACGTTTTTTGCTATTTTAGAAAAATTGGTCAAACTTTTACATCTTTTAAAGTGCTTTAAAAGCTGCAAAAGTTTGACCAATTTTTTTAAAATAGCAAAACTAGTTATTTTGAGTTGATTTTTTTTATATGCGCTTATTGAAATGTTTAAACATCATATAAAAAATTCAGCAAAAAAATATTTTTTTTACTATTTTAAGAAATTGGTATGTATATATATATATATATATATATATATATATTTCTCTTGTGCGGACCAGTCCGCATTTTAAGAGTGCGGATTGGACATGTGTCACCTGGCGGTGAACCCAGAAAAGAGAGAGAGAGTGCCTACAATTTAGGCGATAATTTCTAGGAGCACCGTTAGGTGACACATGTTCGGTCCGCATTCTTAAAATGCGGATTAGTCCGCACAAGATCATTATATATAGAGTCGCATGCACACCAAGTTGCACAATGATTTTTTTAAATAGTAAAAAAAAATTCAATGTTGAATTTTTTTTAATGGCATTTAAACATTTCAAATGGCTCATATAAAAAAACTCAACTCAAAATAACTTTTTTTCTATTTTTAAAAAGTCGATCAAACTTTCACAACTTTAGAGCGCTTTAAAAGGTGCAAAAGTTTTACCAATTTTTTAAAAATATGAAAAAACGTTATTTTGAGTTGATTTTTTTTTATATTGGCCCCTTGAAATGTTTTAAATGTCCTATAAAAAAATTCAACTCAAAATTATTTTTTGCAAGATTTTAAAAAAATAGGTAAAAAATCAGTATGCAAGTTTGGTGTGCATGAGAGTCTACCTATATATATATATATATATATATATAATGCTCTTGTGCGGACTAGTCCGCATTTTAAGAATGCGAACCATACATGTGTCACCTAACGGTGCGCCTATAAATTATCGTCTAAATTATAGGCACACTCTGTCTCTTTTTTGGGCTCACTGTCAGGTGACACAAGTCCGGTCCGCATTCTTAAAATGCGGACTAATCCGCACAAGAGCAGGACCTTAAATATATATATATATATATATATATATATTAAATATTAAAAAATATATTTTTGAGTTAATTTTTTTGTGTGATATTTAAATATTTCAAGGGACCCATATAAAAAAAACAGTTCAAAAAACCTTTTTAGTTATTTTAAAAAAATCAATCAAACTTTCGCCGCTTTTAGCAAAAAAAAATGAGATGATTTTTTGTATATGAGTCCCTTGGAATGTTTAAATATTACATAAAAAAATCAACACAAAAATATTTTTTTGCGATTTTAAAAAAATGATGTGCAAACTTGTTGTGCAAACTTAAGTGTGCACATGAGTCTGGCTCTATATAAATATATATATTTAGGGCCCATATTGTAAGGACTCCTTATCGTGAGATCTCGGTACATAACCTTTTTTTTAAATAGTAAAAAATGAATTTCGTGATGAAACTTCATGAATATGATCTCCACTGTGAGATTATTATCTCTCATTTTTTTGCGCTCACTTGCACTGTTAAAATGCAGGACAATCCGCACAAGAATAGTACTATATATATATATATATATATATATATATATATATATATATATATATATATAGAGAGAGAGAGAGAGAGAGAGAGAGAGAGAGAGGCTGGATCGTATACGGACCTAGTTTACGGACCGCTACTGTTAACGCAAAAATTCTCCATCTACGATGACCAATCAGAAAAGGACACATGTCATCCTATGTGGCAATATTCGACACCCGAGGAGAGTTGGTCGGCATCCGATGAGAGTTAGTCGGCACCCGAGGAGAGTTGGTCAGCATCCGAGGAGAATTGGTCGGCACCCGAGGAGTGTTAGTCGGCCCCCGAGGAGAGTTAGTCGGCGCCCAAGGAGAGTTGGTCGGCATACCAACCAGGAAGATCAAGGGATAACTATGCATTTAATGTGCATTAATGAAGATGACTATGCATTTAATGAGCATTAATGTACATTTATACCACTGTTCTAAAATACCCGCCTAGGCTTAAGGCTAGGGAGAAACGCATCCCCTTACGCTTTTCACGCCTTATTCTTAGTAAAACCCTTAAGGCGCGCTTTTTTCTAAAAACAACAATGATTTAATGAAACGATATCGCATTTTAAAGAATTTATTTACAAATCGCACCATTATCTCATCCAAAATAATCAAATAGTATTTTAATTTGCATATAGTCAGACATGTTTTTATGATCTGTGCAATTTTTGCATTTTAATAGTCTTGTTATGGTTAAAAAATATTAAAATATATTAAGAAGGCCTAAACGTCTTTTCACGCCTTTTTACGCCTAGGCCTGCCTAGGCTTCTAAGGCTTAAGGCTTGGCATCCACGCCTCAATCACGCCCCGCGTTTTTTAGAACCTTGATTTATACTGTAGATGACAACACATAGCATACCAAGCAATTCAACAATTAGATTCGTTGAATGTAGACATAATGTATAAATGTCTACATACAATGAATCTCTTTATCTCCCATCACTATAAATACATGTATTCCCTTAGCCAAAAAGGAGGAGGGAAGAGAACCTAGAAACCCCATACAAAAGATACACATCCTTTCTCTCTCTACACCCTATGGTGCTATTGTAAACCCCTGGGAATAAAATAACAGTGGACGTAGGCTTTATTCATAGCCGAACCACTTTAAAAATCTTTGTCTCTTATGTGCTTGATTGGATTGCTTTCATCTATTTATCTGTGATCATAAAAATGGGATTCGGTCCAGTTTTTTGCATCAACAGATTGGCGCCGTCTGTGGGAACGTGTTACAAGCATTGTTCTCCATCAAAAGCTAAGTTTTTATTTTCTATATGATTCAATCATGATTTTTATGTTTATATACATAAATTAATTGTCCAATTTTTATTTGCAAAATATTGCATATCATGATTTTAAAATCATAACTGTTAGATTAATTCTTATTTAGAAATCTGAAAAATAGTGGATTTCATAAATCATAACTTTTGCTTGATTCTCAAGTTTCAATTTTATATCATGGAATAAATATTTTAAATGATTAAATATACCAATATATACGATGATGATAAGATTTGATAATTTTCTTTGTTGATTTTGAAATAATTTGTGAAAGATCTTTGATGACTATTCAAATTCCCATTATATTTTTGTTCAAATCATGATTCTCATATGTTTATATCCATAAACTTAGAGATCAAATCAATTATATATTGTGCATACATCTTTTAATTCAATCATGATTTTATATTCACAAATTGTTGAATCTAATTTTACAAATCTGGATAAATGTACATTTCATAATCACAAAGTTTGAGAAATTTGTGTACATATTATATTATTTCTTCTTTAAGGAGATAAAATAATTTTTCTATATTTATAAATCTCTTTTATATGAGTATATAAAAATTTGATTCATTTGGAAATCTTTTATATGCATCAAATTTGATTCATTTGAAAATATTCCAAACTGTACCAAGTATGGTTGGTCGGGGATAAAAACCCATTAACTGTAGTTGGTCGACGAGGATAAAATATTCCAAACTGTACCAAGTATGGTTGGTCGGGGATAAAAACCCATTAACTGTAGTTGGTCGACGAGGATAAAATATTCCAAACTGTACCAAGTATGGTTGGTCGGGGATAAAAACCCATTAACTGTAGTTGGTCGACGAGGATAAAATATTTCAAACTGTACCAAGTATGGTTGGTCGGGGATAAAAACCCACTAACTGTAGTTGGTCGACGAGGAGAATTTATCGACCTTGGTTGGTCGGACACATTTTATGAAAAAGACAAAAATTTACCAAGTATGGTTAGTTGGGGATAAACTCTCACTAACTATAATTGGTCGACGAGCACAATTTAACAACCTTGGTTGGTTGGAAAAATTTTAAACATTTTTATACTCATTACTTTATTATTAAGTGATCGAGCAACATTACTGATACTTGTAACTTTTTTATTACTAAGTTGGTCGATGAACAACACAATATTGTTATCTATTTAACTTATACATATGCACAGATGTAAAGTATTTTACAAGACAATAGCAATTAAGATTGCGAACAAAAATGAAAGTCTTTCATTAAAATCAAAAACAAAATACATCAGGAATGAAATAAAAATTTATTACATCAATATTCCCATTATATTGGTTTCTTCCCCTCTGCTTTTGAAACAGGTTCCTCGCCAGCAGGTGGATCATTTAAAGCAAGAGGAGAATTTATGAAGTTAAGATCTTTGAGCATCCTGATATTCATCATGGATGGTCGATCTAGGAGGTGCTCGATAAAGTATTTGTTCATTTGGGGGCTTCTATTACAGATATATTTGTTCATTTGGTGGCACATTCTTATAACATCATGCAGTCAAGCACCAAATTCAACTTCACAAACTCACACGGAGGCGTATTCAGAAGTTCAGGAGGTGCATTCAGAAGTTCAGGAGGCATAGTCAGAAGTTATTATGCACATACTATTGAAGTTCAGAAGTCAAATTTAGCATCTACAGCACTGAGATCGTTACTACTACTGTCCCGACTAACATTGAAGAAGAAGTTGTATGAAAATGTTTCGAAGTCCACCACTAGCTTGGTACTAATCAGATTGAAGAGTTGAGTTCAAAAGCTAGTATGTTACTCAACAAAGTATTTAGAGGATCATAAATCAGAAGAATCAAGCACGTGAAGTTAACACTCAGTTGCTCGGCACAGGAGGCAGTTGGTCGGCTAGCAAACCAATCAACATACTTGAAGATTATGATAAGCTACAAGCTGCATACTATGGCATGGATGAATCCAAATTCCCAGGGGTGATACATAGCACACGGAGTTCCTCAAAAGAAAGATTAGCAACCATCGATCAGCCTGCATCATATGTCGTCCAGGAGATAATGCACTTTATGTTGAACAAATCAAGAAGGTAGATAAAGAATTTCATGAGCACCGAGCAACACTGCATAATAAATACTCCATCCTTTCAAGTAAACCATCAAGCATGGAGCATTGGGGACTTCTGTTAACGCAAAAACTCTCCATCTACGAGGACCAATCAGAAAAGGACACATGTCATCATATATGGAAATATTCGACACCCGAGGAGACTTGGTCGGCATCCGAGGAGAGTTAGTCGGCACCCGAGGAGAGTTGGTCAGCATCCGAGGAGAATTGGTCGGCACCCGAGGAGTGTTAGTCGGCCCCCGAGGAGAGTTAGTCGGCACCCGAGGAGAGTTGGTCGGCATACCAACCAGGAAGATCAAGGGATAACTATGCATTTAATGTGCATTAATGAAGATGACTATGCATTTAATGAGCATTAATGTACATTTATACTGTAGATGACAACACATAGCATACCAAGCAATTCAACAATTAGATTCGTTGAATGTAGACATAATGTATAAATGTCTACATACAATGAATCTCTTTATCTCCCATCACTATAAATACATGTATTCCCTTATCCAAAAAGGAGGAGGGAAGAGAACCTAGAAACCCCATACACAAGATACACATCCTTTCTCTCTCTATACCCTATGGTGCTATTGTAAACCCCTGGGAATAAAATAACAGTGGACGTAGGCTTTATTCATAGCCGAACCACTTTAAAAATCTTTGTCTCTTATGTGCTTGATTGGATTGCTTTCATCTATTTATCTGTGATCATAAAAATGGGATTCGGTCCAGTTTTTTGCATCAACACCTACCGTCCAAGAATTATCTAGGGACCGTTTTGTCTTTTTAGGACCACCTTTTGGGACCGCGATGCCTTTTGAATTCTTCTAAGTTTTAGGGAATATCAATTTTTACCCCAATGATTTCTAAGGTCTTTTAAGCTTATTTTAACACTTAATTAATCTGGAAGTCTAAGTGTGGAAGTTTCAGGGCTACTGCTACTTCTCAAGCTTCTTCCGTCACTATCGTACTGAAGTTCTGAATATCGAGGATTATCTATATAAATAATTTCTTCAGAAGTCTAGAATTTGGAAGAGGTTTTGATGGAAAATATTCTAGTCTTAAATACCTTATACGGTATCGTGGGTTTATTTGTCTAGTTTCTTTATATATTTGATTAATAGTATCAATTATATCGTTATTTATAAATTCGTCTAAATTATTATCACCATAAGATGACAAAAATCTTCGGTATGTTCTAGGGGCAGTTGTCTCTACGTTTTTAAGGAGAGGACGGATTCCTCCGGCTCTAATTAAAGTAGCTTTTGTTTCAGCTAACCTTTTACGTCTAACAAATTTTAATACGTCTATATTGTCTTCAAGTATTCTAGTGTATTCTTGATATTTTTCAGGTCTTGATAGTTCTTCTGCAAAATCTTCAGTTCTTAATTTTTGTCTAAAGAGATCTCGGATCCATGTTCTAATTATTTCTATTCTAGGTACTTCTCTTCCTAACCACTCAATGATTTGGTCTATATATTTAAAAGTACCACCTGCATATACTAAAGCAGATTCTATAAGTTCTTTATCTTTAGGGTCTACAAGAGTCCAGTCTTGAATTTCTCTAGTTAAGTCTAAACTTGTTTGATTAACAAATTCTAAAAAGACTTTAGTGATTTGTAAGATCATATAAGATTCTTCTTAATGAAATAATATGTAAAAAATAGTTAAGGGTTTGGTTCGAGTTATACCTTCCTTCTAGTCTGCAATATCTTTATCTTCTTCCCTTTGTCTCTTCACCTTTGTTACTATTCTTCTCCGGTCTCGGCCTCCTACAACTCTCTCTTTATGTGTCGCACCTCAATCCACTACTTTGGCGGTTAACCTGTTTCCTACCTGTACGCCTTCACGCCTAACGCCCACCTGGCTAACGGCTCATGGCTAATCGGCACCTGACGGCGGTTCACCAGTATAACACCTTGTGTGCTACACCAGAGGTTCCACACAATAGTCCTCTATGAATAGAAAGTTGGAGACAATTTGGAAAATAATAACAACTTAGCATAAGAGATTTCTGCAAAAAAAACACTTTTATTGCATTGCATAAGTAAATACAACTCTCCCCTCTCCCTTAACTATGAGTGGTTTACTCACTCATATACATATTACTCTCTACAAGCATACTCTCTCTAAAAGTCTAACAATCTCTCACTCTATAACTCCTGATATCTAAAACATAAATGGACGCTCCCTTTTATAGATCAAGGGCACTACAAAATGACTGGTAACCGATTGTCAAAAGCAATCCGATTGAAAGCATCAATTATTAAAGCAACATTGTCTTCCGAATCTTATCAGCTGGGTCTACAGGCTTTTATCGTCTTTTGATAATTGGGGGGACCTCTTTCTTTATAAAAGGAAAGGCGTGCCAAGTCTTCATCATAGTCTTGTCGTTTTGTAATAATGCAAGAGCATCAAACAAAGTCTTCATCTTTTTCATCAGTCTGGTGGCCCATGTGGGCTAGGCATCTTTATGCTTTATGGAAAGCATAGTCTAGGCAAACGATTATTCCGTCTTTAATAATTCATCCACCAATGAGGAACCCTTCTTTGTCGTGTCTGTGTCTTCTTCTGCCTTGTCCTGGTTTGGGAGGGTATTGTTGAAAAACTCATCAATAAGGCCTACCGTTCTAAGGCTAACTGGTAAAGCTATCTCTACCATTTCTTTGGATTTTTTCTTGAGCCTTCCATTGAATGGCTCATCAGCTTGGATTATTAGGTCTTCTTTGTAGTAGGCAGTGTACCGCCTGTCTTCTCCTGTTAATAACTCCATGATTTCAATTGTCTCCATGGGTTGAGAGATCTGGAGCTTGGACTTATCAATAATTAAATCTTTCATCTCATCTTCTGATAGGATCTCAATGTCTTCAAATGTATAATTAGAAAATCTAACAAGTATAAATCCTTCCACTCTCATTCCTCTGCAGGAACTTGGAGCAATCTGATAAATTCTAGCGAATAAAGGAAGGAAATGTTCTATCTTTTTAACATACTCATGGACTATCTTTCCGAGAGCAACCGAGTCTTCTATAGTCTCAATTTGGTTGAGTCCGATGAACCCATAGTCTGCTAAGGTTATCTGGGCAATTTCTGCTTTCCCAGCAAGATAAATCTTTGGAGCGTCTTTGAAGAAATCTTTCATTATTAAAGCATCTCCCTTAGTCTCAGATAATAACATATTGAAATGTTCAATAATGCTATTAGATTCTTTCTTATAGTCTTCAGTTAATGGAAGATTATTATGAACAAATGGTATAACAATCTTAATCTTAAAAGTCTTTTTCTGATAACAAAAATTATCAGTGGGTCTAGCTTTGGAGGATTCTCCAAGAGTCTGAGCATAGGTTTGAGTCTGTGGTCTAGGTATAGCAGTACCACTGAGTTGGTAACTGTAAGTCTTTGAGTCCTCATAAATCTGGCAATAGCTACCAAATTTTGTTTGAACTCAATCCAAAGTCTATTCTTCACGTTCCACCATATGGCATCTATGAGGGTATTTTTATCTTCTGAGAATTCTCGTCTAAATTTGATCAAGTCTGGGTATCTTTGATCGGGTCTATATTGGGGAAAATACATCTTCCCAATGAGTCTATTTTGAGAAATAATCTCTTTTCTAGATTTTCCAGGAGGAACTAAGATATCATCAAAGTTCTCTAGGATTGGTCTTTCTTGAGAGTCTTGAATATGAGTCGGTCTTTGCGTTACACCAGCATTTGGTCTTACGCGTCTAAGATAGTCTGCAACGTCTTCAATGTTCAGTCTATTCATTCCAGAGGAACTCATGTCTTCTGGGTCTTCTGTTTGCAACATAAAACATGAAATCATATTAGTGTTAGCAAACATTGGCTCTCTGGATATAATGTCTGGAATGGTATTTTTACTTCCCTTAATATGTATAACAGAGAAGTCATAACCATTAAGCAATTATTACCATCTAATTAGTCTATTAGTCCTTGATTTGGACAAGTCTAAATCTCTGAATTTTACTGCATAAGAAGAGTCAGTATAAACATTAAAATGTTTAGGTCTAAGAAACAGCATATATTTTTCTATTGCCCTTACTATGGCTAAAACTTCTTTTTCATGGGCAGTGTATCTTGTTTCTGGGTCTGTAAAGGTTTCAGAACTATGTCTACAAAGTTTCTTCTTTTTTGTCTAATGATCAATGGCAAAGTATACTGCTCCCCATTGTTTATCAGAGGCGTCTGTTTCTACTATAAATTGGTCTTCTGCATTAGGCAGTTCAAGTAAAGGAATATTCTTGACTGCATCTTTAATTTGTCTTATTACTTCAAAATCATCTTTAGTCCAATAAAAGGGATTGGTTTTATCTGCTCCTTTTAATTTGGATGTTAATCTTTGTCTTTTTGAAGCAAGGTCTTTAATAAAGTCTGCAGCACAATTAAGCAATCCTAAAAATGATTGTAATTGTTTTCTATATTTGAGTCGGTCTGGAAACTCAAGAATCTTTTTAGTTATGTGTTCAGCTAAGGATAATTTTCCTTTATTAATATGCATTCCCACAAAGTCTATTTCAGTCTGGAATAATTGCATTTTCCTTTCGGAAATAACAATACCATGTTTGTCAAATTCTAAGATAATCTTTTTAAGATGGTCTACATGCTCTATCTCAGTCTTACTTGCTACAAGAATACCATCTATGTAAACAAGGCAAAATTCTGAATAAGGTCTAAATATATTATCCATTCTTCTTTGGAAAACTTGAGGAGCATTCAAGTATCCAAATGGCATTACTAACCATTCGTATTTTCCTTGGGGCACACTAAAGGTTATCCAAGTAATACTGTCTGGATGCATCTTAATTTTCCAGACGCCTGATTTGCAATCAAACTTACTGAATATAATTCTATCTTCGATTTAATTAATCAAATTATTCTTGTCTGGTATCTTATAAGAATCAAATTCACAATTCTTATTTAATTGTCTATAGTCTATAACTGTTGATGTAAAAAACTAGATCACTCTAATAATTTAATCACAGATAAATAAATGAGACAAGATATTTTTAAAGTGGTTCAGCCTTATATGAATGGCCTACGTCCACTGTTATGTTATTGCTGAGTGTTTAGGAATTCTCGAGTACAAGTTCTCTTAAGAAATTCCGGTCCCCCTTGAATGAGGGTGATACAAGGTATTTATAGCCCATAGGCTGTACATGAAAGGGCTGGTACATTAAATGATATACATACGAAAGGGTAATATATTTAATGCAGTGTGTGCGTCAAGATGATAAACATTCAATGAATAATTGAACTGTTGATTATCTGGCAGTTTATGCTACGACCGAGATGCAGCTCGGACCGCCTTAATTCCTCGGAGCGCTGGAGTACCTCGGAGTGCTAGAGTACCTCGGAGTGCTGAAGCTCCTCGATGTATCTTCGTTGCTCGGAGAGAACATGGGTTGGTCGGGGAAATGAACTTCCCCATTGCTATTATGCCTAGTAGATTGACACGTGTCTTCATATCACTCGTCCATATCAGCATATTAATTTTGGTATCAACAGAAGCCCCCAATGTTTCATATTTAGACCTTTGAGGAGTATGGAACATTCTTTCTCGGTATATGGAAATATTAAATGACCTTCCTGGGTTTTAGGAGCATCGTGTTTGAATTTATTTCCAAATTCACATAATCCGCCTTTTTTCGAATTTTTACGAGCGCTTCGGTCTTTGTGCCCTTTTTGTCCTTTTAGCCGCTGGAAGTTCGATAGTTTCTTTTTGTAATCATTTCCTTCGCAGCTTACCAAGGTAAAGTATTTAAACTTCTTAGGTAACCATACCGTCGTCTACCTTTTCCAATTTTCTTCACTCAAGCTTTTCGAATTCTCCAGTCTTTCTTTCTCTTGTGCGTTCATCCTTGTTTCGTTCGTTGTCAACAGACCTCCTTTCTTCCTGTAAGATCTTCTTCCTTCTTCTTTTATTCACCATGGTTTATATTATTGAATCTATTGAAAAATTCCGTTCTGATTATTCCATTCCGTCTTGGGTAACTCTGGAAAATCTTCCTGAGCCCTTTGATTATTTTCGTTTGGCTGAGGGACATTGGTTCCCCAGCCTTTTTATTGCTGAGTGCGGATTTTCTTTTCCACCCAACTCCTTATGCTTAGAATTCTGCCAACATTTCGATGTTGTTCCTGCAAAAGTAGCCCCCAATACATGGAGAATAGTTAATGGGGTGCATAAGTTAAATCAAACTCATGGAACTCGTCTAGGAATTCCTGAGATTATGTTTTGCTACAGATGGGCTGTTTTAGACAACGTTTATTATTTAAAAACTAGATTTTTGAATAGAGCTTTAGTAGTCAACCTCCCTGATGCCAACAGGGATTATTTTGAACATGGGTTAGTTTTCAAAAATTGGCAACATGCTCCTTTAGTCAGAGACAGAGTGTATGAAGGTCCCAAATGCCCCCTATATGGCAATGGGATAGGTTATTTTCATTTTATTTTATTTATGAAATTATGCTTTTATCATGTTTGACAAAATGTATGACTGATATCTCATTATGTATTTATTTGCAGTTGATAGCAAAAGAAAACCTCCCAAGGAATCAGAGGTAAATATAAGGCAATTGAAACATATCTGGAGTTTGCATCAGAAGGTCGCAGACGAGCATATCAGGTATGCCTCATATTTGTTGCAGTATAGGAGCTATACGACTTCTTATACTGCTCGTCTTGTTGTCAGCACCAGTGATCCAGTGCAAATTCCTGAGGACTCTGATCCAGAATCTCATATTCCTTTGAGCCGAAAAATGGGCAGGAAAAGAGCTCCCCCTGCTCTATTTGATGACACTACTTCTGCTGCTGAAGCCAAGAAAAGCAAAGTTGATGTCCCAGAAGGGACTAAGAAGGTGGATGTTGCACCATCCAAAGCTGTCGAGAAGCCCCCAGTGGCTCCGAGTAAGAAGGTTGCTCCTGTCGAGATGACTGCTATCTCTCCGACCAAGAGCTCTTCCTTGGTTGAAACTACCGAAGTCCCTTTGAGGAGATTGAGGAAATCATCCTCAGTCAATTTGGCTGAAACTGTCTCTTCTCAACCATCTGGTGTTATTGGTGTTCCAACCATCATTCCTCCGAGCTCTGCAATGAGCTCGGTAAAAACTTGGATCATACCCGAGGTCCAAGGAATTGATGAAAATATTTCTAGGGATATGCTGACATCCCTAGCTACTCGTCACCTTGCTTCGGTAAATTTCTCACACTCTGAATTTCCTTTCTGTCTTTGAATACTTATATTTTTGCCCTGACCTGTCACTTTTTCTTTTGTTTAGCTGGTGAATTGTTTTAATAACATCGTGAAGAAAGGCGAAGCTATTAAAGCTTCCAGCTCCTCGTCAGGTGTAGAGGATGCTCTGCTGGGTTTAACCCAATCTTTGAAAGATTCTCGTCAGCAGTATAGTGAGGGCAAAGTTGTCTGGGAGAAAAAGTTGTCTATAGTTGAAGCTGAGAAGATGAAGTTGGCTGAGACCTCCAAGAGTTTGGAGGATAAGGTGAAAAGTTTAGAGATTGAGCATCAACAATATGACGACAAGCTCAAGAACTTTGGTGAGCTTGAAGATAATCTGAAAAAGGCAGAGGAAGAGTTGTCCGCCCTGCAAGATATCAAGGGCCAGAAGGAAGAATTGGATGTGAAGCTCTCCTCGGAGAAACTGAAAAGAAAGCTCGCAGTTAAAAAATCCTTCAGCGCTGGCTGGGATAAAGGATGGGAAAAGGGGATTGCTACGATGACATCCCAAGTTTAATACGGGAAGTTGAAATACTTCCGAGATGGCTGGGTAGCTGCCCTGCAGGAATTGAAGATCAAAAAAGATTCTGGGTTATTCCAGCTACACCTCCCTGGTCCTCCCCCACCAATTGTGGAAGAAGAAGAAGATGAGCCTATCTCTGATGAATCTTCCATGGCCATAGGTGATCAAGTCCCTGCCTCTCTTCCTTCTGCCAACGAGGACATTTCTTCCATGCCTCCTCCTCCTGAGAAAATTTTGACTCCTGCTGATCAGGCTGCTTTTACCACCGAGCAACCAAGCTCCTCGTCCCAGCCTCCCGAGAAAGTCTTGGGAGACAAGGAAAAGGTGTGAAGTTGTTCGGTATCATTTCTATATTTCATTATTTGTAATCAAACAATGTAATCCTTTTGTGATCTAATAAAATACATCTTTGTTCATCTCTGTTGTTGATGATTTATTTTTGTTGATTGTTGTCTTCTTCTCATCCTTAGTTTGTGGCTAGAATGGAAATGATATCTGCCCATGATACAAAGCTGATGTAGCAATGTCACGAATATTATAAAGCTGGTCATACAGACCTTAGTACTTCAGAAATTGCTGACATCCTTGGTCATGATGCTACAGAGCAAGCAATATAAGCTTATCGGTACTTGAAGGATTTACTTGACCGAGCTGTGGCCAACAACGTGGCCTACTATGACTTGATTGAGGAACTTCATTATTCCTTAGAGGATCTCCAAGGTCAGCACAATGAATCAATTGCTTTGCTGCACAAGGAATATGAAAATAGATATCAACAGCTTTCTTCTGAAACAGGCCATAAAAAGATCCTTGTTGGATACGATGTTAGGGAAAGAACTTTAAAAGGTGAAGTTGAGGCCTGCAGGCAGATTGCTGAGTTGCTGGAACAAGAGAACAATAATTTGCAGAAAAAGCTGGCACAGTATGAATCTGCAGCGTCATCTTCCACTGCTTTAGTACAAGTTACCGATGAAGGTTTCTCGTTCTTAGAGGTTGAGAATGCCAAATTAAGGCAAGAATTAGATACTCTGAGAAGGTCTGGTATTTTTACTACTGCTCGGGGACGAGGAAGAGGGTCTTGTGGGCGAGGAAGAGCTGTTCAAAATGTTGTCGAGGAGCAAAATTCTCCACCTGCTCGGAGTCGATCAAGAGTTCTCAGCCGTAATGTTGAAGAATCTCGTACTCTGTCAACATTGGAAACTCAAGCATACCAATTGAACGCCAAAGATCAGGCTTTATCTGAAATGTCCAAGAGAAATATATCTTTGGAAGATCAACTTACTGCAACGAAGTCTGCTTTACATACCAAGGACCTTTTCGCCAAAAGCCTTCATGAACAGTTGGATAGATTAACCTTCCAATTCCATAAACAGCCGAGGGAATTTTGGATGGCCGGATACAACGAAGCTCTAGTTCATTTAGATGCTCGTATTGAACATGCTAATAATGAAGGTTATAAGCAAGGATGGTTGAATGCTCTGGGTGTGTTAAAGCTAGAGCAGGGCCATTTTTTATAGGACTATCATGCTCCTGGGCTACTAGACTTGCCTGTACCACCTTATAAACTAGACATGAAATGGATCCCAGCTCGTGCCATTCCTCGTAGCTTAATTTCAAAATACCTTGGTGACTATAGTCTTCATTCTCAGATTGAATTATCTCGTCCCGAGCATCTCTTGGATACACCTTCTGTGATGAACGTCAGAATGCTCAGAGATGTTAATTTCATTAATTCTCCTCTTTGCCTAGAGGATCCTCCTGCTGGCGAGGAGCCTGTTTCAAAAGATAAAGGAAAGAAACCAATAGAATAGGTTTTTCAATGTAACAGTTAGCACATATACGTAGCTTGTAATTTATTTTGATTTTTAATGAAAGATTTTCATTTTCTGTTTGCAAATCTATATTGATATTCTGTTGTGCTTGTTAAACACTTTATATTTGTGCATATGTATCTGTTAAAAAGATAACAGTATTGTGTTGTTCATCAACCAACCCAAAAATAAAAGTTGCAAGTATCAATGTTGCTCAATCACTTAATAAAGTACTGAGTATAAACTGTTTAAAATGTTTCCAACCAACCAAGGTTGCTAAATAGTGTTTGTCGACCAACTACAGTTGATGGGTTTTTATCCCCGACCAGCCATACTTGGTTCAATTTGAAATATTTTCATAAAATGTGTCCGACCATCCAAGGTCGATAATATATCCTCATCGACCAACTACAGTTAGTGGGTTTTGATCACCGACCAACTATACTTGGTTCAGTTTAGAATTTTTTTGTATTTTCTGGAAAGGTTTTACCTTCCGACCAACTTGTTGGCATATTTTGTTTCTTAACCAGCCAAATTTGGCATTTTTAAGACTGTTGTTCTTGCCCTCTTACCAACCTGAGTAGGTCATGGGTTTGAACTATCGGGTTCTTTCGAACTATATTGTTCACAAGCTCTTTTATCAACCGAAGATGATCACGCAAGTGTACGCCTCCTAACCAAAGGAGTATATCATTTATTCTCGCTATTTTACCAACCGAAGTTGATCACGCTCGAACTATTATGTTCTTTCGAACTATCTTGTCCACAAGCTCTTTTACCAACCGAAGTTGATCACGCAAGTGTACGCCTCCTAACCAAAGGAGTATAATTTGTTCTCGCTATTTTACCAACCGAAGTTGATCACGCTCGAACTATCTGTCCACTAGTTATCTTACCAATCGTAGTTGGTCACGCTAGTGTACGCCTCCTAACCAAAGGAGTATAATTTGTTCTCGCTATCTTACCAACCGAAGTTGATCACGCTCGAACTATTTGTCCACTAGTTATCTTACCAACCGTAGTTGGTCAAGCTAGTGTACGCCTCCTAACCAAAGGAGTATATCATTTGTTCTCGCCCTTTTACCAACCGGAGTTGGTCGTGGGTCTGAACTATCGTCTTCTTTTTGCTGTCGAGCAATGTAGTGTACAACACTAGTATTCCCCGAAAAACTTTCAAACAAAGGAGAGAAAAATGATGAAAACATCATCGTTTTATTCATATTGATGGGACTGTTGTACATTTTACATCATTGATAATACTTGCGAAGGTGTTCAGCATTCCAAGCATTCTTGAATTCCTCTCCTTCTAGAGTTGTTATTCGGTAAGTTCCTGGTCGAACAACTTTTGTAACTCGGTAAGGCCCATGCCAGTTTGCCTCCAATTTATTTTGCTTCTGAATTACCTTCTTTAGCACATAATCTCCTTCCTTTGAATCTCATTTCCTCACCCTTTTGTTGTAGAAAAGAGCTGTTTGTTGTTGATAAGCAGCATTCCTAATAGCTGCCTCTTCTCGAACCTCCTCGAGCATATCCAAATCCAGTTTTCTCATCAAGTCACTGATAGGAGAATTGAAATTCAATACTCTATGCGTTGGAAGACCCAATTCGGCAGGTATTACAGCCTCACATCCAAATGCCAGCATATATGGTGATTCTCCAGTCGCTGCTCGGGGAGTTGTTCGGTAAGCCCACAATACTGATTGTAGCTCATAAAATCCAGTTAGCTTTAGCTTCACTTAACCTTTTCTTCAAACCATTTAGTAGTGTTCTATTCGTCACTTCAGTCTGTCCATTGCTTTGAGGATGGCCTGGTGCTGAATGAACCTTCAAAATGTTCGACTGATGATAATAGGCAGCAAATTCCTCGTTATCAAATTGGGTTCCATGGTCTGTGATGAAGGCATGAGGGAGACCATATCGACAGATGATGTTCTTCCAAACGAACTGGTATACCTTCTCGTATGTCATATCAATAAGTGGCTCAGCTTCTACCCACTTAGTAAAATAGTTCACTACAACGACGAGGTACTTGAATCTTCCTCGGGTGATCGGCAGTGGTCCAACCAAATCAATTCCCCACATGGCAAATGGCCAAGGGGAAGTTATTGGTGTCAAAAATGCTTGTGGAGTTCGTCGAATAGAGGAAAAACGTTGGCACTTGTCACATTTCTTAGCATAGGCTAGACAATTAGCCCTCATCGTCGGCCAATAGTATCCTTGAGTCATTACCCTTTGTAAAAGTGTTCGACCTGCTACATGAGCTCCACAAGACCCTTCATGGATTTCTTCAATCAATTCTTTGACCTCGGAGGGATGTACACATCTCTGCAAACCTGCCATAATTCCTCGTCTATATAAAATACCATTAGTTAATACATACCGAGCAGCTTTATACTTCAATTTTTTGGCAGCGAGCTTATCCTCTGGCAATTCTCCCTCTTCAATATATACCCTGATGGGATCCATCCAAGATGGTCCTAGATCAAGGGTAATAACATTCATCGTCAGGTTTTCATCTATGCTCCGGCTTTCCCGCACTTCAATTGGTATCGTTCTTCGCAGTTCGGTACGAGTAGCTGATGCTAGTCGGGCCAATGCGTCTGCTTGTGCATTTTCTATTCTGAGTATTCTGATAAACTGAATGGCGTCAAATTCTGCCAGCAATCCCATCACTTTTGCATGATACTTGACCATTAATTCCCCTTTAACCGCATATGTTCCCATCATCTGATTCACAATTAATTGAGAATCACTGAATACCATCACTTGTTGTGCTTCCATGATCTTTGCTAGATTAAGACCTGCTATCATGGCCTCATACTCAGCCTCATTATTGGAGGTTTTGAATTGAAATCGCAAGGCATATTCTATATCAATCTCGTCTGGGGTTTTCAAACAATCCCTGCTCCATAACTCGCTGTGCAAGATGACCCATCTACATACAATCTCCATGTAAGTAACTCGTCTTCAAATTTTTTATCCAATAGAGTTCCTCGGTGAAATATCTGTTGTTCTTTTCCATCCTCCCCTGTTAATTTACGCTCCTCATCGACCAATTCTTCTCGCCCTTTTACCAACCGGAGTTGGTCTGGGTTTGAATTTGATGATCTTTCTACATCCACAAGCCCTTTTACCAACCGGAGTTGGTCTGGACTTATGTCTGTTGATCCTGTAACATCCACAGGTTGATCAGTGAGCAACTTTTGTTCCTCGGGGGTATCAGGATATATAAACTCTTTTATAAAATCTACTACAGCTTGCCCTTTCAATGATGACCTTGGTTCATACATAATATCATATTCACCGAGCTCTATTGCTCAGTACATCGCTCTCCCTGACTTTTCTGGTTTATGAAGGGCTTGTCTTAATGGCATGTCGGTATATACGATGATGGTATGGGCCTGGAAATATGGCCTCATTCTTCTACTTGCTTCAATTAATGCCAATGCCAATTTCTCCAGCTTTGGGTACCTGATTTCCGCACCTCGGAAAGCCTTACTTATGTAGTAGATTGGTTTCTGGACTCCATTCTCCAATCTGATCAATGATGAACTAACTGCATTGTCTGATACTGCCAGATACAAATACAACTTCTCTCCTGTTATTGGCCTGGACAACAATGGAGGTGTTCCCAAATACTTTTTCAAGTCTTGAAAGGCCTTCTCACATTCATCAGTCCACTCAAAAGTTTTTCGAAGTGTTTTGAAGAATGGGAGGCATTTATCAGTTGCTCGGGACACAAATCTGTTGAGCACTGCAACTCGCCCTGTAAGACTCTGTACTTCTTTCTTTGTTGTTGGAGATCGCAGCCCTAAAAGAGCTTTGATTTTATCTGGATTTGCTTCAATGCCTCGCTGGTTGACAATGTACCCGAGAAACATTCCTTCTCGTACTCCAAATGTGCACTTCGTCGGGTTGAGCTTCATCTGGTATTTATCCAGTTGATCAAATGTCTGAGCTAAGTCAACTAGATGATCTGCAGCTTTCTTGCTTTTTGTTAGCATATCATCGACATAGACTTCCATGTTGCAACTGATTTGTTCGGTGAAAACCTTGTTCATCAGCCGCTGGTATGTCGCTCCTGCATTTTTCAAACCAAAAGGCATAACATTATAGCAATAAGTTCCCCTAGGGGTAATAAAAGAAGTACTTTCCCTGTCTTCAGGTTTCATTTTGATCTGGTTGTAGCCAGAGTAAGCATCCATGAAGCTGAGCAGCTCATGTCCCGAGGTAGCATCCACTAGTTGATCAATTCTGGGCAATGGAAAATGATCCTTTGGGCATGCCTTGTTAAGATCGGTGAAATCAACACACATTCTCCATTTATTGTTTTTCTTCTTTACCATCACCACATTCGCCAACCAGTCCGGATATTTCACATCTTCAATGAATTGAGCCTTCTGGAGCTTGTCGACCTCTTCTTGAATGGCTTGATTCTTTTCGGGGCTAAATACCCTTCTTCTCTTCTTTACGGGCTTGATCTCCTTATTCACATTGAGTTCGTGACATAGGAAGTTTGGATCTATTCCTGGCATGTCTTCATGACTCCATGCGAAAGTTTTCTTCCTATTTCTCAAGAAAGTTATTAACTCCTGTTTTATTGAAGCATCCAATGATGAACCTATCTGGGTTACTCGTTTCGGATGCTCGTCGTCCAGAATAACATATTCTGTAGATTCCACCACCTGTCCTTTTACAAGTTGGGATTCATCTCTAGGATCGAGAGTTTCAATCTCTGTATCTTCTTCCACCTGGTAGGTAGTAGCCTTTTTCCTTGATTCCTCAAGGTCCTCTTGCTCGGCAGATGAATAATAGCATTCCCGAGCTACTTTTTGGTCACCCTTCACAACTCCTACTCCAAAGTTTGTTGGGAATTTTAAGCATTGATGCACTGTAGATGGAACTGCTTCGAATTTCTTCAAACCAACTCTTCCCATGATGATGTTGTAAGCTGACTGCACATTCTTATCCATCACGAAGAAGCGTATTCTTTCTGTTCGACAAACAGGCCAAGTTCCAATGAAAATATCCAATTTGATTTTCCCAAGTGGAAAAACTTTCTTGCCAGCAAAACCCAGGAGGGGTCTGTGATAAGGTTCCAATTGAGATAATTTCAGATTCAAGCTATCAAAGCATGAATAGTGCATGATGTCTGCCGAGCTTCCATTATCTACCAACACCCTTGAAATCACTACTTCCTTCATCCTCATTTTGATCACCAGAGGATCGTCGTGCGGATAAAGAACACCTGCCAAATCGTTTTTTGAAAAACCAATAACTAGCTTCTCTTTATTTACCTTCCTCGGACGATCATCCTCGGCAAGATTTATTCGTTGAATATATGAGCAAGCTTGAGCCTCTCCGAGGTAAGCCTTTCTTTCTGCAGTATGGTCTCCTCCTCCTGCATCTCCTCCTGTAATAACATTACAATCAATTGATCCAAAACGTATGCAAAATACCTCTCGTTCTGGCTGCCTTGGTTTCTTAGGAAGATCGGGGTCATCCTCTGGATCATCTTCATGGTTTCTCTTCTTTTTCTCCTCTGTTAGGAGAGGGGATCTAGACCTCTCTCTAGTTCGGTCATTATTTCTTCTTTCGCGTCCCCGATCAACATATTTTGCTAGTTTTCCTCTTCGGATGAGTGTTTCAATCTCGTTCTGAAGAGCTATGCAATTTTTGGTCATGTGACCATGATCTTTATGAAATTCGCAGTACTTATCCCTACTCCTCGAATCAGGGTCTGACTTCAGTTTCTTTGGCCATTTTACCTCCTCGTTGTTCTTGATTTCTTCCAAGACATGATTAATACCCATTTTCAGAGGAGTGTAATTGTCATATTTCTTCAAGACTTCCCATGATGATTTGTTATTTCTGGAGCGTTTATTACCGCCATTTCCCTTATGCTCTTTATTCTTAGACTTGTCGACTTCCACCTTGGTGTCTTTATCTATATTCTTCTTTGCAGCCATAGCTTCCTCGGCATTCATGATTTTGGCCGCTTTTGCCATCAGTTCTGACATAGTTTTAGGTGGATCTTTTGCCAAAGTATAATACAACTTATTAGGCAATAACCCACTCATCAAAGCGGTGATTGCTGTCTTCTCTTCGTAATCTATTACCTCCAGCTTCTCGTTATTGAAACGAGCTATGTAATCTCTAGTACTCTCACCAGATTTTTGTCTAACACTTAACAAATGTGCTACTCGTTTTACTGGCTTTGCTCCAAAACAGAAATTGCCAATAAATAACTCGGCCAACTGAAAGAAAGTTAAAATCTTACCCCGAGGAAGATTGTTGTACCATATCTGGGCAGCTCCAGTAAGAGTTCCTGAGAACGCTCTGCATCTCATCTCGTCGGGGACGACATAGATGTCGGCAGCAGCTTGATATTGCTCTATGTGAAGAACAGGATCTGTCTTTCCATCATATTCGGGGGTCACTACAGGTGCTTTGAACTTTGACGGTGTAGTAAAATTCACAATGGCCTGGACAAAAGGTGTCCCTTGAACAAAAGTTCGTTGTAAGGGATTCTTCGCCTTAGCCATTTCTCCCAATCTATCCTCCAAGCGTTGAAGAGATCCTTTCCACGCTTCATCTCCTTCCTCAGGCCTATTGGTTCGAGCAATTGATCGTTCTGAGGTAGCTTCTTGGGATCTATCTTGACGAGCAGCCGGTCGTGATTGTGTTGATCCTTCTCTTAGATCTGATGGTTGTCGAAAACTCCTCTACATGGTCTTAGGTGGACTCCTATTCCTGCTAGGGCCTAATCGACTGAAAGGAGACACCCTACTCAATCTTTTTATAGCACTGGGTCTTTCTGGAGAGAGAGTGATACGTTGATCAGTATCTGTAGCCCTTATTGACGAAGTTCCCCCAGGTTGATAGGAGAAATCATCAGACTCCTCATTACGATATGACTCAGTACGCTTGGAACGTGAAGAAAGCAAATAAGTTTGCCTCTGACCACTTTGCTGTCCTGAACGTGCAGGTGCACCGCTATGAAGGGTTTGTATGAGTTGCCTCAGTGTGTCTTGCATGGCGGTTTGTCCTTGAGCCAGATTCGTCATAATTCCGGCCAGATCTAGAGGTGCAGAGGGATTTGGGGGATTTCCAGCATTTCCAGCGTTTCAATTGCTGGATTCTGGATTATCCGCCATTGATGATGAATGATTTTTGGTGAAAAACGATAATAACAATCGTTCCCACAGACGGCGCCAATCTGTTGATGTAAAAAACTAGATCACTCTAATAATTTAATCACAGATAAATAAATGAGACAAGATATTTTTAAAGTGGTTCAGCCTTATATGAATGGCCTACGTCCACTGTTATGTTATTTCTGAGTGTTTAGGAATTCTCGAGTACAAGTTCTCTTAAGAAATTCCGGTCCCCCTTTGAATGAGGGTGATACAAGGTATTTATAGCCCATAGGCTGTACATGAAAGGACTGGTACATTAAATGATATACATACGAAAGGGTAATATATTTAATGCAGCGTGTGCGTCAAGATGATAAACATTCAATGAATAATTGAACTGTTGATTATCTAGCAATTTATGCTACGGCCGAGATGCAGCTCGGACCGCCTTAATTCCTCAGAGCGCTGGAGTACCTCGGAGTGCTGAAGCTCCTCGATATATCTTCGTTGCTCGGAGAGAACATGGGTTGGTCGGGGAAATGAACTTCCTCATTGCTATTATGCCTAGTAGATTGACACGTGTCTTCATATCACTCGTCCATATCAGCATATTAATTTTGGTATCAACAATAACCATGCGTCTTTTTCCTCTTTTACGTTCAGATTCATTTTGAACATAGAAGGCTAGGCTATTATGTCTACTTTTACTTTCTCTAATAATGCCTAACTTAAGCATTTCATCTATGTCTTTCTTAAATTCTTCCCTATCTTCTTGTGAGTATCCTTTCTTATAGGTTCCACCATTAATAGTGGCGTCTGGGTTAATAAGGATGATCTCACAATAGCTTTGGTCTTTATCCCACTTAACGATGGGATTTTCTCCTAAAGTAGGCTCTGCTAGTTGCCTAATCTTTTCCTTTTCTACTTCTATATCCATTTTCTTCTGTTTGGATATAGCTTGAACCTGTAATAAGGTCGGTTGGGCTTGATCTAAAATGTCTTGCTGTATAAGCGCTATTTGCTTATAACACTTTTGGTCTAGACACTTACACTCTTTTTGTAAGGGTTTAGTAATTTCTAAGGCTTCTTGTTGGGTTGTAGGTCTAGGTCCACCATGCTCAGCTGAAGAACTCTGATGTTTAATGGGTCTATAATTTGGTTTGACCTGCATAAGGTCAAAGGCATTCTTATGATCTATTAGAGGAGCTTTAATATTAAATTCCTCTTGGTCACTAATTAATATCTTATCATTATACTGAGTATAAGGATGATATTTACTAATAAAGTCTTGTCCTAAAATAAGGTTTCCTGTGAAACTAGGACGAGGATCCATTATCCAAAACCGATGATTAACGATTTTGTTGGTCTGATTTCCTAATTTAAAATAAATAGGAATAGTCTGGAAACATAAGGTAAATGGATCTCCATTAGCCACTTTACCATATATTTCTTGAGTACTTTCTAAAAAATAGTCTTTAGGGAAGGCATTAGCCTTGCAAATACTCTGAGAGCACCCTGTATCTATGAAGGATGAAAGTCTTTTAGGATAGTCTTTATGTTGATCAAATAATTATACAAAACAAGCATGTGGTTTAGTAGAAATTCCTAAATTGTTCTTTTCTAAAATAGATATTCCTTTCTGAGGTTTATCTACAAAATCTAAAGCTATTTGGTCTTCTGAACTACTATCAGAATGGTATTCTTCTAAATTATAGGAAATTCCTTTTCCTTTGAAGTCTTCATTTTCTTGCAATCTTTTGGCTATATTTCTATCAATGTCTTGATAATATGTTTTAATATTTAAGTTTATTTGAGCGTCATACTGGCTAGTATAGATTGCTCTAAATCTAATTCTCCAACAGTCTTCATGGTAGTGTAATTAACAAACAATACAAACCATAAATAATTATGTTTGTATAGTCTCAAAACATTCTACACATTTAAAGTCTTTCTTGCAACATTTCATCTCAAACGTGCAATAATGTCTTTCATCAAAGTAACATCTAGGTATATAGGTTAGTAACTCAAGATTACTAACTGTCCATCTTTTCTTTAAAAAGGGGCTTAATATACACTTATACCAAGCATCTTCAAAGTCTATATATTCATCATCTAGATTGCCTTGATCAGTCTGCATCATATATAAGTCTAAGGTATCCTGAGAGTCTTCATACTCATCAGTATCATTATAGTCTTCCGAATCACTGTCTGTGTATACACTATAGATACTAGTGTTGTCATCATCTTCTATGTCTGATATTTCTATAGCATATAAGATATCTAATTCTTCTTGATCTGCATAGTCTAATATTGTATTAATAATCTTAATACTTTCTTTATCTTTCTTATTAGGGAAGTCTTTAGCAAAGTGTCCTTCTTTGCCGCAAGTCCAACATTCTTTGGTGACAGTCTTAGATTGAGCTGCATCTTTTTCTTTCCTATAATTAGGAACCTTCTTATACTTACTAGTATTCTTCTTAAAATATCTTATTTGGTTAAATCTATTTTTCTTAGTCTTGGGATTCTTTTCTCTAAAGGTAGTAGATTGTCTAAATTTATACTTCTTTGGTAATCCTAAAGGTCTAGTCTTAAACTTCCTATGTTTCCATTCTAATTTCTTTTTGAATTTCTTAGATTCACTTCCACATCCCCATTGGATTGGAGCGATGTCTCTTTCGTCTTTGATCGAAGGGATATGTTTGAAAGTTTCTTCTATTAACTTTTCTTGAGTTATATCACGTCTTTTAGATATGATATAGTCTTTGACGAAATTGATTCTTTCACCAAAGGAGTTGTTCTTAACTCCTGCTACACCTGGCCAATTCTTATATTCATTAATTAGGATTTGTCCTATGGCTGGTATCTTTCTAAAGTATTCATCTTTTAATGTCTCCCCAAATTCTTTAATTTGGTAATATAGTTGTTCATAATTATTGCTATATTCATTTATCTTATCTAATTTGCAAATGCTAAAGAGGGCTAACTTAGTTTTTGTAAGGTCTTATTCATTGATCTGAGTTAGATGTCCAGCTCCAATGAATTCTGAAGTGAACAATTGAATATATTCTTCAATTGATCTTTCTTCTAAGTTTTCTTTCATCTTCTCAACCTTAGCTAAGGAGTCTTCATCTGTAGCCCTTCTTAAACTATCTAAGTAATCTTTTGCAATACCTCTAATGGATTGCTCAGCGTATTGCTTACATGAACTTGCATCCCATTGTTCATTAGATGCAAAACACATGTTCATCTGATTACGCCATTCGTCTAAGGCCTTCTTCCTATCTTGAACATTGTCTAGGTTAAGGTATATACCTACTGGGTTTATGGATTGGCTTGCCATAGTCTTAACAGGAGTGAAACTCTTGTCACTAGTTGGGAAGTCTTTTATATAATCGGGTTTAGTCTTAACTACGGTGCTTGAATATATAGGAATATATATTCCTATTGGCTTACTAAAAAGTCTAGGAGCATCTTCTAGCCTACTACTACTTCCTATCTCTTGTTTACTAGGTTCTACTTGTGTAGCTGGCATTAGTCTTTGTTCTCCTTCTTCTATTAGTCTTAAGTTTCTAAGAAGCTCTTTAGTATTCTTAGATTCTTTTAATTTTAATATGCGGTCTTGGGCTATCATATTAAATCTTTCTCTTTCTTGAAATCTAACAGAGTGACTTTTCTTAAGGCTATCTTTAAATGTCTTCATATCCAATTCTGAGGGTTCATGTCCAAAGTTTTGGATCCTAGCTTTTTCTTTAACTAAGTCTTTTTGTTCAAATGATCTTCTAGGTCTAATTATCGGGGCTTTTCTTAGTAAACTAGCACTAGTCTTACTACTACATTCTCCTTCTGAAGGATCATTGATTATGGCTTCTCCCATATTCCTAAATCTAATTTCTTTGGTCTGGATATTCTTATTGGCAATCTTAGGAGGACCAAACTGGATGGTAACATTTCCAGTGACGTCGTCTTGGTTAATAAACAAGGGTTTATTTTGTATAGTCTTAGTTTCTTGAAATTCTGGCAATTGCCAGAGGGTCTTAGCTTTTTCTTTCATAGGTCCAGTGTTCCTAATACTATAAGTATGATTATAGTCTGAAACATTGGTTCTAACTAAGATTTCTTCATTAAGTCTACCGCTAGGAATTCCTGACTGCATTCCTTCATAAAAAAATTAGGAGAACTTCACATAGCTTTGAAATTCTATATTTATATTAGCGTCTGGGATAATATAGTCTTCATAGCCACTAGCATATAAGATTAATTTAAAATGTTTGGCTGTGTCTACGACTATAAATGCCGGAATGACATTAAAGTATCCAATGTTGTCTGACATTTCTAATTGGGCTATCCCAATAAGGCTTTTCTCAAAGTCTTTCCATCATTTGTCTACTAAACAACATAATATGTTAATATTATTCTGAGGTCTATGTAATCCTTGGATTCTTGCTTGAAAGAGTCCAAAGGTTAGGAATTGGAACTTCCTATCAGTTCCTCTAGATCTAAGCCATTCTGAGTCAAAAACTTGGAGCTCAGTATAGGATTTGTCTAACACATGATTTCTACAATGGTAGGTCATGTTATAATTGGGGGTCTTAGGAGTGGCGCCTTCTTTAAACAAGTCTATATATCTAACGGTTGGAAGCTTTCCATTATGAATGGAATCTTCAACAATCTTCCAGTCAACTTCACCCCATTCTTTCCATTGGAGGGGATTGGTGAAATTTCTTTCTTTACACCATGTCCTAACATTGGAGAATGAATCCTTAAGTCTTTGGAGCATGTGATTACTCTGTCCAATATTTGGGATAGAGTTGGCTATCTCATTAGTCTTATCTAATCCATCATTTATGATTCGTCTACCTATGGCATTTCTTTCTCTAGTTTCTATAGGAGGGGATTCTTTAAACTTACAGGTGGTTACCTGTTTTTGTTCAAGTCTTTTTTCAATTCTATCTAAGAAGTCTGAATAATCATTTTGTCTTTTTATCTGATTAAGGATTTCTTCTTTAAAATTCTTATTCTCTTTTCTAGTCTTTTCAGAAGTTTCTTCACTATGTCTAGCTAGAGAATTAGCGATGGTTTTACCAACGTTAGTGATATAGTCTTTTACTTCATTATCTTTTTCTAGTTGTTGCATAGTTCTAACTTCTATGGCTTCTACAGTCTTTTCAATTTTATCTAACCTAGTTAGAATAAAAGGAGAGTCTATTTCTGCTTGAGAAGGTTTATTATATACGGTCTTAATTCCTTTTATAATTTCTCCGTATTTTTCTTCTACTTGGGCCATGTCTAGTCTAAGTTAATTAATAATACTATCCATCTTAGATAGATTATGTCTTTCCATATTATTAAGGTAATTTGCTAAATTTTGTTGGAATTTAACAAAGTCTGTATAGAAGGTAGTTAATCCTTCTGTCTTAGCCTTTAAGTCTAAATGTAAGTCTTTAACAAAGCTATTGTTATAGTCTTGGGTAGTTGCTATGGATGTAGAAATTAAATTTAATCTTTCTAATATAAGTCTAGTTGCCTTAGCTGCATTGTCAATCTCGTTTTCATTTATCTTATAATAAAATCTATCATCATTTATCTTTTCTAAAATTCTTTGATAAAATTCTGATAAGGTCTGAATGGAGAGGTCTCTTGGTACCTCATTCCAGTTTGATCTAACTATCTCCATTAGGAAGATAATTATCTAGTCTAAGGATAAGCTTAGCTTGTTCTTTGGTAAGTTTAATTAACTCACTGTCTTGATTTTTAATTAAAGTTTTAATTGCTAAAATGTCTTTGTTAAGGACTTCTATATGATTAGTCTTAATATTTATTTCTTGTAAAACATGGACTAAGTCTATTGGGATTTGATTATCTATGTCTAATAATCTTTTAGAGATATTTTTTATCTCTGTTTCTAAGGTATGAGTGTCTTTTATTAATTGTCTTAATATAAAGAGTATACACTTATTTTGGTCTATTATGCTATTAATAGCATTAGCAGTGACTTGTCTACTATCTGCGTGTTTGGCTGGGATATGTTCAATATGTGGACAACCGTCTATGTGTGTGGTTAAACAACCTTCTGAGTCTAAGTCAGTTATGGGTATAGGTTGGTAGTCTGGGTTGGTTCCAAAAATATCTTGGTAAATGCGATGGATAAATCCCAAGGGCATTAAAGTCTTTTTACTTTTAGTCTAAAAGGAACGTCTTATGGCTCTGATACCATTTTGGACTAGGGTACACAGCGCGAAGCGTGCGTGTGGCATGCAAAGGTCCCTCAGAACGGCTTTTTACGCATGTTGCCTCTCGACAACTACAACCCACACCGAACCTTAACCGACGGGCCACTCTAGGGGTAAGAGTCATCACTTCGCCACCAGTCGTGAAGAACTGTCATGAGGCGAGAACCCCCTATGAGTCTGGTTTCCTCTTCAAAGGCGAGGTTTTATAACACATAGCTGCTCTGATACCAGAATTAGGGTTTGGTCGGAATTTGGTGAGTTTCTAAAATCTTTAAGGTCTTGATACCAATTTCGGGTCTAAATTATAAATCTTTTAATTATATAGTCGTAAACTAAGGTTTTAGTATGGCTTTAGTATAAGACAAGAGGGGGACCATCTAGTGTAAATAACAAAAGTCTTTGGAATCACGAGGGGACCACTTTCGGGATAAGGACAAAGTCCGCACGGAAAGTCCGCACCTGAGTCTGTCTATATATATATATATACTAGCGAATGCACGTGCCGAGGGCACGACGATAAATTTGCTCCCGTGATAAAACTCACCCCCATAATAATCCGCCTTTTTTTTAAAAACACCTTTAATATATGTTACTTTTTAAAAAAAAAATTACTTTTAAAAAAAATAATATTATAATATATGTATGTATGCATGTTAAACATGCATGACTTTTTTATCTTCCATACATGGAAGACATAAAATAAAATGTTATGCATGTTTAACATGCATGACACATAAAAGGTAGCATATGCTACTATTATACGGATATATAAATTTTAAAAAATTATATTTAATAATAAGTTTAAATATATTTAAAAATAGTATTTAAATCAAATTTTAATTAAACGTGAGCTTAATTAAAATACTTGTTAAATCAACACGTTATACCGTTATAAATACTTGTTAAACTTGTGAATCGAACTGTTCAAAAAAGACAAGACTTCAATTCAAATCTAACATTACCACGACTTTTATGGGTAATGTTTACATTGGCTGCACGCAAATGACAACTTGAGACCAAAGAGGCTTGAAACCAGAAAAACGAACGTGGTAAAACCGAAGCCACCAGGTCTCCTACATTCCTTCTGGTGACAGCCAAAACCAAAAATCAAACCTAGCGAACCACCCCATAAAGCATCCCCACATCCCAAATAACCATTCCCGTGGTGACAGCTCTTGAGAAAGTTCACCAAGTTGTCCCACCACGACCAATGAACTGTCACCATTTGAATGGTCCCACCGTCAAAACAGTCTACCACCACTAATTTGGAACCCCAGCTGAGTCATTGATGTTAAATTAATGATAACTCGCATCTCCTGACTCAGCCGTCTCTATCTCTTTGGTCCGCAAAAGCGTCTGATCTTTTCTGACGTTGCCAATCAATATCCGCCATGTCACCCCATAATTCAAAAACACATTATTTTATTCTCCATTACCTGCAACCACCTTTTATAAAACCCCACCTCGACAAGCCAAACTCTCCTCCCAATTTCACCTCTCTCTGTTCTCTTTCTTCTATATACAATAATTCTAAACATTTTTTAACGTAATAACATGGAGATTACGGAAATCAACATCCTAAGCGAGTTTGAAGCCGGCATGAAATGCCTCCAGAACCCACCTTCACTTTCCCGTTTTTTCCCCATATCATCCACCGGAAAAGTCCCTCAGCCTTATATATTCTGGAAATGGGGCGCTATCATTCTCGCAATAGTTGCCACTTTCAGCAGTTTAATCAACCAAATAAAGCTCTTAGTTTTCAGGGTCCGTACAGTAAAACCTTTACCTCCTCTACAAAACCTCGACGAAGACTTTGACTGGAGCAGCGACGACGAAGACCACACATGTTCATCCGCCTCAGAATCTGATGAAGAAGAATACGAATCAACGTCATCTTTCGAAGATGAAAAACCGGTAGAAAAGGAATTCATTGGAGGCCACCGGTTTTCATGGTCAGATTTTGCGACAGGTAAAAGCGTGGTCCAGCTGTGGGACAGTTTTGGGTTAGGATTAGACTTTGAAGATGACAGTGAAATTTCCTCATGTTTTGAAACTCCGGCGGTGGTTTTGTCAGCTGACGTAAATGAAAGTGAAAGAATTTTATTAAGTGGTTATGACAATAGAATAGGATGTGAGACACCGGCGATATATGCTGACTGGAGACCTCGGCCGCGGCAAAGGAGAGGTGAGGCCGTCGTGGGTAATAATTGTAGCATGGTGGAGAAAGTGTACGTGAGAAATGGTTTTACCGGGCGGGTAACGGTGGGTGACATGAGGAACGTGAAGGCTCCGTTAGAGAATTATTCGTGGTAGGACGCTAACGCGTTATTATTATTGATTATTGAAGGCGATCTTGTTGACAAGTTTTGAGTCATCTTGGGTCATAGCTGTTGCTGATCTCAAAGGCCAAAACAGTCAACGGAATTGGGGGGAATTAGGTGGAAGGACCTCATTGTTAGCAATATGTAAAAATGAATCTTTATTATTATTATTTTATTTATAAATTGGCTCTATCACTTTGTTAATACAATAAACTTTGTGTGTCGATTTACTAAATTAATTGCACCAAGTTACATGATCACGTATCTATCCGAGGGTTATGAGGAGTAAAATTTGAGCCACTCTTCTTACAAGGAAACTTTATTGGTTAACAAACTTTTATAAAACTAGCTAAAGCAACTGTGACTCACGTTTCAATCAAATTCATGTAAATTGTCTCTTTTGATGTATGTAGGATTAAATTTACAATACTAAAAACTTATGCCAACATGCATTTGTTTAAAAAAAACTTATAAATTTGGATCTAGAGTACACACTTAAAAGAATAATAAAAAATGTTGAAAACAAGGGAAGAATGTGTAGTCTTTTAAAATCCATTCTTTCTCGAGTTACGGCCTCCAAATAACAAATTTTGAAAGAGATGAAAGATGAACAAACAAAAGATTATTAAACGATAACACTAATTCTTTTAACATCAATTATGGAATGTCTTATTACACAAGTATATTATGGCAAGGCTGTCAAAACGTTTTTTCTTTAATTAGTCCACATCCCAAATAAGGGGGGACAATTTAGTTACTTATAATTTGTTATATACGTAATAAATATTGGTGGTACTTATTTTATGGTAAATGTGTTTAAAAGGAGAAAGAAATTGACTCCCGTGATAATAATTTGATTTTATATGGTCTTGTTTGATTGCGCAAATTATTTGATTATGTAAATTGGTTTATTGTAAATTAGTGAATTGTAAATGAGTGGATTTGAAATGAGTTTAAATTCAATTTTACGCAATGTTTGGTAGTCTAAAATTGATATTAAGGTTTTATGAGGAAAAAAAAAAGATAAAAACAAATTAAGAGAGAGAGAGGGAGGGGGAGGGGGAGGGGGGAGGAGGGGAAGAAAGAGAAGAGCATGCACTTTATATGACTCCTATTTCAAATTAATGCATTTCACATTTTTTTGTGAAATGATTCAATTTCAACTTTTACACATGATCTAAAATGAGGCAATTAATGAATTATTTCATTAATGAAACCAAACACAATTAATGGATAAATTTATAAATGAACCAATTTATAAATGGATCAATTTATAATTTTGGGATAACCAAACGATGGCTTTTATTAAAGATTTCAATATGTTTTGTGCAATTTTTTTGGGGGTAGCTCAGAAGATAAATTCAAATACCATTGGATTTCTTGGGATATAGTGTGTAGACCAAAATTAGAAGGTGGTTTGGGTATTAGAAAGTTATTTGATGTGAGCTTAGCTTTTTTCATGTAAACTTTGGTTCCGTTTCAAGCAGAATCATTCTTTATGGGCTAATTTTATGAATGCCAAATATAAAAATTTAGCGCCTCTAAATTTTAGAGGGACACATTCATTTGCTAGTGGGACTTGGAAAAGGATGCAATCGGTGCTACAAATTCTTGATGAAGGCAGTTTTGATTTGTCTGATGGAGATTGGTTTTCAAAAGGATTTATTTTCATAGTAGCTTGGGATAAGGTGCGGAATAAAAATGTGATCCAACTCTCCTTTTCAATGATTTGGGATCCTCAAATTACTCCTAAAATCTCAACCTTTATGTGGCGTACTCTTCATGATGCATTACCCCTTGATGCTAATTTAAAAAAGATTAACATTCCTTTGGCATCGAGATGTTGTTGTTGTCCAGTCTACAGTGAAGAAAATATTGCTCATTTATTAGGTTCGAGTGATGTAGCCGAAGCTGTGTGGATTTATTTCGAGAATTTGATGGGCCTCAGATTTCAGAATTCGGAATTTAGATCTCGTCTTTTATTATGGTGGTTTAATTCTAAAGGAAACAACATCAGGGCCATTCTCTGCAAAATTCTTCCAAGCTTCATCTGTTGAAAAATTTGGTGTGCCAGGAATAAAGCTTTTTTCGAAGGAATTTCTATAAATGTCAAGACAATCATTTATGAGATTCATGTTAATATTTATCTTACTTTTAAATCTAGATCTTACAAAGGTCCATTAAATAAGTTCCTATCTTCTTTTATTACAGACTTTTCTATTTCTTGTACTTCATTGTAAGCCACTAAAGAAAGGTTGTTTTTCTCTTAGTTTTTAATATGCGGGGTTTAATCCTCTTTTGAAAAAAAAAAGACAACCAAACGGGACCTATGTATATTGAAAGAACAGGAATGGAAGTATTAGTCATACCATACCCAAATATAATTAATTTGTCCTCATTAGGTTAGGTAATAAATAATCCAAACAACACAATGAATTAACACTAATTCTTAATATAAATATATGCTCGTGTGATACAGATACTACCAAACAATTAATTATACACTAAATTTCATATAAACATAGAAAGTCCTAAGAAATCTAAATGGACATTGTCAATTGGGAAGACTTGTTAAAACCAAATTCAAATAACATATTTAATAAATTTAATTCTAAAACTCTTAGTGGAAATATATGCAATAAATATATTTCATAAATTTTAATTAAAAAATGAACACTACCTGAAGACGCAATAACCGAATTTTAGCCTTTTTTAACTCAATATTGTAATATCTAAATCAAT
Source organism: Sambucus nigra (assembly GCA_949130495.1). Classification (NCBI taxonomy): domain Eukaryota; kingdom Viridiplantae; phylum Streptophyta; class Magnoliopsida; order Dipsacales; family Adoxaceae; genus Sambucus; species Sambucus nigra. Next base: position 282,576,160 of record OX422209.1, read on the forward strand.
TTAGATACTTTTTTTATCTTCATCTTAATGTGTTCATTTTCTAATTGAATTAAACCGATGTTCAAACTATGGTAGTTTTAAAGTTTTAGTAAATGAAAATATATATAAGTGTTTTTGGCTTATTTTGTGTCAGAATATTTTATGTGTTGGATGTATAGGAATTTTTTATTTCAGTCTGGAAACATATCCTTGAAAATTATTGCGTGTCTAGATGCTTAATTTCCTTACATGCATTTATCCGTGTCTGAGTCAACTTGCATTACATCTTTTCATCTACTCAAAAACTCTAGTGAATTTTTAGACCGTTTAGGATGCACTTTCCTTGTCGACATATTTTTTCTCATATTTCTTACACTTGTTCTTAATCTTAATAAGTCATATTTTGAGAACGTGTGCAAACGGTGCCTTTTAATTATGCGATTTTTAAAAGGTCTAATATTATGTCCAAAATCATGTGGACAAACGAAAAATGGCACTGTGCGCACAACTATGACCAAAATGCTTATTTTGGCCACTGTCGACATCCGTGCGCACGACTAAAAATCCCTTTATGCGCACGGACTTCGCAAAAGTGAGAAATTCAATTTTTTCACTATAAAAAGAATTTTGACTCCATTTTCAAGTAGAACTTTTACTTCTCTTTGGCAAAAATCTTAGAACTAAGAGCTTATCCTTCTCTCTCTAGAAACTCGAGATGAGATTTAGTTTTACCTCACATTATATTTCAAACATTTTGTGAGAGATTTTTGAGTGATTTCATTATATCAACCTTCGTAAACTTTTTGTCTTTACTAGTCATGGGAGATCTTCAGTTGAAAGGTCAACAAGGAGGATGATTTGAAATTTTGGAGATGTGTTCTTCAAATTGGATGTGTGGAAGCTAATAGAATTATATTCATCTCTATCTACAAATGAGCTTTGGATGAGAGCCGCTAGATTGGGTGGAGTATTGAGGATTGGTGGATTACTAGAGCTTGTAAGCGACTTAATCTAGGTAAATGATTGATCTCTTGTGACATCTTCATTTTTCTAGTGTATTGATTATTGCGTCCTAATATTTTTTCTCATATGTGGGATTTTTCTTCGTAAATCTTGGTGTTGTGTTTATTCTCGTAAATACTTTTATTCATAACACAGAATCTCATATAATTTCATATCTACATTGATTTATGTTTCTAGATGTTTATATCTCACATAATTTCAATTGAATTAATCTAATTTGGTTAAATCTAACCTAATCACAAATTAACATTAATTTGGATCTAATTGGATCTAGATGAAGAATTCTCATCTTGTTAAGTTACAATTAGACTCAAAGGCTTTTGAATTTAATTTGAATGATATCATAACACTTTTTTTGAACTAAAATTGAATCTAATTTTTTTAAGGTTAAGTGTTTGATAAATTTTCTAAGTGAGTTTGAATTTCCTTTTGTAAATCAATTGTTATTGCGTTTTTTAAATAGGCAAACTTTAATTTCCAATTAATTATAAGTTTGTCTTATTTAACCCTATAGGAAATTAGCACACTAAATTCCGCATTTTCAATTAGTATCAGGGCACAGTTTCTCTTTTTGGACTTAACATTTCGAGTTAAACCTTTGCGTGTTATTTTCTGATTTTATGACTTACAAGCATTTTTTTCTTGTGCTCGTTTTAGTTAGTTGATCAGTGTTTATTAAATGCCTGTGGATTCTAGTAAGTTAGACTTCATTTTTCTTAATTATACTAGTCCATGTGATGATAGGCCTTCTATGAGGATAAAAAGATCAAAATGCTTTACTTCTGAAATTGACGACAATCGTAGTACTTCTTCTCATAAGGACTCTAGTATTAGTATTTTTGATTTCTTGTGTCAATGATGATTATAGCAATAATGAAATTTTTTATTCGGAATACCACAATCTCGTGACAAAATATTTCAATTTACAAAATAAGAATGTTAAATTAGTTACACGACTCAAGTTATTTGAAAATGAAAAAGCTTCCATGATTGAGAAACTTGATGATTCTAGTCAACATACCATTCAAATATATGCCTTAAGAGAAAATGTTAAACATATTGAAAAAGAAAAATGTGAACTATTGCACTTGAGTTAAGTTTTGAAGAAAGAAATGAACACTTCATGGGGTGGCCATAGTGGCGACTCTGCTGGGGATATCTATAAGAGGACTAGACTCTATTTTTTCATGGGCTGTTATTATTGTCTGCATGTGTACGTATGCACCTACCTGTATGTTCCCTCTTTTACTTCTTGTATATATTTACCTTATGTATATATTACTTCCCACTCAATTTTCACTTCACACACTTGTAAATACCCTCTATGTACACTTCACACTACATACACTTATAGGATCACTTATACCCGCATGCTTCACACACCACTTAGAATATCCCTGCTTAGGTTTCACTAGTACACACCTCCACTTATCACACTTGCACATATCCATGCTCACTTGCACATATCACACGTCACTTGTATTTTGATCCATGCTTAGTCTCACTACCACACACTCACTTGTAGATATTCACATATCACTCACATGTATCCATGCTTACTGTAGTCTTTATACTCCATGCTAGATTTACTTTTCATGATACCTATACATTCTTCCCTATTAGTATAGTGCTTATTTTACTCATCATACGAAATAAAAGACTCTCCATAATATGATAATTAAGAATCATGCATTTTTCACACTACATCACCAAGAGTATTACTATATTGAAACAAAATTTTATCCCGTACTGGGAGGTCTCTTTGTGATGGGCGCTGGTCTTGCGGGTCACAACTAGCCTAAGCAATATGACTCTCACCTTGCATTGGCCTAATACCTTAGACGTATATCAAACGGTTCCCCCCGCATCGTACCGCTTGACCAAACTCACGATGGAAGGTATATAGCAGGGAACTCATTCACGTACGTCGAGTGTATCGAATTCACTTTCATGCATATTGTCCCTGTTGATGTAAAAAATTAGATCACTCTAACTATTCAATCACAGATAAATAAATGAGACAAAAGATTTTTAAAGTGGTTCAGCCTTATAAGAATGGCCTACGTCCACTGTTTTGGTATTGCTGTTTGTATGGGAATTCTCGATTACAAGTTATCTCAAGAAATTCCGGTCAGGGGGGGTCCTCCATTCGGTCCCCTTTACAATGAGGATTGTACAATGTATTTATAGCCCTGGGGCTGTCATGTGAAAGGGTGATACATTAAATGATGTACATATGAAAGGGTAATACATTCAATGCCCTTTATGCATATGCGTCTAAATGATAAGCATTTAATTAATAGTCAAACTGTTGGTTATCCAGCTATTAATGTTTTGTTCGAGATGCAGCTCGGACCGCCTGAGTTGCTCGGACCGCCTAAGCTTCTCGGGACTCAAGAGTTCCTCGGAGGGGCATTGTTCCTCGGAGCGTGTGAGTTCCTCGGGGAAGCAGTGTTCCTCGGGGAACTAGTCTTCCTCGTTGTAGTCTTGTTCCTCGGAGCGTGTGGATTCCTCGGAAGTGTTTGTTGTTGCCATGTAGATAGCCACGTGTCTTCATATGATTGGTCCATGTCAGCAGATTAAATTTGGTATCAACATAAGCCCCCAATGTTTCATAGTTCGAAATTTGAGGAGTATGGAACATTCTTTCTCGGAATATGGTAGCTTTAAATAGTCTTCCTGATTTTTAGGAGCGTTTCCCTTGTATTTATTTTTCTTTCCCAATTCATAGACTCATGCTTTTTTGGACTCTTCTGCGTGCTTCGATTCCCGCGTCACTTTTCGTCTTTTTAGCCGTTGTTGTCTGCATTGATTCCCGCGCTACTTTTCATCTTTTTAGCCGTCGGTAACGTAATCATCCTGTTTGTAATCATTACTTCACCATTTCCCAGGGCAAGGTATTTAAACTTCACAGACGCTCCCATCGTCTTCTACCTTTCAAATTTTTATCTTCGAGTTTTACGTCGTCTCTTCCTACTCTCTTGTGCGTTCATCTTTTCCGTCGTTCGTTGTCAACAGCTCTACTCTTTTTCTGTAAGATCTTCTTCTTTCTTCTTCATTTCTTTTATTCATCATCATGGTTTACTCTATTTAGTCTCTTGAAAAGTTTCGCTCTGATTTTTCCATTCCCTCCTGGGTTGTCTTGGAAGAGCTTTCTGAGCCTTCTGATTATTTCAATTTGGCTGAGGGACATTGGTTCCCCAGTCACTTTTTTGCTGAGTGTGGATTTTCTTTTCCACCAAATCCCTTGTGTCTGGAATTCGGTCAGTACTTTGACGTTGTTCCTGTACGAATAGCCCCCAACACATGGAGAATAGTTAATGGGGTGCATAGGTTAAATCAAATCCATAGAACTCGAATAGGAATTCCAGAAATCATGTACTGCTATAGATGGGCAGTTAATGATAATATTTTTTATTTAAAAACTAGATTTTTAAATAGAGCCTTAGTAGTCAATCTCCCTGATGCCAATAGGGATTATTTTGAACACGGGGTTGTCATAAAAAATTGGCAACACCCTCCATTAACTGGAGATGAGGTTTACCAGGGTCCCAGATGCCCTCCTTATGGCAATGGGATAGGTTATTTTTATTTTATTTTATTTATTTTGAAATCATGTTTCTTTTGTGTTTGATAAAATGCGCCACTGATAACGATGTTTATTTATTTGAAGTTGATAACAAAAGAAAGTTCCCAAAGGAAGCCGATGTTAATGTAAGACATCTGAAACTTATCTGGAGTCTGCATCAGAGTGTTGCCGACGAGCACATTAGATCGGCTTCGTATCTGATCCAATACAAGAGCTATACCACTTCTTTCACTGCTCGTCCAGTAATAAGTGAGTCAGAGCCAGTACCAGCTTCCACCAGCTCATCGCCTGAATCCCATATTCCATTAAGTGAAAGAATGAAGAAGAGAAGACCTCCTACCCTGTTTGAGAAAACTGCCTCCGGTTCTGGGGAGGCAAAAAGGAGTAGGATTGATGTCCCAAGGGAGGGGGCGAAGAAGAATGATGCACCTTCCTCAGCTGCTGCAGTTGGGAAGGTTGCCAAGAAGCCCTCAGTGGCTCCGAGCAGGTCTGTTGCTCCTGGAGAGGTGATTGTGATATCACCGACCAAGGGTTCTTCCTTGGTTGAATCTGTACCTGTTCCCCTGAGGAGGCTGAAGAAGAGCTCCTCGGTCAATTTGGCTGACACCATTACTCAGCCCCCAGCTGCTGGGACTGGAGTTCCCACTTTTATTCCCCCGAGCTCTGCCATGAGCTCGATAAAGTCCTGGATCATTCCCGAGGTCCAAGGTACTGAAGAAAACCTTACTCGGGATATGGTCACCTCGCTAGCTGCTCGTCACCTTGCTTCTGTAAGTCTCTTTACTTTTAATTTTTCATATTTCCTTTATCATTTATGTTTCTAACTTGCTTTCTTTTTCTGTTCACAGTTGACGAGCTGCTTCAACATAATCTTGAAGAAGGATGAAGCGATTAAGGCTTCATGCTCCTCGTCCACTGTGGAGGGAGCTCTGGAAGAAGCTACCAAGTCTCTGGCAGATTCTCGCCAGAAATATGCTGATGATAAAGTTGTCTGGGAGACGAAGCTTGCCTCTGCCGAGTAAGAGAAAGCTCGAGCTGCTGATGCCTCCAAGGAGTTGGAGAAGAGAATAAATGCCTTGGAGAAGGCAAATAAGGATCTTGAAGAGAAGCTCAAAACTGCAGGAGAGTTTGAAGATAAACTCAAGGCTGCCGAGGAGGAGTTGGCTCAACTTCGGGAAGTAGGTCGGTAGAAAGAGGAGGCTGAAAATAAATTGAAGGCTGCTGAGAACCTGCTATCTGAGCAACTCTCCTTGAAGAAACTAAAGAGGAAAGATGTTGTGAAGAAGTACTTCGGCTCTGGCTGGGACAAGAGGTGGAACAAGGGGTTAGCTACCATGGTATCACAAGTGGACTATGGCAGCCTGAAGTACTTTAGGGATGGATTGGTTTATGCCCTTCAGGAGATGAAGGTCGACGAGTCTTCCGAACTCTTCCAGAAACATATCCCTGGTCCCCCTCCAACTCTAGAAGAATTAGAAAAGGACGAAGCTACCTCTGAAGAGTCTTCGATGGTGATGGGAGATCGTGCCCTAACCATCCAGCCTGCTGCCGAGGAAAATCATCACATCGTTTCTTCCTCCGAGCAACTACCTACTCTACCCGAGCAACTATCTCTTCCTTCCGAGCAACCTACCTCTTCATCCCAGCCTCCCGAGAAGGTTTTGGGAGATAAGGAAAAGGTTTAGTGTTGTTCGGGTTTCTCTTTATTTTGTTTCTCTTTATCAAATGTAACTCAGAAGATGTAACTCTGAATTATGATCTAATAAAACTTGAACTTTTTGCATACTGTTGTCTATCTTTCATTCATACTCTGCTTATTCTTCTTATTGATGATTGTTCTTCTTTCTCTACTAGTTTCTGGCTAGGATGGAACTGTTATCTGCCCATGATACAAAGTTGCTGTGATAATATAATGAGTACTTTAAGGCTGGTCACACATACCTGAGTGCTGCACAAGTTATCGATATACTTGGTCAGGAAGCTTCAGAACAGGCAGTTGAAGCATATCAATATCTGAAGTGTCTACTCGATCGAGCAGTGGCTAATAACGTTGCCTATTATGAAATGATCGAGGATCTTCAAAGCACTGTCGAAGACCTTCAGCTTCAGTACAAAGAATTCACTGCCTTGTTGCATGAGGGGTACGAGAAGAAGTACCAGCAGATCATCGCCGATAAGGGCTACGAGAAGCTTTTTGCTGGGTATGATGTAAGGGAGAGAACCTTGAGAGGTGAGGTCGAAGAATGCAGACAGATTGCTGAGTTGCTGGAAAAGGAGAACAACAACCTGCAGAAGGAGCTGTCACAATTGAAGTCTGCAACTTCCACTTCTAGTGCCTTGATCCTAGTGACCGATGAGGGATTTTCGTTCTTAGAGGTTGAGAACGCCAAGTTGAGGGACGAGTTGGAGACTTTGAGGAGCTCTGGCACCTCTTCATCTTCTCGTGGTCGAGCAAGAGCTCCTCGGGGACGAGTAAGAGCAGCTCGGGTTCTTATCGAGGAACAGAGGACTCGGTCTGCCTTAGAGAACCGGGCCTTCCAACTAATGGCGAAGAACCAGGCGTTGTCTGATATGTCAAAGAAGATTAGGGACCTAGAAAAATAGCTCTCCGCGCAGAAGTCAGTCTTGGAGAATAAGGAGCTTTTCATCAAGAATCTCCACAAGCAGCTAGAAAGTCTAACATATCAATTCCACAAACAGCCCAGGGAGTTCTGGATGGCTAAATACAACGAAGCACTATTCCACTTGGACGATGGTATCCAGAATGCCAGCAATGAGGGCTACAAGCAAGGCTAGATGAATGCCTTAGGTGTGTTGAAGCTCGAACAAGGTCATTATCTGTGGGACTATCATGATCTCGGGTTGCTCGACTTGCCTGTGCCGCCATACAATTTGGACATGGATTGGATCCCTTCTCGGGCCATTCCTCAGAGCTTAATTTCAAAGTATCTCGGTGATTACAAGTTACATTCTCAAATCGAGGTATATCTTCCCGAGCATATTTTAGATCGACCATCCGTGATGAATACAAGGATGTTGAAAGATCTTAATTTCATCAATTCTCCTCTGTCTTTAAATGATCCGCCTGCTGGCGAGGAACCTGTGTCAAAAGCAGAGGGGAAGAGACCAGTAGAATAGGAATTTTTTATGTAATAGTTAGTATACATTTCAATATCAATGTACTTGTAATTTTTTTATCAATGTAATTTATTTTGAATTCAATGAAATACTTTCATTTATGTTTGCAAATCTTGATTGCTTTTGTCTTATGAAACACTTTATATTTGTGCATATTTGTTAAAAAGATAACAATATTGTGTTGTTTGTCAACCAACTCAGTAATAATTAAAAAATTACAAGTATCAGTACTGTTTTTCGATCACTTAATAATAAAGTAATGAGTATAAAAATGTTGTTTAAAATTTTTCCAACCAATCAAGGTCGTTAAATTATGCTTGTCGACCAACTACAGTTAGTGGGTTTTTATCCCCGACCAACCATACTTGGTAGATTTTTCATAAAATGTGTCCGACCAATCAAGGTCGATAAATTCTTCTTGTCGACCAACTTAAGTTGGCATTTGCGAGAATATTTTGTTTCCTAGCCAAACAGGTTGGCATTTTTAGGAATATTTCGTTTCCTAGCCAAACAGGTTGGCATTTTTAGGAATATTTCGTTTCCTAGCCAAACAGATTGGCATTTTTAGGAATATTTTATTTCCTATCCAAACAGGTTGGCATTTTTAGGAATATTTTGTTTCCTAACCAACCGAGGTTTGCATTTTTAGGAATATTTTGCTTCCTAGCCAAACAGGTTGGCATTTTTAGGAATATTTTGTTTCCTAACCAACCGAAGTTGGCATTTTTAGGAATATTTTGCTGAGCAGTCTGGAGCTTTGCCGAGTAGTGTGTAACACTAGTATTCCCCGAAAAATTCTCAATAAAAGGAGAGACTTTGGCATAATATCTTCATTTTATTCATACTGATGGAACTGTGTTACATATACATCACTGATAATACTTGCACAGGTGCTCTGCATTCCATGCGTTCTTAAACTCCTCCCCCTCTAGAGTTGCTATTCGGTAATTTCCTGATCGAACAACTTCTGTAACTCGATATGGTCCATGCCAATTTGCCTCCAGTTTGTTGTGCTTTTGGATTACTTTCTTCAGCACATAGTCTCCTTCCTTCAGGTCGCACTTCTTGACCCTCTTATTGTAGAATAGAGTTGTTCGCTGTTGGTATGTCGCATTTCTGATGGCTGCTTCTTCTCTGACTTCCTCGAGCATGTTTAAATCCAGCCTTCTCATTAAGTCGTTGTCAGGGGAATTGAAATTCAGTACCCTGTGTGTTGGGAGTCCCAACTCGGCAGGTATGACAGCTTCACTTCCAAACGCCAGCATATATGGTGATTCTCCAGTTGCTACTCGGGGAGTAGTTCGGTAAGCCTAGAGTACTAATTGTAACTCGTTGATCCAGTTTTCTTTCGCATCATCCAATCTTTTCTTCAAACCATTCAGCAGCGTTCTGTTTGTCACTTCAGTTTGTCCATTGCTTTGAGGATAGCCTGGTGCTGAGTGGACCTTCAAAATGTTTGACTGATGACAATAGGCGGCAAATTCCTCGTTATTAAATTGTGTTCCATGGTTTGTGATGAAGGCATGAGGAAGATCATATCGACAAATGATGTTCTTCCAAACAAATTGGTACACCTTCTCGTACGTCATATCAATGAGTGGCTCAGCTTCTAACCACTTAAAAAAATAATCCACTGTGACGACGAGGTACTTGAACCTACCTCGGGTCATTGGCAGTGGCCCCACCAAATCAATTCCCCACATGGAAAATGGTCAAGAGGAAGTTATGGGTGTTAATAATGCTTGTGGAGTTCTTCGGATGGAGGAGAAGCGCTGGCACTTGTCACATTTCTTGACGTAGGCTATACAATCCGCTCTCATCGTTGGCCAGTAGTATCCCTGCGTCATCACCCTTTGTAAAAGCGTCTGACCTGCTACATGTGCTCCACAAGACCCTTCATGGATTTCTTCAATCAATTCTTTCACCTCGGAGGGATGCACACACCTATGCAAACCTGCCATAATTCCTTATCTATATAAAACACCATTAGTTAATACATACCGAGCAGCTTTAAATTTCAATTTTTTGGCAGCGAGCTTGTCAATTGGCAATTCTCCCTCCTCGATATACGCCCTGATGGAATCCATCCAAGATGGTCCTAAATCAAGGGTGATAAAGTGCATCATCAGATCTTCATCTATGCTCCGACCAACTAACACTTCAATTGGGATCGTTCGTCGTAGCTCGGTGCGAGTAGCTGATGCTAGTCGAGCTAGGGCGTCTGCTCTCGCATTCTCCATTCTTGGTATTCTGACCAGCTGAATAGCGGCAAATTCTGACACCAGCTCCTTTGCCTTTGCATGGTATCTGATCATTAATTCTCCTCTAACTGCATATACTCCCATCATTTGGTTTACTATTAATTGAGAGTCACTGAAGATCACAACTTGCTGAGCCTCCATAATTTTTGCCAAGTTAAGCCCTGCAATCATGGCCTCATATTCAGCCTCATTGTTGGAAGCTTTGAATTGGAAACGCAAGGCGTATTCCATGTCGACCTCGTCCAGAGTGCTCAAAACTATCCCCGCGCCACATCCTGCAGTGCAAGATGAGCCATCTACATATAGCCTCCATATAGGTAACTCGTCATCAAATTTCTGATCAGTTAGAGTTCCTCGGTGAAATATTTGTTGCTTCCTTTCATCCTCCCCTGGTATTTCTTGCTCCTCGTCGATCATCTTTTCTCGCACTTTTACCAACCGGAGTTGGTCTGAGCTCGAATTTGATGATCCTGTAACATCCACTTGCTCTTTTACCAACCGGAGTTGGTCTGAGCTAATGTCTGTTGATCCTGTAACATCCACAGGTTGATCAGCGAGAAACTTTGGTTCCTCGGGGGTATCATCTGTCAGAGTTCCTCGGTGAAATATTTGTTGCTTCTTTTCATCCTTCCCTGGTATTTCTTGGTCCTCGTCGATCATCTTTTCTCGCCCTTTTACCAACCGGAGTTGGTCTGAGCTAGTGTTTGTTAATCCTGTAACATCCACAGGTTGATCAGCGAGAAACTTTTTCTCCTCGTGGGAATCAGGGTAGGTGAACTCTGCTATAAAATCTGCTACAGCTTGCCCTTTTAGCGATGATCTGGGTTCATAGACTATATCATATTCACCGAGCTCTATTGCCCAGTACACCAATCTTCCTAATTTTTCTGGCTTATGAAGGGCTTGCCTCAATGGCATATCTGTATATACTACTATGGTATGATCCTGGAAGTATGGCCTCATTCTCCTACTCGCCTCAATCAGCGCCAATGCTAACTTTTCCAGCCTTGGATTTCTGATCTCTGCTCCTCGGAAGGCTTTACTTGTATAGTAAATTGGTTTTTGTACTCCATTTTTCACTCTGATCAACGCCGATCTGACTGCATTCTCGGACACTGCAAGGTACAAATACAATTTTTCACCCATAATTGGCCTGGATAACAGTGGAGGTGCTCCCAAGTATTTCTTCAAGTCTTGAAAAGCCTTCTCACATTCATCATTCCACTCAAAAGTCTTTCTGAGTGTCTTGAAGAATGGGAGACATCTATCAGTTGCTCGTGACACAAATCTGTTGAGTGTCGCTACTCGTCCTATGAGACTCTGTACTTCCTTCTTCGTCGTTGGAGATCGCAGCCCTAATAGAGCTTTGATATTTTCAGGATTTGATTCAATGCCTCGTTGATTAACAATGTACCCGAGAAACATGCCTTCTCGTACTCCAAAGATGCACTTCATCGGGTTCAGCTTCATTTGATATTTATCTCGTTGATCAAAAGTCTGACTTAAGTCAACTAGATGATCGGCAACTTTCTTGCTTTTCGTCAGCATATCGTCAACATAGACTTCCATATTGTCACTGATTTGTTCAGCAAAGACCTTGTTCATCAGCCTCTGATATGTCGCACCTGCATTTTTCAAACCAAAAGGCATAACATTATAACAATAAGTTCCACTAGGGGTAATGAAAGAAGTACTTTCCCTGTCTTCAGGTTTCATTTTGATCTGATTGTAGCCAGAATAAGCATCCATGAAGCTCAACAACTCATGTCCCGAGGTAGTATCCACCAGTTGATCAATTCGGGGTAATGGAAAGTGATCCTTTGGGCATGCTTTGTTGAGGTCGGTGAAGTCTATACACATCCTCCATTTGTTGTTCTTCTTCTTTACCATCACCACGTTGGCTAACCAATCTGGATATTTAACATCTTCAATGAAGCAAGCTTTCTGGAGCTTCTCGACTTCCTCCTGTATAGCTTGATTCTTCTCGGGACTGAATACTCTTCTTCTCTGCTTCATAGGCTTGATCTCCTTATTCACATTGAGCTCGTGACATAAGAAGTTTGGGTCTATCCCAGGCATATCTTCATGACTCCATGCAAAAGTTTGCCTTCTGCTTCTAAGGAAAGTTATCAATTCCTGTTTTAATGAGGTATCCAATGACGAACCTATTTGAGTAGTTTGTTCAGGGTGCTCGTCGTCCAGAATAATGTTTTCAGTAGTTTCCACCACTTGACCCTTCACGAGTTGCGACTCATCTCTAGGATCCAATGTTTCAATTTCTGCACCTTCATCCACTTGATAGGTAGTAGTCCTTTTCTTTGATTCTTCTAGTTCTTCTTGCTCGGCGGATGAATAATAGCACTCCCGAGCTACTTTCTGATCACCTTTCACAACTCCTACTCCAAAGTTTGTTGGAAATTTTAGGCACTGATGCACTGTAGATGGTACAGCCTCGAACTTCTTCAATCCTACTCTTCCCATGATGATATTGTACGATGATTGAACATTCTTATCCATCACGAAGAATCGTATTCTTTTTGTCCGACAAGATGGCCACGTACCAATGAATATATCCAACTTGATCGTCCCAAGTGGAAATACTTTCTCGCCAGCAAAACCGATGAGGGGTCTGTGGTAAGGCTCCAATTGAGATAGCTTTAGATTTAAACTATCGAAACACGAGTAGAACATGATGTCTGTCGAGCTACAATTATCGACCAGCACTCTTGAAATCATTACCTCCTTCATTCTCATCTTGATCACCAGCGGGTCATCATGAGGATATAGAATACCTGCAAGGTCATTTTTTGAAAAACCGATGACCAATTTCTCTTTGTTCACCTTTCTCGGGCGATCTTCCTCAGCTAGATTTATTCGCTGAATGTACGAGCAAGCTTGAGCCTCACCGAGGTAAGCTTTTCTTTCTGCAGTAAGGTCTTCTCCTCCTGCATCTCCTCCTATAATAACCTTACAATCAAATGACCCAAAGCGTATTGAAAATGCCTCTCGTTATGGCTACCTTGGTTTCTTGGGAAGATCGGGGTCATCCTCTGGATCAACTTCATGGTTTCTCTTCTTATTCTCCTCTGCTCGACGAGGAGATCTAGACCTCTCTCTAGTTCGATCGTTGTTTCCCTCCCCGATCAACATACTTTGCTAGCTTTCCTCGTCGAATGAGTGTTTCAATCTCATTCTGAAGAGCTATGCAATTTTTGGTCATATGGCCATGATCCTTGTGGAACTCGCAATATTTTTCCCTATTCCTCGTGTCAGGGTCTGCCTTCATTTTCTTTGGCCAGTTTAACTCCTCGCTGTTCTTAATTTCTTCCAGGACGTGGTTGATATTTGCCTTCAAAGGCGTGTACTTATCAAATTTCCTCAAGACCTCCCATGACGATCTATTTTTGGATTATTTGTCACCACCATTATTCTTATGTTCTTTTTTCTTGGCTTTATCACCTTCCACGTTGGTTTCTTTAGCGTCCATATTCTTCTTCGCAGACATAGCCTCCTCAGCATTCATAATCTTGGACGCTTTTCCCATCAGGTCCGACATGGTTCGAGGTGGATCTTTGGCCAAAGTGTAGTACAACTTGTTCGGCAGTAGTCCACTCATCAAAGCAGTAATCGCTGCCTTCTCCTCATAATCAATGACTTCGAGTTTCTCGTTATTAAAAAGAGTTATATAATCTCTGGTACTCTCACCAGCTTTTTGTCTAACACTTAACAAATGTGATACTCTTTTAACTGGCTTTGCTCTAAAGCAGAAATTTCCAATGAATAACTCGGTCAGTTGAAAGAAAGTTGAGATCTTACCCCGAGGAAGACTATTATACCATATTTGAGCAGATCCTGTAAGAGTTCCTAAGAATGCCCTGCATCTCATCTCATCTGGGACAGCATAGATGTCGGCTGCAGCTTGGTATTGTTATATATGAAGGACAGGGTCAGTCTTCCCATCATACTTGGGAGTCACAACAGGTGCTTTGAACTTTGATGGTGTTGGAAAATCAACAATGTCCTGGACAAAAGGTGTTCCTCGAACAAAGGTTCGTTGTAAAGGGTTCTTGGCCTTAGCCATTTTCCCTAATCTATCTTCCAGCCTCTTAATAGATCCTTTCCATGCATCATTTCCTTCCTTGGGCCTATTGGTTCGAGCAACTGATCGCGTTGAAATGGCTTCCTGGGATTTATCTTGTCGAGCAGCTGGTCGTTCATAGGATCTATCTTGACGAGCAGCTGGTCGCGACTGGGCAGATCCTTCCCTTAAATCTGAAAGTCGTCGAAAGCTCCTCGACGCTGCATTAAGAGGACTTTTGTTCCTCCTAGGGCCTAATCGGTCGAAAGGAGAAACCCTACTTAATCTTTCCAATGCGCTGGTCCTTTCTGGGGAGAGGGTGACACGTTGTTCAGTATCTGTGGCCCGCACTGACGAAGTTTGTCCAGGTTGATTAGAAAAATCTTTAGACTCCTCATTGCGATATGAATTAGTACGCCTAGTACGCGAAGAAGGCGTACGGGTATTTTTTTGAATGCTTCGTGGTCCGGAATGGGCTGATGCACCGCCATGGAGGGTTTGGATGAGTTGTCGCATTGTTTCTTGCATGACGGTCTGGCCCTGAGCCAGATTTGCCATTATTCCAGTCAGATCTGGAATAATTGGTGGAGCAGATGGATTTGGAGGGGTTCCAGTGTTTCGATTGCTGGATTCAGGAATATCAGCCATTGGTAATGGATTGTTTTTTATGAAAAACGATATTATCAGTCGTTTCCCACAGACGGCACCAATATGTTGATGTAAAAAATTAGATCACTCTAACTATTCAATCACAGATAAATAAATGAGACAAAATATTTTTAAAGTGGTCCAGCCTTATAAGAATGGCCTACGTCCACTGTTTTGGTATTGTTGTTTGTATGGGAATTCTCGATTACAAGTTATCTCAAGATATTCCGGTCGGGGGGGGGGGGGGGGGTTCTCCATTCGGTCCCCTTTACAATGAGGATTGTACAATGTATTTATAGCCCTGGGGCTGTCATGTGAAAGGGTGATACATTAAATGATGTACATATGAAAGGGTAATACATTCAATGCCCTTTATGCGAATGCGTCTAAATGATAAGCATTTAATGAATAGTCAAACTGTTGGTTATCCAGCTATTAATGCTTTGTTCGAGATGCAGCTCGGACCGCCTGAGTTGCTCGAACCGCCTAAGCTTCTCGGTACTCAAGAGTTCCTCGGAGGGGCATTGTTCCTCGGAGCATGTGAGTTCCTCGGGGAAGCAGTGTTCCTCGAGGAACTAGTCTTCCTCGTTGTAGTCTTGTTCCTCGGAGCGCGTGGGTTCCTCGGAAGTGTTTGTTGTTGCCATGTAGATAGCCACGTGTCTTCATATGATTGGTCCATGTCAGCAGATTAAATTTGGTATCAACAGTCCCCATGAGGTATATAGTGAGGAAATTCGCGTACACTCAGGTATATCAAATGACTTGTCCAGATGTATCGATTGCCCTCAAAAGCAAGAAGTATATCGTAGAAGTCATGCCAAATGGGGGAACCCTACCACTAACCCAACAAACTGCATCAACATAATATAGGCATCAAACATGGGGCACTCATGTTTAGTTTGTCGATTGCTACACGAAACTCTGCCAAAATGTTGGGTTCGCATGCCGCCTAAATTTTTGAGCTATTTCACCATTTTTTTCAAAACAGGACCTTATCCGTGAGTCTAGTAACAAGTCAAACTATGTCTTACATATTTTTTAAACCCAATTTTCCCAGGCTCGGGTCTTGTCCGGTATTTCTTTTGCCTTTAGGTAAACCTAATACAAGTTAAAACATAATAATCATAATAATAATGCTGAGATTCTTCGCTCCTTTTTTCTCTCCTTTTTTCCTCAAAAAAACAAAATACCAAAAACATTTTTCCTTTTTCCTCCTTTTATCAAAAACACAAAGGGTCCGTTTGAAACATAATTTTTGCCATGGCAAATGCTATTTGCCAACTCTTTTACCCACATTTGGAGTGTTTGATAGCCATTTTTTCCAAAGGCAAAATTTGCCCAAAAATGCTCACGTGTGTGACACCCCGCCTAGTTAAATACCGGGCGATCACTCCTTTATTAAATTAAAATCAAGGTGAACAGTTGGTTCATTCTTAGCATCACTGTCGTAAAAATAAACTTTTCCAAATTAACACCCTAATTAATTAAGCTAAGTGTCAAAACCATTTTTAACCTTTCTAACCAAATTGTATTTTTAAAGAAATACTTATTTATTTAATTAGTAACAACATTTTCAATAAGTAAGAATCATACAAAAATTATCCTGGGACATAAACCAATTACTTTAAACATTCAACATCCAAAATCCCAACATTTAAAAACTAAATGTAAAACATACATGTTGAATAAATCCCAAAGTAACAGTACTAGAAATAACTGAAATACAAATGTCCCAACAGAACGGATAAATAGTGGAAGGGGCGGCACATGCCCCAATAACTGAGAATCATAGGAGTGGAAACAAGTAACTGAAATCGTCTAAGCAAGTAGCCTGCAACTCCCACCTAAGCTGCAGCACGTTCCTTCCAAGGGATCCTAAGCAAGACGTCCTTGTGGCTGGGCACCTGTAGTACATACATATATATATACAAGAGAGAGAGAGAAAAACAGGTCAGACCCCGATAGTGTATTTGATTTAAAAATTATTTAGCAAGTATTTAAATTGATACAGGCCAATGCAACAACATATTAGTGCGACACTCTCTTGAGAAATTCTCACCTCTCTTCTAATGTGCACACCTATCGCACTAACCCTCCCAGTGGTCTAACTCATCATATATCACGCTATCCTTTCCCAATGGTTTAACTTATCTTAGGTTATTCACAGAATTCAAAATTTAACGATTCAATTGTTTGAAAAGAATATTTCAATTAGTAACCAACGTTCTCATTTTACTTTATTAATCAATAAAGTTTTTTTTCAGTGTCATATTATACTATCTTAAAACAAGTATTTACAATTTGAGTCATCACCCATGTCCTACCTATCAATTCACAGTAGGTGGTTCCAAATTTTAGAATTTCATATATATATTAACTACTCGTATAATATATATATATTATAACAGCACCCCAAATAAACTATGGTGCGGGCATACTCTACTATCCAATCCCCGTATCACTCGTACTAAGGGAATACAAATTCGGAATCACTCTCGAACTGTATTAACACATACTCAAACAATATTGAGGCGAAGTATAGATTCCAAGTCTCTTATGACCGTCTGAACTATCACTGCGATAGCCTGTACCAAGGATACCTATACACAAACAATATGAGGCGAAGCATAGATTCCAAGTCTCTAAGAGGAAAGCACATACCCGCATCTCTTAGGACCGTCTGAACTATCATTCCGATAGCCTGTACCAAGGATATCTATCTTCTAGGGTACAAGTCAATATCCCCCATAAAGGTCCCATCGAGATAAGACTATTCCAGCGCGGAAACCTCAGGGATAGCGAGTAGCGTGGGCATGATTTTCACACATATATAGTATATGCATACACAAACATATAACTATACTAATATTACCATATCAATAATGGGTATATTCTCAAATCCCATAGTTACGACTTTTATTTATCATTATTTAGTTATCACGTATAACCGTTCACATCTTACTTTAATTTTGAGGAACCTTTCCACTTACTACATAACGCTCAGGGATTCTATCCTCCCAAGTATAAAATTCAGTAGGTATCCACCTATGTCCCAAAGTAACTCTCTTACGGGTCTCTCTCTTTAAATCATAAGTTCACCGACCCTTATGTAATTATCCCAAAATACAATCTTTGCCCGACATCAAGGGTCCCAAAATCTATTCACATGTCCTACTGGTCTTACCTATCTCCCAAAAATATTTTATTAAGGATGCCCAAGAATTATCTCACAATAAATTGAATTTAACTCATTTAAAAGGAAATAGGAGTCTGCCCTAACCGGACCGGTCCGCCTCAGACCCGGACCGATCCGACTACTGAAGGCCAGTATACCCCGGACCGCAAGCGAACCGATGAAGCCTGGAAAAGAACCGATCTGATCATAAATGGACCGATCCGCCTCAGAATAAAAGAACCGATCCGGTCAATCGGACCGATCCACCTCAGACCCGGACCGGTCCGCCTGGGATAAACTTAAACGATTTCGCAGAATTTCAGTTACGGGTTTCATCTTCTAACTTACACCAAATCCATATTTTACAATCCCAAACGTCTCAAAATTTGTACTACTAACGTCCTAACATGATATCATACATTTCCTACGTAAAGCATGTCAATTTACGTCACTAACCATGGATTAATCATGCCATAATTCATTTAAATATTCAAGAACCCTAGAAATCTCTAAATCATGGTTCCAATCTGTTTTTCCATAAATTTCTTCTTATTAACATCATAATTTCGTGGTTAAATTCCTCTACATGGCAAGGGTTTCCAGAATTATCATTTAAACCATAACTACATGCGATTCCTATCTCAAATCTTAGGTTTTCTTCCATAAAACGCATACTAATCATTCCTACACTAATATGAAAGATGCATCAACGAAATAAGCAAGATAAACACTTGCCTGGGATTTTTGGTGTTCTGATTTGCAGATGATTTTGGTGTGGTTGCGTAGTCCGTTGCGCGATCTACGCGTTGGTGGTGGTGGCGGTGCAAACGGATGGCTTTTGGGCCTTGAATTTGCCTTGAGAGCTCTCTCCTTCCTCTCCTATGGACGTTCTTGTGTTTGTGATTTCTAACCCTAGCTGACTAACCTAAATGGCTGATATAGATTACTGATTTTCGTGGGTTTAATTACCCATAATTGCGAAATGTCCAAAACGCCCTCCCGGGGTACTAATCAGGCCTAAAAATGCCCCGAGACCCAAACTAAACCCCCGGGTACACTTTTCTGACTATCTCGACCCTTCCGGACGCGTTGGCGCACTCAAAACGACCATACGAGCAACTTATAATTTATTCTCTTCTATAAATCAACATTTAGTCCCGCCACGACACAGGCGCGTCCCGACTTAAATTTTCATAATTGTCATTTTATTCACACGTGACAATATTATAACAATAAATCTCATATATTACTATACTCATCCAGTAATATTTAACAGATAACAAATTTTCAATAATTACTAACTCTCGTCACGCTAGTAAATATTTAAAGCAACATTCCGGATTAAAATTAAATTAATTTATCTCAATTAAATTTAATTAATCCCATAATTTAAAAGCTATAAAAATACGGGGTATACTGGCCTTCAGTAGTCGGATCGGTCTGGGTCTGAGGCGGACCGGTCCGGTTAGGGCAGACTCCTATTTCCTTTTAAATGAGTTAAATTCAATTTATTGCGAGATAATTCTTGGGCATCCTTAATAAAATGTTTTTGGGAGATAGGGAAGACCATTAGGACATGTGAATAGATTTTGCGACCCTTGATGTCGGGCAAAGATTGTATTTTGGGATAATTACATAAGGGTCAGTGAACTTATGATTTAAAGAGAGAGACCCGTAAGAGAGTTACTTTGGGATATAGGTGGATACCTACTGAATTTTATACTTGGGAGGATAGAATCCCTGAGCGTTATGTAATAAGTGGAAAGGTTCCTCAAAATTAAAGTAAGATGTGAACGGTTATACGTGATAACTAAATAATGATAAATAAAAGTCGTAACTATGGGATTTGAGAATATACCCATTATTGATATGGTAATATTAGTATAGTTATATGTTTGTGTATGCATATGCATATACTATCTATGTGTGAAAATCATGCCCACGCTACTTGCTATCCCTGAGGTTTCCGCGCTGGGACAGTCTTATCTCGATGGGACCTTTATGGGGGATATTGACTTGTACCCTAGAAGATAGATATCCTTGGTACAGGCTATCGGAATGATAGTTCAGGCGGTCCTAAGAGATGCGGGTATGTGCTTTCCTCTTAGAGACTTGGAATCTATGCTTCGCCTCATATTGTTTGTGTATAGGTATCCTTGGTACAGGCTATCGCAGTGATAGTTCAGACGGTCATAAGAGACTTGGAATCTATACTTCGCCTCAATATTGTTTGAGTATATGTTAATACAGTTCGAGAGTGATTCCGAATTTGTATTCCCTTAGTACGAGTGATACGGGGATTGGATAGTAGAGTATGCCCGCACCATAGTTTATTTGGGGTGCTGTTATGATATATATATTATACGAGTAGTTAATATATATATGAAATTCTAAAATTTGGAACTACCTACTGTGAATTGATAGGTAGGACATGGATGATGACTCAAATTGTAAATACTTGTTTTGAGATAGTATAATATGACACTGGAAAAAAACTTTATTGATTAATAAAGTAAAATGAGAACTTTGGTTACTAATTGAAATATTCTTTTCAAACAATTGAATCGTTAAATTTTGAATTCTGTGAATAACCTAAGATAAGTTAAACCATTGGGAAAGGATAGCGTGATATATGATGAGTTAGACCACTGGGAGGGTTAGTGTGATAGGTGTGCACATTAGAAGAGAGGTGAGAATTTCTCAAGAGAGTGTCGCACTAATATGTTGTTGCATTGGCCTGTATCAATTTAAATACTTGCTAAACAATTTTTAAATCATATACACTATCGGGCTCTGACCCATTTTTCTCTCTCTCTTGTATATATATATGTATGTACTACAGGTGCCCAGCCACAGGGACGTCTTGCTTAGGATCCCTTGGAAGGAACGTGCTGCAGCTTAGGTGGGAGTTGCAGGCTACTTGCTTAGACAATTTCATTTACTTGTTTCCACTCCTATGATTCTCAGTTATTGGGGCATGTGCCGCCCCTTCCACTATTTATCCGTTCTGTTGGGACATTTGTATTTCAGTTATTTCTAGTACTGTTACTTTGGGATTTATTCAGCATGTATGTTTTACATTTAGTTTTTAAATGTTGGGATTTTGGATGTTGAATGTTTAAAGTAATTGGTTTATGTCCCAGGATAATTGTTGTATGATTCTTACTTATTGAAAATGTTGTTACTAATTAAATAAATAAGTTTTTCTTTAAAAATACAATTTGGTTAGAAAGGTTAAAAATGGTTTTGACACTTAGCTTAATTAATTAGGGTGTTAATTTGGAAAAGTTTATTTTTACGACAGTGATGCTAAGAATGAACCAACTGTTCACCTTGATTTTAATTTAATAAAGGAGTGATCGCCCGGTATTTAATTAGGCGGGGTGTCACAACGTGATCTCTATTTGCCCAAAAATGTGGAGAAATTTTGCTTTGCTCATTTGGTGGGAAACATTTGTCGGGTGTTTTTGTGTCCCCTTTTCGGACACTGTAGCTCGATTTGATTGAATGTCAGAGGCAAGCAACAACATGGCAACCATTCTCTAAGACAACACATAATCAGAAGCGCTTGGTTTTACAAGGTGATTTTTTTTTCTCCAAGTATTTTACTCCATCTTGATTTTCGGTTTGTGGTTTTTAGTGTACTGTTTTACTGGTTCAACATTGGTGTATATGATTTTCGGTTGCTAAATGGCTTTACTGATAAGAAAATGCTTGCTAAATGGGTTTATTAGCAGATAATATGTTTGGGGTTTATTAATAGGTTACAACAATGGTTTATATGATTTATGAGTTATTAGTCAAAATGTGTTTTTTTTTGTTTACCTATTTTGTTGTTTCAACAATTTTGGGTTGTGAGTTTTTTAGATTTAATTTGTATTTATGTTGGTTTGATTTCTAGGGCAGTATTTTTTACTGGATATCAAGCATATGAAACCCACTTTTTTATATAATACCCCCTTTTTTATTCAACATCTATATTTGTTTTTTTTTAAACATATTCTTTATATGCTTGAAAAAGGGGGTTTCATATTCTTGATATCCATTAAAAATAAATACAAATGTACATGAGTAGTTAATAGATAACGTTGTATTTGTAAATAATAACCGTATATTTTTTTTATGTTCATTCTTTTGTGTAACACGCATTTTGTGTCTATATTATAGGAATCATGTTCTCCTAATTATTCGTTTGAATCAGTTTGTTCCAGTTAGTTTATACTCTTTTTTTCATTTATGAATTGCTTATTTGATAACGATTATGATCATATCCATGTTTTGCTATTTTATACAATATATATGAAATAATGAACTTTTGAATTTAATATTTGTAGGCAAAAATGCCTGAATATAATTCTAAGTTACAACGTAAACGAATTGGTGTCGTTTGGTCGATGGTGATACGGGCAATAGTAATTTATCAACATATAAGGTCATTAACGGACATTCCTAGGGCACCTAATTATAATTGGGATGAGCATCGTAAGCAATCCGTGTTCCGAATGTACGGGATGAGTGATCGGTTACGCCATGACTCATTACGTATGAGCATTGGTTCATTTATAGGTTATGTGATCGTCTACGTGCATTTGGGCTAAATGTCAATCGTTCAGTTGATGTTGAGGAACAAGTTACAATTTTCTTGAATATTGTTGGCCATGATGAGTGTTGCCGCTCTGAGAGTAACATTTTTTTTGTAGATCAAGTCAAACCATTAGTTTTAACTTTCATAAAGTGCTTGGGGCCTGCCGAATGTTATATAAGAAAATTGTCACAAATGCAACCCCTGATAACTCCCCGGCCGATAGTCCTGGCAACAGAAGTTGGTATCATTATTTTTCGATAAGAAAATTAATTTTTAACAAAGTAAATAGTTAAAAAAATTAAATGGATTTAATGAAATCACAAATATAGTATCTCAACAGGATGCCGTAGGAGCGATAGACGGTACACACATACATGTGAATGTCCCCCTTATTGATCAAGCTAGGTATCATAATCGAAAACAGGTCATCTCTCAGAATGTTCTAGTTGCATGCACATTTGATATGAAATTTACATATGTATTGTCCAGATGGGAGGGGTTCGCCCATGATGGACGTATACTCAGGGAGGCTATACAACGTGTAGGCCAAAAGTTAACCATTCCAGTTGGTATATCGGTCTATTTCGTGTAATTAACTTGAATAACCCTTGTATAAACCTTACACGATCGACATATTTATGATGAAAACCACTCTATGTATTTTGTTTAGGAAAATATTATCTTGCGGATGTCGAATTCCCCCTGGTTCCTAGTTTTTTATCACCGTATAGCAAGACCCGTTACCATCGTAGAGACGTGGAGGGTCAACATCCCAAAACTAGTAAAGAATTATTCAATTTTTGCCATTCATCTCTGCGCAATGTAGTCGAGCGCACTATCGGATTATTGAAAAAAAGATTTTCTTATCTATGACATCAACCATTTCATGCGATTAATATGCAGGCTAAGATTGTGTTAGCTTGTTGTGCCCTGCATAATTTTTTACGAGCTGATTATAGGGATGATATGTGTAATGACGATAGTGATAGTGACGATGATGTGAACCCCACACCCCTTAATATACCTGATGACATGACTAATGAGCATATTACGTTCGCAACCCAGGCATCTTGGACAAAGAAGCATAATACACTAGCGACCCAAATGTGGGCAGAAAGAGGAACAGCCAAATTGAGCCTTTTGATTTTGATGAAAATTTGATAATTCGAACCATGTTGTATTTGTTAATGTGATAGGGATGATTTGATAATTTGAACCATTTTGATAATTCGAACCATGTTGTATTTGCCAAACTTACCGGAATTGGCAGAGAACGATCTGGGAAGTGTATTCATGGACAGGCAGACCATGTGAAGTTCCATTATCACTGGTCATCGGCCCTTCATTACATTGATACCCCTGAAAACCTTTGTACCTACCAGTACAACAGTGAGTACCGGGCACCTTTATCATTATGTTACTTACCTCTATTTTCTTTATTTATTTTTGTGGGGAGGGGGATGAGCAAAAATTCTTAATTTGGTGTAATTTTTTTTTAACCAAAGAACATGATTAAGAAACTGCTGACATCATTTTTATAATATGATTCCACACCAGACCTTTTATATGCTTCCCATCATAGAACATTACAAACCAACTTGGTTTTGTCTACAATCAACTGATTAATTATTATCAGATAATCTCACAGAAGCACTTCTATTCCTTTCTCATTTGATGGGAGATTTCATCAGGTATGCCAATCAAGATATTTCAGTGATTAAATAATTCGCTTACATGTGTTTGTGTGTCTGCGTGCCTTTGCATGTGCGTTTGCAAGTTCATTCCTGGTTTAGATAAATTTTACCCTAAGATCGTGAAACAAATTTTTGCATACAGCCACTACATGTAGGATTTACTTCAGACGGGAAGCAATACAATTGATGTACATTCAAGGAAAGCAGTTCATCGTGTAAGTTTTGTTGAAATCCATATCTTTCTTTATCACACCTGTTTTCACGTATAATTTTTTCCTCATATAACTTCATACAGGTCTGCGATGATAGCATAATTGAGACTGCAGAAGAAAGGTTCTATGGTTCTAATGATAAACGCACTACAAAAGAACATTACGTTATATTATTTGCAGAATTTCCTCCAACTAAAATAAAATTCAAGTCTTCAAGATATAGTTTTTTTTTCACCTGTCATTTTTCATAATCTCTCTTTTTGTTTGACACAGAATGACTGGGCAGATCAAGTTCAGACATGGGAAACTGTAGCTGCAATAAGACAATGTGCCCAAACACGTACGTTTTGATATATATATATATATATATATATATATATATATATATATATATATATATATATATCTTTCTTTCTTTCGCAGTCGAGGTTAGTTTAAGTATGAGTAGACTTTTTATTTATTATGGGTGTGGCTGATTATTTGGATTCATAACAAGTTGAAATGAAGTAATTAAACTTCCTGCAGATATGCATCTGAAAGTATTAAAGCAGCATGCGATTGGGCGTATAAAGGTGTGACCAAAGGCTCAGTACTAGAAGGTGAGTAAGTTATGCTTTCAATCTTCATAAATGATAATAACAATATTCATTGGATGATTTAGAATATGAAAAATGATATGAAAACCTATTTGCCGATGACTACTTCCTGTCGCATTCACCAATTGTCAATTTACGATTAGCGCAAGGTGGAGTTCGGCTGGCAGCTATGTTTAATCATATATTTGATAGAGAACATAAGTGATTAAATTCCAATGTAATAGGAATCAGAGCAAACTTACGGTAAACATTGTTTGTAACATTATTCTAACGCTCTAATCAAGGTCAATTATTTAGTTAAGAAGTTCAAAACTACCATAACTCAAACTTATAAAAGCTCCTGCAATTTAGTCCCACTACCACATCATGAAAATAAATATTTGCAGCACAGGAAATTAAATCATTGTCAATTGATTTTGGGTCGGATGCTCCAATATTTAACACATTGAATCAAAATGAGCTCTGGTAGCCTAGATTTTCAGTGCAATTAATTTACTATCCACAGGAGAAAAATCAACTAATATAGGCTTTTTCCATTTGTAATCTCTTGAGGTGTGCAAGTTCGTTCTTGCAACCAATAAAAAACTAATAACGAAAAAGAAATCTTTCAACCCAAAAATATTTGTTGCTATTCGAAGTTCTTATCATATTTCAACTAAACGCTTCCTCCAAATGAAAAAGAAAAGAAAAAGAAAAAAGATCTTCAGGGATCAGAGTAAATAAAAAAATACGTACAGCGGAGGTCTCCACACGAATAATTGTTTTGTTGAATTTCCAAGCCAATGCAATCAGTTTACTCCCCATGACGAAGAAACTGAACAAATTTAGATCTCACCTCTGGTGGGATACGGACAGGGCGATAGCTTTTGTCAAGCCAAACTGCTATAGCTGTTGCCTCCAAAATGGGCTAATTGACAAAAGAAAAATAAGTAGAATTCATAAACTTCAGAATGTTTCCTTGTGAAGGAATCTTTTTCGCATTTTATTTTCTAATAATAACAATAGCAAGAAACCTCTAGGTTTGGTAGCTTGAAGATGAAGTGTTCAAAGTATAATCGAGCAGCTGAAGAGTCTGACACCCTCACCTTCACAACAAACCTGTCTCCACTCTGATTTATAATTTTAAAAAATTATAATCAGCAAGTAAACAAAAAAACTTATGATAGATAAGACTTGAGTAATTAACAATACAGAAACAAAGGACATACTCTTAAAGGAGCAAGGAATTTAAGCGACAATTCTGACAGTGCTAATGCATCACCAGTGCGGGCAACTGCATCCGCACTTACACCAATCCGTTCCAAAAGTTCATGACGACCTGCCCAACTTATATTGAAGGATGAGTAGTTGATCTAATTCAAACAAGAGTGAACTTAAAATAATTTTGTAAATTCACTTCAGAACCTTTAAAAAATAATAAACTCATTTAGGTATAATGATGTGTACGAGGCTGCACCGGGTGTTTGATTGAAATTTTTACTTAATTTTAATGTCATGTTATTATTACAAAAAAAAATTATATATTAGGTTTGTTATAAGAAGTGATGTCATGGCTTAGGTCATTACATCACCTATGGCACATGGGTTACCTTGGCCACCAAGTATTAGCGCCTACAAATATCCGTGTATTTTGCCCATTTCATTATTAGGCAATTACTATGAATGGATGAGAATAAGTTGAGAGAAACCTTGATTATAGAATTTTCATTGCGTTTTGGCGTGCGGAGAAAGTGGGTCCCCCTCGTGGGGATCCTCTTTTTCTTTTTTTTCTTTTTTAGGAACAGCACGTGTTTATTTAATTTTTTTAAAGTAATCATCTTTTAGTTGGTTATTTCCGTTGGATAGACTCCTAGCTTAACTAGGAGACTTGTTCAACAAGTCATAGGAAGTCTACAAATAATGCCCTAGGGCTCCCCCTTGTATTCACTTTTACTATTAATTATATTTTGAGTTTCTAAGGATTTGAGTGACTTCTTAATTGTGATATTTTCCGCTGCATTTCACATCAAATTGGTATCGGAGGGCCAAGTTCGCTCTTGATAATCAACCCTAGTGTGTGTATTTCCCATGTGTGTAAATCAAAACAGAAGAATGACTCCAAAGCAACGAAACAATCCAAGGCCAGGCCCAAGAATCTGCCCTAGAAAACATCAATATAGAGGCTCGAGTCAAAAGTATCAGCAACAGCAGAGTCACATCAACAAAAAAATTCGAAAGAATGAAAGTCAGTTGGCCCATAGCCAACACTGGCAACACGGTGGCCGACCCCAACCATCACGACGAAACCGCAATTAGCAAGGGGTGCAGACCAGAGGTTGGAGCAGCAGTGGCGGCCTCTATGTGCCACGTAGGGCCCCCACGAGGGGCAGTTGCGGGTCGAAGTAGGATAAGACAAAGCCGTAGCCCCTTGGCTGCCACACGGAGGGGTGCCCGGTAGTGCGACCCAGCCCTATGGGTCCACCGGTGGAATTTTTGACGAAATTTTTTAGGAAGCCCGGGTAAATTTGGCACAAAAACCCGTCCGAACAGCCCACACAGACGTTCGAGATGACGTAAAGGAGTCCACTGATGTGTTTGATGCAAAAATGGAAACTTGGGAACGAGCCATGGTGGAAAAGGCCTTGGGTAAATAACCGTTGCACCCGGAGAAGGAGGTGATCCTTATTGAGAGCTTACCCCCTCAAAAATTTGACAAACGCCAGGAAAAAATAAGTTATATTCATTCAGCCTCATAATCGGTGTCGTGGAAGTATAAAGAGCCCAAGAAGGACGTGCCACACTGGGTCCAAGGAATTCAGCTCGGTCCATTAAAATTGAGGGTGGATGGGGAAGAGAGAGATGAAGAGGATGGCATTCCACTCGCTCGCCGCTCGTTGTATGCCGATGAGAGGCCGATCAAACAAATAGAGGCTTATCGTAACAATTTACACCACGGTGTGAGGTATGGTGGTAAACCCCTTTACATTCCACCCTACGAACGTGTGTGTCATGGGTGCAGGAATAAAGGGCACATTAATAACAATTGTCCCTTCAAAACGGCAAAGAGAAGACAGCACAACACAGGCCAGAAAAATCAACCCCCTAAACAATAACATTGGGCAATCCCACGGTAGCCCCAAGGGACCCGGACGGGCTATAATGAGGACCTAGAAAATGAATTACGAGGTGGGGGATAGACGGGGGACAGCCTTAATACTTTGATTATGATATTTGGCAAGGCTATGCATGGTGATGTTCGGTTCAATGTGAGTATGTTTGATAGAAAGATGGACCCCGACGCGTTTATGGATTGTTTAAAGCGTGTAGAGTACTTCTTTGATTCAAAGGAGTACCGGGACTATCGGTGTGTTAAATACATGGCTGCAAAAATAGACTACAAAAATAGAGGGTTATGCATTAGTATGGTGGGATCAGTTGGTACACGATAGGGCCGTGAATGACTTGGACCCGATTACTTCCTGGATTACATAAAGGCACAGATGGTGGTTGCCTTCATTCCCGAGACTTATGAGAGAGACTTGCTTGCACGTGTTCAAGGTCTCAAACAAGGTCAAATGTCTGTGAAAGAGTATTCAAAACAGTTTCAGGTCCAGTTACTTTGCACTCGGTCTAGACTGAAAGAGAGCACGGGACAACAAATTGGACGTTACATTCAGGAACTCCAACTTAAATATCAGACAAAGCCTTTGCTCTAAAAGGCCCGCCTAGGCTTGAGGCTTAAGAGAAACGCATCGCCTACGCCTACGCCTTATTACGCCTTATTCTTGGTAAAAGGTTTGAATCACACTTCTTCTTTTTTTAAAACAAAGGATTAGTTGACAAATATTGGTTATGGAGCATAAATATGAGAAAGATGGCTACCAAACATATGGATATATTTTCAAAATTCAAGGTACGTACTATTTTATTATATTACTTGCCTTGGAAGAATTAAAATAATAAAAAAAGGAAAAACGTCTTTTTACGCCTAGGCTCCTAAGGCTTGAGGCTTGACCTCTACGCCTCGACCACGCCTCGCGCCTTTTAGATACCAAAGCTAGGATTGCATCAAATTACTTCTTTAAGCCAAGCTATCGAGTACGCACAGAAGATGGAGAATTACTTCAAGGCAGGGGCACCTATGGTATGAGGTGGGCAACTACCAAACCACCTGTGGCAGAGACTGCAGCACCTAGCACCACTCGAGTTACAACTACGTAAGGGCTTCACTTCAAATGCTATGACTGTCGAGTGTTCGGACATCGAGCTTCAGACTGTCCCAACTAGAAGAAGAAACCAATGTTTGTTTTGAAATGTGAGGAAGAGATAGAATAACCACCAAAACATGCGGAGGTTCTTACGGCACGCATCCACATGTCGCTTGAGACGGACGGCATACCACTTTAGCGCTCAAAACGAGTTTTTCTTACCGGGGGGAATAGCGTGCGGCACAAGTGGGTCCCCATCGTGAGTATCCTCATTTTCTTTTTTTTTCTTTTTTATTTCAACACGTGTTTATTTAAATTTTTATTAAGTAATTATCTTTTAATTGGTTATTTATGTTGGATTAACTCCTAGCTTAACTAAGAGACTCGTTCAACAAGTCGTAGGAATAAAGCCCTAGCGCTCCCCCTTGTATTCACTTTTATTATTAATGATATTTTGAGTTTTTAGATATTGGAGTGATTGTTATTTGTGATATTATCCGTTGCGTTTCACATCATGTTTACATCCAATTAGTACCAGAGTGATATCATTTTTGATGTGGTCAACACAGTCATTGTAAGAGCAATGGGCAAGGTATGGTTGTCGGACCACGCCTCTAAGCCATGTCCCGCTGCCTACGGTCAAGCGACATCTTATGAAGCACTAACTAGATAGGTGACACATGAACCAACAAGAATTGACAAGCCGGCACGATATGTCTTTTAAGACACGGACATGTAGACTATTATTCATATTTTTGTATATATTACTAAAAGAAAACCTAGCATTCTTTTAATAGTTTATACATGGTATACGTTCATCCCTTTTAAGTAGAAAAAACACATTTCAAGCAACAAAAAATAGATGTTAAGCCAAAAAAAAATTGAGGTTAAGTATATTATATTCCTTAAAATGAATTTAAGCCTATCCTCTAGCATGTCGCAATGGTCCAATCATGTTAAAAATAAAATAAAAAATTAAGACACAACTTGGGTGTGTTTGAGAGGTCTCAGAGAAAGTCAACGTCCGATATACGTAGGACACGAACACGTATCCTTCGGGAGAGTATCAAACTTCAGACGGCCCTATTAGCAAGACAATGCTAAATCATACCCAAAAAGCTTGTTGGACCTCTTTGGAACACTCGTGGGAGTCGGGATTCACAAAAGACCCTCACTTGACCATCGCCAGAAGTCGGCGAGCCTTAGGTGATGCCTTGGTAACCCTACAAGGCCGTCATATTTAACAGCAACACCGAAACTCTCTCAACTAACCCCAACCCTTTTAGGATCCAAATAACCAACTCCCTATTGCACAACACCCCCCACCCACCCCACCCCCGGCTCGGATTTCCTCTCTGTCGTTTGATAAGATCCCAAAAACCACTCCCATGTCGAATTTATTCACCTTTCACTTCATTGCAGCAAAGTGGCAAGGTTATCCATCAACTCAACCTATATAGCCCTAACGAACCTCGATTTGACTAACGGTTAGTCACTAACCCTTCTCTTCGCCATCGGGAAACCTGTGCTCTTCTACCCATACGCCATACCGTTGCAGACTGTCGCAGTTACTTACATATTACTTAAGGAGACACATTATTTTGAATTGGATCGAACCTAGACCCAGTTGATACTGACCCAACCCATCAACACGATCCAAAAATCCATCCCCTTGGATTTGAAAGATTACATTCTCGTATCTAAAAATTACATTCCCATACCCTTGAGCTCTTTGTCAAATTACTAAACCCTTTCTTAATTTTTCAACTTTGCACTTCCACCCCCAAACAACTAAGTAGTCGGGCCACTTCTAAACATTCTAATACAACCTTATTACTTTTGACCACCAACCATTTTTGCAAAGACCCTTCGCATTTTCAACAAAATTATAGCCCCCTCCCCTCATGTTTTGGAAATTTTACGTTATCCCCTCAAAATCATCAACCCGCAATTGGATATCCCAAGCAATCCCCATACTTTTAGTCAATTTATAAGCAAATGAGTTTTACGCAGGCATGGAGCGTGATAGCCTCGAAGTCATTATGAATTACCAAGAGGAGATTGACATAGACATGCTATTATTTGAATTGGTAATGAGGCCGGATGATACAGCTTGGGATTGAGTTTGGTTGCACAGTCGAAGGAATGTGTGCCAGGATGGTTGTTGAATTAAAGGATGGTTGTTGAATTAGAGTCTAAGCAAGATACTTGCGTTTGGGAGCGCACGGAGACCTTGGATTTCTTTCGCGATCATTTTCCCTTAGGCCAACCATTTCTTGCAGCCTCGGCCACAGTTCTTTAAACGATCGTGTTGGAAGATTTTGTGATGTATTGGCTTACCAATAATGGTGTCACATTATTGTATTTATATTACCCAATGGAAGGGTCCAACTAATGAGTCTAGTAACTTAAGCTCAATACAAGTAGGCCAAATAATAAAATACGTAACACTAATCTAATATCCAACACTCCCCCTCAAGCTGGAGCAAAGATATCCACCAAGCCCAGCTTGCCAATAGATGAGTGAAGCAAAGAAGGTCCAATCGCCTTGGTGAGACAATCTGCAGTCTGAGCTGATGAAAGGACGAATGATGCCTGTAGATATACGGTGAGAGTTAACCGTAATAGAGTATATACGGTTTGATGTAACCGTGCGATGGGAATACACGGCCACAAGCAACCGTGACATGACACCCACGATTTACGCTCACTGTATGTCCCCATATCACGATTACATCAAACCATAAATGTATATCCATATGCCACCGAAATATGTCATCCCTTACAGCCAGATCCCCTCGAAATATGCTATCACCTACGACGATATATCCATTTTTTTACTTTTTTTCTTTGTTTTTTTGGTAATTTTAGACATCAAGTATGTAGAGGTAATTTAATACCTCAAAATCATCCAAGAAGCAGTGGATGTCAAACTTTTGAAAAGCTTCAATATCAACTTTTTTTCTTCACCCATGGTAATGTAGCCTCTTTCAACCACTTTTTCTATATTAAAACAACCCCACAACAACACAAAGAAACAACAAAAACTAAGCTTTTTGCACAAATGAAGAGGATGAAAAATGGCTAGGTTTAACCGTGATATGGAGGTTTAGGTGGGAGTAAAGTTTAGAATCTGAAGAGCTTGGGTTTGGCTAACCGTGTGTTATTTTTTGGTTATTTATGGGAATTTTAGACATTTTGATTAAAAAAAACGTACAACACTTTTGGGTGTTGTTAGTAAAGTCTATATTTAATTTTTTTGTGATGTTTTGGAGATTATTTTTGGGTGGAATTATCAAGACCCATGTGTCATACCATCCCATAAGTAAATCCATTTGTCCATTTGAAACAACAAGCATGCTTCATTTATTTTCTTAAAGAGCACAACGTGAATAATTGCCAAAGAATCCTCCCTTCAAGGCGAAGGATTTTCTTATTCTCCATGAATAGCACGAATAGACATGACTTGACGCGTTGACAAGTAGACGTTTGTGAACTTTGAGGTCCCTTAGTGTGACTGTAGACACCACATTCTAGGACCCCCCTAAATCTCTTCTTAGGTCCCTAGCACCTCCTCATTCACTACAAACCCTAGGTCATACTTCGAGTACCGATCTAAATGCCATCGGGCGCTCCTGAGCCCAGTTTTGACTCCGGTCAACTTCATCGTCATAGCAAAAGCTCGATGAATCTTCAAAGGGCTCCGAATCCCCTTTTCAACGGTCCGCCCCGTGCGCAAAACGGCATAACGGTTCGGAAGAACGGTCCATTTTACTACCGAAAACCGATCTGGAGGCCACCGAGTGCTTCCGGGCCCCGATTTGACCCCAATCAACTTCATCATCAGAGCGAAACCTCAATGGATCTTCAAAGGGAACTGAAACCCCTTTCCAAAGGTCTGCCCCGTGCACAAAACGGCATAATCGTTCGAACAAACGATCCGTTTTTCCCCGAAAACTGATCCGGAGACCATTGGGCGCTCCCGGACTCCGTTTGACCAAGGTCAACTCTTCAGCTCGAACGAGACTGAATGATTCTTCAAAGGGCACGGAAAACCCTTTCCAACGGTTCGCCCTGTGCACGAATCAACCTTACGGACGAACGACCTATTTTGTTTCGAAAGGTCACCGGGCGCTTTCGGGTCCTGTTTGACCATAGTTAACTCTCCGAACCGAGCGAAGCTCTTTAAGACGTCGAAGTAACTCGCACAACCTTTCCAACGGTCCGCCCCGTGCACGATTCGGACTTACGGTTTGGACGAACGATCCATTGTCGTCCGACAATCTTTCATCCAAAGGACCGACGGGCGCTTCCGAGCCCCGTTTGACACAAAGTCAACTCCCGGACCCAGGAGCGATCCAAAGGACTCTTAAAGGTCTCTGAATTACCTTTTTAATGGTATACCCCGTGCGTGAT
The DNA here is from genome assembly GCA_949130495.1 of Sambucus nigra. Classification (NCBI taxonomy): domain Eukaryota; kingdom Viridiplantae; phylum Streptophyta; class Magnoliopsida; order Dipsacales; family Adoxaceae; genus Sambucus; species Sambucus nigra. The sequence continues at coordinate 282,609,741 of OX422209.1, forward strand.
TTGGAATTATGGATTGCGTTTTACGATCGTTTATCCAAAAAAATCTGCTCGAGACTGCCAATCGGCAGGTCCATTTCCTGCCTATCGGCAGTGTGTCTTGGGCTACCTGTCGATTGGCAGGGCAAGGACTATGCCGCTCGGCGGTCCCGCTACCTTATATAAGGAGAGCATGAGCTCACTTCAAATGGCACCCCAGATCCATCAATATCAGTGATCTCAGCAACATTCTTCTGCAATCAGCAAGATTTTCTTGTGTGAAATTCCTTTCTACCTTTCATTCCCATCATTTTCATACCCAATTTAGCAAAATCTCCTTCTTTCTCATCCAACATTCATCTCAACTTACAAATGAGCTCATCAAGGATCAAGATCAAGCACCAAGCCTCCAAAGAAGGTCCAAACATCCTTCACTCTTTAAATTTCTTTATGTTCGCATTAGTTATATAAATTCTTAATTCAAATTTTACTTTAGATTATACACATTAATATCTCATCCTTTATTAGTTATATTGCACATAATTTATTTTCTATAAAAAATCCAAAACAAAAAAAAAGGGGTTACGCCTAGAAATTCCAACGGGATTTTTCATCATATTTTCTCAAAATTAAAAATATCTTTTCTACACACACACATAATAAATTTTCATTTGAATCTATGGGATAAACCCCACCCTTGTGCCACATCCAAACTACGTGGATTTTGATGCCTTTATAGGCTATGTAGGCGTTTCGAGCTAAAACCCGAGACTCAAGTCCTATTTTCCTATTTTCATATTTTTCCTATTTTATTTATATATTATTCATATATATCATACTTGTGATTCATACTTGCGTCTTATCTAACATATATTATCGTTTCATCATAACGATCAATATCTCGATAAGTGCACACATCATATTTTTCTAACTACTATTTTGGGAACATTCCTATAAATGGCCTCACTCCATCTTTTCCGTTATGTGAATCGAGCGATTCCGATCTCCACTTATATATACACGCACATACTCCACGGAGAAATTAAGGAAAATAGTAACACAAACCCATAAGAGACCGAAAGCGCGGGACGGGTGCCTAACACCTTCTCATTCCGTAACTTAGCCCCCAAATGTCTGATTTAATTGGTTTCACAAGCATCAGTTTGTCTTTGATGCCACTCTCTCGAGGCGGCGACATGTTCTTTTGCCTGTTTTGTGCAAAATAAGTTAGCGACTATCTCTTTACATCACCCCAAAACCTACAACGACCGAACCACCCCACGATGTAGCGAGGGGTGCAGGACCTTTATCTCTCCCTCTTTTTCCCCCGAAAGCCCAGGGAGGAGAAGATTCTCGGGATGGCCACAATGGCGACTCCGCTGGGGAGTGTGACTTAAGAGGGCTAGACTCTGTTTGCACAAGTGTTATCAGTTTCTATTTGTGTGCGTATGCACCTACCTGTATGTTCCCTTTTTTCTACTCTATTATTTCTTGTATATATCCACCTCATGTTTATATCACCTCTCTCACTTTTCACTTCACACACTTGTAAATGATCTCCATGTACACCTCACACTACTTACAATTTTATATAGGTTCACTTATATCCACATGTTGCACACACCACTTAGAATATCCATGCTTAGGTGTCATTAGCACCACCACCACCACCCCACCACCACCACCACTTATCACACTTGAATTTATCCATGCTCACACACCTACCACACACCACTTGTAGATGATCCATGCTTAGGCTCACTACCACACACTCACTTATAGATACTCGCACATCACTCACTCTCACATATCCATGCTTAGAATAATCTTCATGTTCCATGCTAGATTTACTTTTCATGATACTTGTACATTCTTCCCTATAAGTATAGTGCTCATCATGCCAAATAAAAATACTCTCTCCATAATATACTAATCAAGAATCATGCATTTTGCACACTATATCACCAAGAGCATGGCTATTGACCAAAATTGTCCCATACTGGGGGGTCACTTTGTGATGGGCGTTGGTCCGGCAGGTCGCAGTTAGCCTAAGCAATATGACTCTCACCTTCCATTGGCCAAGTACCTCTGACATATATCGAACAGTTCCCCCCGCATCGTACCGCTTGACCAAAATCACGACCAGAGGTATATAGCAGGGAACTCGTTCACATACGTCGAGTATATCGAATTCACTCACACGTACTGTCCCCACGAGGTATACAGTGAGGCAATTCACGTACATTCGAGTATATCAAATGGTTTGCCCACACATACCGATTCCCTGAAAAGCAAGACATATATCGTGGAAGTCATGCCAAAGGGAGGAACCTTTCCACTAACCCAACAACTGCATACCCTCATATAGGCATCAAACCTAGGGCACTCATATTTTGATTGTCGATTACTACTCAAAACTCTGCCGAAATGACGGGTTGGCATGCCGTCCAAATTTTTGTGCAACTTTCTCTTTTTCAAAACAGGACCCTGTCCATAAGCCTGACAACAAGTTAAACCGTGTTTTATATATTTTTCAAACCCAATTTTCCCACGCTCGGATCCCGTCCGGCATCTCTTTTTGCATTTAAGAAAAACTAATACAAGTGAAAACACAATAATAATAATGCTGAGACTCTTTTCTCACTTATCCCCATTCCTTACCAAAAGTGTCGAAAACATTTTCCCTCTTCTATAAAATTCCAAAAACATTTTTTCTCTCCTTTTATCAAAATACCAAAGACATTTTGTCTTCCTCTTTCCCAAAAATACCAAAAACATTTTCCTTTGTTTAAAAAGATTTTCTCTTTCAAAAATAAATTCGAATCATTTTTACCTCTCAGGTCGATCGCATACCTGACCCTTGGCCTAGCTCCCTATTGGCTTCAATCTTCCATCGAACAGCCCCAAAGCTCCATCAGTTCTCCCGCGACTTCCTTCGAGTCCGGAATCCACCCTCACCCACTCTCCATGGAGAACGCCGACCAAATACCGAATGTGCAGCCTGATTTGATAACAGTTATAGTCTAACTTACCACCAAGATTGACAACCTTCAAATCGAGGTTCATGAGATGCAGCGAAACCGAGTCCCTATTCCCGAAGAGCCCGAGGTCCTCTTCCCTGGCGCTATGGGTCCGCCGGCACCTGAGCCTATATGGGTCCCGGAAGAATACCAGCACGCTCCACGTGCCCCTCCTACCAATGGGCCACCGCTAGCTCAGCTCCCTATGCCAAATCTAGCTCAGCCAGTGGCTAACCTACCAGTACCTGCTGATCCGAAAGAAGAAGAGTTGAACAAGGTCAAGGAGGACCTTAAGCTATTGACCAAGAAGTTTAACCAGGCCTGAATCTCCAGGAACTACATGGATTACACCCAGATGTCTCCCTACCCTAAAGCAAGGCTACCAAAAAAGTTCAAGATGCCCAACAATTAGAAGTTCGGGGGTAACGGGCCCCCAATTGTTCATCTTCGAAGCTACCACACCGAGCCATGACTCTTTTAGGTGCCTCCGAGGAAATAATGGCCTAGATGTTCCAACAAACTTTGAAGGACAACACTCTACGTTGGTTCCTATCCCTTGAGGAATCTAGAATTCGCAATTGGGAGGATATTGCCCGTGAATTCACGTCGCTGTACAAGTACAACGAGGAGTTGGAGGTTACACGCCGTGATTTAGAACTTCTCAAGCAAAATCCAGGAGAAACTGTCAGTAATTTCATAGCAAGGTGGAGGGAGACAACGGCCACCATGACCAACCATCCTGCTGAAGAGTAGCAAGTTAAGTATTGTGAAGAAAAACTTCTTACCCATGTCAGAGCGAAGATGGGAGGATAGTATTCCCCCATTTTCGAGCCCTCCGAGAAGCAGGAGTGGAGATTGAAGAAAGTCTTACCAAGACAGAAACTGAGCCAAAGAAAGTATCCGGACAGTTTACTCCAAGAAAATATGAGAAGCCTGCTACAGTCTCGACCATCAATAACATTTCACAACCTGCTACCTTTTGGGCACTAGAAAATCACCCTAATCCCGCCAGAAAGGAATACACCGAACTTTATGCTCTCCTTTAAAAAGTCTACTAAGCCCTATTGAGCCGAAATCTCATCAAGCCATTAGACCCTCATACATTACCAAACCCACTTTCGAAAAATTTCAAACCCGAAGCCCATTGTGATTTCCATCAAAATATTAGCCACACCACTGATTAGCGCTTCCAACTGCGCGAGATTAGGATAAGATCCACCCTTTACGAGCATGAGCGTGCACAACTCGAAGAACTGCTGAAGGAATTTGCAGACGTCTTCGCGTGGTCCTACGACGACATGCCCGGCATCGATCTCGAGATCGCTCAACAAGAAATTCCAACTCTTCCAGAATGTAAACCGGTCAAACAGAAATTGCGAAAGGTCTGCACCGAATGGTCGCTCAAGGTTAAAGAAGAGGTGATCAAACAGTTGAACTTAGGCTTCATCCAGATGATCGAATATCCTACATGGTTGGCCAACATTGTACTCGTGCCGAAATCAGGAGGCAAGGTTCGCATGTGCGTTGATTACCGAGATTTGAACAAGGCCTCTCCGAAAGATGATTACCCGCTGCCAAATATCGACATGATTGTGGACAACACGGCCGGTCACGCTCTCAAGTCATTTGCTGATGGGTTTGCCGGATACAATCAGATCAAGATGCATCCTGATCATCAAGAAAAAACCACGTTCATCACCCCTTGGAAAACCTTTTGTTACACAATGATGCCATTCGGTTTCAAAAACGCAAGGGCTACCCACCAAAGGGCTGCCACCACCATCTTGCATGATCTGATACACAAATAAGTCGAGGTCTACGTGGATGATATGATCATCAAGTCTAAGACTCGGGAAGGTCATGTTCCCGCTCTCCGAGAGTTTTTCGAACGACTGTGGCAATACCAGATGCGACTTAACCCACGAAAATGTGTTTTTGGCATTACCAAAGGAAAACTTTGGGGATTCATGGTTAGTGAGAAGGGGATTGAAGCAAATTCTGCCAAACTAAAAGCCATACTCGAAATGACACCACCTCGAACGAAGAAAGAAGTCCCGGGATTCTTGGGAAAATTAAAGTATATCAGTCGGTTCATCAGCCAATTGACTTCTATTTGTAAACCCATCTTCAAACTCCTCCAAAAAGTTTCCACCAAAGTCTGGAACGAGACTTGTCAGGAAGCCTTTAACCGAATAAAGCAGTATCTAACCCGACCTCCGGTTATCATGCCACTGCAGCCTGGTCTCCCTCTACTCCTATACTTGACCATAACAGACACCACAGTTGGGGCCATCTACTATGCCAATCGCAAGTTGACTAGGTAAGAAGTCAACTACACTGCCTTGGAGAAAGCATGTGCCGCCCTTGTCTGGGGTCACTCAAAATTACGACACTACATGCTCGCTGTTTCAATTAGACCTTGAATGGATCCTATCAAATACCTGCTCGAAAAACCTGCCCTATCTAGCCAAATGGCTCGATGGTTAATGCTAGTGGCCGAGTTCGATATTGTGTATGTCACGCTGAAAGCCATGAAAGGAAGAGCCATCTCTGACTACCTTGCTGATTACCCCATAAAGGAAGCTGACGTTTGGATCTCCGAATTCCCGGATGAAAATATCATTTGCACCTCTCAGGAAGACCTCCGGTGGCAATTGTTCTTTGATGGTGCTGCCAACAAAAAAGGATACGGCTTTGGGATACTCCTGATTTCCCCTGATGACTCCCATACTCCCATTGCCATCAAGTTAGATTTTCCCTGCACCAATAACATGACCGAATACGAGGCATGCACTGTAAGCCTCAAAGTCGCTCTCAAGAAAGGAATCCAATACCTAGACGTCTATGGAGATTTTTCCCCCATCATCGACCAGGTCCTTATAAGATGGAAAGTCAAAAGACGAAAAGCTCTTACCCTCCACGCCCACCTGGAAGAGTTGGCCTCCCAGTTCCGAGATATCACCTTCCACTACTTGCGCCGAGCAAGGAACAGCTTGGCCAATGCCCGTGCTACCTTAGCCTCCATGGTCGACATTCCCGAGAGAATAACGATGGCCCCTTTCATAGTCAAAAGACAAGCTAAACTGACCCACTGCTACCACATCGAGCTCATCACAGAAGATCCTGATATGGCCGAGTGCTGGTATTACGATATTTGGCGCCTCCTCAAGCACGGTAGGTACCTCCAAAATGCCAACAAGAAAGACCGAGCAACCCTCCGCAAGTTGGTTGCCCATTACATTGCAATAAAGCACTATTCAAGAGAAACTTCGATGGAACCCACTTACACTGCATCGCAGGCGCTGATATTGAAGAGAGATTGTAGAAGATCCATAGCGGGGAATGCGGACCCCACATGAATGGCCATATGCTCGCCAAGAAGATTATCCGACAGGGTTACTATTGAACTACCATGGTTCAAGATTGTACCGCCTATGTTCGAAGATGCCTCAAATGCCAACAGATTTCCAATCTCCAGCACTTGCCTCCGCGAAAATTATACAACATAACCTCTCCCTGGTTGTTCTCCACATGGGGCATCGATATCATAGGGAAAGTTACACCCACAGCCTCCAATGGGCATGAGTTCATCGTGGTTGCCATTGATTACTTCACCAAATGGGTCGAAGTAGAGTCATACACAGTGCTGAACGCCAAAAAGGTAGACAAGGAAGAACACCATCTGTCGATACGGGGTCCCGCACGAGCTAGTGTTAGATAACGGGTTACATTTCGAGGCAGAAGTCACATATGGTCGACAAGTATGGGATTCAGAGACACAAATATTCTCCCGACCGACCACAAACCAACGGTGCAATTGAAGCCGCTAATAAAAACCTCAAAGCAATCATTAGCAAGATGACCGAGAGTTGTCGAGATTGGGCCGATCAAATCCCTTACGCCCTCTAGGGCTACCGCACTTCAGTTCGAGCATCTACTGGAGCTACCCTTACCCCTTACTCTCTGGTATACGGCATGGAAGCGGTCCTATCCATTGAACTAAAAATACCTTCACTACGCGTCCTGTTTGAAAGCAAGATCAACGAAGAAGACTGGCACCAGAGCCGTCTCGACGAGTTGTCGCTCTTAGATGAAAGGAAGCTAAAGGCTCTATATCATATACAGGGGTACCATCGCCGGATAGCGCGATCTTTCAACCGGAGAGTCAAGAACAGTGGGATCTAGCCCTCAAAGAAATTATAAAACCCATCTGGGACCCAGAGGGAAATTCAAGCCAAACTGGAGTGCCTCTTACAGCGTGAAGATCCTGTCTGGTAGCGCCGCTATGCTCACCGATCTTGACGGAAAAGAGATGGCCCGTCCAGTCAACCTGGGTCATCTCAAGAAATTTTACCCCTAGTCCGAAATCTCGGCGCGCTACAACTCCTTTCATCTCCCTTCTATTCTAAAAAAAAAAATCTCCATTTCCCTCTACTCAGAACTACGTGGGGCCTGATCCTCTAAAAAATCTTTTATGAAACCCAAAAAATTTTTGAAACCCCCAGAGGTACGTAGGCAACTCATACGCTTTACATGGACACGATCCCCTTCTTTTTCACAAAATGCTATTCTTTTCTCATCTCCGAGAACGGCAGTTCATTTATCATATATGTAAAACTCATCAAGAGGCACAACAATATAATTAAAATCCTCTTTTATTCCATTTTGGGAAAATTCGGCACGATTACAGGAAATATCAGCGTAGGGAGTCAAACAACTACCCCCGCCAACCTAACTATCCTAAAAACAAACTAACCAAACCTTACCAGAATATTTTCAAAAAAAAAACAAAAATAACTAAATGCATGACCAAACACATAAAAGCTCCACAAATGTTACCGGCTTCACAAAAGACACTACCCACAGCTACCAGAAGATCCAACCCCATCATCATCTACATCTTGAGGCCCCCAAACTTCCCCTGCTTGGATGGTATACCGAAGGCGCTCCATGGAACGGTAAGCCCAGACCAGCCTAGAGAAAACCACTACACCCCCTCCATAATGTCAAACATGGCAAACCATCTCTATCCGGTCTCCTCGACCAAGATTTTAGCCATTACCCTCTTCCACAACCATTTCATATAGTCTCTGGACACATGCCAAACCCTACCAACAGATTGGGAAGGACGGGTTAACGGTCGACGACTCTCCCACAATGAGCCCAACCACATGCGCATGCCTTTCGTTAAATCCTCTACAGGAAAGAAGTCCAGGGTGCGGGAGGGCACAATCTGCTCCCATTCAACTTGACGCCAGGGCCACCAGGGAAAATAGAAGGAGATCTGCCGAAGGCCAACTAACCAAACATACCAGTATTCCCCCAGTTCCAGAATAGGCTACAACTTCTCCCACCAGGGCACTGACCAGTGCAGACATCGAGCCCCGTACTCCACAAACCAGTTTGCCCAGTTCTCGATGTTCGGGCCAAAGCTGATGAAATAGCGGGTGAAGAAATTCGACACAGCTTCCAAGGGATATTCAAGGGGGACCGCCAAACGGAATCTCTCGGCCAGCCACATGAACAACATAACCGGGCTACCTCTCAGAAAATCATAACGGTCTTCCCGCCAAGCATCTAGACCATTCAGGGTCTCCGCCAGTATCAGCACCGCAGGACTGGCGATATGACATCCACGCTGTAATGATAGCCAGTTGAGGGTTCACCATTAGGTCCCCTATCACCAGCAAAGAGCCTCAAAGTTACGCCCAAAGCGACAGCTCTAGCAAAATCAGCATCAGTACAGCATGTTCATCACACCAGATTCAGCATAATCCAAAGAAGGCACAATCCTCACTTTACAATCAAGCTTTCTATCCCCTAATCCATATGCCAACCAAGCCTCCAAAGCCTTCCTCTACTCAAAAATTCCAAAAAACTCATTTTTACTACTCAAATTAAATCCCTTCAAAAGGGAAGCTCTCTTTCAACCAAGCCTCCAAGGCCATCTGCTACTAAAATATTTCCAAAAAACGCACTTTTCCTACTCTTTCTCAAAGCAAAAACTCAGCAGCAAATTAAAGTGCATGTAGAGTAAGCCTCTAAATCAAGATAATCAAACAAAATATGCATCTCTTTTTGCCTCTGTTGTCAGTATCGGGCGATTCACGAGTCGAATCGCACAATATGGTTCGATACAGCATAGAAACGAGCTGAATCGGCCTATTGAATCGAAAATCACCCGGAATCGGACGTATCGAAATTGAATCGCGAGTCGATACGTGACTCGTATGACTCGCGATCTATGAAGCACGGACACTTCTCCGAAGGCCGCGTACGAGTGTCGGACACTCCAAGGACACGGACACGACTGGGACACGGCTGAGACACATCCGACACGCCACGTGGCGTGTCAGGCTTAAAAGGCATTTAAAAATAGTTGGACACGCAAGGGACACGGCTGGGAGAAGCAAGGGACACGACTGGGACACGTAAGGGACGGCTGACATAAATATATAATAACTTTAAAAAAAAGGGGCAGGAAACATATGTTTTTTTTCTCCTTTTTCTCACCTGTTTATTCTTTCTTTTTTTAATCTCTTGTTCAATAAATTGCATTAGCCATATCATTTTGATTGTTATTATTAGTATGGGATTTAGTATCATTGTGATGTTTGATGTGTAGAATGGATTTAATACTCTTAATGCTTATATGTTTAATGTTGTTCTTAGTATGAGATTAGTATTAATGTGATATTTCATATTTTTTATATATAAAAATAATTATAAAAAATATTTATTTAATACCGTGTCCCCGCCGTGTCGTGTGATTGGGCATAAATATTGTATATTTAGTCCCCTAATTTCAGTATATTTGTGAACCCGAGTGATGTAACATATATAGAGTTGATGCACAATTATGCTACTAACCTTCGTTGGCGAGTATTTCGTGTTTCGTGCTTCTCTTATTGGTTTTACAGGTTAATTATGCAAACAGTGCAAAAGAGGAAGCAAGACAATGCTAGAAAAGCTAAGAAGGTAAGTTCAAGGGCAATTTAGTAATTTTGCAGCCCGATCCGGAAGGAGAAGTCAACTGGAAAGTTGAAGAGCTCGGAACAACGAGAACACTGGAAGAAACAGCACTCAAATCCGAGCTACGGTTGATGAGTTATGCCCAGTTGAAGTTGAAGAAAAATCCAAGAAAGGAAGAAAAGAAAGCAAGAAAAAAATCTAAGTGTAGCACTCCAGGCCAGCACACATTCGCAAATCCAGGCCGAACCGGTTTGGGGGGCGAACCGGTTCGGGGTACATGCGAACCGGTTCGAGGTCCCTGATGCGCGAATTTGCTCCCCAAATCTGATTGGTTCCCAAGACTCCTTTTAGGTTAAAACTCTCAAAAATAGTAGGGAACGTAGGCAACAACCTAGGGGCAGCCATTAGGGATAGTTTTAGTCAGTTTTTGATAGAGAGAAAAAGAGAAGAACATTTAGGAACATCAAGGGAATTAATTGCTTCAAGATTTAATCATTACGGGTTTGTTTTTCAAGTTTTAATTCAAAGTTCAGAATTCTTGTCATTATTCTTGCATGTTTATTTTCTGTATTTGATTCAACTTATTGCTGCGTTCATAATACGTATTTACATGCTTCAATCTAGTTTCATCATGAATTCTTCCACATGCAACGTTACTATTTCATGCGTTAGTCAGTTTAACATGTCCGGCTAGGGTTTAAAGGTTGGGATGCATGAACCCAACCTGATGTGTTAGTGCATGTGCATAACGTTCATCCGATGAATTTAACGATTGATTTTGATCGTATCGCGTAATTACATAATAATTGTGGATCTTTATATCTCGTTTACCTTTGGGTACTCGTGATGATTTAGAGTACAATTTGAGTGCAATTACCGCGATACCGATTTACTCATCCTCAGATTAGGTATGACGCGGGCTTGAACCTCGTATACATAATGCTTGGGAGTCCTAAATTCCGAGTCTGATTAATCGGATAAATTTATGATTGACATTGTTACTACACTACACTAGGGTTGGGGGATTGCATTCCCGTCCTGTTTTCTCATCATTTAAGTTTAAAAAGTTTTGATTCAATTTTTCATTCATAATTTAGGTACTTTAGTTAGTTGCATTTTTCATCATAATTTCATAATTGCAGCTAGCTTAGTCAATCCCAAAAACCAAATCAATTTTTCCTTTTCTTCTTAGAGTCGAAGTTAGGATTCCTCCGTCTTGTCCCGTCGTCACAACTCCGTTGTCCTTTTTCCCTGAGGATCGATACCCGACTTGTCGGATTATTACTTGAGCGACAGGCTTGCACTTGAGCCTAGAGAGTACGCACTTTAGAGACACATTCGGAGTCGCGTCAAGTTTTTGGCGCCGTTGCCGGGGAGCTAGGTAGACTTAGGATTAGATCGAGTCAATCCAAAGCTTTGACCAAAAATTCAAAAATTCAAAAAAAATAAATAAAAATAATAAATAAATAAAAATTTTAAAAAAAAAGCACAAAAAGATTCACAATCATCCTCTCTCCTTAGCTTAATGCAAAATTCTGAAACTCCTTCCACACCTCATAATACTCCAACCAATATTCACGAAAATCCTATAGTGGAGTATAACCAGGACAGTCCCCACACTCCAAACGCCCCACAGTTCTGGATCCCCCCTCCCACACCGTCACACTCAATCTCCAGTCACACTCCCTTCTCCTTCGTAGGACACACTTCGAGCACACCTAGTGAGAGCGCCGAGTCGTCAAGTGAGAGAGAAATGTCGCAACATAGTAATGCACCTACCGGTGAGGAAGAGCCTCTGTACCGCCCGTTGAGAAAATTCTTATATCCCGAGCGCACTGTCACTCCGGGATGCATTATACTCCCATATAATGCCGGGCAGTTCCGTTTCAAAAATGGAATGATCCAGATGCTACCACATTACCACGGTATGGATTCTGAAAAGCCATACCTCCATATAAGGGAATTTGAGGACGTGTGTGATACTCTCAACGATCAAACCTGCACACAAGAGGTAATCCGCCTCAAACTCTTCCCCTTCTCGCTCAAAGATAAAGCTAAAGCCTGGCTATGGTCTTTACCTCCAAGCTCGATTCCATCCTGGAATGAGCTCCAGTCGAAATTTCTCAAGAAATTCTTCCCACCACATCGAACAATCTCTATCAAGGCTCAAATTCAAGCGTTTAGGCAACATGAAAATGAGCCATTCCATCGATGTTATGAACGTTTCAACGAGTTAGTTGCCTCATGCCCTCATCATGGATTTGATCCATCGCAAATCATCTCCTTTATCTATAATGGGTTGAATCTTAACTCTAAACAACTTGTTGAAACTATGGGAAGTGGTCCGTTTGTCGATTTAGATGCCCACGATGCTGATCTTCACATGAGGTATGTCGCCGAGACTACCCAATCCTGGGATACCTCCGATCCGAACGCTCAAAACAGAAATCGACAATCCACCACCGCTCCGTCGGCGTCCGGCCTATTCCACGTAGATAAGAATTCTATGACGGACAGTCGATTGGACACCCTTGAGAAAGGATTGCGAGATCTATGCGAGATATATGGAAAAGGACTAGCTGGACCCATTCCGAACCCTGTCGTGAAGGTGTGTGCGATTTGTGAGGCGGGACATTCAACTGAGGAATGTCCTACGATACCCGCCTACAAAGTAATGTTGCAGGAGCAAGTTAGTGGTATAGGAGGCTTTAAGGGTAATTTCGGTGCCCCGCACGGGAATTCATACAACCCTTCGTGGAAAAATCATCCTGGTTTTAGCTACGGGCAACAACATGCCGCAATGAACCCTCCTTCACATGTTGCCCCCCCTCCACCACAACAATTTCAACAAGCTCCACACATGCAAGGACATGTGCAAGCACCACCACCTCACGGAAATTATATCCCGCCACAGCGGAGAACTCTCGAGGATACAATGAATCAATTCATTGCATGCCAGACTGCAACCAATGCCAAATATGATCGTCTGATCGGCGACATAAATGCAAATTTGTCAAAGATACAATCCTCGTTGAGTGTTCAAGAGAAGGGCAAGTTCCCTACCCAAGGCCAACGACCTCCCCAAGGTCAAACTAGTGTTAGCTCCACATCCACTGAACATCAGGAGCAATGTCAAGCAGTGACCACTCTACGTAGTGGAAGAGTCGTTGATTTATCACCTCCTCCACACGACACAACAAAAGACAAGGAGATTTCGCCCGGCACGAAAGAGGCCGAAGATGTCCCCTTGAACGAGAGTGACAAGGAAGACACTAGTGAGCCTGAGGTGGTAGTGAAACCACCCTCCGCGGCACCATTTCCTCAAAGGTTGATTCCCGCTCAAAAAGGGAATCCACGTGATGAAGTGCTAGAAGTACTTAAGCAAGTAAAGCTGAATTTACCCTTCCTTGATGCCATCAAGCAAATTCCAGCTTATGGCAAAGTTATCAAAGATTTGTTGACGGTGAAAAGGAAAATGAAGGTCAAAAAGAATGTCTTTCTAGCCCAGAACGTGAGCTCCATTCTACTAAATGATCTCCCGCCTAAATTCAAAGATCCCGGTGCACCCACTATATCCTGCATCATTGGAGATAATAAAATTGAGAAAGCCTTACTTGACTTGGGAGCAAGTGTAAACATACTCCCTTACTCCATCTATAGGCAACTTGATTTGGGCGACCTCAAGCCCACAAAGGTCACTCTCCAATTAGCGGATCGATCAGTGAAGATCCCACGAGGCATAGTCGAGGACGTGATCGTCCAAGTTGACACTTTCTACTTTCCGGTAGATTTTGTCATTTGGGACACGGAGCCCTCTTTCAACTCGAGCAATCATGTTCCCATCATCCTTGGGCGCCCTTTCTTAGCTACAGCTAATGCAATCATCAACACAAGGAATGGGCGAATGCAACTCACCTTTGGGAACATGACCTTGGAAACTAACATCTTCCACATAGCCCAAAATGCAGGAGAGGAAGTAGATCTTCACGCGGTGAGCCTCATAGACGAGGTAGTAGAAGAGTACTTTGAGGAAAATTTCTGTGGCGACGCTTTAGAGTCCTGTTTAGCGACGAGCTATGAGTGTGAGGGGACGTATACCCACTTAGAGAGGGAGGTTGGAAAGTTGAGATAATTACTCGATGAGAGTACGTCGGACGAGGACGTGAGAGAGGTTAATTGGGTTTTTAGATTCGAGGAATTACCTCCGAGGGATACACACATGGCTCCCTCCAGTGAAAAATTTCCAACCCTCGAATTAAAGAAACTCCCCTCCCATATTAAATATGCATACCTAGGAGAGGATGAGACATTTCCTGTTGTTATCTCCTCTAGCCTAAATGAAGGGCAGGAGGGTAAATTATTGAGAATTCTGAGGAAGCACCAAAGTGCTTTTGGTTGGTGCATCGCTGATTTGAAGGAGATAAGTCCTTTGATTTGCACTCACAAGATTCATCTCGAAGAGGATGTCAAGCCCTCTAGAGAAATGCAAAGAAGACTGAACCCCAACATGAAAGAAGTTGTGAGAACCGAGATCATCAAATTATTGGATGCCGGGATTATCTACCCAATCTCGGATAGCAAATGGGTGAGCCCTATTCAAGTCGTCCCGAAGAAGTCTGGTATGACTGTGATTTAGAATGCTAAGGGAGAGCTTGTTCCCCAACGCACCACCACCGGTTGGCGCGTTTGCATTGACTACCGGAAACTCAATGCGGGAACTAGGAAAGACCATTTCCCCTTGCCATTCATTGATCAAATGCTTGAGAGAGTTGCGGGCCACCCTTATTATTGCTTCCTTGATGGTTATTCCGGATATAACCAAATTGAGGTGGATGTACTTGACCAAGAGTAGACGACCTTCACTTGCCCTTTTGGTACGTTTGCCTACAAACGTATGCCATTTGGCTTGTGTAATGCACCCGCGACTTTTCAAAGGTGCATATTGAGCTTATTTAGCGACATGGTCGAGAGAGGACTCGAAGTGTTCATGGACGATTTCAGCATTTTTGGCACCTCTTTCGATCATTGTTTGGACAAGTTAGAAAAAGTACTTACCCGATGTGTGGACAAAAACTTAGTGCTGAATTGGGAGAAGTGCCATTTCATGGTCACCGAGGGAATAGTTCTTGGCGACATTGTATCATCCAAAGGCATAGAGGTTGATAGGGCTAAAATAGATGTCATAACTGATCTTCCCCCACCGAGATCGCTTAACGACGTGCGCTCATTCTTGGGCCACGCCGGGTTTTATCGAAGGTTCATTAAGGACTTTAGCGCCATCGCTAGACCCTTAAGCAACCTGCTCATGAGGGACAACCCATTTGAGTGGACAGAGGCATGCCAAAGCTCCTTTGACAAATTAAAGAACATGCTCGTGTCTGCTCCCATCATGCAAGTTCCGGATTGGTCCTTACCATTCGAACTTATGTGTGACGCAAGCGATTACGCGATTGGGGCCGTTTTGGGCCAACGTAAAGATAAGCAAGCTCATGTCATCTACTACGCTAGCCGGACCCTTACCGGACCTCAACTCAACTACTCTACCACGGAGAAGGAGTTGCTAGCAGTAGTCTTTGCCCTTGATAAATTCAGGGCGTATCTCATTGGTTCTCCTATTACTGTCTTCACCGACCACGCGGCTTTGAAATATCTACTTGCGAAGAAAGACACCAAGCCGCGCCTCATAAGGTGGATCCTACTCCTACAAGAGTTCAATCTCTCCATCAAAGATAAGAAAGGAGTAGAAAACGTCGTTGCCGACCATTTATCTCGGCTTTCGTCCGACGAACCTAGTGATCCCATACCCATAGACGAGCACTTTCCTGATGAGCAACTATTTGCTACTTCTTCATATCCTTGGTTTGCGGACATAGTGAACTATCTTGTCACGGGAGCCGTCCCTCCCGATTGGACACCGCAAGATAAGAAGAGGTTTCTTAATTGGTCGCGCATGTTCTTTTACGATGATCCCTTCCTTTTTAAATATTGCGCCAACCAAATCATCCGACGATGTGTACCGGATGAAGAGATCCCGAAAGTCATCCAGTTTTGTCATTCGGAAGCGTGTGGAGGCCACTTCTCGACGAAAAAGACGGCCGCTAAGATTCTGCAATGCGGCCTCTATTGGCCCACAATCTTCCGGGATGCAAATGACGCTTGCAAGTCATGCAACAGGTGCCAACGGATGGGAGCCATCACTCGACGAGACATGATGCCTCTTACCCCTATACTCATCATTGAGATATTCGACTGTTGGGGTATTGACTTCATGGGTCCTTTTCCCCCGTCCTTTGGTTTCCTATACATCCTAGTCGCGGTAGACTACGTTTCTAAATGGGTGGAAGCTATAGCTACCAAGACCAATGACAACAAAGTGGTGATAAAGTTCCTACAGGAACACATACTTTCTCGCTTCGGTGCACCGAAGGCGATAATTAGCGATAATGGCACGCACTTTTGCAATAAGCCATTCGAGAAGCTCATGAGAAAGTATGGTGTCGTCCACAAGGTTGGGACGACATATCACCCGCAAACGAATGGGCAGGCCGAGCTAGCGAATCGGGAGATCAAGAACATTCTTGAAAAGACCGTCAATCCTACCCTGAAAGATTGGTCCCTTAGATTGACCGATGCACTATGGGCCTATCGTACCGCATTTAAGAATCAACTTGACATGTCTCCTTTCCGTTTTGTGTATGGCAAACCTTGCCATCTTCCTGTTGAGCTCGAGCACAAAGCGTATTGGGCAATTAAGCAATTGAACTATGCCTTGGACAAAGCCGGTGAAGCCCGTAAGCTTCAATTGAATGAGCTAGAAGAACTACGCAATGATGCGTATGAGAATGCCAAAATTTCAAAAGAAAGGATGAAACTCGCTCATGATAGCATCATTCGACGAAAAGAGTTTCATCCCGGGCAAAAAAGTTCTTCTCTACAACTCTCGGCTTCATCTTTTTCCGGGCAAGTTGCGGTCACGATGGTCTGGCCCGTTCGTCGTGAAGAACGTTTTTCCCCATGGAGCTGTTGAACTTGACGATTTAAAAGGGGAAAACACGTTCAAGGTAAATGGACAACGCCTAAAGCCATATCTAGAGGCGTGTGAGTATGAGGTCGACACAATTTGGTTGTCGGACCCCGTTTACGGGGTCAATTGAGCTGAGAACGTAAGGTCGTCGCACCCCCGACGCGTATGGGGCGAGTTTGTGTGTATAGTAGTCGTGTGTGAATAGGTTAGTTAGGAGTCAGGATCCTGAGTTACAAAAGAGATCGGTTAGCACGCACTTCGAGGGAGCTAGTACGAGGTTGAATTCGAGGAAGTTTTAGGGAGCCCGAGGGCCTAGAAATTTTTTAGGGGCCTTATGCACAAGTTAGAGGATGAGAGAGCACCTTGAAGCGGAGAGAAGAGTGAATTCTAGCGTTCGGACCAGCATGTCACCCCGAACCCCATCCAGAACCGGTTCAGGGGGAGAAACCGGTTCGCGGTACACCCCGAACCCGTTCGAGGTACCTGGCAGGTTCTTCCCCCTTAATTCCAAATTCATCCCCTTCCCTCCATTCTTTTCCCCCTTCTTCCCCCTTCGTTTTTCCTCCCTCCAAATACTTCCCTCCTTCCCAAATTCATCCCAATTCACTCCCTCCCTCCTCTCCTTCCCACCCATTTCCATTTCCCACCAAAACCTCACCCCTTCACACCTATAAATACCCCCCACCCCTCCTCTATTTCTCACACCAAAACAATCTCCCTCACTCTCTTCTCTCCCATATCCTTTTCCCTCTCCCTCTCTCTTTCCTTCAAAATGCCGCGCCCTCGCCGCACCAATCTCCGCCCCAAGAATTATGATGATACCACCGTCCTTGATGACGCGGGTAAGGGGGTCTTTCGAAGTGTCCAAGAACGTCATTGGGCCGAGCAATACTTCTCGGCTACGCGCCCCATTCACATCGAACGCTTCGTGGATTGGGGCCAACTTCCGGGCGATGTCACCGCCCTATTCGACCGCCGCGGTGCTGCTCTTTCCTCGCCCCAACGAGCACTAACGTGTTTGACGCCGCCATTCGCCAGTTTTATGCGACCTTGGTTCGCAAATCCTCCACGCTTCACGAGGCATACCTTGACGGTATCACTATTCCCTTCTCGGCGGCCATCATCGCACGCAAAATGCGTGCCAAAGGGGTGATCCTCCCCGTGCCCTTCCAATACCCCAACAATGGTACCCCCCACACCAAAGAAGAATGCATTGCACACATGGCACCCGGGGTGGAATGGGTGCGCGAATCCTTTCCTATTGGTGGTTTGGCCGCTACGGTGCGCTTCACGCACCTCATTTTGCTTGTGGGGCCATCCACCAAACCACTAATGACTCGGTGGTCCGGTTACGTCACACTAATTTCCTCTATTACTTTTTGGACCCCGAGAGCACCATCAACCTTGCCCAGCTCTTCTACGCGGATATCCTCAATGCCGCCTACGACGAATGGGGCAAAACTGCCCTACCTTACGCCCGTTTCATCACGGAGCTATTGATGGAAGCTGGAGTGGATGACCCCGGGCAACAAATTCGACTTCCTCGCCCCATTGGCGGCACGTCTACCACTCGAAGCGAACGCCAAATGCGCGTAGCTCACCCCGACCGTCCCATTCTCGACGAGGATGTGGACGAGGAAGCTCATGATTCCCCGATGATGGACGTCGACGAGGACAAGTTTGATGATGAGGAGGAGGATTCCGATTTCGAGCCCCCGGGGGCAAACTTCGAGAGTCGCCTTTCGGCGGTTGAATCCCGTCTCGACGGGTTCATCAACCAATACAATCAAGATCAAGCGGTTTACCGAAGGGACACCCGGATGATGTACCAACTCCAAGTCCACCTTCACCAACTCAACTTCGGCGGTCCTCCACCCCCCTTCTTTTATGAGCCGTATGATCCAAATGCACCCGGTCCCTCACACCCACCTCCACCATGACCTATGATTGTTTTTATATTTTGGTGTGGATGTTAGTTGTTGTAGGGATTTCACATTGCTTACAGTTGCTTTCCCATTTCTTATGTAACACAGGCTCCTCATGTTTATTATACAATCTTGCATTTTTTCATATTTGTTTGTTTTATTTTTCCGCACTTATTATTCGCTTTGAGTTAGATTTTAGTCCTTTTTGCTTGAGAACAATGCAAAAGTCTAAGTTAGGGGGGGTCACAAGTGCGTATTTCTAAAACTTCACAAATTTTCAAAATGCCCAAAATTTCCAAAAAAATCATAAAATTTTGAAAAATCCAAAAATATTTTTTGTTCAAAATAAATAAAAATTGGAATTCAAATTTTTCAAAAATATCATTAAAAGTCAAATTGGAGTCTCAAATTGTAAACATCCAACATACACAAAGCCGAAATTGACCAAAGATGGAAATTGAGCGAAAATTGACGACTTAACGAATAAATGTGGAGATTAACAAACCCGGTGAGATTCGAGCCTATCACGTTTTGCGAGCTTTTATATCAATCCGAGTTAATTGTTAACTCAAAGTTCTTTTTAGCGCTTAATAAGTTATCAAGGATCTCAATCCTTTCATTTTGATCGGTTTTGAAAAATGTGTGCAATAGTGCCTTGAAAAACGTGCCAAATTAGTCTCTAAACCTAAATTCACCTCGAAACGCATATGGTAACGCAATTGGCATTTTGGACAATGAAGTAGGCCCTCGTTTGTCACCCCAAAAATATTGGCCATAAAAACTCATGAAAAATCACTCTTTTTGCAACCCAAATTGAGCCGAATAATTTTCCTTTTCGTTTGACAACCCGAAAAACCCAAAATAGCCGGAATTGCGGGAAAAAAAAAACGAGAGAATTTAGAATTTAAGTCCGAAAAGTGCAACAAAAAGGGCAAGAAAAAATAGAAGAATGCTCAACAAAAATAGCAAGAAAAGAAAAGAAGTGAAAAAAAGAAAAAGAAAAAAAATGAGCAATAGCCCGGAAAAAAAGCACAAATGGACATCCTAAATAACTTTTCCAATTCCGAATTTCCCGACCATTTCCATGTTACCCAATATACCTTAAACCCCGAAAAAGTCCTAACCGAGTCCAAATTGCGAAATTGATTACCGCTTGGAGAGTTAAGACACCAAAAGATAATATAAGAGGTTAAGTGCGTGAAATAGAGGCAATGTTCCCGTTTTTAAAATCGTAATCCGTTGATGAGATCCTATCACCATGAAATTTCCGTCTTTCTATTGTATGCGTGAATTTGTTTCCCTTACAGTTACTCTTTATATCACGCATACCGAGAGAATAGCCATAATCCGAGAGATTCGTTTGTGAGAGCGTTCCGTGAGAAATTGAAATCAAAACGAATTTTCGGATAAGTAACGTAATGATCAATCGGTGGAAATTGGCGGTTATATTTCCGGCTTCGCACACACGCACTATGATTTGAGACTCGTAAATATGACTTGATGATGACTATTTTCCGGAAAAGTTTGAATTGCAAAATTTTTGCGTATTTTGAATTTTCTTTGAGTCGAATTTTGTGGGTATATTCACTGCAAACCCTCACGAGACACAACTCGTCCTACTAGGGTGACCTAGAGGTTTAAAGGCTTGTTGCATGCGCTAAATGCAATCGCTTGCCCGCGAAAGAGGTGCTCTATCCCAATAAAGTCTTTGAAGGATCCTTAACTCATACTTTCATTCTTTTACATTGCTCGGGACGCGCAAAGTTCTAAGTTAGGGGGGTTTGATTGGGCATAAATATTGTATATTTAGTCCCCTAATTTCAGTATATTTGTGAACCCGAGTGATGTAACATATATAGAGTTGCTGCACAATTATGCTACTAACCTTCGTTGGCGAGTATTTCGTGTTTCGTGCTTCTCTTATTGGTTTTACAGGTTAATTATGCAAACAGTGCAAAAGAGGAAGCAAGACAATG
This sequence comes from Sambucus nigra, assembly GCA_949130495.1. NCBI lineage: Eukaryota > Viridiplantae > Streptophyta > Magnoliopsida > Dipsacales > Adoxaceae > Sambucus > Sambucus nigra. Next base: position 282,630,634 of record OX422209.1, read on the forward strand.
CTAGAAAAGCTAAGAAGGCAAGTTCAAGGGCAATTTAGTAATTTTGCAGCCCGATCCGGAAGGAGAAGTCAACTGGAAAGTTGAAGAGCTCGGAACAACGAGAACACTGGAAGAAACGGCACCCAAATCCGAGCTACGGTTGATGAGTTATGCCCAGTTGAAGTTGAAGAAAAATCCAAGAAAGGAAGAAAAGAAAGCAAGAAAAAAATCTAAGTGTAGCACTCCAGGCCAGCACACATTCGCAAATCCAGGCCGAACCGGTTTGGGGGGCGAACCGGTTCGGGGTACATGCGAACCGATTCGGGGTCCCTGATGCGCGAATTTGCTCCCCAAATCTGATTGGTTCCCAAGAGTCCTTTTAGGTTAAAACTCTCAAAAATAATAGGGAACGTAGGCAACAACCTAGGGGCAGCCATTAGGGATAGTTTTAGTCAGTTTTTGATAGAGAGAAAAAGAGAAGAACATTTAGGAACATCAAGGGAATTAATTGCTTCAAGATTTAATCATTACGGGTTTGTTTTTCAAGTTTTAATTCAAAGTTCAGAATTCTTGTCATTATTCTTGCATGTTTATTTTCTGTATTCGATTCAACTTATTGCTGCGTTCATAATACGTATTTACATGCTTCAATCTAGTTTCATCATGAATTCTTCCACATGCAACGTTACTATTTCATGCGTTAGTCAGTTTAACATGTCCGGCTAGGGTTTAAGGTTGGGATGCATGAACCCAACCTGATGTGTTAGTGCATGTGCATAACATTCATCCGATGAATTTAACGATTGATTTTGATAGTATCGCGTAATTACATAATAATTGTGGATCTTTATATCTCGTTTACCTTTGGGTACTCGTGATGATTTAGAATACAATTTGAGTGCAATTACCGCGATACCGATTTACTCATCCTCAGATTAGGTATGACGCGGGCTTGAACCTCGTATACATAATGCTTGGGAGTCCTAAATTCCGGGTCTGATTAATCGGATAAATTTATGATTGACGTTGTTACTGCACTACACTAGGGTTGGGGGATTGCATTCCCGTCCTATTTTCTCATCATTTAAGTTTAAAAAGTTTTGATTCAATTTTTCATTCATAATTTAGGTACTTTAGTTAGTTGCATTTTTCATCATAATTTCATAATTGCAGTTAGCTTAGTCAATCCCAAAAACCAAATCAATTTTTCCTTTTCTTCTTAGAGTCGAAGTTAGGATTCCTCCGTCTTGTCCCGTCGTCACAACTCCGTTGTCCTTTTTCCCTGAGGATCGATACCCGACTTGTCGGATTATTACTTAAGCGACAGGCTTGCACTTGAGCCTAGAGAGTACGCACTTTAGAGACACATTCTGAGTCGCGTCATCGTGTCCTGATTTTTTTAGATTTACCGTGTCGGTGTGTCCGTGTCGTGTCGGACACGACACCCGTGTCCGTGTCCGTGCTACATAGCTCGCGATTCAGTCGCGATTCAAACTGCCTGCCCTTTTTTTTCCTGTCGGCATCTGGCTTTTCAAAAGTAAAAAAAAAAACTTTTTTTTTTATTTTGTATGGCCGAAAATGACTTTAATGTCCTTTGAAGACTTTAAAACACATAAATGACCAAAACCCTAGGTATAAAAGGTCATTTTCCCACTTTTCTTGTGTTCCCCACCATTAATATTATGTCCACCATTAATATACTCACCTTTCTTGTCTTTTTGTCAAGAGAAGCTTCCATCCTTTGCTTTCGTAAGTAACCCTAGGTCCTTTTCTAATTTTTCTTCTCTTTTTCTTCAACTTTATGCTCTCTCTCTCCACCATTAATAAATAAATAAACCCCAGGTTTATTTATTTATTGTTTCTCACTTATTTATTTAGTGTTACTATTTATTTATTCAAGTATATTTATTTCTTTTTCCTCTTTATTTATTTAGGAAATGACTAAACAAAAGAGAAAAGTTGTGATTGACCCCACATTTATTGTGAAAAGTGAATGATAATAGATTGCATTTAAGATGTAATTTTTGTAAGGATACAAAATGGGGTGGGATTTTTAGAATGAAGCACCATCTTGCCGGAACGGGGAAAGATGCCAAAAAATGTATGCAATGCCCCGAAGATGTTAGAAAAAAATTGCAAGCATTTTAGGAGTAAATGAGGATAGTCAAAGCAAGTCCTGGAACGGCTTGAGATATCTCAAAATATGATAGACACCATCCCAAGTGAGCCATACACAGAGCATAGTCAAAGCAAAGTTCAAAATCCGGTCTCGTGATAGTCAAGTAAATAAAACCAAACAACCTTTATTAAACCAATGGTTTAGGTAGGTGTGGACAAAAAAAGGTCCAAACGATTGGATCGAACCCTATATTTTCGATTTTTTAATAGTTCGGTCTAATTCGGGATTTATTTTTGGAGGACCGAATATTGCAGTTCGGTCTCGGTCTTGATGTGGAATAAGATTTGGTCAAACGGACCAAACTAATACCATATTACATATGTCCTGAAAATAAAATAAAACTCCTTTCCTTCAATGACTTACCCACGATTTTCACCTTTTTCTTTTAATTTTTACACTAGGTAAGCTGAGATCTTCTCTCGCTCACTCTCATTCTCTATCTCTTGCACACGCTTATGCCTGCGACACACGCTCATCCTTTACTCTTCTCTTGATTTCTCCTTCAATCTCCATTTTGGATCTCGGCAGCCATGGATTTTGCTTCTCAGCAACCATGGAAATATCATCGCTATAGGAGTTGGACTAAGTTTACGAACAACTAAGAATAGCAATTCCAGTCTGAGTATGTATTATGTACAATGTTCGAAAAGGCCAGTTGCGGCCTCGAGGCGTTTTCTTCGGGCGAGGCGAGGCAATAGCCTCAAGGTGGTGCAAGGCAATAGCCTCAATTTGAAATTTAAAAATAAAAAGTAAAAATACTAATAAAGCCAAAAAAATGAAGTAAAAAGATACAAAACAAGAACAAATTGCCAAGTTTAATCAAACACAGGTTTTGACTTTGACCCTTGAGACAATGCCTTAATTAGACATAACTACCCGCTTTTCAAAAAATTAGACATAGTACCAGGCATATGCATCGTCTCGCTTGTACCTTATGCATCAACTCACTTGTACCCTATGAAGCACCGTCACTCTCCCGGAAGCCACGAGTCAGCTTTGACACGAGTCCGACACGCGACACGCTCCAACACGTTGCCGACACGCTGGGACACGTAAATGACACTTTTTTTTTAAAAAAAAAAATTTTAATTTTTTTCTTATGCTATGGTGATTCTGCCTTATTTATAATTTTTATTGTTAAAGTGTATTTGAATTTTGTTTTGTATGGTCCATTTTCATAATTTCATGTTAAGAATGCTATAATAATGTATTTTATAGAAAAAAATCTGTTTTATTTCATTAATATATATATTTAAATATATATTATATATTTTAACATATATTATATATTATACGTATCCTAGCGTGTCGTATGTTTTTGGAAAAATCACGTGTCGCGTCGCGTGTCGTGTCGCGTCGCGTGTCGTGTCGAAACACATATTACGTGTCGAGTCTGTGCTTCATAGCTTGTACCTTATGCATATGGTGGCTTAAGTCTAATAGTTAACTTCTAAGCAGGTGTCTCTAAATATAGCATTATCTTAGAGGGTACAGTTAAAAAAAACTAAAAAACTAAAACAAATTCTTTCTTTAAAAAAAACTAACACAATTTCTTGCATTAAAACCAAAAACTAGCACATAGTCTTTCACTAAAAAAAAATACAATTTCTTGTATTAAAACCAAAAACAAAATACATTGTTTTTATTTAAAAAAAAAAACTAACACAATTCCTTGCATTAAAACCATAAACAAAACACAAGTTCTTTACAAAAACTGAACAGACTTTCTTGCGTAAACAAAACAAAACACAAAATCATTAAAAAAACACTTTTTTGTAAGAAAACCAAAAGACAAATACAAAATCTTTTTACAAACAAAAAACGAACATGCTTTCATGAATAATCTCCAAAAAACGATCACATTCTAAAAAAAGCGAACAAAAAGAGACGAGAGAAAAAGCAAAGCTAGGATTTACCTGTAAGGAAATTTATCGAAATGTCGGGGGTGCGAAGGTTTTAAATCTTTACCTTTCAAAAAATAGGTTTTTACTTGGAAAAATGAGGCTTGCGCCTTACATGGCCTCGAGGCGCAACACCTTGAGGCTATAGAAACAACCATTTGAGGTTGTGGTCTCGCAAAGTACCCTTGAGGCTATAGCCTGGCCTTGCAATGAGGCTAGCCTTTGAGGATATAACCTCACAGGTAATTTCGAACATTGATTATATATATCGTACTCTCTTTCCCCCTTTTATATATATAGCAAGGGTTACATATATCTTAATGGTTAGGGCTACTGACATTGATATTTTGTTGTTGTGTGAATGACTTCAGTTTATTTTGTAAATTTTGTGTAGTGTGTAAAATTTTTGCTCCATTAACAGTTAACAATTTGTCAAAAAGATGTATATGCAATAATATATTTTTGAATTTTTGTTTAAAAGAGGTCCGGGCAAAATACTTAAACAATTTGTTGGTGATCTCTTAGGCCCTGTTTGGTTGCGCAAATTGTTTGATTATGTAAATTGGTTCATTGTGAATTAATGAATTGTAAATGAGTAGATTTGAAATGAGTTTAAATCCAATTTTACATAATGTTTGGTAATCTGAAATTGATGTTAAGGTTTTATGACGAAAAAAAGATTAAAACAAATTAGGTGTGTGAGAGTGTGTGTGTGTTGGGAAGGGAAGGAAAGAGAGAAATGAGCATGCACATTATGTGACTCCTATTTCAAATGGATGCATTTCACGTTTTTTGTGAAATGATCCAATTTCAGATTTTACACATGAGCTCAAATGAAGCAATTATTGAATCATTTCATTAATGAAACCAAACACAATTAATGGATCAATTTGTAAATGGACCAATTTATAAATGAGTCAATTTACAATTTTGGGACAACCAAACAGGGCTTAATTTTTTGTCAAAAAACGTTTGGACCGAATTTAACCCCGACCAAACCGAAAAAAGCCTAAACCGATTTAACTGATCATCTGATTCAAACGGTCTAGTCTCGGTCTGTTAAAAATTAAGACCGAATAATTTGGTCCGATCCAAAAACTAGGCAAAACACGACCGGACCGTGCCCATCCCTAGGATTAGGAAGAAAATCATTAATCTCGTTTGGGAGCTTAAAGTTGGGGTCTATAAGAGTAGAAGTTGGATCATAACCTAACATTGAAGAAGATCTAACATATACTTACGCTAGGATAAAGGAACCCACGGCGAGACCTAACCAGTTCAATCCCAAGAACAGAAAATAGGGAAGAGAACCCAAGTCTTTCACATCAAAGGCCCTCACAATACCAAGTTTTACTTGAGCAATCTCATAACCATCATCCCCTATAACAGTGATATCATTAACAGACACCAGCAAAATAATGCCTCTACCATCTCACGATGAGTAAGACATGTGTGGTCGGGATAACATCGAGTAGAACCCATTAATAAGACCACCGCACTAACAGGGCTTTCCATGAGGAGATTGATTAAGGTCATATCAAGCATCTTACAGAAAGCTTGGACGAACTATAAAAGTACGAAAACATAAAAAACAATTAGAAGTCTCGCAACCAACGATAGGCCTCCAATTACAACTTCCCAGATTAAGGGGAAAACATGCTATGTTGAGCCAAACTTTTGTTTCTCAAGCCAGACAATGTGGCGACGTCTTTTTGGAACAGAGGACCTGCCTTCAGGAGCTCGGGGGAGATATGTGGGAAGCACACAACGGATGAATCCGTCTGTAATAGCAGTAGGGTCAGCCACAATCTCCTTACCATTTCTTTAGTCGCTCGAATGAGCGGCAGCCAGCTAGCCCCCGTCATGGGGCGATATTTGGGTTATGGAAGTATGAGCCTCCTCGTATTTCTTTCTTTTAAGGAGTCTATAATGGTGATAGGGGCCAAGTTTCTCATCGAATCCTTCATCTTATAACCTTCAAAGGGTTTGGGCCAACCAGATAGGCAAGTATGCTTAAGCTCACCAAGCAACTTTGGGACTCGTCGAGGGTCCATCTCGTATTATTCTTTTTCCCGCTTCAACAAAAAGTGGGGTTAACATTTTTTCCCCGGAAAAGTGATAGCGACTACTTCGTTCACTTCTAAAAAGTCGAACGAGTTATAGCTTTTGTCATATTTGGTGACTGAAGCACCAACATCAAATACGAGACTGCCTCAAGAGCCTTCCCCCCATAGCCCAGAGGGATTAATAGGTTCTTTAGTCATTAAGGGAGCAACAAATGAATAACCAAATGCAGTAAATTAAAGTAAGATGCTTGCCAACCTAAGTCAGAGCTCAAGACCCTCCAAATCTTCTGGAGATTGGCGAAGTTAACTTACTCGTAAGATAGTTTTCGCCTTTTGCGATCAGCTATAGCAGGAAATATCATAAAAAACAATAATCAGAGCAATGTTAGCCCCAACCTATCCTCCTATACCATTTGGTACATCTAGGACCAGTGTACAATTCACCGCCCCCGAATCGGGGCATGTTCCCAATTTCTTACGACCTAGCCTAATCTTAAGGTAATACTTGTCTTCCTTCGTTACAATAAAATAGCAATAAAGGATCTCAAAGATACCCAAGTTGATCCTATAGATTTCATTCAAGCAGTAGACCCTATTGAGATTTTATCCTTGGATTGGAACAAACCCAAAATGTTCACAAAAGCAAAGGAAAATTGGGTTTGATGGAAAGGTCACCTATGCCTCCGCCACCATTTATGAAAACAGGAAGGTGATGTCATTTGTATTGTAGGGGTCAACGAGGTCCTCCAACAACTCGACAGTCACTCAATCGAGAATATATCGCTATTTAAAATCTTTCGTGCTATCTTCGTTGATTTTGTAAATACCCATTGCAATAAAAAATGACAAAAATGGAAACGAATATCAAACCAAAACTTTGAAGAAAATGCAGAGGAGAAGAAAGACTTTCAAAAAGGGAAGAGAGTTTTTTGAAATTCCGGAGTGTGAGTGCTTCCTTTCCTCTACACAAAATAGAGAAATAAGGGAGAACCCAAGCGGCGACGGTTTTGAGGGAAAATTGGCCTTCACGGTTTCGCCCATCATTGCAATATGTTCCCCTAAGGAACCCAAAATAGCGCACATGCAACCGCCGATTGTAACATCTACAAAATGACCAAACGATCCCATCGTCCAAGTCTCCATGGTTTACAAAAGCTCCAAGCCTTCGGGGTAATTGTGAGCTCTGAATTTATCGCTTGTAAATGATTCGGGCCCAATAGAATTCCAAATGGCCCAGCGGCGCCACATAGATGTTGAATATGTCAATTCCAAACATGATAATCGGATATATGACGCCAACTAATAACCTATAAGTTGAGATAATCCAATTACGACTAGTTATTTTCCAATAAATAGTGGCGCCCACCCTAGACTAGCCTCTGTCAAATTGTACTCTCTCATACATATATATATATATATATATATCCTCAATCAATAAGAATAACTCCCCCTTCGTGGATGTAAGCATATTGCCGAACCACGTAAATCCTATGCTACTCGTGCGAATGTGTTTAATTATTATCATTCGCGCATTTGTGACTTGGTTCGTGCGATACTGACCTGGAACCATGTACACCTAAATTCCCTAAACTAATCCAGAATATTCCGAAAGGAACTTTTATTCTATGTTAAATACAACTAAATTATTATTTCTACGGGGCACCAAATACACATCAAAAATGATATGCAAATGAATCAGGAAAAACCCCTCATTTAAAAGTTGTGCGTGATATATAAGTGCCTATACGCTAAATTCTTGGCTCTCATGAAGCAACTTGACGTAAATGACGTCAAATGGGAGCAAGAAAATATAATTCTCTCTCAAAATCTCTCTAATCAAATCTCATAAAATGGAAGAATGCCTCAAATGAGGTTACAAAAGGGTATTTATAGGAAGGAGGTTACTTGGCCTTTAAGCTAAGAATCTAATTAGATTTATGTTCCTAAGAGCCAATAACCTTCCTTCTTCTAAATACTAACAAAAAAAAAGGAAAATACAGTGAAATACTAAAAATAAAAGGAAGACTAAAAAATAACAAAAATACAACTAATGCCTACAAATACTAAAAATAACCCTTAATTCTTCATTCACATCATTCTCTCCGCCTTCGAAAAAGTTCGTCCTCGAACTTTAAGATTGAGGTCAATTGCAAAAATTCCCAAAATTGCAGAAGAGGCAAAACTTGAGGGGTCAAACGTAATTTCTGAAAAGTTGAGGAAGATTCTTCAATTATTGCATCAATCTTCATCTTCTTCCTCATACCACACATGCCCAACATCAAAAATATCTACCACCCGGATCAAAAACCAAGGTTTTGGCCTCAAACCCTAGTTCTTGTAATTGTTCTTGAGAGGATTGGGGCAAAATGGGCTGAAAGTGAATTGATTTTGTGGGAGGAGGGTTCTTGGAGGGATTGGGATAAAGAAGCATTGGTTCTTGAACACAAAAATTGTTGTTGGCCACCATTTGAGTGATGGGACCATGGATTAATGGATAGCAGGGTTGTCCTAAGGTTTTGATCACAAAAATTGCACCGATCGGAGCCAGAAGGTGCTCACCTGCTAAGATTGGAGTCAGCAGAAGTTAGGTGGCCTGTTTGTCCGCCGGAAAAGGGTCGGTAATGTTGTCGAGGGCCAGACGCAAGCTGGAGAGGCTGATCGACATTGATTGGGGTATATCGGCCCTTGTTGGAGCTTTTCTGGTCACCATAGGGGTATTTCCACCAAGTTGAGGCAGTGTTGGAAGTAAGGCTGAGGGTTTTGGCGACTGCTGGACTCCCAATCGACGTCGGAATAATGGGATAGGGGCGGTAGACCTGCGGGAAGAGATCCTGCACCTCGGCTTGGTGCTCTGCTGCCTTTGGGCCGCCGTCGGAGGCTTTTTGCGTGGCTGTCGAGGGGTGTTGTCCCTCATGTGGCTGGTCGGTGACTAAAATTGGCCAAGAAGGGGTGGTGGTTGCATTTTGGGGGTAAATGAAGTTGGGGTTTTGATTTTCTTGGGGTGCGAAATGGTTTGTGAAAGCGTGGGTAAATGGGTTTTGGGGGCTAGGGTTAATGGGGGTCTGGGTGGCAATTTGGGTGGTACTGGGTTTCATGCATTGAACTCTTCCATTTGGGCCTTCAATTGATTGAGGGCTTCCATGAGTTGCTCGAAAGGGTTTGGCGGGGAGGTGTTCATCTTTTTTGGACCCACCGTGACGTTGTTTACGAGTTTTTGTTTTTTTACAACAACCGGTGGAGCGACTAGGCTCTGATACCAATTGACGTAAATGACTTCAAATGGGAGCAAGAAAAGATATTTCTCTTTCAAACTGTCTCTAATCAAATCTCATAAAATGGAAGAATGCCTCATATGAGGCTACAAAAGGATATTTATAGCAAGGAGATTGCTTAGCCTCTAAGTTAAGAATTTAATTACATTTATGTCCCTGAGAGCCAATAACCTTCCTTCTTCTAAATACTAACAAAAAAAGAAAAATACAATGAAATACTAAAAATAAAAGGAAGACTAAAAAATAACAAAAAATACAACTAATGCCTAAAAATACTAAAAATAACCCCTAATTCTTCATTCACATCACAACTCAAAATCACCACAAACATATAACGTTGGAACTTTGTAGGCACCAAAATCTTCCTACAGCATATAGGTCTCTATATACAGAGTTATAGGCACCTAAATCATCTTGCTTTGAGCCAATAGTCCACATACTCAGGGGCAACCTACTGAGGGTAACCATGAAATCTCTTGGGTCCTGCCTTAACCAAAGTTGTTGTGCTTATGGCCCAACCACATCGCTCGTTACCAGGGGAAGGGGGTGTTTCTGATTTGGAGATTCATAGTTTGAGAGAAAGAGACCACAACTCTTACAAACACGGTCCACAATTGTCATCATTGTCTTCACCAGCGCGGCTTGTGATGGCCTGGATGGTAGATCGACTAACTTTTCCTTTCATTAAGCACTTGCGTGATTGACATTACATAATCAACCATAATTCAAATACAGGGTGTGATCAAACCTTTTCCTTCCATGAGTGTTCCTCACTTATATCAAGAGGTGGGTTACCCCACTCGTTACCAATTGTATCATGTCCAAATGTCATGATCCTCTTTTCATGCTCCAGCCACCTGGAATACCATCAGCACACTCAGCTCCTATCCTAATATATCTGAATTATTCCATTACTGAATTATCTCAATCCTGAAACTTTCCGCAATGGACACACATAGGTAACCAATGATATCCAGAAATAAAAAAGAAAAGAGGGAAAAAAACAACTTGACAACTAAGAATGAACCAAACCAGAAGAACTTGATCTTAAGTGCAACCAGTTCTGCTGTAACACCTCAGCAAAACTGTCAAATGTCGATCAAAAATTGAGCATCCAAACTGTCAATATGTCTGCATAGTATCATGTACCACATTGCTAATAAACTATTTTTGCTAAATGAGAAAAGAACGGAGAAAGCCAAGAAGTTTCAGCAGTCATAAATTTCACAAACAAGTTAGCATCATTTTTTTAATGAATTTTCTATCATCTATCTGGGAAGTGAATTTGACATAGAGCTAATAACATGAACAAAATCCCCAACAAATGCGGGGGTGGGGAGACCCTTTACAGAACATAAATTGCAACAAGGAGGCCAAAAATCTAAAAAAGGCCTTGAATTGGAATGCAAAATGACAATTGCAAATATATAATTAATGATAGTGTTAATATAATCTCACCGTGTTGGCAATAACTTGCGAAAACAGCATTATTTACAACTCCATACTGATCCAATTCGTAGTCACGGACTTTGAGTTCGACATCATGGAACCCACCCATTCTGCCAAGAAACAAATAGATGTGTGCATATTTTAATATTTAAATTCAGTACCAGCATTAAATTAGGTTGTTGCTATTTACACTCAAGATTTTACTCCATAATACCCACAAGCGAAAATAACTCACTAACACCACAATTAGACCATTGCCTACTTACTTTTACCACACAAGGACACCCACATATTTCAAGTTAAAAAACTTTCATTTTTCAACTTTTCTTCTTCTCTCTTTATCAACTTATCTCCTAAAATCTTCAAACCTTTTGAATATCAAACAACATACCATCACCATTTGCACCACATACCATCACAATTGCCACCACCGAACCACCACCAACATAACAATCTATGTGTATGCGTATGTGTGTGCATACAATATAAATATATGTTCTCTTTATTTCTCTCTAACTTCCACACAAAAACCCTAGTATAGAAAGTATATATTTTTAATCAAAAAATGACCCTAAAAATTATTTTTTTTCAAATTCAACCCATAAACAGCTTCAAATATAATATAAACTAATATAAAATTCAAAACATAGCTAAAATTGTGTAAATAACGTTAACATTTTCAGAACCTGCAAGTTTGTTAACCCAATCCCATAATTTTCCCCCAAATTCGGGGTTCAACCCCCGAAATTTGATCCCACGTTAGGGGTTTGTACTCCGGAATTTGGTTTCAGCCCTGAAATTTGGCCCCTGATTAGGGTTGGACCCCGAATGGGTGCAATTCTAAAAAATATCGAAATGTTACTTACTTGGGACTTGGATCCCAAAATTTTACCTCAAACTCAGGGCTTTGACCCCGAAATTTTACCCCAAATTCGGGGCTTAGACCCCGAGTATGCAAAACTTTATCACTTTTACTTTTTATCCAAACTCGAGACTTGAACCTCGAATTTTGTCATCGTTTACAGGTCTGGAAAGAGAACTTGAAGGTTTCCGAACCCGTGATTTTCTATTTTGAATTTTTAAGTGTTACTAGAATCCTATGTGAGTATTTACATTATTATAAGTTGTTCATGGGTTAAATATGAAGCATGTTAAATATGAAATATGAAACAGATATGTTTATTTAGTTCATTTTTGGGTTTTTTACCTATAGATCCTATATGAAGAGGATTATCCTAAACAAGCCCTAGTGCCTTTTCAATCATCAAATATGTCATATTCCTAATTTTTTGAGACTTTTTTTACAATTTTACCCTTTTAAAATCAACACTCCTTAACTTCTTAAAGGAAGTTACACAAGTGGTTGAACTTTTTTTTCCAATTTCTACTCTTCAAATGATCATAAATTTTGATTTACAAATCCATTTTTCGCAAAATTAGTACTTTTTAAATCTCCTCATCGAAATCTATCAAACAAGATCCATGACGCCCGTAATATTTCAAAGAAAAAAAAACACTGTATACACCAAAAAATGAAACAGTTTTATATCTGAGACATTTTCATAGACACATTTTCATAGACAGTAAAATTTACTGTGTTAGTTAAGTTCTATGTTTAAAGGTGCACATAGTAAATATTACTGTCTGTGTAATTTTTTTTCTTTAAAATATTATAGGCTTCATGAATCTTGTTAGATAAATTTATGAATTTTATTTTCCAGCAAGTGTAATTTTTTTTCTTTCTAGGCTTCATGAATCTTCTTTGATAAATTTATGGATTTTATTTTCCAGTGAACACAGTAAATTTTATTGTATTGTCTGTGTAACACAGTAAATGTTACTGTCTGTGACAAAATGTCTCAGATGTAAAACTGTAAATATTACTGTCTATGTATCTTTTTTCTTTTGAAATATTATGGGCTTCATGGATCTTATTTGATAAATCTCGATGAGGAGATTTCAAAAATAGTAATTTTGCGAAAAATGGATTTGTAAATCAAAAGTCATGATCATTTGAAAATAAAAATAAGAAGAAAATAAAGTTCAACCACTTGTGTAACTTCCCCCAAAAAGTTACGGATTGTTAGTTTTAAAAGAGTAAAATTGTGAAAAAACAGTCCCAAAAAATTAAAAATATAACTTATTTAATGATTAAAAAGTCACTAGGACTTTTTAGGAAAATCCCCTTCATATAGGACCTATATATTAAAATAAAACTTCATTTTTCATTACAAATATATATTTTACAAATAGTGTTCTTGTGTGTGCATGAGAAAGAGAATTGCAAGTGAAAAAGGCACTCTTGAACTCTACCTTTCAGTTTTCCTCGATGTACCGCTCATGGATTTCCAAACCAAACAAACTTGGAAAGTTGTGCACCACTACCCAGGGCATCAAAGTTGATATCATCGTGATGGGTGCACTTTCTCATTTACGGAATATTATCTTTGAAGAGATTTTTGTGCCTCAATACCCAGGTTTAGGAAAGGTCGAGGTCCTATTATTCTTTAGAGACGGAGAGAAAGTGGGTATGGTTGCGCGCGCGAGAGAGAGAGAGAGAGAGAAATGCACTGGTGGGGTGGTGGAGATGGTGTGGGGAGGGTGTTGATGGGGTGGTTGGAGAAGATGGTTGACAAAAGGAGAGTTTGAGTGGTTTAAAGGGGAGAAGAAGTGGGAATCAGGGCCGTCCCTTAGATGTTAGGGGCCCAAGGCATCGGGGTCCTTATATAGAGTTAGGTGTTGTTTGTTTTTACCTCTTAAGTCTGAATTATAACCATTCAAACTTAAGAGGTACCAAATAGTGTTAGTTTTTTTAAATGATTAAGAGTCAAATAAACCTATGAAGTATGAAGTCCGAATCAGTTTAAATACACTAATTCGGACGTAAATTCAGATTTCAAACTTCAGCATACGTAAAAACAAATATATTTTTCAATTCAGATTTTAAACTTCGGAATTAAAAAAACAAACGCAACCTTAATATATACAGAAAAATTAAGTTGTGAAAAAATAATCACATAATTTTTATTGCAAAAAAATTGTTTAGAACCAAATTGCATTCAAGGTATACATAAAGACTTCTCACAAGGCGAGAGCCTGGGTGAGTTGAAGAAAATAACAACAAAATGAAAATCTGAACAAAAACCCTTCAACCTAATCAATCACCTCTCACATTTTAAAGAGGCCTTTTTGTGTTGTAAATTGGGCACCTGAAAACAAAAATTGAAAGATAGAAAGAAGAGGGAATTGGTTAATGTTAGTTACCCTTGGGCGCCCTTGAAATCAAATGCAAGTGCACTACAGCTCCTAAGCCTTAGAGGAGGATGGATTGATGGAACGTGTAGGGGGAGCTTGGGGATAAGTGAAAATGTAAGTGATCGAGGGTGGAGGGTGGTGGCCTTGCTAATTGACATTGGAATTGCCGCACCATGTGTTGCTGACATCAAAGCCATATTTTCTCACTCGCCCGTTTGGAATATGAAGATTGTTTTTGTGCTTTTGTTGGGCGATTAATAATACCATCAGCTAACAGCCCTGCCCTTCAACAAAACACGCCGGTACAAGGGTGTTTAAATCAGTCATCACACCCATGGGTGTCATTTATTTTCGAATTTTCTGTCTTTCCATCGGAATTTTTCGATTTTGGCACCATTTTTTTATGGGACGGATATCAAATAGTCTCTCGGACATTTTTTAATATTCATTTAGTCCAAACTTTTTTATTTTGCCTCAAAAAGTCCTTTTTTTATTTTTCGATTTTTGAATTTTTCGATTTCGAATTTTTCAAAAAAATTGGAATGGAATTGGAAATCATATATGGTTTCCGAATTTCCGAATTTTCCAATATCACACCGATCCGATCCATCCAAAATATTTTCCGAAATAATAATATTTTTGTTTATTTTAATACATTTTTACTATCCTTATTTATATATAAAATTTATTATTAATTAGTTTAATCTTGATCTCCATTTAAAACCATCTCAACCATTAATATATACACATTTATATTAACCTTCTACATCACACTAACCCTAAATTGAAAGACAACATCGAGAATTATATTCAATTGTTATGCGAATTTAGATTCCAAGAATGATTTATATTAAGTTTCCCTCATCTTCCTTTTGTTCATTTTTTGTATCTGAAATACTGATGCACAGGTTCTACTACGGCTGTTAACCGTTCTTGCATTTCCTTTTTTTAGAAAGTAAACAGTAGTTTCTTTTCATTCACATAGCTTTGTAGTTTCTTAGTATCATAGTCAAGCCTTGATTGATCTTTCTCCAAAATGGTAAGAGATGCATAACTCTGTAGTTTATTGCATTTTCAAAATGGTATGAGATGCATAACCTCACATAGCTCTGTAGTTTATTGCATAGGTGATGAAAAGTGGAGTGTTTGATTTTTATTTTTATTTTAAAAATATCCTTTCAAAAATGACATTTCCGATATTTTTCGAAAATATTATAACTGATAATTCCGATTATTTCGATATTTTTACGAATAATAAAATTTCCAAATATTCTGAATCGGCCGAATAGGAAAAAAAATGATTTTTCGATTTTTATTTTTTCCGAATTGGAAAGGATTTTAAAATTTCAAAAATTTTGGATTTTTTTTCCGAACACCAATATTCCGATCCGATCCATCCGAAACTCACCCCTAATTATCCTCTTAATTATTTAAAATACAAACAAGCATTATTGAGTAAGTCTTAAATTTAAATGTTTTAGAGTAAGATTTTAAAGGTGAAACCAAACAACTCCTTAGTTGCTCGAGTTAGGTATAAAAAATTTAATGATCAAATATGTTTAGATTTGGCTAGTTTGTTTTACGCGTCAAACTAGAATGAGTTTTTAAACGAATGATTACAAGTCGAGTTTGAATAGTTTGGTTATATTACACTAATGATCCTAAAATTTTCCTGCAGAATAAAACTTTTCCTGCAGAATAAAACTTTTCCACAAAACACATCCTACCAAAAACCTAGGATTTTACAGGAAAGTATAAGGAAAGTTGGTATATTATCATGTAGATTATTATTACTATGATTTTTACTTTTATTATTATTATTGTTATTATTATTATTATTGTTGTTGTTGTTGTTGTTACAACTAGTATTAAAATATTTATCAATACATATTGATTAGGCATAAATTCTTCCCAATTTATCCATTTAATTTAGTTACTTTTAGCAGCTCGATCAGCGTAATCGATTTGATTTTATCTCATAATCTTGCTACTGACTTATTCTAATGAGTACCCCGAGTTTATGGTATTTCGTACTAATTTTGCAGGTATTTGATGTCAATTAAAGAAAGAAAGAAACCGGAAGAATCGAAAAAGAAAAGAAGGAAAGTCAAAAGGGCAGAATTATAATTTTTACCCAGAATTCGGATGAGGCATCTAAAGAGAAGTTGAAGACATAAAGTTCATGAGCACGTAGGATGAAACGACACCTCAATCGAAGTCCCGGTGTGAAAGTTATGAGCAGTCAAAGTCTGAAGAAAAAGTCAAAGGAAACCCGAACCGATCCGGTCCGGACCGATCCGCAATGCCAATTTCCAGAGAACCCCGGACCGAAGACGGATTGAAGCTGAAAGAAAACAAACGAACCGATTCGTGTCGGATCGATCCGCCCAAGAAATAAACGAACCGATTCGGATTCCAGCCAGACCGAACCGAAGGAGGACCGGACCGGTCCGACTGTCGAATTTTAATTTTCTAAACTTCGTCTAATGGAGAGTCCTAGTGCAGCTAAAACTCTTGGAGTTTTGTAGGGTATTTAAACCCGTTTTATTATCATTCTTAACATGGAGAATTTATCTAATTTTCCATTCTTTTCAGAAAAACCCTAGTTTGGAGAGAGCTTATTATTTTAATTCCAAGATTGAAGATTGTTCAGATTTCAGTGATTACTAGTAATTGTAGTTAATGTTTTGAGTGCTTTGGTAAGATTAGTGGTTAGTTTCCTCTGTCTAATTTTCTGTTTACATCATTCTACAATTTTTCCTTAGTTTAATCATGACTTCCTGCAATTCCAAACTCGTTTTCATTAAGTTCATCATGGTAAGCTAGACTTTTAAAGGTCAGGATGCATGAACCCAACTTGATGTGGTAGTTGCATGTGTATAAAATTAATCCTTTAAATTTAATG
The DNA here is from genome assembly GCA_949130495.1 of Sambucus nigra. Taxonomy (NCBI): domain Eukaryota; kingdom Viridiplantae; phylum Streptophyta; class Magnoliopsida; order Dipsacales; family Adoxaceae; genus Sambucus; species Sambucus nigra. The sequence continues at coordinate 282,647,640 of OX422209.1, forward strand.
GTTTATCACGACCGTATTGCGTAGAAACATGACAATTGTAGATATTTGGATCTCATTTGCTTCAGGGTAACCGGGATGCTTCAGAATGCAATTCTAGTGTAACTATCACAATACTGATTTACTCGTCCTCTGATTAAGTATGGTGCGGGCTTGAACCCCATATACGTAATGCTTGGAAGTACTAAATTTTGGGTCAAAGTAATCATTTAAATTTACGATTAGTTTTATATCTGCAATACACTAGGGTTGGGGGATTGTATTCCCGTCCTGTTTTCTTCATCATATAGTTCAAGTTTCAGTTCAATCATCATGAGTAATTTAGGTAATATAGTAATTGCATGCCATTCATTCATTAGTTCATTAGTTAATTATTTCAAAATTGCATTTAGTTGTAGCCAATTCTCAAATCAAATCATCTTTTCCTTTCTTTTTAGAGTCAGAGTTAGGATTTCTTCGTCTATCCAACGTCGTTACAACCCTGTTGTCCTATTTCCCTGAGGATCGATACCTGTAGGTGCAAAAAACTCACCCGTCGGGGGGTGCCAATTCATCACAATACAAGTATAAAAATAAATACGATAGAGACAAAGATTTACATGGTTCAACCATGAATGGCCTACGTCCACGGGGCTGCTGGTGTGTTTCATTCGAATGATCAGAGAGTTTTACATGAGAGTGTTTCTCTAACTTCTAAGCCCCATTTCACAATGGGGGGTCTCCCCTTTATATAGAGTTAGGGGTTACATTAGGGTTATAAATATGGATGAGTAACAAATATGGATGAGTCCTATCTTCATGGAGTTTGATGCCAATCAGATACTGCTCCTCGGTCTTCTAGTCTATTAAGGACTTTAGTCATCCCTATATTATTGGTGCGTCTATTGCTCGCCATCTTGATCGGGGTGCTCGCCACGTGTCATGCTATTACGTAGGCATATTTATTGCCCCCACAATAGCCCCACAGGTCGCAGTTCAGCTGAGTTGATTCTGAGATGAGCTGGGAGCTGGTCCATAATCTCTTTAAACGTGTGCAGTTGTTCATGTGAACTGGACTGGTGATCTTTGAGCTGTCATTCAACTTTTAAGCCTTCTTTGGTTGATCTTATCCCCTTCATAGGTTTTTAGATGAATGCTTGGCTTGAGTTGAGAGACGTTCAATTGATATGGGAACCGGATTCGAGAGTGCCGAGCTGCCTACGTACCTTTTTGGGATCAGGTCAAACGTAGTTCATTATTTGTTTTATTGCATGGCCTAACTCGTGAGGCCGACCACAGGCCTGTTCAGAATTTATATGCTGAGGATTTCTCGAGCGTTCATTAAGTTTAGGGCATCTCCCTGTATTTTGATTGTGTATGGTCCATTTACTGAGGTCGACCACAAGCCTATGCATCGAGCCTTACTCGAGCATGTACCTAGTAGGGGTAAGACCCTGTATTAGGTTTTTCATATGGTCTAATTGGAAAGGCTGACCCAAAGCCTATGCGTCGAGCCTTGCTCGAGCATGTACCAAATAGGGGTAAGACCATGCATTAGGTTTTTCATATGATCCAATTAGAGAGGCCGACCAAAAGCCTATGCATCGAGCCTTGCTCGAGCACGTACCTAGTAGGGGTAAGACCCTGCCTTAGGTTTTTTATATGGTACAATTGGAGAGGCCGACCCAAAGCCTATGCGTAGAGCCTTGCTCGAGCATGTACCTAGTAGGGGTAAGACCCTGCATTAGGTTTTTCATATGGTCCAATTGGAGAGGCCGACCAAAAGCCTATGCGTCGAGCCTTGCTCGAGCACGTACCTAGTAGGGGTAAGACCCTACCTTAGGTTTTTCATATGGTCCAATTGGAGAGTCCGACCAAAAGCCTATACGTCGAGCCTTGCTCGAGCACGTACCTAGTAGGGGTAAGACCCTGCCTTAGGTTTTTCATATGGTCCAATTGAAGAGGCCGACCAAAAGCCTATGCGTCGAGCCTTGCTCGAGCACGTACCTAGTAAGGGTAAGACCCTGCCTTAGGTTTTTCATATGGTCCAATTGGAGAGGCCGACCAAAAGCCTATGTGCCGAGCCTTGCTCAAGCACGTACCTAGTAGGGGTAAGACCCTGCCTTAGGTTTTTCATATGGTCCAATTGGATAGGCCGAACAAAAGCCTATACGTCGAGCCTTGCTCGAGCATGTACCTAGTAGGGGTAAGACCCTTAGGTTTTTTATATGGTCCAATTGGAGAGGCCGACCAGAAGCCTATGCGTCGAGCCTTGCCCGAGCATGTACCTAGTTGGGGTAAGACCTTGCATTAGGTTTTCTAACATGTGATATGTAATCGGTATGCTTATCGTACTTAGGCTTTTCCCGCAATTTAATGTAATGCCAATTATGTTTGCATTTTTCCATTTTCTAATGCCTCGCATGTAAATATCCGCCTATTTTACCTTTTAGGTTGTGCCGTCACACTTCCTTAGGCCTAAAAGGCGATGGCAAAAATGCACCTGGTTTAAAGGCCATCCACCCGTTCAGGATTTTAACCGACCAACATAGTTGGCGACCAACCTGAGTTGGCTTTTTGCCTAGGGATCCCCCGTAGGGCTTTTATTGTTGCCTGGGCAACTCGTGAGGCCATTGGTGTTTGGAGATGACAAAGGCCAGTAGACATACTTAATTTAGTGGGAATAAGCAAGAAGGCTGTTGTAACTAAATCAAGCTTGGTTTTAATCATCATTTGAAAGACTAATTCCGGTGTTAACCATATTGGCATCTGTCCTGAGTCGACCTCTTATATTTTGCTTTAAATGTTGCAGTGAATATATTCACGTATCATCGTTGTCATGGAGCCCTCAATCGGGCTGTGAAGAGAAGACTGCCCGACCGTCCATCGAGTTATTTGATTTGTATAACCGACATGATAAGTGTGCCCGATCATTCCTCGGGGCTTTATTGTATTGAAGAGTGTCACGTTGATCGTTCATCGAGCTGGATATAATTAAGGATTATCTTACTCATATATCTCCATGTATTGTATCGTTCCTCGGGGCACACTTGTTCGTCTACCATGCATGGTGGTTCCAGGAGGCTGTGGAAGACTCCATATAGCTCAAGCACCTAAAGAAATTTATATGAGTTCAGAGTGTCCTTGTGCAGAAATGCGTTGATCTGATATGGCGTTCAAGAAACATTGTTCCTCTGGAGTGGATATCTTAGTGTTAATGACGCGTTAATTCGTTACTTGGTGATCGTCGATCACCGTGGGTTGTTTGACGATGTTGCTCGATACATTCAAGGTGGTCTAGTGTTGTTATCAACATGTTCTGCTCATTGACTGTGATTTTGCTGGATATGTGACTTCTTGCAGGGAGGATTCGCCCTTGTTGATAAATATAGTTGATCGTTGCTCTTCATGCTACTTTATATGTTATTGGATCTTTGTTGTACAGATCGCCCAACTTTTCATTCGACGAGGTTGAATTAAATAAGAACTGTATTGACCAACTATTTATTAGAGCTTGAGACGTGATCACACAATGTCAACTATCCATCGAAGCTGAGGGTCCGTCGAGGCAAAAATGCAAAGTACCTAGATGTTGCGAACGACCCATGATCGGGCATCTGTCGGAGCATTGATAAGATAAATGATACCTGAATGCCTGTCGAGGTAAAAACTATAAAGGATCTGGTAGATATTGCGGGTGATCCATGCTCGATCATCCGTTGAGGCAAAAAGGACCGAGCAAGTATTACGAATGATCCTGTAGTGTTAGTGAAAACTAACCTTCTAATAAATGCAATGTTGATCATTAATCGACTGTGCCAACCATCTGTTGGGACTGAGTATAAGAATTATCCTGACCAACCATTTGTTGGGGATAAAATGTTACATGTGTGGCACATATCTTCGGGACTAAATATATAGAAATATTTTCCCGATCATTTTTCGAGATGAGCCTTGGATATGCCTGATCATCCTGCAGGTCAAGAATCATAGAGCCAGATAACCAATACTGAAATTGAAGAAATATTAACGTCCGAGCATCCGTCGGTTATCATAAATAATGTTGCCCAAGAATTTATTGGGTCCAAGGTGGTGTAACGGGCTCGACCATCCGTCAGAGCATTAACGAAATAAGTGGTGCCTGGGTCATCTGCCAGGGCAAGGTTATACATGTCCGAGTAGATACAGAGAGCGATCCATGCTCGAGCATCTATCGATGCATTAATAAGACTTCCAAGAGCTTAAGATTGTGGTCGAGCATTCGTCGGGACTGAATCTTGTACCTATAGAAGTTAATAAGTTGCTCGACCATTTTTCGAGGCTAATTTAAATAGAATTTATCATGCAATATGATGTGCATCTGTTCGAGCATGTGTCGAGGAAAATATTCATAGTATTAAATGAATTATATGAATGATCCCATAATTTTTGTGATAAAATCTCACGAGGATGGTCGTGCCCGAGCATCCGTCGGGGCTACGCTAAGTATTAGTAAAGATATTATGCCGACCATCCATTGGTATAATCAATAATATTTAGACGACAATATTGAAAGTTAAATAACCGAATAAATGACATGAGTGCTCTGTAAGTGCGCCCCAATATTTATATGGACAAAATAATTGTAATAAAGTTGAATGAAAGATGTAAAATTATCAAATATATCCCGATGTATGACATAGGATTTAATTTGGAATTTCTGTAAATAGCTTAAAGAAAGTACTTAATATTAAGTTGGTTTCAAAAAATTATTTTCACAGAAAATTTGTGTAGTGATAATTATAAAGTATGCGGTATATATAGCCCCCTGCAAACAAATTTATGATGATAAAAATCGTGAGCATAATTTGTGAGCAAATAAAGTATTATGAGACAGAAACGAACAATGTACAAATAAATGTGTGTATCCATCAAGTGGGGTTGTGCTAAATTTAAGAATTATCCTGATCGGCTATCCGCTGGGGATAAGATGTGACATGTGTCGAAAATATCTTCGGGACTAAATATATAGAAATATTTTGCCGATTATCTGCCCACATGAATCTCAAATGTGTCTGACCGTCCTTCAGGTTACGAATCATAGAATCCGAGCTTCAGTCGGGGTAATAATAATTTTTCCCAAGCATTTCTTTGGGTCTAAGGTGCTATAGTGTGCTCGACTATCTGTCGGAGAATTAATAAAATAAATGGTGTCTAGATAGTCCGCCGGGGTAAAGTTGTAGAATACCGAGTAGATATAGCGAGAAATTCGTGCTCGAGCATCTATCGAAAATTGATGTGATTTCCAAGGACTTAAGATTGTTACCGAGCATCCGTCGGGACTGAATCTTGTACCTGTGGAAGTTAGTAAATTCCCCGACCATCTGTTGAGACTAAATCAGATAGAAGTTATCATAAAAATGATATGTTCAACAAAGTATATAAGATATGCATCCGCTCGGCCATTTGCCGGGGGAAAAATTCATAGTAGCGTATGAATGTAATAAATGATCCAATGATTTTTATTGATAAAAATCCCACTGAGAGAATCGCGCCCGAGCATCCGTCGGGGCTGAGCTAAATAACCAATAATCTCCTTCTGGTGAGATTAAATTGTTGTAGCTAAATGACAATATTGAAAATTAAAATGTTCGCATAAATGACATGAGTGCTATATAATTGCCCCCCACATATTTATGTGAGCAAAATAATTTGTAATAAGGTCGCATAAAAAAGTCCCAACTAAAATCGTTGTAACAATTGTAATTTAGTCACATGGCCCCTTAATTTTTTTTTTAGAGAGAACCGAGCAATGCAAAAATTAGTCAAATATATCTCAAATGTAAGACATAGGGCTGATTTAGAATTTTTGCAAAAATATTTGGACTCCAAGCAAATATCCAATTAAGTTGGTTTCAATGATATGTTTCCTCATAAAGACACATAAGGCTACGAAGGAAGAAAAATAGCAAATGTTAATTTCAATAATTTTAAAAAAATTTAAAGCTTCACTGAGACTCGTGCTCCAAATGGGTTTTAAGTGTGTTTATTAAAACACACAAAGTGGGGCATTCGCCGAGCTGGAGTTCGAGCTCGTCCAGGTACTCTGTTCGCCGACCACGAAGGGTGGTACGACATTGTAACTAGTGCTCGTCGAGCTGTTTGACGAGTGACAATATTCTGTTGGCGACCTGAATGTTATCCCATAGGCCGAGACAGGTTCAGTTCGCAGGTCTGTTGACAAATGAAAACTGGTTGTTGGTCGGCGGTAGGTCACAAACAGGTCGCCGATCACAGGGGGTTGCTCGACCGGGAAGTTTGTAGGTCGGAGATGAGCTCGCTGAAGTTTGTAGGTCACAAATAGGCCGGGGATGCTCGATTGGTGCTAGATGATTTTTCTGATGTTCGTGTGTTCTACTTTCGAAATATGCATTTGGCCCTGTCTCTTAACATCAATTGTGAGCTTTGACAAAGTCAAAAGGGGGTGCAAAACCTATCAATCCAGCCTGTGCCTATCCTCGTGATGCCGCCGATCAGTGCAGATAGCCTGGTGGCAGTTTCCCTCTGGGTTTATTATTTCGTCGAGGTTCTTCGTTAGTGGCATATGAAGGTCGACCAAAAGGTGGTTGCTCCGATTGTAGGTCGCTGTGGTCAGATATGCATCTGATCGCAGACTGAAATTCCACAGTTGATAAAGGATCAACGTGGCCGAACAGTAGATCGGCGGAGAGATTAAAAGTTGGTCGGCAGAAGGTTCAGAGATGATGCGAGATGAAGGAGTGAGCCCATCCCATCAGATCTTGGGTCTCCCAGGCTCCCCGTCGCTTCCAGATAGCGAGATAAGAGCAGTTGCCAAAAACTCATAAGTCGGCAAATCACAACGCATGTCGGCGGAGATGAGATGCTGACGCTTGTACGTTGCCTAAAGTTTTCACGGCATGAGGAAATCTTGTGTGTCCCAGTTTGGTACAATTTGTATGGATGGAGATAAAAATTGGACTGTTCGTGTGGCCAGAATCTGTGCATCTTTTTGAAAACATGTCTGTTGAAAGAATATCTTTTGATATGTTTGTAAAGACGTGGTCAGCATCTCTATGAGAGATGTCCGCTTTTAACGTTTATCTCCGCCAGAAAACCTGGAATATGGGAATCAGAATACATAATGTAACCCAAAAAACTCTCAACAGAGTCCATATTTTTTAGAATTCATAAAATACTCATGATTATGAAACTCGCAATTATGCAGATTCCTCAATAAAAATTCAACACAACGTTTACGAATATAAACATATGAGAATGATGATTGAAGTGCACAAAATATAATTATTTATATGCAAAGAAAGGAAAAACTTAGCTCTTGATGGGGTTTCGTGCGTGTAATCCATGGCATCGCAACGTAAATCTTCATATTGTCAATAAGAAGGAAAGACTTTTCGTGTCGTTTCCCACAAATGGCACCAATTGTAGGTGCAAAAAATCTCACCCGTCGGGAGGTGCCAATTCATCACGATACAAGTATAAAAATAAATACGAAAGAGACAAATATTTACGTGATTCAACCAATAGCCTACGTCCACGAGGCTGCTGGTGTGTTTCATTAGAATGATCAGAGAGTTTTATATGAGAGTGTTTCTCTAACTTCTAAGCCCCCTTTAACAATGGGGGGTCTCCCCTTTATATAGAGTTAGGGGTTACATTAGGGTTACAAATATGGATGAGTCCTATCTTCGTGGAGTTTGATTCCAATCAGATACTGCTCCTCGATCTTCTAGTCTATTAAGGACTTTAGTCGTCCCTATATTGTTGGCACGTCTGTTGCTCGCCATCTTGACCGGGGTGCTCGCCACGTGTCATGCAATTACGTAGGCATATTTATTACCCTCACAATACCCGACTTACCGGGTTTATTACTTGAGCGACATGCTTGCACTTGAGCCTAGAGAGTATGCACTTCTGAGACACATTCTTAGTCGCGTCAAGTTTTTGGTGTCGTTGCCGGGGAATTAGGTAGACTTAGGATTAGATCGAGTCAATCTAAAATTTTGACCAAAAATTTCAAAAAATCCAAAAACATATAAAAATTTGAAAAAGCACAAAAAGATTCATCATCATCTCTCATAAGCTGTTAATGCAAAATTTTGAACTCACTCCAACTCCCCATAATACTCCAACCCACATTCACGAAAATTCAATAGTTGAGTACGACCCTGATAGCCCCCACACTCCTAACGCTCCACAGTTCTAGGTTCCACCTCCCACATCATCACACTCAATCTTAAATAACACGTCGTTTTTACTCTTAGGACACACTTCAGAGCGCGCTCCGAGTATTCCAAGTGAGGACACAGAGTCTTTGAGTGAGAGAAATATGTCACAACACGGTAGTGCAGCCGCCGACGAGGGAGAGGCCCCGTATCGCCCTTTGAGAGACGTCTTATATCCTGAGTGCACTGTCACTCAGGAATGTATTTTACTCCCGTACAATGCGGGAAAATTTCGCTTTAGGAATGGGATGATCCAGATACTTCCCACTTACCATGGACTGGATTCAGAAAATCCATATGTCCACATTATGGAATTTGATGAGGCGTGCGAGACTCTCAGTGACCAAACTTGCACAAAAGACATGCTCCGCCTTAAACGCTTTCCATTCTCGCTAAAGGATAAGGCTAAGACCTGGCTATGGTCTTTACCTCCAAATTCGATTTCATCATGAAATGGGGATTTAACTTTCCAATTTTTTTATCAAAAAATGGAAATCTAGAAATACCCGATTCATAACCTCAACAATCTTGAGAAATCTGGAAATGAAAATATAGATCTTAAGCTTCTCTAAGATAAAAGGTGTGCGAATAAATAAGTAATACGCATGACGAAGGTGTATTCGTGGCAGAAAGACCAAAGCGTACTGAAAGTAAGCTATAATTTGTATAAGAAGCTTGTCGGTGAGAAAATCACGCGAAGGAACACAAAAAAAAGGTAAAAGGAGTGTTGTAAATGAGAAACATCAAGAATGGGAAAAAATACTATTGGATTTTCCTGGATTGGTGGATATTGATGAAGGCCAAACACCCCGTAATGAGAGGATTCGTATTTGGAATACTCTTTCAAACTCCAAATGAAAAAAATGCATTATATTATTTGAGACTCCTTTCCAGAACAATTTCAATGAGCTTTACAACACGTTGCATTTAATAAGGCCAGAAAAGACAAATTTTCTTTCCAAACATGCCTTTAGAAGGCGAAAATGCAAAGCAACCCCAAACGGCCCTGTGAGAGGCGCAAACACCTCGCACGAGACCAATGTAACTCGCAGGAACTGACTGCATGGTCAAGGGCCCCCCGATTTGAGAATATTATGATAATTTGAAAATATATATACTTAGGCTTAACAGCATGCCGTTAGAGGGCGAAAAATTAAAACACCCCAAAACGGCCCCGTAAAAGGCGCGAACACCTCGCACGGGATCAAAGTAACTCGTAGGAACTGATCGCATGGTCACGGGACCCCCGATTTGAGAATATGATGATAATTTGAAAATATATATACTTAAGCTTAAAAATATGCAGTTAGAGGGCAAAAAATCGAAACACCTCCCAAACGGCCCCATGAGATGCGCGAACACCTAGCACAGGACCAATGTAACTCGCAAGAACTGACCGCGTGGTCACGGGACCCCAGATTTGAGATATAAAGATAATTTGAAAATGACTTAAGCTTAAAAACATGTCGTTAGAGGGCGAAAAACCAAAACACCTCCCAAACGACCCCGTGAAAGGCACCAACACCTCGCACGGGACCAATGTACGATCGTTGGATAATATGTTGGATTGTTATTGGTTGTCATAGCACGTAGGATTCCCAAGTTCTCTAAACATCTCTCTCCAATTAATGTCCTCTTCGCGAAACTCTTGAGCTCTAAAAGTTGCAAAACTCTTGAGCTTGAAACAGTTGTGCATGAGGTGTTCGTGTCACTCGTGGTGCCATTTAGGTGTCGCTGGGGGTGCCCACACACCCGTGGTATGTTTTCAAGCCTAAGTGTGCCTATTTTCGATTTTTCTTGTATTTCATACACATACCACTACTCTACGCAAACACTACACTAGCTTTGACACTTTCCCAAGTTCCCAATACCATACCTATGATGACGAATCCCGACTATGAGGTGGAGTAAAAATCCACCGTCGACGATGCTTGGTACACCTCTCGACTAATTTTCCATGATCAATATCTGATCATGAAGCTCTTAAACTTCCCCGGCTATTACGACTGATTGTCCACGTTTGGGGGTGTTTCGAGGTTTTGCCCCCTAATGGCATGTTTTTAAGCCAATGTCTAGATATTTTGAAATTAACGTCGTGTTCTCAAATCAGGGGTCCCGTGATTATCCAATAGTGAAACAACAACAATAAACCAACAACCAATAATTATCCCGTGCTCCTTCCAACATACTATCTAACAACAAGCCAACAACCAATAATTATCAAACAACCAAACCAAACAAAATGACTAATTATCCCGTACTCTCTATCATCTAAAAGATTTAAAAGATAATGCATATCAATTATATAACTACTTCAGTTAAAGTAAAGAGTACTTGATTCCTGCGATCCAAGAAGGCCATTAAATAGAGTCTTCAGAATGTGTGATTATATCAAATTGATCCTGGAGCCCCCAACGTATCCTTTTACATGTACATTTGGGATTAGTTTCTTTAATACAACCTTCATTAAATCAAGATAATTTAACTCCATTGTATGAACACTGCATCAATGAAAGTAATCACCAAAGGTATATGTACACGAACACGTGGAAATTAGGTTGGGTCAATATGATACAATCACAAACTCAAATGACTCTATTCTCAAATCGAGCGTCTTGTGAAAGTAACTAAACATTCGATAAATTTACGTTAGAAGCTATATTTATTAATGAATTTGTATTAAGGCATGTTTTTATCACACACGAATAAATAACCGCACACATAAGATGTGAAATTTACTTCTTTTGATACCCATGCCCTAAAATTAGTTGTCGTGGTGGGTGACTTGGTTTACTAGTTGTGCTCGCTCAAATCTATAGTTATGTCTGTGATTTCATTTCTTTAAATTTATTTTTTCTTACCATATTATGTAAATTATTAGCAATCTAAAATTCTCTTTTATAATACTATCCTGCCATATATTAATAAATTTATTTATTAATTTTGGTTGTCCTAAGGATGATCTTGCTCACTTAGCTGCATTTAGGACTCGATACTATGCTGAGTGAGATGCTTATAAAAAGGAATCTAGTATTGGGGGTAAGTCCACAACATAAAGGGATGGAGTTGTGCAATAGAGCGCCATACAACATTCGTCTTTATTGCGCAATAGAGACAAATGTTCTATTGCACTCTATTGTGCAGCTTCATTGCGCTTTATATTGTGACCCTACCCCCATTGCTCGATTCATTTTTTGAAGCATCTCACTCAAAATAGTATCGGGCCCGAAAAGCAGCTAAGTGAGCATAAATTTATTAATATTTGATAGATTAGTATTATAAAGGGAATTTTAGATAACTAATAATTGGCACGTTGGTGTAAAAAAAATTAAATTTAAACAAATGGAATTACAGATGACCGTTTAGATATTGAGCGAGTATACCTAGCAAACCACGTTACCTATCATCGATGTAGTCACAGATGCAGTCACATGTGGTCTACCAGCTCTCCCCATTCAATGGATCTGTAATAAAATATGGGAATAAGAATTTAAAATGAGAATAATCTTCTGAACTTAACAAATTAAACTAGGAAGGAAAACACGACCACCCCAACCCGTGAGTTGTTGCAATCAACGGCCTAGTTAGGCCGTGAGTTATTGAAATTTACGGTCAATCCAAGTCGTGACTTATTGAATAATCACTAATAACTTAAGCCATTGATATGAAAACTTTGTTGGTCTATTGCAACTGGGAATATGAGTGTCACGGTTGAACTTGGTCGTGGAAACCCATCAGCTACGGTTACAAGAGACAGTGAGGAATCTCGTTTTAACAGACATGTATATAATAGTTAAAGTATAAGGGTATATTAGTTTATATAATGAAGTTTGAAATTGCCATACTGAGAAAAATATACAAGGGCGTGAATATGAGTCCTACGGTTAAGGTATAAGGGTATATTAGGGCATATTAGTTTGATTAAGGTTTTGAGAATGGAAAGGATTTTGAGTCAGTGGGTGAGGAACCTAAAATACTCAATTAATTTCAAACTATAAATAAATACCAGGCCCTAAATGACAATACCCATTAATAATGCAATTTAAATTAACCCCTAAGTAACCATACTCAGTAAATACTTAATAATACTCAATTAATTTCAAACTCTAAATAAATACCAAGCCCTAAATGACAATCCCCTTAAATAATACAATTTATTTTAATCCCTAAGTAACCACATTCAGTCAATACTAATAATACTCAATTAATTTCAAACTCTAAATAAAATTCAAGCCCTAAATGACAATACCCTTAAATAATGAAATTTATTTTAATCCATAATACCCTTAAATAATGCAATTAAGTTCAAACTCTAAATAACAATTCCCAATAAATGTTAACAATACCCAATAAATTTCAATCCCTAAATATAACATATCCAATCAAAATATGAATATTTAAAACATCCCCTTTTCTTGAAAAAAAATATACACACATACACACACATATACACATGTATACAGAAATACACACACTCACACACACATATACACACGTACACACACATATACACACGTATAAATAAATACACACACACTCATACACACATACACAAACATATACACACATACACACGTACACAGAAATACACACACATATACATAGAAATATATACATATTAGGGTTTAAATCACAAATACAAAAAATAGAGTTTACTTTTGAAATTGAGAGAGAAATTAGGGTTTGAGAGAATAAAAAACGCTTAGAGAGAGAAATTAGCGCACAGAGAAAGAGGGAGAGATATTGGCGTGGGAATAAATGAAATGGAGGCAGAATGTATTTAGTATAAGGACACTGGTCAAGACCTAGAGCCGTGACCCACTACCACGATCCTTAAATTATTTCCATATCAACGTGTAGGCAACCATTTAGTCACTTCCCTTATCCATGACCCATGCGCGTGACCAAATTAAGATGGTCACGGCCCAAAGTCGTGACCCAATGGGTGTTCATTGTGGACTTGGTCACGACCTTTGTCCATGACCAAACTTGGAGGGAACTTTGGCACAAATTTAGAGCCATGATGGTCACAACTTGGTCACAGCCTCAGTTCGTGACCCTTACTAGTCAGGGATTTTGTCCGTGAATACTTTTAAGAGCATTCATGACCACAGTGGGTCATGGATATGGTCACCCCAAAATTAATGTGGTCACGGCTTTGGGTTGTGACCAGTTATTTAGGGATTTGGGTCATGACCCATTGGGGGTGACCATTTTCAGGATTTGGCGCAGTGTTCGATTCCATGGATTCTATTCTCGATTCGGTTCGGTTTGGTTCAAGTATAAAATCGAGAACCGAACCGAACCGAACACTTTTGTTATCAATTTTTTAGAACCAGAACCAACCCATGGAGAAAAAAAATGAACCAACCCAACCCATGAAGGTCGGTTTGGTTCTATTCTTCGGGTTATCGATTCTAATGCACACCCTTAACATGAGCTACTATAGTTTTGATAGTGGCCGCTGGATCTTCTCTCAGTTTGTAGCTGAGGTTAAGGTCACATTTTCGCTAAACCGTCTCTTTGTGGAGTTTTGCGAGTATTTCAGTATTATTCATGCTCAATGCTCGCCCAATACTTTGAGAATCATTAACAGTGTCAACTGTTTGAATGAGATTTATGGGACTCGTCTAGAGATTTCAAAAATTCATTGCTACTACATGTAGGTGTTGACCTCTGAGATGATTTATTACCTCAAATCAAGGAAGACAGAGAGGGCCCTGGTCATCAACCTACTAGATTACATTAAGGAATACTAGACCTATGGTTTTGTTGTCAATAAATGGGATCACTTGCCCATACTAGCGAGCAATGAACCCTATAATGGCCCTAGATGCCCCAAAAAGGGGCATGAAATTGGTTTGCTTTTAGAGCTCAAATTACTTTGTTTTATTGCATCTTTTGATCTTTATATCTCCTACATTATTATGATACTTTATTTTTTATGTCCTATTTTCTCAGGAGAAGAAAGAGTCTAAGCTAGAAGACATCAATTTTTCTGCTTTGAAGAAGGTTTGGTCGATCAAACAAGGAATTAGGGACCTAGATCATCCTATATCGGTCACCCTCCAACTTTCCTATACTTAATCAACCATTGCCTTTATCGCTCGACCAGTGGACAAGGACTCAAAGATACTAGAAGGGTTTGTCAACCACAACCCTTCAATTGCTAGTACTTCAGGCTCTTTTAAGTTTAATGATATCTCTACCATCCCAACCGTTATCCCCCCCCCCCCCCCCTAAAAGACGTTGTGGCTCCTAAGAGGAAGTTTACCAACCTAGTGGTAGATGCAATCTATCCAACCTTTCCTACAGCCTACCTAACTAAGATGAAGGAGGTCGGTGGATTTTCTGATCTCGTTGATGTGTGTGTGGTGGTGGGGGGGAGGGGGGGGGGGGTCCCCAAAAAAGATGTGAATTAACCCCCAAAAGAAGAACAAGACAAATAGGGATGTTGTTCTCCACATGTGAATATCAAAGTCAGTGAATGTCCTTAATAAGGGGAAGGCCCATACTAAGAGTTCAGTTTCCAAGTAACTCAAGTTGGACACTACATCAATATGCACTTTTAGTAACAAATTATTTTTTATTATTAATAGTACTTTACCGTTACTAATTTCTTACCGTAATTTGTTGTTACTAATTTACTATAATCGTTAGTAATTTTACTTAAAAAATAATAAAGGAGATCTTTTTTAAACAATTCTAAAAAAGAGAAGTACCTTACGCGATTTTTCTATCTCAATTCTTCCCTCCTAATAAAAAGACCTAAATTTGCAATTCCCTCCCAAACTGAAAACCCGACTCCATTCGAACCCCAAATCGTTGACCCAAAATTTGCCTATTTTCATCTCTCTTTGTCTCTCTATTTGATTACCTTTCCTAAAAATCTTCAAATGGAATATTTATTAGGATTTATCTACTTCTCGATATGGATATTAGAATCCTTAAGGTCAGACATGTGATCATACATGTTGTTTTTTTACTTGTTTCAATTATTATTGATTGAATATTTCTCTCATTGAAATTTACATTTTATGAGAACTGGAAGAGTTTTAGATAACGGATTTCAAATTCGATTCGTTTATGGAAAAGATTAAACTCAATAATCTACTTCCCTACTTGGTTGGCAACTTCCAAAATATAGTCATTAACTCTTAATTATTGAAAAAATAAATATTATTTGGTACCACTTAAGTCTGAATGGTTCAAACTGAGACTTAAGAGGTAAAAACAAGCAACCCCTTAGTTGTTTGAGTTATATATGAAAAGTTTAATGATCAAATATGTTTAGTTTGTTTTACTCGCAAAACTAGAATGAGTTTTCAAACGAATGATTCACTACACCAAATGACTTAAATTGTAACGGATTTTTTCTTCTATTTATAACGGATTTTGTCTGTTAGAAAATTGTAACATGTAAAAACCATTACAAATAAAATATATTTGTTGCAAAATATCTTTAAGCGTTACAAAAGTCATTAAAGGAAAAAAGGGAAAAAATTGCGTAAGGTAGGGCGGGATTATTCTCTATTTCCCCCCAATTTGGTCGATCGTTTCCCCCAGTACTCCCTCTCTGCCTCTCTAGGCCGACTCGTGTTTCTCTCCTCACCGAATAGCATCATGAACAATATAAGCCAATGCCATGTCTCACTCTTTCACTTAAGGGTTGATGTCTCTTTATATTTTCGTATTTTATATTCTGGGGATTTCAGGTGCATATCTATTTTTTTTCCAGATCAAACCCTAATCAGTTATACAGAGTATTTTGTTCTCTCTCGGCCTCTCTTTTTGGGGAATTCTTGATATCTAGGTTTGTTTGATATTTATGATGCTTTTTAATTACTTATATTTAAGGAGGACTCTTTTATCCTTGGTTTTTAGTTAATGTAAGGCTAGCCATGACCAAATGATTTGTCCTTATTGTTTAATATATACTTATGGGATCTCCAGGTTGGTGATTGAATTTGGGATATTATGGTGGGTGGGGGTGAAAATTTTGTATCAATTAGTGAATGATTAAAATTCAATCTCTCTCTCTCTATGTGAATTTTGATGGATCTTACTAGCTACATTATTGTATATATTCGATTAGTTTAATTTACATTATTATCATGGAGTTTTTGATCCGTTAGTAATTTATTTGGATTTTAAAGTTTAATTATTGGTAAGGAAGAAGGAGAATAAGAATGACGTCATTTGAATTGTAAAGACGATTGACGTTTGAATTGTACAGATGGTCGACGATTGGTATTTGTTTGATTATAATATTGGATGAGATGGTTTCCAACGGCATTCTCAGCCCTGAGCTCGCCATCCAAGTCCTTGTCCAGTTTGTTAAGGTCCTCTTATTTTAACTCAATATATATACTTGGGGGGGGGGGGGGTGGATGTCTAACATTTACTCTTTGTGGTAGTTGCATAATTTTAAAATTACAGTTAATGACTTAATCTCTGTAAACTCAAGTTAAGAGTCAAATATCCATTCAGTTAAATACTTTGTTTTTATTTAGACATGCTAGTTTCATTTGCTTCGAGTTTGTTTAGCTGTAATATTATTGAGAAGCGTATTATACTAAGTTGATTTAGCTAATTAGATATGGGGAGAAGTGCCAAACATATATGGTAAAACTACTTTATTTAGTTAAGTATATATTAAGTTGGGAAAGACGGGTTATGGATTGCAGTATACTGCAGATGGAAATTTGCATTAGATGCTTACAATTATGAGCTAGAATGGAATGTTATATATAAATTTCAGCAACTAAAGAGTCATATTTGAATCTCCTTTGGTCTTTATTGTTCGAGTTAGACATTGAAAATTTGTAAACATTTTGAGAATATGAGTGGAATTTGTTTAAGGGTCTGAGCTTAATTGGCGATTTTTTTTAGATGTGAAATTTGTATTAGGTATTTGTTATTTCTTTCATTTAGCTCAGTTAAGCTATAAGGTGAGAAAAACTGTCTAGAATTTGATTTTGATAGGGATTGAAGTATAACAAGCAATGTAAAGCCCTGTCTGCTAATTTTTATGGGAAAGAAAGGAGATTATATTCTTAAAAGTGGTTTCTTTCATCTAGATTGGTGGCTCAGCGCCATTAGAGAATGGCGAGAGGAGTTTGTTGGCAACATGAACTTTAGGGAGTTTGTGGACACCATCAACATGAGCTGTAGGGAGTTTATGAGTTAAGACCACGGTGTATCATATTATTGGCCCTTAACTTCTCGGTGTTTAACTGTGTGATATACTGAATTCTCCTGACCGTGTATGTACTCTTACAAAATAGGTGAGGAATGGTTTTGACTTCATTTTATATCCATCTATTGCATCTCAAGTGTTACATAATAATCATTTTTTAAAATTTGGATTTGTTTGCTGACCTTGTTCTCCCTGTAGCTAAGAAGTATTGATAAGAAATATCTATGAAAACATGATTATTTATAATTCAGTCTCATGATTGGTTCATATATTACCTTTGGATCCATGTGTTTTTCTTTTATTTAACACTGCTCTTGTTTATAGCTAGGCCTTTGATGAAGCCATTGCGGAGCTTGATACCCTAGGAGAGGAGTCCTACAAGAACAAAACTTTGATAATGCAGCTTCATCGTGATAACCTTACTTTGTGGACTTCAGACATGCATGTAAGCGTTTAGGGATTAAATTTTTCCTGGCCTGCTGAATTCCCTCTCTGCCCATCCCCTAATGGGTTGGGTTCGAGAAGGGTTTGGCGGGTTTGAATTAATTTTTTTTAAATCTGTCTGGTTTCAAATTTATGTTTACCTTACCTGGTTATATATGTTTACCTTTAGATATGTAAATGTAATTTTAATGTCTCCATCACTAATCAATTGGTTGGTTTAGGTTTTAGAAAAGGTGACTTGTTGATACTTGCTATCCCTAGCCATGAAATCAAATTCGACAGTTGTCTGTTTTGCTCTTATCTTTAGAGTATTGGTACTTCTTTATTTGTCTAACATATTGTTATTTTTTTTTATCTTGGATGATGGGACTGAAGAAATCAAAGAAGCACCCATGCCCGATAGCGACCAATGACGTTTTCCTGCTTAGGATTAGTCTTTTACTTGTTTGTTTCGAATTTAATGTGCTTCTCATGGCCACTATTTTCCCTATGGTTTTATGACTTCCATGATTTTCAGTCATTTGAACATGTTTATTATTAGTTTTTTCTTTAGTATCATTCTTTACGGTATCTTTATCTTTTGTAGTTTTTGAAAACTATATTATCATTGCGCATTTTTTAATTTAATTTGTCTAGTTAACTTTAGAGATTTCTTTTCCCCAAGTGGTCAATAGACGCACAAGTTAGAAAATAATGACGCACTAGTTAAAAATAACGACGCACTCATTATTGACGATAATGTTAAGAGGAAAGTAAATAATAAATTGACATGGATGGAGAGAAATGCATATATTTGTGTGATATATTGTTCTAAACAAAGTAGAACGGTACACAGGAGCCTAAGTAGTCAGGATAAACTTTGTTGAGTTGAGTTGATTAAAATTGAGCAATGACATCTTTCACTTCATTTTCTCGAGTTATAATTTTTCATGTTTAAGTAATTTTAAATAATTGTTAATCCTCCTTTGTGTGCTTCATGTTTCTTAAGTTAATTTTTCTCATTGTTGGCACATGTTTCTGCAATTGCACATATATTCCTTTGCTTCACTAGATGTATTTGTAGTTAATTATGTCATACTTACTGTTATGGATTCCCTTATAAATCTTGTTTACCATCAATGAGTTTCGTCCTAATATTCTATCTTTTTTACACCTGTAGGGAAGAACTGAAGAAGCCTATTATGAGGAATGACAAGAAATGAAGATTTCTCCCCATGGCAGAGTTTGACAAGATCAAACATAGACAAACTTAATCTTCGATTCTAAGGCCCCTGTTTGTTTTGGGGGAAAATATTTTTCACATCAGTGCACAGAATCATCATTATCCTTGAAATATGCATTCTCTAAATACGCTGACTACCTTAATGACAAAAGGGAAAGGGTGGTGAAAGTAATTCGACATATCACCATCAATAGCAAAAAGGTCATATTCTAGGTGCACAGAATCAGCAAAAACAACAGAAAGGAAGTATTAGGAAAGGCAGAGAAGGATTTAGAAACTGTGACGAATCAGTATATGTCTCGACTAGTAAAATGGGAACTGATTTCTGGAAGCTTATACTCTCCTGGGGTACAAGAATATGTTGAAGCTGCAACATTTTGTAATTTCTGCAAAACTGGGACCCTATTGAATCTTGATGAGATGAATGCTACCTTATTACCTCTAAGTGATCCATCTCTTTAGCCGTTGCAGATTAATGTTCTTGACTATATGTTGGGGCTTGCGGACTTGGCTGGAGAGCTGATGAGGTTGGAAATCGGTCGAATATTAAATGGTGAACTTGAATTTGCTGAGAAGATTTGTATGTTTGTCCGTGATATTTATTGGAAGTTGACACTTCTTGCCCCAGAGATGGATGATAACTCGGATATGAGATCTTAGATGGGTGTAATGCTACAAAGTGTAATCAAAATAGAAAATGTTTACTTCAACGTTCATGTGAGAGGATCAGAGTATATCCCACTTCTTAGATCTGATGATCCTAGTTATTCTTTACTTAGTATACCTGACCTTCAATGAGAATTCTCTTCTGGAAACTATTATAGTAACAAATTTTCTCTGTCAATCGATCAGGGAGCTCTAGTTCATGAGAATTTTATTTTTGAATGCATCAAACAACGAGTAAATCTTTTGGTATGGATATTATTCTTGTGGTATGCATATCGTTTGGCGTAAATCGATTCCCCGTTCAACCTTTATGATGTTTCTAAAGAACAATATTCTTGTCCAAAAAAAAGTATTTTTATCTATTTGAAGTAAATTATTTAATTTGGTTTGTTATTTTTTCATAGGTGACATAATTATGAGGTATACACTTATTTACAGTTTTATCTAATTAATATTTTGTACTCCTATATAGTGAAAATACATTTTAACCAGGTAAAAAATATTTCAATCTGAACCAAGCAAAACTATCCACTTTAGACTGGATGGATTATCGTTGAAACAGTTAGACTGGATGGAAGACGTCTTGATGAAGTTAGGCCTATCTATTGTGAAGCTGGTAATTTACCTATATTGCATGGATCAGTACTCTTTTCACATGGAGATACTCAGTTTATATCTACATTTGTCTTGGTTTATAAGTATTTCTATTGATAAAATGTTTTATCTAGGAATGTTTTTAAGCTTCACTAACATGATCATATCTTTCATTTTATACAGGTTATTTGTACTGTTACTCTTGGAGCACTTGGAGAAGCTTAACGTTTGGAGTCCCTGGTTGGTCCCCCAATTAAGCACTTCATGCTTCACTACAGTTTTCTACCATTTTGTATTAATAAAGTTGGTAAAATAGTTGGCCTGAATAGGTGTGAAGTTGGGCATGGAAAACTAACATACTTTTTCCATATGGTTTTCTAATTGAAAGTTTAAGTATATTGTATAAACATAAGAGAGTAAATGTCCACATGGGAATTAAATAAAGGAAACTCTGATCACATATTCACCTTTTAATTGAGAACTAAAGAGTTGAAATCAACCATTTAATCCTTTGGACAGGGCACCGCCTCCACATACTCACTAGGATGTCATTTTGTCAATGGTTCAAAGACATAGTTTTAGTCATATACTAGGCAGTCCAATTTTTGACTCGTTATCAATATCGTATTATTGTTGGGCGAGACGAAACAAAACATTATTTTAAGGAAAGTTTTTTTAAAAAGGTAGTACAACTCGTTTATCGACTGTGGGAACCGACGAATTAGCTTGGCGTGTCACTAAGATTTTTTCAGCGTCGATAATAAACTTGGCATGTTACAGATGAGCCAAGTTTGTTTTGTCGATATATAGGTATAGGTTAGGATTTTGGATTATTGGGTACCGAAACCTAATCAACTTGGTCGTATCGGCTCCTTTTTGTCCTTTACTCTGAAACAGGCTTTGATGTAGTGAAAAGTACTTGCGCCCTGCTAAAATAATCGTCTGTGACTAATGTTGCTTATGCTTGCCTTTTTTTTTCTTCTTCGTATAATTATGTTTATCTATTGATGACGATTTCCTATAATTAATCCTTTGAATAATTTCTATAATTGGTTCTTTGTGGGTGTGAGTACATTTCTTGCATTCTATTATTATCTGTTTAATATTTATAACTATATCTCCACGTATACAACACATTCTATCAATAAACTAAAAGATATCATCGATTTGTGTTTCTTTATTTATGTAGGCACTCTTGCTGAAAAATCCCCGCTTGCCATTTTGCCTCCTGAAGATGACTTTCCATATACTGTTCGCATCAATTCAGAATTCATGGCCTCTGATGGTTCAACATCAATAGCAACTGTCTATGGAAGTATATGAATCTATTGTCTAACTCACATTAGGCACTACATTCATCCATTCTTATTTAATTAACTTCTCACCTCTATGAGTTTTTCCATTACCCCTCCTTTGCACTTGTTTCGACATAACTGTTAAATCTGAGACCTAATTTCCTTCCCATTTTCTGGTGTATTGAATAAATTCCAGAAAAAATTACTGAACAAATTGATTTTCTTTAGCAATTTTCTCAACACAACCATTCACAGTTTAATACAATTGGTGTACTGGTGTATTGCAATGGTTTGTTGGTTTAACAATTTACTGAACACAACCATTCACAATTTATTGGTGTATTACTAGTTTAGTAATGCTCTACTATTACTGGTTTAACAATGGCCGATTGGTTTAGCAATTTACTAAATAAATCCATTATAAAAGTAGATTACTATTCAACAATCTACCTTTTCTA
This sequence comes from Sambucus nigra, assembly GCA_949130495.1. Lineage (NCBI taxonomy): Eukaryota > Viridiplantae > Streptophyta > Magnoliopsida > Dipsacales > Adoxaceae > Sambucus > Sambucus nigra. The sequence continues at coordinate 282,669,737 of OX422209.1, forward strand.
TTTAAATCATTTTTGTTTAAAATGTTCAACTTGGGGGTTCAAACTACCAATCTGAGCCATAATATAATATTAAGAACCTTATCTTTGGGATATTTTCTTATTTTTTATTTATTTGTTGAACTTCACTTCATTTGTGGCAAATTGGTTTAGTGTTGGTAGATATAAAAAAGAGGTTAACGCTCACTATTACTTAGTGGATGCTCTTCAATTGTTTTTAAGGTGTTAGTATTTGGTGTCGTGGAGATAGTGGATTGTAGAATCGTTATTTGTGTGGATTTTAGTTTGGTACACTGCTTCTCAGATTTTTGACATTTTGAGCGAAAAAAGCTTCCTTTTCCCACTTCAATCTTTTTAATTGGCGGCAATAGTAGTATGCATAAATCCATCTGATGAACAACTCTGCGTTGTTTTGACACATGACCAGTAATTTAATTACTTATAGTTTTAATTTGAAATGATGTGCCATTTTAATTTCTTGTATGTCTTTTAATTAAAATAAATTCCATATAATTTAGTTTTTCCAATACTAAGATTGAGTTTATTTGACAGGTTCTTATTTGGAAATATGAAGATTACTTCTGGGAGAATGAATTCTATTTTTGCAAGAAATATCACGAAGACTACCTTGGGGAGAATATTATGTTTAGAACTTTAAAGTTGTTAGACTTCATTTTGAGTACTATTATGGTTATAAGCTACATGGTTTATCTTGTACTATATTTTATTTTTGGAATTTTAATGGTTATGAATAAAATATAGTTTTAGATTAGTTTAATGTCACTGAAATATATTTGTCATCGAAATATAGTTTCATACATTTTGAAACGTGTGTTTATGTTTTGAGTGAAATTTTTGGGTATTGGTTAAGTGTAGTGCATTGCCATTTATTAAACCCGAGTTTTAACTATTGTATTTATCTCTATTTATTTATCGAAAAATTAATATACTTTTAAAAATCTATTAATATTGCTAACGATCTTTAACCATTACAAATCAAATCATCCGTTGCAAATATATAACCCTCCCAATCCATTACAATGTATTTTGTAACGGTTTGCATTCGTTACAAATTCTATATTTGTAATGGATAAACACCGTTACAATTTAGCAAATCCGTTACTAATATATAGTATGTGTGCCAATGCTAAATCCGTTACAAAATAAATTGTAACGGTTTTCATCCGTTACAAATATTAATTTTGTAACCGATTTTATCCGTTACAAATTCTGTTGGTAAAATAAATAACGCCAATTTTCTAACGGATTTAATCCGTTACAAATATTTTTTGTAACGGTTTTTTCCCATTACAATTGACCTGTTTTGGTGTAGTGATTGCAAGTCGAGCTTGAAAAGTTTGGTTAGCTTACGCTATTTTTCATATGATTATTTACTGAAAACGATAGGACCCCCTATTTTTAAAATCTTACAAAAAGTAATTTCCTTTTAGATTCGGAATAAATATGGCTCAACTAAACAATTACATAAACCAAATTTTTATTTCTTTCAAATTAAAATAAACTAATCTAGAAGTGACATTTAATTAATTAACAAATTAATTTTCACTTAAACAACTTGATTCAATCCAAGTCCTAGAAATTTGCCTAATAATTAATTAATTCAATTTTGCAAATTAGGCCAAACCAAATTTTATCCAATAGAATTAATGACTTAAACTAAATTAATTAAACATTGCCCAAATTAATTTTAGCACCAACTTAAGAATGAGTAGTGATTTAAATCAATTTTATCTTTTTACCTAAGCATGCATCTAAAGTGAATTTTGCAAAAGATAAAATAAACAAATAACCACCATGTCGCGATGAACGAGGAAAAACCCACAACGGGAAAAAAACTTCGAACAACCATAGCTCAAATCCATTAAGTTAGGTTTTACAAGTACAAGATAGAAAGACTTACAAACACTCGACCTGACTCCGTCCAAGGCCCGACGCTCCTTCTTGTACACACCTGTGCCTAGGGAATAACCACGGAGGTCCACCGCGGTCTCGGAATCCACTGATCAGACTTTTCTCGGTCACCGCCACCCGAACAAGGAGCCTTTCTCCAAGTGGGTATGTCACAGTAAAAGAAATTCTTCTTTGTGGGGTGTAGACGTAAACCCAAACACTCTTCAAACGGTAGAGATAAACCGGTGCCAAAACTTCAAGCAAGGATATATATTAAGGAACTTGGAATAAACAAACAATTGGGTGTGAATGCGTTTTTTGGTGAATTTAATCCTTAAAAATCAAACACAAAAACATGAAACTTTTTCTTGGAAGAATTTCTCTCTCTAAAACCTCTTAGGATGTGAAAAAGTTGCTTTGAAAAGGTTGGTTTTCGCACTTGATAATTCTGTCAAAAAGTAGTGGGGAAAACATAGTGGGAACATGGTGAAAACTGCTAAAAACGCCAAAAAAATATTCCCGTCAAAGTCGTTCGAATGACTTTCTCGTTTGAACGACTTTCTCGTTCGAACGACTTTACTAACGATGTTCCAGATATGAAAAAGAAATCTCGTTGGAAGTCTCGTTCGAACGACCTGGCAATCTCATTCGAACGAGATGCAAGTTCGATCGAACGACGTGTAAAAAAGTAAAATATTCATTTTAAGTCTAAAACTTTTTATAAAAAGTTCTAAAAAATATTTTCTGAGTAAAACAAAGTCGTTAAAAACATTTATAAAAAATTTATAAAACACACCCAATAAATTTTCGAAGCTCCTATATATATATATATATAAAATGCATTCATACCTTAGGAGAATTGAAACAATGTTGTTGACGCAGAAATGAGGCACACTAAACCCGGCATATGATGAAGCTTTATAAACTTGACCGCTACGTCTTCAACTAACACGTCATAGGCTTGGATGGATACACTAGAACACTATCCTATGACTCAAATATTTTTGTCCAGAATTGAGCCAACACTACCTTAAGACTCAATCGGAGACTTGTGTCCTTACAAATCTCCCCCTTTGGCTATTTCGGGACAAAAACCAAACAAAAATCCTTAAGGGTCGTCAAGCTCTACTAGACTAAAAAAATTATCCCACCCAAAATAAAAATTACATAACTTGACTTAAAAATCCAAGGATCAATATCTTTCCCGATGAAAGTTGCCATTTAGAAGAATTCCTGCACACTTAAGCAAACTATCAAACGCATAGAAAACATCAAGAATATTAAATGCATGTAAAATAAATAATCAAGAATATTAAATGCATGTAAAATAAATAAATACTCCCCCTAAATTAATTCTCCCCTTTATCAACTATGATCAACCTAAGAAGGTCGCAACTCCCCCTAAGTTAAATCTCCTAAACTAAGATACGATTATAATAGGATTATATACCATTTCTCCCCTTATCATTCTCTCCCTTTTTGTTGAGGAATAGACAAAGGATAAAACTAATTTAAACATGAAAGCATATGGGCAACAAAATCATAACTAATCCATACAAATAATAATGGATATCAATGAAGATGCAAAAAAATGATATCAATGTGATACATAAGATAGTAAGCATGTGATATCAACAAAATATGCACCAAAATGGATACCAATTAAGAATTAGAAGCATAGATGGACTAGAAAGCGAGGCAAAGAAAAAAAAGTACCATATATATATATATATATATATATAGAGAGAGAGAGAGAGAGAGAGAGATAATAAATATCAACTAACGCACACGCACATATATATAGGTATAGGCACCACACATGACACAAAACACAATAAGCTTTTCACACTCGTATGGCAAAAATGTGTCATATGGAAACGGAAGTGTTGGGGTGTGAACTAGTAACAATTAAATTTAGACCCAATCACTTAAAACACGTTCACGTAGTTCTCAATTGATTGCAAACTTCATCGCAATTGAACATAACCTCATGTGGCAATATAAATTGAACTCAATGAACGAACATACACAATGCATACAAGCCTAAAATTTTGATGATTATACAAACTAATAGAGTCATAGCATTGAAAGTATAACTAGGATAAACGGACATTGTGCAAACAGTTGATATACCATCCAAACTCCCTCAATTTAAGCATATTATTTTATTAAATGACAGTATCAAACTTAAACAAATAGGTCATGGAAAATATTTTCTTTTAATGCCATTAATCTTTTAGGCCTTTGGACCATGTATTTATTTTAGGTCCAAGCAAACGGTGGCTTACTCGCAAAGGATGATTTTTCCTTTCAGAGCCCATCCCTGTGCACATTTATATACATCATTTTTATATCTCACACAAATATCACGTGCAACGGATTTTAACATGCACTAGTCCTCCTAGATCATATAATATGTAGATGACAAGATTGGTAGGAGAACACCTCACAAAGCTCAAATATACATATGAAGTTATAGTTTCAAGTGAGCTCGTGCATGTGTGAGTTGAGGCGTATAAAAATAGAATCCATTTAATCAACACAAAATTCAACTACTCCATGTAATCATGGTAAATAACATTTTAATGATTTACAATCTAAACCAAAAGTTCTAGCCACATGGAAGCGAAAAAGAAGGGATTCGAACACAAGTATATGCCACATAAAGTGTGTCAAACTAAAATACACACAAAATAAAAACCTTTTTGAGTTTTTCATTTAATGCAAACTAAAATGAAAGAAGTATAATACAAAAGATAAACAAACATCATAATTCTAGCATGTGATAAAGCATGAAGTATAGACTAGAACAATGATTAAGAGGCATACAGTTAGCATGAAGTACAAAAGCTAAAGTATGCAAATAACTAACATATTCAACCTTTAGATTTAGCAAGGGTGGTATCGTGTGAAAGTAAACGAGAATAAAAAATCCTATCTTGTAAAGCTACCAAGTCGGATCTCTTAACCCAAACTGATGACAAATGACGATCTCGGGTGGTAGGAATCTTGGCTACCTCGGTTGCCTTACGTTTGTATTTTCTAGGACCTCGTTTAAGATCAAAACAAAATTTTCTAAGATGACCTTTTTAACCACAATGTGAGCACCTAAAGACTCGGCGAAAAGAATTGCCTAAGGAATGATCTATAACATTGTTCCTAGAAGATTCTCCTAAAACATTGGGTTTGGATTTATGAGTTGACTCATTACAAGTATCGAAGCCTAAACCACACGTGCCATTTTTAATTTGGACCGTTCCTAATATTTTATCTAATTTCATCGAACGACACTCCAAATCAAATTTGACTTTACTAGAGTCTTTTAGTTTATTTTTTAAATCTACAATCTGAGACTCTAATAAAACATTGCGCTCTTCAAACGTGAGAAGCTCCTTTTTCAAAGATTTCATTAATCCCCGAAGGCTATATCTCTCGCCTTCTACATACTCAAGCTTCTCTCGAAGAGCTCTCTCTCGTGTCCTAAGATCATCAACTAACGCACTCTCATCGACAACCTTGGCACGCTACTTTAAACTCGCTTATAACTTCAAATTTGCTCTTTTTAATTTAATAAATTCTTCATATAGTTCTTGAAATGCAAAATTGAAGTTCACTCACAACAACCTCTTCTTCATTTTCACTCTCTCTTTCTTCTCCACTCTCACTAACATCATCTTTTATATCTTCACAAACAAAGACCTAGGAAGTGTTATGTATTAAGATGTCATCATTGGATGATTCATCACTATCACTTACATAACTAGCAATGAACGCGGTAAAGTTGCGCTCAATGGGGGAATTGGATCCCCCTTACTTATCACTATCACTAAGGGTTGCATTAAAAGAAATTGGTTGCTTTCCCTCTCTCCTTAGTTTAGTGGGGGGAACTCTTTTGCCCTATGGCCATACCCTTCACAACCATAACACCTATTTGACTCGTCCCTATTTAAATTTTCATTAAAAGTTTTAGGGATCTTCTCGGCTTTGTCATGCTTAGAATTTTCAAATTTCTTAAAATCATTTTTAAATTTATCTTTGTTAAATTTAAGAAATTTTCGAAACTTCCTAGCAAACATAGCCATATCTTCCGAGTCACTCTCACTTTCACTCTCTAATACTTGTTTTTCCTACTTTCGGGCTTTCAAAGCAATGCCCTTATCTATTTTCTTTTCAGTTTTTGAGGGAAATATGTCTAGTTCATAGGTTTGTAAATCACCCACGAGCTCTTCTAATTTCGTAGAGGCTAAAGTGGGTAAAGAATTTAACACGGTCACCTTAGGAATATATCTATCGGGTAGGGACCTTAAAATTTTCTTTACTACTCGGTTGTCGGGTATTTTCTCTCCCAAATTAAAAGATGAATTAACTATATCGGAAAGTCTAGCATATAATTCATCAAAAGTTTCTTTTTCATTCATTTTTATGGTTTCAAATTGAGTGGTGAGGTTTTGGAGTTTAGAAGCTTTTACGACACTAGTTCCTTCATGAGTGAGTTGTAAAATATTCCAAGCTTCTTTAGCGGTTTCACACATCATAATGCGATGGAATTCATCTGGTTTGATCGCGCTAAACACGGCATTTAAACCTCGAGAATTAAAGTTTGTAAGTTTAAATTCATTCTCACTCCATCTATCGGTGGGTTTGGGAACACGTTCATTTTTAACTAAATATGTAGGTGGGGACCACCCGTTAATGACAGACAACCAAACCCTATCATCTAGAGACCTAAGTGCCGAACGCATACGTGCTTTCCAATATGCGTAATTAGAACCATCGAAAATAGGAAATTTTGAAAATGGGAAAAATTCCATTTTAGTCAAAAATATTTAAAAGGATCTTAAACGCAATACTTTAGTGATCCCGCTCTAATACCAATTTGAAAACGATAGGGCCCCCTATTTTTAAAATCTTACAAAAAGTAATTTCCTTTTAGATGCGGAATAAAGATGGCTCAACTAAACAATTGCATAAATCAAATTTTAATTTCTTTCAAATTAAAATAAACTAAGCTAGAAGTGACATTAAATTAATCAACAAATTAATTTTCATTTCAACAACTTAATTCAATCAAAGTCCTAGAAATTTGCCTAATAATTAATTAATTCAATTTTGTAAATTAAGCCAAACCAAATTTTATCCAATAAAATTAATGACTTGAACTAAATTAATTAAACATTACCCAAATTAATTTTAGCACCAACTTAAGCATGAGTAGTGATTTAAACCAATTTTATCTTTTTACCTAAGCATGCATCTAAAGTGAATTTTAAAAAAGATAAAATAAAAAAATAACCACTACGCCGCGATGTACGAGGAAAAACCCACAACGGGAAAAAAACCTCGGACGACCCTAGCCTCAAATCCACTAAGTAGGGTTTTACAAGTACAAGATAAAAAGACTTACAAACACTCGACTTGACTCCGTCTAAGCCGCGACGCTCCTTCTTGTACACACCTCTGCCTAGTGAATAACCACGGAGGTCCACCACGGTCTCCGAATCCACCGATCGGACTTTTCTCGATCACCGCCACCCGAACAAGGAGCCTTTCTCCAAGTGGGTATGCCATAGCAAACGAACTTCTTCTTTGTGGGGTGTAGAAGTAATCCCAAACACTATTCAATAGGGGTGGCCATAGGCCCGAGGCCCGCCAAGCCCGCCCAATAAAAAAATAGGGCTTGGGTAAGGTGAATAGGCCCGCAAAGCGGGCTTCGCAAAATTTTATAGGCCCGATTTTTTTTCGGGCGGGCTTGGGCATGAGTTCTTAAGCCCGATGAGGCCCGAAAAATATATATATATATATATGTGGGGGGAGGGGGCGGGAGGGAACTTTTATACGTATACCAAGTCTTTTCATGTAGAGTGAAAAACTTTATATATGGACTTTGTAATATATGGAGTTTAAAACAGATTTTTAATTAAAAAAATAGGTCTTTAAATAAAAAAATAGTTATTTTAATCTAAAAAAAATCTTTTAATTAACATAATAAGGCCTGATCCGGCCGGCCTGGGTAAAGAGCTCTCAAATCTGGGCGGGCTTGGGATTACATAATAAGGCCCGAGCGGGCTTGGGATAGCACTTAATTTTATAAGCCCGGTCCGAGCACGACCGACCTGCCCAGGCCCGGCCCACCGCCACCCCTACTTTTCAAACGGTAGAGATAAAATCGGTGCCAAAACTCCAAGCAATGATATATATTAAGGAACTTGGAATAAACAAACAATTGGGTGTGCATGTATTTTTTGGTGAATTTAATCCTTAAAAATCAAACACAAAAACATGAAACTTTTTCTTGGAAGATTTGCTCTCTCTAAAACCTCTTAGGATGTGAAAAAGTTGCTTTGAAAAGGTTGGTTTCTGCACTTGATAATTTTGTCAAAAAGTAGTGGAGAAAATATAGTGGGAACATAGTGAAAACTGCCAAAAACGCCAAAAAAATTGTTCCCACTAAAGTCGTTCGAACGACATTCTCGTTCGAACGACTTTACTAACGATGTTCCAGAGATGAAAAAGAAATCTCGTTAGAAGTCTCATTCGAACGACCTGGCAATCTTGTTCGAACGAGATGCCAGTTTGTTCGAACGACATGGCAATCTCGTTCGAATGAGATGCCAGTTCGATCGAACGACGTGTCAGAAAATAAAATATTCATTTTAAGTCCAAAACTTTTTATGAAAAGTTCTAAAAAATATTTTTCGAGTAAAACAAAGTCGTTAAAAACATTTATAAAAAATTTATAAAATACACCCAATAAATTTCCGAAGCTCCTATATATATATATATATAATGCATTCATACCTTAGGAGCGTTGGAACAATGTTGTTGACGTAGAAACAAGGCACACTAAACCCGACATATGATGAGGCTTTATAAACTTGATCGCTATGTCTTCAACTAACACGTCATAGGCTTGGATGGATACACTAGAACACCATCCTATAACTTAAATATTTTTGTCCGGAATTGAGCCAACACTACATTAAGACTCAATCGGAGACTTGTGTCCTTACATTTACTATCTTAAAGAAATAATCCCTAATTAAAAAGGTATTTTATGACTATGTCCCTTGGAAACATTTGGTTTTTAGGCTTAATTTAGTTTTTTTTTCAATAAACTTTTTGTCAAATTCCTAGTGAATAGTCACTATTTGAATAATAATGTACGGGCTAAAATAATAATGCGAAAGCTATAAAGTTGTTATGGAAAAATCAAAATACCAATGTGAGGGTCACTTACTAAAGTGAAAAGTAAATGGGAATTTCACTAAAAAATTCTAGAATATAGATCATAGACCAAACACCCCTTTTTTAATCGAAGATGGGGTATATTGATTTTATTTTTTCAATCATAAGTGGCATACTCATGTTGAGTCATGAAGGAAGTTTATCTTGAAAATGTTTAACGATGAAGATTTTCAGAGGCATCCTAACTTAAAACTCAAAGTGTGTGTATGATAATTGAATTAAAACAATCTACACATGAGTGGTGATGCCAAAATTTGGGTGAGAAGTAACTACAAATATGAGCCCTCGCTACTTAACAAACAATAAGATAAATTATGCGAAGTTCTGAGCTAGTGCGTATGCAATAAACAATAAATTGAATTAAAAGGAGGAGTAAAATAGGGAGGAATTTATGTGGTTCAACACCAACTTTATGGCTTTAATCCACAAGTGAATTGCACTTCATTGTTAATATCGAGCGCAACATAGATGCTTAGTACAATAAGGTATATCTCTTGCATTAGTCTCATAATAGTACGATAAACGATATATCCCTTTTAGGTTACTTTACTAATATATAAAAAAAGACAATAAATAGATATGAGGATGTGGTCCAAAATTGACATAGTTTTTTTTGTTGATGAAAAGAGATAAGGTTACATTCGTTGCTAAGTAGAGTGAGATAATGATGAGTTACTTAATGCACATAGGGAAGATAAATCTATTGATGTCTTTTTAGCGTGGTAATGTGATTCAATTTAAGGGTTATGTGGAGAGAACTTAACACGGTGGATTAACAGAACGATTGTGATATTAAGACTCATAGACCTTGATTATAGATGAGGGCCAAAATCCGAGGTATCCTTAGGATGTTGATTATAGTGTTCACATGGCAAGGGGTGACGACCTCAGAGGTGGACAAGGTTAAGAGACTAAAATACTTTTCCTATTGGGTTTTCTCATATTTATCTCATATGAGTCCATCATGCATCCTCGTCCAAAACAAGATATAACAATCTCCCTGGACTTCAATCATGCTAAAGGTTTTTAGGGTTAGGTATGTCATTAAAGTCACATCGTATCATAAGGTGGTATGCACCAACTAGTTGTTATTCTTAAGTGTTTTATCGATTCCTAAGCTAGTGAGAGCTTATTATAATCCAAAAGATAGCAATCGCATAGAGCTTGGAGTAATGAGAAATGAGTAATGATTACTTTTTAAATGAGTTTAACCATCATTTCAAACTGCATTTTGTTATCTTTAAGCACCAAGACATTGATTTGAATTGTTATTTCACTACACCACAAACCAGAGATGGTCACAAATTAGGGTCGTGATCATGGCTTCGAGTCACAGATGTGCACGAACTTTATCTATGACCCAAAAACACGGTCATAACCTTGTGCATAGGACATTATTTGGGTCCATGGTTATGGTCTTGGGCCATGACCCGGTGGTCACGGACCTGAGCCATGACTAGTTGGGGGCAGGGCATCACGGACTTGGTATGTGACCAATTGCGATCACGAATGACAAATGCTGTAACCCCTATTTAAAAAAAATAAGAATACAGTCACGGTATTGGACCATGATCATGTTTTTTATTTTTTTAAAATGGGGGTCATGGCTTTGGGCCGTGACCATATCCATTTAATAAAAAAATTATTTTAGGCATCCCTAAAAAAAAAACTATATTCAGCAATAAAATTTTAGTCCTATTCCCAAATCGGGCATCCCGTGACTATGGGATCAGTTCCTACGAGTTACATTGGTCTTGTATAAGGTGTTCGCTCCCTTTACGGGGCCATTTGGGGGCTGCTAAAGGTTTACCCCCATTAGTAACGTGTTTTAAGCCTAGGTTTGGTAACATGCATATTTTAGTCATATTCTCAAACTGAACGTCCAGTAACTATGCGGTCATGTCCTACAAGTTACGTTAGTCCCGTGCAAGGTGTTCAAGCCCCTTACGGGGCCTTTTAGGGGTTGCTTTGGGCTTACCCCCTCTAGCGGTGTGTTTTGAAGCCTAAGTCTGGTTACTTGCAAATTTTACTCCTATTCTCAAATTTGTCATTTCGAGACTACGCGGTCAGCTCCTACGAGTTCTATTGGTCCTGTGGGAGGTGTTCGTACCCCTTAGGGTCCGTTTGGGGTTTATGTTTAGTTCACCCCTATAACGGCGTGTTGTTAATCCTAAGTCTGGTAATTTAATTTTTTTAATCATATTCTCACTTCAGGCATTATGTGACTACGTGGTCGGTTCTAACGAGATACACCTGTCCCGTATGAGATGTCTGTCCCGCTTACGGGGTCATTGGGGCTGTTTTGGGTTTACCCCCTCTGGTGGCACGTTCTCAAGCCTAAGTCTTGTTATTTATGAATTTTAGTCTTATTCTCAAATTGGGCGTCCCGTGACTACGCAGTCAATTCCTATGAGTTAAATTGATTTTGTGCGAGGTGTTCGCTCCTTACGGGGCCATTTGTGGGTTGTTTTGGATTTACCTCCTTTAGCGGTGTGTTTTCAAGCCCAAGACTGGTTATTTGCAAATTTAAGTCCCATGCTCAAACCGGGCATCTCGTGACTATGTGGCCAAATCCTACGAGTTACAGTGATCTTGTGCGAGGTGTTGGCGCCCCTTACGGGGAAGTTTGGGGACTTTTTAGGTTCCCCCTATAGAGGCGTGTTTTTAAGCCTATGTCTGGTTATTTATAATTTTTAGTCTTATTCTCAGATCGGGCATCCTATGACTAGGGGGTCAGATCCTACGTGTTACATTCGTCCTGTGCAAGGTGATCGCGCCCCTTACGGGGCCATTTGAGGGTTGTTTTGGGTTTACCCCTCTAGCGGTATGTTTATAAGTTTAAGTTTGGTTATTTGCAAATTTTAGTGCTATTGTCAATTTGGAAGTCCTGTGACTATGCGGTCATTTCCTACGAGTTACATTGGTCTCGTACGAGGTGTTCATGCCTGTTTGGTGGCTATTTTAGGTTTACACCTCGAGCGACCTATTTTCGAGCCTGTCTGTTTATTTGTAAATTTTAGTCTTATTCTTAAACAAGGTGTGTCGTGACTATGCAGTCAGTTCCTATGAGTTACATTAGTCCCGTGCAAGGTGTTCGTGCCCCTGACAGGGCCGTTTAGGGGATGTTTTGGGTTTACCCCTGAATGTGCACCTAATTAACCATTATATAGGAATAAAGCATTTAAAAAATTATGCGTATCAAGTATATAAAAATGTGAGTTAAAGTAAAGAATATATGTTTCCTGCGACAATTTTGGCACGCTTCAACTACTCAACATTGTCTTTCTCTAGTAGCCTATTGTATTTTTCTTTAGCCCTATTTTCTCGAAGGATTTGCAGTTGAATGTCCTCGTTAATGATGGTGAGTTTCTCTCTCAGTGTTTGACCTCTAACTTACACCTTTTCAAGTAAACTTCCATTCCGATCCTTCCCAGTAAAATTTCCTCGTGTTCTTTTTCCATGGCATTGTATGTGGTTTTTGAATTGATTCTTGATTCATTAAATTCTTTTGTCATTTTCGAACTCGAATATGCGAAAGGCTCATCGAACTAGTGAAATGAGCTCGGGGATAGTGCTCATCGGGGTGGCTATCCAATCAACCTTTCACATATTTGAGTTCAACAATGTAAAAAAAAATCCGATGAATTGAGAATCAATCATAAAAACCAAATATGACGCCATGTAAAAGGAACACGGGGAACTTATGCTATAAAATCTCGAGATGAAAGTTGATTTGAAAAGGTGCAAGTTAGAGGTCAAACACCTGAGAGAGACTCTCACCCGCATTAACATGGACAACCAACTATAACTCGAATGAGAAAATATGGCGTAAGATATATACATTCATAAATCAAACTGCGCATCTCGTGCGAGGTGTTCGTGCACCTAGACGCTCATATTTCAATCTAAACATTCATGAATCAAACTAAACATTTTAAAATCAAAATAAACATTCATAAATCAAAATAAAGCACCAATATAGCGCCAGTACCATAATATGATACAATTCGGATACAAATCGGATTGTCAAGATAAAAATAATATTGCCCATGGTAAAATAATGTTTTGATAATCAATCTTCCTCTAAATTAACTAAAATATCCTTCATAGTAGGGTTGTTATTAGGGGTGTCAGTTATTTCCGAACTTCAGAATTTTCTGTTTTCCAATCCGAATTTTTCCAATTTTGGCACTATTTTTTAATTTTCCCATTTTCGAATTTTTTGATTTCGAATTTTTCGAAAAAAATTGGAATGGAATTGGAAATCATATATGGATTCCTAATTTCTGAATTTTAGATCCGAATTTTCCAATATCATGCCGATCCGATCCATCCAAAATATTTTCTGAAATAATAATATTTTTGTTTATTTTAATACATTTTTACTACCCTTATTTATATATAAAATATATTATTTATTAGTTTAATCTTGACCCTCCATTTAAACCATCTCAACCATTAATATATACCCATACATATTAACCTTCTACATCACACTAACCCTAAATCGAAAGACAACATCCGGAATTATATTCAATTGTATGCGAATTTAGATTCCAATGATAATTTATATTAAGTTTCCCTCATCTTCCTTTTGTTCATTTTTTGTATCTGAAATACTGATGCACAGGCTCTGCTACAGTTGTTAACCATTCTTGCATTTTCTTTTTTTAAAGTAGGTAAACAGTAGTTTTTTTTCATTCACATAGCTTTGTAGTTTCTTAGTATCATAGTCAAGCCTTGATTGATCTTTCTCCAAAATGGTAAGAGATGCATAGATCTATAGTTTATTGCATTTCCAAAATGGTATGAGATGCATAGCCTTGTCATTCACATAGCTCCGTAGTTTATTGCATAGGTGATTAAAAGTGGAGTGTTTGATTTTTATTTTAAAAATATCCTTTTCAAAAATGACATTTTTGATATTTTCCGAAATTATTATAATTGATAATTTCGATTATTCCGATATTTTTACGAATAATAAAATTTCTGAAATTTTTGAATATTTCGAATCAGTCGAATAGGAAAAAAATGATTTTTCGATTTTTATTTTTTCGAATTGGAAAGGATTTTAAAATTTCAAAAATTTTGTAATTTTTTTCGAACACCCATATTCTGATCCGATCCATCTGAAACACACCCCTAGTTGCTATCAAGAGAATACTACAACTCTTAGGAGACTTCAATGCATCTGCTTGAGTAGTCGCACCCTTTGGTGAATGCACAATAATAGACCAATTGCCATCGCTTATGCATTTCGAGTAGAATATTTTGAAAGGCACAAATAAAAGACTCGTCGACTATGAGATTTTTACTCTTCATCATTGATAAATCTACCATGATAATTTTGGAGTCAGGATCAAAGTTACAAGCATTTGTAATGTCATGCACCTTCACCCAGTCACAATAGAATACTGTTAATGTGAAATTAAAAAAAGTAAAGTTTCAGGATTTGTTGGACAATCCCATAATTGGTTAGCACCGTATCTTTTGGATTTTTATCTCTTTTGCTAGCGACACAGGTAATCAAGGCAAAAATTGAAATTCTGTTGTTTTGTGTCAAAAGATTTTCTTCAAATGGATATGAAACGAAATCAAAACCCTTGGTTCTGGATTTCTTAAACTTCTTCGCACTAAATTTGGTACCTTTTACTAGGCGTGCAATCCTTGAAGAGACATCACCTCTTTTTAGAAGTTGATTTTTTTTTATAAATTTGTATTAGGGCATGTTTTTACCACACATGATTAAATAACCACACACATAAGAGGTGGAAATTACCCCTTTTGATATCCATGCCCTAAAATCATTTGTCGTGCAACTTATCCTTTGATTTTGGGCAATTCTTTTCTCGTACTTCCTAAAGGTAAATTGTAGAGTTAGATCATAGTATATATAATACATATAATCAAACAAGAATAATTCGATTAATTATATAGCTACTTACTCTCTCCAATCTTTAAATTCATCTTGCAATTCGAGGACGTAATGAGTTGCTTACTCGGCTTATAGATTAGTGAGTTTCACCTCATTAGGGTTTCCAAAAGTCAATTCATCCTTAAACTCGTCAGGTTCCACTATCACTCAATCTCCACAAGGATTGAACCTCCTCGTATCTTGTTTTGGCATATGTTCTCGAGTGTATAATGATGATTCCACAGTTATGTATTCTTTAGCAATTGATCCTCCAATATGCTGTATATTATTTATGTAATCTTTGAAGGTTTTCATCAAGCGCGTGAAAGGATAAATCCAGCGACAACTAACGGGACAACACAGTAAAGCATCATCGCATAAACGCACAAGCAAGTGGATGCCAATATCAAAGAACGATGAAGGAAAATGTTTCTCTAATGCACAATTGCCTCGACTAAAGTTAATTTTCGCAGCTTTAATGTGTTTTATGTTTACCACTTTTGCACAAATTAGGGTAAAGCACAAACTGATTTGTATGATTTCCCAACATTGATCTTTGTGTTCGGAGAAGCAATGCCTAAATAGTAGAGGGATCAATTAAATGATAACTTGTCAGTCATGAGACTTACATTATTTCAGGTTATTTGTTTGGTAGCTTACTACCCCGCATAAATTACCGAAATAACCAGTTGGATACTTCAAGTTGAACAACGTGTCTAAGTGAACATTTTTCTCACTAGTAGTCATAGTGAAATCAACCTTGGGGATAGAAATTCTTCCCGTTGCATGGTCATTTTTAACAATAATTTCTTCTATCTTCTGTAGATCGCGGTGTGCCTGATCTCCATCTTTTGAATGAGATCCATCCATACATATTCCTGTAAGATGTTCTGCAACATTCTTCTCAGTGTACATCATATTAATTATATGCCTTACATGATGATCTTCCCAATACACCAAGTAAAAAATTATTAATCGTTAGAAAACGCCTTAATTTTACTGGGGTCATTCGGATCCCTCTTAGCTTTACATTTCAGGTTTACAAACTGAGGGTGTTTTCCTATATACGTATTCCCCACAATCGCAGTCTTTGTTTTCTCCTCAATCTGCTAACAAGAAAGTTGATCAGGTTTTGTCCTACGCTCATGACCAACAGGTAAGAAGTTAGACTTATCGTTCTTAAAAGGATGATTGGTAGACAAAAATCTACGATAACCCATATAACTCATCTTACCATTATGATTTAGCCAAATGGCTTTATTTTCCTCCTCACATGTGGGACTTCCATAATAACCATGAACATTGTAACAAGATAAGGTCCCATAATCAGGAAGGTCATGGATCGCCCACGTCACTATTTCTTTAAGTATGGACTCTTCACTCTTATGAGAGACAAACGTCGTCACGCCTTTATTCCATTACTCTTTAAGTTCTTCGATTAATGGTGCTAAGAATATATCAATATTATCTTCGTGAGACTTCAACTAGGGTATTAATAAAGACAATAATGTGAACTCCTTTCTCATGCATAATATTAGAGGGAGACTTTAAGGCTCTATGAGAACTGGGCAATAACTCTGATTATTACTTAAATTATCAAAATGGTTAAACCCGCCGATTGATAATGCAAGATGGATATTGTGCGGTTCTTTTACAAATTCATAGTGTCGTGTGTTTAAAATTAACGAGATAAGTGAATCAACCAAATGACGCATGAGATTCCCACCCACCTTGCATCAAGTGTGCCATGTTATGGCCTCTGCTATCCATGGTACAGTGAAAACCCATTTTAATCATGGCTATAGGGCGAAATACTATAAAATATTTTATAGAACTTGCAAGAACTTATGAGATTTTGCAATCTTGTCTTTTCCATTCTCACAGGAGACATATCTAGACTCATTACGTACATGATACTCATCCATTTCTTCATACTCGGTGCGATACAATATGCAATCATACTTGCATGCATTAATAGATTTGTACTTCAAACCCAACCCCTTTAAGCTCTTCTTTATGCTGGGAGAATTGTCTGATAACATGCTCTCTTTTAGGAGAATGTCTTTAACCCTCTCAAGAATTTCGGCTACCATGTTTACCGACAAACTATATTGCCTCTTCAAATTATTCAAACCAATCATTGCATATAATACCGAGTGTCTTCATCGCAACCTTTATACAAATGTCTAGTCTTGTCAACTTTTGACTGTACGTATTCTCGATCTTCTAGTAATTCAGCATCAACCTATTAATTGACCCGGTCATAATGCACATTATCTGTATCTATAGGTTGGTGATTTTAATGGTGATGGACTCCGTAAGCATCATCAATTAGGTCGGTTAAAGTATAATGTGTTGGCAAATCATTTGTCACTTCCATTAGATGGGTTTTTGTTACACGGTTGGGTACTAGTAATTCTTTCGAAACATAAGCTATATTCTTTTCAACATGGTATGTTCATATCTTATAGTTTGACCAAATTCGCCACTTTAGTAGATGCAACTCAAAGTCTTTTAAAGATTTATATTTTCTGTGATACAACGGGTGCATAGACACATAATCTTATCATTTTAAAGATTTCTATAAGCGTATTTAATAAATTCTTAAACGCCCTTTACATGATTATCAGATATTCGGTTAATCTCCCCCATCCACTATTTCTTTTGCAGGAAATCCATTAAATAATATTCAAAATTTAATTCACCTATATATTAATTTTAAACAAAGGTCATGTTGCATACAAGAATGCATAATTCACAATTTAATCAAATTAATCAACACAAATTAAACTCAGATTAAAAAATTAAAATAAATAAAATATTATTATAACTTATTCTCAAATATTATAAATTGTCAAACATTGTTCATGGCCTAGGTTTAACCAACAAATAAACTGGCTAAGTGGTAAAATATTTTTTGTAGTATTTCAGTTCTTTCCCTTCTCCGATGTCAACGACTATAGGCATATCTCCACAATCGTGGTATATTTCATTAACATGTATATGACCCTCACCCATCTTTAATGAGAGATTAAGTACCAGAGTTTCGATAATTACAGAGATGAGTGTGCACACGCCAATAACCATACTATTGGCCAATTCCATGAAATAATGCTCTCACTGTATTCAGATAACGATGATCTAGGACCTGTAGCAGGCAGAGGCACTGAGGTGGGGAATGGTAAATGAAGTGACATTTGTGATGGGAATGTTGAAGGAGCTGGCATTTGTGAGGGGAACCTTGAGATGAAATTGTGACACCCCGCCTAATTAAATACCGGGTGATCAGTCCTTTATTAAATTATAACCAAGGTAAACGGTTGGTTCATTTTTAGGAATATTGTCACGAAAATAACTTTTCAAATTAAACACCCTAAATAATTAAGCTAAGTGACAAAACCATTTTTAAAAACATAAATTCCATATTTAATTTAAATGCAATAATAAAAACCTTTCATAGTTTAAGTCACACAATAACTAGACTGGAAAAGATAATCCAAGAAATTTAAGCATTCAAATAACTAATTCCAACTTTAAAACTTCAAAGGAAAAACATCCTGACAGTAACAATCCAAAGTATAAATACTGAAAGTAAACGAATCACAATCTTTGATAAAACCAACTGAATAAGGAAAAAGGGCGACACATGCCCAACTGGATAAAATAGAACTAGAAGTGGAATCAATAATGAGGTCGTCTAAGGAAGAGGCGACCTCACCCCGCCTAATTAAATACCGGGTGATCAGTCCTTTATTAAATTATAACCAAGGTGAACGGTTGGTTCATTTTTAGGAATATTGTCACGAAAATAACTTTTCAAATTAAACACCCTAAATAATTAAGCTAAGTGACAAAACCATTTTTAAAAACATAAATTCCATATTTAATTTAAATGCAATAATAAAAACCTTTCATAGTTTAAGTCACACAATAACTAGACTGGAAAAGATAATCCAAGAAATTTAAGCATTCAAATAACTAATTCCAACTTTAAAACTTCAAAGGAAAAACATCCTGACAGTAACAATCCAAAGTATAAATACTGAAAGTAAACGAATCACAATCTTTGATAAAACCAACTGAATAAGGAAAAAGGGCGACACATGCCCAACTGGATAAAATAGAACTAGAAGTGGAATCAATAATGAGGTCGTCTAAGCAAGAGACATACAACTCCCACCTAAGCTATAGCACGTTCCGTCCAAAGGATCCTAGGCATGACGCCCTTGTGGCTGGGCACCTGTAATATATACATATATATATATATACAAGAGAGGAGAGATAAAAGAAACGGGTCAGAGCCCGATTGTAAAACAGTTTAAAAATTAGTTTAGCAAGTATTTAAAATGCTTACCGGCTAATGCAACAATCATATTAATATGCGGCACTCTCTTGAGAAATTCTCATCTTTCTTCTAATGTGCACACCTACCGCGCTATTAATCCCAACAGTATAGCTTTTCTTAAAATCCTCATAAGGTATCATGTCGACAATTATTAATGCTAAGATAATTAATCTCTAAAAGCGAAGTTTTCACATAAATCTCATTTTATTATAAAACTTCTCAGTATTACCTTAAACTTTTCATACATTTATAAATTTCGGAATATTAATTCATTACTCAACTACTTTTAATCACAGAAGAAAGTTTCCCAATTTAAATTCTCTCTCTCTCTCTCTATAAAGATCAATCACTCTCATAATAGATATATATATATATATATATACACACACTATCGTCACCCCATATAAATTTATGGTGCTGGCATACTCTGCTATCAAGTCCCCGTATCACTCGTACTAAGAGAAATACTAGTTCGGAATCACTCTCGAACTGTATTAACACAAAATACATATAAATTGAGGCGAGGCATAGTTCCAAGTCACTAAGAGGTCAGCACATATCCTCACGGCTCTTAGGACCGTCTGACTATCGATCCGATAGTTTGTACCAAGGATCCCTATGTTCTAGGGTAAAAGTGAATATCCCCCATAAAGGTCCCATCGAGATAAGACTGCCCCGGTGCAGTAATCTCAGTGATAGCAAGTAGCGCGGGCATGATTTTTACACGTATATAGTATATGCACAAACACAGTCATATATGTATACTACCATTCCCAATTCTAATTTAGGTACACTTACGACCCATACTTATGATATTCATTCTTAGTACACATTACCAGCTTATCCCGTATAACAGTTCGTCTCTTTTATTATTTATGGGATTATTCCAAACTTAGTTCGTAATACTCGTAGAATCCTGTCTCCCTATGTGTAATTTCAGTAGGTACTATTTTATTTTACGACGTAACTCCCTTACGAGCTTCACCCTTTAGACACACGTTCCCATTATTCCTTAAGTGTAAAACACTTCCATTAATGTTAATCTCGACTTACATTAAAGGTTCCATTTTTGTAAAGTCCTACTGGTCTTCTTTATATCCAAAAATGTTCTAACAATAATGTCCAAGGATTTTTATTCATATACATTGGAATGAACTATTTAAAAAGGGGAATATGAGTTTTTCAGGAGGGGTCGATCGATCGATGGCGGGGGCTCGATCGATCGATCCATCGATCGATCGATGCTCTTGGGTAGATCGATCGATCAAGCTGTTATGGCAAAACTGCAGAATTAATAGTTACGGAAATCCTATTCCAAAATCATCTAAATCATCCCTTTTCACTCCCAAACTCCCAACAATTTATACTACACGAGTTTTATACCCAGATGGATAATGTTCTACGTAACACATGCGAGTTTCATCAAGTATAACGAATTAAAAAGGGCCAAAATCCATATAAATATTAAGAACCCTAATATTATCTTTAACTTAGTTCTTCCCATTATTTTTCCAGATTTTCTACTCTTAATTCATTGCAAATTCGTGGTTCAACCTCTACATATGAATTTGATTTCAAGAATACGATTATCACCTCTATATCATGTAATTTCTAGTCCCCAATATATGCTTTCTTCCATGAAAACTAGTCCTAATCAACCCTAAACTAACATAATTGAAGCATTAACTAAAATATATCAAGATAGATACTTGCCTGGAAATATTTATCTCAGATTTGTGGAATAACTTGGTGTGGTTGTGATCCTCGTCGCGCGATCTATAATTTAGTGGTGACGGCAGTGCAACCGGTGGAGTTCTTGGCCTAGAACTCCTTGGAAAGCTTCCCATCTTCCTCTCCAATGGCCATCCTTGGTTTTTGGTTATTCTAACCCTAGAAGACAAACCCTATCATCTGATATAACCTTAGAAATTTCGTGGGTTTCCATGCCCAAAAATACGAAATGTCTAAAACGCCCTCCCGGGGTATTAATTAGGCCTAAAAATGCCCCGAGACCCAAACTAAACCCCCGGGTACATTATTTTGACTATTTCGACCCTTTCGGACACATTGACGCACTCAAAATGGCCATACAGGTGACTTATAATTTATTCACTTTTAATAATTTGAATTTAATCCCGACACGACACAGGCGCGTCTCGATAAATTTCTAAAATTATCAAATTAGATTCTCGTGATCATTTTTACAAAATTCAATTACACATATTACTTTACCCATAAAGTAACTTACAACACAATTCCAATAATTACTAACTCTCATCACGCTAGTAAGTATCTAAATGATTTTTTGGATAAATATTAAATTAATATCTCTAATTAAATTTAATAAATCCCCAAAATTAAAAGTTATAAAAATACGGGGTATTACAAAAGTATAGGTGAAACCTTGAGAATGAGGGTAGGGAAAATCTTGAGGAGGCATCAGGGGCCGAAAACTTGAAGTAAATAAGGACATAAGGTGCCCAATTTCACTCGTCAAGGCTCCCAGTTACTTTTGATCTCCTAGACATCCCCATCTATCTCGGACTAACTTTCCTCTTGGGTCGAGATACCATTCTTGATAAAAAAAAGCTCGTCCACGAGGGGTGCAGTGTATTTTAATTTGTTTTTTGGCATATGTGATTCGATATTTCTCATCCTCCCATTTTTATCTCAGGGAATCATTTTCAATGTTATCGTAAGGGCTCGAACCGGACTAACTACTAGTGGACTTAATCGATTCTAGAGTCTTAGCCAACTGTGGTGGGAATTTATTATCTTTGCCCCGTCGGGCATGCACATATAAGTTGGCCCGATTAGATTTTTTACTGGAATTTAGACCGTCGTTTGTCCTATCTAGCTATTCACTCTTCAAATCTTCATAGGATTTGCAGCCCAGCCTGTGGATATTCAACTTTTCACCCTGTTTTGTTTATTCTTCTCTTTTTGGACCAACTTCTTATCCATCACCTCACTTTTTATAAATTTTTTCCATTAAACAATCGCCATTTCAATATTCGAAAGCACTGTGTCTCTCAGAGACAAAATATCAAAGCTCAATGTCCCTCCAGAAAAAGTCTCTGCCGAGGGTTTCTCCAATATGTTCTCAGTTATTCAGCAATCCAGGAAAGAACCTTTTGCTTTGAATGGTCGATGAATGGAAAATGCTTGCAGAGTTGGTTATAAATGTCATCCTTGATGGCTTGATCAACGACATTCCAGTTATCTAATAACCTGAGTCCCACATTCATTTTCCTAGCGACAAATAATGGGATTTAAATATTTAGGGGTTATTTTTATTGCCAGTGGTATTATTCCCGAGAAGGAGAACCTAATGGGCTTCTTCTCATATTCTCAAGAGTTGTCGAGAGCAGTGGGTAGGGGCATTGGAGTAATGGGGGTTTGTTGCTTACTCGTAGAAGGAGTAGTGGACTGAATCAATGGTGGAGTAGAGAATTTCTCACCATGTCATGATGAGCATTCTTATTGGGGTGTAGGAGATGAGAATCGTAGTTGGGGAGTCTCTTCATCACTTGGTGAGTTCTGTCCATTGCTGCTCGATGTTATATATAAAAAAATAAAATAATAAGTGATGAAATCATTATAGTAACATGAAATTATAACTAACTAATCATCTTTATGACTATATATGTATATACGCTCTCAAAATAAGACTTTAAACAGTGTTCAATGTGTCATACTTTCGATATTACTTTTTAAAAACCTATGAATTTTTACATGTGGTTAACTAGGAAAAAGCGTATCTATGATTGATGTATAGATGTTCGTGACATGAACTCGGAATCCCATTTTCTCCAACTTATTGGAAAGATTCAATTTAACGTGAATATGTTACGAGACATCACAATCTTGGTTAATTATCTATGTATGTTATTGTATCCACAATGGATGAATGTTTTTTTCTACCTTCTCTAATAGTGTAAGTAAGGCTAGACTACATCAGGATTATGTACGCGAAATATATTTCTTATAGCCTCATCCAAGCTTTCTGGTAAGGAAAATAAAGTACAATCGAATAGTTACTCTTATTGGAGATGAACTACACAATTTACAAGGTAGTTAAACTGTTTGATCTTCTTATTCTCATACTTATAAATAGGAGTACCCTCTAAATGGAACTCATTAATAAAAGAAGTATAATTACGGTCCAATTGCAACCTCTCATACTCTTGTTGCGTATTATTATCACCTTACCTCATTTTTCTTGAGAAAAATATATGAGAGTGTGAATATGAGCCTTACAAGTAATGGCTCTAATTAATCATTAACTAGTTATTATTTTTCAATCAATCCAATTTAACTTATCTTATTTTAATATATGAGTCCTATGCAAACATATGTAGATTAGAACCATGCGTATGAATTTGAACATAACCAATATTCTTTTCTATTTCATTAGTAACTTGCAAACCAATACATACCATTTCATAAGGATCTAAGACGCATTTTTTCAAGATTTATTATCGGAGAGTATGGAAAGAGTTAGAAAGTCTATGCATACTATCAATCCAAGAAATCCGACATTACTATCCAACAGCCAAACCAACAACCAATAACTATCCCGTAATCCTTCTATCTTCTGCATGATAAAACACATACCAATAATAAAAATATCAAAAGTACTACTCTCAAACCATAAGGTACATTTTGGTTCATTTTACGTTTAGGTTCTAGAAATTAGTTTTTTAGTTTTAGAATTTAGGGTTTACGATTTTGATTTTAGGAATTAGTGTTTTAGTTTCAAGTTTTAGGATTTTCAAATTAGGTTTTAAGGATTAGGGTTTCGATTTCAGGGCTTTAGGTTTTGGGTATATGGTATAGCCCCAAATAAAGTGGCGCTGATAAGAACCCCTCCAACCCACTCATTCTCTTAAACATCTAAGGCCCAAATAAAGTAATCCACTAATTGGGCAAATTTCCCACTAAATTAGTTTTAAAAAAAAATTAAACATAGCGGTGTATTTGGGTATTTTTAACTAATTAGGATTTAAGAATGTGGTATTTGGTATTTCCCACTAATTAAGGTATTTTTCACTAATTTTAAACTTGGAAAATTTTTCCACCAATTACGGTTTAAGAATTGATAATTTTAAATTAGTTATTTTTTTTGGTATTTGGGTATATACATACACATGCACGTACATACACACGCTTATACATACACATGCATACACACACATACACATATATACACATACAAACACACACACACACACACACACACACACACACACACATACATACAGAGTACACACAGACACACACACACACACATATATATATATATATATATATATATATATATATATATATATATATATATATATAGAGAGAGAGAGAGAGAGAGAGAGAGAGAGGGGGGGAAGTGGAACTGAGCGTGTAGAGAGAGATAGAGGTCGATCGGAGAGTGTAGAGAGAGTAAGAGTTCGAAAGGTTATAGAGAGAGAGATGTTAAGAGTGAAAATGACGATTGGACTTGGTGCCCTATATCTAATGTCCGTGGTCACGACCCTAGACTATGACCAAAAGGCGTGACCAATTAGTTTTTTCCATGACATCAACGTGGTCACCTAGGTCTGTGACCATGTTGATGACATGGAAAAAATAATTGGTTATGCCTTGTGGTAACGGTTCAGGACCGTAACCATTTCAAAATAGTCATGGCCCAAAGTCGTGACTAATATCAACTGAAAATTTCAGCTTGGTCATTACCTTGGTCATGGTCTTGAGCTGTGAATAATGTTGGCGGGAATTTTGGCGTCATGATAGTCACGGTATTGCCACAAACCATGGCCATGACCACAATGATCATGGTTCGTGATCGTGACCATGTTTAGTTTATATCACTATTGTGAGCTATCATGGTCCTATTCACGGGTGCTTTGACTGTGGTCACAATCTTTAGCCGTGACCACCTGGTTATGGTCCTGGACGGTGACCAGATTTCAATGACAATTTTCGATTTATGGTGTAGTGTTGAAACCATTTTAACTCATGAATGTGTGTGAATTATGGTAAATGACCACTACATAATTAACATGAGTCGTCTCTAGGAGAACTTCAAGATAATGATTAACTAACCGAATCATAATTTTACATTAGCTTTCAAATATTCTAATCTAAGAATATAATATATATGGCAAGATGGTTTTATACTATTCTTAATCACATCAAACACTAGTTACCTATAAAAATCACTAAAAGAATAAAATTTGCATTTTTTAAAATATGATCAAAGAAAAATATTTTTGTATTTTTATGTTCTTGAATGAAAAAATAAAAGTGTAAATCTAATGACACGTTCTAGATAATATGGAAACTAAAAAGAAATAATGCATGTCGCACGGACTTGGATTGGTCTCTCGACCCACCTTCGTGTTTTTTGCCTTGGTGCTCAAAATGGTCGAGTTCAATCTTAATTATGGCCTTCTCCCCATTTTCCAATTCAATTCCCTCAAAAATACCATTCATTTATATTCCTCGATGGATCTGAATAGTGGCTCCATCAAACACCGTTGAACTTGGTCCATAAGTGGTGCTGAGGAATCTCGCCATCCTTTAAGTGTCCATGTTATACGAATATTTTATTGTTCCATAATTGTTACTTCATCAAGATTTCTAAGTATTAGTAGTTTTATGTTTCTATTTACTTTTTGTAGGTGGTAAAATCCTACCGGTTATGATTCAACACAGATTACTTGATTAAAGTAAATAAATCATGCGCGCACACACAATAACAAAATGTACATGGTTGGGCAATGTGCCTATATTTATGGGAGGTACTTATTTTTTATTAGCAAGCCTCAATGATTGTGGTTGCATTCCCCTTTTCCATGGGGGTCGGGTTTACATTTATAGGAAGAATTAATTAAATCCTAGGGAACTCAATCACTATGGTAGTTATCCCCAACTTGGTTAGTCGTATCCATTCCCTTAATTATCGCAGGTCGGTTAGCTCCATCAATTCTTATCTTTATAGATGAAGATAATTTACTGGATCAATGGGTCATATGACTTCTTCTCACGCGTGGTGTATTATTTCTCTCATAATTACCCCCAAAGATCTATAGTTGATTGAGACCATAAATGTCTCTACTTACTTTAATTAGAATCTGTGTTCTGGTTGCAGACGTTATCGTCCTGTTGTTTTGTGGTCGAAGGATCATGGAAGTAATTTTACTTAATAATTAAGAGTGTTATTTCCCATTGAGTCTTGATGTTACATTGGTATTTTGCTATACTCATCTTAGGGATGTGCTAGTCATTTGGACGGTTTGAGCTGAAAGTACGATTGCGTTCTAGTTGTAATTTGGGGACATGTGTGTTTAATTATGGGTTTGTGCCTTAGAACTCTTTATAAGACACAAGACGTCCCTTATCCCGCTAGTTAGTATTCATTTTTCAAAAGTTCATTTATCTTCAAAAGTTCTAAAGCATGTGTTTCCCTTAATCAATTATCAGTCTTCTTGTTCCTCTCATCTTTAGAGTTTTCACTTTTTAAAGCTTTTGTGATTTCTATTTACCTTGTTCCCCATATTCTATATGGGTTGACTGTGAAAAATGGTGTACGTTATAAATGAAAGCACTATTAAAACTTTCAAACAATGATATATGTAAGGATGAGTTTCCAAATAGTGTCAATTTGTATGTATTGGCATTATTTCAGACAAATACAACTTTGAGTCATAGGATATATTTTACTTGTCACGATTTCCATTCAATCTACGACGCTGTGTTGAAGTCATAGAGGCCAAGATTCAAAGAGACATCATACCATAGTTTTGGTGCACGTTTCACGTCTTTACTTGGTTTTTCAAGATTCTCTCAGGTATGGATGCACATTGGTTATTGGATACTCGGTAAATATTTTCTAAGGATGTTATTTTATTTAAATATGTTTTAAAATGTTTTTAAAATGATTTTTATGAGATAATTATTGTTTAGAGTCGTATGGAGCTTTCCCTTGAGTTTAAATGGTTCAAACAACTTTAATAGTCGTTCAAATGACATTTGGTTGTCGTTCAAACGACATGGCTTTCTCGTTCTAACAAGATGACTCGTTCGTTTGAACGATTGGCTGATCTTGTTCTAACGACTCGCCGCCTCAAAGTTTTTTATTTATGGCAAATTTTGCTCAGAAAAATAGGAGTGCAGAATATACAAAATTACACAGAACCCATACGTTTTCTGAATTTATTTACCAAAGGTTTCCAAGGATAAAAGATCCTTTGTGTTTACAAGATCTGAGTTTACATACCGTATGTCATGGAGATCTTGTGTTTGCATTATATTTCATTCTTCATCATTCAAAGAACTTGTTTCCTGCAGTGGACTCTGTACTTATTGATTAATGATTACTGGCTGTATTGACGAATACCGAGGCGTGCGTGGACTCATGTGATGTGGAACTGACGTAGGTGAACTCCTATATTGCACTATATAGTAGCGGGTGAAGAAAAGAAGAGGCGTTAAGGCTTGTGAGGATTGAGTCGTTATGTAAGACTGAAATCTTCCTTTATAAAACCGTATCATAGTGATTGTCTGGCCTGGGCCGTCCGAGATTTTTTCCTGTTGTGGTTTCCTCGTACATCGGCATGTTTTGTGAGAATTCTTTACTTGATCTTGCTTAATCACACTAGATACATGCTTAGGGTTAAGAAGAAAAAATCGACTTAATTAGTTTAGTTCACAAAATTAGTGCTAAATAAAATTGGAAAAAAAATTCAAAAGGAAAATTATTTTCACCTAAAGGACACACATACAGGGACCGTTGCGCATTCATAAATTGGTATCAGAGTTAGAAACACTATTTTATTATGGGAGTGATCCCACATGTCTTTAGGTATGAACTTCTGTATTTATTAAGGTTTTAGATCACCTTTTTTTGATGGGCCAAATTATCCTTATTGGAAGATGCAAATAAAGAGTGCACTTAAGGCTATAGATGAGCGTGTTTGGTTAGAGGTAAAAAAAGGGTGGACACCACCAGTCACGAGAGAGGGCGAGGACACACACTTAAAACCTATTGAGTCATTGACTGAAGACGAACACAAACTTTCATAATACAATTCCAAAGGCTTAAATGCAATTTCCTCGTCTGTCACATCAGAAGAGTATAATCCTATTATGACGTGTGAAATGTCGAAAGAGGCATGGGATGTCCTTGCACTTACTCACGAGGGAACTAGGACTGTTAGGGCGTCAAAACTTCAGAACCTCACTACCCAATTTGAGATGATTAAGACAATAACGGGAGAGACATTTGATGGGTTTTATGTTAGGTTGTCCCGTATTGTCAACTCGTCATTTAACTTGGGGGGAAAATACCCAAAAATTGAGTTATAAATAAAATCTTAAGGTCGTTTCCTAGTAGATTTGATCCAAATGTAACCGTTTTGAACTCTTTGGGTTTACTTGACCCAGCAAAACTAGAAAAGCTTGTAGGTGACCTACAAACTTATGAGCTTGACATGTTTACCTCAAAGAAAGTGCCAAGAAAGAAAAGGGCGTCGCTTTGAAAGCTCGGAAGATGGAAACAAAAGTTTCAAAGGATGATGAATCTGACACCAATTTCGAAGATGTATCCTTGTTAGCAAAGAAGGTCAAAAAGTTTCTTAAGTTCCAAATGTAATCTAAAGATACCAAAAGACTTGAGAAATTAATAAACAACAAGGTCGATCACGTCCCTAATAATCTAAGTGAGAATGTTAAGATGGATGAGTCGAATAGGTATTTTAGTTGTCAAAGTTATGGCCATAGGGTAGCGGAGCGCCCCATTAGACTTAATAAGGAGGGAAATAAATAGATTACATATAACTCCACCCTTCGTGATAGTGAACCAGAAGAGGGAGAGGATATTCCCATTGAGCGCAACTATACCGCGTTTATGGTTTGTCATGTGAGTGACAACGATAAATCTTCTCATGAAGATGCTCATATGAATGACACTTTCGAGGCCATAGTTTGTGAGTCCCAAGTGAGTGAAGGTGAAGAGAGTGAGGATGAGGATGTATAATAAAGTGAGTTACAAGTTGCCTTTTATGAATTATATGAGGAAACGGTGAAGGTGAAGAAGTAAAACTTGAAGTTACATGTTAGGCTGAAAAAACATGCCCTAGAAAATAACGATGCTTTGATTGAGGATCTTAGGGCACATGAGAAGACTCTTCGGGAGAAACTAAAATATGTTAAGGGTGAGAGAGAAAGTCTTCATGGTTTTATGAAGGCTACGAAGAAAGATATTATAGAGTTTGAGGAGTCTAGGCATTTTCTCGAATCTTGGATTAGTGAGCTTGAAGATATATTGAGAGATTCGAGTAAAGTTAAACTTGATTTGGAGGCTAGGTCAGAAAGTTGTATAGGATTTTAGGCACCGTCCAAATCAAGGATGATAGGTGTGGTATAGGCTTAGATGATCGTATTGCTCCTATTCCCAAAGCTATTAACAATCGTGTGAGAGAGCCAACTAGGAATGTTAGGAGAGGTCTACATTTAGGTAACATTCCTCGCCGTGTAGGAAAGGTCACCTTAGGCGTTATTGTTATGACCTTAAAAAATGCTCCTAGGAAATTTAAGAATAAATTCGTTTTGGTTTCCAAAACCCCCCATCCATCGTTACACACCAACTTGGGCTAGGAAATCAGACTTAGGGGATTTGGGAATTAAAAGGCTTTGGAAATTAAACTTCACGACTCTTATTTGCTTGCACATGATACTTCTCATGATATTTCTTATGGATGATTATGTTAGCATGTTTGTCATTCGCTAGTTTGCTTCATGATATATATTTGCTAGTGATATGACATGTTTCACTATTTGTATTATATTTTTTCCTTTTATTTGAGTCTTATTGGAAAAATACAAAAAGATTTTTAGTTTCATATATTTTTGAAAATATAAAAAGATTATCAACAATATTTTTTTTGAAAAACACAAAAAGATTTTTGATTTATTTTTGTGTCATGAGTTTACACTTAATATGGCATGTTAGTATTCTTGAACCCCCATCATTTCATCTTTCCACGTGGCTCGTACATTTGGTCATGATTTTGGATGCAAAGGTTGATCTTAACTATTGTTTAATGGGGTTGTTTCGAAGTTGACTTAAATTTAGATTCGACTATGCATATGCCATTGCACACATGCACGAGCTTAATTGAACGTTTAACTTCTCATGCATATTTGAGTTGGTGAGACGTTATTCTTTCAATTTTCTCATCTACATGCATACTAGACTTATGAGGAGTTGTGCATGTAAGAACCGTTGCCTGGGAGGATTTATATTGCATATAAAAAATGATGAGTGTGCACGGGAAATGGCTGTGAGAGGCATGTGAACTCGTTGTGAAAGACACCATTTAACAAGCCCAAGAAACAATTAAGACAATAAAAAGAATAATATGCCAAAAATGGGGCCAATAGGAAATCTCTTAAAAAGAGAAATTAGATCTTTAAAAGAAAAAAATGAATTGAAAAGAATATCATATATGTTTGAGAGAGTTTTAATTGAAGATCAACAGTTTTGCATAAACAAGTCCTTTGTTGAAAAATTCGTGTCATGACGCCATTGTTTGCAAAATAGTCAAAATTTCTAGACTTGTATGTGTGATGTTTGTTTTATTCATTAAGTTTAAGTTTAATTGTCACATATGGATAAAACGTAGTTTTGATGATATTTAGCGGTCAATTAGATTTTTTTGAACGTATCTTTGTGTTTGGATTGTGATTCACTTATGTTAATTACAGGCCTTCATTCCATTCTATGTTTGAGCACATTGATACTATGTTAATGCGTAACTCACATGTTTGTTTTTAGTC
The DNA here is from genome assembly GCA_949130495.1 of Sambucus nigra. Lineage (NCBI taxonomy): Eukaryota > Viridiplantae > Streptophyta > Magnoliopsida > Dipsacales > Adoxaceae > Sambucus > Sambucus nigra. Next base: position 282,700,984 of record OX422209.1, read on the forward strand.
TGCTTTGCTACTATTTTCATACTTCCAGTTGGTTTTATCAGATAATTTTTTCACTGGGCAGATGTTGCATAAAATTTGAGCTGGAATTGAGAGTTTTTGAAGTTTTTAGAATGACTTTGGACTGTCATTTGAATAAAAAGTCCCTATTGTTAAATGAGTGAATCAAACGACCATTCAAATGAGCTACATTCGACGTCAGGTATGGTCGTTAGATGGGTCGTTAAAAATATGTTTCGAACGATGTACTATTATTTTGGGTCGTTAGGATCGAATGATAGGCTTCAGTTGTTTAAACGACCTTGCATTGTCGTTTGAACTACCTGTCTGGATTTTTGACTTTTCATTCTATTTCAGTACCCGCTTGATCTGTATTATGATAATATAGTGATTTGGTACATCTGAGTTATTTTGGACAATTTATATGCAGTTGATATTCATTATTCATGCTTTGATTCCTTTATTGCATTGACTTTGTTTAGTCACATCATTTGATGTTGATGATTTCATTCATGTGACTTTTACTGGCTGTGATTTGACATATTCTGATTAGTATTAGCTAGTTCACCATGTTTATCTAGATATTCTTTTTATGATATTCTCATGCTATATATTCGTTTATATGCTTATTTTTTCTCATTAGTTATCTATTCGAGACAAAAAAGGGGAGAGATAGATATGTGATGTAAGGGGAGATTTTTTTTATAGTATTTTTATATTGATATCATATTGATTATATATCATTTGTTCCTCCATACTTCACATGGTGTTTGTTTGTTTCGTGTTTCGTTTGTGTAGTGATTCTTCAGCAATTCGAGATTTTACGACTACATCACATGAAGACAGTTCATGCTCACCGGTCATCCTACATTTGATAGTCCATATCCTATATTTTCTTTTTGGCTTTATGGGATGGGATTCAGGCCATACGTCTTGACGACCTGGCTTATGCATTTCATTTTTTTTGGTTTTATTCCAGAATAGCCAAAGGGGGAGATTTGTAAGGATAAATTTTCAAATAGTGTCAATTTGTATGTATTGGCATTATTCCGGTCATATGATAGATTTTTCTTATCACGATTCTCGTTCAGCCTATGACATTGTGCTGAAGTCGTAGCGGCCAAAGCTTCAAAGAGATATCATGCCATAATTTTGGTGCACGTTTCACGTCTTTATTTGGTTTTTCAAGATTCTCTCAGGTATGGATACATATTGGTTTATGGATACTCAGTAAATATTTTCTAAGGGTGTTATTTTATTTTGATCTGTTTAAAATGTTTTTAAAATGAGTTATTTTGAGATAATTCTTATTTAGAGTCGTATGGAACTTTTCCATGAGTTTCGATGGTTCAAACGACTTTAACAGTTGTTCAAACGACATTTGGTTGTCGTTCAAATGAAATGGCTTCTCGTTCTAACGATATGCCATTGATTTCGTTTTAACGACTCACTGCCTCAAAGTTTTTATTTAAGGCAAATTTTACCCAGAAAAATAGGAGTGCAGAATATACAGAACCCATACGTTTTCTGCATTTGTTTATCAAAGGTTTCCAAAGATAAAAACATTCTTTGTGTTTACAAGATCCGAGTTTACATACCATATGATATGGAGATCTTGTGTTTTCACTACTGTTCATTATTCATCATTCGAAGAACCTGTTTCATGCGACGCAATTCGTACTTGCTGATTGACGATTACTGGTTGTATCGATGGATACCAAGGCATGCGTGGACTCATGTGTTATGGACCTGGCGTAGATGGACTCTTGCGTTGCACTGTGGAGGAGCAGTTGAAGAGAAAAAGAGGCGTCAAGGCTTGTGGGAATCGAGTCGTTGTATAAGATTGAAATCTTCCTTTATAAAACCATATTATAGTGATTATCTTGCCTGGTCCGTCTGAGGTTTTTTCCCGTTGTTATTTCCTCGTACATCGGTGTGTTTTGTGAGCATTTTTTACTTTATCTTTCTTAATCACACTAGATGAATGCTTAGGGTTAAGAAGATAAAATTCGCTTAATTAGTTTAGTTCACAAAATTGGTGCTAAATAAAATTGGAAAAAGGTTTTGAAAAGGAAAATTGTTTTCAACTAAAGGACACACATAGAGGGATCGTTGTGCATTCATAATTTATTCCTCCATGGGTGACTATTGGGTTAAATTCTGTCCACATTATCTACTATAATGTTGATGGCGACCACTGGATTTTATCTCAGTTTGTGTCTGAGGTTGGGGTTATATTTCCCCCAAACAATCTCTTTTTGGAATTTTGCGAGTATTTCAATTTTGTCTATGCTTAATGCTCGCCCAAGAGAATCATTAAATGTGTCAGTTATTTGAATGAGATTTGTGGGACTCATCTAATGGTTTCGAAAATTCATTACTACTACATGTGGGTATTGACCTCTGAGAAAGTTTATTACCTTAAAGCAAGGAAGGCTGAGAGGGCCCTAGTCATCAACCTTTTAGATTCCAATAAATAATACTAGCTCTATTGTTTTGTGGTCAATAAATGGGATCACTTATCCATACCGGTGGGCAATGAATCCTATAATGGCCCTAGCCCAAAAGGGGGCATAAAATTGGTTTAGTTTTAAAGTTAAAATTACTTTATGTTATTGCGTCTTTTAATCTTTATATCTCCAACATTGTTGTGATACTATATATCTTTCATTGCATAGTTCCTCGAAAGAAGAAAGAGTCCAAGCCAAAAGATGTTAATTTTTCTACTTTGAAGAAGGTCTGTTCGATCAAACAAGGACTTAATGACCCAAATCATTTTATATTGGTTGACCTTCTACTTTTCAATACTTAATCAACCATTTCTTTTATCGCTTGTTCAGTGGACAAGGACCCAAAGATCCTAGAAGGGTTTTTTTCAACCACAACCCTTGTATTACTAGTACTTCAGGCTCGTTTGAATCTGTTAGGGTCTGTTTGGTTCTCTATTCAGAAAATTCGATTTAAACACTGTTTTTAAATACAGTTTTAAAATTCAGTTTTTTGTGTTTATAATTATTGGTGTGCGTTTGGTAAAGTTGTTTTTAAATACAGTTTTTTGAAAATTTGACAAAATTGACAAATATGTATATTTATATCATACATATGCATGTGTGTGTGTGTGTGTGTGTGTGTGTGTGTATATATATGTATGTACATATAAACATACATAAAACTTTCATACATACATGATACATGAATGTATACATACATACATACATCATAAATTATATACATGTACATTTAATAACATGTATTTTTAAGTATATTTAATGAGGTATGTTGTGGAGTTTATATATATATATATATATATATATATAAAACTTTCATACATACATGATACATGAATGTATACATATATATACATACATACATCATAAATTATATACACGTACATTTAATATCATGTATTTTTAGGTATATTTAATGAGGTATGTTACGGAGTTTAACTCTCTCTCTCTCTCTCTCTCTCTCTCTCTCTATATATATATATATATATATATATATATATATATATATATATATATATATATATATTTATAATGATGTCGCATATATAATTCACTATAAAATTATATACATACATGAATTGATAATATTTTTTAATACATATGTACTATATGTATATTTTATATTATTCCATACATTAATAATATATGTATAAAACTATATATAAGTATCATGTATCTATTGATAATATTATTTAACTTTATATTATTCCATACGTAATTTTGTGTATATGTACATATATATTTTTTATTTATAAGAATTACACACATTAATGTATTATGTATGTATATTATATATTAAGGTATAATTGCTTTAAAATATTAAGAATGAATAATTCTGAGTTGAAAAATAAAAAAAACAGATGTTATAAAACACCCAAAATCTGTTTTCTGAAAAACTTGATTATAACACAAGAATATTATAATTCTGTGTTTAAAAACAGGTTGCCAAACGAAGATTTTATCAGAATTGTATTTAAACACAGAAAACAGAATTATAATTGCAAACCAAACAGGCCCTTAATATCTCTACCATCCGAGCTTCATTCCCAATTTTTTTGAAGATGTCATGGCTCCTAGAAGAAAATTCGCAACCTAATAGGAGATGCAATGTGTCTAACCTCTCTTACAACTTGTCTATCCAAGAGGAAGGAGATCGGGGAACCTTCTGACCCTGTTGATATGGAGGTTACCCAAAAAAGATGGAAGTCAAGCCTGTAACGAATAGCAAGACAAGTAGAAAAGTTATTTTCCACCTGTCAACCTCAAAGTTGGTGAATGTCCCCGGCAAGGGGATGGCTCCTACTAAAAGTTCGATTTCCAAGTAAATCGAATTCGACCTTGGACTTCTATAAGGGGATTGTATCCCCATCGACCAATATTTGGTTACTAGCTTAACCTCTGAGAGGTTAGTCGTACATGTCACTCAAATGCTATATCTTGTAAGTATTGAATTCCGTTTACTTGACTCATAATGAATTTGATCTATATTATTGACAAACTCTACTTATCATTTATGTTTGCTTCATAATTTGTCATGGACTTCGTCAGCATGCCCTAGAAAAAAGAAGTGCGTGACCTGGGGGTTGCTTTGGTTGACGCTCAAAAAGCCTTTGATGTTACGAAAGTCAAAATTAGGGTTGTGTTTTTTTTCCGAACTTTCTGATTTTTTCGATTTTCGATCCGATTTTTTTCGAATTTGGAATCAAATTTTAGTTTGTCGATTTTCGATTTTCGATTTCCGATTTTTCAGAAAAAAATCGGATCGAAAATAAAAAATAATTCTGAATTTTTGATTTTCTGATTTTTTCGATCCGATTTTTCCGAAACTATGCCGATCCGAATTTTCCGAATTTTTTCTGATTTTTTCCGAATTATTTTATGATTTTCTATTTTTTCGATTTCTTTTTCGATTTTTTGAAAGTTTCCCATATCCCACATCGGTTGGGAGAGGGAGAGGGCTCTAAAATATGCTCTATAAAAGGGGAGTATCCTCCTAACTTCTACACAAATGAAAAAAGGGCCAAATCCTCATGTATTTTCATGTTGGGTTAAGCCATTTTCTTTGTTTCTTTAAAATGAGAATTTCGAGTAATCGAAAATCCATAATTTATTTTTTTGAAATTTTGGAATTTTCATATATTTTGTGAATTTTCGATTTTTTCCGATTTTTACTGATTTTCCGATTTTTTCGAATTCGGATTTTTTTTAATTTTTCGAAAAAATCGGATCGGAATAGTTATTTTATTTCCCAAAAAATTAGAATTTTTTCCGAAGAGGCATTTTCCGAAACACAACCCTAGTCAAAATGATTGAGAATGGGGTCCTACTGAAGTCAGGGATGAGGATACGGTCAAATTTAAGGCCAATGTAAAAATCTGGTAGGAGGCGAACGAAGAGTTACCTAAAATCTTAAACTGGCATCGAAGGCAAATAACGTTACTTTTGATAAAGGTTGGGATAAAGACTATGCAAATACTGAAAAGAAATTGGGCTTTATCCAGAAAGCCTTTTAAAAAAATGTTGAGATTAGAGGCCTTGGTAAAGGTTGGAGTTGCTGGGGACTCCCAGCTATTTATCGAGAAAAACTATGGCTTTCCTTCTAATATGAAGAAGGGAGAAGAAGAAGCCGACCCAACGAAGGTTGTAGAAGATCCCAAGGATAAGGCTCCTATAGTTTAGTATTTTTGAGGGACTTCTGTAATTTTTTGAATGTCTTTCCTCTTTTTTATTATATATGTGTAGGGGCTTTATCCCATGACATTTCTAAATGAAATGGAACTTTTGTTGCATGTTTGTCTTTCTTGATTATTCATTTCATACTTTGTTTGTGCATGCCTTGTGTTGGAGTTATCTTTTGAATAATAGATTAACTTTATTTATGCGTGAAGTTTGATGATCATTTGTCCCGCACACCATTGGTTCAGGATTATGATGACTTGGACTTTGTGCTTAGGATGAGGCTTTCGACCAAGGTCTGATGGCCTTCTCGACAGTTTCCCATGAGCTTCATAGGATGATGAGACTTTATTGAGACAATACGATGTAGGTCGCGATTATACATGTCGAGATGGAGGAGATACAAAAATATTGTCAGTCTTCAACAAAATGAGAATGTTGGCCTAAAGTAGGAGTTCGGTAATTTAGATCGATGGATACGATGAATGTATATTGAATGCCACAACCGACCTGAATGAAGAAAAAAATGTGGCCTATAAACATATATGGTTGAACTCTTTGGCAATACTTAAGGTTCCTCGTGACTCTGAGTCATGGTACTGGTATCCCATGGACTCGTTTTACTACAAGCTTCATCCCTATGAGAGTGATGATTCTTTGGTGTCAGTTAATGAAATTCCTCTGCCGATAATTGAGGATTACATTATCAACGACAATAATGATAGCGTTATGCCTCATCGCAACTTGAAGATTTCCCACCTGACGTCTAGAGATGGGTTATCTAATGGTCCTCGAAAATGTTGTAGTCATTTTGTAAATAACTTTGTAATTAACGAATGATGTTTGAATGAAAAGAAATCTTTTTTGTTTTCAATTTGTATTGACATTACCCCTTTCCTTTTGCCTAGCGTGTGTTAATTAATCTTACCTTGTGGGATGTGTTAGCACACTCTACCTTAGTCCTAGTACTAATTCTAAGTGAGAATGCACCTATTCGTTGGGCTATCCACTCGCTCAAAATTTTATCCGACCGATATGGTTTGATTACTAGGTGCCTAGGGATTCCCCTGTAGGTATTTGTCTTGCTATTGGCAATACATTTTGCTTTGATGTTAATACGATGAAACATTTAACCTTGAGTTAGTGAGTACTAAGTATAATTAATCTAATAAGGTATCAAAGTAATAACTTGGTGGGAAACACATGATAAGATAACTTTCTTTAATAATGGACTATCATTTGAAACAATCAATGCTAATTGGATTAAAAAAAATTGACAAAAACTTAAATACCAAATGCAAAGAATTAGTAACAAACTAAAATTCAAATTAAAGTTAAACCTAGCCTAAAAAGATTAATAATTAAATCCTTTTTAAGGTTGGATACATTCCAAGCCCGATGTGTCTATCCATCCTTCATTTTTTCCAAGTTATATGCCCCTTGGAAGTCATCCCTGGTGACTCTGACTGGTCCTTCCGAGCAAGGTCCTAATTTCTTATTTGATGATTTCCTCGCATTGCTAATGATATTTCTTAGTAGATAGTCTCTGACCTAAAATTTTCCCGAGTGCATGCATTTATTCTATTGCATTAACTACTTCTTGTAGGCTGTCAGTTTAATAAAGGCTTGCCCCCTCCTCTCATCTTCCATTTGAAGTTTTGCGCTGATTATCTTATTGTTCAGGCTTTGATCGGCTATGGTCATTTTCATGGTCAACAATACTAACTCTAGTGGGATTATGGATTCCATTTCATAGGCTAAGATGAAGGACGTTTACCCAGTCGACCTCATTGGATTTGTTCAATACGCCTAGAGGACATAGAGGAGCTCATCCACCCATGCACTTTTTGACTTTTCTGACATTTTCTTCATTCCATCAAGGACTATTTTATTATAAGCCTCCCCTTGTCCATTGCTCTAGGGGTAAACCACTAAACTATAATAATGCTTAATAACATGGTTTTTGCAGATATCTTCGAACGGTATGCTCTCAAAATCCGTTCCATTATCGTTTATGAGTGTTCTTGGTATGCCAAAACGAATTATGATGTTCCTCCAAATAAACATGATCATATCAACATCCCTGATGTTGGCCAATGGCTTTACTTCAATCCATGTAATGAAATAATTCGTGCTGACTAGAAGGTACTTCTTATGTTTAGGCATAGTAGGTAGCGTCCCACAATATCTAACCCCCACTGAGGCCGACTGGTGGAGGAGTGGTGAGAACAACTGGAACTTCTTGCACTATTTCACATAGGAGATGGCATCTTTGTGCATGTAGGACCAACAATATCCTTCCTTAATGGATCAAAATGCTAAACATCTTTCATCAGCATGACTTTCGTAAATTACTTCATGTAGCTCATATAGGACTTGATCGACATCATCGGGATGCACACAATGTAAGTATGGCCCATTAAAGCATCTACTATTTAGCCATCCTTCAGGATAATTTGAAACGGTTGGCTTTCACACGGATATTATGGTGATTTTTTTTGTCAATGGGTAACATATCTTCCTGCAAATACTTAATTATTGGGCCCATCCAGTTGGGATCTTTATCCACAACAAGCACTTGGTCGATATCATGTTTCCTTAGGATGATTATCTGTGCCGAATATTCCACCTGTTTCACGCTTTTGAGGTTGAATTTAACAAGTGAAGCTAAAGTTTCTTTGGCATCTTCATGGTTGTTGTTTCATATAGGAAATTGTTGTATTTAAACACGCTCTAACTGGGCGATCAATTCTTGAAATTTTCAAGGTAGGCTCACATGGGCTCATCCATGGCATTGTAATATCCTGATATTTAATTAGATACCAGTCTTGAGTCACAAAATACGTTAAGGTGACTAGCCTCAAGGGAGAAAACTTTCGTCAATCCACCGATGAGCCGTTTCAATGTTTGAGGCCTCAAAGCAAAGTCATATTTCCTGCTCGAGGCTAGTGCGATCTTGGGTAACTATTACTGTCCCAACTTTACCCCTTCATATCGGATGCTCTGTCTATTAGAGATTTCATTTATTATAATGTGTGGCTCATTTTGTAGTTCCTTGATCGTCGTATACGTTGATGTTTTTTGACAAACTCAACGATAAAATTCGCCAAAATATGCCCTTTTAATGAAATTTAGGGTTAATAATAGATATTAAACCTCTCTATGTCCTTCTTGCATTTGGACATTCATCCAGAGAGGTTGGCATTTTTTAGGACTGCTTTCAGTGGAAAGGAGGTTATGACTACGTTTGAGTGCACCTCAAAGTAATGTTTCAACTTGCGCAAGGCTATCACCAGTTCATAAGCTCTGATACCAATTTGTAGAATGGTGAAACTCTCAGCAGAGTGATTACAACTAAAAGTTGACACAAGTTCAATTAAATTAATATTCTAGTTTTATTGACAGAACTTGTTATCTCATACATAAATATTGCAACACCAATTAATTATGCTGAAATGACTATTCAATTGATTTGATCTTATCCAATCATAAACATACGTCTATGATGATAAAACAGATAAATCAAACCCCGCAAATCCGACACGATCAATTTCAGAAAAAAAAACCTTTCGGATAAAACATTTTATTTCACTATAAACTGTAAATCACAACTTACACGGATTACAGTGAAATCTGCAATGAATTAATGCGCAGAAAGCCCACAAGAACGCACAGTTTTGAATAAGAAAGGAGAACATTCGAGTCGTCCCAATGACCGCAGTCATAGTCATCAGCCCAGTACCTCCCTCAAGTGGCACCTAGTCAGCCATGGAGTGTCTCTCCACAAGGTGTATCCAGGGTTCTAAACTAATTCACAAGAACAATATTCAAGGATGCTTTGTTGTGAATTAAAAGGGTGTTTTGACACACAAAACTTGAAGAACTTTTGCCCAGAATTTGGCACTGCGTTTTCGTCAAAAGTCTTGAGAAAAAGTGATCCACGAGCATGTATTTATAAGAATAAAAAATTCTTAAGGCGGGGGGGGGGGGGGGGGTCGTTCGAATGACATAGCATCTCGTTCGAACGAAACAACACTGTCGTTTGAACGACTTGCTCTGAAAAAAAATATTTTTAAAAATCCGCCTAGAGGTCTTAGAAAAAATTATTTCTGAAAAGTCAAAACCTTTTTCGTCTCTTTGATAAAAAATAAATATCCCAAATATAATTCTATGAATGAATCAAAACTCTAAATCGTTTTATTCCTTTTGGGATGCCGGGAAGTCTTCAAACTTGGAGATGATTGCATTCGATTTTTCTTAACATTGCGTGACGACTTGTAACGATATACGCCAAACTAGCCTAATGTTATGCTATGAACAATCCTAGAAAAAATGTTCTTACAGGTGGAGACCGTGTTTGTGTTGAGCAGTGACTGGACAAGTCACGAGATACATAATATTGGTGTGATACTAAGACGTGAAAATGCCCCTGCGTTGTGTGTGGCTATTAGAAGGCCTCCAACACTGGTTGCAAAGAAGGTAAAAAGGTACGAAAAATCACGTCAAGGCTTGTAGACATCGAGACTGTGAGTAAGCCTAATATGTCCTTTTAACAAGACCTATTTCGTAGTGGACTTGTATAGCTGGGCTATTTAAGTTTTCTACTATTGTGGGTTTTCCTCGTACATCATCGTGTTGTAGTTTGATGTTCATTTTATTCTTTGCTTATACTTACCTAGATGCATGCTTAAGTCAAGACTAAAATTGCCAAACCATTTAACACAATATTTTGGTTTTATTCATTGCAAAGTTTATTAAAATTGAGGAAATAAAAAATTGGTGATGTTTTCGTATGACCCTTGGGCACTAGCCTTTTTCACCTTGCTATGCACTACAAATGGGTGCCATAGAAATTTCTCTTAAATAGCGCATTACTGCAAATGATGTACTGATCTGCAAATATGTGAATGGTCATGCAATCTTTCTTATTAGCCCCTTGAGGATACTTACCATGCTTGAGGAGGCTTCATATATCGTAATATCGTAGCCTAACTTTATTGAGATCTTCTTTCATGGAGAACTCGCTAAGGTAGCAACGAGTGGGAATGGACCGCTTTTGAACTTATAAGGTGGCCACATTTATTCCCTCGGACATATCAACCATGGAGGCAAAAATTTCCAATGCATCGACAATGTTGTTTCTTGAGCAAGGGGGATGGTGGAATATGCCGTCTTGGAATTGGGAAGCAAGCTCTTCAAGGTGAGCATGAAAGGGTAGGAGTTTCTCATCTTTGACTTTCCACTTTTGGAGGACTAGTACTATGATGAGGGCGAAATCCTAGTAAATATCAACGTATTCGAATCTTTTATCGAGGGCAAGTTTGAGGCCCACAATGCATGCCTCATATTCTGCCATGTTGTTAGTGCAAGGGAAGTCTATCTTAATGGTGATGAGAGAGTGAGAGTCATCAGGGGTGAATCTAGGGGTGCACACGGTTCGGTTTGAATCAGTTTTGGTACTAATCCGAGAACCGAACCGACCTGGGTCGGTTCCAAATTTTTGGAACCGGAACCGAACCGACTTTAATACAGAACCGAACCAAACCGAACCAGCGGTTCCCTGATCGGATCGGATCGGATCGGTTTTCGGTTCCAAAATCATATTTCATAACTAATTTTTTTTAAGATTAATGTGTTTCATAACTAATTTTTTTAAGGTCAAAATTAATTTTGACCTCAATAACTTAAGTTAGAAACTCAAATAATCACAAAAATATAAATTACAAGTGTTAAATATATTAAATAAATATATATATGTAATTATAAATCGGTTCGGTCCCGGATTGGTTCGGATCGGATCGGTTTTCGGATCGGATTGGATTTTTTTACCCTGGAATCGAGAACCGAACCGATGTATCGTTTTTTTTTAAACCGGAACCGAACCATTGAGCAAAAAAACTGATCCAAACCGAACCAATGCAGTCGGTTTGGTTCGGTTTATCGGATTTTCGGTTTCGATGTGCACCCCTATTAGGAGTATCTCAATGCCATATCCCTTCTTGTTGGAAGCCATTGGTGTTCTTTGTTAGAAGTATTGAGAATATCCTTTTTCGAAATTCATAAATCAATACATTAATTTCTCCATGGGATGGTCGGCTAGGTAATCAAAGATGGATCTTCATTTGATGGCTTTTTGCATAACATAAGAGATATAGAACTTATCTATCAACAGAAGTCAACTGGCCATACGACTTGATAATGCAGTCTTTTCTAATAGGTACTTCATGGGATCCATTCGAGACACTAACTTGATTAGGAATGCAATCATGTAGTGTTGAAGTTTCTAAGTGAACCAAACAAGAACAACATACTCCTTCTCCAATGATGTATAGTTCAGCTCATATCTTGCCAATTTTTGACTGGCATGGTCGATCGCTCTCTATTTGTATGATTCTTCAATGTATTGGGATAGCATAACCCCAGCTATGGTGTTTGTGATAGTTAAGTATAATAGATCAGGTAGACTAGGTCGTTATGGCATAAGCACCGAAGGTTGGGTGAGGTATTGCTTGATTTTCTCGAAGGCTTGACTTTTATTGAATCCTTTCGGAGGATCTTGAAGATGGTCTTGCATATGAAGGTGAGTTAACTAATAAATCGACTAATGTATTGGATATTTTCTATGAAATCATGGACTTCTTTCTCAGGAGGAGGTGGAATTTTAAAAAGTTTAGTAGAGTCTACTTTGATACCTCTTTTTCTAACCACAAAGCAAAGGATTTTAACCTTTGTGACACAAAAAATGCATTTTGCGAAGTAACATTTGCATCAACCAATAATTTTACAATTCTCCCTCTTTAATAATCATCGATTTTATTGTGGTTGTAGATTCATCCAACGCAATAGCAATACATATCCTCCACATAGAGGCTAGGGGAATTTACATAGTAGAGGTTTCGTACTACATACGTGATCTCCACTGATTCAGAGGAGATCGAATCCAATCCTCATTGAGAAGACCTTCAATACAATGATGGCCTTTACCCTTTTTATTATACGATGTAATGTGTCCTTCTGGTCATCTTTGGTAGGAAGTTGAAGAAGAATAAGAATTCAGATTTCCTCCCCTCCTCCAACAATTACAACATATGATAGGCCATCCAAGGCATGTTGTTCACGTTGGTGGTGCTAAGGTGAATGTGAAGAATAAGGGAAACTAGTCTAATCAAGTCGCCCAAGGTGCAACCTGCACCTCAAAGAAAAGAATAAATTATGATCAGGAAAAGGTTAATAGAGTTAAAAAGAGGTAAAAAAGGAGAAAATGCAATGAAACAAAAATACACCCCCCACACTAATACACCAACTAAGGGGAACAACCTACTAGTAGTGATCACGCCAAGGCAGACGCATCCCCACCTCTTTCCTCTTTATCTATGGGCCAACCTTTGAAGGTTAGTTTTTCAAAGGTAAAAGATCTCGTAAAAATTTATTAATCATTATATCAAAATGTTGACATCGGATTTATTGTCATTCAGGATGCCATGTTACCTAAAGACATGTCGACATTGAGAAATTTCAATATGGAGAGCCTTTATAAAGAAGGTATCTTCCATATGGAGTTGGTAAGTTAATTTCATCTTCCTTTTAGTTTTACAAGTTTTTTAGATCGACCATTTATTGACCTATCTTCTTTGTAATTGTGTGTGCAGGCTATGCTTGCTATGCATGAGTCTGCTGTATGAATTGGTAACATAATGACTAGGAATGACATTCCTCGTGATTATGATAACACTATGAAAAATAAACTTTCCTATAAGGACATCAATATCCCTAAGATATAAAAAAAGTTAAATGAGGATACCGCTGATAAGGAGAAGCTGACAAGTTAAGGCTAAGCCTGCAATTAGAGTATATCACGGTGGATTCCTAGCTCATCGAGATAAAGAAGTCATTTTACTTAAAGATGATCATTTAGAGGCAAACGCTTTCCCTTACTTCCGATCTAGAGCATAAGAAGGAAGGATCATTCAATGAAATCTTTGAAGCTTATGTCCATGAGTTCATTACGCAACTTGACTATCATAGGTCTATTGCTTTCAATAAAGGCTGGAACGCTGACCTCAAGAGGGGAAACATCCCTAAGGAGGATCCTATTTATCTTGACCACACCCCCTTGAGAAACTATTATCAACAATGGGGAATCTTCTGTGGCATCTGGTCAAGAAGTCAATCGATTGACAACTGAGACCATTCACCTTACAGTTCAGGTTAAATAAGTCTACGATGTCGCCAAAATCTAGGGGAGGTTTCCCTTAGCACACCAGTCTATAAGGTTTTTATTTTTAATTTTTGAAGTAATATTTTTGGCCATATTTTATAGGCCTCGCACCAATATACCAATTGATGAAAAGTTTATCTATGTTTCATGCCTTATCTATCCATAGTAATATGAATGTTTTAGGGTCTTCCTGTAAGTGATCTCTTTAATAAACTTAAATGGTGAAGGGGTAGGTCTGTGCTCAACTGCACTGACTTTTATGAAATTTGGTAATAAGTTGAAATTCTTATTTAACTCATCACTTAATCGGTAGAGGGTATATCTATGACTAACTCCACTGAGTTCTATAAATTCTTATAACAAGTTGGACTTATTATTTAACTCATCACTTAGTTAGTGGAAGGTAGGTCTATGACTGACTCCATTGACTTGTACAAATTGATTAATAAGTTCACCTTCTTAGTTAACTTATAACTTAATCGGTGGAGGGTAGTTCCATGACTAACTCCATCGACTTGTAAAAAATATTAGTGAGTTAACTCTATTATTAAACACATCACTATACCACCGTTCCGAGGTGTATTTTTGCCTATTCTAGGAGAGGTCACATAATGTAAGTTGTACCACCCATCTCTAGGTGGATTTGCGTCTATAATAGGCTGACCAATCCTTTCTTATGTTGCACTAACATTTTTAGGTGGGCTTTTCATGTTTAAGACATCCGTTCTTAGGTGCGTTTGTGCACATTCTAGGCTAATTAACCCATTATTGGGTTGTACCACAATTTTCAGGTGAGTTTTTTCTTGTTCTAAGCGAATCAAACTTATTCTAAGTTATACCAATTTTAGGTGGGTTTGTGCCTATTTGAGGTTAAACAACTCATGCTTGGGTTGTATTACCATTTTTAGTTGGGTATTTGTCTATATTAAGAGAGACTGACTAACTCTAAGTCGTATCACCCGTTCTTAGATGGATTTTTTTAGAGCTCATAAAAATACAAGGATACAAGTTTCTTGAACTAATGGTGTCATTAAAATGAGTCATTTTTTTGGCTAAACAATACGAAAGATAATTATACTACTTAGTGATAAAACTTCTTGAGGTTCATGGCATTCCATTACCAAGGTGTTGTTGTTTTATCCAATTCCTCTATGTGATATGAACCGGTTCATCCTTTTGAAATAACTCTTTATGGTAACGCTAATTTATTGCTAATTTTCCATAAAAAGGCTTCTTGGTGACTGGGAGTAGCTTGTTATGTACCAGGTTGTCGACCTGGAATTATCTAACTTTGATTTTCTTATCATGATGATTATTGAGCTCTTGATGGTAAACTGCCAGGTGGATAAGAGATTGTTCTCTTCATCCTTGAGTTAGATTCAATTCAATAGCAAGACAATCATCGTTATGGCCATCCTCATACATTTCAAACCTGAGTGTAGGTAGGCCGAGATCTAGAGGAATTACTTCTTACATGACATAAGCCATATCATAGGGGTTTCTCTTGTTAATCTTATTATAGTGGTTTAGTAAGCCCAAATGAGGGAGGGGAGTTCGTGAACCCATTTTCCTTTGGCATATTCTAGTCAGCATTTTATCCCAATAAGTAGATTTTTAGTAGTGATCTTTGATTAACAATTTCTCTAGCAAAATACTACTAAGTCATAGTGACTACGGATTCCATATTCTACGAAAAAAATCTCTGAATCCATCATTATCGAACTAGATCTCGTTGTCTGATACTAATGCACTAGGATGTTGAACCTGGTGATTATGTTTGTCCATATCAAACATCTAATATCACCTTACTTTATGTGCATCGATGGTTAGACTTCCACCAACTTGATAAAGCCATCAGTTGCAGTGATCAATAAATTTTGATCCATTGGAACTTTAGGGAGAGGGCCGACAAAGTCTGTGCCCCACTATGCGAAGAGCCAAGGACTTGTGAGTGGGTTGAGGTCCCTTGTCGATTACTTGATAATCAGGGAGAGCTTGGTAAAGTTGTGAAATTTTTAGATGAACTAGGTAGCATCCTTGTGATATTTCTTTATAAGACAAGGATATTCCATTAGTACCCCTGTGATATTTCTTTATAATACAAGGATATTACACCTGCGTGAGCATCGCAACTGCATTTCCCTAATGATTCCTTCCACTTTATCTTGGTGGCACACTAAAGTAGGGGGATTGTGAGTGATCTTCAGTAAAGTTTTCCCTCTGAGTTGAAGCAAAACCTAGCAAATTGGATTTTAATTGTGTGGGCCTCCTTGTCATCTTGGGAGATTTCTCTGATTTTTAGGTAGATAATGATCGTATCCATTTAACTTGGAGCTGGATCTATTTGCATTACAACTAGCTCCGAATCAGGTTCAATAATGTTAGTTCCTTAGATTTATTTAACCTCGATCATCCTCTTTAGATCGATGTTAATATTTGAGGCCAGTGTATCTAGGGTGTCAGTATGATTGATGAGGTTCCACAACAAATTTTCAATTGATACCAAACTAAAGTTATTGAGAATTCTTATGGCTTTGTTATGATATGCAAGTATCCCAGAGTCTCTTGATTCACATTCTCCGCTTAATTGATTGTCGATTAAGATGGAATCACAGTGGATGACTATATCTTATGCTCCTATAATGGTGGCTCTTTTGAGGATAATGGGCACTGTCTCATATTCTGCTTCATTATTCAATCCTTTAAAACCCAATAAAATGGATTGATCGATGAGGGATCCTTTTAGAGTGATGAAGCCGATTTCCACATCAGTTCCTCATTTGTTGGATGCCCCTCCAATAAATAACCTCCACTTAGAGGACTGATCGATATATTTCAGGTTGAACATCTCTATGAGATTTCTTAGTTGACTGGTTTCCTCTTTTTGACTTCTTGAGAACTTTGTTATGATGTCGTACAACACCTATCCTTTAATGTAAGTTCAAGGATCATAAATGATATCCGACTATGAAAATTCTAATGATAACTTAGTCATTATATTGGAAAGTTTGGTATTATTTAAAATATCTTTAAAAGGGTAGGAAGTCATGATAACTATGGCGTGAGCATATAAATAATGTCTTAACTTCTTTAAAGACATCACTAGTGCCGAGAAAAACTTTTCAAAAGGCGTGTATATTCTTTTAAAGACTAAGAGAACATAACTGATGTATTAAATCAATTGTTGCTCTTCATTTTTTGATTAGACCAATGCTTTACTCGTTATATGTTAAGATATAGCTAGGAATATGTGGAGCTTCTCACCTCCGATCGGTGATTACAACAAGGGGAGATACCAAGTATCGTTTGATCTCCTTTAGTTGTTCATCAAATTACTTCGTTCAGATTGTTGTGCTTTCCCATTTTAAATGGTTGAAAAAGTGTTAAAACTCATCGAACAATCTGGATATGAACTAATTAAGGTCTTCCAACATCCCAGTAAGCACCTGTACATCTCTAACTGTAGTTAGCCTTTGATTTCCATAAAGCTTTCATTTAGTCGAAATGGGATTTTATACCTCTTTGAGTAAAATTATATATTCTGAGAAAATGATTAATATGACCCCAAAAGCACATTTGGTGGCATTCAGCTTCATTATGTAATTCCATATAATCTTATAAGGTGTTGGAGAGATCTTTGATGTGATAGTTCTTATGTTTACTCTTAAAGAGCATGTCGTCAACGTAAAAATACATCGTTAAGACAATTATCTTTTGCAAAATATTGGATATAAGTTGCTGGTATATTGTCCCAATAGTTATGAGATTGAATGTCATAACCCTACAATAACAGAGTCCCAAAGTACTGATGAATGAAGTATTCTCCTGATTTGGGTCAAACAAAGTTACTTGGTGATAACCCAAGTAGGCATCCATACAGCTCATACATTTATGACCCGTAGTTATATAAACCAACTAGTCAATTTTGTGAAGACTATATTTAGATGGTTGAAGTCAACCAAAGCATCCATTTTTTTATTCTTCTTTCTAATTAAATTTGTGCTGGAGATCCACTCCGGAACTCAACTTATTTAATAAAGTTGGAATGAAGTAGGTTTCAACTTCCTGGGGGATGACTTACTAAGATATTTCTTGACAGGCCCACACATAGATCCAAATGTAGTCGATAACAATCAACTTCTTTATCTATGCCCGGAAGATCACAGGTCTGCTAAGTGAAGACGTCAACATTCAACTCGAGGAAACTGAAGAGTTATTTCACATCATTCTCTGGTAGCTCAGAGAAGATTAGGAAGTTTTTTTTTGGTTGAGATGATTTTAAAGGAACATATTTGAGTTCCTCCATTACTCTAGTGATAAAGATTATTCCTATTTCTTCCACCTCTGATTGAGTTTGCTTTGGTTCGTATTGGAAGTTTGATCTTCCCTAGTGGTGTTTTCACATTGCTATTAAAAATGATCAAATTTCTGACTTATGTATACATGTATTAGATGTTATACCCAAGTTTGTAGAGTAGGTTAACATAAATGATCTATAAAGAACTTCCTTGATTAACCAGTATCCTCTTCATATCAAAACTGACCACCCAAGGAGTGAGGACTAAGGGATTTTTATGCGGGAGGTTGATGTCATCTAGATCCTCATTGAACCCGATGTAAATCCATTTATTTTCATCCTCACTTGCTAAGTATTGGATTCGAGACCTCTACCAGGAATGATTTTGTACACTGGTTGTGATTTCGACTCCCTCTCAAAATTTCTTTCCCGAGCACTACGACAAATAAGTATAACCATGAATGCCTATGCTCATTCTCAATGGACAAAGGTCATCATTATCCTTCTTATTAGAAGAATTGCCCCAACCCGACCCGGAGACCTTATATTTTTGGCATTAACATACTCCTTAAGGTGACCGACCTGGATAAGATCTTTTCGGTGGTAATTGAACATCTTGTAGTTCCTATTTTATGGTTGTGATCTTGATGATAGGTTCCCCAAAGATTGGTGTCTTTTTTATTAGGATCACTTGACATATTGGGGGCTTACTTATAGTAGGATTTGTCCTTTATTTGAGGAATAAACTCGTAGATCGGCTCTTTGAAAAAGGTATTCTCTACCTGATAAGCATTTTTATTAGCCAACATCTTCGTTCATCCCTTGAAACTCTCTGTTTTATCCCTTTTTTTGACAGAGGGAGGTTGTGCTATTCCCTTTTCCCCTCTTCATGATATTCTTCTTGGCTAAAATAGAAGAATGATTGACCAGTTTAGCTTCATTGGGGAAATAATCCTCCACTATGGCATATTTCTCGATATAAACCATAAGATTGTCCATCAACGATGTTGGATTCTTGGTGAGATACCAATAAAGATCATTTGATAAGGAAACTCCAAATTCAAAATGAATATATTTATATTTATCTTTGAAATTTTAGATCTCATTGAAAAATCTTCAGTAGCTTCGAACATACTTCACAAGGGACTCCATTTTCCTCCTATCGAGGGAGATTAGGGAGTCCACCTCCTTGATAGTCTTACGACTAGTGATGAAATAGGCAACAAACTGCTCGACATATTATCTGAAAGAGGAGATCGACCTAGGGGTTAACTTCTAAAAACACATAAGTCTAATCTTACCCAAAGTAAATGGGAAAACATGACACATACAGGATTCAAGGTGGATTCGTAGGGACATAGATAGACTATAATGATGGGTATGATGGGATGCGTCGATCTTTCCATTATATGTAGTAATATTTAGGATGGATAACTTATTTGGGGCTCCAACTTTTTTTATATCATCCGTGAAAGGGGAAGTCAACCTACAACTAAGTGACTTTCTAGCAATATCCTTTGGGGTTAGCGATATGTTAAGGTTTAATCACCCCTTTAGATATTTTTTAATGAACTCATGCAAGTCATCCCGATATAAGCTCTTCTTAGGATCCGAGGTATTAACTGAACTGTTGTTGTGGCTAAAATCAACTAGTTGAAGTGGTCGGTTGCTTCGACTGACTGCTCTGTGAATGGAAAAGTGTCCACTTGAGGCCGATTATAGCGTGCAATGTGTGGACTATGAGATCTAGATGCCCTGATATTATGGCTGGGTGATCGGATTCTCATCATTCTATAATGTTCGAGGTTATGGGATCTATACCCACATCCTTTAGAATGAAGGGTTATCAATTTCTTTAACCTGTCTATTTCCTTGTCAGTTCATTTAATTGTTCCTCATAGAGGTTAATAAGACGTGATGAGAGATTGCTCATGGGAGACTCCATAGATGAGTGTTACGATGACGATTGGGGCCAGACTCATGAGGAGTACGTCTACACGATCTGACATCACTCAGTGAGGGAGGAGATATTGAAAGAGTCTTTTCCCTCTTAGCGATACATACTCAAATCATACTCGATTTCCAACGTGGGAATGGTAGAACTGGTGTACAATCATGATGGAAAATTATTGGTATTCTCAAGTGGTGGGATTCATAATATTCTCACAAATGATGCCAAATTGTAAGGTGATTTAATCCTACGATAATTCTACATACCAAATACACTTAAGACTATGAATGCAAAAAGAAAAGTACACAATAATAAATGTGAATTGAAAGGTTTGTCTATTTAAGTCCACGAGGAAGGCATAGAGGATGACTTTTATTTAGTAAGGAATAAGATGACTTGGAGTGATAGGAAATGCTATATAAGAGTCTGAGTCGTGGGTACAATTGTGATACATATCTTTTTCCTTAATAAGAGTAATCTATTTATTGATACAAGAGTCGTAACTATATTAACTGTTGCTTTGATATATCCTAATATATCAGGCCTCTATCCCTAGTCTTATCTTTTGGGTTGTTGAGTTATAGTATTACTACATCCAACCATATTATCATTATCTTTAGGATAGTCATCCTTATTTGGTCTGTAATCTCCAGGTGACTAAGACTTGCACTGATATAAGATTCTTTAAGTGCCATGTGTTACATCACATGGGCTACTCGACTCATAATCCCTTTAGTCACAAATAGTCATATTTACAGGAAAGCATCATTGATAACTATGATCTAGAGAGAGTAACCTCTTTATCACTCTCGCTGGAATTCCATTTATGTCGAGGTAAAAGACCTAGTAGACTTGCACTTTTGTCATACATAAATTAAGTTTTTCATTATTATAAAATGTTTTTTTGCATGTGTGTTCCTTGATATGGATTTGTCATCAGTGATATTAGCATGAAGATGTGTTCATATACATATTTTCATAAGGTAAAATGTATAAGCATGTCATGTGTTTTTTATTAAGGTTAAAAAAATACACAACTTATTATGCCTTTGCTAATTTTCGGTATCACTCGTTACTTGGTCCCATCGACGAACATTTGTTCGTTATCATTTATGAGATTCATCGGTTGTGGACTCTACCATATTTTTTTTATAGTTTTCCAAGTGTCATGCACGACCTCCCTTCTGGCGGACCCTTCGCGTAAGTGAAAAATTCTATCATGACCACGATAGTGCTTCGAGGGCTGCAAACTTTGTTTGTGTAAGATATCTTTTCTAAAGATCTTTTTCTTTATTAGGGAATACATTCAATATTTTATTGCAGCTATATATTTCCTTTTTTTAAACAATTGAGTGTGAGATATTGATTATGAGATCACCCTCTCCACTTGTTCCACTTGTGGTTCACCACACATGTGGAGAAACATGATATATATAGAGAAAGTAACCTCATTATCACTATCATAGTAAAAAAAAACTCTCGAGATGAAAATTTATTTGAGAATTTTTCTTAGAGTGGAAAGACATTTAATCGAGACTAATTTTGATTTTTTTTGAGTTTAAAAAACCATTATTTTCATATATATTTTTTTGTATTTTTTAGTTGTTTATTTTCAAACATTGATCATAAGTCCTATTGAAGTTTAAAAAAATTTAACCTTTATTCTTGAGAAAATATATTTATATCTTTGTTCTTGAGAGACTTCCGTGAATATCTAGAAAAATCCATTGTGAGTTTGAGTAAGACAAAGTATTTTTTAACACTTTCAAAATCTTTAAGATTGCTCACTAATGATACCAGAAGATACCAACCCTTAAATTTATAATGAGCTCAAGCGAGTAAATCTACAGAAATGGAGATGATGAACAACAGAAGTAATATATAAGGAGATGAGGGGAAAATAATGTACACTAACATGTGAGTGGTTCAGCCATTGGCCTATTCCACTATGAAGGTGTTGAGTGTTTTTACACAATAACAAGTGAGCTATAATGGCTCTAGGCACAATTCTAGCACTTTCTCTTTCTACAGAAGGTTTTACAGAGCTTGGGCTAGCATTATGATTTTCTGATCCCCTTCAAGGAAGGATATGATAAGTATATATAGTACTGGGGGTGCTTATTTTACCGCAAGCATGTCTAGGGTGAAGCTTCCAATCGGCTCTAGCCACCAGTCCCTGGCACAAAAATGTCATGATGATGCAATATTCCCTCATGTGCTTATGAAGATCTTATTATAATGGACCGCCTATGTGGACTAGTCATGTTCAAACCCTGTATTACGATTGGGATATATGTCGCACTGAGAGGTATCGACCTGGTCGAAACTGATATATTTGATGTCTGAGCTGGATTAAAGTATGGTCTCAACTGTCTGAGTGGTACTAAGATGAGACGTGACTTATGAGGTTGTGGTGGACCAACTATTAGGTCTTGACCTATAAGATTATTATGAGGCAAAGACTATTGAAGAGGGATCATTTTTGAGGGACTCACATCTGTCAAACTTAAGGAATGAGGAAGGTCGGCTAGACTGAGCTGAGGTTGGATGAGGATGAGGCTACACTTATGTGTATCAATCACCCTTAACACTTAATCTTCAATGCGATGTTATTTAGCTTAGAGAAATTCAAAATCATGCATTGGACAATTGAACATAAAGATATGAGTAAACACGTGCGTTCTTTTTTCATTAATTACTTCTAAATACAAGCACTCTGTATACAATGAGGATGACATATAAATAGCATTTAAGCCTATTGATAATATTTCTTTAAGTGATACACGTTCGATGGATTGGAGAAAGGCTCTCCCTCTAAGTTCTCTAGCCTGTAGGTCCTTAAAATGACCTCTTCAGTGACTCTGTATGGCCTATGCCAGTTCAGATGCAACTTGTTTGGATTTTGCCAAACCTTTCTTAACTCCAAATCTACCACAATAATTGGCCTTGCACTGATCCTTTTATTATATAATTTGGTATGCCACTTGTTTAACCTCGACGTCCTCTCTTCTTTCTTTTATCAAGTCCAAGTCCAAATTTCTTTCTTTGTTATTGGTCTCAGGGTTGTAAGTCTGGACTCTGTGACTGGGCAGGCTGAGTTCAGTGGGGATTACTATCTTTGACCCCTAGGCCAGTATGAAGGGTGTCTCCACTATAGGTGTTCTTTCTGTAGTCCTATAGGCCCACAAAATTCAATGTAACTCCTCCGCCCATCGGCCTTTAGCATCTTCTAGCTTATTTTTAATTCCATTTAAGATCTTCCTATTAGTGACTTCGGTTTGGCCGTTAGCTTGAGGTCGACTAGGCGCATAATATAATTGCTTTATTCCCACTCTTCTAAATATGATTCCAAGGATTTATTCTTGAATTATTTCCTGTTGTTTGAGATGAGTGAATTTAGTAGGACATATATACAGATAATGTTCCTCCAAATGAACCTAAATGTCTTTACTTTAGTGATGAAGATCATGACTTGTGGAGAAGTAATGGACGAGCGCGACTGATGAGGTTAGTGGGGAATACTCGCAAAACGATGACACTTATCACATCATTTTACATGGTCGATCGCGTCTCTTGTAAGGGTCAACCACTAGTACCCCTGTGTTAAAATCCTCTTTGCGGGAGATCTTCCTTTAATGTGGCTTGGACATGACCCCTAATGGATGTCACATAGGACATAGTAAACTTTTGTAGGATGGACACATTTGAGGAGAGGCAGCATGATTTTTTTTTTATAGAGCACGTCTCCTATGATAGTGAACTTGGTAGCTCGATATCGAAGTTTCTTTCTCTCGACTTTAGTGTATGGGAGTTACCTGTCTCTGATGTATTTGATCGAAGGATCCATCCACGAGTCTCCCAAATTCAGGTTCAAACAAAGTTCCACTCCATTATTATCTTCCTCAATACTGGGTCTATGGAAAATCTCCACAGGAATGGTCCATCTGATTTCTGTTCTTGTGGAGGCTAACCTTACCAGCGCATCGACTCGGCTATTCTTAAGTCGAGGGACACTCTTTGCCTTCACTTCTTTTAAGTTGGTTAAAACCTTCTTCACCCTTGCTAAATACTTGACCATTTTCTCATCTTTAGCTTCATAGATCCCCAGGATTTGGTTTACTACTAGCTAGGGGTGGCCGTGGGTCGGGCCTGGGCAGGCCCGGTCGGGCTCGGGGCGGGCTTGAAAAATTAAGTGCTATCCAAAACCCGCTCGGGCCTTATTATGTAATCCCAAGCCCGCCCAAATTTGAAAGCTCTTTACCCAGGCCCGTCCGATCAGGCCTTATTATGTTAATTAAAAGATTTTTTTTAATTAAAATACCTATTTTTTTTATTTAAAGACCAATTTTTTTTAATTAAAAATCTATTTTAAATTCCATATATTACAAAGTCCATATATAAAGTTTCCCACTCTACATGCAAAAACTTGGTATACGATTTTATATTTATAAAAGTTCCCCCCCATATATATATATATATATATATATATATATATATATTAATATTATATATATATATTTCGGGCCTCGGGCCGGGCCGGGCCTCATCGGGCTTAAGAACTCATGCCAAAGCCCGCCCGGAAAAAAATCGGGCCTACAAAATTTTGCCAAGCCCGCTTTGCGGGCTATTCACCTTACCCAAGCCCTATTTTTTTATTGGGCGGGCTGGGCGGGCCTCCGGCCTATGGCCACCCCTACTACTAGCTGAGAGTCACTATGTAATATCATGTGGCCGACGTTCAACGCTTTGGCCAAGCATAGACCTGCTAACAAGGCCTCATACTCAAATTCATTATTTGAAGCTTTAAAACTGAATCTTAGGGCATATTCAATATCGGTCCCATCTGGAGCCGACAAAATGAGCCTTGCTCCACTACCACTTTCATAAGAGGAAACATCCATAAACAAACTCCAGAATGGGCTGTCATCTGAGAAAGGACCTTCATCTACTGCCCCATTTCTAAATAAAACATCTTTTTCAGTAGGGCCGACTCTCACTCCATCGGCCTTGGTTCGACCCAGGATTGTCTTCTCAGGCAATATCGCAATCTCATCTTCTTTAACATCGGCCTCAACCCAAGTGAATTCAATTATAAATTAACTAATGCCTGCCCCTTGATTGCAGTACTTGGCTGATACACGATGCCAAACTCTCCTAACTCAATTGACCAAGCCATTATCCTACCTGATTTCTCATGTTTATGGATGACTTGCCTCAAAGGAATGTCGGTGAACACCACTATAGTATAAGCCTTAAAATAGGGCTTCATTTTTCTGGAGTTGTGGATCAAAGCATATGCCAGTTTTTCCATCCTTGGGTATTTTAGCCCGGCCCTTTGAAAAGCCTTGCTGTTGAAGTACATAGGCTTTTAAACCCCTTCATCATCTTGGATAATTCTTGCACTTATGGTTGATTCCGACACTGCTAGGTATAGGAACAATCTCCCCCCTGGATGGGGAGATAGGAGCATTTAGGATCCCAAATAAGTTTTGAGTTCTTGAAAAGATTTATCACACTCTTTGTCCCAAATAAATGCTTTTCTCAAAATTTTAAAGAAAGGCAGGCACTTATATGTGGCCCTAGAGATGAAGCGGTTGAGAGCATCAACTCTTCCTGTCAATCTTTGCACGTCTTTTATAGTCTTTGGTGTCTTTATCTCTATCAACGCTTTGATTTTCTCTAGGTTTGCCTCAATCCCCCTACGATTGACTATGAAGCTGAGGAACTTTCCTTCCTTGACATCGAACACAAATTTTGTCAGGTTTACCTTCGTCTTGTAAATATCCATGGTGTCGAATGTCCTCTCAATGTCGTCCACTTAGTCCTTGGCCTTGAGACTTTTTGTCAGCATATCATCAATATAAACCTCCATAGTCTTATCGATATAATCTTCGAATACTTTATTGACTAACCTCTGGTAGGTTGCCCCTACGTTCTTAAGGCCAAATGGCATGACCTTATAGAAGTAGGTTCCTTTTTTAGTAATGAAGTAAGTCTTCTCTGTGTCGGATTCATCCATGATGATTTGATTATATTCTGAGCATGCGTCCATAAAGCTCATCAGCTCGTGCCCAGCCGTGGCATCTACTGCCTGATCTACACGAGGCAAAGGAAAACTGTCTTTTGGGTAGGCCTTATTTAAATTTGTGAAGTCTACTCACATTCTCCAGTTCCCATTAGCTTTTGGCACAATCACAACATTAGACAACCAATCTGGTTAGTGTACTTCACGAATAAACTTCGCCAATTAGAGTTTTTTTACTTCTTCCTGGATGACTTCGTACCTATCTCAGGCATATGTCCTCCTCCTCCTCCTCTGTGTGACACCCCGCCTAATTAAACCTTAGGTGATCAAGCCTTATTTTAATTTAAACAGGTTTCTTAAATGGTTCATTCTTAGCATCACTGTCGAACGCCTTTTAATTTACTAACCACCTAAATGAAAATTAAACGGGTGCCAAATTTTATCCTTCTTAAAACAGAACATTCACCATACAACCACATTTCAACTTCTAGTAATAAATAAGCAGTTTGTAAAAATACTCTGAAAGCAGGTAAAGTCTTGCCGAAAACCACGGCCAATAAAAGACAACTACAAATCCATAACTAGAATAAACTGTAATAGTAAAGGTAGAACAACATGTCCCAACTTAAGATTATTAAAACTGAGATCCTGCACTAGAACTGAAAAAGAGGAAGCGTCTAAACAATCCCTGCAACATCCACACTTGTTGCAGCTCCCAAATCTCTGGAATGAAATCATGCTGGGTGTCCCTGTGGCTGGGCACCTAAAAGGTTTTTAAAATTTTACATAGCAAGAGTTAGTACTCAAAACATTTGAAAATATTTTGCAAGCAGTTATCACAATTAAGTTATTGATTACACATATTAAGGTTTCACACACTCCCTTGAACTTCCTCACCTCTCTTACATAGTACGTAACTATCGAGGATACTTAGTCTACCTAGTTATACTACCCATAACCGTAGTTAACTTATTTACTGTTCATTGTCCTTATTCTTGTAATAATTACATCACGCTATAAATTATTACTAAGACATTTACTTTTCATTTCATTGTCTACTATTCTAAATTAGTAGATTATGCACATAGAATACATTTTATCACACAACAATGTATTTAATACCAGTTACCACTAACATATCCTTCTATTACACATAAAGGATCCTTGGTTCGGAATAATTCATCGACCCCAAGTGAAAGTTGGTTCGGAATGATCCATCGACCCCAACTATTTAAAAATATAAATATATACACATATTCTGGTTCAGGACTCTTTCATCGCGACACCAGTTAAAAGTTTGGTTCGGCGTTTTTCATCGACCCCAAATATATAATAATTTTATGTTAGTTCGGAATGTCACATCGACTCTAACATAATTAATTTAGGTAATATTCTCTTAACCCAAACTTTTTATATAATTTAGAAGGTACACACCCGACCTAACAAATCATGCCCGTACGTAATATATTTTACTTATATTCACCGTACTTATTAATTACAATTTATTTCACTATTGTATTTATTCGAGTATTCACGCAACTCTAAGGGCTCTAGTTACCCCTCCCTTAATTCAGTAGTTAAGTTAATTTTAACCCACTGGTATTTTCTTTCCGGAATTAAATCTCACTCTTTCCGTAATTAAATTCTAAAAATCTCAACATACGGCTAAATCGATCGTTCTTTCGTCAATCCATTTCTCCAAAATTTCCACTCAATCATTTGTGGAGAAACCTAATGGTACACCTACTGGTAATTATAAAGTCCCCTCATAGGTAAAATATCATTTCTAAGGTTCCCATTAAGCGACGGTAATTAAAGAAATTTATTCACAAAATTCTCTAAAGTCTAGCCAGGGTCGATCGATCGAGGGGATATGGTCGATCGATCGACTGCTCGATCGATCGACATTCAAGGGTCGATCGATCGATCAAGCAGTGACAGACCCAATTCATCTTCTTCCTACGGGTTTCACCATTTTTATTTCTCTATCTTTCATGATAATCCACCATATTCACAACCAACAATTTCTAATCATTCCTACATGTTCTGGGATGATTACAAACGATTTAAAACAACAAAATCATTATAAATCTTGGTCAAATTAACTAAAAATCTCTCTAATATTCAAGAACCCTAAAAATGCATTCTTTATATCTTTCATCCAAATTCCATATTTTCTTACGAATTTATCATCAAGTTTTCTATGATATCAACATACATGGAAATCCAAAAACGTCCTACATGAAATCCTTAACAATTATGGATCATAATCAATTGTTTTATTCCCAAGAATATCATAAAAAATCATGTTCTTCCTAAAGCTTAATTATGGGTATTAAAACTCAATTATTTTATAAATAACCACTTGCCTTATGATTTGTAGGGCCTGATTTCGTGGTTGTTGATGATGGTTGATGATTTTGATACTTCAATCCTCCTTCCCAACAATCTTTGTGGTGAAATCTCCTTAAAATGATCCTTACTTCCTTCTTTTGCCTTAGGAATTTGTCTCTCTCTCTCTTCTCTAATGGCTATGGTGTATATCTTTTTGTCTAACCCTAGCCTCCACTCTTATAATCTGATCTAGGGTTTCAAAATTCGTAGGTCATCTTTCCTATAATTGTAAAGAGACCAAAATGCCCCCGAATGGTCCCGGTTTATCCCGAAAATGACCCGACACTCAACTAGTACCCCCGGGTACACTATTTTGACTAAATCGACCCTTTCGGAATCAACTGTGGACTCTAAATTATCGCTTGAGTATCTTAAATATTTTTCTACTCTCATCCTTAATTTTTGTCCTACGCGCGACACTCGGTTGAGATAACTCCGGTACGTCCATATAGTCACTAGACCGTACATATCAACATTGAAAATTTACTACTCACATTTAGTAAATTTTTAATCGTCATATTCATCTTTATTAACATTATATCTCATTAAATTACTCTTCTCACGTAATTTAAATAAAGTGTATTTCATCACATTAAATTACTCTACTCGAGTAATTTAAATAAAACTCACATTAAATTACTCCACTCACTTAATTTAAATAAAACGTATTTTCCTAATTAAGCAGAATTACGGGGTATTACACTTTGCTTCACTGGCTTGGCATCCTTGTCAATGTTTAGCCGATGTCAGATAACTTTGGGGTCTATCCCCAGCATATCTCCATAGATCCATGCGAAGATACTTTGTCTATTCCTTAGCATCTCTATTAATCTCTCTTTTATCTCCCTTTTCAATGATGAGCCAATTTGGATGTTTTTTTAGCTCGTCATCATTGAGGGTGATGTGTTCTACCTCCTTTGCGGCCTCACCATTCTTCAATTTTATCTCGTCCCTAAGGTTAAGAGTGTCAATATTATAGGAGGCAGTGAGCTTCTTGTCATCCTTCTTTTGTTATATCAAGCTGAAATTACACTCTCTTACCTCGACATGGTCACCTTGGACTTCACCTACCCCATAGGGAGTTATATAGACATCCATATCTAACACCCCAAGTGGGTGCACCTTTTCTCCACTGAACCCTATCAAAAGTTGATGATAAGGAACTAACCTCTTCTTACTAAGCTTTAGTCCTTTGAAGCAGTCCCAAAATATGACATCGGATGAGATGCCACCGTCCACCAGTATCCAAGACACTTCATACCCCTGGACCCAAGTGTAGATGACCAAAGTTTTGTTATGTGGGGACAATATGCCCTTAAAGTCTATTTGTGAGAAGCCTACCACCAATGTACCCATGTCTACTTTCTTCAATTTACCCGACTTCGGCTCTAAAGCAGCTGAGTTTACTTCCATCCGTTTGGGAACAGAATTTGCTTCCATGACGTGTGCCTTACATTCGGCTGACTCAGTTCCTCCACCAACCATTCCTCCACTGATTATTTTAACATCTAAGGAAATCATATCCACGCGTCCCTTTATCTTAGGGATCTTAGGAGGGAGATCTGGTTCATTTTCGTCAACATCTGACTTTTCATCTTTCTTATCGACCTGGGCCTGTCGTCTCGGCTAGTCATTTTTTCACCCATCATATTTTTTTCTGGCGTCATCCTTGGCACCGCTTTGGTCAACATAATGTCGAAGTTTCCCTTGCTTCAACATCTTCTCAATCTCATGTTTAAGAGAATTTTTTTTATCTATTGTATGGTTATGGTCTCGGTGGAACTAACACCACTTGCCTTCGTCCCTCTTATGAGGAGGGTAATTAAGCTTATCAGGCCACTTGAGAGCTCTGTTATTTTTAATCTCATTCAAGATTAAACCAGGACTTAATGTCAATGGAGTGTAACTGGCAAACTTATAGTCAACCGAACTTTTTTCCCCATATTTTCCTTTTCCTTTATGAGGTTTACTCCCATTGGCTTCCTACTCATCGTCTTCTTTGGCCGTCATGGCCTCCTCTACGTTCATGGCCTCCTGACTATAGCCAGAAGTTCTGTCATGGACTTGAAGGATCCTCGTCCATCTTTTAGAGTAGCTTGACTTTCTGCATTCCACTTATGAGGGCTGTCATGGTAATATTTTTTTCGCAATCTTCCACTTTAAGCTTCTCCTTATTGAACCGAGCAATATAGTCTCTTAATGTATCATTCTCCCCTTATTTCACATACAAGAGATGATTCACCTTCTTCTTGGGCTTCTTGTCGAAGCAAAAGTTATGAATGGATTTCTAGACTAGTTGTTTGAAGTTCTTGATGGAGTTAGAAGAGAAGTGTACCATATATGAGCTGCACTAGTGAGAGTGCCGGAGAAGGCTCGGCATCTCATCTCGTCTGAGATAAAGTAAATATCGACCGCAAACTAATACATCTCAATGTGATGTATCGGGTTAGTGCTTTAATCATATTTTGGAGTAACAATAGGAGGCTTGAACTTGGATGGAGTGGGAAAGATCACTGCCCTCGCTACGAAGGGAGATCCTTCAACATAACCCCTTTGAATTAGGTCTTAAACTTTTAGCAAGTCGCCTATCTTATCCTCCTGTCTTTGAATCGTACTATTCCATGGCTTCTCCACTGCCACTGTATTGTCTCCTTCGCCCTCTTTATTAATTGGATCCATCACTTTCTCCCGTCCAGCATTCCTCTGATGATTATTAACTTCCCTTTGTTCTCCCTCTCGGCCTGGTTGAGGTCGACGGTCACCACATCCACCATTCCTTTTAGAGGCGGTGTTACTGCATGTAAGAGGGAGTAGGTCTCTTTGGTATCTTACTGGACCGAGGTGGTCAAAAGCTAACCCTTTTCTAAGTCTGTCAAAGGCCAAAGTTCTGGGTTAGCCTTCTCGTGTTGGCCTTGCACTATTTCCCCTACTGGTTGGTGCTGGGTGAACTGTGCTGCCAAAAATCTCATGCGATTCCCAACAGTCGTCCTCATCACAATCCTGATCATTTGGACCCTCTTGCACTTATTTTACCAGGTGGAGTCACCTGGGTTCAACCACGTTTCTCCACCTCTGGTGGCATTGTGCTTTCTATCGCTGCATTCATAATATCTTTGGAGACCGGAATGATCATTTTTACCGCAGCGCCTGGAGTCCTATCCATCATGGTTTAGCTAAAAGATATAAACTGTTCTAGTATTTTCTACCGACTCGCCATCAGTGAGCGTAGGTCCGTTGCCACATCAGCCATTTCTGAGTGAGGTGGTGCTAGGCTAGAGCTGGGGCCAACGCCTAGAGGCAGATCGAAAGCCATCTCTTCGGTAAGAGTGCAAATAAATTAGATGAGATGGAAAAAGCTTGAAGGTCCCAACTAGAACTCTTTAAATGGTGATTCAGGTCCAACAATTGTGGATCTATATCACCACCAGAGATTCAAGTGGGAGATAAGCTTGAATAGAGAGGAAGAAGATGAAACCACTTCCCACGGTGCCAAAATGATGATACCAAAAGATACCAACACTTAAATTTATAATGAGCTTAAACCAGTAAATCTACAGAAATAGAGATGATGAATAGAAAAAGTAATATAGAAGGAGATAAGGGGAAGAGGATGAACACTAATATGTAAGTGGTTCAGCCATTGGCCTACTCTACTGTGCAGGTGTTGAGTATTTTATACTATAACAAGGGAGCTTTAGGTAAAATTCTAGCACTCTTTCTTTCTATAGATTTTTTTTATAGAGCTTGGGCTAGGGTTATGATTTTCTAACCCCCTTTAAGGAAGGAGATGATAAGTATATATAGTCCCCGGGGTGCGCATTGTACCCCCAAGCATGTAAGAAACATGTAACTTCCAATCGGCTCTAGCCACCGGTCCTTGGCACAAACAGGTCATGATGATGTAATATTCCCTCACATGTATATGGATATCTTGTTATAACTGCCTCCCCACATGGACTAGTCATGCTAGAACCCTGCATCACAGTGGGATGTATGTCATCCTAAGAGGACTTGACCTGGCTGAGACTGACATGTTATATGTCCTAGCAAGAAGATGTTGAGCTTGATTGAAGTATGGTCTCGACTGTTTGAGTGGTACCAAGACGAGCCGAGACTGATGAGGTTATGGTGGACCAATTGATAGGTTTTGGCCAATAAGACTGTTAAGAGGCCGAAACTGTTGAAGAGGGATCAATTTTGAGGGCACACGTTTATCAAACTTGAGAAATGAAGAAGGTCGGCTGGGATGAGCTCTGTATCACTTACATCCTAAAAAATGGTACCCCAAGCATTTGATGGTTTCTCAACAAAATTCATATTAAACTTCTAAATAAGAGTTTAATATTATAAAACATTGGTAAGGATAAAACCGATCATGATTGTGCAACATTCTTTAGCTGTTGGCGTCTACTACCAAAGATTTGATGAGAAAGAGTGAATAGTCAATTAGCGCATTGTGTGATCATAACAACCATGAAAATTAATATCATTAATAAAGTGTGTCAGATCATATCATATCAGATTAATCACGCATAAAAGACATCAACATATATATATATATATATACACAGTTGTCATCATAACACATCGTCGATATCTATCGCGCCCATACGAAGACACGTGTATACTTCATTAATATGTTTGCAATTTATTAATTTCGTATTATCTAGAATAATGTAGACACATCTGTACTTAGTAAATATATGGATTTAGTTAGTTCATGCATGTAGATACATATGTATTTGGTCAATACATGCATTTAGTCGGTTCATGTATTAGGAGATTCATGTATAGATTCTAAATGGGGTATGTTCAAACTATCATTTCAATATTTTCCTAGCATATATATAACCCTTTCACTCTCTACTTTTATTTGTTTGATGTTTTCAATTTAACACCATATAAAAGGCATCGATATGAATTTACTAGTGACACAAATGGGGGATTATGAGAAAGATAATAACACTTTCTCCGGTGTGTGCGAAGAGAAAAAATTTAGGCCGTCTAAGGAACAATTGGGGTGCTTCAAGACATGTTCAATGTCAACAATAGTCTCACTCCGGCCAGTAACATTTTTGGTATATAAATATTGCCTTAAATAAGGTTGTTCGTTTTACTATGTTAAATATGTTTTAACATGTCTTAATTATATTTCTCTTTCACGGAGTAACTCTTCAAAAAGTAATATTTTATGGCCACGCAACACGTGTTCTGAAAGCTAGTGAATAATATAATGTTTGCAATCATTACTCCACCAATTTTAGCCCTAAAATCTGAACACATTTTTCTTTAGGCTTCTTTCCTTTCTAAGCACGTAGGCAATAGTAGACACATGAAAGCAACTATAAATCACACATCTTTTTCAAAATGATGATTGGCACGCCATCTAAAGCTTTTCCATGCACTAACAACATGAAAGACTAATGTTAACATACCTTGAGGCTTGATATAGCCTTGAGCCAAACATAACGTGGAAATTCAGTGAAGTGGCACTATAGTTGGATAATCTAACAAATTATTTCTTAGCTTAATAAAGAGAATAATCCAAAAGTGGTTATTTTTTCACAGAGTTCACACCATCCCATGACAAAAAACGTTTGGGTTGTTTCTTCCTTTGGTTCTTCATGTCCAGATCGAATATTTATATATAATCAATGCATAAGACAAGATTGACCACCAAGTTTCAGTAATTATTGGAGAGAACCAAACATGGGGTCTGTGACACCCCAGCTAATTAAATACCAAGTGACCAGTCCTTTATAAAATTAAATTAGAAAATTCGGTTGGTTCAGATTATGCATCACTGTCGAAAGTTTTATTATTTAAAACTAACCACCTAATATTTAAAAAGGTTAATGTTAAAATTTTATCGTATTAACAGTAATCACCAAAAAGGGAAATTGATTAAACATCACCATTCAACACATAAACGTAAGGAAAGAACTAACTAAAGTAATATGAATGTTGATGTAAAAAATTAGACTACTCTAATTATTCAATCACAGATAAATAAATGAGACAAAGATTTTTAAAGTGGTTCAGCCTTATAAGAATGGCCTACATCCACTGCTATGTTATTGCTGAGTGTCTAGGAATTCTCGATTACAAGTGATACCAAGAAATTCCGGTCCCCTTTGAATGAGGGTGATACAAGGTATTTATAGCCCTTAGGCTGTACATGAAAGGGTGTCACATTTAAATGATACACATATGAAAGGGTAATTCAATTAATGTTCTTCAAACGTGCGCGTCAAGATAATAAGCATTCAATGAATAGTTGGACTGTTGATTATCTGGCAATTAATGCTGTGGTCGAGGTGCAGCTCGAACCGCCTTAGTTGCTCGTCGTCCAAAAGTTCCTCGGAGTATTGAAGTTCCTCGGAGGATAAGAGTTCCTCGGAGGGTTGGTGTTCCTTGGAGTGAGTATGTTGGTCGGGGAAACAATCTTCCTCGTTGCTATTATGCCGTGTAGATTGACACGTGTCTTCTTATTATTCGTCCACATCAGCATACTAATTTTGGTGTCAACAATGAAGAACTGGAATAAACACATCCAGATAAAATCCCATACAATAATCCAATAATATGAAATTAAAGTCTAATGATAGAATAAAATAACTCCAAATCTCTGAATGTAAAATAGGAAGGATGACATATCCAACATAATTGAATAACTGATAGATGAGGAGGAATAGACTCAGAAGCGTCTACTAACAACATCCTGTAGCTTCCACAGCAGCTACAACTCAGCAGATGAATGGAATCTCCTAAGTCTGGTGTCCCTGTGATTGAGCACCTAAAATAATATAACAAGAAATGAGATTTGCAGAAAAACGAGTCAGAGCCCGACTAGAAAACAATTTAAATATAGCAAGTGCTTAAATTGATTAATTAGCACAAATATTATTCATGTTAACTTAGCGTACCCACTTAGGATGCTCACCTCTCATCTAATGTGCACACCTAGTGAGCCTAACTACCCATATTAGTCTCGATACTCTGCCTGACTATATGTAGTATAACCACCATGCCGGATAAAATATCTAAATAACCCAAAGACAATATATTTCTATTATTTAGGAATAGGTTTACAGATGTCTTAACTCATTCTCATAACATTATTAATTCTCAACTGGTGACCCATTACGTATATACTATGATAAAGCGACCAATATGAAACACAGAATAGGAACGCAGTACACATATGTAAAATCTCTCTATGTATACATATAAACATATATATCAATACTAAACCCATGGTTAAGAAACCCCTGGTGCTAGGCATAATCGACTATCTAGTTCCATTGCAACGCTCACGCATGAAGGACGATAGGTTCAATCTCTCAGAAACCAATAAAATATATACACATACTGGAGGCGAACATAGTCCCAAGCCGATGGGCTACACACATACCTATGCACCCATACGACCGTCACCACTATCGTTATCACAGATAGCCCGTACCTAGGTTCCATGCTCTAGTGATACGACTCAAAATCCCACGAAGGCACACAAGATATAGTTGTCCACAACGCGCTAACCTCCGTTCGATAGGGTAATACCCCGTGATTTTTAATGACTTTTAAAATGGGTGATATTTTAAATTAATGGATTAATTGGATTTTATTATAAATTAATTCTTTTGGGTTTTATCCGAATTGTGGATATTAAAATGAATGATTCTGAATATTACTTAAAGATATTTAGGTAATATATGAATGTGATGTTATTGATATTGCTGTGAGTTGTTAATTCAGTAATTTGAATTTTTAGTCGGACGCGGTATGGGACGTGTCAGGACTAATTTGTTAAATTAAATAGGAAACTTATTTTTACATCGACCTTATAGTCATTTCGACTGCGTCGTTGCATCCGTAAGGATTGAAATAGTCAGAAAAGTCTATTTGGACGTTGGTTTTGGGTCTCGGGTCATTTGGAAATGAAAAGACAACCCAAAAGGGTATTTTGGTCATTTTTACAAGGGGGATGAATAGTGATTTCGGATTTTGTCGTATTATAAGTATTTGGAGATTAGTGTACGTAATTTCATTTCATCTCTTCTACACAAAATTGAGAAGTCATCTTCTTAGAGAGAGTGAAAGGTTGCTTGGGAGAAGAGAAACTTGCTTGGAAAGGAGGAGAACCAAAGGTCAAAGATCACCACCACCATCACCACCGGAAGTTCGCCGGAGAAAGGGAGAACCACATGTGTTATTCAAATCCAAAGGAACAGATCTTCATTAGAGGCAAGTGTTTAATAATGACAATCTAAGTTTGTATATTGTCCATGTTAGGATAGTTATAAAAAGATGAGATTTTGCATGTTTGGAAGATGGAAAGATAGAGTTGTTAATGAACTTCTGAAAACTGAAAATATATAGGAATCAAACTCATGTTGTAGGTAGATAGTAATCCACGAAATAATCATAAATATGTTGAAGAAATTATGAGAATCATTGATGTGTTCTTGAAGATATTATGTTGATAATTTTCTGAAAAAAGAGGATATAAACATGCTTTTAATTTAATCTCTTGATGATTCTAGGATGTTTAGATCATTAGAAATTATTTATATATGTTGATATATCATGTAGTAAGGATTATAAGTCATTTGGGTTATTAATATGAATGTTTGAATGATAAAAAATGGTTAAACCCGTAGTAGAAGAAATGCAGAAAAACTGCGCTGTTACCTGGGAGATCGATCGATCGACCCCCTGCCTTCGATCGATCGACCTACCCAGAATTGTTAAAGTTGTTTCTTTTTAATGTTGGTTCTTATCCCAACCCTTTTGTAGATCTTTGGTGATTATTAATTGGATATAATAGGACTTAGGAAGGATCAGTAAGCCCTAGATAAGAATCGAATTAATGTGATTGGGATTTAATTGATGAGAATTATGATAATTAAATTGATAGAATTACGGTTGCTAGATTCATGTGTTGGATTCTAATTGGTATGCATGAGGATTAAGGATAGGTCCAGTAGGGTTGATTGAATATAACACCTGGGTATCCTTAAGTTTACAAGAGGGTTTAATTCTAAGTGATAGAAGATGTGTTTATAAGAGATTTGAAACTATCGGTTTTAACCCTAATTAAAGGGAGAGTTTAATTCGTAGTAATTTGGAGATATGACGAGATGTACCAGTAGGGTATTAGTGGCTTCTTACTGAATATATGTTGAGTAAAAACCTATTTGAACCTTGAGTATTGAGTGAGGCTCGGGGATAATTAAATTAAGAAGTAAAGTTATGACATTTTAATACGTGGGATTTAAAGAGATATAATGCTACGTATGGGAATAATATAAGGGTAATGTGAGTACCTTGTTGATAGTATATTATAGGTATGATAATGTCTATTTGATTGATTGATGATTATGTGTATGACATACCTAGCTTACTTTCTATCGACGGGAGGTTTGCGCGTGAGGGCAGTCATATCCTCATGAATCCATGGGATCTTTGATTTGTCGCTCAAGGACATAGGTCTATGAAAGACTTATCGGGGAGTTGATAAGTCCGCTGACTGTGGAAACGTAGGTATGTGCGTGACCCATGAATACGAGAACTATGTTCGCCTATAATTTGTATGTTGTTGTTTGTGGTTTGAGGAATCCTTACCGAACCTTTAGTCCCCTATTCGGCTACCAGTGATGATGGGACATGATAACAGAGTAATGCATTGCACCGCAACTGTAACTCGGGGTGCCGTATTATATATGTATATATATAATGAATTAAATGAATGTATAGAGTGGTTAAATCTATCTACGGTGATAATTGTAGATAACGGTGAATTGAGAAAAAGAATTGAAATAAGTTAATGAATATTTATTGAAGAGCTTAATTCATATTAATGAGAAATGATTCATGTTAATGAGAAACGTATATGAATAATTATATGACGTATGGTATGGGACATACGGGGTTATGATATGGTATAGAATCATATTATGGAAACTAGTGAGGAGGAACCATTAACTAGGAGGTTAATAGGAAACGTTAAGTGTGCACTCTAGATGAGAGGTGAGAATAGCAAGTGAGAGTTGGATACTAACATGTACATAATAAATGCTTTATTGCACTTGTTAAATACTTGCTGTTTTAAAAATCATTTTTCACATCGGGCTCTGACCCGTTTCCTTGCATATTTTCTTTTCTATTGTACTATCTATATCAGGTGTCCAGCAGTAGGGACGCCAACCTTAGGGAATTATGATGATCTATAGAGCTATGGAGTATTGCTTAGACGCCTATCTTCATTTGATTCACAATATTTGTTTAGTTAGGGCATGTCGCCCAAAGGAACTCAATTATCTCTTTTCTATCTGAGTCAAATACTATTGTATTCGTGTCATTTTAATACATTTATTATTGTTGGGATTACTATATTAGTTAATTATTTGGGAATGTTTATTCCAATTGCATTTAAATTCTTTTGTGATATCTGTTCGGTTATTAGTGTTGTAGAATAAAATGTGTAGTGTTATTCTTAAACTAAAAATGGATTTTGTTGAATTAAAATTTGGAAAGTTTTTAACACCAGCTTAATTGGGTATTGAGTGAGTTGTTAATGTTTTCGACAGTGATGCTAAGAATGAGCCAACTGCATATTCTGTTTTAATTTGGTATGGGACTGGCCACCCGGTATTTAATTAGGCGGGGTATTACAGATAGCTAGTAGCTAGGTATGTCATACACATAATATTCCATGTAATAAGCATGATCACAACTTATTTAACTTAATAGGCATTCACGCAACCCAATTACCATAATACGAAAGTAATATTAACGTCTCTACTCTCCACGATATCCATTTATATATAACCTCTCTAAGACTTACATTCTCTCTTAGGTTTCCATACAAGTTCAATACCTCGAGGACTATTACACCCTTAATTACCTAAATCTTTGGAATTTAAGTTACCTGTTACTCACGTAGGTTAATACACTTGCTTGAATAAACCTAAGATGATTTTTAACTCGATCGTACCCTAAAAACCCATTCTGGAATCTCGTTAGAATTCAAGGAATTCTCGTTCGAACGAGTTCATTCGAATGAAGTTCCCACTTCGAACGAGTTCAGCAACTCGTTAGAAGGGTCGTTGGAAATCTCGTTAGAAAGCTCGTTCGAATGAGGTCGTTCGAACGACCTGGGCAGGTCTTCGAATGTGATGTCCGAACTAGCCCTGTTCTTCCCCAAACTCATTTTTCTCCAATTTTCATTCTTTAATCTCATTCCAAACTCAACCCAATCCTAATGTAATTGTTTCTAAACTATTCCAAATTACCATAGGACACTTCCTAGCACAAATTAGAGGTTAAATCCTTATGGAATCAAGGGAATCCAATAAATTACTCAATTTCTTATAAATCTCTTTAATATGAACCGAGAAACTTCTAATCCTTCAAAACCCCCCAATTAATTTCGTGATTTCAACATTTAATTACCAACATTAACAGTTATAAGAAGGGAAGTTCTTCTACATGCCAACCTATCTCTAATTCATGGGGGTTTCTTTACAAATCAGTCTAATTAAACCTAGTTTTCATTACAAAAATTTTATATCATTTAATCTAAATCAACAGGAATAATATATGCTAAAAGAGGAGCAAGATAAAAAGTTACCTTGGAACGGGCTTCTGATTCTCGAACTAAAATTGGTATGTAGTTGATCCTCTCGTCGCGATTTACACTTTTGTGTAATTCTTGGTGGGAAACCTTGAGTTCTTAGCCTAGTTCTCCTATGGAGTCTTCTTCTTCCTTGGTTCTCTCTCTCTCTCTCTCTCTCTCTCTCTCTCTCTCTCTCTCTCTCTCCTTCACGTAGGTTGAAAACCGACAGTAACCTCTAACTCACGTTGCTTTTAATTAAAACCTAATTTTTGTCCATTTAATTCCCCCAAATCCCAAAAGACTAAAACACCCCTCCGAGGTGTTATTTTGGGCTAAAATGCCCCGGACTCCAAATAAAACACCCGAGTAGTGTTTTCTGACTCTTTTTACCCTTCTGGACACACTGGCGTGTTCAAAATAGTCATTCGAGTTATATAAAAATAATTTACCTTTTTAATCCCCAAATATATAATAGTGACGCGACTCATACGCGCATCCCGAATAATTATCTTAACTGCCGTGTATCTCATCCCCGACCATATTCTTATTTTCAAAACAATATTACATTACTCACTACGTAATATTCGACATAATTATAATTCAACATGATTTCAACATAATTATTTCTGGTAACTACTAACTCTCGTCACGCTAGTAATTATTACCGTTAAGTCGGATTAATTATAATTTAAATTTTCCCTCTTTAAATTATTAAGTCCCCATTTCCATGGTTTCACAATAAAATAACTATGCATAAAATACGGGGTATTACATGGTCTTACAGAATTCACAGTGTAGCTCTTGTTTCTATCATGTTTTTTTCCTTGTCGTTGGTGGTTGGGGAGTTAATGTGCATATATAAAACTAAGATCATGATAAGTCTTTGTGTTATCGTCTCACAATATAGAACGAATGTCGAGCTGAAGAGGCAATATTTCAATCTTCAAACTCCAGCGAACTAAAATTTTGTATAATATTCGAACCGAACTTTATACAAATGCAGATATAAAGAGGGGATAATTTTTTTTTTCGTATTTTGCAAATGAAGAAGTCTTTTCAAATTTATAAATTTTCGGTGACTGTTCGGGACAAAAAAAAATTGGAAAATTACAACTGGTTGTAAATGCCGTGTCCCAATTGGCACTAAACTGAATATAATTGTAAGCCAAATGGATAACTTGATGGGTTAAACCAAACCCATAAGCTAAATGAATTCTGCCTCAAAAGTAAGAATTTTAGAAGCCCAAGCTCAAGTCTAAGTTCAAGCCGATCGGAAGACGGTGACACGCGCGTGGGTTTAACCCATATGCATTTAGATCCTCTCCCTTTCACAAAAGTGAGTTCCCTTTGGGATCCAATCCTAAAGAGCAAAATAATTGTATATAAACACTTCACTTTTTGACCAAAGTTCCAATGTGGAACACGTAGATTATAATCCTAATTCATTAAGTTTCATTCATTCAAATGAGTCACTTTTGAGACAAAATTTTCATCCATTCCTTAATGTTTTTGGATAAACAAATATATTACGTTATTCTTCTCACATAGAAGAATGTGCTTATGCGTGGTTACGACTAAATCGGAGTGTGAGCCCCACATTAATTTGAGCCTAAAGTTGCTCATTTATTATTTTTCCAAACCTATTTCTATCTCCCTTACATCTAATTAACCAATAAATTATTTGATAATATGGTTTGATGAGTGGTTCGATGAGTTGGACGCATAATTTTAATAGCATCAAACGCATTAGTGCTATGTATTACTATTGATACTAGTTTTATTCTAACTTATATGATTTCCCCACATCTTAGATTGGTAAGAGTGATGCAAATTAGAGTAATGCTATCGAAGTTTCTTGCCACCTTTTCTTACCGGTTGCTTTAAAATGTTTGTATCTTTGAGTTTTCAGCAAAGGTACAAGCATTAATGATTAGGCGGTATTAGTAGTATTTTTCATGCAAATTAACATATGTTGTTATTGTTGGACGATTCAAAGATGGAGGGCAATTGATCTTGTACCTTTTATTGAATATGAAATCCCTTGATACATACACTTTTATTACTAAAACGTTGATATTTGGTAAAGACAAAAATGGAACAAGTCTATTCAACATTATAAGATACGTAAACCCAAAATGAAAAATAACTTCCTTACTTAGGAGTGCCAGATCAACATATAAGATTGATCTCACATGGAATATATCGTCATTTTTTCCTGTACTAGTTTTCAACCATGCGCGATGCACGAGCTATATATAAATCTTGTGCAAGATTAGAAGAAATTGCTTAATATATATGAACAAAATAGGTTAATAAATTGGCTACAAAAAATTTATTTACCCTTAGTTTGAGTGTTATTGATAGTAGTTAGACTATTCAAATCAACAACGTTATACATGGCACACATAAGCATTTAAATTCTAAGGGTGTGTATGCCAAGACTATACTCACTGAAAATATTTATTGTGATGTAACAAACTTGGGACACAATGAACTATTAACTATAAATTTCAAAACAACCATGCTTTATTTTTAACAACATTGAGATAATATTTATCAACCCGGTCTAAGTTTTAAAAGAAGAATGTTGCGACTACGTCTAAAACAATATCAATAATATATCTCCAACAACAAATTGATGGCCCAAGTTAATACATAGTTTATAAGATGGGTAAATAATCGTAATTGATATCGATTCCACGAGAAACTTTTCTTTCTTCTATAAAGGAGTAGTAATATACAGAATCAACGAAAAATATCTAAACAATAAATTATGTCATACTTTGAGGTAGAGAATTTTGTAACTAAAAATAATTAGTCTTATGATTCATTGCTTCAGTTTGTGTTGAATTTATTATACAAAGTCTATCATCATAAAATAGGCCTAGAATATACATAAATGTGATTAAAAGAACTAAACATTATGAAATAGATCAGGCTATGTGATTGTATCAATTTCATTTGAATAGACCACTTTTACGTTTTGTAAGAACAAAAATCAAAACACAATTGTTGCCACTACTTCTAAAATCTTTAATCTCACTAAGAACTCCACCCTCCTCTCGACCATATCTAAGCTGCACCCATTCAAAACATCATTAACATCAAATTCTCATATCAGAATATACATAAGATTATATATCTCTACAACTAATCAATCTAAAATGACCAAATTATTCGATCTTATTTCGAGATCCTGGGTCCGCAAAACATGAAATAAATTCAGATGAAAATTATTATGCAAAAGGGAGAAAATTCCTAGGTTACTACCTGTAATCGACTTTAACTTTGCCGTCAAATATTAAAAGAAGTAGTTGGAAGATAATAACTGGTGCGACCTTAATGATGGTGAAACCGGTCGGTGGAGGATCAGAGTGGTGACACATATTTTGGGTATGGAGCGTTTGGAGGGATGAAGGCAGATGTTATTGGAGAATTTGCTCAAGCATTTGGATTTAATCTAAAATGGTTGTGGTCACCAAACGTTTATAATAAAAGATATGGGAGAACAACTATATTCAGAGAGCTAATCAATAGTAGAAGGGAAGAGATAGAGAGGAGATGTGAATAGACAAAAAAGGTATACGAAGGGGGATAGAGAGAGAGAGATGGAATTAATCAGATGTATTAATTCTCTGCCACGTGGACTGTTCTACTTTGGAGCCACCATTTTTAAATAGTTATATTAGGAATGGGCCAAATAACATTTATTTGAATCATTAAGACAAAAAATCATATACCATTAAGACAAAAAATACTAATGATATGAGATCATTAAGTTTTGTATTTTTAGAAACATTTGTTACAAAACTTACAACTATAAAAATGTAAAACATTCATCTCAACAAAACAACCTAAAGGTAAAGAAATAGTTGGGAGTTGTTTACCCTTGTGTCTTGTAATGATTTTAATTGTCAGCACAGTCAAATAGTATTTTGTGTATTGAGCCCTACGAATGGGTAAAATTTTAGTTAGAGGATTATTTCCACGTAAAATGTATTTCATAATGAATGGATATATACTGAATGGTCAATTATGTTAGTGTGCGTAAACATTTTCATTTTTGCTCATGAAGTTGAATGAAATCGATGTTACAATTTTCTTGGTAGCAAATTTGTGCGCCCTTTTCGATGCAAAGTAAAGTTTGTGAATCATTTCCCAGAAGAATTGCAAAACTGCAATTTTAAAAACTAAATTAAAATAGGGTAATTAAATATGGACCTAAATGTAATGACTGATTTTTAAGCAGAAATAATAAAAACATCTTCAATTGAATTTTGTTTTTGTCCCGCTAATTTTCTTATGTCTTTTGTATTGTAAGCACCCATCAGTGCACCTCATCAGCCCCCACCTTCCTTTTCTCCTAATTCTTGGAAGGACAACAATCTTCACATCTGCTTCATTGTCGCGTCACAAATTGGTGGACCCCATAGCTGGTGACTCGAAAGCACACCGCTCCTCTTTTCTCCATAAACATTTATATCTCTTTGTGAGGGGATAACACGATTATTACTATAAGAATCAATTTATTATTATTCTTGATTTGGAATTTTTGTGAATTTTCTCTCATTATGTAGTAATTTCTTCAATGTCTAAGTAAGTTTTTTTTACTGTCGATATGCAATGAAGAACTTATTTTATATTAAAAGCTCTAT
The DNA here is from genome assembly GCA_949130495.1 of Sambucus nigra. NCBI lineage: Eukaryota > Viridiplantae > Streptophyta > Magnoliopsida > Dipsacales > Adoxaceae > Sambucus > Sambucus nigra. The sequence goes on from OX422209.1 coordinate 282,745,825, forward strand.
GGAGATACTTTATGAATTTTTGAAAATTTAAGAAAATTATCACATGAGAAGAGTACTAACACCTAGTCTAATAACACTGTACATTCCCCAACTACGTTATATTATGTTAGTTAAAGTATGTTTCTCTATTAATATTAGTTAAACTTCCTGATTAGTGGCCTCTATTAAGAGAGAAGTTAAAGGCTTCTCTCTTTTAAGATTTCACAACTTTCTACCTAATCATTTCTGTTGACATAGCACTTAAATGTCTATTGGACAAGATAAAAATTATTCAAAAACTAAAAAAGTTCCTCTGTAAAATACTCATGTAGGTATATTAAAATATTTTGTCAAATGGTTTTGTGTTGTGAAATTTTATTATAAAACCAATTGTAATCGAGAAGAGTAGGAACATTGCCTATCCTGTTTACACATCTTGAGTAAATAATTGAGTAAATATTAGACGGAGCACATTAACGGTGCATAAACAAAGTTCATATAATGGGAACAATATGAACAGAGAAAAAGAGAGAAAACAATCCATTAGGATGAGACGGTCACGACATGTACATGTTTGTAGGGTTTCAACCAGGTACGTTGGTGATAGGAACACGACCATGAGAGAGTTTGTTGGGGGAACATTATAATTTAAGCTGAAAGATGGAAATAGTTGCATAAAAATAATCCAATGGTAAACATTTTATGAAAATCTGCTCTATTTAGTTATTATAGAATTTTGTTTAGAAAATCCAAAAAGAAAAACATAGGCTTGGACATTTCGTTAAACATTTGACTTACATATTTCCATACCTTAAATATAACATTTAATATTCACTATCAATAACATATGGTAAAGAAACATGTTTAACTCTTACCTATAAAATTAAACACCTTATATTTGTACATGAGAACATTAAGATAAGTGAAAATAACAATAACTCCAAATTTGAAAAAAGATTTAATAAAAAAGTAAAATAAAATAATTCAAAACTCATAGGATCCCAAATTTTCAAAACACAGAAATCATACTGTGATGAAAAAGAAATACCCATCTACCCTAGAAACAAAGAGACACGATCGTGTCGTCAACACTGGTTCTTTGCAATTGGTAAAAAGTACGATGCCAAAAGAGAGAGGGTGAAGGCGTATAGATCACAATATCAAGGGAACAGGTAATTAAGTACATAAAATGATTAATAAGGGATACAGAGAGTAGAGATAGCTCCTTTTGGAAATACAATATCCGGAGCGATGGAGTGTGCAATAATGGGGGACACGTGTCATAAAACGGGAGGAAGACTCCGTTTTCATATTATAGAATAGAAGACTCCGTTTTCATATTATAGAATAGATAGATGAACAAAATAATGTAACAATTATTACTCCACCATTTTAAGCCCTAAAATCTGAACACGTTCTGCTTTAGGTTGCTTTCCTTTCCAAGCACGTAGGCAGTAGTAGACACATAAAAGCAACAATATATCTAAAGCTTTAAGCTTCTCCATGAACCATAAATTGTTGTCTCAGCCAAACTTTGAAAACCCAATGTGAACACACATTGACATAGCCTTCAGTAGCAAGCAATGCAGTGAAGTTTCCTTATATAAGTGGACAATCTAACTAACTTATTTCTTAGCTTAATAAAGAGATCGGGTATTTATAAATGATACGTCATTATAATCTATGCATAAGATAGACTACCGAGTTTCTGTGATTTCGGGAGGGAAGCAAAAATGGGGTCTTGCAGAATTCATATATTAGCTCTTGTTTCTATCATGTTTCTTTTCCCTATCGTTCGTGGTTGGGGAGTTGATGGCCATCTCACAGTTTGCAGAATTGCTCAGGTCCTCTCTCTCTCTCTCTCTCTAACAAAAACAGAGCATTATGAAGTCTTTGCAAGAAATTTGAACTATTTCAGATGGGAAAAAAGCTCCACTAAACTCTGTATATTGTTGAAGTCGCACCCCTAATTTATGTATAACACTAACACTGAACATATGCATGGTTATAAATATTACAGTCACGGTTGAGTGAAGCTGCAGCGAGTGCTGTAAAGAAACTTCTGCCAGAATGGGCAGAGAACGATCTGGGTAGTGTGTGTTCATGGGCAGACCATGTGAAGTTCCATTATCACTGGTCATCAGCTCTTCATTTCATTGATACTCCCGATAAGCTCTGTACCTACCAGTACAACAGTGAGTACCAGGCACCTTTTCATTTAATTTTTTTTTTTTTTTGGGGGGGGGGGGGGGGGGGGGGGGTGTGCTACTGTTCTTAGAAAACTCTTAATTTTGTGTAAACTGTTTTAACCAAAGAACATGATAGAGAAACTGTTTGACATCTTTTTTATAATATTATTCCACGTCAGAGTTCAACATATACCATTTAACTAACACCGATGTCTTTCGATATAAAACTTCATACCTAGGTCTAGCCAAAGTGGTTACCCGCGAACAATGTGGGTTATAAATGTCCTAAATGCATTATATATATATATATATATATATATATATATATATAGGTCAATTTGATTGTGGCCCAATTATTTGTGCTTAGCTTTGGCCAACAAAATGACTTTCAGTGAGCAGTGACTCTTGTATCTCACAAAAGTTGTACCATGTGCTTAGCTTTGGCCAACAAAATGACTTTCAGTGAGCAGTGACTCTTGTATCTCACAAAAGTTGTACCATGTGTCGCGATTTTTTTTTTGGTGATAAAGACCATGAAGTGACAACTTCTGGGGCCAATATATGTAACCACTAATAAATGGGAGGCGAAGTCAATATAATCCTATGTTAATTAGAAAATTGGGATTCAAGTCGTACACAATTTGCAGGGGATTGCAAAGATGAAAGCGGAGTTAAGGGCAGGTGTGTAGCAGGGGCAATCACCAATTACACCAACCAACTCCTCAGCTATGGCAATTCTGCTTCTCAATGTAATTTCCTCACAAGCTTCGTCTTAACTTCTTTATCATTTTCGTTCTGTTTTTCCTTATGACATATCTTTTTTGGCCATTTGTACTTTGGGGCTCAACAGTTATGTATATATATGGGCTTTGGTGAACAATGATTTAACGAAAAGTACAAATGTTTTCATATTATGAATTAGGATTTCGAGTGTCACAAATACTCGAAAACGTCATAAGATACTCAAAAAGCGCTTAAAAGTTTGTATGGTACTTTAATATCCCAAAATAAAAATCTTAAAACTTTATACTCCCATTTCACACTCTGAATAAAACTGAAATCGATAAATACAAATAATGCTTTATTTATTTATTTAATGGGGGTTTTGAGGATCGATCCTCATAATTCTCCAAGTGTATAAAAATAGGACACTTCACATAATTTTATAAATTTACTCCCTATACTGAAAACCCCATGACAAATGGTGGAAAATAGTGCCGTTAGCGTATACAAAAAAATGAACTCCTAACTCTAAAGGGACCACACAAATAAATGCTATTGTACCACAAAGACTAGATTTATAAACTTGAAAAGAATTGTCCTAAAATCCAAATATAAGAAGGAACATGACATTTACCTTAATTCTCTATTATTTAAATTACCGTTAAATCTTAAATTATATTGAAAAAACTCCATTTTCGTAATATGATATTTGAGCAAATCCCTATTTTTGCAAATAATTAGACATAACGCCAATTTCATACGGAAATAAATTGTTGGTTTGCATGGAAAAAAGTGTTGATTTGCATTCGGTGAGTGTAGTTTTCCTTAAAATACCTTCATGCATACCGACACACGTATTTTAAGGAAAACTACACACTCTGAATGCAAATCAACACTTTTTTCCATGCAAACCAACAATTTATTTCCTTATGAAATTGGTGTTATGTCTAATTACCATGGAACCGCACGGAGCATTTTATAAAAAAACTACTTAAAAATTATTTATAATAGTTTTAATAATATAAATAGATAATAATTGATATCAGTTGTAAATAAATATGTTGTACTTAATATTTTATGGTGAATAAGTAGTGTACAAAATAAAGACTGATAATTTTGGCAAAGACAACAAATTTGATCCAAAATTCACGTGATATAATGTCCATTGAAGTTTGCATTTTTTTTTTGAATTTAAATTCAATGGGTACAAAACGCACAAGAATTAGTATGCACACGATTTAAGTTTCCATCAAGACCGTACATATATAATCCAGTCTTAAAAAAATATTAGGAGGGAGAGAAGGGTTTCAAAGTCCCATGCTTGAGTCTACAATATTAACATATCATTTAAAAACAAGTTATATTATTAGGGGGCATACACTGAATAGTTCATTGAATATTTTTTAATACACGTTTAGTCAAAACCTTTTTATTTTGTTTCAAAAAAATTCTCACCACATAAAAACACTCAAAATAAGGACACACACAAACCCATTTACCAACATCTCTCCACCATCCACCCCCCTCCCCAATCCCCATTGTCGGAGCTCCGACGAGGGCTGTTGGAGCTCCGACAGTGAGGTGGGGGGTAGGAAGCTAGGGAGGGCGTGCTGTTAACGCGGAACTTTAAAAATAAGAGAATATTGGGTAAATGGGTGTTTGAAGGATTAAATGGGTTAAACTAAAAATAGGTGTCTTTTTTACAAAAAAAATGTATTTATGTTGGGGATTATTCGGTAATTGGCCCTAGTGCCTATCATCTCAATTACAGATTTATTGAGTAGTTTGTATATATATATATATATATATATACAAACACACACACACGCACATGTAACGCCATATCGAATTAGAAATAACACCACCTACCGAAGTGAAATTACATATCGAAATAACTTGAGACTTGGGAGTCTTGTAGAGTTACATTAATGTTTAATTTGTAAGTGTAAAGAAGGATGCCCATTTGAAAATACTTAAGATTTAAAATGTGAAATATAATACATTTTAGATACATGCCATTAGTGATGATGAAATATAGAACCGACTCATAAGTGACCAAATCAAAAGTAATGAAAATAATTATAAAAAAAAGACATATAATAGTAACACGCATATAACTTAATTAATAAACTAGTCATTCAATATTAAAAAAATCATGAATTTTGGTAATACAATTTTTGAGATTTTATGGATAACATAGCACATATAAGTGATTGTTTTGAGGATGGTCTCCAAGGTGTTGAGTGAATAAGAGAAAAAATAATATAGAAGGGTAGGGAGAGAGGGAGAGAGAAGATGACCTTTAAGATATAAAGTTTTATGAGTCGCATTATAAAATATGGTGGCCAGTGGGTGAATGATATAAAGGGGGAAGAGAGAGTCATCTAGAGAAATAAACAAACATTTGAGTAATAGGATGTTTGTTAGCGCGAGGAGGTGGAGAGCCGAAGTGAAGTCTTGTGAAACAGTGGTAAATATTAGTTTGTCTACAACTTGACACGTGAAAAACCATAAATGTTATGTATTGACCTCTCTTACTACCGTATTAGAGGTATAATAAAGATAAGGATTATTTGCAAAATGACGTAAATGACGTCAAATGGGAGAAAAAAAATATAATCTATCTCTAAACTCTCTAAAATCATAATATCTCAAAATCAAGGAACTCAAGTGAGCATACATAAGGGGTATTTATAGGAAGGAGGTTGCTTGGCCTCTAAGCTAAGTATCTAATTACATTTATGTATGCTCACTTGAGTTCCTTGATTTTGAGATATTATGATTTTAGAGAGTTTAGAGATAGATTATATTTTTTTCTCCCATTTGACGTCATTTACGTCATTTTGCAAATAATCCTTATCTTTATTATACCTCTAATACGGTAGTAAGAGAGGTCAATACATAACATTTATGGCTTTTCACGTGTCAAGTTGTAGACAAACTAATATTTACCACTGTTTCACAAGACTTCACTTCGGCTCTCCACCTCCTCGCGCTAACAGACATCCTATTACTCAAATGTCTGTTTATTTCTCTAGATGACTCTCTCTTCCCCCTTTATATCATCCACCCACTGGCCACCATATTTTATAATGCGACTCATAAAACTCTATATCTTAAAGGTCATCTTCTCTGTCCTCTCTCCCTACCCTTCTACATAGCACATACAAGCGATTGTTTTGGGGTTGGTCTCCAAGGTGTTGAGTGAATAAGAGTAAAAATAATATAGAAGGGTAGGGAGAGAGGGAGAGAGAAGATGACCTTTAAGATATAGAGTTTTATGAGTCGCATTATAAAATATGGTGGCCAGTGGGTGAATGATATAAAGGGGGAAGAGAGAGTCATCTAGAGAAATAAACAAACATTTGAGTAATAGGATGTCTGTTAGCGCGAGGAGGTGGAGAGCCGAAGTGAAGTCTTGTGAAACAGTGGTAAATATTAGTTTGTCTACAACTTGACACGTGAAAAACCATAAATGTTATGTATTGACCTCTCTTACTACCGTATTAGAGGTATAATAACGATAAGGATTATTTGCAAAATGACGTCAAATGGGAGAAAAAAAAATATAATCTATCTTTAAACTCTCTAAAATCATAATATCTCAAAATCAAGGAACTCAAGTGAGCATACATAAGGGGTATTTATAGGAAGGAGGTTGCTTGGCCTCTAAGCTAGGTATCTAATTACATTTATGTCCTTAAGGGACAATAACCTTCATTCCTCTAAATACAAAATAAAAGGAAAATACATTGAATACTAAAAATAAAAGAAATACTAAAAATGACTAAAATACTAAAAATAACCCATATTCTTCATTCACATCATTCTCTCCGCCTTCGAAAAAGTTCATCCTCGAACTTTAAAGTTGATGTCGAATGCAAACAAATTCAAAATTATGAAAGAGGCAAAATTTTAGGGGCCAAAACTAAATTTCTAATATTTTTGAGACGGAGAGGGCATTCATCAATTATTGGTTCAATCTTCAACTTTTTCGTCTCGCCTCTCATGTCTATTATCAAAATTATCTACCACCCGAATCAAAAACCAATGTTTTGATGTGAAGACATAGTTCTTGTACATGTTGGAGGGTAAGGGTGTGTTAACTTTGGGTTTCTTGGGAATGGGGTAAATAAGGTTTGGTTGAAATTAGCTAGGGTTTGTATTAGAGTGATTCTTGGGTCAATTTTCTACCTCAATCTGAACCACAACTGAAATGGAACCACTCGGAGGCTGACCCACAAAGGTCAATGGTCTGGGGATGCCGAAAAATGGGACGTACAGGCCCTCGTGACAAACCAAACAATGGTTGATTATGGTCGGCCTCTTTTACGGAAACGGAGTCCTTGGCATTTATTGCTAGGGCTTTGGTTCTGGCTTCGAGCAGTTCCAGATTTGTTTGTGGTGAGTTCAAGAATTTCTAGTGGACTTCTTGTACAGAAACAACAATTTCTGGTGCCAGAATTGGGGTGTGTTCTTGAATTGGAGGTAGTTGGTGACCTGTGGGGTAGAGCGGGTTCGACTGGCTTGGAAAAAGGGATCGGCTTCAATCAGGTGGGTTTGTAAGGGCTGGTGGCTTTGTAGGTGGTGATTGAGGGCTGGAGAGGGGTCATCGGCCATCGGAGGGACATCCAACCTCTGATCCACGAAGATTTGGGTCGGAGTTAGGTCAGAAGAGGTGAAGGGGGTTGGTCAATGATGGTTTGGGCAGTCGCGATCATTCTGGGAAGCGTTTAGGGTTATTCGGCTAGTGGACAGGGGCGGTGGGGGTGGTAGGGGGGTGTTTGGATGGTAGTTTGGAGGGAAATGGGTCTAGGGCTAGTTTTTTTTTTGGTAGAAAGGTGGAAACGATTTCGAAATGGGTTGCGGAAGCATGGGTGGAGTTTTAGGGGCTAGGGTTAGGGTTAATGGTGGTAGGTGGCAATTTAGGTGGTGGTGGAGGAAGGTGAGCACTGGTGGTTGTTGGTGGAGGAGTACGCGCATCGAATTTATCAATCGAGACCAACAATCGGTTGAGGGCTTCCAAGATTTGCTCAAAAGGGCTTGATGAAGAGGTGTTCATCTCTTCTTTAACCCTTGTGACATTGTTTATGAGTTTTTATTTTTTTACAACAACAACAACGGGTGAAGCGACTAGGCACTAATACCAATTGACGTCAAATGGGAGCAAGAAAGGATAATCTCTCTCCAAACTCTCTCAAATCACAATATCTCAAAATCAAGGAATGACTTAAATGAGCCTATATAAGGGGTATTTATAGGAAGAAGGTTTCTTGGGCTCTAAGTTAAGTATCTAATTACATTTACGTCCCTAAGAGCCAATAACCTTCCTTCCTTTAAATACAAAATAAAAGGAAAATATAATGGATACTAAAAATAAAAGAAATAGTAAAAATGACTAAAATACTAAAAATAACCCCTATTCTTCATTCACATAAAAAAACGTGGGGTAGCCGAGTTCATTCCATTCGCTTCTTGGGCACCCAAAGCAGTGCAATATTTCTTATCCAAATCAAGGATTTGGGCCTTTTTGCTACGCTACTTAACTATATAAATCCATTACCACTAACATATATAGATCCATCCATCTATGCTATCTGATTTCTATTTTGATATATAAAAAACAATTGATTTCATTCTTGATTCAAAGAATTCATTCAGTATCGTATTATCAAGCTGGGGTTTTATCAAAATGACCCTTAAATCTTTTTGTCTCCATTATTTAATTAACCCTAAAGGTTTTATGTGCTTCCCCTTCATTGAACATGACTACCAACTCAGTTTTGTTTATTAATTATTATCAGATAATCTCACCGAAGCACTTCTCTTCCTCTCTCATTTGATGGGAGATATTCATCAGGTATGCCAATCAAGATACTTTAGTGAATAAGTAATTTGTTTACATGTGTTTGTGTGTAACTGCATGTGTATTACCTTTACATGTGCATTTGAAAGTTCATTCCAAGTTTAGATATATTTTACCCTAAGATCATCAAACAAATTTGTGCATACAGCCACTACATGTAGGATTTACTTCAGACAGGGGAGGCAATACAATTAATGTACATTGGTTTACAAGGAAAGCAGTTCTTCATCATGTAAGTTTTGTTGAAATCTTTATTTTTCTTTATCATAAACTGTTTTCACGTTTAATTTTTTTCTCATGTAACCGCATACAGGTGTGGGATGATAGCATAATTGAGACTACAGACAAAAGGTCCTACGGTTCTAATATTGATGGTCTGATAGACGCATTACAGAAGAACATTAAAGTATATTATTTGTAGAATTTCCTCAAACTAAAATAAAATTCAAGTCCTCATGACATTGTTTGATTCAGTTGCATTTTTCATAATCTATCTTTTTGTTTGACACAGAAAGAATGGGCAGATCAAGTTCAAACGTGGGAAAACTGCAACCACAATGAGATAACGTGCCCAAACATGTGCGTTTTAATATATATATATATATATATATATATATATATATATATATATATATATATATATATATATATATATATATATATATATATATATATATATATATATTAAGAAGGATCACTTTTTGACATCCTTATATATGTACATTTCATTTATGTATTTATTTATTTATATCGCAGTTGAGGTTAGTTTAAGTATTGAGTAAATTTATTTATTTATTACAGGTGTGGCTAATTATTTGGATTCATAATAAATTGAAATGAAGTTCCATATATTTCTTGCAGATATGCATATGAAAGTATTAAAGCAGCATGTGATTGGGCATATAAAGGTGTGATTGAAGGCTCAGTACTAGAAGGTGAGTAATCTATGCTTTCGATCTTCATTAATGATAATGACATATACATTGGATATTTTAGAATATAATTTTTTTTTGAAAACCTACTTGCAGATGACTACTTCCTGTCGCGTTCACCAATTGTCAATTTACGACTAGCGCAGGGTGGAGTTCGGCTGGCAGCTACACTTAATCATATATTTGGTAGAGAAGACAAGTCATTAAGTTCCAATGTAATGGGAGAAATCAGAGGAAACATATTGTAAAAAATGTTTGTAACATTATTCTAACGTTCTGATTAAAGTCAATTATTTAGTTACAAAGTTGAAAGCTACCATAACTCTAAACTATCAAAGCTCCTGCAAATTAGTCCCACTCTAACGCCGGAAAACTAAATCTTTGAAGTACAATAATATAATATCCTAGGCCCTTCTCTAATTTCTAATTGATTTTGAATTGGATGCTCCAATATTTAACATTATGAATAGAGATTAACTCTATAATGATGTAGCCCAGATTTTCAGTGGAGTTAATATACTATCGAAAACACAAGAATCAACTCATATAGGCCTTCTCCATTTGTAATCTCTTAAGGTGTGGAAGGAAGTAATCGCAACTAATTTAGAATGCATCTCTGGTGGGATAAGGACAGAGCGATAGCTTTTGTCAAGCCAAACTACTGTATCTCTTGCTTCTAAAATGGGCTAATTGGCAAAAAAAGAAAAGAGAATACATAAGCATCAAAATGTTTCCTTGTGACATTTTATTTTTTAATAATAGAAATGACACTCGTAAGAAACCTCTTGGCTTGGTAGCCTGAAGATGAAGCGTTTAAAGTGTAACCGAGCAGCTAAAGAGTCTAATACCCTCACCTTCACAACAAACTTGTCTCCACTCTGATTTATAATTTAAAAAAATTATAATCAGCAGGTAAATAAAAATCTGATTACAGATGAGACTAAGTAATTACAAATACAAAGACAAATGGCATACTCTTAAAGGAGCAAGGAATTTAAGCGATAATTCTGACAGTGCTAACGTATCACTAGTGCGGGAAATGACATCCTCACTCAAACCAATCCTTTCCAAAAGTTCATGAGCGAACCCAAAATAATTTTGTAATGCCACTTTTGAACGTTTCAAAAATATAGTATTGCACACGTTGCATGAGTAATTTTTGGTTATAAAGAAGAAGAAATTGATTCTTAAAAAGATATAAATCAAATAAATAACTCTTGCAGATTTCTAATTATGATTAGCTAAAGAAGAAATATACCTAAATAAAACTGTAACCTAAGTAAGCAATATGTGATAACTCTTGGTTCTAGCAGGAATTAAACAAGCTCAAATATAAAAAAATTAGAATAAAATTATTTCCAACAATCATGAGCAAAAACAATAGCATTATCGACATTTGGTAGCATAGTCAACTTAAATATGATGAACCCTTTTGTAAAGTAGGCCACAAAATTAAAAGAGAAAACCCATTCGTCCACCTCAGCTCTGGTGTAACCTAAAAAAAAGAACATTAGATATTATAGCCGATGCAAAGCTTAATTATAATAGTTTATTTGTTAAAACCATAAACATGGAATATTATATAAAGAAAGCCTAAAAGTGAATGACACCAAAATGATCATAATAATTGAAAACCCATGACTTTATTCGCTATAACTAAAATATGGATTGAATTAATAATAATAATTTCATATGTAATAACCAACAAATAAGATATTCAACGTGCCTAGGGGTGTTCAAAAAAACCGCCCGACCCGAAAACCGAACCGAACCGAACCGGCCCGAACCGAAACCGTCAGTTTTTTTTAGCCCGATTCGGCCTACGATTTACGGATATAAAAAACCGACCATGTCGGTTCGGTTGTCGGTTTATACGTGGGAAAAACACTCAAACCGAACCGACCCGAAACCAATATATATATTAAAAAAAACCTAAATAACTTATATTTTTATTTCCAAAAACCATTACCCACCTTTAAAAACCGACCCAAATCGAAAACCGCCCTTAAAAAAATCGGCCCAAACATGAAACCGTCGAAAACCGACCCGAAACCGACCCGAAACCGCCGTGAACCGAAACCGACGGGTTTTTTCATAGTCGGTTCGGTTTCGGTCTGACCTTTTCCAAAACCGAACCGATCGGTTCGGTTTGAATTAGGGTCCAAAACCGACCCGAACCGACCCATGAACACCCCTAAACGTCCCCCCCCCCCCCCCCCCCAAAAAAAAAAGCAAGTCATCAATAAACTAGGAAACCAACATTGCATTACGTAACTATGTTGTACAAAGATAACTAACCTATGAAGTTAATTGTACTATTCCAAAAGTAATACATTCAGGATTTAAATTGATATTTCATCTTATTGACGTACTAAAATTGGAATGCAACCAACAACAACATTTAATCTATATCTACATTAAAAACAAAGAATCCTAATGGTTACATAGTGTACACATGATTAGATAGGATGAACTGGATTGCGTGTGTATGTAGAGACAACATTCTAGGACCCCCCCAGTCTCCCCTTAGGTCCCTTGGACCTCCCAATTCACTATAAACCCTAGATCATACTCCGAGTACCAATTTAGGGACTATCGAGCGCTCCCGGGCCCGTTTGACTCCGATCAACTTCATAGTCAGAATGAAAGATCAATGAATCTTTAAAATACTCTAAATCCCCTTTCCAACGGTTCATTCCGTGCATGAATTGGCATAACAGTTCGGATGAATGAACCGTCTTACTATCAAAAACCGATCAGGAGGCCACCGAGCGCTCCCGAGCCTTAATTTTACCCTAATTAGCTTCATTATTACAGAGAAATCTCAATGAATCTTCGAAGGTCAGTAACACCCTTTCCAATGGTATGCCCCGTGTGCAAATCAAACTTACCGTTCGGATGAATGATCCGTTTTCCCCAGAAAACTAATCAAGAGGAAACGGAGCGCTCCCGAACTCCGTTTGACCAAAGTCAACTCTTCATCTCGAACGAGACTGAATGAACCTTCAGAGGGAACTAAATACCCTTTCCAACAGTCCACCCCATGCATGAATTAACCTTACAGTACGGACGAATGACCCATTTTACTCCAAAGGGTTATCGGGCGCTTCCGGTCCCCGTTCGACCAAAGTCAACTCTCTGAATCGAGCGAAGATCATTGAAACATCAAAATTCCTCACATAAAATTTCCAAAGGTCCATACCGAGTACGATTCAGACTTACAATTTGGACAAACGATCCATCGTCGTTCGAAGATCTCAGGTCTAAAGGATCGATAGACGCTTCGAAGCCCCATTTGACCTAAATTCAAATCCTAGACCCGAGAGAAGCCCAAAGAATTCTCAAATGTCTCTGAATAAACTTTTCAATGTTATGACCCATGCACGATTTGGACTTACGGATTACGTTATACGATTATTTTTCCAAAAAATATGGACGAGACTGCCAATTGGTAGGTCCATTTTCCTGCCTATTGGCGGTGTGTCTAAGGTTAGTTGCTGATAGACGGGACAAGGTCTATACCGATCAGAATTCCCTCAACCCAATATAAGGAGAGCATGAGCTCACTTTAAAAGGCACCTCAGAAACATCAACTTCAGTGATCTCAGTAACATTCTTCTAAAGCCAACGAAGTTTCCTTATTTAAAACCTCTCTCCGCCTTTCATTTCCATCACTTTCAAACCCAATTTAGAAAAATATCCCTACATTCCTCACCCACTTTGCAAGTAATCTCATCAACAATCAAGATCAATCCCCAAGTCTCCAAAGAAGGTCTAAACATTCTTCTCTCTCTTTAAATTTATTTATTTTCACATTAGTTATAAAAGTTTTTAATTTAGCTTTTACTTTAGAACATACACATATTAATATTCAATCCTTTATTAGTAGTATTGCACATAATATATTTTCTATAAAAATATCCAAAACAAGAAAAAAAGGGTTTCATCTATAAATTCCAACGGGATTTGTCACTATATTTTCTCAAAACTAATAAATATTTTTTTCTCACACACACGTATGATAAAAACCCTGTTTGAATAAATGGGATAAGCCCCACCCTTGTGTCACATGAAAACTACGTAGACTTTGATGCCTTTGAAGTACCTCTCATAACCTTTCCAATGGTCCACCTTGTGTGCAATTCTGACTTACTGTTTGGACAAACGATCCATTTTTGTCCGATGATCTCCCGTCTAAAGTCATCTCCCAGACCCGGGAGCGACCCAAAGGACCCTTGAAGGTCTCCGAATTACCTTTATCACGGTATACGAAAACCGTGACAAAACTTGTCACGGTCAGAGACCGTGACATGACTGTGACAATTCTAACTACCTTATGGACCGTGACAAAAAAAGTTGTATCGCCCAGAATTGTCACGGTCATTGACCTTGACAAACTTGTCAAGGTCAATGACCGTGACAATTCAGCAGATTTGGTGTAGTGTATCGACCTTATTATACCATAATCTTATCTCCAACATCTCTTAGAGATATGTCCAACTAAGCAAAATATTCACCCTATTATATTCTTCAAATACACGAGGTCATCACTAAGCCTATCTCCAGGTTTTACCCCAAAATGAATCTACGTGATGGCCACATCGGTTGCCATTATCACTACAAGGATAGCAATTACTACACAGGTTTATGCTTCCTAATTCGTACTAGTCTAGAAATACATGCCAAGAACTATTCCTTGCCCTTCCAGGGCTATTCTAACTTACATTATCGACCCATTTCGATATCCTAATCATGATTTTATATCCCTTTAGGGGTGCCATTTTCAAACCTCTAACATGACATATATAAAGCCAAATATATTTCCTAGTACCCATCAAAATCGAATAATACACTTCTTACACTAGCCATCTTAAGATAATTGAGCATTATACCTAATCACGACACATTTATCCAATTTTCCTTTGGAGGTGGCACCACTTATTTATATCAAATTATATTGCAGGATTTGATTCCTTAAAATTTGACCAATAACGTGAGATCATCACGTGACTACCAATACGACCAATATTAGTACACTAGCGCTCCATAATGCTGAATCTTAATTGGTTTCTCAAGGAAACCGAGCATACCCAATGTAATTTTCACCAAGAACCTGATAAGGTTTCACCTCACATGATCCTCTCATAGTAAGTACGCCCTACCAAATCCCCAATATTCGTCTCCAATAACTATTAGATGCTCACCCAACTACTAGCGTATAAGTCTCTACACATGGCGAAACACAATCATTGAACACCTCAAGGCGTCACATCAAATTGACTTCCATTCCCAAGGATTCCACGTGCAATAAGTCCCAAGCACACTCCAAGGACTTCTTTAAATCATAACCAAACCAACATTGCTTCGCATTTCATTGCCACTTAGGCCACTAGGACGGGATACAAAACCTAGACAAGAATATCATTTCCTTTTTTATCGAGACTTCGACACAAGTCTAACCTATGACTTTCTTCTCGAGATCCAATACAGATTCGAAAACCTTCTTCCAAGCAGTCGATACCCTAAACCATGCATCAAACTACAGACTGACACTACTACGGATTTTGGCAAGATATAGGATCTCGTATACCACCTATAAGCCTTTAGGTCTACATTACCGACATACGTAAGGATCTTATTCCTTAAAAATTGCATCATAATATCTGAACCCTATAATGGAAGACTATTTAAGGTTGACTCCTACATCATTTCAACCAACATTATTACATGTCTCTACTCACCGGAAGTAATTTAGCTTTATTAACATATTAGTACACCTCTTACATTATCAAGGGTTGACGTACAAGTACATCACACTAAAAATTGTGGAGTCGCCATGATCGACTCGCACAGACATTCGTAAATTACTAACATTTCTAAATCAGAAGTGCGAAAGCGATTAATGCAACTGACTTGATCGCATGCCACTTAGCAATGAATTACCCATCGTTCTAATCTCCTTGACTCCACAATTTAGAACAGGAACTGAAACCTTCACCTATCTAGCGTGACTAACCCAAACTGACGTCGAATGTTCCACTACCGACCGCATCACTTCACTTCTAAAAAGAACCTTGAACTTAGAGCTCTAATGCCATTTGTAATGCCCTGGCCCGGATTTATGGGTTACCCATGGTAAATATGGTCCGACCCGAGCATTAGGTGTGAATTGCAACGAAATAACTTACATAATGTTGCTAATCCAGTTTTATTTAATTAATGTTTCATTTGTTTAGCATGTGATTTTCATTTTTTTTAATCAAACTACGTGAGGGACCCGTGGGAAGCGTTCCCGAAATCCAAGCATATAGAGATACTAAAGTAAAATAAAAAGGATATTTACCTGTACAACGCTCTCAAAATATGAAACCGCACAACTTGTGATAAAAAAACGAGAGAATGAGCCGAATGCCCAATGAAAAAAATACAACAATGCAACATAGAATCGAACGGCAGAAAAGAGACTCTAACACGCTATATCTACATGCACATGCAACTACCTTATATATATACACACACACACACACACACACACACACACACACACACACATTTTAATGGATGAAACCATTTTTATTTCAAAAATGTTACCGGACGATAAATTTGCCTTAATCCTTACGGAACCCCATCTTACTTGACTTGACATTTATTTCTTGATTTAACACACCCTGTTAAATACTTTAAACAAATATTCCTTGTTTAATAAAAGTATTTCTATCACCGAAATTACCTGTTTGCTCATACCAAATTTACCATAATATTTTCATTGAAAATCACCTTTAAACACACGCAAGTACGGTGTTAGAAAATACATATTTTTCTTTAAAAGCCTCTCGTAAATACACTCTTGTGTTAATTATGGGTTAAACCTCTTTAGGTTCTTAATTACTTATTTAGTCACTTCACTTTATCATTCATTTTACTTCATGGACTTTAATCAATTTTCTTGCACTACTTGTCCACATTATTCTTATCAGAACATTTATTTATTTGATTCAATTCAGGTTGTCTTTTCTTATATTTGCTACACAACCCGTTTCTTAACATGTTCCACTTTATATTATCTTTTTCTTAGAATCTTACCATATTCGTATACTTTAATGGGCTCCACACTGCCGGTTATGCTACCATATTCACTAGATAGCGATTTTAGGTCTTTTACCATGGGCTCGGGGTCCTCCTTAATTATTTTTGATATCATCTTAGTCCATATTCCTGTATTTTAATATCTTTTAAATGCCCACATTATCAAACTTTTCTTTACCGACCCGAAGCCAAAACCTGGGGTCTCACCCCAACTTGTGTTACACTTTAAAAACATCATTTCTTATCCTTTATACCCTTGCATTGATTTTATCCTAAATATAACTTTTGTTTAAAACCATTTTGTGTAACACGTTTTTAAATATTTTTATTTCATAAAAATATTCCTCTTTATGTAAAATTACCATTTTACCCATTTGTTTTCAAATTTGTTCTTTCCTCCATTTTCATAAGTGTTATTTCCCAAAAATATTGTTAAGTTAGACACACAAACTTTTTGAATGTTTTTAACTCGTTAACACTTATTTAACACTTTGGAGTGACATACTTCTCAAGTTAAAAATCTTTTTATTTCACTACTTTCTTTATTAAGAAAAACTCATTTGGAGACTATTTCACAAGAAAATACTATTTTCCCTTTATTTTCACGTGTAGTCTTAAATATTCATTTATTACATTTTCCACACCTTAAAGGCTAAAATTTATATTTTCTTTATTTCCTGTTTAAACCTACTAAAACTTTCATTAAACTTGTTTATATGTTCATCATTAAAAACGTGCAAGTTTATATACATGAGAAGATGGATTTCAAGTCCAAAAATCCAATTAAATGGGTTTAACATATAGTTCATTCTAGAAAATTCAGAATATTAACATAAACATGTCATCCAAGCTAAAAGACATATTTATTTCTTCAAAAACTTGAGTACATGTCTATTTATACAAATATCCTAATTTTCACAAGAAATCTTAAGACATTTGTTCATAAAATATCTTTAACAAGATAAATATTCCTTCAGCATTTTTATCCCATAAAAATATTTAAACACTAAGTTTTCTTGAAATATATCATTTTTCTCAAAACCGTTAAAACCTTTTATAAATCCTTTTTCATAAATTATGAGAAATAACATTCTTAAACCATATATGCATTCTACTTTTACATCTCTAACAACAAGATCAACACTGTGAAAAATAGAGTTCTTAAACAAAGAGTAGAGTTTTTCCACCTCAAAGGAAGCCTCAACAATGGAGGATGAAGTGTAGAAGAAGATGGAAACCTCCAACATCTTAAGGTGTATTTAAAGAGGTTTCCTAGATCCACTAAGCTTGTCTTCTCGAAAGCTCCACTAAAACCCCCTTCAAACTCCATGATTTCTTTTACTTTCTTCTTCAAAACCCCCCTAACAACACCTCCAAAATTCATAACTTTGCTCAACAATAGTGTATATGGGTTTATAATCCTTGTACATAGTATAATATGAGGTAAATATGGTGGTACAAGGTGAAAGGATGGTGGTGTATATTGGTTTGTGGTGGTGGGAGAGCTCCAAGAGCTAGAGAGAGAGAGAGAGAGAGAGAGAACAAATCTGATTCGGGTCTCCCAAATGAGTCAAACACACACTATATACTACCAAAACCATAAGGGTTAAATTCCCCAAATGCCCTGACACTTAACCCTTTCAAGAAAGGGTAATTAAGTCTTTGTTCCACGTTTTAATCAGTGCCACTGAGAAGTTGACACGTCGTCAAATCCAACGACCCACGTCGTGACAGAAAAGTAAAAAGGATAAAATTTTCAAATTCAATATTGGTAATTCAAATAGTCTCTAACACTCGTTCGAATGAGACTACTCATTAGTTTGAATGACACTTTTAACGAGATGTTAGCACGCGCGAGGAATGGATCAAATCCAAGTCGTTAGACGCCTCATTCGAATGTCATGTTCGAATGAGATTGACGCCTCGTTAGAACGACCTCTAATTTCTTAGGTTTAAACTTTAGGCCATAAAAATTCCGGTTCGACGAGCACGAAGGCCACAACGTTACCCAAATTTGACTTGTGGTCAACCTCAACAAGTCCAAAACCCAATTGTTCATACCAAGTCACCAAATCATACAAGTATGATCAAAGTCTCGGGGTAGGTGTTACACACTATCTTATTGTATTTTATCCTTGTTAAGTGCATGTTTAGGATTTTTTGTGGATTTTATTCGAGAAGGAAGTTCCATTACCCGGCCTCTTAATTTGTATGATTCAAGCTATTCTTATTAGAAGGTGCAGATGCGATTTTTTTTAGAATCGATAGATGAGAATGATTGGAAGTCCATGGATCGAAGATGGTCTCCTCCCGTCGACAGTGGTTTATCGAAAGCATATTCCCTTTGGATAACAGCAGAAAAGAATGCCTCAAATTTTAATTCCAAAGGGGTGAATGCTATTTTTTTGTTGTCACTACGGAAGAGTTTATACATATCATGATATGTAAGGGTGCAAAATATGCATTGCATATTTTAAAATCCATTCACCGGGGCACTAAAATGGTTAGGGTTTGTAAATTCCAAAATCTGATGAATAAGTTTGTAATGATTAAGATATGAGAGCATGGGTCTTTTAATGAGTTTTATGCCAAGATATTGGATTTTCTTAAATCCTCATTTAACTTAGGTGAGCCTATCCCTGAAGCGAGAGTAGTTAGAAAAATATTAATGTTATTACCTAAAAGATTCATTGCCTATTTCACAGTCCTATATTTTCACTACACCAAAAATCGTAATCTGGCACCCTTTTATACATAGAGAATCTGCCACAGTTTTAAATCGGGACAAAATCTGAAATGGTTCATTTATAATTTAGCACGTTTTAAAATCATGCTAAAATCTGGCATGATTTTAAACCATGCCAACACCGTGCCAAATTTAAAAAAGCTATGGAAGAGGAGCAATATTTGACTTTTCATTTGGAGCCATTCAACTTTTATCCCCGCTCACTCTCTCACTTAGGAGTGTAAACGGATCAGATTAGAAGTGAATCGGAGTAATCCAAATCCAATTTGTTAACATGTTAACCGATGTATATCCGATTTGATAATCCAACGGATCAGAGATTTGTTATACCGAATCCCAATCTCTTCGAATAATCCGATCTGATCTGAAAATCCAATTATCTATTTTTTTTACCATATATATATATATATCAGATCAGATTATTATCGGATCGAATTGGCATAAATCCATATCCGATCCGTTTTGTAGACGGATAAATAGGTT
This sequence comes from Sambucus nigra, assembly GCA_949130495.1. Taxonomy (NCBI): domain Eukaryota; kingdom Viridiplantae; phylum Streptophyta; class Magnoliopsida; order Dipsacales; family Adoxaceae; genus Sambucus; species Sambucus nigra. Next base: position 282,765,829 of record OX422209.1, read on the forward strand.
ATCGAATAATCCGATTAATGAATTCCAAAATCAATATCGGATTCGGTTAATCGGATAAACAGGTTATCAAATAATCCGATTAACTAATTCTAAAATCAATATGGGATTTGGTTAATCGGATCAGATTCGTATTAGATCTGGATCCAAATTCGATCTGTTGACAACCCTACTGCTTACTCCCTGCCAATACTCTCTCTCTCTCTCTCTCTCTCTCTCTCTCTCTCTCTCTTCTAAGAATGTTTCTCTAGCTACCTTTCTCTCTGACAAGTCCAATAGAGACTCATGACTCATCTTCAAGATCTTTCACCTCCTTCTGAGATGACTAAGACATTTACTCATTGGACTTCTACTGGATATTTTTTTGTTGAACCTATTATATTGTGGAATCACATCATGGTAGTTTATAAAATCTAGTGTTTGTTTGTTTATTTGTACCGGTGGATGAACAAGTATATACTTTTTTCTTTTTAAGATGAACAAGTTCACAAATTCAAAAATGTTAGTTTTGATTTTGAAGCTTTAAACAATATTTGGCTTCTTATTCTTCGATCTGTTCGAATTTGAATATCTGAATTTGATTAGTTTTTTCAATTGATTTCATAGTGGGGTGAATTTGGGCGATTTTGAAGGTGATTTTCAAACGATTAATGGGTTGGATTTATGTGATTATAGGTTTCTTGCGGGATAGATTTGATCTTCATTTTAGTATCAAGAAGAATTGATTACTTTTTTAAGTTAGTTCATGTTGATTTCGGGAAACTAGAGACTGTACTAATTCCATGCTTGCACGCGTAGATATTGTATGACAAAATTGTTACTGTCCTTTTAAAGCAGGTGATAAAATTGAGTGTGGGTTTAAAGTTAATTTCTTCAGTCTTTATAATGTTTTCGGTTTTATTTCTCATTTAATTTTTATTTTTAGGGTATGTTTTAGTGTTTACATATATGTATATGTTTAATGTGTGTATAATATATTTTCTTGAGATGAGTACTTCTGTTTAGTAATTTTTATATTGGATTTATGCTTGTGATTAGAGATTTTTATGAAGGATTACTAGTATGATTATATTAACTTCTAAAAAAAGCACGGTATTAGGGATTGAGACTACTAATGTGATTATATTGTTGAATTTGAGGATTATTTTAGCACACCAAAGAAAATAGAACAGGTCATAAGAAGGATTTATGATTCTATGTGGCGTGTACAAATGGTTCTTTTATATTTCTTTTTTTTTTAATTTGTAACATATATTATCGACGCATATTTAAGTTGTCATTCCAAGTTTTGGTCATAAGGTAAGATGAAGTTATTATCCATCATATATATGTTTTATTGTTGCTTTATTATGATCACATTTGACTTGTGTTCAACTTTCCAAGACGGGCTCAAATTCCACCACAATGCTCTCCCATTAATTTTAGACATAGCCATTCTCCCTTTCGAAAGCTTCTTCATTATCTTTCAAAATCAATTTCACCACCTAGAAGGTAGAAACATAATTTCCAAATCTTTGTTATTTATGCTAGTTAAATGGTCTGCACCTCACATTTTAAAGAGTTGCATTTATATTTATAAAGGGAGAAATATTGGAAATTATGTAGAAAATACAGAAATAGAACTCTTTATTGTATCACAACAATGTCAACATTAATACAACAATGTAACTTTATGAATCTTCAAGGCGTGATGTCACTTTCCTAAATACAGTATTTGTCCCACATGAATAACTTCGGTATACAAATGGGAATCAACAAATCCGTACTCAAGATACAATGAAGCAATTGCACTGTCTGCAAATTGTATGTCCGAAGACATCCTTTAGATGCAGCAGCGAAGAACAGTCAATCAAGTTCTTATTCTGTTTCTGTGCACAAAACAGAATAAGAAAATTTGTATCTCCTGAAAATTATAAGAGATTAATAGCAGGGTTTGGAAATCTGAAATGGGGTTTTCGTTATCAATGTAATTTCGTTTTAGGCAGCCTTTATTTATAGATAATGAAAGGCTTTATCTTCAAGAGTCATGACTGTTGGATTAACAGTCTTAATCAATTCTGAAAGTGTATGACTGTTAATTACCAACAGTCTTAAGTCATTTTAGAACAGGTACAATTAATACCGAATCGGTTTTGCACGGGTCAACCAAAAAGTGACCGCGCCCGAGCTACCGCGATACGACCCGAACGAATCCCGGCAACCCGCTACCATTGAGGACACGCGGTGTGCGAAGTGCAAAGTGCGCCTCTACAGCCCACTGCCCCGTCACCGTACGTGCGTGCGCGCGCGCGTGTGCGTACGGTGCTTCGCACCGTATTGAGGTCACTTGAATAGCCTCTTAAATGCTAGATGAATTAACTCTACATCTTCCATTTGTACTTATTAAGTGCACAAATTCTTAATATTTTTCCAATGTGGGACTCAAAGGTTTCCCACTCCTTTTATAGCTTAGTGGTGACACTTAGCTTTGTACATTTCCAATTCCCGAATTAATTAATTATTTAATGCATGAAAATACGGAGTGTTACAACTATCTGTAATCATTTGTCTGACATAACTATGTCTCAGGCCAATATGTCTAGATTTTCCATTGTACACTTTACTATAAGCTCTGAAAAGTGTAGACTCACCATCACAATGTATAGTTATTGGAGGCATTGGTTTTGGCCAAACTGTAATTTCAATTAATAAATTCCTTAACCATTCGGCCTCTTTACTAGTTGCAGGTAATGCTACAAGCTCAGCTGCCATAGTAGAATCATCTATACAAGTTTGTTTCTTTGATCCCCAAGAAACAATTCCTCCACCAAAAGTGAAAATCCATCCACTTGTTGAGGAATGATCCTCCCGCTCAGTTATCCAACTGGCATCAGAAAACCCTTATAATACTGAAGGATATCCACTATAGTATATACCATAGTCCATAGTTCCTTTCAAATATTTTAATATTCTATTGATAGCATGCCAATGCAATAAACTTGGATTACTAGTATATCTACTTAATTTAGCAACAACATAAGCAATATCGGGCCGAGTACATGTCATGGCATACATTAAACTACCAATTAGTCGTGCATATTCCAATTGTGAAATAGGTCTACCATTATTAGGAATCATCTTTAGCTGTTGTTCAAAAGGTGTACTAGCAGGTGTGCAAGCAAACTGATTAAATTTCTTTAAAATTTTCTCAACATAATGAGATTGAGTGAGAATTATATTTTTATCTTTCCTCATTATTCTCATTCCTAATATGACATCATCTACACCCATATCTTTCATATCAAATTTAGAAGACAGAAAACTCTTTGTATTATTAATTCTTTCTAAATCAGTACCAAGAAGTAACATATCATCTACATATAAACAAATGATCATACCTTTACCATTAGCAAATTTACTATAAGCACACTTATCAGATTCATGAATTTTAAAACCAATAGAAATAATGACTTTATCAAATTTTTCATGCCATTGTTTAGGTGCTTGTTTTATGCCATATAAGGACCTAATAAGTTTACATACTTTATTTTCTTGTCCAAGCATAACAGACCCTTCAGGTTATTCCATGTAAATTTCTTCTTCTAAGTCACCATTTAAAAAGGCAGTTTTCACATCCATTTGATGAATCTCAAAATTATATATAGATGCTAATGCAATTAAAATTCTAATAGTGAAGGTTCTAGCAACAGGTGCATAGGTATCAAAATAATCAATTCCTTCTTTTTGTGTAAAACCTTTAGCAACCAATCTGGCCTTGAATTTATCAATTGTTCTATCTATTTTCATTTTCTTTTTAAAAATCCATCTACACCTAATCGGTTTAGATCCTGGAGGTAAGTCTACTAACTTCCAAGTTTTATTTTCCAAGATTGAATCCATTTCATCATTTATAGCTTCTTTCCAAAATGCTGAATCTACAGACTTAATTGCCTCACTATAAGTTTGTGGGTCTGTTTCAACGCTAAGAGTCAAAGAATATTGATTAAAATATATGTATCTAGTTCCTTCGACAAGATAGACTACAAATCCGGACCAAAGCTTCTTTCTTTCCTAGGACTTTTACTTTTTCTAATCTCTTCTTGTTCTACTGGTGGAGTTTCAGGTAACTGTGAAGGAGTGCTTACTTCTTTTTCATTATTAATTCTAGGAATAGAAGAAAACCTTTGTTCATAAAAAATTGCATCTCTCGATTCAATTATTGCATTTACCTCAACAGAATCATTAGGTTCACTAACCAAAAATCTATAAGCTTTACTATGTTATGCATAACCTATGAAAATACACTCAACACCTTTGCTTCCTAATTTCTTTCTCTTAGTTTCAGGTAGTCTTACAATAGCTCTACAACCCCAAACTTTAAGATAACCTAAATTAGGTTTTCTATTCTTCCATAATTCGTAAGGATTTTTCTTATTATCTTTAACAGGTATCCTATTCAGAATATGACATGCAGTTAAAAGTGCTTCTCCCCAAAACCCTTTACTTAAATCAGAATAAGAAAGCATAACATTAACCATTTTGAGTTAGTGTTTTATTTTTCTTTTCTGCTACTCCATTTTGTTATGGTGTATAAGGTGCAGTAACTTCATGTATAATTCCCATATCTTCACAATATTGAGGAAAGTGATATTCACCACCTCTATCAGATCTAAGACATTTTATTTTAGTATCACATTGATTTTCAACTTCATTTTTGTATGTCTTAAATCTATTAAGTACATCATCCTTAGAGTTTAAAATATATATGTAACAATATTTTGAAAAGTCATCAATAAATGTAGCAAAATATTTACTACCAGCTCTTGTAGGTGTTCCATGCAAATCACAAACATCACTATGTACTAATTGCAACAAAGATGTAGTTTTTTTCTATTTTTTGAAAAGGCAATCTTGTTATTTTTGTTTGCATGCATATTTCACACTTTTCATTCATATCATTCTCATATTTAGGAATTAAATTTAAATTAACCATGAAATGTATTTTCTTTGTATTAACATTTCCAAAACAACTATGACATAATGAAAGACAATCAACGATATAAGCAGAAGAATCTTTTTCATTGATATTGTGCTTAAACATGACCTCATACAAATATCCTTTGCCTACAAAGGTATCATTCTTAGTCAGAATAAATTTGTTTGACTCAAATACATGCTTAAAGCCAAATTTGTTAAGAAGAGTTCCAGAAACTAAATTTTTCCCAACATTAGGAACATGAAAACATTGGTGAGACTAAGAGTTTTTTCGGAAGTAAATTCGAGATCCACTGTCCCTTTGCCTTTAACCGCAGCAGTAGATGAATTTCCCATAAAGAGAACATCTCCTTCCACTGTTTCTTAGGCAGAAAACAAGTTCTTATCCTTACAAACATGCTTTGTGGCACCAGAATCAAACCACCAAGAATTGTCTTCTCCAAGCAAATTTGCCTCAGATATCATAGCAGCAAATTTTTGTTTTGTGTCTAATGTCCCTCCTTTTTCCTTTAGTTTCTTGAACTCACGACAATCCTTCTTGAAGTGACCTGGTTTGTTGCAATGAAAACAATTTCCTTTCTTCTTTTTGTTTGGTTTAGAATTATTTAAAAAATTCTTCTGCTTGTTATTTTTTCCATGATGGCCATATTTTTGCTCCTATCCTTCCTCCACCACATGGACCTTAGAAACAAAATTTTCTTGTTCCTCTTTACCATCTAGAATTCGAGACTCTTGTTCAATTCTTAAATGAGTCTTTAATTATTCAAGTGAAAGATCCTCCTTTTTGTGTTTGAGTTCTTTCTTATAATCTTTCCAAGAAGGAGGAAGTTTTTCAATTATGGCAGCAACAATTACATTATCATCCATATTTAATATTTTCAGTTTGCAATGATTTATGATGCATTGGATGTCATGAAATTGTTCTAGCACAGGCCTATTATCATGCATTTTAAAGCTTAAAAACTGACCGATAAGGAACTTCTTACTTGTAGCGTCTTTCGTTAGATATTTTGTCTCCAATGTTTCCCACAAATTTTTTGCAGTCCCAACATTTTGGTACAAGTCGAACAAATTGTAAGCAAGTGCATTGAGATTGTGACCACGACACAAGTAATCATCGGTCTCCCATTTTGTGCGTTGTCTAGTCTGTTCCACGATTTCATCTTCATCTTTATTTGGTTTCGGTTGTGACAAGACATATACAATCTTCAATGTTGTTAGAAGAAAATGAACCTTTTTTTGCCAACGCAGAAAATTACCACCATCAAAACGGTCCAACTTGACAAAGCTTTCTATTATTTGTTGAAGTGATATGTAAGAGTCGACCATTTATGAAATTACTGTATTTAGATAGTTGGAAATTATGTAGCAAATATAGAAATAGAACTCTTTATTGTATCACAACAATGTCAACTTTAATACAACAATGTAACATTATGAATCTTCAAGGCGTGATGTCACTTTTCTAAATATCGTATTTGCCCCATACGAATAACTTCGGTATACAAACGGGAATCAGCAAATCCGTACTCAAGATACAATGAAGCAATTGCACTGTCTGCAAATTATATGTCTGAAGACAACCATTGGATGCAGCAGCGAAGAACAGTCAATCAAGTTCTTATTCTGTTTCATTGCACAAAACAGAATAAGAGAATTTGTATCTCTTGAAAATTGTAAGGGAGTAAGAGCAGGGTTTGGAAATCTAAAAATGGGTTTTTGTTATCAATGTAATTTCATTTTAGGCAGCCATTAGTTATAGATAATGAAAGGCTTTGTCTTTAAGAGTCATGACTGTTGGATTAACAGTCTTAATCAATTCCGAAATGGTATGACTGTTAATTACCAACAGTCTTAAATCATTTCCGAACAAGTATAATTAATACCGAATCGGTTTTGCACGGGTCAACCAAAAAGTGACCACGCCCGAGCTACCGCGATCTGACCCGGACGAATCCCGGAAACCCGCTACCACTGCGGACATACGAAGTGCAAAGTGCGCCACTAGCGCCTCTACATTCCACTACCCCGCACCCGCACGCACGAGCGCACGTGTGCGCTTACGTTGCTTCACACCGTATTGAGGTCTCTTGAATAGACTCTTAAATTCTAGATGAATTAACTCTTCATCTTCCATTTGTACTTATTAAGTGCACAAATTCTTAATATTTTTCCAATATGGGATTCAAAGGTTGCCCACTCCTTTTATAGCTTAGTGGTGACACTTAGCTTTGTACATTTTCTAATGTGGGACACTATCCCCTTTTATATTTGGGTTAGCTTCCCACCTCTCCCACACACTTCCAATGTGGGACAAGCTCTTTAAGCTCTTACACCCAAAACTCTTACTCACTTATTTTATAAAATCTCCAACAAGAACAATATTTTATATGTATTACACATATCGTTTGTCCTGACACTGCAGTTTCATTATAGTTCTCATGAACATCTTCTCTTATTAATAAAAGCACCCTGCGCCTAAAGTCACTAACTGCAAAAAAAAGGGAACTGAACTTGAATTTGTGATTAGAGTGATGTTGTTATTTTATTTTATCTACATTTTTTACGAAACCCAAAAAGTAAAAATTCATCGAAGTTATAAATATGGAATTTTGATTGTGTAAATAAATTTTGATTTCATAGCCCGTCTTATTTTGGTCCCTCTACAGAGGACGGGCACCAAAAGCTAGACGTGGTCCTCCAGATCTCCTAGGCATCCTCGCAAGGTCTCTTTATGTGGAATAGTATCTTGATAGAATTTTACCACTTCAATCTCTAATATTTGTTTTATCTTTATTAATTATATGTATTACAGGGAGCCCCAAAATTATCAATGAGCCGTAGTCATAGAAGGTAGTGTATGTCATCATAATTGATTCCTTTTTCTTTTATTTCAATAATAATAAAGGTTATTAAAAGAATAATATTAATATGGGTTGAAGGTCCCTTAAGAACAAAATAGTTTTCCCCCTATATATTATAACTTAAAAAATCTCTTGAACAATTTAGACACAACGACATGTATGTAATGCTACATAAGTCAGAAAATTATGCTAAAATCCAAAGCCAAAAGTTGTTTTGTGTATGTATCGCATTGAACCACTTGTGGCTGAAAGAATGTTTTTTTGTCTCAACTTTTTATAATATAGCCTGGTAGTGTTTCTGAGGTGAAGAATACTAATAGGTATGTAGGTTGTATTGTGTGTTTATGTTTAATGTTTTGATTATTACCGGGGAAACAAATATAATGAAACCTTTTCAGAAAATTACTTGGCGAGCTTCCTTAATTTCTTTCACGGAGAATCCTGAGTGTCCAAATATCCTAGAAGAAAAAGGGATTTCTCATAAAATTACTTTTAGAATCCCACAAAGGCCTCCACCCCATCCTATTGCCTCCATTTATTCTTAAGACACACATGCCGCTACAGATAGAGCGACCTCCCTTAAAAAAGCACTATTCTATGTGTAAATTAGCATTACTAAAATAGGTATAATCCATGGGATTTCAAAAGATGACAAAAGTAAGCCCACATATCTAGTATAAAAGAACAATGAAGAAGAAAACGATCCATACACACGTAGTCTTCCTTATAGAATCCCTTAATTATAATCTTACATCATCTCTTAAAATAGTAAATTGTCAAGATACTTCCAATATCTCATACCAATGGAGGAAACATGGCTAGGCTGAACAAGGCTGTAGCCTTACCCCCAAAACAAGAAAAAATTTAGCTGTTATTTTCCATACTAACTCATGACATTTTAGCCCACCTCAATTATCTTATTTTTCACTGTATATTTTCTTAAACCATTTAGACAACCTAACTCAAATAAGAAATTCTTAAGTGCAAATAACACCAATCGTCTCTCTCTATCCCATGCCACTCTTGCTTTAACTTTTCCTTTAGGCGATACCAAACCTATTTTACATCATTAAGTTTTGTATATCCTCATGGAAATTATGTTGGAAATTATGTAGCAAATACAGAAATAGAACACTTTATTGTATCACAACAATGTCAACTTTAATACAACAATGTAACTTTATGAATCTTTAAGGCGTGATGTCACTTTTCTAAATACAGTATTTGCCCCACACGAATAACTTCGGTATACAAACGGGAATCAGTAAATCTGTACTCAAGATACAATGAAGCAATTGCACTGTTTGCAAATTATATGTCTGAAGACAACCCTTGGATGCAGAAACGAAGAACATTCAATCAAGTTCTTATTCTGTTTAAGAGAGTAATAGCAGGGTTTAGAAATCTGAAACTGGGTTTTTGTTATCAATGTAATTTCGTTTTAGGCAGCCTTTATTTATAGATAATAAAAAGATTTGTCTTCAAGAGACATGACTGTTGGATTAACAGTCTTAAGTCAATTCCGAAATGGTATGACTGTTAATTACCAACAGTTTTAAGTCATTAAGAACAGGTACAATTGATACCAAATCGATTTTGCAGGGGTCAACTAAAAAGTGATCGCGCCCGAGCTACAGCGATCCGACCCGAACGAATCCCGGAAACCCGCTACCACTGCGGACACGTGGCGTGCGAAGTGCAAAGTGCGCCACTAGCGCCTCTACAGCCCACTGCCCCGCACCCGCACCCGCACTTGCGCGTGTGTGCGCGTGTGCGTACAGTGCTTCGCACCGTATTGAGGTCTCTTGAATAGCCTCTTAAATGCTAGATGAATTAACTCTTCTTCTTCCATTTGTACTTATTAAGTGCACAAATTCTTAATATTTTTCCAATGTGGGACTCAAAGGTTGCCCACTCCTTTTATAGCTTATTGGTGACACTTAGCTTTGTACATTTTCCAATGTGGGACACTATCCCCTTTTATATTTGGGTTAGATTCCCACCTCTTCCACACACTTCCAATGTGGGACAAGCTCTTACACCCAAAACTCTTACTCACTTATTTGATAAAATCTCCAACATTCCTCCACCATTTTCAAAATAAGTTTTATAAATCTTTAATTGTCTGTAAGACTGTGTATAAGCATTGGTGTCTCACGACTTGATACAATACCCTGTGAAGGTTCGTCAAGGCTAACCATGAAAGTATAGTAGACTTGTCTTCGAACTATCAATCCATATTGATCAGCCGAATTTGTCTTCACACACAAATATTTTAGTCACTGATTATCCATATAAGCTGACACATGTATTTGGCCTTGTATCTGTACCTTGATTTCATGAGTGCTTTAGAGTCAAGCCTAGTTCTCATAGGAAGCGGCACCACTTCCACACTCATATAGGTATATTATCATGGGTGTCCATGCAACTTAAAACACCATAAATCTATTAAGGTTAAACTCATCCTCTTTCATTATTCATTACATGTTCTAAGCACTTATCCTTGGGATGTTAAATTTTATATTGCTTACAATCACGTCGTATGATGTACTTTAATCATTGAACTTGATACTTGAATATATCAAATTTCAAGTTGAGTTTCCATCAAGATTGATTATTATTAATGGACTTTAGTCCCATCCTTATTGATGTCTTAGACACCAGTCCTCTTGCAAGACCTTTTGTAAAAGGATCAGCTAAATTTTGACTTGATTTTACATAATCCACTGTGATTACACTATCTGTAATCATTTGTTTGACATAACTATGTTTCAGGCTAATATGTCTAGATTTTTCATTGTACACTTTACTATAAGCTCTGTAAAGTGTAGACTCACCATCACAATGTATAGATATTGGAGGCATTGGTTTTGGCCAAACTGAAATTTCAATTAATAAATTCCTTAACCATTATAACTCTTTACTAGTTGCAGCTAATGCTACAAACTTAGATGCCATAGTAGAATCAACTATACAAGTTTGTTTCTTTGATCCCCAAGAAACAGCTCCTCCACCAAAAGTGAAATTCCATCCACTTGTTGAGGAATGATCCTCCCGCTCAGTTATTCAGCTGGTATCAGAAAACCCTTCTAATATGAAGGATATCCACTATAGTATATACAATAGTCCATAGTTCCTTTCAAATATTTTAATATTCTATTGACTGCATGCCAATGCAATAAACTTGGATTACTAGTATATCTACTTAATTTACCAACATCCTAAGCAATATCGGGCCGAGTACATGTCATGGCATACATTAAACTACCAATTACTCGTGCATATTCCAATTGTGAAATAGCTCTACCATTATTAGGAATCATCTTTAGCTGTGGTTCAAAAGGTGTACTAACAGGTGTGCAATCAAACTGATTAAATTTCTTTAAAATTTTCTCAACATAATGAGATTGAGTGAGATATATTTTTTTATCTTTCCTTATTATTCTCATTCCTAATATGACATCAGCTACACCCATATCTTTCATATCAAATTTAGAAGACATAAAACTCTTTGTATTATTAATGCTTTCTAAATTAGTACCAAGAATTAACATAAGATTCATGAATTTTAAAACCATAAGAAATAATGACTTTATCAAAATTTTCATGCCATTGTTTAGGAGCTTGTTTTAGGACATATAAGGACTTAATAAGTTTACATACTTTATTTTCTTGTCCAGGCATAACAAACCCTTCAGGTTGTTCCATGTAAATTTCCTCTTCTAAGTCACCATTTAAAAAGGCAGTTTTCACATCCATTTGATGAATCTCAAAATTATATATAGATGCTAATGCAATTAAAATTCTAATAGTGGAGGTTCTAGCAACAGGTGCATAGGTATCAAAATAATCAATTCCTTCTGTTTGTGTAAAAACTTTAGCAACCAATCTAGCCTTGAATTTATCAATTGTTCCATCTATTTTCATTTTCTTTTTTAAAATCCATCTACACTTAATGGGTTTAGATCCAGGAGGTAAATCTACTAACTTCCAAGTTTTATTTCCCAAGATTGAATCCATTTCATCATTTATAGCTTCTTTCGAAAATGCTGAATCTACAGACTTAATTGCCTCACTATAAGTTTGTGCGTCTGTTTCAATGCTAAGAGTCAAAGAATATTTATTACAAGATGTGTCTCTAGTTCCTTCAACAAGATAGACTACAAAGTCGGGACAAAAGCTTTTTCCTTTCCTAGGTCTCTTACTTTTTCTAATCTCTTCCTGTTCTACTGGTGGAGTATCAGATAATTGTGAAGGAGTGCTAACTTCTTTTTCATTATTAATTCTAGGAATAGAAGAAAACCTTTGTTCATAAAAATTTGCAGCTCTCGATTCAATTATTATATTTAGCTCAACGGAATCATTAGGTTCACTAACCAAAAATCTATAAGCTTTACTATGTTGTGCATAACCTATGAAAATACACTCAACAACTTTGCTTCCTAATTTCTTTCTCTTAGTTTCAGGTAGTCTTACAATAGCTCTACAACCCCAAACTTTAAGATAACCTAAATTAGGTTTTCAATTCTTCCATAATTCATAAGGAGTTTTCTTATTATATTTAACAGGTATCCTATTCAGAATATGACACGCAGTTAAAAGTGCTTCTCCCCAAAACTCATTACCTAAACCAGAATAAGAAAGCATAACGCTAACCATTTCAGTTAGTGTTCTATTTTTTCTTTCTGCTACTCCATTTTTCTGTGGTGTATAAGGTGCAGTAACTTCATGTATAATTCCCATATCTTCATAAAATTGAGAAAAGTGATATTCACCACCTCTATCATATCTAAGACATTTTATTTTAGTATCACATTGATTTTCAACTTCATTTTTGTATGTCTTAAATCTGTTAAGCACGTCATCCTTAGAGTTTAAAAGATATACGTAACAATATTTTGAAAAGTCACCGATAAATGTAGCAAAATATTTACTACCACCTCTAGTAGGTGTTCCATGCAAATCACAAACATCACTATGTACTAATTGCAACAAAGATGTAGTTTTTTCTATTTTTGGAAAAGGCAATCTTGTTATTTTTGTTTGCATGCATATTTTACACTTTTCATTCATATCATTCTCATATTTAGGAATTAAATTTAAATTAACCATGAAATGCATTTTCTTTGTATTAACATGTCCTAAACGACTATGCCATAACGAAAGATAATAAACGATATAAGCAGAAAAATCTTTTTCATTGATATTGAGCATAAACATGCCCTCATACAAATATCCTTTGCCTACAAAGGTACCATTCTTAGTCAGAATAAATTTGTCTGACTCAAATACAAGCTTAAAGCCAAATTTGTTAAGAAGACTTCCAGAAACTAAATTTTTCCTAACATTAGGAACATGAGAAAAATTGGTGAGGCTAAGGATTTTTTCGGAAGTGAATTCGAGATCCACTGTCCCTTTGCCTTTAACCGCAGTAGTAGATGGATTTCCCATATAGAGAACATCTCCTTCCACTGTTTCATAGGCAGAGAACAAGTTCTTGTCCTTACAAACATGCTTTGTGGCACCAGAATCAAACCACCAAGAGTTGTCTTCTCCAAGCATATTAGCCTCGGATATCATAACAGCAAATTTTTTCTTTGTGTCTGATGTCCCTCCTTTTTCCTTTAGTTTCTTGAACTCACGACAATCCTTCTTGAAGTGACCTGGTTTGTTGCAATGAAAACAATTTCCTTTCTTCTTTTTGTTTGCTTTAGAATTATTTGAAAAATTCTTCCGCTTGTTATTTTTTCCGTGATTGCCATATTTTTGCTCCTTTCCTTCCTCCATCAAATGGACCTTAGAAACATAATTTTCTTCTTCATCTTTGCCATCAAGAATTCGAGTCTCCTGTTCAATTATTAAATGAGTCTCTAATTCTTCAAGTGAAAGATCCTCCTTTTTGTGTTTGAGTTCTTTCTTATAATCTTTCCAAGAAGGAGGAAGTTTTTCAATTATGGCAGCAACAATTACATTATCATCTATATTCAATTTTTTCAGTTTGCAATGATTTATGATGCGTTGGATGTCATGAAATTTTTCTAGCACATGCCTATTATCATGCATTTTAATGCTTAAAAACTGACCGATAAGGAACTTCTTACTTGTAGCGTCTTCCGTAAGTTATTTGGTCTCCAATGTATCCCTCAAAGTTTTTGCAGTCCCAATATTTTGGTACAAGTCGAACAAATTGTCAGCAAGTGCAATGAGAATGTGACCACGACACAAGTAATCATCGGTCTCCCATTTTGTGTGTTGCCTAGTCTGTTCCACGGTTTTATCTTCATCTTCATTTGGTTTTGGCTGTGACAAGACATATACAATCTTCAATGTTGTTAGAAGAAAAGGAACCTTTTTCTGCCATCGCAAAAAATTACCACCATCAAAACGGTCCAACTTGACAAAGCCTTCTGTTATTTGTCAAAGTGATTCGGAAGATTCGGCCAATTATGAAATAACTGTATTTAGATTATTGCAAATTATGTAGCAAATACAGAAATAGAACTCTTTATTGTATCAAAATAATGTCAACTTTAATACAACAATGTAACTTTATGAATCTTCAAGGCGTGATGTCGCTTTCCTAAGTACAGTATGTGCTACACACGAATAGCTTCGGTATACAAACGGGATCAGCAAATCCGTACTCAAGATACAATGAAGCAATTGCACTGTCTGCAAATTATATGTCTGAAGACAGCCCTTGGTTGCAACAACGAAGAACAGTCAATCAAGTTCTTATTCTGTTTCTGTGCACAAAACAAAATAAGAGAATTTGTATCTCTTGAAAATTATAAGAATGTAATAGCAGGGTTTGGAAATCTGAAACTGGGTTTTTATTATCAATGTAATTTCGTTTTAGGCAGCCTTTATTTACAGATAATGAAAATCTTTGTCTTCAAGAGTCATGACTGTTGGATTAACAGTCTTAAGACATTTCTAAACTGGTATGACTGTTAATTAGCAACAGTCTTAAGTCATTTTCGAACAGGTGCAAGTAATACCGAATCGGTTTTACACGGGCCAACTAAAAAGTGACCGCGCTCGAGCTACCGCGATTTGACCCGGATGAATCTCGGCAACCCGCTACCACTACGGACACGCGGCGTGCGATGTGCAAAGTGCGCCACTAGCGCCTCTACATCCCACTAGCGCCACTAGCGCCTTTCAATTATTGAATCCGAACATATAGCTGCAGGTAGTTATTGTGCCCAACTTTTATGGATCAAGCAAAGGCTTAGTTGTAATGACCCCACTTTTATATATATGGTTTTAAATGTTGTATTATTTCATATGTGATATGAATAATGTCTAATCATCCCTTCATAAATCATGAAATATCAAATTAGTTACAAACATAAAATTTTAAAGTTTTCGGTAGAAATATTCATATTGGAGACTAATTTTCACCATTATAATATAACAATTAACTTGAGGTGAAACCTAAAAAGTTGTATATATATGAATTATATTTGTAACACAACAAACGGTGTGTTAAACGGAGGTTCGAGCAAGAAGTTATACCGAAATTACAAAATAAGGGCAAATTTGTCCATCCTTTAAGATGTACTTTGTCCTATTACCACACCATGTGTAATATTTTGATTAGTTGAAGGGGAGGCTAGTTAGGCCGACTTAAACACTTTGAAATAACCTCATTATTCATCCAAATGGATTAAATCAAAGTCTTATAGCATATCCTAAGCTAAATGATAAGTTTTGGGGTAGAAAATGAAATTTTATGAAACTTTAGGGACTTAATTTTTAAATAAAGAAAGTTTCAGGGACTAAAATGAAAATATATAAAGTAGAATTTTGTAAATAAAATATTTTCAAGGACCTTTAAGAAAGATTGAAAATGTATGGTATAAAATTACTAAAATACCCTTCAGGTGTAAAATGACCCTTATACCCTTAATAACCTTCCACCTCGTGCTTTCCACCTCGTGCTTTCTTTTGAACATAAACACAGCACACGTTTCACCTCTATAGAAAAAGATAAAACTCATGTCAATCCTCTAAAAAAAGGCAAAACACGTGTCGTCGTTTGGTAAACCAAGACTGCAAGGCTGATCCGTTGCACGACACGTGAACGACGACTCACCAAAGTGAAACCTTATCACCCAGACACGTGTCAACACCTAAATAAATTTGGGAAACTATAAATAAGGAATTAGGATCAGTTCCCATACGAAATTATACCAAAAGCTTACAAAGAAATAGTGAGAGAATGTGCGGGGAAGGTTTAAGAAGAAGTTTCGTCTAAAAAATTAACGAGCGATCCAAGACTCAGTTTCTATAACTTTGAACTTCTGTTTTAGGTGAGTACTCTAACATTCCTTGTGTATTTTGATTATATGATATTATGTAAACTATATATATTTTGTGAACTGCTTTTATTCTCAAAATTCATGTGATACCGATGATTGATTCATTTGTGATATGTTTATATTTGTCTATATAAACATGCCGATTAAAATGATTATTGAAAATGATATTGAATATTGAAATTATGATTCAGACTAAGGGACCTCTTTACTGGCTGACCTTCCCAGCTGGGTTATCACTGGTGTGCCCTAAATAAAGCGTTGTGACGAACAAGTTCGATTGACCCTCAACTACCGGGGAATAATACGGTAGAAGAATATGGTATAAGAGTGTACTTGGCCATTAAATTTTATGATTGAAAGAAAAAGTTGTTGAATTTGAATTGTCTCATCCGTTCTATTCTGAGCTATTCATTTCTACATACTGTCCTTAAAAATTAAATATTTTACTGAAAATTCATGTCCATATATGTATATGCCTTTTTTTGTAAATTGAACAAGTATCAATTTTCTGAAAAACCATGGAATGTCTAGAGATTGAATCTCACTCGGCTTTCAGCTGATGTTGTATAACTAACCATTTTTTAGGAAATAAGTAGGCTTGGAGGGAACGAAAAAGGACTATATGGAAGATTCAGCTTCTAGGGCTCTTTTTGTTATTTTAAGTAAAAAGTTTGTTATATCAAATAGAGCATGTTTGGATCTCTTGTAATAAGTTTTAAATTTCTTCTTAAGTTGTTACTTGTAATATAAATGAAGTTTCCTTTTAGAAAGATCTGATGACGTAATTCCTTTAATTTCAGTATTTTACGATTCATAACCATAAAATTGTAATTTCGTTGCATTTAATTAAGGAAACAATTTAAGTCAACATATTTGTTGCCTTGGTGGCATGTCAAGACAGCCGTTCCCCACTACTATTTTGGGACGGGGTCGTGATAGAGGTGGTATCAGAGTAGAGGTTATGAAATCGTAGACTATTGATAAGATTAAAGCGTGATAGATTTTAAGTTTCCATACGTAGGATGTAGGATTAAATATCCGACTTATGTAATAACCCTCCATATGTCTTACAGTCCACATATAATTGTTTGTATATAGTTGTTCTTCTAATTTGCAATCTTGAGATAGTATAATACGTCTTATGTTTGGCCATGACTGTAGAAAATAACCAAGACGAGATCAACTGCGGGAACTAGTGGTTCGAATATGGAAGGACTGAAAGGTGCATACAAGACCATTGAAAGTATAGCAAGAATTGTGGAGCATCGGGTGAATAATGGAGCACCAAGGAATCTGGAACCAAGTAGATGTACTATTGAACAGTTCAAGAAATTGAACCCTCCATCTTTTAAAGGTACTCCTAACTCCATTGAAGTAGAAAATTGGGTAATGCAACTGGAAAAGATGTTCGATGTTCTTAAGTGCACAAATGAACAACGAGTTTCATTTGGAACATTCATGTCAGAAGGTGAAGCCGATCATTGGTGGAGAATGACTAAGAGAATACACGGGGAGAGGAATAATTGCAAACTTACAAGTACAACCCATGTTGATGGAAAGGATCAAAATTGCACAAGTAAATAACCCACAACTGAAGATGATTAGAGAAGATGTCATCGAGGGTAAGAGAACTGAATTTGTGATACGAGATGATATATTGAGGTTTGGAAATAGAGTCTGTGTTCCATGTGATGTCAAACTAAAAAGGCAAATTTTGGAGGAAAGTCATTACTCAAGATTCACATTTCATCCCAGATGTACAAAAATGTATAGGGATCTTCGAGAAGTATTTTGGTGGAATAACATGAAGAGGGAGATAGCATAATTTATATCTCAGTGTTTGGTTTGTTAACAAGTAAAAGCAGAACATCAAAGACCATCAGGATTACTGCAACCCCTACCTATCCCTGAGTGGAAATGGGAACATATTACTATGGATTTTATGACAGGTTTACTGAGGAGTTCAAATGGTAATGATTCTATTTGGGTGCTTATTGATAGGTTGACTAAATATGCTCATTTTCTTTCCATTAAGGTTACCCATTCTTTAGAAAAGTTAGCTAAGTTGTAAATGCGGGAAATTATTAGGCTTCATGGAACCCCAGTTTCGATTGTTTAGGATCGTGACCCTAGATTTGTGTCTCAATTCTGAAAAATCCTACAAGCATCCATGGGAACAAAATTGAATTTCAGCACCTCTTTTCACCCTCAAACGGATGGACAATCTGAGAGAACCATTCAAACCTTAGAGGATATGCTTAGGGCATGTGTACTTGATTTGAAAGGGAATTGGGATGACCATTTACCATTAGTGGAATTTGCGTATAATAACAGTTATCAAGCAAGTATTCAAATGGCTCCATACGAGGCACTTTATGGTAGAAGGTGGCGTTCCCCTGCATGTTGGGTATACGTTGGAGAAAGAAAATTATTGGGACCAGAATTGATCCAGATCCCAACAGAGAAAGTGAAATTGATACAAGACCGACTTTGAATCGCTTAAAGCCGTCAAAAGAGTTATCTTAACAATCGTCGACGAGAGTTGGAATTCCAAAGAGGAGATTATGTGTTCTTACGAGTATCATCAGCAAAGGGAGTAATCCGATTTGGAAAGAAAGGGAAATTAAGCCCAAGATACATAGGACCTTTTGAAATCCTTGAAAGGATAGGAGTTGTTGCCTATAGAATAGCTTTACCCCTGAAATCTCTAGTGTGCATAATGTGTTCCACGTGTCAATGATGAAGAAATACATCCCAGATCCAACGCATATCCTAAGTCACGAAGAAGATTTGTCATACATTGAGCATCCAGTAGAAATTTTGGACCATAAAGATCAAATATTACGAACCAAGGTAATTCCATTGTTCAAAGTGTTATGGCATAATCATTTCATTGAAGAAGCAACATGGGAGAGGGAAGATTAAATAAAGGAGAAATATCCATACTTGTTTGGGAATTAATGTAAGTAAAGTTTGGGGACCAAACTTTTTATAAGGAGGGTAGGATGTAATGACCTCACTTTTAAATATATGGTTTTAAATGTTGTATTATTTCATATATGATATGAATAATGTCTAATCATCCCTTTATAAATTATGAAATATCAAATTAGTTACAAACATAAAATTTTAAAGTTTTCGGTAGAAATGTTCATATTGGAGAGTAATTTTCACCATTATAATATAACAATTAACTTAACTTGAGGTGAAACCTCAAAAGTTGTAGATATATGAATTAGATTTGTAACACAACAAACGGTGTGTTAAACGGAGGTTCGAGCAAGAAGTTATACCAAAATTACAAAATAAGGGAAAATTTGTCCATCCTTTAAGATGTATTTTGTCCTATTACCACACCATGTGTAATATTTTGATTCGTTGAAGGGGATGCAAGTTAGGCCATCTTAAACACTTTGAAATAACCTCATTATTCATCAAAATGGATTAAATCAAAGTCTTATATCATATCCTAAGCTAAATGATAAGTTTTGGGGTAGAAAATAAAATTTTATGAAACTTTAGGGACTTAATTTTTAAATAAAGAAAGTTTCAGGGACTAAAATGAAAATATATAAAGGAGCATTTTGTAAATAAAATATTTTCAAGGACCTTTAAGAAATATTGAAAATGTATGGTATAAAATTACTAAAATACCCTTCAGGTGTAAAATGACCCTTATACCCTTAATGACCTTCCACCTCGTGATTTCCACATCGTGCTTTCTTTTGAACATATCCACCGCACACGTGTCACCTCTATAGGAAAAGATAAAACTCATGTCAATCCTCTAGAAAAATGCAAAATACGTGTCGCCGTTTGGTAAACCAAGACTGCAAGGCTGATCCGTTGCACGACACGTGAACGACG
This sequence comes from Sambucus nigra, assembly GCA_949130495.1. Lineage (NCBI taxonomy): Eukaryota > Viridiplantae > Streptophyta > Magnoliopsida > Dipsacales > Adoxaceae > Sambucus > Sambucus nigra. The sequence continues at coordinate 282,785,858 of OX422209.1, forward strand.
ACTCAACAAAGTGAAACCTTATCACCCAGACATGTGTCAACACCTAAATAACTTTGGGAAACTATAAATAAGGACTTAGGATCAGTTCCCATACGAAATTATACCAAAAGCTTACAAAGAAATAGTGAGAGAAAGTGCGGGGAAGGTTTAAGAAGAAGTTTCGTCTAAAAACTTAACGAGCGATCCAAGACTCTGTTTCTATAACTTCGAACTTCTGTTTTAGGTGAGTACTCTGACATTCCTTGTGTATTTTGATTATATGATATTATGTAAACTATATATATTTTGTGAACTGATTTTATTCTCAAAATTCATGTGACACCGATGATCGATTCATTTGTGATATGTTTATATTTGTCCATATAAATATGCCGATTAAAATGATTATTGAAAATGATATTGAATATTGAAATTATGATTCGGCCTAAGGGACCTCTTTACTGACTGACCTTCCCAGCTGGATTATCGCTGGTGTGCCCTAAATAAGGCGTTGTGACTAACAAGTTCAATTGACCCTCAACTACCGGGGAATAATACGGTAGAAGAATATGGTATAAGAGTGTACTTGGACATTAAATTTTATGATTGAAAGAAAAAGTTATTGATTTTGAATTGTCGCATCCGTTCTATTCTGAGCTATTCATTTCTACATACTGTCATTTAAAAATAAATATTTTACTGAAAATTCATGTCCATATATATGTATGCCTTTTATTGTAAATTGAACAGGTATCAATTTTTAAAAAAACCATGGAATGTCTAGAGATTGAATCTCACTTGGCTTTTAGCTGATGTTGTATAACTAACCGTTTTTCAGAAAATAATTAGGCTTGGAGGGAACGAAAAAGGACTATATGGAAGATTCAGCTTCTAGGGCTCTTTTTGTTATTTTAAGTAAAAAGTTTGTTATATCATATAGAGCATGTTTGGCTCTCTTGTAATAAGTTTTAAATTTCTTCTTAAGTTGTTACTTGTAATATAAATGAAATTTCCTTTTAGAAAGCTCTGATGATGTAATTCCTTTAATTTCTGTATTTTACGATTCATAACCATAAAATTGTATTCCAGTTGCATTTAATTAAGGAAACAATTTAAGTCAGCATATTTGTTGACTTGGTGGCATGTCAAGACACTCGTTCTCCACTACTATTTTGGGACGGGGTCGTGACATTAGTGATTTCTTAATATATTCTGCCTAATTGTGATAGCCAGAGTACCATCAATATATCCAAAAATTCGGTATAACACTCACAAACTAAGCACATTAAGATTAGATTTCACTTTATTCGTGGACTTGTTAAATCTAAAGAATTTGATATCGAATACATTAACACTGAAAAATATTTGGTTGACCTGTTTATAAAACCTTTGGACAATATTAGATTTGAATCATTTAGGAAAGCAATCGGTATGATTATAATTACTTAATATATTCTGCCTAATTGTCATAACCTCGGTATTTTCACGCTAATAATTAGTTTTTGAGGATTTAGGGCACAAACATTTCACAAATGACAAAAGACGCCTCCTTAATTTGTTTAATATAGGAGACCCTTGTTTACGACATTTTTTTTATAGAATAAGTCTTTATATATATCCATATTTCATGTATCTTTTACCCCGTTGTCTATTTGAGCAAAATTGGGGGAGAAGAACTTGAGTAACTGGCTTTGGATTTGATATCTTAAGTCATCTTGATTCAACTAATATGCTCATTGAGTGTTTCTATTTTAGGCAATCACCTTACCGATCAGTTATACATCATTATGAATTTCGGGTAATGGTCCGTATAATAGTTAAGTAATGTGTTTTTTCTCTCTTATTTTCGGTTCTAGGATGGGAATGTGTAGATTAGCTCTTTTGTACAAGAAATTTAGTTTTTTATCTTTTTACCCACGAGTACGAGTTACTCAAGGAAATTTTGTCTCCAATATCCAAAAGGGAATATTGAGAACACATTGTATGGCTGACTTATATGAGTTTATACTATATATGAGTTTCAACTAGTTTGGATATGAAGACAAAGTAGGATAGATTTCTTTTGACCAATCTTTTCCATGGAATTTCAAAGATTCACCAACAATTGATATTGTCCAAGACATCCTCAGTGCCATAAAGGGAAGTAATATAATGCACTGAACACATTCAAGGACATAAATCATGTATATTGTAGTGTGGGTGTGCGTATATGTGTTAAAATATTTTTAGGATTTTTTTTAAACATTTTGAAACATTTAAAATGATTTTTTAAATTTTAAAATCAAGGTTTTAAAATGTTATTTGATAAAATATAACTATTTTTATTCCTAATAAAATTCCCTGGGTAGAATATAAAACTGACAGAGACATTTGGGGTAGCAATTTGGATTAACTAGAAATCTAAAACACGCATCGTACAACGGCAAAAGTTGTTACACGTGTTGACTTTTGGTTTGTTATCTTTGTGTTTCTTATGACTCACATTATTGAGGGTGTTTGTTAACCATTTGGATCAAATCTAATCTACGTACTGCATGTCATCTATGTAAATCCAAGTGAGATTATAACTTACTAATAACAGTGAGTGGTTGTGGGGTCCATTTACCACCATTAGATTATAACTCAAAAGGATGTTTTCATCCCAACCGTACATTTGCTTCGAACATCCCGAAGTTCCTTATTCAGTATAAATAGAACACATAGCTGAGACATTTGAGAACTTTTGAGAGTTCGTCCATTTGAGAGAAAAAAAAAGAGAGTAGTGAGAGAAGAAAAAGGTTATATATATATATATATATATAGAGAGAGAGAGAAAACTAGAGTGCTGAGATAGAAAATCCTTGCATTTTCTCCCAAACACCAACCTAAACATGCTAGTAGATAAATCAGATCAGAAATCCATATTTGAGTCCTTAAGTTTTCTTGAAGGTTTGGTAGTTTACAAGTTTGAAGAAAACTTCTCACACTTTATCTCTCTTAGGAGACCTAATCTCGTTGTAGATCTCACATTTCTTACTAAAAGTTGTGAGAAATACATTGAGATACAGTTTCACATGTATCTAAGGTTTATCTACCTTCTCTTGTTTTGATCTAGTTCCGTGTTCGTATATTTTTTTAAATACCCATTCTCTATTTTCATTTTACTTGAAAAAGAGACTTCAAATCCGTCCATATTTGAGATCTAGAAAATTTGTTTCTAAAACTGAGTTTTACAGTTTGTGAAACTAGTTTTTTGTATAAATAAAATGTTCGAAACATCAGATCCAGTTTTTGAAAGATTTACTTCAGATTTGAAATATTTTGCGAAACAAGAAATCGGATTACTTAAAAAGTGAAACTCTACATCTCATATAAATATGTATGATTCGTAGGACTTTTTGTATAAATATTTTAGGAGAATTGAGTTGCATATTGCATTTATCTTCACTTAATAGTCACATACACTCTCACACGAACACCTAGTAAAAGTGTGGTTCCTAAGAGAGATTTTGTGTTGACTGGGTCCATCAAAGCAAGGAGTAAGGAGGTAAAGCAAAGAAACTGCCAGGGAGATCAAAGCCAGAATCAGAATACCGTAGAGGAGAATGTTTTTCATTTAGGTATATTTTTTTTCTTTAGCCTAGGATCTTGTGTTATATGTTAATGTGCTTGTAACTCTTTTACAATTATTTAAAGTGAATTTTTTTTTTGTGGCGTAGGGGTCACTGTGGATGTTTCCTCAAATTGAAGTTTTACCACGTTAAAAATCACCGTGTCAGCTTACTGTTTTAGTTCTTAATTTCTTGCATGGCTTGGTTTCAATACAAAGAACTAGTATAGGTTTTTGATTTAAAACCTACGGTAATCAGGCTACCAAATCTAACATCCAACTAAATAAGTTTAATACACATCTTGTGTTTTAAGATTTTAAAAGAGGAGTTTCCTCAAAGAGTTTGCTTTCGGAGCTTACTTAACCTTTTAACTTTGTGTTAAAAACCTTAATGAACATTTTTTCAAATGTGACAATAATTTACAAATATCTAAACTTAGGCTTAAAACATGTCGTTAGAGGGTGAAAACACAAAATAACTCCCAAATGGACCCGAAAGAGGCACGAACACCTCGCACGAGACTAATATAACTTGTCGAAACTAACCTCATTATCACAGGAGTTCCATTTTGAAAATATGACGATAATATGTATATATCTAGAGATGGGATTAAAAACATGACGTTAGAGCGGAAAAAATCAAAATATCCCCCAAACAGTCTCGTTAGAGGCACGAACACCTCGCATGGGAGCATTATAACTCGTAAGAATTGACTATGTAGTCCGAGACTGTCAAATTGAAAATATGACGACAATTAAAAAAATATCTAGACTTAGTCTTAAAAACATGTCGTTAGAGGATGAAAATCCAAAACAACCCCCAAACGGCCCCATAAGTGGCACGAAAACCTCAAATGGGGCTAATGTAACTCATAGGATTTGATCGGATAGTCACGAGACTCCCAATTTGAGAATATGTTGATAATTTTCAAATATCTAGACTTAGGCTTAAAACATATCGTTAGAGGGCGAAGCCCAAAAACCAAACCCTAAACGGCCCCGCAAGAGGCATGAACACCCCACACGAGATCATTGTAACTTGTAGGAACTGACAGCAATATCACGGGACTCCCGGTATCTAAACTTAGGCTTGAAAATATTCCATTATAAGGAAAAAACTAAAAAAATGGTCTTATAAGAGGCACTAACACCTCGTACAATGTAACTCGTAGGAACTGAGCTTGTAGTCACGGGATTATAGATTTTAGAATATGATGATAAGTTTTAAATATCTAGACTTGGGCATAATATGAAGATAAGTCTTTTTTTCTTAAATATGACTTTATAACAGTATTATTATTGATATCATCTCTTTTTTCTGTCCTATTTTTTGTTGGATAACATTTCAGTGTTTATCCACGTGGAACACGAGAACAAATTAATGGTTTGCACTAGGGAGATTCCTTATTTATTGTTGTCGATATTCAGGATTGCTATTTTTAATATTTATGGCCATGTGGACTTTTTTATTTTATCGTTTAATTTTATGGCCTTGCAGGCTTTACATTAAAGTAAGTTTTATATTAACATGTTTTAGAATGTCCAGAAAACAGAGAAAACTCTTCCCAATTTTTGTTTGATATGTGAACTATTTAGACATATAATATTTTGAAGTTTAGTATGTACATTAGTTCATCCATTATGTGTCAAATTCGTAATTTGTGAATTTTCTTATTTTTTTGCAAATAATAAAGATTTTCCTATCAGATTTGCAATTTGTTGATTCCACGATTTTTTTTTTTCAAATAATAAATATTTTTTATTTATTGAATAGTCTGGCACATTTTAAAATTGTGACAAAATCGTAGCTTATTATCAAACATCAGTAGTTTAAGACACAAACTAGCACACTTTATAACCATTCCAAAATGCCTGAAAAAGAAAATCTGGCATGGTTTAAAATCGTGCTAATAGCGTGCCATATTTAATATCTGGAACGGGTTTAAATCATGCTAAAAGCTTGCCAGATTAAATCTGACACGGTTGAAAACTATGCCAGAAGTGTTCCAAATTTGACAATGGTAGATCCAATCTAGCACGATTTAAAATTGTGCCAGATTGTTGTTTTAGTGCAGTGTCTCTTGACAGTGTAATACTATGCAGGTCCAATAACTAATAGGTGATATCCAAACCTATGAGATGAACATGTGTCCTCTAAATAAAGATGAGAAAAATAAGGGAGTTGGTTTGAAAACTCAAAAGGAGGATATGTCATATTCCGACAGTGAGGGTGAGTTAAATCCTGAAGAAATCGTTGGGTTTGCATAGAAGTTCACAAAGTTCCTTAAGCTTAAGGAAAATAAGAAGTATAACAAGAAATTGAAGAACTTTGTTAAGGGTTGTGATATGAAAAAGATGGATAAGCATAAGAAAGTGGATGATCGGGAAAAGTGTTTCGAATACTAAGGGTTTCGAAATTATTCGCGTGAGTGTCTCACTAAACTAAAGAAGGAAGGTTATAAGCCTAAAGTGTATAATGGTACTCTTAATGATAATGAGTCGGGGGAGGAATAAAATTCTCCCGTGGAGTGAAATGTTACCCCTTTAATGGCTAGTCATATGGGCTTAAGTGAAAAGTATCCCGTCAATGAAGATAATCATGTGCATGACAGTTTTCAAGATCAATTGTGCGATTCCCAAGCGAGAGATAAGGAAGAGGAAGAAGGAGATGATGAGAGTGGCTTTAAGTTTCCTTTCGTGAGTTTTACAATGAGTTGTTGAAGTTGAAAAAGGTGAAATTTAAGTTAGAGGCTAAGTTAAAGAAACGTGCCATATGAAATGATGATGCTAAATTGATTGACGATTTAAGGGTTGTCGCATTCGCGATTCTATGCTCTAATGGTTACCAAGGACTAACAGTAATTACAATTAATAAATTGAAGGAAAACAAAATTTAAATTGTTTTATTATAGGGGATGCTCAACATCTCAATACATACTCGAGTTTACATAAAGCATAAATACTTTATTCAGGCATGCCACTCATAACAAGAAACTATAGAGAACACTAGGAAATCACAGGAGCAAAAAAGTTGCAGTATAGATATTCCAGAGGGGACTACCATTTATCTTCTATCACCCATATGTATGTTATTGAAATTAATTTCGGGGGTAAAACTAAGTAAAAGTCCATAAGTGCGGGAGGTATTTCTCTATCTATCTCACTGTGCATCTGGAAGGAAAACAATTAAGTAGATATGCCAAGTAGATGCTTTTATTTCTATACAAGGTGTGAATAAAATGTGTTGCCAGAGTATAAACGGGATTAATAATGCAGATATAACAATTGGAAATGGAATTAAATATCATAGAACTGACAGGGGTATACTGGAGTCTAATGATATGTAAAAGAATAATAGGGTAAATCGTAATTAGATAGGTTGTGTATCGAGCTACCAGGATAAGGGATCAGACTATAACAAGATAACCCATAAATTATCGATTATAGGGATTCAACTTTGTAGCAACACCATTACAATATCATCCAAAACCTTTGAATAGGCAATCCCAAATAATTGAAAAATAATAAAATGGCTTGGCACACATAGCTAGACAGGCACTCATACGTATGAAGCAAATAATAAACTAGGAACTCACCGTTTGAGTCCTAGAGGCTAATTATAACTATCGTGATATACCGGGGTCTAATCTCGAAATCATAAGATATGCTACTAGGGGTTTTATTGATAATGGTTATAAATTGTAGGGTTTTGTGTAATTAAGTTTCATAGGATGTTGGGTTAGGGTTTAATGGAATTCAGTAATTGTTACTGAAGTCGTGAGTTGTAGCGATTTATTGTGTTTAGAGAACAACTTGGATATCGAGAGAATCAACATTCACGATGTAGACACCCCATTATCTTACCCCTAACTCTCCTTAGGTCCCTAGTACCTTCCTCTACACTACAAACCTAGGTCATTTCCCGAGTACTGACCTAGAAACCATCGGGCACTCCCCGGCTCAGTTTGACCCAAAATTCAAACTCTTCATCTCGACTGAGACTGAATGAATCTTCAAAGGGTACTGAATACCCTTTCCAACAGACCACCTTGTGCGCAATTCCGACTTACCATGCGGACGAATGATCCGTTTACGTCCGAAACTTGACCCATAGGCCAACAGGCGCTCCCGAGCTCTGTTTAACCCAAAAGTCAAACTCTTTATCTTGACGGAGACTGAATGAATCTTCAAAGGGAACTAAATACCCTTTTCAACGGACCGCCCCGTGCGCGATTCCGACTTACCATGCAGACAAACGATCCGTTTGCGTTCGAAACTTGACCGAGAGGCCACCGAGCGCTCCCGGGCTCTCTTTCACCTATGTCAACTCTTCATCTCGACCGAGGCTGAATGAATCTTCAAAGGTCACTAAATACCCTTTCCAGCGGTCTGTCCCATGCGCGATTCCGACTTACCATGCGGACGAACGATCCGTTCGACTCCGAGAGGTCACCGAATGCTTACCGAGCCCGGTTGACCAAAGTCAACTCCCCAGACCGGGTCAAACTCTTTGTAATGTCTAAGTACATCTCCTAACCTTTCCAACGGTCCACCCCGTGCACGATTTGGACTTACCATAAGGACGAACGATCCGTTTACGTCCGAACGATCCCCCGTCCAATGGAACGACAAACGCTTCTAAGCCATATTTGACCCAAATTTAACTCCCAAACCCGGGAGAGGTCCAAAAGGTTTTAAAAGGTCTCTGAATTACCTTTCCAACGATATACCTCGTGCGCTATTCTGACCAACGGTTTTACCTCGACGATCGATTTTTCAAAAAATCCTGAAGCGCACTGCCAAATGGCAGGTTCCAGACCGTGTCTATTGGCAGGTGCCGATAGGCATGAACGGGTCTATGACGATCGGCACTTAACTGGGCCTATAAAATGAGGCCTTCAACTCATTTTCAAGGAGAGCCCAGAGCTTATAGAAATCTCTCTTAACGCATCCCAGAAACCGCTCTCGAAGGCAGCGTGATTTCAACTTCCAAATCCCTTTTTTTCTTCCACTTCTCATCAAACTTGGTGAATTAGTCACTCTCCATCATCATCCAAGTGCAAGGGCTGCTCTCCAACATTCAAGATCAAGCTCAAGATCTTCAAGAAGGTCCAACTTTCTCAAACTCTCTCGTAAATTCTCGTAAATTCCCAATAACTTATTTTCTTACTTAGCGCTTTTATTATCTCATATCACACATCCTAATATACTTTTTTTATTTATTAGTATTGCACATCTCCTATTTTAATATAAATAAAATCTAAAAAAATAAGAACAAGAGGGTTTGCTCATAAATTCCAAATAGGGATTATCATACTTTTCGCACACTTTCCTCACAACTAAAACACTTTTTCTACACACACACACACACTTACAAATAAGAGATCCCCCATTTGGATTTATCGGATAAACCCCACCCCTCTTTTTGTATGCGAACTACGTGGACTTTGATGCCTTCATAGGCTACGTAGGCGTCTCGGGGTAAAACCCGAGACTCGAGTCCTTTTTCCCACTTTTTCTCTCATCTTCCTATTTTCTCTAAATCTTATCTTCCTATATTCTATATACTTGCCCTTAGTAATGCTCCATATGCGTTATCGTTCCATTATAATGGTCAACGTGGGGGTAATCGCGTAAATCTTATTTTTCTAATATTATTCTTATATCTTCCTATGGACGACTCGCTTTATCTTTTCCATGATACAAGTTGAGGATTCTTACCTCCATTCTATATATATACACATGAACACATATCACAGGGGGAAACAAAAGGAAAATAGCAAATATTCATGAGACTGAAAGGACGAAATGGGTGCCTAACACCTTCCCATTTCGTAACTAAGCCTCTGAACCCTTCTCGAATTATCTTGGTTTCGCACGCACCAGTATGTCTTTGGATGCCATCCTTTGGGGTGGCTTCCCCTTTTTCTTTTGTCTGTTTTGAGTAAAATAGACTGGCGACTCTGAATCTCTCTACATTTTTACATCACATCTCAAACGACGCCGGCCAAAGCTCTCCCGAGAGGGACGCGCGGGACCCGAAGGATCCTTCCTCTACGTGCCCGCCCGCACGGCAAGGATCGGGGATGGCCATAGTGGCAACTCCGCTGGGGATATGTGTTTTTGTTTGTGGGCTTGACTCTATTTACATGAATGCTATATTTGCTTATGTTTCCCCCAATAGTTGCATGTTCCCCTTTCTCATATGTATCCCATGCTTATGCTTATGTTCACACACTTCTAGAAATTCCTCCATGTACACTTCACGCCATGTGCACCTAGGATCACATGTATATCACCATGTTGCACGCATCACCCATCCATACTTGGTGTACCTTTTGGGGTACTTATACTTTGCTCCCTGTTTGGCATAATCAAGAAAGGCATTCTCATCATAAGATACTAATAAGAGAATCATGCATGATTCACACGACATCACCAAAGAGCATTGATATTGACCAAATTTTATCCAGTAACTGGAGGGTCACTTCGTGATGGGCGCTGGTCCGACAGGTCGCAGTTAGCCTAAGCGATATGACTCTCACCTTCCATTGGCCAAGTACCTTTGACGTAAATCAAACGGTTCCCCCGCATCGTACCGCTTGATCGAAGTCATGACGGGAGGTAAATCGCTGGGAATTCGTTCACGTACGTCAAGTATATCGAATTCGCTCTCACATGTACCGTCCCCACGAGGTATATGGTGAGGCAATTCACGTTCACTCAAGTATATCAAATGGCTTGTCCACACGTACTGATTGCCCGCAAGAGCAAGACGTATATCGTGGAAGTTAGGTCAATGGGGGGAACCCATGTCGATTCACCCAACAAACTGCATACCTGCATATAGGTGTCAGACCTAGGACACCCACTTTATATTGCAGGTTTCAACCCGAAACTCTATCGAAATTTTGGGTCGGCCTACTGCCCAATTTTCGCGCATTTTTAAAACGGGGCCCTATCCGTGAGCCTGGTTACAAGTCCAAATCGTAGCTTTGCATATATTATGACCCCCACTTTTCTAGGCTCGGGTCCCGTCCAGCATTGCATTTAGGAGAATTAAATACAAGTGAAAACATAATAATCGTAATAATCATGTTGACTTCCGTCTCTAAAAACAGTTATCCCTTCTTTATCAAAAATCCAAAAATAGTTCTTCCTTTTTTCTCAGAAATAAATCTCATCCTACGCCTTCTCAGGTCGATCGCAAGCCCTTGGCTTAGATCCCTATTAGTTTTGGTCTTCAGTCAAATCACCCCGGAGTTTCATCCGTTCTTTTACTACTTCTTTCGAGTCCGGAATCTATCCATCTTCCATGGAGAATACAGATCAAGCACCAGTCATACAGCCGAATCTGACGACAGTCCTAGCTCAGCTCATGTCCAAGATTGACAACCTCCAAATCGAGGTCCGAGAGATGCAACGAAACCAGGTTCCTATTCCTCAAGAGCCCGAGGCTGTGTTCCCTCATTCTATGGGTCCACCCGAGCCTATCTGGGTTTCGAAAGAATATCAGTACGCTCCACGTTCCCCTCCTGCCAATGGGTCATCGCCTGCCCAGCTTCCCATGACAAACACTACCCAGCGTATGGCTAACCTGCCTGTGGTCGTTGATCCAAAGTAGGAGGAGTTGAATAAAGTCAAAGAGGATCTCAAGATGCTCACCAAGAAGTTTGACCAGGTCAGGATCTCTGGGAATTACATGGACTACACCCGCATGTCTCCTTATCCTAAAGCAAGGTTATCTGAGAAGTTCAAGATGCCAAATATCGAGAAGTTCGGAGGGAGTGGACCCCCAATTGTTCATCTTTGTAGTTATCATCGTTCCATGACTCTACTAGGTGCTTCTGAAGAGGTGATGGCCCAATTGTTTCAGCAAACTTTGAAGGATAGTGTCCTCCGATGGTTTTTATCTCTTAAGGAATCCAGGATCCGTAGTTAGGTGAATGTAGCCCGAGAATTCATGTCATAGTACAAATACAACGAAGAGCTTTAGGTTACCCATAATGATTTAGAGTTGATCAAACAGAATCCAGGAGAATCAGTCAGTAACTTCATAACTCGGTGGAGGGAGCAAGCAGCTACCATGACTAATCGGTCATCCGAGGAAGAACAGGTCAACATAGTGAAGAAAAACTTCTTGCCCCATGTCCGAGCGACGATGGGAGGATAATATTATCCCCACTTTCGAGCTATCAAAGAGTCAGGAGTGGAAATCGAGGAAAGCCTCGTTAAAATAGAGGTTGAACCAAAGAAGGTGTCCGGACAATTCACCCCTAAAAAGTATGACAAACCTGCCAGTGCTACCGTTTCGACCATCAATAACATCTCTCAACTAACCACATTGTGGGCACCGGAAAGCCGCCCTGCCCCCATCCGAAGGGAATACACTGAGATCCATGCTCCCCTCTCCAAAGTTTACCAAGCCCTGTTAAGACGAAACCTCATCAAACCCTTAGATCCCCGTCCATTGCCAAATCCACTCCCAAGAAACTTCAAGGCCGATGCTCATTATTCCTTCCACCAAACTGTCGGCTATACCACCGACCAATGCTTTTACCTCTGAAACGTAATCCAAGATCTCATTGACCGGGGTACCATCGCCCCACCAGCCAATCCTAAGCTAAACACAACTCACAATCCACTTCCGAATCACACCAATGCCATCTTCTTAGAAGAAAACCCAGATTTCGATCCCTCAACTCAAATCACACCCATATAGTCTCCCAAACCTCTTCAAAATTGCCCATATTTCCTCCTACACCCTACTAGCCTCGCTGATCAGGCACTGTCACTCCTTACCAGATCATGCATCGCTGTCTGTACCCGTTCTGAAAATAGAAGTATGGAATTATCAGAGGTGTTAAACCAACTCCTAGAGTTTGGGCTGAAATTTCCCTCACAGATGATCATCGATTGCCAGAGGTTCAACACACTGTTCTTGGAGGCACGGAACTGGGCCCGATATTCAGACAAGTGGGTGGTACCAATTGACGAAGTCAGCCTAGATGATGTTGTTCAGACTATGGCAGAATTATTCGGGCAAACCAACAGCATTTGTAGTATCATCGGGTTACTTGACACTTTGAAGCTACAAGGGCGCTTGGTCCCTTTAATCACACATATCCCCACAAAATGGGAGAACTTATATGAAGAAGCCGTTAAAGTTATGGAATGCATCGACTTTACATGGAAAGACAGAGTTTCTATCACCGAATGGGGAGAAGAATTCGAAGATTCGAGTGAAGAACAAGCTTCAAGAAGAGATGGACTAATAGCCAACATATGTGGGATGATATCATTTGAAGAACTCCTCGAAGAAATAAATAGGGTGGAAGCACAACCTGAGATTGAAGAGGAAACGGGATTCATGTTCTTTTCTTCATCAGTAAATCACATGACCAGATCAGGGAGACATCACCAGGTTCCAAGCTCACTACCAGCAAATGACAAAGGGAAGGGCGTTGAAAACCTTCATATGCCAGAGATGACCATAGAGGAGAGCAAGATCCTCGATCAATTGAAGAAAAACCAAGCTAACATCACTCTATGGGGGCTTTTCATGTCTTCCCAGCTGCACAGAAATGATTTAATCAAATTACTCACCGGACCCATAGTTCCTCCCTCTACCACACCAGAAGAAGCAGTAAATCTGGTTGGATCCTTGACCTCTACTCGAATGCTATAATTTTCTGAAGAAGAAATCCCCAGAATTGGGTCGAATCACAATCATGCACTCAATATCTCCGTCGAAGTTGTGGGAAAGGCCGTTCCACTCTCCCTTGTCGATAACGGATCCGCCTTGAACGTTTTCCCTCTGAGAACTTTCAAGTGTTTAGGCATGAAAGAAAATGACCTCGCTCCAACCTCCGCCGATGTGAGTGCCTACGATAATACCACTTGTGAGGTGATGAGGTCCATAAAACTTGCAATAGGGGTTGGCCCTATAAACCCCGTCATTGAATTCCAAGTCATAGACATCCCAGCTTGTTTCAACCTGTTGCTCGGACGACCCTGGCTCCACAATATCAAGGGTGGGTCTTCCTCACTCCATCAGAAATTAAAGTTCTTCGCCGACGGTAAAGTCATCACCATTTTGGGTGACAACGAAAATACCGAGGGGGAAAACACCAGCAGTCCAATTCTCAAGATACAGCACGGGTCAAATGATAAGCTCCTATCAAGATTTCGAGTTGAACCACTCCTACTCCCGGCAGGGGACAGTTTCAAACAAAGGGTTTGTCTGGAATATGACCATTATGGCAATGTCAATGTGATTCATATGTTCAGAAACATGCACTTTATGCCCGGACTGGGACTTGGGCAAAGGTAGCAAGGGATACTCGAGCCCATCGAACTAAAGAAAGCCTTCCCTCCTTGTGGCTTGGGGTATAAACCATCAGAACAAGAGCTCAAAATGATCCCCCAGTCTTGACCAAAGAGAATATCAGACTGCATTCGAACTATCTCAAGAGACTCCTTAAATGGACGATTCATCAAAGAAGGCGAGGACTTCCCCTTTTGCGGTTTTCCAGAAACATGGTATGACCACACAGACAAGAAGATGAGGTTGGGAATGGAGATCTTTTTCCAAGATAGCTACCCATGGGCTGAAAGTTTCCCATACCAAGTACAATCGCTCATCAAAGATGTCGAAGAGACTGAGGAAAGCGATTCCAAAGATTCCTTCAACTTACAGATACTGGGGCTAGCACTCTGTATGGTTCATTCAGGCATTACATCAATGGACCCATCCCGTATGCTTAAAGCTGTTGATACTCCTCTCCTCAACTGGCACGCTGCACCAATTCTACCCCTTGAAATCTACCCTAACCCCAATGTTTACCCTATTTCTTAGTCTGTTGCCTATCCTTGCTCAAATGTTATCGAGACCTCTTTTGATGAGGTACTCAATGCTATTTTTCCTAGATTTTGAGTATCTTGTTGTGACTTTTATTAACTTCTTGAATTCTAATCAAACTTTTGATGATGATGATTTTGTAAATGAATAATTCTTAACTGATCTAAATAAGGTTAATAATAAACAACATAATCGCGTTCAAGTTAATAAAGAAGAGACCGTTGTTATTAATCTCGGTTCTAGTAGCCAACTGCACGAGATTAAGATAGGGGCCACCCTTGACGAGCATGAGCGCGCACAACTCGAATAATTACTGAAGGAGTTCGTAGATGTCTTCGCATGGTCCTATGATGATATGCCCGGCATCGATCCTGAAATAGCTCAACACGATATCCCCACTCTCCCAGATTACAAGCCGATTAAACAAAAATTGAGAAAACTCCGCTCCGAATGGTCGCTCAAGGTCAAAGAAGAGGTGGTCAAACAATTAAACATGGGTTTCATTCGGGTGACCGAATATCCCACATGGCTAGACAACATTGTACCTGTGCCGAAATCAGGAAGGAAGGTTCGAATGAGTGTAGATTACTGAGATTTAAATAAAGCTTCTCCAAAGGATGATTATCCGCTACCCAATATCGACATGATCGTGGACAACACAGCCAGTCATGCTCTCAAGTCATTTGTCGACGGGTTTGCCGGATACAACCAAATCAAGATGCACCCAGACCACCAAGAAAAAAACGCATTCATCACCCCATGGGGAACCTTTTGCTACACCGTTATGCTATTCAGTCTAAAGAATGCTGGGGCTACCTACCAAAGGGCTACCACAACCATCCTGCATGATCTGATCCACAAGGAGGTCGAGGTTTATGTGGATGATATGATTATCAAATCCAAAACTAGAGAAGGTCATGTTACCTCTCTCCAGAAGTTCTTTGAACGACTGCGACGGTATCAGATGCGACTTAATCCACAGAAGTGTGTCTTCAGCGTTATAAAGGGAAAACTCTTGGGATTCATGGTCAGCAAAAAAGGGATAGAAGCAGATCCTGCAAAGCTGAAAGCCATACTTGAATAGCCACCACCCCAAATAGAGAAAGAAGTCCGAGGGTTTCTTGGGAAATTACAATATATCAGTCGGTTCATCAGCCAGCTAACCTCCATCTGTGAACCGATCTTCAAGCTCCTTCGAAAATATTCAACCAAGGTTTGGAATGAGGCCTGTTAAGAAGATTTTGACCAAATCAAACAATATCTGACCCAACCTCCAGTTCTCATGCCACCACAACCTGGTCTCCCTTTGCTCCTATACCTAACCATAACCGACACTGCAGTCGGGGCTTTGCTAGCCCAATACCTTGAAGACTCCTGTAAAGAAAGAGACATCTATTATACCAGCCGCAAATTGGCCGGGTACGAGGTCAACTACACTGCTTTAGAAAAGGCATGTGTCGCACTTGCCTGGGTCACCCAAAAGTTGCGACACTACATGCTCGCCTTCCCCATCAAACATGTATCCCGAATGGATCCCATCAAATACCTGCTTGAGAAACCCTCCTTATCCAGTCAAATGGCCTGATGTTTGATGCTCCTAACCGAGTTTGATATCGTGTACGTCACATAGAAAGCCATTAAAGGAAGAGCCATCTCTGACTACCTCGCCGATTCCCCCATAGACGAAGCAGATGTCCAGATCTCCGAATTCCCAGATGAAAATATCCTCTGCACCACTCAAGACCGCCTTCGATGGAAAAAGTTCTTTGATGGCGCTGCCAACAAAAAGGGATATGGCATTGGGATACTTCTGATCACCCCAGATGACTCCCACACCCCCATCGCCATTAAATTGGATTTCCCTTGCACCAATAACATGACGAAATACGAGGCATGCACAGTGGGCCTCAAGGTTGATCTCAAGAAAGGTATTCAATACCTTGATGTCTACTAGGATTCTGCCCTTATCATCGGTCAAGTGCTCAGAAAGTGGAAAGTCAAGGACGAAAAGCTTTAACCCTTTCATGCCCAATTTGAAGAGTTAGCCTCCCAATTCCGAGATATCACCTTCCATTACCTACCCCGAGCAAAGAATAACCTATCTAATGCTCTCTCCACCTTAGCTTCCATGGTCGACATGCTCGAAGGAATAACAATGACCCCCTTCCTAGTTCAAAAGCAAGACAAAACGACTCATTGCTACCATATTGAGCTTGTCTCCACTAAATATCCCGAACTAGCAGATTGCTGGTACTATAATATCTGGTGCCTCCTCACACATGTTAGGTATCACGATGGTTCTAATAAGAAAGATCGAACAACCCTCCGAAGACTGGCCGCCCAGTACATCATCTGTCATAAAGCTCTATTCAAGAGGAATTTCAATGGAACTCATCTACACTGCATCACAGGGGCTGAGATTGAGAAAATAATGCAGAAAATCCACAGCGGGGAATGCAGACCCCATACGAATGGTCATATGCCCGCCAAGAAGATCATCCGACAGGGCTACTACTGGACCACCATGATCCAGGATTGCACCACCTATGTCCGTAGGTGCCTCAAATGCCAACAATTCTCCAACCTTCAACATTTGTCTCCGCGAGAATTATACAACATGACCTCTCCCTGGCCGTTCTCCACCTGGGGTATCGACATCATAGGGAAGGTTGCACCAAAGGCTTCAAACGGATATGAGTTAATCCTGGTTGCCATCGATTACTTCACCAAATGGGTCGAGCCTAAGTCCTATGCAGTATTGAATGCCAAGAAAGTGGCCAAATTCTTCAAGAAAAATATCATCTGTCGATATGGGGTCCCGCACGAGCTGGTATCAGATAACGGGTTGCATTTAAAAGCAGAAGTCACATAAGTAGTCAACGAGTACAGGATTCAGAGACACAAATCTTCTCCCTACCGACCTCAGACCAATGGTGCAGTTGAAGCCGCCAATAAAAACCTCAAAGCCATCATCAGTAAGATGACCAAAAGTTGTAGGGATTGGGCCGATCGGATTCCATACGCCCTCTGGGGCTATCGAACCTCAATTCGAACCTCTACTAGGGCTACCGCTTACTCCCTGGTCTACGACATGAGAGAAATCCTACCTGTGGAGATGGAAATACCATCGCTACGCATCATGCTCGAAAGAAAGGTTAGTGAAGAAGACTGGTGCCAAAGCCGTCTTGATGAGCTACCCTCCTAGATGAAAGAAGATTTAAAGCACTTTACCACGTACAGGGGTACCATCGCCGAATAGCGTGATCATTTAATAAGAGAGTCAAGGACAGCGGTGTCTGGGAGGGGGATTCGGCCCTCAAGGAGATAATATAACCCATCTGGAGCGGCCCCTATATTGTGGAGAAAATCTTATCCGGCGGTGCCGCCATGCTCACTGACCTAGATGGGGAGGAGATGGATCGTCCAGTCAACTTGGACCGTCTCAAGAAATTCTACCCTGGTCTAAAATCTCGGTGCGCTACGACTCTTCTCATCCCCCTTCTATTCTAAAAAAAAACTATTTTGCAAACAGATAAAAACATTTTCAAAAAAAACCCAGAGGTACGTAGGCAGCTCATGCACCTCAGATGAGTGTGGCCCTTTTTTTTCACAAAATACTATTCTTTTCTTACCTCCGAGAATGAAAATTCATTCTAAAAATATTTGAACAAAAGGATTATGTATGCCTTAGCGATCAGTATAAATAATTTAAAATACAAAAACTCATCGAAAGGCATAGCTGGATGATCAGAAACTTGTTTATTTCATTAATAAGAAATTACAGTACGTATTACATAGGAAAAATTAACGGATAACTCCCTTCCCCACTACCATAAAAAACCAAATAAAATACCCACATCTGTTACGCAAATAAACTCCCCAGGAGTCCTACCCACAGCTACCAGAAGAGCCTGCACCCTCATCATCTACATCTTGAGGTCCCCAAGTTTCTCCTGCCTAAATAGAGTTCCGTAAACATTCCATGGATCGATGAGCCTTAACCATCTTCGAAAAGACCACAACACCCCCTTCCATGGTGTTAGATAAAACAAACCATCTTTGTTCAGTCTTTACTGCCAATATCTTGTTGACTACTTTCCTCCACAACCACTTCATATAATCTTTAGGGACATACCAAACCTTCCCGACGGACTGAGAGGGATGGGTCGACGGACGTCGATTTTCCCACAGAGACCCAAGCAACAGACACAAGCGCTCAGTCAAACCTTCTACCGGAAAGAAATTTAGTGTCTAAGGTGGCACAACCTGTGCCCAGCCTAATTGGCACAGAAGCCGCCAAGGGAAATAAAAGGAGATCTGCCTGAGACCAACCAACCGCACATATCTCCTAGCTCCAGAACAGGCTGTAACTTCCCCCACCAAGGCACTAACCAATACAGACCACGAGCCCCATATTCCACAAGCAAATTCTCTCGGTTCTCAACATAAAGGCCAACACTGATGAAGGGGCGCAAAAAGAAGTTGGGTACAACCAATAAGGGATACTCTGGAGGAGTCGCTAAGCGGAATCTTTCAGACAACCAGATGAACAGCATCCCGGGGCTACCCCTCAAAAAGTCAGAATGACCTTCTCTCCAGGCATCCAGGCCATTCAGAGCCTCCGCCAGTATCACCGCTGCAGGATTGCGACGGTATGACATCTATGAGGAAATGGGTGCAAGTTGCGGGTTCACCTGCAGTTCTCCAGTCACCAGCAAAAATTTTGAAACCAGACCCAGAACAACGACTCTAGCATAGCCAGCATCACCTACTTCTCGTAAATGCACGGACTGCAGCACCGCCAGGAGGGAGATCATTCCTTCAGCAACCAATGATGGCCGCCGAAGGCGAAATATGAAGAAGCTTGGCCAACAAATCCCTGAGAGAACGAGAAAATTCGGGCAAAGCCGCAGCAACACTGGGATTTACACCCAGTATGGTAGAAAATTCCTCGTAGGTAGGATAAACTTCTTCCAACCCAAAGCGGAATACATGGTCTCGGGGTACCAGAATTGTACCGCCATCGTCAGCACGTTCCACTCAAAAGGCCAATTGCGCCACAAGGAGACTCGGCGCATGTTGATAGCATCATAATAGACATTATAAGAGCACATAGTTTCCAAGGCTTCGAGATAGCCAGCAAACTCAATGCTACCAGGGAGAGCCATCTTGCAAGGCTAAGAGATGGTGGGCAAGTAGGTAAAAATGCAAAGGTGTGATGAAAACACTCCACCCTTACCCCTTTTTATACTTGAGAACCCTCACAAGAGACACAATCCCTGCAGAAATCGGAGGGAATCCTATGCCAAAGGCTGAATACCAATTAAAGCTTTGAATTGATGGAACTGGACTGAACTGCCGATAGGCAGGTCAGGGTGCTTGCCGATTGGCAACCCCCCCATTTTTAGAAATTTCGCTTTTTTCCTCTTTTGTCAAATCAGAAAACTCAATAAAAATAAATTGATATTCTCAACAGAATTTCAAAATCCCTTTGATTCCCCTTTTTATCAAAAACCTTCCTTTAAAAAAAATCCAAAAATATTCCTTTTTACTGTCTGAGCAGCAAAGTAAAAAGCGCATGTGCATGCATTCATTCATCATTAAATAAAAGATAGTCAAAAAACTCCATTGCATTGCATATATCTGTTTTCTGTGTTACATCATTTTGCAGGAAATAGAAAGAAAAAGCAAAAATAATGGGACTCTGCCCGAACCCACATTCTTTCTCACTCTCTCTCTCTCTCTCTCGAGCTTCCACCCCTGCGGCATGCTCTCTTCCCCCTATGGCGAGACGATGAACCCCCACTACCCGAACCAAAGTCCTCTCCAGACGAGGCAGACTGCACCAAGCAAGAAGGAACGGGACCCGTATCCCGAATATGGGCAGTCGCCGAAGATATCCAGTTTATAATGTCCCTAAGCCAAGTGGTCGACACCCGAACTTGCTGAAAGAAAAGGTGAAATCAGTATCAAAGCAGAAATGACCAAAACAGTAAAAAAAAAGTTATACCACAGGTCGAAGGACCTCCTCTGTCAAACCCAACTCCTCTGGATCCATCGCATGAGGACGGTGCAGCATAGGCACCATCCCTCCATCAGCCCGTCGAATGTTGTATGAAGGGGTATGCAGTCGTACAAAAGGGACCTCCGAGGTCGTTGCCACCGCAGATGCCGACGGACCACCACCGCTGTGGGAAGATCCCACCGCTAGACTCGAACTCGCCGGAGGGAAGGGCAGTGAACCATATATGTTGGGTGCCATCAAACAGCTCGTCACAAAATCCATATAGTTATACGGCGCAGCCGTATCGGTGTATAGCAAGTAGTACTCGCCGATCATCGTCGTGATCCTCTTATCCTCCAACATCACTCGCTCCTGCCTCATAGACGTAGGAGGCTGTGCGAGTGGCACCACCACCTCCTCCTCAGCAATCTGACAAACCACCCTCTCCCCGAGGTACCAGGAATGGCCGAACTCATGCGCCAGCAAATGCCTCATCCGCGCCTTTGCCCCGGTCGCCCCCGCATCCTGAATGGTTGTCCCCCACGGGTAAAAGGTCACCTGAAAATCTCCGAGCAAGCATAAATCAATACAAGATCAAAAGGAGCAAAAACCAAGATTGAAATGGAAAGAGTCTTTCCCTACCACTGGTCAGGTCATTCAAGACCTGACACACCGCCTCTAGGGAAAGAGATCCCTTCGACTGTCAATTGGCCTTACGCCATCGATACAATCGACAGAAGTCCCCAACAGTGTCGCCCTTCAAAGCAATCAGCGGGGTATTGCACCCAATCACCTCATAGAACCACGTCTGAATTCGCAAGCAAAAAGAGACCCATAAGGAAAATGCAAATGCATGAAAGGAAAATGCGAGTGCATGAAAGGAAAATGCGAATGCATGAAAAGAAATGCACAAACTGAAGAATACCTCAAGAAGGTATGTGGCCCCAGTAAAGGTCTGCTAGCAGCACCGGCTGAATGTATCCAGAGAAAAGTAAAGGGTCGCCAAGGTCAGACTCCCCCAATCATAGAAAGGGATGTTCGAAAACATTCTCAAGTACGACAGAAACCACAAATGAACGACATTGCCGCTCGATGCCACCATGAAACCTCCCAATACCAGCAGAATGAATAATCGATCCATCTGCCTCACTTACAGCCCGTCCTCCACATCAATCACCCTGCTCAGCAGAACATCCTTCAGTAGGGACAGCCGGATTGAATCCCCATAAACTATCCTCCCTACATCACCAAGTGTCGCACGCACTTCCTCCTATCTCACCCGTAAAGAGCAATCCACCTCTATCTACTCTCCATCACAATCCAGCCCCAGCAGCTGATGCACGTCGATGGGAGTCACCGTCATCTCCCCGAATCCAAAATGAAAGGTGTGGGTAGTGTCCCACCACCTCTCTCCCAAAGCGCACAGGACCGCTGTCGAATGAGGCGTCTCATCCAGCGCAGATGCCAACTGCCCAAAACCAGCTGATGATACCATCCAACACACCACAGGTGGGAGATGCTCCCAGACATCCTTGAGACCCGTTGTCCCACGAGCACGTATGTTCTTCAAAGAATTATCAGATTGGAAAAAAGAAAAGTCTCATCAAAGGTCAAGAAAGAAAGAAAAATCACCAAAAAGAGAAGAATGCCAAAGGTCGGGTTACTTACATAACCACCGGGACTCACTCTAGAAGAGAGATGATGCGATGGCTCCCGCAGCAAGGTCCGCTCATCCGTAACAGGCTCAAACGCATCAAAGGAGTTCTCACTCCCCAAAGCAAGAGGAGCCCTAGCCCTTCACTCCTCATTCGCCTAATCATCAATGGTCAACCACTTCCGATGGACTGTAGTGCTCACAAAAATGGTCATTTATTAAAGATTGGAACGATAGAACGATTTGCAAAAGAATCGCAAAGAGAGAGAAAGCAAAAGAAGCTGTGAAAAAATGAGGGGATTCATCCCCTTTATATAGAATTCCAAACGCCATGTCGATCGGCACCTCGCCCTACCATACCGATCGGTACTGACCCCTTGCCTTCCCAAGGTAGCCCAAAAGTCCGTGCCACTACCGAATGGCACCCTTCATACTATGCCGACCGGCACGCGCCTTAAATTCTGTACGAAAATTAACAGAAAATACCAGAAAGCCTCGAAAAATCCTCGAAAAATTCTTAAAAATCCCAGGAGGGATTTAAAGCCTTTTCACCCAGAAAATTTCACGTTACCTCGAGCGAAAGCCCTCTTTCCCAGCAAAATCCTTAAAAACCAAGTGAAAACTCCTCCCGGCAAAGCTCCGGAGGATCTCTAAGGGTCACCTGATCACTTCCCCAGTGGAATTCTCTTACAGCACCCAAAATAGGTTATCCCCTCCCCTGCGAGGTCTCCTAAAAGCTTCCCCAGCTATCGGCTCCCCAGCTCAGATCAAAATCACAAAGCTCTTTCTCCAGCAGAATCAAAATACAATCTTTAACCACTCTTGGGTCAGAATTGGCCCCGGTCTTGGATCGTCACCTGAGTTAGGTCAGAATTGATCTCGATCCTAGGTCATCACCACTCTTGGGTCAGAATTGGCCCCGGACTTAGATCATCACCAGAGTTAGGTCAGAATTGACCTCGGTCCTCGATCGTCACCACTCTTGGGTCAGAATTGGCCCCGGTCTTAGATCGTCACCTGAGTTAGGTCAGAACTGACCTCGGTTGTCACCACTCTTGGGTCAGAATTGACCCTGATCTTGGATCGTCACCTGAGTTAGGTCAGAATTGACCTCGATCCTCAACCGTCACCACTCTTGGGTCAGAGTTGACCCCGGTCTTGGAACGTTACCTCAGTTAGGTCAGAATTGACCTCAGTCCTCGGTCGTCACCACTCTTGGGTCAGAATTGGCCCTGATCTTAGATTGTCACCTGAGTCAGATCATAATTGACCTCGGTCCTCGATCGTCACCACTCTTGGGTCAAAATTGGCCTCGGTCTTAGATCATCACCTGAGTTAGGTCAGAATTGACTTTGATCCTCGTCGTCACCACTCTTGGGTCAGAATTGGCCCCGATCTTAGATCGTCACCTGAGTTAGGTCAGAATTGACCTCGATCCTCGGTCGTCACCACTATTGGGTTAGAATTGGACCCGGTCTTGGATCGTCACCTGAGTTAGGTCAGAATTGACCTCGGTCCTCGGTCGTCACCACTCTTGGGTCATAATTGGCCCCGGTATTGCATCTTCACCTGAGTTAGGTCAGAATTGACCTTGATCCTCGATCGTCACCACTCTTGGGTCAGAATTGGCCCCGGTCTTGGATCGTCACCTGAGTTAGGTCAAAATTGACATCGGTCCTCAGTTCTCACCACTCTTGGGTCAGAATTGGCCCCGGTCTTGGATCATCACCTGAGTTAGGTCAGAATTGACCTCAGTCCTCTATCGTCACCACTCTTAGGTCAAAATTGACCTCGGGTATTAAATCTTCACCCTAAGCCCGCAGAATTGGCTTTGACCCACATAATCGGTCACCCTCATCACTTAAGCCCACATATTTGGCTTTGACCTGCAGAATTGGTCACACACCCCCAACACCACTTCAGGTCCTCAGAATCGACCTTCATCCCCTGCACACTCCTTAGGTCCACAAAATCGACCTCGACCCTTTTAATCGATCATCCTCCCTTAAAGGCATCATGTGGTGTCTATTCGACGGTCATCATTTATTCCAAACTCACCCATCAAGGGGCTCTGTAGACACCCCATTCTGTTACCCCTAACTCTTCTTAGGTCTCTAGTACCTCCCACCATCACTACAAACCTAGTTCATGTCCCGAGTACTGACCTAGAAACCATCGGACACTCCCCGGCTCAGTTTGACCCAAAAGTCAAACTCTTCATCTCAATCGAGACTGAATGAATCTTCAAAGGGCACTGAATACCCTTTCTAACGGACCTCCCCGTGTACGATTCAGACTTACCATGCGGACGAACGATCCGTTTGTGTCCGAAATTTGACCCAGAGGCCACCGGGCGCTCCCGGGCTCTGTTTAACCCAAAAGTCAAACTCTTCATCTCGATCGAGACTAAATGAATCTTTAAAGGGCACAACATACCCTTTTCAACGGACCACCCCGTGCGCGATTCTGACTTACCATGCGGACGAACGATCCGTTTACGTCCGAAACTTAGCCTAGAGGCCACCGGGTGCTCCGGGCTCTGTTTGACCTCTGTAAGCTCTTCAGCTCGACTGAGGCTGAATGAATCTTCAAAGTACAATAAATACCCTTTCCAACGGTTCATCCCGTGCACGATTCTGACTTACCATGCAGACGAACGATCCGTTCGACTCCGAGAGGTCATCAAATGCTTCCTGAGCCCGATTGACCAAAGTCAACTCCCCAAACCGGGTCAAACTCTTTGGAATGTCAAAGTACATCTCTTAACCTTTCCAACGGTTTACCCCGTGCGTGATTCGGACTTACCATGCGTCCGAACGATCCGTTTGCGTCCGAACGATCCTCCGTCCAATAGACCGACAAACGCTTCCGAGCCATATTTGACCCAAATTCAACTCCCTAACCTGGTAGAGGTCCAAAATACTTTCAAAGGTCCCTGAATTAACTTTCCAACGGTATGCCCCGTGCGCGATTCTGACCAACGGTTTGCCTTCGACGGCCAATTTTCTAAAAAATCCTGAAGCGCACTGCCAAATGGCAGGTTCCAGACCCTGCCAATCGGCATGTGCCGATAGGAAGGAACGGGTCTATGCCAATCGGCACTTACCTGGGCCTATAAAAATAGGCCTTCAACTCATTTTCAAGGAGAGCCCAGATCTGATAGAAATCTCTCTCAACGCATCCCAGAAACCTCTCTCGAAGGCAACGTGATTTCAACTTCCAAATCCCCTTTTTCTTCCACTTTTCATCACCCTATTCATCAAAATTGGTGAATTAGTCACTCTCCATCATCATCCATGGGCAAAGTCTGCTCTCCAACATTCAAGATCAAGCTCAAGATCTTCAAGAAGGTCCAACTTTCTCAAACTCTCTCGTAAATTCTCATAAATTTCCAATAACTTGTTTTCTTACTTAGCGCTTTTATTATCTCATCTCACACATCCTAATATACTTTTTTATTTATTATTATTGCACATATCCTATTTTCATATAAATAAAACCTAAAAAACAAGAAAAAGAGGGTTTGCTCATAAATTCCAACTAGGGATTCTCATACTTTTCGCACATTTTCCTCACAACCAAAACACTTTTTCTACACACACACACACACACTTGCAAATAAGAGATCCCCCATTTGGATTTATGGGATAAACCCCACCCCTCATTTTGTATGCGAACTACGTGAATTTTGTATGCGAACATGAGTTCAATCTTATCATATAGTGACTCAACAATACAGTAATTGTAAGGACATAAGCTCAATTATTTAATATTGAAACTGATACACCTACTTTGTAAATATAGGTTGAAATTTTGAGCGTCTAATTCATGGTTATTGACAGGATATTCTGAAACCAGGGAGAATATAAGTAGGTAGTATAGATCTAAAAAAAATGTTATGGGACGTAGTCGAGTGAAAATTTAAATAAGTTTTCAATGTAAAATAACTGGTAGGGTGTAAATGTATAATTTTTAGACATTTATAGTATAAAATTTTTCCTAATGTCCATTTGGATTTAGGTTTAGTGGAAAGAGACAAAATGGCTATATTTAACCTAAGGGATTTATAGGGGGAAAAGGGGGGGTTACTTTGAAATACATGAAAAAACTGCTAGGGGGTTATGTATAAATTAAAAGTTTAATTTTTAAGCTTTAAACCTATTTTTTTCGATATTGTGCTTTCTAGGAATCTAAACAGGGTGATCTAATATACTATTTTGTTCATAATTAAAAATTAGATTTTTGGGGGAAAATCAGATTTTTCTAATCGGGGACGCGCCCTCACGCGTTGAGTCAAGCCTTATACGCGCCAGGTTTGGCCTCCACTCGTGCTCGTGTAACACGTATCATCTTCAAAAGTTGATTTGTTGACTTTAGGATTTTAAAACTTTGATCCTATATTTGACATGTTGTAGACTACCATTTGAGTTGCTTCCTGAATGAATGTTGTGTAATTTTTAAAGAGGAATCCAACCATATAAGTTTCGAAGATTTTGGAGTTAGTTTGAGTTATTAGAAAAATGAAAAAAGTTTGACCTAGATATAGGAGATTGTAGGCAATGATTTGGGTTCCAACATGGTGATAGTTGTGTTCTATGTTCAAAATGCAATCAAATGGGTTTGGTTTAAAAGGATTTTGGTTGAGTATAGCCTTTGAATTCGTGTTCTGAAAATCTTAGGGCTGAATTTTTCAAACTTCGATTTGGAGCATTAAAACTTGGTTTTTGCTAAATCATCAATGCACCAAGGTTCCTTAGAACCAGAGATTAAGTTTCATCACTTTGAAACTGATTTAAAGTCAAGAATGCAGAATTCACCATGGAATTCAAGCTTCAATGGAGTTTTCTATTTT
Source organism: Sambucus nigra (assembly GCA_949130495.1). Lineage (NCBI taxonomy): Eukaryota > Viridiplantae > Streptophyta > Magnoliopsida > Dipsacales > Adoxaceae > Sambucus > Sambucus nigra. The sequence continues at coordinate 282,812,797 of OX422209.1, forward strand.
TTAAGCTTGTTCAGTTCCATACATACCTTAAATCTTACATGTAACTACATATATTTACTCTAGTAAAGTGAAGAAATAGAACCAAATGAAAAAATATAATTCATACATAAAATGTTAAAGATGCACAAAAGCTCAAAAAAATTCCTTGAAAGTACACTGAGCTGGGTGGGTATTTAACTGAGGTCACTTGGGCTTTATATAGGGTTCATAAGGGAGGCCTGATTGGTGAGAAAGTTGGTGGGTTTTAACTTAGTTTGACCTTGTTTCAAACAAGGGTCCATGTGGGTACATAAGAGTACTAGCTTTTAACCATATGATACATTGCTATGTAGGCAGCTAGCTGGCCCACATCAGCAGGGTAACAAGTAGAAATAATTTTGGTTTTAAGTTATGGTCCTTGGGTGATTTTAATTTAGGTTTTAGGGCTTATATGTTATTTTTTAAATATTTTAGAGGCTTAAGTGTAATTTTTTAAACTTGGGGGACTGGTTCATGATATTACTACTAAATATAGGTCATTTGGTTAAACTTTGGGTTCAAGTGTGGATAAAATTGGTATTGTAAAATATATATTAGCATGATTCTTTATTTAGGGGTGTTACGGTAATTTAGAAAAATCTAAGGGTTTCTTAGAAATTTTAGGGTTTTGAATGGACTATTTTCCTATGTTGGTGAGTTGTTACATTCTACCCTTATAAAAAAATTTGCGCCCTTGAAATTACCTGAGAAAAACGCGGGGTAGTGTTGTCTTATAAAGTCTTCAATTTCCCAAGTTGCTTCTTCTGTTCCTTGGTGTTGCCAAAAGACTTTGACTAGTAAAATGGCTTTATGTCGGAGAATCTTATCTTGCGGATCGAGGATTTAGATAGTGATTTTCTCGAGTTCATGGTTGGGGTTGATGGTCATGCCTTTCCAAGTGATGATATGACTTGGATCAGGGATATATTTTCGCAGTTGCGAAACATGAAACACATCGTGTATATTGGATAATTCGAAAGGTAAATCCAAACGATAGGCAACTGGTCCTATACGTTTGATGATTCTAAAGGGACCAATATAATGGGGTGCTAACTTCCCTTTTTTCCCAAACCAAATTACCCCCTTCCTTGGGGACACATGTAAGAATACTTGGTTATCAACTCAAAATTCTAATGGCTTTCTTCTGGTCTCTGTGTAACTCTTTTGTTAACTTTGGGCTGAATGAAATCTTTCTCGAATGAGGCGTATCTTTTTCTTGGTTTTTGGTGATAGTTTTGGGTCCAAGAATATCATTTTCTCCTAACTCATTCTAGCATAGGGATTAGAAATGGGGTCTCCCTTAAAGAGCTTCATAGGGAGTGGTATAAATGCTAATTTGGTAGCTGTTATTGTAAGAGAATGCGATCAATGCAAGGTGATTATTCTAAAATTTCCAAATCAATGTGCAGGCTTGTGACATACCTTAAAGAGTTTGGATTACTTGTTCAGATTAGACATCGATTTGAGGGTGAAAGGAAATAATCAGATAGAGTTTACTTCCCATCGAGGCTTGCAGAGCATGCCAAAATCTTCCAATAAAATGGGGGTCTGGATTTGATACAATGGAAAGAGGTACACCATGGTGTCTAATAATTTCTGTGATGTAGAGTTCACTAAATTATTGAAAGGAATCGGTTTATTAGGTTGGTATAAAATGGGCAAATTTTATAAGGCTATCAACGATAGCCCATATCAAATTGTATCCTTGAGAGATTCGGGGTAATCCGCAGAAAAATTTCTTGGTATTGTGATCCTATTTCCATTCTGGGATGGAAACTGGTGGGAGTAACCCGCTGGGGTGTTGATGCCTAATCCTAACTTGTTAGCAAGTTAAACATTTTGCTATTTCTTCATACCTGGCCAACGATAGTGTTGCTTGAGAGTTTGATACATTTTTTTGCTTCTGGGGTGAATCGTGAATTTGGAATGGTGGGATTCTTGCAAGATTTCTTCACGTGATGAAGATAAGAGGGGAACACACACTCGATTCTTAAATTATAACCCTCTTTGGGGTCCAAGGTCCAGTTCTTTTTGGGGAGGTTACTTTGCAGTTTATGCTTCTAGGTTTTCAAAAATTCATTTTCGTCTTGCAGTTTATGCAGGGTGGGGCGAGCTATGATGTTTCACAAAATAATTTGGCATTCAAAGGATTCCCTCTGTTTATTGTATTCTCCTAAGGTATTTAATAATAAAAACATAGTGTGGAGGGTTCCCTGGGCTTTTAGTCTTAAGGCATCAACAACTACGTTACCTTTTCTAGGATGGTAGAGTAAATTAAATTTGTAATCCTTTAAAAATTCTATCAATCGTCTCTGCCGAAGGTTGAGATCTTTACGAGTGAAGATGTATATACCTAAAATTCTTTAGGGAAAAGACTTTTATGATCTAGGTATACCTAAAATTCTTCTTCATATATATAATATCTCCAAATCTTTTGGGGAAATACTACTGTTACTAATTTTAAGTCGTGCACCAGATAATTGCGTTCATGAACTTTTAACTGTCATGACCCGTATTCGATCACTTTTCCTTGTAGCATTAACACACAACCAAGCCATGTTGGAAGGCATCAGTATAAACTTCATAGACAACGTTACTAAAAGGAATAGTAACGACAGGGGTGGTAATTAACTCTTCTTTTAGAGTACGGAAGGCTTGTTCTCAATTGGAGGTCCACACAAATCGAACATCCTTTCTGGTTAACTTCATTGGGGGGAAAACGATCCTAGAAAATCCCTCCACGAAGCATCAATAATATTTGGTGAGTCCTAGAAAACCACGTAATAGTGTGATAGTGGTAGTTTGAGTTCATTCAACTACTGCGGTAGTTTTGGTTGGATCTACTTATATACCTACTTCGGTGACTATGTGTCCGGGGAATTTCACCTCTTTTATAAGGAAGTCGCATCTGCTTTGTTTGGCTAGAGTTGATGTTGGTTTCCAACATTATGCATAAATGTTCCTCGTGCTCTGCACTGACCTTCGAATAAATTAATATATCATCTATGAAGATGATCACGAATTGATCCATGAAAGGGAAAAATAATCTATACATTAAGTCCATAAAAGTGGAGAGGGAGTTTGTCAATCCAAAAGACATGACTAAGAATTCAAAATGACCATATCGGGTTCGAAAAGCGACTTTGGGTATATCTTCTTCCCTGACGCGAAGTTGATGATATCCGGTTCTTAATTCAATCTTCGAGAATATTTTTTACCCTCGTAACTGGTTAAACAGATCTTCAATCTTGGGCAATGGTTATTTATTTTTTATGGTCACTTGGTTTAACTTTGATAATCCATACATAATCTAAAGGCTCCGTCTTTCTTTCGTATAAATAAAATGAGGTCTCCCCAAGGTGACGTACTGGGCCATATAAATCCTTTCTTTAACCAGTTATCTAGCTGTGTTCTGAGCTCTCACAACCTTAAAGGATCCATACAATAAAGGGGTATTGAAATAGGGGAGGTATTTGGTAATAGGATTATTGAAAATTCAATCTCTCAAGGCGGGGGTAGTCTTAGTAAATCTTCGAGAAACACATATTTATATCTAACTTAGATAGTGGAAAGAAAAGAGGGTTTTTTTCATATGTTTGAAAAAGTAGGGGTCGATGGGGATTTCTTCCTTAGAAATGGAATGAGGGTTGATGGGGTTGTTTGAATATTACCATCTTTGAATAGAACTTAATGTGATCAAAATTAGGGGATACAAGGTCCATCCCTATTATCAAATCGAATTATGTGAGATCAAGAACTATTGAATCTATGATTAGCATTCCGGTTCCAAAGCGTAAAGTGTGATGCTTACAAACCTTATTGGTGACAGCCATTTTTTCAATTGGCAGTCCTATGGTGAAAGGATGGGCTAACAGACTAGAAGGCAATTGTAGGCAATTCATTCATATATAACTAATTAAAGAGTGCGTGGATCTTGAGTCAAATAATATGTGTGATGAGATGTTATAGAAAGCAAGAATACCTTCTACAACACCGTGGTATTTTGGAATTTTCGCAGGGAAAAGGAAGAAATTCTAACCCCGAGTCCTATTAAGTGGCACTTGATTCCTATCATGGGGCCTTTATTGCAGTGGATAGTTAGAGTTCTTGATTGAGTTTGTGAAAGGAGTATTGACAAAGTTGGGGGAGGTATAAGGAGGAGGCATTTGTAAAAAAGGGCATTGGGCCTAAGGTGTCCCACTTGGTTGTATTCGTGACAGCTCATGAAAGGTATGTTGTTACTATGATGGATTTGACATAAAGCTCAATCATCCTTGGGCTTGGTGTGGTGATGATCTCATTGATTTGGTTGGTTCCTAATGACATAGGAGTTTCTAGAAGAAGTAGAGCTTTAGGTTGTGTTACTAGATATTAGGTTACTTTCTATGATAGAGTCTACTTCAACTATTCGATTAAATTCACGAATCTACAAAAGGATGATGGGGGATTTAATGTTCAAGCGTAACCCTCGTTCGAAATGCTTTCACTTTTTAGTTTCGGTATCGACATAATCCTGAACATATTGTGATAATTCTGTGAACTTATCTTCTTATTGGGATACAGTGAACTGTTACTGTTGTAGGCTTAGGAAATCCATAGTCATTTGATCCCTTGTTGATTCTAAAGACTATTTGATATGAAATATCTCTTCAAAATGCTCCCAGGTTAACTCGTTCACATTTCGAGAACATAGAAAAGGCTGCCAACAGAAATTTGCTTCCCCTTCGAATAAATTCGAGGCCACTCTTCCCCTGAGTTCTTGACTAATACCTACTTTATTGAGCACTTTCAGTTCTTGATGGATCTACCTATCCTCTTCGGCCGCACCAATCTTTTCAAAAAATGTTGGGGGGGGGGGGGGGGGGCTAATGAATTCCTTAAGGGCACTCATCCTCGGATTTTCTTCTAGTACCTCATTATTAACCGATTGCGGGAGTGGTATGTTTTGTTGCCTCTGGGTTAATATAATTAATTCTTATAAGAAACAAAGAATCCCTTCATTGGTAGCATTTATGGAATTGGTTGTTCTTGTTAGGTCCCACTAGCAATCGCACGACTGTTAACCATCTTATATACACAATATGGTGATGGATAAATTACAAATAGAGATAAGGCAAATAGACTTTTTATATTGCATTACATCTGATTACAAGGAGTATAATACAGTCAAGTTGCTGGAAAAGAAAAGTACATATTCGTAGGATTTTTTTTACAACAAAAGAACAATATCTACGATAAAAGAATGATCATCTCATCTAGTGTTATCATTATGGAATATGGGGTTTCTTATACATGCACGCACACACTTGACGAATGTTATTAGTTCTTTCAGATATTTATTTATATACAGTCATATTTTATAGGAGGTCTTCAAGCTATATGGGGAACAACATGATCAAACTCTGAGACAGACTCAGAAGTATTAGAATAATCTGAGGAGGTAGACGTGGTAGAGGTATTAAAACAAGTGGTGTTCGGTGATATGGGGCCATAATATATAGGAGAGTCGGGGAGGAGTAATAGTGATTTCATTTCATTGAACTATATCGAGGAAAGGTCAATAGCCTCCTACAGAGTATCAAGATCTTCAGAGAATCATTTTTCTTATCGAGTCACTTGGACTTCCCCTATCAGGCGTCCAGTGAGCAACACTGTAATACCCCGTATTTTTTAGTATTTCTATTTAATTAAATTGGAGAATTAAATGAGCAAAAACAGTTTGATTTAAATTACGCAAGAAAAGCAATTTAGTGAGATTTATTAATAATTTTGAATATGGAGTATTAATCGAGAGATAGATACTGATTAATATTGCCTCTTTCTATTTACTTAGCGCGAGTAGCAAATAGTTACTTAGAACTTGAAGACCATTTTGGGGTGAGAACGAGTAATATATTTTTAAGTGACTCAAATGATAATTTAGAGGTCACAGATGAGTCCAGAAGGGTCGAATTAGTCAAAATAGTATACCCGAGGGTACTAGTTGAGTCCCGGGGTAATTTTGGACTAAACCAATACCGTTCGGGGGTGTTTTGGTCTTTTAACATGTGAGGTTATTGAGACCTACGAATTTGAGAGTCTCTTATCAGCCGTATGAAAGAGGGGTTAGGTTTAGAACACCTATGTAAACACCAAGACCATTAGAGAGAAGGAGAAAATCATTCTCAAGGCTTAGAAGATGCTTTTGAAGAGGTTGGGTTTGGATCTTGCATTCTAGGAGCCAAAGGAGGAAGGATTGAAGAAGAGAATCATCAATCCATCATTAACTCCATGAAATTAGAACCCCTCTGTCAAGGCAAGTTGTTTATTACAAAAAAATTATAAAGTTATAATGCCCATGTGTAGGGTTTTTAAATAGTTTTGTTAAATCACTATCTTGATATGAAAGTAATGATATTTATGCATGTTGGGATAGGAATCGCATGTAGAATGACCTAACATATGTAGAGGAATAATATTCAAAGTTAACTTGATAATTGTTTTCGGAATAAAATCTGGGTTTTGAATTAATATATGGGAAGAACACCATAACTAGGGTTTTAAGAAATTCTGGATTTAATCCACTATCTCTTTAAATTAATTGAGCTTTTGATGTATTTGAAACGTTAAAAATTATCCTAGTATATGTGGGAACACGTTAGGATAATTGGGTCGAAGTTTGGTGTACTATAATGAAGTTTAGAGGTGTGTTAATGGAAGGAGAAATTAACGAAGAAGATGAACTGTTGCTGCCCCAGATCGATATCGATCGATCTTGAATGTCCATCGATCGACTAGGTTGATCGATTGAACCCAGGAGTCGATCGATCTACTTAAGGTGTTTTTCTCGAATTTTCCTTGGTTAAGGGTTCTTTGATTTCCGAGAATGAATGGGAATCCTGGGATTTATATTATACTTATATGGGGGTGAGAATAAGACCAGTAGGCATATTGTTGATGTCCGGTAAGGCCATTGGGTGTAGGACTTGGATCGTGGACCGACGAGAATAAACCTATTGAGTAGAGCATCGGGGAATTTGGAATTGAGTTACGAGGCGAGGTAAAGTCAATTCAAGTGATAGGTCAGTAGGGTAAGTAATAACTACTGAAATTATATGTGAGGGGTAATTAGGTCCCTTAGAGTTGAGTGAATACTCAAATAAATGCGATAGTGAGAAATTATAAATTGACGAATACGGTTAATATAAGAGAATTGTATATTACGTACAAGTATGATTGATAGGTCGGGTGTGTACCTACTATATTGTATGAACTATTAGGTTGAGAAATGTATACCTAAATTAACTACGTTAGGGTCGATGAAGTATTCCAAACTAACGTAGGGTTATTATATGTTAGGGTCGATGGAGTATTCTGAACTAACATTGGGTTATCATATGTTTGGGGTCGATGGAAAATACTGAACCAAACCTTCGAACTAGTGTCGTGATGAAAGAGTCCGAGCCAGAATATGTGTATATAAATAATTGGGGTCGATGTATCATTCTGAACCAATTCTTACTTGGGGTCGATGAATCATTCCAAACCAAGAGTCCTTTACGTGTGTCAAAAGGACCTAATAGTAATGACTGATACTTAATATATATTGTGTGTGAAATATATACTTAATGATATTCTACTTCTGTGTATTTGTAGATTGATATATGACGTGTTTAATGATACATATCAAACTGGTAAGTTAAGTAGTGAAACTTCATTACAAAACGTAACGTTAGATAAAGAATATCTAATTAATAATTTAAGTAGTGAAACTTAATTACAAAAGTGGGAATATATTAATTAGGAAAATTGTAGAAATTTAGTAGTGAAACTAAATGAGAAGTTTTGAAACATAACATAGGTGAAATGTTACTTGAGAATTAATTAATCTTCGCGAGATGTTAATGAAATGGATGTACTGTATGGGCGGTACGAGAAGTTAGGTATAGATAAGTTCAGATGATGATTTAGTCCTAGTTAGCTTGGGAGATATGGCTAGGCAGGCTCAGTGTAGAACGTTAGGTGTGCACAAAAGATGAGGGGTGAGTAAACTCAAGAGAGTATACGAGAACCTAACATGTGTAATCAATAATCGCATTTTATATTGTGATAAACACTTGCTAAATATTTTCAAAATGTTTTGAGTACTAACTCTTGATATAAAATATTTTCAAAACCTTTTAGGTGTCCAGCCATAGGGACGCCATGTATGCTGATTTCATTTCAAGGACTCGAAACTGTAGCACTGTGGATGCTTACAGGATTTTGATTAGACGACATCTCTCTTTTAGATCTAGTGCAAGATCTCACACTATTCTATGTATGGACTTGTGGTCCGGTATCAGTCTCAGATGTTTAGTTTCAGACTAGTGGTTGTTCAATTATTATTTTGGGATTTTTAGCCGATGGTTATTCGGTAATACTCTTGTTCTCTTGTACTTATATTTTACTGATTGGGTTGTAGTACATAGTGATTGTTATACTTTATTCCGTATGGTTAATTTATTTGTTTTAAGAAAGATAAAATTTGACACCGGTCTGATTTTCACGTAGGTGATTAGTAATTAAAAGGTTTTCGACAGTGATGCAAAGAATGAACCATTTGAGAAACCTGTTTTAATTTATTAAAGGCTTGATAACCCAATGTTTAATTAGGCGGGGTGTCACAGATGGTATTAGAGTATGAGGTTTTAGTGTCCATAAGATCTGTACGACTTACTACATTTTCAGCGTATCGTTTGATTGATATAGAGCACTGTCTTAGGATTGTTTTACTCCTCTACCTACGTGGTTTACGATCTCCTGCTATTCAGTAGATGAAGTTATATTGATACAAGTTCGATTGAGTATGGTACATCGAACATGGAGGTAGGACCAGCGTAGGCATTGGAAGCTCTGCAGGAGGAAGGGGTTCTGTTTGAAGCATGGAGTGTTCGAGGATGGTAATCGTGGAAGAGATAACCGTTATCGAGGTCACTCCTAGTGTATAATGGAAGTAGATGCTGCAAGGACTGTTGGGGCATCGCAGGCATTTTTCCAAGTACCGCGACGGCAAAGGGTGATACAAATCTGGACTACCCAACGCAGTGATAATGGGAGGAGGTATGAAGGACCTTTGAAGAAAATGAACCGTGAAAGATTTGATAAAATGTCGATTGTGTATGTTAACCAATGGATGAAGAATGTCCAGAGGTCTTGGCATTAAGGATAGAGTAGAAGTACTCATAAGCGAAAATTTGGGTAAATTTTTATAGAGCCAACGTGGTGGGGATACTAGTCACCACATCCGGACCGAGGGTTAGTATACAAATAGAGGGATCTTAGGTATAGTTTCATCGCAAATTCCTCCAATGATGATTCAGAAGCGAAGTAAATGGAAATTTCTGAACCCATCATGTGAAAGCCTGGTAGAGGCCAATTGTGAGAAAGAAACTTATCTGTTGAAGTGAACTTGTACCCGATGAGATAGGTACAAGGGAAAAAGAGCCCTTGAGAGAATGGACTCACGAGTTGTTATCACCCGTAATTTTAGGAAAACTCTGCTTGGATGACTTATGTGTATGATGGCAATACGATGCTTCTTACAAGGTTGATGAAAATTCTCTTAGGTGAGCGGAGCTAAAAGAGTTTAAGAAATTAGTCAAAGAGTAAGACTGAATGTAAAGGGGATAGTGCAAGCCATAAGTGGAAACCCAGTAAGGGAATTTATTGAATTGATTCTAAGTCGGGACTGTTAAGTCCAATAGTGCGTTCCTCTTGGTCAGCAGAACTAAGGGAACCATGATGATTGTGTTCAGAATCAAGGTGACCAAGTCCGAGAAAAGGAATACCCTAAACCGGTCGTTGTGGCCTAGAATAAGGGGATTTATGAAAATATGTCTTATGTGGGACTTGAGACAACACATTTTGATCTTGCTCGAAGTTATTTAAGGGAATAATAACTCCGATAAGTTTTACGTTCCGAGAAGGACAAGCATGTTTTGTTCGGGAACCATTTGAACCATAAGTGCGATGGGCAAAAAGGTATATGAGTTTTAGCCTCGAGTGAATGAGGTATATGATGATGCCTCACCTGAAAGAGGGATAGCTCGCATTATTCATCAGCATGTTGGAGACTTTAGAGATTATAGATGTCTCAGAGTGATTGATCCCGGTGTGTAAGGACCTTAATGATGTGATTCAAGGTATGTCGTATGACGGCTAAGCAAAGAGATCGAGCTCGTTATTATGATTAGTTCTAAGGACTTAGTGATAGTATAAGCGTAGTGCCACTTGACTCCTTTAGAGATGTTGGAGTATGGTCGTACCTATTATCGGGGGATGGAATTTGAGTATCTCGGCTATGTGTCGTTCTGACAATGCTCAGTAAGAATGCATTAGGAGAAGTCCCTTGTTTAAGTTCAGTTGCGAAAGGGGATATGACTGAATTTGTATGTACGTCAGGAGAAGAGACGATGTTAGATGCTAGGGCATCAGTGGAGCAGGTAGTGTTATGGGAAAACACTGAAAAGCTTATCTCACCACGAAGGGATAAGTGGGACTTTGTGGGCAAGAATTTGATTTAGTCTATAGAAGATTGAGAATACCCCCGAGTTTTTAGTCACGCCGTGAAAACAAGGCGAGAGTTGAGGAAAATTTGGCTACGAGTGTGACGGTTCCAATGTTTTTGCAAATGTGCAAGGAGAGGAGGGTGTATGGGCGCCCTAGTAAATTGTCCTTCTTAGTCATCCGAGATAGAGGGATGCGAAAGATTATATTCGATAAGTACGACGGTGGGTAAGTTATGAGGCAAGTCGTATTGATGAAATGGATTGAACATCATGGGAGAAAGACGATAATCCAAGCTTATATGTGCTGAGAAAGCCAACGCACACTATGGGATAAGAGTCGATGGGAAGCCGTTCAAAAGTTATCTCTTGATATGGGAGACCTAACTGTTATGAAGAAGTAATGCAATGTGCTACTTGACTAAGTCTTGAGAGTGACTTACGCGTTACTAAAATGTTAATTCTTATAAAGTGACCAACCCTAAAAGTACGCCAATTACGAAAAGCACACAGATTGTAAAGTATAAAATACCCAGAGAGAAAAGGAAATAGAGTGCCACTTGAGGAAAGATAACGTAAGTGGGAAGCATTGTTGAGGAAGAGACATGGTGAAATTGTCTCCATACGCACCACTAGTTAATAAATAAAGATGGGCTCGAAATGAGCAACCGGAATTGGGTAGTGAAACTACGTGTCCAGTGATGAAATGAGTAGGCAGACTTATAATTTATGGATGGGCTGTGAACATCGTAACGAAGTCAACATTCTGTTGAGGTAGCGGAATGGGTTGACCGGGATGGACTAGTATGTCGTTGAAAAGGAGGAGTGCACAAGTGCAAGGTGTCGCTCTATATTGTTGGGAATCGGGATGAAATCCTAAAATCCCACCCTGTGAGAGATGGTCAGGGAGGAATGGAAATGGCATTTTATTTTGGGTATGTTGTGTCACCTATGACTCCATGGTTGTGAGAAAGGAAGATACTACGCTCTAATGATAGTGGAATTTTTGTAGAAACCACTGATCAATTCATAGGTTAAATGTATACCTATATGAGCATATTTATAGGTAGTGTATGTGTACCTATATGGACTTTAAATAAGGATTAGGTTCGTGGATACCTATTATGAACTTATATCTACTTTGAGGTGTGCTTCGAGGTGGCATTCCGAACTCTTAGCCCTTAATGCGTGATATGAGGACATTTTATTGGAGTATGACATTTTAGAATACATGAAGTGTGAAATATATAGCTCCTAAATTGTCTACTCATGTGCAATGAGATATATATACATATATTGGTGCTCGAGGTGTGATTCCGAGACAATATAACAAATCACTATTGGTGATCGAGGTGGGATTCCGAGCCAATAACCCCAAAAAGTGTTATAGAAGGGGGTGATTTTAATAAGTGTTGATAGTATATGTTATGTGTAATAAATATATACCTTATGATTTTCCTACTTATGTACGATAATAAGTATGCTTAATTCTGTATTGGGGTCGATGATGTTCCGGACCAATACATGAAATATCGATTTGGGGTCGATAATTTTCCAAACCAAATCGATGATGAATGATAAACATTGGTATCGACGGAAGTTCTGAACCAACATATGCATTACATTTACCTTGGGATAAAGGGATTTCTGAACAAACATAAATGATAGGATGATTGGGGTCGATGATTTTGCCTAACTAATTTTTCTTATAGTATATATTGTGTGTGATATATATACCTTAAAATATTCTACTTATGAGTGATAGTAGACACATAGATGCTATATAGAGAGATATACATCAAAAGGGTAAATTAAGTAGGGAGAAACATAATTTCAAGAGTTAACGTTAGATTGGGAAAAATCTATGGAGATATTAAGTAGTGAGACTAAATTATAATATATGAGGCATAGATAACATGCGATAAGGGTTTATAATGAATCAAGGCATGTACTTGGGGCGACCCTTAGGATGATATGATTAGATTTTTGGGTATTAGTGGAGGCAGTGATGTTTAAGGTCCTTAATCTTAATACCAGTCTTATCCAAATTTCGAGGACGAAATTCCTTTGTAAGGGGGGAAGTATGTAATACCCCGTATTTATAAGTATTTTTATTTAATTAAATTGGAGAATTAAATGAGAAAATACTATTTGATTTAAATTACGCAAGAAAAGTAATTTAGTGAGATTTATTAATAATTGTGAATATGGAGTATTAATCGAGAGATAAATACTGATTAATATTTCCTCTTTCTATTTACTTAGCGCGAGTAGTAAATAGTTACTTAGCACGTGTAGACCATTTTGGGGTGATAACGAGTAATATATTTTTAAGTGACTCAAATGATAATTTAAAGGTCACAGATGAGTCCAGAAGGGTCGAATTAGTCAAAATAGTATACCCGAGGGTACTAGTTGAGTCTCGGGGTAATTTCGGACTAAATCGAGACCGTTCGGGGGCGTTTTGGTCTTTTAACATGTGAGGGTATTGAGACCTACGAATTTGAGAGTCGCTTATCAGCCGTATGAAAGAGGGGTTAGGGTTAAAGCACCCATGTAAACACCAAGACCATTAGAGAGAAGGAGAAAATCATTCTAAAGGCTTAGAAGATGTTTTTGAAGAAGTTAGGTTTGGATCTTGAATCTTAGGAGCCAAAGGAGGAAGGATTGAAGAAGAGAAACAAGAATCCATCATCAACTCCACGAAATCAGAACCCCTCGATCAAGGGAAGTTGTTTATTACAAAAAAAATTATAAAGTTATAATACCCATATGTAGGATTTTTGAATAGTTTTGTAAAATAACTATCTTGATAAGAAAGGGATGATATTTATGCATGTTGGGATAGGAATCGTATGTAGAATGATTTAACATATGTAGAGGAATAATATTCAGAGTTAAATTGAAATTATTTTCGGAATAAAATCTGGGTTTTCAATGAATATAAGGGAAGAACGCCATAACTAGGGTTTTAAGAAATTCTAGGTTTAATCCACCATCTCTTTAAATGAATTGAGGTTTTGATGTATTTGAAACGTTAGAAACTGTACTAGTATATGTGGGAACACGTTAGGATAATTGGGTCGAAGTTTGGTGTACTATAATGAAGTTTGGAGGTTTGTTAATGGAAGAAGAAATTAACGAAGAAGACGAACTACTGCTTCCCCAGATCGATCGATCTTGAATGTCCATCGATCGATTAAGTCGATCGATCGAACCGAGGAGTCGATCGATAGACTTAAGGTGTTTTTCTCGAATTTTCCTTGGATAAGGGTTCTTTGATTTTTGAGAATGAATGGGAATCCTAGGATTTATATTATACTTATATGGGGGTGAGAATAAGACCAGTAGGTATATTGTTGAAGTTCGGTAAGGCCATTGGGTGTAGGACTTGGATCGTGGACCGACGAGAATAAACCGATTGAGTAGAGCATCAGGGAATTTGGAATTGAGTTACGAGGCGAGGTAAAGTCAATTCAAGTGATAGGCTAGTACGGTAAGTAATAACTACTGAAATTATATGTGAGGGGTAACTATGGCCCTTAGAGTTGAGAAAATACTCAAATAAATGCGATAGTGAGAAATCGTAAATTGAAGAATACGGTTAATATAAGAGAATACTATATTACGTACAAGTACGATTGCTAGGTCCGGTGTATACCTACTAAATTGTATGAACTATTAGGTTGAGAGATGTATATCTAAATTAACTACGTTAGGGTCGATGAAGTATTCTGAACTAACGTAGTGTTATTATATGTTAGGGTCGATGAAGTATTCCAAACTAACATTAGGTTATCATATGTTTGGGGTCGATGTAAAATGCCGAACCAAACCTTCGAACTGGTATCGTGATGAAAGAGTCCGATCTAAAATATGTGTATATAAATAATTGGGGTCGATGTATCATTCCGAATCAATTCTTACTTGGGGCCGATGAATCATTCCGAACCAAGAGTCCTTTTCGTGTGTCAAAAGGACCTAATAGTAATGACTGATATTTAGTATATATTGTGCTTTAAAACATGGCAAACAAATAAAAATGAAGAGAATTTTGAGAAATATAAATGGGCTAAAAAGGAAGTTAAGAAAGTGGTAAGAGATGCTAAGTTAAAAGCGTATGATGATCTTTATACAAAATTAGGAACACAAGAAGGGGAAAAAAAGTATTTATAAGCTTGCTAAACTTAGGGATAGGAAAACAAAAGATTTCAATAACGTTAAGTGCATCAAAAGTGATGATTCGAGAGTCCTAGTCAAAGATGATGAAATTATGGAAAGATGGAAAAACTACTTTGAGAGGTTATTAAATGGAGATAATGGGAGTAGATTAGATATAGAGGAACTTAGGGAGACTCGAGAAGATATATTTTTTTGTAGAATTAGGACAACAGAGGTCAGGATTGCTCTAAAAAAGATGAAAACATGGAAGGCTTTAGGACTAGATGGTATCCCTATTGAGGTTTGGAAGTGCTTAGGGGAGGATGGAGTATCATGGCTTACCAAATTATTTAATAGAATTTTAATGACTAATAGGATGCCCGATGAATGGAGAAAAAGTATTTTAGTACCTATTTATAAAAATAAAGGGGACATACAAAGTTGTTCAAATTATCATGGTATTAAGTTAATGAGTCATACAATGAAACTTTGTGAGAGAGTGATTGAATATAGATTGAGATTGAAGACAACAGTATCTGAGAATCAATTTGGGTTTATGCCTGGGAAGTCAACAATGGAAGCAATCTATTTATTGAGGAGATTAATGGAGAGGTATAGAGAGAAAAAGAAGAATCTTCATATGATTTTTATAGATTTGGAGAAGGCGTATGATAGGATACCCAGAGATATAATATGGTGGGTTCTACATAAAAGAGGAGTGACTCGCAGATATATTGACGTGATTAAGGATATGTATGATGGTGCGATGACTACAGTAAGAACATCAGCTGGAGAAAGTAGTGAATTTTCAATTACGGTAGGGCTACACCAAGGTTCAGCATTAAGTCCTTATCTCTTTGCTCTTGTTATGGATGAGTTGACCGGACAAATACAAGATGAGGTGCCATGGTGTATGCTATTTGCAGATGATATTGTTTTACTCGATGAGACTAAGATGGGGATAAACGCTAGGTTGGAATTGTGGAGAGAAACTTTAGAAACAAGAGGATTTAAAATAAGCAGAACTAAAACAGAATATGTGGAGTGTAATTTTAGTAGTAATAGGAGGACAAATGGAAATGTGGTGAAATTGGAGGGTCAAGAAATACCTAGAAATGATCATTTTCGTTATTTAGGATCGATTATACAAAAAGATGGAGATATTAGTGAAGATGTTACGCATAGGATTAGAGCAGGCTGGGTTAAGTGGAGAAGTACGACCAGCGTTCTGTGTGATAGGCATATACCTTTGAAGTTAAAAGGAAAATTTTATAGGACGGCCATTAGACCCGCCATGTTATATGGGACAAAGTGTTGGGCAACCAAGAAACAAAATGTGCAGAAAATGAGTGTGGCGGAGATGCGAATGCTAAGATGGATTTGTGGTAAAACTCGAAAGGATAAAATTAAAAATGAACAAATTCGTAAAACGGTGAAAGTAGCTCCTATAGAAGATAAATTGAGAGAAAATCGACTTCGATGGTTTGGACACGTCAAGCGTAGACCAATGGATGCTCCTGTAAGGAAGAGTGATTTAGTTAGTATTGATGGTAACCCAAGGGGTAGAGGTAGGCCTAAATTAACTTGGTGGGATATTATAAAAAAGGACATGATATCATGTGGTGTAACCGAAGATATTGCACTGGACAGAATGGAATGGAAAAATAGGATTCATGTAGCCGACCCCAAATAATTGGGAAAAGGCTTTGTTGAGTTGAGTTGAGTTGAGTTGAGTTGTGTGTGAAATATATACTTAATGATATTCTACTTCTGTGTATTAGTAGATTGATATATGACATGTCTAACGATACCTATCAAACTGGTAAGTTAAGTAGTGAAACTTAATTACGAAACGTAACGTTAGATAGAGAATATCTAATTAGTAATTTAAGTAGTGAAACTTAATTACAAAACTGGGAAGATATTAATTGGGAGAATTGTAGAAATTTAGTAGTGAAACTAAATGAGAAGTTTTGAAACATAACATAGGTGAAATGTTACTTGAGAATTAATTAATCTTCGCGAGATGTTAATGAAATGGATATACTGTAAGGGCGGTACGAGAACTTAGGTATAGATAAGTTCAGATGATGACTTTAGGCCTAGTAAGCTTGGGAGATATGGCTAGGCAGGCTAAGTGTAGAACATTAGGTGTGCACAATAGTAAGGAGTGAGTAAACTCAAGAGAGTGTAAGAGAATTTAACATGTGGAATCAATAATCGCATTTTATATTGTGATAAACGTTTGCTAAATATTTTCAAAATATTTTGAGTACTAACTCTTGCTATAAAATATTTTCAAAACCTTTTATATGTCTAGCCACAGGGACGCCATGTATGTTGATTTCATTCCAGGAACTCGAAGTTGTAGCACTGTGGATACTTACAGGATTTTGATCAGATGATATTTGTTTTTCAGATCTAGTGCAAGATCTCACACTATTCTATGTATGGACTTGTGGTTCAGTATTAGTCTCAGATGTTTAGTTTCAGACTAGTGGTTGTTCAATAATTATTTTGGGATTTTTAGCCGATGGTTATTCGGTAATACTCTTGTTCTCTTGTACTTAGATTTTACTGATTGGATTATAGTACATAGTGATTGTTATACTTTATTCCGCATGGTTGATTTATCTATTTTAATAAAGATAAAATTTGGCACCGGTCTAATTTTCACGTAGGTGATTAGTAATTAAAAGGTTTTCGACAATGATGCTAATAATGAACCATTTGGGAAACCCGTTTTAATTTAATAAAGGCTTGATCACCAAATGTTTAATTAGGCAGGGTTTCACAAACATATGCTTGATTTCTAGGGTAGCGATGGCCCAGTCACGATATATGCTTTATATATGTAGATATAACTTTGCATAACTTACATTCTTTATGGACTATTCAAATATTTTACGGGTAGTACCACAAATGTCGAGGTAAATATCATTCCGGATATTCATGACTGCAAACAGTATGAGTTCCAAAATATAACAAAGGAAATTTTATGGTAATAATCTTATAAGTCTTAGACAAAATATTCTTATGCTCAGTCCCGTATAGGCATAAAACCTGACGAAGATCTGATACCAAGTTATCGAATCAGCGATTCTATGCTCTAATGGTAACCAATGAGTAATAGTAATTACAATAAATAAATTAAAGGAAATCAGAATTTAAATTGTTTTGTTATAGGGGATACTTAGAATCTTATTACATACACGAGTCTATATGAAGAAGAAATATATTTATTCAGACACGCCACTCATAACAGGAAACTATAGAGAACACTAGGTAATCACAGGATCTAATAAGTTGTAGTATAGATATTCTAGCAGGGACTACCATCCTTGTCTGCTACCACCCACACATATGTTACTGAAATTAATTTTGGGGCTAAAACTAAGTAAAAGTCCATAAGTGCGGGTAGTATTTCTCCTTCTTCTAGCTCAGTGTCAATCTGAAAGGAAAACAACTAAGCAAAAATGCCAAGTAGATAATTTTTTTCTATTCAAGGTGTGAGTAAAATGTGTTGTTGGAGTATAAATGGGATTAATAATGCAGATATAACAATTGGAGAAAAATTTAATATCATAGAACTGATAGGGTTATACTGGAGTCTAATGACATGTAAAAGAATAATATGGTGATGTGTAACTGGATAGGTTGTGTATCGAGCTACAAGGAAAAGGGATCAGACTATAACAAGATAACCCATAAATTATCGTTTATAGGGTTTCAACTGTGTAGCAATACCATTACAATATCGTCCAAAACCTTTGGACAGGCAATCCCAAATAATTGGGGAATGACAAAATGTCTTAGCACACTTAGCTAGATTGACACTCACACATATGTAGCAAATAATAAATTAGGCAGTCACCATCTGAGTCCTATGGGTAATTAGAACTGCGGTCGTATACCGAGGTTTTATTCCTGAATCGTAAGGTATACTACTAGGGGATTCACTGATAGTGGTTATAAATTGTAGGGTTTACTTCAATTAAGTTTCATAGGATGCGGGGTTATACCACATTAAGGGATTTAATGAATTATGTGGTTCTTACTGAAGTCATAGGTTGTAGTTGTTTATCAAGTTGAGGTTCTGACTTGGATATCAAGTTGAGGTTCTGACTTGGTTCTTACTCAATCAAACATTGCAACTAGGTTCCTTAGAACCAGAGCTTAACTTTCCTCACTTTAAAGCTAGTTAAAAGTCAAGGATGCAGATTTCACCATTGAAGCTCAAACTTCAATGGAGATTTTAGTTTTTAAGCTTGTTCAATGTTATACAGATGTTAAAACTTACATGTTACTACATATATTTACTCTAGGAAAGTGCATAAAAAAACCAAATGAAAAAAAAAACAGAATTCAAACATAAAATGTTAAAGATGCGCAAAAGCTTAGAAATTTACTTTGAAAGTACACTGAGTTGGGTGGGTATTTCACTGAGGTAAGTTGGTCTTTATATAGGGTCCATAAGCGAGGTCTGATTGGTGAGAAAGTTGGTGAGTTTTAACTTGGTTTGGCCTTATTTCCAAAATGGGCCCATGTGGGTACATAAGGGTACTAGCTTTTAACCATGTGATACATTGCCATATAGGAAATTACCTTTCCCATGTCAGCAGGGTAACAAGTAGAAATAAATTTGGTTTTAAGCTTTGGTCCTTGGGTGACTTTAGTATAGGTTTTAGGGCTGATATGTTATTTTTTAAAGTTTCAGGGGCTTAAGTGTAATTTCTTACACTTAGGGGATTGGTTCATGATATTAATACTAAATATAGGTCATATGGTCAAACTTTTGGTTCAAGTTTGGATTAAACTAGTACGTTAAAGTATATATTACCATGATTCTTTGTTTAGAGGTATTTTGGTCATTTGAAAAAATTTGAGGGTTCCTGAGGAATTTTTTAATTTTAAAAGGACTAATTTCCTATGTTGGTGAGTTGTTACAAGGGCGCATGAGAAGACTCTCAGGGAGAATATATTGAGGGGGAGAGAGATAACCTTTGTGGATTGTTTAAAAAATTGAAGAATGAGTCCTTAAAGTTTGATCACTTACGTCTTTTACTTGACTCTAGGATTTTGGAGTTAGAATAAATCAAGTTTTGTGAAATTTTATTTAGAATCCAGGTCTGAGAAGTTAGATAAGATTTTATGCCCCATCCAAATAAAAATGACAAGGTTTTAATTGGCTTCGATGTTCTGAATGCTTCCACTCCTAAATCCAAGACCAGCATTTTGAGAGAGTTAACCATAGCCAAGGACTTTTTAAAAGGTCAATCGAAAGATAATATTCTGCATCATGTCTACACCTTCACACATTGTAGTAAAAAAAGGTTACTTTAGGAATTTTATTATGATCAAAAATATCCTAGAAAATTGAAGTCTAGTATTACCAAGGTTACCAAAACCCAAGCTAGTCATATTATACCTATGTGGGTTAAAAAAATCGATTTGGAGGAATTAAATGTTAGAATTTTTTATTCTCAAATGTTATATCTTATAAGTGATTGTGTTTACTTGTTTTTCATACATTAGTTTTTGTGATTTATGATATATGTTGATTAGTTGTATGATGTTTGTGTCTTTTATATTTTAATTTTTCATTTGTTGGGTCCATTTAAAAAATA
This sequence comes from Sambucus nigra, assembly GCA_949130495.1. Lineage (NCBI taxonomy): Eukaryota > Viridiplantae > Streptophyta > Magnoliopsida > Dipsacales > Adoxaceae > Sambucus > Sambucus nigra. The sequence continues at coordinate 282,833,129 of OX422209.1, forward strand.
CAAAATGATGTTGTTCGTCTTTTGAGTCATTTTCAAAATACATTTAAAAATTCAAAAATATTTATGTTTTATTTTTTGTATTAGTTTTCCAAATTTTATGTGGCATATATGCGTGTTTGTATCTCATTTATTCCATGTTTTCCATGGGGATAGAACATTTGAGTATGGTTTACAATGTTGTTGATTATTTCTTAATCATGCTTGTAAAAAGTTATTCGAATTTGGTTTTCTTAATGGATTCATCTTTGTATATGCCTTCGTACACACACTTGCACGAGCTCTTTTGGATTTTAACTACTTTTATTCATGAGTTAAATGAGGTGTTCTCCTATTAATCTTGTCATACATAAATACATACATACATACATGATTAGGGGATTTTCGCATGTAAAAACCATTACTCATGAGGATGTTTTAGTTTGGAAAATATGAGTAAGTAATGGAAAATGTCTTTGAATAGATTAAATATCCTTTACATAAAAGGCCATCATTGACAAGAGCCTGTGAAAAGGAAAAGAGAGGTGAAAGAAAAGAAAATATTTTCCAAGGCCAAGTTTAGCATTGTTCACAAAAGTGTTATATCTCCAAAAAAAAGAAAAAATGAATATGTTTATTTTTTATGGTGTTATACGTTAAAGATCAATGGGTTTGTACAATGAGTTCTTATTCATTCTTTAATATTTGACTCTATTGATTTGAGAATCATCAAGATTTTTTTAGACTAGTGTGTATTTTTTATATTTTTACATTTATGAGTTCTCATTATTTGTTACATGGGGCTAAATATAAGTTTGATAAATTAATGCGATCAAATAAAACTCTTTGAACTATCTTGAATTTTTGGAATATATTTTTTTTCTAGTCCGTGCCCCTTCACTTTGTAACTCATTTGGTTTAGACACATTTAAATCATAGAGTGTAGAAAGCTTATGTTTTGTGTATTTTGTGGTATGTTATACCTATATACACATATATGTTCTTGTTATATGTGAGTCTTTACATATATGATACGTTTATTTTGAGTATTTGCTTGACATAAATATGTTTGTCATATGCTTCATCTTTGTATCAATTTGGCGTCTTATATGATTAAACTGATATATTTTTTCCATCGATTGCAATGGTATCATTTGTTTCATAATTTGGGTTATTTGTGATTGTGCTCCCGAGTTTGGTTATCATTGTCATTTCACTTCACATTGCATAATATTGTTTGTTTTCCTTTGTGTTCATATGTGTGTTACATCAAGGGGGAGAAGTTGTTTATATTATGCACCTTAACCTTTGTTTATTCCCGAATAAAAAAAGGGAGAAATATTTTACCATAGGGGGAGATGTTTAACAAAAGAGGAGGATTTGTTTTTGTATATTTCATAGTCTCTTTGGATTTTAAAGGTGTGTTAAGTGTGCAGGTTTAGAAACGATGCAATAAAGTTTCACTTGAGAAAATCTACTCAAGAAGTTCGCATCTATCAAGTGTCTATATTTTTTACTTGTGGAGTTAATGTTGAGTCTTAGAGAGCTTGATGGTCCAGTAGATTTTTATTTTGGGGTTTTGTCTCGAAATAGCCAAAGGAGGAGATTTGTAAAGGAAAATTATTTCTAATGAGTAATTGTAAATTTGTAAGTTTGATTTTATTCCGTTTGGACAAAACTATTTAAGTCATAGGTTAGGATTTGAGTTCAGTTTGTCTTTCAAGCCTATGATATTAATTGAAGACCACATCGTCCAAGTAAAGCGACATCCGCATCGTTTCGAATTTCGTGTCGAGTTCCGTGTTCAACATCCATGGGATCTCGATAAGGTATAAATACGTATTATGTTTCATCTATGGATACGTTTTGGGTGTTTATCTTTTAAAATGTTTATTGAGGCTATTTTTTGTAAAAAGAATTTGAAAGAAAAATATATCATATTGAACGTCGTTCGAATGGGTTTCTTTTATTGCTCAAACGAGTTTCAGTATTTCATTCGAAGAATGTTTAATTCCTTTCAAATGAGCTAGTGTTTTCATTCAAAGGAGCTTCGACGGAAATGTTTCTACCTAGTCAAAATGTTGTCGCTCAAAGGTTATTTGAAGTCCGTTCAAACGAGATTAATTAAGTCGTTCGAACGATTTTGTTTGAATCAAAAGCAGTAGTTAATTTCTTTTGAATGAGTATATGGTTTTCATTCGAACGACTTGCATTAATTTTTCTTTTGTCAACTTTTCATGTTTTTCTATAATTTAGAGGGTAGTTAAAATTATTTTGAAGTGAGGGTCTGCAAATATCTTTTTTCAAGACAAAACTAAACCCTAGTTTAAACCCACTAGTTTGAGATTCATGGTTCATCATCATATGTACATTTAGATATCGTGTGTCTTGCATCAAGATTGTTTGCCCTTCATTGAGTGTCATTTCGAGCGGTGGATATTGTATTTGCGTTGGGCGACGGTTGGACAGGTTAAGAAGTAAGTAAAATCGATGGATACCGAGACGTGGGAGGCACCTGTGTCATGATCACCATTGGAAGGCGTCTAGCGATAGTTGTGAAGAAGGTAGCAAAGAGCAAAGAAGTGCATCAATGCTTGAAGTGGGCGAGTCTGTGAGTAAGTCTAATTTAGCCTTGTATTGATACTTATATCATTGTGGACTTGTATGGTTGGATCTTCCGAGATTTTTTTCATTGTGGATTCTTCTCGTACATTGTGCATTGTGCTTTGCTTTAGTTTATTCCTATGATATCATGTGGATGCATACGGCAAGATAAAATTGGTAACTTGTTTATACAATGTTTGGCTAATTGGTGCAAAGATAAAATTAGTTTAATTATTTACATGGTTAATTTAATTAAAATATTAAAATTTGATATAACACTAGAACTAACGCGTATTTCAACCTTCCATATCCATAATATAGTACCTCCTACTCAATTCTCTTATTAAATATAGACTAACACCTTATCCTTTTAAACCTTCAGGACTAACCGGTATTTTGCAAGTTTTAAGAAAATTCAGATGGTGGATGTGAATTATATTATGCCACCTAAAGGTACTTTGAAAGTCCAATTACAAATGCAATTGAGAACAAAGCAATCAATTAACGTGTTTTCAACCTTTTATATCCATAATATATTACCTCGTACTGAATTCTCTTGTTAAATATACACTAGCACCTTATCCTTATAGACTTTTAGGATTGATCTGTATTTTGAAGGTTTTAAGATAATTCAGATAGTAGATCTGAATTATATTATGCCACCTAAAGGTCCATTGAAAGTCCAATTACGTATGCAATTGAGAACAAATCATATGGTTTCCTTTTTGTACAAAGGGGATTTTAAAGTTTCATTATTTTTAGATATACTTCATTGAGAGAGATGTTAGAGTAAAATTTAATATATGGGCTTATATATAAAATAAATATGAATTATAGGCTATCAAATAAAAGTAGGCCAATTAAAGTGATTAATTTAAGTTTTGGGGCCTTACTAATGTATTATTAAAGTGTGGGTTTTATTGTGTAGAGACAAGCGTAATTTTTATTTTTATGATGGGTTAAAATAGAAATATACGAAATATGAAAAGACACGATTGTGTTATAAATAGGGGTCATGGTCCCCAGATCACACAACACCAATCTTCTGATTCCCATTGTCAAAGAGAAATTTAGAGAGGAAATAAAGGTGTTGATCTGGAAGAGCATAAGACCTCAGACTCAAATATTTTAACTTTCTATCATGGATTCAGGTACGCTTCCGCAAAAATCAATATTTATATTTCTTGATAATTCAATATGAATGTTCCTGTTTATGTGATAGTTTTTACAAAATAGAAATTAATACTTCATGTGGTATCAGAGCTATTTCAAGTTGAATTGTTGAGAATATATTAGGAAGGTATTGATATTAATTTTCAGCTTTTCGGTTGCAAATATTTTTTCAAAAAAAAGGTTTAATATTTCAGAAAATTTTTGGATTCAAAAATATTCTCGTTTCATTAGGATTCCAATGATATAAAATTCATGAAATTTGGACTAGCGATTGATTTGATGGTAATGGAAGGTTAAAGGTTCGACTCTTGGTGTTTTATATTTAAGCCTCTTAAATGATGAAAATTATGAAGGATCTCAAGAGGTTTTGAACCCAAGACCTTTCAAATCTGGAGCCAAAGGGGTTTTGAACCCATGTCCTTTCAAATTTAAATTCAAATTTTGGTGTATTTATATATACATTTCGAGATAAATTAATTTAAACAATGTCACCAAAGTGACCTCTTTTGTTTAAAAAATTAATTTTTATTTCGAAATATAAAAAGAATTACGTGCATGTAATTTATGTGAATATTAATCGCCTAAAGGAAGATTATTTTTTAACAAAATTACATGTGCCACTTTAATAATAAGCACGTGATAATTATTTAGTTTTACATATGAATAATAAATCGGCCCAAAGGAAGAATTATTATTCAATATGTTCTTATTATCAGTGTTTGATTATTACGGCAAGATATCACTTACAAGTTAATATTTTTTCCAAAGATCAAATATTAATAGAGTTTTTGATATCTTAAAATGGGATTTGTCCTTTATTTGAATTTATTTTTTATTTAAGACTTATATGAGCTAGTTTTATTTGTTTATTGTTCTCTGATTTAGCTATCAGTTCTGCTTCCAACATTACTGCCAGTATTAATTCTATTCTCATGCTTAATGGCATAAACTTTAAGTCATGGCAAGAGAACCTTCATATAGTTCTCGGTGTCATGGATCTGGACCTTGTATTAAGGGTTCCTTCTCCTGCACCTCTTACGGATAAAAGTTCCTTTGATGACAAAAAGGACTTTGAAATGTGGGAGAAGTCAAATCGCATGTGTTTGATGATCATAAAGAAGGCCATTCCAGAAGCATTCAGGGGCACAATATCGAAACTGATAAAGACAGCCAAAGAGTTCCTAGAAGAAATCAAGAACAGATTTGCTAAAAATGAAAAGACTGAAACAAGTACACTTTTGGCAAGTCTCATCTCAATGAAATATAAAGGTAATGGGAACATTAGGGAGTACATTATGGAAATGTCTCATCTCGCTTCAAAGTTAAGAGCATTTAAGCTTGATCTCTCTGAGGATTTGCTTGTGCATTTGGTTCTGATATCTCTTCCCACACAATTCAGTCAATTTAAGGTGAGCTACAACTGCCAAAAGGAGACTTGGTCTCTTAATGAGCTCATCTCACATTGTGTAAAAGAAGAGGAAAGACTGAAGCAAGATAAGACAGAAAGTATTCATTTGGCTAGTTCCAAGGACAAGGGGAAGAAAAGAAAGAAGGATAAAGAAGCTGCAGTGGTTCCATATCCAAAGAAACAACATAAAGAAAAAAATGTTGATGATTATTTCTTCTGTGGAGCTGCGGGACATAGGAAGAAGCAATGTACCAACTATCACACTTGGCATGTCAAGAAAGGTACACATCTTAACCTAGTTTGTTTTGAGGTTAATTTGACTTCGGTACCTAAACACACTTGGTGGATAGATTCTGGTGCTACCACTCACATCAGTGTGTCTAGAAAGGGTTGCCTGAGTTGCTGAAAGCCAAATGATGGTGAAAGATACATTTTTGTGGGCGATGGCAAGAAGGTTGAAGTTGAAGCAATTGGGATATTTAGGTTATTATTGAAGTCTAGTACTTATTTGGATTTGAATGAGACATTTATCATACCGTCGTTTAGATGGAATTTGGTTTCTATTTCTGTATTGGACAAATTTGGTTATACTTGTTCCTTTGGAAATAATAAATTTAGTCTTCTTTATAATTCAAATTTGGTTGGTACTGGTTCTTTATCTTATGTAGATGACCTTTATATGGTTGATACTATTGCTTCATATCATGAAACCTTGCAATTAAGTGCTCGATGTATTAAAAGAAAATTAACCAATGAGAATTCTGCATCATTATGGCATAAGAGATTAGCTCACATCTCCCAAAGGTGAATTGAAAGACTTGTGTCAGATGGAATTCTAGATCAACTTGATTTTTCAAATTTTAAAATTTGCAAAAATTGCATAAAGGAAAAACAGACAAACATAAGGAGATCTGGTGCTAATAGGGCTACAGACGTCTTAGAACTGATATATACAGATATTTGTGGGACATTCCCTACGGTTTCATGGAACAGTCAACAATATTTTATCACATTTATAGACGATTTTTCACGTGATGGCTACCTTTATCTCATCCATAGAAAGTCCCAATCTCTGTACGTGTTCAATTCATTCAAGTCTGAAGTTGAAAATCAACTCAGCAAAAGGATTAAAAGCATCAGATATGATCGTGGTGGTGAATACTACGGTAGGTATGACGATTCAGGTGAACAACACCCAGGACCATTTGCTAAATTCCTAGAGGAGTGCGGTATCGTCCCGCAGTACACCATGCCAGGTTCTTCAAGCATGAATGGTGTTGCTGAAAGGCGAAACAGAACGCTTAAAGACATGATAAGGAGTATGATCAGTTACTCTAACTTACCAGATTTACTCTGGGGTGAAGCATTAAAGACTGCAGTGTATATTCTTAACAGAGTACCAACTAAAGCAACTACTAAAACTCCTTTTGAACTTTGGGCAGGTAAGTAACCTAGTCTGAAGCACCTTCATATTTGGGGATGTCCAGCTGAAGCGAGGCCTTATAGGCCACACGAAAAGAAACTGTATTCCAGAACAGTTAGTTGATATTTTGTTGGATACTCTGAAAGATCTAGGGGTTACAAATTTTATGATCCTACTACCAAAATAATTTTTGAGATTGGAAATGCCCAGTTCTTTGAGGAAGTTGAGTTTGCCGAGGGGGATAAGGTTAAGGATTTTAGTTTTGAAAAGGAATATGTTGATATTCCCACAACTGTTATTAACATTGATCAGGATCCAATTCTGACATTGTTCAAGAAGCATATCCTAATCAAAACAATATCCAAGAATCTCCCATTCTAGAAGAACAAACTCTACCACCTCCAGAACCTATGCCATTAAGGAGATCCGCTAGAGAAAGAAGAAGTGTTGTGCCAGATGATTACATCGTACTTCTACAAGAACATGAGTTTGACATTGGTGCGTTGAAAGATGATCCGATCACCTTTCATCAAGCCATGGAAAGTTCTAAATCTCAAAAGTGGATTGATGCCATGAATGAGGAGATAAAGTCCATGAAGGACAATGACGTTTGGGATCTTGTCCCATTACCTGAAGGTAAAAAAAACCATTGGTTGCAAATGGATATTTAAAACCAAGAGGGATTTGAAAGGTGATGTGGAGAGATACAAAGCCCGTCTTGTCGTTAAAGGCTTTACACAGAAAAAAGGCATCGATTATAAAGAGACTTTCTCTCCGGTTTCATCGAAAGACTCTTTTAGGATAATAAAGGCACTTGTGGCGCACTTTGACCTTTAGCTTCATCGGATGGATGTTAAGACTGCATTTCTCAATGGTGACATTGATGAAACAATATATATGGTTCAACCAGAAAACTTTGTGTCGGGAGATGCAAAGAAAGCAGTTTGCAAATTAAAGAAATCCATTTATGGGCTTAAGAAAGCTTCTCGTCAATGGTATTACAAGTTTCATCAAGTTGTCATCTCGTTTAGTTTTGAGATGAATCTGGCTGATGATTGTATATACCACAAGTTCGGTGGGAGTAAGCATATTTACTTGATTTTATATGTTGATGACATTTTGCTTGCCACCAACGATATAGGTATGTTGCACGAAACCAAGAGATTTCTTTCAAATAAATTTGAGATGAAAGATCTTTGTAACGCTTCTTTTATGTTGGGTATACAAATACACCGAGATCGCTCTCGGAGTACACTTAGTTTATCACAAAAGAGCTATATCGAGAAAGTTCTTAAAAGATTTGGCATGCATGATTGTAAACCAGGTGACACCCCTGTAGCTAAAGGAGATAAATTTATAGTCTCAGTCAATGTCCCAAGAATGATTTTGAGATTCGGGATATGCAAAAGATTCCTTATGCGTCAGCAGTAGGAAGTCTTATGTATGCTCAAGTATGTACGCGTTCGGATATTGCGTACATTGTTGGCATGTTGGGAAGATACTTAAGTAATCCTGGAAAGGATCATTGGATAGCAGCCAAGCGAGTCATGAGGTACTTACAGAGAACAAAAGACTACATGCTCACCTATCGGAAGTCAGAACAGTTAGAAATCATCGGATATTCTGACTCCAATTTTGTTGGATGCCAAGATAGCATGAAATCTACTTCAGGTTATATCTACTTACTTGTTGGAGGTGCTATATCGTGGAAGAGTGTTAAGCAATCTATTATAGTTTATTCCACCATGGCAGTTGAGTTTGTAGCTTGTTATGAGGCGTCCAATCAAGGAATATGGTTGCGAAATTTTGTCATGGGGTTGCGTATTATGGATGGCATTGAAAGACCACTTAAGTTATTTTGTGATAATAAATCAGCAGTACTGTATTCCAACAACAACATGAGTTCTACGAAGTCAAAGTTTATTGACATTAAGTTCCTAGTTGTAAAAGAAAGAGTTCGGAGTGGACTTATATCTATAGAGCACATTGGAACAAACTCCATGATTGTGGATCCGCTGACTAAGGGATTACCACCCAAGGTCTTTCATGAGCACACTGCTCATATGGGTGTAATTTCTTTTCAGGATATGTCAGTTTAGTGGGAGTTTGTATTTTATATGCTTTCATAGACATATTTGATTTAATGGATATTGTATGGTTATTTACTGCAGTAAAGTATTAAGTTTATATTCACTCTGACTTTATATGGTTTGATCTCACTAAGGTTTAAGGAGGACCAGTTAGAAATAGGCATGTTAAGATCACATTGCATGAAATTTCCATGCTACACATCCACACTTGATCTTTGTCATTGGTTGCATTGATATATGTGATCATTGATGGGTGTACTTACGAAATGTGTAATGACGATCGCTTTGATTCTATATTGGTGCAATTAATGGACAAGATTGTTAAGATACATAAAGTTTTGATAGCTAAAACTCATGAGCTCATAAAGTATAATTCAAATTTATAATGTTAAATATATATATATATATATATAGCTCAAGTGGGAGATTGTTAGAGTAAAATTTAATATATGGGCTTATATATAAAATAAATATAAATTATAGGCTATCAAATAAAAGTAGGCAAATTAAAGTGATTAATTTAAGTTTTGGGGCCTTACTAATGTATTATTAAAGTGTGGGTTTTATTGTGTAGAGACAAGCGTAATTTCTATTTTTATGATGGGTTAAAATAGAAATATACGAAATATGAAAAGACACGATTGTGTTATAAATAGAGGTCATGGTCGCTAGATCACACAACACCAATCTTCTGATTCCCATTGTCAGAGAGAAATTTAGAGAGGAAATAAAAGTGTTGATCTGGAAGAGCATAAGACCTCAGACTCAAATATTTTAACTTTCAGTCATGGATTCAGGTACGCTTTCGCAAAAATTAATATTTATATTTTTTGATAATTCAATATGAATGTTCTTGTTTGTGTGAGTTTTCACAAAATAGAAATTAATCCTTCAAGAGAAACTCATCAAGAGAAAGAAAGAGAGATGAAATGAATAGGGAGAAAACTTTACACAATCCAAACTTGATTTCATGTTGAGATTCGAGTGCAATTGGGATAAAAGGGAGAGAGTGTATATCTCATGTAAGATCCTCCCTTTTACAAGGATTATTTCTCAAATATTGAATCATTCTCTCAAGTCGATTGTAACCTCTGTAATCTTTCCTAATCACATTAAATATATTTTGTTCATTTTTATTTTTTTACTTATTTAAATTCTTATAATATATTTTGGAGCCAATAATAAAAAATGGTCTTTAGCAACATCCATCATAATTTTATTTTATTTTTGGGTGTGGTGCTATAACCTATGGGATCAGAATAATCAGCATGACCGTATCAAAGCTCCACTCAATATTTATCTATAAAGCAAGAAACAACCAAATTCTTAATATTAGATGGATTCGTATGTAGTTTGAGCAGTATGCGCAGACCTGAGGCTCGTACAAGAGTACATTGCATTCAGTCATCTAGGAAAATTCCGTTTGAGTTGTGCCAAAAAGCAAGTCGTGTGGAGAAACTTTTACTGGGGCCTACTTCGATTTCTTTTTAATGTTGTAAAAGCTTTATATGAATACCCCTTGGAGTCTATAAAACTGTGGTTGGCTTTGAAGTATCTTTCGTACTTCAGCTTAGACACGCACAAAAAGAAAAGAAGGGGAAAAAACACCTCTTCTTTATTTTCTCTCAATATTTTATTATTATTCTGATAAAATGAGTAAAGTTATGGAAAGTAAGGGGATGGAGAATTCTGGTGAAGAAGAGTTTGAGCTAAGAAGAGGGCCATGGACTGTTGAGGAAGACAAGCTTCTTATCCATTACATCTCTTTTCATGGCGAAGGCCGTTGGAATTTGTTAGCAAAATGTTCTGGTACGTCTACGTCATATTCCAAAGCATGCACTGACTTGAAAAATTAAATCATTATGCTTCACTATTGGTGTCCTCTCCCCTTCAAATTTTCTTCTTCTTCGTTCAATTTTTTTGCAGGATTGAAGAGAACTGGGAAAAGTTGCAGACTGAGGTGGCTGAATTATTTAAAACCGGACACTAAGCGTGGAAACCTCACTCCACATGAGCAAATCTTAATCCTTGAACTCCATTCCAAGTGGGGTAATAGGTTAGTATCTAATACTTGTTTTACAATATATTATTGTCACAGACAGGATCAAAGGCTGTATGTGACCTACCAAAAAGAATCTTCTTTACCCTTTTAAAGATTTTTTTATTAGAATCATATATTATAGTTTTTTCTTAATGGGACAGTTGGGTATAAAATTTTCATTTCGGATGTAATCAAATATTACTAAGCAACCAATCAATATGCTCAAATTTTTCTTAATTTACAAAACGCACCACTTTCACACAAAGCATGACAAACACGAGGCACCTCTAAAGATTTTCAATTAATTTAATCTTTGACACAAATCACAAATCTGAATTAATAAAGTTGTGGAATAGCATAGAAATTCTTATTCTTACTACCAAATCGAATCCAATTTTGTTGACGAATTTTGTTGACAGTTGGGTATAAAATTCATGTTTCAACCAATCATATTGAAAAGTAATGTTAACCCTCGTTTGGACAGGTCAAAAAATTGGTATTCATGTAAGTTGATCAAACTATATTTGTGATGCCTTTGCTAAGACAGAGTCTTATTGTTAATTGTGTGGTTGCAGATGGTCCAAAATTGCACAACATCTGCCAGGAAGAACAGATAATGAGATTAAGAATTATTGGAGAACAAGAGTGCAAAAACAGGCACGCCAACTTAACATTGATTCCAATAGCAGCAAATTTCTAGAAGCACTTCGAAGATTTTGGATGCCCAGATTGCTTGAAAAAATGGATCAAAGTTCATCATCATCTACTTTAACAGTGGATACTCAAGCCTCTACAACTCCTTGTATAGAAATGAACAAGTCCCCTATGGTATTATTATCATCACCACAACAAACCAAACTAGTGAACAATTTCAGTGATAAGTCCATCTCAAATGAGCATGCCAACACAGTCTACAAAGATTCACTACCAAATGAGTCTTACTATGTGGACAATCGTAGCTTTGACATGGAGGGTTCCAGCCACCATGACTTGTCAGCGGTGGATTCCAGTGAGATTTCGATATCGGGCTGCCAAATGGCAGAAATTGATTGGATTAATGACGACGTAACAGATAGTTTTTGGAACGTGGATGAGTTATGGCAGCTTAGGAAGTAGAAAAGGTGGCCTTTGCTATTATTGATGGGCCTCTTTCTGATTGAGAGTTTGTGTCTGACTATGTAAAACTGATATGATGAATGTGATATACCAAGTGTACAAAGGAAAGTTTTAGCTATCAATAAGGTATTGAAATGTGTAATACTTGAATACTCTAAGAATGTGAGTTATTTAAGTTGGTCCTTTACGCATTCATTTAAAATTAAATCTGAAAGTCGTTTTTAAGTTTTTATAATTTATAAATAACGATCTAGTAAACAATTCAGCTCTCTTTTTACTTTTTCCCCCTATTGCAACCTTTTTCTTGTTCTTAGTTGTTGTGGGTGAAAATAATGAGCAGAACAAAAACACAAAGTTTATTGGGCCCGGGGGGGGGGGGGGGGGGGGGGGGGTGGAGAAGTAAGGAGAGAAAAAGGAAAAATCTGAATGGAGAGAGAATGAACCTAAATTTTTGGAATTATCAAAAACGTTGTAGACTATACTACAACTATATTCTCCCACAAGATAAGAATATGCGATAGCATAAGAGTTATCCTAGCGCAGTGGGATGGTGTTATTTCACACCTAACAAGATGAGATAATTTATTACACTTGAAATCATTTTCTATTCAGCATCAAACATAAGATAAGAAAACTTATCACACTTGAAATCATATTCCATCTCGCACCAAACATGGAGTGGGATAGCAATCTCACCTCTTTATCTGGCGCATCAAACAAGGCTCAGAACCTAAGTTCAAATTTATTAATTCTATTAGACCTTTTAAATGCGTCAATATTATCTTAATCAGATTTCAATCACAACATCATGCTCAGAGTATAGACTTCATTCCCGCAGCGGCAAGCAAGCTAGTTCAAGTGCAACGGTAAGAAGCTATACAAATGTCCTCAATTTGTAGTTGAATGACATTTTAAGTGCAGCCTTTTCACTAATATTTTCTCCTTTAGTTCTCTCTCAATGAGGGAGCCATAAATTTTATTCAGGTGGAGCAATTGAGCAAAATGTCTAGGGTTTAATGGGTAGGAACACCACCCCCACCCCAACCCCCTAAATCAATAAATATACATATATATATATAGGGTAATTTATTAAATTGTCACAAATACTCAATCAAATATTGATTTCTTTTTATTATAAATTGTTGTACCCTTAGGCCCCGTTTGATGGCTGGATACAAGAGTGGAATAGAATAAGAGTTATCTCATCTCAATGAAATAAAACAATCTCACCTCCTAAGTGTGATGGTTTTATTGCACAACTAATGGGATAAAAGCTTTACTTGCAATAATTTACCATACCTCAAATTTCATCTAATCCTACATCAAACATGAGATGTGACAAAATTATCATAACCCATCTTCTTATCTCGAGCATCAAAATGGGCCTTAATGTCTTAGCGCCAAACTAAATCAGATATTACTCCAAAATAATTTGCAATGACACTTTTAAGTGATCTTTTGCAATACTTAGAGATTTTGCGACAATTTGAAAGTACTAAAGTCCTATATTTAATTGGATTTATACTTTTATCTTTTTTTTTACAAAATCTTTGGTGGGGCAGCTGGCCACCCCATTTACCAAGTAGCTCCACCACTACTCAATATAACTCTATTCAATCCGTATTTTTCCATGGACTGAGCTAACAGATCCATACGCAAACTTCTTATAGATTTGCACGGTGTGTTGTCAAGGACGGCTCAACATGCACCTGATGATGAATGTAAAACGTGCAAATGTCAAAGTATAGATAATAGACAAGTTCATCACAACCTCATTATGGCTCACAGTCTGGTATCAGTGGCGGAGCTAGGAATTTTATCCTAGTGGGGCACTTGAGCAATTGTTGGGGGTTTGGAGGCAGGACTGCCTATGAACTTTTTATGTGGTTATTTTTATAATTTTCGCAATTACTCATTCAAATATTCATTTTCTTTATCATGCATATATGTTCCCTTATGCCATATTCAATGGATGGAGAAAGGAGCGGGGTAGAATAAGATTTAAATCATCCCAATGAGATAAATAGTCTAACCTCCTAAGTGATATGGTTTTATTCCACAACTAATGGAATAAAAGCCTTACTCACGATAATTTATTCCACTCCAATCTCATTCCATCCAATATCAAACACGAGATTAGATAAAATTATCATATCATATCTCCTTATCTCATGCATCACACAAGGATTATATGTTGCGAATCCAAACTCAATCACTTTGATACTACTCCAAAATTATATGTAGTCACACTTGTGATCTTTTACAATTAATTTTAAGTTTTGTTACAATTTTAAAGTACTATATGGAATTGCATTTATACTTTAATTGATTTTTTTCAAAATCATGGTGGGTAACTTGCCCTCCCCATCTACCAAGTTGCTCTACTAATGTTTAGTGGAGTTAAGGACAATCGCATCGGCGGTGTGACAACCTCAAACGGGATCCAACATTTGGATCGGGATGAGGTAGTACATCCCACATTCTTAGTGGGCAACGTGTGATTTCACCTATCGAATATTGTATCCGCATATGGTAATTGGGGGATCAGTGTCGGTGTTAGAATATTAGGTTTTCGATTATCCCATTCTCGGTATTGCTTGACATGACATGAATGCACGTGGTCCTTAAACATATCACACGAAACTAGTAGCCTAACCAATGGCTCAATTTCATGGGTATCGTAAGCATGAAACTGGACTATGATACGTGGTGGGAAGAGTATGGAAGGGCACCAAATATTTATAAGGAGGATAATTTTGATGTCGTTTATGTGCAGGTAATAATCCTAAAGTTACAAATTCCATGGTCGGGTCTGCGGGAGTATACTGCATGACTACCTTTCATGCATGTGACTACCTAGGAAGAGTGGACATTAAGTATTGTCATCGTAAACTGGTTGGATGAGTAAATTCTCGTTCATCAGGTTGCAGAGTAGGTTGTTGAGGTTGTTAATCTTGATCTCCATCAAACTTTTAAGGTACGTATGTCATTTTATACATTTTTTTAGCATGTTTCACTTTTAGTTTATTAATTAATTTATGCCAAGCATATAGTATGAGGACTAACGCCGATTTTTCCATTACTTTCGGCTCTCAAACATCCTAAGAGAGACGATGTACAATCGGGCGTGATGCGTATGTAGTGGGGAAAATATGGTTGAAGCATGATGCACTACGTCAGGCCTATGAGTCAAATGATGTTATAGGTGACAATGTCGATCCATCAACTTGTTTAAGGAGGCGCAGGTCGGGCCCCACGGTAGTGCCCTATAAATTACTTTCTTTGTATCTTATTAACAATGTACCGAACTTATTTTTTTTCTATAATAGTAGTGTTTCGAATTTATATTGCATTTTGATTATGTTCTTCCTTTGCTAGTTTTAATTAATTATCACTTTTATAAATTTTAATTATATTCTCCACCCGATAAATTAGTTGTTGTCACTGAAATTGGTTATGGGGGTTGATTATTATTTAAAAAATATCATCCATAAGTGGTTAAACATTCTCACTTTTTCAAATTTAATTATATTGTCCGGGCCATTTATTAGTTGTTAAATGAAATTAGCGTTGGTGATGGATTAATAAAAAAACTCCACAACTAGTGCAGTATTTCAACTATCACGGGGAGGAATGGCATGGTTTGGGCAAAATCGTGCGTTTGTAAAAGTGGTCACACCTTAAGTGGCAAATAGAAGATCCAAATAGATTCAAATTTCCACTCCTTATAAAATGTTATTTTGTTTAATGCTCTAGCCTGCCATTTATATTATGTACTAGCCTGTTATTTGTATTGTGTTATATTTTCCAATGTTGTAGAGCTGGTCTTAATGGACCTTGTATTTGATGGACTGCAATAGTAAAATAATTAATAACTATTTATCATGGGTTTCTCATAAATTTTAGTTTTTAGACCATCAATTATTAGGGAACCATTATCGTCTTTTGAAGAATGATAACAAATTTAGATATTAAATTTAATCATTGGAAAAGAAATTAATGTTATACCTCATAATATCGATTGCATACAATGGTCGAGGGGTGTTAGAATTAAATCCAACTACATTACCTTTTTTCTCCTTTTATGTCACGATTTTATATAATAAAATATCATTTATTTTTCTAAATCTCAACTCAATGTTGAGGGTTTTCAATAGATATTCTTTTTAATTTTAAGTCCTTTTTATTAGTGGAATATAGGCAAGAATCGTAACTAAGAGATTCAAATATTATCCTAATGACCATATACTTTCTTAGTACAAGTTGATTATAGTCTGGTTTTATCTTTTAGAATCATCAATAAATTAAACGGACATTGTTTATGTATTTATTGTTATTAATTCTACGAGAAGGACTCATTTATAGGCATTGAAAAATCCTCATTTAAGTCTTAATTCTAATTACAAAAGTATTTACAATCCTCTCAAACTCAACAAGGTTTATACAAGAGACTAACTTCAATTTGAAAACTAATTCATGAAATTTGGTTGGAGGATGCGATGTAATGAAGAAATTAATAGTCTGGGCAATAATAGAGACGGAAAAAAGAAGAAGAATTCTTCGAATAACATATTATCGCGCAAAGTGACAATAAATATCAATGTGTATCCTGAGATCATGGAAGACATTCTTATGAACAATTTAAATGTCACTTTATTAGTTACAAGAGATGATAGTAGGAGAGTTTTGTTGAACATCTATATTGAAAAGAAACCATCAAAGCTATTGCAGTTCTTAAGCAGTGTCACCAAGTGGACCGTATTCCTAGAGCCAATTTTGAGGAGAGGCTGGGGAGGCGACTGCCTCAGGACCTCGATTTTTGATGCATTTTAGGGGCTCCAAAATTTTATATATGTATATATTTATAGCGTCATTTTCCAATTGTCCCAAAAATAATTTGTTGAAAACCGAATGAATAAGCATTTATACTTGCCGCAACTTATGAAAAATAAGTCAGCATCTTGTCGGTTAAAAAATAACCTACAATTTATAAATTAATACAAAAAATCTCTTGTTAAATAGGGAGCCCCCAATTCAAGAGTTCGCCTCGGGCCCCTAAAATCTCGGGACCGACCCTGCATATTCCCCATCGGTATTGTATTTAGAACTTACATGTTGTTTCTTAAAATACCAAGATAAGTTAGTTACCGAAAAAGAAGCAATATCATGTAGTGGGTCGGTATGTGGGTATGATCATCTATCAATTAGCAACAGAGTAATAATGTAACTCAATAGAAGAATTAAAAGAATAATAACTTTTTAAGGTCTAGTCCCTTGACTAGACATTATAGATTTTTTAATCGGGTCAAACAAATTTTAAACGATTAGGTCCATATAAACACATTTTTCAGTTATTTCATTCATTTTGTTATCATTGACTTAATTAGCGATTAGAAACTTTTCCAATAAGCTATGATCTTCTCTTTATCCTTTCCACTTATGTCAAACAGCTTCGCTCTCTCTAATAATTTTTTGAAGAATTAACCTAATTGGCAATTGGCAGCTCCTCTAATAACTTAGGATATTTCTCTTCTTTCCACTTATGTTCAACCAGCTTTATTCTCTCCAAGAAAGATGGTATCAATTCGTTCGGAGAAATATTCTTTCCACTTCTGTTTAACCTAGATTTACCTTTGAATTAATTCGATCATTTGTAAGTTTATACTTATTCTCAAGAAATGTTTTGCATGTCGATCAATTATAATAAGTGTATGTATTTGGTTTCGATTCAATCAAATCATTGTAATTGTAAAATTCATGTGCTGAAATAACTCGAATAATAAATGAATGATTGCGTATTTTGATAAAAAAAAAATTATATGAATATATTTTGACTTTGTGTTTTGATGTTTAAACATAAAAAATGAAAACATTGTGTTTTGATTTTGTAGCGGATTGTGTATGTATATATTTTGATTGTGTGTTCATATGTGTGTATACTTTATGTATATACAGATTGTGCGTGTATATACCTCATAGCAAAATTGCAATAAAGTAAACATAGTTTGATATAAAGTACACGTGAATTTATAATGATTAATTCTCATTTTGTATTTTGACTTTAATTTGACATAATGTTAATGTGCATTTACTTTGTTGGTTTTGACTCATGACTTAATAGACTTGTCATATGTTAGTTAGACATGTGTTTGCGGGTCCACGCAAGCGGTATTGACCAATCTTGAGGTTTAACAAAAGTACAGTCATTTGTATATACCTCACAGCAAAATTGTAATAAACTACACGCAGTTTGATATAAAGTACACGTGAATTTCTAAAGATTAATTCTCATTTTGTGTTTTGACTTTAATTTAGCATAATGTAAATGTGTATTTACTTTGTTACTTTTGACTCATGACTTAATAGACTTGTCGTGTGTTAGTTGGGCATGTGTTTGTGGGTTCGCGCCAGCGGCCTTGATCAATCTTGATCTTTAACAAATGTATAGTCATTTATATATACCTCACAGCTAAATTACAGTAAAGTACACGCAGTTTGATATAAAGTACACGTGAATTTCTCCTTTTTTATTATCATTTTGTTTTTTGATTTTAATATGGCATAATGTTAATGTCATTTACTTTTTATTTCATGACTTAATAGACTAGTCATGTCTTAGTCGAGCATGTGCTTATGGCTCTGCGCCAGCGACAATAATTAATAATGGGCTTTAACAAAAGCATTTTTCTATTTTAATTTAATGCGGGTCATAATTTAAAGTTACAGGATTGCCCGGTCTTATTATTTGGATAATATGGCTTGTATTGAAATATTTGAAGACAGCTAATTAGATTTCATATGCAATGAGTTGTGTAGCAGGTTTATGGATTTAAAAATTAGATCTTTTTCATTGAAGTACAGCTTCGGAGATGAAAGTCGATTCATGTTGGTTTGTGATTAAGATGATCGTTGTACGTTGTGGTCTCAAGTGATTCTCAAAGCTGATTTTATTTGGATATATGTGTTTGATTCACCAGCGTAGTTCACTAATACAATTCATGAACGGGTTGAATGCACATATAGAATTCATGAACGGATTGACCGCGATTATACAATTTGTGAGAGGGTTGAATGCAGGGATACAGGTAGATAAAGGGTAGACTATATATCATTAAACACTGCGATTGATATTAGTAGTGGAATTGAATATGATGTTTATATTAGAGGTGTGGAGTCGAGTACGTCAAAAGTTTATCTCTCCAATGATTGGAAGACATATATTAGTCATGAAGAGCAGTGTTTTGAAGGAGGTGTGGTTGAGTTTTGAAATAAGTTACGAAAGTATACTATTGAGGTTAGTTTCAAGTATATATATATTTGAATAATGATAAAACTCGGGTGACATCAGAGTGTTCTAAAATGAGTACTGAGAATTGCATGTGGCGAGTTCATGTTTCATTATCAAGAGTTAATGGTTACTTTTATATAAGAAGTCTGAACAATGAGCATGCTTGTAGGGGTGTATATAGTAGTCCATTAAGAAAAATGATGGACTACAAGTTGGTTTCGACATTCCCTGTTGATGAGCTAAGGGATAAATCGTTGCTGATACCAATTGATGTAGTTAGAGATATGAAGAAGAATTACGGTCGTGATATAGGTTATCATCATGTATGGCGTGGGAAAGAGATGGATTCTACTGAGTTGCATGGTGATGAGAAGGTTTCTTATGCATTAATCAATGATTGTAGGGAATTGATATTGCAGTATAATCCATAATTGCATTACATTCTTGAAGTGGAACTGGGGAGCAATTTATTCAAGAGAATTTTGTAATGTTTGTAGGATTCATTGATGGATTTCAGCATTGCAAGCCTATTTAGTTTCTTGATGGTACCTTTTTAAAGAACCGCTACCATGGAACGATTTTGTTAGCAACTGCAAGAAATGGGAACAATGGTAAATGTGAAGTATTAAAGTTTACTTTACAATATTATGCCTTTACTTTGGTTTTCTTTATATGTTCTTTGGACGGAATTGAAAGTACACGCATAACATTTTAAAAGCACACGTGAAGATGTGCATGTACTTTGGAGTAATATGTGTGTATTTTAAGTTCTGTGTTTGTTATTTGCATAGAATCCCAAAGTACACACATAAGATTAAAAAGTACACGTGAATTTCTATTTTGTGTTACGTGTACTTTGTAATGTTATGCGTGTACTCTAGGATTCCTTATTTGTTCAGGTCAAACATTGCAAAGTACACGCACATCATTACAAAGTACACATGAATTTTTGTTTACATTTTACGTGTACTTTGTAATGTTATACGTGTACTTTGGAATTCTTTGTTTGTTATGGAAAAATGATATAAAGTACACGTATATATATTAAAGTACATGCATAATATGTTTTATATGGTTTGATCCATAAACATCCAAACAATCAGCATGTACAAATATTAAAATATATTTATTTTTTATATAGCCTACGTGTATAATGGTCCGCACCAGCGGTACCATTTTTTGAGTACATCATACAATATGCATGTGCTGATATATTTCATTATATTTTTAGGCCTTTATCCTCTTGCATATGTAGTTGTTGATTCAAAGACGGAGGATAATTGGATGTGGTTTCTCATTAACTTGCATGATACACTAGCTTATCAAGATCGAAACATCACATTCATATCCGATCGGAACAATGCCTTACTGAAGGTGTTTCTAAGGTCTTTCCAATGTCTGCACATTCCTACTGTATACTTCATTTACAAGGAAATATAAAGAATAAAATACGAGGGAATTGTGGGAACTTGTGAAAGAATATTGTGAAAAATTTCACGCGTTTTGCATATGCTGTAAAAGTTGATGAATTTTGAAAGAACATTAATTACCTGAAGAAGGAAGGTGTAGTTGGTGTTGCTGATTTTCTTGATAATTTGCCTCCGGAGAATTGGACTTGTGCATATTTCACTGGCAAACATTATGATAATATGGCATCAAGTGTTGCAGAATCATTTAACTCTTGGATCTTAGAGGAAAGGCATTTACCGATAATGAATACTGGACAAAATAAGGATCAAGATTATGAATTTCAATGCAAACAAAATTGTTGTATTTCAAACAAGGTCAAAGAAGTTGTGTCCTAATTTTAATAAATTACAGACTAAAAATTAGAATTTAAGTAGACATTAGAATATTAGCCGCTTAAGTCAACATATATTCCAAGTTCATTCAGATGTGCGGGCTACTGTTAACTTAGAACGAGGAATTTTCTCTTGTAAGAGTTGGAAGCTACGATGCTTTCCATATTCTCATGTTGATTAAAAAAGATTGGCAGAAGTATTTATGATCATATTGAGGATTATTATCAGGTTTCTTTCTACAAAAAATCATAGTCATCACCTATAGTTCCTCTTTCTGATTTAATATCCCTAAATATTCCATTATCGAAAATCCAGTTAACCTTCCTCCCATAACAAAGAGATCGACAAGGAGGCTAAGAAATAAGAGAATAAAATTTGTTGGTGAGGTCATAGTAAGGGAAGTTACTTGCTCTAGTGTAGTAAAACGGGTCATTACAGGTCCACGTATAAATAACCAATTTGATTCCTCTTAATATTGCTCAATTCATTCTTTGTAATAATAATTTTGAATAAAATCAATAAAAATCGCATTTGAATAAATTAATGTAATTATATTTTTGAGTGTTCATTTCTGTTTTATTTGATTGTGAATAGGATCTATATAAAGTACACTCATTTTTTTAAAGTACACTCACATTGGATTAAACAAATGATTTTCAATGTGCGTGTACTTTATAACACTTCCGTGTACTTTCATAAAATACACATATAATACATAAAGTACACGCCCATTGAAATTGATTTTGTTTAGTCCATTGTGCGTGTACTTTATAAAAATATACGTGTACTTGTAATGAAATAACATTGTTTGCATATTAAGTGGCTTAAAGTGTATGTGTTATAATTTTTATTTCTATTTTTCACTTGTACTTTATGTATTATACATTTATTTTATATTTATGTTAGTCATTTTTGACATTATAAATTACAGGAAGAATTCAAGAACAAATGTTGTTAAATTCTCAACTTCCATCCCATAATTTAAATTGTTCATTTACTATATTTCTCTCATTCACGACACACAACCTAGTCTTCCATTAGTTTTATTGGTTTTATTTTTTAAAGGTTTTGTTTCTATTCAATTATCTTCTAATACTTAACGAACAATCCATTCATATTTTTCACATTCTTACGTGTATTATAGTCCGCGCCAGAGATATTATTATCGGAGTATTGTCAGAATATGATCTGCGCCAGCGGCAATATTCTTAATTTAGAAAATATATGTGCTCTCCATATTTAATACATGTATTTTAGTACAAATTTTTATTTAATGTACATTATAAAAATGTAAAAAAATGTGTTATCCATATTTAATGCATTTCACTACAAAGATGTACTTTTTTAAAAAAATAATTTATGCATGTATTTTATAAAAAAACTATATTTAAAATCATTTTCAATGTGCGTGTACTTTATAAAAAAATGCATATACTTTGTTAAAGTACACACATAAAAAATAAAGTACACGCACATTGAAAATGTTTAATCTTAATTGATTTCTTAGTTGTGTTAATTTTATTCTTATATAATTGTCAGTATATACATGCTTTCTATATTTCAATAGCTCCTATATTTATTATGGTGCACGCCTGCGGCATTTTAAAATTTATATTATAAGAATATAGACTATTATTGTCAAATAAAATGACATGCATTAAAAGAAAGGATAATTTTATTCATTGATAAAAAAAATTACAATAGATTTGAAAAAAATAAAAAAAATTACAACTAATTTGAAAAAAAAAAGACCCATCAAATATTAATAATATCATCTGCAAATTGAAGAAAACTGTCGACGGCGCCAATAAAATTCGTGATTATCCGAATTCTATGCTCCAGCGACAAAAGGACCTGAGTCGTATCATTCCTATTTTTTATAAAATTTTCCAGAAGTACTTTGGCCTCATAGGTATTGAAATTGACGAGGGCTTCGTGGGTTTTTTACGGCGACACACCCTCTTGAAATAAGTCGTACGAGATGGGTGGGAGTCCAGGGGAGCCTTCTTTAACGTATTCGTTAAAGGCGTTAATTACTCGAATGATATAGGAAATATTTTCCTCAATCATTCATAATTTTGCCCGATGATTGTTTGCATTTTCAAGAGCCTCTCAGAGACTCTGCTGGTACAGCCATTTTGACATTTGTGTATTTTAATTTAGAATGGTAAAGATTACAATAATGTTATATTTTTTATAGGCTAAGTAAAGTTTAGGATTTTGAGCCTAATAATTATGGTAGGTGATGGTTGTACTGATAAATGAACTAAATAACGTGTAAACTTCCAATGTTTGAATATAGTTTGTCGATGTTGACTTAATAAATAGTGTAGTATATGGGTGTACACGTATAATTCTTTGAACAGAATGTTGTACACATGTAATTCTTTTTTATCTTTACGTGTACTTTGTAATGTTATGCGTGACCTTTAAGAATATTAGTTTAGTATAGGTTAATAAAGCAAAGTACACGAATAGAATTACAAAGTAGACATGAACTTCTGCAATATTGTACGTGTACTTTGTAGTGTTTGCATGTACTTTCTGATTTCTTATTTGTTCTGGGCAAACATTGCAAAGTATATGCATATCAATACAAAGTATACGTGAACTTCTGTTAATATTTTACTTGTGATTTATAATGCTATGCGTGTACTTTGAGATTCTTTGTTTGTTATGGGCAAACAAAACAAAGTACACGCATATATATTAAAGTATATGCATAACATGCTTGTACTTTAATATTTAATCCATAAACATTCACACAATCTGCATGTATAAATGTTAAAATATAATTATTCATTTATATACCATTTTTTAGTAGATAATATATGGGACTATATTTTTTTTTAAACTAAAACATTACAATTATTTTTCCTCCTATTAACAATCAGCATTTAAAAATTCATTAACTATATATGCTCTTTGTTGCATCATCTTGTCGTCTTTAAATGGTGTTTTGAGCAGAATTCCTTTTGCAATTTGTTCCATGTAGTATATACAAAACACGCCACAGTCAACACTAAAATTAAAATAAAACAAATATATTAGTTAATGTGAATGAAATTTATTGAAATGTTTAGTGATGAATTATGCATGTATTTTATACATATGAAGTTTTAGCTTACCCGTTGTTTTGGCTCGCGCCTTGATCATCTCTGATTAGTTGATAATTGACATCGTGACTAACCATCCATTCTATCGTACTTCTCTCCTCTAAGCTTAGGCATCTTCAAAAGGATTCCCTTCGAAATATCGAACTCGTGTACCTTTTTCCATTACTTGTGGTGCTTCCTCCTTCAATTTGTACAGTATTTTTTAGAAAGCATCAAACTGTCAAGAGTAAAAAACATTGAGTGTATATAAAATACCAAAGTAAATGTAATGTCAATAAGTTTAAGGTGTAACCATAGTTTTGGCGTCTTTTTAATATGATATGATTTCATTATTGTCGACCGAGCGAAGAGAGTCCATATGGACAACTTCATTTTTGTGTTTGTATACAACTAATAATATAAAGTGTCCGTTTTTGTTTGATAATGAATGTCTAATTGGAATGAATAGTTTATCGCAAATGCCTAAATTTGCTATAATGTCATTTTCTATTTGCTCCTTCTTCATGTCGTAATTATTATTTCGGATAGCTTCATGTTAAAAGTTATAGATTCTTTTGTAAGAAACATAATGATAGTTTTAATTGACACTGATTGACAAATCTTTAGGTTTTATTTTCCTTACCCAAGCATATGTACTAAAAGTGTGTGTAGTTCGGAGCCCTTATTTCCTCATCTCCTTCTCCATTAAATGAGAAAATGCTTGAATTAATTGTTTCGCGTATTTAAAAAGGTAAGGATGTAAAAATATAAATTTAATGAATGTCGTATATTTCTATTATATACTTGGTTCAAAATTTCTAGTCGTTTCAGCATTTCGTGAACAACATCTCCACAAACGAAGTAGTCATCTTCTTTATAGAGACATTCCCTAAATTCTAAGACAAGGAATAATGTTAGAATACTAATAAAAATATGTGAGTAATTTACGATCATTAAAAAGTACACGTGTACTTGATGAAATTATGCGTGTGATTTGTAAAACTATGGATGATCATCATAAAAATACATGTACTTTATGAAAATATGCGTGTACTTTACAAAGTACACGCATATAATTCAGTACAAAAATGCGTGGACTCTATTAAATCAATCATTTACTTGAGAAATAAATGCGTGTATTTACTTGATAATATTTGTACTTTATTAAAGTATGAATGTTCTTCATTTAAATATGCGTGTACTTTATAAAATTATGCGTGTACTTAAATATGGAGCTATAATTCACCAAATAAATAGGCATTATAATTTTCATATATATACATAAGTGTATTACATAATAAAAATAAGTGCATTTCACAAAAAAAAAAAAAATTTGGTTTCAACATGAAAAAATAGTAGACTTTACCCAGTTATCTTCTCCCATGTGAAATATTATTGCAATTTATTTTTGGTTTCTTTATTAAGGTATTTTGCACACGGGTAAGTTCGCATGTCTAATTCTCCGGTTTGTTCTGGAGCTGCAGAAGGCTTGTATTTATTTTGTTGCCCTTTTCTCCTTTTCATCGTCGCACCAGTATTTTTATTGTTTGGCCCTTTTTTTTCTTCAGCTGCAATTCAACAGGACCTTCATCAGAAAGATTTTATTCTTTTCACCTTTTTGAAGAGAATGAATAGGATGTTGATAAATAAAATCGTCGTTATATTTTATTTTTGGTCATCCTTCTATTGTATATTGAATATTATTTCTTGATTTCCTCGTCCTATTCTGAAAGGGACTTTTTTAAAACCTTCATTTTTTTTCTTGGAGAACCTTATTATTTGTAACCTGGAGAAAAAAAATTATCAATTTTAACTTATCAATTATTTCATAAACATATTCTTAAACTAGAATTGCTTAATGCGTGTACTTTGAGTATTATGCATGTACTTTGCATTATTTTGTTATAACAATAACATATTTTCATAAAGTACACGCATAACATTGCAAAGTACATGTAAAAGTAAAAACAAGTTCATGTGTACTTTGTAATGACATGCGTGTACTTTTTATTCAGACCAAAGAATAAACAAGAAATTCTAAAGTACACGCATAATATTACAAAGTACACGTAAAATTACATAATATAATAAGTATTATGTGTATACTTAAATAACCAATGCGTGTACTATATTGATAATGCTTGTAATTTACCATAAATATGGACAAATGATTACAAATATCACCAAATTACCATCGTATTGAGTTTTGTAAAAGTATCATTTTTATCTTTTTTGAACCTTTCGTTGGCTCCAGACAAGTAATTAATGCTTCGCTGAAGTTGTTTTGTTGCGATCCTTTGACTTTATGATGAATCTCTAGCAGCATTCAGCTCATTATTTAAATTTGCATTTTCAATTTTCAATTTTCAGTTGGGCATTTTCTTCCTCCAACTTTTTTATTCGGTCAAAGTCGTTCTTCGAGTCTTCAAGTTGAATTTTCAACTCATGATTCAAACGAATTTATTGGGCCTTATCCTCTTCCAACTTTTTTATTCGTAAGGTGTCATTATTTTTCAACTCTTGAAGCTGAAGTTTCAAGATTGTATTGAAAATAATATGTTGGTATTATCCTCCTCCAACATCTTAAGATTCTTTAGCTTGACACCTTGCTTCATTACTTTCTTTGAGTTGGGTATCTTTCTCCTCCAACTTTAATTTAATCTCAGCATTCTCTTCAGGTCGACCTTCTTAATTGTTGAGCTAATTTGACTGAATCAGTTTTTGTCATAAAGGACTTCACCATTGCTTCATTTATAGGAAGATCCCAATCATTGGAATCATTTTGTATGGCATCGAAATCGAATTTCGACGAAGATCTTGTAGCTCATTTTGGTTCTACTTTTGGTTTTGGTTGTGATATCCCCAACTCGAAATTGAGCATGTCATCATCTTTCACTTATTTTTCCTTACTCTTTGAAACTTCCTTCGTCAAAGCAACTTTAGTGATCTTATTATCATTCATCCATTCCTTTCATGTTTCCAAGCTCCAGCGAAAAAATCTCGATTTCTTGTCCTCCTTCCTCTCGATAAGATTGTTAACATTAGACTTCTCGCATACCCAATACTGTGAAAATTGAAATAAAAATTAGATATTGTACCATTTAAACCAATTAATATAAGTAACAATGTTAGTATTGTTAAAGCACACGCATAGGACATAAAGTAGACACAAATTGCATTGAACTTTCATTTTCAATTTGCGTGTACTTTTTATAAAGTACACGCATTTTTAATAAAGTACATGCACATTCAAAATGATTTTGTTCAATGAAATGTGCGTGTACTTTATGAAATATACGTTCACTTTAACAAAGTACACGCATATTTTCTAAAGTACGTGCACATCGAAAATGATTTTGTCCAATACAATGTGTGTGTACTTTATGCAATTGTGACACCCCGACTAATTAAACACCGGGTAGCTACTCCTTTATAAAATTAATTCAAAATGCCAAGTTGGCTCAGTTAATAGCATCATTGTCGAAAACATTTTAAAGATTACTAACCACCTAGTATTTAAAAAGTAAGTGCCAATTTTTATTAAATCTGATTAACATGCAACAAGAGTAATGAATAACTAAATAACACCATTCACCATACTGAAGTAAAACGAATAACCATCACAGAATGTAAATAACTCTGGAGGAAAAACTCCTCAATACAAATCCCACAACTGATAAGTAAACTGAAATAAATAACTAAAACTGAATACTGAGCAATACATGCTAGAGTCTGAAAACTGAAATGTAAAAATGATGTCTCTAAATAGGAATGGGCAACATGCCCTACAACGGATAGATGGTGACTCTGGAATCCAAAAGATAGAAGCGTCTACATGCAAATCCCTGTAGCTTCCACAAGCAGCTACAGCTCGTCACCTGAATGAGTATCCTATGCTTGGTGTCCCTGTGGCTGGGCACCTAAAAATGGTTTTACAAGAAAATATATTTGAAAGCAAATGGGTCAGAGCCCGAAAGTGAAAATCATTTTAAAAACCTGCAAGTGCTTTAAAAACATTTAAAACATTAAATGCAAAGTACATGTTAGGACGTGCACTCACATTAAATTCTCACCTCTCGACTAACTGTGCACTCCTAACGTAAGTACCCATCTATAACTACCCTTTCCCCTAGCTGAGTAACAACGTAACTAGCTAGACTACCAAAGGTTCTACCCATTTTACTCGGTTCCAATTAACATCACAACGCTCGTAATTAAATAGAGGTTTAATGTAAACTCAGTTACTAAATATGCCATTGATATAATTATCAGTTAACTCGTTATATTCTCAAAACAATACCGTAATATTTTACAACATTAACATGAGGATTTCCATAAATTTAATGTATATTATTCACATCATAAATATACGATACAAGCACCCCGCAATCTAAGCTATGGTGCACACATACTCTGCTATCCATCCCGGTACATCACGTACATAAGGATCACATATTCCGAATCTCTCAGGAATAGTTCAGATAACACAAATCACAAATAGTGGAGGCGAACATAGTCACCATCACATGGGTCACGCACATACCTACGCTCCCATGGTCAGCGGACTTATTAATATCACAATAAGTCTTTCTATGACCTATGTTCATCAAGGTACCAGTCTATATCCCCCCCGTAGGCACACAAGGATTAGAGGGTCCTAAGCGAACGAAACCTCCCGTGATAGCAAGTATGGTAGGTATGTCATACATACAATCCATATATCAATACTAAGTAAACACACATCTTAGTAATATCGTATTATATTCGTAGTACATATTGCACTCTCGTACTAATTATAATTATCACAACTTATTTTATTCCGGTTCATAATTATACGTGCCATAATTTATCCTCACATCGTAGTAGACACTCACGTCTCAACCCAAACGGTTCATTGGATATAACTCTAGTGTATGATTTACTCATCTCAATAACCCAAAAGTCCCAAATCAATCGCTATATTACCAAAGGGATGCTAACTCTACCCTTGAACCAGTTCCCGGAACTCCAAAAGTCAAAACAGTCCAAAAAGGAACAAACTGTCAGCTCGTTAGAAGTCTCGTTCGAACGAGGCTTCGAACGAGTTTGGACTGTCAGGTCGTTAGAAGTCTCGTTCGAACGAGACTGTTCGAACGAGATCCCAGTTCGTTCGAACGAACTGACCCTTCTAACGATATCTCGTTCGAACGAGATATCGAACGAAAACCCCTACTCATTAATAACGACTGGTCAACTCGTTAGAAGCTCGTTCGAACGAGCTCGTTCGAACGACCTGGGGGCTGCTTCTAACGAGATGCCAGTTTCGGCCCAGAACTTCCCAAAAATCGTTTTTCACCATTTTTACTCCTCAAACCTCTTCTAAAATTCGTTCCCACAATATATTGAGTTCACTAATCATCCTCGAACATGTTAAGGGGCTATACTAACATCATTAAAGGGTTTGATATCATCTAAACATCATTAAATCACAATTTCTACATTAATTCCCAATTTTCTTCAAGAACATAAACCCTAACTTTTTCTCATCATAAATTCCCAGATTTTAATTCGTTTATGCATCACCTAGATATGAAATCTCCGAAATTAAATCTCCCAACAATGTTTCTACATGCAAACCTATCCCAACATTCAATAATAACTTCAAATTTCATGGGTTTTCTTTTAATCTTTCAAGAACAATTAAGATTCTTCAATTTCTAACATGGAAAAGACATTCTTCGAATTTAAATGAAATAAAGTCACTTGCCTTGGTTTGATTTCTGAATTTGGTGTGGATTCGGTGTAGAATTTCTACAGAATTCCTCTCTCTCTCTCCTTCTCCAAGCTTTCTTCTCTAAGAGGCTATGGTGGCTAGGGTTTGCTTTGAGGGAACTTATGAAAACCTAATTAATAAACCTCCGTAGCTTGTTGGGTTAATAAGGGTTGGTTAGGGTCAATCCTTATCAGATTACAACTCTCAATTTTCGTCACTTTTAATTACCCAAAAATACCAAATTACTAAAATACCCTTTATGGTGCCGGGATGGCCTAAAAATACCCCGGGACCCAAACTATACCCCCGGCTAGTGTTTTCTGACTATCTCGACCCTTCCGGACGAGTTGGCGCACTCAAAACGACCATACGGAATATAGATTTTAAATTCACTTTTAATATCAAAATATTATACCGTGACGCGGCGGTCCCACGCGTCTCAACAAAATTTCTAAAATGCCGTGTATAAATCTCACGACAAATTTTATAATATCAAATACATATATAATCATATATGCACATAATCAAATACCAATTCGCATCTCATTAGTATTATTATTAACCCGGATTAATTTCCAATAAATACGCAATTTAATTAATTAATCCCCAAAAATAAATATAGACAAAAGTACGGGGTATTACATACTTCCCCCCTAATAACTGAATTTCGTCCCGAAATTCGAAACTAGAAAGTACCTGCTAAAAAAAACTCTGGATAGCGCTCGCGCATCCCATCTTCGCGCTCCCATGTGGACTCCTCGACATTGTGATGTCGCCACTGAACACGTACTAACGGGACTATCTTTGACCGCAGTTTCCTCTCGCTTCGGTCCAAAATAGCAATTGGCCCTTCCTCATAAGAGCTATCCGGCTGGAGATCGATGTCCTCCACAGCAATGTGAGAATGAGCCAAATCATCCCTAAGGTATTTCCTCAGCGAGGAAATATGGAACACGTCGTGAATCCGATGCAAATGCTCCGGTAACCCGAGTCTATACGCAACCGGTCCGATCCGCTCAATAATAGGAAACGGCCCCACATACCTCGGTGCCAACTTCCCCTTCTTCCCGAAACGCATAATCCCCTTCATAGGAGATACCCTGAGCAAAACCTGGTCCCCCACTTGGAACTCCCTGAAAAACCTCTTCGCATCAGCATAACTCTTCTGCCTGTCTTGAGCTACCCGAATGCGAATCCGAATCAACTCAATCCTTGCCGAAGTATCCTGAATCACTTCCGGCCCAAGTAGTTTGTTGTCCCCCACTTCTAACCAACATGCTGGGGAACGACAAGGCCTACCGTACAATGCCTCAAACGGAGCCATGCCAATCGTGAACTGATAGGAGTTGTTGTAAGCAAACTCCACCAGTGGAAGATACTGCTCCCATCCACCCCCGAAGTCAATAATGCACATGCGTAGCATGTCTTCCAACATCTGATTGGTGCGCTCTGTCTGCCCATCAGTCTGCGGATGATAAACCGTACTCAACCGCAATTCCGTGCCCATAGCCTCCTGGAAACTCTCCCAAAACCTTGAAACAAATATCTTGTCTCTGTCAGACACGATATTTAGGGGCACACCGTGAAGTCTCACAATCTCTGAAATGAAGAGCTGGGCATACTGACCCGCAGTGTAATCAGTCCTAACTGGTAAAAAGTGAGCGACCTTGGACAATCTGTCCACAATTACCCAAACGGAGTCGTGACCCCTCTGCGACGTAGGCAACCCCGTGATAAAGTCCATGGATATGCTCTCCCACATCCACACCGTAACCTCCAACGGCTGTAGCAATCCTGCTGGTCTCTGATGATCCACTTTTACAAGCTGACAAGTGGCGCATTTCGAGACGAACTCAGCGATATCTCTCTTCATACCGCTCCACCAATACTGCCGTCTCATGTCTTGGTACATTTTGTCCCCTCCGGGATGTACCGCGAACCGTGAGCCGTGCGACTCGGCCATAACATCGTGCCGTAATTCTTCCCCTTCCGGAACTACCAACCTCCCATTGAAGCGCAATCCCCCGTCTGAGCTAACGGTATAGGACTCGGCTCCCTCTGCTAGCAATCGAACTATCTGTTCCTGACAGAACGTGTCATTAGCCTGTGCTCGTACTACCTTTGTGACAATCTGCGGTGTAACGGTCATCACAGACATGAAAGATCGGGCCACTGCATCCTGGTGTCCCAATTCCTTCCACTTAGCTTTCCACACCTCTGCCACCTCATCTGCTGGCCTGCGGCTCAACGCGTCTGCTACCACGTTAGCCTTACCCGGGTGGTACTGGATGTCGAACTGGTAATCTTTCACAAATTCAAGCCACCTACACTGCCGCATATTCAATTCCTTCTGCGTGAACAGATACTATAGTGACTTGTGGTCCGTGAACAGCTGAAACTTCTCCCCCAAGAGATAATGCCTCCAAATCCGTAAGGCAAATACTACCGCTGCCAACTCCAAATCATGCGTGGGGTAATTCTTCTCATGAGGCTTAAGCTTACGGGAAGCATAAGCTATGGCCTGTCTCTCCTGCTGCAAAACACCTCCAAGCCCTTGCAAGGACGCATCGGTGTAAACCAAATACTCAACTCCCGGTCTCGGCAATGCTAACACAGGTGCTGAGGTCAATTTGTCCTTCAACTCGTCGAATGCCAACTGACAGGCATCACTCCAGATATATGGCACACCTTTACGAGTAAGATGTGTCAAAGGACCTGCTATCTCTGAGAAACCCCGAATAAACCTCCTGTAGTATCCTGCTAAACCCAAGAAACTACGAATCTCCGTTGGTGTCGTGGGCTGTCCCCACTCCCTCACCGCTGACACCTTCCCCGGATCAACAGATATTCCCTGATCGGAAATAATATGACCCAAGAACTGGACTTCCTTCAGCCAAAACCCGCACTTCTCATATTTTGCATACAGCTCGTTCTGACGAAGTGTCTGCAAAACCAGCCTCAAATGCTCGGCGTGCTCCTCCTCTGTCTGAGAGTAAACCAGAATGTCATCAATGAAGACAATGACAAACTGATCTAGGAAATCTCTGAACACCCTGTTCATCAAGTCCATAAACACTGCTGGAGCGTTGGTCAAGCCGAAAGGCATAACCCGAAATTCATAAGAACCATATCTCGACAAGAACGCAGTCTTCGAGACATCCTCCTCCCTGATACGCAACTGATGGTATCCCGACCTCAAGTCAATCTTCGAGAAGAAAGAAGCTCCCCTCAACTGGTCGAACAGGTCATCGATTCGAGGCAACGGATACTTATTCCGTATCGTGACCTTATTCAACTCTCGGTAGTCCACACACAACCTCAGTGAACCGTCCCTCTTCTTCACAAACAAAACTGGAGCGCCCCAAGGTGAGGTACTCCTACGAATAAAGCCCTGCCCTAACAGCTGCTCTATCTGATCCCGTAACTCTCGCATCTCAGCTGGAGCCATACGGTACGGTGCACGTGCTATAGGTCTCGTACCCGGTAGCAAATCAATAACGAAATCTATCTCTCGACTGGGTGGTAAGCCTGGTATCTCCTGAAACACATCCGAATACTCCCTGACAACCGGGATCGAATCCAAAGGAATCACTACCTCCTTAGAGGTATCCTCCTCTATGTAATACAGATGAGCGGTCGATCCTCCCTCTGGGCGAGGCATCGCCACTATAAACATCTCCTGCCCCGGAATGGCAAAAACAATGCTCCCGCTGAAGCAATCAATCATGGCTCTATATGCTACGAGCCAATCCATACCGATGATCACATCGTGAACATGCATGTCTAACACTAACATGTCTGCAGGCAATACCAAACCTCCAACCTCTACCCCGACTCCCCGGCATATAAAGAAAATAAGTGACCCACTCCCCAATGGTGAGTCGACACACGTCACTGTGCTCTCTACCGTAGCTAACAATCCTAAAGCTTTCGCGAAGTGTGTAGCAATAAAACAGTGTGTAGCACCCGTATCAAATAACACCCGACCCATAGTGCCATGGATAGGAAACGTACCCTCGATCGCGGGCGGTGCCTGTGGAACTGCAGCCTGGTGAACGTTGTAGACACGTCCATACTGTAGCTGCCCCTGCTGAGCTGGGACTGCTGGAATGGGTGGCAAAGCTGCCATCTGTGGCGGTGCAGGAAGAGCGGCGGGAAACATAGGTCTCTGTGGCTCCTGGCGAGCACCCTGCTGCTGCTGCTGTGGGGCCCTGCCCCTATCAGGACAATCCTGCTTCTTATAGCCAGTCTTGCCACAAGTAAAGCACTTCCCTGGGAAGTTCCCTCCCCTCTGCCCCTGCTGTCCCCGGCCCTGGTGGCCGTTACCATTCCTCCCTTGGCCCTGCTGGCCCTGATGGAACTGCTGCCCATTCTGCCCCTGTTGGCCCTGATGGCCGTTTGGACCCTGATGGCCCTGGCGGAAACCTCCCTGTCCCTGCCTGTAGTTCCCTGATCGGAACCTCTTATTGTCCCCCTGCTGGGTACCCTGCTCAGTCTGTCTCTGCCCCTGACCGGTCTGTGCCCCGCTGGCACCATGTCCTCCAGTCCTACCCTGATGGCTAGACTCCCCTGACCGCTTGCCCTCGGCCATATGAAAACGGTGGTCCTGGCAGTGCAATAGTGCAGCGTTAACCACATCAGAATACGTGGCCAACGATAGGTTCCCTAGCAGATGCTGACGGATCCTCCAATTCAATCCATCAGTGAAATTCTCTATCTTCTTCTTCTCTGTTGGAATCTCGTCTGGTACGATATTCAACAGGCTAGTGAACTCGGCCTCATATTCGGCCACTGTCTTGCTCTCCTGCCTCAGACTCATCAGCTTCCTCCTCATCTCTGTATGAACTGCGGACGGAAAGTACTTGCGGTCGAACCGCACCCAGAATTCCTGAATGGTGAGGGTATCCCTCTCCTCCGCGGTGGTAATGGACTCCCACCACTGCAGTGCAGATCCAACTAGCTTGAAAGTAGCTAGCACCTGCTTCTGAACATCTGTGCACTCATGCATCCTCAAATGCCTCTGCATGTCCTTCCTCCATTGGCTCGAGATAACCACATCTGAGCTTCCAGCAAACTCTGGCGGATGCGCTTTCTGAAAAGCGTCACGTACACGCTCCCAAGCAGACGGAAATGCATTAACCTGTACTGGCGCGGCAACCGGCGCCTGAGGCGGTGCCTGCTGGATCACGGCAATCGCTGCGTTTACCGCTTGGGCTACTATAGCAGCAACCTCAGCGGCGTTCAACATGCCCTGAACTGGAGCGGGCTGTGGTTCGGGGGTAGCATTCCTGGGAACTCGTCGTGCACGTCGTGGAGGCATCTGAAATAAGAACAAAGTTTATAAGTTCGCAGTTTATAAACTTAATATAGCTGAAGAACGAAGCATACACAAAAGAGTACAACAGTCCTAAAATATAGGGCTCTATATCAAAGAAAACGTAGCGAAAACATAATAGCCGTACAGATCCTAAAGGACGCTAGAACCTGGCTATGATACCACCTGTGACACCCCGACTAATTAAACACCGGGTAGCTACTCCTTTATAAAATTAATTCAAAATGCCAAGTTGGCTCAGTTAATAGCATCACTGTCGAAAACATTTTAAAGATTACTAACCACCTAGTATTTAAAAAGTAAGTGCCAATTTTTATTAAATCTGATTAACATGCAACAAGAGTAATGAATAACTAAATAACACCATTCACCATACTGAAGTAAAACGAATAACCATCACAGAATGTAAATAACTCTGGAGGAAAAACTCCTCAATACAAATCCCACAACTGATAAGTAAACTGAAATAAATAACTAAAACTGAATACTGAGCAATACATGCTAGAGTCTGAAAACTGAAATGTAAAAATGATGTCTCTAAATAGGAATGGGCAACATGCCCTACAACGGATAGATGGTGACTCTGGAATCCAAAAGATAGAAGCGTCTACATGCAAATCCCTGTAGCTTCCACAAGCAGCTACAGCTCGTCACCTGAATGAGTATCCTATGCTTGGTGTCCCTGTGACTGGGCACCTAAAAATGGTTTTACAAGAAAATATATTTGAAAGCAAATGGGTCAGAGCCCGAAAGTGAAAATCATTTTAAAAACCTGCAAGTGCTTTAAAAACATTTAAAACATTAAATGCAAAGTACATGTTAGGACGTGCACTCACATTAAATTCTCACCTCTCGACTAACTGTGCACTCCTAACGTAAGTACCCATCTATAACTACCCTTTCCCCTAGCTGAGTAACAACGTAACTAGCTAGACTACCAAAGGTTCTACCCATTTTACTCGGTTCCAATTAACATCACAACGCTCGTAATTAAATAGAGGTTTAATGTAAACTCAGTTACTAAATATGCCATTGATATAATTATCAGTTAACTCGTTATATTCTCAAAACAATACCGTAATATTTTACAACATTAACATGAGGATTTCCATAAATTTAATGTATATTATTCACATCATAAATATACGATACAAGCACCCCGCAATCTAAGCTATGGTGCACACATACTCTGCTATCCATCCCGGTACATCACGTACATAAGGATCACATATTCCGAATCTCTCAGGAATAGTTCAGATAACACAAATCACAAATAGTGGAGGCGAACATAGTCACCATCACATGGGTCACGCACATACCTACGCTCCCATGGTCAGCGGACTTATTAATATCACAATAAGTCTTTCTATGACCTATGTTCATCAAGGTACCAGTCTATATCCCCCCCGTAGGCACACAAGGATTAGAGGGTCCTAAGCGAACGAAACCTCCCGTGATAGCAAGTATGGTAGGTATGTCATACATACAATCCATATATCAATACTAAGTAAACACACATCTTAGTAATATCGTATTATATTCGTAGTACATATTGCACTCTCGTACTAATTATAATTATCACAACTTATTTTATTCCGGTTCATAATTATACGTGCCATAATTTATCCTCACATCGTAGTAGACACTCACGTCTCAACCCAAACGGTTCATTGGATATAACTCTAGTGTATGATTTACTCATCTCAATAACCCAAAAGTCCCAAATCAATCGCTATATTACCAAAGGGATGATAACTCTACCCTTGAACCAGTTCCCGGAACTCCAAAAGTCAAAACAGTCCAAAAAGGAACAAACTGTCAGCTCGTTAGAAGTCTCGTTCGAACGAGGCTTCGAACGAGTTTGGACTGTCAGGTCGTTAGAAGTCTCGTTCGAACGAGACTGTTCGAACGAGATCCCAGTTCGTTCGAACGAACTGACCCTTCTAACGATATCTCGTTCGAACGAGATATCGAACGAAAACCCCTACTCGTTAATAACGACTGGTCAACTCGTTAGAAGCTCGTTCGAACGAGCTCGTTCGAACGACCTGGGGGCTGCTTCTAACGAGATGCCAGTTTCGGCCCAGAACTTCCCTAAAATCGTTTTTCACCATTTTTACTCCTCAAACCTCTTCTAAAATTCGTTCCCACAATATATTGAGTTCACTAATCATCCTCGAACATGTTAAGGGGCTATACTAACATCATTAAAGGGTTTGATATCATCTAAACATCATTAAAT
Source organism: Sambucus nigra (assembly GCA_949130495.1). Taxonomy (NCBI): domain Eukaryota; kingdom Viridiplantae; phylum Streptophyta; class Magnoliopsida; order Dipsacales; family Adoxaceae; genus Sambucus; species Sambucus nigra. Next base: position 282,870,474 of record OX422209.1, read on the forward strand.
CACAATTTCTACATTAATTCCCAATTTTCTTCAAGAACATAAACCCTAACTTTTTCTCATCATAAATTCCCAGATTTTAATTCGTTTATGCATCACCTAGATATGAAATCTCCGAAATTAAATCTCCCAACAATGTTTCTACATGCAAACCTATCCCAACATTCAATAATAACTTCAAATTTCATGGGTTTTCTTTTAATCTTTCAAGAACAATTAAGATTCTTCAATTTCTAACATGGAAAAGACATTCTTCGAATTTAAATGAAATAAAGTCACTTGCCTTGGTTTTTTATCTGAATTTGGTGTGGATTCGGTGTAGAATTTCTGCAGAATTCCTCTCTCTCTCTCCTTCTCCAAGCTTTCTTCTCTAAGAGGCTATGGTGGCTAGGGTTTGCTTTGAGGGAACTTATGAAAACCTAATTAATAAACCTCCGTAGCTTGTTGGGTTAATAAGGGTTGGTTAGGGTCAATCCTTATCAGATTACAACTCTCAATTTTCGTCACTTTTAATTACCCAAAAATACCAAATTACTAAAATACCCTTTATGGTGCCGGGATGGCCTAAAAATACCCCGGGACCCAAACTATACCCCCGGCTAGTGTTTTCTGACTATCTCGACCCTTCCGGATGCGTTGGCGCACTCAAAATGACCATACGGAATATAGATTTTAAATTCACTTTTAATATCAAAATATTATGCCGTGACGCGGCGGTCCCACGCGTCTCAACAAAATTTCTAAAATGCCGTGTATAAATCTCACGACAAATTTTATAATATCAAATACATATATAATCATATATGCACATAATCAAATACCAATTCGCATCTCATTAGTATTATTATTATCCCGGATTAATTTCCAATAAATACGCAATTTAATTAATTAATCCCCAAAAATAAATATAGACAAAAGTACGGGGTATTACAGCAATATGCGTGTACTTTAACATTTAAATGTGTAGAATGATGTTTCCTCACTAATAACTATATGACGCATCCATTGGTTGTGCTGGGCTTAGATTCAGTTGTTTTATCGAGAAAGTGGATCAGAAATTCGTGGACATCAAAAGCCCAGTCATAGTTAATCATATCATTAATGTCGTTGATCTATTGAGTGAAAAATTCTCCTATTGTAAAGTTAGAGTTGGATAACAGGAGCATTTTCATTAAGTGGAGGGCAATAAGCTTAATAAAATCATTCCTGCCCTCGTCAGTATCAAGCTCAATCGACTTCTTAAATCCTTTTGTAATACCTGCAAAAAAAAAATCGGCCTTAGAGTCGTTGTTGAGAAATTTAGGTTTGGCGGAAGCTTGATCCAATTTCTTAGGAAGTTTAATTTTCCTTTACCCCTACGTTATTGGGATCCCAAAAATTTGACTTATATTATTGGGGATTATTTAGGCATCGCTAATCATCCTAAAACACTTTGTCTTTTTTTTTGTAGAGCTCGATAATGGTGAGAATATTTTTATCAGTTATTTCATGATCTCCTTCTACTACTTCGTTGTTGTAGTAGGCACTGAATAGCTGCCAGAAAAACGTCTTCTTAAGAACTTCAACATGATTTTCGTTGATTTTCCTACGAATATCAAACAAATCATGATAGAAGCTCAGGGTATTCGACCTATATTGGTCGTATTTATGAACTTCCCTTGTTGATTTCTTTGTACTATTTTTATCTGTTTTATTGGCCTCTTCGGAACACTCTTATCAACTATGTCCTTTTCGGGATTTTCTCCCTTCTGCGCTCTTGTCTTCAAAGTCATTTCTATAAAGTAAATAAATAAATATTAAAGTAAATGCGTATAGATTAAACTACTCGCATAAAGAAATAAAGTACATGCATAAAACATAAAATATATGGATTTTGTATTGAAGAACAAATATATTTCAATAGACTATAGGAATGTTTAACAAAATTACACGCAATATTCTTTTAACACTTCATACAAATCTCAACAAAATACAAGAAATACATAATTCAAAATTTCAATAAACAAATTCCCTATCGTCTGTTACATGGTAATACCTAAGACCTTTTATTTGACAAATTATAAACCAAGATTCTTTGTTCCTAACATATTCACAAAAGAAGTGATACAATAAATCCATGCTAAACGCGCTAGCACTTTCAAAATCTCTTAAGCAATATTGCTTAATTTATTTTTTCTAAATCCTTCGCTTTCTATTCAGTTGCTTTTAGCTTTTGTACATCAAAAGTGCACTTAGTGTCTTCAAAGTAGTAGCAAAAAAACAAGTAACTTTTTCTCTCTATCATTGATGCGAAGCAGAAAATGAATTATGTCATCATAAGTAGTATTGACTATCAATGAAAAAGGTTTTGTATTGTTAAGATCTTCAAAAGTGCACCAGCAGTTTTGTAGTTGAACATGCTTGATGGTATGATTCCTAAACAATAACACAGCCCAAATACTTCTTACAAACAGTGGAATATCATTCAAATGCTGCTGGCGCGGACCACAATAACATAGCATCTACTAAATATGGAGATGATGTATACATTCCATAAAGTACAACTAAAGTTACAGAAAATATCAAATGGGTGTGACCTTAACTTCATTTTAAGAGGAGTATGATTCGTTTTGCAATCATGCTTGAGGAAGGATATTAGAAGAATATTTCATCTAATTATAACAACTAAAGTTAAAGAAAATATCAACACCCAAAAAATAGTTAAGACAGACACCGGAGATCTTTCATCTTAAAATGGAGGCCAAGAAAATCATAAAAGTACAGGTATGCTAGAAAACTCATCAACACTAATGATTACATCATCTAAACCTACGAATATATAAGCCCGAATCATAGGCACTTGAATTAAAGCCAAATTTTGTAAATGTAGTACCCCGTATTTTTATCTTTTTGATTAATTAGGAAATTTTCCATTATGTCTGCATGACATGTGATGTCATTAGTTTGAGTTTATATGGATTATATAACTAAATTTGAAATTTGGACTTATTACACGATAATATATTAATTCATTATTTATAACATGGTTGTGTATTATGGGTGACTATGGAAAGGCGGGAATTTGGTGTCGATGGTTTTCATGTTTCGATTATCCTTCGGTATAAGGTTTCAACGATTATGAATTAGTTGCTTATAATGCCATGTTGCACCATATTAATGAATAATTAAATAATTAATTTTAGGTTCTTTATTTGGTGTATTTAGTGAAAGTGTTGAATTAAATTTATAATAATTAATGTTATGATTTAGGTAAGTTTGAAACACTTAAAACATTAGTTTTTAACTCAAAATTGAGAATAATAGTCTTATTGGTTTAGCATTGGGTATAGGTAGAATTTTAAGTCATTTGGAGTTGATTTTGGACTCTTTTACGTGAGGCGCATTTAGGGCCTAAGTCCTATTTCAAAATTTAAGGGATTTGATGAACCATTAGGGATATCATTAGACACATATCATATTTTAACGAGCATCTAAAGTGTAGAGAGAAGAAACTTGAAGAGAAGAGACAGAGTTCGAAGGATCTTGCCCTACTTTTCTATAGCAAATTGAAAGAGGCAAGTTTATTTTGAATGATAGTATGATTGTTTTTGGTTTAGATTATGCCTATTCATGTGAATCTAAACCTAATTGTGATTATAAATCTAAGTTTAATGAGTTAATTGACTAATTTCATAATTAACCCATTTAAGTTAGTAATTAGTATCAACTCCTTATTGTTTTAATTTAATTCTCCCTAAATCCGAGTAGATATTGTTAGATCATGATTAGGAATTGTTATTAGTATGAATCATTTAAAACCCCTATGATTATATGCTTAAATATTTTGAGATATTAATCTAATTGAAAGAAGCATAAATTCTAGGGTTGTTGAGTAAGAAAGTTTGTTTGCAATTGAATCTTGTGGTAGAATTGAGATTTGATGTTAGATTTATTATTCAATCATTTATTATACGTGGATTTGAAGTTAGGATGTATTATGTTACCTAAAGGAAGATTTTAGAATCATTAAGGGAGGTCTGTGATGTGACTTTTCAAATTGGAGAAGATGAATCCCATAAGGGGGAAATGTCAGCTGACCTCCAGCGATAGATCGACGCTGCCCGATTTTTATCAATTTAGCTTATGGTTTGTTTTAATGGATTTTTGGTTTTGGGGTTAATTTAGGGTTAGCTTTAAGACTTAATTGACTTTTGTAAACGTGTTAATGGGTTGATTGGTGAGATTATAATTTAGGCATATAATTAGATGCCTAAACTTTATACAAGTAATAAATTGAATAATTTACATTTAAGACTAGATTTACATAATTGTGAATGATTTATTCTCTTATGTTATATGTGAAATGCATACTATGTATAAGTACTCGTAGCGAACGTACCGGGAGGGGATACCATTAAGGGGGAGCATGCGACGTCTACCACAATGGTGCCTCGGTGATAATGACAAGTTTGCCATGGCCAATTTTACCCATGGGTCCTACATTTAGATATCCGTATACCGAGATGGTTTTACGGAGAGATATCACATTATGGTCTTTGGTATGATATGTTATATGTATGACGTATAAACGTATCTATTTATCCCTTAATCGTGATGAGGTCTTAGGTTTCGGGCGACCAAAGGCTATATCTAGTACGTGCTAGTGATACCTAAAGGTAATAAGGATAGGCCTTCGTTATTTGGCGGGCATGAGTGAGAGAACATTTATATTATGTATGTCGGGGATCGTACCCGTGTGGACATTATATTTTTATATTTAATTCCTTGCTTTATACACTTGAAACTTTTCGTGTAATGATATTCTGAATCCATTAGTTATATTTAGTTGTAAGGAATAAAACTTAATTATGGGTTCACGTAGGATTGGGATTTAGATGAAAGTGGTGTTTAGGATTATTGGGTGGGATAAATTCTAAAAGACATTAAAATACAAAAGGCAGATACATAATTATGATTTATCCCAATTTCAATTATATTCTTACTCTTTATTGACTTGTTGATAACATTTTTTGTGGACTTAACATTACAGTACCTAGGCCTCCATTTTCGCCTCATTGGTTTTCCCATTATTCATATCCCATCTGCGCAACCAATATTAGGATTTCGGTGCCATCGGCCTGCATGGAAATTATATTTCTATTTCTGTTGATATTATTCTAGATTTGAGGGATACGTGTAGTACATCACATTTTCTATGATTTAGAGTATTGGCATGTAGTTTGGTTTGGTTTGGCATGTGTGTCGATTCTACATATCTTGTTCAGTATTTCATTTAGTATATTTTATTTTACGCATGAATAGAATGGGACTTAATTGTTTAGACTCATGTATTAAAGCATTTTAGGTTCTAGTGTCCTAGGAGCCTTGAGTGTGTCTATCACTTTTTCTGCACAGCATTATTTGACTACTTTAGATACTTATCGTTTAGGGATTGTACTCTCTATAACAATGACCACTTAAAAGGTTGAATATCATGACTCTGGATGAACGGATCGAATCAACCAAATGTATCAGGAGGGTTCTTTGTTTGGATTTCTCTTATGAGATGTGCCACACATGAGGTCGACTTGGGTTGAGATTTAGGAACTTTTTGGTAGGAGACCTTTAGAAATTGCTTAGCATACAGTTCAATGGGGGATGCTTTCACTCACCATTCGTTATTGCATTTGAGGAAAGCTTTGAAGTCCTCATATGTGCCACCGCGTGGTATCCAGCATGAAGAGGAGTTCAACAATTTATCTCTTTCTGCTCCGAAAGAGATTAATACTGAAGCGAAGAAGGAAATTTGCATTAAGAGTTATGGTCCGAAAAGACTTTTTGAGGTTAGCAAGAACATTAAGTGAATGGTTTATCATGTGTTACTATGCAATATGTTTTTCATCGCTTGTGCTCAGTTGGTTGAAGTTACCTTCCTACATCAGCAGGAGCATTATAATTATGTAAAGGACAGTGCTCCCAATGTTATGAAAATCGAGGCCGAAGTAGGACCGATGACAAGAGATGGTATAGCGTGAACCCGAGTAGGGTGACCTCAATCGCAGAAGGAACCGTGTGGGGGAGTAAACCCTAAGGGGTTTCCAATAGTATACAATTTGATTTGTTATGCTTAATAGAGCCAATGTAATGATGGCCAGTGGGATCATGACCAACGACAGCAAGTCAAACAAGGCAAGTCTTAGCAAAAAAAACCAAAGGAGTATAGTCAATAGGGCCTCCATTATAATAGTTCCTTTAGAGTAATGTGTTCAAATCATGGAGAGTGAAGCCTCCTATTTAACAGGCGCCTTAGTGTCAACCATCTTTTAGGGGTACTTTCGGGGGATGGTTACAGTACATGTATAGCTCACTTGCATAAGTTTGATTTAGACATCGAGGATTTTAATCCTTTATTAGTAGTATATTTACTAAGACTATAAGGAATATATTTTTCTTCGAGCTCGACATATATGTAAATACTTCACCAGGTAAGGGTTAAGCTAACGTAATGATTGCAGAAACATGGCAGCTGGTTTGGTCGGCCTAGCTTTTAGCCACTTTAATGACTTTTTATTTGAGAGATCATTTTATTATTAGTGAGCTTGTAGGTTTATCTATATTTTATATGTATATTGACTATCGAGGGTAGGCTACTATATTTATCATCTTCGAGCACGAGTTGTCCCTTAGTACTATGCCTGGACTAGAGGGAGATTCCAGCACACACATGTACTACATATAAGCAAGTACATTCGAGGAGGTTATGGTGTCGTTAGATTTCATTCCAATTGTTTAGGAGTTTATGGATGTATTCGAGGAAGTGACGGGGTTGCCACCTATGAGGAAGATAAATTGTTGCATTTGATTTGGCTTTGGGCACTCGGCCCATATTGAGATCACCTTATAGAATGGCTCCACTAAAGATGAGAGAGAAGATCCAACTTCTATTGAGTTAGGGGTTCATACGGAGGAGTACGTCTCCGTGGGGATCTTCCGTATTATTTATGGAGAAAAATCATGGATCACTCCGACTATGTGTGGATTATAGGGAGTTAAATAAGGTCACAATAAGGGACAAGTATCCATTGCCTCTCATCGATGACATGTTTGATCAGTTGAGGGGCGCATCACTCTTTTCCAAGATTGATTTATGCTCAGGATATCAACAGCTCCCAAAGACATCTTTTCTCTCACGTTACAGATTGTATAAGTTTAGGGTTATATCGTTCAGGCTGACTAATGCACCCACAATTTTCGTGGACCTCATGAATCGAGTATTTCGACCATACTTGGATTAGTTCGTCATTGTTTTTATTGATGATATCCAAGTGTATTCATGATCAGAGGAGGATCATGCGCATCATTTGAGGTTCGTTTTATAGATGCTTGGAGAGAACAAGTTATATGCCAAGTGTGCATTTTGGCTTTAGGAGGTGCAGTTTTTAGGGCACATAGTGCCTGAGATAGGGGTTTCGATAGATCCTAGCAAAGTGTCAATAGTTATAGATTGGGTATAGGCCGCGACACCCACAAAGATTAGGGGCTTTCTGGTATTAGCGGGATATTATAAAAGGTTTATTCAGGGGTCCTCAAAGATTGTTGTAACACTGACTCACCTCACCCGAAAGGGGATCCTATTTGTTTGGAGTGCAGATTTTCAGTGAGCATTCGAAGAGCTCAAGGGGAAGTTTACTACTGCACCCGTTCTCTCTTTTCCACGGGTCGATATCGGGTATATGGTTTATACCGATGCATTATTACAAGGACTAGGAGGAGTTTTAGCTCAGGAAGAGAGGTTCATAGCTTGTGCCTCCCAAAAGCTTAAGCTGCACGAAGGCAATTAACCAACCCTTAATTTGGAGTTGGCGGTAGTGGTATTCGCCCTTCATATTTGAAGGCGCTATTTTTGGGAGAGAGGTTCACGTTGTTTTTCGAACACAAAAGCCTTCAGTATTTGTTCACTCATAGAGACTTTAACATTAGACAGAAGAGGTGGTTGGATTTTGTTAAGGACTATCGCTTTTCGATTGAGTACCACCGTGGGTAAACGAATGTGGTAGAGGATGCTTTAAGTTATACGCCGACAGATACCTTGGTCGCATTATGGCTCGAACAGGGGGTGATCTACCAGATATTCAAGCATAAAGGTGGAATTACTTCCTCTTCGATTGGATCAGAAGGAAGGTTGCGATTATAAGGATGTCTGGTAGTACCCTAGGACCCAGAAGTATGGAAGTCAGTTTTAGCCGAGGTATATGGCTCGCAGTATATAGCGCATCTAGGATGGGATAAGACGTACCAGGATATGTGAGGATCGTATTGGTGGACAGGAATGAAGAGATATGTTCTAGAGTATGTATCAAGATATGGCACTTGTTCGTTAATAATGGTGGGATACAAGAAATTGGTAGGGAGTTGTAACTATTGGAAGTACCCTAGTGGAAATGGGAGAATATCTCCATAAACTTTATTATAGGGTTACGGAGATCACATAGGGGTAAAGATTTAATTTGGGTCATCATCAACAAATTGATGAAGGTGGCTCATTTTCTATCGGTTAGGAAGGATTACATCATAGACCAGTACGTTAAGCTATTTGTGGTAGATGTAATATGACTTCATCGGGTACCGTTAGATAAAGTGTTCGATAGGGGAATCACTTTCATTTCTTAATTTTGGAGAAGGTTTTAATATGCGATGGGAGTGAATTTGAGTATGAGTACGACCTTTCACCCTTAGTCAGGCGGTTAAACTTATTGGGTGAATTAAATTTTGAAAGATATGCTTCGAGCATGTATGTCTGATCTCAAGGGAAGTTGGCATACACATTTGCCACTTATAGAGTTTGCATATAACAATAATCACTGACAAACTAATGGGAGGGAACCGTATGAGGCATTATATGGATGACTTTATCGTTCTCCAAGTAATTAGGTTGGGTCAGAGGACTATAGGATATTCAGGTCGGACATTATTCGGGACACCTCAAAAAAGATGGCACTCATCTAGGCACAGATGAAGGCAACTCAGGACCACCGAAAGAGCTACTTGGATAAGAGGAAGCATAAATTGGAGTTCAAAGTGGGGTATCAAGTATCGTTGAGGGTCTACCCGATGAAGGTATTGGTTGGATTCAGATCAAAGGGGAAGTTGGATCCCCGATACGTAGGGCCCTTTATTATTCCAGATAAGGTGGTCCCGGTGCCATATCATTTGGCCTTACCTGATCATCTTCAGCGGGTACATGATGTCTTCCTTGTGTCTATGTTGAGGAAGTTTCTAAGGAACAAGGAGGCATATCAACACTTCGATCTTGACGAGATTGAGCTGTAGGAGGACATTAGTTACAATGAGAGGCCGCAACATATTATTGACTGGAAAGAGAAAACCATGCGATCGAAGGTCATTCCCTTAATGAGAGTTCACTGGGGACAACATAGTGAGTACGAGTCCACTTGGGAGCGAGAGGAGGACATGCAGGCGAGGCATCCATGAATAAGGTAAAATTTGAATTTTGAGGACGAAATTCCTTATTTGTGCGGGGGAGGAATGTAATACCTCGTATTTTATGCCCCTAATTAATTGTGAAATTTTCTATTATGTTTTCATGACGTGATGTCACTAGTTCAAGTTTATATGGGTTATATAACTAAATTTGAAATTCGAATTTAATACATGATAATATATTAATTCAATATTTATAATGTTACTGTGTATTATCGGTGACCATGGAATGCTCAGGAATTCGATGTTGAGGGTTTCCTTATTTTGATTATCCCCTCGGTACCGGGTTCCAACAATTGTGAAGTAGTTTCCTATAATGCCATCTTGCACCAAATTCATAAATAATTAAACAATTGGTTTTAGATTCCTTATTTGGCATATTTAATGAAAGTGTTAAATTAAATTTATAATAATTAATGTTATGAGTTAAGTAGATTTGGAACACTTAAAATAATCGTTTTTAACTCAAAATGATGACTAATGGGCCTATTGGGTTAGTATACGTCCTAGGTAGAGTTTTAAGTTATTTAGAGTTGATTTTGGACTCTTTTAAGTGAAGCTCATTTGGGGGCCAAGTCCATTTTCGAAATTTAAGGGGTTTAATGAACCATTAGGGATATCATTAGCCATGTATCGTATTCTTAGGAGCAGCCAAAGTCTAGAGAGAAGAAACTTGAAGAAATGAAGAAGAGTTGAAAGGATCTTTCCCTACTTTTTTACACTAAATTAAAAACGAAAAGTTTATTTAGAATGATAGTATGATTTTTTTGTTTAAATTATTCCTATTCATGCTAATCTAAACCTAATTATGATCATATATCTGAGTTCCGTGAGTTAATTGAATAATTTTGTAATTAAACTATTTGAGTTAGTATTAGTATCAATTCCTTATTATTTATTAGTATATTCATTCAAAAAAAACTATGAGTATATGCCTAAATTTGTTGGTATATGAATATAATTGAAAGAAGTAAAAATTCTTGGGTTCTTTAATAAGAAAATGGTTTTGCAATTGAATCTTATGGTAGAATTGAGATTTGATGTTAGACTCGTGATTTAATCATGTATTATATGTGGATTTGATGTTGGGATGTATTATGGTACTTAACAGAAGGCTTTAGAATGATTCATGGAGGTTTGTGATGGTATTTTTCAAATTGGAGAAGATGAATCCCATAAGGGGGAATTTCAGTCGACATGTAGCAATCGATCAATAGATGATTGGTCGATCCACCAACGCTGCCAGATTTTGGCAATTTTGCTTATGGTTTTGTTTAATGGATTTTTGGTTTTTGGGTTAATTTAAGGTTTCCCTTTACACTAAATTGACTCTTGTAAACATATTAATGGGGTGATTGATGGGATTATAATTTAGGAAAAATAATTAGATGCCTAAACCTTATAAAAGTAATAAATTGAATTATATACATTTAAGACTAGATTTCCATGATTGAGGAGGATTTATTCTCGTTTTATGTGTGAAATGCATACCTTATGTGAGTACTCGTGGTGAACGTACTAGGAGGTGATTCCATTAAGGGAATGCGTGCGATGACGACAACAATGGTGCCTCAGGGATAGTGACGAGTTTTCCATGGTCAATTTTACCCATGGATCCCACATCTAGGTATTTGTGTACCAAGATAGTTTCATAGAGAGAGTTCACTGTATGGTCTTGGGTATTATAGGTTATATGTACGACGTGTAGGCATAGAGATTTAACCCTTGATCGTGATGAGGTCCTAGGTTTGGAGCGACCTAAGACTATACCTAGTATGTGAGAGTGATCCCTGAAGATAATAATATAGACCGTCATCATTTGATGGGCTTGAGTGAGAACCCATTTATATTGTATGTGTCGGGGACCATACCCGTGTGGACATTAAACTTTGATATTTAATTCATTTCTTTCTACACTTGAAATTGTTTTGTATAATGATATTTTGAATCCATTAGTTATATTCAAATGTATAGAATAAAATTCAATCATTGGTTTTGATTACGCATAAATATTCCATATTTATCCCCTTAATTTTGCTATTTTTACAGTTTGGTACAGTTCACTTAGCCCGAATTTATCTCATATTTATGCTACTAACCCTTTTTGGTGAGTATTTCATGTTTTATTTATTTCTCTTATGTTTTACAGGTTAATTGTGCTAGTGGATGGAAGAGAAAAGCCGAATGGTGAAAGAAACGTCAAATAGGGAAGTCAAGGGTAATTTAGTAATTTTTCAGTCAGAACCCGAAGGAGGAGACAAATTAAAAGTTGAAGATATTGAAATAATGATAATATTGGAAGAAATGGCACCCCAATCCGAGCTACGGTTATAACGTTACATGCATTTGAAATTGAGAAGAAAGTCCAGGGGCAAAAGTGTAAATAAAAAAAAATCAAGCAAAACAAGGCAGCTTTGGCAAAGATTCTTGTCGTACCAGTTCGGTCAGGCAAATCAGTTCACCCCAAGGGTTTGGTGATGGGTTTGATTCGGCTAAGGGGTTCGGTCTAAAACAGGATTTTGTTATTTTCCTGGATTTTAGGGTGAGGAGTTTGATCTTATCTACACTTCTTTACACGAATTTTCTCACTTGTATAAATCTATTAGGAGTCTTTTAATCCTATTATCATTCATTTTAAGGCAAGCTATCATCAAGAACATATTGGAGAAATATTTTACATGCTTTTACACCATTAATTCAATAAAGGATTAGATTTTTTATGGATTTTCTTCAAATCTTGATTTATATTGCATGGTTGTATGTTCTTCATCATTGATAACTTAAATTTTCAGCATATTTCTTATTTCTTCATCATATTTACATTCACATCAATGAATTCCTGCGTAGAGATTAATATCATGTTCGGCTAGATTATTCGCGGGTTGGGGAATATGAACCCAACCTAAGTTTTTTAACGTTAGATATAAAATTTGACATAATTGTATTTTTAATTATTAGGGTTCGATATTTTTATTGAGACTAATATAGTAAATCTCTTAACTCCGTTTGTCGTAGGCACCCTGAGTGTTTGAGAATGCGATATACATGTTAATAATTTTATCGTTCGCGTTAATTTAATTATTCACTAAATGTTTTACTGAGTAACATTCTCACGTATTTAGTGCTTCGGTTTAATTAATGTTCTTCTTTCAATTAAATATATAGTGATCGAGAATTTTATATTTAGCGGAAATACCTACGGTTCGGGGGATTGTATCCCGACTCTACTTTTTCTATATTATTTTCAAAACTAAAAATTTTAGTTTCTTGCTTTCTATTAAATTAAAATGCACTTGCTAACTTAAGTTTTCTTAGTTAATTAGAAATTTTCCAACTTTTCTTTTCTTTCGAGAATCGATACCTAGATTTTAGAAGCCTACCTTGCTGTCGTCAAAACGCTTATCGTCTTATTCCCTAAGGATTTGACCCCGACTTACCGGGTATTACTTAAGCGACTTGCTTGCACTTGAGCCGTAGGTACACACGTAGTACACACATTCTGCGCTGCGTCAGGTTCACTTGGGATTGGGATTGGGATTTTAGATGCAAGTGGTATTTAGGATTGTTGGGTAGGATAGATTCTAAAAGACATTAAATTACGAAAGACGGAAGGATAGTTATGATTTATCCCAATTTCAGTTATACTCTTATTCTTTATAGACTCGTTAATATTTTTTGTGGACTTAACCATTCAGGACCTAGGCCTCCATTTCCGTCTCAGTAGTGATCCTGCTATTCATACCCTATTTGTGCATCCAATATTAGGATGCAGGTGTCATTGGCCTGCGTGCCAATTCTAGTTCTATTTCCATTGCAACTGTTTTAGATTCGAGGGATATGTCCCGTATGTTGCATTTTATGTTATTGGAAGTATTGGTATGTATAGTTTGGTTTGGATATATAGATTTCATTTGCATTTATGAAGGTAGCAGACTAGCTGGGGATTCAACTTATCTTGTTCAGTATTTCATTCAGTATATTTTGTTTTACGCATGCTTAGAATGGTACTTAATTATTTAGACTCATGTATTATTTAATTTACACCTGATTAATCTATTATTATATTTTACGGGGTGTCACGGTAAACTATGCTCTTCAAGGTTGCTTAAAACCGACAGTACGATGAATTTTGTCGATAATGAATATAATTATATCGATGAGGCGACTTCATATAAACTTCCTCGATTAGGTCACTAGGAATGCATTATTATCATCCATATGAAAGAGTTCCCACTATAGACTCACAAAAATAGCTATTAGGATGTAAACCAGGGTTAGGTAACCAAGAGGGGACAAAAGTCTCCTCGTAATCATTGTTGTATTTTTTCGTAACCCCTTTAACGATGAGATGAGGTTTATACCATCCTACAAGATCGTTGTAATGCATCTTAATTATATACACCCATCTGCACTCCTAAAATAGTATTTCCAGTTGGCAAATCAACTCTCTCTCACATATTTGCATTGTCAAGAGTGTATTATCATTAGTCATAGTTTTTCATCGAAGTCAATTAGAATTAGCTGCTCAATAAGATTGAGGCTCATCATGAAATACGAAAGATGGGAATCAATGCTTTTGGAGACAAATGAAGTGGTGAGGTTCGTTTTGAGCAGACGAAAAATGTTGTGGGTAGGGATCTGAAAGTCAAAGGTGGTGGTGGTTTTGGGGCATGGTGGAGGCGGTGGTATTAAGAGCCTTTGATCATAGCTCTAATAACGTGTTAAAAAATAAAGGGATTATATATATATATATATATATATATATATATTCATTGTTATTAATGGTCCAAGAGAAACTAATTTTTATACATAGGAAATTCTAATCCTAATATGATAGGAATAACCCTCCTAATTAGAGTTGTACCTCTATTAACAACAGGAATATCCCAATTAGAGCCCTAATCAAGGGCGGAACCAGGATTCATTCAAGGGGTGGGCTGATATTCTTGAGTTGTACTTTCCAACCACACACCTCCCCCATGCCACCTTATATTAGTTGCCCGTTGAGAGCGCATCGAAAAATACATCAAATCGACATCCACACCATTACAAATTCTTTATATATACTAGAAATAGAAACACACTTGATACTTGCTTAATAATAATTAATGATATTCTAATTAAAAAAAATAATATAATTGCTAAAAATTAATTAAAAAAATTGGGTGCAAACACAGTTTTTTTTAATAAAAAAGTTATTAAATATGTTAAGGTTTTTTCATGACATTATATATATATATATATATATATATTTGGTCGGTAACAATAAAATTTCGCTAGTACCAATCAATTGAGGCTATTATAGTCTTTTTAAAGTGCACCTCAAATATACAACTTATATTATATGGACTTAATATATAATTATAAGTTTCCACTTTATAAAACACTACATTATAACTTTCGTGATTGTTTAAGAAATCATACAAATCAATAGAGATTTATAATGCATACCATGCTAATTTGAAAATAGGCGTCCCATAATCACATTGCTTGAGAAGAAATTTTTCTTTTAGTTTTTGTTAGTATCCTACAAGAGAATGACACATTTTGAGTGCCATTGTTGTTTACTGAAAAGCTGTCTTATGAAAAAGGAACACGATTTAAGGCTTGATTTCATGCCTTGCTTTGTGTAAAACTCTATTGGTACTGCAATTGGGTGGGTTATATCATTGGGATGGAGTAAATGACTCATATACCGTGAGTTGCATTTTCAGTTTGCCCTGGGCTACAGCCCTGGTGTGCCCAGGGTTGGATCCGCCCTTGGCCCTAATTCTATTTAAACTTGTTTGAAGGATTAGGTTGAAAAGTTCCCATACAATCTCGCGAATAAATCTTTTCTCTTTTAAGTTTAAAGGCTGCTTTTAAGAATATACACATTTCAAAACAAATAGATAAAAAGAAGACACATATAAATCTTGTAAGGTTTAAAAGGTCAGTTTTAAGAATATACACATATCTACAAAGAATATACACATATCTACCAACGTTGGACATGTTAAGCGCGTGCCCCCTTAGAAAGTTAAAAGCTTGAAAGGAAAGATTATAATCTTAAATTAATGGGTGCAAGAAACCTGTCGTGATTGTGGACGAAGGAAAGGTTTTGAGATGGTTACTGGGTCCGGGTTAGAAAAGAAAGATAAACATGAAAATGACAGCAAATAAGAGAAATATTAAGATGATTTGAAGCTAGACCCAAAGTACATTCGACTAAGCAAGCACCATCTGCTATACATGTAAATGGGCCAGAACAAGAGTTGACTATTTATTGGTTTAAATCTAATCCATCAATTGCGCCACCTGATTGAACTCCATGCCCAATATGTTTCGGCTTTGTACATGTGTAACAAAGAAGTAAAACACTTTTCTTGGACCACATTTTCGTTATTGATACTACGGTGAATTTTTTTAGTCATGTCCTTGATGCAACCAAGAAAGGAATAATCAATCAACTAAACAACCCAATGCTGTGATGATTATGTCATGTGATTTTTCCTGATCTGGGATGTTATGTTACAACTGAGTCATTAATCCAATGCTTTTTTGGTGGGAGGAAATTGTGGAATAGAGAAGGGATTAAGGATAGATAAAGCCCTTCCTTTTGCTAGCAACACAGTTAATTATGGGAATAAAAAGAGTATCTTTAATCTCCTTAATATAACTATAGATCCTTTTATGTAAAAGTAAATTAGAAAATTCGACCAAGACTTTTTTCCTATCCATTATTCCTTTTTCCCTTCGCGTAAATAAATGATACCTTCCTTCCCCCAAAAGTATGCTTTCCATCCCTCCTACATCTTCATCTATTTCATCAAATAAAAAGTAAAAGTCAAACATCTAACGTAAAAAAAATTACTTCTGAAATCAACCCTCGTTAAGAATGTGACGTCATTTAAACTGAGAACTGGATGGATTGTGCCCTTTTGCTCAAAATTTTGCACAAAGTTAGATGATTATAACTGGCCTTCAAGTAGGGGTGGAAATTCGGGTCAACGGGCCGTGTTTTGACCCGACACGACACGACAAGGTTTTTTTGGACACGAACACGACACGACACGAATTCGTGTTTTTTTAGCTGACACGAACACGACCCGAATAAAAAATAACACGGCACAACACGACACGACAACCATAATTTCTTAAATTTCAGGCTTAAAAAACACGATAACACGACACGACACAACTCATAATTAAGGCACGAACACGACACGACTTCATGTCAAAAAAACACGACACGAACACGAAACATCTTGTCAATTTCGGGTCAATTTCGTATTGTTCCATTTCGTTTTTTCGTGTCGTTTCTAAAATTGTCACCCCTACCTTCAAGCGGCAAAAGCACATGCCGAACCCCAGCAGTTTCCTCCTTTTTTTGACTTTTTTCCAGCTAGAGTACCCCCAAAAATTGCCTTAATGACCAAGTTTGATCACACTTGTAAAAATAGGATTTTGCCACTCTTGAGTTTAAATTTAAGGAGTATCTAGTAAATTAACCATAAGATCTACAACGTTGTCATTTCTCAAGGAGGTGGAACTTTTCTTAGCCACATGGACTGATATTTCCCTTGAAAATGTTACAGCTTGACGTGTGACCAAACAGGACTGATTTTTTCTTGGTGAAAATGAGACTCTTGAAGCGAGATACTCCCCACTTTCCAAACTTCTATCAACTCATCAATTTCGCTATCAAACATCACTAGCACATAGACGTGAAGTGACTAAACTCTTCTTTGACAAAAGTTGTTCTCATTTATTGGCTATTTAAGCCACGAGACCTTAAGGTTCTATAAAGAATATGTTCCAACGAACTGTCCTCTTCACCTTGGTGGTCGGTCCCTTGAAGTGAGAGCCAACTTAATTCTCTTGCAGCGAACCCCTGCTTTTTGGGACCACTTTTTCTACCAGGTTATGGAAGTTGTTCTAGCTAATCACGTTTGACCCTGGTTGCCAACTGCTCTTAATTCTTTTACATAAAAAGCAATAGCGAATGGAAATGGAAATGAAAATCAACAAAGTTAAGGTCTGTTTGGCATTAGGTGAACTGAAATAACAAGTTATTTGCTAAACTGGGCATTGCAAACCCTCATATTTGACTAGTTCCAAATTGTAGTAAAACCAACTAACAATCCTGATTCTAAAGACATCCATACAAAATCAGCTCAAGAAATGGAAAGGAAGAAAGGAAAAGAATGAACATTCATTTAACAAGAATACCAAGGATTCTACTCGCTAAAATTGAGTTATCAATATTCATTTAACAACAATACCAAGGATTCTACTCGCTAACATTGAGTTATCAATCAAACTACTCATGTTCAAGTTATCAAAAGGCTACAGACGACAACACACTAGGTTCAGTAAAATTTACGCGAATGCATCTCTTCAGAGAAAAGGTAAAACACGATTTCCCTTTTCAAAGTTGAAATAGTGTTCAAGAAGAGAACAAAAACATGTAAGATTATAAAGGTGAACCATATATATCACTTGTCAAAAATATATAATGTAAAAATTCTGAATAGAAAATAAGTTCAATCTTGAAGGCAATAAATTAAACCTCTGTTTGTCAGTAACTGAAAATTTAATGTTCGTACAGGAAATATTCAGTTTTGTTTTTGCTGCTTTTCATCTCCTTCGCAGTTTTGCAGGAACTCTGCCTACTTCCCCCCCTTACCGTAACTGTCTCGCAAAGTTACTACCCGATTGAAAACTAGCTTTTCAGATGTGGAATCCTTATCAACCGCAAAATAGCCTGCAATGACAAAATGACAAAATGAATAGAAAATCCTGTTATAATCTAGGCATAATCAGTCATTACTTGATGGGGTAGGTGTTCAAATGAGCAAAGTGGACACAGGACATATGAAAGCTTAATTAGGAAACCACAGAGTCAAAAGTAAATCTTCCAAATAACAAGACAAGGATGAAGATCACAACAAGATAATTTGTACTAATATTATAACCAAAAATATTGAAGAATAGGGGTTCCTTAAATTTAAGGGTCAGTTTGGTATGGCAAATTTTACCTAGGCAAATAGTCTTTCTCACATTAGGCTATCAAACACCAAATGAGGTAAAACAAGTTTTTTAGGCAAAACAGTTTAATAAGAAAACAGTCTTTTTTGTAAAATAAAAAACATTTTTTTTTTTTTTTTGTAAAATAAGAAAACAGTTTTTTATGTCGTAAAATAAGAAAATAGTTTTTTTTGTAAAATAAGAAAACAGTTTTTTTTCAATAAAAACAGTTTTTATTAAATAAAAAACACTTTCTTTTTGTAAAATAAGAAAACAGTTTTTTTTTCAAAATTAAATTTAAAAAAAAAAACAATTTTTTTTTGTAAAATAAAAGAACAGTTTTTTTTTTTGTAAAATAAGAAAACAGTTTTTTTGGGTAGAAAAACAGCTTTTTTGTTTTAAAATAAGACAGTTTTTTTTATTGTAAAATAAGAAAAAAGTTTTTTTTGTAAAAAAAGGAAAACAGATTTTAAATTATTTTTAAATATTCATAACAGTTTTTAAATATTCATAACAGTTTTTAAATTATTTTTTAAAACATTAAAACCATTTAAGAAGTTAGCAAATTTGTTGGCAAATATTTCTCACTCAAATAGGTAAGCAAAGTTTGTCAACACCTTATGCATAATGGGGGTTGTACACTGGCAAATAATGCCATGGCAAATTATGCAACCAAACACATCAAATTGTAGGCAAATACCCCATTTGCTAACTTATTTGTCATTTGCCATGGCAAATAGGGATAACCAAACGGGTACTTTTACCTGACCCCAAAAATGGCTCGCCGGAAATTTTCTAAAAATAACCCCCAAGTCCAAATTTTCTACTTTGACCAAAACGACATAATGATTATTATTACAAGTTATAACCACCACCTCCTCTTCGAGAATACTTCAAAAGGCCATAACTGGTAACTAAAAACACCTAGTGCTCAATTGGAATTTTAATAAGGGAAATGATGTGAATAGAGAGTCATGGGGCTTAATTGTGATATTTAGTAGTTGTACTCTGTATTTCCCTTGCTTAATTTTAATAACCTAGATAAATGGGTATATTCCTTAGGATTCTATTCTGTGCCATTGACTCCATAATGTTTCCAACTTGTTCTAGACAAACTGAAACGAAGCTAATACGGATGACAATGGAACTGGGAAGGTCATCTGGTGCCATCACCAGAGAAATATTATAAGCGCCGGATCAACAACCATCGGTGACTGCATTGATGTCGGCCCCCCACTCAGCAATCAACAAGAGGTGGAAGTGCTCGCGAATCAGCCAACGGATTTGGCATAGTAATGGATGGTAAAAACAGCAGTTGCGGCACTTTACTAATACCAGAAAAAGGGGGGTCGAAATCTGCAACCGTCATTGGCCCTTCTTTTCTTGTACTTGATGACCAAATATGCCTCTCCCCTGCTCTTACCATCATCAGCTACCGCCTATCACCTACCATCTACAATCTTCATCCCCCGCCAACCATTCCCTATGCTTCCACTGCCAACCTTCCACCACCATTTTTGCTGAATCCGACCACTACGCTGAAAAAGCAGAAGGAAAATGTTCCCATGTCGCAGGTCTCACACTGCGTCGTTTCAGCCCTACGAGGCTTGTAGCGGGCTTAATACAAATGAGTTTGTTGGTCTCCAATGCAACCCAAATGCTTGTGTCCCATTCAATAGTTGGGGTCTGTATGGTCTGGGACATGATTCGAAGAAACGTTGCTAGGTTTTAGGCACAACATATTAACACTTTCAAACTCGTGTTTGTGCAACCTGGGTCCATCTTGCTTCCCAAGCTCGGGTGAGTTATCTTAATAGAGAGTCATGGGGCTTAATCTAAGTGCCTGATTGATAGCCATCTTTTAGGCACGTTTGATAGTCTTTATTTGTCTTATAAATTTTTGCCAACTTGCGCTAAGTACCACTTGTTCTTGCACATTTCGATGATTTGTCATCGCAAAATTTTCTTTGGGGGGTTAAGTAGGAAACATTTTCCAAAAAAAATATTGCCATGGAAAAATTTTCCATCCATGCTATCAAAAAGGCCCTTAATGTTTGGAGTGTTCTAAACGCTTGAGAGAAACGCCCCACCTATGCCTTATTTTTAGTAAAAGGCTTGAGGCGCACTTTTTTTTGAAAAAAAAAACGCTTCACTGAAACGATATCGCCTTTGAAAGACTTTTATTTACAAACCGGACCAATATCTCGTCCAAAATAATCAAAAGACAAACAGTATCCCAAACCTCCTCTTTCTGCCTCTCGTCCAAAAAAAAGCCTAACATTGCCGACCGACTTCCGACCAAATGTCTATTTATTTGATTTGATAGGTGAAAAATACATTTCTTATATTGAATCATTTTGTATTTTGATTATTTATTATCGATTATTCAATGATTATTGATGATGATTATTGAATTATGAAAAATACATTTTGCATATTGCTTATTAAATGTTGAGAAATACATTTTATATATTGATTATGGAGTATGCATATGAGAAAGATGACTACCAAACATACGGATATATTTTCAAAATTCAAGGTATGTATTATTTTATTATATTACTGGCCTTAGAATAATCAAAATAATAAAAAAGGGTAACGCCTTTTTACGCCTAGGCTCCTAAGGCTTGAGCTTTGACCACGCCTCGCGCCTTTTAGAACCTTGAATGTTTGATATGTACTCTTTACTTTCCTTCCATTTCCTTGTTAGTATTAGTCTATGTAAAAGGGTATATTCCTAGGAGAGTAGACCTACTGCCATTTTTTTTTTCGCAAAGAGACCTACTGCCATTTTTAGTCTGTTTACATTGTGTTAATGTGCACACATCTCTATAATATAAATAGTGACATAAGCCTCATTATTAATTAATATAATTTGAGAGGAGTAAATCAGTTTTGAGTTCGTTTGTATCAATGACCACAGTTGTCAAATTACGATACATATTGCGTATTGAAAACCTATGTATTGTGTATCGTATCCCGTGTAGTGAGATACGGTACAAAGCATACACACCCAAGTTGACTTGTAATCTCTTAAATTGTGCTATTAGCCCCCCACCCCACCCACCTTTTACATTGTATTTTGTTGCCCTAACTTGCTAGGTGTACAACCCTACACTTATATATATATATATATATATATATAGAGAGAGAGAGAGAGAGAGAGAGAGACAGGCTCACCTACATCATGCTCTATACATCACCCGTGTATCACGCCTAATTCCAGGCCCTAAAAAACTTTTTTTTACAAATTTTATATTTTTTCCTTGAAATTGACCTTCCAATCAATCCATATGCAAAAAATTAGGGCAAAATATGTTTTCTAACTATTTTTAATAATTCCACAAAAAACTGCTAAAAATACCTTATTTATAGGGGTCTGCGCCAGCAATTTTTTGTGGATTTTTTAAAAATAGCTACAAAATGTATTTTGACCTAATTTTTTGTATATGGGTTGATTGGAATGTTAATTTTAAGGGAAAAATATAAAATTTGAAAAAAAAGTTTTCGAGGGCCTAGAATTAGGCGTGATGCACGGTGTGATGTATAGAGCATGATGTAGGTGAACCTGCCTCTATATATATATATATATATATAGAGTGTAATAGCCTGCCTTTGGAAATCAATGAATATATTTTAAGAGATGTGCTTGTTATGTGTTTGCTTCTTTGTGGAGTTGGACTCTGTTACATTAGGGAAACTGCAAAAAGGTTGTGGAGAAGAAATAAGAAAACAGGGGAGAGATTCGGCATACCACATAAAATCCCTATCCTAATTGACCAGCTGGATTTTAAGGTATGGAGAGAACACCTATAACTTCCTATTTAAGATTTCGAAAACTTGAATTTTCAATATTAAAAAACTTAAGGGTTTAGAATCTACCTATCCTTTCAAACTGAAATCTGTCTCCAACCGAAGCATTTTGAAGGGACGATACAGCATATGCACTTGATATCACTACTTTTGAATGTGGGTTCATATCACCAAGCCAATCATCCAGTTCACCAGGATTCTGATTCCAACAATGAAAATCTTTCAGATCTCAGACTACTTCCGTAAAAAAATAAAAGAAAGCCTTGGAAAAGATATAAAAATAATATAAATAAATAAATAAAAGATCACCAACCTCAGAAAGGAACAATTTGTCAAACAATCTGACTTCAACCTTCAGTGGACCAACCCCAGGTGAAGGTTCTGCAACCCAGTGAAGAATCCCCTGCATAATATGAATTGAGAATTGTAAACTAAACAAGAATATCACACCCCGGAAAGATCCATTTACAAAAATCTCTTCAGTTTGACTGACCTTTGGCTTTGACTTCTTTAAAGGGTCATATTCAGCCCGGATCTCAAGAACGGTCTCTTTATCATCACCAAGAATTACATCAGTGCACTTTATAGGAAATGCATATCTGGATGCAAAAAAAAGGCGGGAGGGAAATATTTTCAATGTTGGGACTTTGATAAAAAGGATAAAAAAAATACAAATTAATATATATAAACCTGAGTATGGCAGATTTTCCAGGAGCAAGCCCATAGTAATCCTTAGAATCTTTAATCCGAAAATCAGTTTGCTCAATGTATACAACATTGGAAAAAGGAACCTACAACAAGAGAAGATAAAGGAAAGTCAATTAAAAGATAAAGGCATATAACATTTGTTCGTTCATTCAAGCTTAAAAAATGCTAGCTCACCTTGTAAAAACAAGATGCATCGTCTGCTTGTGAATCATGCCATTTCTTTGCATCAAGATCCATTACAGAACCCGCTTCAAGGTTGGTTATAACAACCTGAATAGAGAAGGGGGAAAAAGTCAGTGAAGCGCTGAAATCTGGGTCCCATAGAAAAAAAAAAACAAGTCACGCACCTTGAGTGGATGAAGCACAACCATTGTGCGAGGTGCTATTTTGTTTAGTTCTTCTCTAATGTGATGCTCGAGCCGGTCCAAACGAATTATACTACAATCACTGCAGCACACAGTAGCTTTAGAACACAATCAATATCTATAGGAGCAATCTACAGGACTATATACACAATTTAACCTTCTAGTAATTCCGATTCCTCGAGCAAAAGCATTTATTGAAGTTGAAGTAACCCCTCTACGTCGCAATCCGGCTAATGTCATTAGCCGAGGATCATCCCAACCATCAACCCACTTTTCTGTCACAAGACGGTTCAGCTGCAACAGCATTACTATGGTCAAGCTTATGTGGTAGTGGTAGGACGTACTGCAAAAGCTTTTGAAATTCATATAGAATGTAATATTCACTACTGACCTTACGCTTTGACATCACTGTGTTGGTTATATTTAAGCGCGAGTACTCCCATACAAAAGGTTGGTAAAGACTTAGTGCATCCAATAACCAGTAGTACGAAGCTCGACGAGTCTCGAATTCAAGTGTGCAGAGCTGCATAATACATTCTTATATCAATCATCTGACAACGAGACAAACTCCTTATCCTATTTTAAGAGAAAGATCTAAATTTTAGACCATATCATGTTAAATACACGTCTGAAGTTGAAAACGGCCACACACAATTGGCATAGAAACAGCATCGGGTCATGTAGATCATCAGGTCAGAAACAAACAGCTTACAGATCTGACCCTCTCAAACTAAGGCAGGAGACGGTGTAAAATAAAAGCAGGTTATGGTAAGGTTGGCACATTTCATGGAAGCTATAACTGAAACAAATCATTTATTAAATAAACTATAATATTGGGACAAATTAGTGTTTATAATAAACTGACTAAGATAAAAGGCGAGACCTTCCCTCGCCGCTATATTTGGCAAATCAAGATTCTCAGAATCATCGAGCGGAGCCTTTGTAAGAAGCAATACTTCGAAGTAGAAGAGAGAAAAGAAGCAGCAGGAGCTTCTTGCTTCATTAATATCTTCTCCCTCTACCTCCACCATGCTGCTCCTACATATAGGATTTTTTTTCCCTTTTTTCTCTGTTTTTTCTTCCGTGTCAGAAGAGACGCGGCCAGTACGTATCAGACCTAACATCATGTTTTTGCCAACACCTAACTCACTTGCAGTAGGTCTGTACTCCCCAAATCATAGTAAAATGGTGTTCAAGAATGTTCGTAAAAAATGAGGATCTATAACCCAAAGCAGCTTGCGTTTTGAGGCTGCCCATAAGTGCAAATTTGAAAATATGCCAGAAATACCAAAAATGTATGGATGTAAAAATCTCTTTTTCTGTTTCGTATGTATCAGAAATTGCTTTCATTTAGTGATGTAAGCTCTGAAGTGTAAACACACACGGAACTCGTAAGTTTAGACAAAACTCTCTTCAATAACTAATTCTGATCACAATGGAGGCAAAATCCTTATACACGTGATTGATACCCTAGAGTTCCTTCCTACTAGAAAACTATTTTTTACAAGTAAAAGAATATTATTAACAAACCCGCCAGGGGGATACTATAACGGTTGTACGTGGTCATTGATATTGTCCACTGCTTAATGACCTATCAATTTTTCTCGCCAAAGCTTTTGTCACGATTGCAAAAGAAAGCAACAACGTGCACTCTTCTTAAGTTCAAAAGTCCCCAGCAACGTGAATCCCGACAGCTTTTAAGTCTTACAACCATAGTTGTCAAAATCGTCCAATTCGCGATTCGAATCGGACGATTCGATTCGATTCACTGCCAAAACGATTCGAATCTACCTTAGAATCGCAAATGTCTAAAGAATCGGACTGAATCGGCGATTCACGATTCGAATCTTCCGATTCGGTCCGATTCACTTTTTTTTTTTTTTTACATTAAATTAATATATAGGCTTTTTATGATATATTTTTGTTTTATGTAGGGTGTTTTAAATTAATATGTAGGCTGTTTTATGATATATTTTTGTTTTTTACATTTTTAAGCTTAAAATGAATGAGAACATGTGCTACGGTTAATTTTTGTGATATATTTTGGTATATTATCATGTGCTACGATTAGTTTTTTGTCATATTACGCTTAATTACCAATTCTATAGTGTTAAATTCCATTTACGTATGTTTTACTACGTTTTTATCATTTGGTTCTGATTCGACCGATTCGACCGATACGATTCACGATTCGATTCACGATTCGCGATTCGCGATTCGGGGGGTAAACGATTCACGATACGATTCGCAATTTGATAACTATGCTTACAACATCACCTACTTTTTTTAGCTATTCAGATTCAACCTTTTTCAGCAATTCTTAATCAATTGAGAGACTCATTGACCCATGTTGCAGCTTTTTTACCACTTTTTGAATGTGTGCTCTCACTACGCCATCTAGGGTTGCTTGAAGGTTCGCTTTCTGCTATAGTAACTCAGGGTTTAGATAAGTTAAAAGCACTTTTTGGGAAAATTCTTCATCTAGTTCTGGCCAGTGTTTTCTTCTCTTTTTCCTTGATGATCCAAATACTATTTTGGTCTCGGTTTCTACCTCTTTGTCTTCTTAATATTTTACTCTGTGTTCTAAAAGGCACGCCTAGGCTCCGCCTAGGACCGCCTAGGCTTGAGGCTTGAGAGAAACGCATCGCCTACGCCTTATTCTAGGTGAAAGGCTTAAGGCGCACTTTTTTTTAAAACAAGTATGCCTTAGTGAAATGATATCGCCATTTAAAGGCTTTTTTTTTTACAAATCGGACCAATATCTCATCCAAAACAATCAAAATACATTTTATATATTGATTATGGAGCATGAATATGAAAAAGTTGGCTACTAAACATACGGATATATTTTCAAAATTCAAGGTATGTATTATTTTATTATATTATTAGCCTTAGAATAATTAAAATAATAAAAAAAGAAAAAACGCCTTTTTACGTTCTAAAGCTTGAAGCTTGACCTCTACGCCTCGACCACGCCTCGCGCCTTTTAGAACCTTGATTTTACTTAGGGTTTTTGGATTATCATCGCCATACAAGGTTTTCCAAGAGGGTTGAAGGAACCAAAGTAGTCAACTATCTCCATTGAAGGAAAAGTCTTCAATTCCAGTTGAAGAGACTTCTAAGGTCTTATTGCTAAAGGGTACGGGTAAGTCA
Organism: Sambucus nigra; assembly: GCA_949130495.1. NCBI lineage: Eukaryota > Viridiplantae > Streptophyta > Magnoliopsida > Dipsacales > Adoxaceae > Sambucus > Sambucus nigra. The sequence goes on from OX422209.1 coordinate 282,896,999, forward strand.
TCTACAAATATATTATTTAGAAAATTCCACATTAATAATGTGCTGTTTTGGATTGAGGAGGCTACTAATATTAAAGGGTAATTGTTACTATCTCTGAGCTGTGCCAACGGGCGAAGGGAGATTATCATCATCCCAGCAGGGAGGAACGAGTGGGGTTGGCTAAGATTTGCTAAAATGATGGGGATAGTCATCTTTGGTTCCAATAATTCTACGGAAAAGAATGTTAAGCCTATATTATTAAAACCAGTGATTATGCCAGATAAGAGGAGAGATGATTGCAAAGGGAGTGAAAAGATTGAGCAACCAATGCCTTTGACTAGAGTTCAAGCGAGTCGCAAAATTAATTAGGACTTCATGGAATGAAATACAAGATAAGTTGTTTTTATTTTATCATCGTTATATTTCTTCGACTCCTTGTTTCATGTTAGGAAAAAAAGAAAATACTATATATATGCTGGAATGGAATTCAAAGTTGGGACAACGCAAATCCAAGTTGGCTTTTAGGGGTGGATGGATTGCAGTTGAAGGTCCCCATTTGAAGTATGGAATGATGATGAGTTCTATAACATAGGGGAATTATGTGGAGTTCTTTTAGAAATAGATCCTCAAACAATGAAATGTGACTTCCTTCAAGTGGCAAGAATTAAGTTGAAGGGCTTTGATAATTTTTTATTAGAGGAGGAATTGTCTAGTTGTATGATGGGAGCTTGTCTTCGCTTAGGCTTCACTTATTATCGCCGGTTAACCAGATGCTGTTTTGGAGATTCTTGGTATTTGCAGAGTAAGAAGGTTGACATGGTACCAAAGGGAGTCCCGTCGCATAAGTCAACAGGTCCATAAGATGAGCACCGAGAATTTTATCTAGGAGGATAATCGTATATGTTCCTAAGATATGGGGATACTAAAAAGAAAAGCAAAAAGTCGGTTTGGAATAAAAAAAAACTTTGAAAGCTTTGGTTGCTATCAAATATGCTTTGTAAACCTAAAAGTGGGGGTTGGGTCAATTAAGTGGGCCAACGCTACTGGGCCAACAAAGAATTATGAAGATGCAATTTTAGGGTAAACCCAACATGTGTTGTGAGATAATGATACGGGCATGGTTTCAGGAGAGAAGGATATACAAACCAAGGATACAACAGGGAGAAATTATCGGTCTAATTTTAGGGGCAAAGACATGGGAAATTTTGCAGGAGTTACATGCGTAAATTAGCAATCTAATCTGAACTATTACTCTTCTAAGCAAAAAGAGGTGACTTCCCTTCTAAAGTTTTATAAGCAATCCATCCATTGATCAAGACCGTGATAGTAGGCTGTTTAAAGATGACTTTGAAGATCAATCTGAGTCATAGGGCGAATCTGTCAAATCTTCCAAAGCAGCAAGAAAGTCGGAACAGCTTTTTGGGAGATGAGGATTATGGAATAAATTCAGGACTAGATTCCGTCTTGGAAATCACAGATGATCTGTTGGACTAAGAGTCAAAGTGGGCATCAAACAACGAGGAAGCTAGAATGGGTGCTATTGAAGAGGTTCGTAATCTTTTTGAACGAGAGCAAGGGTTACGCTTTGGAGAAGGTTCAAGTATTTCCTCTTTCCACAGGTCAGTCTTGGACGCGAAAGGTATCTTCATTAACTTCTCCTTCATCTAATGATCCTTTATTACTTAATACGGAGAGAGCCAATATTGTTTATCACCCGCAATCTTCTCATCAAATATCCCTTCTAGGTGAATGGAATGATCTTCTTTTTCTATGCATTTTTTTTCCTCCGGTCTTTTGCTTCCGTGTCATTAAATGAGTTCGGGATTGAGGGTTATATGCAGGAATCATCAGAGGACTCCTTTTTCTCACTAAAAAGTGGTTAAATCAATGAGTAGTAAACCTCGGTTCACACTTCCTTTAATTGAATGCAACTGTGGAAGTTTCAATGGTGGAAACCATCAAAGTCACTAATCAGAGAGTTAGTTTCATCCGATAACTTTGAATGCAATGGGGATGGGGGCTTGAGGGAGGGAGGGTTTCTACGATTTTATTATAAAAACTGAATTTGTCAATTGTTCCTCCTGAAAATAAAAATAAAAAACGGTCTTCAGTGAAAAGAAAATAGGAAAAAAGGTTAGAGAACTGGAAAATCTGAAATTTGGCATTAACTACGTCAAAATGGGCTGTTTTGAATTTGGTTAGTGATAATTACGTGAATCAATGAAAATAATCACTTGGAACATTAGGGGTTTGGGGTCTAAAGAAAAAAAAGGAGGGCAATTAAAGAGGTGTAGTGTAAGTGAAAATCCCGGATTTTGTTGTGTTGCAACAAACCAAAAGAGAACAGATTGATAGTTTTGGTAGGGGGTGATTTTGATGTTGTTAAGTTACCCTCAAAATCAAACTTTTAAGCGGGGAGAGAATTACGAAAAACATGAGATATTTTGATAAGTTCACACCATGGAGACACAATAAGAGATATTAGGATTAACAATGCTCAATTCAATTGGTCTAATGGTCGTGTGTGTTCTAGCCTTCTAGGTTGGATAGGTTCTTATCCTCCGTAGAATGGGAAGGGATGTTCGTGTGTGTGAGACAACAGAAGTTAGCAAAAGTGTCTCTGATGACAACCCCATCAAATGCTTTTAGGTGAAACTTAACCCTGCTAAGTGTTGAGAACATGTTAGATCATAGGATTTTGAAGGTTGTTTCAAAACACAGTGTGAGGATTACATAGTTCGAGGGTGAGACAAAAGATTAAGTCATGGAATAAAGAAGTTTTTGGTGAGATTAGATTAGAAAATGGTGCAACTATAAATAAGATTAGAGTCATTGATGATCTAGAAGAGTGGATAAACACCTTTAAAAAATAAGATAGAAGTTTTACTTCGTAGATAGGAGATTTCATGGAATCAGACAGTAAGATTTAAAGGGGTTAGGGCACATGATAACCACACAAAGTTGTTTCACAGAGTTGCAAGTGACAACTAGTGCAACAAGATGATGTGCAAGTTAGAGAACAATGAGGAGCAGACTCTTGAGAGTGATGAGGATATTGTGAGAGAAGACTGGGTAAGCACCTTTGAAAAATAAGTTAGAAGTTTCACTTCGTACAGAGAAGATTTCATGGAATCAGAATGTAAGACTTAAAGGGGTTAGGGCACGTGATAACCACACAAAGTTGTTTCATAGAGTTGCAAGCGATAACTAGTGCAACAAGATGATGTGCAAGTTAGAGAACAATGAGGGGCTGATTCTTGAGAGGATAAGGATGTTGTGAGAGAAGTGGTGAATATCTTTCTTATTGGGAGGAGGATTGTTTTGGGATTGAGGGGTCATATTGGAGCCCTATATGTGCGGGAAAGAAATTGTGGTTAGAAAAAGCGTTAGAGGAGCAGGAAGTTTTGTTCGTTTTGAGAGATTGTGAGGGAGATATGTCAGGGCTCAATGGATTTACCAAGACGACCCTGAAAAATTGTTGGGATGTAGTGAAAAGGAGGATGTTTTGAATGTTTTTTCAGAATCACATGAAAACAGTGTGGCTATTGCTAGAACTAAAGCTACTTATATGAGCCTCATTCCCGAAAAAAAATCCTTAAAGTACTTTACCAATTAGTTTTATTACGAGTTTCTACAAGCTTTCGGCTAAAGTTCTTTTCCTTGGGTTGAGAAAAGCTTACACGGATACCATTAATGGTACTGCTTTTGTGAAAGGTAGACAAATTTTGGACCTTATTTTGATAAACAATGAAGTGGTGTAGTAGTATAGATGCTCAAACAGCTGGCTTAGTTTTTAAAATTGATTTATAAAAAGCATATGGCCAGGTGAGATGGGGTTTCCTTGATCATGTCTTGAAGAGGAAAGTTTTCAGGAATAGGTGAAAGGAATGGATTGAAGAATGTTTTTCCTCAACTAATTTTTCAATAATGGTTAATGACCTATGGGTAATTTTGAAACGTCTAAGTCTAGGACGAGTTGATTCTTTCTTTCCATTTCTTTTTGTGTTGGTTGCAGATGTATTATCCCGATAAACAGGTAGGGCTACTTATAAGAATTTGATAGAATGTTTCGAGGTAGGTGAGAAGAGTAAGAATGTTACATTTACAATTGTGGCTGAGGCACTTCTTTTTTTTTGTGTTCGGTAATGATGATATATTTCGGATCACAAGGACTTTTAAGTTAGTAGATTGGCTAATGAGTTGGGGTGTGATAGTGGATAATGGATCCTTGAGTACTTGGTATGCATTTGGGTGGTAACCCTTGTAGTGTGGAATTTTAGTGACTTGTGGTAGAATAGGTGACTAAAAGACCTGATGGGTGGTTGACGGAGTGCCTATTTAGGGGTTAATCTTACGCTGGTCCAATTAGTCCTTGGTATTATCCCCATTTATTTCCTGTTGTATTTTAAAATTCCGGGTGTTCTTCTTGTGGGAGGGTAATGTGGAGAATAAGAAAGAACTTCAGGTTAATTGAATAACTAAGTTTAAAAATAAGTCAATGTGAATTGGGTGAGGGAAGTTTACTTAAAACGAATGTGGTTATTTTGGGTAAGTGGCTACGGAGGTTTCCATTAGAAAAGAGTTATCGTTGGTGTTCTATTATTAAAAGCAAGTATGGTGTTCATGAAAATGAATTTGTTTCTAAATTGGTGATTAGAGGGTCTTATTGTAATCCTTGGAAATTCATTTTTAAAAGCTTTAATTCATTCTTGAAGTTCACGCCTCTTGTTGTTGGGAGGGGAAACAAAATTCATTTTCGGAGAGACACTTGGGTTGGGGAGGCTCCTTTGAGTATTTCTTTTCCTCGTCTTTATAAAGTCTCTCAATTCTCAAACACTATTTCTAGTATGATTTCATGAAATTCTAGTAACAATTATTCTTGCAATATGTGTTTTAGAAGAAATTTTGGGGATAGGGAACTTGGGGAATTTGTCTCTTTGCTCAACTTGATTGAAGGTCTTCATCTTTATCGGGATTCTAAGGATAAAAGGGTTTGGGTTGCTAATAGCACAAGGGAATTCTCGTGTAAATCTATTTTTGATGTTTTATTCAAGCAAGGGGCAAGATGATTTGGGAAATGAGAATACCCTTAAAAGTATACTTGAGACATTCTTCAACGCAAAAGGCCTCTATCTTGTTTGTCACCCTGTGTAAGAGTGACAATGAGTCCATTGACCATATTTTGATATATTGTTCCTTTATAGATGAGGCTTTTTTTATATAATGTGCTTGAAGAGCTTGTTTTTCCTTAGAACTAGAAAAGCTTCCTTCCTATGGAGTGAGTACTTAAGGTAGTTAGGAAGAAAGGCTAAGTGTTTGCAGAGATGTATGTCCATGGCCTTAATGTTGAATGTTTTGTTGGAGAGGAATAAAGTTACGTTTGAAGGTACATCGGTAGAAAAAGAGTAATTATGAATGAAAACCAACTTTGTTGCACCCATTTGGGAATCTTCATTTATTTTTTTTTAAAAGGTTGATTTTTCTAGAAATCATTCCCTTGTATTCTTTTAAGATGAGAGTCTCCAGATGGTTAGAGATGACCTAAAAAGGAAGATGCCCAATGTCTTTTGAAGAGGGATTGATTCTCTTTTTTTCTTCTTATTTTTCTTTTTTTTTTTCATTCTTCTTTAGAGGTAAACCATTGGATCACCTATCTTGTATTGTATTTGATTTGGTAGTTGTTTGTTAAATTTGTTTTGTTTCTAATAAAAAATGACCTATTTGAAAAAAGACAGATTCTACCTAAATGATGCAATTGAATAGAGCTAGAGGGTCGCATGCACATGTGATCCTTGCTGGGCATAGCCAAGGGAAGACAGAGAAGAATTGGGTTGAGTTATTTCTGGATATTTTATTATTTAGGAGTCATTAGTAATAGTGTTTGCTAAAAGCAAACCAAAATTAAGCAGGGCATCTACGACGTGCATAAAAATATTACCTTCTCAGTTAACAGTAGATTTTTTTTAAAATAAGTTTCTTTTATTAGAATTTATCTTCTTATTGTTAGTTTCTAGTAGGAAGGAACCTTTACGGCGTCCACTTTTGTCTTACCAAAAAAAGTTACCTGAAAGAACTAACCTAAGAAGTGCTCTCTCAAATACAAATGCCAAGAAAGGGATTCTTTGGATAAGTGGAAAAATGCTATAAAATGCCTTTCATTTCTCTTTTAAGGACTTTGCCCTACTTATAGTATCAGTCCTCCAGCCTATCACCTAATAGATGGGAGCTCGGGGCCGGGAAAGCTTCTATCCTTATGAAACTAAGAGGCAACGGAGGAAGGGAATGTTGGACCTAATCCCATAAGGAAAGACTTCAGATTCGTTAGCTCGATAAGAACAATCATAATACAAGGACGCAAGGAAGGGACCAGGCTAGAGGACTCTCTATCACCCCATCGTCCTAACAGCCGATCACGCAATTAGAGCTATGAACAGTTTGATTGTTCTTGGGCAACAGAATCACTAACACAATCAAGGCCCATTTTTATTTTTAACAGAATCAATAACACAATCAAGGGCACTTTAAAAATAGAGTTCCATTTTTATTTTTTATTTTTTATTTTTGTTTAATTTATTTTTCATGTTTTATTAGGGTATTTCCATATTTTAGTTGTTAATTTAGGTTAGAAGGTGGCATTGTATTTTAATGTCTTTAAAGTGCCCTTTTTATCTTTTTACCTTTTTAGGCTTTAGCTAGACTAACAAGCTAAGTTTTTCCAATAAATAAGGCCCCTCGCCATCCATTGTACTCACTTTACTTTTTTTAGGAGATGAATTAGAGATAGTTCTTGGGCCATTGGCCACTAAATATTATTATTATTATGTTGGTATTGTGTAGTTAGTAATTTACGCTTTCGCCATTTAACTTCACATCAATGTATGTATGAATCTATCACGTATATTTATGTATGGACCAATCTATCTAGCAAACCTAGTATTAGTGCAATATTAACCTTCAAGCCAGATAGATTATGTCGATTAGAGATGGTATAGACATTCATGATCAAGGCGAGAAACAATTGTTCGATGCCAATATGCAGTAGCGGAGCTGCTTTGTATTTGGGGTCCTCAAGTGCCCCGCCCATTTTTTTTAATTACTTTCAATACTTTAGGTTTAAACAAAATTTGAAAATAACTCGAGTATAAGACACTGCCCCGCCCAGAATTTGTTTTAAAGTTATTTTCTCCCTTTTGTGTTTTAAATATAATTATTTTATTGTAGTTTAGGGATTTTATTATTGACTATGGTGTCTTTCGTATTGTGAATTTGTGCCATTGAGAGAGGTGGTTTTATTTGAGTTGTAAATGTCTAAAAGTGCATATTCATTATTGAATATCTGTAAATAATAAATAACCTTAAAAAAATCGTCTTAGGGACTCCCGCCACCAAACTCACGTCCGTGATTGGTGTAAAAATTTCTAGCTCCGCTACGGCCAATATAAAGACATCCTGAAGTAATTATACAAGGAAAGAATATGGTCAAAGAAATGTAACATACCGAATGAGTAATATTTTCAAGAGAATCTACTATGCAATGAGCGTAATCATAACTCGGGTAGATACACCACTTATCACCTGCATGTGGATGAGGAGTGAACTGTACAATAAGAAGTCAAACCAGTGAGATATCAGTAACTCCTAGTTTTCAGTAATCAAAGATGTTTATGGAATTTTCATAACTGCAAATAAAATTAATAAAACAATAATTATTATAATAAAGGAAAAAAATTGAGACCACACTTGCCTTGATACGATATGCGATGAGGTCATACATATTAAAATTGTCACTCTGCATGTCCTGTTTCATTCTAAGTGTCGCTTTCCCTTCTTCAATCATGCCTTGTTTCATTTCATCAAAAAGCTTGAGTGACTCTGAAATTGGCCGATCTCTCCAAGGACTGTTCATCTTTTTTTCCCTATACTCTTTTATCTCATCAGGAGTCTGTAATAAGTAGCAAACAAAAATGTTATACTTTTAAATACCATAAAAAATTTATAAGTCGCGATGTTTATTTTACACACCAATCTCATTGGCGAAAAATTGAATATATTACACAGATTAACAATTTGATGATATGACATGCAGCCACCAGAGTCACCACACCCACAACCAACCAATTATTGTATTCAAGTAGTCAGTTGGCTCAAGAAGCAATGCTCTAGGAGGAGATAATTATCAGCAGAAGAAATTCAAATTATCATACATATTTTTAAAAAAATATAGGAAGAAAGAAAGAAAGAAAGAACAAGAGAAATGTATCTGAGTGTTACAATCATCAAAAAGGCAAAATGTTAAGTGCTCGTGCCGTGTACAAAAAAGGTTGCATGCAATTAGTACTTCTAGTCTGCTAAAGAAAAACCTGGTGATCAACATAAGCATGGCCCCTTCGTATCAGCTCCACCGCTAGATCAAAAAGATCTTGGAAATAATCACTGGTGTAGGTGATCTACAAAATTCCAACATATATCAAATGCCGCCAAGGAACACAAATTTCATTCAAGGCAGGTCAAAAATATACCTTGAACGGTTCCCAGCCCATCCAGTGCACAATTTCTTCGATATGATCAATATATTCTTTCTTCTCGGCTTCAGGGTTTGTATCATCATACCTAACAGAGTTGTAGATCAGGATTAAATTTACACAAAAGGAAAAGAGAAAAAAAAAAGGAAATAGAAACTTCTTCAATTGATAATGAGAAGAGATCGAATCAGTAAATGCTGTTCAATTAAACAGTTACATTAGTGAATGCTGTTCTATTAAACAGTTACATTCGTGAATGCTGATGATCACTATCAGCACTTTTTTCACTATCCGCTCGTTTTTTTAACAAATAAGCATGTATCTTTGAAGCGTCAAGAGAACATATGTCCGTGTGACGTGTACAATATAAAAAATATAAATAAGAGGATAATGTCCACTGTAGTTATAAGTGTGCCTAGGCTCTGAGCTCACCAAAGAGCAGCATTGGCTCATCAAGGCGCAGTATTATTGCCTCGCCTCGCCTAGGGCAAGGATTCTTCAATAAGACTCGCCTACGTCAAAGCACGGCTTAGGCGTGGCTGGTTAACTTTTTCTAAAAACGGGTCCAATTCAAGAAAGTACCAATTGATATGCTGATTTTACATATTTCTTTATGAGATATGGAGAAATGAGCCATTCTAGGGATGGCATTTTTCCCTCGTTCGGGTCCCCGTGGGGATCAGACCCTAATGAGCGTTATGCGGATAATTTTTCAGGGTCAGAGTCGGTTATGGGTTTTATTTTTAAATCCCGAATTATTTCACGTCGGGTTTGGGTGACAGTGGCGGATCCCCATGGGGAAACCTGAAATATGTATCTATATATATAGAGAGACAGAGAAGAGAGAGAGAGGTAGGCTCCTGTGCACACATGCTGGCGCACACCTATTTTTTATAATATTTTTAAAAAACAATTTGAGTTGATTTTTTTTTATGTGATATTTAAACATTTCAAGAGACTCATATAAAAAAATTTAGCTCAAAAAAACGTTTTTGCTATTTTAAAAAATCGATCAAATTTTCGCAGCTTTTAAAGCAGCGAAAGTTTGACCGATTTTAAACAAAAAAACATTTTTTTAAGCTGGATTTTTTTATATGGGTCCTTGAAATGTTTAAATATCACAGAAAAAAAAATCAGCTCAAAAATATTTTTTTTGCTATTTTCAAAAAATTATGTGCAAACTTAGTGTGCACCAGAGTCTGCCTCTATATATATATATTTTTAAAAAAATAAAGACTAAAAGACTGAAACCCCAACATAACTAAGTCAACTCCTAAAACACACTTGAGCACACATGCAACCCTCTCCCTCTCCCTCTCCTCTTTGTGGCTCCCTCTCCTCCGACATCTTCCGGCCTCTAACATCCCCTCCAAAATCTTTTGGCTTCTCCCTCTCCTCTCATCATGTATGTTCTATCTCATCTCTCTCTCTCGTCTCTCTTTGTATTAATGTTCAATATATATGTGATTTGAGTGAATATGACCAGATCTTTAAGTTGAATGTGTGTATAGATATATATATATTCACACACATGTATCTTTAATTCTTTTTTAGGTGCTTAAGATTATTTATGATTTGTGTAATGGTACTGAATTTTAGGTTTGTGGATCGTAAAATTCTAATGTTGTTTTGGCTATGTATGATTGCAGAATGACATGAATGACGAATGTTGAATGTATTGAAACAAGCCCTAAATGACTAAATCCCTAATAATAAAGATCCTATAAAATGAACCACCCAAACAAATTCGGATTTTAAGATTTTATTACAATCGGTTCGCCACAGGGAATCCAAAACCCCTTATAATCGGGTATGGATAATCCGCAACCCAAACCCAACGGGGAATGAGGGGGGTTTGGGGATTAAAAATCTATCAGGGATCAAGATGGAAGTGGCTCCCCCGACCCTGATCCACCCCATTGGCATCCCTGAAGAAGTCCTTAAGTCCTGGTGGAGCTTTCTCTTTATCACTAATCACTACTTCAGCAAGAGAAACAAAAAAAACCTCCAACAATGTCGCATCTTATAAAGATTTATATGTTAGTTTTTATTTTTCTTCACACGGTGGAGTACATTTGTTAGAAATATATGAATATATTTGCTTTTGTTGATTATCGTTTTGATATCTAACTATATATTTTTTCATAGGGTGGTGCAAGAGGGTAGTGATTGCTACTAGGATTCTTAAGGAAGTTACTCAAGGGCAGGAAGAATGTACGCCGGAATGTTGTAAAGAACAAAAGACTGAGATAGAGGGAAAGAGATGCTTTCATGAGATAGAGATAAGGAAACACCCTAAGCTCTGCCTTTTTTTTTGTAACTAGATGTTTTCTTAGTGGAATATGAATGTGATCAGTGGAAATGGGTCTTTAATGGTGAGGAGCTATGAAGCACGGACTCGACACGTAATACGTGTTTCGACACGACACGCGACACGTGATTTTTTTCAAAAATTAGGATACGACACGCTAGGATACGTATAATATATAATATGTTAAAATATATAATATATATTTAAATATATATATTAATGAAATAAAACAGATTTTTTTCCATAAAATACATTATTAGAGCATTCTTAACATGAAATTAAGAAAATGAACCATATAAAACAAAATTCAAACACACTTTAACATTAAAAATCATAAATAAGGCAAAATCATAATCACATAAGAAAAAAAAAATTAAAAATAAAAAATATATAAAAAGTGTCCTTTTTACGTGTCCCAGCGTGTCGGCCAACGTATCCCAACGTGTCGGCCAGCGTGTCGGCAACGTGTCCAAACATGTGCCAGCGTGTCGGAAACGTGTCGGACTCGTGTCAAAGCTGGCTCGTGGCTTCCGGGAGAGTGTCGGTGCTTCATAGGTGAGGAGCTTAAAGGAAATAAGGATTTGTGATCAATGTCATGCATTAAATGCAAGTCAGTGCATTTAATGAGAAGTAATAAACTAAAAGCACTTGAGCAAGGAATGTGTGGGGGACGGTTGAACAAAAAAATAGCTAGATTGACTCCAGGTTGTCATCGCAATAAAAAGAGGTAATGATGGCTTTACAGAGGTAGTATTGGTATATCGGTTGAATTATCGTGATGGTGATTTGGGGGTATCAACCTCGGGAAGTTGTTTGTGCCCTCTCCCGAGATGGTACCTAACCATTAGACACTTGGCCCCATGAGTTCTTCCTAACTCAAGCCGTGGGTCAGGAAGTTTGAAAATGCATACCTAAAATTGTATATCGATGTCTGACTTAGGGGGCTTTATTTATAAGCTCAATATTTCATTAAAAAAAACAACGGGACAAAACCGGTATGTTTATATGACCCACGATATCAAACTAAAAAGGGTTACAAAGTCTGTAGCCAGACGCAAATCATCCAAAAACTTTATATAAAACAAAAGCAGCCCCAAAAGCCCGATTGTAGACCAAAAATATAATGTATATAACATCCCCACTTGCATCGTGAGCAAAGAAGATGAACATCCTCAAAACTTCTATTGTTCCGCTCTCTAGAGAGACGTAGGGGTGATACATCCCAAGCCACCCACTTATGCCTACTAACTGGAGAAGCCTTTTATGTCGTTAACATCTCAACCGAATACAAATAAAGCAAACAATGTCTCCCATTCACCATCTCTTTTGCATAAATGACAAAAATTAACAATCACCTTTCTCCTCCCCAAGTTAACAATGCTCAAGATTATCCCTCTAGCAATTGTCTAAATGAAGAATGCCTCTTTAATGGGAAGGGCTCTCTCATGCGCCACACAGCCTTCCATGGATATAGTTTGTCACCCACTCCTAGTAAAGAATAAAACAACTTTACCAAAAAGCATCCCCCTCCTCTCATTCTCCATAAAAACACGTGTATCCCTCCCATTGCAACGCTACATCCCTCCAACAGCTCCATAAACCCCTTTACCTCCTCCAAATCCCAACCGTTGAATTGTCTCCTTAATGAAGGATTCAAAATTCGCCTCCCCCCACACCAACCCACATAATCCGCAACAAAAGCCCTTGCATCCCTCGTCATCCTTATAAACCCTGAAATCTCTCCATCAACAAAACCTCACCACGCCACGAGTCCTGACAAAAAGCTAATCATGCTACCATTCCCAACCTTTAAGAACAAAAACTTTTGAGAGTCGTCACAGTCAATCATGATGTGCTTCCACAACGCAACTTGTGTGGACCTTTAATATGTTCGATCCTCCAACCATGTAGACCCTCTCTGTGTCTAGCCACCACGACCCTCCTCCACAACCTCCACTCCTCCGATGGAAGGCGCCACCATAACCCTTTCCCGAGCAAGGCTTGATTGAAGCACGACAGATCCTTCACCCGAACCCCCCTTTGGCTGATTGCACACATCCCTCCACCCCACCCGCCTTTATTTGAACTCCCTCGCGTGCTTCTCCATTCGCTTCCTCACCAACGTCAGGAAGCGTATGATGGAAAGGAAATAAGTGAGAAGGCTAGAAAACGTACCCTTAATCAAAGTCGGTCCCTCCCCTTTGATAAATACACCCGTTTCCAACCCAACAGCCTCCTCTCCACTTTCTCCAACATTGAATCTCAATTCTCAGTCGGATAGCCTGCCAGAGGAAGCCCCATTTAGGAAGTGGGAAGCATCCCAACACTATAGCCCAGAACCCCTACTACCACCGACACAGCACCAACCGGAATAATCAAACTTTTGAGCACATTGATCTTCAAATCGGATATCGCTTCGAAATACATTAAAATAAATCTTAGAGACATCACCCGCCTCAACTCTGTCCCCACGTAACAAGAGTGTCATCTGCAAATAACAAGTCATATCTCCGAACGACCCCCTCCTATATCAAACCCCTCCAAATTGCCTCCTCGACTGCCCTCTAATGACTGTTAAGGCCACCTTCATTAGAATGAACAAATGAGGTGATAGTGGGTCCCCTTGACGAAACCACCTTGAACTAATGAAAAAAACCTCCAGAGGACCATCACATAGTTACTTGCAAAAAAAATTGCCGCCTCCACCTCTCCCCAAAATCATCCGCTAAAGCACATAAAGAAGGAATTCCCAGTTAACATGATCATAGACCTTCTCAATATCCAACTTACACAAAACACCCGAATCCCCACTCCTCTGCTTGACCTCCACATTTTCACAAGCCACCAAAACCGCATCAAGAATCCCCATACCCCACACACACACCACACACACACACGCGCGCACTCTCAGAAAGGCGTTTTGGGAATCCGATACAACAAAGTCAATAACCTTTTGAATCCTACACGAACACTTTGGCAATATGTTTGTAACCTTCCCAATAAGCTAATAGGCCTAATGTCACGAATGTCCTCTCCCACCCCACTCTTTGGGATTAAGGTAATGAAAGTGGAACTAAAGTTTCACTCAAAATCCCCACCCTCGTAGAATTCATCAAACACCGCCATGATATCCTCCCTGACTACAAGTGGAGATATGCCATCTTGACCAAGAACTTTTTGCCTGGCCATAGAGCGTAATGGTGGTACCACCTCCTCATCTAAAAACTAACCCCACCCCACACCCACACTTGTCTCTTCGATAATGAATGTCAACCCCTCAAACCTAAGCTTTCACCTCTCCTCTATAAACAACCTTTAGTAGAAGTGAGTGATGCATGTCTCACCTCCTCCAAAACCATGTCGTCTACGTTAATACTACCAATATGATTCTAACGTATGTGAGAGTTAGCCATTCTATGGAAAAGATTGGTGTTTTTGTCCCCATTCAACCACAATGCGAACTTCCGCCTCCAGACTTCTGCCTCCAACTAATATCCTCATCCACCATCTTCCTCCCCACTAATTCCCTCTCTCCACCCTTTTGGGTCCTCGTCCTCCCTCTAATCGATCTCTTTAATCTCCTTCGGTGCCACATCAATGCTAAGTCTAACATTACCAAACACCTTTTTAAACCACCTATTCAAATCCATCTTTAATAATTTGGGTTTATGAGCTAATAATACATAGCATGCACTTCCCTCCACCCTATACCCCTGCCACCACTCCCTCACTATAACAAACCCTCCTCCTTCAAACACACTCTCAAAACAAAATAAGAGTGGGCCTCAGCATCATACCCCCAGAGTCCAAAATGATAGGAATGTGGTCTGACATCAGTTTCGAGAGGAAAGATCTCGACAAGATTGAGAGAGAAGAGAAAATGTCTCCCAACCACGCGAAATGAGAAACCAATCCAATCTGGAGAGGGTGGGATTCTCCCTTCCACTTAACCAAGTGAATCTCCTCTCCCAACTCCATAAGGTAAATCAACAAGCTCTAAATGAAATCAGAAAAGGCCCTCATCACTGAGATATCTCCTCCACTACTACGCTCAATGGGGAAATGCGCAACGTTAAAGTCCCCTTCGATGCACCATGGAACGTCCCAAATACTCCTCACCCCTACCAACTCCTCCCATGGCTCCCACCTCTTCGCATCCCATACACACCTGAAAAGCACCATTAAAAGTTGTTCTTCACATTTAAATTGGCAAGACAAAGAGAACCTCCCTCGAAGGGTCAGCTCCATCACTCTCATATCCACATGGCTAACCCTCCCCCCAATCTCCCGCAAGCATCCAAAGAACACCACCTAAACCATCTCCCACCCTACAAGCTTCTCACCACCCTAGAACTCATATCATAAATTTTATTTTCAAGGTTTCTTGTCTTGAAGACGTATCACATCTGGCCGCCATCTTTGATAGAGGAATTTATTAGTTTCCTCTTGTCGGAGTCATTCGCACCCTTCACATTCCACGAAATGATTTTAAGCTTCATAGACATGACAATCAAACAACAATACAAACCTCAACGACATACTCCAATCATTTACCACCCCCACATCTTTCTACCCCTAGCCCCCTCGTAATTAAGGGCTCACTCTAGTTTCTTTAATTCACTCAAACACCATTGCCCAAACTCTTTGGAGGCACTTAACCTCACGTCACCTTCCACCCCTCTCCATCTCCTCTTAATCTTACTAGACAGAAGAAGGAACTCCTTTTCATTGCTTTCATAGAAGACCCCCTAACTAACAGTTAGAGCCTTCCACAGTCTCCAATAGCCAACCTTCTAAATCAACGCCTCCAACCCCACCTTCCTCCCCAAATTAATCAACAACCACTCTTCAAGCACTTCATTTGTTACATCATAAACAACTAGGTTAACACCCCCATTACTCCACCCATCCTCGAAACAGTATGGATCAAAAATTGATATTGAATCGTTACTACCACCGTGAGACGAGCCTCCCCTCCAAAGTAATCACCATCCCACTGCATAATGGCTTCCCCTCTATCTGAATTAGCGCATGCTTACCCCACTTATTGCCTGCTTCCTCCCACCACCACCACCCGAGTGGGCAAAAAAATGGTTCCTAAAAAAATGGTCTCCCCTTTAACAGCCTATAAACTTTGCAGCGGCTAGACTCCGCCACTTCAAAAACAGAGCCACATTCGTTAGTGACTCCCCTCTTCGATTTCCCCTACCAACGAAGAGGCGCTAACTCTGACACCAACCACTTTCCACTTTGCCGCCAACTTAGAAGAGGGTGCTCACCTCTGACCGCCACCTCTGATCAACATAATGTTGTTAGGAACAATACGAACATTCACCGAATCGAACTCAACGAAATCAGTACAGTTTTGTTTTAAATTGAAATAACTCTTGAATCTCACCATTTTCCTTCTAAACACAATCATCGACTTTTTAATAAATTTAGTACTCTAGGGTTCATTCAAAGAGACATGTCCAAAATTGCAAATAGGCCCCCGCCTTCTGCCTCCCACCCCACCCCCCTTCGGTCAATAAACCTCTGAGGTCACAATCACCTTTCCCACCCACTCCTTTGTGGTTGTCCCCCGCACGCCACCTTCCTCCCGAGCGCTACCTCCCCTTACTCGTGATAACTCACACTTCTCCTATGTTCTGGTCATGAGCCCACCTTTTTCCCAGTAGCCCCAATGTCTTGATGATAGCACCACCCCTCTTTGTGGAGATAAAAAATTTTAAAAATCCACTCCCCAACAGACAAAGCGATATTCACCGATATATATGCTCTACATCGGAATAAAATTCTAGCCAATTTAAAATGTTCTCTCTCCAACACCTCTCGATCAACAACTAAGAACCTTCTGCTCCTGGAACCAATGACCTTAAAAACATCGAAATCCCAAACATGAATAGGGATGTTACTTCCTTCTAGTGGACAACCCCAAAGGGTGCCAAAATTTCAAGAAAATTGGGGTCCCTTGAACGAACCACCCGTAAAACTCTCTACAGTTCGTCAACGGCACCTCCGGTAGGAACACAAAAAGGAATTTATCCTCCCCAACCTCATATACTCCAACCTCATCGGATTATCTCTAACGGATCCTAACCCAAGACAACATCGCCTTCATCGGGAGAGCTTTGGATTGAAAGCCAACCACCCGCCCCACTGGGCACCTTCTCAAAAAAGCTTGACTATCCACAACTGAGCCCCCCTTAATCTCCACATCAACACCCTTGCAAGGGCGATTTTGGTCACATCTACAACGTTGCCACTTCCACATATAGGGGAGGTTTAAGGCTACTCTCCTCTCTTTTGAAAGGCTTCCATAGCTTTGAAGAAACTTCCCTAGCCTTAACCCAAGGTCCTCAACGAGGGTTCCTAAAGACGAAACACGTCGGCTAAGAAACCCACCCACCACCGAGCAACAGCTCCGGGATTTTAATGGCCAAATATAACTCTCTTCCAACAACTTGGATCAATAAATACATCCCCTCACTAAACCTCCTCTTGAATCACCACCTTTTTTATGTTTGGAAGTTCACCTTTACAACTATGATTATTTGAGGATCAATAATCGGTTTGCTTGACTTTTGTTTGTGTATTTTGTTGTAGTATTGTGGGATCGATGTTTTGGGGCGGTTCGGTTAATGTAGTGTTTCAATGAATTTCAAATCACACCTCCCTATAGGTGGTATTATATCTACCTTCATATGTATCTCTTCACAACCGTATATAATTAATTTATGAATATAATTTATATTTTCAAACATAAAATCATCTTACTATCACAAATATAAAACATATGCATGTTTTACAAAATGCATATGGTCAATCATAAAATAATTTTACTATCACAAATATTGAACATATGCATGTTTTACAAAATGTAAGTCTCACTTCAATCGGGCGAGCGCCCTTACGCCTAGGCTCTAAGGTGAATTGGCATACCCCTAGTCCTTTTTGGCTATAACAAGGATAAAGTAAATCATTTAAACCGGTGTATTTTTTCAAATGCAAAGAAGAAAGTTCTCAAATTATTTTATTCTTCAAGTCCTACACTTCCATAAACAACTAAGCTTTCATGAAACACCTTAAACAAAGATCTATAACCTTATAAACATAAAAGTATAGGATTGTGAACATTCTCATCGGCAGAAGAAGAAAATAAAAGACATGTTCATTCTTATTAGGAATTCTTATTATGGTTTTGTTGTATTTTTTTAAGCCCCTTAAAGGTTTGTTGTCTCTCTCTCCACTTCCACCCACCCCCCACCAAATGCATCTCTTTCTATCACTATATTTTGATTCTACTGTAATTAAGAGGCATGAAACTTGTAGTTGCAACTTCACTACCTTTCTCCTCTCATTTGTTTTTGCAAGTAATTCATTACATTCATTGTTGAAACTCACTCCCCTTCCCAATCTCTTTATCATGCTAGTTTCATAAATAGTGTTATGACTGTTGTTGATTGTAAGTCGTAATTCACAGTATTAGATGAAATTGGACAAGTCATTCAAAAGCCTGTAGTACAATATTCTAGTATAGCCTCTCTTGACTATGGGAAACAATAAAGCTTCAAATTATAATGACCATTTTGAGGTAATGGTTCTGTATTGGCAGGATGAGGCATAATCCTCATGGTAGCTAATATTGCAAACTCTTACTGAGAAATTAATGAGCAAGGGCATTACTTGTTTATACTTTGATTCACCAAAGAGATATCATGTACAGGTTTAAACCTTGAGTTGGATGATTGTATAAAGTGTATGGTAGCCTATTTTCAATATGAAATTCATGGTCTGATATCACCATGACTATGTTTACAAGTTTTGATCTTTTGACCATCTCCAACTTGGCTAGCAAATTTGATAATTGATTCAAAATTAAAACTATCAAATAAGCCTTTTTTTTATTTGAGAAGTAAAATATCAAATAAGTAAAGGAAAGGGTACTCAAGGATTTCAAGTTAATGAACTGAAATATACCACATAGGAAATTTTTTGCATTCATTCTGGAACAGTAAGGAGTGCGTCTCTGCCGCATTGTAATATTTTAATATATCATGTATTCTTATAGCATAAACAATGGTGTAAAGTGGACAAGGGGTCAACCAAAGAAACCGAGCAGAAGCATACATAAAACTTATAAAGGTCAGTGGACCAAAAGTCAACAACATAAAATTATAAAACAAAAAAGCATAAAACATAGGATATAAATCTGCATCCTCTACAAGCCCCATCATGGGATATATGTTGTCTCAGTGCGGTATTTCGACTAAGAGGGCTTTTGATAATCTCAACATTAAGAAGAAGAAGAATTCATCTATTAGAAGGGCCAGCACATTTGAAATCATGGAAAGATTGGTATTAGCAATTCAAGAAACAACTGTAAAAAAGGCTCAGTAAAAAAAACAGTATATAAATCAAAAGAAGCTAAAAGGAGAAATCCCACCTCAGATAACAGCCTCCACCTCTCTCTTTTGCAAGGCCAAAATCAACAAACATAGCCTGTACAATATGTTGTTAAATAACAGCAAAAACTACAAGCCTTGGAAAGAATAGTAATAATTAGGGCTTCAACTAGAAAATACTTATTACCTTGGCATGACCTATATGCAGATATCCATTTGGTTCAGGTGGAAAGCGGGTTAAAACTTTTCCTCCAGTTGCCTTCAAATGTTTTTCAAGAATTTCCTTCGAATTGCAAGCTCTGAGCACAGGTCGATCGCTGAAAAATATTTCAGTATGCACCTGAGGATCGACACGATAGTTATACATCTTTACATATATTTATACATTGAGTCAGAAGCATGTCGGACTCAGGCACGTTGCCAATAGGCTTGACACATGTCAGTCATGCTGAAAAGAGTGTCCAACTATACTTTAATATTTTTTTTAAGCTGGAGACACTGGAACACATTTGGAACACAGTGGGATCTATTAGTAAATATAAAAACTAAGCACAAGGAAATATGAATTATGCGATTGTTTTTACAAAAGTCGGGCATAGGTCATAGTCTTACTCTTGTAAAACATAACAAAAGCTTCGAGACTAGGTTTGTCAATTTCTCAACTAAGCCAGTGAATTTGATTTCATACGTAATTGGTATAGTATGGATCCTAAGCATTGGTGGGTTGCCTATGGTCCATCGCCTATGCTTTAAACCTTTAGCCTTGAAGCTTCTTCGACAACCATCCTCTTTTTCATGTGTCAAGAGGAATGGGGGAGCACATACTCTTTTGTCCACTCAGTAGAAAGAACAAGCTGACATTTAGACATGACAAAGACTTGGGTTTTATTCACACAAATCTCCGCCTCCTATCAAAAACGCCACAATATTTACGAGAGCAAGATGTGGAAAATTGGTGGATATATTTTTTACTCGTTTGAAGCTGCTGTATATATAGTCTGAGAAGCTCAGTATAGCATATACAATGATAATATGATGAAATTGTAGATTTGATGATTTAGTCTTGCGAAGTCAACTATGTTATCCCACCTACAATTTCAGTGATAAAGCCTTGTGATGTTAACTACGATATCTCACTTTTCATATTTTGGATGCATGAATTAATGAAAGAAATAAGTGATTGAATTATCCTTTTATTAAATAGTGAATTCTTAAGTTTTCAATTAAATATTTGTTTGAATCTTGACTCAATGATTAGAAGCAGTGAGTAATGAAATATGCAATTTCAATAATATATAAAAATATATATTATATTCAACATGCCCCGTGTCCTATATATATTATTAGGTGACGGGTATTGACTTGCAGTGCAGGTAGTTAAAAAGCCAAAACAAAAGAGAGGTAAGACCATAACAGTCGTCAATGCGAAACTTGCAAGCCAGATAGGATACTGATCCTATAATAAATATTGTTGCATTAAGTATCAGATGGCAATTGATAGCCAATGAATGACTCAAAACCCAAACAAACCCCCACCAGTAGGGCAGCACCATTTCCCAAGCAAATTTTGATTTCCAATCCCAAGTAATAAACAAACCAAATACCACTACTACTATGTTATATGTTTCAGGGGAACAAAAAGCATAACCTCTCCCACCATCAAAATATTACCACCGCAATAATCTCATCTGGGAAAATGTTATCGTAACTATTATATTTTTCATATATCTTGGAACCCTAAAAGAAGGTTAAAACAGATCAGCATAAAATGAAGCAGCTGTGTACCTTGAAGTTTTCATGCGGTGAAGGGAATATTGAATGTGGATTGAGTTCTTCTTCAGATGGTTTTGGTGTGGGAGTACCTTCAACTGTAGTTTTATTCTACGAAGGTGCAAATGTAACAAAAGCGAAAAAAAGAAACTTTAAGTCGGCTATTAAGTAGTAACACATACTACATTCTCAAGGGGCATGCAATGGGGCTCACATCTGTTTTAACAGGCTTCTCTTTCTTCTTTTTTACAGGCTTCTCATCATCTGCAGCAGTCTTTTCACCGAGTAACTCGTACATTTTTGCATCTACAAGTTTCTGTTACACAAACAACATGGGCAATGTTTTTTCAGTCAATTCAAACAATGGCTATAATAACAAATAAACCTATTAAATTTATTGGAGTGAAGAAAGGAAAGAGAAAACATGTTTTATTGCTTGTTTCATTTTAATAAATAATCAGAATTGGGCCTTATAAAATGCCTTCGTGCTGTACGTAAACCATCACCCAGCATGAGTGGAAAATATTGTACACTAAATGCTTTTCTGCTTCTGACAAAATAATTAAAAAATGTGTATTTCATTTCTTCAGTTTTCAAACATAGAACACAAAAACCAACTGAATTATATTACCTTAACGATCTTTGGATCGGCCCATGGCAGCTTCTTTCGAACATGAGCAAATAGTTCACCAACTACAGAAGAAAATAATCAAAATTCACATTAAAAAGGTGTAGAAGTGAAATAATAATGACCTAAAAGAGGAGATGGAGAAAGGAGGATAACTCATGTTATAAAAAATGTCTACCCCAATAATCATGAACATCTTTTTCACAAGTAAATGTTTTCAAAATTTGATGTTTCTATAGCAGAAAAGGGTATTTGTATGCTTTTAATTGGTCTTGGGTCAAAAAGATGGTTGAGATATTTGTGTTAAAGATATGTCGATATGTGTGGAAAACAGATTGGGTTTTCAATCAATCGGGCAAAATAAAATTTCATTGTTGTTCTAGCTATTGTTTATCCTTTCCAAGTTTAAAATTTCATTTGGTAATCAATAATTCCATTTATAAATTTACATCACATCAATTACGTGAACTTTAAAATTCTAATTCCCTTCATTTGGTAATCAATAATTCCATTTATGAATTTATATCTATATTATGTATAGCTATTCGTAAATGGAATTATTGATTACCGAATGAAGGAAATTAGAATTTTAACGTTCACTTAATTGGTGTGATGTAAATCGGTAATTCTTGTAATTAGCTTGCCGGTTGTCATAATTCCTTTCCCTTGTGATGGCATGTCACTTTTATATTAGCTGACCCCAAATAATTGGAAAAAATCTTTGTTGAGTTGAGTATTATGTCTAATTTATATATATTATATATGTAAAATGCATGTACTGTATATACATATACCATATACACGTATCTATAGTTTGGATTTATACATATATTCATTGTACATATAATATATATATATATATATATATACATGTGTGTGTGTGTGTGTGTGTGTGTGTGTGTGTGTGTATCACATATGTATTACATAAGAATGTTAAGTATTTACAGTATAATTTCCTGAAAATATGGAGAATGGACAATTTTGAGTTTAAAAACCATTATTCTAAACAGCATTTTTGTGTTTTCATAAAACAGGTTTCACACGAGATATTTTTACAACTCAGTTTTTAAAAAAAAAAAAGGTGTGCCAAATGCAAACTGTAAAACAGTTTTTAAAAACATAACCGAACAGACCCGGAATTTCTTTTACAGAGACATGCTTTACATGAAGATTAAAGAATGCACTCATGTATATGTACGCTTTTGTGTGTACACCATCCCATAAAATCAGATATCATGTCTGTAGCAAATCCAGGTTTGGACAAAATATGAAAAATTTGCAAGGTTGTCAAATCAGATCCAACCAAATAAATTTCTTAACGTGTACAGGTTGGACCCGGACTGGACACTCCCCGGATAGGATTCTGATATGCGAGCTTATGCCAATCTTTACATACTAAAAACATATAGAGCGTTGCTAAAATACCACATCTTGTTATTTAGGCCTCTTTATATTTACTCTGTTTTGCTTTGAATTATAACGATCTAACTAAATCGAGGATACACCCAATTCCTTGGTTATAGACGCCTAAGAGGTACCAAATTTTAACTGTGCAATGAAGTGATCATCTTATTTAGGAGCGCAAGGTACAGTGTAGATATTTTGAAAACGAGAATAATAAGCCGTAGTTGATCTTGAGTCCACTTATACAAAAGAATATGCATTGAAGGTGTCCAAACCAAGAATCAAATTCCCGCATCCACAATAACAAAATAACAAGGATCCCACACACTGTATAAGCAATGTGTGGCTTGTTTTTATACTATCGTACAGAGACCAATATGCGTGCGCGCGCGCGCACACACACACACGCATACATACATACATACATACATACATACATATATATATACATATATATATATATATAGAAAAGAATGCCTACCATTTGTTCGATAGCGCTGTTCTAAAATTGCATTTTTGTTCTCTTCAAATATCGCACAAACACTGAGCTCTATATCTTCTAGAGAGACCTCAACACCTGTTTGCAAACAAAGAGTAGAATTTTTACCATTTAAAAAAAAAAGATACAAGGAATATCAAAAGGTATATATGTAAACATTACAATATAAGTAAACTGACATTGAGATTCATATGTATAATAGCTTAACATTTTGCATTGGCCTTTTACTTAACAAAATTGTGAATCATGTCCACTAGAGAAGATAATGTGAATAAAAAATAGTGAACATGTTATTCAGCTAACCTAATATGTTGTTGCCCAACCAGTAATATGTTGTCAGGGGCGGAAGCACATGGGGACCAAGGGGGGCCTTGGCCCCGGTTCAATTTAAAAAAAAAAAATATATATATATATATAGGGTTTTTTGGTAAA
Source organism: Sambucus nigra (assembly GCA_949130495.1). Classification (NCBI taxonomy): domain Eukaryota; kingdom Viridiplantae; phylum Streptophyta; class Magnoliopsida; order Dipsacales; family Adoxaceae; genus Sambucus; species Sambucus nigra. Next base: position 282,920,949 of record OX422209.1, read on the forward strand.
ATTTCAAACTTTAAGGTACAACTCTAATTATATTCAAAACTGAGGGTGTAAAATCGTAATTAATTAAAAATCTAAACCTAAAGTAAAGATCGGATCTCTCTCCTTTCTCTCATTTATTTCTTTTACCTGTTAAAACTCTCTTTGACTCCCGAGTCCCTCCCGTCCGCCGTCTCTGTCCAGCCCCAGCCCCTCCACCCCTGTCCAGCCCCTCCGTCCGCTGTCTGAGCACCTCCCTCCTACGTCCACCCTTGTCCAGCCCAGGCCCTCCGGCCAGCCACTACGAGCCACTACGAACTCATCAGGTATTTTTTTAACCTTAAGCTGATTTTTGTATATACTAGCCGGAGCCACTAACTCATCACCATCAGGTATTTTTTTAACCTTAACCTTAAGCTGATTTTTTGTATGTATGATTTTTTGGAGAAATTGTATGTATGATTTTTTGGAGTCCCACCAAACATATACCCTTATTTTTGTAATTCGCCCCTTGTCAAATTTCTGTAATTTGTGTCCCAAACATATATGCCCAAAAAAAACTCGAAATAAACTCGAAACATATAATTTGTAGTCAATTTGGATGAACTATAATTTGTATAAAACTCGAAATAAAGTTATAATTTGTATAAAACTCGAAATAACCCAAAAAAAATCGTCTCGGGGCTCACGCCCCCGAACCCCCGGCACCACTCAAAACTTTGACCCCGGTTGACCAAAAATTCTGGAATTTCCACTGTATGTTGTACCGCTGATTGAGCCAAACCGTCATTTCACCATAGCAGGCTAGCAGTCTAAATAGACCTATATCTAGTTGTAATTCATCACAGTTTAATAATTAACGATCAACATAGCATTTTATCATGTAAAATTAGAAAATAAAAGATAATTGCATCCCCTTAACGACAATAATTCCTTGATTCTCCATTCTAACTCCAAAATAAAATTCAAATATACCAAAACAAACACCCAATACAATAGGGCATAGCCAAAACATTTCATGGTTTTACACTCCTGCAAGTTGATTCCCTCTAAAAGCCTAGAAGTTTTTGTTCTAATCCTGAACACAATTTTGCCTTTTTTATTGTGTGTAGATTCGCAGAAAAGTGAACAAGAAAGAACAAATACCTTTAAACCAAAGTTCATTTAGAGTAATTAACTAATGCTTAGATTCACATAAACAAAAGAATGAATTATCATACCAACACCACAAGCCTCTTCAAAGTCATTGACCTTAAAATCCTCCGAACCAGTAGTCGCAAGAAATGAAAACGCAGCCTCCAACTGGGCTGGAGTTTTAATCTGCAACAGTATAACTGTGAATGAATACTTAAACAACAAAATGTTTCTCGAAGTATCTCATAATCTCACAGTGCTTAACAAACTAAAGAAGACAAACTGCGAAGCCAACTTATCTAGCCACTAATAAATACAAAATCAAGTAAAAGAGAGAATTCAGACAAATAGAGTTCCGGACCTTTGATGATACAATATATTTCAGCAATGCGGGTCGGTGCTTAAGAGCATTTGCTGGGAACTTTGTAGCAACCTAAATATGAAAAACGGATGTTGGAGCGTCAAACAAATATTTCTTTGCAACGAAATGGAAAGTCCTAACAAATGTAATTCTATATCAACTTACCGTGTAAATAAGATTTCCAATAGCCCTATCACATCCATCAGTCACAGCTGCCTAAAGAGCAACAAAAAACAAAAATAAACACATCGGATTGGAACACGTATAAATTGATACATGTTTAGCATATTAAAAGAGAAATCACACAAATCTGATTGAGTGATAGGTGAATATACGGTTGGACGTAAATAGAGAAAGTACCTCGTGAATGACGGCGATGAGATTTGTGGTGACCTTATTGTTAGCGATAGTGTTGTTGGCCGTACGCTCGTCTAAGCCGATGTTCAGAAACAATTGTACAGCTTTCTCCTTGTTCTCGTCCTTCCCCATTTCTTTTGCTTTGACAGAGAAGAGAAAACCCTAACAAAACCTTTAAAAGGTGGGTATTTTATTTTGGAATTTATATATTCTGCGTTTGAGGTTGACAGATTCTATTTCGAAGAATCCTGGACATCGTCTTGCTTGGAAATGAAAGGTCGGGTTTGGAAAACAATTCTTTTATTTTCTTTCATTTTTTTTTTCACGCCAAAAAATTGACCATATGTTTTTTGGATCAAATACTAAAAAATCCCTCAAATATTTTTTAATACATATTTAATTTAATATTTTATTTTGTATCAAAAAGTTTCTTATTCTCTTATTTTTGAAGGTCCGCGCCAGCGGCATGGTAAAATCATTTTGACATGGTGAAGGACTTTTTGGTGCAAAATAAAAACGCTTGAACTATACATATATTAAAAGAAGTTCAAGGAATTATTTGATATATGCCCGTATTTTTTTTCTTACAATCCTTCTTCATTATTATTATATTAACTTATATATATTAATATTTACATTAACAAATATTATTATGTATGAAAAATAATTTTGTATTTTAAATATTTTATGAAAATAAAAATCAGATTTTTTTAATAAAAAAAGTGTTAACTATTTTATAAAAATAGTTTTTTTTAAATAAAACAATTTTTTAATTAATTTAAAATTAAAAAAAACATATTAAATCTTTTATAAAAAAATTAATAAAACTATTCTAATTGTTTTAAAATAACAAAAAGACATTTTAAATATATAAAAATTTATTTTAACTATTTTGAAATAATTAGAAAAATGTTTTAACTCTTTTATAAAAATTATATTTAAAGAAATAAAAAAATAAACTATCTCTATCTCTATCTCTAGCGCTATCTCTATCTCTATCTCTATCTCTATCTCTACTACTTAATCTCTATCTCTACTACTTAAAAAGAGGGAAGTTCCTCTTCAAATCTCATCTCAAAGTACTAAACTATCCTCATTAAATTAACATTTCCTATCATACCCTTAATATTAGTCTCACACATTCATTAAATTAAAATCATTCAATGAATCTTAACTTGATAGGTTCTTTCTCCTAATACATTCATCTAACAAAACTTCTAAATACATTCATCTTGAAACCTTAAAAATCAAAAGTCAGTTGTTCAAATTTCTTCATCTTCTCATCAGATTCATATTTGCCATCAAAAGTATGCATTTGTTAATTTCAAAGCAAATACATAATTTTTGTAATTATATATATCTCATTCATGAATGTTGTCTCTCTTTTGTGCTCAAATTTTGTATTTACAATTTTATTATTGTTCAATTCATGTGTTTATAATAATTCTAAATTCAATGTTAATTTCAGAAAAATTATATATATTTTTTAAGTTAAGGAATTACCAAGTTCACACCTTATTAGATTACTGTTTTTTATGCATTCATATGTATTTCCCAGATGGACATGTTTGTATTCATGTTTATTTTCTAAAGATTCTAAAAAATTTTAAAACATTCCAATTGCTTTTTAAAGCACAAACTTGCCCTTTGCTCCAACGATCAAACAAATACTTTTTTATTTGTTAATTTTTAAAAAAAAGTATTTTAAACTCTTTTTTAAAACATTTTTTTATTTTTTAAAATTTAAAAATAACTGTTTATTATAAAAACTGTTATGATAGTTTTAAAAACCTTTTTTATTTAAAAAATTGTTATGATACTTTTATATAAGTTTTTTTTTAAGAAATATTTAAAAACTGTTTTTTTTTTCAAAAAAAATATTTTTTTACATAAAATTGGGGAAAATGACAAAATAAATAACTGTTTTTTAAATTGAAAATTGTTTTTAGTAAAAATTGTTTTTAAATAAAATCTTTAGGCACTTAAAAAATTGTTTAAAACTATTTTTTTTTGTACATTTTATTTAAAATGTTTTATAATATCGCCTATACATACCGCTGGCGCGTAACAACATACTAAAAAAATGGTAATAGTTTTTTAAATAAAAAAAAGTTTTTTAAAACTATCATAACAATTTTGATAAAAAACAGTTATTCTTTAATTTTAAAAAATAAAAAATACATATTTTAAAAAACAGTTTAAAATACTATTCTTTATTGAAAAGAAAATTAACAAATAAAAAAGTATTAGCTGAATATATATTTTTTTAACCTAAATTTTTCAAACTATTTTCATTATGTCATAATTGTTGGATTCATATATATGAGAGACTAGATATACACGTATATAGAGAGAATGGGGATGAGTTTGGCATTGATTTTATAGGTTACGACCTAAATTATTGGGTATAATAAATATGGTGGCACATATTGTCCCATTTATTTACTCCTGAAAATTTAGCACTTGGCAAAATACTATCGTCTTTCGCCTACATCGAAGAGAAGATTTTTTTTTCACGTGATTAGTGTAGGGTACATATGATTGGTAAGTTATAAAAATGGTGAATAACATTTTAATTTTTTATGGTAGTAAGAAAAAAAAGAAAAGTGGTTGGGTACCCAATTAATAAAGTCAATTATGAGAATCATATTTCATTGGTACGATAGAAAAGTAGACCAATATCAAGTCGAAAGCGTTAGAAAACAATCCACCAACTTAATGGAAAATAATGCGACCGGTGGTTTCGACTGTAACATTTGCCTAGATATGGTTCAAAACCCTGTAACCACCTCTATTGTTGCCCCTGTATTTATAAATGAATTCATTACCCAAGTGTATCTGCTGAAATCCAATATCACCAACAACCTCAATGCCCTGTGTGCAACGCTGAAATTACAGAATAAACCTTAGTACCACTCTACGGCCACAGTCAAACAGAAAAAGCATCCGAAGACAAAGTCCCACACGCGGATTTAGTCATACCACAAAGGCCTTCGAGTCCTAAATAGGATTTAGTCATCAGTCGATATCGCCCACATGTATGACATGCTGGCAGTAGCAGCAGATGTTGCTGTTGCTTACAAATACCTGTCAGTTGGCTGCCACAGAGGAGTAAGCACGGATGAATGACTAAGCAAGAATAGGAATATCTTGTATAGTTTACAGTTTAATGGAGGTTTGGTTTTTAGGATAATGATTGATGATTCGTACTAGGTACTTTATGTTATATTCTAACAAAACAGATTCTACATAATATGTTGCAAGTATTTTTATTACTTTGTCCTTCACAGATTTGCAGTGGAAGATTAATATCTGGAAACGGCCATACGTGCAACGCACGTGGGAACAACTAGATTTATAAAAAGTAAAAAACTATTTTATAAAAAATAAAATGCTTTTACCTATAAATATTTTTTGGTAAAATGTGAATATATTAACGCCAACGCAAAACCCAAAAAAAACATTGCAGTGAGACCAAACAAGGCCCAAAGGCCATACAAAGGCAACAAACTTTCAAAAAATAAACCCAAAAACAAAACAAAACTCAGCGTCTAAAAATCAGGCCATCCAAACTGAATCCACAACACTAAATCACAACAAAAGTTGATACACCCAACTTACAAATAAAATAGCCAAACACCAACTCAACTCATTGAAGGAAAATACACGTGTTAGATAATAAACTCAAACTCCAACACCTCTAATCCACCACGCAAACAACCACTGAGCAACAAACACTTACAATCTCCAAACTTTCAACACATGTACACCACCGCACAACCCATCAAATGAGAGAAAATAATTGATAGAACCCACCCACAAAAACCTCTAGATTCATTGAACCTAACATCAAACAACATCATTTGAACAAAGAAACCATACATAAATGAGAGAGAAACTATTTCTCATGGCAAAATTATCTCCGGCAAAAACACATCAACACACAACCTTCCCAAAACCATAACAACCAAGAAAAACAACATCCAATAAACCTCAAAGCCAAAACCAGAGAGAAGATAACCCTCACCAAAAATGTAAGACAACTGCAACAATCCTACATAACTCTCAACACACAACCATCAGAACCAACCTCAACTAAATGGGACCGGATCTCAACATTCATAGGAAAACCAATGAATAAACAAAGGATTCATAAGCTGAATCAAACCATTATTATCAAAACCCAACAGAAAATGAAGGAGCCAAATCATACAGCACCAATCAAGGCAAAAAGACCAATAAATCCACCAGATCCAATACATGCAGACAAAGGCATACAAGGAGGTACAAGATACACCACCATCTCTACTATAAGTGCAAGAATTATCACAATAAAAGATCCAGAAAATAATATCGAGATGAAAGCAAATAATCACACACACAACAACAAATATACGTGGTTCAGCAACTTGCCTACATCCATGGAAAGGTTGCTATGTTCTTATTAGTGTCTCTCAATAATCAAAGTTACATCTCTTTGTCTCGGGTCAGGGTTTACAATTTATAATGGTAGAAATAAGTGATTGAGTTATAGAAGTAACTAAATTAGCTTGTGGATAACTCATGGTGTCCCTAAATATCTCCTCCGAGATTATTGATAACCGATTTGAATATATCCCCATGCATTTAAGCACATGTTAAATACACGGGTCTAAATAAATATCTGAGTTGGGTCGAGCAGTCCATTATACACGCTGGGTTGGTTGACTGCACTTTTTGGACTTAAATAAATAAGCCCCCACAATTGCCCCTAAAAAATTTGGGCCAAGTATTTGGGCCAACATATTTTAAACAAGTCCAAGGTCCAGGATTGTTTTAAAAATCGGCGTGGCACATCTGTAATATTCGTGAACTTGTGAGGATACACTTGTCCTAGGGTAAACACCATGGCAAACTTGTAATACTTATTGAGGAGGTGAGGTTATGCTCATCCGAGCTGGTAAGTGGATATCCAAAATCCTTATTAATACTTGTACTTCATCATTATCACGAGAATCCAACCATATTCATCAACTTCAATCGTAATTTCTCAAATGTTCCTCGTCTACAAACTTCCATTGTGTTCTCTCTATAGTTATACATATTCTCAGAATTTTCCATTACATTCATACACTTTTGTAAGTCTCTATAATCTTATCTTTATTTTCACTATTTTAATTAGTCTTCTCCTGTTGCCAGAGGTCTTCTTCATCCATGGCTCTTCTCGGTAACAAAATCGTAGCAGAGTTTAGGAAATCTTATAATATCCCCAATTGGGCGGAAATCGACTGTGCCCCCATACCCAGAGATGTCCGGGATATAGAGGACGGGCACTGGATTCACAACCTTTTGATTACAAAGGGAGGTTCAACTTCCCCCAAAACCCTATTTTTCTGAGCTTTTTCAAGTACTTCAATGTTATTCCTGCTCAATGCGCCCCAAATGTCTGGAAAATTATGAATGGGGTCCATAGGATCAACGAACTGTATGGGACCAATTTAGGGCTCCGTGAGATTTTTTATTGTTATGTTTGGTCGTGCATCAATGATGGTGTTTTGTACTTGAAAACTAAGAAAGATGATAAGATGTTGGTTGTGAACCTGCTTGACTCCCACAAGGGTTACTGGGATCAAGGTTTCATTGCTAGAAATTGGCAGCAGCATCCCTTACCTGAGGGCGAGAAGTACCGAAGTCCATGAATCCCTGACTGGGGGGAGGATAAAATAGGTCACTATCTCTTTTCTTTTGTTTACTTGATGTTTCTTTTACTTCCATTCGCTTTCTCGATACTTCTATTTCCTTTCTTTTGATTTATATTTTCTTGCTCTGTTTATCAGCTCGAGATAAGAACCAAGAACCTGGCCTTCGCGAGCTGAGGGTTGCTGACCTTGTTAAAGCTTAGAGGGTTTGAGATAGACTACCTAATGGTGAGCACCCTCGTGTTATAGCTTATTTACTGGAGTATAAAAACACCACCACTAGTTTCATTGCTTAGCCAGTTATTCAAGTCCTTGTCTTAGAACTTCCTGAAAAAGGGCCCTCTGAACCAATTAAGGTAGAAGAAGAAGAAGAAGAAGAAGAAGAAGAAGAAGAAGAGGAATGGGGAGAAAAAAAGGGAAAAAAAGATGGTGAAGAGAAAATGGCTCCCCATTTAAAGAGAAGAGTGTTGAATATTGATGATGATGACCAGCATGTGTTGTCTGATCAGATGAAGTCTCTGAAAAGAGCTAGGGGATCCTCTGAGGTCAGTGGTTCCAGTTTATGAATTAAGGGGGACAAAAAGAAGAAGAAGGAGGAGAAGAAGAAGAAGAAGAAGAAGAAGAAGAAGAAGAAGAATGGAGAAGGGGGAGAGAAAAATAAAGAGAGAAGTGGAGAGAAAAAGAGAGTAAGCCAAAAAGAAGTTGCCCTTGAAGGCCCCTGCTGAACCTTTCCTTTCTCTAGCTGCTGAGGGGTCTAGTATGGCCAACATTCCAGTACTTGCCCTTAACTTGCTGAAGGGGGGCGTGCTTATGGACGACCGAGAGTGCTCCTCGCGACTGGGGTCAGCCTAGTTGGTGCTCAAGTTCGCACAAGGACTTGCTCTAGTAAATATCCTTTTTTCTTTTATCATTTCTCTGTATTCATCTTTTACGCAATAATCCTTTTTTTTTTTGCTGTCCTTGAATTTTTTATCTGATTTTAATACCCTCTTTGATGGTCATGTCGACCAGTCCAAGAAGAATCGGGAGCTGAAAGATGCCCTAAAAAGTCTAAATAGGACTTAATTGACGCCCGTGTTACACTTGACCGGGAGATAGAATTCAACAAAGGCCTATATCAATTTTCAAGCGGCTAACAGTCGTGTTGTCGGAGAGAATGAGAAGCTTGCTAAGGAAAATCTACACCTGGTCGGGAAAGTTCAGAAGTTGGAGGAGGAAATTTCAAGTGTGAAGGATAGCAACTACAGTGAAGGCTGGGATGCGGCCTACGACGATGCTGAAATCCAAATCGCTTATGCCAAGAAGGTATCCTTTAAGACATGATGGGATTAAGCCTTGGGGGACAGCGTGAGTCTCTCTAAAATTCGACATATTCCAGCTCCATCCTCTGGGGCCTTCTCCATTTACTTATGAGGAGCCTCCAGTTGGTCAGTCTGTCGACCATGCTGAGAAAAGTTCTACTGAGGTCAGTATGGTTGTCGACCAAGAGAGGAGGGATGTCGAGAGAGGGAAGGCTCCAGAAAGCTCTAAACATGTGAAGGAGTAAAGTCCCATAATTTAAGGAATTTTTCTTCTTTTTTTTTGCTCATGCATTGCAATTTTCTTTCTCTAATTGTACTGGCTTTTTGTCTCGCCTTAACTATCAATGAAAAGAACTTATGCTTTTATTAATGTTCTTGTTATTCCCTTTATGTTGATATTCATTGTGTTTGTTTATTTGTTCTACTATTTATAGCCTATTTCCGTAGAGGACTACATCCCTTCTACCTCGAATTTGGGGAGGATTTTGGGTTCAGGCATTAGTGGTCAGGTTCGTAAGGCCTTCTTGAAAATTTACAAGCAGCTGAAAGCGAGGACCGAACAGTATAAGGACCAGTCTGAGCTAGTGGCCAAGCTAAAGGATGACCTTAAAGTTATATAGGAAATGGTTCCTCAGTGCATGAGGAAATAAATGGTTTGAGGGCCCAACTCTTGATGAGTAAGGACATGGGGATGATTAAGATCAAGAATTTTTCCTTAAAGAAGGAGGTCTGATATGCCTAAAATGCACCCTCTTACTCAGAGCAGGTAACCTCGGTCAGACTCACAGACGAGGTGACCAGAAACCTGACTTCTCATCAGTAATATCGTCTCTCATAAGGTAGGACCTAGCTGACGTTGCAGCAACCCCATACACCAACCTCAGTTGGTCAACAGTCGGGGTTAGCAGGGCCTCATGGGCTCAATTAACTACCAACATCATCATCTGCACCAGCCGACGTTGCGATCACCAGTCGTAATCAGCATATCTCATGGCCTCAATTATCTACTAACGTCATCGTCGGCCCCAATCGACATTACAGCTCTCTCATACCCAACCTCGGACAACCCTCCTGGCAGAGGTCATCGATACAAAGCAACCACATCTGACTCCATCAACCTCGTACTTATTAAGGCCGAGGTTGCACCAGCCAAGGACAAGGCTGAGCATTTACAATCGTGTACAAGGTTAGGAATGCGTGGACAAAATCAGTTGTAACCGAATCAATCCCCTCACGTGAGAGAATATTTCATCATCATTCTCTACATGTGATAGTGACAGATGACTTTATTAGATTGGCTAGATCATCACACACATGCTCATTGCATGCTTGGGGGGTACATTACACTCCCCAAACACTATATATATTTGTCTTCTCCTACCTTGAAAGGGATCCTCAATTACAAACCCTAGCCAAACTCTGTTACATTTACAGTAGAGAGAAAAAGTGGAGTGATTGTATTACTAAGGCCATTAGAGCCCTCTTCTGATAGTGATATTTACACTCACCTGTACAGTGGACGTAGGCAATTGCCGAACCACTTATATTGTTGTGTTCATCCCCTTCTCCTCATCTCCTACTATATATATACTCTTGTGTTGCCATTGTTATCACTTGCTTGAGCTTGTCAACACCTTATCTGGTGGTAATATTTCCATCATCATCATTTTGGCACCGTCTGTGGGAACGAGAAGATTCGTCTCTTCTATTTTGCAGCTTAACCTCACCGGAGACTCTGGTGGTGAACCAAGCCTCACCCTTCGTGTGAAGTTATTTCACCATTGAAAGAGGTCCTTTAAAGTATTCAAGCTCTCTAATATTTTCATCGCAAACTCTTTAGCCCTAACATATGGCACCGGAGTTACCACCACCTCCTCCACTATCTGGTGTTGGAGGACCCAGTTCCAGCCCAGCACCACCCCAGTCCGAGATGGCTGAGGTGTAAGCAGCCTTGAGGTCCTTGACTGCAACGCAGCAAGCCATGAATGAGCAGTTTGCCCAGCTAAGCCAAAATATGATGAAACCACCTTGCGTCTCACCGAAAATGATCACTCCGGCGGCTGCTCAACCATATCATAAGGCCAGGGGACCACCCCAGTCATCGTGAAAGGATAAACCTTTACCTCAACGGAGGAAGGACATTGCTGACCCTAGGCGTTTACATCTGGGGAGGCAAGAAAACCCTTGTCCTGAGGATAGGTACGATGACATTGAAGCAGAGGATGCTCCAGCAGACTACTGGGAGCCATATGAGGTTTCAGACAACACTATACGTCCTATACAGCAGAGCCGAGGTTGCGGAGCAAGAAGGGCCGAGGTTGGTGATACCCAGCAAAGAGGATCAACATTTTATCGCTTGAGTAGAGGGTCGGCCTTTGAAAGGATCGACCCAATTAATGATCTGAAGCATAGGTTATCCAGGTCGAGAAGTGCAGCTGGCTAACAGAGGGAAAATGGAGAACATCGGCCTCGCCATGGCCGACCCATACATGGCCAAGAGGTCAACAACTGACGTTGTGCAGTAGCTAGGGAACCTTCAATTCAACCCTTGGAGGTGGCTGGGGACAACCTCGGTCAGGCCGACGTTGCTAAATCATGGAATGACTCCATTCAACGACTGGAAGAGAAGATAGAGAACCTCATAAAAAGTTGAGACCCATTACAAAGGGGATTATCAGAGGGTTCCCCATTTGTGGCAAGGATTGTAAACTTTCCAACCCCTGCCAAATTCAAACCACCAATGGTGTCTCCTAAGTATAATGGAAGTACCAATCCGGTACATCATATTGAGATGTATCAGTCTGCAACAGACATTTATTCAATCCTTAATGAGATGAGGTGTCACACTTTTTTAAGCACTTTGACGGGAGCTGCGCATATTTGGTTCACTTCCCTTCCCAAAAATTATGTGAAGAACTTTAAGGGATTGGCCGAGCGGTTTATACATAACTTTTGTTTTGGGGTAAGACCTCAAAAGAAGATGACCCGTCTACTCTACGTAAAGCAAGGCAAGAATGAGAGTCGCAGAGACTACATGACAAGATTCAATAAAGAAAAATTGAAGGTTGAAGATTACGAAGAGAATATAGCTATGACAACCCTTATAGGAGGACTTCCGAAGGGGAAGTTACTTTAGAAGCTTGCTAAAGACCCTCCTAAGTCTATGGTCGAGCTGTTAGCAATAACTGGTAGGGGCATGAATGCTGAAGAAGCAATGGCTGCAAAGTATGAGGATGAGAATGGAAGTAGAAGCGAGAAATTCCAAAGAAGGAATGATGGGAAGAAAAGGGATGCAGACGACAAGTTTGCACACTACACTCCTCTAACTGTGAGCTGCGAACACATCCTTAACGAAATAAAGAATGACAGGTCCCTGAGATGGCCGGAGAAACTGAAGGCTCCTCCGTATAAGAGGAACAAGAACCTTTGATGCGAGTTCCATCAAAACCACGACCATCTGACTGATAAGTGCTTTGCCCTAAAGGATGAGATTGAGAAGATGTTAAAATCTGGAAAACTCAGAAAGTACGTAGATGGAAGAGCTTCTAAGGGAGGAAGAGAGACCCTAAAAAGAAGCAAAATTATAGGTGTCGGGAAGATGCCCCAACCAGAAGAGCTGAGGACTCAGATGATGATATCGATGACCCTGACCTCCCACCAAAAGGCGATGATGTCCCAGTGAAGAGGGTCGGCATGATCTATTTTGGTGTTAACACCATCTTTGGAGGACTAGCAAGAGGTGGCTCAGAGGTAGCCGACGTAAAGCTCACGTGGCAGAAGCTAAGTCAGTGACCAAAGTAGAGGTAGTGAACTTGGCATCTTCAGAGGGAAAACACGAGAAGAGAAAGAAGGTAGATATGGATACCCTCAGAGTTGGCTTCTCATGACTTGATTTCAATGGTATCTTAGCTCCTCTCGATGACCCTCTGGTAATCACCACGAGAGTGCATGGGTGTGAAGTTAAGAGGATACTCGTTGACGGGGGAAGTTCAGCAGACGTCATGTTTTGGCCCTGTTTCAAGAGCCTAGGCCTTAGCAGAGCTAGGCTTGTCCCTTATCACCATCCTTTGATTGGCTTCAACGGCGAAAAGGTTCATCCGCTGGGTATGTATGAGATGGATGTGAGAATGGGAGACGAGTGGCCAAAGAGTTTGACCAGAAAAATCAATTTTTGTGACGAACGAAAACATCTTCTCAACTTACAACCTCGTCATAGGAAGAGTAGCGCTTAAGGAATTTGAGGCCATGCCTTCAACGGTCCACCAAATGCTAAAATTCCCAACTCGCTATGGAGTAAGGGAAGTGCAAGGTGACCAAACGTCGGTACGTGAATGCTACTTCAACTTTGTAGAATAGAGAGAGGCTTATAAGAAGGCAACAATTATGTACAACATCGATACACTTGATCCTAGAGACGAGAAAAAGCTCAAGAAGGGAGAGGCGACGGAAGAGGTAAAATCCATCGTCCTCAATAAGGACGAGCCGAATAAAACCATCAAAATTGGCAAAGCCCTAAGACCTGAGATCAATGGAGAGCTGGTGAAGATTTTGAGGAAGAGACAAAGCGTTTTTACCTAGAGCCATGTAGACATGCCAGGTATTAACCTTGAGGTCATATGCCACAAACTCCATGTTATGGAAGATGCTAAGCCCATCAAGCAAAGGAGGAGAGTATACTCAAGAGAGAAGTATGACATCATTGGGGAAGAGGTCAAAAAGCTTGAAGAAGCCAAGTTCATCAGAGAGGTCATATACCCTGAGTGGTTATCTAACGTCGTCATCGTGCCAAAAGCTAATGAGAAATTGAGGATGTGCGTTGACTTCACTGATTTGAACAAGTCTTGTCCGAAAGACAGTTTCCCCCTGCCTCGTATTGATCAGATGGGGGATGCCATAGATGGACATGAGCTCATGAGCTTCATGGATGCCTATTCCGGTATAATCAGATCTTCATAAACCCAAAAGGCTCTGAGAAAACAGCGTTCATCACAGATAAGGGGACCTATTGCTACAAGGTCATGCCCTTCGGGCTGAAGAATGCAGGGGCTACTTACCAACGTCTTGTAAATAAGATGTTTGAGGATCAGATAGGCAGGTCCATAGAGGTATATATAGATGACATGCTGACGAAGAGCCTGAAGGCCGACACTCATGTGGCCGACCTTCAAAGAACCTTTGACACCATGGACAAATATAAAATGAAGCTCAACCCAGCCAAGTGTGTCTTCGGGGTAGAAGCATGAAAGTTTTTGGGATTCATCGTCAATCAGAGGGGAATAGAGGCCAACCCTAAAAAGATCAAGGCCTTGATAGAAATGAAGACACCAAGGTCTATCAAAGACGTTCAGAGGTTAACCGAAAGAGTTGCTGCCCTTAATAGGTTTGTCTCAAGAGCTACAGACAAATGTCTTCCTTTTTTTAAAGTAATTAGAAAGGCCTTCGAATGGGATGAGGAGTGTGACAAAGCTTTTAAGGAGCTCAAGTCATACCTTGGCTCTTCTTTACTCCTGTCTCGGCCCATTCTGAGGGAGAAGTTGTATGTATATCTAGCTGTTTTAGAGTCAGCTATTAGTGCAGCCATAATAAGAGAAGATGATGGAGTGCAGAGGCCAGTATACTTCAACAGTAAAGCTCTTAAAGGGTCTGAACAAAAGTACCCTCGAATGGAAAAATTAGATTATGCTCTGATACACGCTTCTAGGAAGATGAAGCCATACTTCCAAGCCCACTCTATGATTGTCCTCACTGATTCCCCACTCAGACATGTCCTTCATAATCCTAAAAAGTCAGGCAGGTTGATGACCTGGGCCATTGAGTTAGGGGAGCATGACATTATTTATCAACCCAGGGTTGCCATCAAAGGGCAGGCACTTGCAGACTTTGTAGCAGAGTTTACCCAGGAAGAGGCTGAGAATAAGATTAGTCAGGAGGTTACAGATGAACCATACAGTAACGTCTTCCAAGTCCTAAATGGGGTCAAGTCAAGCAGGCCCAGAAGAAGAATAGTTGAGAATGGGGAAGACATGTACCTCTTCAAGTAAAGGACCCTATCATATGGGAACTTATCTTCAAATGAAGATGTTTGGAACCTCTTTGTTGATGGGTCATCTTGTGAAAGAGAAAGCAGAGCGGGGCTGATAATGTCAGCACCAGATGGTACCGACATTGAATATGCGCTGAGGTTTAACTTCAAAGCTTTGAACAATGAGTCAGAGTATGAGGCATTGATAACAGGTATCTCCTTGGCAAAAGCCCTTAGCGTTGGCCGATTCCAAGTCCACAGTGACTCAAGGTTAGTTGCCAACCAAGTCCTGGGGGTGTATGAGGCCAAAGATGAAAGGATGGCCAAATACCCGAGTAGGGTGAAAATGATGCTAGAAAGCTTCAAGGAAGTGAAGATGAAGAGGATATTTCGGTAAGACAATAATCGAGTCGATGCACTCGCAAGGTTGACCTTAGCAACGAGGACAGACATAAGAACAGTACCAGTTGAGATTCTGCTTAAGCCAACCATTGAAGAATAAGAGGTTGCCAGAACTTGTCTCAACTTGAATATGGGAGCCTCATGGATGAACCCTCTCATCAGATACATCGGACAATAAGAGCTGCTAGAATAAAAGTTAAAAAGGAGAAAGCTGAGGTTCAGGGCTGCCAAGTTCTCAATTATAGGAGATATTTTGTATAAGAAGGGGTTCCTACTACCTCTCCTCGGATGTGTCCACCCTTTAGAGGTTCCACATATTTTGCAAGATGTACATGAGGTCTTTTGCTCCAGTCACATAGGAGGAAGACCTTTAGCTAAGAGGATAATTACTCAGGGGTACTAGTGGCCGACTTTGGCCAAAGATGCAGCGGCATATGTGAAGAAATGCGATAAGTGCCAGAGATTTTCCACCATCCCCCATCAACCTCATTAACCTATGACGTCAATCAGCTCACCTTGGCCATTTGCAGTATAGGGCATTGACTTGGTAGGACCCTTGCCAAGAGCTGCGAACAGCTATATATTCTTAGTAGTGGCAATTGATTACTTCTCCAAATGGGTAGAGGCTGAGCTAATGATCATGATTATAGAACAAAAGACTTTCTAGTTCATCTGGAAGAACATCATATGCAGGTATGGTCTTCCAAACACCCTCATCTCAAATAATAGAACCCAGTTCAAGAATGTTTCCTTAGAAAAATACTGTGAAAGAGTGGGGATCAAACAGTTATTCTCTTCTCCTGACCGACCCTAGGCAAATCGCCAGACTGAGGTTACGAACTGAAAAATCCTTGATGGGATAAAGAAGAGGTTAGAGGAGGCCAAAGGGAGATGGACAGAGGAAGTATATGCCGTATTATGGGCCTATAGGACGACAATAAGAACACCGACGGGAGAGACCCCATTTATGTTAGCTCATGGCTCAGAAGTTGTCATCCCTACAGAGGTAGGACTTCCTACTCAGAGTTCAGACCTGTGAACCTCAGAGGAATGGAGAAGAGAGAAGAATTGATCTGGATTTGATTGAAGAAAGAAGAGAAGATACGGAGATTAGACAGGCAGCCTACCAGCAGAGAACTGCGAGGTTCTACGACCAAAGGGTGAAATCAAGGCCTATAGTTGTGGGAGACCTAGTCCTAAAAAAGACGTTGTATAAGGCAAATAAGCTCCACCCAAATTGACATGATCCTTACATAGTAGTTGATGAGGTTGTGCCTGGTTCCTACCGGCTAGAAAATCTCGAAGGGGAATCTCTCTCCAATCCTTAGAATGCGGGCCACTTGAAGAAATATTATATATGATGTTACAATTATTTCTTTGTAATGCATGTATCATTTCATGAAGAGGGTTTTAATGAGAAGAGTAATGTTGTGCTGATACTTTTGTTATATGCCTTAAAAATCATTAGTTTGGTGAAAATTATGAGGTGAAACATCATATTATGGTGACTTCAGACCTTAAACATCATTAATTTGGTGAAATTATGAGGTGAAACGTCATATTATGGCGACCTCAGACCTTAAATATCATTAATTTGGTAAAATTATGAGGTGAAACATCATAATTTGGTGACATCAGACCTTAAACATCATTAATTTTGTCAAAATTATGAGGGTAAACGTCATTATAGGATGACCTCAGACCTTAGACCATTAGTTTTATGAAAATTATGAGGTGAAACACCATATTGTGGTGACCTCATACCTTAAACATCATTAATTTGGTGAAATTATGAGGTAAAACATCACATTATGGCGACCTTAGACCTTAAACATCATTAATTTGGTGAAATTATGAGGTGAAACATCATAATTTGGTGACCTCAGACCTTAAACATCATTAGTTTGGTAAAAATTACGAGGGTAAACGTCATTATAGGATGACCTCAGACCTTAGACCATTAGTTTGATGAAAATTATGAGGTGAAACACCATATTATGCTGACCTCAGACCTTAAATATCATTAATTTGGTGAAATTATGAGGTGAAACATCATAATATGGTGACCTCAGACCTTAAACATCATTAGTTTGGTGAAAATTATGAGGGTAAACGTCATTATATGATGACCTCAGACCTTAGACCATTAATTTGATGAAATTTATGAGGTGAGACATCATAATTTGGTGACCTCAGACCTTAAAAATCATTAGTTTGATGAAAATTATGAGGTGAAACATCATATTATGGTGACCTCAGACCTTAAACATCATTAATTTGGTGAAATTATGAGGTGAGACATCATAATTTGGTGACCTCGGACCTTAAACATCATCAGATTGGTGAAATTTATGAGGTAAACATCATATTTTGGTGACTTCAGACCTTAAACATCATTAATTTGGTAAAAATTATGAGGGTGAACATCATTATATGGTGACCTTAGACCTTAAACATCATTAGTTTGGTGAAAATTATGAGGTGAAACATCATAATATAGTGACCTCAGACCTTAAACATCATTAGTTTGGTAAAAATTATGAGGGTGAACCTCATTATATGGTGACCTCAGACCTTAAACCTCATTAGTTTGGTGAAATTTATGTGGTAAACATCATATTTTGGTGACCTCAGACCTTAAACATCATTAATTTGGTGAAAATTATGAGGGTGAGCATCATTATATGGTGACCTCAGACCTTAAACATTATTAATTGTGAAATATATGAGGTAAACATCATTATATGGTGACCTTTCCACTCTAAACATCATTAGTTTGGTGAAATTTATGAGGTAAACATCATTATATGGTGACCTCGGACGTTAGGTAAGACATTCAAGCATAAAAAGAAACAATATAATCTGAAGAAAATGGGATTAATGATTATCATTGAACATTCAAAAGTTACAAATTAGCACCAAGATGCGATCATAGTTCACCAAATTATGGGTACAAACAAGAAAGGAAATAAAAATTACAGCTTAAAAGCTTCACAAGAAAAGGCCTAAGTCTCGGCATTTACAGTTGTGTCTTCGTGGCTGACGTTGGTCACCTCGGCTGTATCATCCTGAGGATTAGCATCTTCAGTCTCAGTGACTTCCAAGGGAGCAGTCTCAGTAGGAGCAGCATTGGCCTCATTAACCTCTTGTAAGGCCTGAGCAAATCGGGGGTCACCAAAGCCTATAACTTCAAAGTCAGAGGCAGTCAGACTCCCTGACTCTTTTTCCTTATAAGCTGCCCATTTCATAGTTGCTTTGATACCTCTTTCAAGGTATTCAAAGTCAAAACTAACAAATTCATCAGAGGCCTTATAGTCTTCGATGATCTTCTCTGCAGCATCTTCTAAAGAAGCCTTGACTGCAGCAGCCACTGTAGCCTGCACAACATCATCTTTAGCCTTCAGAGCTACATCATGGTCCTTCCTGAGCTTGGCCATATCCCTATCTCTCTGCTGAACAACTACCTTCAGCTTGTCAACCTCCTTAAGCTCTTTCTTCAAACGTTCAACCTCTGCATTCAAAGAGGCTTGGACCTTCTGAGCTTCTTTACCCTTCTCTATGAGGGGCAGCTTCTTCAGGGTCCAATCAACAAAACAGTGCATGAACAAGATAGCCTGTTGTAGAATGTCAGATGTATAAGCACACGAGTTATAATATGTAAAATAACCGAGGTTACAGTTTGAGAAACTAATACCTGAATTGATCTATGAAGAGTAAACTCGGCCAGCAACGGGACGTCCAAGGAGCGTAAGAAATGCTTATCCTCTTCAGTTATCACTGCGGCAATGGCATCAACAGCCTTCAGACTATGGCCAATGAGACTATTATTAATCTTCAGTTGAGCAAGATGAGCTGCTAGGGCATCGTCTGTAGAGATGGGGATAGCACGATCCCCTTTCTGAGTCTTCCCCGGCCTCCGATGCGCCGGGTCCGTAGTGGTCTTCCTCTTCTTGGTAATATCAGCCTGGGATGTGTCGACGTTCTTCTGGGTGGTAGCAGGGGGGACATTTTTTCCACCTCTCTTCTGCATCAGCTTCGCCAGACTTGGAGCAGACATTTCCCAAAGGTCGTCTGAAATGCCTTCAGGTTGCTCTGCAAAAAGAAGTATATGAGTTGGTAAGTCAGAAATATAAAAAGTAAGAGGTACAACTTATGAAAAATGAGACTTACAAAGTCTGTCAAATAACCACCCCCCATCCTATCTGAGAGAGGTAGTAGGGGGTCATCAGATATTCATATTTCACTAGAAGACCGTGTTCCCCCTGATCGCGAAGATCCTCAACTTTTTGAAGATTATCCTGGCTAAGCCTAGGGTCGGCTTTAGCAGCAAGTGATACCTTCCCCCATCTCAGAGGGGTCCTTGGAGCTGACGTTCCTGCAGCCTCATGTGGACCAAATTCCCATATCCCGGAGGCAAAGAAATACCGAGGTTTCCAGTTATAGTTTGAGGTCTGGGTAACCAACAACATTTTCTTCTCTGAATTCCTAGCTAAGAAGTGGTAATAGTTAGGGTGGTTTTAGGCAGAGGAAGGGACGTAACAACTTATGAAAACTCTAACTGGAAGGTCTGAGTGGTGGACAACCCTCTAAAGGATGATAACCCCAATTATAACCCTATAGACGTTAGGGGATAATTGTGAAGGGGCTAAATTTATGTGGGATAATATGTCTCTAAGAGAAGGGTGGATAGGAAGACGGAAATCCAACTTGAACATCTGCTCATAAAGGCAGATCTCGCAATCTCGGTCGTCAAATGCCCTATCTCCCCTCAGAGGTTTCCTAAGGTTGATGGAAGAGTTTATCGAATAGAGGTGCCTAAAAGCTAGGAGGTTGTACTCGCTGATAGAGCTCTCAATCTTGGCCACCTCACATGTATCTATATCACTCTCCTGACCATCATCATCATCATCCTCGACAACATCGGCCTGAGAAGGAGCGAGGACACCACCAGGAAACCTCTGAGCAAACTCAGCAGAGGTGGCGGCCGTCAGAGGAATTACGTCAATGGGTGGGGGAATGTTCACACTTGGCCCAATGATCTCAACATCTGAAGACCTACCTGAGGTGCTAGCACCCTGGTGAGACGAGGCACGGCTTGAAACCTCGGCTTCCTCAGGGACCTCACCATGCATAGGAGAGTAATCCATAGTGTAATGACCCCACTTTTATGTGCTCATATGTATATAGTTTGTTTTTACACTCATGTGTTACTTACTATCTTATAAATGTTGTATTATTAGATATGTGATGTTATTGGCTATCAATATAACAAACCCCATTTTTAAATATGAAGAATCAATCGTAAATAGGATGAAATCGAAGTCTTATGACATATCTTAAGGTATATAATAAGTTTTGTGGTAGAAAATATAATGTTATGAAACTTTAGGGACTAAAATAAAAATATAAAAAGGGCCATTTTGTAAATAAAATATTTTCAAGGACCTCTAAGAAATATTGAAATATATAGTGTGAAATTACCAAAATACCCTTCATGTGTGAAATGACCCTTATACCCTTATCACCTTTCCACCACGTGCTGGTCACCTCCACCTTACACATGTCATCTTCAGAGAGAAAGCTAAAACACTTGTCATCATTTGGTGATGTTAGACTACAAGACCACCCCGGAATGCGACACCCAAACGATGACTTGCCACCTTAATGCTTGATCACCTAGACACATGTCAACACCGTAAGACTTTTAGAAACCTATAAATAGGGCCTTAGGGTTCATTTGAAACTCACACCAATTCCTTGAGAATTATAGTAAGAAAGAGTGATAGAAAGCTTGTGAATAAATCCTTTAATGTTGATAGATGCCAACGATGTGGTAATATTCATAGAGGGCAACCATGTTACCTGGAAACCGAAAATTGCTTTGGGTGTGGCCAAAAGGGACATAAAATGAGAGATTGCCCTAACAAAGGGAAGGCGTCAACAAAGACTTTTAATGACAATAAAGATCATGGCAAACAACGTAGAATTTCTAATCTTTCTGATGCAAGGGCTTCTAATGCAGTAGTGTCAGGTATACTTTCTATATGTGCACAGCCTTTTCAAGTTTTAATAGATCCTGGTTCTACCCGTTCATTTGTGTTTTTACGTTTCGTTAATCGCTTTCCTAATATTCCCGAACCCTTGAATCATAATATACACGTTTATACTCCTTCTGGTGATTTATTGACGGGTACATTAGTATATAAATCTTGCCCTATAGATGTTAGTAGTCATAAACTATATGTCGATTTGATAGTTTTAGACATAAGAGATTTTGAAGTCATTTTGGGGATGGATTGGTTAGCATCATATCATGCTAATGTAGATGGCTTTGAGAAGAGAGTTACTTTCCAAGTTCCTAACCAACCAAAATTCAATTTTGAAGGAACTGGCGTCCTATCTCCCATGTGTATTGTCTCTGCAATGCAAGCCTATAGTTTTCTTAAGAAAGGATGTCAAGGATTTCTTTCAAGTGTTATTGATTTACAAATGAAGGATCCTAGTTTAGAAGAGATCCCTATAGCAAAACATTTTCCAGATGATTTACCCAGTCTACCTCCTAGTAGAGAAATAGAGTTTACGATTGACCTTCTTCCTGGAGCCATACCAATCTCAAAATCACCTTATCGCATGGCACCTTTAGAATTAAGGGAATTAAAAGTTCAATTACAAGATCTATTAGACAAGGATTTTATTAGACCAAGTATATCCCCTTGGGGTGCTCCGGTGTTATTTCTTAAAAAGAAGAATGGGACGATGAGATTATGTATAGATTATCGTGAACTGAACAAGGTAACCATTAAGAATAAATACCCCTTACCTAGTATAGATGATTTGTTTGACCAACTACAAGGTGCGCAAGTATTTTCTAAGATTGACCTTAGGTCAAGATATCACCAATTGAAGATTAAGGAAGATGATATTTCGAAATTAGCTTTTCGTACTAGATATGGTCACTACGAATTTCTTGTGATGCCATTTGGACTTACTAATGCACCATCCGTTTTTATGGATATGATGAATAGAGTGTTTAGGAAATATTTGGATCAATGTGTGGTTGTTTTCATTGATGACATCCTTATTTATTCCAAGAGTATTGAAGAACACGAGAAGCATTTAGAGATAGTATTACAAATCCTTAGGAAGGAGAAATTATATGCAAAATTAAAGAAGTGTGAGTTTTGGTTGCCTAGCGTTTCTTTTCTAGGACATGTCATTTCCAAAGAGGGACTGTCGGTTGACCCTCAAAAGATCGAGGCTATACTAGATTGGCCTAGACCAACTAATGTAACAGAGATTCGTAGTTTCCTTGGATTAGTAGGTTATTATCGAAGATTTGTTGAAGGATTTTCTAGCATTGCCACACCTCTATCCAGGTTAACACAAAAGAAGGTAAAATATGAATGGTCTGAGGAAGTTGAGAATAGTTTTCAAGAACTTAAGAATCGATTAGTAACTGCCCCAATTTTGACTATTCCTTCAGGAACAGGAGGATTGGTGATTTACAGTGACGCTTCAAAAAATGGTTTGGGATGTGTGCTAATGCAAAATGGGAAGGTAGTAGCTTATGCCTCGAGACAATTAAAACCACATGAACAGAATTATCCAACCCATGACTTAGAATTAGCTGCTATAATTTTTGCTCTTAAGATTTGGAGACACTATTTATATGGTGAGACTTGTGATATTTATACCGATCATAAGAGTTTAAAATATATATTTACTCAGAAAGAATTGAACATGAGACAAAGGAGGTGGTTAGAATTGATGAAGGATTATGATTTAAATATTCATTATCACCCAGGGAAAGCAAATGTAGTAGCTGATGCTTTAAGTAGGAAGTCTACAACAAATTTAGCATGTCTCATTACAAATCAGGAACCTTTGTTAGCGGATTTGAGAAGTATGGAAATAGATGTACGTATTTATAGCAAAGGAGGAATAATCGCAACCTTACAAGTACAACCCACGTTGATGGAAATGATCAAAATTGCATAAGTAAATGACCCGCAACTGAAGAAGATCAGAGAAAAGGTTATTGAAGGCAAGAGATTTGAATTTGCGATACGAGATGATATATTGAGGTTTGGAAATAGAGTGTGTGTTCCACGTGATGCCCAACTAAAGAGACAAATTTTGGAGGAAACTCATTGCTCGAGATTTACATTTCATCCTGGAAATACCAAGATGTATAGAGATCTTCGAGAAGTGTTTTGGTGGAATAATATGAAAAGGGAGATAGCAGAATTTGTATCTCACTGTTTGGTTTGTCAACAAGTAAAAGCTGAACATCAAAAACCATCAGGATTATTACAACCTCTACCTATCCCTGAATGGAAATGGGAGCATATTACCATGGATTTTGTGACAGGTTTACCAAGGAGTTCAAGTGGTAATGATTCTATTTGGGTAATTATTGATAGGTTAACTAAATCTACTCATTTTCTTGCCATTAAAATTACCCATTCATTAGAAAGTTAGCCAAGTTGTATGTGTGGGAAATTATTAGGCTTCATGGAACCCCAGTTTCAATTATTTCTGATCGTGACCCTAGATTCGTTTCTCGCTTTTGGAAAAGCCTACAACAAGCCATGGGAACAAAATTGAATTTCATCACCGCTTTTCATCCTCAAACAGATGGACAATCTGAGAGAACCATTCAAACCTTAGAGGATATGCTTAGGGCCTGTGTACTTGATTTAAAGGGGAATTGGGATGATCATTTACCATTAGTGGAGTTTGCCTATAATAATAGTCATCAAGCAACTATTCAAATGGCTCCATATGAAGCACTATACGGTAGAAGGTGTCGTTCTCCTGCATGTTGGGTAGAAGTTGGAGAAAGAAAACTGTTGGGACCAGAATTGATTCAGATCACAACAGAGAAAGTGAAATTAATACAAGACCGACTTCGAATTGCTCAAAGCCGTCAAAAGAGTTATTTTGACAATCGACACCGACAGTTAGAATTTCAAAAAGGAGATTATGTGTTCTTACGAGTATCGCCTTCAAAGGGAGTAATACGATTCGGGAAGAAAGGGAAGTTGAGCCCAAGATACATAGGACCTTTTGAAATCCTTGAAAAGATAGGAGCTGTTGCGTATAGAATAGCCTTACCACCTGAACTCTCTAGTGTACATAATGTGTTTCACGTATCAATGGTAAAGAAATATGTCCCAGATCCAACACATATCTTAAGTCACAAACATCTTCAAGTTAGAGAAGACTTGTCATATATTGAGCATCCGTTAGAAATTTTGGACCATAAAGAACAAATATTACGGACCAAGATAATTCCACTGGTCAAAGTATTATGGCGAAATCATTCAGTTGAAGAAGCAACGTGGGAGAGGGAAGATGAAATAAAGGAGAGATATCCATACTTGTATGTAAATTAATATGAGTCAAGTTTGGGGACCAAACTTTTCATAAGGAGGGTAGGATGTAATGACCCCACTTTTATGTGCTCATATGTATATAGTTTGTTTTTACACTCATGTGTTACTTACTATCTTATAAATGTTGTATTATTAGATATGTGATGTTATTGGCTATCAATATAACAAACCCCATTTTTAAATATGAAGAATCAATCGTAAATAGGATGAAATTGAAGTCTTATGACATATCTTAAGGTATATAATAAGTTTTGTGGTAGAAAATATAATGTTATGAAACTCTAGGGACTAAAATAAAAATATTAAAAAGGGACATTTTGTAAATAAAATATATTCAAGGACCTCTAAAATATATTGAAAATATATAGTGTGAAATTACCAAAATACCCTTCATGTGTGAAATGACCCTTATACCCTTATCACCTTTCCACCGCGTGCTGGTTACCTCCACCTTACACATGTCATCTTCAGAGAGAAAGCTAAAACACTTGTCATCATTTGGTGATGTTAGACTACAAGACCACCCCGGAATGCGACACCCAAACGATGACTTGCCACCGTAATGCTTGATCACCTAGACACATGTCAACACCGTAAGACTTTTAGAAACCTATCAATAGGGTCTTAGGGTTCTTTTGAAACTCACACCAATTCCTTGAGAATTATAGTAAGAAAGAGTGATAGAAAGCTTGGGAAATATCTTAAGAAGGAGTTTTATAATTTCGAAGAAAGAATTCATTTCGTAGGTATGATTTTATTTAAATGTTATAATTCATTTTTGTAGTTTTAATTTCGTATTTTATAGCTTTACTTAGTAGTTATGCTGGTAAAATACACTAAAGAATTTACTAATCAAAACTTAAAATTTGGAAACAATCTAAATTGATTTTATTTTCAAAATATGTCAACTTGTTTGAAAATATATATATATATATATATATATACTCTTTTTAAAATGATTTTTGTAAGCAATTGCTCGTATTATGGAATCTCATTTAAGTAATTCCAAAGTCAGTCCCGGTGAAATTCTGTCTAGTTGAGATGGTATTTAAGTGGTGCCCCTGTGACCCTCCATCTCTACTGGGAATAAATCCGGAAATGTTCTGTCTAGATGAGATGGTATTTAAGTGGTGCCCCTGTGACCCTCCATCTCTACTGGGAACCGACTGATTAGGAAGAACTATGAATTGAAATTCTTTAAATGCGATGAATGAATATTAAAAATTGAGAAAATGGTTTTAGTAACCTTTTTCAGCAAGATATTTTAGGATTAAAACACAATATTTAGAATTGCGCTTTATTTAGAATACATAATTAAACATTTATTGTATTTATTAGATTAACGTGTGATCCAAGACTCAATATCTATATTTTCGAGCCTTTATTTTAGGTGAGTACTCTGACATTCCTTGTGTATTTTGATTATATGATATTATGCAAACTATATATATTTTGTGAACTGCTTTTATCCTCAAAATTCATGTGATACCAATGATTGATTCCTTTGTGATATGTTTATAATTGTCCATATAAACATACCGATTAAAAAGATTATTGAAAATAATATTGAATATTAAAAATATGATTCGGCCTAAGGGACCTCTTTACTGACTGACCTTACCAGCTGGGTTATCGCTGGTGTGCCCTAAATAAGGCGTTGTGACGAACTAGTTCGATTGACCCTCAACTACCGGGGTATAATACGGTAGAAGAATACGGCAGTAGAGTGTACTTGGCCATTAAAATGATATGATTGAAAGAAAAATATATCACATTTGATTTGTTGCATTCTTCTTATTCTGAGCTATCCAATTGTGATATATGTACTATCATTTCAAAATATATATCTATTTACTGCAAGTTCCTATCCATATATGTATATGCCTTCTCTTTTGACTTGAATAGGTATCTATTTTCTGAAAACCTTGGAATGTTGGGAGATTAAATCTTATTCAGCTTTTAGCTGACGTTGTATAAATAACAATTTTTCAGGAAATAATTAGACTGGAGGATGGAGTGTAGAAGGACTATGTTGGAGATCTAGCTTGAGGAGCTCTTTTGTTATAATTTTAAATATAACGTTTATTTTTAGGAGATAGAGCATGTTTGGCTCTTTAGTAATAAGTTTTTTTTTAATTTTGGCATAAGTTGTAATCCGTTCATACTTTAATATATACGAAGTTCCCTTTTTGACAGCTCTGATGACGTAATCCCATTTTTTCAATAGTTTACGATTCATGACCATGTGAATGTATTTCCGTTGCATTTATTTTAAGAAATATTTTAAGTCCATAACATTGAATGCCTTGGTGGCATGTCAAGACACTCATTCCCAACTATTATTGGGTTGGGGTCGTGACAGAGGTGGTATCAGAGCATAGGTTATGAACCCGTAGACTACTGAACATAGGTTTCGAACGTTATAGATTTCGTGTTTCAATCCTTAGGAGATAGTATTAAATATCTGATTTATGTGATAACCTTCCCTATGTGTTATATTATTTATAACTGGTATTTTAGTTTTCAATTTTGATATAGTATAGTAGATCTTACGTTTTGCAATGACTGTAGAAAGTGACCAAGGGAAGATCATCTATGGGAACTATTGATTCGAGTATTAAAGGACTAGAAGGTGCATACAAGGCGATCGAAAGTCTAGCAAAGATTGTGGAGCATTAAGTAAATAATGGAGTACCAAGGAATCCTGAACTATGTAAATGTACTATTGAACAGTTCAAGAAGTTGATTCCTCCATCTTTTAAAGGTACTCCTAACCCCACTGAAGCAGAAAGTTGGGTGATGCAAATAGAAAAGATACTCGATGTTCTTAAGTGTACTGATGAACAAAGAGTATCATTTGGAACGTTTATGTTAGCAGGTGAAGCCAAACATTGGTGGAGAATGACTAAGAGAATATACGAGGAAAGGAATAATCCCATAGGTTGGAATGATTTCCTAGTGATATTCTACGAGAAATACTTTCCTGAAACGGTACAAGACCAAAAAGAAGCCGACTTCATGAGTTTAGTTCAAGGAAATATGACGGTTAGTCAATACGAGGCGAAGTTTACCAAGTTATCCCGTTTTGCACCTCATGTTGTGATAACCGATACTTTAAAGGCCAAGAAGTTTGAACGTGGGTTAAGGTTGAACATTCGTAGTCGAATTTCCATCCTGAAGTTGACATCATATACTGACGACGTGGTGACTAGAGCAACGATAGCTGAGAAGGACAGTGAAGAATATAATCAGGTTAGAGAAGGGAAGAGGAAGTTTGGGGAACAAAGAGGAAGGAACCCCAATAATAAACCCTTTAGGACTATACCCAATACAGGGCGAACTTTTGTGAATAAACCCTTTAATGTTGATAGATGCCAACGATGTGGTAATATTCATAGAGGGCAACCATGTTACCTAGAACACAGGAAATTGCTTTGGGTGTGGCCAAAAGGGACATAAAATGAGAGATTGCCCTAACAAAGGGAAGGCGTCAACAAAGACTTTTAATGACAATAAAGATCATGGCAGACAAGGTAGAATTTCTAATCTTTCTGATGCAAGGGCTTCTAATGCAGTAGTGTCAGGTATACTTTCTATATGTGCACAGCCTTTTCAAGTTTTAATAGATCCTGGTTCTACCTGTTCATTTGTGTTTTTACGTTTCGTTAATCGCTTTCCTAATATTCCCGAACCCTTGAATCATAACATACACGTTTCTACTCCTTCTGGTGATTTATTGACGGGTACATTAGTATATAAATCTTGCCCTATAGATGTTAGTAGTCATAAACTATATGTCGATTTGATAGTTTTAGACATAAGAGATTTTGAAGTCATTTTGGGGATGGATTGGTTAGCATCATATCATGCTAATGTAGATGGTTTTGAGAAGAGAGTTACTTTCCAAATTCCTAACCAACCAAAATTCAGTTTTGAAGGAACTGGTGTCCTATCCCCCATGTGTATTGTCTCTGCAATGCAAGCCTATAGTTTTCTTAAGAAAGGATGTCAAGGATTTCTTTCAAGTGTTATTGATTTACAAATGAAGGATCCTAGTTTAGAAGAGATCCCTATAGCAAAACATTTTCCAGATGATTTACCCAGTCTACCTCCTAGTAGAGAAATAGAGTTTACGATTGACCTTCTTCCTGGAGCCATACCAATCTCAAAATCACCTTATCGCATGGCACCTTTAGAATTAAGGGAATTAAAAGTTCAATTACAAGATCTATTAGACAAGGATTTTATTAGACCAAGTATATCCCCTTGGGGTGCTCCGGTGTTATTTCTTAAAAAGAAGAATGGGACGATGAGATTATGTATAGATTATCGTGAACTGAACAAGGTAACCATTAAGAATAAATACCCCTTACCTAGTATAGATGATTTGTTTGACCAACTACAAGGTGCGCAAGTATTTTCTAAGATTGACCTTAGGTCAAGATATCACCAATTGAAGATTAAGGAAGATGATATTTCGAAATTAGCTTTTCGTACTAGATATGGTCACTACGAATTTCTTGTGATGCCATTTGGACTTACTAATGCACCATCCGTTTTTATGGATATGATGAATAGAGTGTTTAGGAAATATTTGGATCAATGTGTGGTTGTTTTCATTGATGACATCCTTATTTATTCCAAGAGCATTGAAGAACACGAGAAGCATTCAGAGATAGTATTACAAATCCTTAGGAAGGAGAAATTATATGCAAAATTAAAGAAGTGTGAGTTTTGGTTGCCTAGCGTTTCTTTTCTAGGACATGTCATTTCCAAAGAGGGACTGTCGGTTGACCCTCAAAAGATCGAGGCTATACTAGATTGGCCTAGACCAACTAATGTAACAGAGATTCGTAGTTTCCTTGGATTAGTAGGTTATTATCGAAGATTTGTTGAAGGATTTTCTAGCATTGCCACACCTCTATCCAGGTTAACACAAAAGAAGGTAAAATATGAATGGTCTGAGGAAGTTGAGAATAGTTTTCAAGAACTTAAGAATCGATTAATAACTGCCCCAATTTTGACTATTCCTTCAGGAACAGGAGGATTGGTGATTTACAGTGACGCTTCAAAAAATGGTTTGGGATGTGTGCTAATGCAAAATGGGAAGGTTGTAGCTTATGCCTCGAGACAATTAAAACCACATGAACAGAATTATCCAACCCATGACTTAGAATTAGCTGCTATAATTTTTGCTCTTAAGATTTGGAGACACTATTTATATGGTGAGACTTGTGATATTTATACCGATCATAAGAGTTTAAAATATATATTTACTCAGAAAGAATTGAACATGAGACAAAGGAGGTGGTTAGAATTGATGAAGGATTATGATTTAAATATTCATTATCACCCAGGGAAAGCAAATGTAGTAGCTGATGCTTTAAGTAGGAAGTCTACAACAAATTTAGCATGTCTCATTACAAATCAGGAACCTTTGTTAGCGGATTTGAGAAGTATGGAAATAGATGTACGTATTTATAGCAAAGGAGGAATAATCGCAACCTTACAAGTACAACCCACGTTGATGGAAATGATCAAAATTGCATAAGTAAATGACCCGCAACTGAAGAAGATCAGAGAAAAGGTTATTGAAGGCAAGAGATTTGAATTTGCGATACGAGATGATATATTGAGGTTTGGAAATAGAGTGTGTGTTCCACGTGATGCCCAACTAAAGAGACAAATTTTGGAGGAAACTCATTGCTCGAGATTTACATTTCATCCTGGAAATACCAAGATGTATAGAGATCTTCGAGAAGTGTTTTGGTGGAATAATATGAAAAGGGAGACAGCAGAATTTGTATCTCACTGTTTGGTTTGTCAACAAGTAAAAGCTGAACATAAAAAACCATCAGGATTATTACAACCTCTACCTATCCCTGAATGGAAATGGGAGCATATTACCATGGATTTTGTGACAGGTTTACCAAGGAGTTCAAGTGGTAATGATTCTATTTGGGTAATTATTGATAGGTTAACTAAATCTACTCATTTTCTTGCCATTAAAATTACCCATTCATTAGAAAGTTAGCCAAGTTGTATGTGTGGGAAATTATTAGGCTTCATGGAACCCCAGTTTCAATTATTTCTGATCGTGACCCTAGATTCGTTTCTCGCTTTTGGAAAAGCCTACAACAAGCCATGGGAACAAAATTGAATTTCATCACCGCTTTTCATCCTCAAACAGATGGACAATCTGAGAGAACCATTCAAACCTTAGAGGATATGCTTAGGGCCTGTGTACTTGATTTAAAGGGGAATTGGGATGATCATTTACCATTAGTGGAGTTTGCCTAAAATAATAGTCATCAAGCAACTATTCAAATGGCTCCATATGAAGCACTATACGGTAGAAGGTGTCGTTCTCCTGCATGTTGGGTAGAAGTTGGAGAAAGAAAACTGTTGGGACCAGAATTGATTCAGATCACAACAGAGAAAGTGAAATTAATACAAGACCGACTTCGAATTGCTCAAAGCCGTCAAAAGAGTTATTTTGACAATCGACACCGACAGTTAGAATTTCAAAAAGGAGATTATGTGTTCTTACGAGTATCGCCTTCAAAGGGAGTAATACGATTCGGGAAGAAAGGGAAGTTGAGCCCAAGATACATAGGCCGTTTTGAAATCCTTGAAAAGATAGGAGCTGTTGCGTATAGAATAGCCTTATCACCTGAACTCTCTAGTGTACATAATGTGTTTCACGTATCAATGGTAAAGAAATATGTCCCAGATCCAACACATATCTTAAGTCACAAACATCTTCAAGTTAGAGAAGACTTGTCATACATTGAGCATCCGTTAGAAATTTTGGACCATAAAGATCAAATATTACAGACCAAGATAATTCCACTAGTCAAAGTATTATGGCGAAATCATTCAGTTGAAGAAGCAACGTGGGAGCGGGAAGATGAAATAAAGGAGAGATATCCATACTTGTATGTAAATTAATATGAGTCAAGTTTGGGGACCAAACTTTTCATAAGGAGGGTAGGATGTAATGACCCCACTTTTATGTGCTCATATGTATATAGTTTGTTTTTACACTCATGTGTTACTTACTATCTTATAAATGTTGTATTATTAGATATGTGATGTTATTGGCTATCAATATAACAAACCCCATTTTTAAATATGAAGAATCAATCGTAAATAAGATGAAATCGAAGTCTTATGACATATCTTAAGGTATATAATAAGTTTTGTGGTAGAAAATATAAGGTTATGAAACTTTAGGGACTAAAATAAAAATATAATTAAAAAGGGACATTTTGTAAATAAAATATTTTCAAGGACCTCTAAGAAATATTGAAAATATATAGTGTGAAATTACCCAAATACCCTTCATGTGTGAAATGACCCTTATACCCTTATCACCTTTCCACCACGTGCTGGTCACCTCCACCTTACACATGTCATCTTCAGAGAGAAAGCTAAAACACTTGTCATCATTTGGTGATGTTAGACTACAAGACCACCCCGGAATGCGACACCCAAACGATGACTTGCTACCGTAATGCTTGATCACCTAGACACATGTCAACACCGTAAGACTTTTAGAAACCTATAAATAGGGCCTTAGGGTTCATTTGAAACTCACACCAATTCCTTGAGAATTATAGTAAGAAAAAGTGATAGAAAGCTTGGGAAATATCTTAAGAAGGAGTTTTATAATTTCGAAGAAAGAATTCATTTCGTAGGTATGATTTTATTTAAATGTTATAATTCATTTTTGTAGTTTTAATTTCGTATTTTATAGCTTTACTTAGTAGTTATGCTGGTAAAATACACTAAAGAATTTACTAATCAAAACTTAAAATTTGGAAACAATCTAAATTGATTTTATTTTCAAAATATGTCAACTTGTTTGAAAATATATATATATATATATATATATATATATATATATATATACTCTTTTTAAAATGATTTTTGTAAGCAATTGCTCGTATTATGGAATCTCATTTAAGTAATTCCAAAGTCAGTCCCGGTGAAATTCTGTCTAGTTGAGATGGTATTTAAGTGGTGCCCCTGTGACCCTCCATCTCTACTGGGAATAAATCCGGAAATGTTCTGTCTAGATGAGATGGTATTTAAGTGGTGCCCCTGTGACCCTCCATCTCTACTGGGAACCGACTGATTAGGAAGAACTATGAATTGAAATTCTTTAAATGCGATGAATGAATATTAAAAATTGAGAAAATGGTTTTAGTAACCTTTTTCAGCAAGATATTTTAGGATTAAAACACAATATTTAGAATTGCGCTTTATTTAGAATACATAATTAAACATTTATTGTATTTATTAGATTAACGTGTGATCCAAGACTCAATATCTATATTTTCGAGCCTTTATTTTAGGTGAGTACTCTGACATTCCTTGTGTATTTTGATTATATGATATTATGCAAACTATATATATTTTGTGAACTGCTTTTATCCTCAAAATTCATGTGATACCAATGATTGATTCCTTTGTGATATGTTTATAATTGTCCATATAAACATACCGATTAAAAAGATTATTGAAAATGATATTGAATATTAAAAATATGATTCGGCCTAAGGGACCTCTTTACTGACTGACCTTCCCAGCTGGGTTATCGCTGGTGTGTCCTAAATAAGGCGTTGTGACGAACTAGTTCGATTGACCCTCAACTACCGGGGTATAATACGGTAGAAGAATACGGCAGTAGAGTGTACTTGGCCATTAAAATGATATGATTGAAAGAAAAATATATCACATTTGATTTGTTGCATTCTTCTTATTCTGAGCTATCCAATTGTGATATATGTACTATCATTTCAAAATATATATCTATTTACTGCAAGTTCCTATCCATATATGTATATGCCTTCTCTTTTGACTTGAATAGGTATCTATTTTCTGAAAACCTTGGAATGTTGGGAGATTAAATCTTATTCAGCTTTTAGTTGACGTTGTATAAATAACGATTTTTCAGGAAATAATTAGACTGGAGGATGGAGTGTAGAAGGACTATGTTGGAGATCTAGCTTGAGGAGCTGTTTTGTTATAATTTTAAATATAACGTTTATTTTTAGGAGATAGAGCATGTTTGGCTCTTTAGTAATAAGTTTTTTTAATTTTGTCATAAGTTGTAATCCGTTCATACTTTAATATATACGAAGTTCCCTTTTTGAAAGCTCTGATGACGTAATCCCATTTTTTCAATAGTTTACGATTCATGACCATGTGAATGTATTTCCGTTGCATTTATTTTAAGAAATATTTTAAGTCCATAACATTGAATGCCTTGGTAGCATGTCAAGACACTCATTCCTTACTACTATTGGGTCGGGGTCATGACACATAGCCTCTTAAAAAGAGTCTACAAACATGGGGTCTGAGGAGGACGAATCAGACTCAGACATTGGTGTTGGTTAAACAGGAACCTCTGTAGGCTCAGACGTCTCGACTGACTCAGGGTATATAACCTTTAGAGGTGGAGGGAAGATGGGTCTGAGAGGGAAGACCTCAGCCCTACGAGCCTCCTCTTGGGCTAGTTCTATCTGCCTGATTTTTTCAAAGGTCTTCTCACAAAGAGATGGGAATCTTCTATAAGTTGGTACAAAGGTCTGAGCATAAGTGAGACGACACTACACTTG
Source organism: Sambucus nigra (assembly GCA_949130495.1). Taxonomy (NCBI): domain Eukaryota; kingdom Viridiplantae; phylum Streptophyta; class Magnoliopsida; order Dipsacales; family Adoxaceae; genus Sambucus; species Sambucus nigra. The sequence continues at coordinate 282,955,204 of OX422209.1, forward strand.
TGACTCAAACCATAAATAGACAAACAACTTAATTCAATTTAATCTAAGGATCAAATTGGGAAGGTGAAAGGTTTTCAAACCAAGAACACTCAAGGACAATGTCGCCGAAAAATGCAAAGACTTACGGAAAAATGCAAAACCCACTCGTAGAAAAACACAAAACCTCGCCGAAAAATGTAGAAATGAGGATTATAACTAAAACTGGAAGAAAGAGGATGAAGATGGTTCCTGGCTAATCGCAAAATAGAGAGGAAGTGGTTTTGGTGGCAAGAAAAGCCCTGAACGACAGTCAACGGTGAAGGTTTGCAGTTGCAGTCACAAAGAGAGAACTCAGGCGGGAAAATATATGAAGGAAATGGAATGAGGAGAGAGAATAGAGCTTTTAAACTTAAACAATGATGGGCGCGAGTACCAATGGCCATCATTACCCTGAGAAACCCAAAAGACAGTCCAAAATCACATCTCCTTGGGGCACACGCTTCACTTCAGCAATTGACATGTGTTAAGAAAGCATTGGCACACATAGAAATTTGGCCTCAGCCTAAACTACATACCCCTTAGTTATCTAATTACATAGAAGACTAAGGGATATAGTGATTGATATGCCCAAAATGTACCCTCTTACTCATAGCAGCGTAAGGCCTTCTTGAAAATTTACAAACAGCTTAAAGCGAGGATCGAACAGTATAAAGACTAGTCTGAGCTAGTGGCCAAGTTAAAGGATAGGAAATGATTCCTCAGTGCAGGAGGAAATAAATGGTTTGAGGGCCCAACTCTTGATGAGTAAGGATATAGGGATGATTCAGGTCCAGAATTTTTACTTACTCAAAGCAGCTAACCTCGGTCAGACTCACAGACGAGGTGACCAGAATCCTGACTTCTCATCAGTAATATTATCTCTCATAAAGTCGTACCTAGCCGATGTTGCAGCAACCCCGTACACCAACCTCCGCTGGTCAACAACTGGGGTCAGCAAGGCCTAATAGGCTCAATCAACTACCAACATCATCATCGGCCCCAGCCGACGTTGCGGTCACCAGTCGTAATCAACATGTCTCATGGTCTCAATCATCTACTAATGTCATTGTCGTCCCCAACCGACGTTAAAGCTCTCTCATACCCAACCTCAAACAACCCTCCTGGCAGAGGTCATCGATACAAAGCAACCACATCTGACTCCATCAACCTCGTACTTGTTGAGGCCGAGGTTCAACCAGTCAAGGATAAGGCCGAGCATTTATAAGCATATGCAAGGTTGGGAACACGTGGACAAAATCAGTTCTAACCGAATCAATCCCCACACGTGAGGGAATATTTCATCATCATTCTCTACATATCACACTGACAGATGACTTTATTAGATTGGCTAGATCAACACACACATGCTCATTTCATATTTGGGAGGTACATTACACCCCACATACACTATATATACTTGTCTTATCCTACCTTGAAAGGGATCCTCAATTACAAACCCTAGCCAAACTCTGTTATATTTATAGTAGAGAGAGAAAGTGGAGTGATTGTATTACTAAGGCCATTAGAGCCCTCTTCTGATAGTGATATTTACACTCACCTGCACAGTGGACGTAGGAAATTGCCGAACCACTTATATTACATTATTCATCCCCTTATCCTTATCTAATACTATATACACCTTATCTGGTGGTACTGTTTCCAGCATCATCAAGGTCGTCGAGCTTAAAAAAGACGTCCAAAGATGGTATGTCATTGCAGATGGTCTCCAAAGGGATGTTACAAGATTGGGGTATCTTTTTAGAATGGACCCTCGAGAAGGGTGAACAGCGGGTTATGATGAAGACTGGACTGATGCACCAAAAAGGCTGAAAGAAGCCAATGAGGTGGTGTTCAAGAGTAGATGGTTGACTGCCCTTAGGGAGCTCAAGACCCCAAAAGAATCCAACCTATGGTACAAGTACCAGGTGGATTGCCCAGCTTATCGTAAGTATCCTTCTCGAAGGATGATAAATGGATCCCAATTGATGACATTCATGCTCAGCATATGAATTATTATCTCGAGGATAATGAGGAGGTGTTTGCTCCTACTCCAGATGATGGTCGAAGAGAACGCATAGCTGATTATCTAGCTTATTATCCATAGTTGGTCTGAGTCTTTGTATGGTTTTTGGTGTATCTTGTATTTTTTTGTGATTGTGCTCTCCAGTTTCTTATCAAAATGTATAAATTTTAATTATTAACTGTTCCATATTTTGAGCATGTGATAACTAAATATAAGTTAATGATTTCTTCTGTATCTTGATTGCCGACTAGAAAAAGTTGACATATACCAATCACTTAGGACTCTTAATAACCATATAATGTTGTTAATCATTTTAGGTTCTTTGTCGACTAAATGAATTAGTGACAAGTGTTAGCCATTTAGGCCATCACCGACTAAATGAATTGATTACTTGTATAGAACATTCTCCCGATCCAATATGTCTTAGCAATATCATTCCATCCGTCTTACCCTTTAGGTTGTGTCATCATACTCCCTTAGGCCTAGGTGAGATGATGATGAGAATACACCTGGCTAATGGGCCATCTGACCGACCAGTTTTTTAGCAACTCATATAGTTGGCGACCAACCTATGTTGCCTTTTTTATCTAAGGATCCCCGTAGGGACTTTTCTGTTATCGGGGTAACTCGTGAGGTCTATTGTGTTTGTTTATGACAAATACCTGAGGGTTGTAGCAAATAAAATAAACTCTAGTGACTATTTTTAATTCCGGTGAACCCTGCCCGATATAATGAGATCCCTTAATTGAAATAAGTCGAATAACTTATTGTAATCCACATGAGTTCTATTCTGTGTGGGGAAGGTCATTGGTTGAGATAAGTTGATAAAGTTACTATTAACCACAGGTGATTCCATGTTATGTTGAGAGAGTGGAGTTATCATTTGGAAATGATGTATAATACTGAGATACATAGAATAAAATTAAGACAACCAATATGCAAAAGAGAAATGCGAGGGCTAATGGGCATTTATTCATTGAATAATATTCTGAGAGCAACATGAGTTTGAAATGAAAATTTGTATCAACTAAATGTGGTAAAAAAATTAAGTAGACCAAAGTGGAACTTCTTGAGGTTGGATGCATTCCATGCTCTTGGTATCTCCCTGCCCTCCAGTGTTTCCAAGTGATGTGCTTCTTAAAGGTCATCCCTGTTCTGTGACACCCCGCCTAATTAAACCTTGGGTGATCCAGCCTTAATTTAATTCAAAACAAGTTTCTTAAATGGTTCATTCTTAGCATCACTATTGAAAACTTATTAATTCCTAACCACCTAAGTGAAATTAAGCGAGTGCCAAATTTTATCTTCATTAAACAGATAAAACATCTCATGCGAAAATAATATAAATCAAACAGTACTAAAACCAACCATCATACATTACTGAATAAAATAAAGTCGTACTGAAAACCACGGCAGAAAAAATCCCAACTCAAAATTCGACAAATCAAAATATGTGCAATTGTAAACTGTGGACAACATGTCCCAGACTGAGAGCACTAAAACTGAGATCTTACACTAGATCTGAAAAAGAGAATCATCTAAGCAAAGCCCTGCAACATCCACCTGTGTTGCATCTCCAGAAAGCTCTAAACAGGTGAAGGAGTAAAGTCCCATAGTTTTAGGACTTTTTCTTTTTTTGCTCATGCATTGTAATTTTCTTTCTCTAATTGTACTGGCTTTTTGTCTCCCCTTAACTATCAATGAAAATGACTTATGCTTTTATTAATGTTCTTGTTATTCCCTTTATGCTGATATTTATTGTCTTTATTTGTTTGTTCTACTGTTTATAGCCTATTTTCGTAGAGGACTACATCCCTCCTACGTCAAATTTGGGGAGGATTTTGAGTTCACGCATTAGTGCTCAGGTTCGTAAGGCCTTCTTGAAAATTTACAAGCAGCTGAAAGCGAGGATCGAACAGTATAAGTGTGACAACCCGCCTAATAAAATACCGGGTGATCAATCCTATACCAAATTAAAACAGGAATCTCAGTTGGATCATCCTTAGCATTACTGTCGAAAACTTTTTTTTTAAACTTATTAACCACCTAGTATTCCAAAAGCTGGTGCCAATTTTAACTTTTTAATTACACGAAACAGTACATGCAGAAATAAATATGAACCATTCACACAACTGAATAAAACTCAACTGAATTATTAATTAAATAATTTGCCGAATAAACCACCGACCACCAAAGTGAAATAATCCAATACAAATATCCAACACAAGAATAAACTAATCTGAAACTGAACTGAAAGTCTGGGCGACATGCCCTAAATAAAACTGAAACTGATACAAGATTCCTACTCTAGAAATGAATGAATGATGCGTCTAATCCAAACTCCTGCTAGCATCCACATATGCCGCAACTCCGTGTCCCTGGAATAAAATATCAATCCTGGCGTCCTTGTGGCTGGACACCTAAAAGGTTTTGAAAATAGTTTTATAGCAAGGGTTAGAACCCAAAATATTTTAAAAATATTTAGCAAGTGAATTAACTGCAGTAATTTAAAATGCATGAATGCGCTTCATATTTAAGTTAGTGTCGCACTCCCTTGTGGACATTCTCACCCCTCCACTATTGTGCACACCTACCGGTTACCTTAACCCCACCTAGTTGTACTAACCCGTCCAACTAGTCCTGGTATAACCATCCCTTGCCATACTACTCTAACCCCAATATAATGATTCTTGAATTATAAGTTATCTCACAATTAACTTAATTAATTCCTCTTAAATAGTAGCATATAACCGTGTCACAAGTTATAAAGTAAATACATCACACACTGTATTATTACCCGTATATAATATTTACTACCATTATATACGTACCTTTACCACAACATCCACACATATAACATACGTGTATCCATCCATTCGAGTATACCCTCGCCGGATGATTCCCTCTAAAATGCTATCTCACTAGGTGTGCTCACAAAACCTAGTTCCCCAAGTTGGAACCGCTCATCAACTTGGCCCAAAATGTAAACGTAGTGGAGGCGGTCATAGTCCTTCCCTGAAAGTGAGATAAATCCCTCACCCATATATACCGGACGCTATGACCTGGGGATATACTCGCCCTGCTCCTCAAGCTAGGGGATTCACCCACATCGCGCAACCTCCCTTGATAGCATTAGAGTATATAAGTTAAGTAAATATCTAATCACTGATATTTAATATCACACAAAATATATATACGTATATATATACTATCACTACACCGTATATATATAATATAAACCCCGACTTTACCGTGTACTCAAAATCCCGTACACCGCCTGTAATTTTCTGAGTCTGTGGCCTAATTCAACGTAATTAATTTTTCTCATTTAATAATTTATCATCTTCCCGAGTCTATATTCCGACTCTAATATTTTTAACTCACACCTCAATTTATATAATGCTTTCCCCGAGTCTATGGTCCGACTCTAATTAAATTAACTAACACACATATTAATTTAATACCTCCCCGAGTCTATCGTCCGACTCTAATGAAATTAATTAACACACATATTAATTTAATCATATCCGAGTCTACAATCCGACTCTAATTAAATTAATTATCACACTTATTAATTTAATCCTACCCGAGCCTACAATCCGACTGTAATGAAATTAATTATCACACTTATTAATTTAATCCTACCCGAGCCTACAATCCGACTGTAATGAAATTAATTATCACACTTATTAATTTAATCCTACCCGAGTCTACAATCCGACTCTAATTAAATTAATTATCACACTTATTAATTTAATCATACCCGAGTCTACAATCCGACTGTAATGAAATTAATTATCACACTTATTAATTTAATCCTATCCGAGTCTACAATCCGACTCTAATTAAATTAATTATCACACTTATTAATTTAATCCTACCCGAGCCTACAATCCGACTGTAATGAAATTAATTATCACACTTATTAATTTAATCCTACCCGAGTCTACAATCCGACTCTAATTAAATTAATTATCACACTTATTAGTTTAATAACTTGTGTCACCCAACCATTATTCCCGGACTCGCTCACTTGGCCCATACCTTAATATTTTTCGAGTCTTTATTCCGACTCCAATTTAATTACTCTCTCTCAACAATTAATTAAATACTTTGGTGTCACTTAACCAACATACCCGGACTCGCTCACTTGGTCCATTTTACCTCTCATAATTTCATTCCCACATTTTCGCCCACAATGTGTCACACATGCATCTCCATAAAATTTTCAATTATATTTACCTATAATTATCAATATACCCCGAACTCGATCACTTGGCCCGAAATTAAATATTTCCCGAGTCTATATCCCGACTCTAAATTAATTAGTTGATCTCCAAACTTAATTCACTACCTTGGGGTCGCTTGACCAATATACCCGGATTCGCTCACTTGATCCGTATCTCACTATTTTGGAATAAAATTTCTCAAATCCACCCATTAAATGCCCCACATAAATTCGTCCTAGTCCCAATTACTTTCTCCCATAATTGCTAGGAATATTTGTTTCATAATTATTTATCACTTATTAATGTATGAAACTTAACTTTCAACTAAATTCCCCTTTTATATAACAAACTGGCCAAACTGCCCAGATTTCGCCATCATCGATCGATCGAGCCCCCTGGGTCGATCGATCGATCGTTCCAGTATTCGTCCTCTCCAGTCACTGTCAGCCATGGACGAAACTTAAAGCTTTGATTCTCAATCTAAACCCTTACCCAAACACAAATAACATATCCTCCATATGAGATAAGGGTCTAAACATCCCACAAACCTTAATTAATCATCAATATCCATAAATTCCAAGGTTTTCCCGATTTGGGTATTATCCGGGTTTCAAATCCCCAATACGGATTTCATTCATATTATCAGCGATTAACCATTTATTCTCACTGGTTTTAACATACGATTCATCCCTCTACATTCTAGAATCATAAACACAATAAATCTCACTCTTAATCCCATTAAGGTATATTAATTTCCAAAAACCCAATTTTAATTTTGGTTACACACCCCAAACGAAATTTTAATTTGCACATCACTATGATATGAATTGATTATCATCAATTTAGGAATCACAACAGTTAACCACTTGCCTGGAATTGTTCGTAGTGTCTGATCCGTTGGTGTAGTCCCTTAATTTGGCTCCAACATCCCCAAATTGGTTCTTGATTTGCTTTCCCCCAATTTTCCTCTCAAGCCCTAGGCTTAGAGTTGAGTTGACTGCCGTTTCCTAATCTCTCAATTAGGTTAAAAATATCCAATCCCATTTTTGGTCACGTGGGTCTAATTAAAAAGGCCAACTCACCCCGTGTGGGCCCGACTATGCCCAAAAATATCCCGAGACCTAATTACTACTCCCGGGTACTCTTTTCTGACTATCTCGATCCATCCGGACGCAACCGCGCACTCAGAATTGCCATCCGAAATACTTTTCGAAATTTTCAAATTTCGACCTCAAAATGTGACACGCGATTTTGAACCATTAAACTTAAAAGTCGCCAATTATAAATAATTCGGCTCACACAATTAAATTCTCCAACTCATTAATTTAAGTTTCTCCAAATTTAAATATTTTTATAACTCCCAAAAATAATAAAATATTAAATCCTCAAAATTATGGGGTGTACAATAAGGACCAGTCTGAGCTGGTGACCAAGCTAAAGGATGACCTCCAAGTTAAATAGGATATGGTTCCTCTGTGCAGGAGGAAATAAATGGTTTGAGGTCCCAACTCTTGATGATTAAGGACATAGGGATGATTCAGGTCAAGAATTTTTCCTTAAAGAAGGAGGTCTGATATGGCTAAAATGCACCCTCTTTCTCAAAGCAGGTAACCTCGGTCAGACTCACAGACGAGGTGACCAGAAGCCTGAATTCTCATCAGTAATATCATCTCTTATAAGGTCGGACTTAGCTGACGTTGCAGCAACCCCATACACCAACCTCAACTGGTCAACAACCGGGGTCAGCAGGGCCTCATGGTCCCAATCAACTACCAACATCATCATCTGCACCAGCCGACGTTGCGATCACCAGTCGTAATCAGTATTTCTCATAGTCTCAATCATCTACTAACGTCATCGTCGGACCTAACCGACGTTACAGCTCTCTCATACCCAACCTCGAATAACTCTCCTGGTAGAGGTCATCGATACAAAGCAACCACATCTGACTCCATCAACCTCGTACTTGTGAAGGCCGAGGTTGTACCAGTCAAGGACAAGGTCGAGCATTTATAAGCATATGTAAGGTTGGGAACGCGTGGAAAAATCAGTTGTAACCGAATCAATCCCCTCACGTGAGGGAATATTTCATCATTATTCTCTATATGTGACAGTGACAGATGGCTTTATTAGATTGGCTAGATCATCACACACATCCTCATTGCATGCTTTGGGGGTACATTACACCCCCCAAGCACTATATATACTTGTCTTCTCCTACCTTGAAAGTGATCCTCAATTACAAACCCTAGCCAAGCTCTGTTACATTTATAGTAGAGAGAGAAAGTGGAGTGATTGTATTACTAAGGCCATTAGAGCCCTCTTCTAATAGTGATATTTACACTCACCTGCACAGTGGACGTAGGCAATTATCGAACCACTTATATTGTTGTGTTCATCCCCTTCTCCTCATCTCTTACTATATATATATAGTCTTGTGTTGCCATTGTTAATACTTGCTTGAGCTTGTCAACTCCTTATCTGGTGGTATTATTTCCAGCATCATTAAGGTCATCGAGCTTAAAAAAGACGTCGAAAGATGGTATGTCATTGCTGCTGGTCTCCAAAGGGATGTTACAAGATTGAGGTATCTTTTTAGAATGGGCCCTCAAGAAGGGTGGACATCGGGTTATGATGAAGACTTGACTGATGCACCAAAAAGGCTGAAAGAAGCCGAGGAGGTAGTGTTCAAGAGTAGATGGTTGACTGCCCTTAGGGAGCTCAAGACCCCAAAAGAATCCAACCTATGGTACAAGTACCAGGTGGATTGCCCAGCTTATCATAAGTATCCTTTCTCGAAGGATGATAAATGGATCCCAATTGATGACATTCATGCTCAGCTTCTGAATTATTATCTTAAGGATAACGAGGAGGTGTTCGCTCCTACTCTAGATGATGGTCGAAGAGCACACGTAGCTGATTATCTCGCTTATTATCCATAGTTATCTGAGTCCTTGTATGGTTTTTGGTGTATCTTGTATTTTTTTGTGATTGTACTCTCCAGTTTCTTATCAAAATGTATAAATTTTAATTATTAACTGCTCTATATTTTGAGCATGTGATGACTAATTATAAGTTAATGATTTCTTCTGTATCTTGATTGCTGACTAGAAAAAGTTGACATATACCAATCACTTAGGACTCTTGATAACCATATAATGTTGTTAATCATTTTGGGTTATTTGTCGACTAAATGAATTGGTGACAAGTGTTAGCCATTTTGGCCCTCGCCGACTAAATGAATTCATTACTTATGTAGAACATTCTCCTGATCCAATATACCTTATCAATATCATTCCATCTGCCTTACCCTTTAGGTTGTGTCATCATACTCACTTAGGCCTAGGTGAGATGATGACGAGAATACACCTCGCTAATGGGCCATATGACCAATCAGTTTTTAACAACTCATATAGTTGGCGACCAACCTAGGTTGCCTTTTTTATCTAAAGATCCCCGTAAGGATTTTTCTGTTGTCGGGGCAACTCGTGAGGTTTATTGTGTTTGTTTATGACAAATACCTGAGGGTTGTAGCAAATAAAATAAACTCTAGTGACTTTTTGTAATTCCTATGAACCCTGCCCGACATAATGAGATCCCTTGATTGAAATAAGTCGAATAACTTATTGTAATCCACACGTGTTCTATTCTGTGTGGGGAAGGTCCTTGGTTGAGATAAGCTGATAAAGTTACTATTAACCATAGGTGATTCCATGTTATGTTGAGAGAGTGGAGTTAGCATTTGGAAATGATGTATAATACTGAGATACATAAAATAAAATTAAGACAACCAATATGCAAAAGCGAAATGCGAGGGCTAATGGACCTTTATTCATTTAATAATATTTTGAGAGCAACATGAGTTTGAAATGAAAATTTGCGTCAACTAAATGTGGTAAAAAAATTAAGTAGACCAAAGTGGAACTTCTTGGATGCATTCCATGCTCTTGGTATCTCCCTGCCCTCCAGTGTTTCCAAGTGATGTGCTCCTTAAAGGTCGTCCCTGATCTGTGACACCCCTCCTAATTAAACCTTGGGCGATCAAGCCTTAATTTAATTCAAATCAGGTTTCTTAAATGGTTCATTCTTAGCATCACTATCGAAAACTTATTAATTACTAACCACCTAAGTGAAATTAAGCCAGTGCCAAATTTTATCTTCATTAAACAGACAAAACATCTCATGCGGAAATAATATAAATCAAGTAGTACTAAAACCAACCATCATACATTACTGAATAAAATAAAGTCTTGTCGAAAACTACGGCTGAAAAAAACCCAACTCAAAATCCGACAAATCAAAATAAGTGCAAATGTAAAGAGTGGACAACATGTCCCACACTGAGAGTACTAAAACTGAGATCCTACACTAGTTCTGAAAAAGAGAATCGTCTAAGCAAATCCCTGCAACATCCACTTGTGTTGCAGCTCCAAAATCCCTGGAACGAAGTCACGCCGGGTGTCCCTGTGGCTGGGCACCTAAAAGTTTAAAAAAAAGATTTTACATAGAAAGAGTTAGTACTCAAAACATTTTAAAAATATTTTGCAAGCAGTTATAAAAAATATGAGTTATTGATTATTCATGTTAAGACTTCGTACACTCTCTTGAGTTACCTCACCCCTCTCCTATAGTGCACGCCTAACGTTGGTACTTAGTCCACCTAGTTACACTACCCAAGCTAACTAGTCTAAGATACTCCACTGAACTTATCTACTCTCTAAGTTCCCATATCGCCTGCGCAGTATTTTAATGATCACCATCTCTCATATGTTATATACGTAGATAACTTATTCATCTCTTGTTATCTTTGTTCTTTTTATAATTAAGTCTCACTACTTAATTACTACTTAAATGTGATCAGTCCATCTTATTATCTATTATCTCATGTCAGTAGATTATGCATATAGTATACATTTATCACACGATATATACTAAATATTAGTTATCACTAATATGTCATTATAACACACATAAAGGACTCTTGGTTACGAATAATTCATCGACCCCAAGTAAGAGTTGGTTCGGAATAATACATCGACCCCAACTATTTATATCCGCATATTCTGGTTCGAAACTCTTTCATCATGATACCAGTTCTAATATTTGGTTCGGCATTTTACATCGACCCCGAACATATAATAACCCTGTGTTAGTTCGGAATACTTCATCGACCCTAACATTTAATAACCATATGTTAGTTCGGAATATTTCATCGACCCTAACATAGGTAATTTAGGTATATATCTCTCAACCTAATAGTTCATACAATTCAGTAGGGACACACCTGACCTATAAATCATGTTCGTACGTAATATATTATTCTCTTATATTAACCGTACTCGTTAATTTACTATTTATCTCACTATCGCATTTAATTGAGTATATGCACTACTCTAAGGGCCCTAGTTACCCTTCGATTATTTCAGTAGCGAATTCATCTCTATCCTACTGATAATTATATTGAATCTATGTTAACTATCCTTGTAACTTAAATTCACCATTTTCGATACTCGACCCGTTCATCCTATGCTTATCAATTCATTTTCTAAGTCTCTCTCTCAATGACTACGATGGGCCTTAGCTCTCAACCTACTGGTCTTTATCAAGTCCTTGGATAGGTATAAAATTACTCCAAACTTCCCAATAAGTGACGGTCATCAAAGAAAATTCACTCAACAAAATTTACCAGAAAACAGCAGGGGTCGATCGATCGACCTTAATCATCGATCGATCGATCGATCGACTGTTCTGGGCAACTTCTTCCTGTTACGTTTTTCTTAAGTTTTAACCACTCAAAACTTCATTAAACCTTCTGAAACTCCCTATTGACATAACCAATCAACTTATATATGTATAAAGACTATTCAAAACGTGAATATGTCATCAAATCTATACGAAAATCATCCAAGAACCACAAATATCCTTATTTTCTCAAAACCCTAGATATATGGTTTCTTTATCTTAAATCATCACATACTCAGATTTCTATTTCATAATAGCAATTAGGTTTCTTCTGTTATTCAATCCTCTACAGGTGTAAGTCTAACTACATGCAAGTCATATCCCAAACATGCATTTAAATCAAATCATTCTTCAAGAATTATTCACAAAACCATTTATTCTACTCATCTTATGCAGGGATATTATAACTCAGAATTAAATTTTGTAAATAACCACTCGCCTTGATTCAGAGATGATCTGATTTCATGGTTGATGTAGAGTTTGATTATTTTTCCCCTTCGACCTTCACTCTACAATTTCTTGAATTGTAAGAATTCCTTTGAATCTCTCACACTTCTCTTTTTATGCTTTGAGAATGACTTCTCTTTTCTCTCAAATGGCTTCTCTGTCAGTTATGAGGTTTCTAACCCTAACCCCTTATTTAATCAGAAAATAAAAGACTCCAAAATTCACAGGTCTTCTCACTCCTACATTTTAAAAGACTAAAAAACCCCAGAACGGTCCCGGCTTAGCCCAAAAATGTTTCGGGACCCAACCAGTACTCCTGGGTATACTATTTTGACTATTTTTACCCTCCCGGAGCTAACCGTGACCTCTAAATTGTCATTTGAGTCACTCATATAATATTTCTTATCTCGACCTCTCGTTAGCCCATGTTTGTCTCTCGATTGAGATTTAAATCATATACGTCCATATCACTCGTTATGATGTATGGTAAATTCATAAGTTATTCACAAGTCATTTTCAGTAAATCAACTTATAATATTAAATCAAATCATTTAACATTTAGATCATCTTAAATTACTATACTCAAGTAATTTAAATATAAGGTCACATTAAATTACTTTACTCACGTAATTTAAATTATTTGATGTATTTTCTATTTAATCGCTCAATTAATTAAATTCTAAATACGTAGAAATATGGGTATTACATGATCACCTTGAAAGGTCCTTTCTAGTTTGGTCCCAGCTTGCCATCAGATGAATTTACGGCACTGTCGATGACTTTTTTTAAGACATAATCTCCTACCTAGAATTTCCTCAGATTGACTTTCTTGTTATACTGTTTGGACAGTTGTTGCTGATATGAAGTTAGATTGATCATGGCTTGTTCTCTTCGCTCATGTACCAAGTCAAGTTTAGTGTATAATGCATCGTCGTTCAACTCTTGGTCGACTAAGTCGATTCTCATGGTAGGGATACCTACTTTAAGTGGGATAATAACTTCCATTCCACAGGTGAGCACGAAGGGTGTTTCCCAGTTGGTCTTCTAGGAGTAGTGCGGTAGGCCCATAGGATATGGGGGAACTCGTCCACCCAAGCACCTTTTGCCTTTTCCAGCTTCTTCTTTAGACCATCGAAGATTATTTTGTTAGAAGCTTCAGCCTGACCGTTGCTTTGAGAGTACGCCACATAACTGATATGGTTCTTAATTCCATGCTCATCGCAAAAGCTTTGAAAAAAAGTTGCTTTTAAATTACGTGTAGTTATCAACGATGATAGTTCTTGGTACCCTAAAGTGTGGTATGGCGCTCTTCCAGATGAACCTTATTATGTCGGCATCACGAATATTCGCTAGTGATTATGTTTCTAGCCACTCGATAAAGTAGTCTATGCCAACCAGCATATACTTGCGATTCCCATGTGTGGTTCCATAATATCCAGTCCCCATTGCGCAAAAGGCCAAAGACTAGTCAAGGATTTTAGGTCGCTAACTGGTTGGTGAACCATATGAGAGAATCTTTCACATTTTTCACATCTACGAACATAGGTACTTGTATCTTTTTGCATGTGAGGCCACCAATATCCCTCCTTGATTGCTAAAAAATCCAACGACCTCCCTCCTGTGTGACTCCCATAAATACCATCATGAAGCTTGCTGAGAACTTATTCGGTGCCCTGTGGGTGAATGCACTAGAGGTAAGGACCTTTGAAAGATCTTATATAGAGCTTCCCCATGGGGTGAGGTAGAAACGAGTTGTTTTCACTCTAACTTGATGAGCTAATTTCTTATCATCGAACATCGTGTCACTCGATAAATAGGCAATGATGGGGCTATCAAACTAGGGCTCTTTCTGTGAGGATGACCTGCTCAGCGACCACTATCTGGTCAATGCTAAGTTGGGCGAGGAACTCTACCTGAATAGTTCTTTTGAGGTCAAAGTCCACCGCTGAGATTAGGGCTGCTACGGTATCAGTGTGACTGTTCTGTCCCCCGGGGAACTACTGAATATTAACTTTCTCAAATCCTACTATAAGACTTTTCACTACGGGGAGGTAGGCTGCCATCCCGTCATCTTTTATACTAAAATTTCCACTCACTTGCTCAGAGACTAATTTTGAATCGTCAAACATGTTGAGGCACTTTGCCCTCAACAGTTGGGCTTTGCGCAGGCCAATAATCAATGCTTCGTAATTAGCTTCGTTGTTAAAGGCTTCAAATCCCAACATAATTCCTTACTCGATGACAATGCCTTCTAGTGTGATGAGGACAACCTCAACTCTTGCACTTTTATAATTGGATGCTCCATCAATGTATAGTGTCTAGTCCTTGGACTGTGTTTCCTTATCTGTTGATTGTTCCATTACCTGTTTGTTATTGGGCTGGCCGTCCGTGAATTTGGCGATGAAATCATCCATGACCTTCCCCTTAATTGTTGTTCTTGACTGAAAGTGAATATCAAACCTTTCGAGCTCAACAAACCCTTTTGAGAGTCATTCATAGAAGTGGGCCTTTTGAAGAACATATTTGAGGGGGAATGAAGTGATCATGATTATGGAGTGAGCTTTAAAAGTAATGTTTCAGCTTCTTTGAGGCAACCACTAATGCATAGGCTAGCTTTTCTAAGGGCAAGTAGCGCTGCTCTGCATTCAGAAGCATCTTACTGGCATAGTAAACATGATACTGTTCGCCTTTCTTCTCACATACCAAAGTCGAGCTAACAACGTGGTATGACATTATGAGATAGAGATATAGAGGTTTTCCGTCATTTGAATCACAAATAGAGGCAATTTTTTGATGTAGAACTTGATATCCTCTTAAGCTTTTGAGTAATCGTCGTTCCATATGAGACCCTTGTATTTCTTGAGTAGCTGAAAGAAGGGTTGACAGCATTCCGAGGACTTGGAAATTAAGTGATTAAGTACTGTAAGCATCCCAGTAAGCTTTTGAATATCTCGCAATGTCCTTGGGGTCTGGACTTTGTTAATGGCATCAATCTAATCATGATTGGACTCAATCCCTATTTTACTGACTAGATAGTCCAAAAGTTTACCTGAGTGAGCACCAAATGAACACTTACTCGTGTTAAGTTTATCATTTGATACTTCTTAAGGATTTCGAAGGTTCTAGTTAAGTCGGCGAGGTGCTCATCCTTATTCTTGGTCTTGACCAACATGTCATCTATGTAGACTTCTATGGTGTCTTATATCTGCCACTTGAACATCTTCGTGACCAGCCTTTGATAAATTTCCCTCGCATTTTTCAGCCTGAACGGCATGACCTGGTAATAATATAAACCAACTGGGGTTATAAATGATGTTTTTTCCTGGTCGGGGATGAACAATGGAATTTGATTTTACCCCAAATAGGCGTCCAGAAAACTCATCCTCTCGTGGTTTCTCGTGGCATCAATCGGTTGATCAATCTTAGGGAATGGAAAACTTTTGGGCAGGTACTGTTAAGTTATGTGAAATCAATGCATGACTTCTAATTATCGTTGCTATTCCGTACGACCACTCGGTTGGATAACCACTTGGGGAACTAAACTTCCATAATGGTTCACGTATCCAGAAGCTTCCCTACTTCGTTATCCACCACTTTAGCCTTTTCGGGGGTTGTTCGACGTGCCTTCTGAGTGATTTGCTTGAAGGTTGGGTCAACATGCAGACAATGATAGGTTACGTCGGGATTAATCCCAAGTACCGGGCAAAAACATACAGATTATTTCTCAAGAAGGAAATAAACTCTGGTGAGCTTCCTTAGTCTATTAATAACTTATCGATATCCCAATTTATAATTCTGAGGGTAATCACAAGCCCATCGTGGTGGGGAATCCTTACTCCAATCAGGTCTTCCTCTATGAAGACGATGTGTTTGGTATAGTCGACATCCGCTGGGCATCGACGTTTGCCAGTTTGGCTTTTTACAGGGTCAATCTGGAATGCCTCCATGACAGCAATGACCTTCTTCAATTCCATCCGAATAGAGTTTCCTTAGACACTCCATGAATTACCCCGAACTCCTGTTCCATATTGTCATCAAGGATATTATTCGGTTTTTAGTCACCATTGGTTGCGACCTTATCGACTTTCTTTTCTATGTATTTGTTGAGATATCCAACTTGGGCCAACTTTTCCAAGTGCAACTTTAGTGCTTTGACTTTCTTTGTCCTGTGCCCGCCCTCTTTATGGAATGCACATCTCACTGCATTATTCCTCTTCATCGGGTCACCACCCATCTTTTCGGGCCACTTGACGAACAGTTGATCCTTGATCTTGCTTAAGAGCTTGTAAATTGGTTCTTTGAAGACTGTATTAATAGCTTGGAACACCTTCGATGGATCAACCTTATTCCCATTCTTAGAGTCGTTCTTGCCCCCATTCTTGTTCCCTTTATTTGGAGTGTCACTTGTATCTCCTCCTTTACTTATTTTTGCTCGACCGTTGTCCCCTGTATTAAAGTGAACCCCGTCCTCAAACTTAGCGTATTTCTCAATAGGGGCCATGAGGTTGTCGATAGTGCTAACCTCTTTCTTCGTTAGGGACTGGTGCAACAGAGATGTGGTTGGCAGACCAATCTTGAAGGATGTAACGACAACCTGCTCCGAGGAGTCCTCCACTTCATTGAAGACCTCCCAGTACTTTTGGCATAATCGTAAAGGCTTTTTTGAGGTTTTTTCTTCATCGTGAGCAGTGAATCCATCCTCTTTAGGGTGGGAACTACTAGTTGTTAAGGAGTAGTAAAAGCCTTTGTGAGGGCATTAAAGCTCTTGAGTGACCTGTGGGGCAGCTTCTCGAACCACTTCTATGATACGTCATGTAGTCTAGAAGGGAAATTTCGGTACATCAAGGTGTCGTTGTGGCTCCACAGGGTCATTGCTTGCTTGTATTTCCCAACATAGTACATGGGATCCATTTTTCTGTCGTAGATCTTGAATCTGGGAATAACGAACTTCTTTGGGGGTTCTTCTTCTTCAATCGCTCTTGAGAAAGGGGATTTCATCTAGGTGTTGAGAGCTCTCATGGTTAGCTCCCTAGTGGACCTGGCCCCTCGATGGGCTGGATGTTGGTCCATCTCTCTACGGACTAAAATTATGATGTTCTCATCCTGACAATCATTACTCTGGTGGCGCCTCTTTGATCAACCACGCTCTGAACTGCTGCGTTTAGACCTATCTTGCTCACGCCTAGAGCTCCTCCCTCGGCTGCGAGTATTGCTTGCTTGAGGACTAGGAGTCCGATCACGACACTTCCTGGTATCTATGGAGTTCCCACTCCATCCTTTCAAGTCGCCTTTATAGGCGAGCAATTTCTTCTACCTGGAGGCATATTGCCTCCTCATGCTCTCGAAGCCTAGCTTCATAAGAGTCGACCAGACTGAAAATCTGGGTATACCTAGGTGGTCCCTGACTTTCTTCATAAGGTTGCCTTTCTTGACAAAACCCGGGGTTTGATTGTTGGTGAATCTCTGACCTGACCCTAGGTGGAGTTAGATCATCCTACACGTTGCCAACCTGAGGAAGATTGTTGTTGTGGTGAGACATCACGGGCTTTCTTTTGATAACTGCTTTCGTAGAAAAAAAGAATATTTTCCTACTGACGACGTCAATTGTGAGTGCAAGAATTATCACAATAAAAGATCCAGAAAACAATATTGAGATGAAAATAAATAATCACCCACACAACAATAGATATACGCGGTTCGATAACTTGCCTAGGTCCATGGAGAGGTTACTATGTGCTTATTAGTGTCTCTCAATAATCGAAATCACATCCATTTCCCCCGGGCGTGGAGGCCAAGCCTTAAGCCTTAGAAGCCTAGGCGGGCCTTGGCGTAAAAAGGCGCGAAAAGGCGTTTAGGTCTTTTTAATATATTTTAATATTTTTTAACCATAACAAGGCTATTAAAATACTAAAATTGTACATATCATAAAAATATGTCTGAATATTTGCAAATAAAAATACTATTTGATTATTTTGGATGAGATAATGGTCCGGTTTGCAAAAAAATCTTTAAAAGGCGATATCGTTTCACTAAAGCATTGTTGTTTTTAGAGAAAAAGTATGCCTTAAGGGTTTTACCAAGCATAAGGCGTCAAAATCTTAAGGCGGGGCGTTTCTCCCAAGCCTCAAGCCTAGGCGGGTTTTTTAGAACAGTGCAATTTATAGTTGTAGAAATAAGTGATTGACTTGTATAAGTAACTAAATTAGCTTGTAAAATAACTCGTGCTGATCCTGAATATCTCCTCCGAGATTGTTGGTAACCGATTTGAGTATATCTCCATGCATTTAAGCACATGTTAAATACACGGTTCTAAATAAATATTTTGAGTTGGGCCGGGTAGTCCACTATACACGTTGGGTTGGCAGGATGCACTTTTGGGGCTTGAATAAATAAGCCACCACATCTACCAACACTTAAACTAGAGGCAATATTTTTTTTAATTAAAATAAAACTTTTTTATAAAAAAATCACTTTAACTGTTTTTGTAAAATAATTATTTTAACTGTTTATTCCAATTTTTATATATATAAAGGAGCCGAAAGAAGTTTTTGTATAAATAGCGTGCATTTTTTTTATAAATAAAGTATAGTTTTTTTAAATATAGTTAAGAATACATATATTTTTTCTTGAAAATAAAATATAATGAAAAAAAAATGTTTTTTATTTATAAAAATTATTTTTTTTAATATAAAAACTGTTGTTTAAAAAATAACTAAAAAAATTAAAACTGTTAAAATAGTTTATATTTTTTAAAAAGGTTAATATAGTTTTTTTATTTGAAACGTTTTTTTATTTAAAAAAATTGTTTAAACATTTTTTGATATATATATATATATATATATATTTTTAAATGGTTAATTTTTTTTTTTAATTTGAAACGTTTTTTATTTTAAAAAATAGTTTAAAACATTTTTTCATATTTCTATATATATGCACCAAACTAAATACCCCACCCCACCACAAGTCTCTCTTTCAACTCATTTGTTCACTCTTTGACATCTTTCTCCTTCTTTCAAGGTGGTCTCTCCATGGACCACCGAAGTCGTCTGGCGACCGCCCTTTCGCGGTTTCGAAACAATAACAGGCAAAAGGGTGCGAGTTATTTTTCGATGAGGTTTGAGCATAGGGTGGAAGGTGGGTATCTCCCAATTATATGATGACCACAATAGTTTAGGTAGGGAGGTTCATTAGCGATAATGACAAAGGGTTGGGTATTCTGGTAACGACCACTTTAAAGCACAATCACAATAGGGGTAAGGGTCGATGTTATACAAGGATTAACCAAAGGAGGCTATTTATTTTAATTGAGAAAGGATTGGCTTTCCTCTTATTAATATTAACATAATAGATAATGTTATGAACTAAATATTGGACACCTTATTAGCCTCTTAGGAGATGACACGTGTCCCCATTAGGGACCAAGAATCTGCTCGGCTATGAGCAATGTGATCGGCTCAGGTATATATGTGCTCGGCCTGACATTATGACTAATCATCTCATTATTATTAATCTAGTATTAGTCAAATACATTTATTAACCCCGTCAGTGCCAGTCTTGCTCCAGTTATTTCACGTGATAGGATACTAATAGTCATATTTGCTCCACCTGCGCACATTAAGTTGTATTATATCATACCTTTATCGTGTTGTAACAAACTCGTCACTATATACCTCTTGGAATGTAAAAGGTGTAATTTCCTGACATATAAGGGCACTCCATATGTCCCCCTACACTCTCTCTCCAATAACTACCTATAAATAACACTCAATCCCACATAATAAGTGATATGGAAATATTTTACCTAACGATTGTTGACCAACCCTAGAGAGAGAACCTCGAGAGCTTGTAATCATTCCCACTATAGTTATGGCCTATTGAAATATACACAATCATCACTGCACCCATAGATGTAGACACCGCATTGGGTCGAACCACGTTAATCCTCTGTTTCTTTCTATGTCTCTCATCTTTCTCTATTCATCCCAAATTGGCAAGTTTGAAGTGGAAATTTATTTATTTTGTTATTATTTATCATTGGTATTTAATAGCTCAAAATCATAAATCCATATACCCGTTTTAGACGATGACAGATTGGCGCCGTCTGTGGAAAAATTGACAAGTCATTTGTTATTTATTTCCTACCATTTTCTATACACAAATCCAATTTCTGCGAAATCACCCTAACTAGATTTCCCCAAATCTCTATGTAGACATCTTGTGTTTTCCTCAAATTTTGGGAAATTGCAGAAAAACCCAGAAAGTGGTCGTGCAGCAGAGGCAAATCCACCCTCGACGCCTGTTGTAATGGGTGATATACATGGAATTCTGATGAGCCTGGACAAGGGCCATGAGGCAATGCAAGAGAGTGTGAAGCAACTTGTAATTCCTCGGCCCGAATTTATAGGTTACCCATGGTCAATCCAGTTAGACCCTAATGTCAGGTGTGAAGTGCAATGAGACAACCCAGGTAATGTTGCTAATCCATTTTAATTTAATTAAGAATTCACTTGTTTAACATGCAATTCCAATTTAAATCAAACTATGCGAAGGGCCCGTGATAAGCATCTCCGAAATCCAAGCATATAGAGCTGCTAACTTAAAATAAAAAGGTACCTTCTTGTACAACGCTATCAAAATACGGAATCGCACCCAACTTGTTGTAATAAAAACGAGGGAATGAGCCGAATGCCCAGTAGGAAAACACAACCATGCAATATAGAATCGTACGGCAGAAAAGAGACTCTAATACGTTGCATCTACGTGCACATGCAACTACCTTATATATACATACATATATACTTTAACGCATGAAATCATTTTTATTCCAAAAATGTTACTTATTTAGATTAATTTGCCTTAATCTTATGAAGAACCCTTTGTCTTTACATGACATTTATTTCTTGATTTAACATGCCCGGTTAAATACTTTAAACAAATAAAATTTGTTTGAGGAAAAACATTTATGTCACAGAAATTATCCATTTTCTCATACCAAGATTACCTTTATATTTTAATCAAAAATCACCTTTCAACATATGTAAGCACCATATTAGAAAATACTTATTTTTCTTTGAAAACCTTTTATAAACACACTCTTGTGTTAATTATTGGTTATTTAGGTTGCTTAATTAGCCACTTAATCACTTTACTTTACCCTTCCTTTTATTTCATGGACATTAGCCAATTTCTTACATTACCTGTCCACATTATCTTTCAACCGGAACACTTATCAATTCCATTTAAGTTAGGTTGTATTTTATTATATTCACCACATAACTCATCTCTTAACATGTGCCACTTTTGTTATTATCTTTTCTCGAAATCTTCCAAAAATCTGCATACTTTGACGGGTTCCACACCGCTGGCTATGCTACCATATGCTCTGGCCAGTGATTTTGGATCTTTTATGCCGGGACTCCGAGACCTTCTTAATTATTCTTAGTGTCATCCTATTCCATATTAATGTGTTATAATATTTTTCAAATGTCCACACCATTTCACTTCTTTCTGGTCGAAGACAAAACTCGAGGTTTTACCCCACCTTGTATTAACTTTAAAAATCATCATTTCCTGTCCTTTACACACCTATACTGATTGATTTTATTCCAAAATCACTTTTATTTGGGTCTATTTGTGTAACACCATCTTCAACATTTTTATTTCATAAAAATATTTCACTTTATGTAATATTGCCATTTTACCCATTTATTTTCAAACTTACATTTTTCTCCAAATTTTCACAAGTATTAATTTCCCAAAAATATTATGAAGTTACACACCAATTACTAAAATATTTTTAAACCATTAATACTTATTCAAAACCTTGGAGTGACATATTTATCAAATTGAAAATCTCTTCATTCCATTATATAAATAAATCATTGGCATTTGAAGACTACTTTATAAGAAAAATACCAGTTTCCTTTGCTAACGCGTGTAATCTTAAGACCACGCACTTATCACATTTTCTACACTTATTCACACACTTTAAGGGATGAAATTTATAATTTCTTTATTTCAAGTTAAAACTCATTCAAACCTCCATTAAACTTGTTTATAAACTTATCATAAAAATATTACATGTTTATACATATGGGAAGAATGATTTTAAGTCCATAAATTCAAGAAAATGAGTTTAATACATGATTTATTCAAGAAATTTCATAATTTTTGCAATCAACATGCTTTTCAAGACTCAAGACATTTTTATCCTTCAAAACTCGAATAAAACCCTATCTTTATGAAAATCTCAAATTTTACAAGAAAACTGTGAAACATTCGTCCATAAAATATCTTTAACAACATAAATATTATTTTCAAAACATTTTATTCCACAAAATGTTTAGCCCCAAGTTTTCTTGAAATAATACATTTTACTCAACTTTATTAAAATCCTTTATATGTTATTTTACACAAAATTACAACATATACTTTCTTAAATCATTCTTGCATCATACTCATACAGACTCTAATAATAATACCAATACTATGGATGAGTAGAGTTTTTCCATTTTAAAGAAGCTCCAAAAATGGTAGGATGAAATGTAGAAGAATATGACAACCTCCCACCTCCTAATGTGGCCTTAAAGAGGTTGCCTAGTTCCACTAAGCTTGTCTTATTGAAAGCTTCATTCAAACCCCATCCAAACTCCATTATTTATTTTACCTCTTATTCTAAATAAAACCCAACAGTATCTCCAAAAATCTTTATCTTGCTTAATATAACCCAATTACACCATTTATAAAGCTTATAAAGGAAGAATAAGGCTTGGAAATGGTGTATTTAGGTGGTGGCACGGTGTAACAATGGTGGGGAAATTCTTGCGATCTAGAGAGAGAGAGAGGAAATATAGACGATGATAAATGGTGGGGGAAGACCCACCCTCTCATTCTTCTTATAACCCATTAAATTATTTAAAAACCCAAACCCCACACTTTATACATGTTTTTGATAATCTGGTGCCTTTTGAGATCGTACGTCATCAATCCAAGGGTCCAAAATGCGATAGCACACAAGGCAACTCGAAATATTTGATGTGGTCATTCGAACGAGATTACAAATCTCGTTCAAACGACGCGTGAACGACATACTAACGAGGGATGAAAATTATATACACAGGTGAGTGGTTAGAACTTCGTTAGAAACGAGAGGGACTTCTCGTTCGAAAAAAAAGGACTTCGTTTGGATGAGATGAGGATATCGTTTGAATGACCCTAAACTTCATTTGAACGACAAAAACATCTTTAATTTCCAAATTTTCCCGATATGATAACAACAAATTCCACAAGGGCGATAGGAATATATAATTAGCGTTAACCATTGATAAATTATTGGTCTGAATCCCCAAGGGTTCTACATAATTATAAATTACATGGAGAAAGGGATAAAATCTCGAGCACGGGTGTCATATTATTCCTTTTTTAGGAGATTTCGTCCTCGAAATCATCTATCCACCAATTCCTCGGGTTTCTAGGGTTTTCCAACTCTTATTATACTTCATAGGAATCTTTTAAAACTAAGTCATTGAAGTTATCAATCACCAAGAAGTGATCATACGCCCTTTTACAATGGGATGTCACCTAAGAACTCGACATACAACATATTCTAACGCTCACCATCAGGCTAGCCATCAAAATTACGTAACAGTCCTCGAGTTTACTCTTACTCTATGATAATGCTTAATCAAGTCTTAAGGCTTCTTTGGTAACACCCAAGCATACTGGCGCTTCTTCCGGGGCAACACTCTTTAGTGATCGATGCTCACCTAAGAGCAAACGACGTATGGCTAACATCAAGTATGATTCATCACCAAAACCATTTTGAATCTTAAGACTACACATCATGAGTTCCCTTAAATTCTTGGGTCATCTTAACCACATAATAAACTTGAACTTCTTACTAACCTCACACCGCAAGTCACTCACTCTGTGGAGCGACACACAACCAAGTTACAAATTGTGTACCCGACTAACACCTTCCACAAGATCCTTTCCTGAAGCTAGGATCACTCTAGGCGTCTAACTATGCAACACACCCCCGAGTATTACACCATTCCACTTACTGTGGCAAAATAACACACTATGCTATATTTCCTAGAGTTCTAACACTTCACACCGTTCAATTTATGAGATCACTAATCCTAAGGAAAGCGAATTCACAAGAAAACCGTGATGTAAAATGTGCAGCCACACATACACGAAACCCATGCAAACAATAGATATTTCAAATAAGAGCGTGCCCAATTACTATGCTGCAATGACCACACCCGATCCATCCGCACTCATACTGAGCCAAGTCATGCTATGACCAAATCATCATATAAAATAATACTAGACCACTAAATTCGAAAGGACATTGTCCTCAACCATTGGAATAAGAGAAACACGGTACCCGATTACCGAAACTGAAAGAACACACATAATTGGAATGAACAAACAATCGTTCTGAGGGAATCCTATTTGCATGCAACCACTATGGTTTACGAAAGGCGATCCCACGCCACATGATTTGGAGTTTACGACTTCCCCTAGATGTTCCCATTGGATCCTAACCTAGCCATAAATTCTGGCTAGAGTCACCAACTGTGATGAATTGGATCACGAATGACTCATCTCCTAGAGACAAAAGTAATATATGGACCTATTATTCATTGGGAGGTCAAACACTGGACTTCCCTCCTTAAGAGGAGGGCTTCCTCCTTAAATCCTCGATGAATGCGAGCCACTTTGATCGACAAAGGGCAACGCCTTTGTCGACACCGACCTTATCTATCTCCCTAGTCAACATGACGTCGTGACCAACCTAACACACCTAGGTACCGTCTGATTTATCATGCCATGATCATATACCAACGTATCCTTTTATAGCACCCAACTATGCAAAACATTCACCGTATAATAATTTATAATGATGCAAGGTCATTATTGCACCTATATCCAGATTCTACCCAAACTGAATTTGCGTGACAACCACACCGATCACTACTAGTACTGTAGGGATATCAAGTAATACATAGGTCTACGCTTCCTAGCCCGTATCAGTCTGTGAAGTTGCAGGGTTATATGATCTTAGTTTAATTCGTAGAATAAACACACACGCAATCCAATTTTAATATAAGATATAAAGCGGTATTTTCCAATCTCAATTTAAATGCAGTTTCACAAGTTTGCAAGAACAAATTCCAATTATATTCATTTTATCTAAAGCATACATCTAGGTGATTTAATAAAATGAAATGCGAAAATCCCAACCACAACACGCCGATGTACGAGGAAAACCCAAATGGGAAAAACCTCGGACGGCTGGGCCTAGACAAAATCCACTACAACAATAGGTTTTACAAGAGACTCAAAAGACTTACAGACATTGACTCACTCATGACTCGCTTATGCCGTCCTCGACCTCTGAAGCTGTAGTCCGCGAAGATCCAGTGCGTTGCTCAACACTCCTCGTGTTGCGGTATCCACCGAAGCCCAAAACCACCGTCTCCTCAAAGCTTGAATGTGAATCTGAATGGAGGGGTTTTATTTGAAAAGATGATAAAAATGTTGGAGTTGTTTTTTATCAAAAAGAGGGAAGTTGTGGAAAAAGTTCTCAAATGAAAAATGAACTTCCTTGACATATAAAACTGATTTTCGTCCATATGAAAATAACTGAACAAGTAGTGGGCAAAAACAGTTGTAGGAAAAAAACTGCTCAAAAATAAGTTTTAAAAAATCAAATCTGGCAAAACTCATTCGAACGAGTTCGTTCGAACGAGATATCTAGCGGCGTGCCAGTATAGAATGATAGAGGTCGTTAGAAACCTCGTTCGAACGAGGTCGTTCGAACGACCTTTCTAACGAACTTCTAACGAGACACCAGTATAGGCTGGCAAGGGTCGTTAGATCCAGGTCGTTCGAACGACTTGGATTACACTTCGAACGAGATATTAAATTTTGCCCCAAATTGTTCAAAATTATTTCAAGGATTTTTCAATATTATTTTTGCTTATTTACAAACATTTTCTTATATGAAAAATTCTTGATTAGTGAAAATACTCCAACACATTAAATTGTATTTTGGTCATATACCTTTGTGGGATAGATAGCATGGCATGAATATTGATAACACATGAACTTTGGATGCGATGCTTGAATCTTTGCGTTGAATGTAGCTTGATGCAGTATGACCCAAAAATGTTTTGTCCAACGGAATATAGCCAATATAACAAATGACTCGATTGGAAATTTGTCCTTACAAATCTCCCCCTTCGGCTATTTCGGGACAAAACAAAATAATAAAAAATAAATAAAAGACAGAATTTGCTAAGCCAGCCGTCAAGCCGTTTCTAAGGCCCGTCCCAAAAACTCAAAAAAGACAGAC
Source organism: Sambucus nigra (assembly GCA_949130495.1). Lineage (NCBI taxonomy): Eukaryota > Viridiplantae > Streptophyta > Magnoliopsida > Dipsacales > Adoxaceae > Sambucus > Sambucus nigra. Next base: position 282,982,028 of record OX422209.1, read on the forward strand.
ACAAAGACAAGACTGACAAGCTGCAAGGGAGTAGGAGATGTATCCTACACACATGAAACAACAAATTCATAAACGCATGGGGAAATAAAGAGTAAGTTATATGTAAGACAATGTGATAGCATATGTTGTGAATGGTGCATGAATGTCTCAATATTCAATGTTAAGAGTTTAACTCCCCTAAATTATGCATATGGTCAATCATTAAAATCAATTACGAAGTTCAATTATAAGTACCTTCAATTATTATTAAATTCAATGAATATTAAATTCAATTAATTTACCCAAGTTTATCCAACTCCCCCTAAATATGAAGTCCTATTAATGAAAGTTTCTCCCCCTTTTTGCCCGAAAAAGACAAAGGGATAAGGAGCCTGCAATATAAAAGAGAATGGACAACAAAGCAGGAAATAAGAAGAATGAACAATAATAAGGAAAATACTGAGAATGCATTAAGGAAGGGGGAAAGGGGAAATAGTCAAGGTGCATACAATGAAATAACCAAAGTAAATGAATCCAATACAAGAGAGTAATAAGTCACTCAGCCTCACAAATAAAAATAAATAGGAAATGAGCCAAGCACATCAAGAGGCAGGATCAGCAGGTGGAGTGTCATCGGGAAGAGAGCTGGTGCCGGAAGAACCTGCCCCGCGGCGCATCTCCAGACGACGGATGGCATCAAGATGCTCTAAAAGGAGAGAGTCTCGACGAGCCTGGGCTTCATCTCGACGAGCCTGGGCTTCATCTCGACGGGCTTGGGCTTCGTCCCGAGCGGCATCTCGACGGGCTTGGGCCTCGCGCTCCTGCTGCATAGACAATATAAGCTCCTGCATAAGTGCCCGGTCCTGACGACGATCCTCCTGAAATTGTTCAACCTGTGAACGGACAAACAGAAAATCCTCCGACGCGACGGGTGCGGAAACATAAGAAGGTGAGGGGCGATGGATAGAGCGGGTGGGGGCGGGAAGACTAGGGGTGGGGTGAGAGGAAGCGACGGAGTGGGAAGAGGTGGAGGGGGTGAGGGGTGGAGTATCGGGTGTCAAATGACCACGAGAGCGGTTAATGGAGGTCATGTCTACGGTTTGGTATTTAGTGGTGGGGATATCGGTGGAGACACGGGGACAACCGGCGTTAAGACAAAAACGAGTGATAATCGCCGCAAACGGGAGGGCTTGTCGAGTGGGGCTGGACGGAAGGATCCTAACAGACCGAATAACACTAAAAAGATAGGAGGGGAGGTCAATGTGAGCCTGAATGCTTATAGCAAACATAAGGTTCACGTGCTGTTTAGTGATTTGAGTGGTGTTGGCACGAGGGAGAAGACAAGCACAGACGATCCAATTAAGGACCATAAATTTGGGGTGTAAGTGTTTATGGAAGATAGTAACAGTGCCGAACGGGAGGAACCTGAAAACAGTGTTAAAGACAAGAGTGGGATCGGGACATGTATCGGATGTCCAAGGGAATGATGGATTAGTGACCCGAGGGAGGGGAAGGAGTTGAGCGATCGTGTCGGGAGAGACTATAATCTCTCGACCACGCACTAGAGAGTAAAGGTGAGAATCCCTGTTGTTCAGGCCAAAATAAAATTCCCGAACAAGGTCGGGAAAAACGACATCCGTGAGAGAGAAGAGAGGGTCCCACCCTAAATCTGAAATCCACGAATGCACAGTTGTGCCGTGGAGTGAGTGAAGGTTAATAACTTTTTCCCGAACAACGGAACGGGTAGCAAACCCTTGGGTGTGATAGAGGGTATGTTTGGCAAGGATTCGCCAACGTAGTTTAAGGTCGGGAATGGCATGGGATTCCTCATCAGATGACGAGGTGCGTTCCTCGGGGGAATCGCTAAGGCGGCGTAGACGACGGTTACATGCCATAAAAAATGATAAAGCGTAGAACCTACCCGAACATAGTCCAACCAAACCACCAATTACACCAAGAAATCAATAACCAATCAGCATAATTCCCATTCTCCGTTAGAAATAAGAAATAAAAAATAAAAAAGGAAAGGAAAATAAAAATTGATTAAAATAAAGTCCATGAATAGTAACTGAATTTTTGTAAAAAAAATGTTCATGGAAGATATTTTAATCAGGGGCAACATATAAATACACAAAAGAAGTTAGTCCAAAAAAAAAAGGGATATACACACATGCATATAGAGACATGTTGGGAAAAAATTGAAAATCGATTTTTGGAAAAAAGGCCTCAACAGCAGATATATATATAGAAATATATATATATATATATATATATATATATATATATATATATATATATATATGTAGATATATATAAATGTATATATATCGGAAGAGTGTTAAAAGAAAACAAGTACCTTGAATGGAAGAAGGAGTAGCAGCACAAATCGTAGATGAGGGAATGGATGAAGGTTGGAGGAAGAAAGAAATAAGGGAAAGAGAGTGGGAAGAGGGAAAAATCGTGGGAGAGAGAGAGAGAAAGGGAGATGGGAAAGTGGAAGAGAGGGGTAAGTGAAATCTGGGAAAGAGGGGAAATGGAGGTATGGGAAATCGTGGAGTGAAGAAGTTGGGAGAGGTGGCAGGATTTTGGGAAGAGTAGCTGACCGTTGTAACTGCAGGTCGTTCGAACGAGTGATGTCGTTCGAATGACGAGACAGTTTCGATTCGTGAGAGATCTCGTTAGAAGTTGGTTCGAACGAACTGTCTCGTTCGAACGATATTCCGAACGACGAGACAGATTCGACTCGTGAGATAACTCATTAGAAGTTGGTTCGAACGAACTGTCTCATTCGAACGATATTTTGAACGACGAGACAGATTGGGGTTCATGGATGTCGTTAGAAATCTCGTTCGAACGAGAATTTCTAACGAAAATTAAAAATTTTAAATAAAAATATCTTAAAATATAGTGAAAAATACCATAATATCAGGAATTGAGATGGCCAGAATAATGCCAAAATGGGATTTTATAAATCCTAGCTCGAGGCAACATATCCAAATAGTGGGAGCGGGAATGTAGGGGTGTGAACAATACGAGTGAAAGTTTTTAGCCACAACATTGTACAAGTGCGTAATGCCAAACCATATATACGTGCGATATTCACTCAGATTAGCCTTGTGTCAAAAATGAAATATTGTAGAACACTTAACCACGAATGTAACAAGCATACAAAATAGATGATTCTCTCGCCAATAAAGTCACAAGGAGAAAGCAATAAATTGATGAAATGTGCATGCCCGTTGATCTTCAACTTATATCTCCCATGAATAACAATAGATTGAGACGTATCTTTTTGAAGACTCAATCAAGCCTATTATTTTGGCCTTGGCAGCATATATATCATTTTCAATGCTTCTATTTTAGCCACACAACTGAGAATGCAAATGGTGGCTTTTCACGCAAAAACTTTGATGTTTTTCGCAGCCCGATTCCATTGCTGGAAATGGAAACCAACCGGAAGAATATAATCATTTTTTTTCAATCCGGGCAACGGATGATCATGCACAATTTCGATTGCTTATAAGGAATGTGACAGGATTGAGAAGACAACACCAAATCTCACTTTGCAAGAACAATGTGAACAAGATATTCGTAATATTCCGTGTACGGTGTGTGCAAAAGGCAAAGATGTGAGGAAATCACAAAATTATATATCATAAAAGAGCATTATTGTGCACAAGATAAACAATGTATGGATTAACTATTCATCAAAAGCCACGTGAACATGGAAAAAGATAGGGATTTGAATACATCGACCACAAAGCCATATGGACAAAAATTTTGATAGCTTTTCTAACCATTCCCATTTTCCTTGAAAATAAAAAAAAAATATTTTTGAGATTTTGAATAAAATATATACAAAGGAAATCTAGTTCATAGGCATAAAAATATACAAGAATAGCAACCTAAACTAGATAAACGACTTCGATCTCAATGGAGCAAACCCCAATTGATTTCCTAAGGTTTTTAAACCTAAGGGCATCTAGAGGTTTAGTAAAGATATCGGCCAATTGTTGATCGGTAGGAACGAAGCTTAGAGAAACAATTTTCTCTTCAACCAAGTCACGAATGAAATATTCACGGATGTTAATATGCTTGGTTCTAGAATGTTGAACAGGATTACGGGAAATATGAATTGCACTAGTATTATCACAATATATGGTCATAGTGCCTTGGGAAATACCGTAATCTTCCAACATTTGTTTCATCCAAATGAGTTGAGTGCAACAACTCCCGGCGGCAATATATTCGGCCTCCGCCGTGGACAAGGAAATAGAATTTTGTTTCTTGCTCATCTATGAGACAAGTGCACTACCAAAATAGAAACAACCGCCAGATGTACTTTTACATCCATCAACATCTCCTGCCCAATCGACGTCTGAATATGCCGATCGACAATCATTGGTGTCAAAAGAGTACCAAATGCCAAAAGACAGGGTCCCACTAACATATTTGATGATACGTTTAATAGCAAGTAAATGAGACTCTTTTGGTGCGGCTTGATAACGAGCACAAACTCCTACGCTAAATGAAATATCTGGACGACTCGCAGTTAGGTAAAGTAAACTACCTATCATACTTCTAAAAAGAGTATGCTCTACATCCTTTCCGTCGGTATCTTTACTAAGTTTAATAGAGGAGCTCATAGGAGCACGAGCATGTTTAGCGGATTCGAGTTTAAATTTCTTAACGAGGTCTTTAGCATACTTAGTTTGGGACAAAAATATCCCACTTTTGAGTTGACGAACTTGAAGACCTAGAAAGAAAGTAAGCTCACCTACCATACTCATCTCAAATTCATTGTGCATTTCTTTTGAAAAAATTTGAGTATGTTTATCACACGTAGACCCAAACACTATGTCGTCGACATAAACTTGAGCAACAAGGATACCTTTTTCATCACGCCGAACGAAAAGTGTCATATCTACTCCCCCTCGCAAAAAGCCACGAGAAAGGAGATAAGAGGTGAGTCTTTCATACCAAGCACGGGGAGCTTGTTTTAAGCCGTATAAAGCTTTCTTTAGAAAGAAGACATGAGTAGGATGTGTTGGGTCCTCAAACCCTTTTGGTTGTTCAACGTATACTTCCTCTTGAATAATACCATTTAAAAAGGCACTTTTGACATCCATTTGATATAATTTAAAATGAAGGTGACATGCTATGGCGAGTAAAAGACGAACCGATTCTAACCTAGCAACAGGAGCAAAAGTTTCTTCAAAGTCAACACCTTCTATTTGGGTATATCCTTGAGCAACTAATCTAGCTTTATTTCGAACAATGACACCATTTTCATCCATTTTATTTTTAAAAATCCATTTAGTGCCAATGACATTGGTATTAGAAGGCCTAGGGACTAATTCCCAAACATCATTTTTCTTAAATTGGAACAGTTCCTCTTGCATAGCATTAATCCAATGTTCATCTTTTAATGCTTCTTTAAAGTTTTTGGGTTCAATAGTAGAAGTATAGCATAGATAGGTAACTTCATTTTCTAATTGCGCCCTAGTCTTGACACCTACCTCGGGATCTCCTATAATTTGTGAAGTGTCATGATTTTTACGTACCCAAGGAGTAACTTCCTTTTTCTCGGTAGTTGGGACAACCAAATCATTTAGAGAATCAATACTTTCAACATGTGACACAACATCACACTCACATGACAAATCTTCCTCATTATTAATTTGTGTGGCCGGAGCATCATCTTTTATGACAACATTTATGGATTCCATTACTTTAGAGTTACTTAAGTTGAAAACTCTAAATGCTCTACTATTTTGAGAATATCCTAGGAAAATACCCTCATCACTCCTCGAGTCAAATTTCCCTAGAAGTTCTCTATCTCTAAGAATATAGCATGGACTTCCAAACACTCTAAAATAGGACAAATTTGGTTTCTTACCCGTCCACAATTCATATGGAGTTTTGTTAGTGTTAGGACGCAAATAAACTCTATTAACTGTGTGACATGCAGTGTTAACCGCTTCGGCCCAAAACCTACGGGGCACATTTCTTCCAAGGAGCATAGATCTTGCCATTTCTTGGATCGTTCAATTTTTTCGTTCAACTATACCATTTTGTTGAGGTGTTCAAACGACCGAGAATTCATGTTTTATTCCTATTTCATCACAGAAGGCATTTACACCGGATTCCTTGAATTCGGTTCCATTATCACTCCTAAAGCGCTTTATGGTAACACCGTGAAGATTTTGGAGAGCTCTACATTTAACAGTAAGAAAGTCAACTGTTTCAGAATTTTCTCTTAAAAAACCTACAATAGAGTATCTAGAGAAATCATCCACCATAACCAAGATGTATCTTTTTCCTCCTATGCTCTCGGTACGAGTTGGACCCATAAGGTCCATGTGTATCAATTCTAAGACACGAGATGTTGTTATCGAGTTTAATTTTTTATGAGGACTTTTAATTTGTTTACCAAATTGACACGGTCCGCAAATGGTGGACGTTGGCTTTCCTAGAGGCGGTAAGCCCCGAACAAGCTCTTTTCTCACAAGTCTGTCAAGATCTCTAAAGTTAACATGACCTAATCTTTGATGCCAAAGATCGGTAGAAGAGGTTTTTACATTATTGTAGACTAAAGAAGATTTTGGAATGATTCCATAGCAATTGTCACTTGTTCTAACACCATGTAAAATCGATTCACCTGACTGATCATAAACGATGCACTCCGATTGACTAAATTTCACATCAAGATTATCATCACAGAGTTGGCTAATACTTATCAAATTAGCCTTTAGACCATCAACATAAAGCACATTTTCAAGTTTAGGGAATCCTGAGATTTCAATAGAGCCTCTACCAATGATTTGGGACTTGCTACCATCCCCAAAAGTTACTTTACCATCTTTATGGTTTTCGAGAGTGGTAAATAGAGATTTATCACCAGTCATATGTCTAGAACAACCACTATCAAAATACCATTGAGAGGTATTTTGTGCCTTTAGTGCAACATGAGCGACGAAAGCTTTCTTGGTTTGATTTTTCTTAACCCAAGTTTGAGTAGTTTTCTTCCCTTGATTGGCTCTAGTCTTATAATTAGAGTTATTTTCTTGGACTTTAGAAAACCTAAGAAACTCTTCCATTAGATTTTTAGAATTATTGACAAGATACTCGACTTGACTCTTAAGATTAGCTAAGGAGCTATAGGGTTGTTTTGAATTTGTGAATTGAGGGTTCTTTCCAAGTTTGTAGCAAAAATCTTTAAGATGACCCCGTTTGTGACAATATGAGCAAACATAGGGTTGTTTTGGGCCGACTTTTAAAGGTTGCTTAGTGGGATTTACTTTAGGAACTTTAGATTTTGTAACAAACTTAGCAACAGGTTCAGATTTGACTTTTGAAGAATTTCCTTCTTCATATCCTATACCCTTTCTCTCTTGATACCCTTTCTCCTTATATCCTAAAATAGGACCTAGAAATAGTTTTCCCATTCTTCCTGAGTTGTCCTCGAGTGTGACTTTAACTTCACGAGAGGACTCGAGATCTTTTTCAAGTTGGACTATTTTAGCTTCTAGAGATGTTCTAATTTCTAGAGACTCATTAAGATCTTTGTTAACACTTTCTAAGGAGATAATCAAGTCACATTTTTCTTTACCAATCATGATAAGCTTTTCAGAAAGAGATATTTTAATTGCCTCGAGTTGACTAACTAACGCCTCCTTCTCCTTCGGGCCTTTCAACTCTTTTTCTAAAGTTAAGACTTTCAAGGTTAATCTTTTGTTGACTTTTTGAAAGCGAAGAGATTCATTGTAGAGTTCAGAATAAGCAGTTTGTAGTTCACTCTCATCTATATCACTATCACTCTCTTTTTCATCACTACTGGTAGAATGAGTAGAAACAACCTCTAGATTTTGTTCAGAATTGTCAACATTAAGGTATGACTCACACGAATTACTAGCAAGGCTCGCCATAAAGGCAGTGAAGTTATTTCTAGACGGGTTAGAGTCATCAGAGTCTTCAGACTCATTATCACTGTCACATAGAGTAGCATTGTAAACGGCTTTTTCTTTGCCTTGTCTTTTAAGTTTTGTGGGGCACTCGAAAGCTCTATGACCACGTCCCTCACATTCAAAGCATCTCTCTGAATCGTCCTTCTTAAAGTTGTCTTTATTGAACCTTTTTGAATCCTGATTAGTGAATTTTTTATTTCCTCCTTTGTTTTTATTCTCAAATTTAGGTTTTTCAAATTTAGAGTTTTGTTTTTTAAACTTGAGAAATTTTTTAAATTTTTTGGCAAATAAGGCTATATCATCAGAGTCAAAGTTAGACTCATCAGAATCAGACACATCAACTTTCTTAACTTTTAAAGCAACTCCTTTATCTTTCCCTTTGTTATCTTTAGGAAACATATCTAGTTCATATGTTTGCAAATCACCAACAAGTTCTTCAAGTTTTAAAGTATTTAGGTTTCCTAAAGAATTAAGAACAGTGACTTTAGGAATGAATCGCTTAGGAAGACATCTAAGTATTTTCTTAACAACTCGATTTTCAGGTATTTTTTCACCTAAGTTAAAGCAAGAGTTAACTATGTCAGATAAACGAGCATAAAACTCATCAAATGTTTCAGTTTCTTTCATGGTGATAGTTTCAAATTGTGTAGTTAAATTTTGAAGTTTTGATGCTTTAAAAGCACTAGTTCCCTCATGAGTAACTTGGAGAATGTTCCAAGCTTCCTTTGACGTTTCACACTTCATTATCCGACAAAATTCATCGGGAGACACGTCACCAAATAAGGCATTTAATCCTTTAGAGTTAAAGTTACACCATTTTAAATCTTCCTCACTCCATTGTTCAACATGAGTCAAAATACGTTCATCATTAACAACCATAGAGGGAGGGGACCATCCTCTTTCAACAGTGACCCAAACACGTTCATCAATAGATTTAAGAGCGGATTTCATACGTGCTTTCCAATAGGTATAATTTGTTCCATCAAACAACGGTAGTCTATTCGACGAAAAACTATCCATATAACCTCCAGGATTCATCTAAATAACATTTAGAAACAAGCTCTGATACTAATTTGAAGTTGCAGGGTTATATGATCTTAGTTTAATTCGTAGAATACACACACACGCAATCCAATTTTAATATAAGATTTAAAGCGGTATTTTCCAATCTCAATTTAAATGCAGTTTCACAAGTTTGCAAGAACAAATTCCAATTATATTCATTTTATCCTAAGCATGCATCTAGGTGATTTAATAAAATGAAATGCGAAAATCCCAACCACAACACGCCGATGTACAAGGAAAACCCAAATGGGAAAAACCTCGGACGGCTGGGCCTAGACAAAATCCACTACAATAATAGGTTTTACAAGAGACTCAAAAGACTTACAGACATTGACTCACTCATGACTCGCTTATGCCGTCCTCGACCTCTGAAGTTGTAGTCCGCGAAGATCCAACGCGTTGCTCAACACTCCTCGTGTTGCGGTATCCACCGAAGCCCAAAACCACCGTCTCCTCAAAGCTTGAATGCATAGATCCATCGCAAACTTGCTTCTTGAATGTGAATCTGAATGGAGGGGTTTTATTTGAAAAGATGATAAAAATGTTGGAGTTGTTTTTTATCAAAAAGAGGGAAGTTGTGGAAAAAGTTCTCAAATGAAAAATGAACTTCCTTGACATATAAAACTGATTTTCGTCCATATGAAAATAACTGAACAAGTAGTGGGCAAAAACAGTTATAGGAAAAAAACTGCTCAAAAATAAGTTTTAAAAAATCAAATCTGGCAAAACTCATTCGAACGAGTTCGTTCGAATGAGATATCTAGCGGCGTGCCAGTATAGAATGATAGAGGTCGTTAGAAACCTCGTTCGAACGAGGTCGTTCGAACGACCTTTCTAACGAACTTCTAACGAGACACCAGTATAGGCTGGCAAGGGTCGTTAGATCCAGGTCGTTCGAACGACCTGGATTACACTTCGAACGAGATATTAAATTTTGCCCCAAATTGTTCAAAATTATTTCAAGGATTTTTCAATATTATTTTTGCTTATTTACGAACATTTTCTTATATGAAAAATTCTTGATTAGTGAAAATACTCCAACACATTAAATTGTATTTTGGTCATATACCTTTGTGGGATAGATAGCATGGCATGAATACTGATAACGCATGAACTTTGGATGCGATGCTTGAATCTTTGCGTTGAATGTAGCTTGATGCAGTATGACCCAAAAATGTTTTGTCCAACGGAATATAGCCAATATAACAAATGACTCGATTGGAAATTTGTCCTTACAGTCTGGAAAGACTTTCTAAGAACTAATCCTTGCTCTCTAAGGGCTATTCTAACTTATATGTCGACATTTGTCGATATCCTAATCATGCATCGATATCCCTCATGGGATGTCATTTTCAAGCCTCCAACTTAACATCATCACTCTAAGTTCCCAATGCATTCCATGGTACCCATCACAATCGAGTATGATACTTTCTACACTAGTCATCTTACGATAACAAGCATTATGCCTAATCATGACACTAATCTTTAATTACCATTAGAAGGTTACCTCACCTATTCTTATCAAATTGGGTGACTTTACTAAGTACTACACGATTCGACTGCTTAGATGCTGACAAATAACATGAGATCCTTTCATGACCCTCAATACAATCATCACTAGAACACTAGCATTTCATAATAACAAACTTAACTTGTCCCCTAAGGACACTATACATACCCTACATATAAGTCATTAAAAACCCGACAAGATTTCATCACCTAAGACTCTCTTATCGTAAGTACGCCCTATAAATTTCTCAATATCCACATCATGACTATTAGGTATTCGCAAAGACACTAGTTTACAAGCCTCTACACATGGCGAGTCGATTTTGGTATAAGTATAAGTATGATTTAAGCCACCACACTACTCTACAAGCCTCTACACTAGGCTTAAATCATACTTATACTTATACCAAAACCGAGTGTAGAGGCGTCACAACGAGTCAATTTTTATTCCCAATTATGCTATATATAATCAGTCCCACGGACACTCTAAGACTTACTTAAATCATACTTATACCAAAACCGCCTCACATTCAGTCATCACTTAGATCGCTAGAACGGGATATGACATTTAGATAAAAATCTTATTTCCCTTTTGTATGAAATTTCGACATAGGTCTAACCTACGACTCTCTGCTCGAGATCCCGTACGGGTTCGAAACTCCCTTCCAAATGGTTGATGCATTAATCCACATACCCAATCACATATTAGAACCACTAAGGATTCTAGTCGGATACATGACATCGAATACAACCTGTAAGCCTCTAAGTCCAAACTAGCGATTTTATAAGGGATCTTATTCCTCAATGTCGCATCATGTTCTCCAAAAACACATCATGAAAGATTATCTACGGTTCACTCCTACGTCACTTTAACTCATCATTGTTAAATATGTAAAGCACTTACCACCAATCGCCCGTAACTCTCATCATAGCTTATGAGATACAACTTTTAATCAACAATTACCAAGGCACTTACTCATAATGATAGTATTCTATTGACTCAGGTCGGGTACACGTCCTCAAGTATTAATCGACGCGGTTTTATATGTCCACCGAGTTATCAAATCCCTACGACATGACACTACCCCAAGGATCAAGTTTGATTAATCACTTCATCGTTACTAATTACCCATAATTTCCTAACCAAGGAACTTAATGTGTCGTCATTACAAAACCAATACCGTTTTGATATGGCACCTTAGTCACCTAATTTCCATTGTTGACTTTAAATGACTCATGTCTCCAATTCGATGGACGCTATTCACCTTCTTTTAACATCTTGGTAGATCTCTCACATGGACAAGGGTTGACACAAAGCACCTTAGACTAAAAATTGCGGTGTCGCCACTATCGGTTCTCACAGACACTCGCAAATTACCAACGTGTCTAAATCAGAAACGCGGAAGATATTAATGGCAACTAACTTGGCCACATGCTACTTGGAAATGAACTACCCATCGTACTAATCTCCTTGGCTCCACCACCAAAAACTCTAATCTAACAGTCACCAATCTAGCGTGACCAGTTCAAAACCAACACTAACGTTAAGGATCCACTACCGACCTCACAACGTCACTCCTAAAAGGAACCTTAAACCTAGAACTTTAATATCATTTGTAACACCTTGACCTGGATTTATGGGTTGCCCATGGTCAACCCAGTTCGACCCAAATGTTAGGTGTGAAGTGCGATGAGATAACCTACATAATGTTGTTAATCCAGTTTTAATTTAATTAAGATTTCACTTATTTAGTATGTGATTCCAATTTAAGTCAAACTATGTGAGAGACCTATGGTAAACATCCCCGGAATCCAATCATACAAAGCTACTAACGTAAAATAAAAAGGGTATTTACACGTGCAACGCTCTCAAAATACGGAACCGTACCCAACTTGCTATAATAAATACGAGGGAATGAGCCGAATGCCCCGTGGGAAAATACAACAATGCAATATAAAATCGAACAATGGAAAAGAGACTCTAGCACGTTGTATCTACATGTACATGTAACTACCCAATATATACATTCATATATACTTTAACGCATGAAACCATTATTATTCCAAAAACGTTTCTTTTTTCAATTAATTCGCCTTATTCTTTTAAAGAACCCATTTTTCTTGACATTAAATTTATTTATTGATTTAACACACCCGATTAAATACTTTAAGCAAATACCCTTTGTTTAAGGAAAAACATCTCCGTCATAGACTTTTCTCATATCAAGTTTACCTTAGTATTTTCATCGAAAATCACCTTTCAATACACGCAAGCACCGCCTTAGAAAATACTTATTTTTATTTAAAAATCTTTCATAAACACACTCTTGTGTTAATTATGGGTTAAACCTCTTTAGGTTTCTTAATTACTCATTTAATCATTTTACTTTACCCTTCTTTTTGTTTCATGGACATTAGTCAATTTCTTATATTACTTGTCCACATTATCTTTCAATCGGAACACTTATCAATTCCATTTAAGTTAGGTTGTCTTTTATTATATTCACCACACAACCCATCTCTTGACATGTTCCACTTTTGTTATTATCTTTTCTCTGAATCTTTTAAATATTCGTATACTTTAATAGGATCCACACCGCTGTCTGTGCTACCATATGCTCTGGCGAGTGATTTTTCGCATTTCACGCCGGGGCTCTCGGCCCTTCTTAATTATTCCTGATGTCATCCGATTCCATATTAATGTGTTTTAATATTTTTCAAATGTCCACACTATTTTATTTATTACCGGCCAAAGCCAAAACTCGGGGTTTCACCCCACCTCGTGTTACACTGTTAAAATCATCATTTCTTGTCCTTTACACACTTATAATGATTTTCACTTTTATTTAGGACTATTTATGTAACACCATTTTCAATATTTTTATTTCATAAAAATGTTCCACTTTATGAAAATTACCATTTTACCCATTTATTTCCAAACTTGCATTTTTCTCCATTTTCACACGTGTTATTTTTTCAAAAATATTATTAAGTCATACACACCAACTCCTCATATGTTTTTAAACCATTAATACTCATTTAACACCTTGGAGTGACATGCTTCTCAAGTTAGAAATTTCTTTATTCCATTAGATTGTTTATCAAAGAAATCATTGGCATTTGCAGACTACTTTATAAAAAAAACACCTATTTTCCTTTGCTAACACATGTAGTCTTAAAACCATATACTTATCACATTTTCTATAGTTATTCTCATACTTCAAGGGCTGAAATTTGCAATTTCTTTCTTTCAAGTTAAAACTCATTAAAACCTCTATTAAACTTATTTATAATCCTATCATCAAAATACTATAAGTTTATACATATGGGAAGAGGGATTTTAAGTTCAAAAATCCAAGAAAATGAGTTTAATACATGATTTATTCAAGAAATTTCATAATTTTTGCATTCAACGTGCTTTTCAAGACTAAAGACATTTTTTATCTTTCAAAACTCGAACAAAATCCTATCTTTATGAAAATCCCAAATTTTACAAGAAAAACTGTGAAACATTTGTTCTTAAAATATCTTTAACAACATAAATATTATTTTCAAAACATTTTATTCCATAAAATATTTAGAACTAAGTTTTCTTAAAATATATCATTTTACTCAACATTCTTAAAATCCTTTATATGCAATTTTGCACTGAACCACAATAAATACTTTCTTAAATCATTCATGCATCCTACTCTTACAAACTCTAATAATAATACAAATATTATGGATAAATAGAGTTCTAAACTAAGAGTAGAGTTTTTCCATTTAAAATAAGCTCCAACAATGGTGGGATGAAATGTAGAATAAGATGGCAACCACTAAGCTTGTATTCTTGAAAGCTCCGTAAAACCCCTCTCCAAACTCCATGATTTCTTCTACCTATTCTTCTCCAAAAAAAATCACAATAATATCTCCAAAAATATTTATCTTGCTTAATACGACCCACTTTTACCCTTGATAAAGCTTATAAAGGAAGAATAAGGCTTGAAAATGGTGTATAATAGTGTATTTAGGTGGTGGCAAGGTGTAACAATGTTGGGAAAATGCTTGGGGGAAGAAGATGAACTCTAGAAACTTAGAGAGAGAGGAAATATAACTGATGAAAAATGGAAGGGGAAGACCCACCCTCTTTCTCTTCTTATAACCCCAAAATAACCCACAAGATTTAAAAGCCCAAACCCCACATGTTATACCCATTTATTATCATTTGGTGCCTTGTGAGATCAACACGTCATCAATCCAAGGGTCCAAAATATGATAGCACACAAGGGCAACTTGAAATATTCAATATCTGATGCGGTCGTTCGAACAAGATTGCATCTCGTTCAAATGACTTTCGAACGATATACTAATGATGGTTGAAAATCGTATACAGAGGTGGCTCGTTAGAAGCTCGTTAAAACAAGAGGGGCTTCTCATTCGAACCAAAACGGACTTTTTTCGAACCAGATGAGGATCTCGTTGAAATGACCCTCAGCTTCGTTATAACGGTAGAAACATCTCTAGCTTCCAAATTTGATCGATAAGTACCAATAAATTCCACAAGGTCCACAAGAATATACAATTGGTGATAACCATGCATAAATTATTGGTTCGAATCACCAAGGGTTCTACATAATTATGAATTACATGGAGAAAGGGATAAAATCTCAGACACGAGTGTCACAGAACTGATGCAGATACTCTTAGATGGGCAGAGCATGTCAGGAGTAGATATTTTCAACCTAACTGGAATGGAACATTGTGATAGGAGGGGTGGAATGTTACCCCTGGCCCATATAGAGATAGACGACATCCTTACTTAGAACGAGCTCTGGAAAATATAAAGAGATTGAATTTGGCTTCACAAGATGATGGGAGTAGATCTAGATACTTTGGATTACAAGATGACAGGTCATATCACCCGAGAGAAATATCGTTTCTCAAAATAATCGGTTTATGGTGGTGAATATTCTTTTTACTAGGAAAGGCAAAGTGTGTTGGAAAGGTTGAGCAGAGACTTGGCATTTGATCGTATAGGCCCACATAAAATGAGAGGGCAATAACAAAGGGGCCCCATAGAGCCTAAAGAACGCAAAAAAGAGTTGGTGATGTCTGTACCAGTAGAAGAGAATGCTTAATCAATTCTAGGACAAGCATATGAGGGTTGATCAGAGCCGAGCAAACTTTTAAGGAAGAGAGCTCATTTGAAAGTTGAGGTCGATCAGGTAAGACCGCAATAATTAAAGTTGAGCAGGAAGGCAGGCCCTGGAAAGGATCAATCCAATGACCGAAGGATTGATTAGGGGAAGTTTCCAGATCAAGGATTCCCTTGCATAAGGATTCCCATTCACTCTATCAATTATGGGTTATCCGACGCTTACAAAGTTCAAACTACCAGTTATTACCCTATGGCATGATGACAAAATCGACCTAATATTGCCCGTGGAACAGTATCAAGCTGTCGTCGACATCTACTTAATCCCAAACGAAATGCGTTGTCGGACATTTCCAATTGATCACTTGGTTATCACAAATCTGGCAACAGTTCACCACGCAGATAAATATTTAAATTTTAAAAGTTGCTCGACCTCTTTGTTAGTAATTTTTGTTTGGTGCCAAGCCCGATAAGAGAGTATCTCACCTACTCAATGTCAGGCAGAACGCCGATGAAATCGTCCTGGAGTTAATCACATGCTTCAATATCGAAAATATTGAGGTAATAGATTACGATGAAAGGACTGCAATAACTGCACTGATGAGCGGATTGCTACCTAGGACACTGTATTGGGCGTTGGCTAAAGACCCACCCAAAACTATTACGAAAATCCTTGCTAAGTCAGGGAAAATTATGAACACCGAGGAGGCCATAGTGGCCAAATAATCAAGTAACACAAAAGCTGGCATCGACAAGAGTATGGAAAAGAAGGAACATAAAGATAAGAAAGCCAACGAGTCAAAGAAATATGATGAGTACACTTCCCTGATGGTGGGTGTTCACCACATACTTAAGGAAATTTATGGGAATAAAGACCAGAGATGGCCTGGGAAGCTGAAAGCCCTGACAAATCAAAGGGATAAAAATAACTATGACGAGCTCCATAAGGATCACGGTGACAACACGGGTAACTGCATAACCCTAAAGAACGAGATTAAAAGCTTGATCATACGGGGAAAGCTATCATAATACGTGTATAGAGGCGGCCGAAGTGATAATGGTAATGAGTAAAAATCCAGGAGATCTTTAGAATCCCCTTGCAGAAAGGTATGCAAAAAGAAAAGAGGAAGAGATGACGATTCGAGGATGATCCGAACCTTCCCAAGGGACCCAAGAAACCTGTGCATGAGGTTAAAACGATCTCTTTTAGGTGTAATTTTATTACAGGTGGAGATGCTAATGGTGGAGACGAGCTAATGGAGAGAAAGTCCTACTTCAACGAGGCAAAAGCTTGTGCTCATATCAGACAAATAAACCTGACAAGCGACGTGGATACTCGCCCTAGGAAGTTAAATAAAGGTCGTCTAATTATTAGATTTTCCAAGGATAATTTGTTCAGTGTCCTGTATTTGCATAAGGATCCTCTGATTATCACAATGATGATACGTGAGAGCAAAGTAGCAAGGTCAGCTGATGTCTTATTTTACAACTAATTAAAGGGCTTGAGGATAAGAGGCAATAAGCTGGGAACCTATCATAGGCCACTGACTTGTTTCTTCAGAGAGAAAGTGTACCCTCTGGCACAGTCAAACTAGAAGTGGTGATTGACACTTGGCTGACGTGCTGAACAGAAAAAATATCCTTTTTCGTCTTAGACATGAATGTTCACTTAGCATAAAATATCCTATTTGGCAGAGTAGGCTTGAAGAAGTTTGAAGTTTTCCCCTCTAGAGTGCATCAATATTTGAAATTACCCACTCATTATGGGGTCAGAGTAGTTAAAGCAAACTAAGTAAAGGCTAAAGAATGCTATTTTATCTCATCCGACCAGGAGGAACAAAAGAAGCTGATGACGACCTACTAGATTGAAACGATAAACTCGTGAGACGAGGAAAACTGGTCAAAGGGCGGGTTGTTGAAGAAATTGAGTCAATTATTTTGGATGACAAGCCCTCAGAGAGAGCAGTTCAAATCGACTCATCAATGCAATGCAACCTCAAAAGAGATTTGATTGACTTTCTAAGGCAGCAAAAAAATATATTCACCTCGAGTTACGAAGACATACTAAGAATTAATCCAAATTTTAGTTGTCACGATTTGAGCATAGTTAAAGATGCTAAGGCGATCATGCAAAGACTATATGTCTTCGACCAGGAGAAGAACATAAAAGTACAAGAAGAAGGGCAAAAATTGCAGAAAGAAAATTTCATAAGGATGCCAAATATTCAGAGTGGCTCTCTAATGTGGCAGTGGTCAGGAAGAAGAAGAATAAGTGGCAAATGTGTGTGGATTTTACTTACCAGAACAAAGCTTGCCCAAAAGATCACAAGAACTTACCCAAGATTAACCAGTTGGTCGATACCACTTCAGGGAACGAGATGCTTAGTTTTATGGACGCTTATGTAAGATATAACCGATCAAGATGAAACCAAAAGATTGGGAAAACCCCTAATTCATCACTGGCCAAGGTACCTAATACTACAACGTAATGCCTTTTGGACTAAAAAACACTGGAACAAAGTATTTAAAGAATAAATCGGTAGAAATATGGAGGTATACGTTGATGAAATGCTCACGAAAATCAAAAAGGCAGTCGAACATATCAAAGACTTGCAGCAGACATTCGACTAGTTGGAAAAGCACCAAGTGAAGATCAACCCGTCGAAGTGTGTATTCGAAGTAAAATAAGGAATGTTATCGGGCTTTGTAATTAATCAAAGAGGAATTGAGGCTCCGACAAAATTCAAGCGCTAATCAATATGCACCCCCCAATAAATAAAAAAGAAGTTCAAAGACTTACGGGATGTGTGGCGATACTGAATAGGTTTGTTTCCAGATCCACTAACAAATACCTTTCATTTTTTAAGGTGTTACGAAAAACTTTTGAATGGAATGATGAATGAGAAGCTGCATTTTTGAGTTGAAACGATAATTAGGAGCAACGTCACTACTTCCTAGACCAACTTATGGTGAGAAGCTTTATCTTTACTTGGTCGTATCTGAATCTGCGATCAGTTTAGCTCTAGTTCGATAAGAAGAAGGGGTACAAAGGCCTATGTATTACACCAACAAATCATACCGAGGGGCATAAATCAGGTATCCTAGGTTGGAAAAATTAGCTTTGGCCCTGATTGAAGCTTCTAGAAGGATAAAGCCGTACTTTTAGGCCCACATCTTTATCATCTATATAAACCTCCATCTATGCCAAGTCATTTATAAAATTGAGAAATCAGGTAGACTGATGGTTTGGATAATGGAATTAGGAGAATACGACATCCAGTATAAACCAAGAACGGTAATCAATGGCTAAATTATGACAAATTTTATCACTGAATTCACTTACGTGGAAAAGCTTGTTGAACAGATTTTTACAAAAAAGATCTCATCAATAACATCAAAGTAGATTTCTGCAGAAAATAACTCAACACCGAATCAGGCCGAGCAGACTTCATCGAAAGAGAGCTCATCGATTTAACTAAATAAGCAGAATCTTATGGGAGATAGCTCGACCATTAATCTATTCGACCAGATCACTAACGTACCAGAGCCATCGATCAAATAAGATGAAATTGCTAGTGACTTAGAGTAAATAAAGAAATTATTCAAATATAAAAAAATTAATCGAATGAGATTTCGAAGAGAAGTTCCCTGTCTAGAAAATATTCATGGACGACTCATTTTGTACCACCGACACTGAAGAAGGTTTAATAATTACGATGTCAGATGACATCGATGTGGAGTATGCCTTTAGGTTCCAATTTGAGGCCTCAAATAATGAGCTGGAATACGAAGCACTCATATCACGATTTGGGCTAGCAACATCTTTTGGCGTCGAAAATTTTTTAGCACACAGCGACTCTCAGTTCATAGTAAATCAAGTTCTAGGAATTTATGAAGCGAGAGAGGAGTTAGAGAAAATATACTTTACCCAAACCAAGTGGTGGTTAGCAAAGTTCCCTGGGGTTAGGATGGTCAGAATCCCAAGGGTAGAAAATGCCCAAGCAGATGCACTTTCTCGATTATCATCTGCTATATGGACATAATTAAGAAAAACAGTTTTAATGGAGATCCTCATGCATCGGAGCACTGACCGGGAGATTGTCAATGTGATGGAGATATATATGGGACCATCCTAGATGGATTCAATATGAGGATATATAGAAACTAGCATCATTCCAGCATACCCTAAAGAATTAAGAAGACTTCGGTACAAAGTAGTGAGATATGTGCTAAAAGGAGGAATCTTGTTCAATAGAGAGTTCATCATTTCATTGCTCAGATGTGTACATCCATCTAAAGTAAAGGACTTTATTAAAAAAGTACATAAAGATTCTTGCATAACACATTCAGCGGGGAGATCACTAGTAAATCAAGTGACTATGTAAGGTTATTAGTGGCCCACCATGAATGCAAATTGCACGGACTATGCCAGAAAATGTGATAAGTGCCAAAAATACTCTTCCATTCACATAACTATGGGGGTATCTCTCACTTCGATAACCCACCCTTCATTTTTTATTATGTGGGGTGTAGATTTAGTCGGCCCACTACTAAAACCTAGAGACAGGTTCAAATACTTAGTGGTAGCAGTATATTACTTCACTAAATGGTTAGAGATCGAGCTCTTAGTAGATATGTCTAATTAATCTATAAGAACATCATTTGCCACTACGGGAAGCCATACACCTTCATTACTGACCACGATAAGCAACTCGATAACCAAAAGTTCAAAGATTATTGTACGCGCTCCAAAATCCAGAAGTTACACTTTGCATCAGGTCCTCCATAGTGTAATGGACAGACATAAGTGACCAATAAGACTTTACTAGATGGGATGAAGAAAATACTGGACACGCAAATGCTGGGGTTATTAGGGCCAACAGGAATAGAGACATGGATAGCCTTGTCTGAGCAGATGGGGCCAAAGACAAACAAATTTCACTAAGAGGTGTTTCACATGTGAGGTGCAGGGCCACATGCAGTGTGCATACTCGAACATAGTTATAGCAGTTTCCTAACCCAATGGGAGTTCCAGTGTTATAGCCTCCGCATGGGTACGAGCAAGGGAAATTTGGGCATGTGTATCACCTCGAGGACCAGTGTTACCGTCAATGCCGCTAGTGATTGAGGGTATGTTTTTATGCATAGGCATACGGGGCACGTTTTGTTTGACATGGGAGTGTCACACTCTTTTTTAGTAATAGATTCACATGTGCGATGGGTTTAGTGGATTTAGCCTCAGACATTATTACAACCGTAGATTCACCTTTGGGTGGCGGGACTCTCATTTGTTCCATCTGTTGGAGAGTGAGTGTGAGCATGGGGAGGTTGTAGTTAGTAGTGGATATACTCATTTTAGATTTGGACGAGTATGATGTTTATTGCGTATGGATTGGTTAGTTATGTATAAAACGATGATGGACTATTATAACATGACTATCTTGTTTGCCATTCCGAGGCAGAACACGTTCCTTATGGCAATCACTCGTCTAGAAGGAGGGTCGAGCACGCACTTATATTATATTGAGGAGGAGACTTTCGAGGGTATAGTCATATCTATAGATTCGATCCCTGTTATTAGGAACTACGCTGATGTGTTTCAGGAGATACCAAGGTTATCATCGAGTCAAGAGATCGAGTTTGTGATTGACTTAGCATTGAGAATTAGGCTGATAACGCGAGTGCCATATCATATAGCTCCTTTAGAGATGCCAGAGTTGAAGAATCAGATTCAGTAGTTGTTGGGGAAGGGTTTTATCTGTAGGATTACTTCACCTTTGGGTTCCCCATAGCTGTTTGTGAAGAAAAAAATGGGTTGTTGAGATTGTGTATCGACTACTCGGAGTTGAACAAGGCCACGATTCAGAACAAGTATCCATTGCCGCGTATCGATGACTTGTTCGATCAGTTGAAAGGAGTAACCTACTTCTCTAAGATTTATTTGAGGTTAGGGTACCATCAATTAGGTATCAGGGAGGGAGAAAGATGTCTAAAAGACCGCATTTTTGACGAGATACAGGTCGTATGAGTTTAAGGTCATGCCGTTCAGGCTGAGTAATGCGCTAGAAGTTTTCATGGATCTCCTGAACACGAATTTCTTGGATCAATTTGTCATTGTGTTCATAGATGACATCTTAATTTATTCTCGAACATAGGGCAAGCAGAGCATTTACGTATGGCTCTTCAAACTTTGCGGGACCACTAATTGTGTGCTAAGTTCGATAAATGTGGATTTTGATTGTGAAAGGTGCAGTTTTTGGGTCACATATTCTCTGAGATAGATATTTTTATAAATTCGAGGAAGGTGTCATCGGTGAGGGAGTGGAATCAACCCACAACACTAACAAAGGTGATCAGTTTTTTGGGGTTAACAGTGTATTACTATCGGTTCATCAGAGGACTTTCAAAGATTATGGGTTCCTTGATGAATTTGACTCATAAGGGAGTGTCTTTTATATGGGATGATCACTGTCAGTTAGCTTTCGATGAACTAAAGGACAAGTTAACTTCAACCCTATTGCTTGCATTGCCTAGGGGAGCAGTGGAGTACTTTGTGTTTACCGATGCATCCTTACAGGGACTTGGGGGAGTTCCATAACAGGAGGCATGAGCCATAGCTTATGCATTTCGCAAGCTTAAGACCTATGAAAATAATTATCCCACACGTCTTGGAGTTAACATCCGTTATTTTTGCTTTGAGGAATTGGAGACATTATCTACTGGCAGAGAAGTTTTGATTATTTACGGACCACAGGTCACTTCAGTATCTTTTCATGTAAAAGGCGCTGAATATGAGGCAACATAGGCGGCTTGAGTTTGTGAAGGATTACAATTTGACACTTAGTATCATCCGGGGAAGGTTATCATAGTGGCAAATGCGTTGATCCGTATGCCGACGGGGTAGTGGCAGTAATATGGAACGCAATGTGGGTTGAGCTTCATTAGAAAGATGAGGTAGTCAGGGCATACATATCAGTCAATATCATTTTGAGGGTTGTGAAGGAACAAATAGGTGATCCATATTGTTAAGAGAGTATTCAACAGTTATTAACGAGTGGAACGTAGTCTTACTCAGTCAGTTAGGACCTACGACATGCAATAATGGAGGAGGCGCATAGGTCACGATTTCCAGTACAGTCTTTAGGGGATAAGATGTACCATGATATGAGGCCACATTATTAGTGGGAGGGTAAGAAGTGGGACATAACAAAGTTTGTCTCTAAGTGCACTACTTATCAGATGATGAAGGTTGATCATCAGAGACCGGTCGGGGTTCTACATCCATTGGAGATTTCAGTGTGGAAATGGGACAGTATTTCGATGGACTTGATCACAGGGTTACCGATATTGCAGAGGGGTCACGATTCCATTTGGGTCATTGTGGGTCGGTTGACCAAGGTGGTTCATTTATTGTCAGCTCGGGTGGATTACACGACACGGCAATATGCACACCTGTTTATAGCGGAGATAGTGAGATTGCACGGGGTGCCTTCCAACATTGTTTTATATTGGGATAAGACCTTTGTATCCCACTTCTGGAAGAGTTTTAAAGAGGTAATGGGAACAGAGATTCAGTTGAGCACGACTTATTATCGACAGACCGATGGGCAAACGAAGAGTATGAATCAGATATTGGATGATATACTGAGGATGTGCATTCAGGACTTCAAGGGTAGCTAGGATGTAAGGATAAATTTCTAATTGAGTCGATTTGTATATATTGGCTTAAATTAGGATACAACATTTTGAGTCATAGGATAAAAATTATATGTGTGACCTTTAAAGCCTATGACATTTTTATTAAAGACGTAGAGGCCAAGTCAAAAGAGATCACATCCTATGCCGTGTTTCGTGCCTCATTTTCGTCATCAATAGTTAATGAATCTCTCAGGTATGAATGTCAATATTATGTTGAGCCTTGGAAATTTTTTATTGGGTGTTAAAATTTTTGTTAAGCTATTTTAAAATGACTTTATATTTTTTCAAGAAAAATAGTTTGATTTTTCCTAGATCGTTTAAACAACTTTCCCAGGACAATAGAATGAACAACTATGTTCGTTCGAATGATCTTATAACGAAGTCTCATTTTGGTTTGGCTGAATTCTCATTAGAAGTCACGTTTAAATGAGATGGATATATTGTTCGAACGAGATTGGTTTTCGTTCGAACAACTGAAGTAGTTTTTGAAAAATACAGTTTTCTTTTGGCAGTTTTTCTCTTAAAATCCCACTACTTTTTCCATCTATTTTTATAGTGAGGAGTGTAGTTTTCCACATGAAATTTTCATGACTTTAGAGATAAAATTCTCTCTAAGAAGTTCATCCATGTTTATTAATCATTGGTGATTAATTTTTATAAACTCCAACCCAAGTTTACACCCAAGTATCTTGATCGAAGTTTCTATATGATACATATTTGAGATCAAGTTTTGGCATCGAGTTTATCATTCTTTACATCATTGAGATTATTTCTTGCAGAGGATTCCGTGTTCGTTGGTGTACAAGGGTGGACTCTGTATGTATGACGGTAGCAGTGCCCCATCAGTGGACTTCGAGACGTAGGTGGACTTTTGTGTTGTCACTAGGCAGATGTTGAAGGAACGAAGGCCATCAAGGCTTGCGAGGGCGTTGAGTCGTTGAGTAAGTCTTCTGTCATGTATTTGTAGTAAATCCGTATTTAGTGAACTTGTGGTTGGGCTGTCTAAGGTTTTTCCTATTGTGGGTGTTGATACCAAAATTAATATGCTGATGTGGACGAATAATACGAAGACACGTGTCAATCTACGTGGCACAATAGCAGCGAGGAAGTTCATTTCCCGACCAACTATGATTCTTTTCGAGCAACGAGGATACACCGAGGAACTCTAGCGCTCCGAGGTACTCTAGCGCTCCGAGGTACTCTAGCGCTCCGAGGAACTCCTGAGCAACGAGCAACTAAGGCTGTCCGAGCTGCATCTCGGCCGTATCATTAATTACCAGACGGACAACTGTTCAACTATTCATTGAATGTTTATATTCTTGACGCGCACGCTGCATTAAATGTATTACCCTTTCACATGTATATCATCTAATGTATCGAACCTTTCATGTACAGCCTCAAGGCTATAAATACTTTGTATCATCCTCATTTAAAGGGGACCGGAATTTCTTGAGAAAACTTGTAATCAAGAATTCTGCAAACACTCAGCAATAACATAACAGTGGACGTAGGCTTTATTCCTAGCCGAACCACTTTAAAAATCTTTGTCTTATTTATTTATCTGTGATTGAATAATTAAAGCAATCTAGTTTTTTACATCAACAGATTGGCGCCGTCTGTGGGAACGACTGTTACTATCATTTTTCACAAAAAATCATTCATCATCAATGGCGGATAATCCAGAATCTAGCAATCGAAATGCTGGAAATGCTGGAAATCCTCCAAATCCCTCTGCACCACCAGATCTGGCCGGAATTATGACACATCTGGCTCAAGGACAAACCGCCATGCAAGAATCTATGAGGCAACTCATTCAAACTCTTTAAGGCGGTGCATCTACCTATTCAGGGCAAAGGAGTGATCATGGCCAATCGCGATCCAGACGTACTGGGTCATATCGCAATGAGGAATCTAATGATTCTTCTTATCAACCTGGGCGAACTTCATCAATACGGGCCACGGATACGAATCAACGTATCACTCTCTCTCCAGAGAGAACTAGCGCTTTAGAAAGATTAAGCAGGGTGTCTCCTTTCAGTCGATTAGGACCAAGGAGGAATATGAGTCCACCTAGAGCTCCATCGAGAAGTTTGCGGCCACCATCAGGTTTGAGAGAAGGATCAGCACAATCACGACCAGCTACTCGTCGAGATAAATCTCAGGAAGCTATGTCAGAACAATCAATTGCTCGGACTAGGCAGCCAGAGGAAGGGAATGAAGCATGGAAAGGTTCCATTCAACGGTTGGAGGATAGATTGGGAGAAATAGCTAAGGCGAGGAACCCCTTACAGAGAACTTTTGTTCAAGGGACACCTTTTGTGCAAGCCATTGTGGATTTTCCAACACCATCGAAATTCAAAACACCTGTAGTGACCCCTAAGTACGATGGAAAGACAGATCCTGTACTTCATATAGAACAATACCAAGCTGCTGCCGACATCTATGCCGTCCCCGACGAGATGAGGTGTAGAGCATTCTCGGGAACTCTTACCGGATCTGCGCAGATATGGTATAATAATCTTCCTCGGGGTAAGATTTCAATTTTTATTCAGTTAGCCGAGTTGTTCATTGGCAATTTTTGTTTTGGAGCAAAGCCGGTAAAGCGAGTAGCGCACTTGCTAAGTGTTAGACAAAAATCAGGTGAAAGTACTAGAGATTACATAACTCGTTTTAATAACGAGAAGTTGGAAGTCATAGATTACGAAGAAAAGACAGCAATCACTGCTTTCATGAGTGGTTTGTTGCCTAATAAGTTATACTACACTTTGGCCAAAGATCCACCTAAAACTATGTCGGAGTTGATGGCAAAAGCGGCCAAAATCATGAATGCCGAGGAGGCTATGGCTGCAAAGAAGAATATGGATAAAGAAACCAAGGTGGAGGTCGACAAGTCTAAGAAGAAAGAGCAGAAAGGTAATGGTGGTGACAAGCACTCCAAGAACAATAGAACGTCATGGGAAGTCCTAAATAAGTACGACAATTATACTCCATTGAAAATGGGTATTAATCATGTTTTAGAAGAAATCAAGAATAGTGAGGACATCAAGTGGCCAGAAAAACTGAGGACAAATCCTGATCTGAGGAACAAGGCCAAATACTGCGAGTTTCACAAAGATCATGGCCATATGACCAAAAATTGCATAGCCCTTTAGAACGAGATTGAAACGCTCATCCGAAGAGGAAAATTGTCAAAATATGTAGATCGCAGGGGTGAGAGGAAGAATGATGATAGAACTAGAGAAAGATCTAGATCTCCTCGTCGTGCAGAGGAGAAAAATAAGAGGGACCATGAAGATGATCCAGATGATGACCCCGATCTTCCCAAGAAGCCAAGGCAGCCTGAACGAGAGGTATTTTCCATACGTTTTGGGTCATTTGATTGTAATGTTATTACAGGAGGAGATGCAGGAGGAGGAGACCTTACTGCAGAAAGAAAAGCTTACCTCGGAGAGGCTCAAGCTTGTTCATATATTCAGCGAATAAATCTGGCCGAGGATGATCGTCCGAGGAAGGTAAACAAAGAGAAGCTAGTGATTGCTTTTTCAAAAAACGACCCGGCAGGTGTTCTTTACCCTCATGATGATCCTTTGGTGATCAAAATGAGGATGAAGGACGTGGTCATTTCAAGGGTGTTAGTAGACAACGGTAGTTCGGCAGACATCATGTATTATTCATGCTTTGATAGCTTGAATTTAAAATTATCTCAATTGGAACCTTATCACAGACCCCTTCTGGGTTTTGCTGGCGAGAAAGTTTTTCCACTTGGGACGATCGAGTTGGATATACTCATTGGAACTTGGCCTGCTTGTCGAACGGAAAGAATACGCTTCTTTGTGATGGATAAGAATGTGCAGTCAGCCTACAACATCATCATGGGAAGAGTTGGATTGAAGAAGTTCGAAGCAGTTCCATCTACAGTACATCAGTGTTTGAAATTCCCAACGAATTTTGGAGTCAGAATTATGAAAGGTGATCAAAAAGTAGCTCGGGAATGCTATTATTCGTCTGCTGAGCAAGAAGAACTTGAAGAATCAAGGAAAAAGACTACTACTTACCAAGTGGAGGAAGGTACAGAAATTGAAACTCTTGATCCTAGGGATGAATCTCAACTTGTAAAAGGACAGGTGGTGGAATCTACAGAAAATGTTATTCTGGACGACGAGCATCCTGAACGAGTAACCCAGATAGGATCGTCGTTGGATGTTTCAATAAAACAGGAGTTGATAACTTTCTTGAGAAATAGGAAGAATACTTTTGCTTGGAGTCATGAAGACATGCCAGGAATAGATCCAAACTTCTTATGTCATGAGCTCAATGTGAATAAGGAGATCAAGCCTGTGAAGCAAATGAGAAGAGTGTTTAGTCCCGAGAAGAACCAGGCCATACAAGAGGAGGTCGAGAAGCTCCAGAAAGCCCAATTCATTGAAGATGTAAAATATCCAGATTGGTTGGCAAATGTGGTAATGGTAAAGAAGAAGAATAATAAATGGAGAATGTGTGTTGATTTCACTGATCTTAACAAGGCATGCCCAAAAGATCATTTTCCATTGCCCAGAATCGACCAACTAGTGGATGCTACCTCGGGACACGAGCTGCTCAGCTTCATGGATGCATACTCTGGCTACAATCAGATTAAAATGAAACCTGAAGACAGGGAAAGTACTTCTTTTATTACCCCAAGGGGAACTTATTGTTATAATGTTATGACTTTTGGTTTAAAAAATGCAGGTGCAACATATTAGCGGCTGATGAACAAGGTTTTTGCCGAACAAATCAGTTGCAACATGGAAGTCTATGTCGACGACATGCTCACCAAAAGCAAGAGAGCTACTGATCATCTAGTTGACTTAGGCCAGACCTTTGATCAATTAGACAAATACCAAATGAAGCTCAACCCAACGAAGTGTACCTTTGGAGTACGAGAAGGAATGTTCCTCGGATACATCGTCAACCAACGAGGTATTGAGGCAAATCCAGAAAATATCAAAGCTCTTTTAGGGCTACGATCCCCAACGACGAAGAAAGAAGTACAGAGTCTTACAGGACGAGTTGCAGCGCTCGACAGATTTGTATCCCGAGCAACTGATAAATGCCTCTTATTCTTCAAAACACTGCGAAAAAGTTTTGAGTGGACTGATGAATGTGAGAAGGCTTTTCAAGACTTGAAGAAGTATTTGGGAGCACCACCATTGCTGTCCAGGC
Organism: Sambucus nigra; assembly: GCA_949130495.1. Taxonomy (NCBI): domain Eukaryota; kingdom Viridiplantae; phylum Streptophyta; class Magnoliopsida; order Dipsacales; family Adoxaceae; genus Sambucus; species Sambucus nigra. The sequence goes on from OX422209.1 coordinate 283,010,585, forward strand.
CAATAACAGGAGAAAAGTTGTACTTGTATCTGGCAGTATCAGAGAATGCAGTCAGCTCGGCGTTGATCAGATTGGAGAATGGAGTCCAGAAGCCAATTTATTACACAAGTAAGGCTTTCCGAGGTGCAGAAATCAGGTACCCAAAGCTAGAAAAATTGGCATTAGCGTTAATTGAGGCAAGTAGAAGAATGAGGCCATATTTCCAGGCCCATACCATCATCGTGTATACCGACATGCCGTTAAGACAAGCCCTTCACAAGCCAAAAAAATCAGGAAGGTTGATGTATTGGGCAATAGAACTCGGTGAATATGATATTGTGTACGAACCCAGATCATCATTAAAGGGGCAAGCTGTAGCAGATTTTATAGCAGAGTTCACATACCCTGATATCCCCGAGGAACAAAAGGTCCTTGCAGACCTACCTGTGGACGATACAGGATCAACAGACACAGGTCCAGACCAACTAAGGTTGGTAAAAGGACTTGTGGATGTAGAAAAATCATCATATTCAAACCCAGACCAACTCTGGTTGGTGAAAGGGCACGAACAGATAACCGACGAGGAACGAAAGATACCAGGGTATGATGAAAGAAAACAGGGGATATTTTACCGAGGAGTTCTGACAGATAAGAAATTTGAAGACGAGTTACCTACATGGAGATTATATGTAGATGGATCATCTTGCACAGCTGGTTGTGGAGCAGGGATTGTTTTAACCACCGTATTGACATGGAATATGCCTTGCGATTCCAATTCAAGGCTTCCAATAATGAAGCTGAGTATGAGGCCATGATAGCAGGTTTTCATTTGGCGAAAGTTATGGAGGCACGACAAATAATTGTTTTCAGTGATTCTCAATTAATTGTGAATCAAATGATGGGAATATATGCAGTTAAGGGAGAATTAATGGTGAAGTACCATGCAAAGGTGATGGAGTTATTGACAGAATTTGATGCTATTCAATTGGTGAGAATACCGAGGATGGAGAATGCTAGAGCAGACGCATTGGCCCGATTAGCGTCAGCTACGCGCACCGAGCTGCGAAGAACGATACCAATTGAAGTATTAGAAAGTCGGAGCATAGAAGAAGATCTGACAGTGAAGATTATTACCCTTGATTTAGGACCATCTTGGATGGATCCTATCAGGGCATACATTGAAGAAGGAGAATTACCGGAGGACAAGCTAGCTGCCAAGAAATTGAAGTATAAAGTTGCTCGGTATGTGTTAACTAATGGTGTTTTATATAGACGAGGAATTATGGCAGGTTTGCGGAGATGTGTACATCCATCAGAAGTCAAGGAATTGGTTGAGGAAATCCATGAAGGATCCTGTGGAGCTCATGTAGCAGGTCGGACACTTTTGCAAAGGGTGATGACACAGGGATACTACTGGCCGACGATGAGGGCTGATTGTATAGCCTATGCCAAGAAGTGTGACAAGTGCCAACGTTTTTCCTCCATCCGAAGAACTCCACAAGCATTGTTGACACCCATAACTTCACCTTGGCCATTTTCTATGTGGGGGATTGATTTGGTTGGACCATTGTCGATGACCCGAGGAAGGTTCAAGTACCTCGTCGTGGCAGTAGATTATTTTACTAAGTGGGTGGAAGCTGAACCACTGATGGATATGACGTACGAGAAGGTTTATCAATTCATTTGGAAGAACATCATTTGTCGATATGGTCTCCCCCATGCTTTCATCACAGACCATGGAACACAATTCGATAATGAAGAATTTGCTGCCTATTGTCATCAGTCGAACATTTTGAAGTTTCATTCAGCACCAGGCCATCCCCAAAGCAATGGACAGACTGAGGTGACAAACAGAACATTACTAAATGGTTTGAAGAAGAGGTTAAGTGAAGCTAATGCAAATTGGATTAATGAGCTCCAATCAGTACTATGGGCTTACCGAACAACTCCCCGAGCAGCAACTGGAGAATCACCATATATGCTAGCATTTGGAAGTGAGGCTGTAATACCTGCCGAGTTGGGTCTCCCAACACATAGAGTGCTGAATTTTAATTCCCCAATCAGCGATTTAATGAGAAGACTGGATTTGGATATGCTCGAGGAGGTTAGAGAAGAAGCATCCATCAGAAATGCTGCTTATCAACAACGAACAGCTCTGTTCTACAACAAAAGGGTGAAGAAATCCGATCTAAAGGAAGGAGATTATGTGCTGAAGAGGGTCATTCAGAAGCACAATAAACTCGAAGCAAACTGGCATGGACCTTATCGAGTTGTGGAAGTTGTTCGACCAGGAACTTACAGAATAGCAATTCTAGAAGGAGAGGAATTTAAGAATGCATGGAATGCCGAACACCTGCGCAAGTATTATCAGTAATGTAAAATATAAAGCATTTCCTTCATTATGAATAAAACGAGGATGTTTCACCATTTTCTTTCTGTTGAAAGTTTTTTCGGGGAATACTAGTGTTGTACACTACGCTGCTTGATAACAAGAAGAAGACTATAGTTCAAACCCACGATCAACTCCGGTTTTTTAAAAGGGCGAGAACAAAAAAAAAAAAAAAATACTCCTTTGGTTAGGAGGCGACACTAGTGTGACCAACTGCGGTTGGTAAGATATCTAGTGGACAGTTCGAAAGAACAAAAAAATACTCCTTTGGTTAGGAGGCGACACTAGTGTGACCAACTACGGTTGGTAAGATATCTAGTGGACAGTTCGAAAGAACCAAAAAATACTCCTTTGGTTAGGAGGCGACACTAGTGTGACCAACTACGGCTGGTAAGATATCTAGTGGACAGTTCGAAAGAACCAAAAAATACTCCTTTGGTTAGGAGGCGACACTAGTGTGACCAACTACGGTTGGTAAGATATCTAGTGGACAGTTCGAAAGAACCACTACTACTCCTTTGGTTAAGAGGTGTACACCATCATGATCAATTACGGTTGGTAAGATAAAAATATACTCTCACATTACAACTTATGTTGGTCGGGAGGTAAGATAATACAAAAAATTCTTTGAAGAACAAAATATTCCAAAATACACTAAGTATAGTTGGTCGGGGATAAAAACCCACTAACTGTAGTTGGTCGACGAGGATAAATTATTGACCTTAGTTGGTCAGACACATTTTATGAAAATATTTGAAATTGAACCAAGTATGGCTGGTCGGGGATAAAGACCCATCAACTGTAGTTGGTCGACAAACATTATTTATCCACCTTGGTTGGTTGGAAACATTTTTAACATTTTATACTCATTACTTTATTATTAAGTGATTGAACAACCTTGATACTTGTAACTTTTTATTAAGTTGCTCGATGAACAATATTATTGTTATCTTTTTGACAAATACATATGCATAAATGTAAAGTGTTTGATAAACACAAGACAATACCAATACAGATTTACAAATGAAGTCTTTCATTAAAAATTCAAAATAAGTTACATGTTACATGTATGTGCTAACTATTACATTAAGATTCCTATTCTATTGGTTTCTTGCCCTTTGCTTTTGAGACAAGATCTTCGCCAGCAGGAGGATCTTCCAGGCAAAGAGGAGAATTAATAAAGTTCAAGTCCTTCAGCATTCTGACATTCATTATTGAAGGTGTATCCATTAGATGCTCTGGACGAGATACTCCGATTTGGGAATGAAGGCTATAATCACCGAGGTATTTTGAAATTAAGCTACGAGGAATGGAACGAGCTGGGATCCAGGCCATGTCCAATTTGAAAGGTGGCACAGGCAAGTCTAATAACCCTGGAGCATGATAATCCCATAAATAATGCCCTTGCTCCAATTTTAACACACCTAGTGCATTCAACCACCCCTGTTTATAACCTTCATTGTTGGCATGTTCAATACGAGCATCCAAGTGAACAAGAGCTTCATTATATCCGGCCATCCAGAATTCCCTAGGTTGTTTATGGAATTGGAAGATTAATCTATCCAATTGTTCATGAAGGTTTTTGGCAAAAAGATCCTTGGAATGTAAAGCAGACTTAGTTGCAGTGAGTTGATCCTCCAAGGATAGATTTTTCCTGGACAGTTCAGATAAAGCTCGATCTTTGGCGTTTAGTTGGAATGCCTGAGTTTTCAAAGTAGATTGGGTACGAGCCTCTTCGACATTAAGACTAAGAATTCTTGATCGACTCCGAGCAGCGATTGGAGAACTCTGCTCCTCGGCAACATTTTGAACAGCTCTTCCTCACCCCCGAGAACCTCTACCTCGTCCTCGAGCAGTCCCAGAAACAGCAGATCTTCTTAAGTCATCCAGTTCTTGCCTTAATTTGGCATTTTCGACCTCTAAGAATGAGAAACCTTCATCAGTAACTGGCACTAAAGCAGTGGAAGATGATGCTGCAGATTCATACTGAGCCAACTTTTTCTGCAAATTATTGTTCTCCTGTTCCAACAACTCAGCAATCTGCCTGCAGGCCTCAACCTCACCTTTTAGAGTTCTTTCCCTAATATCATGTCCAACGAGGATCTTTTTATGGCCTGTTTCAGAAGATAGCTGCTGATATCTATTTTCATATTCCTTGTGCAGCAAAGCAGTTGATTCATTATGTTGATTCTGAAGATCTTCTAAGCTACAATGAAGTTCCTTGATCAATTCGTAGTATGCCATATTATTGGCCACAGATCTATCAAGTAAATCCTTCAGGTATCGGTAAGCCTCAACTGCTTGTTCTGAGGCATCGTGACTAAGGATGTCGACAATCTCTGATATACTTAGATCTGTATGACCAGCTTTATAATATCCATTGCATTGTCGCATCAACTCAGTATCAAAAGCAGATATCAATTCCATTCTGGCCAAAAACTAATAAAGAAGAGGAAGCAGGAGTTAATAAATAAAAGCAGACAGAGTATCAATAATGAAGAGGAACGAAGATGTATTTTATTAGATCATCAAAAGGTTACATTGTTCGATTACAAGTAATGAAAGATAGAAATACCGAACAACTTCACACCTTTTCCTTGTCTCCCAAGACTTTCTCGGGAGGCTGGGACGAGGAGCTCGGTTGCTCGGTGGTAATAACGGCTTGATCAGCAGGAATCTTCTCGGCAGGAGGAGGCATAGAAGAAATGTCCTCGATGACAGAGGGTTGAGAAGCAGAGACTGGGTCACCCATAGCCATAGAAGATTCATCTGAGAGAGGTTCATCTTCTTCTTCTTCCACAATAGGTGGAGGGGGACCAGGGAGGTGCAGTTGGAATAGCTCAGAGTCGTCTTTGACCTTCAACTCTTGCAGAGCAGCTACCCAACCGTCTCGGAAGTATTTCAACTTCCCATACTGGACTTGGGATATCATTGCAGCAATTCCCTTATCCCATCCTTTCTCCCAGCCAGCGCTGAAGGATTTTTTAACTGAGAGCTTTCTTCTCAACTTCTCCGAGGAAAGCTTCGCATCCAATTCTTCTTTTTGACTTTGGATATCTCACAGGGCGAGCAACTCTTCTTCTGCCTTCCTCAGTTTATCCTCAAGCTCTCCAAAATTCTTGAGCTTGTCATCGTATTTCTGATGCTCAACCTCCAAACTTTTCATCTTTTTCTCCAAACCCTTGGAGATATCAGCCAACTTCACTTTCTCGGCTTCGACTATTGACAATTTTTTCTCCCAAATAGCCTTGTCCTCCTTATACTGTTGGCGAGATTCTTTCAAGGATTGGGTCAAACCCAATAGAGCATCCTCTACACCGGACGAGGAGCTAGAAGCTTTAATAGCTTCATCCTTCTTCACAATATTATTGAAACAGTTCACCAGCTGAAAGAGGAGAAAAACAGTAAAGTCAATACAAAATGTAAGCATTCAGAGAAAGAAAGAAAATCCAGAGTATGAGAAATTTACCGAAGCAAGGTGACGAGCAGCTAGAGATGTCAACGTATCCCTAGAAATTCTTTCATCAATTCCTTGGACCTCGGGTATGATCCAAGTTTTTACCGAGCTCATTGCAGAGCTCGGAGGAATGATGGTTGGAACACCAATACCACCAGCAGGTAGAGATGAGGCAGTTTCAGCCAGATTAACTGAGGATGATTTCCTCAATCTCCTCAACGAGAGTTCAGTACTTTCAACCAAAGAAGTCTTGGTCGGAGAGATTGTAATTACTTCTACAGGAGCAACTTTCTTGCTCGGAGCCACTGGGGGCTTCTCGACAGCTTTAGAAGGGGCAGCATCCACTTTCTTAGTCCCCTCTGGGACATCAGTTTTGCTCTTCTTAGCCCCAACAACAGAAGTAACATCATCAAAGAGAGCAGGAGGAGCTCTTTTCTTACCCATCCTTTGACTTAAAGGAAGATGAGAATCTGAAGAAGAATCTTCTGGAGTTGAGGCTGGTTCAACAGGGCGAGCAGTATAAGAGGTTGTGTAACTCTTATACTGTAGCAGATATGAGGCAGACCTGATGTGTTCGTCTGCAACGTCCTTATGCAAACCCCAGATAAGTTTCAGATGCTTGATATTAACCTCTGATTCTTTTGGAGTTTTTCTTTTGCTATCAACTGCAAATAAATACATAATGAGATATCAGTCATACATTTTGTCAAACATGATAAAAGCATAATTTCATAAGTAAAATAAAATGAAAAATAAACCCATCCCATTGCCATATGGGGGGCATCTGGGACCGTTGTATACTCCATCTCCAACTAAAGGGGCATATTGCCAATTTTTTATAACCAACCCATATTCAAAATAATCTCTGTTTGAATCAGGGAGGTTAACTACAAGGGCTCTATTCAAAAACCTAGTTTTTAAGTAATAAATATTATCTAGAGTGGCCCACTTATAGCAGTACATAATTTCAGGGATCCCTATACGAGTCCCATGGGTTAAATTTAATTTGTGCACCCCATTAATTATTCTCCATGAATTGGGGGCTATTTTTGCAGGGACAAGATCGAAATACTGACAAAACTCAAGACACAATGGGTTTGGTGGAAAAGAAAATCCACATTCAGCAACAAAAAGACTGGGGAACCAATGTCCCTCAGCCAATCGAAAGTAATCTAAAGGCTCAGAAAGAACCTCTAGAGTTACCCACGAAGGGATGGAAAAATCAGAACGAAATTTCTCAACAGACTCCACAATATAAACCATACTGAATAAAAGAGAAGAAAGGGAAAAGATCTTACAGGAAGAAAGGAGGTATGTTGACAACGAACGAAAACAAGGATGAACGTACAAGAGAGAAGGAGAGAATAGAAAGCTTGAATGCAAGAAATTGGGAAAAGAAGAAGACGGTATGGTCACCTAAGAAGTTTAAATACTTTGCCTTGGGAAGCGGCGAAGGAAATGATTACAAAAAAGAAACTATTGAACTTCCGGTGGCTAAAAGGACAAAAAGGGCACAAAGATCGAAGCGCTCTTAAAAGTTCGAAAAAAGGCAGATTCTTTGGATTTAGAAATAAATTCAAATACGATGCTCCTAAAACCCAGGAAGATCATTCAATATTGCCATATACCGAGAAAGAATGTTTCATACTCCTAAAAGTTCGAAATATAAAACATTGGGGGCTTCTGTTGATACCAAAATTAATATGCTGATGTGGACGAATAATACGAAGACACGTGTCAATCTACGTGGCACAATAGCAGCGAGGAAGTTCATTTCCCGACCAACCATGATTCTTTCCGAGCAACGAGGATACACCGAGGAACTCTAGCGCTCCGAGGAACTCCTGAGCAACGAGCAACTAAGGCGGTCCGAGCTGCATCTCGGCCGTATCATTAATTACCAGACGGACAACTGTTCAACTATTCATTGAATGTTTATATTCTTGACGCGCACGCTGCATTAAATGTATTACCCTTTCACATGTATATCATCTAATGTATCGAACCTTTCATGTACAGCCTCAAGGCTATAAATACCTTGTATCATCCTCATTCAAAGGGGACCGGAATTTCTTGAGAAAACTTGTAATCAAGAATTCTGCAAACACTCAGCAATAACATAACAGTGGACGTAGGCTTTATTCCTAGCCGAACCACTTTAAAAATCTTTGTCTTATTTATTTATCTGTGATTGAATAATTAGAGCAATCTAGTTTTTTACATCAACAGTGGGTTTTCCTCATACATCGCGGCGCTGTGGTTGTGTATTTTATCTTGCAAATTCTCAACTAAATGCATGCTTTGGTTTAACAAGATAACATTGGTATAATCATAAAAATGGTGTAATTATTGTTTAATTAATTTGGGTTGTGTAAATTTGAACCTGAATTGAAGTTTTGTTTTAAAAAAGTTAATTTAATTTGAAGAAATTAAAAATTCAAGAAATTGACTTTTAAAAAGTGGTATCAAAGATTATCAATTTAAAGAAAATTCACACTTTCAAGTGATATCATAGCGATTGCACTAAGTTATTGCGTTAGATATTTTTAGGTTTGAATATGGAAAATTTATCATTTTTGAGTTTTTTTTTTAAATTTTGATCGTTCTAACTACGCATACTGGAAAGCGCGTATGGTGTCAGCACTTAATTCCTTAGATTATCGAGTTTGGTAAGCGGTTGTGAGAGGGTGGTTCTCATCAATGTGTTTAGTAGGAGAAGTCCGTGTTCCTAAACCCATAGAAAGATGGAGTGATGATGAGCATAAGCTAGAAAACTATCATTCACGTGGTTTAAATGCTCTTTTTAGTGCGGTCACACCGGAGGAGTTCCATTGTATTATGACACGTGAAATGTCTAAGGAGGCATGGGACATACTCCAACTCACTTGCGAAGGTAGATGTGTTGTTAAGGCTTCTAAACTCCAAAATCTCACCACTTTGTTTAAAACCAGTAGGATGTTAGAAAGTGAGTCTGTTGATGAAATATATGCTAGATTGTCCGATATTATGAATTCATTTTTTAATATGGGAGAGAGAAACTTGAAAATTGTGTCATAAAGAAACTATTGAGGTTATTACCCAATAGGTTTAATCCAAAAGTGACCGTTTGGAATTCTTTAGTCGCTTTAGACTCTACGAAACTAGAAGAGCTTGTAGGTGACTTACAAACCTATGAACTTGACATATTTACTTCCAAGGATGTGAATTGAAGGATAAGGGAATTGCTTTGAAAGACCAAAAGGAGGAAATACCTATTTCGAATGATGTGTCTGATATCGACTCGGGTGATATAGCTATGTTTGCTAAGAAAATTTCTAAAGTTAAATAAAGAGAAAATTTAAAATGATTATAAGAAATTTGAGAAATCTAAGTTTAACAAAGTCGAGAAACTCCCTCAAAATCGTAATGATGATCTTAAGAGGGACAAGTCGAATAGATGTTTTGGTTTTAAGGGTTATGACCATAGGGCAACCGAGTGTACCACTAAACTAAGGAAGGAGAGAAAGAAAACTATTGTATATAATGCCACCCTCAGTGACAGTGAACTGGATGAGGGACCCGATTCTCCCATTAAGCACAACTTCACCGCGTTTATGGGTAGTCATATGAGAATTGATGATGAATCTTTTTATGAAGATATTTCATTGTATGACACTTTCTAGGCCATTATTTGTGAATCTCATGCGTTTGATGGTAAAGTGAGTGGAGAAGAGAGTGAGAATGAAGAGGAGGAGAGTGAACTCCAAGTTGCCTTCCGTGAGTTATATGGGAAATTGTTGAAATTGAAAAAGGTTAACTTGAAGTTGAAAGCTAAGATGAAAGAACATGCCGTAGGTAATGGTGAAAGTGTTTTAATTAGAGATCTTAAGGTTCATGAAAGGACTCTTTGAGAGAAACTAAAGTATGTTGAAGGCGAGAAAGATAGCCTTCGAGGTTTAATAGAGGCTGTGAAGAACGAGCTTCTTAAGTTTGAATAGACTATCATCTTTCTTGAGTCTTAGATAGTGGAGCTTGAAGGTAAATTGAGATAATCGAGTCGGGTCAAGTTTAATTTAGAGTCTAGGTTCAAAAAATTAGATAAGATATTAGACACCGTCTAAATAAAAAATGACAAGTGTGGAATTGTCTTTGATTCTCAAAATGCTTATGCTAACAAAGACAATACGAAACATTTGAGTAAGTCAACTAGGGACCCTAAAAAAGATTAACCCTCATGTAATAATTCTCAATGTGTCTTCACTTGCACATATTCTGGTAGGAAGGGTCACCTTAGGAGGTTTTGTTTTGATATTAGAAATGGTCATAGGAAGTCCAAGGGTAGATTCATCAAGGTCACTAAATCCCGAGAGCATCACGTTACACCTATGTGGGTTATGAGATCTGATTTGGAGGCTTTACATGATAGATTTTATGATTCACATTTGTTTTCACAAGATACTTCCCATGATATATCTAAAGGTTGATTATGTTAGCATTGTCTACATACACTAGCTCTGCTTCATTATTTATTGTCGCTAGGTAGTTATATTCTAGTATATGCTTCATCATATATATCTTGATAGAATCATGATGAGCGTATCTTTTGTATTACGATTTTTCATTTGTTGGGCCTTACTGAAAATTACAAAAGGATATTATTTGTCTCTTGAGTTGTCCTTGTTTTAAAATTTGTTTAAAAATTTTGAAAACTCAAAAAGATTTTTTTTTATGTATTTTAGTTTTACACATTTTATGTAGCACATCCTTGTGTTTGAATCCTTCATCACCTTCCGTATCCATGTTTCTAGAACTTTTGGTTATGAATTTCAATGGTTAAAGTGTTCTTTATCATGCTTATATGGAGAAGTTTGACTTTGATTTGCTTAATGGATTCTCTTTGTATATGCTTCCATACATAAATGCACGAGCTTTTTTTTTAACGTTAACTTCACATGTATATTTGAGCTTTATGAGATCTTCTCCCATCAATATTATCATTTACATATTTTTGCGACTATGGGGGATTTGTCCATGTAAGAACTGTTTTCCGTGAGCTTTATTACAATTGTATTGAAAATAGATAAGGGTGCATGGGAAAGGTCTACAAAAGGAGCAAATCTCATTTTTGGGAAAACCATCATTGGCAAGAGCCTATTAAAAATATTAAGGGCAATAAAAAATAGATAAATTGCCAAAGGCGAACATAGTTTAGTTTAATCATTCAAAATAAATAACTTCAAAAGAATAGATAACAGAAAAGAAATAAAAACATGTAATATGTTTATGTTTTGATGATGTTTAGTTGAAGAACAACGAATTTGCACAATGAATCATAGTTATGCCTATTTTTTCATGACACTTTTGATTTGTAGAATTATCAAAATTCTAGGCTCGTATACATAGTGCTTGTTTGTTCTTTGAGATCTCTTTATCTTATCACATGAGGCTAAATCTAAGTTGATAAAGTTTTGTGATCAAATAGAACTCTTTGAACATGTTCAAGTGATTGGGTCTTAATTCTTTTGTCTCTAGTTCACACCCATTCACTCTATTTGCCACATTTGGTTGAGACACATTTATGAAGTATGAGTGTGAAAAACTTATTATGTTTAGTGTCTTGTGCGGTCTTTATACCTATATATATGTGTGCTTATGCTTCATTTAAAATTTTGTGTATATTTATATATATGGTATCGTTTGTTTTGAGTCTTTGCTTTTACATCTGGTCCTTGTATGCTATTTATTCATATCAATATCTATCTTGTTGTGATTTTTCATTAGTATTCCATGATCATTATAGTACATTCTTGTGGTATCATTTTTCTATCTCACCGTAGTTGGTATCTATTGTTCTTTATATGGATTAATTATTTTTGTGCTAGAAAGTTTCTTTGTTGTTCTTATATCGCTATACACCATTGCATGATATAGTTGTTTTTCCTTTATGCTTATCCCTTGTTTCATTTAGGGGGAGTATTGTTTTAGCCGAGGGATAAATTAATTATTTTATGCACCTTAATCTTTGTCTATTCCATAAAAAAAGGGAAAAATGGTATTTAACTCTTTCGATTTGGCAGATCTAACTTTTGGGAGACGTCCTTTCTTAGGTAGACATTGTTAGATAAAAGGGGAGGATTTAATTATACAATTTACATTGTTATATTCTCTATGCATATTATGGTGTGTCTAAGTGTGCAGGTTTGCAATCATGCGACAAAGTTTAATTCAAGCAAAGCTTCTTGGAATATTTGTCAGTCAAGTGTCTGTATTTTGTTTCTTTTGGGTTGGGATTAAGTCTTTTAGATGAGCTTGACGTCCCATAGGGTTTTTATTTTTGGTTTTGTCCCGGAATAGCCAAAGGGGAAGATTTACAAGGATAAATTTACAATTGACTCAATTTGTATGTATTAGCTTGATTTCGGACAAAATATTTTGATTTATAGGATAGAAGTTGTATTAGTGACCTTTCAAGCCCATGACATTTTTGTTGAAGATGTAGCAGCCAAGTCAAAAGATATCACATCCTATGCCATGCTTTGTGTCTCATTTTTGTCATCAACATTCCAAGGATCTCTCAGCTATGAATGTTTATATTATTTTGAGCCTTGAAATTTTTTATTGGGTGTTAAAATTTTTGCTAAGCTTGTTTAAAATGACTTTATATTTTTTCAAGAAAAATTGTTTGATTTTTCCCAGGTCGTTAGAGCAACTTTCCCAGGTCGTTCAAACAAGATTCTGTGTTCATTCGAATGACCTTCTAACGAAGTTTCATTTTGGTTTGTGCTAACTTCTCGTTAGAAGTCTCGTTCAAACGAGATGGCTATGTAGTTCGAATGAGATTGGTTTCGTTCGCACGTCTGGAGTAGTTTTTGAAAAATGACAGTTTTCTCTTGGCAGTTTTTCTCTTAACCTCCCACTACTTTTTCCATACATTTTTATAGTACGGGAGTGCAGTTTTCGTCAATGAACTTTTCAAGCGTTTAGAGAAAAAATTCTCTCCAAGAAGTTCATCCATGTTTGTTAATCATTGGTGATTAATTTTTACAAAAATCTAACCCAAGTTTACACCCAAGTATTTTGATCGAAGTTTCAACATGCCATATGTTTGAGATCAAGTTTTGTCACCGAGTTTATCATTCTATATATTATTGAGATTGTTTCTTGTAGAGGATTCCGTGTTCGTTAGTGTACATACAATGGACTCTGTATGTGTGACGATAACAGTGCCCCATCGGTAGACTTCGAGATGTAGGTCGACTCGCATCATCACTAGTCAGAGGTTGAAGGAACGAAGAGAATCAAGGCCTGCGAGGGTGTCGATTTGTTGAGTAAGTCTTCTGTTATGTCCTCGTAGTAAATCCGTACTTAGTGGACTTGTGGCCGGGCCATCCGAGGTTTTTCCTGTTGTGGGGTTTCCTCGTACATCACGACATTGTGGTTGTGTATTTTATTTTTCAAATTCTCACCTAGATGCATGATTAGGTTTAACAAGATAAAATGGGTTTAATCACGAAAATGGTGTAATTAATCCTTAATTAATTTGGGTTGTGTAAGTTTAAGAAAAAGTTTAATTTGCCAAAACTCATGTTTAATTTTTTTTTTTTTAAATTTGAATTTGAATTGAAGTTTTCTTTTAGAAAAGTTAGTTTAATTTGAATAAATTAAAAATTCAAGAAATATCCCTTTACAAAGTGGTATTAGAGCTTATTAATTTAAGGAAAATTCTCATTTTCATAGGCGCAGTATTTTCCTTTGGTAGAGTTTGCATATAACAACTGGTACCGATTCACTATTGTCATGGCACCATTTGAGGCTTTGTACGAGAGACCTTGTCGTTTGTTATCTTGTTAGTTAGAGGTGGGGGACAACAAGCTTCTTGGATCAGATTTGATCCAGGAAACGTCAGTGAAGATCGAGTTGATCAGGAATCGCATTCGGGTAGCTCAGGAATCGCATCGAGCCAGATATTTTTGGAGTTCGACGTAGGTGATCAAGTTTTGATGTGGGTATCTCCGATGAAGGGAGTGATGCGATTCGAGAAGAAGGGGAAGATGGCACCGAGGTATGTGGTGGCATTTTCCCATTATCAAGAGGGTAGGGCCAGTTGCGTATAGGATCGCCTCACCGAAGCATTTCCAGTGGATTCCCGACATGTTCCATGTGTTGTCGCTGAAGAGATATCTCAGGGATGACATGGCTTATAGACATATACCTTTGGAGGAGATTGACCTACATCGGGATATTTGATACGAGGAGAGACATATTGCCATTTTGGGTCGTAGCGAGCAAAAGCTTCAATCAAAGGTGGTACCATTAGTGCGTGTACAATGGAGACACCACAATGTTGTCGAGTCGATGTTGGAGCATGAATATGTCATGCGGGAAAAGTATCCGAAGCTTTTCGTGGCAGGTACGTTTGAATTTCGGGGACGAAATTTCATTATTAGGAGGAAAATGCAATACCCCGTATTTTTATTATTATTTAATTTCCGTGTGCTTATAACTATTAATTTAATTTGGGGAAATTATATTGGATTTTTGGTAAATATTAATTAGAAAGATAAAGGATTAATATTTATAGATAATATTATTATTTACTTACAATGTGATAAGTAAATAGATATGTAATTTATTATATGTTGCGAATGAGTGAAAGCAAAAGTTTTTTTTATATGTCGATAGAGTGTTATATAGGCGAATCGGTATAATTTATGGACAATGTGTACGTTATACGCGTGTCGGGCCCAGTTAATGAGATGTTTGTATATTTGGAGTTGGGTGACTTAGATGAATTTTTCGAGTGCACCAGTGATCCAACAAGGGTTGAAGTAGTCCAAAATAGGTACTCGAGTGTTATGATTGGGTTCTGGGGGCTTTTTAAACAAGGGACCCGTATAAGGGTAGGAGGGTCATTTTACACTTAGGGTTAAGTGGAAAAATGGGATTAGGGTAATTAAGAGAGTATTTAAGAGGTTGAGTAGGTGGATGGAAACCCACTTTTTATATTTTATGTACGGGAGATTGATAGAGAGTTCAAGAGAAGAGAAAAGGGCTTGGAGAAGAGGAAAACAATCTAATTCCAGATTCAACCTGTCATCAAACACATAAAGAACATCATATTTAATCTAAAAAGGCAAGTGGTTACTTGATTTAAGTTGGAATCATGAGTAGTTAATTACTTTCTTGATTAAAGATAGAAATATGAGATTTAAGTATTAAAGATTGAAACTTTACTTGATTAATTTAGAGATTTCAATGATGAGGAATTTCTGAGTTAAATTGATTATTAGTTGGGATGAATCACATTAGAATTTTAAAATTAATTCTAGGATTTAAATGATGATCATGTAGAATTTTATTAGAAAGGTTGAATTTTTTAAAATCAAATTGGGGAAAATTTTGAGTTGAACTAATTTGATGCTTGATTTGTAATCCTAGGCGTTTGATATTGGATTAATGGTTATTTAGGTGTTATAATGTTGCTGGAACGTTAGTATACTGATGTGTGAGGTCGATTTCATGTCTTGGGAGGCTTGGGACCTCCATTGGAGGGTTTTAGAGGAGAAATTCAGAGGAAGAATATGCCTGGAAACCCAACAAATGAAATCGATTCGCTGGGTTGAGCGAACCGGTTTAGTCTACCAGCGAACCAATTTAGTCGCTGGTCTGCACTGTTTTTGTTCATGTGTTGTTTTGATTTGTTAGAGCTTGGAGAATGACCGAAAGGGTTTTCGGGGTACTATAGGATTATTGGAGATTTTCAGGGTCTGATACGTGTGATAAGTCAACGATATATGGGTTCGAGTGAAGAGAACCAAAAATTCAAGTGAGTGACTATTTAATTAATTAGTGGGGAAGTTGTTTCAAACTTTGGGATTTGGGTGAACCGTGCGTTGTGGGATATGCGTACGAGTTAAGTACTTTATGTATATACATATTAGAGTGACGTGTATATACATGTACGTGTGTATGTTACTTGTTTTTCTTAAACATACCTACTCGGTGGCACTATCGTTGGAGGTTGCGCATAGTTGGCGTTGACCAACAGGTATCGGATTGATTCTCCGGGTCATAGGACTGTTACATAGCCATATACTTGTGTGAGGATATATATTGGTTTGGAGATTGGGTGGGTGCGATGTGGTATGGTTGTGATCCCTGGACGTACGTATATGACCGCCTCTATTGTATGTGTTTACGTTTGAGATCAGTGGTGAGATTTTGAACCGGTGGCTCAGTATGATGCATCATGCCTGGAGGTGGATATCATACGATGGATATATCCGCAAGCTCAATGATCTGGGGATATGGTTCTACGTATAAAGCACGCGATATATATATATATATATATATATATATCAATTTATAGCATGAGCGTAGCTATGCTATGTTTATTATGTTAATATTTATCTATAGCAAGTGTGTCTCTTTAATATTGTTTACGAACGTATACTTAGTGAAGGTAGTTATACTTAGTTAATAGAGATTACTAGTAGGGTTTGGGCTTGGATAGGATTTACATGCCATAGTTAGACCGAGTAGTTTAATTAGGATAAAAAAATAAACACGTTAGGTGCGAGCTGTATTTGAGAGGTGAGACTTTATCTCACGTGAGCACGATCGGTTTATTATGAAAGTAATCCACTACAGTTTTAATCGATTTAAGACAATTATCTACATGCAAAATATTTTCTACTTTTCGGGCTTTGCCCCACGAGCAATTATTTTTCCTTATTTTTCTTTTTAGATCCCCAGGTATGCAGTAGCAGCAGTTGGGACAGCAGGGATAGATCCATTCTTGTCGTTATAGTAGCTGTGGATGCTACAGGACTTGATTTAGATGCCTCAGCTCATTCGATTTAGATATGATCATTTCATTTCAGTTTTCAGTGGGGCATATTTCCCGTATATGGATATGATTTTATATGACTGTTAGATATTTTATTTCAGTACTTAGTTGATATTCAGTTTATTTAAGATGGATGTTATTATTTGGTGACCGATGGTTTATTCGGTTCACATTCATTATTTATATATGCATGAGGTTTATTCTGCTCATTATATTGTATGGTTTATTCGTATTATTTATTTATATCGTGTTGTGACGATGATGCTGAGAATTCACCATACTGAGATTCCTTTTTTATTTTAGTAGAGGATTGGACACCAGGTATTAGAATAGGCGGGTTGTCACAAACATCAACACTAACATATACATCCCTTTGGATAATCAGGCCTAAATAAATTAAATGGTCACTTTTAAGTAACTCCCGACCCTCAAATTTCACCAAGTTTTCATTTGTCCTCCTACTATTACTACAATTTTACTCAACATGCTATGTTTTAGTATTACTTTATTTAAACAAGTAAATTATAAACTTTTATATGTTAGACTTATGTGGTGGCTTATTATTTAGATTAATAATGTTTGTGTGCCGAATAAATTAACTAGATGATAATTGTAGGGGGTTCAATAAATAATTTTGCTAAATGCCAAGAATATCCTCAAATATTTATGCAAAAAATAACAGAGCACGAGAATATACGTGGTTCAGCAGGTTGGTCCTTCTTACATCCACGGTCAAGGGTTAGAGGGTTTATTTAATTTTTATGAAAGAATGATGACTTGGAGTGCTAGAGAATTCCAGCGGAGCCTTGATACAGTGTTGTGCAATATCTCTTCCTTATAAGGGAGGTTTTTTTATTTATAAATAAAAGAGTCATGTTTAACATGAACTATTACTTTAAATATTCATGTTTTAGTCAACCTGCATCTTCAGCCTTATCTTTTAGGTTGTTGATTTACAAGAGGACTATATATAGTGTTGTAGCCTAAAAATGTTAGGCCACCTAGTCCAATACAATGATGACACATGTCAGCATTATCCCAAATGTTTTTATCGTCGAATGAGAACTGGTCAATTAAGATCCCTTCTGGTCAGTTGCCTGGACGACCAAAGCCAGGAAGATGAACCATCAAACACACGTGGGATATTCAATAGTCACCATACACATGCACGTGAAAGACGTCCAGCTGCATCTTTTTGTGTAAAGGTGTAGATGCTTGAATCTATAAAATAATTCCATCTATTAAGTTTCCACTTACTATAAATACACCATTTCCCCCAACTGGTGGGGATAAGGCATGAACATATTAGCTTTATGCTAAACCCTTAATTTATAACCAGGAAAACCTTAAATACTAGTGCCCTGTGGATGTAGGATCTATTCCTGAGCTGAACCGCGTAAAAATCTCTGGTGTCTTTTTTTATATATTCATTTCTCTATTATATGTGGTGATAAATGCGGTAATTAGGAGCTAAGATCAATAATCCAAATTTAAGAATCAACAGATTGACGCCATCTATGGGAATGACAAGTCATTGTTCTTTCTTTCCTGGGTCTTTCGCAACCTGTCTTTTATACCCTTAAAGTATGATGGATATTTTGAAAGGCAGTCTTTCTCGAGATAAGGTTTTCAGTCCTTCCACTCCTCCCGGTATGGGAGATTTATAGGGAATCCTGCTTAATATCGCTAAGGGGCAGGAGGCGGTGTAGGAAATCGTGCGATAACTTAGTCAAATCCTTCAAGCTAGATCCACATATGCCCCATCCTATAGGAAAGAAATGCTACCTCTACCTACTAGGAATGATAAAAGCCGGTCTAGATATTCCATATCATTACAAGACCATTTCTACTATCTAGTGGTAACCCCTTCACTCAGATCCAATGATTACTATAACGGTTGGTCTATCACCCTAGAATAACCAAACGCCTTGGAGAGGCTGAGCAAAGCCTTTACTTTCGATCCCTTGGGACCCCAAGCAAGTAGAAGTTATCAAAAGGAACCTTCCCAGTCAAGAGATCACCGAAAAGAGTCTACCCGTTCCAAGATTAGTATACGAGGTTCCGTGCGCACCGATCAAATTTCCCAGGAAGAGAGATCAACGCACATTCATGGTAAAGCTATCAGAACTACCTCGATCAAAACTAATCCGAAATATCACCCTTAGAAAGGATCGATACAATGGTTCAAAGACCGTTTGGAAGAAATAGCCAAGTCCAAAAATCCCTTGAAAATGAGCTTTGTGAAGGGATCTCCTTTTTTTCCAGCCATTATGGATTTCCCCACACCGTTTAAATTCAAACCACCTGTGGTCACTCCCAAATATGATGGTAAAACTGACCCCGTCCTCCATATTAAATAATACAAGGCAATAACTGATATTTATTCGATTCCAGATGAGATGCGTTGTCGAGCATTCTCAAGCACCATCACTAGATTTGCCCTAATTTGGTATAATAATCTTCTCCGAGGATAAATCTATAGCTTCCAGTAGCTCGCCAAGCTATTCATCAACAAGTTTTTCTTTAGGGACAAACCTATAAAGAGGGTAGCTCACTTACTAAGCGTCCGTCAGCAACCAGGGGAGACCTCACGCGAGTATATAAATCGTTTTAACAGTGAAAAGTCGAAAATGGTAGATTATGAAGAGAAGATCGCTATTACTGCTTTAATGAGCGAATTGTTACTCGAGAAGTTATACTATGAGCTATCTAAAGATCGCCTAAAATCATAACTGAGTTGATGGCTAAAGCTGGAAAAATTATGAATGCCGAGGAAGTTATAACCGCCAAGAAAGCTTCAAGTGCTAAGACCGACTATCCTAGGAATTTTGATAAGAAGGAGATAAAAGAGAAGAAAGTAGAGAAACCCAAGCAGTATGAGAAATATAATCCTCTCATTATTGGCGTGCATCACATCCTTGAGGAAATAAGAGGGAGCAGAGACCTCAAATGTCTCAGAAAGCTGAAGTTTCCTCCTAACAGGAGAGATAAGTCCAAGTACTGTGAGTTTCACAAGGACCATGGGCACACCACTGAAAACTGTATTGCTTTGAAAAATGAGATTGAAAATATAATCCGATGTGGCAAGTTATCCAAGTTCCTTGATAGGTTAGACGAATGAGAATCTAAGAGGTGATCAGAATCTCCTTATAAAGGAAGAGATGACCAGAAAAGAAGTCGAGATAATGATTTAGAAGAAGATCCAGATCTGCTAAAAAAACCTCGAGATCCTGAAATTATTGTAAAAATAATATCTTTTGGATATCATTTTATTACAGGATGAAATGACAGTGGTGGAGATGAAATAGCTGAAAGAAAAGCCTATTTAAATGAGGCCAAAACATGCTCCTATATTCGAAGAATTAATATATAGGACAATGTTGATGGTCGGCCAAGGAAAGTAAACAAAGATAAGTTGGTGATATATTTCTCTAAGGATGACCTATCACGAGTACTCTATCCATATGATGATCCTTTAGTCGTCACCATGAGAATACATAAGGTAAGGGTGGCTAGAATTTTTATTGACAATGGTAGTTTAGTCGATGTCGTGTTATATAATTATTTCCATAGTTTGGGATTACGTGACACAAATTGAAATCTTATCATAGGCCACTAATAGGCTTTTCAAATGAAAAAGTATATCCATTGGGAACTGTCAATATGGAAGTTTTGATCTCCACATGGCTAGATAATAGGATTGAAAGGATCCGTTTCTTCACCTTAGACAAGAATGCTCGATCAGACTACAATACGATCCTTGGTAGGTTGGTCTGAAAAAGTTCAAAGTAGTAACATGTACGGTCCACTAGTGCCTAAAGTTCCCCACCCATTATGGGTTCGAAATTGTTAATGGAAATAAAATTGAAGCCAGAGAATGCTATTACACTTCAGCCGACCAAGAAGAAGTAAAAAAACTTACAACAAGCTACTAGATTGAAACCTTGGACCCCCGCGAGGAGTCGTATTTAGTTAAAGGGCAAGTTGTGGAGGCCATAAAAAGAATTATCCTGGATGATGAAAGATCAGAAAAAACCACGCAGATTGGATCAACTCTAGAATCATCTCTCAAACAAAAATTGATCAATTTCCTTAAAGAGCGAAAGAGTGTGTTCGCATGGAGCCATGAGGATATGCTAGGAATTGATCCAAAATTTATCTGTCATGAGATGAATATCATCAAAAATTCCAAGCCAATCAAGCAAAAACAACGTGTATTCAGTCATGAGAAGAACATAGCCATCCAAAAGGAGGTGAAGAAGCTACAAAAGGCAAGTTTCATTGAAGATGTCAAGTACCCGTACTTGTTGACTAACGTAGTGATGGTGAAAAAGAAGAACGATAAATGGCGCATGTGTATTGACTTCAAAAATCTCAATAAAGCATGTCCAAAGGGTCATTATCCTTTGCCCATAATTGATCAACAGTCGAGGACACCGCAGGACATGAGTTGCTCAGCTTTATGGATGCTTATTCAGGAAACAATCAAATTAACATAAAGCTAGAAGATAGGGAAAATACATCATTTATTACCAATCGATGCACATACTGCTACAACATTATGCATTTTGGGATTTAAAATGCTGGAGCAACATACCAAACGCTAGTAAACATGGTCTTTGAGGAGCAGATCGACAAAAATACGGAAGTTTATGTGGACGATATGTTAAATAAAAGCAAGATATCTGCTAATCATATAAATAACTTAGTCGAGACGATGAAATTCAACCCAACTAAATGCATATTCGGTGCGCAGGAAGGGAAATTTTAGGGATTCATCTTAAATCAAAGAGGGATTGAAGCTAACCCAAACAAAATTAAGGCATTAATTCACATACAATCTCCCTCGAGCAAGAAAGACGTGCATAAATTGATAGGAAGAGTAGCTGTGCTCAACCGATTTGTCTACAAAGCAATTGATAAATGCTTATCGTTCTTCAAGGTAATCAGAAAAACTTTAGAATGGAATGAAGAATGCAAAAATGATTTTCAAGAATTAAAGAGATATTTTAGATCTCCACCACTGATCTCCCGATCAGTTATGAGAGAAAAATTGTACATACACCTTACTGTATTCGAGCCAACTATTAGCTCGGCCTTCATTCGACTAGAGAATGGAATTTAAAAACCAGTGTAATATACCAACAAGGCTTTTAGGGGGCGGATATTAGATATCCTTGCTTGGAAAAATTGGCTTTAGCATTTATTAAGGCGTCCAAAAGATGAAGCCCTACTTTCAGGCATATAACATTGTGATCTACACAGATTTACCATTGTGTTAAGCTATCCATAAGCTAGAAAATCTGGGAGATTAATTTCTTGGGCAATAGAGTTAAGTGAGTATGATATACTCTACGAGCCTCAAACAAGGCTGAAAGGCCAGGCTATAGATGATTTCATAACAAAATTTACCTACAAAGAAACCACAATCTATCATGAGGGGAAAAATGACGAGCAAACTTTCTTAGAAGAGAGCTCAAAGTCTAAACAAGCCGAACATACTTCTTCAAAAGATACTTCTAAACTGGACAAATTAGAATCCTCCACTACTTGCCAAAAATGTATGAAGAACATAGCAAAAAATTGTTCAAGCAAGGGTCTCTGAGTGATGGGAGCTTTGACGAAGAAATTTATATCTAGAAGTTGTACGTTGATGGGTCCTCTATACCTATAGTAGTAGAGAAATATAAATTCTATACACCCCTTATGATATATATGTGGAGTATGCTATTTATTTTTAATTCCAAGCTTTCAATAATGAGGTAGAGGATGAAGAATTGATTACTGGGTTAGAACTTGCTTTGTCACTGGGTACTGATCATATAGTTGCTCACAATGACTCCTAGCTTATTGTTAATCAAGTGTTAGAGATCTATGGAGTTAGAGGAGAGACAGTGACGAGGCACCTGGATAAAAAAAATAAAGAACCATCACTAAGTTTCTGATAGTTTGAATGGGAAGAATTCCAAGAATAGAGAACGCTCGAGTAGACGCACTTGCTCGGCTTGCCTTAGTAACCCGGATATAATTAAAGAGGACCATTTCGGTAGAAATCCTAGCAAACAGTAGCATAGATGAATAAGAAGTCAAATTAATAGCAGTTGATCGAGGCCCCCTTATAGGATGGAATCAATCAAGGAGTATATTTATAAGGGATCGTTACCTGAAGATCCCAAGGAGAAAGGAAGATGAGATAGAAAATATCCAGCTACGTGCTAGATGGAGGCATCTTGTATAAAAAGGGATTCACTGTTTCTTTACTTAGGTGTGTTCATCCCACTGAAGTAAATGATTTGATCTGTTCATAAAGGATCATGCAAAGCCTATTCAGTAGGACGATCATTGGTATGACATGTGGCTATGTAGGGATATTACCCGCCAACTATGAAAGCATATTATTCATCAAATGGTAGTCAATGAGACAAATGCCACAACTTTGCTGCCATCCACAAATGATTGGGGGATGCTTTAACGTCGATCACATCCCCTTGGCCCTTTGCCTTATAGGAAATCGATTACGTTGGACCATTACCAAGGAAAAAAGATAATTTAAATATTTGGCTGTATAAGTTAATTATTTCATAAAGTGGGTGGAAGCCGAACTACTTGTTAAAATTCCTTACGAGAGGGTTTATCATTTTATATGGAAAAATATCATATGCCGATATAGAATGCCATATGATTTCATCACAGACCATGGAACTCAGTTCGATAATCAATAATTCGAGGATTATTGTATGCAATTCAAAATTCAGAAGCTACATTCTGCTCTAGAATATCCTCAATGCAATGGACAAACATAAGTGACATATAAAACTCTACTCGACGGGTTGAAGAAAAGGCTTGATAATGCAAAGGAAAACTGGATCAATGAGCTACCAAGTGTTTTATGAGCCTATAGAACCACGCCGAGGATAATAATTGGCGAAACTCCTTACATGTTGGCATTTGGAACGGCGCAGTAGTCCCCACTAAAATAGGTCTGCCAAGTCAGAGGGTCCTCAATTATGACTCCCCTAAAAGTGATTTAATGAGAAGACTTGACTTAGACTTGGTGGAAGAAGTAAGAGATAATGCTACATTATGAGCAACCACCTACCAGCAGCGTACCACCAGGTTCTAAAATAGAAGGGTCAAGTCGAGCAACCAAAAAGAGGGGGATTATGTTTTGAAGCAGGTAATTTCGAAAGGAAATAAGCTGGAACCTAATTCGCATGGTCAGTATCGCATCTTTACAGTTATCCTACTGGGTACATACAGTCTGGAAACACTTAAAGGAGAAGAATGCAAAAGATCATGGAATGCCGAGCATCTTCGAAAGTATTATCAGTAATTCTGGATAAAAGTTTTAGTTATATATGCAACAACTTTTTTCATCTTTAATGATAATTCAGTGGATTGTCGTCAGTACACTTCCTTTTTCTATTTTTTTGGAAATGAGAGATATGACTATCTCAATCAAACAACGAAAACTTAAGACAAAAAAAATAAAATCAAACTTCATATATGACTTCGTCTTTGACAAGTCACGAATAAGAAGTCCACAACTTTTAAAACTTCCTGTATGACTCAAAGTCCCGAACATGAAGTTTTACCATATCAAGTTAAGGAAAAGGCCTATAAAATTTGGTCGTCCATGGAAACTAATTCAACACTTATCCTTGAATGACAAAGATCGGTTTGAACAACCATAAGTATATTAGTAGAACCTAAGATTGGATAACTCATGCTCATATAAAGTGGTAATCAGTAAAGCAGATTAGTCAGCCAAAGGTCGACCATACAATCATAATGCTAAGCTACTGGTCGATCAATATAAAATGCAATATGTATTGAACATATATTGCATTTTATTCAAAAGTTAAATGAACTTCATTAAAAAATACTTTTCAGAGCCACAAAGGTAATAAGAAGGTAAACACATTTATTTGGCTGGACACTTCCCTAGGGATTTATCCAGAGCAGAAGTACGGACAGGGGAATATCCAGAGCAGAAGGACGGACAGTGGATTCCAACTCCCTAAGTCTTTTTTGTCTGCTGGAGCTAAGCCTATCCAAAAATATAGAGGTTGAACAAGTATTTCTTCCCCATGAAGGCTATAGTTACCCAAATATTTCCTAACCAGACTTATAGGTATATCACCAGTAGAAATCCATTTGATGTCCAATTTAAAATGAGGATTACGTTAATCCAAATAACCACGGTCATACTAATACCACAAAGTATCTTTTGTTGGTACCTTTAATACCGTCAAAGCATTCAATCCAGTCCCATTTATACCCTTCCCTCTTAGCCTTCTATAATTTATCACTCGCATGTGCTAAGGCTTCATCATAATCGCTTGTCCAAATAGTTCGCGGTTGCTTTTGAAAGTGGAAGGTAAGACGATTAACTTTTTTCATCAATTAAGGGTTGATAAATTACCACATGTCTTGTTGACTAATCGCCTTTAGACTTATTTAAGTTTTCAATCTCCTCCAATAGCTTAACATCCTCCTACACCAAAAATTACACACCTTCTTTCTGGTCGGTGCCCACCATGGACTTCTTTAGGCCTTCCAGTTCATCTTTCAACAAGTTGTTCTCTTATTCCAATAACTCGACGACCTCCCAAGCACTGTTCAACGACTCTTGATTATAAATTCCTTCTTGTTAAAAGCCAAAGATATATCTAGCAATTTTTTTATCAAAACCTGCCTCACTACTAAGTCGAGCCTACTTCGCTTCATAATTATCGTGAAAGACAGGGAAAGAAGCCTTGTGATCCTCTTACATTTGCTCAATTATTTCATAATAAGTATTATTATTTGCCATTGCTTGAATAAAGAGTCTATAAAGCTCACGGTAGACTTCTATCACTTGATTTGAAGCATCCAAGTCGAGAAACTCCTCTAACTCGCTTTTATCCAAATTTTTATGGCTGGCACCAAATAGCCGATCACTCATTATGCATAGGTCACTTTCTATTGCAATTATCACAGCTCTTCTAGATTTAACCCGAAAGATAAATATGAGCATAAATATCAAACAAAGAAATCTATGCCATCATAATGGTGCAAGTCCAACCATAAATTTTATTATAAAACAAAGGGATATTACATACAAAGGTACATTATTCATGATGACATAATGAAATTAAGCATTATAAAGAAAAGCTAAATACATCGAGCAATCCTAATGAGTCTACACTTTCTGCTTGTCTTGAGCTATCTGATCTGCCAACTGAGAAACCACCATTGAAGCCTCTTGCACCATTGAAGATTCGATAATACCATCCTCATCTTCCACGTCTTCATTAATCACGATAGGGGTACAAGGGTTGAATTGATGAAAAAGGTCTGAGTCGACAGTAGTGCTGACCTATTTTAGGGGAGAATCCCATCCTTTTTTTAAGGATGTCTTCTTGAGATAGTCAATTTTCATAGCAGTAGTGGCGAAGGCCTTATCCTAACCAAGGGTGTAGGCATCTTCATTCCCATTATTTATAGCGGCCTTCAAGTTTTGATATTTTTTCTCCACTTTAATAGTAGCCTTAGCAGCAACCTTCTCGGTACCAGTCATCTTCTTCTCGATAACATTCAACTGGCCTTACCACTTCTCCAGGTCTTTTTTATGGACTGCTTTATTGGCATCCAAGGATTTCTTTAGGCCTTTGAAAGCCTCCTTAACATCAGTGGAAGATTCCCTGAGCTAGTCGTCTTTCATCAAGAGTTGGTCATAGTCCATCAAGAACTGAAAATTTGAAGGAAAAAAGTATCAATAAGTAATAAGTATAAATTTTTTCAAACAAGGAATAAAAGTATGTCAATATAGTTACCAAATCCAGATTCTTGTTAACTCTCTCCAATAACCTTTCTCTGGACAAAGGAGCAACTGCCGACCTGTCAGGAGAGAGAACCCCAAAATTAATCAAATCCCTGGCTAAACTAGGGTTCACTGCCACAGAGGCAGCTTCTGTAGAGGCCTGGTCGGCTTGGGTATTTTGAACTAACTCCTGCTGTGTGGCATAACCTTTCTTTAATCATTTGAATTGGGGATCTATTATCCTCATCTCCTCAGTAGT
Source organism: Sambucus nigra (assembly GCA_949130495.1). NCBI lineage: Eukaryota > Viridiplantae > Streptophyta > Magnoliopsida > Dipsacales > Adoxaceae > Sambucus > Sambucus nigra. The sequence continues at coordinate 283,037,302 of OX422209.1, forward strand.
CACTACTACTGGTCGTGTAAAACCTTCCCCTACAGCTTTCTACTTCTCAGCAGGAGGAGGAGACGTAGATCCAACAAGGAGGTTGGGTATCTTTCTTTTAACCATTTTGCTTGGTAAAGAGAGAGTGGTTGGAAAGTGGACAAATCCAAAGAATCAAATGAGGAGGAAGTTCCTCCAATTTCAGTATCTCCTTCTTCTTCTTCTTCTTACAAAAGATATTCGGAGGCTGCAACAAATGGGGATGAAATAGAGTCTTTTAGGTCAATGGGGGCTGAAGGGATATCCTCTGTAGGCCGAGCTACAAAAGATATTATAGAACTTTGGTATTTCAATAAGACAAAAGCTGACCGAGGATGGGCTTAATTAATTCTCTCCTGGATTGACCAAATAAACTTCAAATCCACAAAGTTGACTACATAGTTAGGAAGGCAATATCTTTTCCTTCTCTCTGCATAAAAATATGTGCAATATATTAGTCGCATAACAATAAATAGATAACAAACATAAGAGAAATACATATGTTATAAGGGGCCGACCTATGCCCCACCCTTCTTGGGGGCACCTGGGATCATTGTATCTTACCCCTCCGGTAGGGGGCATGTTGCCAATTCTTTATCACAACTCCATAATCCCAATAGTCCTTATTGGAATTAGGAAAATTTACCACTAAGTCCGTATTAGCTTGACGTGTCTTTAAATAGTAAATATTATCCCTAGTAGTTCCCCAACTGTAACAATACATCAACTTTTTTATTCCTCTATGAGTTCCATATAATTCATTAAAACGGTTAACCCTATTCACAAATGTCCAACTGCTGGGGGCTACTTGGGTGGGGACCACATCAAAATATTAGAATACTTCCAAAAATAAATTTTTGGGAGGAAAGGTAACCCTACACTCAGCTATAATTATGGCGGGTCATCAATGGCCCTCACCCAAGGCACACAAATTACAAGGCCCTGAGATCATTTCCAAAACCACCCAATCAAGGATTTTCCTCTTCCCTCTAAACTCCTCCAAGGAATTTTCATCAAAAATATAAACCATTTTAATGGCCCGGAAAGAAAAATTAGAGGAGGGAGGTTCTTACAGTGGAAAGCTCAGTGACAAAAACCCTTAAAGCATCTAGGTAAAAAATCAACAATAGATGAAAAGGAATTCGAGATTGTTGAAGTGAGGAAAAACGGAGGGAAAATCAGTCTTTTATAGGTACAATGATGACTTTTGGAATCTGGGATTTGAAAATTTTCAGTGTACTAACGTTTGGACGGTTGTCGACATCCTAAATCTCAAAAGGACAAAAGACCGGGTATCCTTCGACGAATTGTTATTTATTTATAAAATTGCCACCGCTTTAATACAAGCAGATAAAATATTTACAAGTCCTGGAGGTTAGATATCGACCACAACCTTTGAGAAGTGCCGTGAAAGTTTAGAAATGATTACTCCATTCAACCTTCAAGTATTGGGGACTTCCGTTGTAGCCTAAAAATATTAGGCCACCCGGGCTAATACAATGATGACATCAGCCTGCATTATCCCATATGTTTACCACGCTGAATGAGAACTAGTCGGCTCAGATACCTTCTGGTCAGCTGCCTGACTGACTAAAGCTAAGAAGATGAACCATCAGACACACGTAGTATGTTCAACACTCACAATGCATAAACACGTGAAAGACGTCCCGCTGCATCTTATTGGGTAAAGGTGTAAACACTTGAATATATAAAAACATTCCGGTTCTTGAGTTACCACTTACTATAAATACACCATTTCCCCCAGCTTGGGGGGGGGGGGGGGGACCATGAACATATTAGCTTTATGCTAAACCCTTGATTTGTAACCAGAAAACCCTGAATACTAGTGCCCTGTGGATGTAGGCTCTATTCTTGAGCTGAACCACACAAAAATCTCTGGTGACTTTCTTTATATTTTCATTCTCTATTATCTGTGGTGATAAATTTGGTAACCAATAGGTAAGATCAATAATCCAAATTTAAGCATTAACATTCGTATATCTCATTATTATCATTTGTGGGTCATTTTTATTCGGCCTCTGGTTTGGGGGTAACTAGGATCAGTGGTAACCCTGAACTCTTTGAGTGCCACATGGGGTGACATGTGGGCACCTCAACTCATACTCCCTTCAATTACCCTTAGGACTAGTGTGATCGACACACATGACGTGAATTTTTCAATAAAGGCTTCTATAACTACCACACGTCACAGTCATCCTCGATGGGAAATAAGTTATGGGGATATTTGCATGTAATCCATCTACTTAGTATTACGTTTACCGATGGTTGGGTTCCCCTAAACATATATTACATGTGAAGTACTTGACCTGGGGGCGGGACAATCCAACTATCATCTCAAAAGAATCATCATTTCATGTGCCTTTATGGTGGTAGAAGCTACAAGGGGTTTAAAAAAACTTAGCTTCTTTAACCAAAAGTTATATCTTCTCCTCCGGATCCCTCTCTTCTACTCTCAATTACAGAGAAAAGTTATATGCCAATTTTTCAAAAATTCTCCAGGTTTTCAAATATTTTACCTTTACTCCGTGAATACGTTATGTATAGGCTTCTTAGGAAGTATGAGGCGACTCCTGAAAATGATTTTTTGGAATTTCTTACTAGGTACAACCTCCTAATTAGCGTCAAAATCAAAACCTCAACTGGTGATGAGGACTTTTACAAACTCCCTCGTTGTGAGGTTGCATTTATGACTGTTGTTGTAACGTCATTTCCCCCTCAACCCATTACTGGTATATGTATTTCGTTATTAAAAAATCCTAGCTATCTAGGCAAACGAAAGCTTTTTCGTGTTGTAATGGGTAAAGTTGCCCCAAACTAGATTTGTGGCACAAAACTAGGCTAGAATGAAATCATATATTATTATGACCTTCATATGGGTCTAGTACGTATCATTTTCATGCTTTCTACAAGTGTTGCAACCTGGTTACATGGTTCCTATATCCCCAAAGGACACTTATAGATATATGTTGGTATTTTTTAGGCACCTTTATGGTGAAAAGTACATAGGTTTTCATCTAACCATGTAGTCCGATCTCCTGGTAGACTATTTGTTATACATTTTAAAATCAGAAGACATAATTATGTTAGTATACAATCTACTTTTTCCACTTTTACTACACTCACTCATTGCAATACAAAATTGAGGGACTATAAAGTTAATCTCGTCGAACATCAGAAAGTTTAGGATCGTCTAACTCCTCATAAAATTGAGTTTTCTTGGAGAGAAACACACATACTTCTTGGCTACAAACTGACTATTATGTTAGCCAAGAACTTTATTATTGTTCCCCTAGTTACTGTATCAATTACGTTATAGTCGACGAATGTTTAGTCCCCATAGCTAGTCCCATTTTTGGCACAATTGTGAAAGGGATTTACGTATGCGAGGCTTACTCATCAACCTATATGATTTCCAAAAAATGAAAATATACCAAAATGGATCAATATCAAGAAGACCTTCCAGAAGATGATCTTTACCCTCTTATATCTTTTGATATAGTTGGCACATTAGGTCGACCTTGGGAAGAAGTATAATAAGAAGGAGACTTCATCTTTCCACATTTCAACATACTGGAGTAATAACTAGAATATGAAGTGTCATTAATCTCGAGCCTGGAAGGGCGATTCTTATAAACAAGGGTGTTCAGAACGATTAGGTTGCCTAAGCTGCAACATGTAGCTCCAAGAAGAGGATCATATTCGCGAGGGAGAAAGAGATTAGGGATAAAGAGAAAGAGAAAGAAAGAAAGGTAGATAAGGCCAAAGAATATAGGCAAACCACCCTTGGTACACTAACTAGGGGAATAATATTCTTATGGTGATCGCATCAGCATCGGTGGGGTCAATTAAACGTGAACTAAGATAGAAGGGTGTGGGGTGAATAGGTTAGTTACCATACTTGGTTAATTTTTCACGATTCAACAAAATTGTTCCAAATTTTAAATCCTTAACACTTGATTCAAACCGAACTTCTCAAATTGATTTTAAACAGACATACGAGTTGAAGTCAAATCTAGCAAAGAAAACCTAGATATATAAAACTTTACCAATATTAAAGTAAATCACAAGATTAAAATAAGTTTATGTGAAGTGTATGAAATGAAATGTGTACAAACAAACACAAATTAGTATGAGACATATTTTATGAGGAAAAATACCCACCTAGGGGTAAAAAACTTGAACACACTCACAATTTTCAATTCTACTTGAGAAGCAATTTTACAAAAAGCAAGAAGGTAACTCTCAGAAAAACACTATTTTGTAGTCACCTATGAACCTTTAAACTCTCCCTCATAGAAAATGACTCCAAAATACATGGAATGAATGAAGAACACCGGCCTTCCTTGTAGTCGTGCCACACCTCAATCTCCCCAATGGAAAAAGATGCCTCTAATTTTATATCTTATATTAACAAATCTATTGTAGGATCTGGACCAAAACACTCTCAATTTTCTCTAAAAGACATTAGATCAAGTATGAATCTAAGTTTTGACAAAATAAGAGGGAACAAGTGAATTTGGAAAGAGAAGAAAATACAAAATGCCCTTAACCTAAAAAATTCTCATATTAATTTTCGTCTAGCCCGTTCTTTTCGTTTTTTCTTTTTTATAACTTTTCATAGAAAAATTCCTCAGATTTTCAAATCTAGGATTTACATATGCAACATATATCACTGGCAAGATGAAATTTATTATTATTTAGGTTATATATTGGTATTTCGATTAGAAAAATTAAAAAATAATAATTGGGTTGCGCCATATATATGAAAGAGTATACAATAGTGATGTATTTAGAGAATCAAATACTATGGTCTTATAATCAAGCATGCTGATTAGTTGATAATTCATGGTTCAGATGCTTAGTAAGAATAATAATGTTTATTAAGAATAACAAGGAATAATCAAATTGAGTTTATGGATTTATCTAGTAAGTTTATGGGCTAATATAGGATTTTTACTTAGTTATGAGGTTTCTAGATATATCTAAAATGGACGTAAATTGGCCTATTTATAGAATTTGTAAACAATCTAGGTCGACCGTGTGCAAGGTTAGATCTATTTGTTCACACAAATCTGTTTAGTAAGGACACCGTGGGCAAGTCGTACGCACGGTCACAAAGTAGGTTCGTGCGAACGGGGTTGTGTGCTTGGGCTCAAAAGAGAGTCGTACGAATGGTTTTTAAAAAAGATTTAAATGTTCAAAAGGCCTGGAACAATTACCAACTCTGTTTAAATAACAAATAAAAGTCTCTGAAGCTTTTTTAAAACCACGTAATTACCTTTTTCTAAAATCCTCACACACGTTTAAAGATAAAGTGCATTTTTGAAGACGTTTAGAGAACGTGCACATGTGTGTTTAGCCTTGTATAATTCACAACTATATAAGGATACATCTTCTTCACTTATTTTTCAATGAGCAGCAGTGCATGATCTTGGTAAGAATGCGGTGATCTTCTTAAATAAGCTTTAATATCTATTTGTAAACTTGTGCAGTACAACAAAATATTTTAAGTGTTTTCAAATTGATTTAGTTGTATAACAAATCAACCAAATTCAATTAATCCCAAATTTTGGTTAAACCCTAAATCATGCCTATATGTGATTAGAAATCATAAAATTAGGAAGCATGCAAAGGAAACTAATTTTCAGGAACAAACCCCTTTCGGGTAAAAACCTTTATTTCACTAATAATTTGCAATTTACAACTTACAAGATTACCAGCGAAATCTGTAAAGAATTTACCGTAGCAAACTCTCATAGGCCACAACCTAGATCAACAATGGACTTCGACAAATCATCCACAAGAACCGCAGTTCTATCTTTAGCAAGGAATACCCATGAGCACTCCCAAATGACACGCAGTCATCAGCCAGTATCCCCATCAAATGGTGCAAAAACAGTAGTAGGGATGGCACTCGACAAAGCTAAAGTCCAACAAGGTTGAATCTAGGGTTCCCAAAAGATTCATAAAAGTATATGGGATGTTTTGTGTGAATCAAAAAGGTGTTTTGGGACTTAAAAATATGAAGACTTGTTGTATTAAGTGTATAAAATGTTCTCTCAAAGTCTTAAACAAATACACCACCGAAATAGGTATTTATAGAATCTTAAAAAATTCGAGGTAGTGAAAAAATCTAGCCATGCCAAATCCGTTCGGAAAAAACCACAGGTTTGGTTCGGTCAAAGAAGTAAGGGGGACCGGTCCGGGTAAAAGGGTATTGGTTTGGTTCGGTTTGGTGACCAAAAAAATTTCTTTACGTAAAAAATAAACTATTAGAAAATTATCTCAACACTTATAAATGAATCATTCAAAGAACTTTGAACTCAACCTTACCAAAATCAATCTCGTAGAGGCTTGAATGTTGAAAAACTTTGATATTCAGATCCATATCGTTGTTTGAATGATATTGAATATTTCTTTGACGATTGTAGCGGTATACAACATACTCAATTATGAACTGACAATGTAAAATAATGTCCTTACAAATCTCCCCCTATATCTATACCGGTACAACATTAAAACATTTGGAATTATCAAATCAAAATGCCTATACAAATCTAATAACCTATCATGAACCAAAACTGAAAAGGTATTAAACATGTAATACTAAACTTCAAATCTTCAAATCTCTAAGCTTTTATCCTCAGGGTGTGCAATCCAATAATCTCCAACTTTGTACCTACACACATGTGACAAATCAAATACCTTCGTGACGTATCGATTTTGAAATGAGATAAACATAAATCAAAAGAAGAATTAAATCAAATCTCAAATCTCCCCCATAATTCGTTCTCCCCCTTTTTGTAAGCATGGAATTGTCACGATAAACAAGGCAAATAACTACGATCATTAGAGAGATACTCAAAAGTATTTCACAAACTATTTTTTATTTTTTAATTTTTTCAAAAAAAATGCAAAAATAATTTTACAAAATTCACACACCATGAATTTACACTAAGATAACCAAATCGTGGAAACGGAGTGAACAAATTCGATAGGAAAATCAATGCAATCACGTATAACATATGTGCACGATGAATCCGGATACTCCTAATGAATGAAATCAAAATTGTCTTTAGGTGTAAAAAGTGTTGAATTTAAATGACATCGGCTCAATTCATCAACACATCAAAGTCAAAAGTAATTCTACACCAATAACGTCTAAAACTATGTAATGCTTATTCAAGATGCTGTAAGGACGTGCAAACTCGTTGATTTATAGGTGCCTCTGTCTTAACAACTAGGAGTATTTTGAAGTTATGTGAAAGTTTAAATCGGGTGGTGAGTGTTACCTAAAGGCGGTCCTCTCCTAAAGTTTCTAGGTGGCGCTCTCCAAAAATTTGTAGGTGCCTCTGTCTTAACAACCCTACGAAGCTCTCTCACACGTGTTGGGTTGGCTTTGGGAATGGGTGCAACATTATCATCGAGGCCTATACCAAACCTGTCATCCTTGATTTGGACAGCACCTAACATCTTATCTAGCTTTTTCGACTCAAACTCCAAATCAAACTTCACCTTGCTTGACTCTTTTAAGCTCACCTATCCTTAACTCAAGTACTCGTCTAGAATCCTTAAAATATAAAATCTCCTTTTTCATAGTCTCCATCAACCCTCTAAGATTATCTCTCTCACCGTTGACATATCTTAACTTCTCTCTACGCATCTCCTCACGTGTCCTAAGATCCTCAATTAAAGCATCCTTGTTATTCTTATCTAAGGCATGCTCTTTCAACTTAGTTTCTAATCTCAAGTTTACCTTTTTTATCTTTAAAGATTACTCTTACAAATTATTGAAGGTAACTTGCAACTCACTCAACTCTTCCTCTTCCTCCTCACTCTCATCACTAGACACAGAGGTGGGAAACTCTCGCTTAGTAGCATAAAAAACTTCTTCTTCAGAATCACTGTCACCGAGGGAATAAATATGAGATGAAACATGAGATGTAGATTTATTAAAATTCTTCCTTAGATTAGTGGGACACTCATATATCGAATTACCAATTCCCTCACAACCAAGACACCTCTAAGGGTCGTTTTCAGCGGAAGATTTAAAATAAGAATTCGAGTGAATTTTCTAATTAGCCATTTAAAAAAGTAGATATCTCAAATCATCAATACCACTAAAAGTCACACTTAAGAAAATCTGGATCAAACACTTTAACTTAGTGCAACCCATTCTGATACCAATTTTGTAAAAATGTGGTGATCTTCTTAAATAAGCTTTGATATCAATTTGTAAACTTGTGCAGTGCAGCGAAATATTTCAAGTGTTTTCAAATTGATTTAATTGTATGACAAATCAACCAAATTCAATTAATTCCAAATTTTGGTTAAACCCTAAATCATGCATACGTGATTTCAAATCGTAAAATTAGGAAGCATGCAAAGGAAACCAATTTTCAGGAAAAAAAACCCTTTCGGGTAAAAACCTTTATTTCATTAATAATTTTCAATTTATAACTTACAAGTTTACCAGCGAAATCTACAAAGAATGTACCACAACAAACTCTCATAGGCCGCAACCTAAATCAACAATGGACTCCCGCAGCGCATCCACTAGAACCGCAGTTCTATCTTCAGCAAGGAATACCCACGAGCACTCCCAAATGACACGCTTTCAGCATCCAGCACCTCCCTTAAGTGGTACCAAAATAGCAGTAGAGATGGCACTCCACAAAGCTGTTCCAGGGCTCCCAAAAGATTCACAAAAATATATGGGATGTTTTGTGTGAATCAAAAAGGTATTTTGGGACTTAAAAATATGAAGACTAGTTGTATTAGGTCTCTAAAAATGTTCTTTCAAATGCTTAAATAAGTACACCACCGAAATAGTTATTTATAGAATCTTACAAAAACTGAGGCGGTGAAAAAATCTGGTAACGCCAAATCGGTCCGAAAAAACCATGGGTTCGGTTCGGTCAAAGAAGTAAGGGGGACCGGTCCGGGTAAAAGGGTATCAATTCGGTTTGTATACCAAAAAATTTCTTTAAGTAAAAAATATTTTTTTAGAAAATTATCCCAACACTTTAAATGAATCATTTGAAGAACTTTAAACTCAACCTTACCAAAATCAATCTCGTAGAGGCTTGAATGTTGAAGAACTTTGATATTCGGATCTGTCTCGATGTTTAAATGATCTTGAATATTTATTCAACGATTATAGTGGTATACGACATACTCGATTGTGAACGAACAATGTAAAATAATGTCCTTACAACCTTCAATCTTCAAGGTTCATTTAACCTAAACTAGACCGCGCCTCACTCATAATGAATCAAGTCTATTTGACTTGATGGACTTAACGACTCAAATGTTTTATCACAAGAATATAACCAACTTTAAACTATACAAAATGTAACATTTAAAGAATTTAACCTAATGCATACTGTATCAAGTGATGGGCTAATCGTGGTGTAATACCCCGTATTTTTACGCATATTTATTTTATTTTGAAATTATGGAAATTTGAATTAATTAATTTAAGGGATAAAATTTAATATATAATTAATCCGATTTAATGGTAATAATTACTAGCGTGACAAGAGTTGGTAGCTATCGAAAATAATTATGTCAAATTATAATTATGTTGAACATTACGTAGTGAGTAACGTAATATTGTTTCAAAAATAAGAATATGGTCGGGGACGAGATACACGACTGTTAAAATATAATTATTTGGGATGCGCGTATGAGTCACGTCAATTTTCTATATTTGGAGGTTAAAAAGGTAAATTATTTTTATATAACTCCAATGACTATTTGGAGTGCGCCAGCGTGTGCGGAAGGGTCAAATAGTCAGAAAACACTACTCGGGTATTATAACTGGAGTCCGGGGCATTTTAGCCTAAAATGACACCCTAGAGGGATATTTTAGTCTTTTGGGATTTTTGAGTAATTAAATGGACGAAAATAGGAACATCGAGGGTAGTGGTTTGTCAGTTGTAACCTACGTGAGAAAGAGAGAGAAAGAGAGGGAGAACCAAGGAGGAAGGAGACCCATCGAAGAACAAAGCCAAAAGTTAGAGATTTCTCACAAATAATTACATCAAAGTGTAGATCGCGATGAGAGGATAAACCACATACCAAATTCAATCAGAGAATTAGAAATCCATCCCAAGGCAAGTGTTTATCTTGCTACCTATTTAGCATATATTGTTCTTGTTAATCTCTAGTTGATGAAATAGTCATATTACAATGAAAACTTTGGGTTTAATTAGGTTTAATTGTAAAGAAACTTTAGAATTTGGAGGTGGGTATGCATGTAGAGGATTTACCTATTTGTAAACTATTAAATCTGGAGATTTTATGCTTTAATCACGAATTAAATTGAGGGTTTTGATTGATTAAAAAATTCTAGGTTCATTATAAAGAGGATTTTTAGAAATTGAGGAAATTGTTTAGATTCCCTTTGAGTATGTGACAATTTGACCTTTAAATTGTATTAAAAAGTGCCTTTTTGTGATTAGGAATAATTTAGAAAACTTAAATTCAAAGTTGGTTGAGTTTTGAGTTGAACTTGAAAGTTGGAAAGTTGGGAAAAATGATTTTGGGGAAGAACATGGCCAGTTCGGAATTCTCATTCGAAGACCTGACCAAGTCGTTCGAATGAGAATTCCAACGAGTCATCTAACGAGATTTTGAGTTCATTTTAAGTGAGGAGTTCGTTCGAACGACCTTATTCGAACGAGAATCCTTGGACTTCTAACGAAATTCCAAAATTAGTTTTAAGGTCCGGTCGAGTTAAAAATCATCCTAGGTTTATCCAAGTGAGAGAAATAACCCACCTGAGTAACGAGTAACGTAAATTCCTAATTATTAGTGAGTTGGGAGTGTGATTGTTATTGGGATATAAAGAGTTTATAGAACCTGGGAGAGTATGTATGTTCGAGAGAGGAATTATATGATTGAATCACGGTGAGTGGTAGAAATACTACTACTACTTGCGTACTATGGAAATTGGGTTACGTGAACACCTATTAAGTTATATAAGTTGTGTGCATGCTTATTACTTAAAATATTATGTGTATGACATACCTAGCTACTGGCTATCGAACAAAGGTTAGCGCGTTGTGGATGACCATATCTTGTGTGCCGTCGGGGGATTTTGAGTCGTACCACTAGAGCATGGAACCTAGGTACGGGCTATCTGTGAGAATGATTGTGATGACGGTCGTATGGGTGCGCAGGTATGTGCCTTGCCCATCGGCTTGGAACTATGTTCACCTCCAATATGTGTATATATTTTATTGGTTCCTGAGAGATTGAACCTGTTGTCCTTTATGCATGACCATTGCAATCAGACTAGATAGCCGAGTATGCTTATTACCAGGGGTTTCTTAACCATGGGTGCAGTATTGATATATATATATATATATATATATATATATATATATATATATATATATATATATATATATATATATATATATTTATATGTATACATAGTGAGATTTCAAATATGTATATGAGTTCCTATTTTGTGTTTCATATTGACAACTTTATTAAAGTATATACTTATTGGGTCAACAATTGAGAATTAAGAATGTTATGAGAATGAGTTAAAGCATCTTTAAACCTATTCCCAAGCAATAGAAATATGTTATCTTCGGGTTGTTTAGATATTTTATCCGGCATAGTGGTTATACTACGTTTAGACGGGCTGGATATCTAACTAGCATGGGTAATTAGGCTCGCTAGGCGTGCACATTAGATGAGAGGGGAGTATCTCAAGTGAATATGCTAAGTTAACATGAATAATATATGTGCTAATTAAATCAATTTAAGAACTTGCTATATTTAAACTATTTTCAACTCGGGCTCTGACCCGTTTCTTTTGCAAATCTCTTATCTTGTTACTTTATTTTAGGTGCTCAGCCACATGGACACCATGCTTAGGAGATTCTATTCAGTTGCCCAACTGTAGCTGCACTGAAAGCTACAGGACGCTGCTAGTAGACGCTTCATAGTCTCTTCTTCTTTATCTATCAGTTATTTACTTCAGTTGGACATGTCGTCCCTTCCTATTTTATATTCAGAGTTTTAGATGTTTTATTCTGTTAGTAGACTTTTATTTCATGGATTTGGATTATTGTATGGGATTTTGAGTGGAGGTGTTTACTCTTGTTCTTTATTTTAATTCAGCTAGTTCTTTCCTTATGTTTTTGGGATGAATAGTATTAGTTAATTTATTTCCTTACTTGATGATGGTTAATAACAAGATAAAATTTTGACAGCAACCTCTTTAAATATTAGTTGGTGAGTTTTAATAAAATAAAGTTGTTGATTTTTAACAGTGATGCATTATCTGAACCAACTGGATATTCTGGATTTAATTAATAAAGGACTGATCCCCCGGTATTTAATTAGGCGGGGTGTCTCCCCAGAGATCGTTATTTTTTGCAGCTCTTCCAGTACCCCCACAGATGCTAGCACTACCGCCTATTCTCGCCGTCCCATTTCAGCAGGGGCAACTTCAGTATGGACGAGTCTACAATCTTCGATAGGCCACAGTCCCGCATGACCCACCCGCGATTGAGGGTTTGTATTCTATCCAGGGGACTTTGCGGAAAATTTTATTTGACACGGGGCCACACACTATTTTATTGCCACGGGGTTTACATGTACTACGGGATTATTTGATACAATAGAGATTACGGTTACTTGTATGGATTCGTCGTTGAGTAGAGGTTCTGTGATTTCTTTTATTTGTAGGGGAGTGGATATAGAGGTTGGGAGGTTTATCTTACCCGCCGACATGATCGTATTGGATATGTACGAGTATGACGCGATTCTAGGTATGGATTGGCTTGTCAGGTATAGGGCCATGATCGATTATTTTAGTTGGAGTACAGTTTTTGCCATACCTAGTCAGGAGATGTTCCTGGTGGTGATGCCTCGCCCTGAGGGAGGATCGTCCACACATTTATACTACATATAGGATGAGACCTATAGGGAGGTGGTGGTACCACTTGAATCGATTCCTGTTGTTTGAGAGTTTGCCGATGTGTTTCGAGAGATTTTGGGGTCACCACCGAGTAGATAGATAGACTTCATCATAGATTTAGCACCGGGCTATGAGCCGATAGCCCGCGCACATTACCGTATGGCTCCAGTAGAGATGAGGGAGTTACGTGACCAGATTGAGAAGTTGTTGGGGTAGGGGTTTATCAGTAGGAGTACTTCGTTGTGGGGTGCCCCCGTACTGTTCGTTAAGAAGAAGGATAGATCGTTGAGGTTATGTGTCAATTACCGAGAGTTGAATAAAGTCACGATGAAACAAATATTCGTTGCCTCGAATCGATGACTTATTCGACCAATTGAGAGGATCTGCGTTCTTCTCGAAGATTGAATGTAGATCGGGATACCATCAGTTATGTATCAGGGAGCAGGATGTCTCGAAGATGATCTTCTTGGCAAGATATGGTTTCTATGAGTTCAGGGTTATGCCTTTCGGGCTAACCAACGCCCCAGACATATTTATGGATTTGATAAATAGCGTGTTCAGAGAGTTACTGGACCAATTCATCATCGTCTTCATAAATGATATTCTGGTTTACTCGCAGATCGAGGAGGAATATACCGAGCACTTGAGGCAGGTTTTGCAGATACTGCATGAGCATGAGTTTTATGCAAAATACAAGAAATGTGGGTTTTGGCTGAAGGAGGTACAGTTTTTGGGGCATATCATCTCTGACTGAGGGATATCCGTGGATCCGGGGAAGGTGTCAACGGTGAGGGAGTGGGGACAGACCACGACACCGATCGAGATACGTAGTTTCTTGGGCCTATCCGGATACTATAGGAGGTCCATTCGAGGGTTTTCAAAGATAGCGGGTCCGTTGACACATTTGACTCGCAAAGGGGTGCCGTTTATTTGGAGTGACGCCTATCACTTAGCCTTTTATGAGTTGCAAGATAAGTTAACCTTAGCACCAGTGTAAGCATTGCCTAGACCGGGAGTAGAGTATCTAGGCTACACCGATGCGTCCTCATTAGGACTTGGGGGTGTACTTCAGCCGGAGAATCAGGCTATAGCTTATGCCTCCTGTAATTTTAAGCATCACGAGAGGAATGACCCCACCCACGACCTGGAGTTGGCAACGATCATGTTTACACTTCGAATTTAGAGACATTACTTCTCGGGGGAGATATTTCTCTTATTCATGGACCACAAGTCACTACAGTACCTCTTCACACAGAAGGAGTTAAATATGCATCAACATCGGTGGCTTGAGTTTGTGAAGGGTTATCAATTTGATATCCAATACCTCCCGGGGAAGGCTAACGTGGTAGCAGACGCATTGAGCCGTAGGCCAGTAGGTGAGGTGGCCGAAGTGTGGAAAGTGAAATGGAAGGAGTTAGGATACTAGGATGCGATGGCTCGATCATTCATGCCTGTGATGATAGTTACACCCCAGATTATTATGAGAGTAGTACAGGCTCAGGCAGCTGATCCATTTTGCCAGAGTCAGATAATGCAGCTTCTAGTAGAGGGGCCCGAGTCTTATACCGTGGGTTCAGATGGGGGTTTACGTTTCAATATAAGGTTGGTTGTCCTTGAGGGAGAAAACTTGCTGCACGAGGTGATGACAGAGTCGCACGATTCATTATTTGCGGTACATCCTGGTGGGGATAAAATGTACCAAGATATGCGAAGACAGTACTGGTGGAGCGGGATGAAGAAGGATATTGCCGAGTTTGCCTCGAAATGTGACACTTGTCAGTTGATAAAGGTGGACCATCAGAGACCGGCGGGACTTTTACAACCATTAGAGGTTCCAATGTGGAAATGGGAGAGCATTTCCATGGACTTCATCATGGGATTACCTACATCGCAGAGGGGTCACGATTCTATATGGGTGATCATGGATCGATTGAACAAAGTTACCCACTTTCTGTGAGCCCGGACAGATTACACCACGGGATAATATGCCCAGATATTCATAGCAGAGATAGTGAGAGTTCACGGGGTGCTTCTCAATATCATGTCCGACAGAGATAAGGTTTTTGTGTCTCGGTTTTGGGAGAGTTTCCAGGAGGCGATGGGTACGAAGTTGAGACTGAGTATAGCCTATCATCCACAGACGGATGGACAGATCAAGCGAACAAATCAGATGTTAGAAGATATGTTGTGGATGTGCATCATCGATTTTGGCGGAGGCTGGGAGCAGTATCTTCCACTGGTGGAATACGACAGACCTTGTCGTTCCCCAACATATTGGCTAGAATTGGGGGATAAAAAATTACTTGGCGCGGAGGTGATCCAAGATACTTAGGCAAGGAAAGAGTTGATACGGAGTCGAATTCGGGTTGCTTAGGATCGACAGAAGAGTCACGCCGATGCCAAGCGGTATTTTTGAGAGTTTAATGTAGGGGACCAGGTGTTACTACGGGGGTCTCCTATGAAGGGAGTTACGCGTTTAGAGAAGAAGGGAGAGTTGGTGCCTAGGTACGTAGGGCCATTTTCTATTATCGAGAGGATTGGGCCAGTTACTTATAGACATGGGTTACTAAAGCACTTGCATAGGGCCCATGACGTGTTCCATATCTCTTCGATGAGGATATATCTTCGTGATGATTTAGCCCATACTCATATCACGTTGGAGGAGTTCGACTTACAACCTGATAGTTTTTACGAGGAGGGGCCAATTGCTATCCTAGACCATAGCTAGAGGAAGTTGAGGTCAAAGATAGTACCACTAGTCCGAGGTTCAGTGGCGGCACCATAATGTTGATGAATCAACCTGGGAGCGAGAGGATGACATGCGTGAACGTTATCCAGCGTTATTCTTTCCAGGAATATTTTCATTTCCGAAATTCGGGATGAAATTCTGTTATTAGGGGGAAAGTATGTAATTCCCCGTATTTTTACGCATATTTTTTTAATATGAAATTATGGAAATTTGGATGAATTAATTTAAGGGAGAAAATTTAATTTATAATTAATCCGATTTAATGGTAATAATTACTAGCGTGACAAGAGTTGGTAGTTATCGAAAATAATTATGTCAAATTATAATTATGTTAAACATTACGTAGTGAGTAACGTAATATTATTTTGAAAATAAGAATATGGCTGGGGACGAGATACATGACAGTTAAAATAAAATTAATTGGGACAGCCGTATGAGTCGCGTCAATTTTCTATATTTGGGGGTTAAAAAATTAAATTATTTTTATATAACTCAAATGACTATTTGGAGTCCGCTAGTGTGTCTGGAAGGGTCGAAATAGTCAGAAAAAACAACTCGGGTGTTATAATTGGAGTCTGGGGCATTTTAGCCCAAAATGACACCCCGGAGGGGTATTTTAGTCTTTTGGGATTTTTGAGTAATTAAATGGACGAAAATAGGATTAAAATAGGAATATCGAGGGTTAGTGGTCTGTAAGTTGCAACCTATGTGAGAAAGAGAGAGAAAGAGAGGGAGAAAAAAGGAGGAAGGAGACCCATTGGAGAACAAAGCCAAAAGTTGGAGATTTCTCACAAATAGTTACAACAAAGTGTAGATCGCGACGAGAGGATCAACCACATACCAAATTCAATCAAAGAATCAGAAATACATCCTAAGGCAAGTGTTTATTTTTCTACCTATTTATTATATATTGTTCATGTCAATCTTTAGTTGATGAACTAGTCATATTACAATGAAAACTTGGGTTTAATTAGGTTTAATTGTAAAGAAATTTTAGAATTTGGAGGTGGGTATGGGTGTAGAGGATTTACCTATTTGTAAATTGTTCAATCTGGAGATTTTATGCTTTAATCACGAATTAAATTGAGGGTTTTGATTGATTAAAAAATACTGGGTTCATTATAAAGAGGATTTTTAGAAATTAAGGGAATTGTTTAGATTCCCTATGAGTATGTGAGAATTAGACCTTTAAATTGTATTAGAAAGTGCCTTATTGTGATTAAGAATAGTTTAGAAACCTTAAATTCGAAGTTGGTTGAGTTTTGAGTTGAAATTGAAAGTTGGAAAGTTAAGAAAAATGATTTTGGGGAAGAACAGGGCCAGTTCGGAATTCTCGTTCGAAGACCTACCCAGGTCGATTGAACGACCTCGTTCGAACGAGAATTCTAATGAGTCATTTAACAAGATTTTCAGTTCATTCGAAGTGAGGATTTTTCTCGAACGACCTCGTTCGAACGAGAATCCCTAGAATTCTAAAAAAACACCAGAGTGTAGTTTTAAGGTCCGATCAAGTTGAAAAATCATCCTAGGTTTATCAAAGTGAGAGAAATAACCCATGTGAGTAACGAGTAACGTAAATTCCTAATTATTAGTGAGTTGGGAGTGTGATTGTTCTTGGCATATAGAGAGTTTATAGAACCTGGGAGAGTATGTATGTTCGAGAGAGGAATTATATGACTGAATCGCGGTGAGTGGTAGAAATAATATTACTACTTGCGTACTATGGAAATTGGGTTGTGTGAACGCCTATTAAGTTATATAAGTTGTTTGCATGCATATTACTTGGAATATTATGTGTATGATATACCAAGCTACTCGCTATCGAACGTAGGTTAGCACGTTGTGGACGACCATATCTTGTGTCCCTTCAGGGGATTTTGAGTCATACCATTAGAGCATGGAACCTAGGTACGGGATATCTGTGAGAACGATAGTAATGACGATCTTATGGGTGCGTAGGTATGTGCGTATCGTATCGGCTTGGAGTTACGTTCACCTCCAATATGTGTATATATTTTATTGGTTCCTGAGAGATTGGACCTGTTGTCCTTCGTGCGTGCGCGTTGCAAGGGGACTAGATAGACGAGTATGCCTAGCACCAGGGTTTTTTTAACCGTGGGTGCAGTATTGATATATATATTTTGTAAGGACACAAGTCTCCGATTGAGTCTTAATGTAGTGTTGGCTCAATTCCGGACAAAAACATTTGAGTCATAGGATAGTGTTCAAGTGTATCCATCCTAGCCTATGACGTGTTAGTTGAAGACGTAGAGGCCAAAATTATAAAGATACATCGTATGCCATGTTTAGTGTGCCTCGTTTCTACGTCAACAACATTAGTTCCAATGATCCTAAGGTATGAATGCGTTTTATATATATATATATAGGAGCTTGGAAATTTATTGGGTGTAATTTATAATTTTTTATAAATTATTTTAAAGACTTTGTTTTACTAAGAAAATATTTTTTAAGAACTTTTCATAAAAGTTTTGGGCTTAAATAGAATATTCTATTTTTCGGTAAGTCGTTCGAACGAACTGGAATCTCGTTCGAACAATATTTCGAGGTCGTTCGAACGATACTTCTAACGAGATTCCTTTTTTTATCACCGAAACATCGTTAGTAAAGTCGTTTGAACGAGAATTTCGTTTGAACGACTTTGGCGGGAACAGTTTTTATCAGTTTTTTTCCATGTTCCGACTACATTTTCCCCACTACTTTTTGACAGAATTACTAAGTGCGGAAAAGAACCTTTTCAAAGTAACTTTTTCACATTCTAAGAGACTTTTAGAGAGAAAATTCTTTCAAGAAAAAGTTCCATGTTTTGTGTTTGATTTTTATGGATTAAATTCACCAAAAACACATACACACCCATTTGTTTAGTTTATTCCAAGTTTCTACATATATATCATATGCTTGGAGTGTTTGGCACTGGGTTCTACTCTACCTAATTGAAGAGTTGTTTGGATTTACTTCTACATCTCACAAACAAGAAGACTTGTTTGTTTCTGCGACGTTCCCACTCGGAGAAAGGCTTCGGGTGCGGGTTGACGGTTGTTCCAAAGGCCCCATTGGTGGATTCCAAGGTTCCGATGGACTTGGGGATTATTGGCTAGGCGGAGATAGTTACAAGAAGACGCATCAGGGGACTGGACGGAGTCAAGTCGAGTTATTGTAAGTCATCTGTCTTGTAATCAGAAAATCATACTTAGTGGACTTAAGGCTAGGGCCGTCCGAGGTTTTATCCCGTTGTGGGTTTTTCCTCGTACATCGCGGCGTAGTGGTTATTTGTTTATTTTATCTTTCGCAAATTCACATTAGATGCATGCTTAGGTAAAAAGATAAATTTGGTATATTTAATTTGGTGCTAAATTTGTTTGGGTAAAAATTAATTTAATTCAAGTCATTAATTTTATTGTATAAAATTTGTTTGGCCTAATTTGAAAAAATGGAATAATTATTTGTGGTAGGCAAATTTCTAGGACTTGGGTTGAATTAATTTGGTTTAAGTGAAAAATGTATTTCTTGTTTAATTTAATTTCACTTTGAGTTTTGTTTATTTTAATTTGAAAGAAATTAAAATTTGTTGTTTGTGTGTGTTGTGTTGAGCCATCTTTATTCCGCATTAAAGGAAATTATTTTTTAAAGAGATAGATTTCAAAATTGGGGGTCCTCTCGTTTTTCAAGTTGGTATCAGAGCCGGAGCGCTAATTTATTGCGTTAAGGTCCTTTAAATTGTTTTGGTTAAAAATGGATTTTTTGCCATTTTCAAAATTTTCTATTTTCAATGGTTCTAATTACGCATATTGGAAAGCACGTATGTGTTCAACACTTAGGTCTCTAGATGAGAGGGTTTGGTTGTCAGTCGTAAAAATGAACGTGTTCCTAAACCCACTGATAGATGGAGTGATAATGAATTTAAACTTGTAGATTTTAATTCCCGAGGTTTAAATGCCTTGTTTAGCGCGGTCACACCGGATGAATTCCATCGCATTATGACGTGTTAAACCGCTAAAGAATCTTGGGATATTTTACAACTCACTCATGAAGGAACTAGTGTCGTAAAAGCTTCTAAACTCCAAAACCTCACCACTCAATTTGAAAGCATCAAAATGAATGAAAAAAGAAACTTTTGATGAATTTTATGCTAGACTTTCCGATATAGTTAATTCATCTTTTAATTTGGGAGAGAAAATACCCGACAACCGAGTAGTAAAGAAAATTTTAAGATCCATACCCTATAGATTTATTCCTAAGGTGACAGTGTTAAATTCTTTACGTACTTTAGCCTCTACGATATTAGAAGAGCTCGTAGGTGATTTAAAAACCTATGAACTAGACATGTTTCTCTCTAAAATTGAAAAGAAAATAGATAAGGGCGTTGCTTTGAAAGCCCGAAAGGACGAAAAACAAGTAGTAGAGAGTGAAAGTGAGTGTGACTTGGAAGATATGGCTATGTTTGCTAGGAAGTTTCATAAATTTCTTAAATTTAACAAAGATAAATTTAAAAAAGATTTTAAGAAATTTAAAAATTCTAAGCATGACAAAGCCGAAAAGATCCCTAAAACTTTTAATGAAAATTTAAATAGGGCCAAGTAAAATAGGTGTTACGGTTGTGAGGGCTATAGCCATAAGTCTAGAGAGTTCCCCACCAAACTAAAGAGAGAGGGTAAGCAACCAATTTCTTATAATGCAACCCTTAGTGATAGTGATAAGGAAGAGGGACCCGATTCCCCCACTAAGCCCAACTTTGTGATTTTTATGGCAAGTCATGTGAGTGAAAGTGAGCACTCCTTTAGTGATGAAATTTTAACACATGACACTTCCGAGGTAATAATTTATGAATCCCAAAGAGATGATGGTAGTGAGAGTGGAGAAGAAAGAGAGAGTGGAAGTGATGAGGAAGTTGATGTGAGTGAACTTCAATTTTCTTTTCAAGAATTATATGAAGTATCTATTAAATTAAAAATAGCGAATTTGAAGTTAGAAGCTAGTTTGAAAGAGCGTGTCGAGGTCATTAATGAGAGTGTTTTAGTGGAAGACCTTAGGACACGTGAGAGAGCTCTTCGTGAGAAGCTTGAATATGTAGAAGGCGAGAGAGATAGCCTTAAAGGTTTAATGGAATCCTTGAAAAAGGATATTCTCGTGTTTGAAGAGCGCAATGTTTTATTAGAGTCTCACATTTTAGATTTAGAAAATAAATTAAAAGACTCTACTAAAGTCAAATTTGATTTGGAGTGTCGTTCGGAGAAATTAGGTAAAATATTAGGAACGGTTCATATAAAAAATGACCCTTGTGGTTTAGGCTTCGATACTTGTAAAGAGTCAACTCTTAAAGCCAAAACCAATATTTTAGGAGAATCCCCTAGGAACAATGTTATAGATCATTCCTTAGGAAAGTCTTTTCGCCGAGTCTTTAGGTGATCACATTGTGTTCGAAAAGGTCATCTTAAGAAATTTTATTTTGATCTTAAACGAGGTCCTAGAAAATCCCAACATAAGGCAACCAAGGTGGCCAAGATTACTACACCCTGTGATCATCATTCTTCGTTAGATTGGGTTAGGAGATCCGACTTGGTATCTTTACAAGATAGGATTTTTGATTGTCATTTACTTTCACATGCTTCCTCCCTTGCTAAATCTAAAGGTTGAATGTGTTAGTTGTTTGCATACTTTAGCTTTTGTGCTTCATTCTATATTATCATGTTAATTGTATTCTTCTTAATCATTGTTATAGTCTATACTTCATGCTTTATCACATGCTAGAATTATGATTGTTGTTTACCTTTTGTATTATAGTTCTTTCATTTTAGTTTGCATTAAATGAAAAATACAAAAATATTATGTTTATAATTTGTGGTTTTATCTTAAGAGGAATTTAGACTTAATGAAAATTACATACGATTTTTATTTGTCTTTTGAGTAAATATTTTTGTTTGTTTGATTAAAAATTTCAAAAACTCAAAAAGATTTTTATTGTGTGTATTTTAGTTTGACACACTTTATGTGGCATACACTTGTGTTTGAATCCCTTCTTTTTCGTTTCCATGTGGTTAGAAGTTTTGGTTAAGATTCTCAATCCTTAAAATGTTCTTTACCATGCTTACATGGAGTAGTTGAATTTTGTGTGACTTTAATGGATTCTATTTTTATATGCCTCAATTCACACATGCACGAGCTCACTTCACATGTATATTTGAGCTTTGTGAGATGTTCTCCTACCAATCTAGTCATCTACATGTTATGTGACCTAGGAGGACTAGTGCATATTAAAATCCGTTGCACGCGAGAATTGAGCGATAAAAGATTTTATATAAATGTGCACGGGGAAGGGATCCGAAAGGAAATATCATCCTTTGCGAGTAAGCCACCGTTTGCTTGGATCTAAAAGAAATACGTGGTCCAAAGGCCTAAAAGATTAATGGCATTAAAAGAAAATATTTGCCAAGGCCTGTTTTGTTTAGTTGATGTATTCATGCAAAATATTTGATATATATATGCTTGTTTTGAGGGAGATTGGATGATATATCAACGGTTTGCACAATGTCCATTTATCCTAGTTGTACTTTCAATGTCATGACTCTATTGGTTTGTAGAATCATCAAAATTCTAGGTTTGTATGCATTGTGTATGTTTGTTCATTGAGTTCAATCTATATTGTCACAGTACGTTATATTCAAATGTGATAAAGTTTGCAATAAAATGAGAACTCCGTGAACATGTTTTAAGTGATTGAGTCTAAATTGAATTGTTACTAGTTCACACCCCAACACTTCTGTTTCCATATGACACATTTTTTCCATACGACTGTGAAAAGCTTATTGTGTTTTGTGTCATGTGTGGTGTCTATACCTATATATATGTGAGTGTGCGTTAGTGATATTCATTATGTCGACATATATATGGTATTTTTTCTCTCCCTTGATTTCTAGTCCATATATGCTTCAAATTCATAATTGGTATCTATCGTGTTGCATATTATTGTTGGTATCACATGCTTAGTATCTCATGTATCACATTGATATCATTTTTTTGCATCTTCATTGGTATCCGTTATTCTTTGTATGGATTAGTTTCGATTTTATTGCCCATATGCTTTCATGTTCTTATCACTCTAAGCTTCATCGTGTTTAAATTAGTTTTATCCTTTGTCTATTCCTGAACAAAAAAGTGGAGAATGATAGGGGGAGAAATGGTAACTGATCATTTTATAATCATTTTATATCAGGGGGAGTCGCGACCTTCTTAGGTTGATCATAGTTGATAAATGGGAGAATTAATTTAGGGGGAATATTTATTTTACATGCATTTAATATTCTTGATATTCCCTATGCGTTTGATAGTGTGCTTAAGTGTGCAGGAATTCTTCTAAATGGCAACTTTCAACTTTCATCGGCAAAGATTTTGATCCTTGGGTTTTGAGTCAAGCTATGTATTTATATTTTGGGTGGGATATTTTTTTAGTTTAGTAGATCTTGACGGCCCTTTAGGCTTTTTGTTTGGTTTTTGTCCTGGAATAGCCAAAGGGGGAGATTTGTAAGGACACAAGTCTCTAATTGAGTCTTAATATAGTGTTGGCTCAATTCCGGAAAAAAACATTTGAGTCATAGGATAATGTTCAAGTGTATCCATCCAAGTCTATGACGTGTTAGTTTAGGACGTAGCGGCCAAGATTATAAATATACATCATATGCCAGGTTTAGTGTGCCTCGTTTCTACGTCAACAACATTAGTTCCAATGATCCTAAGGTATGAATGCGTTATATATATATATATATATAGGAGCTTGGAAATTTATTGGGTGTAATTTATTATTTTTTATAAATAATTTTAATCACTTTGTTTTACTAAGAAAATATTTTTTAAGAACTTTTCATAAAAGTTTTGGGCTTAAGTAGAATATTCTATTATCTGGTAGGTTGTTCGAACGAACTGGAATCTCGTTCGAACAAGATTTTCAGGTCGTTCGAACGATACTTCTAACGAGATTCCTTTTTTATCACTGAAACATCGTTAGTAAAGTCGTTGGAACGAGAATGTCGTTTGAACGAAAATGTCTTTCGAACGATTTTGGCGAGAACAGTTTTTATCAATTTTTTCCATGTTTCCACTACATTTTCCCCACTACTTTTTGACAGAATTACTAAGTGCGGAAACCAACCTTTTCGGAGTAACTTTTTCACATTCTAAGAGACTTTTAGAGAGAAAATTCTTTCAGAAAAAGTTCCATGTTTTGTGTTTGATTTTTATGGATTAAATTCACCAAAAACACATACACACCCATTTGTTTAGTTTATTCCAAGTTTCTACATATATATCCTTTTCTTGGAGTGTTTGGCACTGGGTTCTACTCTACCTAATTGAAAAGTTATTTGGGTTTACTTCTACATACCACAAAGAAGAAGACTTGTTTGTTTCTGTGACGTTCCCACTCGGAGAAAGGCTTCGGGTGCGGGTTGACGGTTGTTTCAAAGGCCTCATTGGTGGATTCCAAGGTTTCGATGGACTCGGGGATTTTTGGATAGGAGGAGGTAGTTACAAGAATACGCATCAGGGGATTGGACGGAGTCAAGTCGAGTTATTGTAAGTCATCTGTCTTGTAATCATAAAACCATACTTAGTGAACTTAAGGCTAGGGCCGTCCGAGATTTTTTCCCGTTGTGGGTTTTTTCTCGTACATCGCGGCGTAGTGGTTATTTGTTTATTTTATCTTTTGCAAATTCACATTAGATGCATGCTTAGGTAAACAGATAAATTTGGTATATTTAATTTGGTGCTAAATTTGTTTGGGTAAAAATTAATTTAATTCAAGTCATTAATTTTATTGTATAAAATTTGGTTTGGCCTAATTTGCAAAAATGGAATAATTATTTGTGGTTGGCAAATTTCTAGGACTTGGGTTGAATTAATTTAGTTTAAGTGAAAAATGTATTTCTTGTTTAATTTAATTTCACTTTGAGTTTTGTTTATTTTAATTTGAAAGAAATTAAAATTTGTTGTTTGTGTGTGTTGTGTTGAGCCATCTTTATTCCGCATTAAAGGAAATTATTTTTTAAAGAGATAGATTTAAAAATTGGGGGTCCTATCGTTTTCAAGTTGGTATCAGAGCCGGAGCGCTAATTTATTGCGTTAAGGTCCTTTAAATTGTTTTGGTTAAAAATGGATTTTTTGGCCATTTTCAAAATTTTCTATTTTCAATGGTTCTAATTACGCATATTGGAAAGTACGTATGTGTTCGACACTTAGGTCTCTAGATGAGAGGGTTTGGTTGTCAGTCGTTAACGGGTGGTCCCCACCTATATATTTAGTTGAAAATGAACGTGTTCCCAAACCCACTGATAGATGGAGTGAGAATGAATTTAAACTAGCAAATTTTAATTCCCGAGGTTTAAATGCCTTGTTTAGCGCGGTCAAACCGGATGAATTCCGTCGCATTGTGACGTGTGAAACCGCTAAAGAAGTTTGGAATATTTAACAACTCACTCATGAAGGAACTAGTGTCATAAAAGCTTCTAAACTCCAAAACCTAACAACTCAATTTGAAAGCATCAAAATGAATGAAAACAGAAACTTTAGATGAATTTTATGCTAGGCTTTCCGATATAGTTAATTCATCTTTTAATTTGGGAGAGAAAATACCCGACAACCGAGTAGTAAAGAAAATTTTAAGGTCCCTACCCTATAGATTTTTTACTAAGGTGACCGTGTTAAATTCTTTACCCACTTTAGCCTCTACGATATTAGAAGAGCTTGTAGGTGATTTACAAACCTATGAACTAGACATGTTTCCCTCTAAAATTAAAAAGAAAATAGATAAGGGCGTTGCTTTGAAAGCCCGAAAGGAGGAAAAATAAGTAGTAGAGAGTGAAAGTGAGTGTGACTCAGAAGATATGGCTATGTTTTCTAGGAAGTTTCATAAATTTCTTAAATTTAACAAAGATAAATTTAAAAAATATTTTAAGAAATTTGAAAATTCTAAGCATGACAAAGCCGAAAAGATCCCTAAAACTTTTAATGAAAATTTAAATAGGGACAAGTAAAATAGGTGTTACGGTTGTGAGGGCTATGTCCATAAGGCTAGAGAGTTCCCCACCAAACTAAGGAGAGAGGGCAAGCAACCAATTTCTTATAATGCAACCCTTAGTGATAGTGATAAGGAAGAGGGACCCGATTCCCCCACTAAGCCCAACTTTGTGTCTTTTATGGCAAGTCATGTGAGTGAAAGTGAGCACTCCTTTAGTGATGAAATTTTAACACATGACACTTCCAAGGTCAAAATTTGCCAATCCCAAAGATATGATGGTAGTGAGAGTGGAGAAGAAAGAGAGAGTGGAAGTGATGAGGAAGTTGATGTGAGTGAACTTCAATTTGCTTTTCAATAATTATATGAAGAATCTATTAAATTAAAAAGAGCGAATTTGAAGTTAGAAGCTAGTTTGAAAGAGCGTGTCGAGGTCATTAATGAGAGTGTTTTAGTGGAAGACCTTAGGACACGTGAGAGAGCTCTTCGTGAGAAGCTTGAATATGTAGAAGGCGAGAGAGATAGCCTTAAACGTTTAATGGAATCCTTGAAAAAGGATCTTCTTGCGTTTGAAGAGCGCAATGTTGTATTAGTGTCTCACATTTTAGATTTACAAAATAAATTAAAAGACTCTAGTAAAGTCAAATTTAATTTGGAGTGTCGTTCGGAGAAATTAGATAAAATATTAGGAACGGTTCAAATAAAAAATGACACTTGTGGTTTAGGCTTCGATACTTGTAAAGAGTCAACTCTTAAAGCCAAAACCAATATTTTAGGAGAATCCTCTAGGAACGATGTTATAGATCATTCCTTAGGAAAGTCTTTTTGCCAAGTCTTTAGGTGCTCACATTGTGGTCGAAAAGGTCATCTTAGGAAATTTTATTTTGATCTTAAACGAGGTCCTAGAAAATCCCAACATAAGGCAACCAAGGTAGCCAAGATTACTACACCCCGTGATCGTCATTCTTCGTTAGATTGGGTTAGGAGATCCGACTTGGTATCTTTACAAGATAGGATTTTTGATTCTCATTTACTTTCACATGCTTCCTCCCTTGCTAAATCTAAAGGTTGAATGTGTTATCTATTTGCATACTTTAGCTTTTGTGCTTCATGCTATATTATCATGCTAATTGTATTCTTCTTAATCATTGTTCTAGTCTATACTTCATGCTTTATGATTGTTGTTTACCTTTTGTATTATAGTTCTTTCATTTTAGTTTGCATTAAATGAAAAATACAAAAAGATTGTGTTTATCATTTGTGGTTTTATCTTAAGAGGAATTTAGACTTAATGAAAATTACATATGATTTTTATTTGTCTTTTGAGTAAATATTTTTGTTTGTTTGATTAAAAATTTCAAAAACTCAAAAAGATTTTTATTGTATGTATTTTAGTTTGACACACTTTATATGACATATACTTGTGTTTGAATCACTTCTTTTTCGCTTCCATGTGGTTAGAAATTTTGGTTAAAATTATCAATCCTTAAAATGTTCTTTACCATGCTTACATGGAGTAGTTGAATTTTGTGTGGCTTTAATGGATTCTATTTTTTATGCCTCAATTCACACATGCACGATCTCACTTGAAATTATAACTTCACATGTATATGTGAGCTTTGTGAGGTGTTCTCCTACCAATCTAGTCATCTACATGTTATGTGACCTAGGAGGACTAGTGCATATTAAAATCCGTTGCACGCGAGAATTGTGTGATAAAAGATTTTATATAAATGTGCATGGGGAAGGGCTCCGAAAGGAAATATCATCCTTTGTGAGTAAGACACTGTTTGCTTGGACCTAAAAGAAATACGTGGTCCAAACGCCTAAAAGATTAATGGCATTAAAAGAAAATATTTGCCAAGGCCTGTTTTGTTTAGTTGATGTATTCATTCAAAAGATTATATATATATATATATGCTTATTTTGAGGGAGATTGGATGGTATATCAACGGTTTGCACAATGTCCATTTATCCTAGTTGTACTTTCAATGTCATGACTCTATTGGTTTGTAGAATCATCAAAATTCTAGGTTTGTATGCATTGTGTATGTTTGTTCATTGAGTTTAATCTATATTGTCACAGGAGGTTATATTCAAATGTGATAAAGTTTGCAATCAAATGAGAACTCCGTGAGCATGTTTTAAGTGATTGGGTCTAAATTAAATTGTTACTAGTTCACACCCCAACACTTCTGTTTCCACATGACACATTTTTGTCGTACGAGTGTGAAAAGCTAATTGTGTTTTGTGTCATGTGTGGTGTCTATACCTATGTACATGTGAGTGTGCGTTAGTGATATTCATTATGTCTACATATATATGGTTTTTTTTCTCTCCCTTGATTTCTAGTCCATATATGCTTCAAATTCATAATTGGTATCTATCGTGTTGCATATTATTGTTGGTATCACATGCTTAGTATCTCATGTATCACATTGATATCAACCTTTT
Source organism: Sambucus nigra (assembly GCA_949130495.1). Taxonomy (NCBI): domain Eukaryota; kingdom Viridiplantae; phylum Streptophyta; class Magnoliopsida; order Dipsacales; family Adoxaceae; genus Sambucus; species Sambucus nigra. The sequence goes on from OX422209.1 coordinate 283,065,508, forward strand.
GCACCTTCATTGGTATCCTTTATTCTTTGTATGGATTAGTTTCGATTTTGTTGTCCATATGCTTTCATGTTCTTATCACTCTAAGCTTCATCGTGTTTAAATTAGTTTTATCCTTTGTCTATTCCTGAACAAAAAAGGGGAGAATGATAGGGGGAGAAATGGTAACTGATCATTTTATAATCATTTTATATCAGGGGGAGTCGCGACCTTCTTAGGTTGATCATATTTGATAAATGGGAGAATTAATTTAGGGGGAGTATTTATTTAACATGCATTTAATATTCTCGATATTCCCTTTGCGTTTGATAGTTTGCTTAAGTGTGCAGGAATTCTTCTAAATGGCAACTTTCAACTTTCATCGGCAAAGATTTTGATCCTTGGGTTTTGAGTCAAGCTATGTATTTTTATTTTTGGTGGGATATTTTTTTAGTCTAGTAGATCTTGATGGCCCTTTAGGCTTTGTGTTTGGTTTTTGTCCCGGAATATCCAAAGGGGGAGATTTGTAAGGACACAAGTCTCCGATTGAGTCTTAATGTAGTGTTGGCTCAATTCCGGACAGAAACATTTGAGTCATAGGATAGTGTTCAAGTGTATCCATCCAAGTCTATGACGTTTTATTTGAAGACGTAGCGGCCAAGATTATAAAGATACATCATATGCCAGGTTTAGTGTGCCTCGTTTCTATGTCAACAACATTAGTTCCAATGATCCTAAGGTATGAATGCGTTTTATATATATAGGAGCTTGAAAATTTATTGGGTGTAATTTATAATTTTTTATAAATAATTTTAATGACTTTGTTTTACTAAGAGAATATTTTTTAAGAACTTTTCATAAAAGTTTTGGGCTTAAATAGAATATTCTATTTTCTGGTTAGTCGTTCGAACGAACTGGAATCTCGTTCGAACAAGATTTCCAGGTCGTTCGAACATGATTTCCAGGTTGTTCGAACGATACTTCTAACGTGATTCCCTTTTTATCATTGAAACATCGTTAGTAAAGTTGTTTGAACGAGAATTTCGTTCGAGCAAAAATATCGTTCGAACAACTTTGGCGGAAACAATTTTTTTTATAGTTTTTATCAATTTTTTCCATGTTCCCACTACATTTTCCCCACTACTTTTTGACAGAATTACTAAGTGCGTAAACTAACCTTTTCAAAGTAAAACTTTCACATTCTAAGAGACTTTTAGAGAGAAAATTCTTTTAAGAAAAATTTCCATGTTTTGTGTTTGATTTTTATGGATTAAATTCACCAAAGACACATACACACCCATTTGTTTAGTTTATTCCAAGTTTCTACATATATATCCTTTGCTTGGAGCGTTTGGCACCAGGTTCTACTCTACCTAATTGAAGAGTTGTTTGGATTTACTTCTACATCCCACAAAGAAGAAGACTTGTTTATTGCTGCGGCGTTCCCACTCGGAAAAAGGCTTTGGGTGCGAGTTGACGGTTATTCCAAAGGCCTCATTGGTGGATTCCAAGGTTCCGATAGACTACGGGATTGTCGGCTAGGCGAAGATAGTTACAAGAAGACGCATCAGGGGCTTGGACGGAGTCAAGTCGAGTTGTTATAAGTCATCTGTCTTGTAATCATAAAATCATACTATGTGGACTTAAGGTTAGGGCCGTCCGAGGTTTTTTCCCGTTGTGGGTTTTTCCCCGTACAACGCGACGTAGTAGTTATTTGTTTATTTTATCTTTTACAAATTCTTATTAGATGCATTCTTAGGTAAAAAGATAAATTTGGTATATTTAATTTGGTGCTAAATTTGTTTGGATAAAACTTAATTTAATTCAAGTCATTAATTTATTGGATAAAATTTGGTTTGGCCTAATTTGCAAAAATGGAATAATTAGTTGTGGTAGGCAAATTTCTAGGACTTGGGTTGAATTAATTTGGTTTAAGTGGAAAATGTATTTCTTGTTTAATTTAATTTTACTTTGATTTTTGTTTATTTTAAGTTGAAAGAAATTAAAATTTGTTTGTGTGTGTTGTGTTGAGCAATCTTTATTCCGTACTAAAGGTAATTTTTTTTAAAGAGATAGATTTAAAAATTGGGGGTCCTATCATTTTTCATATTTATATGTATACATAGTGGGATTTCATATATGTATACTAAGTTTCTATTATGTGTTTCATATTGACCACTTTATTAAAGTATATACTTATCGGGTCACCAGTTGAGAATTAAGAATGTTATGAGAATGAGTAAAGAATCTTTAAACCTATTCCTAAATAATAGAAATATGTTGTCTTCGGGTTGCTTAGATATTTTATCCGGCACAATGGTTATACTACGTTTAGACAGGCAGGATATCATAACTAGCATGGGTAGCTAGGCTCGCTAGGCATGCACATTAGATGAGAGGGGAGTATATCAAGTGAGTACGCTAAGTTAACATGAATAATATATGTGCTAATTAAATCAATTTAAGCACTTGCTATATTTAAACTGTTTTCAACTCGGGCTCTGACCCGTTTCTTTTTCAAATCTATTCTCTTATTCCTTTATTTTAGGTGCTCAGCCGCAGGGAGACCAAGCTTAGGAGATTGCATTCAGTTGCCGAGCTGTAGCTGCTATGGATGCTACAGGACATTGTTAGTAGATGCTTCATAGTCTCTTCTTCTTTATCTATTAGTTATTTACTTCTATTGGACATGTCGTCCCTTCCTATTTTATATTCAGAGATTTAGATGTTTTATTCTGTTAGTAGACTTTTATTTCATGGCTTTGGATTATTGTATTGGATTTTGACTGGACGTGTTTACTCCTATTCTTTATTTTAATTCAGCTAGTTCCTTCCTTATGTTTTTAAGATGAATAGTATTAGTTAATTTATTTCCTTACTTGATGATGGTTAATAACAAGATAAAATTTTGACATCAACCTTTTTAAATATTAGGTGGTTAGTTTTACTTAAATAAAATTGATGATTTTTGACAGTGATGCATTATCTGAACCAATTGGATATTCTGAATTTGATTAATAAAAGACTGATCACCCGGTATTTAATTAGGCGGGGTGTCACACGTGGATCATCTGATCAATCATTTATGGAATCATCAGATCTTATTGCACACTACATTCAATGCTCAATTATATTTTTATAGCATGTTCAATAAGGTTTAATTGTGTGCTTTGTTTGAGATGATCGATCACTTTATTTTAAATAATTAATCACTAATTATTGATTATTTAGTTTTTAGTGAACAATTACTTTTGACAAACTTGCCAATATATATTTAGAGGTTGACAAGATGTATAAATCTAATCTTAAGATATTTTGTGTCTAGTTTCTCATTACCAAAACCTTTATCAAATCTTTTAAATCCAATGGATCGATAATGACTTAGTAATGAGTAATGAAGGTACACTGTTATTCAATATAAATAACACTAGATTTCAGCCTCGCGTGATGCGCAGGCGAGTCATAAATCTTGTGTGCATTACACTGGTGAAGGGTTTGAAATTATATATATATATATATATATATATAATTTGTCTGAATATAATTATTAAATACTCGCAATTAAGAAAAATATTACATTTACAATTTTGCTTGACATCAAAATTATCAATTGAGAAATTATATCAATAAAACGAAACTTTATAAAGAATGTGAAATAACAAAAGTGTTGCGGAGGATATAAGCCAACTGAGTCATCAATAGAGTAATATTAGGTATGGGCCATTAAGGAGAAAAATGTAATTAATTAAAGTTAAAAGCAAACTAAAAGATAAAGATGAAGTTTATTTATTGCTACACAAATATAGTTGCAAATGAAGTTCGTCCTGTTTCGAAAATCAATCACTTGAAGTGACCAAAAAAGGGTAACGATAAAAAGAGTTGGCAACAACATGTTGCCACGCTTGAATGAATCTCTATAGTGTTTTAGTGCATAATCACCTTGAACACCATTGCACTCACACACACACACACACACACACACACACGTATATATATATATACACACACACAGACAGGCTCCTGTGCACACTAAGTTTGCACATCATTTTTTTAAAATAGTAAAAAATATTTTTGAGTTGATTTATTTGTGTGATATTTAAACATTTCAAGGGATCCATATAGAAAAATCATCTAAAAAAAATTGGTCAAACTTTCGTTGTTTTTAAGAACTTTAAAAGTTGCAAAAGTTTGAGCGATTTTTTAAAATAATAAAAAAAGTTTTTTTGAGCTGATTGTTTTATATGTGTCCGTTGAAATGTTTAAATATCACATAAAAATTAAACTCAAATATTTTTTTAATATTTTAAAAAAATTAGTGTGCGCTAGCACATATGCAAATTTAGTGTGCACAGGAGCCTCTCTCTCTCTCTCTCTCTCTCTCTCTCTCTCTCTCTCTCTATATATATATATATATATATATATATATATATATATATATATAGGTTTGTTAGTTTAATATAATGCGTCAATTCTAAATTTCTATTATGTTGTATTATCAAGGAATATTATTAGTGTTTATTTTCGTGTATTTTTCGGTCATTATTTAGTTACTTCAAAATGATATATTTAATTTTACGAAAAGAAAATTTTGTAAGGATGGTAGACTGTAAGAGCCCAAATTTTGCGTTCATAAAAAATTTGATTGAAAACATTATTAAAATAAACGCAATGAAAACTATGAAAGTATGTCGTGTGTTTTATATATTTCGCACCTAATTAAATCCGACTTATTTATGGTTTTGACCTAATATAAACTCTACACTACTTGAAATTCTCAATAAATAATATTTAAGATGACTTGTAAGTTATTATAATGAGGCTGTGCTTATTTGGTCAAATTCATCGTGATTTTTTTAAAGAACACAAAACCCTCAAATATTCATAATATTTTTTAACACACAACTATAATACCCTTTTTATCTCCTCCTCCTCCTTCTCCTCCTCCTCCTCCTCCTCCTCCTCATAAAGCATAACTACACAAACCAATATCAATTATTCAACACATAACCCCAATACTGCCAATCACATCTACTATGTTTGAACCATAACCAAACCAACCCACTTTTAAAATAACAATTTTAAAAGGAGAAGCAAAATAAGAACTAAATGCATAGCTGGAAGGCATAGAAGAATAAAAATCATTAGACAAAGTAAGGAAAACAAATTGAATAAATCATTAAATAAATATGGAATGATATAACAATCAAATAGTTGTAATACAAATCACTTTTATTCCTCACCACTCATGACATGTAACAATTGATATTTTCTACTGGATCGCACAAAGCAACTTCTTGTAAGTCTATCTACCCACCCTCACGTGTGCCTGACCAACGACATAGATCATAAAGTACTGTAAATTCACCATACTGTAAGCGTTCATTTCAACAATATTACTAAGAACATCAAAATATATTTGCGATTTTAAATCTCAGGTGTCGTTGCACTAGAGGAAATAGTGGATGCATATAAATTGTTGGGCCCTTTGGGACACTGAATTTGTGTGTGATTCTTGTCGAGTAGCTGGGGCGAATTGCAATGAGTGAGTTCTATAGTCAACCCGCCAAAAGTGTTTTTATCGGATGATAACATACTGTGCAAGTGAAGTTCATATATTATGTACTATAAATATAATATGGCTCGTGGACCAATCGAAAGAGGACACCTGAACTCTTTTCTCGTAGAAAGGAGGTTGACTCAGTTACCAGCCTGGTCGGCCTAAGCAATCTGGTTAGCCCCAGTGTCACAGTCAGTCAGTGTAGCCCAACTAAATCACAACAACTTAACACTGTTATGTAAATCCGTCAAGAAAATGTGTACTATGTGGTTGGATGACGTTAGTAGTGCACTACACCTAGGGAAGATATGAAAATATTTCCCCCATGTGCCCATAACAATCTTTATGATTATTCTCCCACTTGCATGCAAAAGGTATACATTCGTAACCTATAAATAGACGACACCTATCACTCTCTATTCTATCTCTTCTAACAGTCTATAAGTTGCATGCACTCCTTTACATTAAAGGGATCGAGGTATATTTTTCATTTCGTTATGCTGTTAGAGTCTAAAGTGAACTTGGGAGCCTGTATCCAACATTCATTCATGGATTTTGCCCATTGAATTAATACAATCAACACTAGAACCTGTGGACGTAAGCCACTCTTTGGGTCAAACCACATAAATTTGGTTTCATTCCCTTTCTCCCATCTCTCTCTACTGTTTACTCTAGATTCGATTTTATGTGATTTATATCTCTCTATCTGTTATAGCTTGTAATTAGGCCGAATGGGTGTAACAACCATGGAAGGAGTTTATTCATTTCCTATTGAGATAATAAAAACGAATAGCCCTTTACAGAGGAGTTTTGCTCAAGGATCACCATTCACAGTAGTAATTGCCGGTTATCGAACACCCGCCAAAATCAAACTGCCTTCTATCGCTCCCAAGTATGATGGTAAATTGGATCTTATACGACATGTGGAATAGTACTAAGACGCTTTAGATATTGACTCCATCCCGAACAAGATGCGTCGTGGGGCCTTCTTCGGTACTATCACTAGATCAACTCAAATTTAGTATAACGGCTAACCAAAATGGCAGATTTCAAACTTTCAGCAGTTGGCTAACCTCTTCCTCAATAATTTATGTTTCGGCACAAAGCCAGACAAGATGGTGGCTCACTTGTTAAGCGTTCATAAAAAATGTATGAGAAAACAAGGGAGTTTATCACATGCTTTAATAACGAGAAGCTTGAAGTACTTGATTATGATGAGAACACAATAATCAGGACCATTATGAGTGGTTTATTACCTGGGAAGTTATATTACGTGTTGGCTAACGAACCTTTGAGTATGATGGTAGAGCTTCTAGCCAAGGCTGGCAAGATTATAAATACTGAAGAAGCGAGGGAAGCAAAGTAGATAAGTGTGACACCCCGACTAATTAAATACCGGGTAGCTACTCCTTTATCTCATTAATATAGAATATCAAGTTGGTTCAGATCTAGCATCACTGCCGAAAACATTTTAAACAATTACTACCCACCTAATATTTAAAAAGTGTGTTGTCAAATTTTATTAAATTAAATTAACATGCAACCATTTAATTAAGTTAACCATAAAACATCCACATCATAATCACGACAGAATAATAATGGAATAAATAAAATGAGTCTGGAGTAACACTCCCCTGAATAATCCAAATACTGAATAATTCCCAATACAAAAGTCTGAATAAATAGATAAATCCAAAACTGAAATAAAACTTAAAGTCTGAGAATTCTATCTCTAAATGGAAATGGGCGACATGCCCTAACAGATGAGTAACCCTGAATAGAGTCAAGTGTAGAATGTGGAGGTGTCTAATACCGAGATCCTATAACTTCGACAACAACTACAACACGTCAATGTAATGAAACTCCTATGCTTGGCGTCCTTGTGGCTGGGCACCTAAAAGGTTTTTACAAAAATAGATTTGGAAGTAAAATGGTCAGAGCCCGAGGCAAAAACATTTTAAAAATATAGCAAGTGTTTAATTGCAATAAACAGTAAATATTATATACAAGTTAGTTATGTTCTATCGCATGAGTTCCTCACCCCTCAACTATTGTGTACGCTTAACGTATACTCTTAGCCCATCCTAGTTATGCTGCCAACTAACTAGTCTCTACCACTTCCTGTATTCACATTATAATATAGGGGTCTATTCATGTCATACTAATATATTCTGCGTATAACTCACCTTTTCATTAATCAGATTATTACATCAATTACGATATGGATTCTCACATTTTTAATCCCATTCAAATATCTCAATTATTCGCATTCACAAATTTAATAGAGAGCCAGTTACAAGTACAATTATATCATTCTAAGCTTATATATACAATATGGCACCCCTAGGCTAAGCTGCGGTGAACGCATACTTTGTTATCGAATCCCGGTACATCACGTACATAAGGACTACGCATTCTGAATCACTCAGGAACCGTTTCAATAAACAAAAGCACACATATTGGAGGCGAACATAGTTCACATACCCATGGATCATATACATACCTACGCTCCCATGGTCAACTGATTTATCAACTCACAAATAAGTCATTCATAACCTTATGTCCTTAAGGTACCAATCTAAATCCCCCCGTAGGCACACATAAATCAGATGGTCCTTTTCCAAAAGCCAACCTCCCGTGATAGCAAGCATGGTAGGTATGTCATACACATAATAAATCCTTACACTAGGCATTCACACAACCTAAGTAGTCATATATCAATATAGGTATTTACACGTTCCATCTTATAAGTCTCATACGTAATAAGTTAATCCCAAACATTCTACGTAACATATTAAGCTTGATAACTCTCTCGTCGTATCAATTTGAGTACCTAAACTTATCCCAAAAGGTTACTAGGTATCCTATTAGTTTCTAAGGTTATTTGAGTAACTCAAAGTCCCTCCGTTACTGTACCTATCCTTACATCATCATTCATTCCCATTGTAGTCTTTATTCGAACGATTTCTAACCATACCTCACTCGGTAGACCCTCGTAAGTAATAACATTCTATTTCATAAGGTAAACCATTTATTCGGGCATCAACTAACACCCTACTGACCTTAACTAAGTCCCACAATACTATATTAATAAAACTAAGAATCATTATAGGTTTGGGATTTATATTAAACTTTAAAGGGAAAACTTTAAAAAATCAGGAGGGGTCAATCAATCGAAGGCAAAGGCTCGATCGATCGAACAAGTCGATAAATCGACATTCTTAAGTCGATCGATCGATCAAGAAGGTGTTTGCCCAGAAATTTTTTAAACAATTATGGGTTCTCCAAATCCTCCATTACAACGTCCCAAACTCCCAACCAAGTATACTACTTATTACACCAACATGTTTCCACAATCTTTAACGTTTTAGAATCATTAAACCATCATGAATTAATAGTTTCTTAGATCAAAAGTCATAAATATTCCTCTAAACCTAGTTCTTCAAATTTTTTTCAAGAACATCAAATTTCTCAACATTAATTCTTGAATTTGTATACATGGATTAATATTTCGTTGTCTCTACATACCAGAAGTTCATCTACATGTAAAACCTGCCCATATTCAAGATTTAATTCTCGAATTCATGAGATTAATAATATTTCTAGTCTAATCTCTAATTCTAAACTATCATGGGTATTATATTTACTGAATAATTGTAAGTTAAATCACTTGCCTGGGAATTCGATGTTCTGATCCTTTGATGACTATAAAGATTGGTTCTCCTTTTATTTTCGATCACAAATCCGACGATAGTGGTGGTGTGTGGTTATGGCCTTGGAAACCCTTGGAACTTCTCCTCTCTATTCACATTGCCCTCTCTTTGGTTTTGACAGATAATGGCTCTAGTGGCCCTATGGTTGGCTGATAAACAACACCTAATTTTCGTAGGTCACTATTCATTAAAATTTAAAATGACAAAAATACCCTCCCGGGTTGTCGATTTGGCCTAAAAATACCCCGGGACCCAAACTAAACCCGCAACTAGTGTTTTCTGACTATCTCGACCCTTCCGGATACCTTAGCGCACTCGAAATGACCATACGGATACGACTCTATATCATCTCTATCCTCGTCGAAGTATCCTGAATCACCTCCGACCCAGGTAGCTTGTTATCCCCCACCTCTAGCCAATATGCTGGGGAACGACAAGGCCTACCGTACAAAACCTCAAATGGAGACATACCAATAGTGAACTGGTAGGAGTTATTATAGGCAAACTCCACCAGTGGAAGATACTACTCCTAACCACCTCCAAAGTCGAGGATGCACATACGTAACCTATCCTCCAATATTTGATTCGTTCGCTCGGTCTACCCATCTGTTCGCGGGTGATAGGCTATACTCAATCGCAACTCCGTTCCCATAGCTTCCTGAAAAATCTCCCAAAATCGTGACACAAATATCTTGTCCCTATCAGATACGATATTGAGAGGCACCCCGTGGAGTCTCACTATCTCAGCTATGAAGATCTGAGCGTACTGTCCTGTAGTGTAGTCTGTCTGGGCTGGTAAAAAGTGAGCAACCTTGGTCAACCGATCCACAATTACCCATATGGAATCGTGACCTCTCTGCTATGTAGGTAACCCCGTGATGAAGTCCATGGAAATGCTCTTCCATTTTCACATAGGAACCTCTAATGGCTATAGAAGTCCTGTCGGTCTGTGATGGTCCACATTTACTAGCTGATAAGTGGCACATTTCGAAATGAACTCGGTAATATCCCTATTCATCCCACTCCACCAGTACTATCACCTCATATCCTGGTACATCTTATCCCACCAGGATGTATCGCGAATCCCGAACCGTGCGACTCTGTCATTATCTTGTGTCGCAAGTCTTCCCCCTCAGGAACAAATAATTGTCCATTGAAGCGTAAGCCCCCGTATGAACTATAGTATATGAATCGACCCCCTCTACTAGTAATCGTACTATCTGCTCTTGACAGAACAGGTCTACTGCCTGGTCTTGTATCACTCTCGTAATGATTTGGGGCGTAACTGTCATCACAGATATGAATAATCAGGTCACTGCGTCCTGGTGTCCCAACTCCTTCCACTTCGCTTTCCACACCTCAGCCACCTCACCTACTGGCCTATGACTTAACACAACTACGACCACATTAGCCTTCCCTGGGTGGTACTGGATATCGAAATGATAATTCGTCACAAACTCGAGCCACCGACGTTGATGCATATTCAACTCCTTCTGTGTGAAGAGGGACTTATATGACTTGTGGTCTGTGAATAAACGGAATTTCTTCCCCAGGAGATAATGTCTCCAGATCCGAAGTGCAAATACGACTGCTGCTAACTCCAAGTCGTGGGTGGGGTAATTCTTCTTGTGAGGCTTAAGCTTACAGGAAGCATAAGCTATAGCCTGACTCTCCTGCTGCAGTACACCCTCAAGTCCTAGTAAGGACGCATCAGTGTAGACTAGATACTCCACTCTCGGCCTGGGTAATGCTAACACTGGTGCTGAGGTCAATTTGTCTTTCAACTCGTCGAAAGCCAACTGGCAGGCATCACTCCAAATAAATGTCACTCCCTTGCGAGTCAGACGTGTCAATGGACCCGCTATCTTTGAGAACCCCCAAATAAACCTCCTATAGTATCCTACTAGGCCCAAGAAACTACGTATCTCTGTCGGTGTCATGGGATGCCCCCACTCGCTCACCACTGATACCTTCCTCGAATCAACAGATGTCCCCCTGTCAGAAATGATGTTCCCAAAAAACAGAACCTCCTTCAGCCAAAACCCGCACTTTTCATATTTTACGTACAACTAATGCTGACGTAGTGTCTGCAAAACCTACCTCAAGTACTCGGTATTCTCCTCCTCGATCTAGGAGTAAACCCGAATGCCATCAATGAAGATAATGACAAACTGGTTCAGGAACTCTCTAAACACCCTATTCATCAAGTCCATAAACACTGCTGGGTTTTGGTTAGGACAAAATGCATAACCCTGAACTCGTAGGAACCATATCTCGTCTAGAAGGAAGTCTTCGAGACATCCTTCTCTCTGATACACAACTGATAATATCCCGATCTCAAGTAAATATATGAGAAGAAGGCAACTCCTCTCAATTGGTCGAATAAGTCATCGATTTGGGGCAACATATACTTATTCCATATCATGACTTTATTCAACTCGCGATAATCGACACACAATCTCAAAGATCCATTCCTCTTCTTAATAAACAATATAGGATCACCCCTGACCCAATAGCTTCTCTATCTGATCCCGTAGCTCCTTCATATCCGTTGGATCCATACGGTATGGTGAGCGGGCTATAGGCCGAGTGCCCGCGCCAGATCTATAACAAATTCTATCTCTCTACTAGGAGGTAATCTAGAAATATCCTGGAATACATCAGCGAACTCCCTAACAACTAGAATCGAATAAAGTGGTATCACCTCCTCCTTATAGGTCTCTTTATATATGTTGTACAAGTGAGTGGATGATCCTCCCTCAAGATGAGGCATCGCCACTAGAAACATCTCCTGACCGGGTATGGAAAAAGTAATACTCCAACTAAAATAATCAATCATGGCTCTATACGTAACCAACCAATCCATACCAATAATCACATCGTACTCGGATATAACTAATACTAGCATGTCAGCAGGTAAAGTAAATCTCCCAATCTCTATACCCATTCCTCTACATATAACGAAAGTCACAGAACCCCTACTCAACGGTGAATCTACACAAGTGACAATGCTCTCCGCGGTATCTAATAATCTCATAGTGCGTGCAAATCCCGTGGTAATAAAACAGTGTGTGGCACCCGTGTCAAATAAAATACGCCCCATAGTCCCCTGAATAGAAAACATACCCTAAATCAGTGGTGGATCCTGCAGGCCTACGGCATGCGGCCTACTGAAGCTGGTAAACTCAGCCGTACTGAATCTTTCCCTGATGAACTGGGACTGCTGGGATAGGTGGAAGTGCTAGGAGGGCGGCGGGAAACATCTATCTCTAGGGCTCTTATCGAGTACCCTGCTACTGTTGCTGCAGAGCCCTGCCCCTCTCAGGACACTCCTGGAATTTATGGCGATGCTTGCCACATATAAAATATTTCCCTGTAAAGTTTCCCCCCTTTGACCCTGCTACCCATGACCCTGATGGCTATTACCACCCCTACCCTGGCCATGCAGGCCCTGTTGAAACTGCTGTTGGCCTGGATGTCCCCAATGGCTGTGCTGGCCCTGCTGGCCATGCCTAAAACCTCCCTGGCCATGTTTGAAACCTTCTGACCTAAAACTCTTAGAATCCCCCTGCTAGGAACTCTGGTCATCCCGCCTGTGCTAACCCTGAGCTGACTGTGCCCCGCTGGCACCATTACCCCCTGTCCTGCCCTACTGGCTGGAATCTCCTACTTGCCTACCCTCTGACAAATGAAAGCGATGGTCCTCGAAGTGAAGTAGCATTACGTTAGCCACATCTGAATAGGTAGCCAACAAGAGATTCCTTAGCAGGTGCTGACGAATCCTCCACGTCAACCCATCCATAAACTTCTGGATCTTCTTCTCTTCAGTTCGGATCTCATTGGGAACTATGTTCAGAAGATTGGTGAACTTGGCCTCGTACTCTGACACTGTCCTCCCTTCCTGCTGAAGGTTCATCAATTTTTGCCTCATCTCTGTGTGAACTTCTGAGGGGAAATATTTGTGATCGAAGCACACCTAGAAATCCTGAATAGAAATAACATCTCTCTCCTCGGCGGTGGTAATGGACTCCCACCACTGCAATGCTGCTCATACCAGCTTAAACATAGTCAATATCTACCTCTGCACTTCTGTACACTCATACATCCTCAAGTGCCTTTGGATGTTCTTTTTCCACTGGCTCGACATAATAACGTCGGAGCTCCCTATAAACTTCAGAGGGTGCGCCTTCTGAAAGGCATCACGAACACGTTACCAAGAAGACGGGAATGCATGATCCTGGACTGGGGCTACCACCGGTGCCTGAGGTGGTGCCTGCTGCACAACTGCTAATGCGACATTTACCGTCTGAGCAACAATGTCGGCAACTTCAGTAGCGTTCATATAATGCTGAACTGGTGCAGGCTAAGGCTCGGACTGGGCATGCTTGGGAACTCTCTGTGCATGTCGAGGAGGCATCTGAAATGAGAGAGAAGTTTTATAAGCCCACAGTTAATATCTCAAAATAGGTGAAGAACATAAGATACACAAAAGAGTACAACAATCCTAAAATATAGGGCTCTATATCAAAGGACGCTACGCGGAAACATAACAAGTCGTACAGATCCTAAGGACTCTAGAACCTCATGCTATGATACCACATGTGACACCCCGACTAATTAAATACCGGGTAGCTACTCCTTTATCTCATTAATATAGAATATCAAGTTGGTTCAGATCTAACATCACTGTCGAAAACATTTTAAACAATTACTAGCCACCTAATATTTAAAAAGTGAGATGTCAAATTTTATTAAATTAAATTAACATGCAACTCATTTAATTAAGTTAACCATACAACATTCACATCATAATCACGACAGAATAATAATTAACAAATAAAATGAGTCTGGAGTAACACTCCCCTGAATAATCCAAATACTGAATAATTCCTAATACAAAAGTCTGAATAAATAGATAAATCCAAAACTGAAATAAAACTAAAAGTCTGAGAATGCTATCTCTAAATGGAAATGGGCGACATGTCCTAATAGATAAGTAACCCTGAATAGAGTCAAGTGCAAAATATGGAGGGGTCTAATCCCGAGATCTTGTAACTTCCACACCAGCTACAACACGTCAATGTAATGGTATTCCTATGCATGGCGTCCCTGTGGCTGGGCACCTAAAAGGTTTTTACAAAAATAGATTTGGAAGAAAACGGGTCAGAGCCCGAGGTGAAAACAGTTTAATATAACAAGTGTTTAATTGCAATAAATAATAAATATTATATACATGTTAGTTACGTGCTCTCGCATGAGTTCCTTACCCCTCAACTAATGTGTACGCCTAACGTATACCCTTAGCCCATCCTAGTTATGCCGCTAACTAACTAGTTATGTCGGTTAATGAGATGTTTGTATATTAGCCCATCCTATTTACGCCGGTTAATGAGATGTTTGTATATTTGGAGTTGGGTGACTTAGATGAATTTTTCAAGTGCACCAGTGATCCAACAAGGGTCGAAGTAGTCCAAAATAGGTACTCGGGTGTTATGATTGGGTTCTGGGGGCTTTTCAAACATAAAGGGACCCGTATAAGGGTAGGAGGGTCATTTTACACTTAGGGTTAAGTGGAAAAATGGGATTAGGGTAATTAAGAGAGTATTTAAGAGTTTGAGTATGTGGATGGCAACCCACTTTTGATATTCTACGCACGGGAGATTGATAGAGAGTTCAAGAGAAGAGAAAAGGGCTTGGAGAAGAGGAAGATAATCTAATTCCAGGTTCAACCTGTCATCAAACACATAGAGAACATCAGATTTAATCTAAAAAGGCGAGTGGTTACTTGTTTTATTTTGGAATCTTGAATAGTTAAATACTTTCTTGATTAGAAATAGAAATATGAGATTTAAATATTAAAGATTGAAACTTTACTTGATTAAGTTAGAGATTTTAATGATGAGGAATTTCTGAGTTAAATTGATTATTAGTTGGGATGAATCACATTAGAATTTTAAAATTAATTCTAGGATTAAAATGATGATCATGTAGAACTTTATTAGAAAGGTTAAATTTTTTAAAATCAAATTGGGGAAAATTTTGAGGAACTAATTTGATGCTTGATTTGTAATCCTAGGCGTTTGATATAGGATTAATGGTTATTTAGGTGATATAATGTTGTTGGAACGTTAGTATACTGATGTGTGAGGTCGATTTCATGTATTGGGAGGAGGGTTTTAGAGAAGAAATCCCGAGGAAGAATACACCTGGAAACCGAACAAATGGAATCGATTCGCTGGGTTAAGTGAACCGGTTTAGTCTGCCAGCGAACCGATTTAGTCGCTGGTCTGTACAGTTTTTATTCGTGTGTTGTTTTGACCTGTTAGAGCTTGGGGAATGACCATAAGGTCTTCCGGGGTACTATAGGATTATAGGAGATTTTCAGGGTCTGGTACGTGTGATAGGTCAACGATATATGAGTTCGAGTGAGGAGAACCAGAAATTCAAGTGAGTGACTATTTAATTAATTAGTGGGGAAGTTGGTTCCAACATCGGGATTTGGATGAACCGTGCACTGTGGGATATGCGTACGAGTTCAGTATTGTATCTTGATACATATTAGAGTGACGTGTATATACGTGTATGTGTGTATGGTACTTGTTTTTATTAAACATGCGCTATCGTAGGAGGTTGCGTATAGTGGGAGTCCACCCTGGCGTTGACCAACGGATGTCGGATTGATTCTCCGGGTCATAGTACTTTTGCATGGCCACTATAATTGTGTGAGGATAGATATTGGTTTGAAGATTGGATAGGTACGATGTGGTATGGTTGTGATCCCTGGACGTACGTCTATGACTGCTTCTATTGTCTGTGTTTACGTTTGAGATCAGTGGTGAGATTTTGAACCGGTGGCTCAGTGTGCTGCATGATGCCTGGAGGTGGATAGCACACGAGGAATGTATCTGCAAGGTCAATGATCTGGGGATACGGTTGTACGTATAAGGCACGATATATATATATATATATATCGATTTATAGCACGAGTGTAGCTATGCTATGTTTATTATGTGAATATTTATCTATAGCAAATGTGTCTCTATAATATTGTTTACGAACGTATACTTTGTGAAGGTAGTTATACTTAGTTAATAGAGATTACTAGTAGGGTTTGGGCTTTGATAAGATTTACATGCCATAGTTAAACCGAGTAGTTTAATTAGGATAATAAAATAAACACGTTAAGTGCGAGCTGTATTTGAGAGGTGAGACTTTATCTAATGTGAGCACGACCGATTTATTATGAAAGTAATACACTACAGTTTTAATCGACTTAAGACAATTATCTACATGCAAAATATTTTCTACTTTTCGGGATTTGACCCACGGGCAATTATTTTTCCTTATTTTTATTTTGAAATCCTCAGGTATGCAGTAGCAGCAGGGATATATCCATTCTTGTCGTTATAGTAGATGTGGATGCTACAGGACTTGATTTATATGCCTCAGCTCATTCGATCTAGATATGATCATTTCATTTCAGTTTTTAGTGGGGCGTATTTCCTGTATACGGATAGAATTTTATATGACTGCTAGATATTTTATTTCAGTACTCAGTTGATATTCAGTTTATTTAAGATGGATGTTATTATTTAGTGACCGATGGTTTATTCGGTTCACATTTATTATTTATATATGCATGAGGTTTATTATGCTCATTATATTGTATGGTTTATTCGTATTATTTATTTATATTGTGTTGTGACGGTGATGCTGAGAATGGATCATACTGAGATTCCTGTTTTATTTTAGTAGAGAATGGACCATCATCACTAACATCTACATCCCTTTGGATAATCGGGCCTAAATAAAATTAATTGTCACTTTTAAGTAGCTCCGGCCCTCAAATTTCACCAAGTTTTCATTTGTCCTCCTACTATTACTACAATTTTACTCAACATGATATGTTTTAGTATTACTTTATTTAAACAAGTAAATTATAAACTTTTATATGTTAGACTTATGTGGTGGCTTATTATTTAGATTAATAATGTTTGTGTGCCGAATAAATTAACTAGATGATAATTGTAGGGGGTTCAATAAATAATTTTGCTAAATGCCAAGAATAACCTCAAATATTGATGCAAAAAATAACAGAGCACGAGAATATACGTGGTTCAGCAGGTTGGTCCTTCTTACATCCACGGTCAAGGGTTAGAGGGTTTATTTTATTTTTATGAAAGAATGATGACTTGGAGTGCTAGAGAATTCCAGCGGAGCCTTGATATAGTGTTGTGCAATATCTCTTCCTTATAAGGGAGGTTTTTTTATTTATAAATAAAAGAGTCATGTTTAACATGAACTATTACCTTAAATATTCATGTTTAAGTCAGCCTGCATCTTCAGCCTTATCTTTTAGGTTGTTGATTTACAAGAGGACTATATATAGTGTTGTAGCCTAAAAATGTTAGGCCACCTAGTCCAATACAATGATGACACATGTCAGCATTATCCCAAATGTTTTTATCGTCGAATGAGAACTAGTCAATTAAGATCCCTTCTGGTCAGTTGCCTGGACGACCAAAGCTAAGAAGATGAACCATCAGACACACGTGGGATATTCAACAGTCACTATACACATGGACGTGAAAGACGTCCAGGTGCATCTTTTTGTGTAAAGGTGTAGATGCTTGAATCTATAAAAGAATTCCATCTCTTAAGTTTACACTTACTATAAATACACCATTTCCCCCAACTGGTGGGGATAAGGCATGAACATATTAGCTTTATGCTAAACCCTTAATTTATAACCAGGAAAACCCTAAATACTAGTGCCCTGTGGATGTAGGATCTATTCCTAAGCTGAACTGCGTAAAAATCTCTGGTATCTTTCTTTATATATTCATTTTCTTCATTATATGTGCTGATAAATTTGGTAATTAGGGGCTAAGATCAATAATCCAAATTTAAGAATCAACAGATTGACGCCATCTATGGGAATGGCAAGTCATTGTTCTTTCTTTCCTGGGTCTTTCGCAACCTGTCTTTTATACCCTTAAAGTATGATGGATATTTTGAAAGGCAGTCTTTCTCGAGATAATGTTTTCAGTCCTTCCACTCATCCCGGTATGGGAGATTTATAGGGAATCCTTCTCAATATCGCTAAGGGGCAGGAGGCGGTGTAGGAAATCGTGCGATAGTTTACTCAAACGCTTCAAGCTAGATCCACATATGCCCCATCCTATAGGAGGGAAATGCTACCTCCACCTCTTAGGAATTATAGAAGTCGGTCTAGATATTCCATATCATTATAAGACCAGTTCTACCATCCAGTGGTAACCTCTTCACTTAGATCCACTGATTATTATGACGGTTGGTCTCTCACTCTAGAATGACCGAACGTCTTGGAGAGGCTGAGCAAAGCCTCTGCTTTCGATCGCTTGGGACCCTAAGCAAGTATAAATTATTAAAAGGAACCCTCCCGATCAAGAGATCACCGAAAAGAGTCTACCCATTCCAAGATTAGTATACGAGGTTTCGTGCGCACCGATCAAATTTCCAAGGAAGAGAGCTTAACGCACATTCATGGTAAAGCTACCAGATCTACCTCGATCAAAACTAATCCAAAATATCACCCTTGGAAAGGATCGATACAATGGTTTAAAGACTGTTTGGAGGAAATAGCCAAGTCAAAAAATCCCTTGAAAATGAGCTTTGTAAAGGGATCTCCTTTTGTTCCAGCCATTGTGGATTTCCTTACATCGTCTAAATTCAAACCACCCGTGGTCACTCCCAAATATGACGGTAAAACTAACCCCATCCTCCATATTTAACAATACAAGGCAACAAATGATATTTATTCCATTCCAGATGAGATGCGTTGTCGAGCATTCTGAAGTACCATCACTAGATCTGCCTTAATTTGGTATAATAATCTTCCCTGAGGTCAAATCTATAGCTTCTAGAAGCTCGCCAAGCTATTCATCATCCAGTTTTGCTTTAGGAACAAACCTACAAAGAGGGTAGATCACTTACTAAGCGTCCGTCAGTGACCAGGGGAGACCACACGCGAGTATATAAATCATTTTAATAGTGAAAAGTCGAAAATGGTAGATTATGAAGAGAAGATCGCTATTACTGCTTTAATGAGCGAATTATTACTCGAGAAGTTATACTATGAGCTATCTAAAGATACCCTAAAATCATGACTGAGTTGATGGCTAAAGCTGGAAAAATTATGAATGCCGAGGAAGCTATGACTTCCAAGAAAGCTCCAAGTGCCAAGACTGACTATCCAAGGAATTCAGATACGAAGGAGAAAAAAGAGAAGAAAGTAGAGAAACCCAAGCAGTATGAGAAATAAAATCCTCTCACTATTAGCGTGCATCACATCCTTGAGGAAATAATAGGGAACAGAGACCTCAAATGGCTCAAAAAGCTGAAGTTTGCTCCTAACAGGATAGATAAGTCCAAGGACTGTGAGTTTCATAAGGACCATGGTCACACCACTGAAAACTGTATTGCTTTGAAAAATGAGATTGAAAATCTAATCCGACATGGCCAGTTGTCCAAGTTTGTTGATAGGTCAGAAGAATGAGAATCTAAGAGGTGATAAGAATCTCCTTATAAAGGAAGAGATGACTAGAAAAAAAGTCGAGATAATAATTTAAAAGAAGATCCAGATCTGCCAAAAAAACCTTGGGATCCTGAAATTATAGTAAAAATAATATCTTTTGGCTATCATTTTATTGCAGGATGAAATGACAGTGGTGGAGATGAAATAGCTGAAAGAAAAGCCTATTTAAATGAAGCCAATACATGATCCTATATTCGAAAAATTAATTTATAGGACGATGTTGATGGTCGGCCAAGGAAAGTAAACAAAGATAAGTTGGTGATCTATTTCTCCAAGAACGAACTATCAGGAGTACTCTATCCACATGATGATCCTTTGGTCATCACCATGAGAATACATAAGGTAAGGGTGGCTAGAATTTTGATTGAAAATGGTAGTTTAGTCGACCTCGTATTATATAATTATTTCCATGATTTGGGATTATGTTACACAAATTGGAATCTTATCATAGGCCACTAATAGTCTTTTTAAATGAAAAAGTATATCCATTAGGAGTTATCAATATGGAAGTTTTGATCGCCACATGGCTAGATAATAGGATTTAAAGGATCCGTTTCTTCGTCTTAGACAAGAACGCTCTAAAAAAGTTCGAAGTAGTACCATGTACGGTCCACTAGTGCCTGAAGTTCCCCACTCATTATGGGGCCGGCATTGTTAATGGAAATAAAATTGAAGCAAGAGAATGCTATTACACTTTAGTCGATCAAGAAGAAGTAAAAAAACTTACTGCAAGCTACTAGATTGAAACCTTTGACCCCCGCGAGGAGGCTCATTTAGTTAAAGGGTAAGTTGTGGATGCCATAAAAAGAATTATCTTGGATGATGAAAGATTAGAAAAAACCACGCAGATTGGATCAACTCTGGAATCATCTCTCAAACAAGAATTGATTAATTTCCTTAAAGAGCGAAAGAGTGTGTTCGCATGGATCCATGAGGATATGCTAGGAATTGATCCAAAATTTATCTTCCACGAGCTGAATATCATCAAACATTCCAATTCGATCAAGTAAAAACAGCGTGTATTCAGTCCTGAGAAGAACATAGCTGTCCAAAAGGAGGTGAACAAACTACAGAAGGAAAGTTTCATTGAAGATGTCAAGTACCCGTACTGGTTAGCTAACGTAGTGATGGTGAAAAAGAAGAACGATAAATGGCGCATGTGTGTTGACTTCAAAAATCTAAATAAAGCCTTCCCAAAGGATCATTTCCGTTTACCTAGAATTGATCAACAGTCGACGCTTATTCGGGAAACAATCAAATTAAAATAAACCTAGAAGACAGGGAAAATAAATAATTTATTACCAACCGAGGCACATACTGCTACAACATTATGCCTTTTGGGATTTAAAATGCTGGAGCAACATACCAAAAGCTAGTAAACAAGGTCTTTGAGGAGCATATCGAAAAAAATTTGGAAGTTTATGTGGACGATATGTTAACTAAAAGCAAGATATCTGCTAATCATATAAAAAACTTAGGCCAGACGATGAAATTCAACCTAACCAAATGCATATTCGATGCACATGAAGGGAAATTATAGGGATTCATTTTAAATCAAAGAGGTATTGAAGCCAACCCAAATAAAATCAAGGCATTCAACCGATTTATCTCCCGAGCAATTGATAAGCAATATCCCTCGAGCAAGAAGGATGTGCAAAAGTTTATAGGAAGAGTAGCTGCACTCAACCGATTTATCTCTCGAGCAATTGATAAATGCTTATCGTTCTTCAAGTTACTCAGGAAAACTTTCGAATGGAATGAAGAATGCAAAAACAATTTTCAATAATTAAATAGATATTTTGGATCTCCACCACTGATCTCCCGATCAGTTATGGGAGAAAAATTGTATATACACCTTGCTGTATTCGAGCGAGCTATTAATTTGGCTCTCATCCGACCAGAGAATGGAATTTAAAAACCAGTGTATTATACCAACAAAACTTTTAGGGGGCGAATATTAGATATCCTCGCTTGGAAACATTGGCTTTAGCAGTTATTAAGGCGTCCAAAATAATGAAGCCCTACTTCCAAGCATATACCATTGCGGTCTACACAGATTTACCATTGTGTTAAGATATCCATAAGCTTGAAAATCTGGGAGATTAATTTCTTGGGCAGTAGGGTTAAGTGAGTATGATATACTCTACGAGCCTCAAACAATGCTGAAAGATCGGGCTATAGATGATTTCATAACAAAATTTACCTACAAAGAAACAGCAATCGATTATAAGGGGAAAAAGGCCGAGCAAACTTTCTTGGAAGACAGCTCAAAGTCTAACTAAGATGAACAGATTTCTCTAAAAGATACTTCTAAACTGGACAAACCAGAATCCTCGACTACTTGCCAAAAATGTATGAAGAACATAGCAAAAAAATGTTCAACCAAGGGTCTCTGAATGATGGGAGCTTTGATGAAGAAATTTCTATCTGGAAGTTGTACGTTAATGGGTCCTCTGTGCCTTTGGTAGTAGAGAAAGATTAACTCTATACACCCCTTATGATATAGACGTGGAGTATGCAATTTATTTTCAATTCCAAGCTTTCAATAATGAGGCAGAGTATGAAGAATTGATTACTGGGTTAAAACTTGCTTTGTCACTGGGTGCCGATCATATAGTTGCTGACAATGACTCTAGCTTATTATTAATCAAGTGTTAGGGATCTATGGAGTTAAAGGAGAACCGATGACAAGGCAACTGGATAAAAAAACAAAGAACCATCACTAAGTTTCTGACAGTCAGAATGGGAAGAATTCCAAGAATAGAGAACGCCCGAGCAGACGCACTTGCTCGGCTTGCCTCAATAATTCGGATATAATTAAAAAGGGCCATTTCGATAGAAATTTTAGCAAATAGTAGCATAGATGAACAAGAAGTCAAATTAATAGCAGTTTATCGGGGGACCCTCATGGGATGGAATCAATCAAGAAGTATATTGATAAGGGATCGTTACGTGAAGATCCCAAGGAACAAAGAAGATGAGATATAAAATATCCAGCTACGTACTAGATGGAGGCGTCTTGTATAAAAGGGGATTCACTATTTCTTTACTTAGGTGTGTTCATCCCACTGAAGTAAATGATTTGATCAAAGAAGTTCATGAAGGATCATGCAAATCCCATTCAGTAGGATGATCACTGGTATGACAGGTGTCTATGTAGGGATATTACTCGCCAACTATGAAAGCATATTTTTTATCATATGGTAGAAAATGTGACATA
Organism: Sambucus nigra; assembly: GCA_949130495.1. Taxonomy (NCBI): domain Eukaryota; kingdom Viridiplantae; phylum Streptophyta; class Magnoliopsida; order Dipsacales; family Adoxaceae; genus Sambucus; species Sambucus nigra. The sequence goes on from OX422209.1 coordinate 283,088,550, forward strand.
TGCCATAAGTTTGCTGCCATCCACAAACGACTGGGGGCTGCTTTAACGTCGATCACATCCCCTTGGCCCTTTGCCTTATGGGAAATCGATTTCGTTGGACCATTACCAAGGACAAAGGATGATTTAAATATTTTGTTGTATAAGTTGACTATTTCACAAAGTGGGTGGAAGCCGAACTACTTGTTAAAATTCCTTATGAGAGGGTTTATCATTTTATATGGAAAAATATCATATGCCGATACGCAATGCCATATGCTTTCATCACAGACCATGGAACTCAGTTCAATAATCAATTATTCAAGGATTATTGTATGTAATTCAAAATCCAGAAACTACATTCTGCTCTAGAATATCCTCAGTGCAATGGATAAACATAAGTGACAAATAAAATTATGCTCGACGGGTTGAAGAAAAGGCTTGATAATGCAAAGGGAAACTGGATCAACGAGCTACTAAGTGTTTTATGGGCCTATAGAACCACGCCGAGGATAACAATTGGCGAAACTCCTTACATGTTGTCATTTAGAACGGAGCAGTAGTCTCCACTGAAATAGGTCTACCAAGTCACAGAGTCCTCAATTATGACTCCCCCAAAAGTGATTTGATGAGAAGACTTGACTTAGACTTGGTGGAAGAAGTAAGAGGGAATGCTACATGATAAGAACCTTTTTGCGTACGGTCGTTGTCTTCAAAAGCCACTCTCAAAATTCCCTTGAGTACCTACAAAACTTGTCTAAAAATGACTCGTATTGCGGTAAGTACGGGTATCAGTCCAACTTTCAAGGTGAAACAATTAATGTGAAAACATGCAATTCAATTTTTAAATTTTTTTTATTTTTAATTTTATTTTTAAAACAATTTCAAGGGAAAAATTAACTAACAAATGATAAAAATGATAAAATGACTAAATAATGAAAAAAATGTTCAACCGAGTGTGAAATAATGTGAGAGTGTCAAGAGATGGGATTACACTGCATTTTCAATTATTTTAATTTCTCAATTTATTAATTTGAAATATTTCGAGATAATATTAAATATATAATCTAACTCTCGTTAAAATTATAAATTTAATAAAATACTTTTCAGAAAATTAATTTAAAAATGTCACACGATGAAAATTTAGGACTACACTATTTTCAGAAAATTACCCGCTAGGATCAATTTAAAGAAAATAATATCAATCCTGAAATTTTAACACCGAATTAATATTCAAATATCGAAAAAACTTATCTCTAGTTCGATTCCTAAATTCAAACATTAACTTGTTCAATTAATTTACTAACTCTCGTTACATAAATTAATTGGTGACAGTAAAAAATTAATTTACCTAGGAATATAAAATTAATACAACCAATTAATTAAATTAACATCATTCGCAGTGCATCTCACCCCTTGAACGGGGTGTTTAGCCAAACATTCTCATGTGTGCATAAACAACAATAAATAATATGTCAAGAAGGAAATAAATTGAAAAGAGAATGTAGAAATACAACACACAATTTTTTTCACAAATTTGTCTTGAAATGAGCATTGACATGCGTCCAACTTCTTCACAATTTTCAGCACTTGATTACAAAAAGAAGACTAAAAACTAAACCTAAAAATTATTCTAAAGCTAAACTATTTTTTTTGTATTTTTTTGAAATTTTTTTATGATCCTAAACTGTACATAATATACGGTCTCTTTTTTTCTCTCTCTGCGTCTCTTTTTTTTTCCTGATATGAGAGTCTCCTCTTTAAAGTGAGTAGCCCCTTCCCTTCAATAACAATACCCACGACTTGTTTGTTTCTTAAGAGATTTTATGGGATTTGGAGATGGCCAAGTTGGATAATAATGGACGCCTAGTTTCTTGGGATTTTGTTTTGGATTTGGGTTGGATTTGATTCACGAGTTAGGGAAGTGGTTGGTGCATCTCGGTTTGCTTAGTTCGCGGGTCAGGATGGGTTTTGGGTTGACTCGGGTTGGGGTTTAGCGAGTTGGGTAGCGGGTATAGGGGCGACGCGATTCCGACGGGTAAGGGTCGCCGGCGGTGGACTATGTGCTTGAGCTTGGGAGCTCCTACCATGGATGGTTTCGAGTCAGTAATGGGTTGCCAGAGTTTGGATCACGGGTCAGAGGCATGTATGGGTTGGTTTTGATAACCTGGGAAATGGGTATCCGGGTTTTGACAGTGAGAGGAGGTTGGTTGATTTGGGCCATGGAGGTGTGAGGGGTAAAGGTTTGAGAGGGTATTTGGTTATAGTGAGAGGGTATTTGGTTATAGTGAGAGGGTATGAGGGATGTTTGGTTGTGTGTGTGTTTGGTATTTTGGCTGAAAAATGTTGAGCTTGGGTTTGGTTGGTTATGGAGGAGGTGAGAGGTAGAAGGTGATGAATAGTAGTGTAAGGGTGTGTTTGGGTGTAGGTAGGTTAGTGTGTGAGTGGTTTGTGTGTGTTTAATTTGTACCCCCAAGAAAATTAACACAACCTAAAAAAATAAAACTAAAACTAAATACAATAAAAACTTAAAATCTAATAGACTAAAAAAATACTAACATCTCAAACTAAATAAAAAAAATGAAAATAAAAAGAGATAAAATAAAACTCTATTAAAACAAAAAAAATATAATCCTAATAAAATAAAATTAAAAAAAAAAAATATATATAGTGAAATCTAATAACTAAAAAATAAATTCCTAAAAATTAATCCTAATTAAATAAAGATTAAAAATTAAAAACTAATAAAAATCAAAATCAAAATAAAGAAATAGAAAATAAATCCTAGAAAATTCTAAATAAATCTAAAATAAATCCTAAAAATAAAATGACTAAAAATAAAAATCTAGAAAAGTAATAAAGGTACAAACTTAACACATCGGGATTGGGGAATGGACTGGGCTCGGTTTAGGGTTAGGTTTGGGTTACGGGACTGGTTCGGGGTATTCGGAACACCTCTCGGCATGCTCAAATTGGACTCCAGACTTCGCGATCTCCTTTGATTTCTTCGATGCATGCTTTTGACCGCTATTGAGTCGCAATTGTACTGATTTAGCATTATTCGTACCACAACTGCGTATTGACCTGAGAAATAAATAAATACGAACATAAGGTCATTTTTATTAAAAACGAACGACTAAAATGCATCTATTCAGGGTATAAAATGGACACTTTTGGGTGCTTATCACTATATTACGAGCAACCACCTACTAGCAGCATACCACCAGGTTCTAAAACAGAAGGGTTAAGCCAAGCAACCAAAAAGAGGGGGATTATGTTTTGAATCAGGTAATTCTGAAAGAAAATAAGCTGGAACCTAATTCGCATGGTCCATATCGCATCTTTGCAGTTATCCGACTAGGTACCTACAGTCTGGAAACAGTTAAAGGAGAAGAATGCAAAGGATTATGGAATGCCGAGAATATTAGAAAGTATTATCAGTAATTCTGGATAAAAGTTTTAGTTATATATGTAGCAACTTTTTTCAGATTTAATGAGAATTCAGTGGATTGTCATTAGTACACTTCCTTTTTCTATTTTTTGGAAATGAGAGATATGACTATCTCAATCAAACAACGAAAACTTGAGACAAAAAAATCAAACTTCATAAATGGCTTCGTCTTTGACATGTCACGAATAAGAAGTCCACAACTTTTAAAAGTTCCTGTATGACTCAAAGTCCTAAACATGAAGTTTTACCAGATCAAGTTAAGGAAAAAGCCTATAAAATTTGGTCGCCCATGGAAACTAATTCAACACTTATCCTAGAATGACAAAGATCGGTTTGAACAACCATAAGTATATTAGTAGAACCTAATACTGGATAACTCATGCTCATCTAAAGTGGTAATCAGTAAAGTAGATTAGTCAGCCAAAGGTCGACCATACAATTATAATGCTAAGCTACTGGTCGATCAATATCAAATGCAACATGTATTGAACATATAGTGCATTTTATTTAAAAGATAAATGAACTTCATTAAAAAATGCTTTTCAGAGCCACAAAGGTAAAAAGAAGGTAACCACATTTATTTGGCTGGACTCTTCCCTAGGGCTTTATCCATTCCTTCAGGGGGAATATACAGAGCAGAAGGACGGACAGTGGATTCCAACTCCCTAAGTCTTTTTCTCCAGGTGGATCTAGGCCTATCCAAAAATGCAGAGGTTGAACAAGTATGTCTTCCCCATAAAGGCTATAGTCACCCAAATATTTCCTAACCAGACTTATGGGTATATCACTAGTAGAAATCCATTTGGTGTCCAATTTAAAAGGAGGAGTACGTTGATCCAAATAACTAGTGTCATACAAATACCACAAAGTATCTTTTGCTGGTACCTTAAATACCGTAAGAGCATTCAATCCAGTCCCATTTATACCCTTCCCTCTTAGCCTACTAGAATTTATCACTCAGATGTGCTAAGGCTTCATCATAACCGCTTGTCCAAATGGTTCGCGGTTGCTTTTGAAAGTGGAAGGTAAGACGATCAACTTTTTTCGTCAACTAAGGGTTGAGCAATTACCACATGTCTTGTTGACTGATCGCCTTTAGACTTCTTTAGGTTTTCAATCTCCTCCAATAGCTTAGCATCCTCCTGATCCAAAAAGGACACACCTTCATTCCGGTAGGTGCCTACTATGGACTTCTTCAGGCATTCCAGTTAATCTTTCAACAAGTTATTTTTTTGTTCCAATAACCCGACGACCTTCCAATCACTGTTCAATGACTCTTCATTATAAATTCCTTCTTGCTAAAAGCCGAAGATATATCTAGCAATTTTTTATCAAAACCTTCCTCACTTCTAAGTCGAGCCTACTTCGCTTCATAATTATCGTGAAGGACAGGGAAAGAAGCCTTGTGATCCTCTTGCATTTACTCAATCATTTCATAATAAGTAGTATTATTTGCCACTGCCTGGATAAATAGTCTATAAAGCTGACGGTAGGCTTCTATCACTTGATTTGAAGCATCCAAGTTGAGAAACTCCTCCAACTTATCTTCATCCAAATCTTCATGGCTGGCACCAAATAGCCGATCACTCATTATGCATATGTCACTTTCTGCTGCAATCATGATAACTCTCCTAGATTTAACCTGAAAGACAAATATGAGCACAAATATGAAACAAAGCAATCTATGCCATCATAATGGTGCAAGTACAACCATAAATTTTATTATAAAACAAAAGGCTATTACATCCAAACATACATTATTCAGGATGACTTAATGAAATTAAGCATTATAAAGAAAAACTAAAAACATCTAGCAATCCTAAGGAGTCTACACTTTCTCCTTGTCTTAAGCTATCTGATATGCCAATCGAGAAACAACCATTAAAGTCTCTAGTACAATTGAAGATTCACCAATACCATCCTTATCTTCCATGTATTCATTAATCACGATAGGGGTATAAGGGTTGAACTGCTGAAAAAAGCCTGAGTCGACAGTAGTGCCGACCTATTTTAGGGCAGAATCCCATCCTTTTTTTAAGGAGGTCTTCTTGAGATAGTCAATTTTTATAGCAGCAGTGGCGAAAGCCTTATCCTAACCAAGGGTATAGGCGTCTTCATTCCCTTTATTTATGGCATCCTTCAAGTTTTGATTATTTCTCCACTTTAATGGTAGCCTTAGCAGCAACCTTCTCGGTATTAGTCCTCTTCTTCTCGACAACAATCAACTGGCCTTAACACTTCTCCAAGTCTTTCTTGTGGACTACTTTATTGGCGTCCAAGGATTTCTTCAGGCCTTTAAAAGCCTCCTTAACATGAGTAGAAGACTCCCTGAGCTAGTCGTCTCTCATCAAGAGTTGGTCATAGTCCATTAAGAACTACAAATTTGAAGGTCAAAAGTATCAATAAGTAATAAGTATAAAATTTTTTAAACAAGGAATAAAAGCATGTTAGTATAGTTACCAAAGCCAGATTCTCGTTAACTCTCTCCAATAACCTTTCTCTAGACAAAAGATTAACTGTCGACCTGTCAGCAGGGAGAACCCCAAAACTAATCAAATCCCTGTCTAAACTTGGGTTCACTGCCACAGAGGCAGCTTCTATAGAGGCCTGGTTGGCTTGGGTCTTTTGAACTAACTCCTGTTGTGTGGCATAACCTTTCTTTAATATTTTGAATTGAGGATCTATTATCCTCATCTTCTTAGTAGTCACTACTACTGGTAGTATAGAACATTCCCCTGCATCTTTCTACTTCTCAGTAGGAGGAGGAGACATAGATCCAAAAGGAGGTTGGGTATCTGTCTTTTAACCATTTTTCTTAGGAAAGAGATAGTGGTTGGAAAGTGGACAAATCCAAAGAATCAAATGAGGAGGAAGTTCCTCCAAATGCAGTATCTCCTCCTTCTTCTTTTTGCAAAAGAGATTCGGAGGCTGCAGCAAATGGGGTTGAAGCAGAGTCTTTTAGGTCAATGGGGGCTGAAGGGATATCCTCTGTAGGCCGAGCTACAAAAGATGTTATATAACTTTGGTATTTCAACCAGATAAAAGTTGACCGAGGATGGGCTTAATTAATTCTCTGCTGGATGGACCAAATAAACTTCAAATCCACAAAGTTGACAACATAGTTAGGAGGACAATATCTTTTCCCTCCCTCTGCATAAAAATATGTGCAATATATTAGTCGCATATCAATAAACAGATAACAAACATAAGAGAAATACATATGTTATAAGGGGCCGACCTATTCCCCACCCTTCTTGGGGGCACCTGGGACCATTGTATCTTACCTCTCTGGTAGGGGGCATGTTGCCAATTTTTTATCACAACTCCATAATCCCAATAGTCCTTACTGGAATCAGGAAAATTTACCACCAAGGCCCTATTATCTTGACGTGTCTTCAAATAGTAAATATTATCCTCAGTAGTTCCCCAACTGTAACAATACATCAACTTTTTTATTCCTCTGTGGGTTGCATATAATTCATTAAGACGGTTAACCCTATTCACTAATGTCCAACTACTGGGGGCTACTTGGGTGAGGACCACATCGAAATATTAGAATAATTCCCAAAATAAATTATTGGGAGGAAAGGTAACCCTACACTCAGCTGTAAATATCATGGGTAATCAATGGCCCTCACCCAAGGCACACAAGTTACAAGGCCCTGAGACCATTTCCATAACCACCCAATCAGGGATTTTCCTATTCTCTCTAAACTCCTCCAAAGAATTTTCATCAACAATATAAACCATTTGAATAGACAAGAAAGAAAAATTATAGGAGGGAGGTTCTTACAGTGGCAAGCTCAGTGACAAAACCCTTAAAGCATCAAGGTAAAAAATAAAAAATAGATAAAAAGGAATTCGAGATTGCTGAAGTGAGGAAAAACGAAGGGAAAATCAACCTTTTATAGGTACAATGATGACTTTTGGAATTTGGGATTTGAAATAGTTCAATGTACTAACGTTTGGATTGTTTTCGGCATCCTAAATCTCAAAAGGACAAAACACCAGCGTATCCTTCGACGAATTCTCATTTATTTATAAAATTGCCTCCTCTTTAATACAAGCAGATAAAATATTTACAAGTCCTGGAGGTTGGCTATCGACCACAACTTTTGACAAGTGTCGAGAAAGTTTAGAAATGAATACTCCATTCTTCCTTCAAGTATTGGGGACTTCCGGTGTAGCCTAAAAATATTAGGCCACCTGGGCTAATACAACGATGACATCTGCCAACATTATCCCATATGTTTTCCACGCTGAATGAGAACTAGTCGGCTCAGATACCTTCTAGTCAGCTGCCCGACTGACTAAAGCTAAGAAGATGAACCCTCAGACACACGTGGGGTATTGAACACTCACAATGCATAAACACGTGAAAGATGTCCCGCTGCATCTTATTGGGTAAAGGTGTAAACAGTTGAATATATAAAAACATTTTGCTTCTTGAGTTACCACTTACTATAAATACACCATTTCCCCCAGCTGGGTGGGGGGGGGGGGGGGGTACCATGAACATATTATCTTTATGTTAAACCCTTGACTTGTAACCAGAGAACCCTGAATACTAGTGCCCTGTGGATGTAGGCTCTATTGTTGAGCTGAACCACATAAAAATCTCTGGTGTCTTTCTTTATATTTTCATTCTCTATTATCTGTGGTGATAAATTTGGTAACCAAGGGGTAAGATTAATAATCGAAATTTAAGCATTAACATTAAGTTATCTCATTATTATCATTTGTGGGTCATCTTTATTCGGCCTTTGGTTGGGGGGTAACTAGGATCAGTGGTAATCCTGGACTCTTTGAGTGCCACATGGGGTGACAGGTGCGCACCTCAGCTCACACTCCCTTCAATTACCCTTAGGACTAGGGTGATCGACACACATGACATTAATTGTTCAACAAAGGCTTCAATAACTGCCACACGTCGCAGTCATCCTCGGTGGGAAAGAAATTATGGGGCTATTTGCATGTAATCCATGTACTTAGTATTACATTTACCGATGGTTGGGTTCCCCTAAACAAATATTGCACGTGAAGCACTTGACATGGGGGCGAGACAATCCAAATATCATCTCAAAAGAATCATCATTTCATGTGCCTTTCTGGTGGTAGAAGCTACAAAGGGTTTAAAAAAACTTTAGCTTCTTTAACCAAAAGTTATACCTTCTCCTCCGGATCCCTCTCTTCCACTCTCAATTACAGAGAAAAGTTATCTGCCAATTTTTCAAAAATCCTTCAATTTTTCAAATATTTTATTTTTACTCCGTGAGTACGCTATGTATAGGCTTCTTAGGAAGTATGGGGTGACTTCTAAAAATGATTTTTAGGAATTTCGTACTAGGTACAACCTCCTAATTAGCGTCAAAATCAAAACCTCACCTGGTTATGAGGACTTTTACAAACTCCCTCGTTGTGAGGTAGCATTTAAGACCGTTGTTGTAACATTGTTTCCCCCTCAACCCATTACTCGTATAGGTTTTTCGTTATTAAAAAATCTTAGCTATCTAGGCAAACGAAAGCTTTTTCGTGTTGTAATGGGTAAAGTTTCCACAAACTATATTTGTGGCACAAAACTAGGCTTAAATGAAATCATGTATTACTATGACCTTCGTATGGGTCTAGTACGTATCATTTCCATGCTTTCTACAAGTTTTGCAACCTGGTTACATGGTTCCTATATAGATATATGTTGGTATTTTTTAGGCACCTTTATGGTGAAAAGTACAAAGGTTTTCATCTAGCCATGTAGTCCGATCTCCTGGTAGACTTCTTGTTATCCATTTTAAAATCAGATGACACAACTATGTTAGTATACAATCTACTTTTTCCACTTTTACTACACTCACTCATTGCAAGATAAAATTGAAGGACTATAAAGTTAATCTCGTCGAACATCAAAAGTTTGGGATCGTCTAACTCCTCGTAAAATTGAGTTTTCTTGGAGAGAAACACACATACTTCTTAGCTACAAACTGACTATTATGTCAACCAAGAACTTTATTGTTGTTCCCCTAGTTACTGTAATCAATTACTTTATAGCCGACGAATGTTTAGTCCCCATAGCTAGTCCTATTTTTGGCACAATTATGAAAGGGGTTTACGTATGCAAGACTTACTCATCAACCTATATGATTTCCAAAAAATGAAAATATACCAAAATGGATCAATATCAAGAAGACCTTCCAGAAGATGAGCTTAACCCTCTTATATCTTTTGATATAGTTGGTACATTTGGTCGACCTTGGGAAGAAGTATAATAAGAAGGAGACTTCATTTTTCCACATTTCAACATACTAGAGTAATACTAGAATATGAAGTGTCATTAATCTCGAGCCTAGAAGGGTGATTCTTATAAAAAAAAAGGTGTTCAAAAAGATTAGGTTACCTAAGCTACAGCAGGCAGATCCAAGAAGAGGATCATATCCGCGAGGGAGAAAGACATTAAAGAGAAAGAGAAAGAAAAAGAAAGAAAGGTATATAGGGCCAAAGAACATTGGAAGACCACCCTTAGTACACTAACTAGGGGAATGAATAATATTCTTATGGTGATCTCATCAGCGTCGGTGGGGTCAATTAAACGTGAACTAACACAGAAGGGTGGGGGGTGAATAGGTTAGTTACCATACTTGGTTAATTTTTCATGATTCAACAAAATTGTTCCAAATTTTAAATCCTTAACACTTGATTCAAACCAAACCTTCTCAAATTGATTTTAAACACACATACGAGTTGAAATTAAATCTAGAAAAGAAAACCTAGATATATAACACTTTACCAATATTAAAGTAAATTACAAGATTAACATAAGTTTATGTGAAGTGTATGAAATCAAATGTGTACAAACAAACACAAATTAGTATGAGACAAATTTTATGAGGAAAAACACCCACCTAGGGGAAAAAAACCCTAAACACAATCATAACTTTCAATTCTACTGGAGAAGTAATTTTACAAAAAGTAAGAAGCTAACTCTCAGACAAACACTATTTTGTAGTCACCTATGAACCTTTAAACTCTCCCTCATAGAAAATGACTCCAAAATCCATGGAATGAATGAAGAACTCCGACCTTCCTTGTAGTCGCGCCACACCTCGATCTCCCCAATGGAAAAATATGCCTCCAATTTTAGATCTTAAATTGACAAATCTATTGTAGCATCTGGACCAAAACACTCTCAATTTTCTCTAAAAGACATTAGATTAAGTATGAATCTAAGTTTTGACAAAATAAGAGGGAACAAGTGAATTTGGAAAGAGAAGAAAATACAAAATGCCCTTAACCTAAAAAATTCTCATATTAATTTTCGTCTAGCCCGTTCTTTTCTTTTTTTCTTTTTTTTATAACTTTTCATAGAAAAATTCCTCATATTTTCAAATCTAGGATTTACATATACAACATCTATCACTGTCAAGGCAAAATTTATTATTATTTAGGTTATATATTGGTATTTCGATTAGAAAAAGATAAAAAATAATAATTGGGTTGCGCCATATATATGAAAGAGTATACAATAGTGATGTATTTAGAGAATCAAATACTATGGTCTAATAATCAAGCATGCTGATTATTTGATAATTGATGGTTCAGATGCTTAGTAAGAATAAGAATGCTTATTAACAATAAGAAGGAATAATCAAATTGAGTTTATGGATTTATCTAGTAAGTTTATGGGCCAATAAAGGATTTTTACTTAGTTATGAGGTTTCCAGATATATCTAAAATGGAGGTAAATTGGCCTATTTATAGAATTTGTAAACAATATAGGTCTACCGTGTGCGAGGTTAGATCTGTTTGTGCACGCGAATTTGTTCAGTAAGGACATCGTGTGCAAGTCGTACGCACGGTCACAAAGTAGGTTCGTGCGAATGGGGTTGTGCGCATGAGCTCAAAAGAGATTCATACGAATGGTTTTTAAAAAAGATTTAAATGTTTAAAAGGCCTGGACCAATTCCCAACTCAGTTTAAATAACAAATAGAATTCTCTGAAACTGTTTTAAAACCACGTAATTACCTTTTTCTAAAATCCTCACACTCGTTTAAAGATAAAGTGCAATTTTGAAGACGTTTAGAGAACGTGCACATGTGTGTTTAGCCTTGTATAATATACAACTATATAAGGATACATCTTCTTCATTTATTATTCAATGAGCAACATTGCATGATTTTGGTAAGAATGCAGTTATCTTCTTAAATAAGCTTTAATATCAATTTGTAAACTTCTCCAGTACAACGAAATATTTTAAGTGTTTTCAAATTGATTTAGTTGTATGACAAATCAACCAAATTCAATTAATCCCAAATTTTGGTTAAACCCTAAATCATGCATCTATGTGATTTGAAATCATAAAATTAGGAAGCATGCAAAGGAAACCAATTTTCAGGAACAAACCCCTTTCGGGTAAAAACCTTTATTTCACTAATAATTTACAATTTACAACTTACAAGATTACCAGTGAAATCTGCAAAGAATTTATCGCAGCAAACTCTCATAGGCCGCAACCTAAATCAATAATGGACTCCCACAACGCATCCATAAGAACCGTAGTTCTATCTTTAGCAAGGAATACCCATGAGCACTCCCAAATGACACACAGTCATCAACCAGTATATCCATCAAATGGTACGAAAACAGTAGTAGAAATGGCACTCCACAAAGCTAAAGTTCAACAAGGTTGAATCTAGGGTTCCTAAAAGATTCACAAAAGTATATAGGATGTTTTGTGTGAATCAAAAAGGTATTTTGGGACTTAAAAATATGAAGCTTGTTGTATTAATTCTCTAAAAAACGTTCTATCAAAGTCTTAAACAAATATACCACCGAAATAGGTATTTATAGAATCTTAAAAAATTCGAGGTAGTGAAAAAATCTGGCCATGCCCACCCACGGGTAAAAGGGTATCGGTTCGGTGACCAAAATAATCTCTTTAAGTAAAAAATAAACTATTAGAAAATTATCCCAACACTTTTAAATTAATCATTCAAAGAACTTTGAACTCAACCTTACCAAAATCAATCTCATAAAGGCTTGAATGTTGAAAAACATTGATATTCAAATCCGTCTCGTTGTTTGAATGATCTTGAATATTTATTTGACGATTGTAGCGGTATACGACATACTCAATTGTGAACGGGTAATGTAAAATAATGTCCTTACAAATCTCCCCCAATGTCTATGCCGGTACAACATAAAAACATTCCAAATTATCAAATCAAAAGGCCTATACAAATCTAATACCCTCTCATGAACCAAAACTGAAAAGGTATTAAACATGTAAGACTAAACTTCAAATCTTCAAATCTCTAAGCTTTTCTCATCAGGGTGTGCAATTAAATAATCTCCAACCTTGTACCTACACACATGAGACAAAGCAAATACCTTCGTGACGTATCGATTTTGAAATGAGATAAACATAAATCAAAATAAGAATTAAATCAAATCTCAAATCTCCCCAATAATTCGTTCTCCCCCTTTTCATTTGACCGAATTAAACAAGGAAACGAATATACAAAACAATCATGGAGTTGTCATGATAAACAAGGCAAACAACTATGATCATTAGAGAGATACTCAAAAGTATTCCACAAACTATTTTTTATTTTTCAAACAAAAATGCAAAAATAATTTTTCAAAAATCACACACCATGAATTTACACTAAGATAACCAAATCGTGGAAACGGAATGAATGGGTGTGAACAAATTCGATTGGAAAATAAATGCAATCACGTATAACATATGTGCACGATGAATCCGGATACTCCTAACGAATGAACTCAAAATCGTCTTTAGGTATCAAAATTGTTGAATTTAAATGACAATGACTCAATTCATCAACACATCAAAGTCAAAAGTAATTCTACACCAATAACGTCTAAAACTATGTAATTGTTTTTCAAGATGCTGTCAGGACATGCAAACCCGTTGATATATTTTCCATCCAAACTCCCTCATAAATAATAATGCATTTTTTTTGAGGTGGCCCCTTTTTGGAATATTTTTCTTTTCGCCTTTCATTTTTTCGGGTTCTTTTCAAATAGTGACTTTCACGACGATTCAATTTTATATTCTCGCAGCCCTTTCCCGTGCACTCATAATTTTTTGTAACACCTCGAATTTTTATGATATTAAATAATTATGGGATTAATTATTATTGTTGGATTAATTAAATTAAAATGTGAGAAATTAATTATTAATTAATCCGGATTAAAATAAATATTAACTAGCATGCCAAGGGTTAATAATTATTATTGAGAATTATTGAATATTACTGTGTGAATACGTAACATGGAATTACGAAATTTTATAAATTGCCGAGAGTGAGAAATACGACAGTTTGGTATATTAAGTCAGGACGCGCGTGTGAGTCGTGTCGGGACTAAATTAATGGACTAAAGAAGTAAATTATTTTTAAGTAACCCGTATGGTTATTTCAAGTGCGCCATTGGGACCGGAAGGGTCGAGATAGTCAGAAAACTCTACCCGAGTATTTTATTTGGACTTCGAAATATTTTTAGACCAAACCGACACCCCGTAGGGGTATTTTTATCTTTTGGATTTTTAGGGAATTTATGTGGACCAAAATTAGAAAAATAAAATGGAGTGTACGTGGGTGAGAGGAAGTCTGTCAGTTTCTAAACCTAAGAGAGAGGGAGAGAGAACCACAGAGGAAGAATGAGAGTCCAAAAGTGTCCTTAGTGCAAAACTCAAGAACTCACACCACAAATCCCACCAAAGCGTAGATCGGAACACGAGGAACAAGTCTATACCAATTTCATCAGGGGATCAGACCGTCAAATCGAGGCAAGTGTTTATTACTTGTTTCCTATTAGCAATAATTGTGCTCATGTTAGCATAGGATCAAACATATGATTTAGAATTGAATTGGCTGAATTTGGAGAATTTAAATCATAGATTACGAGTTATTTTGATGAATAATTGAACCCCTATGCATGTAGAATAGGAATCCCGAAATTATATGTTGTGATTGAGAAACAAATATGGGTTTTAATGGTCCTTGAATTGAAATTTGGAAGAACTAGGGCTTTAATATTTAATTTGGGGATTTCATATTTAATTGATGTATTGTAAAGATTTAATGATTCTAGGTTGCTAGAAATCATCTATAACATGTTAGGATATTAATTTAGTTTGCTATTTTGGTGTTTGGGACTGAACAGTAGAGGTTTTAGACTTGTTAATGGTGGAAAAACGTAGCAGGTGCAGGTTGGGGACAAAACTGCTCAATCTCGTTCAAACGATATTGATTCCAGTTTGAACGAGAACCCATGTCGCGCGATATGTCTTTCTAACGACATGCGATCTCGTTCAAATGATATAGCTTCTGGTTCGAACAATAGGTTCAAAAATCTGGGAATTTCTATTTTTGACCCAAATCGAGTTACACAGTTAATTTGAGTGAGGAAAGCTGTTATTTGATGAATTTAGCACAGTCCAGAATTATGGGGAAGTATTTGGGAAGTAATACTTTAAATATTGGACCGATAAGTTAACCTTGAAAATTTTGAGAGAGAGTAATCGAAATAATTATATTATAAGTAGTAATAAGAAAATACCACGTAGGGAAAATATATGCAAGGGTTGGGTGAATAGCAATTAATTTTAATAGGATGTGAGAATGCCTATTATATGTTTATTATTATGTGTATATCATACCTACGCTGCTTGCTATTAGGAGGAGGTTTTTGCATAGTGGACAATCTTATCCTGTGTTGCCCATTGGGGGGATATTTGACTTGTGCCCATAACATATGAACTTGGTTACGTGTTATCTAAGATGTAGGATAGTTTCAACGGTTGAATGGGAGCGTAGGTATGTGCGTGACCCATTTGGCTGGGGATTATGTTCGCCTCCAATATTGTGATTGGAATTTTATGGTTTGTGAGAGATTGAACCAACAGTCCTTCATGCAGTGAGTGATGCACCGGGACATGATAGCAGAGTATGCATTGTGACAAATGGTCTTAACTTAAGGGTGTAGGATTAGTATATATATGTATAGGGATGACGTGACTATATATATATATATATATATATATATATATATATATATATATATATATATATATATATATATATATATATATATATATATATATATATATATATATGCACTTGTGAATAATTCTATTGTGTGAAACTAGTAGATATAGTAATGCTGATAAATAATATAAGCTTAATTGGGTAGAAGATTAATTAGTAGAACGGTGAATATGAAATGTAGTTATTTGGGATAAACTATTTTAATTATGTATTGTATGGGCGATACGGAATACTCTTACGATATATAATTAGAAGTAGAAGTCTATGACCTAGTTGGCAGTGGTATAGATAACTAGGTCGGAGTATATGTACCTTAGGCGTGCACAATAATGGAGATGTGAGAATCTCATGTGAGAGTTCGAATCTAACATGCACATAATATTTACTTTATTGCAAATTTTAAATACTTGCTAAAATAAATATTTTTACAACTCGGGCTCTGACCCGTCTCTTGCTATTCTTCTCTCTTTTGCTATATATATGTATTATATCAGGTGCCCAGCCATAGGGTTACCAGACTTAGACGCTTGGATTGTTTAGCCAGCTACAGTGGTTGTGGGAGTTGCAGGTCCTTACATTTAGACGCTCCTATCATTTCTTTCAGTTCTATTAAGACATTTCATTTAGGGTATGTGTCGCCCATCCTCAGTTTTACTTTATCTGAGAGATTGTACTCAGTTTACTTTTGTAGTTCTTTTCATTTGGATTGAGTATTATTATGGTTTATTGATTTGAGACTTTGAAATGGAATGTTTTGTCTAGTCTTATTTATTTCAGCAGTTGAGTCATATCCAGTATTTATTATATTCCTCTGAGTGGTAAATAACCTATGACTTAATAATTAGAAATTGTTAATGGATTTTTGGGTATAACTTAAAATGGAAAATGTTTTGACACTAACTTAATTATTTATTAGGTGATTATTAATGTTAAATGTATTTCGACAGTGATGCTAAGAATGAACCAACCGAACACTTTATTTTAAATTGAATAAATGACTGATCACCCGATATTTAATTGGGCAGGGTGTCAAATTTTTGTAATTTAATTCCTCATGGGCAACAATTTTTACATGCACTACTTTCATTGTCAAGTTTTATCGCATATGGTTTGTTTTAAAGACAGAAGTGAGATGACAACACTCCGACCAATATGCGATAGCCAAGTACGATAATTAAACAAATTCATGCAAGTGTGCATTAAAGGCAATTATGAGTCAAATATGTAGGTAGTAATCATAAACTACATCTCAATGATGCCACATATTGTAAAGCACAAAAATGAAATGATGATGCATATCAAAACACAATCAAATCGACACATGGATATGTAATGAAATTATGACTTGGTCATCCTAAATGTCCATTCATATATAGTGTAAACAAAATACAAAAATCTTTCTATCTTTCTCCAAAAAATTTATCAAAATAAAATCTTTTTGGCTTTTTCAATCTTTTTTTTTCAAAAAAATGAAAATATTTTTTGTATTTTTCCAAAAATTTTCAAAAACAAAAATCTTTTTATTTTTAAAAAAAATTTATAAAAAATGGAAAATATAAATACAAAAATGGTACATGTCATAACACTAGCAAGAATATATCATGAAGCACAACTAGCGTACGACAAACATCCAGTCATGATCAACCGAACGACCTAACATGGGGTGAATCACGTGCAAGCAAACAAGAGTCATGAATAGTAAATCCAAAAGCCTATAAATCTGATTTGCTAACCCAAACATATTTATAATGACATTTGGGGGTGTTGGGAATCGAATTTACTCTATTATTAAACTTCATAGGAGTACTTTGAAGTTGCGTGAAAGTGTAAATTGGGCGGTGAGTGTTACCTAAAGGCGGCCCTCTCCTAAAGTTTCTAGGTGCCGCTCTCCTACAATTTGTAGGTGCCTCTGTCTTAATAACCCTAGGAAGCTCTCTCACACGTGTTGGGTTGGCTTTAGGAGTGGGTGCAACATTATCATCGAGGACTATACCACACTTGTCATCCTTGATTTGGACAGTGTGTAACATCTTATCTAGATTTTCCGACTCAAACCCCAAATGAAACTTCACCTTGCTTGACTCTCTTAAACTCTTCTCAAGCTCACCTATCCTTAACTCAAGTACTCGTCTAGAATCCTCAAACTCTAAAAGCTCCTTTTTCATAGTGTCCATCAACCCTCTAAGATTATCTCTCTCACACTCGACATATCCTAACTCCTCTTTAGATATCTCCTCACGCATCCTAAGATCCTCAATTAAAGCATCAATGTTATTCTTATCTAAGGCATGCTCTTTCAACTTAGCTTCTAATCTAAAGTTTGCCTTTTTTATCTTTAAAGATTCCTCTTAAAAATTATTGTAGACAACTTGCAATTCACTCAACTCTTACTTTTCCTCCTCACTCTCATCACTAGACACAGAGGTGGGAAGCTCCCGCTTAGTAGCATAAAAAACTTCTTCTTCAGAACCACTGTCACTGAGGGAAGAAATATGAAATGAAACATGAGATGTCGGTTTATTAAAATTCTTCCTTCGATTAGTGGGACACTCATCTATCGAATTACCAATTCCCTCACAACCAAGACACCAGTCAGAGTCTTTTTCAGCGAAAGATTTAAAACAAGAATTCGAGTGAATTTTGTAGTTAGCCATTTCAAAAAGTTGATATCTCAAATCATCAATACCACCAAAAGTGATACTTAAGAAAATCTGGACACCAATTTGTAAGAATATGGTGATCTTCTTAAAATAAGCTTTGATATCAATTTGTAAACTTGTACAGTGCAGCGGAATATTTCAAGTGTTTTCAAATTGATTTAATTGAATGAAAAATCAACCAAATTCAATTAATTCCAAATTTTGGTTAAACCCTAAATCGTGCATTTGCATGATTTGAAATCATAAAATTAGGAAGCATGCAAAGGAAACCAATTTTCAGGAAAAAACCCTTTCGGGTAAAAACCTTTATTTCACTAATAATTTTCAATTTATAACTTACAAGTTTACCAATGAAATATACAAAGAATGTACCGCAAAAAACTCTCATAGGCCGTAACCTAAATCAGCAATGGACTCCCGCAGCGCATCTATTAGAACCGTAGTTCTATCTTCAGCAAAAAATACCCACAAGCACTCCCAAATGACACGCTGTCATCAGCCAGCACCTCCCTCAAGTGGTACCAAAATAGGAGTAGAGATGGCACTCCACAAAGCTGTTCTAGGGCTACCAAAAGATTCACAAAAGTATATGAGATGTTTTGTGGGAATCAAAAAGGTAGTTTGGGACTTAAAAATGTGAAGACTTGTTGTATTAGGTCTCTAAAAAAGTTCCCTCAAATCTTTAAACAAATACACCACCGAAATAGATATTTATAGAATCTTATAAAAATTGAGGCAGTGAAAAAATCTGGTCACGCCAAACCGCTCCGAAAAAACCATGGGTTTGGTTCGATCAAAGAAGTAAGGGGGACCGGTCCGGGTAAAAGGGTATCGATTTGGTTCGTTGACCAAAAAAATTTCTTTAAGTAAAAAATAATTTTTTAGAAAATTATCCCAACACTTTTAAATGAATCATTGAAAGAACTTTGAACTCAATCTTACCAAAATCAATCTCGTAGAGGCTTGAATGTTGAAGAACTTTGATATTCGGATATGTCTCGATGTTTGAATGATCTTGAATATTTCTTCGACGATTGTTGTGGTATACGACATACTCGATTGTGAACGGACAATGTAAAATAATGTCCTTACAATCTTCAATCTTCAAGGTTCATTTAATCTAAACTAGACCGCGCCTCACTCATAATGAATCAAGTCTATTTGACTTGATGGACTTAACGACTCAAATGTTTGTCACGAGAATATAACCAACTTTTAAACTATATAAAATGTAACTTTTAGATAATTCAACCTAATGCATATTGTATCAAGTGATGGGCTAATCGTGGTGTAATACCCCGTATTTTTATGCATATTTATTTTATTATGAAATTATGGAAATTTGGATTAATTAATTTAAGGGAGAAATTTTAATTTATAATTAATCCAATTTAATGGTAATAATTACTAGCGTGACAAGAGTTGGTAGTTATAAAAAATAATTATGTCAAATTATAATTATGTTGTACATTACATAGTGAGTAATGTAATATTGTTTCGAAAATAAGAATATGGTCGGGGACGAGATACACGACAGTTAAAATATAATTATTTGGGACGCACGTATGAGTCACGTCAATTTTCTATATTTGGGGATTAAGAAGGTAAATTATTTTTATATAACTCAAATAACTATTTGGAGTGCGCCAGTGTATCCGGAAGGGTGGAAATAGTCAGAAAACACTACTCGGGTGTTATAATTGGAGTCCGGTGCATTTTAGCCCAAAATGACACCCCAGAGGGGTATGTTAGTATTTTGGTATTTTTGAGTAATTAAATGGACAATAATAGGATTAAAATAGGAACATCGAGGGTTAGTGGTCTGTCAGTTGCAACCTACAAGAGAAAGAGAGAGAGATAGGGAGAACCAAGGAGGATGGAGACCCATTGGAGAACATAGCCAAAAGCTGGAGATTTCTCACAAATAATTACACCAAAGTGTAGATCGCGACGAGATGATCAACTACATACCAAATTCAATCAGAGAATCAGAAATCCATCCCAAGGCAAGTGTTTATCTTGCTACCTATTTAGCATATATTGTTCCTGTTAATCTCTAGTTGATGAAATAGTCATATTACAATGAAAACTTGGGTTAATTAGGTTTAATTGTAAAGAAACTTTAGAATTTGGAGGTGGGTATGCATGTAAAGGATTTACCCTTTTGTAAACTATTAAATCTGGAGATTTTATGCTTTAATCATGAATTAAATTGAGGGTTTTGATTGATTAAAAAATGTTGGGTTCATTAAAAACAGGATTTTTAGAAATTGAGGAAATTGTTTAGATTCCCTTTCAGTATGTGAGAGTTTGACCTTTAAATTGTATTAGAAAGTGCCTTATTGTGATTAGGAATAGTTTAGAAACTTTAAATTCGAAGTTGGTTGAGTTTTGAGTTGAAATTAAAAGTTGGAAAGTTGGGAAAAATGATTTTGGGGAAGAACAGAGCCAGTTCAGAATTCTCGTTTGAAGACCTGCCCAGGTCATTCGAACGAGAATTCCAACGAGTCATCTAACGAGATTTTGAGTTCGTTCGAAGTGAGGGATTTTTTCGAATGACCTCTTTCGAACGAGAATCCCTGGACTTCTAACAAAATTCCAGAATGTAGTTTTAAGGTCCGGTCAAGTTAAAAATCATACTAGGTTTATCCAAGTGAGAGAAATAACCCACGTGAGTAATGAGTAACGTAAATTCCTAATTATTAGTGAGTTGGGAGTGTGATTGGTCTTGGGATATAGAGAGTTTATAGAACCCGAGATAGTATGTATGTTCGAGAGAGGAATTATATGACCGAATCGCGGTGAGTGGTAGAAATACTACTACTACTTGCGTACTATGGAAATTGGGTTGTGTGAACGCCTATTAAGTTATATAAGTTGTGTGCATGCTTGTTACTTAGAATATTATTGGTACGACATACCTAGCTGCTGGCTATCGAACGAAAGTTAGCGCGTTGTGGTTGACCATATCTTGTGTACCTTCGGGGGATTTTGAGTCGTACCACCAGAGCATGGAAGCTAGATACGGACTATCTGTGAGAACGATAGTGATGACGGTCGTATGGGTGCGTAGGTATATGCATAGCCCATCGGCTTGGAACTATGTTCGCCTCCAATATGTGTATATATTTTATTGGTTCCTGAGAGATTGAACCTGTTGTCCTTCACGCGTGAGCATTGCAATGGGACTAGATAACCGAGTATGCCTAGCACCAAGGGTTTCTTAACCATGGGTGCAGTATTGATATATATATTTATATGTATACATAATGAGATTTCATATATGTATACTGAGTTCCTATTCTGTGTTTCATATTGACCACTTTATTAAAGTATATACTTATCGGATCACCAGTTGAGAATTAAGAATGTAATGAGAATGAGTTAATGCATCATTTTACAAATTCCTAAATAATAGAAATATGTTGTCTTCGGGTTGTTTAGATATTTTATCTGACATAGTGGTTATACTACGTTTAGACAAGCAAGATATCATAACTACCATGGGTAGCTTATCTCACTAGGTGTGCACATTAGATGAGAGGGTAGCATCTCAAGTGAGTACGCTAAGTTAACGTGAATAATATATATGCTAATTAAATCAATTTAAGCACTTTCTATATTTAAACTGTTTTCAACTCGGGCTCTGACCCGTTTGTTTTGCAAACCTTCTCTCTCGTTCCTTTATTTTAGGTGCACAGCCACAGGGACACCAAGCTTAGGAGATTCCATTCAATTGCCAAGCTGTAGCTGCTGTGGAAGCTATAGGTAATTGCTAGTAGATGCTTCATAGTCTCTTCTTCTTTATCTATCACTTATTTACTTCAGTTGGACATGTCGTCCCTTCCTATTTTATATTCAAAGATTTAGATGTTTTATACTGTTAGTAGACTTTTATTTCATGGCTTTGGATTATTTTATGGGATTTTGACTGAAAGTGTTTACTCGAGTTCTTTATTTTAATTCATCTAGTTCTTTCCTTATGTTTTTAGGATGAATGATATTAGTTAATTTATTTCCATACTTGATGATGGTTAATAACAAGATAAAATTTTGACATCAACCTTTTTAAATATTAGGTGGTTAGTTTTAATTAAATAAAATTGATGATTTTCGACATTATCTGAACCAATTGGATATTCTGGACTTAATTAATAAAGGACTGATCACCCGGTATTTAATTAGGCGGGGTGACACACGTGGCTCATCTGATCAATCATTTATGGAATTATCAGAACTTATTGCACACTACATTCAATGATCAATTATATTTTTATAGCATGTTCAATAAGGTTTAATTGTGTGCTTTGTTTGTGATGATCGATCAGTTTATTTTAAATAATGAATCACTAATTATTGATTATTTAGTTTTTAATGAACAATCACTTTTGACAAATTTGCCAATATATATTTAGAGATTGACAAGATGTATAAATATAATCTTAAGATATTTTGTCTCTGGTTTCTCATTACCAAAACCCTTAGCAAATCTTTTAAATCCAATGGATCGATAATGACTTAGTAATGAGTAATGAAGGTACATTGTTATTCAATATAAATAACACTAGATTTCAACCCCACGTGATGCGCAGGCAAGTCATAAATCTTGTGTGCAACACACTCGTGAAGGGTTTGAAATTATATATATATATATAATTTGTCTGAATATAATTAGTAAATACTCGTAATTAGGAAAAATATTACTTTTACAATCATGTTTGACATCAACATTATCAATTGAGAAATTATATCAATAAACCAAAACTTTATAAAGAATGTGAAATGACAAAAGTTTTGCGGAGGATATAAGCCAATTGAATCATCAATAGAGTAATATTATGTATGCGCTATTAAGGAGAAAGATGTAATTAATTAAAGTTAAAACTAAACTAAAAGATAAAGATGAAGTTCATCTTGTTTCGGAAATCAATCACTTGAAGTGACCAAAAATGGGTAACGATAAAAAGAGTCGGCATGATGCTACGCTTGAATGAATCTCTGTAGTGCATAATCACCTTGAACACCATTGCATTGATATATATATATATATATATATATATATATATATATATATATATATATATAGGTTTGTTAGTTGAACATAATGCGCCAATTCTGAATTTCTATTGTGTTGGATTATCAAGGAATATTATTAGTGTTTATTTTCGTGTATTTTTCGGTCATTATTTAGTTACTTCAAAATGATATATTTAATTTTACAAAAATAAATTTTTGTAAGGATGGTGGACTGTAAAAGCCCAAATTTTGCATTCATAAAAAATTTGGTTAAAAACATTATTAAATTAAACACAACGAAAGCTATGAAACTATGTCGTGCGCTTTATATATTTTGCACCTTATTAAATCCAACTTATTTATGGTTTTGAACTAATATAAAATCTACACTACTTGAAATTCTCAGTAAATAATATTTAAGATGAGTTGTAAGTTCTTATTCGGTCAACTTCATCGTGATTTTTTTTAAGAACACAAAACCCTCAAATATTCATAATATTTTTTAACACACAACTACAATACCCACTTTATCTCCTCCTCATAAAGCATAACTAAACAAACCATTATCAATTATTCAACACATAACCCTAATACTGCCAATCACATCTACTATGTTTGAACCATAACCAAACCAACCCACTTTTAAAATAACAATTTTAAAAAAGAAGCAAAATAAGAACTAAATGCATATCTGGAAGGCATAGAAGAATAAAAATCATTACACAAAGTAAGGAAAAAAATTGAATAAATCATTAAATAAATATAGAATGATATAACAATCAAATAGTTGTAATACAAATCACTTTTATTCCTCACCGCTAATGACATGCATCAATTGATATTTTCTACTGGATCGTACGAAGCAACTTCTCGTAAGTCTATCTCCCCCACCCTCATGTGCGCCTGACCGACGACATAGATCATAAAGTAATGTAAATTAACCATGCCGTAAGCGTTCATTTCAATGATATTACTGAGAACATCAAAATAGATGTTCGATTTTAAATCTCGGATGTCGTTGCACTAGAGGAAATAGTGGATGCATACAAATTGTTGGGCCCTTTGGGACACTGAACTTGTGTGTGATTCTTGTCGAATAGCTGGGGCGAATTGCGATGAGTGAGTTCTATAGTCATCCCGCCAAAAGTGTTTTTATCGGATGTAAACATACTGTGCAAGTGAAGTTCATATATTATGTATTATAAATATAATATGGCTCGTGGACTAATCGGAAGAGGACACCTGAACTCTTTACTTGCATAAATGAGGTTGACTCAGTTACCAGCCTGGTCGGCCTAAGCAATCTGGTTAGCCCCAGTGTCAGAGTTAGTCAGTATAGCCCAACTAAATCATAACAAGTTAACATTGTTATGTAAATCCGTCAAAGCAAATGTGTACTATGTGGTTGGATGACGTTAGTAGTGTACTACACCTAGGGAAGATATGAAAATATTTCCCCCATGTGCCCATAACAAACTTTATGATTATTCTCCCACTTGCATGTAAAAGGTATACCTGCCTAACCTCTAAAGACACGACACCCATCACTCTCTATTCTATCTCTTCTAATAGTCTATAAGTAGCATGAACTCCTTTACATTAAAGGGATAGAGGTATATTTTTCATTCCGTTATGCTGTTAGAGTCTAAAGTGAACTTGAGAGCCTGTATCCAACATTAGTTCATGGATTTTTCCCATTGAATCAATACAATCAAGACTAGAACCTATGGACGTAAGCCACTCTTTGGGTCAAACCACATAAATTTTGTTTCATTCTCTTTCTCCCATCTCTCTCTACTATTTGCTCTAGATTAGATTTTATGTGATTTATATCTCTTTATCTGTTATAGCTTGTAATTAGGTCGAATGGGTGGAACAACTATAGAAGGAGTTTATTCATTGCCTAGTGAGATAATAAAAATGAATAGCCCTTTACAGAGAAGTTTTGTTCAAGGATCACCATTCACAGCAGCAATTGTGGGTTATCCAACACCCGCCAAAATCAAATTGCCTGCTACCTCTCCTAAGTATGACGGTAAATTGGATCTTATACGACATGTGGAATAGTGCTAAGACGCTTTAGATATTTACTCCATCCCGAACGAGATGAGTCGTGGGGACTTCTTCAGTACCATCACTAAATCAACTCAAATTTAGTATAACGGCTTATCAAAAGGGCAAATTTCAAACTTTCAGCAGTTGGCTAACCTCTTCCTCAATAATTTATGTTTCGTCACAAAGCAAGACAAGAGGGTGGCTCACTTGTTAAGCGTTCGTAAAAAAATGTATGAGACAACAAGGGAGTTTATCACATGCTTTAATACCAAGAAGCTTGAAGTAATTGATTACGATGAGAACACAGTAAGCAGGACCATTATGAGTAGTTTATTACCTGGGAAGTTATATTAGGTATTGGCTAAGGAACCTTTGAGCACGATGGCAGAGCTTTTAGCCAAGGCTGGAAATATTATAAATACTGAAGAAGCGATGACAACAAAGGAGATAAGTGTGACACCCCGACTAATTAAATATCGGGTAGCTACTCCTTTATCTCATTAATACAGAATATCAAGTTGGTTCAGATCTAGCATCACTGCCGAAAATATTTTAAACAATTACTAGCCACCTAATATTTAAAAAGTGAGTTGTCAAATTTTATTAAATTAAATTAACATGCAACCCATTTAATTAAGTTAACCATACAACATCCACATCATAATCACGGCAGAATAATAATGGAATAAATAAAATGAGTCTAGAGTAACACTTCGCTGAATAATCCAAATACTAAATAAATCCCAATACAAAAGTCTGAATAAATAGATAAATCCAAAACTGAAAGTCTGAGAATGCTATCTCTAAATGGAAATGGGTGACATGCCCTAACAGATGAGTAACCCTGAATATAGTCAAGTGCAGAATGTGAAGGCGTCTAATACCGAGATCCTATAACTTCCACAGCAGCTACAACACGCCAATGTAATGGAACTCCTATGCTTGGCGTCCCTATGGCTGGGCACCTAAAGGTTTTTACAAAAATAGATTTGGAAGCAAACGGGTTAGAGCCCGAGGCAAAAATAGTTTAAAAATATAGCAAGTGTTTAATTGCAATAAACATTAAATATTATATACATGTTAGTTACGTGCTCTCACATGAGTTCCTCACCCCTCAACTAATGTGTACGCCTAACGCATACCCTTAGCCCATCCTAGTTATGCCGCTAACTAACTAGTCTGTACCACTTCCTGCCTTCAAATTATAATATAGGGGTCTATTCGTATCATACTAATATATTCAGCATATAACTCACCTTTACATTAATCAGATTATTACATCAATTACGATATGGATTCTCACATTTTTAATCCCATTCAAATATCTCAATTATTCGCATTCACAAATTTAACAAAGAGCGAGTTACAAGTACAAGTATATCACCCTCAGCTTATATAAACAATATGGCACCCCTAGGCTAAGTTGCGGTGCACGCATACTCTGCTATCGAATCCCGGTACATCACGTACATAAGAACTACGCGTCCCGAATCACTTAGGAACTGTTTCAATAAAAAAAATCACACATATTGGAACGAACATAGTTCATATACCCATGGGTCACGTACATACCTACGATCCTATGGTCAGCTGACTTATCAACTCACAAATAAGTCATTCACAACCCTATGTCCTTAAGTTACCAATCTAAATCCCCCCGTAGGCACACAAAGATCAAATGGTCCTTTTTCGAAAGCCAACCTTTCGTGATAGCAAGTATGGTAAATATGTCATACACATAAGAAATCCATACAATAGGCATTCACACAACCTACGTAGTCTTATATCAATATAGGTATTCACACGTTCCATCTTATAAGTCTCATACGTAATAAGTTTATCCTGAACATTTTACGTAATATTCAGCTTGATAACTCTCTCGTCGTATCAATTTGAGTACTGAAACTTATCCCAAAAGGTTACTAGGTCTCCTATTAGTTTCTAAAGTTATATCAGTAACTTAAAGTTCCTCAGTTACTGTTCCTATCCTCACATAATCATTCATTCCCATTATAATCTTAATTCGAACGATTTCTAACCGTACCTCACTCGGTAGACCCTCCTAAGTAATAGCATTAAATTCCATAAGGTAAACCATTTTTTCGGGCATCAAATAAGACCCTACTGAACTTAACTAAGTCCCACAATACTATATTAATCACACTAAGAATCATTATAGGTTTGAGATTTATATTAAACTTTAAAGGGGAAAAACTCTTAAAAATCAGGAGGGGTCAATCGATTGAAGGCAAAGGCTCGATCGATCGACATTCTGAAGTCGATCGATCGATCGATCAAGAAGGTGTTTTCCCAGAAATTCTTCAAACAGTTACGGGTTCTCCAAAATTTCACTCCAAATCCTCCATTACAACGTCCCAAACTCCCAACCAAGTATACTACTCATTACACCAACATGTTTCCACAATCTCTAACGTTTTAGAATCATTAAACCATCATGAATTAATAGTTTCTTGGATCAACAGTCATAAATATTCCTCTAAACCTATTTCTTCAAAATTTCTTTAAGAACATCAAATTTCTCAACATTAATTCTTGAATTTGTACACATGGATTAAGATTTCGTTGTCTCTACATACCAGAATTTCATCTACATGCAAAACCTACCCATATTCAAGATTTAATTCTCTAATTCATGAGATTAATAATATTTCTAGTCTAATCTCTAATTCTAAAATATCATGGGTATTATATGTACTGAATCATTGTAAGTTAAATCACTTGCCTGGGAATTTGATGTTCTGATCCTTTGATGATAATAAAGGTTGGTTCTCCTTCTCTTTTCGGTTACAAATCCGACGATAGTGGTGGTGTGTGGTGGTAATGGCCTTGGAAACCCTTGTAACTTCTCCTCTCTATTCACGTTGCCCGCTCTTTGGTTTTGATAGATAATGGCCCTAGTGGCCCTAAGGTTGGTTGAAAAATAACACCTAATTTTCGTAGGTCACTATTCATTAAAATTTAAAATGACTAAAATAC
The DNA here is from genome assembly GCA_949130495.1 of Sambucus nigra. Taxonomy (NCBI): domain Eukaryota; kingdom Viridiplantae; phylum Streptophyta; class Magnoliopsida; order Dipsacales; family Adoxaceae; genus Sambucus; species Sambucus nigra. Next base: position 283,116,771 of record OX422209.1, read on the forward strand.
CCTCCCGGGTTGCCGATTTGGCCTAAAAATGCTCTAGGACCCAAATAAAACCCCCGGCTAGTGTTTTCTGACTATCTTGACCCTTCCGGACACGTTGGCCCACTAGAAATGACCATACGAATGATACAAATATAATTTACTTTTAAATTCAGTTAAAATGATTCTTGACGCGATTGGCACGTGTGTCCTAACTTAATTTTCGAATTGTCGTATTTATAACTCGCGATAATATTAATAAATTCAATAATCAGATATTACCATATTCACTTAGTAATATTCAACATTATTATCATAATCAAATACCAACTCACGTCTCGCTAGTATTTAAATTCAAATTAAATTCCAAATAATTATCCCATTTAATTTAATTAATCCCATTAAATAAAATCAATAAAATTAGAGGGTATTACATACTTCCCCCCTAATAACAAAATTTCATCCCGAAATTGGGAAATAAAATATACCTGGCAAAAATAACTCTGGATAACGCTCGTGCATCTCATCCTCGCGCTTCTAGGTAGACTCCTCGATATTATGATGCCACCACTGAACACGCACTAACGGTACTCTCTTCGACCTTAATTTCCTCTCGCTATGGTGTAGGATAGAAACCGGTCCCTCCTCATAGGAACTATCAGGATGTAGATCAATATCCTCGAAAGCAATGTGAGTATAGGCCAAATCATCTTGAAGATATCTCCTTAGTGAGGAAATGTGGAACACGTCATGTAACCTATGCAAGTGTTCCGGTAACCCAAGTCTATACGTAACTGGCCCAATCCGATCGATGATAGGGAATGGCCCTACATATCTAGGCATCAACTTCCCCTTCTTCCCGAAACACATAATCTCCTTCATAGGAGACACTCCGAGCAGCACCTGGTCCCCGACATTGAACTCTCTAAAGGACCTCTTGGCATCGACTTAACTCTTCTGTCGATCTTGAGCAACTTGGATACGGCTCCATATCATCTATATCCTCATCGAAGTATCCTGAATCACCTCTGGCCCAAGTGCTTGTTGTCCACCACATCTAGCCAACATGCTGGGGAACGACAAGGCCAATCGTACAACGCCTCAAATGGAGCCATACCAATAGTGAAATGGTAGGAGTTATTATAGGCAAACTCCACCAGTGGAAGATACTGCTCCCAACCACCTCCAAAGTCTAGGATGCACATTCGCAACATGTCCTTTAACATTTGATTTGTTCGCTCGATTTGCCCATCTGTCCATGGGTGATAGGTTGTACTCAACCATAACTCCGTTACCATGTCTTCCTGAAAACTCTCTAAAAAACTTGACATAAATATCTTGTCCCTGTCAGATACGATATTGAGAGGCACCCCGTGGAGTCTCACTATCTCAGTTATCAAGATCTAGGCGTACTGTCCCGTAGTGTAGTCTGTTCGGGCTGGCAGAAAGTGAGCAACCTTGGTCAACCGATCCACGATTACCCATATGGAATCATGACCTCTCTGGGATGTAGGTAACCCCGTGATGTGATGAAGTCTATGGAAATGCTCTCCCATTTCCATATAGGAACCTCTAATGGCTGTAGAAGTCCTATCGGTCTCTGATGGTACACCTTTACTAGCTGATAAGTGGCATATTTTGAAACGAACTCGATAATATCCCTCTTAATCTTGCTCCACCAGTACTGTCGCCTCATATCCTGGTACATCTTAGCCCCACCAGGATGTACCGTGAATCGCAAACCGTGCGACTCTGTCATTACCTCGTGTCGTAAGTCTTACCCTTCAGGAACAACTAATCGTCCATTGAAGCCTAAGCCCCCGTCTGAACTAACGGTATAAGACTCGGTCCCTTATGCTAGTAATTGTACTATCTTCTCTTGACATAACAGGTCTGCTGCCTGGGCCTGTATCACTCTCGTAATGATCTGGGGCGTAACTGTCATCACAGACATGAATGATCGGGCCACTACGTCCTGGTGTCCCAACTCCTTCCCCTTCTCTTTCCACACCTCGGACACCTCACCTACTGTACTACGGCTCAATGCATCTTTTACCAAGTTAGGCTTCCCTGGGTGGTATTGGATATCAAAATGATAATCCATCACAAACTCGAACCACAGACGTTGACGCATATTCAGCTCCTTTTATGTGAAGAGGTACTGTAATGACTTGTGGTCTGTGAATAAACGAAATTTCTCTCCCAGGAGATAATGTCTCCAGATCCGAAGTGGAAATACGACTGCTGCTAACTCCAAGTCGTGGAGGGGGTAATTCTTCTCGTGAGGCTTAAGCTTACGGGAAGCATAAGCTATAGCCTGAATCTCCTACTGTAGTACACCCCCAAGTTCTAGTAAAGACGCATCAGTGTATATTAGATTCTCCACTCCCAGCCTGGATAATGCTAACACTAGTGCTGACGTCAAATTGTCTTTCAACTCATCGAAAGCCAACTGGCAGGCATTACTTTAGATAAATGGCACTCGTTGGCGAGTCAAATGTGTCAATGGACTCGCTATCTTCGATAACCCCCGAATAAACCTCCTGTAGTATCCTGCTAGGCCCAAGAAACTACGTATCTCTGTCGGTGTCATGGTCTGTCCCCACTCCCTCACCGTTGATACCTTCCCCGGATCAACAGATATCCCCCTGTTAGAAATAATGTGCCCCAAAAACTGAACTTCCTTCATCCAAAACCCGCACTTTTCATATTTTTCATACAACTCGTGCTAATGTAGAGTCTGCAAAACCTGCCTCAAGTGCTCGGCATGATCCTCCTCGGTCTGGGAGTAAACCAGAATGTCATAAATGAAGACAATGATGAACTGGTCCAGGATTTCTCTGAACACCCTATTCATCAAGTCCATAAACACTTCTAGGGCGTTGGTTAGAACAAAAGGCATAACCAAGTGATAGTGCTCTTCGTGGTATCTAATAATCCCATAACGCGTACAAATCCCGTGGCAATAAAACAGTGTGTGGCTCTCGTGTTAAATAAAATATGCCCCATAGTCCCCTGAATAGAAAACATACCCTCAATCGCAGGTGGATCATGCGGGAATGTGTCCTGCTGAAGCTGGTAAACTCGACCGTACTGAAGTTGTCGCTGTTGAATTGAGACTGCTGAGATAGGTGGCAGTGTTGACATCTGTGGTGGTACTGGGAGGGCGACGGGAAACATTGGTCTCTGGGCTCCTGTCGAGCACCCTGTTACTGTTGCTGCGGGGACCTGCCCATATCAGGACACTCCTGGAATTTATGGCCATGCTTGCCACATGTGAAACGTTTCCCCATAAATTTTCCCCCTCTCTGACTCTGCTGTCCACAACCCTAATGGACGTTACCACCCTTCCCTGGCTCTGCTGGCCCTGTTGAAATTGCTGCTGGCCTGGATGGCCGTGCTGGCCATGCCTAAAACCCCCCTGGCCATGCTTGAAACCTCCTGACTTGAACATCTTAGAATCCCCCTGCTGGGAACTCTGATCACCCTGCCTGTGCTGACCCTGAGCTGACTGTGCCCCGCTGGCACCATTACCCCCTGTCCTGCCCTATTGGCTGAACTCTCTTACTCGCTTACCCTCTGAAAAATGAAAGCGATGGTCCTGGTAGTTAAGTAGCGTTGCGTTAACCACATCTGAATAGGTAGCCAATGAGAGATTACCTAGCAGGTGCTGACGAATCTTCCACGTCAATCCATCTATAAACTTCTAGATCTTCTTCTCATCGGGAACTATGTTCAGAAGATTGGTGAACTCGGCCTCGTACTCTGCCACTGTCCTCCCTTCCTGCTGAAGGTCCATTAATTTTCACCTCATCTCTGTGTGAACTGCTGAGGGGAAATATTTGCCGCTGAACCGCACCCAGAACTCCTGAATAGAAAGAACATCTCTCTCCTCGACAGTGGTAATGGATTCCCACACCTGGAATGCTTCTCCTACTAGCATAAACGTAGCCAGTATCTTCCTCTACACATCTGTACACTCATACATCCTCAAGTGCCTTTGGATGTCCTTTTTCCACTGGCTCGACACAACAACGTTGGAGCTCCCTGCAAACTTCGAAGGGTGGGCCTTGTGAAAGGCATCACGGACATGTTCCCAAGTAGACGGGAATGCATGAGCCTGGACTGGGGCTACCACCGGTGCCTGAGGTGGTGCATGCTGTACAACTGCTAACGTGACATTTACCGCATAGGCTACAATGTCGGTAACTTCAGTAGCGTTCATAGAACCTTGAACTGGTGCAGGCTGAGGCTCGGGTTGGGCACCCATGGGAACTCTCTGTGAACGTCGAGGAGGCATATGAAATAAGAGAGAGGTTTTATAAGTCCACAGTTAATATCTCAAAATAGCTGAAGAACGTAAGATACATAAAATAATACAACAATCCTAAAATATAGGGCTCTATATCAAAGGATGCAACGCGGAAACATAATAAGACGTACAGATCCTAAGGACTCTAGAACCTGATGCTATGATACCACCTGTGACACCCCGACTAGTTAAATACCAGGTAGCTACTCCTTTATCTCATTAATACAGAATATCAAGTTGATTCAGATCTAGCATCACTGCCGAAAATATTTTAAACAATTACTAGCCACCTAATATTTAAAAAGTGAGTTGTCAGATTTTATTAAATTAAATTAACATTCAACCCATTTAATTAGGTTAACCATACAACATCCACATCATAATCACGACAAAATAATAATGGAATAAATAAAATGATTCTGGAGTAACACTCCCCTGAATAATCCAAATACTGAATATTTCCCAATACAATAGTCTGAATAAATAGATAAATCCGAAACTGAAATAAAGCTGAAAGTCTGAGAATGCTATCTCTAAATGGAAATGGGATACATGTCCAAATAGATGAGTAACCCTGAATAGAGTCAAGTGCAGAATATGGAGGTGTTTAATACCAAGATCCTGTAACTTCCACAACAGCTACATCACGTCAATGTAATGGAACTCCTATGCTTGGTGTCCCTGTGGCTGGCACCTAAAAGGTTTTTACAAAAATAGATTTGGAAGAAAATGGGCCAGAGCCCGAGGTGAAAACAGTTTAAAAATATAGAAAGTGTTTAATTGCAATAAACAATAAATATTGTATACTTGTTAGTTACGCGCTCTCGCATGAGTTCCTCACCCCTAAACTAATTGTATGCCTAACGTATACCCTTATCCCATCCTAGTTATGCCGCTAAATAACTAGTTATGCCGGTTAATGAGATGTTTGTATATTAGCCCATCTGGTTAATAATATGTTTGTATATTTGGAGTTGGGTGACTTAGATGAATTTTTCGAGTGCACCGGTGATCCAACAAGGGTCAAAGTAGTCCAAAATAGGTACTCGAGTGTTATGATTGGCTTCTGGGGGCTTTTTAAACATAACGGGACCCGTATAAGGGTAGGAGGGTCATTTTACACTTATGGTTAAGTGGAAAAATGGGATTAAGGTAATTAAGAGGGTATTTAAGAGGTTGAGTATGTGGATGGCAACCCACTTTTGATATTCTACCGACGGGAGATTGATAGAGAGTTCAAGAGAAGAGAAAAGGGCTGGGAGAAGAGGAAGATAATCTAATTCCAGATTCAACCTGTCATCAAACACATAGAGAACATTATATTTAATCCAAGAAGTCAAGTGGTTAATTGCTTTAAGTTGGAATCATGAGTAGTTAATTACTTTCTTGATTAGAGATAGAAATATGAGATTTAAGTATTAAAGATTGAAACTTTACTTGATTAATTTAGAGATTTTAATGATGAGGAATTTCTGAGTTAAATTGATTATTAGTTGGGATGAATAACATTAGAATTTTAAAATTAATTGTAGGATTTAAATGATGATCATGTAGAACTTTATTAGAAATGTTGAATTTTTTAAAATCAAATTGAGGAAATTTTTGAGTTGAACTAATTTGATGCTTGATTTGTAATCCTAGGCATTTGATATAGGATTAATGGTTATTTAGGTGTTATAATGATGTTGGAACGTTAGTATACTGACGCGTGAGGTCGATTTCATGTATTGGGAGGCTTGGGACCTCCATTGGAGGGTTTTAGAGGAGAAATCCCAAGGAAGAATATGCTTGGCAACCCAACAAATGGAATCGGTTCACTGGGTTGAGCGAACCGGTTTAGTCTGCCAACGAATCGATTTAGTCATGAGTATATCAGAGTATAATTCCTAAATTATCAGGTATGCCACTGGGTTTCACTGATATACTAGGTTATAAGTTGAAGGGGGTATACTGGAATCAGAAATTAAATAAGAAACAGGGGTGTACTACAATCAAGGGTTTAATAAGATGCAGGGTGTACTGCAATAAAAGGTTTAACTGAAATCACTACTTTTACTGAAATCATAGGCTATAAGGGTTTACCGGGCTAGTGTTTAATTTGATAAAGATTGAATCAATATTCACGGCAATGTGAACTATACAAAAGAGTTCATAATGAGAATAAAAGTTCTGGGGCTATCACATAGTGATATAAACAATGCAGTAATTCAAATGTGTAGCTCGAAAGTAATAGTGAAATAGAAATACCTACTTTTAAGTTCTTTTTTTAAAGTTTTCTCATCTAATTCACAAAAGTGAATCGGGTTTTTTGAAACCAGGGATAGTGTAAGTATTAAGTACAAGCATATGAGTGAAGTTATAGTATATAGTGGAGTGTAAATAAGTTGATGTTTTAGTGTGAAATTTAAGGTTGGGGTAAAATTTGAAATTTGTAGAAGTTTAGGGCTTTAATTATTTCCCCACTTTCCATTTGGATTTCGATTTGGTGAGAAGATACAATTTTGATATATTTAAAAGAAATGACTCATATAAAAAATTTGGGACTTGTTTGAAATATTTAAAAAATCGCCAAGAGGTTAAGTGAAATTGAAAAGTTTAATTTTTTAAACTTAAAACCTTTTTTTAATGAGAATTTGCTTTCCAGAAAGCCAAACGAGATTATGCAATATACCAAATTGTTCAAAATTAAAAATAAAATTTTGGGAAAAAATCAAAATTTTGTGATTGGAGACCCTCCCTCACGTACTGGGTCAAATTCTAAACGTACCTAGGCTTGACTCCACTCTCGTACGTGTAACCCACTTCATCTCCTACCTTCGATTTGTTGACTTTAGGATTTAAAAACTTTGACCCAATATTTGAATTGTTTTAGAACACCATATAGGTTGATTCCTGAATGAAAGTTGTCTAATTCTGTAAGATGAATCCAACCATAATAGTTTCAAAGATTTTTGGTGGGCTGGTTTGAGCTATCAGTTTTATATAAAAATGGGGTAAGCATGACTTTATTATTGATGGGTTTAGGCTATGATTCGATCATTGTCATGGTGTCATTTGCGTACTATGTTAAAAATGCAATTGAACAAGTTTCGTTTCAAGGATTTTGGTTCACCATAGCCTCTGAATTTGATTTCTAAAATTCTTAGGGCCGTAATTTTCAAACTTACTATAACTCATTTTTTCTTCAATCAAGCATTGCACCTAGGTTCCTTAGACCTAGAGTTTGAGTTCTCTCACTTTGACATTGGTTCAAAGTCAAGAGTACAGGTTCCACCATTAAAGCCCAAGGTTTAATGGAGGTTCATAATATTCAAGCCTTTTCAGTGCTATTCATATGTTGAAACTTATATGCAAACTAATATTTATACTATAGGAATATGAAAAAGCTTAACCAAATATAAAGAAATATATTTTTTTTCATAAAATGATAGTGATACAAAAGATAAAAGTTTACTTTGTGATTTTCATTGTGGCTGAATGCATTTTTTATAGTGGTAACTGAGGGTATTTATAGGGTTGGTAGAAGAGAGGAGATTAGTGAAAAAATAGGTGGGTTTAAACCTTGGTAAAGCTAAGTTTAACCATGGTACCATGTGGGAGCACATGGGTACCATGGGAAAACCATGGGGTACAATTGCCCGCAGGGTAGCCACTGGGCCAAAATCAGCAGGAGTAAAGTGGAAACTAGTTTGGCTTTGATTTGGGTCCTTAGGCAGTTTAAAATTTTATTTTGGGGATAATTTTGCTATTTTATTAAAGTTTAGGGGGTTTATGTGTAATTTCCTAAGCTTATTGGGTTGGTTTAGGACATTAGTTTAAGGTATATAGTGTTTAATGAAGTTTTAAATTTTAAGTTTGGATTCAAATCGTAGGCTAGGGTGTAAATACTAACATGGTTTCTTCTTAGGGCCATTTTGGTTATTTGGAAAAGTCTAAGGGATTCTTTGGTAATTTATCTATTTTTAAGGGATTTATCTCATATTTTTGATAGGTTGTTACATTTTTACCTGTGAGGAATATATTATATCGGCACGCTGTCGGAGACTAGAGGAAAATCCAAATACTAGGTCATTGCAATCGATTATTTAACTAAATGGGTAAAGGCCGAGCCACTAGTCGAAATGTTGTACTGAAAAGTATTTCGCTTTGTATGGAATACTATCATTTATCGGTATAGGATTCATCACTCATCACAGTACTCAGTTCGATAATGACAAGTTTGAAGAGTACTGCATTCGATCAGGAATCAAGAAGCTATACTTAGACCCAAGTCATCCTTAATGCAACGAGCAAACAAAGATTACGAACATAACCCTTTTGGTAGGAATAAAGAGAAGATTTGATGACATCAAAGGGAACTGGATTAATGAGTTTCATAATGTACATGGGATTACTGTATGATGCGAAGGATAGTGACTAGTGAGACCCCCTTCATGTTAGCTTTTGGACCATAGGCATTGGTGCCAATTGAGATCTGCTTGTCTAGCTATAGAGTACTAGACTTCCACTCGACCTAAAACGATTTAATGCAAAGATTGGACTTGGATCTCATAGAGGAAGTCAGAGAGAAAATAGTGCTTGCACGGTAGCTTACCCACAACGAATTGCTCTATTCTATAATAAAAAGGTAAAATTGAGAACCTTGAAGGAAAGGGACTATGTTCTTAAGAATGTTATCCAAAAAGGGAATAAATTGGAGCCAAATTGGCATGGCCTGTACATAATTTCTACTATTGTGAAATGTGGGACTTACCAGATAGAAACCTTAGATGATGATTAATTTAAAAATCCATGGAATGCAGAGCACCTAAGGAAATATTATCAGTGATAAAAAGCAAATTACAGTTTGGAAGACCAAAATACTATGTAAATAGTTTTCACTGTACTTGCAACCAGTCTTAATAATGAATGAGAATCAAAATTTCCTCCTCTATATATGTTTTCATTTTAAGTTTTTCTTCATAATTCAATGTCTATTTCGTCAGTGTGAGAGATGTTCAAAAAGACCAGGTTGAAGACATCTCAGAGCTGAGCATATCAGAATCAAAACCACATTTCATGAATGGCCTAGTCTTGGACAGGTTACGATCAAGAAGTTTAGCCAAATCTTGAAATTCCAGTACAGTCAAATGGTCGTTAAGATCCAACTAGATCTGACTAATACAAGGATAAATCCTAGTATATTTGGTGGACTCTGGAAACTAATGATAACACATGGTTAGGATGATAAGATCTGTACATATGACCAATAAGCTGGCACAAGCATTGGTAGATCCTAAGCCAGGACAACTCAGGTTCGTCCCAAACTAGTAGTTAATAAGGCATATCAGGTCGACAGGATCTGACCACATGATCATAAGACTAAACTACTGGTAAGACTATCTCTATATTGAATAACTAGTAAGTCGACATGGCAGGTGGACATAATCTCACCATAAGACCATAAGACTAGAACTAACTGGAGGGTTGACAAAATCGATCCATATTCACTTATCAAAAATATTTTTTCACAAACACTTAACTGCAAGTGGTGGCAAAAAACTTAGCTGAGCAAAATAACTAATAGAAAGTCAAACACATACATGCATGTAGACAAGAAGTTGAATAATATTTTATTTCAAAATTAAGTATGCGAAACGATAGATGTTCATTACAAAACACTGAATTGCAAATCAAAAGAGCTTCATAAAGATATAAGTTTAGGAGTTCCTAAGCCACATGGGCATTTTCAATTTCTAAGGTGACTTTAGGAGTACTGTCACTTTTTGGGTTGACTTGAGGAACATTGGTAGCAACATCATCAGTCATATCAGTTTCCTAAGAAACCTTTGTATCCATGGGGATAATAGTCTCCTTAGCAATGGTCTGGTTGGCTTAACCACTTTTGCAGCAGGCTCGTCCACCTCCATCTAGTACTCAACTGCCAAAGTTGTGGCTTCCTCGTCGTCACCTTCCTATACGATGAAAACATTTGCAATGTCATGGTAATGTTTCATAACTCTCTTTTTGAGTTCATTGTAGCCCTCAAGGAAGAAGGTTACGGTCTCGATATTGTAATCAACAAAAGTTTTGAACTTGACAACCCCAATCTCCTCAGCCTTAGTTAAATACTCATTGGCCTGGACGATCTCTAGATTGGACTTAGTAAGCTTCTGATTAGCTTTAGTGATCTCTTCGTTGTCCTTCCTCGAAGATTTGAATTTTAATGGCATCAGTGCTAGCCTAGTCCTTTAACTTATCATTTTACTCTTCTTCCTTATTGAGAGCCATCATTTTTGCAACCACCTAGTCGTATCTCTCTTGAATCTCACCACAGGTCTTCTATAGCTCATTGATAAACTGCTTAAAATCATCCTTTAACTTGGTGTTTTAATGATTAAGTGCCTCAATGGTCTCTCCCTACTCCTTATAGGAATGATGATTAGTTACAACTCGCTCTCTAATGATAGTAGAAGCTATTGCACCCTGAAAGAAAAAATAATGGGATCAGAAAGTAATAAAGTATTTAGCAGAGGCTGACGAGCAAAAACTTTAAAAAAACTTACCAGAGATAGATAATGTTAAACCAATCTCCATAGAGCATCAGGGTCAAAGTTCCTTAGAAATTCGAAGTTTGGACTATCCCCATGGTAGTTGAGCAAGTTAGTAGAATTGTTAAAAAATTAGAAAATGGAGTCTGGATCCTTATTGAGATCTTCAAAAGTGATGGGATTGTTAGGATCATACTTAAAATCCTCCACCTCGCCATAGTGGGGGGACGACCCAACTCCGTGAATGAGCCGATGAGAAGGACGCCCTCTGATCTACACCCTCTCCACATCAGACCCTATTGGCCTCAGCACATTCGACCTTGGGAGTATTGGATTAACTTAGGTAGTGGGGTCCTTGAGAGGACTTTTATCCTTAACAACTGGAAGATAAGAAGGCATAGGAGTTTTCCCATTGGAATTGGCTCTGGCGGTGACATATGCCTAGACCTTTCTCTAAGCATTAATCTTAGCCCATTTTTGTCCTTGGTTTCGACCCTCTTTTGAACGTCATTTTTCTTTTTAGCCTTAGTATCAGCATTGATTTTCCTCTTTGACTCATGCTTAAGTTTCTAACTGTGAGAAACCTACTTGGAACTTTGATCGACCTGTCGAGGTTCCATCCCACAAGAAGGTTTAGTGATGAAACTTGAGGTGATGGTAGTAGAAGCTGCACAAACAAGTCCAACAGTTAGCCACATTACAACGCATAATGGAGGATGACCAAAATTTCATTACCTTATTCGACCTCGACCTCCACCCCCTTACCGGATTCAACTGGAACTTCTGCTACTAGTGGCACCAATATCTCTCGAGGAGGAAGACCACCTAGAGGAGTGTAATATTTAAGCCTGATGAACTTAGGAAGAAATAAGAGGGCCTCGAATTCAGGGGGATTAGGCACCTAAGAGCTCAACACCAAAACTCTCAGTATAGAAGGCAAGTTAAGACCCTTCTTTATTAAAAAGGTTGGAAAAAAGTGTTTGCATATAATTATTACAAAAAATTAGAAAACAAATGACGGAAAAGTGTTTACCAATTTTGTTCAGTCCACGCCACTCATGGGGAATACTAAAAGACCGACCCTTTTCATATTCTCGAAACTCACATTCACCCTTCAAGAACACAAATAAAATTTTCCAACTATGTTTGCTCATTTTTAAAATCTTCACCATCCTCAGATATGACCTTTTGGCCACAAATTAGTAGTACCTAGGAGCCTTGACATTGTCCTTTATGCCATGTATGAACCTGAAAATATCCCCCGTAAGATGAAAGTTAGTATGTGACTGCTAAAACACCATTGCTCCAAGAATTCTTCTATAGGCATTTGGGGAAGTTGGCTAGGATAAACCCCATAGACATTTAAGATTGACCTTATAATAGGGTGTAGAGGTAGAAAAACTTCGACTTGGAGGTCCCACATCGAGAATAAAATCTCATCAGTGTTAGGCTGATAATAAACCCTCTTATCACAATCAGATAACCTCGTCGTGATATTGATGGGGATGCCACACCGATCTCTTAGGTCATACAACTCATCCTCAAAGATTTCATAAGCATTCCATTTGGGTTCTGTGTTCGCAGGATCATATGAGTAAATGGAACTCCCGGAAGTACGCTTCTCAATAGGAGGTATGATGACAGGGGAAATGGAAGGCACGGGTCTATCATACATAAATCTTTCCGTCGAAGCCTCTAAGTCAACTATCGATATGTCTAATATCGTGTTTGCAAGATTTCTACCACCAGGTTAAGGGTCAACCTCGTTAACTATAATAAGTCCCAGTAACTTAAGATTACGATACTCCACGTCCAGAGCCTGCGGAGTAGACCAAGTGGAAGATTGAACTTGGGGGTTATACCTAGGGTGAAAAGGACTATCCTCAGGCTGGACTACATTTAGTGGAACGGGAAACCTCTCTTCTCGAACCCAAGGGAAAACCCTATCCAAACTTTCAACATGTTTAAACCATCCGTTGACCCAAGAATGTTCACTTATAAAGGTTAAGTCTAATTTAAGGGCTAAATCAGTGATGGGAGAGAGGGAATTTGGGGTGAAACAAAGTCTTGGTAGCTGTTTGGCTTCAAAATCAAAGAATTTAGGCAAAAAGAAACCCTAGAATTTCTAAAAGCCCGAAACTTATTAAACCCTAGGCCACCCAACTCAATGTCCATCTATAATGGGTATCTCTCCAACCAAAAGTCAATTTAGTCACAATAATCAACAAACAATAAGAAATCGCAGTAGATTTTGAAGAAATTCTACAGAAAACCCTAGAAAGCTCGAATGTGTGAGTAAGCATACCTTGAACCCTAAGGACTACAAAAGACAACTCAAAATTTATGATCGAAAACCGAATTCTCCACCGAAAAAGAGTTTTCATGGAAAGTGTCGATCAGAAATGGCAGAAACAAGGAAAAACTAGCAAGAGAAGACGAAGTTGGAACTGGGAAAGGCTTTTCTCTCTATAAAAACTTATCACCCATAGGTTTTTGGGGGCCAAAAGGTGAAATGGCGTTTGATTTATCTTTAATACTTATTTAAGGCAGTAATGATTTTTGAAAAAAAAATAGGCTGATGTCACACTTAGGTGTAATACCCCGTACTTTTGGCTATATTTATTTTTGGGATTAATTAATTAAATGCGTATTAATTGGAAATTAATCCGGGTTATAAATACTAACGAGATGCGAGTTGGCATTTGATTATGTGCATACATGTTTTTATATATGAATTTGGAATTATAAAATTTGTCGTGAGATTAATATACGGCAATTTGAGAATTTTGTTGAGACGCGTGTGACCGCCGCGTCATGGTATATTATGTTAATTATAAAAGTGATTTTTATTTCTATTATCCGTATGGTCGTTTTGAGTGCGCCAACGCGTCCGGAAGGGTTGAGATAGTCAGAAAACACTAGCCGTGGGTGTAGTTTGGGTCCCGGGGTATTTTTAGGCCATACCGGCAACTTAAAGGGTATTTTGGTAATTTTACATTTTGAGGAATTAAAAGTGACGAAAATTGGGAGTTTTAATCTGATGTGGATTTAACCCACTAAACCCACTAACCAACCCATATTAACCCATTAAGCTACGGAGGCTATCATTAAGTTTACAACTTTCCCAAAGAAAACCCTAGCCACCTTAAGCCACCATTGGAGAAGAAGCTTGGAGAAGAGAAGAAATTCTGCAGAAATCTTCATCAAACCATCATCCAAACTCAAAGACAATCAAGGCAAGTGTTTTGATTATATTTAAATTCGTAGAATGTTCCTTCCATGTTAGAATATTGCAGAATATCAATTGTTCTTGAAAGATAATGAAAACCCATGTATTTTGAAGCTTAGAACTTGAAATCTTGAGGAGAATTACATGTAGAATGATAGGTAAATGAGTATTCCCATAATATTTATGATTGGAAGAAATTAAAACGGATTTATATTGGGTTAATTCATGATTCAAAAAGTTAGGGTTTATGTTCTTGAATAATTGGGAAAAAGTGTAGAGATTTGTAAATTTGGTTGATGTTAGGATGGATTAATCCTTCAAAACGTGTTAGGATGTGATTATAATATGTTTAGGATTTTTTAGAGACCTTAAAACGATTGTTGGGACTTAGTTTAAAAGAGATTTGAGGAGTAAAAATGGTGAAAAACGAGTTTTAGGAAAATCTGGGACGAATCTGGTAGGTCGTTAGAAGCCCCTGCCCAGGTCGTTCGAACGAACTCGTTCGAACGAGCTTCTAACGAATTGACCAGTCTTTCTAACGAAAGGGAGCCTCGTTCGATAACTTCGTTCGAACGAGATCTCGTTAGAAGGGACAGTTCGTTCGAACGAACTGGATCTCATTCGAACAACCTCGTTCGAACGAGACTTCTAACGAGTTGACAGAGGAATCTCGTTCGAACAGTCTCGTTCGAACGAGACTTCTAACGAGTTGACAGTTTGGGCCTTTTTGAACTGTTTTGATTTTTGGAGTCCCGTAAACTTGTTCGAGGATATAGATAACATTCCGATGATGATGTAATGATAGAATTGGGACTTTTGAGTATTTATGAGAAGGAAATTAGATACGAGAGTTATATTAAATGGACGTTTTGGGTTGAGACGTGAGTGTCTACTACGACGAGAGAATAAATTATGGTGCGTATGATTATAAACCGGAATAGTATAAATAGTGATAAATTATAAGTTAGTACGAGAATGCGATATGTACTACGATTAAACTACGGGATTACTAAGATGTGTGTTTACTTAGTATTGGTATATGAATTGTGTGTATGACATACCTACCATACTTGCTATCACGGGAGGTTTGCGTTCGCTTAGGGCCCTCTAATCCTTGTGTTGCCCGGATTTAGACTGGCTACCTTGATGAACATAGGTCATAGAAAGACTTATTGGGATATTAATAAGTCCGCTGATCGTGGGAGCGTAGGTATGTGCGTGACCCATGTGATGTGACTGTGTTCGCCTCCATTATTTGTGATGTTGTTATCTGTGAGCTATTCCTGAGAGATTCGGAATATGTAATCCTTATGTACGTGATGTACCGGGATGGATAGCAGAGTATGTGCGCGCCACAGCTTAGTTCTCGGGGTGCTTATATTGTATATTTATGATGTGAATAATATACTCTTAATTAATGGGAACCTTCATGTTATTGTTGAGAATATAATTACGGTATTGTTTCGAGAAATATAACAAGTTAACTGATAGTGATATATATATTGCATATTGAGCATCTGAGTTTACGTTAAACCCCTACTTAATTACGAGCGTTATAATGTTAATAGAACCGAGTAATATGGGTAGGACCTATGATAGTCTAGTTAGAGATGATGTCACTTAGCTAGTGGTTTGTGTCGTTGTAGATGGGTACTTACGTTAGGAGTGCACAGTTAAACGAGAGGTGAGAATATCATGTGAGTGTACGTCCTAACATGTACTTTGCATTTAATGTTTTAAATGTTTTTAAAGCACTTGCAGGTTTTTAAAATATAACTCCACATTCGGGCTCTGACCTGTTTGCTTTTCAAATCTATTTTTCTTTGTAAAACCATTTTAGGTGCCCAGCCATAAGGACACCATGCATAGGATATTCATTCAGGTGACGAGCTGTAGCTGTTTGTGGAAGCTACATGGATTTGCTTGTAGACGCCTCTATCACTTGGATTCCAGATTCATTATCTATCAGTTATAGGGCGTGTTGCCCATTTCTATTAGAGTTACTTTTCCATTACAGTTTTCAGACTTTGATTTGTATTGTTTTAGTATTCAGTTATTTATTTCAGTTATGGGATTGTAGTGAGGAGTTTTCCTCTAGACTTTATTTACATTGCGTGATGGTTATTCTATTTACTTTTTTATGGTGAATGGTGTTATTTAATTTTCATTACGCTTGTTGCATATTAATCAGACTTTAATTAAAATTTGGCACTTACTTTTTAAATACTAGGTGGTTAGTAATCATTAAAATGTTTTCGACAGTGATGCTATTAACTGGGCCAACTTGGCATTTTGAATTAATTTAATAAAGGAGTAGCTACCCGGTATTTAATTAGTCGGGGTGTCACATTAGGAAACACAACCAATATCTAGGAACAATGCGCACGCTGCCCCAGGCACGTGCGCCATCTTGAGTCTAATGCGTCCACCAGTGATCGACACATGGCAGTCCCAACCAATGACCGTGTTTTTTTACAAATCATTCTGCTCGCACTAAGACAAGCTGATGTTTTCCCTGAGCATAGAAGATTGTCATACTTCCACCAAAACAAGAGCCAATGACATTTTAATTAACATTTCACTCACTTAATCTGGTCAGTATATGCCCAGAAGATGCAACACTTTAGAAAAATTGCTACAATCCTAAATTGCGAGCAAAGTCTTCGGGGCTTTCATTGTACTCTAAATATGATATGGCTTGTGAGACAATCAGAAGAGGATACCTGGACTCTTTACTCCTAGAAAAGAGGTCAGCTCAGTTACCAACCTGGTCGGCCTAGACAATTTGGTTAGCCCAGTGTCACAATCAGTTAGTATAGCCTAACTAAATCACAAAAGGTTAACATCATTATGTAACTTCTTCAAAACAAGCATGCATTATGTGAATGGACGATGTCAGCAGTGCACTACATGTGGGGAAGATATACAAATATTACTCTATGTGCTCATAATAAATTTTATGATTATTCTCCCACTTTCATGTAAAGGTGTACCTGCCTAACATGTAAAGGCATAACACCTGTCACTCTATATTCTCTCTTACAACAACCTACAAATAGAATGCACTCACTCACATTAAAGGGATCGAGATATATTTTTCATGCCGTTATGATGTCAAAGTCTAGAGTGAACTTGAGATCTTGTATCCAACCTTTATTCATGGCTTTTTCCCATTGAATTAATACAATCAGCACTAGCACTTGTGGAGATAGGATCATCCTTAGGCAAAACCACATAAATCTGGTTTTATTCTCTTTCTCTCATCTCTCTCTACTGTTTTCTCTAGATTAGATTTTCTTTAATTTATATCCCTTTATCTGTTATAGCTTGTAATTAGTATACTCTTGTTAAGACCAAATCAGTGTATTAGTTTTAGGCGATAACAAATCTGTAATTTCAAATCTCTGGAATTGTCGAGCAAGTGGGAATAGTGGATGCATACAGATCGTTGGGCTATTTGGGACACCGAATTTGTGTGCGATTCTTATCGAGTAACTGAGGCGAATTGCAGTGAGGGAATTCTATAGTCAAACCCCCAAAAGTGTTTTTACCGGATGATAGTAAACTATGGAAATGAAGTTCATATATGTTTTGTTGTTTCAAATAAAAATTATATACTTAATAAAGGTAAGGAGAAAGGATAATATTAAAAGGAGAAATGCGAGAACATATTAAAATTTAAGAGTGTAAATTGAAAGGACATGGAAAACTTAGCAAATAGGCTAAGGATTTAAGGAGAATGATGAAGAGAATAAGAAACCAAGTGACACACCCCAACCCAGTTACTTATAATTAAGTCTGAAAGTCAAAGTGAGTGAAACCATAATTAATCTAACCAAACCATAAACACGAGTTTTAATTTTAGAGTCATCATTGTAAATCCATATAACTGAAAGCCTTTTTACAACATCAGAGTAGTCATGTCCATAAAAACTTTCTTGAAGGATAAGTTAACTTAATTACATCATTTACATTTACATAATATCATTGTTTCTCCCATTCCTGGCTAACCCAACCCGACCTCCTAGATTTGGCAGTGACATCGCGTTACCTGAAAAATGTGAACATAGGAACCGTGAGCAAAATAGCCCAGTGAATGCATCACTACTATACTACTTCATGAATTTAAATGCAATAAATTATGTCCATATAATTATGTATTAACTTATCCGGCTCATTCATAATGAATGACCAATTTTTTCTAATCATGATTCACATATCCTGTCTAAATAGACAATTCTACCCCATTCCTGGTCGAGGAGTAACCCCTTGTCATTAATAAACAAATCTCCCCCATTCCGGGTCGAGGAGTAACCTCCGATTTCGGTAAGCCGAAATGAACAATTTCATATTCATTATATTCTGATCATATCAACAACACGATAGAAATATCTCTTCCTAGTGAGTACACTCACCTTGGGTTGTCAACTACGTATTCATGTTTCTTTCAGGAGGAGATGAACTGGGTTGATTAGACCTTACACCTTCGGGACTTTTACGTAATTTCTACGGATTTTTCTACACTTTTTCTCCTCACTTTTCTTCCTAAACTTCTACCTTCTCTTTCCTCAAGCTAACAACACTTGAAACTGAACCTAGGGATTAATTTGATGAAGAAATAAGTTAGAGGGAGAGTTTAAGTCGGCCAAGGTTGCCTCCCAAGCTAACCAATC
Organism: Sambucus nigra; assembly: GCA_949130495.1. Lineage (NCBI taxonomy): Eukaryota > Viridiplantae > Streptophyta > Magnoliopsida > Dipsacales > Adoxaceae > Sambucus > Sambucus nigra. Next base: position 283,135,491 of record OX422209.1, read on the forward strand.
AAATTAAACCATTTGGTTTAATAAAAGACAACTTACCACTTAAAGGGAATTGACAGATTTGCCCCTTGTTCATAAATTTGGCCTAACTTCTTACTCGTACATCCGTTTGATGTACCGTTTGTTGTGTTACAACCCTAACTCATATGTCTACAATTATATAGTTTTCACCTCAAGTCAATTGTTATCTTATAAAGGTCAAAACTAGTCTTAAACAGGGACATTTCTATCGAAAACAACAAAATTTTGTGTTTGTAAATAATTTGACATTTCATGATTTATGAAAGTAGGATTAGACTAAACATAATCACTTAATATTAGATATACTAATAACACATTCTTCATATCACATAAGGTAAGCACGATTTAAATATAATTTATCATAATTATATTCGGGTTGTTACACCAATGGACATTCTATAGGTAGATAATGAGATGAGAGAGAAAGGGGAAATGGTAAATGGAAAGGCCTTCCAGAAAGGAAGAGACCCGAAGAATGTACTACTCCTTAATTATCTTTAGAGGAAATTTTACTTATAACTTTTATTTTTATTGAGTGAGAGATGTGTCAAGCTCCTATTGGTGCTTCTGTTTACACTCACACTCACACACGCACACATTAGATTTAACCAAATGTTGTTCTCAACTTGTAGACGATCAATTTGTATCTCTTGTTGTTGTGAAATGCCTTGATGGTGATATTGAAGGTGAAAATATATCTCATCATCGACTTGTAAGATCTTGTGTGGCGAAGAACTATTAAAGTTTCCCCTTCGTAAATGGCATTATTAATATCTACAAGTTTGGATACGACTAAAGTATAACTATATATCCTTTGTAAATCTTTAAATATCATTAATGAACTAATCACGGTGAGTCGTGATTTTTACCATTTAGGGTTGTCTATGTGCACTTGGCTTCCTTTTGTACTCATTATAAATTTTTATAAATAGAAAACAACAAATCATGACGTCTTATGTAGTTATGTTAATGATCCTAGTTGTTAGATTTTGCGAGATTTACAATTGGTTCACATAATTGCTTTAAATTGGCCCATATATGTTTGATAAGTTTCCACAATTAAATATGGCATCTTAATTAGTAATTTTATGAAAGTTTTTTTCATGACTTGTGTGTGTATGGTTAAGAAGTTGGAATTTAAGGAATTCAAAATTGAACGCCTCCCACTAAAATTTTATAGTGGTCATATTCACCCCTATAAGAACTCCCTAAAATTATTCATAAAATTAAATACGCTCATTTTTCATGCTTCAATGAAGATAATTTGATGTCAAAATAGTTGATAATGAGTCCCTCACCTCGAGTGAAAATAAAATGAAAATGCTATCATTGGGGGAAGCGCCTATAAAATTAATTGCATAAATTGACTTAATTGTTCAAAAAATTAATATAATTACCAAATATAAAAGTGAGATAAAAGAGTACCAATTCTTATACACTTGGAATACATTAGCATGACTACAGAGATAAAGTTCAATTCTTCTTTTTGAGAACTTATAAAAGGACAATCAAATGTTTTCCATACACCTTCAATATATGAAATTCATTCTTATACATATGACTCTCTCTGACTATCCTTGAATTTATGTACATAATAGACATTATTGTGAATTCTATGGTATATTAAATTTTATAAAATGTTAAAAATATACTCTTAAGTTTTTGAAGAAATAAAATCACTTTAATTAAACCAGTGATTGTGCACCTCTTTACACAGGATCTGAATTACTCCCACTCCTAAAAAAATTAGGAATACACGTACTAATTGAACTAAGATACCTAATCCAAGCTTAACTGAAAAATAAAATCACAAAACCAAGGAATAGTCTTAAATTTTAATTTGAACTTATATAATACGACAATTCATCACCTAAGCCTAATGATAATATGTTTTGTTAATTTTTGTGCCATACCTTTACAATACCAATTCAAATAAAAACTAAAAAATTTAATATTTTATGGTTTAAAATAATAGTATATTTATACTAAAACCCATTCTTTATTACCTAGACTCGAATTTGTCCTTCCCATAAACATATATCGTTCCTTTCACCCGCTACATCTGTATGTGTTATAATCTGAGCGGTTGACTCAGTTGGTTAGACATTGGGTTTGCTCTCCAGAGGTCGCCAGTTCGAGTCACCGCAAGGATACGGACCGCGGGCTGTTTATGTGTCCACTTAATTGTGTGATTCCACACCGCCTGTTTCGAAAGCCTTATTTGGGGGGAAGATATTAATCTCGAAGTGTATATCCGAGATTACCTCCGTACCAAAAAAAAAAAAATTATGTGTTATTGACTCCTTTTCATCCCCTTTTGGACAATGTGTTAATGTGACTTCTCCAAGCAACTCTACACGAGGACTCTAAAGTGGTACCTCAGGCCATACTCCTCCCTAGTGGAACCTTCATTCTGATTATCACATGTTACGTAATCACAAACCTCTACACGTCATGTCTCGAATGTCCTCAATGTATTAATAAGGCGATACAACCACCTCCCTTCTTCCACTTTTCTAAGACTATGGAGCCATAAGTGACTTTCAAGATTCCACTGAAAATGACACTTTACAACCATTGGATTTTAAATAGTTTTTTTTTTTGGTTACAAAAGGAAATTAAAGGCAGAAACAGAAAACAGGGGGACTAGACCCTAGGATTATCACGCTCGGCACGTTCTAGAAGCTCAAGAAGCTTCTCCGGTGTGTGCCTGTACTCCCTATAAAGATCAGGAGATCCTTTCGCCATCTTTGCCATACAGTCCGCTTGGGAGTTCCTTTCACGGGGAATGTGGATGATCTTAGCCTTGGTGCTTTTGATGAGTTCGCAGCAGTCTTCAATAATGTTAGCTAAAGGGTGGTTCCCATTATCATCGGACTCCATGAGATGGATGATGTCGAGGCAATCGGTTTTGAGACAAACATTCTTCCAACCCTCTCTCAGAGAAATGTTTAAGCCATGGAAAACTCCTTCAAGTTCGGCACGAAGAGGGTTTGCATTTCCTTGTAGTCGTCCTGTGAAGCCAATAATCCAACTCCCCTCCTCATCTCTCACAATTCCTCCAAAGGCTCCCGTTCCACTAGTAATGTCAAAACTCCCATCCGTGTGTATGATATAGCTACCTGTGACACAATCGCAAGCATTAGTGTATGTAGTTGGTCTAACCCCTTTTCGGTTTACATTCTTACCGTGGGTTTGTAATATATCGCAAATCAGTTTATTAGTAAGCATGCAAACCGAAAAGGGGGGGAGATTTCTTTTTTCAAAAATGAGGGTGTTACGGGCTTTCCAAATCCACCATAAGCAAGAGATAAAAGTAACATACCACTTATTTTCCACACCCTTCCACACATTTTCAATTACCCAAGTCTTAAAATCATGTTGCGTACCTTGGCATGGCTTGAAATCCGGATTGATATTATGCCACACATGAGTACTATAGTAACATTCTTTAAAAAGGTGATTAATATCTTCATCGCTTGAACATCTAGGGCATATGCTATCGGTGGTAAGGCCCCTTTTTCTCCTATGAACATTTGTGAGAAGCTTCTCTTGGAGAAGCGTCCAAAGAAAATGCTTGAGCTTAGGAGGTAACCCCAATTTCCATATTCTCTTCCACTCGTTCCAAGGGGGGTAACCCCATCCTCCATAACAATTTTATTATAGCAAGAGTGTATCGAGAATTTACCTTTGTTGTTAGGTTGCCAAGATGGTTTATCATCCCTTTCCCCCCTAGTGGGAAGAGATGTATTTATGATTTCCTCCGCAATAGGATCATTGAACCGTTGGTGTATTTTATTAACATCCCAACCACCATTAACATTTATGAGAGAGCTGACCTTTTCATTATTATCAGGTTGTTGGGTAAAGTGTGAATTAAGTGGTGCATCCCCACTCCACCAATCTTTCATGATGTCAATTTTATTCCCTTTACCCACATTCCATTTAGTGTTCTTGATGAGGATATCTTTACAACTATGAATGCTACGCCATATGTGGGAGTTGTTGGTTCTCTTTTTCCAAAGTCTAGGATTAGGTTCAGCTTTGTATTTTTTACATATAACGTTTGCCCATGGAGAGCTATTATTATTCATAATATTCCATCCTAGTTTAGCAATCGTTACTTTATTACTATCAAGAGTATTTCTTATGCCAAGACCACCCCTCTCTTTAGGACGACAAACAATATCCCATTTAACAAGGTGAATTTTTTTCTTATTACTCATATCGCCCCAAAGGAAATTCCGATTAAGCCGATTGAGCTTCTCACAAGTTTTCTTAGGAAACAAAGCGGTTTGCATATTATACGTGGGGATAGTCGACGTAACGGATTGGTCAAGAGTGGATCGTCCCGCAAAGGATAAGAGATTCGCTTTCCACCCTGCTAACTTATTTTGGACTTTTTGGACAACATTCTTGAGGTGGGTATTATTGAATCTACCATGGACAAGGTTAGTACCTAAGTAAGTTCCAAGGTTTTCAGTAAGTCCCATACCAAACTTATTGCTTAATTCACTCGCTTTAGATTTCGGGATATTGGGAGAGACGAATATTTTCGATTTAGCATAGTTGATTCTTTGGCCCGAGAGGTGACAGAAGTTATCAAGAATGTCTAAGACAACCTCACAAGAACTATTAGAAGGGTTTGAAAAAAGAATAAGATCATCGGCAAAAAACTGATGGGATATGCAAGGGCCATTGGTGGACGCTTTAATCCCTTTCCATTTACCTTTTTCAACTTTGTTGGTAATATTAACTGAGAGATACTCCATACACATCACAAAAAGGTAGGGGGAAAGAGGATCACCTTGCCTAAGTCCTCTGGTGGGGGTGAAAGGAGGCAAGGGGTTTCCATTCCAAAGAATGGAGGTCACATAAACTAAAATCTTATATATCTTTAAGTTATAGGCCGTGCCACTCGATTTATGACCACACCATCAAATATCTTTATCTTTGACATCTGACGACCCTCAACAACACCCTCCCCAACTTTAGGCAAAGTAAAAAGATCTTTCTTCTTTCTTTGAAACGTATCCAATATGAAATTCATATCATGAGTAAAACCCAAATCTAATTTCCAATAAGAACACATAAAGTTACCATTAGAGATTATTTAAACATCTTATTGATATTTCTTCATATTTCATAGCTTCGACTAAAGCACTGTTCGAGCTATCTTTATCCTTTAAATTCCAAAAAGTATGTTATGTCCTTGTAAAAATCCATTTTATTCTCTTATATCACTATTGACATCTTCTGCCCACTGTTAATGTAGATTTACTAGCGTCGATGAAACCCTAGTCAATTTCTTTTCTGACTACCAAATGAGCACACTCATGAACTCGAATGCTCGTATGTATGGACTTGCCTTTTCTCGTTGGACAAGATAGTTAACTACACATATTTTATTTGCAATGTGTCCATTTTGTAGAAGATGGTAGTTGTTATTTTTCATAAGAAATCGAAAGCAAAGTAAGAAGGAACAGTGCCTTATCTTCTTTCCTAATATTTACATATTTTTCCTTTTCACCCACACTATCATGAAATTCATTTACGTGACCCTTGAGGTTTTTGTCCTTTGTCATCTTCAATCGTTAATGATGGTGTTTAAGATTGAGTATTATAACAAAACCCAATGTGGAGTGTCTTTAATGCATTTTTAAACTTTAATGGTAAATTATTATCATTAACGTTTTTTTTATAATTTTTATCCATTGTAAATCCCTATCATATTCATATATCCTCATTTAAGATATTCCCTTTTGTCATTCATCTTATTTTCTACTTGCCATCCATTATCTTAAAGGCGCTCGCCAAGCCTAGCTGAACTAAGATATCCTTTATTTGTCCCCAATATATATATGTTGGAAAATTGGACTTGAAATGGGTTTTAGAAAGCTGTCCAAAATTTTCTGGACAGAATTTTGAGCAATTTTGAGCTCAAATTTAGGTGGGACCCACACTACAAAAATCGTGAGACCATATACGAACGCGTTCACCTCCGCAAGGAGATTAACGTAGTATATTCATACGTCCAATTTTAATAAGTTATGAATGATAAATATGTCCCCAAAGTGAGTCACAAAGTAATGAAAGTTAATGAATTGGGTGTGTTTTAACTCTTGTCCCACATTGGAAGAGTAGTGGAAATTTGATGAGTTAATAACACCCCAAGTATGGACTAAGGCTTGGATGCCTTGGGGTATCCCAACTCTTTGAAGGGGAGATGACCTAAGCTATGCACGGGTTGACTTTCAGTCAAAAGTTCACGCGCGCGTCCGACCGACTCGGCTCGGGCTTGTAAAAATCTCCTACATTTTTGCGCCGAATTTATTTAACTTTCTGGGATTTAATTATTAATTAATTACGAAATTAATTAATTAATTAATAAACTGTTGGCAGTTATTGCCAACAGTTAATTCGTTTAACTGTTTTGACAGTTATTTGCCAACCATCACCTACTTTGCTATAAATATAGATGCCTCCCTCCGTTTTTAAAACAATGAAAAATTTCCCTCCTCCAAAATTGCTGTCTTTTTCCTTCCAGAAAATTCCTGTCATATCCTTTTCAGAAAATTCTTTTTCTGCATAGCATCTGTTGCATTGTTGTTGAGTATGAGACACAGAATTTGAGTTCGTTGTAATTAATTATTGTCGTGCTACATAATTAATTGGAAAATCCGTTCTATCTTGGGAGACAATATTCATCAACCTCGGAGCACATTGGAGGGAATAAATTGTCTTAAGGAAACTGTTCATAATAGGGCTCGGATTTATCTTTAATTCTTTTATTATTTCTGCAAATTCAAGTAAGTGTTTCATTTTTGTAATTCTGTTTTAATTCTGTAATTAATTAATAATTCATAATTCTGTACAATTGTTATTTATAAATAATAGACATAACAATCTTAAGACAATTTATAAAGTTCTACTGTTTTTTAGTGTACAGAATTTTTTATTACAGAAATTTATTTGTTGAAAATAAATCTGGTTTGACAGAATAAAATGAATTAATTTACTGCTTTCTTGTAGAAATTAGTAAAACAATTTTGATATAGAAATTAATTTCTTTACTGTTTTTATATTCTGTTTTACAAAATAAAATTTTATTTGTGTATTCTTGTTAAAATATGTTTATGTAAAATTTTTAATCTTTAAATTATAATTCTGTTTTGTACAAAATTCTTTTTATTATTAAAAATTAGTGTGACACAAATTTTATATTTAATTCTGTTTTGTACGGAATTTTGTTTATATTATAGTTTAATTCTGAATTTTATTTGGAATTCTTTTTGAATTCATTTATTATGAATTATATTTGGAGGAAATTGGTGCACAGAATTTTGTATTCTGTTTTGATTAATTCATTATATATAGATTTTATCATTGATAAAAATTCTGTTTTTGTAACAGAAATGGAATCACAAAGTACGAACACTACTCCTACGAAACTGATTGTCACCAACACAAATGTGACTACACCCGTATCTATGCCACACGGGGAGAAACCGAAAAAGTTCATTGGGGCTGACTTCAAACGTTGGCAAGGACAAATGTACTTCTATCTCACTACCTGCCAACTGGGCAGGTTTGTATATGAAGATCGCCCCTCTATTCAAGAGGGAGATAACGCTGAAAAGGTTGCTGCTGTCGATGCTTGGAAGCATTCGGACTACCTATGCCGAAATTATATTTTGGCCTACTTGGACAAGACTCTATATCATGTCTACTGCACTATCAAGACATCCAAAGAATTATGGAATTCTTTGGAAAATAAGTATAAAACTGAAGATGCTGGGATGAAGAAATTTATCGTCGGGCGTTTTCTGGACTTCAAAATGGTTGATTCTAAATCTGTAATCTCGCAAGTGCAAGAATTTCAAGTGATCCTCCACGACATTCATGCTAAAGGAATGCCAATTAGTGAAACTTTCCAAGTTGCTGCAATTGTTGAAAAATTGCCACCATCTTGGACTTTGTTCAAAAACTATCTCAAGCACAAGCGTAAGGAGATGAATGTGGAGGAGTTGGTGGTCAGGCTAAGAATCGAAGAAGATAACCGTGAGTCTCAAAAGAAAAGTGGGAAGAATCCGATGGAAACAAAGGTCCATGTCGTTGAAGGTCCTAAGAAGAACAAACGAAAGTATGATGGGGAAGGCACTTCCAAACATAACAAGAAAAAGTTCAAAGGCAAATGCTACAATTGTGGTAAACCTGGACACCGCTCAAGCGAGTGTCGTAAGCCGAAGAAGCAAAATCAAAACAATCCTCAATCAAATGTAACTGAGGGTGTGAATATCATCAATGATTTGGCGGATATGAATCTTTCTGCCGTGGTCTCTGAATGTAACTTGGTTGGAAATACCAAGGAATGGTGGGTGGATACTGGAGCCACACGACACATTTGTGCAAACAAATGGATGTTCACCACCTATAAGCCTTTGGAAAATGAAGAAAATATCTTTATGGGAAATTCTTCCACTTCGAAGGTGGTTAGACAAGGAAAGATAACTCTGAAAATGACTTCTGGAAAGGAACTTACTCTCAACAATGTTCTTCACATGCCTGATATCCGAAAGAATCTGATTTCTGGATCTCTCCTTACTAAAAATGGTTTCAAGCTTGTGTTTGTGTCTGATCGCTTGGTGTTGTCTAAAAATGACATGTATGTAGGAAAGGGCTACCTAAATGAGGGGCTCTTTAAACTCAATGTTCTTACCGTAACCCCCAAAACATCTCTTTCAATGAATGAAATTGCTAGTTCTTCTTACTTGATTGAGTCTTCTAATATTTGGCATGCTAGATTGGGACATGTTAATTTTGATACATTGCGTAGATTAATTAACTTGGAATTTTTGCCAAAATTTAATATTGATAAAAATCATAAATGTGAAATTTGTGTGGAATCTAAATTAGCTAGATTACCTTTCCATTCTATTGAAAGGATAACTGAACCTTTAGATTTAATTTACACCGATATTTGTGATTTAAAATTTGTTCAAACTAGAGGTGGGAAAAAGTATTTTATTACTTTTATTGACGATTGCACAAAATATTGCTATGTATATTTGTTACATAGTAAAGATGAGGCTATTAATGCATTTAAACAATATAAGAATGAAGTTGAGAATCAATTAAGCAAAACGATAAAGGCTATTAGAAGTGATAGAGGAGGTGAATATGAATATCCATTTGAGGAATTTTGTTCTGAAATGGGATTATTCATCAAACAACCGCTCCTTATTCTCCTCAATCGAATGGTGTTGCTGAACGCAAAAACCGTACTTTGAAAGAAATGATGAACTCAATGTTATTAAGTTCAGGAGCTCCACAAAATTTGTGGGGGGAAGCCTTACTTTCTGCTAATTACATTCTCAATAAAGTACCTCACAAAAAGACTCACAAGACACCTTATGAATTATGGAAAGGTCGAAGACCTTCCTATAAATATTTACGAGTGTGGGGGTGCTTAGCCAAAGTGATGGTTCCTAAACTTAAAAAGGTAAGAATAGGGCCAAAAACCGTGGATTTTGTATTCATCGGTTATGCTACTAATAGCAGTGCATATCGATTTCTAGTTTGTAAATATGAGATTTTGGACATTCATGTAAATACGGTTATTGAATCGATGGATGCTTCATTTTTTGAAAATGAATTCCCATATAACATGACCCGAGAATCTGGTCCTTCTAAAAGGAAAAATCAAGCTACTACAAGTGGTACTCATCAACCTATTGAATCAATAGAGGATGAACCAAGACGTAGTAAAAGAGCAAAAACCTCGACTTCTTTCGGTCCGGATTTTTTAACATATTTATTAGAAAATGAACCTCAATCGTATAAAGAAGTTATATCCTTACCCGATGCTTCCAATTGGAAAGAAGCAATTAATAGTGAAATTGAATCCATATTACAAAATCATACATGGGAACTAGTGGATCTTCCACCAGGTTCAAAACCGTTAGGTTATAAATGGATCTTCAAAAAGAATTGAAGGCCAATGGATCAATTGATAAATATAAAGCTAGACTTGTAGCTAAAGGCTATAGGCAAAAGGAAGGGTTGGATTACTTCGACACATATTCACCGGTAACAAGAATAACGTCCATTCGGATGTTAATAGCAATAACTGCTATTAATGGACTTGAAATACATCAAATGGATGTAAAAACTGCATTCTTAAACGGTAAACTAGACGAGGAAATTTATATGAGCAACCTGAAGGGTTCAAAGCTCCCGGACAAGAAGGAAAAGTATGTAGGCTTGTTAAATCATTATATGGATTAAAACAAGCACCTAAACAATGGCATGAAAAATTTGATAATGCAATGTTATCAAATGGTTTCAAAATTAATGAATGCGATAAATGTGTTTACTTTAAATACATTCATAATGGATATGCCATTGTATGCCTCTATGTTGATGATATGCTTATCATGGGTAGTAACTTGAAAATTGTCAAAACTACAAAACAAATGTTGAGTAGTAGATTTAACATGAAAGATATGGGAGTCGCCGATGTTATATTAGGAATTAAAATTTCTAGAACATCGGATGGACTTATATTATCTCAATCTCATTACATAGAGAAAGTACTTGAAAAATTCAAGAAGTATGATATTAGTCCTACTAAGACACCAGTAGATGTAAATTACATCTTGCAAGAAATAATGGTGAAAGCATATCTCAACTAGAATATTCTCATATTATCGGCAGCTTAATGTATATCATGAACTGTACGAGACCGGACATAGCATACTCAATAAGTAAGCTAAGTCGATTTACGAGTAATCCAGGAAGAGATCACTGGAAAGCAATATTGAGAGTTTTGGGTTATTTAAAATATACTCAAAACTATGGATTGCATTACTCAAAATATCCAGCTATTCTTGAAGGACATTGCGATGCAAATTGGATATCTGATACAAAAGACTCTAAGTCTACGAGTGGGTATGTGTTTACCCTCGGAGGTGCAGCCGTATCTTGGAAATCCTCAAAACAAACGTGCATTGCTAGATCGACAATGGAATCTGAATTCATTGCACTAGACAAAGCTGGAGAAGAAGCTGAATGGCTTTGAAATTTCTTAGAGGATGTTCCAAATTGGTCTAAACCTGTGCCCGCAATATGTATACATTGCGATAGCCAATCTTCAATTGGAAGGGCACAAAATCACATGTATAACGGAAAGTCACGACATATTCGTCGTCGACACAATACCGTTAGACAACTTCTCTCAAACGAAATTATCTCAATTGACTATGTAAAGTCAAAAGATAATATATCGGATCCACTAACGAAAGGTTTAAACCGATAGCAAGTTGAAAGATCATCGAAAGGAATGGGTCTAAAGCCTATAAATAAATAAGAATCAATATAGTGGCAACCCAACCTAGCTGGCTGGAGATCCCAAGATCTAGGTTTAATGGGCAAACCGAACTACGTTGTATTCAGTAAGCACTGGAGGATATTTAATCCTATCCATTCCAAAGATGAGACAGTGCATATCTGCCGCGAAATTAGGATAAGTTATGCTTTTAATGACATCTATATCTTAGTACGTCTAAGTGGGGTAGTGCAGAATACTCTTTATGGAAGTCACCTACGTGAGTAAGAAGGGGGCCACTTCTATGATAATAATGAAAGGCATATTCTCTAAATTACTTGCGGATCCAAGTGGTGTTCACGACCAAAATGAACATAAACGTGAGAACCAACTGTGTTGAAGAATTGTTGTGTGAATACTGTTGTCTAGGTTTACAAAAATGGTTGACGGTTCAAGGACGTGAAGTCTACTGATTAACCAAGTAAATCCGATAGTATATCACCAAGGAAAGTTCAAGGCCACTAGGCTACCTCTCCCGATGCAATAAGTCTTCAGTTTTACTCAACTTGTGTCTGCATCCGCATTAGCATCTGTTTGGTTTTATTTATAGCGATATATCATTCATGTGGGGGATTGTTGGAAAATTTGACTTGAAATGGGTTTTAGAAAGCTGTCCAGAATTTTCTGGACAGAATTTTGAGCAACTTTGAGCTCAAATTTAGGTGGGACCCACACTACGAAAATCGTGGGACCATATACGAACGCGTTCACCTCCGCAAGGAGATTAACGTAGTATATTCATACGTACAATTTTAATAAGTTATGAATGATAAATATGTCCCCAAAGTGAGTCACAAAGTAATGAAAGTTAATGAATTGGGTGTGTTTTAACTCTTGTCCCACATTGGAAGAGTAGTGGAAATTTGATGAGTTAATAACACCCCAAGTATGGACTAAGGCTTGGATGCCTTGGGGTATCCCAACTCTTTGAAGGGGAGATGACCTAAGCTATGCACGGGTTGACTTTCGATCAAAAGTCCACGCGCGCGCCCGTCCGTCCGACCGGCCGGCTCGGCTAGGGCTTGTAAAAATCTCTTACATTTTTGGGCCGAATTTATTTAACTTTCTGGGCTTTAATTATTAATTAATTATGAAATTAATTAATTAATTAATAAACTGTTGGCAGTTATTGCCAACAGTCAACAGTTAATTCGTTTAACTGTTTTGACAGTTATTTGACAACCGTCACCTACTTTGTTATAAATACAGATGTCTCTCTCCGTTTTTAAAACAATGAAAAATTTCCCTCCTCCAAAATTGCTGTCTTTTTCCTTCTAGAAAATTCCTGTCATATCCTTTTCAGAAAATTCTTTTTTTGCATAGCATCTGTTGCATTGTTGTTGAGTATGAGACACAGAATTTGAGTTCGTTGTAATTAATTATTGTCGTGCTACGTAATTAATTGGAAAATCCGTTCTATCTTGGGAGACAATATTCATCAACCTTGGAGCACATTGGAGGGAATAAATTGTCTTAAGGAAACTGTTCATAACAAAGCTCGGATTTATCTTTAATTCTTTTATTATTTCTGCAAATTCAAGTAAGTGTTTCATTTCTGTAAAGTATGTTTTAATTCTGTAATTAATTAATAATTCATAATTCACAATTCTGTACAATTGTTATTTATAAATAGTAGACATACCAATATAGAATCCAGCTAAACTATAATTCTACTTTCTGGATCCCTTATATTGATGAGATTAAACATCGAAACCAATCTTAAGACCAAGCTTTAATACTAATTTATGGAGCGAATTCTCCTATTGTATAAATCATATTCACTTAGATAATCAATGGAGAAATAAACCACAATATTACCTTGCGTGACAAAAGATTTGATTTTTACTTTTTGAGAATTCACACACACACACACACACATATATATATATATATATATATATATATATATATATATATATATATATATATATAATAACGCTCTTGTGCGGAGTAGTCCGCATTTTAAGAATGCGGACCTGACATGTGTCACCTGACGGTAGGCTCAGAAAAGAGAGAGAATGTGCCTATAATTTAGACGATAATTTCTAGGTGCACGATTAGGTGACACATGTTCGGTCCGCATTCTTAAATGCGGACTAGTCCGCACAAGAGCAGAACTGTATATATATATATATATATATATATATATATATATATATATATATATATATATATATATATATATATATATATATAGAGAGAGAGAGAGAGAGAGAGAGAGAGAGAGAGAGAGAGAGACTCATGTGCACACTAAGTTTGCACAGCGCTGGCGCACACCAATTTTTTTAAAGCATTAAAAAAAATATTTTTGAGTTGATTTTTTTATGTGATATTTAAACATTTCAACCGACCCACGTAAAAAAAATTAGTTCAAATTTTTATTTTGCTATTTTTAAAAAATCGGTCAAACTTTCGCAGCTTTTAAAGTACTTAAAAGGAGCGAAAGTTTGACCGATTTTTTAAAAATAGCAAAAAAAGTTTTTTTAGCTGATTTTTTTACATGGGACCGTTGAAATGTTTAAATATCACACAAAAAAAATCAACTAATTTTTTTTTTTACTATTTAAAAAAAATAATGTGCAAACTTAGTGTACACATGAGCATTTCTCTCTCTCTCTCTCTCTCTATATATATATATATATATATATATATATATATATATATATATATATATATATATATATATATATATATATATATATATATGTTATTTCCACACTTCAAGTACACCTAATTCCCACCCCCTGGGATTAAAATTATCTTACTCATAAGCCTCCCTCTTTCAATAAAACTGATTACCTTGTAACAATAGGTTCTCTCCCCTAAACCTTTGGTAACTTAAATCACATACGTACTAAATAAATCAACATTGGTCGTGCACCTCTGTGGATAAGAGCCAAATCAATCCCTCCCCTAAACCATCTAAGAATCCACACAAAACTACGAAACCGAGTTCAAACCATAATAGGAAATTAAATCACCAAACTAAGAAATCCTCTTGAATTATAATTTGAAAGTAAGGGAGGGTTTGAATGGGGTGGGTGGAAAAATTTTACTTACTTCCCCAAAGGAAAATTTTTCATGAAAATATATCCAAAATTTGCATTTGGATGTTCATTATATAGACTTAAAAGATTTGGGACATTTGGCCTTTAGCACCCATTGGTTTGTCAAGTTTATAGTTTGATACCCAATACTTTCAGTATGTACCCTTAGTCCCCATTTTGGATGAAAATTGTAAAGTCAAATAGTTGACAGTTAAATGTCATATAAAATTCCCATTTTATCCTCTAAACTAGACAAACGAATGGGTGTTAAGAATTATAACTTGAGAAATAAGTGGGGGAAAATGTCAAATTATCAAAATCTTTTTTTAAATAAATCGTTATTATTCATTGATGAATATAGAAGAAATAACCACTTATAAATGGCTTACATCCCCACCAAGTACTGAAAACCTTACATACAAAAAACAAATATGAGGTTCTTTATATCTAATTACATGAATAAATGAATAAAAGGATGAAATTAAGACTAGATTGAAACCACACATAGAAAGAAATAATCCCCATGAACAGTTAGATATTCTTGAAGTTTGGAAGCCCCCATTTGTCAATGGTGATTAACCCTTTAACTTCTGAGAGAAAATGTCTTTACCTTTTATGCTTCCCCTTTTGGATAGATAGTCTACTACTTGATTGCCTTCTCTATAAATGCGCTTTAGAGAATGATTGATCTTCTTTAGCATTTGTTGAATTAGGTGAACAGAACACCTGATTTTCCAAGGATTTATAACCTTTCCTTGGACAATATCAACTAGAATCGTTGAATCATTTTCAATAATTAGCTCATAATCTTTAAGGTCCATGAATAATTCTAAACCAGTATTTAAAGCTTTTGCCTCTGCCTCCATATATAAAGCATCTCCAAATGAAGAAATAAAGGCCTATTTCATCTCTCCTGAATGATTTCTGAGAATACCTCCCCCACATCCCTTGCCTAGGATCCCCATTGCACTGCCATCTGTATTAAGCTTCAAAATACCTGAAGGAGGAAACATCTATTTAATCTGCAACCTTTGGCTTGGGCTTTGATGAGATTAATTGTGAATGATTAGCTTCTTCAAATGATGTACCTGATATAAAACAGAAAATCCATTAGGATCACATTCATCATACTTGCATTTATTTCTATGAATCCACAGACACCAACACACAATAGCTGGTATGAGTCTATTAATGTCAAGGTCCAATTTTTGGCCATGCAGCCACCATTAAAACAATTGACTCTTAATTCCACCCTTTGCTCTATGTATTTCATGCTCATGAGTATCTTTGTCCCACATATGAGAGGCTATATCCCCTTTCTCAAAAATACTCATCTAACTTGACACAACACTGACATTTTGAAGGGCCCCTTATCCTAATTGATCTTATTTTATCATCAGTGGCAAGAAAGTTGTTTAACATCTTCCACATAAAGACTGAAATCTTGGTTGGAACGATTTTATGCCAAATGAATTTTGAGCTTATCTGAGTGGACTTCTTTGATCTACATAACTCCCATGCTGAAGACATTGAAAAGGAGCCATTGCTACAAGGTTGCCAAATCACCTTATCTGGATAATCCTCCCATATCTCCTCAAATTGCAGAATTTTTGAAGTAATATCTGTAGGAAAACACCTCTCCAGTTTGAATTTGTCCCATTCCTTCCTTGAGTTCCATAAGCTATTAATGGATTGATCCTAAAAAACATCCACATTTTTTTCTTACTTCTACTCCCCAATTAGCCGTGAAGATGTTAGTATCTCCTTTACCAATTTGCCATTTCAAGTTTTCTTCTGTGATATCTCTTATTGAGCACATTCTATTACAGGTATGAGAACCACCTGTAATTGGAGCAGTAATAGGATGTTGTTTTCTACAGTAAGCAACCTTCATATATTGAGCCCATAGAGAGTCTTTGTCTCTGAAATTCCACCACATCTTCATGCTTAAGGATTTTCCAAGATCAAATAAGTTCTTGATCCCCACTCCTCCTTCACAAATAGGTTTAGTTATAGCCTCCAATTTGCGCCATTGTTTCCTCTGATCTCCATAGTTAGAACTTTAAAAGAACTTGACCATTAGACCATGCAGCCTATTAACTAAAACTTTGGGAGGAGACATTGCAGATTGCATATAAATTTGTATAGAGACCAAGACTGCCTCTTTTACACAGGCATTTAACTTTCTAACCAGATAGTTTTTTCCTCACTTTTTAAACCATATCTTCAAAGTATATAATTCTCTTTCCCCCACTGTACATGGGACATCCAAGAGATGTAATAGGGCCTTTTTTAATTTGCATTCCAGTACATTGACTCAAGAAAGATATTGAATTTGGCTTGATCTTGTTAGAGACTATAAGATAACTTTTGATTGTGCTTATCGACTGCCTTGAAACCCTCTCATAGGACCTCAAAACTTCCATTATCTTTTTCACTTCCTTCCTCACTCCAGAGCTAAAAATTATCAGATCATCAGTAAAAGTTAAATGATTAAATTTAGGACCACCTATAGACATTTTATATCCAACTGGGTGGAAACCCGCGCAATGCACGGTGAATGTGGTATTGAATGCATGATAAACGAAGGAAATAGAAAAATTGATAGTAGAATAAAAAAAAGTGTAACAGAGTAAGATTGTAGAGTAGTAGTAATAGTTGAAGTGCAAGTAGAAATGTTAACAAACATTGTCAATGTTTAACATAGAGACAGATAATAAAGTTGAAATTGAAAGTAGTAGTAGAAGGTCTAAAATGTTGATGAAGATTGAACACTTGAAATTTAATCTACAACATCCTCTTTTTTCTTTCATCAATATACCTACAATTTTGGGAAAAGATATGTTGAAAGAATATGATAATAGTAAAGTAAAAAGTTGAAGAAAAGTTTAATAGATAATAAATTGAAAATACCTTCCCGAACGCTTCCTTTTAGAGATATGTTTGTTTTCGACGTCAGTGGAAGGATGTGTTTTATTTGATGTAGTACATATTGGAGAAGAAGGATGAATTACATCAATGTTGATTTCATTGTCCATGATAATGATTGGGTCTTGATTGGGATTGACTTGCCTCGTTTCCTATTACGTAAATTAGATAGGATTAGAGTTACGAAAATAAATGTAGTATATAAATTTGAATGAGTATGTTTACAATACCTTTTGAATGGAGTTGGTACTCTTTGAATGATCTCCGGTTAAGGAAGCTTGGAAAATTGTTGACACAATGTAGTTTTCATAACCACGGATTAAGTTGTAGTTATTGATCTTGAGGCAAAATCTGTGTGAGGTACAACTGCTCCTTGTGATTGCAAGTGGTAGTGGATCTTTGGTTACCTAGATAAAATAGTAAACATAGTATGTGCAGAGTAAAATTTTGTGAAATGAATGTTGGGAGAGAATATTATCAATAAATAGAAAAAACATACGCTAATGTCATGGTTGATATGTGCAAGCCCAGAACATTGGACTTTGATTAGAGATTCAACTTCTTTGCTGAAAAGTACAAATGTGGTACAAGGTGTTTCGTCCTTGACGCTGATTTGAAATTTGTACCTATTTATGGAGGATTGTAGATTGTCTTAAATTGTTGGATTGAATAGGAAAAAAAATTATTGTAAGAATATATCCTAGGAGAAGGAACAGTGTTGTATGATTCACAGAAGAAGGAAGTGCTATTATGTTTTAGTTTCTTGTTGCAGAGGTTGCATGCTGTATAATACCAGCCAACAACGTCTTCTACACCTCTGATTCTTTCTTGTAAAATTACGTACAGAACCTGGGACATTTATATTATTAGTAGACAATGAAGGAGATATGGTAATTATATATGTCTAATAGGATACCTCATTTGGAGAGTCAGAGCTAAGAGACAAGATATCTTCAATGAATTTAAAATCTCCTTCATTTTGAAGCTGTGAAATGTCACCCATTGACGGATTAGTTGTGAGGAACAATGAGCATTGTTCGTTATGAAGTCTGTATGCATTTAATAGAATGTGTTAAAATTTAGTGGAAATGATTGTTGATGAAATAGAGCATGTAAAAGAAGGTAAAAGTGTTGGATCAGAAAGTCGTGAGGAAGAGATTAAAAAATAATTTGAGATCCAGATTCAAGAGTAGAGCCCAAATTCAGAATCAACATCATAAATAAGTGGAGAAACTATCACATATATATCTATATAATAAGGAGTACAAGGTTTTTACTATTCTATAAGTTGATAACCTAATCAGGGGCTAGGATTGAACCAATAACACACTAAATGAAGGGTGAGATCACAATTCACACCATAAGTTCTACAACTCACCACACCTTATTATATACTTTATATTGTATTTATAATTTTAACCCATTAAAACATACTTTCCCCCTCATTTTCTTCCTAGATTTTCAGTTCTGATTCAAACAAAGAGGGTGTTTTGGTAATACGCACAAAAATACTTTAGACAATGACTTTATCTCTCCCGTTCACTTCCCCTAAACACACAAACCCCTCACTCTCTTGATGTCCCATCTCTTGCTCTGATCACATCGTGAAGATAACACTCATCTCCCCAAAAATTTACCCTCTCTCCATGAAACCCTCAATAATGTTTATCTCTCCTCTTCAAATTGGACTATCTAGGTGGGTATTTTTTTTGTTCATCATAATATTTCTTCAATCTCGGATTAAAAACATTGTGATTCATTACCATTACCCGTGTGTATTTTTTTGCCAATATTGTAGATAATCTCGGATTAAAATTATTGTTGATATTACTTACTTTGTGATTCATTACCTGTGTGTAATTTTTTGCAGTTGGTAGATATTAGGGCTTGAAGCATGAAACGAAGGTATAAAAAACATTTTTATTTGATAGACTAATGTTCATTTTTAATCGCATTTTGATTTGTCTGACTAATGTTTGTTTCGTTGGATTCAAAATAGGGGTGTGGTGGTCGAGGATAACTTTGAATCTTGGATGTGGTATTTTTGTTTATACATATGTATGGTACTACTTTACTCTTGAGTTTCATCACCACTTAGTGCACCACCGAATCTGCATTTGATTTAGATTACTATTTATTTCTCTTTCCTCTTTCAATTTATTTTTTGTTTGTTTTGCAGATTCTAGATATTAGGGTTTCAAGCTTGAAATAAAGGTATAAAAAATGAAGTTCTCATTTTCTTTAGTTTGATCATTTTGATTAGACTGAATAATTTTCATTTTGATATTTGCTTTGTTCACTTTTATCATTTTGTCATTTTGATATAGTATTACAGTTTGTTTTATTATCTAGGCATCACATTATTTTGGTTAGAAAGTGAGATTAATATAAAGTTAACTGTTGTTTTCCAATACTTACAACCTTTTTAATGAGTTCCAATGTTTATAGGTATTTCATTAATCTCATATGTTCATCTTACTTTTAGCATTTTAATGATTTTGAATGCTTATAGGTGTCAACTTTGTCAACTTTAATAATTTTAACTTTTGAAATCAAGGGTTTTTAGTTTAATTTCTCATTTTTTTTGTTACCAACTGTTTTAGGGCTCTGAAATTTGGGTTTAATACTTTGATTTAGGGTGTGAATATTTTTTTCTCAATATGTTTGTTGATTTCTTTAGGGTTTTATTATCACTGTTTGATCATCAGATTATATAGGTAATTCTCATCTCGAACTTTTAAATACTGTATAATTCTTGAATTAATTAAATCTTAATGCTTTGATATTTTTAGATTTTTATGTATAAATGTTAATGATTATAGGTTAGTTAATTGCCTCTACTTATTCTGAATGCCTCATGGTTAGTAAGGAGTCAGTGAAATTATTATGGAGTGAAGTGAAGCTAAACTTCCAATTAGTTGACATTCACACACCCATATTCAAGTTATAAGATGATTTCAAATTTGTGAACATTTATGTGAGATTGGGGTTGGGGTTGTGTGAACAGAAAATTATAATACGTTTGTTTTATATGAATTGATGCCTCAACAGTTGTAATAAGAAGTTTTAACAATCTATACACGTTTGTTTTCAACAATTTGATCAGTGTTTATGTAAGATTTGGGATCTTAATTGATGCTCATAACATGTTTGATAAAATTCATAACAGAAAAGTTGTGTCATGGACAACTATTCTTAAAGGGTATTTGTGATTTGGACTCGGACATCTTTTATTTTTTTCAACAGAGTAGGAAGACTCAGACCATCTGATTTCTGCATATGTTTTAATGTTCTTTTTCCCCTCCCTTTTCATGTTGACTCCAAAATTGGATGGAATCAGATGTGAGGTTTTTTAATCTTAGGGTAACAAACATAGTTACAACCATTACTAAGTTGGAGATGTACATATGAAGTAGATTACATATGCTAGGGGAAAAAAGGCAAGATAAGGTACTGAGTGTGTCAATTACCATTGAAAAGCTGTTGATGCCTGAAATTGATACACTGAGTGAGAAATCTCAAAGAATATGGTTAACAACAAATAAGGCATAATTTATGATAACCAATTTCATTTTTTTGGAGAAAAACACTAGCGCAACAACTGTAGTAGGAAGAGATCTACTAAATTTGGTGCTGATACGTTGGTGCTGATATGCTTTTATTTAAATAGTTTTTGCCCCAATTTAGAGGCTTACGCGACTTTGTACAGGTTTCCCACAACACTTCTTTATCTCCTGCCAGACGTTCAGGAAATCTACTAAGTTTGGATTTATCTTGGTGCTACAATTTGACAAATGACGCTATGGGATTAATTGTGGATAGTTGCTCATAACTGAATCTGCTTAAATTTTTTGGGTGCAATCAGGTACACGTCATTTTCTCGATTTATATCATAACACTATAGATGTTCAATCAAATTTCTCTAGGGGTATGTTCGAAAATGTTCTCTCGATTAGTGAGAACCTAATAAGACAATTATAAGGTTCTCAATAACTTGGGGTATTTATTGGGGATTACAAATGTATTTGTGGATGGATACTCAAATCCGAATGTGAAAGTGATTAGGAATTTTATTACAGATTACAAATTGTTGTGTATTTATGGTGAAAGGATCGTGAGTGGGGCTACAAGTGTTGTAGACAAAGTATTAGGAACATCTATTGTACTAGTGCTGCTGGAATTAAGGCTACTGCAGCTGCAACAGATTTTGTACAATTTTTTTCGATTCCCGACTTACAGATCTGGACCAGATCTGGAACTTTATAGTGCGCTCAGTTTTCCAACTTTTTCGGCGCATAACTTGCAGAATGGTTCGCAGGTTCGTTTCCCTTTTTTTTCGACGTTCGTCTTTTTCTCTTTTCCTCACTGAATGGCTCACATAATAGCTCATGCCAAGTAGGGCAAACATTGTTTTGAGTTCGATCACAAGTCCTTCACTCACTCATAGAGGAACAACAACCCCCTTCCGAAACAGGAATTCGACGCTCGTTTAGTCTCAATTACACTTTTTCTTCTTTTTTAATTACACATTTCTTAACTTAATTATTTTCGTGTGAGTATAAAAGGGCTAGGGATGGTCAACCTGTATATGAAGATCCAGACCGAAGAGAAATCATCCTACGAAAGCCGCTCCCCCCTCTGGACATCGATCCACTCACAGCTCGATCAGTAATCTAACTAATGCTAGATTTGTCTCCATTTTATTTATATTAGTAATCAAACTTCCTTCGAGGTTCTAATGGATGCATATTGACTGAAATAAATAAATTTGTGGCTATAAAGGTTATTTAAAGTAATGGTAAACTCATTCCTCCAGTGGTTAAGCTGTGGGTTGAGCATTATTAGAGGAATCCAAAGTCTGCAATGGTTGAGCATTATAAAACATGAAGTTTGCAATTTTTTTACTGCACGCATTTCAGTGTAGGATGATGGAACTAATGTTTTGAATTTAACTTTAGACCATGTAAGTATAACGAAGTATAGTCTCTTGGTTCATATGTACTTTTGAATTCTCAGTTTTAACACATACACAGTACCGTAACACTAATGTTTTGATGAGTTTTATTTGGTTTTTTCACAGAGTGTATGTGGCATAGGTAGAGTTCTTATTTACCCAATTTTTTATGCACTTGATCAAGGTATGAGCTTTCTTAAACTTAATACATTTGAGTTGTTGCACTGGCCAACTAGGGCTTTGAAAGGCAAAAGTTAGGTTTTGTTTTTTAGATTTAATGTTTGTACCTTGCATAATGGTACTTTTGATATTTTGGGGTGTGTTCAATTATTATTATCTCTATAGATGGTACACAATTATTATTATGTCTATAGATGGTATACAAAGTGGGGTGTATTGATATTGATTTTAATTATGATTTACTGACTATAATTTTGTCATTATTTTGTATTATAGGTTATTTTAATCATTTAAACTCATTAGTTTTCCCCAATATAAATTGTTTTTATTGGTTATTTTGCAGATCTCATCTTGGATACACCACATGACAGTTTAAATTTTGTTTAAAAAAGGTTCCATCTCCCTCTCTAGGTTTCAAACTTATAGTTTTGAACAGGGGGCAAATTATCCTCTGTTATATGTTGCTGCTGTTCAAGGATGAGTTACCACTTTTTCCATCCTCCCATTCGAAACTAGCTAGCTACTAACAGGCCTAACAGAGCTGCATATGGGATATTCACAGGCCAACATTTTTAACAGAGGTACCATTGACTATATTTTTGTGATTTTTAGTCAATCAAATGTAGAGGGTATAAGGAAACCCAAGATTTACACTCAATAAGAATCCAAGAGTAACTTTTTGTGGTTACATTATCATGTCTTGATGATCGTCAAAGTCGGTATGATGTGCAAGGATCAAGAAAAAAGAGTTTTGAGACCCAAATTCTTTTTTCTCCCTCCAGGATGACGATGATGATAAGTTCAGCCATGGTCCTTACTCCTATAGCTATATGAGTGCAGATTAGATGGTTGATAGAATAACCAAGAGATTGTGTGGGTTTTTATTACTTTATTTTCACTAAAAATTTTGGGATTAAACGCTATTAGTTTTTATAAATGAAATTGCGATACCTGCTGATAATGAAACTGATGAGCATGTGTTCTTTTTACAAGCATGTGTTTTTTTTCATTTAGTCACAAGCAGGTGCTTTTTTAAGAAGTTGTTTTTTCTTATCTTCTTATCTTTCTATGAGCAAGTGTTTTTTTCATCTAATCACAATAACATATTCTCCGGTGATGAAACTGATGAACTCAAAAACACATTCCTGAACGGTGTCCTTAGCGTTCTTGGCGATCTTACCATTCATGATCCGACTTATGCTTGCGATCAGGAGATATCGATCCTGCTCATAAAATTTCGAATGAGGGATCTAAAAAATGGGTTTTTGTTTTGTATACCCTCTGTTCAGACCGATCCATTTTATTTATGTACATTTTTTCCCTCTTTATGTGTGTGTGTTTAAGTTCACTTAAGCCTCCTTTCATTGTTTTACATTGTTGGTAATTCATAGGGTTTGTAAGAGGTTGTGAATTTGAGTTATAGATTATAAAAATCTTATGGTTTCATTATATTTCTGTCTATTAGTGAGCCTTGAGGTGAAGTTTCAACATTTTGACAGTTGTAGTTTCAACATTTTTCTATCAATAGAGGTAATCTGCTACTTTCCATTTTTTTAACAAAAAATATTTTATTTTGTTTTTGACATTGCTATTTGAGCCCCAATTAGGTAGCTTCCCGTCTTCCTGATCCTTACTATTCTCATCAATTGGTTTTATTTTTCAGGTAGAATGAGAAATATATGATTGAGGAGAAAGTTGTTAAGAATAATGTAGTCTTTGTATCAAGAAATTATTTTGCAGTTGATAAAAGAAGGCATTTATTCCGTGTTAGATTCTTAAAATTTCTTTTTGGGTCACCTCCTATCCAGGGCACTCCGTTCAGGTGTAAGACTTGACACGACCCTGGTTTTTATGATTGTTACCTGACAAAGGAAATCAGTAAAAATGGCCTTGATGAAGTTGCGGTTGTCCGTTTATCTAAATATGATCATTGCTTTCCAGTTGCGCAGTTTCCAACCTTCTATGAGGCAGGAACATGCATAGACTCTTGGGGTGACAGTATGGAAGAGCATACATCTTTGTAATTCTTATCAAATACAGAGGTAGAACATTAAAGAAACAAAATGAAAAATGGTGGGGCATGAAAACCCTCAAAAAAGCCCAATAAACGGGATGCAACACAGTCCAACAATCACGGAGGCGAGCAAACGCAACTCAGGGCGAACAACCACAAATGTGCTAGTTAAAGATTCGGATCATGTAACACCCAAACTAACCTAGATCGGGCATCAAAAAACATCAGATGGGGTGGTAGAATCCACAAAATAGTGCACAGGAGAATGGTAGCAGCACCAACAAAAAGGAAAAGCTCGGCCACTACCATCATAGTCGGAGGTCACACAGAGGCTAGATCAATCTCTACATGCTTCTACACATGTGCGCGCCTACCTGCTGCTATTAAAGTGTTGGGTGTGCTTTCTCTTATATTGGTGTTGATGACAATTTCATAGTATTGGAGTTGGCCAGAAATTAAATTGTGTTGGTGTTTCGCAAATCATTTTCAATTCTATTGATGTTTGGGCATGTTAACTGTTATATAATTTTTGGACAGAATTTAAATAATCTTTTGGGGTGTTTTTGGATTATTAGAATTTGAATTATTTGTTGGGAAATAAAATGGTTTACCTTTAAGAAAATTATTCGGACATAACTATTTTTTAAAAACTTGGCCCAACAAGTGTTTGACAAAATTCCCCACTCAACTTTTCACGTCTTTTTTTTACCAAATTCCCTTATACCCATTTCACATTGATCCCACCGATTTTTTCGTGTATAATTTATGGTTTGGTCCATTGAGTATGTTGATTTGTGTTGTTGAACACTGTTTTGGGCTTCCTTCAAACCAAATGTACCACCACAGCTATTTTTCAAACGTGCATCCCAACTGTTCGATGAAATGCCTGAGTGACATTTTCATATGATTTTGACGCTAGAGTCCAAGACCTGGGTTTACATTTGTGGTTGCAAAAAATATCATTTTTTACATGTTGAGAGAGCCTTTTTTTTTACATTTTTATTTAGAGTTCGAAAGTAGCGTTTTGATTTTTATTTTGTTGGGAAAGCACTATGAATCCATATATTATGTGAGACAATAGGAACCCAAAACCCTAATTTTTATTTGCATGTTTGTACTGTGTATTTGTACGGTCTTTTCATTTGTGTGTTTATACTGTGTGTTTGACAATAGGAATCCAAAACCCTTATTTTTTTGTTACAGTTTATGCCTTTTTTGTCTTTCTCTTATATTTTGACTCCCTAGTGTAATATCTTGCTAACTTTAGTTTGATTTGAATGAGGGTTTCAGGTGGGTTTTTAAAAAAGATCTAAAATTTTCAATATTTGTGTGTGTTTTTATTTGAATGACGGTTTCATGTCTAATTCATTTCTTTGTGCAAGTTCATTCAAATAACTTATAGTTGGGATGTGATATAGGATTTATGGATGCGACTTGCTATTGTAGATTATACATTTTTTTTTCAAGAAAGGGTGTTAATATTTAGGGCAACAAATCTCATTGTTGTCATGGATTATAATTATCTTTATTAGTTTAAGTGTGTCTTAATATAGTCGATATATTGTGCCTTTAGTAAAAATTTTGTTGTTTATACAACGTCCCGAAAGGATTATTTATGGTGTTTGAAAATTTTTTGCCGTGCCTTCAGGCACGGGCATTTCGCTAGTATATATATATATATCACAAAGATTATAACATGTATTAGAGGAACACTGATTTAATCATACACATAAATATACTTTGAAAGAGGTAATTGTATACTAAGTATTACAACTAACTGATTTCTGTCATATATAATTGAAGTATAAGATGCACCTAACAACTAAAATTTGAGCTTCATTATCTTTTAACGCTACATTTATGACCTATCTAATGCGTTTTAACTAAAGATATATAAATAAACTCGCAATTGTAATTTGTGATGCAATATTTGTTAAAAAAGGATGGTTGTGAATAACCCATTGATACGTTCAATGATCGAATATAAGAAGTTCATAATGTCCGCAATATAATTTGTACATAAAGCTTGAGTAATGTTGATAGATGTTTTCTCATAAAAATGAAAATTCTCCCATAGAAAGTGTATAAGGTCAACAATATTTTATTTTCTTGTGTACAATGTATGATGATGAAACTCATTTCTTGAAATTTGATTTTGCAGATCAATGCGCATATGGAAATGTTTAGGATGATTATAATATTGGTCAATATTGAAAAAAATATAGGATTGTTTATGTTAGTGCTGGAGATAGTGTATCGAATAATACATAAATTATGATATATATATATACTAGCGAAATGCCCGTGCATGAAGGCACGACAAAGATTTTTCAAACACCATAAATAATCCTTTCGGGACGTTGTATAAACAACAAATTTTTTACTAAAGGCACAATATATCGACTATATTAAGACACACTTAAACTAATAAAGATAATTATAATCCATGACAACAATGAGATTTGTTGCCCTAAATATTAACACCCTTTCTTGAAAAAGAAAGTGTATAACCTACAATAGCAAGTCGCATCCATAAATCCTATATCACATCCCAACTGTAAGTTATTTGAATGAACTTGCACAAAGAAATGAATTAGACATGAAACTGTCAATCAAATAAAAACACACACAAAGATTGAAAATTTCAGATCTTTTTTAAAAACCCACCTGAAACCCTCATTCAAATCAAACTAAAGTTAGCAAGATATTACACTAGGGAGTCAAAATATAAGAGGAAGACAAAAAAGGCATAAACTGTAACAAAAAAAATAAGGGTTTTGGATTCCTATTGTCAAACACACAGTATAAACACACAAATGAAAAGACCGTACAAATACACAGTACAAACATGAAAAAAAAGGGTTTTGGGTTCCTATTGTCTCACATAATATATGGATTCATAGTGCTTTCCCAACAAAATAAAAATCAAAACGCTACTTTTGAACTCTAAATAAAAATGTAAAAAAAAGGCTCTCTCAACATGTAAAAAATGATATTTTTTGCAACCACAAATGTAAACCCAGGTCTTGGACTCTAGCGTCAAAATCATATGAAAATGTCACTCAGGCATTTCATCGAACAGTTGGGATGCACGTTTGAAAAATAGCTGTGGTGGTACATTTGGTTTGAAGGAAGCCCAAAACAGTGTTCAACAACACAAATCAACATACTCAATGGACCAAACCATAAATTATACACGAAAAAATCGGTGGGATCAATGTGAAATGGGTATAAGGGAATTTGGTAAAAAAAAGACGTGAAAAGTTGAGTGGGGAATTTTGTCAAACACTTGTTGGGCCAAGTTTTTAAAAAATAGTTATGTCCGAATAATTTTCTTAAAGGTAAACCATTTTATTTCCCAACAAATAATTCAAATTCTAATAATCCAAAAACACCCCAAAAGATTATTTAAATTCTGTCCAAACATTATATAACAGTTAACATGACCAAACATCAATAGAATTGAAAATGATTTGCGAAACACCAACACAATTTAATTTCTGGCGAACTCCAATACTATGAAATTGTCATAAACACCAACATAAGAGAAAGCACACCCAACACTTTAATAGCAGCAGGTAGGTGCGCACATGTGTAGAAGCAGGTAGAGATTAATCTAGCCTCTGTGTGACCTCCGACTATGATGGTAGTGGCCGAGTTTTTCCTTTTTGTTGGTGCTGCTACCATTCTCCTGTGCACTATTTTGTGGATTCTTCCACCCATCTGATGTTTTTCGATGGCCGATCTAGGTTAGTTTGGGTGTTACCTGATCCGGATCTTTAACCCGCACATTTGTGGTTGTTCGCCCTGAGTTGTGTTTGCTCGCCTCCGTGATTGTTGGACTGTGTTGCATCCCGTTTATTGGGCTTTTTTGGGGGCTTTCATGCCCCACCATTTTTCATTTTGTTTCTTTAATGTTCTACCTTTGTATTTGATAAGAATTACAAAGATGTATGCTCTTCCATACTGTCACCCCAAGAGTCTATGCATGTTCCTGCCTCATAGAAGGTTGGAAACTGCGCAACTGGAAAGCAATGATCTTATTTAGATAAACGGACAACCGCAACTTCATCAAGGCCATTTTCACTGATTTCCTTTGTCAGGTAACAATCATAGAAACCAGGGTCGTGTCAAGTCTTACACCTGAGCTAAGTGCCCTGGATAGGAGGTGACCCAAAAAGAAATTTCAAGTATCTAACACGGAATAAATGCCTTCTCTTATCAACTGCAAAATAATTTCTTGATACAAAGACTACATTATTCTTAACAACTTTCTCCTCAATCATATATTTCTCATTCTACTTGAAAAATAAAACCAATTGATGAGAATAGTAAGGATCAGGAAGACGGGAAGTAACCTAATTGGGGCTCAAATAGCAATGTCAAAAACAAAATAAAATATTTTTTGTTAAAAAAATGGAAAGTAGCAGATTACCTCTATAGATAGAAAAATGTTGAAACTACAACTGTCAAAATGTTGAAACTTCACCTCAAGGCTCACTAATAGACATAAATATAATGAAACCATAAGATTTTTATAATCTATAACTCAAATTCACAACCTCCTACAAACCCTATGAATTACCAACAATGTAAAACAATGAAAGGAGGCTTAAGTGAACTTAAACACACACACATAAAGAGGGAGAAAATGTACATAAATAAAATGGATCGGTCTGAACAGAGGGTATACAAAACAAAAACCCATTTTTTAGATCCCTCATTCGAACTTTTATGAGCAGGATCGATATCTCATGTTCGCAAACATAAGTCGGATCATGAATGGTAAGATCGCCAAGAACGCTAAGGACACCGTTCAGGAATGTGTTTTTGAGTTCATCAGTTTCATCACCGGAGAGTATGTTATTGTGATTAGATGAAAAAAACACCTGCTCGTAGAAAGATAAGAAGATAAGAAAAAATAACTGCTTAAAAAAGCACCTGCTTGTGACTAAATGAAAAAAAACACATGCTTGTAAAAAGAACACATGCTCATCAGTTTCATTATCAACGAGTATCGCAATTTCATTTATAAAAACTAATAGCGTTTAATCCCGAACTTTTTAGTGAAACTAAAGTAATAAAAACCCACACAATCTCTTGGTTATTCTATCAAGCATCTAATCTGCACTCATATAACTGTAGGAGTAAGGACCATGGCTGACGTGATCATCATCGTCATCCTAGAGAGAGAAAAAAGAATTTGGGTCTCAAAACTCTTTTTTCTTGATCCTTACACATCATACCGACTTTGACGATCATCAAGACATGCTATTGTAGCCACAAAAAGTTACTCTTGGATTCTGATTGAGTGTAAATCTTGGGTTTCCTTATACCCTCTACATTTGATTGACTAAAAATCACAAAAATATAGTCAATGGTACCTCTGTTAAAAGTGTTGGCCTGTGAATATCCCATATGCAGCTCTGTTAGGCCTGTTAGTAGCTGACTAGTTTCGAATGGGAGGATGGAAAAAGTGGTAACTCATCCTTGAACAGCGGCAACATATAACAGAGGATAATTAGCCCCCTGTTCAAAACTATAAGTTTGAAACCTAGAGAGGGAGATGGAACCTTTTTTAAACAAAATTTAAACTATCATGTGGTGTATCCAAGATGATATCTGCAAAATAACCAATAAAAACAATTTATATTGGGGAAAACTAATGAGTTTAAATGATTAAAATAACCTATAATACAAAATAATGACAAAATTGTAGTCAGTAAATCATAATTAAAGTTAATATCAATACACCCCACTTTGTATACCATCTATAAACATAATAATAATAATTGTGTACCATCTATAGAGATAATAATAATTGAACACCCCCCAAAACATCAAAAGTTGCATTATGCAAGGTACAAACATTAAATCTCAAAAACAAAACCTAACTTTTGCCTTTCAAAGCCCTAGTTGGCCAGTGTAACAACTCAAATGTATTAAGTTTAAGAAGGCTCATACCTTGATCAAGTGCATAAAAAATTGGGTAAATAAGAACTCTACCTATGCCACATACACCCTGTGAAACAACCAAATAAAACTCATCAAAACATTAGTGTTACGGTACTGTGTATGTGCTAAAACTCAGAATTCAAAAGTACATATGGACTAAGAGACTATACTTCGTTATACTTACATGGTCTAAAGTTAAATTCAAAACATTAGTTCCATCATCCTACATTGAAATGCGTGTAGTAAAAAAATTGCAAACTTCATGTTTTATAATGCTGAACCATTGTAGACTTTGGATCCCTCTAATAATGCTCAATCCACAGCTTAACCACAGGAGGAATGAGTTTACCATTACTTTAAATAACCTTTACATCCACAAATTTATTTATTTCAGTCAACATGCATCCATTAGAACCTCGAAGGGAAGTTTGATTACTAATATAAATAAAATGGAGATAAATCTAGCATTAGTTAAATTACTGATCGAGCTGTGAGTGGATCGATGTCCAGAGGGGGGAGCGGCTTCTGCAGGATGATTTCTCTTCGGTCTGGATCTTCATATACAGGTTGACCATCCCTAGCCCTTTTATTCTCACACGAAAAAAATTAATTTAAGAAATGTGTAATTAAAAAAGAAGAAAAAGTGTAATTGAGACTAACCGAGCGTCGAATTTTTGTTCCGGAAGGGGGTTGTTGTTCCTCTATGAGTGAGTGAAGTACTTGTGATGGAACTCAAAACAATGTTTTCCCTACTTTGCATGAGCTATTATGTGAGCCATACAGTGAGGAAAAGATTAAAAGACGAACGCCAAAAAAAAGGGAAACGAACCTGCGAACCATTATGCAAGTTATGCGCCGAAAAAGTTGGAAAACTGAGCGCACAATAAAGTTCCAGATCTGGTCTAGATCTGTAATCCGATAATCGAAAATTTTTGTACAAAATCTGCTGCAGCTGCAGTAGCCTCAATTACAGCAGCACCAGTACAATAGATGTTCCTAATACTTTGTCTACAACACTTGTAGCCTCACTCATGATCCTTCCACCATAAATACACTACAATTTGTAATCCGTAATAAAATTCCCAATCACTTTCACATTCGGATTTGAGTATCCATCCACAAATACATTTGTAATCCCCAATAAAATACCCCACGTCATTGAGAATCCTATAATTGTCTTATTAGGTTCTCACTAATCGAGAGAACATTTTCGAACATACCCCTAGAGAAATTTGATTGAACATCTATAGTGTTATGATATAAATCGGGAAAGTGACATGTACCTGATTGCACCAAAAAAATTTAAGCAGATTCAGTTATGAGCAACTATCCACAATTAATCCCATAGCGTCATTTGTCAAATTGCAGCACCAAGATAAATCCAAACTTAGTAGATTTCCTGAACGTCTGGCAGGAGATAAAGTAGTGTTGTGGGAAACCTGTACAAAGTCGCGTAAGCCTCTAAATTGGGGTAAAAACTATTTAAATAAAAGCATATCAGCACCAACGAATCAGCACCAAATTTAGTAGTTCTCTTCCTGCTGCAGTTGTTGCGCCAGTGTTTTTCTCCAAAAAAATGAAAGTGGTTATCATAAATTATGCCTTATTTGTTGTTAACCATATTCTTTGAGATTTCTCACTCAGTGTATCAATTTCTGGCAATCAACAACTTTTCAATGGTAATTGACACACTTGGTACCTTATCTTGCCTTTTTTCCCCTAGCATATGTAATATACTTCATATTTACATCTCCAACTTAGTAATGGTTGTAACTATGTTTGTTACCCTAAGATTAAAAAACCTCACATCTGATTCCATCCAATTTTGGGGTCAGCATGAAAAGGGAGGGGAAAAATGTAACAGCTCGCCTAATTAAATACCGGGTGGCGAGTCCCATACCAAATTAAAACAGAATATACAGTTGGCTCATTCTTAGCATCACTGTCGAAAATATTTACAACTCACCCAATACCCAATTAAGCTGGTGTTAAAAACTTTTCAAATTTTAATTTAACAAAACCATTTTTAGTTTAAGAATAACACAACGCATTTTATTCTACAACACTCATAACCCAATAAATCACACAAAAGAATTTAAATGCAATTGGAATAAACATTCCCAAATAATATTAATCCATTACAGTAATCCCATCAATAACAACTGTATTAAAAAGACCCGAATACAATAGTATTTGACCTCGATAGAAAAGGTAACTGAAATCCTTTGGGCGACATGCCCTAACTAAGAATACTGTGAATCAAATGAAGATAGGCGTCTAAGCAAAACTCCATAAATCCATAGCCTGTCAAAATACGCTAAGGTTGGCGTCCCTGTTGCTGGACACCTGATATAGAGATACAATAGAAGAGAAAATATGCAAGGAAACGGGTCAGAGCCCGAATGTGTAGATGGTTTTTAAAACAACAAGTATTTAACAAGTGCAATAAAGCATTTATTATGTACATGTTAGATCCAACTCTCACTTGCTATTCTCACCTCTCAACTAGAGTGCACACTTAATGTTTCCTATTAACCTCCTAGTTAATGGTTCCTCTTTTCTAGTCTCCATATTATAATTCCATCCCAATATCATAATCCCCGTATGTCCCATACCATACGTCACATTATTGTTCATTTACATTTCTCATCGTTTTTCATTAACATGAATCATTTCTCATTAATATGAATTAAGTTTTTCAATAAACATTCATTAACTTAATTCAATTATCTTTCTCTATTCACCGTTATCTACAATTATCACCGTAGATAGATTTAACCATAATAAATATCGATTCAATCATTTAATCCATTATATATATATATTCATATATAACACGGTACCCCGAGTCACAGCTGCGGTGCAATGCATTACTTTGCTATCATGTCCCATCATCACAGGTCGCCGAATAGGGGACTAAAGGTTCGATAAGATTCCACGAACCACAAACAACGACAAAAAAATTGGAGGCGAAGATAGTTCTCGTATCCATGGGTCACGCACATACCTACGTACCCACAGTCAGCGGACTTATCAACTCCTCGATAAGTCTTTCATAGACCTATGTTCTCGAGCGACAAATCAAAGATCCCATGGATTCATCAGGATATGACTGCCCTCACGCGCAAACCTCCCACCGATAGCAAGTAAGCTAGGTATGTTATACACATAGATCATCAATCAATCAAATAGGTATTATCATACCTATAACATAATATCAATAAGGTACTCACATTAACCTTAGATTATTCCCTTACGTAGCATTATATCTCTTTAAATCCCACGTATTAAAATGTCATATCTTTACTTCATAATTTAATTATCCTCCCATCCTATAACATCTCTCCACTCCCGATGTCGTTAAGGTTCATGCGCGGAGCGTCTCACAAAGCGAAATCCAAACAAGGAACCCCTCCAATACACTACTACTTAACTTTGTCGATCGAGGAGGTCTGACAAATTCAACTATGCGATCGGGATAACCTCATACCTTCTTTCAACCAAATGTGTTCTAAACTCCCATCTCTATCCAGGAGACATACCACTACGCTCTTGTATTACACTCCGTCCTTGCGAAATCAATAATGAGCTTAAACTCAGTCCTTGATGTTCAAATTGTAACCCTATGGCTACCCTCACTCAATACACAAGATTCAAATAGGTTTTTTCCTCAACATATATTCGGTAAGAAGTCACTAATATCCTACTGGTCCATAACATCATTTCTCCCGAATTACTACGAGTTTAGTTCTCCTTTTAATTAAGGTTAAAATCGATAGTTTCAAATCTCTTATAAACACATCTTCTTTCACTTAGGATTAAACCCTCTTGTAAACTTAAGGATACTCAGGTGTTATATTAAATCACCCCTACTGGTTCTATCTTAAATCCTCATACATCCCCATTTGGAATTTAACAAATGAATCTAGCAACCGAAATTCCATTCGATATAATTTTCATCATTTTAATCACTTGAATCCAAATTAAATTAATTCAAATCTTATCAAGGGTTTACTGATATTTTCTAAGTCCCATAATATCCAAATAATAATCACCAAAGATCCACAAAAGGTTTGGGATAAGAATCAACATTTAAAAAGAAACAACTTTACATATTCTGGGGAGGTCGATCGATCGAAGGCAGGGGTCGATCGATCGATCCCTCAGGTCACAACCTGGTTTTTCTGCATTTCAGCAACTACGGGTTTCACCATTTTTATTCATTTTATCCTTCATATTAACCTCCAAAATGAGTTATAATTATTACTACATGATATATCAACATATATGAACGATTTCCAGTACCCTAAACATCTTAGAATCATCAAGGAATTGGATTAAAAATCATGTTTATCTCCTTATTTCCAGAAAATTATCAACATATCATCTTCAAGAACACATCAATGGTTTCCATAATTTCTTCAACAGATTCATGACTATTTCGTGGATTATTATCAACCTAAAACATGAGTTTAATTCCTATATCATTTCAGTTTCCAGAAATCCATTTAATCCTCCATTATTTCTTCCAAACATGAATAATCTTCTCTTTTTATACTATTATAACATGGACAATATACAAACTTAAATTTCCATTATCAAACACTTGCCTTTACTGAAGGTCTGATCCTTTGGTGTAGTATATCTCAGTTGGTTTTCCCTTCTCCGGTCAAACTCCGGTGGTGGTTGGTGGTGGTGAACCTTGGTTCTTGTTCTTCTCCTTCCCAAGTGAACTCCTCTCTTCCCAAGCACCCTTTTACTCTCTCTAGGAAGATGGCTTCTCTACTTTGTGTAGAGGAGATGAATAACCCCCATACACTTAATCTACCAATACTTATAATAGGACAAAATCCGAAATCACTATTCATCCCCCTAGAAAAATGACCAAAATGCCCTTTCGGGTTGTCTATTCATTTCCAAATGACCCGAGACTCATCCAAATAGACTTTTCTGACTATTTCGAACCTTCCGGACGCAACGACGCAGTCGAAATGACTATAAGGTCGATAGAAAATAAATTTCCTTTTTAATTTAATAAACTAGTCCCGACACGTCCCATACCGCGTCTGACTAAAAACATAAATTACCGAATTTATATCATACAGGCATATCAATGACATCACATTCATATATTACCTAAATATCTTTAAGTAATATTCAGAATCATCCATTTTAATATCGACCGTCCGAATAAAACCCGAATGAATTAAATACTAATAAAATCCAATTAATCCATTAATTTAAAATATAACCCATTTTAAAAGTCATTTAAAATTACGGGGTATTACATACTTCCCCCCTTATAACAGAATTTCGTCCCGAAATTCAGGAATATAAGTCATACCGGTAAGGTCAACTCCGTGTATAAATCTCACATCACAAGAAATCCAAGATGTTCCGCCCATACAGTACATTAACAAAATCCCTATCGATGTTATACGCCAAGCCTCACCATATAGTTTCAACTGAATCAAATTTAGACTTTACCTAGTCTTCCCTATACTGTCCTTATGACAAACTTTGGGAAAACTGAGCCTCACACATTGAACAAATAAATCCTGAAGTTCCAACTACTTACCTTTTTACAATAATGAAAACTACTACAATCCAATCATCCAGGGCGCCCATACACCCTCTCGTACCGCTTTCAATATTAAAATTTTTACAAAGGTTATAAACTCGTTTCCCAAAGACCTAAATTATTTCGACTCCCAACGGTTATTAGTTTCATGCGTGGGGTGTCTCGCAAGTGAAATCCAAACAAGGAACCACCCCGATACACTACTTCCTAAAGTAGTCGGTCATCGAAACTCCTAAGGTCCTTAGTCAATAGTGTATAAAAATTTGGTTTATCGATTAAAAAAATTTAAGTTTCATTGATTTCAAATAGAGTCTATGCATCTACTCTCTTATAGAAGACAAGATGCTGATAGTAGTAGTACATACGCTCTCGTATACCACAAGTCAATGCATGCCGATAGTCACATTATGCTCGGACATGCCCAAGGTAAGTAATCCCATGATAAAAATCAAACCCACGTGATAACATGAAATATAAAAGTGTCCCACACCCCTCAGTGAGTCTACGTAAATAACAGTGCTATAGGCTAAGTTTAGCAACCCTTTATCCCACATAATATTAATCACTACAAAAATCAATATACGCTTCATAATCCCTTAGATAGAAAACATACCCTTATTCGCGGGTGGTGGTTGTTGATTCGCTTCCTGACGGACGTTATATACATGCCCGTACTGACCCTGCTGCGCAGGTGCTGCGGGAATGGGAGGTAGTGCTAGCACAGGAGCTGGAGCTGGAAGATCAGCTGGTGGAAACACTGGTACCTGTGGCTCTTGTCGAGCATGTTGTTGCTGAGGGAATTTGTCTTTCTCAGGACAATCTTGACGTTTATGGCCATACTTGCCACACACGAAACATTTTCCCGTAAACTTTCCACCACCTTTCCCCTATTGACCCCGAACTTGTTGGCCATTACCTCCCTTCCCTTGGACCTGATGAGACTGTCTCTGGCCTTGATGGCCCTGTTGTCCTTGCCCAATACCTCTATCCTCAAATCGAGAATCTCCAGATCGCAAATGCTTAACATAGTCCCCTGTCTGGGAACCCTGCTCACTCTGACGCTGATGACTCTGCCCTGGCTGAGTCCCACTAGAACTGCCCCCAGTAGTCTTGCCTTGCAGGCCTGACCCAAACCCCCGCTTGACACCCTGATTATGAAAGCGGTTATCCTGGCAGTGGAGCATTGCAGCATTAAGAACATCTGCATACGTACGTAGTGAAAGATTCCCAAATAAATGTTGGCGAATTTTATAGTTCAACCCATCAGTGAACATTAGGACTCTCCTCTCCTCAGTAGGTACTTCAGCTGGTACCAAATTAGTTAATCTCGTAAATTCTTCCTCATATTCCGCCACAGTTTTCTCTCCCTGTTTCAAATCAAGTAGCTTCCGCCTCATCTCTGTCTGTATGGCGGAAGGAAAATACTTCCCATCAAACCGTATCCAAAAGTCTTGGATAGTCATTGTGTCCCTCTCCTCCATAGTGGTCGTAGCTTCCCACCATTGCAAAGCTGCCCCTACTAGCTTGAATGTGGCTAGTATTTGACGTTGAACCTCAGTGCATTCAATCATTCTCAAGTGCCGTTGGATATCTTTCTTCCATTGGCTAGCAGTCACAACATCTGATCCTCCCTGAAACTCAGGTGGGTGCGCTTTCTGAAAGGCATCTCTCGCTCGTTCCCATGTAGTAGGAAACACTTTCCCTTGCGCGGGTGGCATAACCGGTGCCGGTGCAGGAGCCTGCTGAACAGCAGTTACAGCAACATTGACTGCCTGAGCGACAATTGTAGCAACTTCGGCCGCAGTCATCGTACCCTGAGCTGGGGCGGGCTGAGGTGCACGTCGAGGAGGCATCTGAAACGAGAGAACACTAACAGTATTTGATATCTCAAAATAGCTGAAGTTTGTAGGCGTAAATAGAAAAGTAATAATCCTACTCATAGGGCTCTACATCAAAGAGCACTAAGCTGAAGACATAATAAGCCGTACAGATCCTAAAGGACACTAGAACCTGATGATCTGATACCACCTGTAACACCCCGCCTAATTAAATACCGGGTGGCCAGTCCCATACCAAATTAAAACAGAATATACAGTTGGCTCATTCTTAGCACCACTGTCGAAAACATTTACAACTCACCCAATACCCAATTAAGCTGGTGTTAAAAACTTTTCAAATTTTAATTTAACAAAACCATTTTTAGTTTAAGAATAACACAACACATTTTATTCTACAACACTCCTAACCCAATAAATGACACAAAAGAATTTAAATGCAATTGGAATAAACATTCCCAAATAATATTAATCCATTACAGTAATCCCATCAATAACAACTGTATTAAAAAGACCCGAATACAATAGTATTTGACCTTGATAGAAAAGATAACTGAAATCCTTTGGGCGACATGCCCTAACTAAGAATACTGTGAATCAAATGAAGATAGGCGTCTAAGCAAAACTCCATAAATCCATAGCCTGTCAAAATACGCTAAGGTTGGCGTCCCTGTTGCTGGACACCTGATATAGAGATACAATAGAAGAGAAAATATGCAAGGAAACGGGTCAGAGCCCGAATGTGTAGATGATTTTTAAAACAACAAGTATTTAACAAGTGCAATAAAGCATTTATTATGTACATGTTATATCCAACTCTCACTTGCTATTCTCACCTCTCAACTAGAGTGCATACTTAACGTTTCCTATTAACCTCCTAGTTAATGGTTCCTCTTTTCTAGTCTCCATATTATAATTCCATCCCAATATCATAATCCCCGTATGTCCCATACCATACGTCACATTATTGTTCATTTACATTTCTCATCGTTTCTCATTAACATGAATCATTTCTCATTAATATGAATTAAGTTTTTCAATAAACATTCATTAACTTAATTCAATTATCTTTCTCTATTCACCGTTATCTAGAATTATCACCGTAGATAGATTTAACCATAATAAATATCCATTCAATCATTTAATCCATTATATATATATTCATATATAATATGGCACCCCGAGTCACAGCTGCGGTGCAATGCATTACTCTGCTATCATGTCCCATCATCGCAAGTCGCCGAATAGGGGACTAAAGGTTCGGTAAGATTCCACGAACCACAAACAACAACAAATAAATTGGAGGCGAACATAGTTCTCATATCCATGGGTCACGCACATACCTACGTACCCACAGTCAGCGGACTTATCAACTCCCCGATAAGTCTTTCATAGACCTATGTTCTCGAGCGACAAATCAAAGATCCCATGGATTCATCAGGATATGACTGCCCTCACGCGCAAACCTCCCACCGATAGCAAGTAAGCTAGGTATGTTATACACATAGATCATCAATCAATCAAATAGGTATTATCATACCTATAACATAATATCAATAAGGTACTCACATTAACCTTAGATTATTCCCTTACGTAGCATTATATCTCTTTAAATCCCACGTATTAAAATGTCATATCTTTACTTCATAATTTAATTATCCTCGCATCCTATAACATCTCTCCACTCCCGACGTCGTTAAGGTTCATGCGCGGAGCGTCTCGCAAAGCGAAATCCAAACAAGGAACCCCTCCAATACACTACTACTTAACTTTGTCGATCGAGGAGGTCCGATAACTTCAACTATGCGATCGGGATAACCTCATACCTTCTTTCAACCAAGTGTGTTCTAAACTCCCTTCTCTATCCAGGAGACATACCACTACGCTCTTGTATTACACTCCGTCCTTGCGAAATCAATAATGAGCTTAAACTCAGTCCTTGATGTTCAAATTGTAACCCTAAGGCTACCCTCACTCAATACACAAGATTCAAATAGGTTTTTCCTCAACATATATTCGGTAAGAAGTCACTAATATCCTACTAGTCCATAACATCATTTCTCCCGAATTACTACGAGTTTAGTTTTCCTTTTAATTAAGGTTAAAATCGATAGTTTCAAATCTCTTATAAACACATCTTCTTTCACTTAGGATTAAACCCTCTTGTAAACTTAAGGATACCCAGGTGTTATATTAAATCACCCCTACTGGTCCTATCTTAAATCCTCATACATCCCCATTTGGAATTTAACAAATGAATCTAGCAACCGAAATTCCATTCGATATAATTTTCATCATTTTAATCACTTGAATCCAAATCAAATTAATTCAAATCTTATCAAGGGTTTACTGATATTTTCTAAGTCCCATAATATCCAAATAATAATCACCAAAGATCCACAAAAGGTTTGGGATAAGAATCAACATTTAAAAAGAAACAACTTTACATATTCTGGGGAGGTCGATCGATCGAAGGCAGGGGTCGATCGATCGATCCCTCAGGTCACAACTTGGTTTTTCTGCATTTCAGCAACTACGGGTTTCACCATTTTTATTCATTCTATCCTTCATATTAACCTCCAAAATGAGTTATAATTATTACTACATGATATATCAACATATATGAACGATTTCCAGTACCCTAAACATCTTAGAATCATCAAGGGATTGGATTAAAAATCATGTTTATCTCCTTATTTCCAGAAAATTATCAACATATCATCTTCAAGAACACATCAATGGTTTTCATAATTTCTTCAACATATTCATTACTATTTCGTGGATTATTATCAACCTAAAACATGAGTTTAATTCCTATATCATTTCAATTTCCAGAAATCCATTTAATCCTCCATTATTTCTTCCAAACATGAATAATCTTCTCTTTTCATACTATTCTAACATGGACAATATACAAACTTAAATTGCCATTATCAAACACTTGCCTTTACTGAAGGTCTGATCCTTTGGTGTAGTATATCTCAGTTGGTTGTCCCTTCTCCAGTCAAACTCCGGTGGTGGTTGGTGGTGGTGAACCTTGGTTCTTGTTCTTCTCCTTCCCAAGTGAACTCCTCTCTTCCCAAGCACCCTTTTACTCTCTCTAGGAAGATGGCTTCTCTACTTTGTGTAGAGGAGATGAATAACCCCCATACACTTAATCTACCAATACTTATAATAGGACAAAATCCGAAATCACTATTTATCCCCCTAGAAAAATGACCAAAATGCCCTTTCGGGTTGTCTATTCATTTCCAAATGACCCGAGACTCATCCAAATAGACTTTTCTGACTATTTCGAACCTTCTGGACACAACGATGCAGTCGAAATGACTATAAGGTCGATAGAAAATAAATTTCCTTTTTAATTTAATAAACTAGTCCCGACACGTCCCATACCGCGTCTGACTAAAAATATAAATTACCGAATTTATATCATACAGTCATATCAATGACATCACATTCATATATTACCTAAATATCTTTAAGTAATATTCAGAATCATCCATTTTAATATCCACCGTCCGGATAAAACCCGAATGAATTAATTACTAATAAAATCCAATTAATCCATTAATTTAAAATATAACCCATTTTAAAAGTCATTTAAAATTACGGGGTATTACAAAAAAGAACATTAAAACATATGCAGAAATCAGATGGTCTGAGTCTTCCTACTCTGTTGAAAAAAATAAAAGATGCCCGAGTCCAAATCACAAATACCCGTTTAGAATAGTTATCCATGATACAACATTTCTGTTATGAATTTTATCAAACATGTTATGAGCATCAATTAAGATCCCAAATCTTACATAAACACTGATAAAATTGTTGAAAACAAACGTGTATAGATTGTTAAAACTTCTTATTACAACTGTTGAGTCATCAATTCATATAAAACAAACGTATTACAATTTTCTGTTCACACAACCCCAACCCCAATCTCACATAAATGTTCACAAATTTGAAATCATCTTATAACTTGAATATGGGTGTGTGAATGTCAACTAATTGGAAGTTTAGCTTCACTTCACTCCATAATAATTTCACTGACTCCTTACTAACCATGAGGCATTCAGAATAAGTAGAGGCAATTAACTAACCTATAATCATTAACATTTATACATAAAAATCTAAAAATATCAAAGAATTAACATTTAATTAATTCAAGAATTATACAGTATTTAAAAGTTTGAGATGAGAATTACCTATATAATCTGATGATCAAACAGTGATAATAAAACCCTAAAGAAATCAACAAACATATTGAGAAAAAAATATTCACACCCTAAATCAAAGTATTAAACCCAATTTCAGAGCCCTAAAACAGTTGGTAACAAAAAAAATGAGAAATTAAACTAAAAACCCTTGATTTCAAAAGTTAAAATTATTAAAGTTGACAAAGTTGACACCTATAAGCATTCAAAATCATTAAAAATGCTAAAAGTAAGATGAACATATGAGATGAATGAAATACCTATAAACATTAGAACTCATTAAAAAGGTTGTAAGTATTGGAAAACAACAGTTAACTTTATATTAATCTCACTTTCTAACCAAAATAATGTGATGCCTAGATAATAAAACAAACTGTAATACTATATCAAAATGACAAAATGATAAAAGTGAACAAAACACATATCAAAATGAAAATTACTCAGTCTAATCAAAATGATCAAACTGAAGAAAATGAGGACTTCATTTTTTATACCTTTATTTTAAGCTTGATACCCTAATATCTAGAATCTGCAAAACAAACAAAAAATAAATTGAAAGAGGAAAGATAAATAAATAGTAATCTAAGTCAAATGCAGATTCAGTGGTGCACTAAGTGGTGATGAAACTCAAGAGTAAAGTAGTACCATACATATGTATAAACAAAAATACCACATCCAAGATTCAAAGTTATCCTCGACCACCACACCCCTATTTTGAATCCAACGAAACAAACATTATTCAGAAAAATCAAAATGCGATTAAAACTGAACATTAGTCTATCAAATCAAAATGTTTTTTATACCTTCGTTTCATGCTTCAAGCCCTAATATCTACCAACTGCAAAAAATTACACACAGGTAATGAATCACAAAGTAAGTAATATCAACAATAATTTTAATCCGAGATTATCTACATTATTGGCAAAAAAATACACACGGGTAATGGTAATGAATCACAATGTTTTTAAATCCGAGATTGAAGAAATATTATGATGAACAAAAAAAATACCCACCTAGATAGTCCGATTTGAAGAGGAGAGATAAACATTATTGAGGGTTTCATGGAGAGAGGGTAAATTTTTGGGGAGATGAGTGTTATCTTCACGATGTGATCAGAGCAAGAGATGGGACATCAAGAGAGTGAGGGGTTTGTGTGTTTAGGGGAAGTGAACGACAGAGATAAAGTCATTGTCTAAAGTATTTTTGTGCGTATTACCAAAACACACTCTTTGTTTGAATAAGAACTGAAAATCTAGGAAGAAAATGAGGGGGAAAGTATGTTTTAATGGGTTAAAATTATAAATACAATATAAAGTTTATAATAAGGTGTGGTGAGTTGTAGAACTTATGGTGTGAATTGTGATCTCACCCTTCATTTAGTGTGTTGTTGGTTCAATCCTAGCCCCTGATTAAGTTATCAACTTATGGAATAGTAAAAACCTTTTACTCCTTATTATATATATATATATGCTGCCTAATGGGAGGTCAGGGCGCTGAGTGTGTGTATCTGCTATGAGCAAGAGGTCCTGCACAACTTTTTGTTATTAGTTCCAAGATTCAACGACTATTACTAAAGTGTATTCGTGTGGGGTATTTGTTGAGAAAAAATTAAC
Source organism: Sambucus nigra (assembly GCA_949130495.1). Lineage (NCBI taxonomy): Eukaryota > Viridiplantae > Streptophyta > Magnoliopsida > Dipsacales > Adoxaceae > Sambucus > Sambucus nigra. Next base: position 283,179,216 of record OX422209.1, read on the forward strand.
GGGGTTATGAACAAATATTAAGAGAAACCACACAACCACTCATCATGAAACTAACTATTGTAGGAAGGTCGAAAGAGATTGGTGATTTATGTATCGTTAATCATGTCAAGTGGTCAATTGACACGTATGATATCAAGGGTGTGTATCAATGTTTGATATATTTTGTTTAGGATTTTTTTGTAAGAATGATGTGGTTTATTATTGCTTGCAGGTATTTCACTCTGGATTTCCCGCAGCAAAATAAATGTAAACTATTATCGGATCATGATTGTATGGAAATTGTCCGTCATAGTTTTAGTATGAAGGATTGAGAAGATTACATCGTTACAAAGACGAATCCAAATTTCAAGAAGACTTCAACATTAACACACAACATAGATGAATTTGGTAAAATGTGTTAAAGTTTTATTTACATTTCACATTAAAAGTGTTGGGATACTTTTTATAAAAGTTAAAATGATTTTTGGAATTTTTAATAAATGTTTTTTATTTTCAAAAATATTGTTTTTGTAAAAAATTAGATCATTCTAATTATTCAATCACAGATAAATAACAGAGACAAAGAATTTTAAAGTGGTTCAGCCTTATAAGAATGGCCTACGTTCACTGTTGTTTTATTGCTGAGTGTTTGGGAATTCTCGATTACAAGTTCTATCAAGAAATTCTGGTATGGATCCGGCCTCCCTTACAATGAGGATTGTATAATGTATTTATAGCCCTGAGGCCGTAAAGTGAAAGGGTAATACATTAAATGATGTACATATGAAAGGGTAATACATTCAATGCTCCTTAAGCGTGTGCGTTTGAATGATAAGCATTTAATGGATAGTCAAACTGTTGGTTATCCAGCTATTAATGCTTTGTTCGAGGTGCAGCTCGGACCGCCTGAGCTTCTCGGTACTCAAGAGTTCCTCGGAGCGTGTGAGTTCCTCGGGGAAGCAGTGTTCCTCGGGGAAATAGTCTTCCTCGTTGTAGTCTTGTTCCTCGGAGCGTGTGAGTTATTGCCATGTAGATTGCCACGTGTCTTCATTAAATTGGGCCATGTCAGCAGATTAAATTTGGTATCAACAGAAGCCCCCAATGTTTCATAGTTCGAAATTTGAGGAGTAGGGAACATTCTTTCTCGAAATATGGTAGCTTTAAATGGTCCTCTTGATTTTTAGGAGTGTTTCCTTCGTATTTATTTCTCCTTCCAAATTCGTAGAATCATGCTTTTTTGAATTTTTATAACCGCCTCGATTTCTGCTTACTTTTTATCCTTTTAGCCGCCGGTAGCGTAATCGTTTCTTCTCGCTTCGATTTCCGCGCCCTTTTTGTTCCTCTAGCTGCCGGTAGCGTAATAGTTTTTTTTGTAATCATTACTTTACCATTTCCCAAGGCAAGGTATTTAAACTTCACAGGCACTCCCATCGTCTTCTACCTTTTCCAAATTTGTATCTTCGAGTTTTCCATAGTATCTTTCTCTCCTGTGTATTCATCTTCTTCCATCGTTCGTTGTCAATAGATCCACTTTTTTCTGTAAGATCTTCTTCCTTCTTTTTCATTTCCTTTATTCACCATGGTTTACCCTGTTGAATCTCTTGATAAATTTCGCTCTGATTTTTCCATTCCCTCCTGGGTTATTTTGGAAGAGCTTTCTGAGCCTTCTGATTATTTCCATTTGGCTGAGGGACATTGGTTCCCCAGCCTCTTTATTGCTGAGTGTGGATTTTCTTTTCCACCAAATCCCTTGTGTCTGGAATTCTGTCATTACTTTGACGTTGTTCCTGCAAGAATAGACCCCAACACATGGAGAATAGTTAATGGGGTTCATAAATTAAATCAAGTCCATGGAACTCGCATAGGAATTTCAGAAATCATGTACTGCTATAGATGGGCAGTTAATGATAACATTTTTTTATTTAAAAACTAGATTTTTAAATAGGGCCTTAGTAGTCAATCTCCCTGATGCCAATAGGGATTATTTTGAACACGGGGTTGTCATAAAAAATTGGCAACACCCTCCATTAACTGGAGTTGAGGTTTACCAGGGTCCCAGATTCCCTCCTTATGGCAATGGGATAGGTTATTTTTATTTCGTTTTATTTATTTTGAAATTTTGCTTCCTTTATGTTTGATAAAATGTGTCACTGATGGCAATGTTTATTTATTTGCAGTTGATAGTAAAAGAAAGTGTCCAAATGAAGCAGACGTGAATATAAGACATCTGAAACTTATCTGGAGTCTGCATCAATCTGTTGCTGACGAGCATATCAGGTCGGCTTCATATCTGCTGCAATACAAGAGCTACACCACTTCTTTCACTGCTCGTCTAGTGATAAGTGAATCAGAGCCAGTACCAGCTTCCACCAGGTCCTCGCCTGAATCTCACGTCCCTTTGAGTGAAAGAATGAAGAAGAGAAGACCTCCCACTCTCTTCGAGAAGACTGCCTCCGGTTCTGGAGAGGCAAAAAAAAGTAAAGTTGATGTCCCAGGGGAGGGGACAAAGAGGAATGATGCACCTTCCTCAGCTGCTGTTGTGAAGGTTGCCGAGAAGCCTGCACTGGCTCCGAGCAGGTCTGCTGCTCTTGGAGAGGTGATTGTAATATCACCGACCAAGGGTTCTTCCTTGGTTGAATCTGTTCCTGTTCCCCCGAGGAGGCTGAAGAAGAGCTCCTCGATCAATTTGGCTGACACCATCACTCAGCCCCCAACTTCTGGGACTGGGGTTCCCACTTTTGTTCCTTCGAGCTCTGCCATGAGCTCGGTAAAGTCCTGGATCATTCCCGAGGTCCAAGGTACTGAAGAAAACCTTACTCGAGACATGGTCACCTCGTTAGGTGCTCGTCACCTTGCTTCTGTAAGTCTTCTTACTTTGAAATTTTCATATTTCCCTTGTCATTTTTGTTTCTGACTTGCTTTCTTTTTACTTTCACAGTTGACGAGCTGCTTTAATATAATTCTGAAGAAGGATGAAGCAATTAAAGCTTCCTGCTCCTCGTCTAGTGTGGAGGGAGCTCTGGAAGAAGCTATCAAGTCTTTGGACGATTCTCGCCAGACATATGCTACTGATAAGGCTGTCTGGGAGAAAAAGCTTGCCTCCACCGAGTAAGAGAAATCTCGAGCTGTTGATGCCTCCAAGGAGTTGGAGAAGAGAATAAATGCTCTGTAGAAGGCAAATAAGGAGCTCGAAGAGAAGCTCAAGGCTGCTAGAGAGTTTGAAAATAAACTCAAGGCTGCCGAGGAGGAGTTGGTTCAACTTCGGGAAGTAGGTCGGTAGAAGGAGGAGGTTGAAAACAAATTAAAAGCTGCTGATAACCTACTGTCCGAGAAGCTTTCCTCGGAGAAGTTGAAGAGGAAGATGGCTGTGAAGAAGTCCTTCAGCGCTGGCTGGGACAAGGGGTGGAACAAGGGGTTGGCTGCCATGGTGTCGCAAGTGGACTATGGCGGCCTCAAGTACTTTAGGGATGGATGGGTTGCTGCTCTCCAGGAAATGAAAGTTGATGAATCTTCTGAGCTTTTCCAGCAACACATTCCTGGTCCCCCTCCAACCCCAGAAGATCTTGAAGAGGACGAAGTTGCCTCAGAAGAGTCTTCTATGGTGATGGGAGATCATCCCCCAGCCATTCATCCTGCTGCCGAGGAACTTCAGCAGATTGTTACTTCCTCCGAGCAACTGCCAGTGCTCCCCGAGCAACTATCCATTCCCTCCGAGCAACCTACTTCCTCGTTCCAGCCTCCCAAGAAGGTTTTGGGAGACAAGGAAAAGGTGTAGAGTTGTTCGGGTTTATCTTTACATTTTTCTTTTGTCAATTGTAACCCAGCATATGTAACTCTGAACTTTATGATCTAATAAAACTTAGACTTTTTTGCATACTGTTGTCTATCTTCTATTCATATTATGCTTGTACTCCGTATTGATGATTGCTCTTTCTTTCTCTGCTAATTTCTGGCCAGGATGGAATTATTATCTGCCCATGATACAAAGCTGCTGCGACAATGCAATGAATACTTTAAGGCTGGTCACACAGACCTGAGTGCAGCACAAGTTGTCGACATCCTCGGCCAAGATGCTTCAGAATAGGCAGTTGAAGCATATCAATATCTGAAGTGTCTTCTTGATCGAGCAGTGGCCAATAATGTGGCCTATTATAATATGATCGAGGATCTCCAAGGCACCCTCGAAGACCTTCAGCTACAATACAAAGAATCAACTGCCCTGTTGCATGAGGGGTATGAGAAGAAGTACAAGCTGATCATTGCCGGCAAGGGCTACGAGAAGCTTTTTGCTGGGTATGATGTGAGGGAGAGAACTCTGAAGGGCGAGGTCGAGGAGTGCAGACAAATCGCCGAGTTGCTAGAGCAAGAGAACAACAACTTGCAGAAAGAGCTATCACAGTTGAAGTCTGCAGCCTCTTCTTCAAAAGCCTTAATCCCAGTGACTAATGAGGTATTTTCATTCTTGGAGGTCGAGAACGCCAACTTGAGGGACGAGTTGGAAACCTTGAAGAGGTCTGGCCCTTCCACATCTTCTCGGGGACGAGTAAGAGCACCTATAGGACGAGCAAGAGTAGCTCGGGTTCCTGTCGAGGAACAGAGGACTCAGTCTGCCTTAGAAAACCAGGCCTTCCAGCTGATGGCGAAGAACCAGGCTTTGGCTGAAATGTCAAAGAAGATCAGGGACTTGGAAGAGCAGCTCTCTGAGCAGAAATCTACCTTGGAGGACAAAGAGCTCTTCGTCAAAAATCTCCACGAGCAGCTGGAGAGGCTAACATATCAGTTCCACAAATAGCCCAGGGAGTTCTGGATGGCTGGATACAATGAAGCACTATACCATTTGGATGATCGTATCCAGAATGCCAATAACGAGGGCTACAAGCAGGGCTGGTTGAATGCCCTAGGTGTGCTGCAACTCGAACATGGTCATTACCTGTGGGACTACCATGATCCCGGGCTGCTCGACTTACCTGTGCCACCGTACAAGTTGGATATGAGTTGGATACCCGCACGGGCCATTCCTTGGAGCTTGATTTCAAAGTATCGCGGTGACTATGATCTCCATTCAAAGGCCGATATATCTCGTCCCGAGCACCTCTTAGATCGACCATCCGTGATGAATGTCAGGATGTTGAAGGATCTTAATTTTATAAATTCTCCTCTGGCTTTAAATGATCCGCCTGCTGGCGAGGAACCTGTGTCAAAAGCAGAGGGGAAAAGACCAGTAGAATAGGAATTTTTGATGTAATAGTTAGTATACATATCAATATCAGTGTAACTTTCATTTCATTATCAATGTAATTTATTTTGAATTCAATGAAAGACTTTCATTTTTGTTTGCAAATCTTAATTGCTATTGTCTTGTAATACACTTTATATTTGTGCATGCATAACTGTTAAAAAATAACAATATTGCGTAGTTTGTTGATCAACTTATTGTTGAATAGCTTGAATTTATGGTTGTCATATGGCAAAAACAATATTTTGTTTCTCGACCAACTTAGTAATAATTACAAGTATAAAAAATGTTGCTCAATCATTTAATAATAAAGTTTTGTTTCTCGACCAACCAAGGTCATTAAATTTTACTTGTCGACCAACTACAGTTAGTGGGTTTTCATCCCCGACCAGCCATAGTTAGTAGATTTTTCTCTTAAATGTTTCCGACCAACTAAGGTCGGCAAATTTTCCTTGTTTACCAACTACAGTTGGTGGGTTTTTATCCCCGACCAACCATAGTTAGTCTTTTTTAAATAATTTTACTTCCCGACCAACTCAAATTGGCATTTTCGAGAATATATTTTCTTCCTAAACGACATAAGTTGGCATTTTTAGGAATATTTTTATTTCCCGAGAAACACAATTTTCTTTCTAGTAGGAATATAAGTTTTTCTTCCCGGAGGAATACAAAATTTTTTCTTCCCGGAGGAATACAAGTAGCTTTACTTCCCGGAGGAATATTGGTAGCTTTACTTCCCGGAGGAATATTGGTAGCTTTACTTCCCGGAGGAATATAGGTTTCTCGACCAACCTTAGTTGGTATTTTCGAGAAAAAATTTGAGTATCCTGAGCTTTACCGAGTTTCCCGAGTAGTGTGTAACACTATTCCTCGAAAAACTTTCAATAAAAAGAAAGAATTCTACAGAATATCTTCATTTTATTCATCACTGATAATATTTGCGCAGGTGCCCTGCATTCCAGGCATTCTTAAACTCCTCGCCTTCTAAAGTTGCTATTCGATAAGTTCCTGGTCGAACAACTTCTGTAACTCAGTATGGTCCATGCCAGTTTGCCTCCGGCTTATTGTGCTTTTGAATTACTTTCTTCAGCACATAATCTCCTTCTTTCAGGTCGCACTTCTTCATCCTTTTGTTGTAGAAAAAAGTTGTTCGCTGCTGGGAAGTAGCATTTCTAATGGCTGCTTCTTCTCTAACTTCCTCGAGCATGTCTAAATCCAATCTTCTCACTAAGTCGCTGACAAGGGAATTGAAATTCAGCACCCTATGTGTTGGGAGGCCTAACTCGGCGGGTATAACAACTTCACTTCCAAACGCCAGCATGTATGGTGATTCTCCAGTTGCTACTCGGGGAGTAGTTCGGTAATCCCAAAGTACTGATTGTAACTCGTTGATCCAGTTTGCTTTTGCATCATCCAATCTTTTCTTTAAACCATTTAGCAACGTTCTGTTTGTCACTTCAGTTTGTCCATTGCTTTGAGGATGGCCTGGTGCTGAATTGACCTTCAAAATATTTGATTGATGACAATAGGCAGCGAACTCCTCGTTATCAAATTGTGTTCCATGGTCTGTGATGAAAGCATGAGGAAGACCATATCGACAAATGATATTCTTCCAAACAAATTGGTACACCTTCTCGTACGTCATATCAATGAGTGGCTCAGCTTCTACCCACTTAGTAAAATAATCCACTACGACAACGAGGTATTTGAACCTTCCTCGGGTCGTTGGCAGTGGCCCAACCAAATCAATTCCCCACATGGCAAATGGCCAAGGGGAAGTTATGGGTGTCAACAATGCTTGTGGAGTTCTTCGAATGGAGGAAAAGTGCTGGCATTTGTCACACTTCTTGGCATAGGCTATACAATCAGCTCTCATCGTCGGCCAGTAGTATCCCTGCGTCATCACTCTTTGCAAAAGCGTCCGACATGCTACATGTGCTCCACAGGACCCTTCATGGATCTCTTCAATCAATTCATTCACCTCGGAGGGCCGTACATATCTCTGCAAACCTGCCATAATTCCTCGTCTATATAAAACACCATTAGTTAATACATACCGAGCAACTTTAAACTTCAATTTCTTGGCTGCGAGCTTGTCAATTGGTAATTCTCCCTCTTCAATATATGCCCTGATGGGATCCATCCAAGATGGTCCTAAATCAAGGGTGATAAAGTTCATCATCAGATCTTCATCTATACTCCGACCAGCTAGCACTTCAATTGGGATTGTTCGTCGTAGCTCGGTGCGAGTAGCTGATGCTAGTCGAGCTAGGGTGTCTGCTCTCGCATTCTCCATTCTTGGTATTCCGACCAGCTGAATAGCGGAAAATTCTGACACCAGCTCCTTTGCCTTTGCATGATATCTGATCATTAATTCTCCTCTAACTACATATACTCCCAGCATTTGATTTACGATCAATTGAGAATCACTGAAGATAATAACTTGCTGCGCCTCCATAATTTTTTCCAAACTAAGTCCTGCAATCATGGCCTCATACTCAGCCTCATTGTTGGAAGCTTTGAATTGGAAACGCAGGGTGTATTCCATGTCGACCTCGTCTGGAGTGCTCAAAACTATCCCCGCGCCACATCCTATAGTGCAAGATGAACCATCTACATATAGCCTCCATATAGTTAACTCGTCTTCAAATTTCTGATCAGTCAGAGTTCCTCGGTGAAATATTTGCTGCTTCCTTTCATCCTCCCCGAATTTTTCTTTATCTTCGTCGATCATCTCTTCTTGCCCTTTTACCAATCGGAATTGGTCTGAGCTCGAATTTGATGATCTTGTAACATCCCCAAATATTTGTTGATTCCTTTCATCCTCCCCGGTTATTTCTTTCTCTTCGTCGATCATCTCTTCTTGCCCTTTTACCAATCGAAATTGGTCTAAGCTAGAAATTTGATGATCTTGTAACATCCACTTGCCCTTTTACCAATCGGAATTGGTTTGAGCTTGTGTTTGTTGATCCTGTAACATCCACAGGTTGATCAACGAGCAACTTTTGCTCCTCGGGGGTATCAGGATAGGTGAACTCTGCTATAAAATCTGCTACAGCCTGTCCTTTTAGCGATGATCTGGGTTCATAAACTATATCGTATTCACCGAGCTCTATTGCCCAGTACATTAATCTCCCTGATTTTTCTGTCTTATGAAGGGCTTGTCACAATGGCATATCAGTATATACGACTATAGTATGAGCCTGGAAGTATGGTCTCATTCTCCTACTCGCTTCAATCAACGCCAGTGCTAACTTTTCCAGCCTTGGATATCTGATCTCTTCTCCTCGGAAGGCCTTACTTGTATAATAAATTGGTTTTTGCACTCCATTTTCCACTCTGATCAACGACGAGCTAACTGTATTCTTGGACACTGCAAGGTACAAATACAATTTTTCCCCCATCACCGGCCTGGACAACAGTGGAGGTGCTCCCAAGTATTTCTTCAAGTCTTGAAAAGCCTTCTCACATTCATCATTCCACTCAAAAGCCTTTCTGAGCGTCTTGAAGAATGGGAGACATCTATCCGTTGCTCGTGACACAAATCTGTTGAGTGCTGCTACTCGTCCCGTGAGACTTCATCGTTGGAGATCGCAGCCCTAATAGAGCTTTGATCTTTTCAGGATTTGCTTCAATGCCTCGTTGATTGACAATATACCCGAGGAACATGCCTTCTCTTACTCCAAATATGCACTTCGTCGGGTTCAGCTTCATTTGATATTTATCCAGTTGATCAAAAGTCTGACTTAAGTCAACTAGATGATCGACAGCTTTCTTGCTTTTCGTCAGCATATCGTCAATATAGACTTCCATATTGCAACCGATTTGTTCAGCAAAGACTTTGTTCATCAGCCGCTGATATGTCGCACCTGCATTTTTCAAACCAAAAGGCATAGCATTATAACAATAAGTTCCCCTAGGGGTAATGAAAAAAGTACTCTCCCTGTCTTCAGGTTTCATTTTGATCTGATTGTAGCAAGAATAAGCATCCATGAAGATCAGCAACTCGTGTCCCGAGGTAGCATCCACCAGTTGATCAATTCGGGGCAATGGAAAGTGATCCTTTGGGCACGCTTTGTTGAGGTCGGTGAAGTCTACACACATCCTCCATTTGTTGTTCTTCTTCTTTACCATCACCACATTAGCTAAACAGTCTAGATATTTAACATCTTCAATAAAACAAGCCTTCTGGAGCTTCTCGACTTCCTCCTGTATAGCTTGATTCTTCTTGGGACTAAATACTCTTCTTCTCTGCTTCACAGGCTTGATCTCCTTATTCACATTGAGCTCGTGACTTTAGAAGTTTGTGTCTATCCCAGGCATATCTTCATGACTCCATGCAAAAGTTTGTCTTCTGCTTCTAAGGAAAGTTATCAATTCCTGTTTTAATGAGGCTTCCAACGACGAACCTACTTGAGTAGTTCCCTCAGGGTGTTCGTCGTCCAGAATGATATTTTCAGTAGCTTCCACCACTTGACCCTTCACGAGTTGAGACTCATCTCTAGGATCCAATGTTTCAATTTCTGCACCTTCATCCACCTGATAGGTAGTAGTCTTTTTCCTTGATTCCTCCAGTTCTTCTTGCTCGGCAGATGAATAATAGCATTCCCGAGCTACTTTTTGATCACCTTTCACAACTCCTACTCCAAAATTTGTTGGAAATTTTAGGCACTGATGCACTGTAGATGGTACGGCCTCGAACTTCTTCAATCCTACTCTTCCCATGATGATATTGTATGATGATTGAACATTCTTATCCATCACGAAGAAGCGTATTCTTTCTGTCCGACTAGCAGGCCACGTACCAATGAATATATCCAACTTGATCGTCCCAAGTGGAAATACTTTCTCGCCAGCAAAACTGATGAGGGGTCTGTGGTAAGGCTCCAGTTGAGATAGCTTTAGATTTAAACTATCGAAGCATGAGTAGAACCACTACAAAAAAAGTAGCTTTTGAGACGGTGGCTTAATAGTCCCAAAAGATGGTTTATCCGTCTCAAATACTTTTTGGGACGGTATTTGGGACGGCTAGGAGGGGTCTTTTTGATAGGGGGTTATAAATACTTTTTGTGACGCCATAGCCGTCTCAAAAGAGTTTTTTGAGACGGGAACAATTTCGTCTCAAAAGCTCATCATTTTATATGACCCTTTTGAGACGACAAGAGAACTGTCCCAAAAGAGTGCTTTTGAGATGGGAATTAATCTATCTCAAAAGGTTACTGTTTTACAAGATCTTTTTGAGAAGACAAGAAAGTCGTCTTTAATATATTTTTGGGAGAGTTTTAACCATCCCAAAAGAGGTGAAGAGATCTTAAATTTTTTGCACCAATATACTAGGGAGAATAAAATCTATCGCTAAAGTTTAATATAAAATTAAATTACATTTGAGAAAATTTAGAAAAGCATCACCAAATGATGAAAAAATATAGGGGCATATATCAAATAGTCTCTCGAACATTTTTTATTACACGTTTAGTCCAAGCCCTTTTATATTGCTCCAAAAAGTCCTTCGCCATGCCGCTGGCGCGTACCTTTAAAAATAAGAGAATATTAGTTAAATGAGTGTTTGAGGGACTATTTGGTACAAAATAAAAGGCATGGACTAAATGTGTATTAAAAAATGTTTGAGGGACTTTTTGATATTTGATCCAAAAATATAATACATAAGAGTTTCAACCAACGCAACGAACCATTTTCATTGAACAATAGTTAGAGTTCTTACAAAGCATCTCTAAATATTCATCAAAATAAAAATTATAACACTAAGTTCAAATATTCGACTTGACAACAAAAATACATTAAATTCTTATTCTCCAAAACACAAAATGATTTTATCAAAGTAATCCCGCAATCTTAAAGTGTAGGACCTCCAAAATCACTGGTCAGCATTGCACGTTCTACAAAAGTTGCCACCTGTAAAAAAATTAGTATCAATTACGTCAAAATTAATATCTCACTCATAAAAAATACAAGGTGCAATGAACTACTATTAGTATATTCTCATCACAAACAACATAAATTTTAAACTATGATACCTTTTTAATAAATATCTAACTACTATTATTTTTCAAAAAATTTGACAAAATCTCATTTGTTTATTCATGAAAACACACGTAACCAACCTGTTTTAAACATTAAAATTGATTATAAGAATACTATACACCAACCAATAGCAAATTCTCACCACCACCATTAAAAAATTAACTTTAAAGGAGAGAATTTTTCAGTAAATACTAAACAACTATGACAAACCTAAAACATTGCTAAAAAAGTGAACAAAAATTTAACTCTCATCTGCTAAAAAAAGTTTTTACGTAGGAGAAAAATATTTTGCCCCAAATCAAACAACGTCTTTGTTGTAAGTCCAGTCAATTTCAAATTAATATGTATTCAAGTTTGGTAAGAGCACCAACCCTACCTTCTATAATATTCTCTCTAATTTTTATCTATTTTGACATGTAGGACTCGACTCTATTCCTGCAAGCTAAAACTACTGTGACATGCTAAAAGTGAAACTAAAAGTATAAAGCAAGAGAAGCACAAATGCATGAGAATAAACCAGCTCAAGTACCTTATTAAAGTCATCTCCTTCTTCAATAAAATTAGTTTGCCATTCTAAGAAGCAACCCATTCTCATACTGCGGACATTGTTATCTACAAACAGACATCAAAATATCAACTCACAAATAAACCATAAAGTCAAACAAATTACTATTCCAACATTTAGGAACTGGATAATTTATCACTTGTGCCAAAAATGAAAAAAATAATTTATTCCTCTGAGTAAGTGAATTTCAACTAAAATATTCAGCATACACATCAAATTGGGAAACTCAAAGGACCACATAATAGTTATGAACAATGGAGATCACGTAATAGTTATGAAATATGGAAGGTTGACAAACTTTATTAACTTATTGATGAGTATTATACAAGTACAACTTGCCTAGTATTCGGTGAAACCTTTTGAAACCACTTAAGCATATAGAGAGAGACAATTAAACTCAAACGAATGTAAGTAACACGGGGCTAAAAACTATTAACTAACGGAATATGATGCATTAGTTTTTTTTGTTTGTCAATCCCCAAACTAACGTACGTAATGTTTTCCAAAACCCACATGTTTTCACTCATTATTAAGATGGTTTCAGTACCTCATTATAAAATCTCGAGTTTCTCATGTAATTATAATATAATGCATACAGCTATCATATAATACATGGCGTGATTAAATGGAACGTGAGCAAATGAGATGTAAAATATGAGTGGTGATGAGCATGCCTATATATAATACATGGCGTGATGAGCATGCCTATCATATAATACATGGCTCAATATATCAGCATCATATATACTTGTGGTTTTATCTCAATTGGGTGGCATATTTGGAGTCTACCAAGGTGCAAGTAATCATGAAGAGCTGCACAATTTGATAAAAGAAACAATGATGATTCGCAGACTAAAAAAGATGCTCTTGCCAAGCTTTCGATGAAGCGGAGGCAACAGGTTTTCCTGGATTTGGCAGAAAATGAGATGAGACAAATCAACGCTTTATTTCGTGAGTTGGAGGTAGTGAAAAATAAAATTAAAGCGAGCCAATCCCAAGAGGAAGCTGACTCGTTGAAGTTTAAAGAGAAAAATCTTATTAATAAGATTTATACTAATTTTGCAGAAGCCAAGATCCCAGCAGTTCTCGATTACCTGGGAACTGTCATTAAGGGAAGTTGCAAGTTCCTAATATTTGCACATCAACAACCAATGATTGATTCGATACGCCAATTTCTTCATAAGAAAAAAATTAGTTGCATCCAGATTGACGGTTGTACCCCAGCAGGATCCAGGCAAACTTTGGTTACAGATTTTCAAGAAAAAGATTCAATTAGGACAACAGTGTTATCTATCAGAGCTGGAGGTGTTGGGTTAACCTTAACGACAGCGAGTATAGTAATTTTTTCATATCATGGACTCCAGGAGACATAATTCAAGCAGAAGATCGTTCTCATAGAATTGGCCTAGTGTCGTCGGTCAACATATACTATCTTCTAGAAAATGACACTATTGATGACATAATATGGGATGTTGTTTAGAGCAAGTTAAAAATCTTGGACAGATGCTTGATGGTCATGAGAATTCATTGGAAGTTGCAGCTAGCTCTAAGGAGCCGAGAAACAGCCCTGCAAAACAGAGGACGCTAGACTCCTTTGTTAAGCATTGTCAAGGCAAAAAAGAGTTTGATTAAACCCCTTGTACATACAATATATATGATAGGTTTATTAATCTTCGTTATAGAGTCAAAGGGGCTGTTAGAGTTGATGGCATGGGATTTGAATATTTTATAGTTAGGAAAAATTGATCCGGTAATGTATTGGTAGAGGTCTTGGCCTAATCTCCCTTTTATTTCATCTTCTTTGTACTATCATATGGGGTGGTGGTTGAGATCTTCAAAAACTGACCTGATCAAGTTCCTCATTGAAGTTCTGCCAGTATGTATTATGTGAGAAATGGGGAAATGCAGAAATTAAGCTCTGTATGATGGGAAGAAAATAGTGGCTAAGTTTATTATCAACCAATCCATAAACACTGTCAAAGAAATCAGCAGGAACAAAAGTATCAAAGCAAGGGGGCAAGAGGACCTAATGAAGTTATTCTCATTGTCTAAAGAAGTATGGTCAGAGAAGGAACCTAAATCTATTGAATGGAAGAAGTCAAACCAATATAGTGTGAAACTAAATACTGATGGAGCTGTTAAATGTAACCCTGTGCAGTGTGGTTATGGGGGTATATTGAGAGATGCATCAGGCGACATTCTATGGAGTTTTGCAGGCTCTGGAGGTTTACAAACAAGTATAGTTGCTGAAACTATGGCTCTATGTGAAGGATTAAAGATGTGTAAGAAATTTGGTTTCATGGAAGTAGAGGTAGAATCTGATTCTAAAGTCTTGGTGGCTTTTTCTCTTTTTTAGTTTTTAATAAAACGTGTGGGGGTTCCGTCCCTCTTCGATAAATAAAAAAAATAAATAATTGGAAGGTGTATAGTATAAGCTTAATTTGGAAATAATGTATAGAATTCTAGTAATGTTGGATCAATGGAAGTGTGAGGGATCCGCAGAGGTAGGCAGGACTTTTTGGGACTTGTTTGAAATCACACAGATGATTTGTTGCAATGAACTTGATCCACATTTCATTAACATTTTTTGGGGGTTGTCGCTTCGGTACTAGAGGATTAACATAACATCATTGGTTTAGTATTGGGGCTTATTCTTAAAACCACATGTAAATTATTTTATTATTAATTAATAAAAGATTATTTTATTCATTTTGAAATGAGAATCAAGTGGATGACTACTACTCTAACTGACAACGTTGGTATTCACTTACCAAATACACCTAACATTGGTTGAAATGACAACTCCATCCTCAGTCCTAAGACACTCACACCAAAACCTAACATTGGGAAGAGAGCGGAAGAACGCGACAAATATGGTTTCTAAGTGTCGGTTCCAACCAATCATTGGGTACGGATCATATACACGATACAATGTGGGAAAAAATGACTCGCCCGCCACTGTCTGGGTGGCTGATGATGACCTCCCCGTATTTGAACAAGATAATAATAAAGAGAACATGTCCAAAATAAGTAAAACCAAAGCAGACTTAAATTTTTTTTGATCATTTCTAGACTTGCCTAAATTCTTCTAGCTAGTCACTTTTAAAAATTGAGAGTCTTGGGAAGACACGATCACTCCCCTCGGGTTACTTTAATACCTTTGAGGATATCCCGGACTCTTTCCGAGCCATTTCACTAGTTTTTTTTCACTTTTCACCTCCCGGAGACGACTTACGACCCAAAACAATCATCTACAAGTCAATTTTAAAAACCGAGAAACCAATGAGAACACAAACACTTTCCACAAGTTACTTTTGTACCTTTTGGGGTGTTTATGCCTATCTTGGGGCCACTTGATTGATGTTTTGAGTTTTCTCTTCGTAAATTCCATTTTATACCACAAAACGAGCGTATACTAATCAATTTTGGCAAGTGGAGTTTGATTAGGTAAAGGACACTTCCCATGTTCCTTTTGTGCATCTTGGGGCGTTCGTTCCTCTTTTAAGGGCACTCGATCAATATTTTGAGTTTTTGCCTCCAAAAGCCCATTTTTTACACGCAAAAGAACATACACAAATGAGATAATTTTTGAAACTAGATGTCCAATGGTGAAACTGTCTCTTCCCACGGGATACGTTAATACGTCTTTGTGGAATGTTTTCTTTAAATTATGGACTGTTCACTCGCCACTATTTTGTTCACTCTCCCAAAAGACTAACATTGGCACTAAACCGAATAACTTCTAGTCCTTCACATTCTTCTCTTTATCATAAACACAAGGTTTTTTTCATATAAAATTGGAAAATTTCAAAAAAGTGAACCAATACTCCACAAACTGAATTTAGGAAACATAAAAAATGGCTTTGAGCAGACTTGACATTGTTTCTACTGATCACCAAGTTAACTATTATTTGATGATCACATCATTTCTTTGTTATCAGAATGTAGAATACTTTCTATAGGCAAAAACATACATCCCCTAGCACCGACATAATATGTCAATAATGGCGCAAATAAAAGACATGAAGCTATTACATACGTACACTCCAAACAACACATGTGTGTGTGTGTGTGTGTGAGTGAGAGAAATTTGCAGATATAAAGACAATGAGATGGATAAATTTTGTAAAATATAAAGACAATGACAGAGTTTAATGAAGTCGTATTCATGTAGAAAAAAGGCTTTTTATCTAACTCATCATCATGAGCACCAAAAGATCAACAGAAATGTGGCGGTCAACTCTATCTATCTAAGAAATTGACCATCTTGGTAAAATCTAGGAAGCGTCTTCAAGATCATTCACAAAACAAATAATAATTCATTTGATATATTAATGTTATTGGGATGGGGGTTATGGGGGTGGAAGAAAAAAAGCAAGAAATTTATCTAATTAAATAGAATTAGTATGTTACTAAAGTACGACATTATACTTCCAATACCTGAAGGAAATAAGTCATCGGAAGAGTTTCTATGGGAAACTTGAATCTGATAGGAAACATCATGGTCATTGCTTCTGCCTGCCATTAATAGTTGTAATAAATTAATCAACAAGCAATCAAAATAGGTACTAGGCTCCTTTCATATTGATATTTACTACGATGACAAGATGACAAGTCAAAAGGATAATTATACTAAAAAACACATGCTCTATAAATACTTACTCAATATAATAATAAATGAAGTACATAGAGTAATTCAAAATGGAGTAAAGAAAATCAACTATCAAAGCACAAGGCAAACAACAGTGGCATGCAATCATATGTGATGACCTTAGATGTCCATGTGAAAGTCGAGTTCAAATATTCCTTATATACTTGCTGTAATAATAAGCAGGTTATGCACAGAATTCTTGGAAAGGCTCGATCGAGTCTTCTATAATGCTTCTTGGAATAATATTTTTCAGGATAATAAAGTAAATCATCTATACAAAATTAACTTGTATCACTCGCCTTTAATTCTATTGTTGGACCCTTTTAAGAATTATGGCCCTCGAAAAGACAAACTTTTCCATCTGAAGTGAAATATATTGCACCAACTCTCATAAAAGAAAACCAAACACTTTATCGCATGAGTTCAAGTGGATTCTATGTTATAAAGCGGTGATCAAATATGGTATAATCTATGTCCAAAACTAGCAACTTCTTCCTTTTACAGCGTGGATTATTGAGTTCAATATATATCAATAACCCAACAAACATTATCAAAGGAGGTGGAAAATATCATCATATGGACCCGACCTGACCTTTTATCTATGTCTATACTATGTCAATCCATGTATTCATCTCAAATAAAAATGATATGCAAGTCAGCAATATGAGAATGAGCTTATGCAAACCAATACATTGATCCTAGTTTTAAAAATATATATTGATCCTAGTTTTAAAAATAACTTTGTATTAAAACTAATAAAAAAAGATTTTTACAGTTCAGTACATGTATGCAATATTAAAACTAATAAGGCTAATCGATGAATAAGTTGTTCACGCAGGCATGATTTCTTCAATTTATTTCTCTCTGACGGAGATATCAAAATAGAGCTCTGCTCTGGGAACACATAATAAGTAACCTCACTATCTGTTGAATTATGACGCACCTATTTTTTAGAATTGAAACATTACATATATAAATACTCAACCACTTCAGTACCTCTAAACTGGAGCTCATTCTTGAGTTGAGCAGTAGATTCAAATATAACTCAGTCAACAGGGAGTTCACGGTCAGAGGCCAAAATACTGTGTCAAAAAGTGGAGTGTTATCACCAAAATATCCCAGGCAGCATGCAAAGGAAGTTATGATTAAATTAGTTGTCAATAAATACCTATCGATCTCTTGATGAGAATGAGGCATTGTTCCTCTCCTTGTATAAAAGCTTCTCAAACGTGTTGATGGAACGCCTACATGATGTATTTGGAGATGGAATATCTCGACAGTCTGGCCAAACAGATGAAATGGCCATTATGGATTTATCTAAGACTGGGGGTGAGAGAGGAATGGGACTATGGACTTACCTAAAAAGAGTAAACATAATGTGGGACATCGTTAAGCAACACGAACCTCCAACGATGTTTCGCATAATCATGCCATGCTCCTAATTCCTAATGAATTCAATATCAACTTCCCAAATGAGTACAGTGTGGAATATTTTTAAAAATGAAAGAAAAGAAAGAAAACTGTACGACAATAATGCAGTTGGAATAAGAGCATACCTTCATAGTGATATGAATCCCTTCTGTAGTTTTGTTTCTTGTGTTAAATCAAGAAACAAAAAATGAATATAGTGTCCAACACATGATTCTCCAGTTATATAAAAGCAATTTTCTGCAAACTCAGGATGGTCCTCAAAGAAGACATAAATCATTCAAATGTGAAAAGATAGAGATTGAATTATTAAAGAAAGAAGAGTGGGAGATAAGAAATACTATAGGAGGAGAGAAGAGGGAGAAAAAAAGAATAGGAAGAACTAAAAAATATTGCAATACTACATTATCCCTAATTATTAAATACCTAAAGAAGACATTCGTAATTATTAAACATCTAAAATACTCCAATGACCCTAATCTAATCCTGTAAGTAATTGAACCAAAGACAATCGTAAGAATCAATACATGAAAATGGAGAGTGGAAAAAAGCATAAAACATTTCAGCATAATAATACGTAACTTAGCTGGTGAACTCAAACATCAAAATGTGAAGACGGTACACATAGAATCATATTTCCATCATATAAGTATGCAATCCCGACATATCCAAATATCAACTTTGGTTCTTGAACCAAATATAACAACTGAATACATTTAATTAACATTATCCAAAGCTTACCCATGTCACTTAAACCCATGTCAAGTTATGTGGCCCCAATTATAATTGTGTACAACACATTACCTATATAACCGAAAACTAAGTGAACCCAATTGTACCTGCACAAAAAAATAAACATAAAATGTAACCAAATAGGTACTTACATAAAAAAAATGATTTACGTTCAAATGAATGAATAAATTACCTTTTAGGGTAAGTGTCCAAGTGGATCTTTCAACCAATATGCACAAATTGGCCCCTACTCGAATTAAAGTGCACAAATTGTTCAATTACTCTCTCGCTTTGCCAAAACGTAACCTACAGGAAGTTGATGAAAGATTTATTACAAAAATAAATTATTGACTACTAAAATTAAAAATTTACAAACTCTTAATGTTCCTCTTCGTAATAACTTTCCACCATGAGTATAGTTATGCATAATCCTCTTTCACCAAAGTAAGAAATACAAACACATGTCAACCATATAATGAAATAGAAGATATATAATTAAAATGTGGAAGAAAACCAACTTTTACACATTTTAGATCAAGTGCAAGCATTCTAATGTAATCAAACGTATTTAGGTAATTACAATAACCAAAATATTTGACTCAATACCTGTTTTATTCAATTCAGTATGTATGTCGCTAAACAAAGATGATTATAGTGAACACATCTTACCCAGTAGCATTCAAATGAAATCATCTAGATTCTCCTACACCATAAGTTTACATACCCGGGATGAATACACATTTGCAGCCCGGGGACCTATACAATGAAAATATTCTAACCAAGAATCCCAAATATCCATCAGAAGCACATAACATTGTTTTGAATCCAAGGCCATATAAATCACCTTATCTCCTTAGAAAACCTTATTTGTCCCGTAGAAGCAATTATTCAAATACCTTAATTGGAAAGAACCACAAATACTTTTCACAGATGAAAAATCTACACAACCAAAATATTAATGACAGCTACAAACTAAAGTTTCAAAAAAATTAGTTGGTTAGTATGCTTACAACATTCAAAATAACCCCTACACACTTTAAGAAAAGCATGATAGGATTCAGTGAGGTAGCTTCTGATGAGTATGAGAGTAACCTCAATAAACAGTCATAAACCAATTAGATACCATATTAAAAAAATTGACCAAATAATCGAATTAGAAGAAGAACATACATATATTCTAATTCTAAACACTTGTAATCCCCAATCAAAAAATGTATTTTTGGCAATACAGTTTATGGAATGTTTTTGGTATTACAACCTCAATAAAATCATATAAACAAATCAATAGTTAATATTGAGCCCAACTACCATAGCAATTGAGTACCTTGAGAAGAAGTTGCGTGGAGGAGGATGTGGAGGGATTTGGGGGCGGAGAGGGGTTGGGGATGGAGGGGAAGATGGGTTTGGGGGCGGAGAGGGATGGGCGGAAGGCGGGGCATGGGGAGCATAGAAGGGCGGGGGATGGGGATTGCTTGGAGTAGAGAGAGAGTTTCGGGGGTTGGATGAAATTTCTTTTTTTTTCCTTCTTTTTTTTTGTATGATAATAGAATGTTAAAGCGGGAAGGAAAATTTTGAGGAGGGAGTCAGTTTTTTTAGCCATCTCAAATAGTAAGATACTATTTGAGACGGAAAATAATAAACTGTCTTTTTAAGAGTATTTTATAAGACGGGTAATATAAGGGGTTTTAAATACTTGATACTATCTGAGACGGCAAGTAATAATTCGTCTCTTAACATGACTTTATAAGACGGGTAATATAAGGGGTTTTAAATACTTGCTTTTTTTAAGACAGTCAATTATTTCTGTCTCAAAAAGTATGTTTTAGATACTTAAATTTAGCAGTCTCAAAAACTTCGGTCCTCAAAACTAATTTTTTTTTGTAGTGAACATGATGTTTGCCGAGCTACCATTGTCGACCAGTACTCTTGAAATCATAACCTCCTCCATCCTCATTTTGATCACCAATGGGTCATCATGAGGATACAAAACTCCTGCGAGGTCGTTCTTTGAAAAATCGATGACCAATTTCTCCTTGTTCACCTTTCTCGGGCGATCCTCCTCAGCTAGATTTATTCGCTGAATGTACGAGCAAGCTTGAGCCTCACCGAGGTAAGATTTTCTCTCTGCAGTAAGGTCTCCTCCTCCTGTATCTCCACCTGTAATAACATTACAGTCAAATGACCCAAAGCGTATTGAAAATACCTCTCGTTCTGGTTGCCTTGGTCTCTTGGGAAGATCGGGGTCGTCTTCTGGATCAACTTCATGGTTTCTTTTCTTGTTCTCCTCTCCTCGACGAGGAGATCTAGACCTCTTTCTTGCTCGGTCGTTGTTTCTTCTTTCGTTTTCGCGATCAACATACTTTGACAGCTTTCCTCGTCTGATGAGTGTTTCAATCTCATTCTGAAGAGCTATGCAATTCTTGGTCATATGGCCATGATCTTTATGAAACTCACAATACTTCTCCTTATTCCTCTTATCAGGGTCTGCCTTCATTTTCTCTCGCCAGTTTAGTTCCTCGTTGTTCTTGATTTCCTCGAGAACATGGTTGATATCCTTCTTCAAAGGAGTATAATTATCATATTTCTTCATTACATCCCATACCGACCTACTTTTTGAATGTTTGTCATTACCATTGTTCTTATGCTCTTTCTTCTTAGCTTTATCACCTTCCACCTTGGTTTCTTTAGCATCTATATTATTCTTTGCATCCATAGCCTCCTCGGCATTCATAATCTTGGATGCTTTTCCCGTCAGGTCCGACATGGTTCTAGGTGGATCTTTGGCTAAAGTGTAGTACAACTTGTTCGGCAGTAGTCCACTTATCAAGGAAGTAATAGCTGTCTTCTCCTCATAATCAATGACTTCAAGTTTCTCGTTATTAAAACGAGTTATTTAATCTCTGGTACTCTCACCAGCCTTTTGTCTAACACTTAACAAATGTGCTACTCGTTTAACTGGCTTTTCCCCAAAATAGAAATTCCCAATGAATAACTCGGCCAGTTGAAGAAAAGTTGAGATTTTACCCCGAGGAAGATTATTATACCATATTTGAGCAGATTCGGTAAGAGTTCCCGAGTATGCTCTGCATCTCATCTCATCTGGAACAGCATAGATGTCGGCTGCAGCTTGGTATTATTTTATATGGAGGACAGGATCAGTCTTTCCATCATATTTGGGAGTCACAACAGGTGCTTTGAATTTTGATGGTGTTGGAAAATCTACAATAGTCTGGACAAAAGGTGTTCCTCGAACAAAGGTTCGTTGTAGAGGATTCTTTGCCTTATCCATTTCCCCTAATCTATCCTCCAGCCTTTGAATAGAGCCTTTCCAGGCATCATTCCCTTCCTCGGGCCTGTTGGTTCGAGCAGCTGATCTCGTTGAAGTAGCTTCCTGAGATCTATCTTGTCGAGCAACTGGTCGCTCATAGGATCTATCTTGACGAGCAGCTGGTCGCGACTGGGCAGATCCTTCCCTTAAATCTGATGGTCGTCGAAAACTCCTTGACACGACTTTAGGAGGACTTCTATTCCTTCCAAGTCCTAATCGATCAAATGGTGATACCCTGCTTAACCTCTCTAGCGCACTAGTCCTTTCTGGAGAGAGAGTGACACGTTGTTCAGTATCTGTGGCTCGCACTGACGAAGTTCGTCCAGGTTGATAAGAGAAATCTTCAGATTCTTCATTGCGATATGAATTGGTACGCCTAGTACGCGAGGATGGTGCATGGGTGTTTATTTGAATACTTCGCGGTCCTGAATGGGCTGACGCACCGCTATGGAGAGTTTGGATGAGTTGTCGCATTATTTCTTGCATGACGGTCTGGCCCTGAGCCAGATTTGTCATTATTCCAGCCAGATCTGGAATATTTGGCGGAGCAGATGGATTTGGAGGGGTTCCAGCATTGCGATTGCTGGATTCAGGAATATCAACCATTTGTGATGGATTATTTTTGGTGAAAAACGATATTACCAGTCGTTTCTCATAGACGACGCTAATCTGTTGATGTAAAAAATTAGATCATTCTAATTATTCAATCACAGATAAATAACTGAGACAGAATTTTAAAGTGGTTCAGCCTTATAAGAATGGCCTACGTCCACTGTTGTTTTATTGCTGAGTGCTTGGGAATTCTCGATTACAAATTCTATCAAGAAATTTCGGTATGGATTCGGCCTCCCTTACAATGAGGATTGTACAATGTATTTATAGCCCTGAGGCCGTAAAGTGAAAGGGTAATACATTAAATGATGTACATATGAAAGGGTAATACATTCAATGCTCCTTAAGCGTGTGCGTCTGAATGATAAGCATTTAATGAATAGTCAAAATGTTGGTTATCCAGCTATTAATTCTTTGTTCGGGGTGAAGCTCGGACCGCCTGAGTTGCTCGGACCGCCTAAGCTTCTCGGTACTCAAGAGTTCCTCGGAGAGGTCTTGTTCCTCGGAGCGTGTGAGTTCCTCGGGGAAGCAGTGTTCCTCGGGGAAATAGTCTTCCTCGTTGTAGTCTTGTTCCTTGGAGCGTGTGAGTTGTTGCCATGTAGATTGCCACGTGTCTTCATTCAATTGGGCCATGTCAGTAGATTAAATTTTGTATCAACAAATATTTTATCATAAAAGTTTTGGATAAATATCTCCTGATCCAGTGAACAATTTTAAGATTTGAGGATTCCAAGTTATTTAAAACTTTAAAAGTTTTTAAGTGGATCAGTGACTTTCGTTCAAACGACATCACATCTCGTTCGAACGAGATGGATTTTCTCTTTAACGATGTCGCATGTCGTTCGAACGAGAGTTGGGTTCAGCCGACACATCACCGTCTTGATTTTTAATATAAATAAGGGTGTTAGGCTTCTGATTTTCGGATGGAGAAACACTGATTTTAAACAGAATACGATTTTGAGTGTTTTGGTTTATTCTCCAACATTTTAGGGTTCATAACTTTTCTTTTACAATTTGTAAAATCCCAAGTACTTTGTGTGAGTTGTTTTGTGGAAACCAAAGCATAGTTTTGTTATTGATCATACTTTGTGGGTATATCTCTACAACTGAGGGTTGCGTGCTATTGTGGAGTGAGTCTCGACGGAGTTTTGTGACTGCGTGTCATGAGGGAGTGATGCAGTGTTTCTCTGTTGAAGACTGGACTACGGTTCATGTACGTTCACTGCGTGTGGACTTATTACTGATGACATCGATCGACGTCTATGGGTATTCGAGTGTCAAACTGTATTTCATTGTAATCCGCGTAAGTTGCGATTTACAATAATAATGAAATAAAAAGGTTTTGCCCTGAGGGAATTTTTCCTGAATTATTGTGTTGCATACTTTATTTATGTTGGTTTGACACTGCACGCACGTTGCTATTTAAGTTTAAGGGATAAATTGATTTGGTTCATAAATTGACTCTAATAAAATAAGTTTATGATTGGAATATGCGCATCTATTCGAATATTTATCAATACGTTAATTTATCGCGTATTCCTATTTTTCGCAAAAATTGCGTGATATTGATTTCTTTTGAAAAATATGATTTTTGAAAGTTCGTCACAATGTTTCCAAATGAAAACTCATATAATCGATTGCCAATTTTTGACGGGTCTAATTATGCTTACTAGAAACCCGCATGAAGTCTCATTTAAAAGCAATTGGTGAAAGAGTTTGGTTAATTTGTAAAAAAGGTTGGACTCCTCCCACTGTCATCGCAAATAATGTCATGAATTTAAAATCAGTGTCAGACTAGACTCAGGAAGAGTTTAGGTGGAGCACTTATAATTCACGAGGGCTTAGTATAATTTTTGTACATGTCACCCCTGACGAGTTCCGAAGTATTATGACTTGCACCATGTCTAAAAAACCGTGGGATGTTTTGCAACTCACCCACGAAGGAACTAACGCGGTCAAAGAGTCCAAAATTCAAAATTTGACCACTCAATTTGAGACAATCGCTATGTTACTGAGTATTTTGACGACTTTTATGCACGTTTGTCTGATCTTATCAACACTAGGTTTAATCTTGGTGAGCCGATTCCTGATGCACGAGTGGTAAAAAAGATTTTTAGATCGCTGTCTAAATGTTTTATCGCTAAAGTGAATGTTTTGAATAACTTAAGAAATTTGAATCGTCTGAAATTAGAAGAGTTGGTAGGAGATCCCCAAACGTACAAAATTGACATATTTTCCGACATTGTCAAACCTAAGGATAGAGGGATAGCACTTAAAGCCCAATCTAAGAAAAAGAAAGTGAGTTTTTATGAGTCCGAGTCTGATGACGAGTCTGATTTTGACATGGCCCTACTTGTAAAGAATTTTAAAAAATATTTCTAGTTTTCGAAACAAAATTCTTTTAATAAAAGATTTTCAGAGAAAAACAAAAAAGAAAGACAAGGCAAAAGAAAACGGTGAGAAAGAGAAAGAGGGAGAAGAAAAGTTTAAAAATTTTAAATGTTTTGAGTGTGAGGGGAGATGGCATAAGTAGTTTGAGTGTCCCACTAGGCTTAGGAGAGAGGGGAAGAAAGTTTCTATGCCAGCCACCTTGAGTGATAATGAGGAAGATGTGAATGATTCGGAGGATGAGTCTTCACAAGGAAAGTGTATTTACTTTTTAGCAAGTCACGAGAGCACACCCACTTTATCCCACGATGATAGTTTTCACGAGAGCTACAGTAATGACTCGAGTGTTTCTAGTGGAGATGAGAGCGAGTTTGAGAGTGGAGATGAAAGTGAGCTCCAAAAGGCATTTAGGGATTTGTACACCGAGACCATGAAAACAAAAGAAGTATAATAGAGATTTAGGTCGTCGGGTTTTATATTTGGACAGAGAGAAGGAAGTTTTAAGGAGGGAAAAGTGTGACTTGACCGACATGGTGTCTAGTCTGACGACACGTGTATCCCAACTTGAGAGTGATCTTGAACGTGCCTCGAAGGTCAAAGTCCCTCTACAGAACTCATCTAAGAAAGTTGAAAATATGGTTCTTAATCCCGTTTTTGGTGGTGGTGAGAATTTCAGAAAAGGTCATGACGATTTAGCCATTGTTACTGTTTCACCTAAGTCGATTCCCGCTTTAGTGACTTGACCCAACCCACTTAGGCCTCCCGTACCTGTTAGGAAAGCACGTCCTAGAGTTGTTGAGAGAGGTGTACCTAGGCCGATTTATGTTTTCTCCCATTTCAAAAAGAGTGGACACCTTAGGGATTTTTGCTTTAAATTGGGTTATGTGTCACACTTTGCTTCTACGCATGTTCGCACACATGCACCCACTCATGATACTTTGCTTGCATATAATGATAGAGAGTTTGCACATATTCGAGATAAAGTATAATTTTTTGTCAAAACTTCTCATGATTTGATGGAGTTGTTTCAAAAGATGTCACCGTCTTTGGAAAACTTACCGCACCTACTGAAAGAGGTCTAGACATATTTCCTAGCATAAGATGACTTGCATGATGGCACTTTTGCCTATTGCTAGTATGTACTATTGGTTTTATACTTTGTTAGCATTTTTGTCCTTTTCTTATTTTTTTGGTAGTATTGCCCATTCCAGGAACTGTTTTCTCAAAATATTTTCTGGAATTATTGTGTTCTCGTTCGAGAGAGATCATATGTCGCACGAAGCTGTTGTTCTAAAGACATGCAATTTCGTTAGAGCGACATTGATTTTCGTTTGAACGACCTGTGTGATTTTTTAGATTTATCTGTTTGTAGTCCTCTGGTTCATATTAATATACTTATTTAGTACTGCTGGGTTATTTCTGAACAGTGTTCGAAAATACAAAAAGATTTTCTTTTTTAGAAAAATTTAAAAAATCCAAAAAGAGTTTTGTATTTTGTTTGCACCTTATATGAATTGACATTTAGAATGACCGAGTCACAATTTCATTCCATTTATCCATGTGATTGTTTGATAGTGTTTTGAGATAATATGTTGTGTCATTCATGTGATTTACAAAGTTTGGAGTCTTTGAGATGATATAGTGTTGCTACCTACATGATTGTCTCTATTTGTCCTTTATTGCACACATACACGAATTTGTTTGAATTTTTTGCTTGTCTATCACATATTGGTTGAGTGTTTCCATCTCAATTCTGCCTCTACAAGGAACAAAATGCGATAAAACTTGACAAAAAATAGTGCATGTTATAAATCGTTTGTGAGTTTGTGTGTTTTATTTTGAAAAACGAAAAAGGGTTGCGAAAGGTATTTCAATTTTTTCCTTTGCGATAAAGCCACCGTTTAAATGGACCTAAAAAAGTGAGGAATTGAAAATTATCCGGGGTCCAATGAGGCTTAAAAAGAGCCCGAAAAAATTGAAAGGCAATAAAAAGAAAATTATGCCAAAAATGGGCCAATATGTTTTTAGTTTCATCACCTCATAAGAAAAATAAAAAGCATTATATTTTAATGAGGGAGTTTGGATGGAATTTAAAACGGTTTGCACGTCCTTGAAAGTCATGACAAAGCATTACATAATTTTGAACGTTATTGGTGTGGAAATCATTTATACTTTGATTTTTTTGATATGATTAAGAAGATGTCATCTAAATTCAATAATTATATACCTAAGGACTATTTTTTATGTTCATTCGTTAGGAGTACACTTATGCATCGTGCACATATGATATGATTGAGTTAATTTTCCTATAGAATTTGTTCACACACATTCATTCCTTATCCGTGATTTGGTTATCTTAGTAAAAATTCATAGTGTGATTTTATAACATCATTTTTGCATTGTTTGTATGAAAAAATTTGAAAAATTCAAAAATAGTTTGTTTGCCTTGATTTACCGTAACACCCCGATTTGTTTTATGTGATTTATTCTTTTCCCTTATCTATTTCGAACAAATAAAAAGAGGAAGAACAAATTATGATTTTATGGGGGAGTTTATGTATGGGGGAGATTTGAATATGCTTACATGTTTTATGTTTATATCATTTCAAACTCGATACGTCACAAGGTTTTTGCTTTGTCTCATGTGTGTAGGTACAATTGAAGAATTTTGGATTGCATATCCTAATAAGAAAAGCTTGGAGTTTTGAAGAATTGATTGTTGAAGGATGGTTTGAAAAGATTAAAGACTTGTCAGTTTATCTTTCCACTTTTGAGTTTATGGGATGGTAGATTTGTATAGGTCATTTGATTTTGATAGTTCAAATTTTTTATTTTGTACTAGCATAGACATAGTGGAAGATTTGTAAGGACATTGTTCCTCACTGTTTTAGTATGTCGTATACCGCTACAAGTTGTTACAAGTCGTCAAAGGATTGAGAAGATTACATCGTTATAAAGACGAATCGAATTTCAAGAAGACTTCAAAATTCAAACCCAACAAGGATGAATTTGGTAAAATGTGTTTAAGTTTCATTTACATTTCACATTAAAAGTGTTGGGATATTTTTTATAAAAGTTAAAATGATTTTTGAAATTTTAATAAATGTTTTTTATTTTCAAAAATATTTTATCATAAAAGTTTTGGATAAATATCTCCTCATCCCGTGAACAATTTTAAGATTTGAGGATTACAAGTTATTTGAAACTTTAAAAGTTTTTAAGTGGATCATTGACTTTCGTTCAAACGTGATGGAGTTTCGCTCGAACGACGTCGCATGTCGTTTGAACGAGAGTTGGTTTCAGCTGACACGTCACTGCCTTGATTTTTAGTATAAATAAGGGTGTCAGGCTTCAGATTTTTGGGTGGAGAAACATTGGTCTTAAACAGAATACGATTTTGAGTGTTTTGGTTTATTCTCCAACATTTGAGGGTTCATAACTTTTGTTTTACAATTCACAAAATCCCAAGTACTTTGTGTGAATTGTTTTGTGGAACCCAAAGCACAGTTTTGCTATTGTTCATACTTTGTGGCGAGATTTCTACAACCGAGGGCTGCGTGCTATTATGGAGTGAGTCTCGATAGAATTTTATGACTGCGTGTCATGAGGGAGTGATGCGGTGTTCCTTTGTTGAAGACTGGATTGTGATTCATATAGGTTCGTTTCGTCTGGACTTATTGCCGATGACATCGATCGGCGCCTGCGGGTATTCGAGTGTCAAACTGTATTTCATTGTAATCCGTGTAAGTTGCGATTTACAATTATAATGACATAAAAAGGTTTTTCCTAAGGGGATTTTTCCTGAATTATTGTGTCTCATACTTTATTTATGTTGGTTTGACACTGCACTCTCGTTGCTATTTAAGTTTATGGGATGAATTGATTTGATTCATAAATTGACTCTAATTAAATAAGTTTGTGATTGGAATTTGCGCATCTATTCGAATCTTTATCACACATAAGGTTTATCAATGATTGATGGTGTTGTATTGTTCTGTTGATTTTAAGCTTTGAGACAGATAATAATATTCAATGTTAGATTTATAGTCTCAACACAATTAACATACATTAAAGATAATGAAATGGAAATCTGCGTACGCAGGTGCCAAACAACAGGAAAAAAGGAATATGATATGACTATGATGAGACGTACTCTTGCGGCTATAAGTGCAAGCTTATGAGCATATATAGATGTATAATATGCCAATGAGTAGCTGCAGATGTAAAAGAGGCAGTTGATAGTAGAGGCATAAATAGAGGTGGACGTTCATGTTGTTGATATTTTTGATATCTCCGGGACAAAGTTTGTGTGTAAAATGATGCAGGTATTTTTGCCAGAGAAGGTGACATAGCAGTAAAAATGTGAAATATGAAGGAGGGTTACCCAAATAAGTTTTGTTGATTAATGTAAAGATGAAATTTCGTAAACTAAGAAGCTAATGTAAATCTGTACTGAAGAATGATGCAAATCAATAATTTTATTTATCAAACGATATAATATATACATAAATACAATATTTTACATAACATATTCAATATAAGAGTAGTAAATTTAAGTAAGGTTGTAAATTTCCATTCAAAAATCTCATTATTGAAAAAGGATCATACAAAATATGGAACTTTATCATTGCATAGGACATGAAGATATTGCTAAAAAAAATAAGTTTAATTGGATCATTCATACAGGTGAAAAACAGCAAGTTAAAAGGATAATGCAGAAGTTTCATGACCAAATAAGCGGATGGTAATTTGCACTAAACAATAATGCGAAGCAGTAAAGTTTATTATAGAACGATTCAATATCTACACTATTAAAACAACGTGGGATTGAAATTTGAAAAGCATATATAAAACTATTAAGAAAATAGTAGAAATAATAGAGATATTATATAAGGGAAGGCCTAGGAAAAATATTTATATGATACTTGAGGATCGCATATAAACTAGGATGACCGAAGAGCAGGATAACGTGTATTGAGATAATAATTATGTACAAAGACGTAGTTTTAAAATATGTTAATAATCGGAATACCTACAGTACTGAACATATATATGGCATAGGGCAGTAGAGATAAAATATTTGCTGATTCATTAGTTTTGAAATCTAAAAAAATGAAGTGTTGAAAACTATATGGTACTGGTACCATACTGCTAGAATGTGAAGAAATAAAATTTGCAATATCTACTCATCCATATCAGTTGATGCAAAAAATTATTTTAAGTGGTTATAAGATGCATAAATATGTAATGATCATTAAATTGAGAAATAAGATGAGAAAAGATAAATGATATATATTGGTGTTATAATTAAATTGGGAATTAGTATATGTTACTAGGCCATAAATTCTTTAGTGACTTGAACATATGGATTTATATAAACTTTGGATGCATTTGTTGCTGAGAACGAAAAATCCCCTACGAAATAAACGTGATATGAATCTTAAAATTGTTTGATTTAAAATCATGAATAGTTATAAATAGGATAAGAAAAAAAAATAGTAAATTACCTCTAATTTATTTGACTGTAGTTGAGGTAACGACTACAATAAAATGATCATTGAAATTCTTGCATATATCTTCAGTTATTAGCGCAGTTTCGTCGGCCCACAGAGTGACAAAAATCCTTTCCCCACTGTATAATAGGGTATGTTGTTAAGGAAGTATGCTTATTATATCTTGACATTGAATGAATTGAATATTATGAAAATAAGAAATTAGTACCTTGGATTTTCAAGCTTTAACCCCCTTTTTTTTTTACTATAAAGCCCCTAGCAGGCTGATCTTCAACAGGTGATATTGATATCAAAAGTCTAAAACACATATGATTATATAATTAGAGATTAGATAGATATGAATTGAATTTAACATATACTTTCAAATGAATAATGAGTAATTAATATAATATACCTGTGAGGTATGTGTCATCGCCCAATTTAGATATCAATTCCAAAAAATTCCAAAAATTGGAAGTGGGAATAAAAAAATTATCATCTTCAAAATGACTAAACCTCGAATATTGAATGAATTCAATCATTAGATTATGGGAAGAGACCCTATAGCTATGCTTGTTCTCCGTAATTCTGAAACTAGTTATTGTGTAGACTTTTCCAAGCACCAGTGAATTGCCAAATTTACCAAGTAAGTATCTTCGCATTACTGCATGTATCGAGTCACCTTGTGAAGTAAAAAATATATATAACTAAAGGAAAAATAGTAATAAAGATAATGTGATTTCTAGCGACAAAAAAGTAATAAAAATGATAAGGTATAAATGATTTACCTGGTCATCAACTAAGAGAATGTCATCTGATAGTTTCGTGTTATTGCCAAATCGAGTCTTAGATTCCCATTTTTGAACAACACGTACAAAGATGGTCTAATCATCCCTGCCTAGTGAAAGATCTTCAAGTCTTATAACTTGTTTCATGTTTCTGAATGCTTTTGTGAGAAAATAATTATTAGTGAAATGAAATAAAGGAGTAGAATCAGAAGTAAAAGGATTAACAATATTAACAATTTAGTGAATTACGTATATATACCGATACATATAGATGAAAGAACCTCATCGTAGACAACATTTTTTGTGTAATGGCAATCAATGTGGTCTTCATTATTTATGAATAATTTTAGACCGCTTCTTGAAGTTACTCTAGATATAGTGAAATACAGTTAACCGTGAGTGAAAATAGGTTTTGGTAAGTATACCGAAACTTGATCGAGAGTTTGGCCTTGGCTTTTGTTGATTGTCATAGATAAAGCAAGCCGAACTGGAAATTGACGTCTTCTCGAAATAAATGGTCATTTGGAGTCCGTTGTAGACATTATTATTCGTGGAATGAATACTTTTTTTCCTATATTCTATCATGTGATAATTATAGCCTTAATGACTAATGGAGATAATTGTGTAATGATCAATCTTGTCCCATTGCAAAGCCTGACACTTTCGTTTATGTTTCTCATTAAGATAATCAGTGAACTTATCTTTAGGTCCAAGATATGACCTGGGAGTCCAATAAATTTCAAGCTATTTAATAATTCAATAGGAAAAAGCACATCTTGGTCACGTATCTCCACACTGCGTTAGATATTGAGTCTGGGCTGAAATATGTTCTCGCATCCTTGAAAACGACATTAGTACATAAGCATTGATGTTGTCAACCATATGGTTTGTTGGAGTAAGAATAGATCGACCCTTGATGTAATCTAGATCACTGTATCTGTTGACTAAATCGGGGTATGCACTTGAAACAATATCGGTAATTGGGCTATCCGAATGGGGTATAAGGTTGGCGTTTGGTATTTTTACCCACGACAGACAATCTTCATCTCTGAATGATTCTATTTGCAGTTTCCCATCGAATTTTGTATCCGCATGTTTTTCGATAGGTTGAATACATGGCATAAACTCTAGAGTTTTAATTTTTTAATTGATGAATTTACAATTTATTCTTTTCTTCCCTTATGAACAAGATGTAGGGTTTGTTGAAAATCTCCATCAAGAAGAACTGTAATTCCTCCAAAAGCCTTTTCAGAAGAATTTTCGTCATTGTACTGCATTATGTCTCTTAATGCTTTGTCAACAACTTTAAAACAATGATGATGGTTCATAGGAGCCTCATCCTAAATAATTAAGCTTGTTTTCCTAATGAGCTATGCAAGATGAGTCCGTTGATGAATATCACATGTTGACTCTGTGTGAATATCAATTGGAATCTTAAATCTTGAATAAGCAGTTCTTCCACCGGGTAGCAATAACGATGCAATTCTCGAATATGCAACTACGATAACCACTTTTCCTCCTGAACAAAAATATGCGAGAATTGTTTTGTACAAAAAAGTTTTCCCTGTGCCACCTACCCCATTTACAAAGTAAAATCATCCTTTGCTTTCGTAGACGGATCGTATAACATGATTATAGACATCCAATTGCTCATCATTCAATGTGTTAAACATTTAGTATGGTCGCGCGACAAATAGTCTGTATCGTATGAAAGTTCCTCTCTTAAGGGCCTATTATCCTTTTCTCGAATCAATGTAGCATCCGGTAGTGGCATTGATGTGAAATCTTTTAGGCATTTCCCATTTCTCTTCAAAATCTGGTTAATTTCATGAAGAGCATAGTTCTTTAATTGATTTTCACTCAGAATAAGATCAGAGAGGCTTAAGATTTTTCTTTGATCGAAGAAAATCTTCTGATAGAATCTCCCAATTGTTTTCCCAAATCCTTTTTGGCTCAGCAACTTCACAGAAAAGAATCATTACAATAAACAGGTCATGCAATTGATTACCTGTAGCCCATTGTGAAGCTTTCTCTAGAGCGTCGTGTTATTATTTGTCATCTTCTAACAGCCCAAGAGCGTAACATGAAGCTTTGCATATTGGATAAATAATTCCATTAACCGTCTTCACCTTATCGTAATTTCTTGCTCCGCGAACAACATTGAGGAGCATACGAAGGTAAAATCTTTCACCAGAGGCTGGATGAGCATATACTATAAGACCAGGCAACTGCCTAAATTTTTCCTTCTAAACCATTCCTTTGCTTGTGAGCCCCAAACCCATTTTGATGGAAATTCAACATACGTTAACTCCCTCGCATCCTCGTGGATACAATTTTTTTGCAACCATTGTGTAAACATAGTCTTCTCAATATCTACCCTTTTAATGACAAGATCCAGATTGTTAGAATCTTTGAAAGTGACAACCTTCTCGTCAGACATATGGAATGTCAATCGCTCAACCCCGATGCTTTGATATTGTAAATGAAATTGATTAATTCTTTAGCAATATTCACATGCAGATAAGTAACGACAATCGATGAATGTTTCAATTTCTTCAATCTCTAATATTTCGTCGTTACAATTATCATGATTTTGAATAATTGAGTCTGTGAAATCCATTGTGGTTTTGTCTGGGCCTTTATTTATGTACTTGAAAAGGTACTTAATCTCCCTTGATTTATTGCACCATTCAGCATTTATGTTAGGTTGGTAATTGACGACCAAGTCAATATTGTGGGGAACTATGAATCTGTTATCAAGTTTGATTCCCATCTTATCTACAAATCTCCCATCATCTCTCTGTCTATAAATTGGGAATCCATTTTCATTAAGTTTTTTCATGCTTGTGATTTTTTCGGAATTTTTTTATAGCAACATCCATTTGCGATACAAGGCGATCAGGGATTCGCGTGCCCGCATGGTCCAGGCATCATGAATTGTGAAACAAATGCGTATCCAACTGGGTCACTAATACAATTAGTTAGCTCAGTAGAAATAATTTGATGTTGTTTATTTTGCATCTACATATAGGAATAGAAGTATGTAGGCGTGTGGCAATCCTCTTTTCTGAAATTCAATTGTGTAGATAGCTGTCATAAAAATTATATCTTGTTATAGTTACGTATAGATGGCTAGGACAACAAATAATATGATTTTTAATTACGGATCATTACTTATTAAATATAAAATAAATACCTGCCATTACTTTGCCAAAGTGTTTTCCTTGGACTAAATCCTTCATTAGAGCATCAAGTTTAATTTTAAAAACTCGTGTGATAATATCTGGCCTATCCTCAGGCTTTTGGCCAGGAATGAGTTCGAGAAACTTTGTGATTTTGGGTCATTTAGGATTAGCCGTGAAAGTGATGAACATATCTGGATTACCAAAGAATCTACAAATAGCCATAGCGTCTTGGAAATTTTGAGCCATATAACGTGGACCTCCAGTGAAACTTGACGGAAGGACAATACGTTTCCTTATAGACGACGGTGTTGAATCTTCTTGAAGAATAACATCATTCAAGCTTTTATAAAGCTCATCCCTTAATCGTGGATGGTTTGTTCTATCCCATCTCAACCTTTCTTGTTTTATGCATGTATATGCATCAGCAACATATTGTTGGAAAAGTCTTCCTGAGCACAAAATAGTGTGAGCTTTATTTGTTCTTTAATGCAAACGGTATCCATAATATTCTCTCATAGTCAGGAAATTCTGCTTAGTCTTACGTTTCCCACTGTTGATTTTGTAAGTTATACCCAGTTGATAGTCATCTTCCCCATAGGGGAATAACAATGGGTATTGTATAGCCATAAAGGATGGATAAAGATCGCTAATTCTTTACAACCCATTTGACTTATGGTCAACAATAATATCTCTCAAAACATTTTCCTGAGTAAAGCCACCAACAATCAGTACAACTATTTCGGAAGCGGTAAGCATATTGTAAATCGATGGGTCTTTTGAACGATTTTTAATCAACCTTATTCTCACAAGCACGAAATTTGTGGTCATCAAGCATTGATAGTAATTTCGAAATTACTTCTGCATCCAACTTTGATGTTGGCCTATCTCCTCCTAATGATTTCATTTGATTGCCCAACTCATTCTCCCTGTCATAAATATATAGTTGCGCAAACTTAGGTCTTTCACCTCTAACTGGAAGCAATGAACCAAGGAAATGATGGTTTTCGCCCCTAATGAAATAAATATACGGACCGAATCCATTATTTATTTAATGATTCAATTTAGCTCCAATAGAGGTAAAGGCGAATAATGAATTGTATGCTCTAATGTTGTTCTTGAATTTAGATGAACCCCCATCATTTTCAGAAACCAGTAGATTGTTCAAAATCCGTGGTGATGCATTTGTAATGGGGAAGATGATCAAACCTTCTTGGCAACACAATGAGAATTTAGGAGAGACGGGAGTACGGTGAATATCACTTCTCTCCTCGTACCATAGAATGGAACTACAATTGTCTTAAACTGCGCTTGGACCACCAAAATCCCATGCTTAATTAAACTTCCCTATAAAATCATTAAATTATCACATGTGTTAAACCATAATTGAAGTAAATCCATAATTTTTTATGAGTGTTTTCAATGAACACTTACTAATATCGTACTTATTTTTCGGTATCCTATTCAAATGATATGTAATTCGATTAGTACTCTTGGTTGGTGTTGTATCCCTTATAGTTCATAGATACATAGAATACTCATAAATTATATTAAAAAAAACTAAATATTTAATTCTAATATAAATACGTGTTACTGTGTTGTACAGTTAATAAATGACTAACCTGATCTAGTTACATAATGGAGTGATTCCAACGCACGGTTTACAAAGGTAGTGGTATATCCACAATAATTACCCGAAGGATTAATCAAATTTGATGAGTCATCAACAATCATTATTGTCATGACATCTCCATTTTCTAGTACTTTTGTTTGAGACATAATTTTCTTTTATTTTTTTCATGTTCTGAATCGATGGGTGTAGGTTATACGAAATATTACTTAAAGTAATACTTGGTGCTTCCGTACGACGTAAGTTACTCGAACACTTATGATGCATATTCATCCTACAATTATTTCTAGCAATTCAAGATTGTGACGCTTGATCCATCTAAGTTGAACGAAAATAAAAATTCATGTTTATCGGGTGAATAATAGCATGCAAGATATATAACATGACATTACAACAACATTTTACATAATGAGTAAAAAGATGGAAAAAGTCATCATGAAACATATAGTAATAAACAAAATTTGAACCTTATTACACTAAATGGTACTATTTCGATAAATGAATTCTCTTGCATAAGTCTGTAATAAATGTTGCAAATCAACATAAATTATAAAGGACGATGAAATTGCAAAGTATGGAGAAAACAACAATGAATTTTGTTATACTACGTGTAACTACGCTCGACTTAGAGGACGTCATAAAATGCTTTTTCAAATGCTTAGAATATAAGTTATGAGAACTAAAGACATTGTGAAATCTAAAAGTGTTGATTTGTAAAAGAAAATGAATAATCAGAAGTTGTCAATCATTTACAATAATAAGAGCAAAGTAAGTGATTATAAATTTGGGTCGCATTTCAATTTCATTGAAGATAGATAATCACTCATGCAACCTACAAAAATTTGTAAAATATTTCCAGTAGTATAAATTATGATGTCAGGGAGTGTAGACAATACACATACCTATTTCATGTATATATAGTATAAAAATATGGGATGCTATTGGTAAATTTATACATTTGAAAAGAGACAAAATCGATACAAATCCAAAGGATTTCATGTCAAGCTGTCAATTTATCTCACCTTTTTGCGCTATATATTCATTTTAAAACTGCTCACGTTGAACATATAATGGACTAAAATAAAGTAGGTAAAACAATTTATGTATATATAAGTTAGTAGTAGAATAATAAACTTGTCAATTGTGCGTCATACAAAGAATGTTTCTATTAAGGTAACGAGTACTATCAATTTCCCCAAATTTTAACAACTTAAGGTTGATATATGTTTGGTCTATAATCAAGTGGTAGCAATCAAATTTCTGATTAGCAACAAATTACAATTTGACTTAGAGCAACGTTGGCAGATTCCTAACAAACATGGATAATAACTTAACTCTTAAGACATTAAATACTTTTGAAAAAAACATTATGAAAGAGATAACTAAAATTTAACATAACGATACCTACGAGGAATCAAACATTTAATGATCAGGGGTGCACTCAGTGCTGGGTTTAATTCGTGATGGTGAAGGTGTAGCAGCCTTATTCTTCATAATTCAGTTACTGACCCCAATAACATTCGCACACACCTCATTCCATATTCAAATTGAACGAAACATTGACTCATATCATCATACATTCATTTAAACAAAAAATCAAAAATATGATCCACACACAGCAATTCAAAATAATTTTTAGAACAAATTATTTGGCCTTAAATTTTATGCACATAAAAACATATATATACCAAACCTCACAACTGTTTTTATTTATTTTGAAAACCAAAACTGATTACTAAATGGTATAATGAAAATCAACAACCATGATTAAGAAAAGGGTATGAAATTTTTAGCGATAAGTGACTTCAGGAAAATAATTGGTTAAAGAAAAAAGATTTAATACAATTAGTCATGAGGAAACAGATGCATTATGACTACTTTATTGTCTTATCCAAATAAGGAAGCAGGCAAAAGGAAAAATAGGTATTAAATCAAACAAATGATTTATGAAAGGGTTTGCGTCACTGCGTTTGTGTGGCATTGAGATCTTAGTGCTTGGCGGTGGCGGTGGCACAAGGTTTATGCAGGATCCATTTACTTATATAAACAAAAATTATTGGTAACCATGATTGACATCTAAATAAATTTATACCAAACCTTGATGTTTTTTAATATTATTGGAGTAGAGAAAGGCACAAACTTTAAACAAATATGGATCATACGGATAAAAAAATTGATAACAGCTTTGCGAAAAACAATGTATATGAATATCAATTGAAGATGGTCCTTTTATCAAAACTGATATCATGGACATACTTTCAACCTCCTCCATAACTGTTATCATGGACAAAACAAATATTAAACAGTGTTGAAATAGAATTTTCGACCATTGACATCTAAGTAATACTGGGTAGTTACTAATATATTTTGTTGATATGAGTACTTGGCACAACTTATTGATTATGGATTATCATGCAAACTTTTGAGAGTTACAAATTAACATAGTAATTTTACTTATAATCCAAAATCTCTTAATTTTGGTCAACTATTTATTCATGCTTTTAGCATATTCTTACTTCTCAAATACACAAAAAATTAAATCCATGAAAAGTTATTACATTTAAATAGATATAAGAAGTGGTACACTTACTTGATCCGATGCACCAACCTGACCTTCCTTACCAAAATGTAAGAAATTCAGCAAAAGCAGGGCAACATTGTTTACATACATTAGATCATTGAATGTACAAATAAATTATCTCTAAATTTTCACTTTATACTAATATAATGCATTCAATGTATAAGTGGATGAAATTAAATTAATATGTTAAACATAATTCTTACTTGAATATTACCCCAGTTTTAACTGACTTCAAACTTATAAAATTCTTCCCTGTTAAAACTAAAGTAAATAAAAATAATCCCCATATCGATTGAATTCAAACTGATACAGGTCTTAATTCAGTGCACTATACATTTCAAATTGATATGTTTCAATGCAGTATACAAACGGATACAATTAAAAAATGGTATCAAGCCATTTTACAACTCATCTCACTTCTCAATTAGGTTGTTATATAATGTCTATACTTACAAACCAATCTATAAAGTATTACAATGACATACTGATATTCAAAAGAATTGCTCAAACAGACTTCATCATAACTTAGATTTTTACCGAGTTCAATAGAAACATTTTCCATATACCAACACCTTGAAAATAATATTACGCTGCTCATACCAGTTTCAACATAACTAATATTTTTATCACAAATACAACTTCAACATTACATGAGCCTAATAACAGGTTACCAATTTCTTGTACATTTCAATCCTATCGTTTAATATACATTCTACATTTCACTCTAATCATATTTAATTGATTCAGTATTTTTAAGTTAAAATTTAGCCATATTTACATGCCATAATACCAAAGATTTCATAATGACTCTTGACATACATCTACAATAACACAAAAATAATCTATTTGCTAATATTTTTTTTCACTATTCGAAACAACGATGATCATTAAAACAGAGCATAATCCATCTTTGGCAATGAATCGAGGAGAAAAATGTGTGTATACAAAAAACATCTCATTCGTTCTCTTTGACTCATTTCATCGAACATCTACTGGGCAATTTTTATATATGCCATAATCTTATGCCTTCTCAGATACACAACAAATTAAAACCATTCAAAATTCATAGATTGAAATAGATATAAGAAGTGGTATACTTACTTTATCATCTAAAGCAACGAAGGTTTCCTTAACAAAATGTAAGAAATTCTTCAACCGGTGGTTCACAGTTGCATCACAATGCCTTTGATTTCTAGCAGAATTAATAGATTTCACAAATGACTTTACACATGCCATTATTAATTCTGCAGTTGGAACCTATTAATTGCTACACAAAGCTGTCGATTATATGGAGGAGTTAATTTACGATGTTAATCGACAATTGGAGATGAATATTGTTGGAAATAAACGTGGATTACAGGACAACATGATGCTTGGAATATGAATATGAATGGTCACCTCTTCTGATTTCTGCTTATCGTGACTGTCAGTTGACGTGTAAGATGAGATATCCACTTTCATATCTTGCATACGTGGATAGGATCGTTTTTGAGGAATCCTAAATGCTTATATAGCATTTTATAGTAGTATAAAGATATAACTAGGCTGCACAACTAATTTTTGAAGATTTCTTGAGAGAACATTAGACATGATTATAAATAGGCTTGGGGATAGGGGATCCCCTAGAAGCATGCAATAATCCTACATTTTCCCCATTCACCAATATAGTTACCTAAGTATTGGAGATAATTATTAAAACTAAGTCCAACCATTGTTCACAAAATTCCATTTTTCTCATTACCTTAATCAGGTTCCACCAAGATACTCTGTCATATGCCTTGGGCATATCCAACTTCATAATTATATTGCCTCCCACATTTTTTGAATTAATTCTAAACATACATTCTTGTTCTAGAAACATATTCGCAGTAATAGATCTACCTCTTATAAACCCTGATTTCATAGGAGAAATAAGAAGAGGAAGAATTTGGGAGAGCCTAGCATTTATGATTCTAGAAAGATCTTAAACTTTTGCATATTGAATGATTGAGGGTGCTCTAAATTGGGAATAAGGGCAATTCTAGTGGTAGGGCAAATCTTTGGGAGACTATAACCTGTAAAAAAGAAATGAACAACTTTCAAAATATCTACCTTGATATCCTCCCAAAAGAAGATCAAAAATTGGCCATTGAAGCCATTCACCCTCGGGCTACTATTTGCATTCAGACCCTAACTACTTTCTCCACTTCTTCCACAGAAGGACACTGAATTAGGGAAAAATTCATTTCTGCATTGATCATCATGGGAATAGCATCCATCACCCTGGACTGGATTAATATCGCGATATTGTATAATTTTAATATCTAATTAAGCTGATAATTTTTTTATTATTATTTAAGAAGATTTATATGGATATTGTTACCGAACCTCCTATTTATTATAAACAAAACTCAATCGATTATAAGTTAAAAAACACAAAATTCAATCAATACTCTTGTAACTTAAAAAGTATCTTTAAAATGTAAAAGATAATTTGAGTTACAATTTTTTTTATATAGGATTTTTAGTTTAAAATAAATATTATTACTCAATTTTTTTATTACAACTCGCAAAAGTAGCACCTTACTGAATAAGCAATAAATTATTAGGTTAACAGTAAAATAAATACGTGCCAATTAGAATATTATTAAGTTTCACATGTTAGCAATTTGAACAATTATTAAAAAATAGAGTTCATCAAATATACAATTATTAGCAACAAAAATCCGTCAATTATTAACCATTTAAAGTAATTCATGGTTCATGTCTTTAAAATGGTTTTAAAGACATTGAAACACATGGTTTATGGTCCCTATTATTTTATGATTTTATTTTATCTAAAGTGTTACTGACTTGATTCAATCTTTCCTACCACACACAGACACTAAATGGAAAGATTGAGAAAAAATGTGTAACTTAAATATTGGAGTATAATATGCACCCGTATTTATATTCGCATTTTAATATATATACTTGAGGTTTATTTTGTATGGATTAATATTCCATAAAAAATTATTTTTTAGAAAAAAAAACAATCGGTTTTCCAGATAAGAATCTTTGATTATTTATGGTGATGACATTAGAAGTTTGTTATTGGAATATGGTTCTCAAAATAACCATCAAATGAGATACTAACATCAGATGAATCAAGGAAGAAAAGGGGGCAAATTAGACATAAATACAAAAAGTTATTGAAGAAATATGTAATGCTTAAAATATAATATAAAATTGGTATTTTTTCTTCAAATAATGCATAAGTTTAAAAAATGAAAATTTTAAAATTACGTAAAAAATTATTTCTTCCAAAAAACTAAAATATCTTTATAGAAAAAACATTTTTTCAAATATATTTACATATGTGTCTGGGTCACACACACACACACACACATATATATATATATATATATATATATATATATGAAAGTTTAAAATATTAATAAAGATAAAAGGTTTATTGTTGCTCTTATTACTTCTAAGGATAGTTAGGGGTTCAAACTAAAAGATAGTGGCCTTTAACGGTCAATTGTGCTGATTAGATGGTTTTTGTTAAGGTTAGTGTTCAGTTGGTTTGGTTGGTAAATAAATCATACCAATATCAAATCAATTTTTATTTGATCAAGTCAAAATTATCAGTTTTACCGGTCGGTACACCAACCCATAAACCAAAATTAAATAGCGCGGTACGTCAATAATTTTTTTCCTGATAAATACGATGAATTTTGATAAGTTTTTATTTTTGATAATTTTAGTATTGATTGGTACATAATGGTAATTTTTTGTACCAAACCGTGTATGCATATTTAAAAAAATTAATGAGATAATAACCTATATAATTGTCTTGTCTCCATAACTATATATAAATATTAAATTCCAAAATAAACATAAAACATTATCGTACAAGATACAATATTGGCCAAATAACTCAAATATATATCAATTCTAATCGTAATATTAAATTACAAACTAAATAAACTCATCTACATTCTTTATTTCTTCCACTTCCTATTTTTCATCTACAAAAGAAAATGTAAATATCAACATATTGCTAAAAATTACCAATTCGTCAAAACCTACAAAAAAGTATGTGTATACAACAAAATATATTCTTGTATATAAAACATAACATATTATCATCTTTTCTTAAATAAAACACAATATATTCTATGTATAAAACATAATATATCTTTTAAGCAAAAATAAAAAATAAAATAAAAGAATAGAAAATCATAAAAACGAAAAAGCAAAA
Source organism: Sambucus nigra (assembly GCA_949130495.1). Taxonomy (NCBI): domain Eukaryota; kingdom Viridiplantae; phylum Streptophyta; class Magnoliopsida; order Dipsacales; family Adoxaceae; genus Sambucus; species Sambucus nigra. The sequence goes on from OX422209.1 coordinate 283,222,075, forward strand.
AAATTAAAGCAAATAAAAAAGTATAGAAAAATAGAAAAATAAAAAATAGAGAAACATAAAAACAAAAAACAAAAAATAAAAAAAACAAACCCCCCAAAAAATTCCAGAACTAGATCAACAGAAAATAGAAAAATAGAGAAATAATATTAGCAAATTCATTATTTAGTTCAATATGATTGAAGTTTGAGTGCATACATTGTTGTTCATTTCAATTTTATTGAAGTTTCATGTTAATAAACTCATTAATAATACCAATAAAAAATAATTTATATTTTTTTACATATGAAGAAAATTAAAACAAATATATTGAAATTATATAATTATAGTCCTCAATATCTATTACTTAATCTACAAACATTTGGGGGGAAGGGACCGAGGCCCATTAATAGATTTGATGATGGTAAACTATTCACGAGTTAGATATTTATCTATTTAAGTTTAGTAAAAAAATAGGATAAATGTAAATGCACACAAAAAAATAGTCCAAAAAATACGCACAAGGATTTATAAAAAAATATAAGCAACATTCATATATCACAGAGAAAATTCAGATAGCATTATATGTAACAACATAAAAATTTAGAATCATAAATACAAAAAAAGCAACTGATTTAACAAAGTAATGATAAAATCATAAATACACACATTTGGAGCACCTGCATGCATATAGCAAACAAAGTAACTCATTTAACAAAAGAATTAGATGAATAAAACTCCCATGACATTACATAAAAATCACATGAAATTAAATGAGTAAAATCATTAGATGAATAAAAGATATTAAGAGAGTGAGACAGAGATATTATCGGAGGAGTGATAGAACAGTGAAGAGGAGTATCAGATGGGGTTTGGGTCGTTTGGAGTTTAGTTTTTTTTATATACTTTTACAACCTTCACTTTAGAGATGCTTATATATCTAGAAATTGATGGATGAGATCTTTTCAATTGATCCAAAGGTCCTCAATATATACTTATTAATTTACTTCACCTAGGTTACCTCTTAGCCGTGTATATTGGACTAAAACCAATCCTTTTGGTTTAATGGTTAAAATAAATTATTGTTTTTGGATTCAAAATATTATTAATTTTTTTTATAAAAAATTGTTATTTTTGATATGGTAAATTTGTATACTTTGCTATTTTAGGGATGTTCATTTCGATAATTTCGATAATTTTGGTGTGGTAGTTTCGATAATTCGATTTTGAAAATATTTAAACCAAAAGCAACCATAAAATAGTCCGTAATTTCGGTTCTTAGTAATTAGATTTATTAAACCTCTAGCATTTTTTTGGGGACAAAATGGTACTGTACGGTTAAAAAACATATCGTAACTACCCAATCCAAAAGAGGGACTAAGGGTAGTAGGCGTCAAAACGTAAAATGGACAAAATAGTGGGGGTCAAAGGCCAAATGTCTAAAAGAATTCCCATGAAAAATTTAGAAAATCAAACACCCTGAAAGTTGAAAATATCAAATTTATGAAAAATATTATCAATTGATACACCCTAAGTGTTTGTGTATGATACAATACTAATCCACTCCCTAAGGGTGATTACTTACAACGTGTTAATCGAGAAAAAAATTGAATTATTTGCAGTCTTAATTCTAACCGAAAAACAATGGCTAACATGGTCACTTAATGGTTGTCAATAAGTGTAGTAATATGAAAATAAAAGTAAATAAATGATATTCAGCGGAGAAGAGTTTGTTGTTTGATGTTGTCCATTTTAATACTTGCCTTCGACTATCTTGTAGAGGTTAAAATTTTGAAACAACACGATAATATGACACAAAATGATATGAAATTGGTTCAAAAATTATATGATGAATCATATTTGTGCTTTAATTTTTTTACATGAAGTCGTGCTCGTGTTTGTGTTTGTGTTTGTGTTTGTGTTTGTGTTTGTGTTTGTGTCATGCCGTGTTTTCATAAACTATTAGGTTTAATTAAACGTGGGAATCTTTACTCTTGTCATTTTTTTGGTCAAATTAACAAGCATTTTGTATTGTATTATCTTTATGTTTTAATGGATATTGTCGAGTTAAGTCACACAAAACACGACTTACAACACAATTTACGACTCTAATCTAGGGCAAGTTTGAATCAAACATCTGGTCTGTTGGTTTGCGATTAGATATTTGTATTCTTTGTTATAACACGTCAAATGATAATAGATATATAATTGAAATTACACTTGGTCATTATTTTTGTAAATTATATAATGTTCCACAAATAAAAAGTTAAACTACATATAAATAAATATTATTCACCATTATTGATGGTCCCTTTTAATTTTTTATGCGAAAAGTGTTTTAAGGATGGCAAAACAAATTCTATTTTTATGAAAAACCTTTTTCCAATTTTTAATTTGCACTAAGTTGTGAACAAATTCTAACTTAACCAAATTTTATCTTGATTAATCCTATCCATATAGTGATTAAAGCAAGTAAAATAAAGTAAAGAACACTCACAACGCAGGATGTACGAGGAAAACCACAAACGAAAAAAAATCTCAGATGGCCCAAGCTAGACAATCACTATAAATATGGTCTTATAAAGGTACAAACGGTAGTCTTACTCAATGAATCGATCCACCCACGAGACTTGACGCTCCTCTGATCTTCAATCACTCCTCTCACAGTGCCCACGTAGAAAGTAACCTTCTTCCACGACACCTATCCATAACACACACGTCCACGTATGTCTCGCTGTCCACCGATATGGCATGTAACATCTACGATGTTGAAACCGGACTCCACTGCGAAACCATCAATGTTCAAGTGTAGAACAACTCTTCTTGATGCCACAAAGATCACCATAACATATATCAATGATAACTTGGATCTTTGAAACTATAAGGATGCATTAACTTTGGAAAACCTTAGAAAACTTATGTGCAGAAACATTCCGGACGAATACTGATTTTCGTAGAATGCACACTTACAAAAACTGATGGAAAAAACGCCTTAAATAAAATCCTTGAGGCGACGGCTCGTTCAAGCGAAATGATGTGTCGCTGAAACGAGGTGTGCATGTCACTCGAATGACATGCAATCTCGCTCGAACGACTTGTCAGGTCGATTGAGCGGCGCGCGAAATTAGAGATTAATTTTAATCCAACTCTTAAGATGCAGTTCCACTTAAATTCAACTCTAATCCATCCTCATCAGATTAAAATGAAGTGTAAACCTTTTCAAACATTTATTTAAATAAAAATTACATCCTTAATCATTTTAAAATAAATTTCGAGTCTCATTAAATTTACGCATTCATACCTGAGTGATCTTGGACATTAATTGATATTGAAGACGAATACACTTGCACCAATTAAACTTCAGCATAATTAATTCCTTTAATCTTTGCCGCAACGTCTTCAATTAATCTTCAAACACGTCATAGCCTGTGTAGGGTTGTGACAATAAAAAATACAAGCTATGACTCAAACATGTTTTATTTTGGGAATAAGTCAAAACTATACAATGGACTCAATTGAAAATTTTGTCCTTACAAATCTCCTCATTTGACTATTCCGGGACAAAACCAACAGTGAAGTGCCTAAGTCGGGCCGTCAAGCTGTATGATGCCTAAATCCAATCCCATAAACTCAAAATAAAAACTACAGGACAAGACTAGAAAATAATGGACCGACAAGTATGAAACTGTCTCTGAATGTCTAAATGTCACGTAGTCTTGAAATCTCGAATTTTTTTAAAGCATACCTACACACATGAAATAAAAAAATACCCAGCGAAGTATGGAGGAACAAATTATATAACTCATAATGAGATATGTGAGCAAAATATTTTGATACCAATTTGAAATAAAAATAACTTTTAAATTCGAATATCAAATATGCACATAAATAAGATATCAATGTAGATATAAATTTGTGCAACAAATAAACACAGTGCTCAACTAAATCTCCCCTACATCACATACACCTCTCTCCCTTTTTGTCTTGAATAGACAACCCGATGAGAAGATACTAATTTAGCGAAATATCTAGCACAAGAATAATCAATGAAATATATCTAGATAATCATGCAAACAAACAACTAATAATGATCAACAGTATCAAATCCATAGCTAGCAAATAGTAATCACACAAAAGAATTAGTCAATCTAAGCAGGTGTGATTATATGAATTAAAAGAAGAAAAATATGTGACCTATTAATGTGAACTGCATAATTGAATCCCAGTAGCAATCAACAGTACCTAAATGTATAACCAAATGACCCAGGGTACTGAAACAAAAAAGAAATAATTATCCCAAACGTCGCTCGAACGAGACAGTAGCGTTGCTTAAATTTTAAAGTGACGTCGCTCGAACGATAACTTCGCACGACATAAAGAAGTTGCTCGAATGAGCAAACGCAAAATCCCAGTTCTAGTCCAGCAGGATAAACAGTGTTGCTCGATGAAAAAATTTCGTAAAAAATCTAACTAGAAGGGGCTGAAAACTGTAAAACAGTACCAAAACAATAGCTAAACTAAGAAAACTCTAAACAACCAAATGTGATTTACATGCTAACATAGTATCGATGTGCTCAAACATGAGCATGGAATGTATGGGCATGAACTACAACAAATGGGTCACAATTCCAACACATCGAAACGGTCAAGAAGCTCTAATTGATAACTATAAATCATCAAACTTTATTTTAGCCATATGTGAGCTTAACGAACTAAACAATCAAACATGCACACAAGTCCAAAATTTTGATGATTCTACAAACAATAGTGTTATGACACGATTTTTCAATGTTGGGATTCGTTGTGCAAACCCATTTAATTTATCCATCCAAACTCCCTCAAATATATATCATATTTTCTTTTGAATGAACACAAACTAATTTGGCCCATATTTAGGCATATGATTATTTTTATTGCCTTTTATTTTTTTCGGGCTCTTTTAAACGGTGGCTTTCATGACGAGTCAGTTTTACACTCTCACAGTCCTTTCTCGTGAACACGCATCATATTTTCAATTACTATCCTCATGGTAAACGGTTCTTACATTCACACCTCCTCCTTATGTCTACTCACGCATAGATGACAAAATTGAGATAAAAACGTCTCACGAAACTCAAATATGCAAGATATGTCAAACATCCATATAAACTCGTGCAAGTGTGCAAAGATGGCATATATACAAAGTCGAATCAAAATGAATATCAACTTCGAAAAAACCCTCTAATAAATGGTTAAGATCATTCTAAGCATCAATACTTATGAGAAAATATCCAAGCCATATGGATAATGAAAGGAAGGGGGTCCAAGCACACCAATATGCCACATCAAACATGTAAACTCGAAAATAAAAACAAATGAAAAATCTTTTTGATTTTTCAACATATTTTGACTCAAATAAAAGTAAAATCTTTTTGAATTTTCCCAAAAATATAATAAACCAAAAATCTTTTTGTATTTTTCAAATAAGACTCAATAAAAAAATATAATACAAGATGAAACACATGTCATAACACTAGAAAGATATAAATCATGATGCAAAGGCTAGCTTATGACAAACATGGTAACACAATCATCCTTTAGATTTAGCATGGGAAGAATCAAGTGCAACCAAATGAGAACCATTAATTTTTAGTCCTAAAGCCACTAAGTCCGATTTCCTAATCCAAGTAGGTGTAATATGATGGGTGGGGATTTTGTGAACCAAAATGAATTTATTCCTAAGCTTACTAGGAGCATTCCTAAGGTCATAGCAAAAACGTCTAAGGTGACCTTTCCTACCGCAATGGGAACAAGTGTAAACTCGGCGGGAATGATTAGTAAAATATCGACCTCACTTCACGTTCCTAGTGGGCTCTCTCATACAGTTGGTATTGGCTTTGGGAATGGGAACACTATCGTCGTAGCCTATATGACACCTATCACTTTTGACTTGGATGGTGCCTAACATCCTATCCAAATTTTCTGACCTAGATTCCAAGTCAAACTTAACTTTACTCGAGTATCTCAATCTCTCCTCCAAATCACAAATCCTAGACTCAAGCACATGCCTAGACTACTCAAACTCTAGCAACTCCTTTTTCAAAGTCTCCATCAAACCACGAAAATTATCTCTCTCTCTCTCTCGACATACTCTAGGTTCTCCATAAGCTTCTTCTCCCGTGCCCTAAGATCCTCAATCAAGGCATCATTATTTTCCATGGCACGCTCATTCAACCTAGCTTGCAATTTAGAGTTAGCCTTTTTCACTTTCACCACCTCGGCATACAACTCATTAAATGCAACTTGCAACTCTTTCACATCTACCTCCTCATCCTCACTAACTTTTCCCTCATTCAAATGGGATTCAACGGCCTCGAAAGTGTCTTGCACATGAGAATCTTCGTGGGAAGATTTATCGTCGTCGCTCACATGACATACCAAGAAAGAAACAAACTTGATATCATTGGGGGAACTATCTCCCTTTTTCACATCACTACCATTTAAGGTGGCTTTATATGCAATTGTTTTCTTGCCCTCTTTCTTAAGTCTAGTGGGACACTCGGCAACTTTGTGACCATACCCCTTACACCCAAAACACCTATCCAACTCAACCCTATTAAGTTTTCGACTTTTATCTTTAGGGGTGGACTCAACCTTGTTTTTCTTGAATTTCTCAAACTTTTTGTCATCTTTTATTGCTTTTAAAACTTAAGAAATTTTTTAACCAACAAGGCGACATCCTCAAAATCAAAATCGGAATAGTCATGCTAAACTTTATTTTCCTCCTTTCGGTCTTTCAAAGCAATGCTCTTTTCTTTCTTTGGAACTTGCTTGGAGGTAAACATATCGAGTTCATAGGTTTGTAAGTCACTAACAATCTCTTCAAGTTTCGTCGAATCAAGCATTCCTAAGGAGTTTAAAATAGTCATTTTTGCATCAAACCTACTCGGCAAAGATCTTAAAATTTTCTTTATGACATAGTTATCGATAATCCTCTCTCCTAAGTTAAACAATGAGCTGACAATATTAGACAACCTAGCGTAAAACTCATCAAGCGACTCACTATCTAACATTTTAATCATCTCAAACTGTGTAGTGAGGTTTCGTAACTTAGACGCCCAAATCGTGCTAGTGCCCTTGTGAGCAAGTGCAAGTGTATCCCAAGCCTATTTTGAAGTTGCACAAGTTATGATTATATTATACTCTTCTGGTGTGACATGTGAGGAAATTACATGCAAATCTTTAGAGTTGTAAAGTGCAAGACTACGTTCAGCGTCAGTCCATAACTCAACGGGTTTCAATCTAGTGAAATCACCTTCTCGTGTGACTGGTGGTGTCCAACCCTTTTCAACTGCTTACCAAACACGCTCATCAATAGATTTTAAAGAACTTCTCATTCGCATTTTCCAATAAGCATAATTTGTGCCATAAAAAATAGGAGCACGAAAACTTTCAAAACCACCAAAATTCATCTCGAAAATACAAGGGATCAAACACACAAGATATGTTTCTAGCTCTGATACCAATTTGATGGTCCATTTTAATTTCTTATGCGAAAAGTGTTTTAAGGATGGCAAAACAATTTCTATTTTTATGAAAACCTTTTTCCAATTTTTAATTCGCACTAAGTTGAGAACAAATTCTAACTTAACCAAATTTTATCTTAATTAATCCTATCCATATAGTGATTAAAGTAAGTAAAATTAAGTAAAGAACACTCACAATGCAGGATGTACGAGGAAAACCATAAACGAAAAAAAATATCGGACGGCCCAAGCCAGACAATCAGTATAAACATGGTCTTACAAAGGTACAAACGATAGTCTTACTCAACGACTCAATCCACCCATGAGACTTGATGCTCCTTTGATTTTCAATAACTCCTCTCATAGTGCCCACGTAGAAAGTAACCTTCTTCCACAATTCTTGTCCACAACACACGCATCCACGTATGTCTCGATGTCCACTAATATGGCTTGTAATGTCTACGATGTTGAAACCGGACTCCACCTAATTTTTATCGTAAAATCAACAATGTTCAAGTGTAGAACAACTCTTTTTGGTGCCACAAAGATCACCATATCATATATCGATGATAACTCGGATCTTTGAAACTCTAAGGATGCATTAACTTTGGAAAACCTTAGAAAACTTATGTGCAGAAACGTTTTGGATGAATACCGTTTTGGATAAATACTGATTTTCGTAGAATACACACTTGCAAAAACTGATGGAAAACATGACTTAAATAAAATCCTTGAGGCGGAGGCTCGTTCAAGCGAAATGAAATGTCTCTTGAACGAGATGTGCATGTCGCTCATATGACGGGCAATCTCGCTCGAACGACTTGTCATGTCGTTTGAGCGACGCGCAAAATTAGAGATTAATTTTAAACAAACTCTTAAGATAGAGTTCCACTTAAATTCAACTCTAATCCGTCCTCATCAGATTAAAACGAAGTGTAAACCTTTTCAAACACTTATAAAACATTTTAAAACATTTATTTAATAAAAATTACATCCTTAATCATTTTAAAATAAATTTTGAGTCTCATTAAATTTACACATTCATACCTGAGTGATCTTGGACATTAATTGATCTTAAAGACGAATAAACTTGCACCAATTAAACTCTGGTATAATTAATTCCTTTAAGCTTTGCCGCAACGTCTTCAATTAATCTTCAAACACGTCATAGTCTGTGTGGGATCGTGATAATAAAGAATAAAATCTATGACTCAAACGTGTTTTGTTTCGGAAATAAGTCAAAACTATATAATGGACTCAATTGGAAATTTTATCCTTACAATGATGAACAATAATTTACCTTAGACAAAAGGATATAATGGAGTTACAATCAAAACTCTTGGCAATTCATTGTAAATTAAAAATCATCTTAGAAGATGTCAAATGTGCCTCAAGGACAATGTGATTGGAGTGATGAAGTATTATGTTATGCTCGGGAATTATCAAGGCAATCAAGGACGGACATAACTTCTGTACTCTTTCTTTATCCACTTTATATACATCTTCATACCTCACTATTTTATGTAGATTATCACCTCCTAAGCACACAATATTGCTCACCAAATAATTGAAGTCGGAATGAATGTAGCTTAATTACGTATTTGGGACAATTTACACAAAAAAATTTGGTATTAATTAATTATTTGTTAATGAGACAAATTCTCATAATTTTTACTTCTTATGATTTGACCCCCATTTTGATGGACGCCACTAGTTGATTATTAAACAACTCACTTGAAGGTCCAAAATATCCACTATCCCATCATTAATTATCTATCAACCAGATTTTACCATAAACCTTGTAACCATACATTTTTTGTCTTTAAACTCTTCTTTCGTATATTATATATATAAGGTATATATTAATATATCTTTTACATTTAATATAATTATTTATATTAACATATATACTATATGAACATCAATATATTTGTTTACCTATAAAGGTATACTAACATATCTGTTCACATAACTTTATATATTATATTAATCTCTCTCTCTCTCTCTCTCTCTCCCTGTATGCATATATATATATATAGATATATCCCTCATTTTTTATTTTTGAACTTTCAATCTTTAAAAACATGTCTAATATTTTTTTTGGTATAATGTAATTCATTAATCAAAAAGAAAAAAAAATACAAGTTGAATGCTCATAGTCTCACAAACACGCTTCCTTGTAAGGACATATTTTCCATCATGTCCCTAGTTCAGATATTTTTATTTTATACCAAAATAGCTATAGGAAGAGATTTGTAAGGACATATTTTCCATCATGTCCCTAGTTCCTAGTTTACATCTTGTATGGCATATCTTGTCCCAACTGTCAAGGCAATTCACGTTCACACGTTCAAGAAGACGGATCTGAATATCAAGGTTCTGCAACAAAATTCTGCAACGAGACGTAATTTTAGTATGGATTTAGTTTTGTGTTGCTTGGATTTTTTTACTAAGTATTGGGATATTTTCTAAACAGTTTTTTTCAAATGAGGCATTTTTAAACTGAAAAATGTTGTGCAATTTTGAAAATCGTTTAAGTCATTCTAACAACTTAACATTGTCATTAAAACGACTTGTCAATGTTGTTTGATGCCCAGCTTCTCATATGGATCAAACAAACCTGTACTTTTTGTTTTTTAAAGGTCATTTGAAAGGGTTGTTCGAAGCCACTTCTAACGAGATGTCAATATCTTTCAAATGACATCAAGATCTCATTCGAACGACTTTTTACCGCCTCAAAATTCGTGTTCGCTTATAAAAACTTATTTTGTGAAGATTTTTCTTTATGCAAACTACAAAACAACTGTAAAATAGTCTTCATCTTTTAGGGAAAAAGGACTTTTTAGATTCACCAAAACAATTCCAAATACTTTTGTGAATCTTCTTTGGAACCTAAACACTTTTTTGTTGAAGTTATTTTTGTGGAGAGCTTTATTCACTGCTGATCTTGGGGATACTCGAGGGTATTCACTGTTGAAGGAGGAACTGCGACCCTTGTGATTCTTGAGGGAATCATTGCTGACTGATGGCTGTGGTCTTTGTGAGTTATTGCAATAATTCATTGTAGTATTTCTCTAAAATGTTGTAAGTTGCGATTTCCAAACTTCAGTAAAATAAAGTTTTTTCCCTAAGGGGATTTTTCCTGAATCTGTGATTGCATGCTTTATTGCTTTATTTATTGAATCACATAGATGCATGTTTTAGGGTTAGTCAAAATTTGGTGTGGATTGTCATATAATTAAATAAGTTTGGGCCTTTGAACTGTTGTACAGTCTCATGCCTACTACCAAACTACCATATTATCCGTTCACCCCACAAAATTAAAACACTTTGGGCCACTAATTTTATATAAACAATCTTAATTTTACACAATTTTTTTTATTTTTATAATATTTTATAAAAATTAGAAATATGTTTTAAGTAACCATTTTAAAATATATATATTTTTCATTTTTTTAATCGTTTTAAATAACAAAATAATTTTAAATAAAAATAATTTTTAACTAATTTAAAAAAATATTTTTTTAGATAAAAACTATTTTATATAAAAATAAAAAATAATTTTTGCAAAAAATTATTTTTATTCATAAAAAATATATATTATTTTATAAAAACTGTTTAAGTGTTTAGCCCAACTTAATTTTTAAAAAATTAATAAATAACTTACAATTTTTTTTAATAATAAGGAGATAAAAAAATAACATGCATTTTTTAAATAACGCACATTTTTTCCTTATAAAATTATATTTTAAAACAACGTTAAAATATAGTATAATTAGAAACATGTAGTTTTAAAAAAACACAGATTATATATATATATATGCACTCTCCTGTAAAAACTCCTTATGGTGCAGACCCCCATACATACCATTTTTTTAAAATAGTAAAAAAATGAATTTTTTGATGAAACTTCATGAATATGATCTCCAGGTGAGAAGATCATCTCCAATTTTTTTCATAAAAAAATTCAATAAAAACACTATTGAGATGATTTGATATGTAAAAAATGGTATAAATATGCATTTTCGACCATTGAAATGTTGGCGATCATCTCACCCACTTTTTGATCGATTTTTTTATGAAACTTCATGGATATGATCACGATAGTGAGAAGATCATATCCATGAAGTTTAACTAAAAAATTCAATCAATAAAGAGGCTGACGCTGACCCAACATTTCAACGGTTGAAAATGCATATTTATACCATTTTCTACATATCACCTCATCTCAACGATTTTTTTATTTAATTTTTTGACGAAAAAAATTGAAGATGATATTCTCACTGTGGAGATCATATCCATGAAGTTTCATCAAAAAATTCATTATTTTACTATTTTAAAAAAATGGTATGTATCTGGGTCTGCACCATAAGGAGTCCTTATACGAGACTTTCTGTATATATATATATATATATATATATATATATATATATATATATATATATATATATATATATATATATATATATATATATATATATAAGCCTAGGTGGGTCTTAGGCTTAAAAAAACGTGAAAAGATATTTAGGCCTTTTTTTAATATATTTTAACATTTTTAACTATAACAAGGCTATTAAAAATATTATAGTGGTACATACCTTAAAATATATCTGAATAAATGCAAACTAAAATATTATTTTTATAAAGACTTAGAAACAAACAAAAAACGTTCATTTTTTTGGACGAGAGGTAGAGAGGTTTGGGATACCATTTGTCTTTTGATTGTTTTGAATGACATATTGGTCCATTTAAAAAAAAGTCTTTAAAGGCGATATCGTTTCACTAAAGTATTTTTATTTTTTTAAAAGTGCACCTTAAGTCTTTTACCAAGAATAAGGCATAAAAGGCTCAAGGCGGGGTATTTTTCCCAAGCCTCAAATCTAGGTGCGCATTTTAGAATACTCATATATATATACAGAGAGAGAGAGAGAGAGATACTGATATGTGAATGAGTTGGTCGACCCATGTTCCCTTTGCTTTCTCCAATAACTTTTTATTTTGTCGAGGACTCTTTTGTTAGAGGCCTTTACTTTCCCATTGTTATGAGGGTAGCCCACTAAACTTAGTAGTGCCTAATACCATGCTTGTCACAGTAGCTCTGGAAGAGGTTACTCTCGAACTAAGTTTCTTTATCCGTGATGATAATTTGAGGGATGCCAAATCGTGCTAGGATTTTTTTTCATATGAAATTGGTCATGTAAACATCTCTTATATTTTCTAAAGGATCCCCCTCAACCCATTTAGAGAAGTATTCTGCGCTGATCAACAGATACTTCCTACTGCCAGATGTGAAGGGAAATGAGCCTACTATGTCAAGTCCCCACTAGGCGAAAGGTCAAGGACTTGTAAGGGAATTGAGATCTTCAGCCGATTGATGTACCAACTACGAGAAGAGTTGATAGTTCTTGCATTTTTGAACGTAGGTAACTGCATCCTTTTTCATATATGGCCACGAATATCCTTCTTTCATTACCATTAATGCTAATGACCTGCCCCCTGCATGGTTCTCATATATCCGCTCATAAAGCTCATAGAGGGTATTCTCAATGTTATCAGGGTGCATGCATTGGAGGCAAGGTCTTGCAAAAAAGCACAAATAAATCTTCTGATCTGTTAGCAAGTGGAAGCCAATAGATTTCACCCGTATTTTGTGTGCTTCCTTCTTTTCAGCCGGAAGGGCATCTTTCTTTAGGTAGTGCACAGTTGGATCCATTCAACTCGGGGTCTTACCTATGACCATATTAATACTGGGTTGGTCAAGGTATTGTACTTTAATCATCCATTTTATATCCCCCTTAACATATGAAGCCAGTGCGTCTGTGTGACTATTGTTCGCTCTTGGAATTGTTACACTTGTACATTTTTAAACCGGGAAACTAGGTATTGGGATTCTTTAATGTATGCATCCATATGCTTATCTCTAGCGTTGTAGTCTCCTGATATCTGATTTAATACCAACCTTGAGTCACATAAGGCATTAAGGTGATGGCACTTAGGTAAATTGCTTTTCTTAATCCACCGATCAAGGCTTCAAACTCACCTTCGCCATTTGAGTGTTCGAAACCCAAGCGAATTTTATTCTCGAGAATAATTTTCTTCAAGGATACTAGTACTATCCCAACTCCTCCCCTCTTGGAATTTGAGGTTCGATCAACACACAATACCTACCTATCACCTTTTTTAATCAATTATAGGATAGGTTTTTCTATTCCATTGCTAGGCTCTACTGGTTATTGGTCACTGGAAAATTTGGCGATGAAATCTTCTATGACCTAAATTTTGACTTAAGTTTCAGGCTGAATTTGGATATTATACCTTTCGAGTTTTATCGACCACTTAAACAATATCTTTTTTCAGAATTAAGAAATGTTTTTCTCCTATAATAAATTAGAGTCTGACCCATATTCTTATAAAAAACCAAGGATGGACTAATAACACCATTAGATAATGCCAGATACAAGTATAAAAGAACCTCATCATTCGGAATGGTCAGCAGTGGTGGTTTGCTCAAATAGGTATTTATTTCTTTAAGTTCCCTAGTGCATTCATCATTCCATACTTCCTTCCTTTCCCTTTTAAGTGATTGAAAGAAAGGTCGACACTTCTCTAAGGATCTGGATATGAAACAATTGAGTTCGACTATCATTCTAGTAAACTTTTGCACGTTGTTCATAGTTTTAGGGGGTTGAACCTTCCTAATGGCTTTAATCTGTTTGGGTTTTTCCTTGATACCTATTTAACTGACTAGATATCCAAGGAACTTTATCGATTAAATACCAAAGGAGCACTTGGTCACATTTAGTTATGTCCTGTAGTAACAAAGGACTTCAAAGTTTTCGTTAGGTCTGCAAGTTGATCCCCCATTCCTTCTGCTTTTCACAAGCATGTCATCTATATATACCTCTATCGTGTCTTCCAACCACTCCTTGAACATCTTCATCACAAGTCTCTAGTAGGCCACCCCAACATTTTTTTAATTCAAATGGCATCACCATGCAGTAATACAGTCCCAATATGGTGATAAATGAAGTCTTGTCCTGAATGGGAGCAAATAATGGGATTTGATGGTACCCTGAGTAGGCGTCGAGGAAGCTCATACGTTTATGATTAGTAGTTAAATTTACCAAGTGATCTATCTTGGGCAGAGGAAAACTATCCTTTGGTCATGCACGCTTTAGGTTAGTGAAGTCTATATAGGCTTTCCACTTCCTATTGCTTTTCTTTAAGACAACTGGGTTTGACAGCCATTTGGGGAACTAAACTTCCTTTAGGGATAATGCCACTACAAGTTTCCCTACTTACTCCTCAACAACCTTGGCCTTCTTTGGTGTAGCTCGTCGTGCCTTTTGAGTCATTGGTGGATTTAATGGATCCACATGGAGCTTGTGACACATTACTTATGAATATTTACTGTAATATAATACGTTTATTAGGTAAATACGTCTTGGTTGCTTATAAGGAAAATAACCAGCTCTTTCTTATCTTCTTTAATGAGTGAACTGCCGATCAAGAACTTCTTTTCAGATCGATCATCATCAAAGGCAATATTTTGAATGGGTTCCATAATGCGATCGGCAGAGGTGACCCTAGCTTTCTCAATACCAGGTTGCCCATGATTTTCTTATTATTTTAAGGTTATGGATCCTTCCTCTATCTCTATGGATTTTTCCTTCTTCTACTTAGGTCGGTTGTAAGCTATAAAATATTTTTCTGGCCAAGGGTTGGTAACCCCGTATCTTCATGACTCCCTTATCTGTCATGCATTTTATCTTTTGGTGGTAGGTAGACAAAACATCCCTTATAGAATTCAACCACCCTCTGTTGCGGATGGCGTTGTATGGGGAATATATATCTTCCACGAGGAACTCAATAAGTTTAGAGATTCCTCCTGCTGGGACAAGGAGAACTACCTTTTCTAGGGGTGAAGTCTTTCTTCCTGTAAAGCCTACTAGGGGAACAATGTCTTCCTGTAGGTCTTCTATACGACTGAGTGAACATTTTGAGGTACATCACTTTCGAGGAGATCCCCTGATCCACCAGTAACTTGTCCACATCTCAGTTAGTAACACTGAGTGATTATGAGAGAATCATAACGGGGAGTCCTTACTTCGACCAAATCATCTCGACGGAAATGATGTTTTTTATATAATCAATATCTTCAGGTTATCGACATTTGCCCACAATGAGTTTGGGGTTGGGGGGGGGGGGGGGAGGGGGTTAATCTAAAAGGCTTCCACAACCACCGTGAGTTTCTTTACTTCCCTCCCGAGGGCATTCCCCATGATTTCGTTTAGGTTTGAGGCCCTATGAATTACTGCGAATTCATTATCCAAACATTAGTCCAAGATGTTATCTGGTCTTGGTCCCCCATGGATTATCGTAAACTCATGTTCTATATCATTGTCCAGGATATTGTGTGGCCTCTATTCATGTACATGTAATACTGTACCTTCCTTCTCTCTATGAAGTCATTTAGGTTCCAAGCTTGGACTAGTTCCATTAGGTAAGACTTGAGTGGCTTGAAATTTTCGATCTTGTGCTTGTGATCTTTATGATATGCACACTTCATTGCCTGGTTCCTCTTCTTAGGATCGTTGAACATCTTCTCAGGCCACTTGAAATATTTTTGACCTTTAATCTTATAAAAGAACTTATAGATCAGTTAAGAGAAGATCGTATGTAACTGCATTGAAAGATTTTTTGAGATCCTTCTTCTCGGTTCCTTTCAGCTTCTCGTTTTGCTTTCTCACTCCTTTCGTATTTCCCCCCTATTTTCCTCCATTTTGGATTGCTTTCTTCGTTCTCCATCCTGACCAACTCTGGTCACCGTATCTTCAACCTTGGCGTATTTTTTTCTCCTTTTCATTAGGTCATCGATTTTAATAGCATTTCAATTAGTGAAGGATTGTTAAAGCATGAAACTTCTCATCAGACTAATTTTGAAAGATGCCATCAAGACTTGATCGGTGTGGTCATATACTTTGTTGTAAACCTCTCATTATCTTCTGGCATGCTCGCGGAGTGTTTCCCGAGGCTTTTTCTTCATCGTTAAAAGTAAACCCATTTGCTTGGGATGAGTGATGCTATTAATGAATCTGGCCATGAAGGACTTGACCAACTACTTGAAAAAGGCTATCGATCAGTATGTCAGCTTATCAAACCACTTATGGGCCATATCTCTAAGACTGGAGGGGAATATTCGGCACCTCAATCCTTCATTAGTGTTCCATATCATCATCACCTTGTGATATCTCCTGATGTGATCGGTGGGATCAGTCTTCCTATTATAGATCTTGAATCTTAGGGGAGTAAACTTCTTGGTAGGCTCAAACTCCTCCATAGACCATCTAAAAGGTTATTTCATCTGAAAGACAAATGCTATTCTTGATATTTCCTTAGTATTAAGATCCTCTTAATGGGATGGGTGTCTCTCTACCTCTTTCCTGATGAAGTCACAGAGATCTTTATCTCCTCGTCATTCATCGGGGCACGGTATCCTTCTAAGAAACCTCTGGTGATGAGATGATTACTTGTACCGATGAGTAATCCTTCCTGAGTTGTGAGCTCTGCTCACCTGAGGGATAGGAGTTTATAAATCGTACCCATGCTTGGACTTCTCCTTATGGGCTTCATTATCTAGCTTTTCTGGGTGCCATTGGAGCACGATATTATACTTTTATTGGAGCCTTTTAGTTGCCCTTTAATCTTAGAGGCACTTCTTATAGTTTTCGATGAGCTTTGATGTCTGTTTAGACATTTGAGCTTATCACTATTCACCATTTTATCCTCCTAATAATGATAACGAGCTCAAAGGTTTGGTAACACTTACCAATCTCAGATCTAACCATATGAGATGGAGGGGTTAGTTAGCAACCCTTATGGTCTCTATGGTCGCCATAGTCAAGGGATAGCCCTCTGGGTCCTCATAACCATGTTACTGATGACCCTCCTGGTCATGAACATTCATATTAGGGGTGTGCAATAAAATAGGCAACCCATAGAACCGAACTAAACCGACCTTCATGGGTTGGGTTGGTTCAGTTTTTTTCTCCATGGGTTGGTTCTGGTTCTAAAAATTAAGAACCGAAGTGTTTGGTTCGATTCTTGGTTTTATACCTGAACCAAATCGAACTGAAATGAGAACCGAACCCATAAATCGAATCAAAAAATTGATTCAAATAACCAAACCAATGAATCAACCCTAAGAACCAACTCGAGAACTGACCCGCGAACTTGATCCATTAACCAACCTGAGAACCAGAACCATTAACGAGAATCGCAAACTAGAACCATGAGCCAGGATCGTGAACCAGAACTGCAAACCAAAATCGTGAACCTACCCAAACCAAACCTAGAACCGATGGTCGGTTCAATTCGAAATAGACCAATTTCAGTTCTGTTTCTGGTTCCAAAACCACATAATCGACCAATTTCACTTCTGATTCTAGTTACGGTGTGGAACTCAACTGAACCGAACCATGTGCACACATAATTCATATGATCTTAGTTGGGTGAGTGACACATCTCAGGAATATAACTAGTGGTAAAGAGCTCAGATTGCTATCTATAGACGCCACCAATTGTAGGTGGTAATTTCCTACAACAATAGTATTGAATGTGCACAAGCTAAATTAAGAGAAATATTTAGAGATAAATATCAATAACACACAACACAAGATATATGTGGTTTGTCAACATGCTTATGTCCGTGGGTTTTATGGTTTATTCTTTTATTAACTTCAGAGAACTAGTCGACAGAGTTGTAGTACTAGTCGACAATACAATATCACATACTCCTCTCAATGGGGGGCGTCCTTATATTTTTAGACAAGTTTATAAGAGTCCTAAGCTTCGTTAACCACTATCCTAAAAGTTTGGATCTATTCCTTATCATTTAAAACTGTTTCAAGTGATGGATACATGAGAGTCTTCCATAATTTGGACTCTTCATTAACTTGGTGCACACGAAACTTGGACGCTTATGCTGAGCACTTGCAGGGCATGTGCCCTTGTAATTTTGGTCCTCTATAGTACTTTTTATATGTATATAATAAATACATGCATATATTATACAATCGAGCAAAACATATTAAATGTTTACGATTAATTTAGTTAGCTCTTTTTAATTTAACCAATAAATTAATGAACAAATTAAATAAATTATGTAAAAAAATTCTTATATCGTATTATTTATCAGTAATAAGAAAATCTCAGTATAATATATAGCACTAACAAATTTCAAATTGCAATTTTCCATTTAGAGTTATTATCACATTGAAACTTCATCGTGGAAAAGGTTTCTAGTGGTGGAAACAATAACCCTTTAAATATTTAAAAAACATAATGCATATTATTTTACTATTTGTCATAATTTTTACAATTAAATGTGGGTTTTTTACTTTGTTAATTTGTGGTTGTCATATAAATGATTTCTTCCGAGTTTCAATCTGTAAGGACATAATTTTATAAATGTCCGGGGTAGATTCTAGGAAATTTCTGTTTTCTCCTAGATCACAGTTCATATGTCTGATACCACTACATTCAGCACGTCAACACGATCATCCTCGACGGCCTTTATCCGAATTCAGTGCATCCACTTTCATCACGTGCATCATGCTACATGCAACGTGCTGGTCAGCTCATTCCCACTACTCCACTACGCTCTATCAGTAATATGTTTTATTGGAGCTTTAAATATTTGCATAAATATTTGGGAAATGTTTTTGAAAATTATTTTTGAAGTCTGGTTTTATTTTTTATCAAAAGCAGAATTTTTCTAAGTGTAGAAGCGAATTGCCTCGATCGACGAGATCACTCAAACGACTTTGAAAGTTGTTCGCGCGAGATAGGCATGTCGCGCAATATCGTTCGAACGACTTCTGTCCTTCGTTCGAGCGACATGTCGATCTCGTTCGAACGAGCCACCGCCTCGATTTTTGTATAAATATCTGATCTCCTTCTACACGTTTTTCAAGTCTTTCTGCAATCTCAAAATTCTGCGAAAACAACTCAGAATAAGACTTCACTTTATTAAGGTTTTCTAAACCTTTTTGATTCACAAAACCATTCCCATATATGTGTGTGAATCTTTAATCCTTCAAGAGGATCATTTACTCATCTGGAGTAATTTGTGAGGAAGTCTCTCTCTTCTTCACTACTGCCCTACTGAGAAGGGATTGTTCTAGCCATCGATAACAGAACTGACACCTGAGGGTATTTCTGTGTCATATATTTTCATTGTAATCCGTGTAAGCCATATTCTTACAAAATTATTTTGAAAATAAAAGGTTTTGCCCCTTTGGGGAATTTTTTCTCATATATGTGTTCTTGCATGTTTCATCATTGTATTTAATCACATATAGATGCATGTTTAGGACTTAGTGATAAAAACTGTGTTTAATTAAATAACTTCGTTATTTGAATGCAAGCGCACTCTTCCTCAAATTGGTATCAGAGCCAGTTACAAAAATTTACCGTGTAATTTTCCACAATTTTTTCTAAGATATCAATTTTCTGAAAAATTGACTTTTGAAAACGTGTGTGTTCATAATGGAGAAGCTATATAATAAAATGCCAGTTTTTGACGGGACAAACTATGCATATTGAAAAGCCCGCATGAGATCTGCATTAAAAGTTATTGATGAACGTGTCTGGATTTTGGTAGAAAGAGGGTGGACTCCTCGTTCCGTCACTGTGTAAAATGTGATCAATTTAAAACCTGTCACTTCTTGGACTGAAGAAGAATTTAAATGGCCATCATTTAATTCTAAGGGTCTAAGTGCTATTTCTAGGTCTGTCACACCTGATGAGTTCAAACGCATAATGACGTGCACCACGTCAAAAGAGTCTTGGTATGTTTTACAACTTACCCATGAAGGAACTAATGCTGTGAAAGAGTCTAAATTGCAAAATTTGACAACTCAATTTGAAACCATCACCATGTATGAGAATGAATGTTTTGATGATTTTTATGCTAGGCTTTCTGACATTGTTAATGCTAGCTTTAATCTTGGTGAACATATTCCTAATGCCAGAGTTGTCAAAAATATTCTTCGTTCTTTGCCTAAGCGTTTTATTCCTAAAGTCACTGTGCTAAATTCTATGGGTAATTTTAATACGCTAAAATTGGAAGAACTTGTAGGAGACTTGCAAACATATGAAATTGATATGTTACCTAAAACTTCTAGGTATAAAGATAAGGGAATTGCACTTAATGCCCAAGAGAGAAAGAGTGAGGGGTCGTCTAGAAAGAGGGGAGAGTCAACTAGAAAAAGAGAGACAGATTCGTCTGATTCTGAGTGTGATTTTGATTTAGATGATTTGGCTCTTTTTGCAAAAAATTTCAAGAGGATTCTTTACTTCCAATGACACTCAGGAACAACAACAGTGATCTTGTTCACCAGTACCTCCATACCATCACATTCAAGAACAACAATTAGGTCCTCATGTGTCGTATATTTCCTTCCAATTTGGGGGCGTTGTAAAAAAGTGGTTTGATAGATTACCACACCAGTTGATAACCAACTTTAAATAACTCATAGAGTCCTCAAGAATGAGGTTTATCACCAGGAGCACTCATCCAAATAAGATAAAATCTTTACTCATGATAAAAAAGACGCTCCAAGAAACTTTGAGTGAGTATGCTCAATAAAAATGAGAAACCTACAATGAGGTGGAAGACTTCTACGAATAAGTGTCAGTATCCTTATTTAAGATAGGCTTATCAAACATCTCTAAGATGTATTAGCCCCTCACCTAAAAGGAATAAAGCACTATAAACGACTTGATGTCTCAGATCGAGAAGTATGCTTTAGTGGAACATGTAGTGGTATTCCCACAACCAGATAAAGGTTGACCAAAAGTGAGTAAAAATGGATAAAAGTAAAATTCTTCCAAAATGGGGTGTAAGAAATAAAATGGCGGACCTAAGGGCGACGAGAAATTGAACCCCAGCAAAGCCCATCGCGCCATCAACACCATTTTCAAAGAGCCAACATACAAGATATTAAATAAGATCAAGGACTAGAAGTATTTCAATTGGACAAGGAAAATGACGGGGGAGCTATCGAAGAAAGACATGACCATGAGATGATCCTACTACAAGGAGAATAGGCGCAAGATAAAGAATTGTAACGTAATCAAGTTAAAGCTAGAGGAGATAGATAATAAAACCACCTAGATGACTACTTGAAGAAGAAAAATGTTAAAGGTCCCACAAAATGCGATCAAAATCCAGACAAGGTCTTAGACAATGAGGAGACGGGGATACGAGTTTGCGCTCATTCACGGGGCCTCAAGCCCTAACAATATCCAAGGCAACACCATTAGAATATAGTTAAAGAAAATCACTCCAGTCATGGAAGCTTTCCAAATTGACTCTGCCAAATCCACTATCGGTAAACTACATCAATTAAAGGATATTGATTATGCTAAGCACATTGTCTTCACCAATAAAGACTTGGTCGGAGTCAAAATTTTACATCAGGACGTGATACTAATGACACTCAGAATTGTTAATCGAGATGTGGGTAAGCTACTAGTGGACCAGGGGAGTTCTTTAAAGGTGATCTACCTCCAAGCTATTCAACTAGCTTGACTTAAAAGTGGAAGATTTGAAAGAGGCGACCATCCATTTGGTTGGTTTTACAGGAAGAATTACGATGACACTAGGAAAGATCATGCAATCAATACGAACTAGAAGCATACCAAAATTTATCGAGTTACTAGTAGTGGACATTCAATCATCGTACAATACGATTCTGGGATGAGGATGGCTCCATGAGATAAAGGTAGTCCCATCCACCTATCATTAGAAGCTCAAATGCATTACTGACTAAGGGGTAATGAAGATACGTGGTAATCAACCTATAACTCAGTAATGATTTATTGCTACCATCAGACCAAAATAGGAAAATAAGAATGAGAATGTGGAAAACACAAATGGAGCTACCCACTCCAAAATAGCATCTAAGGTATAGATGTTCGGGGCTAGAGGACACAAGGGAGGCCCTCACAAATGAATCGTGGATCCACTATAAGAAATGGCGTTCAATGTGTTTCATCTGAAGAATAAATTTTTAACTGGTAGCTTGCTCACCTATTACAAAATAGAGGAACTCGTTTCTTTCCTCAAAGAAAACCAGGACCTATTCTCTTAGCAACCTTATGACATGTCTGGAATTAATCCTAATGTGATGTGCCAGCAACATCATATGAACCCGACATTCCCTCTGATTACATAAAAAGTAAAACAAACTACTCCAGAAAAAGGCGAAGGTAATGGAAGAGGAAGTTGGGAAAATTATAGATGGAAGATACATCAAACAATTTCAATTCCCTAATTGACTCTTAAACCTAATCGTGGTTTAAAAGAGGAACGGGAAGTGGAGAGTCTGTATGGACTTCACTAACCTGAATAAAACATGTCCCAAAGACAACATTCCCTTACCAAAGATCGACCAATCACTCGACACCATAGCTAGACATGAACGAATGAGATGTTTAGATGTTTATTCTAACTATCGTCAAATCCCTTTATTTGGGCCTGACCAAGAAATGACATCTTTCATCACTACCTTTGGCCTCTACTACTACACAATCATGCTATTTAAACTAAAAAATGCTGGGGTGACCTACCAGTGGCTCTTCACTATGATATATAAGCAACAACTGGGTGATAATATGAAGGTATACATATATAACATGATCGTTAAAAGTAAGAATAAAGATGACCACCTTTCACATATGTCAAAGACAATTGAAGTTCTCCGATAATACATAATGCAGATCAATGTAGCCAAATGTTCCACCTAAACACCCAAATCTATCACAAACGTCTAAGATTGGGATGCTCGCGACACTTAATTGATCCATATGAAATATTTTAATAGATGCCAACCTTTCTTTGTATGTTAAGAAAAGAGAATAATGGAGTCTAGAACGATTAATGTTCAAAGGCACTTGAAGAAATAAAACTCTACCTAAGCTAACCTTTTCTACTCACAATTCTAAATCTAGGAGATCTAGTATATCTGTATCTTTCGATGTTCGACCATGTTGTCAGTTCCGTATTGGTGCTTGAGAAGGAGGGGACCCAATTTACTGCATCAATAAGACACTTCTAGACAATGAGATGCATTATCTATCACTAGAAAATCTAGCTTAGTCACCGGTGATTGCCTCGCCCAAGTTGAATCAGTACTTTGATGCACAATCCATTATAGTCATAACTTCCTTTTCATTAAAAGGTAGTCCTTAGAAAAAGGGTCTCTTGGGATACCATGGTTTTTACTATAAATAGGGGTGGTATCCCTTGAGTATACACATCAATGAAATGAAAAGTTCTCTCCCTTTAACTTCTCCATGCGCCCTCTTTCTTTTGCAACACGTTATCAGCACGAAGTCTCTAAAAACATTACAATCAAAAATCAAAACAATATTCATTATGCCTCTCTACATCAATTCCATCATCACAATCTATTCGGCTACTCAAGATTCAAGCCAAGAAATTATTTTTGTGGGCATCAATTTCAGGGATTAATGTGGATGATAAATCGGGTATGGTTGAGTTTAATGTGGAGGCTTTATTGGAAAAATTGTTGGCTAAGCAGCTTGAAAGTATTCTTTGTAAGAACAAGGCTTGTCAAGAACAAAAATAGTTGTCCTGCCCAGAATCAATCTGATCAGAGGTAATTTTTTAATTGTTCTCTCTGTATGCATGTGGTGAATAATATTATTATAAAGTGGTTGGCCTTAAAACCAAATTTGGATCAGGTAAGATAAGGATTTGGAGTCTAGATTGAGGTTTGATTTTGTTTTAGCTTTTAGTCAAAGCTCTAAAATTTCAAATTTTTACAAATAATCTTCTAAACTTTTCATATTTACAAACTAAACTTATATTTTTGGGCACTTATAATTTGGCTATTATAATTTTGATTATCTTCATTTTGACCACACTTTTATTTTTATCATATGAAACTTTACATTCTTATAGTTCAAATGGTAAATTTTTTGAAATTACTATTTGAAGTCATATATTTGTTATGAGTTTTGATAAAATTAAAATTTAGAACCAAAAGTTTTGTATTTTATTATTATGACCTAAATTTCCTAATTATCATTCAATATTGAGACTCAAAATTTCCATATTGCAATTTTAAATTTTGGGTCTGAACTTCCCAATTGCTATTTAAATTTTGGAACCTGAAGTTTCCACATAACAATCCATATATCAACATTGGGACCTAATGTTTCGAATTTCTATTTAAATTTTGGATCTAAAATTCCAATAATATATATTTTAAATCAAAACTCAAAGTTTTGATTATTTGTACAATATGGTACGAGACTCTAATATCTCTTAACAATTATTTGTAATTTGGGCTCGGTGCTCCAATAACTATTTTTTCTATTCAAACCTAAAGTTTAATTATTATAATAAGGGTAAGGCCTTAAATGTTCCATAATTATTATTTATTGCTTGGACCTTAAGTTTCAAACCATTTTACCCCTTATCAAATTTGAAGTTTTGATACAACTGGGTAAGGCCTTTAAAGCCTCTAAATATTTAACGTTCAGAGCCGATGTTCCACTAATTATTTATCTTTTATATTTTAAGTTTCTCGATAATTATACAAATGGGACCTGAAGTCACTAAATTATTTTGGACCCAAATTGTCAAAAAAAATATATATCACAATCAAACCTGAAGTTTTGATAGTCTAATTGAAAGGGTATATATCAAGAGTCCCTTAATTATCATAATTTGTGATAATAGGGTCCAGAATCAATATTAAGACGAAAAGTTCACAACTTATTATTTAGAATTGGGATAAAGTTTTCAAAATTGCTATTGAAAATTTGAGACTTAAAGTTCTCAAGTTATTTTATAATATTTGGACCTGAAGTTCCTATCAAATTATACCCAAAACTCAAAACCTGGAGTTTGGTTTATTTATATAATAGGGTATTTTTTTTATGTAATAGGGTATGGATTCTAAAAATTCCCAAAGTAATATTTTATAATTTGGACCCGAAGTTTCAAATATATTTTTCTGTTTAAATTAGTTTAACAAGAAATTGGATATCAAAACACGTCTTTTTGACTTCTTGACTTATCATTTTCTTTATTAAATGAAATACCATTTTAAATACTCTTTTAATTGTTAAATGTCTCTTTAACTATCCTATTAATGGTTTCACCATTAAAACCTTGTCTCTTGACATTTTGGTTCTTTTAAGTATTAAATTATATCTATAATGGTATTTTTAACTCCTTTTCACATTCCAATCATTTACTATACATTGCAGTCTTGAGAATGTGAAAATAAATAATCCCGTTATTTTTTAATAAAAAAGTTGGTGTTTGAATGGAGAACCTAAAGTTCTCATTACTTTTCCTATGGAATATTAGTCTTAACTATTTTAGTGATCCATAACATATACTGTTTCTTATTTTTGTGCCTCAACTCTTTTGATTCATCAGTGATCCATAACATATGATAAGAATATGAAATTTTGATTCATGAGTTATGAACCTAAAGTTATAAATTGATCATTTTTTCCTCTAAATATACAACTTAATTTGATATCTGTATTGTTAAGGTTTTGGCTGACTTTATCACCGAATTCACCGCGGAGCATCAATCTGAGAAAAAGGTTGAACTTGCCAATCAAGTGACCATAAAATATCCCGACCAATGTAACCACTTGACTCTCTATATGAATGGAGAATCTAATACCAAAGGGCCTGGAGTAGGGATAGGGATAGTACTGGTGACCCTAGATCAAATCGTCCTTTATTAAGGAATACGACTTAGCTTTGAGGCATCATATAACGAAACGGAGTACGAGATTATAATCGAAGGATTGAGAAATATTTATTTCTTAGCGTTAATCACCTTGGCGTGTTCGTTGACTCAAGGTTAGTATATAATTAGGCATCGAGAGACTACAATGCCAGAGACGAACACAAATGCCTATGGGGAATAGCAACTATGCAGATACCTTAGAAACCTTTTCTTCGGTTGTTAACTCCAACCTGAAAATAGTGATAAAGGCAGAGTATCTAGGTAAGTTGAGCATGATAAGCACCCAAAAGTATTTAATTTATGCCCCAAATAGATGCATTTTAGTCATTCATTCTTAATAAAATCGGTCTTATGTTTGTATTTATTTATATTGTAGGTCAATATGATGCCACAGTATCAAATTGTGCTAAATCGATATAATTGTGACAAAGTAGCAGTCAAAAGCATTGAATGAAAAAAATCAAAGTGATCGTGAAATGCAAAGACCCTTTTTGAGCTTGCCCCGATGAGTTCTGATGCCCTAAACCAAGCCCAAGCCATCAATCGAACCTTTTGTGTGTTTAGTTTGTAATTTTATTATTTTGTAGATTTTTATTTGAGTCTTATATAATTTTTTAGGATTTATATTTCATTTGCATGTGTATAGTTGTGAATGTTAGAGTATTTTTAATTTGGGCGTTGAGTGTTTGTATATTTTTATGTAAAATATAATAGGATTCTATATTTTATTAGATTTTTCTTTATTTTTAGTTTTTAGTTAGTCTAGTTTTATTATTTTATTTTATTATCCGAGTCTTTTATTTTTAGGTTAGGAGTTTATTTATTTTTAGTTTTATTAGATTTTAGATTTTTTAGTTTTATTTTATATATATTTTTAATAGACTTGTAAATATTTATTTTTTTACAGGATAGGATTTTAATTTATTTTTAGTTTTAAAATTTAGTAGATTTTATATTTATTTATTTTATATTAGTTGAGTGTTAATTTTATTTTTAGGTGCAAAACTAACCTTCTTACCCCCATCACCTCTAACCGCTGACCACCTATCATCTTCCACAACTAAACCAACATTATGCCTCCCGTAATACCCTACTTTAGTAACCTAAAAATCAAACCCACCTTATACCTCCTGTCCAGCCGTAAACCCCTACTGTCTGATCATGGCTGTAATGACCCCACTTTTATATATTCATATATAGTTTTGAATGTTGTATTATTTCATATGTGATATGTATAACGATAATTTATTATTTTTAGTCTAATCCCCCCTTCATAAATCATGAAATATCAAATTAGTTACAAACGTAAAATTATAAAGTTTTGTTAGGTATGTTCATATTAGAGACTAGTTTTGACCATTATAATATAACAATGACTTGAGGTAAAAACTAAAAAGTTGTAGATATATGAATTAGGTTTGTAACACAACAAACGGTGTGTTAAACGGAGGTCTGAGCAAGAAGTTATACCGAAATTACAAAATAAGGACAAATGTGTCCATGCTTTAAGTCGTATTTTGTCTTATTACCACACCATGTGTTATATTTTGATTGGTTGGAAGGAGAGGCTGATTTGGTTGACTTAAATACTTTGAAATAACCTCCTTCTTCACCAAAATGGATTAAATCAAAGTCTTATAGCATATCCTAAGCTAAATGAAAAGTTTCGGGGTAGAAAACGTAATTTTATGAGACTTTAGGGACTTGATTTTAAAAAAAGAAAGTTTCAGGGACTAAAATGAAAATATAAAAGGAATAATTTTATAAATAAAATATTTTCAAGGACCTCTAAGAAATATTGAAAACCTATCGTGTGAAATTACCAAAATGCCCTTAATGTGTAAAATGACCATTATACCCCTAACACCTTTCCACCTCATGCTTGACACCTCGTGCTTACACATGTCATCCAAGTAGATAAAGCTAAAACTCTTGTCGTCATCAGAGGAAAAGATAAAACACGTGTCGCTGTTCGATGAATTAAGAATGCAAGACCTCTCTGTTGTGCAACACGTAAATGCTGACTCACCACGCTGACTCGCCATTGTAAAAGCTTAGTCAGCTAGACACGTGTCAATGCCCTAATATCTTTGAAAAATTATATATAAGGTCTTTAGGATCATTATTACACGAAATTCATCCAAAATATCAGAGAGAAATAGTAAGAGAAAGTATGAGAAAATTTAATAAGAAGTTTCGTCTTAGTGATCCAAGACTCAATATCTGTAATTTCGTACTTCTTTTTTAGGTAAGTACTCTGACATTCCTAATGAGTTTTAATTATATGATATTATGAAAACTATATATTTTTTGAACTGCTTTTATTCTCAAAATGTATCTGACACTGATGATTGATTCCTTGTCATATGTTTATATTTGTCCATATAGACACACCGATTAAAAAGAGGTTTGAAAATGATATTGAATATTAAAAATAAGATTCCGCCTAAGTGACCTCTCTTACTGGCTGACTTTCCATGCTGGTTTATCGCTGATGTGCCCTAAATAAGGCCTTGTGACAAACAAGTTCGATTAACCTTCAACTATCGGGGAATAATACGGTATTCGAGTGTACTTGGCAATTAAAATGATATGATTGAAAGAAAAAGTTATTGCCTTTGATTTGTTGGATCCGTTCTATTCTGAGATATTCATTTATATATACTATCATTCCAAATTATATATTGCAAATTCCTGTCCATATACGTGTATGCCTTTTTTTTTGAATAGGTATCAATTTTCTAAAAAACCTTGGAATGTCTGGAGATTGAATCTCACTTGAATTTTAGCTGATGTTGTATAACTAACCATTTTTAAGGAAATAAGTAGGCTTGGAGGGAAAGTAAAAGGACTATAAGGAAGATTCATCTTTTAGAGATCTTTTTGTCATTTTAAGTAAAAATTTTATTATATCATATAGAGCATGTTTGGCTCTCTTGTAATACGTTTTAAATTTCATTTTAAATTTTAACTCGATGTTACTTGTAATATAAATGAAGTTTCCTTTTAGAAAGCTCTCATGACGTAATTCCTTTAATTTTAGTGTTTTACGATTCATAAACATGTAATTGTATTTCCGTTGCATTTAATTATGGAAACAATTTAAGTGAGCATATTTGTTGTCTTGGTGGCATGTCAAGACACTCCTTACCCACTACTATTTTGGGACGAGGACGTTACAGAGGTGGTATCAAAGCATAGGTTATGAACCCATAGACTACTGAATATAAGTTTCGAACGTCATCGATTTTAAGTTTCCATACATAGGATGTAGGATTAAATATTCGACTTATGTGATAATCCACCATATGTCTTACAGTCTACATATAATTGTGTATATATAATTGTTCTTCTAATTTGCAATCTTAAGATAGTATAATACGTCTTATGTTTGGCCATGACTGTAGAAAATGACCAAGACGAGATCAATTCTGGGAACTAGTGGTTCAAATATGGAAGGACTGGAAGGTGCATACAATGCAATTGAAAGTCTAGAAAGAATTGTGAAGCTTCAGGTGAATAATGGAGCACCAAGGAATCTTGAACTAAGTAGGTTTACTATTGAACAGTTCAAGAAGTTGAACCCTCTATCTTTTAAAGGTACTCCTAACCCCACTGAAGCAGAAAATTGGGTGATGCAAATGGAAACGATGTTCGATGTTCTTAAGTGTACAAATGAACAAAGGGTTTTATTTGGAACATTCATGTTAGAAGGTGAAGCCAAACATTGGTGGAGAATGACTAAGAGAATACATGGGGAAAGGAATAATCCTATAGGTTGGAATGACTTCTTAGTGATCTTCTATGAGAAATACTTTCCCAAAATGGTGTAAAACAAAAAAGCAGATGACTTCATGAGTCTGTTCAAGGAAATATGACGGTTAGTCAATATGAGGCAAAGTTTACTGAGTTATCCCATTTTGCACCTCATGTTGTGATAACTGATGTTTTAAAAGCCAAGAAGTTTGAACGTGGGTTGAGGTTGAATATTCGTAGTCGAATTTCCATCTTGCAGTTGACATCATATAATGACATGGTGGCTAGGGCAACAATAGCTGAGAAAGATAGTGAACAATATAATCAAGTTAGAGAGGGGAAGAGAAAGTTTAAAGAACAAAGAGGAAGGAACCCCAACAACAAATCCTTTAGGACTATACCTAACATAGGATAACCTTTAGTAAACAAACCCTTTAATGTTGATATATGCCAACGATGTGGTAATATTCATAGAGGGTAACCCTATTACTTAGAGACGGGAAGTTGCTTTGGGTGTGGCCAAAAGGGAAATAAAATGAAATATTTCCCTAACAAAGGGAAGGCGCCAACAAAGACCTTCAATGACAACAACGATCATGGAAGACAATGCAGAGTGTTTAATCTTTTCGATGAAAAAGCTTATAATACAGTAGTGTCAGGTACACTTTCTATATCTGCACAACCTTTTCAAGTTTTAATAGATCCTGGTTCTACCCATTCATTTGCGTCTGTACGTTTTGTTAATTACTTTCCTAATATTCCTGAACCCTTGAATCATAACATACACATTTCTACTCCTTCAAGTGAGTTATTGACGGGAACACTAGTATATAAGTCTTGACCTATTGATGTTAGTAGTCATAAACTATTCGTCGATTTGATAGTTTTAGACATGAGAGACTTTGAAGTCATTCTGGGTATGGATTGGTTGGCATCGTATCATGATAAGGTAGATTGTTTTGAGAAGAGAGTTACTTTCCAAATTCCTAACCATCCAGAATTTAGTTTTGAAGGAAGTGTTATCCTATCTTCCATACATATTATCTCTGCAATGAAAGCTTGTAGTTTTCTTAAGAAGGGATGTCAATGATTCATTGCAAGTGTTATTGATTTGTAAATAAAAGAGCCTAGTTTAGAAGATATTCCCATAGCTAAACATTTTCTAGATGTTTTGGAGATAATTTACCCAGTTTTCCTCCTAGTAGAGAAATATAGTTTACAATTGACCTTATTCCTGGAACTATACCAATCTCAAAACCACCTTATCGCATGGCACCTTTACATCTAAGGGAATTAAAAGTTCAATTACAAGATATATTAGATAAGGATTTTATTAGACCAAGTGTATCCCCTTGGGGTGATCCAGTGTTATTTGTTAAAAAAAAGGATGGGGCGATGAGGTTATGTATAGATTATCGTGAACTAAATAAGGTGACCATTAAGAATAAATACCCCTTACCTCGTATATATGATTTGTTTGACCAACTATAAGGAGAACAAGTATTTTCTAAGATTGACCTTAGGTCCGGCTATCACTAATTGAAGATTAAGGAGGATGATATTTTAAAATCAGCTTTTCGTACTAGATATGGTCACTATGAATTTCTTGTGATTCCATTTGGACTAACTAATGCACCAACCGCTTTTTATTATGGATATGATGAATATAATGTTTAGGAAATATTTGGATCAATGTTTGGTTGTTTTCATTAATGACATCCTTATTTATTCCAAGAGTATTAAAGAACACGAAAAGCATTTAGATATAGTGTTGCAAATCCTTAGGAAGGAGAAATTATATGTGAAATTAAAGAAGTGTGGGTTTTGGTTGCCTAGTGTCTCTTTTCTAGGACATGTCATTTCTAAAGAGGGAGTGTCGGTTGACCCTCAAAAGATCAAGTCTATACTAGATTGGCCTAGACCAACAAATGTGTTGGAGATTCGTAGTTTTCTTGGATTAATAGGTTATTATCGAAGATTTGTTGAAGGATTTTCCAGTATTGCCAAACCTCTATCTAGGTTAACACAAAAAAAGGTGAAAGATGAATGGTTTGAGAAAGTTGAGAATAGTTTTTGAGAACTTAAGAATCGATTAGTAACTGCCCCAATTTTGGCTATTCCTTTTGGGACAGGGGGATTTGTGATTTATAGTGATGCTTCTAAAAATGGTTTAGGACAAGACAGTTAAAAACAAATGAGCAAAATTATCCAACCCATGACCTTAAATTAACAGCTTTAATTTTCACTCTTAAGATTTGGAGACATTATTTGTATGGTGAGACTTGTGAGATTTACACTAATCATAGGAGTTTTAAATATATCTTTACCCAAAAAGAATTGAATATGAGACAAAGGAGGTGGTTAGAATTAATGATGGATTACGATTTAAATATTCATTATCACCCAGTGAAAGCTAATGTAGTAGCTGATGCTTTAAGTAGGAAGTCTACACCAAATTTAGCATGTCTCATTACAAATCAGGAACCTTTGTTAAGGGATTTAAGAAGTATGGAAATATATGTACGTATTTATATCAAAGGAGGAATAATCGCAAACTTACAAGTCCAACCCATGTTGATGGAAAGGATAAAAATTGCACAAGTAAATAACCGACAAGTGAAGAAGATTAGAGAAGAAGTCATTGAGGGTAAGAGAATTGAATTTGTGATATGAGATAATATATTGAGGTTTGGAAATATAGTGTGTCTGCCATGTGATGCCCAAATAAAGAGGCAAATTTTGGAGGAAAGTCATTACTCAAGATTCACATTTTATCCCGGATGTACAAAAATGTATAGGGATCTTCGAGAAGTATTTTGGTAGAATAAAATGAAGAGGGAAATAGCAGAATTTATATCTACGTGTTTGGTTTGTCAACAAGTAAAAGATGAACATCAGAAACCATCAGGATTACTACAACCTCTACCTATCCCTGAGTGGAAATGAGAACATATTACTATGGATTTTGTAAGGACGCAAATTTCCAATTGAGTCCTTGTAGTTTTGGCTCAATTACGGACAAAAATGTTTGAGTCATAGGATAGAGTATATTAATCATATTTCAAGCCTATGACGTGTTTATTGAAGACGTAGCGGCCAAGTGTATAACGCTTCATCAAAATGCCGTGGTTTATGTGCCTCGTTTGTACGTCATCAACAGTAGTTCCATGCTCCTAAGGTATGAATGCATTTATATATATATATATATATATATATATTTATATTTATAGGAGCTTGGAACGGTTTATATTGGGTGTTAAGTTTTTTAAAACTGTGTTTTATTTTCAGAATTCTGTGAGTTCGTTCGAAGTGTCGTTCGAACGAGATTGTCGTTAGAACCACAAGTCGTTCGAACGAGATTGCCAATGACTTCCCATTATGGCATACTGGAACTTCGTTCAAAATGTCGTTCGAACGAGATGGTCGTTCTAACGAGATTTCTAACGATCTTCTAACGAGTTCATACTGGAACTTCGTTAGAATACTCGTTCGAACGAGAATGTCGTTCGAACGAAATGTCGTTCGAACGAGATTTGGCGGGAACAGTTTTTTTTGGCAGTTTTGAGCAGTTTTGCCCACTTTCCCACTTGTTTTACCCCACTACCTTTTTGCTGAATATCTATGTGCGGGAATAATTTTTCCAACTTAACTTTTTATATCCTACCAACCTCTAGAGAGTGTTTGAGAGAAAAATTGTTTTAGGGAAAAGTTCATTGTTTTAAAGTGTCAATCTTCAAAGAAAAATCATATACACTTTAGTTTTACACCCATTGTTTTGTTTATCCAAGTTCATATATATACATCTTGCTTGGAGTTTGGAACCGTGTTTATCTCTACATTAGTTTGAAGAGAAGTTTGGGTTTGCTTCTAAATCCCATAAAAAAGAAGACATTTTCGTGATTTACCCACTTGGAGAAAGAATCCTAGTTCGGGTGATAGTGACCACATAAAGTCCGATCGGTGGATTTCGAGACCGCGGTGGAGCTCCGGGGTTATTTGCCAAATGGAGGTGTTTACAAGAAGACATGTCAAGGCTTGAGAGGGTTCGAGTTGAGGAAGTAAGTCATCTGTCTTGTAAATGTAAATTCCGTACTTAGTGGATTTGAGGCTAGGGCCGTCCGAGGTTGTTTACCGTCTTGGGTTTTTCCTCGTACATCGCAGCGTAGTGATTTCATTGTTTATTTTATCTTGCTATACTCACCTAGAACGCATGCTTATGCAATTCAAGATAAAATTGGGTTTTAATCACTACTCATGTTTAATTTAGTGCTACATAATTATTTGGGGTAAATGTAGTTAATTCAAGTCATTAATTTGATGTGTTAAAATTGGTTTGGCCTAATTTGTTAAAATCGAGAAATATGACTTAGGCAAATTCTAGGACTTGGATTAATTAATATGGCGTTTAAGTGAAAATGCTTTTAATGGATTAATTAAATGTCACTTGTGTTTAATTTTAATTTGAAGAAGAAATTAAAATATGGTATTTAAGTTGAACCATCACCTTTTACGCTTCCACATCTATTGCATAAAAAGAAAATATATTATATTTTCTAAAGTAAGAAATTAAAAATCGGGGACCTTCGGGCGACTACAAATTGGTATCAGAGCCAAAGCGATAAATTATTTCGTTAAGATCCTTTAACTAATTTTTGGCTAAAATAGAATTTTCCCCATTTTCAAAATTTCCTATTTTCGATGGTTCAAACTATGCGTATTGGAAGGAGGGAATGAAATCAGCACTCAAATCTATCGACGAGAGAGTTTGGATGTCTGTTGTTAACGGGTGGTCCCCACCTACTCATTTAGTAGATAATGAGCGTGTTCCCAAACCTGCCGATAGATGGAGTAAGGGTGAATTTAAACTTTCTAACTTTAATTCCCGAGGTTTAAATGCCTTGTTTACCGCTGTCACACCGGATGAATTCTGACGCATTATGACGTGTGAGATCGCTAAAGAAGCTTGGAATATTTTACAACTCACTCACGAAGGTACAAGTGTCGTTAAAGCTTCGAAACTCTAAAACCTCACCACTCAATTTGAAACTATCAAAATGAATGAAAAAGAAACTTTTGATGAATTTTATGCTAGACTTTCCGATATTGTTAATTCATCTTTTAATTTGGGAGAGAAAATACCCGACAACCGAGTCGTAAAGAAAATTTTAAGGTCCCTACCCGATAGATTTATTCCAAAAGTGACCGTGTTAAATTCTTTACCAACTTTAGCCTCTATGAAATTAGAAGAGCCCGTAGGTGATTTACAAACCAATGAACTAGACATGTTTCCCTCTAAAATTGAAAAGAAAATTGAAAAGGGCGTAGCTTTAAAAGCCCAGAAAGAGGTCAAACAAGTAGTAGAGAGCGAGAGTGATAGTGACTCGGAAGACATGGCTTTATTTGCTCGGAAATTTAGAAAATTTCTTAAATTTAACAAAGATAAATTTAAAAATAACTTTAAAAAATTTGAAACTTCTAAGTATGACAAAACCGAGAAGATCCCTAAACCTACCAATGAATAATTAAATAGGGACGAGTCAAATAGGTCTTTTGGTTGTGAGGGTTATGGCCATAGGGCTTCTGAGTGCCCCACTAAACTATGGAAAGAGGGTAAGCGACCCATTTCATATAATGCGACCCTTAGTGATAGTGATAAGGACCCGATTCCCCCACTATGCCCAACTTTGTGGCTTTTATGGCTAGTCATGTGAGTGCTAGTGAGAACTCGTCGATTGATAAAACTTTTACACATGACACTTCCGAGGTCAAAGTTTTTGATTCCCTTGTTTTTGAGGATAGTGAGAGTGGAGAAGAAAGAGAGAGTGAAAATGAAGAAGATGTTAATGTGAGTGAACTTCAAAATACTTTTCAAGAACTTTATAAAGAATCTATTAAATTGAAAAGAGCTAATTTAAAGTTAGAATCTAGTTTGAAAGAACGTGTCAAGGTCGTTGATAATAGTATGTTGGTTGAAGACCTTAGGACATGAGAGAAAGCTCTTCTAGAGAAGCTTGAATATATAGAAGGCAAGAGAGATAGCTTTATGGGTTTAATGGAATCCTTGAAAAAGGAGCTTCTTGCTTTTGAAGAGCGAAATGTTTTATTAGAGTCTAACATTTTAGAATTGCAAAATAAATTAAAAGACTCTAGTAATGTCAAATTTGATTTGGAGTGTCGTTCAGAAAAATTAGATAAAATATTAGGAACGGTCCAAATTAAAAATGACACTTGTGGTTTAGGCTTCAATACTTGTAATGAATTTACTCATAACGCCAAAACCAATGTTTTAGGAGAATCGACTAGGAAAGTTTTTAGAGATCACTCCTTAGGTAAATCTTTTCGACATATTTTTACTTGTACATTTTGTGGTCGAAAAGGTCATCTTAGGAAATTTTGTTTTGATCTTAAACGAATTCCTACAAAATCCCAACATAAAGCAACCAAGAAGTTAAAATTCCAACACCCCAGATTGTCATTCTTCATTAATTTGGGTTAGGAAATCTGACTTGGTTGCCTTGCAAAATGGGTTTTTGATTCTCATTTTCTTTCACATGACACCTCTCTTGCTAAATTTAAAGGTTGAATGTGTTAGTTGTTTGCATACTTTAGCTTTTGTGCTTCATGCTATATTATCATGCTAAATGTATGCTTGTTTAATCATTTTCTAGTCTATGCTCCATGTTTATCACATGCTAGAATTATTAATTTTGTTTATCTTTTGTATTATATTTCCTTCATTTTGTTTGCATTAAATGAAAAATACAAAAATATTTTTGTTTATCATTTGGATTTTATCTCTTGGAAATTTAAGCTTAATGAAAAATTCAAATGATTTTTGTTTGTCTTTTCAGTATATACTTTTTATTTTTGGTTAAAAATTTCAAAAACTCAAAAAGATTTTATTTTGTGTGTATTTTAGTTTGACACACTTTATGTGGCATACACTTGTGTTTGAATTCCATCTTTTACGTTCCCATATGGCTAGAACTTTTGGTTTAGATTGTCAATCCTTAAAATGTTCTTTACCATATTTTTATGGAGTAGTTGGATTTTGTATTGATTAAATAGATTCTATTTTTATATGCCTATATTCACACATGCACGAGCTCTTTTAAAATTTTAATGTCACATGTAATATTTGAGCTTTGTGAGATGTTCTCCTACCAATCTAGTCATCTACATATTTATAACCTAGGAGGACTAGTGCATGTCAAAATCTGTTGCACATGAATTTGTGAGATATAAAAAATGATATATAAATATGCACGGGGAAGGGCTCCGAAAGGAATAATATTCCTTTGTGATTGTAAGCCACCGTTTGAAATGGACCTAAAAGAAATACGTGGTCCAAAGGCCTAAAAACAAAAAAATGGCACTAAAAGAAAAATAATTGCCAAGGCCCATGTTTAATTGATATATTCATTCAATATAAAAAGAATATATGTATATACTTCTTGAGGGAGATTGGATGGTATATCAACGGTTTGCACAATGTCCGTTTATCCTAGTTGTACTTTCAATGTCATGACTCTATTGGTTTGTAGAATCATCAACATGCTAGGCTTGTATGAATTGTGTATGCTTGTTCATTGAGTTCAGTCTATATTATCACGTGAGGTTATATTCAAATGTGATGAAGTTTGCAATCAATTGAGAACTCTGTGAACATGTTTTAAGTGGTTGAGTCTAAATTTAATCGTTACTAGTTCACACCCCAACACTTTCGTTTCCATATGACACATACGAGTATGAAAAACTCCTATTATATTTTGTGTGTGTCATTTGTATGTTTATATATATATATGTGTGTACTTGCGTCTTTTTGGTATATATTATGTATACATATATTTGATATTTTTGTTTAGTCTTTGCCTTGATTTCTAATCCATATATGCTATAATTCATACTTGGTATCCATCTTATTGCATTCTCTGTTGATATCACATGCTTAACAATTTATATATCATATTGGTATCATTTTAGTGCATCCTAGTTGGTATCCGATGTTATTTCTTCGATTAGTTGAATCTTTGTTGCCCAAGTGCTTTAACATTCTCATCACTATATGCATAACTACATGTTTTAACTTGTTATCCCATTCTATTTATCCCTTGCTTAGTTTAGAGGGTGTATATGCTTTATTTGGGGGAGATAAGTTAATGTTTAATTTGTTACCTTTGTCTATTCCTGAACAAAAAGGGGGAGAATGATAGGGGAAGAAATGGTATCTAATCCTATTACTATCGTATCTTAGTTTAAGGAGATTTATCTTAGGGGGAGACGTCTTTCTAAGTAGATCATACTTTATAAAGGGAGAGAATTAATTTAGGGGGAGTACTAACTTTACTTGCATTAAATATTTTGATATTCCCTATGCGTGTAATGTGTTTGCTTAAGTGTGCATAAATTATTTTATATAGCGACAACTTTCAACGACAAAGATTGTTGATCCTTTGGGTTGTTTGAGTCAATCATTGTATTTTTATTTTGGGTGGAAATTTTATTAGTTTAGTAGATCTTGACGGACCTTTAAGATTTTTGCTGGTTTTTGTCCCGGAATAGCCAAAGGGGGAGATTTGTAAGGGCGCAAATTTCCAATTGAGCTCAATTCCGGACAAAAACATTTGAGTCATAGGATAGAGTATATTGATCATCTTTGAAGCCTATGACGTGTTTATTGAAGACGTAGTGGCCAAGTGTATAACGCTTCATCAAAATGACGTGGTTTATGTGCCTTGTTTGTACGTCATCAATAGTAGTTCCATGCTCCCAAGGTATGAATGCATTTATATATATATATATATATATAGGAGCTTGGAACGGTTTATATTGGGTGTTAGTTTTTTTAAAACTGTGTTTTGTTTTCAGAATTCTGTGAGTTCATTCGAAGTGTCGTTCGAACGAGATTGTCGTTCGAACCACAAGTCGTTCGAACGAGATTGCCAACGACTTCCCATTATGGCATACTGGAAATTCGTTCGAAATGTCGTTCGAACGAGATGGTCGTTCTAACGAGCTTCTAACGAGTTCATACTGGAACTTCATTAGAAGACTCGTTCGAACGAGAATGTCGTTCGAACGAAATGTCGTTCGAACAAGATTTGGCGGGAACAGGTTTTTTTGGCAGTTTTGAGCAGTTTTGCGCACTTTCCCACTTGTTTTACCCCAATACCTTTTTGCTGAATATCTATGTGCGGGAATAACTTTTTCCAACTTAACTTTTCATATCCTACCAACCTCTAGAGAGTGTTTGAGAGAAAAATTGTTTTAGGGAAAAGTTCATTGTTTTAAAGTGTCAATCTTCAAAGAAAAATCATATACACTTTAGTTTTACACCCATTGTTTTGTTTATCCAAGTTCATATATATACATCTTGCTTGGAGTTTGGATCCGTGTTTATCTCTACATTAATTTGAAGAGAAGTTTGGGATTGCTTCTAAATCCCACAAAAAAGAAGACATTTTCGTGATTTACCCACTTGGAGAAAGAATCCTAGTTCGGGTGATGGTGACCACATAAAGTCCGATCGGTGGATTTCGAGACCGCGGTGGAGCTCCGAGGTTATTCGCTAAGTGGAGCTGTTTGCAAGAAGACACGTCAAGGCTTGAGAGGGTTCGAGTTGAGGAAGTAAGTCATCTGTCTTGTAAATGTAAATTCCATACTGAGTGGATTTGAGGCTAGGTCCGTCCGAGGTTGTTTCCCGTCTTGGGTTTTTCCTCGTACATCGCGGCGTAGTGATTTCATTGTTTATTTTATCTTGCTATACTCACCTAGAACGCATGCTTATGCAATTCAAGATAAAATTGGGTTTTAATCACTACTCATATTTAATTTGGTGCTACATAATTATTTGGGGTAAATGTATTTAATTCAAGTCATTAATTTAATGTGTTAAAATTGGTTTGGCCTAATTTGTTAAAATAGAGAAATATGACTTAGGCAAATTCTAGGACTTGGATTATTTAATAAGGCGTTTAAGTGAAAATTCTTTTAATGGATTAATTAAATGTCACTTGTGTTTAATTTTAATTTGAAGAAGAAATTAAAATCTGGTATTTAAGTTGAACCATCACCTCTTACGCTTCCGCATCTATTTCATAAAAAGAAAATATATTATATTTTCTAAAGTAAGAAATTAAAAATTGGGGACCTTCGGGAGACTACAGATTTTGTGATAGGTTTACTGAGGAGTTCAAATGGTAATGATTCTATTTGGGTAATTATTGATAGGTTAACTAAATCTGCTCATTTTCTTGCCATTAAGATTACCCATTCTTTAGAAAAGTTAGCTAGGTTGTATGTGTGGGAAATTATTAGTCTTCATGGAACCCCAGTTTCAATTGTTTCTGATTGTGACCCTAGATCCGTGTCTCGATTTTGGAAAAGCCTACAAGCAACCATGGGAACAAAATTGAATTTTAGCACCACTTTTTACCCTCAAACGGATGGACAATCCGAGAGAACCATTCAAATCGTAGAGGATATGCTTAGGGCATGTGTACTTGATTTGAAGGGAAATTGGGATGATCATTTACCATTAGGGGAATTTGTATACAATAATAGTCATCAAACAAGTATTCAAATGGCTATGTATGAGGCACTTTATGGTAGAAGGTGTCGTTTCCCTGCATGTTGGGTAAAAGTTGGAGAAAGAAAATTTTTGGGACCAGAATTGATCTAGATCACAACAGAGAAGGTGAAATTGATACAAGACTGACTTCGAATCACTCAAAGTCGTCAAAAGAGTTATGTCGATAATCACCACCGACAGTTAGAATTCTAAAGAGGAGATTATATGTTCTTGCAAGTATGACCAACAAAGGGAGTAATCCGATTTAGAAAGAAAGGGAAATTGAGTCCAAGATACATAGGACCTTTTGAAATTGTTGAAAGGATAAGAGTTGTTGCATATAAAATAGCCTTACCCCCTGAACTCTCTAGTATGCATAATGTGTTCCACATGTCAATGATGAAGAAATAAGTCCCATATCCAATGCATATCCCAAGTTATGAACCTCTTCAAGTTAGAGAAGATTTATCATACATTGAGCATCCAATGGAAATTTTGGACCATAAAGATCAACTATTATGAACCAAGGTAATTACATTGGTCAAAGTGTTATGGCGTAATCATTTCGTTGAAGAAGCAACATGGGAGCGAGAAGATGAAATAAAGGAGCGATATCCATACTTGTTTGGAAATTAATGTAAGTAGAGTTTGGTGCCCAAACTTTTTATAAGGAGGGTAGGATGTAATGACCCCACTTTTATATATTCATATATAGTTTTAAATGTTGTATTATTTCATATGTGATATGGATAATGATAATTTATTATTTTTATTCTAATCCCCCCTTCATAAATTATAAAATATCAAATTAGTTACAAACATAAAATTTTAAATTTTGGTAGGAATGTTCATATTAGAGACTAGTTTTGACCATTATAATATAACAATTGCTTGAGGTAAAAACTAAAAAGTTGTAGATATATGAATTAGGTATGTAACACAACAAACGGTGTGTTAAACGGAGGTCTGGGCAAGAAGTTACACTACACCAAATCCTACGAATGGTCACGCCCAGTGGGTCACAGCCCAAGTCCGCGACCAGCTGGTCGCGGACTTGGGCCGTGACCAACTCATTATTTGGCGTGACCATATTCATTAACACACTGAGTCATGGATGCTCTACAAGTGGTCACGGACCAAATCCCTGACCACTGTGGGTCACAGAACAAATCCCTGACCACTGTGGGTCACGGACTTGGGCCATGACCAGGGCGTGACCATTTTGGCGCCAAATCCGCGCCAAAATTCCCTCCAAGCTTGGTCGCGGATGGGTCACGGACTTGGGCCGTGACCATAGGCATGACGAAATAGAAAACACACACTAAGGGTCACGACTGAGGGCCCTGACCATTTCTTGGGAGGGGTCACGGCTATGGGCCGTGACCATACGCAAATTAATGGGCTAGTATGATTTCATTAAATGGTTTTGTTGGTGGGTCACGACTGAGAGCCGTGACTAGGTTCAATATGGAAAAAAAGTGCACTGTCTGTATTTTCCCCCATTCGCTACTTTGTTTCATTCATTTTCCCCAAAGAAACTCTCCCCATACGTTGCCTTCATCTCTCCCTCTCTCTCTCGCTCGCCTCCTCCCTCCGTCTCCCTGGCGGCATCCCCTCTCTGGGTTTCGGATTTGGAGCTTGAGCATCAGCTAAACCCCGGGTAAGGTGGGGTTTCCATCGAGGTCGAAGTTTTAGCTCTGGGGCAGGGGATCTGGTAATCAGTCGAAGTTAATGGCATGGAGATCGGGTTTTGCATAAGGTTAGTTCAGGGTTGCTTGCTGATGTTTATTATTTCAAACATTTTTTTTTATTATAGTCTGGTTTTCCATTAACACAACCATCTCATGATGTGTATAGAAAAAAGGGAAAACATTGATTTCAACATTATCAAATTTAGATAACCCATTTCTTAGTCACATTGGGAAATCTCATTTGCACAACCTTGATGCTCACTCGAGACATACCTTTTAATTAGGCAATATACATAAGGAATGTAGGATATGGAAGTAAATTAAGTTAAGATAGACTATTATGGACTCACTACATCAATCTAATGTAATGTTCATGTTGTCGGTTTTATTACATTTTTTTACAAAATCATGTTTACATGTTTGTCGACATTCAGATTGATTGCTTTTTGTTAATGATTTTTCTATCTTTTTATCAAATTTCCAAAATAGTGTACTATAAATCCTTCTTATATTCCTTATATGACAACGTAGGTATGCATTTTGATCCATTAAGTATAATCAAATTTTAGTTGTGTTAACAAGATATACGAGATAAAAAAATATTAAATATTAAAAATGAGGGTCGTTAGGGTTTCGGCAAAAACTCCTCCTCCTTCTCACGCAGCAGGTGCTCGAAGCAGAAGTTGTTGATTTAGGGGAAAATAATATATAATCCATTTATTGGTATTTTGTTTACTATTTTTAGGCTTATTGAAAATTATCCTATTGTATAGGGAATATTTCATTGAGGAATTAACAAGATTGTTTGTGTGGACAATTATTCTTTCTTTCAAAGGTATTATATTCCTATATTCATTCACAAGTATTTGTTTATTTCATTATTCCTCAGTTGTTTTTACTAGTGTTGTCTCTATTACATAGTGATTAAGTTAAAAAAAATTAAGATCTTGGACTTTATCCTTGCAAAGGTATGTTCCAATTATGTTTAATAAATTTTATGCGGAATTCATTATTCCTCTTTTGTATCACTTTTGATAGAGAACTTCTATGTCTCACTTCATTAATCATCTAGGTTTTACTGTTTGTTTTATATAACCCTTTACATCAGTGTGTTGTGAGAACAAGCCATGATATGCGTGGGTCTCTTACATGGCATTTTACTTGGCATAACATAAGTCTTATTTCACGGGCTTTATTTTGTTCTTTGAATCAATTTTTTCTTTATTGTCTGTGTGAATCAATTTTTTCTTTATTTTCTATGTGAATTAATTTTTTCTTTATTGTCTGTTTGCTATGCGGATGTTTGCGGAGTAAATTAGATTCCTTCACACTATATTGATTCGAATTCTTTATTTTTAGATTTGTGCAGCTACTTCGTAGAAGATGTTGTTGAATTGGTGTATCACGAGTTTTATAGTGAGTAACAATGCACATTGGTGTCAATTTATGGTGTATTATATACCCCTATATGATTGTACATTTAGTTAATTTGGTTTGAGTTGTTTGATTATATATTTAGTTAAGTAATTGTACCTACACTCGGGGGCATTGAGCAACGACTAATTTCTTGGTGTTTTC
Source organism: Sambucus nigra (assembly GCA_949130495.1). Classification (NCBI taxonomy): domain Eukaryota; kingdom Viridiplantae; phylum Streptophyta; class Magnoliopsida; order Dipsacales; family Adoxaceae; genus Sambucus; species Sambucus nigra. The sequence continues at coordinate 283,265,960 of OX422209.1, forward strand.
CAAGTGTAGGGGTTGTTAAAGTCAATACTAATGGCACTAATACGGGTGTCGGTCCATTTGAGTCCCGTTCTTCATAACACATTGTTTACGTATTGCATATCTAACCAATTGGATACCATTTCTTCATTACACACCAGTTCTTCATTACACACCAGGTACTCTGTACTTTAACTAAATTAGTTATATAATTGATATGCATTATCTATTAAATCTATTAGATGATAGAAGGAGTACGGCATAATTATTGGTTTTGTTTGGTTTGGTTGTTAACTTGTTGTTGGATAATATGTTAGAAGGAGTATGGGATAATTAGAAGGAGTACGAGATACGACGATAACTTGCTAATGTCTAGACTTAAACTTAAAAATATGGCACCAACACCTCTCACGGGACCAATGTAACACGAGGAACTGACCCCGCGATCACGGGACTCCCAGTTTGATAATACGACGATAATTTAAAAATATTAGGACTCAAGATTAAAAACAAGGTGTTAGATAGCCGAAATACGAAACAAACCTTGTACGGACCTGTGAGAGGCACCAACACCTCTCACGGGACCAATGTAACACGTAGGAACAGACTGCGTGATCTCGGGACTCCCGGTTTGAGAATACGACAATAATTTTAAAATATGAGGAGTTAAGCATAAAAACAAGGCGTTAGAGGGTGAAAATCCGAAACAACCCCCGAATGGCCTTGTGAGAGGCACCAACACCTCGCACGTGAGTAATGTAACTCGTAGGAACTGACCGCACGATAAAGGGACTGCCGGTTTGAGAATACGAGGATGATTTGAAAATATAAGGAATTTGGCTTAAAAACATGGCGTTAGATGGACTAAACCCGAAATAGCCCCCGAACAGCCCCATGGTGGCACCAACACCTCACACGAGACCAATGAAACTTGAAGGAATAGACGGCGCGATCACGGGACCCCCGGTTTGAGAATACGACAATACTTTGCATATATAAGGAATTAGGCTTAAAAAATGGCGTTAGATAGCAAAACCCTAAAATAGCCCCCGAATGGCCCCATGAGAGGCACTAACACCTTGCACGGGACCAATATAACTCGTAGGAACTGATCGCGAGATTATGGGACCTCTGGTTTGAGAGTATGAGGATAAATTTGAAAATATTAAGAATTCGTCTTAAAAAATGGCATTAGAGGGAAAAACCTCGAAACAACCCCCGAACGGTCCCGTGAGTAGCACCAATACCTCCCACGGGACCAATGTGACTCGTCGGAACTGACGGGGCAGCCAAGAGACTCCCAGTTTGAGAATATAATGATAATTCGCATATTTCTATACTTAGGCTTAAAAACATGGTGTTAGAGGGTAAAAACCCAAAATAGCCCCTGAACAGCCCCGTGGGTGGCACCAACACCTCCCACAGGACCAATTTGACTTGTAGGAACTAACCACACAGCCGCGGGGCTCCTGATTTGAGAATACGATGGTAATTTGAATATTTCTAGACTTAGGCTTAAAAATATGGCGTTAGTGGGGGAAAACCCGAAACAACTCTCGAACGGCCCCGTGGGTGTCACAACACCTCCCACGGGACCAATGAACTTGTAGGAACTGATCACACAGCCGCGGGACTCTCGGATTGAGAATACGACAGTAATTTGAATAATTCAAGACTTAGACTTAAAAACATGGCATGAGAGGGTGAAAACCCAAAATAACCCCCGAACGGCCCCGTGGATGGCACCAACACCTCCCACGAGACCAATGTGACTCGTAGGAACTGTTCACGCAGTCGCGGGACTCCTGATTTGTGAATACGATGGTAATTTGAATATTTTTAGACTTGGGTAAAACATGGCGTTAGAGGGTAAAAACTCGAAACAGCCCCCAAACGCCCCCGTGGGGGGCACCAACACCTCCCACGGGACCAATGTGACTCGTTGGAACTGACCGTGCAGCCGCGGGACTCCAAGTTTGGGAATACGACGTTAATTTGCATATTTCTATACTTAGGCTTAAAAACATAGTGTTAGAGGGTGAAAACTCAAAATAGCCCCCGAACGGCCCCGTGGATGGCACCAACACCTCCCACGAGACCAATGTAACTCGTAGGAACTGACCGTGCAATCACGAGACTCCCGGTTTGAGAATAGGATGATAATTTGAATAATTCTAGACTTAAGCTTAAAAACATGGCGTTAGAGGGTGAAAACTCGAAACAGCCCCGTACGGCCCCGTGGGTGGCACCAACACCTCCCACGGGACCAATGTAACCCATAGGAACTGACCGCGTAGCCGCGGGACTCCCAATTTGTGAATACGATGGTAATTTGAATATTTCTAGACTTAGGCTTAAAAACATGGCCTTAGTGGGTAAAAACCCAAAACAGCCCCCGAACGTCCCCGTGGGTGGCACCAACACTTCTTACGGGACTATACAACTCGTAAGAACTGATCGCGCAGCCATGAGACTCCCGGTTTGAGAATACGACGAGAATGTGAATATTTCTAGACTTAGGCTTAAAAACATGGCGTTAGAGGGTGAAAACCCGAAACAGTCCACGTACAGCCCCGTGGGTGGCACCAACACCTCCCACGGGACCAATATGACCCATAGGAATTGACCGCGTAGCCGCGGGACTCCCGATTTGTGAATATGATGGTAATTTGAATATTTCTAGACTTAGGCTTTAAAATATGGTGTTAGTGGGTAAAACCCCAAAACAGCCCCCGAACGACCCCGTGGGTGGCACCAACACCTCCCACGGGACCAATGTAACTCGTAGGAACTGACCGCGCAGTCGCGAGACTCCCGATTTGAGAATATGACGGTAATTTGAATATTTCTAGACTTAGGCATAAAAACATGGCGTTAGAGGGTGAAAACCCGAAACAGCCCCCGTATGGCCCCGTGGGTGGGACCGACACCTTCCAGGGGACCAATGTGACCCATAGGAACTGACCGTGCGGCTGCGGAACTCCCGATTTGTGAATACGATGGTAATTTGTATATTTCTAGACTTAGGCTTAAAAACATGGCGTTAGTGAGTAAAAATCCGAAACAACCCATGTATGGCCCCGTGGGTGGCACCAACACCTCCCACGGGACCAATGTAACTTGTAAGAACTGTTTATGTAGCCGTGGGACTCCCAGTTTGTGAATACGACGGTAGTTTGAATATTTCTAGACTTAGGCTTAAAAACGTGGCTTTAAAGGGTAAAAACTCGAAACATCACCCGAACGTCCCCGTGGGTGGCACCAACACCTCCCACGGGACCAATATGACTCGTAAGAACTGACTGTGCAGCCATGAGACACCCAGTTTGGGAATACGATGGTAATTTGCATATTTCTAGATTAGGCTTAAAAACATGGCGTTAGAGTGTGAAAACCCAAAACAACCACCGAATGGCCCCGTGGGTGGCACCACCACCTCTCACGGGACCAATGTGACTCGTAGGAACTGACCGTGCAGTCGCGGGAATCCCAATTTGAGAATACGATGGTAATTTGAATATTTTTAGACTTAGGCAAAACTTGGCGTTAGAGGGTGAAAACCCAAAACAACCCACGAACGGCCCCGTGTGTGGCACCAACACCTCCCACGGGACCAATGTAACTCGTAGGAACTCTTCATGTAGCCGCGGGACTCCCAGTTTTTGAATACGATGGTAATTTGAATATTTCTACACTTAGGATTTAAAACAAGGCGTTAGTGGGAAAAACCCGAAACAGCCCCCGTACGCCCCGTGGGTGGCACCAACACCTCCCATGGGACCAATGTGACTCGTAGGAACTGGCCGTGCCATCGCGGAACTCCCGGTTTGAGAATACGATGGTAATTTTTATATTTCTAGACTTAGACAAAACATGGCGTTAGAGGGTGAAAACTCGAAACAACTCACGAACGACCCCGTGGGTGGCCCCAACACCTCCCATTGGACTAATGTAACTCATAGGACCTGACCGCGTAGCCGCGGGACTCCCAGTTTGAGAATACGGTGGTAATTTGAATATTTCTAGACTTAGGCTTAAAAACATGGCGTTAGTGGGTGAAAACTCGAAATAGCCCCCGTACGGCCCCGTGTGTGGCACCAACACCTCCCACGGGACCAATGTAACTCGTAGGAACTGTTTACGTAGCCGTGGGACTCTCGGTTTGTGAATACGACGATAATTTGAATATTTCTAGACTTAGGCTTAAAAACATGGCTTTAGAGGGTGAAAACCCAAAACAGCCCCCAAACGGCCCCGTGGGTGGCACCAACACCTCCCACGGGACCAATGTGACTCGTAGGAACTGACCGTGCAACCACGGGGCTTCCGGTTTGGGAATACAACGGAAATTTGCATATTTCTAGACTTAGGCTTAAAAACATGGCGTTAGAGGGTGAAAACCCAAAATAACCACCGAACGGCCCCGTGGGTGGCACCAACACCTCCCACGGGGCCAATGTGACACGTAGGAACTGTTCACGCAGTCGCGGGACTCCCAATTTATGAATACGACGGTAATTTGAATATTTTTAGACTTAGGCAAAACATGACGTTAGAGGGTGAAAACCCGAAACAACCCCCGTATGGCCCCGTGGGTGGCACCAACACCTCCCACGGGACCAATGTGACCCATAGGAACTGACTGCGCACCCGCGTGACTCCCAATTTGTGAATACGATGGTAATTTGAATATTTATAGACTTAGGCTTAAAAACATGGCGTTAGTGGGTAAAAACCCAAAACAGCTCCCGAACGGCCCCGTGGGTGGCACTAGTACCTCCCACGGGACCAATGTCACTCGTAGAAATTGACTGCGCAGTCGCGAGACTCCCGGTTTGAGAATAGGACGGTAATTTGAATATTTCTAGACTAAACTTGAAAACATGGCGTTAGTGGGTTAAAATCCGAAACAGCCCCCGTGCGTCCCCGTAGGTGGCACCAACACCTCTCACGAGACCAATGTGACCCATAGGAACTGGCCGCGCATCCGTGGGAATCCCGATTTGTGAATACGATGGTAATTTGAAAATTTCTAGACTTACGCTTAAAAACATAGCATTAGCGGGTGAAAACCCGAAACAGTCCCCGTACAGCCCCGTGGGTGGCACCAACACCTCCCACGGGACCAATGTAACTCATAGGAACTGTTTACGTAGCCGCGGGACTCCCGGTTTGTGATTACGACGGTAATTTGAATATTTTTAGACTTAGGCTTTAAAACATGGCTTTAGAGGGTGAAAACTCGAAACATCCCCCGAATGTCCCCATGAGTGGCACCAACACCTCCCACGGGACCAATGTGACTCATAAGAACTGACTGTCCAAGCATGGGACACCCGGTTTGGGAATACGATGGTAATTTGCATATTTCTAGACTTAGGCTTAAAAAAATGGCGTTAGAGGGTGAAATCCCAAAACAACCCCTGAACGGCCCGTTGGGTGGCATGAACACCTCCCACGGGACCAATGTGACTCGTAGGAACTAACTACGCAGCCGCGGGAATCCCAGTTTGAGAATATGATGAAAATTTGAATATTTCTAGACCTAGGCAAAACTTGGCGTTAGAGGGTGAAAACCCAAAATAACCCACGAACGGCCCCGTGGGTGGCACCAACACCTCTCACGGGACCAATATAACTCGTAGGAACTGATCGCGTAGTCGTGGGACACCCGATTTGAGAATACGATGGTAATTTGAATATTTCTAGACTTAGGCTTAGAAACATGACTTTAGTGGGTAAAAACTCGAAATTGGCCCCGTACGGCCCCGTGTGTGGCACCAACACCTCCCACGGGACCAATGTAACTCGTAAGAACTGTTCACGTAGCCACGGGACTCCTAGTTTGTGAATACGATGATAATTTGAATATTTCTCGACTTAGGCTTAAAAACTAGGCGTTAGTGGGAAAAACTCGAAACAACCCCCGTACAGCCCCGTGGGTGGCACCAACACCTCCCATGGGACCAATGTGACTCATAGGAACTGATCGCCCAACCCCGGGATTCTCGGTTTGAGAATACGATGGTAATTTGAATATTTCTAGACTTAGGCAAAACATGGCGTTAGAGGGTGAAAACTCGAAACAACCCATGAACGGCCCCGTGGGTGGCACCAACACCTGCCATGGGACTAATGTAACTCGTAGGAACTGACCGCGTAGCCTTGGGACTCCGAGTTTGAGAATACGATGGTAATTTGACTATTTCTAGACTTAGGCTTAAAAACATGGCGTTAGTGGGTGAAAACTCGAAATATCCCCCGTACGGCCCCGTGTGTGGCACCAACACCTCCTACGGGACCAATGTAACTCGTAGGAACTGTTGAGAGAGCCGCGGGACAACCAGTTTGTGAATATGATGGAAATTTGAATATTTCTGGACTTAGGCTTAAAAACATGGCTTTAGAGGGTGAAAACCCAAAACAGCCCCCGAACGGCCCCTTGGGTGGCACCAACACCTCCCACGGGACCAATGTGACTCGTAGGAACTGACGTGCAACCACGGGACTCCCGATTTGGGAATAAAATGGTAATTTGCATATTTCTATATTTAGGCTTAAAAATATGGCGTTAGAGGTGAAAACCCAAAATAACCCCCAAACGACCCAGTGGGTGGCACCAACACCTCCTACGGGACCAATGTGACTCGTAGGAACTGTTCACGCAGCCGTGGGACTCCCGATTTATGAATACGATGGTAATTTGAATATTTCTAGACTTAGCCAAAACATGGTGTTAGAGGGTGACAGCTCGAAACAACACCCGAATGGCCCCGTGGGTGGCACCAACACCTCTCACGGGACCAATGTGACTCATTGGAACTGACCGTGCAATCGCGGGACTCCAGGTTTGGGAATATGACGGTAATTTGCATATTTCTATACTTGGGCTTAAAAATATGGTGTTGGAGGGTGCAAACCCAAATCTGCCCCCGAAAGGCCCCGTAGGTGGCACCAACACCTCCCACGAGACCAATGTAACTCGTAGGAACTGACCGCGTAGTCGCGAGGCTCCCGGTTTGAGAATACGATGGTAATTTGAATATTTCTGGACTAAGGTTTAAAAACATGGCGTTATAGGGTGAAAACCCAAAACAACCCCCGTACAGCCCCGTGTGTGGCCCCAACACCTCCCACGGGACCAATGTGACCCATAGGAACTGATTGCGCAACCGCGGGATTCTCGATTTGTGAATACGACTGTAATTTGAATAGTTTTAGACTAACGATTAAAAACATGGCATTAGTGGGTGAAAACCCAAAACAGCCCCTGTACGTCCCCGTGGGTGGCACCAACACCTCCCACGGGACCAATATAACTCGTAGGAACTGTTTTCGTAGCCGCGAGACTCTTGGTTTGAGAATATGACGGTAATTTGAATATTTATAGACTTAGGCTTAAAAACATGGCTTTAGAGGGTGAAAACTCGAAACAGCCCCCGAACGTCCCCGTGGGTGGCACCAACACCTCCCACGGGACCCATGTGACTCGTAAGAACTGACCGTGCAGCCACAGGACACCTGGTTTGGGAATACGCCGGTAATTTGCATATTTCTAGACTTAGGCTTAAAAATATGGCGTTAGAGGGTGAAAACCCAAAAAAAAACCCGAACGGCCCCGTGGGTGGCACCAACACCTCCAACGGGACCAATATAACTCGTAGGAACTGACCACGTAGTCACGGGACTATCGGTTTGAGAATACAACGGCAATTTGAATATTTATAGACTTAGGCTTAAAAACATGGCGTTAGTGAGTAAAAACTAAAAACTGCCCCCGTACGGCCCCGTGTGTGGCACCAACACCTCCCACGGGACCAATGTAACTCGTTGGAACTGTTCACGTAGCCACGGGACTCCAGGTTTGTGAATACGATGGTAATTTGAATATTTCTCAACTTAGGCTTGCAAACAAGGCGTTAGTGGGAAAAACCCAAAACAGCCCCCGTACAGCCCCGTGGGTGGCACAAACACCTCTCATGGGACCAGTGTGACTCGTAGGAACTGACCGCGCAATCGCGGGACTCCCGGTTTCAAAATACGATTATAATTTGAATATTTCTTGACTTAGGCAAAACATAGCGTTAGAGGGTGAACACTCGAAACAACTCACGAACGACCCCGTGGGTGACCTCAACACCTCCCATTGGACTAATGTAACTCATAGGACCTGACCGCATAGCCGCGGGGCTCCCAGTTTGATAATACGGTGGTAATTTGAATATTTCTAGACTTAGGCTTAGAAACATGGCGTTAGTGGATGAAAACTCGAAATAGCCCCCGTACGGCCCCGTGTGTGGAACCAACACCTCCCACGGGACCAATGTAAATCTTAGGAACTGTTCAGAGAGCCGCGGGACAACCGGTTTGTGAATACGACGATAATTTGAATATTTCTAGACTTAGGCTTAAAAACATGGATATAGAGGGTGAAAACCGAAAACAGCCCCCGAACGTCCCCGTGGGTGGCACCAACACCTCCCACGGGACCAATGTGACTCGTTGGAACTGACCCTGCAACCACGGGACTCTTGGTTTGGGAATACAATGGTAATTTGCATATTTCTAGACATAGGCTTAAAAACATGGCGTTGGAGGGTGAAAATCCAAAATAACCCCCGAACAGCCCCGTGGGTGACACCAACACCTCCCACGGGACCAATGTGACTCGCAGGAACTGTTCACGCAGCCGCGGGACTCCTAATTTATGAATACGATGGTAATTTGAATATTTTTAGACTTAGGCAAAATATGGCGTTAGAGGGTGAAAACCCGAAACAACCCCGCGGGTGGCACCAACACCTCTCTCGGGACCAATGAGACTTGTTGGAACTGACCGTGCAACCCCGGGACCCAGGTTTGGGAATACGATGGTAATTTGTATATTTCTAGCCTTAGGGTTAAAAACAAGGTGTTAGAGAGTGAAAACCCAAATCAGCCCCCGAACGGCCCCGTGGGTGGCACCAATACCTCCCACGGGACTAATGTAACTCATAGGAACTGATCGCGTAGCCGCGGGTCTCCCAGTTTGAGAATACGACAGTAATTTGAATATTTCTAGACTGAGGATTAAAACATGGCGTTAGTGGGTGAAAACTCGAAATAGTCCCCGTACGGCCCCGTGTGTGGCACCAACACCTCCCACGGGACCAATGTAACTCGTAGGAACTGTTCAGAGAGCCGCGGGACAACCGGTTTGTGAATACGATGGTAATTTAAATATTTCTAGACTTATGCTTAAAAACATAGCTTTAGAGGGTGAAAACTCGAAACCGCCCCGTGGGTGGCACCAACACGTCCCACGGGACCAATGTGACTCGTAGGAACTGACCGTGCAACCACGGGACTCCTGGTTTGGGAATATAATGGTAATTTGCATATTTTTAGACATAGGCTTAAAAATATGGCATTAGAGGGTGAAAACCCAAAATAACACCCAAACGGCCCCGTGGGTGGCACCAACACCTCCCACGGGACCAATGTGACTCATAGGAACTGTTCACGTAGCCGCGGGACTCTCGATTTATGAATACGATGGTAATTTGAATATTTCTAGACTTAGGCAAAACATGGCGTTAGAGGGTGAAAACCCGAAACAACCCCCTAACAACCCCGTGGGTGGCACCAACACCTCTCACGGGACCAATGTGACTCATTGGAAGTGACCGTGCAACCGCGGGACTCCAGGTTTGGGAATACGACGGTAATTTGTATATTTCTAGACTTAGGCTTAAAAACATGGTGTTAGAGGGTGAAAACCCAAATCAGCCCCCGAACGGCCTCGTGGGTGGCACCAATACCTCTCACGGGACCAATGTAACTCGTAGGAACTGACCGCGCAGTCGCGAGGCTCACAGTTTGAGAATACGACGATAATTTTAATATTTCTAGACTATGGCTTAAAAACATGGCGTTAGAGGGTGAAAACCCGAAACAACCCCCGTACGACCCCGTGTGTGGCAGCAACACCCCCCACGGGACCAATGTGACTAGGGCTGACAATTTTTGACACGATAACCCGTTTACGGTAATAACCCGAAACTGACCCGAACATGACATGATTAGCTTGTATAGATTTAAGAGTACTTAAAATTTATACTCAAATCAAAATCAACGCGACCCGAAAATGACACGACTAACCCGAATTGCCACCCCTAAATGTGACCCATAGGAACTGACTGCGCAGCTGCGGGATTCTCGATTTGTGAATACAACTGTAATTTGAATATTTCTAGACTTACGCTTAAAAACATGGCATTAGTGGATGAAAACTCGAAACAATCCCCGTACGGCCCCGTGGGTGGCACCAACACCTCCTTCGGGACCAATGTAACTCGTAGGAACTATTTACGTAGCCGCGGTACTCTCGGTTTGTGAATACGACGGTAATTTGAATATTTCTAGACTTAGGCTTAAAAACATGGCTTTAGAGGGTGAAAAGTCGAAAAAGCCCCCGACCCGTGGGTGGCACCAACACCTCCCATGGGACCCATGTGACTCGTAGGAACCGACCGTGCAACCACGGGACACACGGTTTGGGAATACGTCGGTAATTTTCATATTTCTAGACTTAGGCTTAAAAACATGGTGTTAGAGGGTGAAAACCAAAAACAACCCCCGAACGGCCCCGTGTGTGGCACCAACACCTCCCACGGGACCAATATAACTCTAGGAACTCACCGCGTAGTCACGGCACTCCCGGCTTGAGAATACAACGGTAATTTGAATATTTCTAGACTTAGGCTTAAAAACATGGCCTTAGTGGGTAAAAACTCAAAACTGCCCCCGTACGGCCTCCTGTGTGGCACCAACACCTCCCACGGGACCAATATAACTCGTAGGAACTGTTCACGTAGCCGCCGGACTCCCGATTTGTGAATACGATGGTAATTTGAATATTTCTCGACTTAGGCTTACAAACAAGGCGTGAGTGGGAAAAACCCAAAATAGCCCCCGTACAGCCCCGTGGGTGGCACCAACACCTCCCATGGGACCAATGTGACTCGTAGGAACTGACTGCGCCATCGCGGGACTCCCAATTTCAAAATACGATGATAATTTGAATATTTCTAGACTTAGGCAAAACATAGCGTTAGAGGGTGAAAACTCGAAACAACCCACGAACGGCCCCTTGGGTGGCACCAACACCTCCCATGGGACTAATGTAACTCGTAGGAACTGACCGCGTAGCCGCGGGACTCCCAGTTTGCGAATACGATGGTAATTTAAATATTTCTAGACTTAGGCTTAAAAACATGGCGTTAGTGGGTGAAAACTCGAAATAGCCCCCGTACGGCCCCGTGTGTGGCACCAACACCTCCCACGGGACCAATGTAACTCGTAGGAACTGTTTACGTAGCCGTGGGACTCTCGGTTTGTGAATACGACGGTAATTTGAATATTTATAGACTTAGGCTTAAAAACATGGCTTTAGAGGGTGAAAACCCGAAACAGCCCCCGAACGTCCTCGTGGGTGGCACCAACACCTCCCACGGGACCCATGTGACTCGTAGGAAATGACCGTGCAACCACGGGAATCCCGATTTGGGAATACAATGGTAATTTGCATATTTCTAGAAATAGGCTTAAAAACATGGCGGTAGAGGGTGAAAACCCAAAATAACCCCCGAACGGCCCCGTGGGTGGCACCAACACCTCCCACGGGACCAATGTGACTCGTAGGACTGTTCACGCAGCCGCGGGACTCCCGATTTATGAATACGACAGTAATTTGAATATTTTTAGACTTAGGCAAAACATGGCGTTAGAGGGTGAAAACCCGAAACCGCCCCCGAACGGCCCCGCGGGTGGCACCAACACCTCTCTCGGGACCATTGTGACTCGTTGGAACTGACCGTGCAACCGCGGGACTCCAGGTTTGGGAATACGATGGTAATTTGTAAATTTCTAGGCTTAGGATTAAAAACAAGGTGTTAGAGGGTGAAATCCCAAATCAGCCCTCGAATGGCCCCGTGGGTGGCACCAATACCTCCCACGAGACCAATGTAACTCATAGGAACTGACCGCGCAGTCGCGAGGCTCCCGATTTGAGAATACGACGGTAATTTTAATATTTCTAGACTATGGCTTAAAAACATGGCGTTAGAGGGTGAAAACCCGAAACAACCCCCGTACGGCCCCGTGTGTGGCACCAACACCTCCCACGGGACCAATGTGACCCATAGGAACTGACTGCGCAACCACGGGATTCTCGATTTGTGAATACGACTGTAATTAGAATATTTCTAGGCTTACACTTAAAACATGGCATTAGTGGGTGAAAACTCGAAACAACCCCCGTACGGCCCCGTAGGTGTCACCAACACCTCCCACGGGACCAATGTTACTCGCAGGAACTGTTTACGTAGCCGTGGGACTCTCGGTTTGTGAATACGACGGTAATTTGAATATTTCTAGACTTAGGCTTAAAAACATGGCTTTAGAGGGTGAAAACTCGAAAAAGCCCCCGAACGTCCCCGTGGGTGGCACCAACACCTCCCACGGGACCAATGTGACTCGTTGGAACTGACCCTGCAACCACGGGACTCCCGGTTTGGGAGTACAATGGTAATTTGCATATTTCTAGACATAGGCTTAAAAACATGGCGTTGGAGGGTGAAAACCCAAAATAACCCCCGAACGGCCCCGTGGGTGGCACCAACACCTCCCACGGGACCAATGTGACTCGTAGGACCTGTTCAAGCAGCCGCGGGACTCCTGATTTATGAATACGATGGTAATTTGAATATTTTTAGACTTAGGCAAAACATGGCGTTAGAGGGTGAAAACGCGAAACAACCCCCGAACGGCCCCGCGGGTGGCACCAACACCTCTCTCGGGACCAATGTGACTCGATGGAACTGACCGTGCAACCGCGGAACTCCGGGTTTGGGAATACAATGGTAATTTGTATATTTTTAGACTTAGGGTTAAAAACAAGGTGTTAGAGGGTGAAAACCCAAATCAGCCCCCGAACGGCCCCGTGGGTGGCACCAATACCTCCCACGGGACTAATGTAACTCGTAGGAACATACCGCATAGCCGCGGGACTCCCACTTTGATAATACGACAGTAATTTGAATATATCTAGACTTAGGATTAGAATATGGAGTTAGTGGGTGAAAACTCGAAATAGCCCCCATACGGCCCCGTGGGTGGCACCAACACCTCCCACGGGACCAATGTGACTCGTAGGAACTGACCGTGTAACCACGGGACTCCCGGTTTGGGAATAAAATGGTAATTTTCATATTTCTAGACATAGGTTTAAAATATGGCGTTAGAGGCTGAAAACCCAAAATAACCCCTAAATGGCCCCGTGGGTGGCACCAACACCTCCCACGGTACCAATGTGACTCGTAGGAACTGTTCACGTAGCCACGGGACTACCGATTTATGAATACGACGGTAATTTGAATATTTTCATCTTAGGCAAAACATGGCGTTAGAGGGTGAAAACCCGAAACAGCCCCCGAACGGCCCCGTGGGTGGCACCAACACCTCTCACGGGACCAATGTGACTCATTGGAAGTGACCGTGCAACCGCGGGACTCCAGGTTTGGGAATAGGTCGGTAATTTGTATATTTCTAGACTTAGGATTAAAAACATGGTGTTAGAGGGTGAAAACCCAAATCAGCCCCCGAACGGCCTCGTGGGTAGCACCAATACCTCTCACAGGACCAATGTAACTCGTAGGAACTGACCGCACAGTCGCGAGGCTCACGGTTTGAGAATACGACTGTAATTTTAATATTTCTAGACTATGGCTTAAAAACATGGCGTTAGAGGGTGAAAACCCGAAACAACCCCCGTACGGCCCCGTGTGTGGCACCAACACCTCCCACGGGACCAATGTGACCCATAGGAACTGACTGCACAGCCGCAGGATTCTCGATTTGTGAATACGACTGTAATTTAAATATTTGTAGACTTACGCTTAATAACATGACATTAGTGGGTGAAAACTCAAAACAACCCCCGTACGGCCCCGTGGGTGGCACCAACACCTCCCACGGGACCAATGTAACTCGTAGGAACTGTTTACGTAGCCGTGGGACTCTCAGTTTGTGAATACGATGGTAATTTGAATATTTCTAGACTTAGGCTTAAAAACATGGCTTTAGAGGGTGAAAACCCAAAACAGCCCCCGAACGTCCCCGTGGGTGGCACCAACACCTCCCACGGGACCCATGTGACTCGTAGGAACTGACCGTGCAACCACGGGACACCCGGTTTGGGAATACGCCGGTAATTTGCATATTTCTAGACATAGGCTTAAAAACATGGCGTTAGAGGGTGAAAACCCGAAACAACCCCAGAACGGCCCCGTGGGTGTCACCAACACCTCCCACGGGAGCAATATAACTCGTAGGAACTGACCGCGTAGTCACTGGACTCCCGGTTTGAGAATACAATGGTAATTTGAATATTTCTAGACTTAGGCTTAAAAACATGGCGTTAGTGGGTAAAAACTCGAAACTGCCCCCGTACGGTCCCATGTGTGGCACCAACACCTCCCACGGGACCAATGTAACTCATAGGAACTGACCGCGTAGCCGCGGGACTCCCGATTTGAGAATACAATGTTAATTTGAATATTTCTAGACTTAGTCTTAAAAACATGGCGTTAGTGGGTAAAAACCCAAAACAGCCACGGGACCAATGTAACTCATAGGAACTGACCGCGTAGCCGCGGGACTCCCGATTTGAGAATACAATGGTAATTTAAATATTTCTAGACTTAGTGTTAAAAACATGACGTTAGTGGGTAAAAACCCAAAACAGCTCACGAACGGCCCCGTGGGTGGCACCAACACCTCCCATGGGACTAATGTAACTCGTACGAACTGACCGCGTAGCCGCGGGACTCCCAGTTTGAGAATACGATGGTAATTTAAATATTTCTAGACTTAGGCTTAAAAACATGGCGTTAGTGGGTGAAAACTCGAAATAGCCCCTGTACGGACCCGTGTGTGGCACCAACACCTCCCATGGGACCATTGTAACTCGTAGGAACTTTTTACGTAGCCGTGGGACTCTCGGTTTGTGAATACGACGGTAATTTGAATATTTCTAGACTTAGGCTTAAAAACATGGCTTTAGAGGGTGAAAACCCAAAATAGCCCCCGAACGTCCCCGTGGGTGGCACCAACACCTCCCACGGGACCCATGTGACTCGTAGGAACTGACCGTGCAACCACGGGACACCCGATTTGGGAATACGCCAGTAATTTGCATATTTCTAGACATAGGCTTAAAAACATGGCGTTAGAGGGTGAAAACCCAAAACAACCCCCGAACGGCCCCGTGGGTGTCACCAACACCTCCCACGGGAGCAATATAACTCGTAGGAACTGACCGCGTAGTCACGGGACTCCCGGTTTGAGAATACAACGATAATTTGAATATTTCTAGACTTAGGCTTAAAAACATGGCGTTAGTGGGTAAAAACTCAAAACTGCCCCCGTACGGTCCCATGTGTGGCACCAACACCTCCCACGGAACCAATGTAACTCATAGGAACTGACCGCGTAGCCGCGGGACTCCCGATTTGAGAATACAATGGTAATTTGAATATTTCTAGACTTAGTCTTAAAAACATGGCGTTAGTGGGTAAAAACCCAAAACAGCTCCCGTATAGCCTCGTGGGTGGCACCAACACCTCCCACGGGACCAATGTAACTCGTAGGAACTGTTCAAGTAGCCGCGGGACTCCCGGTTTGTGAATACGATGATAATTTTAATATTTCTCTACTTAGGCTTAAAATAAGGCGTTAGTGGGAAAAACTCGAAACAGCCCCCGTACAGCCCCGTGGGTGGCACCAACACCTCCCATGGGACCAATGTGACTCGTAGGAACTGACCGCGCAACCGCGGGACTCCTGGTTTGAGAATACGAAGGTAATTTGAATTTTTCTAGACTTAGGCAAAACATGGCGTTAGAGGGTGAAAACTCGAAACAACCCACGAACGACCCCATGGGTGGAACCAACACCTCCCATGGGACTAATGTAACTCGTAAGAACTGACCGCGTAGCCGCGGGACTCCCACGTTGAGAATACGACGGTAATTTGAATATTTCTAGACTTAGGCTTAAAAACATGGCGTTAGTGGGTGAAAACTCGAAGTAACCCCCGTACGGCCCCGTGTGTGGCACCAACACCTCTCACGGGACCAATGTAACTCGTAGGAACTGTTCAGAGGGCCGCGGGACAACCGATTTTTGAATACGATAGTAATTTGAATATTTCTAGACTTAGGTTTAAAAACATGGCTTTAGAGGGTAAAAACCCGAAACAGCCCCCGAACGGCCCCGTGGGTGGCACCAACACCTCCCACGGGACCAATGTGACTCGTAGGAACTGACCGTGCAACCACGGGACTCCCGGTTTGGTAATACAACAATAATTTGCATATTTTTAGACTTAGGCTTAAAAACATGGCGTTAGAGAGTGAAAACCCAAAATAACCCCCGAACGGCCCCGTGGGCGGCACCAACACTTCCCACAGGACTAATGTGACTCGTAAGAACTGTTCACGCAGCCGCGGGACTCCCGATTTGTGAATATGATGGTAATTTGAATATTTCTAGACTTAGGCAAAATATGGCGTTAGAGGGTGAAAACCCGAAACAGCCCCTGAATGGCCCCGTGGGTGGTACCAACACCTCCCACGGGACCAATGTGACTCGTTGGAACTGACCGTGCAGCCGCGGGACTCCAGGTTTGGGAATACGACAGTAATTTGCATATTTCTATACATAGGCTTAAAAGCATGGTGTTAGAGGGTGAAAACCCAAATCAGCCCCCGAACGGCCCCGTGGATGGCACCAACACCTCCCACGGGACCAATGTAACTCGTAGGAACTGACCGCGCAGTCGCGAGACTCCCGGTTTGAGAATACGATGGTAATTTGAATATTTCTAGACTTAGGTATAAAAACATGGCGTTAGTGGGTGAAAACTCGAAACAGCCCCCGTACGCCCCCTTGTGTGGCACCAACACCTCCCACGGTACCAATGTAACTCATAGGAAATGTTCACGTAGTCGCGGGAGTCCCGATTTGTGAATACGATGGTAATTTGAATAGTTCTAGACTTAAACTTAAAAACATTGATCTGTTGATAATTTTAACTCATATATGCAATATTTGAGCTTGATTAATTTTTTTGTAAAACTACTTGGTTACTGATATTTTTTTTTGTATCCTATCATTTGTAGGATTTTTGCACGTGGAACAAATGAAGGAGGCAATGATTTACAACACGAAGATTATGTTTTTTTGTGTTATAGTCGGGGGGCTTTTATTGTTTAGTTTTACGGTCGTTCGGGCTTTTATAATTTGGTTGTTGAATTTTATGGTCGTGCGGGCTTTAGAATAAGAAGGTTTTACATTTACAGGGTTTGGAATGTCAAGAAAATGGAGGACACTCTGCCCAATTTTTTTTGGTCTGTGAATTATTAAGAGTTGTAATATTTTTAAGTTTGTATATATATTTGTTTATTAACAACGTTCTCGATTCGCAATTTGTGATTTGTTTTATTGTTTTGCCAATAATAAATATTTGTAACACCCCGTACGCGTCCAACGTTACACGTAGCAACCGACGGTGCACTCACAGGACCCCCAATTTTAGGATTTGATAAAAAAATACATTTTTTTAAAAAATTATAGTTAAATATGGTCATGGATTTTGTCCATGACCCTTTTTATTTTTTCTGTCGCGCATAAAAATGGTCGCGGCCAAAGTCCGCGACCATTTTTTTTTCTTTTTTTTTAGTCACGGTTGTGGGTCTTGGCCCGATTCCGCGACCAATTTGTCACAGTTTTTGGTCACAGACTTGGGCTGCGACCATTTTTTTTTGCCACGGTTGTGGGTCGCGGACTTTGGCCACGGAAAATTTGTCACGGTTGTGGTCACAGATGAGGGCCGCGACCAATTTTTTTTTAAATTTATTTTTCACGGTCGTGGGTCGCAGACTTTCGCCGCGACCCATTTGTCACGGTTGTGGGTCACGGACGAGGACCACGACCCGTCACGGCATGGGTCACAGCCCAAGTCCGCGACCATCTGTCGTGACCATTTTTTGGTCACGGACTTGGGCCGCGACCCACGAAATTGGTCATGCCCGAAATGGTCACGGCCCAAGTCCGCGACCCACATTTTTGGTCAGGGATTTTGGCCATGACCAATCGCCAGTTTTGGTGTAGTGTTATACCGAAATTACGAAATAAGGGCAAATATGTCCATCCTTTAAGTCGTATTTTGTCTTATTACCACACCATGTGTTATATTTTGATTGGTTGGAAGGGGAGGTTGGTTTGGACGACTTAAACACTTTGAAATAACCTCCTTCTTCACCAAAATGGATTAAATCAAAGTCTTATAGCATATCCTAAGCTAAATGATAAGTTTCAGGGTAGAAAACGTAATTTTATGAGACTTTAGGGACTTTATTTTAAATAAATAAAGTTTCAGGGACTAAAATAAAAATATAAAAAGGACCATTTTGTAAATAAAATATTTTCAAGGACCTCTAATAAATATTAAGAATATATCGTGTGAAATTACCAAAATTCCCTTAATGTGTAAAATAACCATTATACCCCTAACATCTTTCCACCTCATGTTTGACACCTCGTGCTTACACATGTCATCCAAATAGATAAATCTAAAACACGTGTCGTCGTTAGAGGAAAAGATAAAACACGTGTCGCAGTTTGATGAATTAAGACTGCAAGACTGCTCTGTTGTGCGACACGTAAACGCTGACTCGCCACGCTGACTCGCCATTATAAAAGCTTGGTCAGCTAGACACGTGTCAACACCCTAATATCTTTGGAAAACTATACATAAGGCCTTTAGGATCATCATTACATGAAATTCATCCAAAATATCATAGATAAATAGTGAGAGAAAGTACGAGAAAATTTAAGAAGGAGTTTCGTCTTAGTGATCCAAGACTCAATTTCTGTAACTTCGTAATTCTGTTTTAGGTGAGTACTCTGACATTACTTGTGCATTTTAATTATATGATATTATGAAAAATATATATATTTTGTGAACTATTTTTATTCTCAAAATGCATCTGATACCGATGATTGATTCCTTTTGATATGTTTATATTTGTCCATATAGACATAGCGATTAAAAAGAGTTTTGAAAATGATATTGAATATTGGAAATAATATTCAGTCTAAGGGACCTCTCTTACTGACTAACCTTCCCAGTTGGGTTATCGCTGGTGTGCCCTAAATAAGGCGTTGTGACGAACAAGTTCGATTGACCCTCAACTATCGGGGAATAATACGGTATTCGAGATTACTTGGCCATTAAAATTATATGATTGAGAGAAAAAGTTATTGCCTTTGATTTGTTGCATCCGTTCTATTATGAGCTATTCATTTCTATATTCTGTCATTCCAAATTATATATCGCAAATTCCTGTCCATATATGTGTATGCCTTCTCTTTTGATTTGAATAGGTAACAATTTTCTGAAAAATCTTGGAATGTCTGGAGATTGAATCTCACTCGGTTTTTAGTTGATGTTGTATAACTAACCATTTTTCAGGAAATAAGTAGGCTTGGAGGGAACGTAAAAGGACTATAAGGAAGATTCAGCTTTTAGAGCTTTTTTTTTTTATTTTAAGTAAAAAGTTTGTTATATCATATAGAGCATGTTTGTCTCTCTTGTAATAAGTTTTAAATTTCGTTTTAAGTTGTAACTCGTTGTTACTTGTAATATAGACGAATTTTCCATTTAGAAAGCTTTGTTGACGTAATTCCTTTAATTTCAGTATTTTACGATTCATAACCATGTAATTGAATTTCTGTTGCATTTAATTAAGGAGACAATTTAATTCAACATATTTGTTGCCTTGGTGGCATGTCAAGACGCTTATTCCCCACTACTATTTTGGGACGGGTTTGTGACAATGGCAATAACCAATCCTATATCCGATGGCGACCCACTTCAACCCAACCTTACACCTCCAACCCTCCGACCATTACCGACCATATCAAAAGTCCGACCAACTGCCTTTTGACCAGAAACCCACTACACCACCCAGCCTAACCGCATACGGGCAACACTTATCCTTTTCGTCCAACAGTAAAACCTCCATTTACCGACCAAACTCCATTGAATCTAGCCATTACCAAAAACCAAAACCCAAAACCCAACTCCGGCCTAAACCCAAACCCATCGACTGCCATATTCTTACCTAAACCCAATTGATGCGACCCCATCGACCCAACCTTATCCCTCCATCCAACCCCATACCCGACTTTTAGCCAGTCCAACCATTACCTGCGATCCTTTTAATATAGGAACCAATCCCATACCCTATTGACCAATACCCTTATTATGCGAACAAACTCTCCACCAAATCCAAATAACACAGGTGCCTTCCAAACTATCTTTTCACTTAGCCATACCCAATCCCTACAAAATCTACCCCACAAAAAACAATTCGGGGGTTATTATAAAATAAGAAGGGGCACCTCATTTAAAGGGGACTCTCAGAGACTGAATAAAGAGAGAACTTAGATGACAATTTTTGGTACAGTTTATAGAAAAAATAGGTTCAGAAAAATAAAAAAAAATATTTTATATTCGAATAATTAAGTAGGTTTAGATTTAGTTTTTATTTTTATTTTTGTAATCAAGCGAAGTTTATTGTGGAAGAAATTGTGACGCAATTCAAGAACGTGTTTCAAAAGGAGACTTTACGTATCATATTCTTTCTCTTTTATTTCAATGTTTATTGATATTATTGTGATTGTGCATGCTTATTTAAATATGTTCGACTAATCACCACGTTCAAGGGGTGGGATGCAACCGCATAGGATGTTAATTTAATTAATTAATTTTGTCAATTGTCATATTTCTAGGAGAATTAATTTGTAATTGTCACAAATTAATTTACGTATTGAGAGATAGTAAATTAATTTTGTTTTAATATTTGATTTTTGAATCGAACTAGAGATATTTTTTTTTCTAAATTTGAATATTAACTCGATGTTGGAATTTGATGACTCATATCATTTTTAATAAATTAATCTTAGCGGGTAGTTTATTAAAAAGAGTATAAATCATATTTTTTAAAGTGTGAATTTTTTAATTAGTTTTATGAAAAAGATATTATTCAATTTATAATTGTAACGAGAGTTAGATTATAAATTTAATATTATCTCGAAATATTTTAATTCAATAAATTGAGAAATTAAAATAATTGATTACGCGGTGTAATCCCATGTCTTGTATCTTCTCACATTTATCACACTTGATTATGTGTAGTTTATTTCATTTGCTTACTTAAGATTTTAGCATTTTTATTCTCCCGTGAAATTGTTTAAAAAATATATATAAATAAAGGTTTTAATAAAAAAAATTGGAATTTCAAGCATGCGCGTTGTTTGTTTTCCATTGAAAGTTGGATTGATACTCATACTTACCACAATACAAGTTTTTTAGGTAATTCAAAGGAATTTTGAGACTCGACTTTTGAAGACAACGACCAAACACAAAAAAATAGTTTTCAAATGGCGTCGTTCTCGCTTTCTTGACGAGGTTATAGTGTAGTTCTTATTTATTTTTATTCATTAGTCTTCTTGTATTAGGATTATTGAGGCGTTGTATTTCTTTGAGGGCATTTTTTACACTAATTTATTTATAATAAATATTCCCAAAAAATCAAATTAAAAAGCGAAAAGGAAAAGATGACAAAATAGAGAGAGAGAGCGCCCTTGGAGTGGATTTTGAAGACTCTCTATTTTGGATCCCTAGGTCTCCTGAAAAATGATCGAAGTTAGGCAAACTCCTCCCGATCGACTCAACTTAGTCTTCACCCTACGTGTGTAAAATTCGTGGGAGGTATAAGTCTTAATCCCTTGCGAATTTCCTACAAGCGAGTTCATTTTTTATGTGATTATTTGCTCCTCTGTGCTTTTTATTTTCGCATCACACTGAATTTGAATGGTTTGATGAATTAATGAACCTAAGACCTAAACTCGGTCATTGAAACGAGTTGGGATTTCATTACCCATTCAGTCACTTTATCTCATTTTCTTGTTACCCATGCTATCACTTAATTAAAATCAATCAAATAGCAAGCCAAGTAGGATCAATGTTCATTAGGAACCTTTTGGAATGAGACACTCAAATGATACTCGAGTGAGTCCTTTCCACCCCTGTCAATCTTGAATTGACTTTCTAAAGATAATTGTCTAGGGAAACTGGTTTTTAAGTGAGGCCGCCTAGTAAAGAAGGTTTTTGCTTTCCCCATCATGGTACCGGATGGTCGATCGTTGTAGTAGATAGTGTGGTGATCCATAACAAGTAAGCCTCTTATTCTCTCGAGAAGAAAGTTGGAGCACGGTTTTATTTCAAAGGCGATGTATAACACTTCGTGCTTTTCTCACCCAGGGATTAATTATTTCGACTAACTCATCATCTAATTGAAAATAAAAAATTAGATACGTGCTAGTTTGGATTTTTTTTCTTTACTTGTACGTGTCTAATTCACCCTTTCGTAGTCGATTTTGAGTGCTCCACCCTTCTGTGTTTTAAAAAAGAGTCCATTGTAAACTATTTTTTGAAAAATCTCAAAACTATTTTCCTTCTTTCCATCAAAATCACAAAAATATTTTCTTTCCTTTCTAATATTCAAAATGCCAAAAAGATTTTCCTTTTCTTATATTCAAAAATCCCAAAATGATTTTCTTTTCTTCGGAAAAATATTTAAAAAATACATAACTATTCCTCTTGTCATGGAAGACAATCGTCCTTTAAGGGAATACTTTAGCCACTTTCCATTATCTCAAAGCATGTTTGAAGTTGAGCCCGAGTCAAACCTCAATACTTTTCTTCATGACTTTAACTCTATCACACACATTGTTGATACTCTTGCATCATCCACGCATGCCTCTCATATTCCATTGCCTCCGGTGATGAGTGTCAACCCGTCCAATGCTTCATCATGCACCTATTACTTTGACGTCGATCACTTGTCCCACTACCTTCCTTATTCATCCGTACCAACCATGGACTAAGTGCATCCATATGACACTGCTTCAGAACCCACCTTGGCTTATTGCCATGATATATCCAATACCGAGGGGTATGATCACCCAAGTTATTTATGGAGGCCTGATCACCCTCCTATGCAATATGAATCCTAATCAATGTTGTGGACCCTCACAATTTATGACAATCATCATGGCAACGTAGTGCCCCTTATTCTGATAAGTTCCCTCACTACGCTCACCATGATTATCAACCTTTTATCTTTCACAGAAATCCTTATCCCGTGTATGACGAACTTGAACCCATTCTCCCCACTTTATATGAGTATTATTTTCATCCTACTATCCATAGCGAGTTATGTCCACCTCAACCACCACCGCCATCCTCCCACTCATCACTACCACCATGAACATCCGCTCTCGAAAGCCTCTTTCAAACATTCATCCTCGAATAAGAGCAATCTGCTCAATATCATAATGAATCCCTTCAACTACTTGAACAAAGGTTAAATAAATTTGAGTGTGCGAGAGAGTTGGATTTCACCCTAAGTCAACCCATTGTTGCATACATGTAGATGAGTCATCTTATGAAAGTATTTTGAGTGTGACCAACCATATCATCTCAAGAATCTCGATGTTGAGACCACCTCGTGGTCTGGGCCCCAAGTGGACACTTGTGTTGACTTAACCAAAGATTGTGAGACTGATCACATCCCACCATGTCCTATAAAACCCACCATTGAGGTTCCTATTCATCATATTGACAATTTCCAAACTATGCCCAAGTTTACACCTTTTGATCCTCCCATGTGTGTCCTCGCGGCACCCCTTCATTATATGTTAGCTTCGGCTATGAGTGCTCATCAATATCCTGAGATTGAATTCGATTTGGTTCCTGCCTCTCTGGATATGAATCTTTTCCACACATGCTTGGATCACTTTGAGTTCGATTTTTATGTTCATTACTCTATCTCAGATGTCAATGCCTCATTAGATTTTCCCACCACCTCGGAGGGTAACTTATTTTTGGATCAATTTATCTCTTTATCTTTAACTTCCACACACCGTCTTGCGAGTACCCTTGAGGATCACTCTAACCCTTATGATACTTGTGTGTCCCTACTCTGGAGTTGGATAATTTTCCTCCACCCTTTATCATAATTGACCGACCCATTGTCCCTTCCACCCCACAACATGGTTTGGACCTTGCTATTATACCTCCCATGTTCCCATATATGCATTTATGTCTTCACCTGAATCTTCCTTCCACTATAGTGCCCCACGACCCCACTCCTGAGTTTTTCATTCACCCCACCATCCATGATAGTATTTGTTCTACTATCAACTTATGTGTCACCAAGATTGTTCCTCCTTGCCCGCCACTCTCCAATTGTGGTGCGTTTTATTTCCGTCAGCACATTGACATGTCACAGTGTGATCACTATCATCATCCATTTATAGAACGATCGTGCGCTTTCTATAAGCCCCACAACATCCCAATCGCCAAACCATTCTTCCTCTCATCCAATTGGACCACCATACTTATATGACCCTTGTTTCCATCACCTTTATGCTCAATAAGTCTCGTGATCGGTGCCTCTTCACCCTCACCCTGGCCTTTCTTCCCCTACCCTTCTCCCTACCCACCCTTGTCCACCAATGCCTTGCATCGCGTGAAGCACTTTGCCATTCAAGTGCATTGAAATTGTAGCCTTTATCCAACACGATTTACGTTTTAGTCTTGTTTGGAGGTGATTCCCACCACCCACACCATTTCTGCCACCCCAATCTATACTCGATTATATCTTATTTTTGGGGTATGTGTCGTTCAGTCTGACTGAAGACGTTAAACTTAGTTCTACCGGGAGGCAGCCTGTCAATTATTGTTTATGAGTATGAGTCTTATCCTATTTGGGGGTGGTGTTTCATCCCACCCCAATGATTTTCATATGATTTATAGACTTGTACATATTTTTGTGCTGATTTGTTCTTCAGGTTCCACCTCTAACTCCATCCTCCGGTCTACATTTCATTAGAGATTAATTATGGTAATCTATTTCCTACCTTGTGCTTTCTATTTTAATATATAGTTTTAAACATCGAAAACTACGTTATGTTTTGTTTTGGGGTGGGAAATTTATCAAAGTCGCACCTCTTTTCAAAAAAATTCATAAACAAATCATTTTAAACATTTTTGTGCAGTTTAGCTCAATTTTTATGACATGAAATGCCTATCATCACTCTTTTAGAAATCTCAAAATACTTGTGTTCAAACCTCAAATTACGCTTTTTACAATAAAATTAAATAATACCTCTTAAAGCGTACTTGCACTATGAATTCTTAAACTCGGCAACATTTGCACTATCACATTTTACAATCAAAAGTCGAAGAGTAATAACATTCTCAAGAGAGCTTTAAAATATCACCAGTGGAGAGTGAAAACCTGTGAGATTTGAGCTATTTACCTTTTTGAGGTTTTTTACGTAATCTCTAAGTCACAAGTTGACTCAACTTTCTTTGGGTACTGAACTTAGTCATTGCTTCGTCTCATTATTTTGCAGTTTTGGTATAATCACTGAGAATGACATGACTTTCGAGTTGCAAGAAACATTTGTCTTGTAGTTTGTCCCGAGCACTAAACCATTTTTTTACCATTCACTTACCATTTTTCCATATCGTATTATCATTCAATTCACCCATCATCTTTCCATATATATTCTAGACACCATCCATATATCATTTCCTACTACTATATTGTTTTTGAGAAATAGTAGTGTTTGAAATTATCAATGTAAATTGTCTTCATTTGTATTATGAAAAGAAGAATGAATAGTAATAAAAAAAGAGAGTAAAAGATAAAAACATATAAAAATAGAAAAAACTAAGCAGAGAAAAAGAAAGAAAGAAAGAAAGAAAGAAAGAAAGAAAAGAAAAGAAAAGAAAAAAAAGCATGTGATCATATATTTTTAAACTTTAGTCATTCAAATTGTATTCCACTCTTCTCAAAACCCAACCATAATATCATCTTAAATTCATTTTCCCTTCATGCCTTACATAAACCCAATTTTCACCCTTGGTAAGGTGTTCAGGCAAACGAGAAGTCTATATGGTGACTAACTCAACATTCTCAACATAGTGGTTAGCATTCGTTCATGAGATCAATTTCTTTCATGTATTTCTTAGTTCTTAAAAGTGCATGAGACGTTTGATCATGTTACATTTACTCACCTCGTCACACACTAGAGAGATACACTTACCCGATTCTCAGAGAGTTCGATTCAGAGAGATATATCGAGTCAGAATTGAACCCAGACCCATCGGCAACCTTATTCCCACCTAAACCCAACTGACCCGCGAACCCATCGACCCAACATTGTCCCTCCATCAAACCCCATACCCTACTTTTACCCAGACCAACCATTACGTTCTATACCTTTAAAATAGGAACTAAACCCATACCCTTTTGACCAACATCCTTATTCCTCCATATGCGGACAAACTCTCTACCAAATCCGAATAACACACGTGCTTTCCAAACTATCTTTTGAATTAGCCATACCCAATCCCTAAGAAATATCCCTTACAAAAACTAAATCGAGGTTCATTATGAAATAAGAATGGGCATCTCATTTAAAGAGGACTCTCAGAGACTGAATAAAGAGAGATCTTGGAATGCATTTTTTACAGTACCATTTTTGTACAGTTTAGAGAAAAAAAGAGATTCAGAAAAAAAATAGTTTAGATTAGAATAATTTTTAGGTTTAGTCTTTATTTTTATTTGTGTAATCAAGTGAATTTTATTGTGGAAGAAATTAGGACACAATTCAAGAATGCAATTAAAAAGGAAACTTTGTGTATCGTATTCTTTCTCTTTTATTGTTTATTAATATTATTGTGATTGTGCATGCTTATTTAAATAGATTCAACCAATCTCCCCGTTCAAGGTGTGTAATGCAACCGCGTAGGACGTTAATTTAATTAATTAATTTAGTCGACTGTCATATTTCTAGGAGAATTAATTTTTAATTGTCAAAAATTAATTTATGCATCGAGAGATAGTAAATTAATTTTCCTTTAATATTTGATTTTGGAATCGACCTAGAGATAAGCTTTCCCTAAATTTGAATATTAACTCATTGTTGGAATTTGATGATTCATATCATTTTTAATATATTAATCCTAGTGGGTAATTTATGAAAAAGAGTATAAATCATATTATTTTAAAGTGTGACATTTTTAAATTAGTTTTTAAAAAAAGTTATTATTCAATTTCTAATTTTAACGAGAGTTAGATTATGAATTTAATATTATCTCGAAATATTTCAATTCAATAAATTAGGAAATTAAAATAATTAATCACGTGGTGTAATCCCATGTCTTGTATCTTCTCACATTTATCACTCTTGGTTACGTGTAGTTTATTTCATTTGCTCACTTAAGATTTTAACATTTTTATTCTCCCTTGAAATGTTTTTAAAAATATAAAAAAAAGGTTTTCATAAAAATTTTGGAATTTCAAGCATTCACGTTATTTGTTTTCCACTTGAAAGTTGGAATGATACCAATATTTATCGGAATAAAAGTTATTTAACAAGTTTGGTAGGTAATTTAAGGAAATTTTGAGACTCGGCTTTTGAAGACATTGACCATACGCAAAAAACCAGTTATCAGAGCATTCAGAGGAAACATGAACACCTGTCCTCCTATATGGCTATCCTCACAATACTTACTTTCTTGAACGGATCCAGAGACACTTGGTTGGCCAACGAGCCGACCAACCCCAAGAATAGAAAAATTCACTTCGATGGAATAGCCAATAGCCTTTGTAAACGCATCTGTGAATATTATCAGTCTTATTTATTTTATATAGATGTAAATGCCTAAATATATAAAGGCATTACATATCTTGGGTTCCTAATCACTATAAATACATGATCTCCCTTAGCTTTAAGGTAGGGTTCAATCAGGCACAAACATACTTAACCTTGAGCTATTGTAATCACTAGAAGTACTACAAACAGTGGATGTAGGCTTTTCTCATAGCTAAACCACTTTAAAAACCTTGTTTGACGTGTGTTTCCCTACTTTATTATCATTATTTTATCTATGATTATAGATTTGGATCCACTTCATTTTTAAACATCAATAAATTGTCTCCGTCTATGAGAATGATTGTTGGTCATTATTCTCTACCTATTTTATTCACTTGTTGACCTTGGAAGTTCTCTGAGGAATGACAATTATTCCAAAGATAAGCCTTGCGACTGCTGGTAACAATCTATATCCATATGCTCCTCCTAATATGGAAGATCTTCAAGGAATTTTACTCAACCTTGTTAACAGGCAGGAATCCATGCAAGAGTCAGTTAGGTAGTTGGCTCGCACGTTGTAAGACAAGTCCATTACTATGCCATCCCAGAGGGACATGCCATCTACACTCACCAATAATGAGAGAAGTAGTCGCTCAAGATCTTCTCGTGACAATTCTTACCATTTAGGGGAAACATCATCAATTCGATTTACGGATTATTATGATGGTCGGCGTTCTCCTCTGAATGGTAGAGCGTGTTGAAATTCTTAAGTAAGGAATATGCCTCTGATTATCTGGGGTCCCGAGCATCCAGAGATTGTCACATGAATCCAGATCGATCTTGCGAGTACATAGAGTGATCCGTGAGGTCTAAGGCTAGCATAAGAGGCTTTGTGCATGCCGAGATGACTTCTAAGGAAGAGAGATCAACCCATGTGCACAGTAAAGCCAATAAAGATGCCTCAGCCAAGTTTAAACTAAAGGAGAATTCCTGGAAAGTATCCATGCAGTGACTATAAGATCATTTAGGAGAAATGGCTAAGACTAAGAAACCTTTGTAGAGGAGTTTTGTGATGGGATCTCCTTTCATTCAGGCTATTCTGGATTACCCAACACCTTCAAAATTTATCCACCATTTGTTACTCCCAAGTATGATGGAAAGACTGATCCAGTCCTCCATATTGAGCAATATCAGGTTACTGTTGATATATACTCTGTCCCCGACGAGATGTGCTGTCGGTAATTCTCAAGTTCCATCATAGACTCAACCCATATATAGTACAACAACTTACCCAGAGGGAAATTTTTTAGCTTCCTTAAGTTTATTGAGATGTTTATCGACATCTTCTATTTTGGGGAAAATACGGTCAAGAGTGCCACTCATCTCTTGAGGGTTTGTCAAAGACCTGGAGAAACTACTCGGGATTACATCACTCACGTTAATAATGAGAAACTAGAAGTGATTGATTATGGGGAGAAGACTATTATCACAACGCCGATGAGTGGATTACTCGCCAAGGACCTTTACTATGTGTTGGTAAAAAATCCTCCCAAGACTATGATAGAATTGATGGTGAAAGCTGGGAAGATTATGAACACCGATGATGCAATGACTGCAAAAGAAGCTCCATAGGTGAAGATTGAAAGCTAGAAGAGTTCAATTAAGAAGGATCATAAAAATAAGAAGATTGATAAAATCAAGAAGTATGATGAATATAACCCCTCACCAAAGGCGTGCATCATATACTAGAGGAGATTAGGGGCAATAAAGAAATAAATTGTCCTGGGAAACTGAAATCACCTCCCAACAGGAGAGACAAATCTAAGTATTATGATTTTCATAGAAATCATGGGAACACCATTGACAACTGCATTTCTCTAAAGAACGAAGTGGAAACTCTCATCCGTCGGGGGAAATTGACTATGTTTATTTATCGTGCTGATGGCCAGGACACCAGAAGGAGGTTTGAGTTACATTGTAGAGGAAAATATGACAAGAAAAGGGCTCACAATAACGATTATGAGGATGATCTCGACCTACCGAAGAAACCCAAAGAGCCAGAAGTTAAGTGGGAATGATTTTTTTGGCTGTAATTTTATTACAGGAAGAGATGCTAGTGGCGGAGATGAGATAGCTGAGGAAAGACTTATCTAAATGAAGTCAAAGCATGTTCTTCTATTAGGAAAATTGAGTTGTCCAAGTATATAGATGGTCGGCCTAGGAAAGTGAACAAGGACATATTAGTGATTTACTTCTACAAGAACAATATGAGCGGATTACTTTACCCCCGTGATGACCTATTGGTTATCATTTGTCGGGTTCATCATGGCAGAGTGGCAAGAATCCTGGTAAATAATGAGAGTTCAACATATGTCATGTTCTAAAATGAGATAATAATTAGAACCTCATCATAGTCCCTTATAGTATTCTCAGGAGAAAAAATTTATCCCCTGGGGATAATTAAGTTGGATGTCTTGGTCGGCACTTGTTCAGCAAGAAGAAATGAGAGGATTCACTTCTTCGTACTAGATAAAAATATCCCTTTAGCCTATAACATGATTCTCGACAGAGTTGAAATGAAGCATTTGGAAGAAGTATCGTCTACAGTAAATCAGTGTATGAAGTTTCCTACTAATTATGGAGTTGACATACTAAAAGGCAACCAGATGGAAGTTAGAGAGTGTTATTACACTTCTTCCGATCAGAATGAAGTGCAGAAGAACACTACCACCCATCATATCAACACTCTAAATCCATAGGAGGAAGAAGATATGGTCAAGGGAGAGGTAATGGAGGCAATGGAGACCATTATGCTTGATGACAAAAATTCGAAAGAAACCACTGAAATTGGCTCGAATTTAATAACTTCTATAAAATATGAATTGGTTACATTCCTTAAAGAGCAAAAGAACGTGTTTGCTTGGAGCCATGAAGATATTCCAGGAATTGACCCTAATTTCATCTTCTATGAGCTCAACATCAACAAAGATGCTAAGCTGATCAAGAAAAAATGTAAAGTTTTCAGTCCTGAGAAGAACATGGTCATCCAAGAGGAAGTGAAGAAATTACAGAGAACTGAATTGATATAAGATGTCAAGTATACCATATGGTTATTCAATGTTGTAATGGTAAAAAATAGGAATGACAAATAGCATATGTGCATAGACTTTACTCACCTCAATAAAGTATTTTCCTTTACCAATGATTGATCAATTGGTAGATGCAACTGCATGTCATGAGTTACTCAACTTCATGGATGCATATTTTAGTACAACTAGATTAAAATGAAGTCAGAAGATAAGGAAAGAACTTCTTTCATCACTCGTCGAGGTACATACTGCTATAACATTATGCCCTTTGGGCTGAAAAAATGCTGGAGCAACATACAAGAGGCTGGTGAAATAAGTTTTTAAAGAACATAATAGCAAGAACATAGAGGTATATATGGACGACATGCTCACCAAGATTAAGGTTACCGCCGATCATATTGAAGACTTGGCTCATACATTTGACCAATTGGAGAAGTACCGAATGAAACTCAACCCCACCAAATGCATATTCAGAGTACAAGAAGGAATGTCCTTAGGTTATAATGTGAACTAGAGGAGAATCGAAGACAATCCTGACAAGATAAATGATTTGACTGAAATGTAATCTCCCATATGCAAGAAAGATGTGAAGAACTGACTGGAAGAGTGGCATCCCTCAACCTTTTTGTATCCCGAGCAAGAGACAAGTGTCTTTTATTTTTAAAAGTACTTAAAAAGACCTTTAAGTGGAACGACAAATGTGAGAAAGCTTTCCTGGAGTTGATATATTTTGGGAATCCACCACTACTCTCCCTGCCAGTTTTGGGAGAAAAAATATATTTGTACTTGGATGTTTCAGGGTCAGCTGTTACTTCTGCCTTGATTTAACTAGAGGATGGAGTTCAAAAGCCTATCTACTACACCAACAAAGCATTTCAAGGATCAAAAATCAGGTATCCACGCTTGGAAAAACTAGCACTTTCACTTATTGAAGCCTCGAGGCGAATGAGACCATATTTCCAGGCGTACACTATTGTGGTGTACACTGATTTGCCTCGGCGACAAGCTTTGCACAAACTAGAAAAATCAGGAAGGTTAATGTCCTGGGAAGTTGAGCTAGAGGAATCTGAGATTATCTACTAGCCAAGGAAAACATTCAAAGGGCAAGCAGTACCAAATTTCATTACATAATTCACATGCCCTGAGGTGATGAATTTTTAAGTTTGCTTGCAGATCATACTTCTGCAAAGGAGAGCTCAGCTCCAAAGAAAACTGAGATTGTCATCGACCAATCAAAAACATCAGCTGCCCAAGAAAAGGCTCAGTGATTAGCTAAACAAAGCAAGAATATATTCACATATGGAGTACTATTAGAGGAAGACTTTGACAACGACATTCCAGTTTGGAAATTATTCATGAATGGATCTTCGTGCACCACTGGCAGTGGAGGGGGTCTTATCATCAACACTCTTAATGACCTAGATGTGGAATAAACTTTATCTTTCCAGTTTCAAGATTCCAATAATAAGGTCGAGTACAAGACGTTGATTACGGGTTTAGATCTATCCTTATCACTAGGTGCCAAGCAGGTGCCAACACATAGTGATTTTTAACTCATTGTCAATCATATGCTTAAGATATATGGAGTTAAAGGATAACTTATGATAAAGTATTTGGAAAAAGGCATGGAGATTATCTCTCAATTTTCTATAGTCAATATGGTCCGGATCCCTAGAGTGGAGAACATGTGAGCAAATGGACTTACTCGACTAGCGTCAGTAACTAAGATAGAACTCAAACGAACCATTCTAATAGAGATCCTAACACACAAGAGCATCGATGTGGAAACTGTCAATGTTATCTTTGTGGAATTGAGACCTTCCTAAATGGATCCGATCAAAGACTACATTGACAAATGGTTGCTGTTATCCGACTAGAGAAAATCTAGGAAACTAAGATACAAAGTGACCAATTATGTTTTGGAGAAAGGAATTTTGTACAGAAGGGGATACATTATCTCCAAACTTCATTTCATACATCTCGCTGAAGTACATGACTTGATCAAGGAGGTATATGAATGCTCATGTGGAGCTCGTTCAGTCGGTTATCATTGTTATAAAGAATAACTATGCAAGGCTATTATTGGCCGACGATGAAGGGATATTATGTTTTTCCTAGGAAGTGTGATAAATGCCAGAAGTTCACTACTATTCATAGAAAATCGGGGCTGGTTTAACTCCCATCACCGCCTTGGCTATTTTCTATTTGGGGGATTGACTTGGTCGGCCCATTATCGATAGCGAAAGGAAGTTTCAAGTATTTGGTCATAGGAGTGGATTACTTCACCAAATGGGTGGAGGCTGAGCCATTGGTTGATATGCCTTAACAGAGAGTTTTCAAGTTCATATGGAAGAAGATCATATGTCGCTATGGGATTCCTTATGCCTTAATCACTGATCATGGTACTCAGTTTGATAATGAGGAGTATGAGGAATATTGCATTCGGTCCAAGATTTAGAAACTTCATTCTGCACCTGGACATCCACAATGTAATGGTCAGACATATGTCACTAATAACTTTGCTGGGGGGTTGAAGAAAAGATTGGATGATGCTAAGTGGACTTGATAAATGAGATGCACATCGTCCTTTGGGTATACAGAACTACGCTGAGAACGATAATAAGAAAGACTCCGTACATGCGTCACTTTCGATAGTGAGGCAGTGGTACCAACTAAAATAGGTCTACTGGCTCACAAGGTATTAAATTTTGCCTCCTCTAAGAGTGATCTTATGAGGATACTGGATCTATACATGATTGAAGAGGTAAGAAATGATGCTTCACTTTGAATGGCTACTTATCAATAAAGGAATGCTAGATTCCACAACTGGAGGGTCAAGCCGAACAACCTGAAAGAAGGAGGTTATGTCCTTAAAAAGGTAATACAGAAGTGAAATGAGTTGGAGCTAAACTGGCACGATCCTTGCCGCATCACCACAGTCATCTGACCAGGAACCTATCGCCTAGAAACACTTAAAGGGGAAGAATTTAAGAATCCATGGAACGCCGACCACCTCCGAAAATATTATCATTAATTTTGATTTGATGTAATTATCCAATTTAATGAAGCTGCGAGTTCCTACTAATTATGCTTCCTTTTTATGTTTTTTTTTCTGGATATGGTGATATACATCCACCACTTACAAAATTTTCCAAATTCAAAAAATTTTAGAAATTTCCTTTAGGCTTCTTGTATAATTTTGTCTTTGACAAGTCAAGAACAAGAAGAAGTCAGTTAAACTTTATGTATGACGTTTTTGGAATAAATATACATTCCTAACACACTTGGTCGCCAATGATAACCTATGCAAATACTTAGATCTACAAAACTACTTACAGTTTTACCTAAGTGCATTAGTATAATCTAAGGCATTACAAATTAGGTTTATCACTGGACCAAACACTTATCAATTAAGCAGGTTACCTAGTCGTCAAGCCGATTAACTAATCACAAGCTTAAATAAAGGATAAAATGTATTAATAAACTGATATATTAAAAAAAAAGTCTATGTTATTCCCAATATATTTTACAATACAGAAACAAAAAAATAGGTAATACAAGTTTATTTTACTGGGCGTTTTCCTTCGACTTTATCCATCCCAGTAGGAATATCATAAAGAGTGCTAGGTAAACTCATAGATTTGAAATCTCTTAGTCTACATCGTCTACTAGTCCTCGGTCGATCCAACAAATGAGGGAGACATATGTATTCATCCTCACCTTGAAGGCCATAATCACCTATGTATTTTCGCACCAAGCTCTGGGAAATAGCATCAGTCATAATCCATGTTGCATCATTCTTGAATGGTGGATCAGGATAATCCAACATACCTGGATCGTGCCACTGCCACAAGTAACTTTTGGCATGTACCTTGAGCAGTCCTAAACATTCAACCAACCCCATTTATATCCTTCCCGACGAGCTTGCTCCATGTGGTCATCCAGGTGAGTTAAAGTTTCATCATATCCATCCATCCAGACAACCTTAGGTTGTTTATGTAAGTGAAAATTTAGTTAGTCTACTCTATCTTGGAGCTTCTCGATGGCTTTATCCTTCTCCTGCAATAAATTTACTTGGTCGGCCAAGGTCGTCTTACTTCTCTCTTCATCAACAGTTAGCCGAGAAATAACTACCTGTCTAGAGGATTGGCCAGACTTGGTTTTTCTCATTTTTTTAAGTTTACCAGCTCCTCTAGTAGTCTGTCTTTCTCCAGTTATAGGAAAGAGGCATCTTCACTTGGCAATACTTTAGCCGACTTCTTCAAGCTCTCCAACTTACTCCTCCAACTGTTTTTCTCCTTCTCAAGAAGATTAGCAACCTCCCAAGCACTTTCTACTTCTCGATTCAACACGATTTCCTTATTTTTCAAGGCGGATGTAATCTCCTATAACTTCTTATCAAATCCCAAACCTGCACTAACTACCTCATACTTAGCCTCATCTTCAGAGTGTAGTAGTGCCCGAGAAAGATTATGGTCATCTTGTATATGTTCAATCATCTCTTTGTATGCAGTATTGTTCGCCACTTCCCTATTAAAATACTATGCAAATAAACATAGGCATCTTTCACTTGATCTGAGACATCTTCATCGAACAACCCTACTAACTCTGTCTCAATTAGACTCACATGGCTAGCTTCAAGAAGACTGTTGCAATGTTTCAGTAGGCCAAATTTAGCAGACATAATCATAGTCTTGCTCACATCAAACTGGAAAACCACAAGTATAAGAACACAAGTCCGACCAAGGAAAATAAACAATAGTAGTCAAATAAGCAAAGAACACTAGAGGGACTGAACAACTTATTCATTTCATTAATAAACCAAATGTTGCAATTGTGTTTCC
Source organism: Sambucus nigra (assembly GCA_949130495.1). Lineage (NCBI taxonomy): Eukaryota > Viridiplantae > Streptophyta > Magnoliopsida > Dipsacales > Adoxaceae > Sambucus > Sambucus nigra. The sequence continues at coordinate 283,301,712 of OX422209.1, forward strand.
ATTAGAAATGAAGAAGGAAGAAATAAAAAGGAAAAATGCACAAAAAGTAGGAAAAAAGTAGTGAAAGGAGTTAAACCTTCTCCCTATCCTTGCTAGCTGATTCAGAAGTAGGTAGGTCAGTCACAACAGGTGGTACCATTGAGGATTCCCCAAATTCCTCTTTATCATCAAACTCCTCATCCAAGTTGGGAGGGGTTCCCGGGTTATGCCTTTGGAATAATTCAAAATATGCCTGTTTGCCGACCTCCTTCAAAGCATCCGACCAACCATCCTTGTGGGATAATTTCTTAGCATATTCAATTTTGATGGATGCAAAGGAAAATGCCTTATCCCATCCCTCGTTGGTTGCCTCCTCATTATCAGATTTTTTCTTGGCCTTTAGCTCTAATAACTGTTTCTCCTTTGAGTCCACCTCAGCAGTTAAAGTGGTGACCTTATCTTCAGTAATTTTGGCTTTATTCTCAGCCTCCTTCAACTTCCCCTCAAGTAGCTCTTTCTTCAGTCGCATTGATTTTATCTGCCCAGGACTTTCTCTACTTCTCAAGGGCTTTTTCATAATGTTTTAAAGACTTATGCAAGCCTTCAAAAGGATTCTTCCACATCTGCCGAGGAAGATTTTAATTGGTCATCTTTCTCTAAGAACAGGTTGTAGTCGACCAAGAACTGCAAAAGATAATTACTTAACATCAGTATAAAAGGATTTCAACAGAAATTGTTGAAAATAAATAAACAAAGAAGTCAAGCACTTACTAAGGCCAATTTCTGATTAGCCCTTATAACCAGACCGACCCTGGGCATTGGGGCAGGCGCCAACTTATCAGTTGAAATAGTTTCAGCCTTTATGAAATCCTTGGTTAATCTAGGGTTGATTGCAATAGAGGCATCTTAAACACTACCTGGTTGGCAAAGGCTTTCTGGACCAGCTCATTGGGATTAGGTGGGCCCCTATTCAACCGCTTCAATTGAGATTCATTGGCTCTGGCTTCCTTAATATTGACGACTTGGGTCCTCTTTTTAGTAACTTGAGGCCTCTTGTCAGCATCATGGCTCTCCTTGGCAGTAGTGGGGAAAATAACTAACAAATTTTTAATCCCCCTCTTCACTATTTCAACAGAAGGAGAGATCAGGATGGTTGTGAGGTCTAAGAATTCAAAAGAGGATGAAGTTCCTCCTAGTGAAAACTCTTTCTTTACTGCAGGGAATTCAATAATAGAGTATGTGGAAACAGGTTCTTTGTCTAAAATAATGTTAATTTAAGGCAAGGTGATAGTGGGGCGAGCAACAAAAGAGGTGATCGAGCTCTTATAAACCAGCAGGACAAAAGATGCTTTGGGTTGTTCCTTACCAAACTTTCGTTGGATAGCCCATAAGTATTTGAGGTTGTTGATATTGATGTCTCCCTCTTTGCAAAACTTCTTAATTTCCTCTCCACAAGAACAACACAAGACCGTAAGTCGACATTTCATCAAATAGTTAATATACAGAAAAAAATAGAAATGAAAGAAAAATGTTTTACACTATTTGCTATGCCCTGCATGGGTGCATCTGGTTCCATTGAATCTCTCCCCTTCTGGAAGGGGAGCATACTTCCACTTCTTTATAACTACCCCATGGTCCCAGTAGTCTTTATTTGAATTAGGGATATTAATAACTAATGCCATATTAGCCTACTTAGTTTTTAAATAATAAGTGTTCACTAGTGGAACCCCACTTATAGTAAAACATCAACTAATGAATCCCAATTCGAGTCCTATAAATCTCATTGAGCCAAGTATAAGGAGATATCCTAGCTGGAACAACATCGAATTATTGATAGAAATGAAGAAAAAGATGGTTTGGGGAAAAAGTTATGCTACACTTAGCCATAAAAAATGTTGGAATCCAATGTCCCTCTTCCAAAGACAGAACATCAATGGGACCATCTACAACCTCTATGCTCACCCAATTGGGTATTTTCCTAGTTACTCTAAACTCATCCAAATAATGTTCATCTACAGCATACACCACCATGGCTGGAAGAAAAAAATTTAAAAAGAGAAAAATAAAGGAAATAAATCTTACAGGGTTGGGAATAATGGAAAAGAGTTTGAGCAGAAATAAGAGAGAACTTGAGAAGAAAAGAAGTAAGTTTTATGGTAAAGAGAAATAAAGGGAAAACAACCATCCTTTTATAGGTTAACCTCAAATATAGAAATAAAATGATTGAACTGAACAAACGATTGAACTTCTGGAGGTCGCACGAGTCCCAAAACCTAGAAAGACCAACATACCCTTTAGCGGTTCGCTAAAATTTAGACTATTTATAAAAAATATCACTATCAAATATACCAGTGAAATTTTTTACAAGTCCATGAGGTCGGCTACTGACCAACTTCCAAGTAACACGCCGAGCAAGATTCTGAAATAGATACTCCGTACTTTCGATTAATCATCAAGCATGGAGCATTGGGGGCTTTTGTTGTACACCAAAATTATTCATATACGTTGACCAATGAGAAATGGACAACTGTCCTCCTACGTGGCTATCCTCACAATACTTAATTTCTTGGTCGGCTCCAGAGACACTTGGTCGGCCAACAGGTCGATGAAACTCAAGAATACGAACCATAAAGAATATCAAGAGTCACTCAGGTGTAATAGCCAACAACCTTTTTATATGTACCTATGAATATCAATAGTCTTATTTATTGTATACCGATGTAAATGCCTAAATATATAAAGGCATTCCATATCTTAGGTTCCTAACCACTATATATATGATCTCCCTTAGCTTAAAGGGAGGATTCAATCAGGCACAAACATACTCAACCATGAGCTATTATAATCACTAGAAATACTAAAAATAATGGACGTAGGATTTTCTCATAGCTAAACAAATTTTAAAACCTTTTTTGTTGTGTGTTTGCCCTACTTTATTATTTTTTATTATAAATTTGGATCCACTCCATTTTTAGACATCAACACCGACCAAGTACTCGTCATCTAGAGGGATCATAATTGGATGGATCAAATAGTCAGGAACTTATGAGAAGGTGTTCTACCCTTGGATAGGAAGGAAGTCCATCAGATAAAGGTGAACCTACTCAATTTTACTTATCCCCTAATGGAAAACTCTATAGGAGATATTTCATCGAATCCTATTTACAATGTGTGCATCCTAGTGATGTCGATCAAGTCCTTTATGAGCTATATAAGGGAATTTTCAAAAGTCAATGATAGTGGGAGATCTCTAGTATTCAGAGCTATAAAAGATATTCATTGGTGGCCTTATATTAAAAAAGGTGTCGTGTCCTACGTGAAAAAAGGAAAAAAGTGTCATATATTCTAACTAATGCTTCACCAACCATCCATCGACCTCAAGTCCTTAACCAACCCATGGAATTTTATGTAATGGGAGTTAGATATTGTAGGCCCTCTTCCCACGGCACACGGGAATCGAAAGTACCTCCTGACGATATAAATTATTTCACCAAGTGGATCGAGGCAAAACTTTGGAAAACACAAGGGATGTTGACATGATTAAATTCATTTGATGGAACACTGGAACCCGTTTTGGTGTGCAAGAATTCTTAAAACCAAAAATGGAACACAATTTAAGAGTGGACCTTTCCAAGAGTTCTGCAATTTCCATAACATCAGACATTACTATACTTTGGTGGATTACCCTTCGATCAATGGGTAATACAATGCTTCTAATAAAACAATCCTTAATGGAATGAATAAAATTATGGAAATAGCGAAAGGATCATGGGTGAAAGAGATCCCCCACATCCTTCGAGCATATCGAACAACTCCCAGGAGGTCGACTGGGGAACACACTTTGCTTTAGCTTATGAAATGAAGGGCATAATACTGCTAGATACTAGTCTTCCAACCATAAGAATAACCATCCCCGATTAAAAAGTGAGCAATGCGATCATCAAAAATATATTTGATATGGCGAATGAGAGGAGGAAATGAGCTTTGATAAGATCAACAGCTTACCAATAATAGGCTAATACCAAAGGTTTCAATCAGAGGAAATTTTAGGTCGAGGACTATGTCCTAAGGAAGGTCACTGACAACATGAGGAATTTTTCAGACAGAAAGCTAGGACCTTATTAGGGAGGATCATATAGGGTCATTAGAGACAATCTCTAGGGGCTACCATTTGGATAAAATGGAGGGGCGGTAGATACCTGGGGATTGGAATGAAAGCAACCTTAGGAGATATTATTTTAATGTCATTAGATTATTAGTCAACTCTCAGTTTGTCATTAACTTTTTACGCATAATACTTCAGCTTTTTATTAAGTTTATTTAATGCCGTTAGAAGTGATTATTTCAAATGACAGACCAATGTCGATGCAAAGTTATATTATTTATGTTCGATCTGACTATCATTTTGATACCCTATTGATATGGTTACACTTAATCCTAGTCTTAAGGTCATATGTTTTCATCATTAACGACATGAAAACATTATGAATTGAGAGAATCCCTAGGAATTGAGTAATTCAAACAACATTGACTAGATAAAGTCCTGGATGGGTGGATTGCCCAATGAACGTGTACATTCTTTCCCTGAGTTGGTACGAGGCCTAAGGTGCTATGACAATACAACTATATTTTTAACTAATGAGTTGTACTTCATTTGTGACATCATTGGTCATCCAAACAAAGAGTGTTCAATCATTCCATCTTCCAAATAAATTCTCCTCGACCAATCTAATACCATTGGTACTTTCAAAAAGTTCTACAATAACTTATTTGGTGATGGATACAACTCTTCGTGGAAAAACAATCTCGGTTTTGGGTGGTGAAATGATCGATTTAGGCCTCCTCCACCTCAAAATTCCCAACCTAAAAGAACCTCCACTTCCTAAATTTAAGGAACTTTTCCCCCACTTCCTTGTGTTTACCCAAATAAGAAAATCCTTGAGGATGCATTACATGATTTTATACAAACTCAAACGAATGTTAACAATCAAAATGATTAAGAATTTGTGGATTAAAGACTTCACTTTAAAAATTGATTGCTTAGATGAGTATCTAATAAAAGGAAAATTATCCGCTTAACCTCAACAATAGAAACAAAATAACTTTATCAAAGCTCTTAGGAGTGGGAAAGTGATAAAAAAATCTAATCCTATAGATCCCGTAAGATTTTTAAGAGATCTTAACAACACCTCAAGTGTGTAAAATGATACCTAAAAAGAGGAGTGGTAAGATTCATAGTCATGATCTGGAGGCCCCAATTGAGTGAAATTTCCCCCCATCTTAACCTATAAGGCTTTTTTAAATTTAAAATGCAAACATGGACATCGATATGATGGAGACACTCAAACAAGTGAAGATCAATCTTCCTCTCCATGATCATATAAAGTAAATTCTATCATATGGAAAGTTTTCATAACATTAATGCTTGTTATAGAGAAAGAACATTTCACATAAGAAAGTAAATTGACTGAGTGAGTGAGCTAAATTTTCCAACATAATATGACACCTAAGTTTAAGGACATCGGTTGTCCACATATTTTGTGTGTGAATTGAAATTCATCATTAACGGTACCCTCATTGACCTTGGGGAAAGTTTTCGAAAGATATATGCGTGTTTGATGAATGTTTTGACATGATTGGAGGATTAAAAATTCATGAAGTAGGTGAAAGTGGAGAGTTGTACATGGGTTCGTTGACTTCTAGCTAGCTGGGTACCACGCTATCACTATGTCTGTATCTCTTTAGGAAAGAATCTAATGATAATAATTTCATTGTATATGTGAATTCCTCATTACAATCCACTCACCACCAATCTAGCATGCCCAAAACCTTCTCGATGACTCAATTTCACCCAAAATCTCAATTTTGGAGGAGTAGTTAATTTCTGAAAAGAAGTAAATTCAATCACATTACAATGTTGTTAATGTCACCACCATTCTGGAATCAATAGATCCCAATATTTGTGTATGCAATCCATGACTCCCGTTATTGAGATGTCATCCTCATGAGAATTTCAATTGTGATTCCACCCTAAAAAATAATTAATGGTGGTGTGGATCACATCATCAGATTTGGAAACCGAATCAAATGCTATTGGATGGAACTGTCTAAGAGACGTGGTTGCAAAAGTTAAAAGATGGTATGTTTACCCCTCAATGTACATGCTAGTGATATTTGTAAATTTTTCGCGTTATATAAAGTGAGAAAACCTTGTATATGGGTTCGGATAGGTCTTCTTTGGCCTTCCTATTTTTTGGATTGGGTAATTTTTTGAAATTTTGCAATTTTTTCACTCTCCATTGTAAAAATGGTGATCACTTAAATAAGCTCTGATACCAATTTGTAAAATGAGTGCACAATACTGATTAAACCGAATTTGCAAATTTCCAAGTTAACCTTATTTAATCGGTGTCAATTATTAAACCAAATAAATTCATCCCCTAAACATGCAACTATGTGTGTATAAATCAAACCAACATAAATCATTGATGACACACATATTTCAGGAAAAATCCCTGTTGGGCAAAACCTTTATTTCACTATAAAATAGTAAATCGCAACTTACAAAGATTACAGTGAAATCTGCAATGAAATCCCGCAAGAATCGACAAAGACATGCAGTCTTGAGTCATCAATGAATCAACCTCATACGATCCACAAAGAGACGCAGTCTTGAATAAGCCCAAGAACACACTCAAGTACTCCCTTTGACACGCAGTCAATGTCAGCCCGGCACCTTCCTCAAGTGGAACCTAGATGAACAGTAGAGATCATCTCGACAAGAGAAACTTCATAAAATTGTGTTCTTGGGTTACAAAACAATTCACATAAAGTAATTGGGATGGTTTGTGAATTGAGAACAAAGCTAAAATTCTCAAAAGTGAGACGACAAACGTTTCTGCCAAAGCAGTTTTCGTAAAATAGAATTCTCTGGTCTTCTAAAGAAAAATGAAGCTGTACAAAATGCTATTTATAAAAACATTAAGGTGGCATGTCGCTCGAACAAAATAGGCAAGTCCCTCGAATGGTGATAACTGTCGCTCGAACGACTTCGCGCGACATAAGGATGTCACTCGAATGAGCTCTATATGTCGCTTGAATGACGGATTAAAAAATTAATATATTTTGTTTCGTCAAAAAGTTCCCCCTCAATACTTAGAAAAAAAATTTTGATGAAAAACTTCTCTCCAACACTTAGAAAATATTTTTAAAAACTTATCCCAACACTTTAAGTGAATCGTTAAGGTATTTAAACACAACCTTACAAAAATTAATCTCGCGGAGGCTTGAATGTTGAAGAAACTTGATATTCGAATCCGTCTTAACGCATAATTGATCTTGAATAAGTCTTCGATGGTTGTAGCGGCATACAATATACTCACATGTAAGGCGAACAATAAAATAATGTCCTTAAAAATCTCCCCCTATGTATATGACGGTACAAAATAAAAACATCTGAATTATCAAATAAAAAATGCCTATACAAATCTAATACCCTCCCCATGAACCCAAAACTGAAAAGGTACTAAAGGTGTAAGTCTCAAACTTTCTTCAAAATCTTGAACATCAAATCTTCAAATCTTTAAGCTTTTCTCATCATGATGTGCAACATATGATCATCAATCTTCATACCTACACACATGAGAGAAAGCAAATACCTTCGTGATGCATCGAGTTTGAAATGATGTAAGAATAAATCAATCAATAATCAAATATCCCCCATATTGCAAAAACTCCCTTTAATTCGCTCTCCCCTTTTTTATTTGTCCGAAATAGACAAGGAAACGAATAAAAAAAACCAATATGGAGTTGCCACGACAAATATGCATAGCAAATATGGATCAAACAACGCTCATGCAAAAGTGTAACTCAAAATCTTCCACAAACTATTTTTTATTTCTCAATTTTTCATACAAAAATGCAAAAATAATTTTATAAAAACCACACACCATGAATTTACACTAAGACAACCAAATCATGGAAATGAAATGAATGGGTGAGAACATATTCGATAGGCAAACCAATGCAATCAAACATAACATATGTGTACGATGAATGAGTGTACTCCTAACGAATGAATATCAAAATCATCCTTACGTGTCGAGAGTATTGAATTTAAGTGACATCGACTTAATCCATCAACACATCAAAGTAAAAAATGATCCCCACACCATTAACGTCTAAAACTATGTTAATGCTTTTTCATGATGCTGTCAGGACGTGCAAACCCATTTTTCATTACTTTTCATCCAAACTCCCTCATAAATAATTATGCATTTATTTTTCTTTTGAGGTGGCCCCTTTTTGGAATATTTATCCTTTTATTGCCTTTTTATTTTTTTCAGGCTCTTTTCAAATGGTGGCTTTCACGATGAGTTAATTTTTTACTCTCGTAGTCCTTTTCTTTGTTTCACTCATCATTTTTTATTACAATTAAATCCTCACGGTAATAGGTTTTTACATGCACTACTTTCATTGTCAAGTTATATCGCATATGGTTCGTTTTAAAGACGGAATTGACATGACAAAACTCCGACCAGTATGTGATAAACAAGTACAACAATCAAACAAATTCGTGCAAGTGTGAAATAAAGGAACTCATGAGTCAAATATGTAGGTAGTAACAACTAATCACATCTCAATGAATCCAAACCTTATAAAGCACGAAAATGAAATGATGAAGCATATAAAAACACTATCAAATAGTCACATGGATATGGAATGAAGTTGTGACTCGGTCATCCCAAATGTCCATCCATATACAGTGCACAAACAATTACAAAAATCTTTTTGTCTTTTTCAAAAATTTTATCAAAATAAAATATTTTTGTATTTTTCAAAATTAAAAAAAATCTAATACAAAAAGTACACAAGTCATAACACTAGCAAGAATATATCATGATGCACGACTAGTGTATGAAAAACATGAGAACATAGTAATCTATATGATATAGAAAGAGAAGAATTATGTGCAAGCAACCGAGAATCAACTACTCTAACATTTAGTTCCTCTAAAAGTGATTTGCTAACCCAAATAGGTGTACAACAACGCATGGGGGTTTTGGGAACCAAGGGAACACTAGACTTCAATTTCCTAGGACTATTTTGAAGATCGAAACAAAAACGCCTAAGGTGACCTTTCCTACCACAATGTGAACATATGTAAATGGGTGGAATGACACCTATGGGTTGACCCTTTCTATTGTCCTTGGAATTGATTGACCCTCTAAAACAATTAATGATATTGGCTTCAACACTAGAAATATGAGAACAAGATGAGCCACTACCATTGCTACCAACATTACTCGAGTCTGTCAAATCATTTTTCATCTCCAAAATTTTTTACTCAAGCAAAGAATTAGACTCTTCCAGTTTTAGAAACTCCTTCTCTAAATTTTCAGTAAGTCCTAGGAGGTTATCACTTTCGTTCTTAAATTATGCACACTTATCCCTAAGAGTCTCCTCAACTGCCACAAACTCATCGAGTAAAATAAATTTATCCACTCTGGCACAAACACAAATCTTATAATTTATAAAGTCCTCAAATTATTTTTCTAAAAATAAGACTCTATTATCACTCTCCATTTTAGACAATTCTAAAGCATTAAATTCATAGTCCAAAAGAAACAAATTTCTCATGATAAAAATCTCTTTGATTTTGAACCGTTTGCAAAAGATCCACTGTGGATCAAAACAAAAATTTTCTTTTTCCAAGAAACTAATTCTTTTACAAAACATCAAATTCAAACTATTTAAATCATCAAAACTATGACTCGTGTCATCAAAGGGGGGTGTCCGATTACATAAGTACTCCATCGGAAAAATTGCGATTTTTCACAAAACAGATTTTTCAAAAAAAAAATCAATATCACATAATTTTTGCGGAAATAGGAATGCATAATAAATTAGTGTAACCTGCCTCGATACCGATTTGTAAAAATGGTGATCGCTTAAATAAGTTCTGCTACTGATTTGTAAAATGAGTGCGCAATACTGATTAAACCAAATTCTCAAATTTTCAAGTTAACCTTATTTAATCGGTGTCAATTTTCAAAGAAAATAAATTCGACCCCTAAACATGCAACTACGTGTGTATAAGTCAAACCAATATAACTAATTTCTGACATACAAATTTCAGAAAAAATCCCTTTCGGCTAAAACCTTTATTTCACTATAAAATAGTAAATCGCAACTTACAAAGATTATAATGAAATCTGTAAGAAACTCCCGCAAGAATCCACAAAAACATGCATCCTTGAGTCAGTAATGAATCAACCTCATAAGATCCACAAAGACACGTAGTCTTGAATCAACCCAGGAACACCCTCGAGTACTCCCTTTGACACGCAATCAATATCATCCCAACACCTCCCTCAAGTGGCACCTAGATCAATAGTAGAGATCGTCTCTACAAGAGAAACTTCACAAAATTGTGTTATTGGGTTCCAAAACAATTCACGTAAAGTAATTGGGACGATTTGTGAATTGAAAAAAAGCTAAAACTATCAAAAGTGAAAAGACAAACGTTTCTGCCAAAGTAGTTTCGTAGAACAAAATTCTCAGGTCTTCTAAAGAAAAACGATGTTGTACAGAACACTATTTATAAAAACATTAAGGCGGCGCGCCGCTCAAACAAAATAGGCAGGTCACTCGAATGGTGATAGTTGTCACTCGAACGACTTCGCGCGAATGAGCTTTGTTTGTCGCTTAAACGACAAATTAAAAAATTAATATTTTTTGTTTCTTCGAAAATGTCCTCCTCAATACCTTGAAAAAATTCTTTGACATAAAACTCCGCTCCAGCACTTAGAAAATATTTTAGAAAATTTATCCCAACACTCTAATCGAACCGTTAAGGTACTCAAACACAAACTTACCAAAATTAATCTCGCGGAGGCTTGAGTGTTGAAGAACATTGATATTCGGATCCGTCTTGATGCATCATTGATCTTGAATAATTTTTTGACGGTTATAGCGGTATACGACATACTCACATGTAAGCCGAATAATAAAATAATGTCCTTACATCCATTATATTTTTTTATCCCAGTGTTTTGTTTCTCTTCATTTTCATTTTCCTTTCCCCCTAATCTTGCTCTAAAAATTTCCTCCTAGCCCTCCCCCCAAACTATATCAATCGACCTTTAATATACTCTATCTATCGGGGATCCCAGACCCAATCGATTGACCCGCTGACCGATTTTATCCTACTAACTTCCCAGTAACTCTTATTTTTTAAATTCACCCTCTTTTATAAGCATGCCCAAAAATTCGAAACATTCTCCTAAACCTCCTTAACACTATTTCCTCTTAAAAACATATCCCGATGCTCCCAAATCACATTGTGGTGATAATATAACACATTATTTATGTCGTTGTTGATTTTATTTGGGTATTTCCTAAAAGCTAAGGTTTGGTTAGTGTTATCGTAATTGTTTTTAATACACTTGGATTGAATATTTGCAAATGCATTTTGCTTATCTAATTCAATAATTTACATGTTTATTGTAGAGTATTGATTGTTGTTGTTTAAATTTAGGTGATTGGACAATCCAATGACATTCAAAGTACCCATTTCAACTAGTTTCATACCAAGTGTTTGTCAAAATGCCTCAAAGGTCACTTTCACTCAATTTTGGAAAACACATTGCACTTTTGGCCCCATGTCCCATGCTTACATTGGCACACTTTCACTTTTGGCACATTTTGGCATGTCTATGTTTTCTTCTTCACTTAACTTTTCTTTAATTTTTTTTACAATTATTGTTGTCTGATTAATTATTATTTTATAGGATATACTGGAGATCACTAAATATTTACTGACTTTAGTGGCCCCAGAGGAGGTCATGGATGGTTTTAGATGTGCTAATGAGTTGGACTGGTATAGAGCATACTTATCCTAGAAAAGTCCTTTGGAATTCGAGTAACAGTTAAATTTTAATGACACTGATATATAAAAGAATAAGTGAGAGGCCTTTATTTTTGCATAAGCGGAGAAAAATAAGGGTCTAGTGAGGATGTTTAGTGCCTCGTTTGAATACAAAAACTATGAGGTATTTCTGCGTGGTACTAGAGTGACCTTATCACGCAAGAGTTTGTCCTAACAGGTATTTGGAGTTGACTGCCCTGCGATCTTTGCATACTCGTTGGACAAAAAGGGGTTTAAGAATGAGGAGGTGATTAAACATGGGGAATCGATGGGCAAAGCCTAATTTCAAATTCATACTTATTCCCGATTTACATAGAGTTCTTGATAATATCAATGTCCATTTTATTATGCCGATGAATACTTGTTCGGAGGTCCTCTACATGCATGAAACCTTTCTTGATGTGCTCCTCAAAATGTTTGTGTGCTCCATATAATTACTGATGCTATGTAATATGAAGATGACAATCATGCAGTCACTTCTTCTTTCCCATTTGAGTCAATTTTCGCCTGTATCTACCACGTAACTGGGTTCGACTAGAGGAAAGCCACCCCAAGGCTTTGGAGGACTATTAATAAGAGATTCTTTGGCTATTTCTAAGAGGATTAGTCACTAGAGAAGAAGAAAGAGATTCCACCATCAGTTCCGGAGTCAGATGAAGAGGATGAGATGAGGGATACGGAGTAGGATGTCGAGTCGATAAGGCCGAGGAGGGATTGATGAGCATGTCGATTATAGGCCGATAACTTTCCACTCTATAAATATAGATTTTGACATTTGAGGTCCAATATCTACATGATCGAGCGAAAACTTAAGCCTAGTGTCATTATGATCGAGTTGAGACATAGGATGAATATAAGAGTTATTTTAGGTTGCTACAGTAGATGCAACTAGATATCTATAAGATGCACGCCAGTGTGGACATGGTTCCACCGTCGTAATTCTATGTTCTATATTTACCTAGTCATTCTACCGCATTAGAACCCTTTAGTGGTCAATATGATTCTCCGTTCATAGTTAGCCATCTCTAGTTTTTATTGATTTTTGGATGTAGTTGGAGCTTATGCAATGGCTTTTACGGTTATCATGGATTTTATTGATGTATTATCATATATTGATGAACCCATTATACTATAACTTTATTATAGTAATGGAATATCTCATTTATCAATCTAGTTATCATTTTTATAATTCTTGTGTATCTGTATATTCTTGCTTGTTGGTATTAACATGTTTTGCAGGATCACCTTTATTTTCTTCGGGGATCACTCTATGTGGGGTGATACATTATTTTACATTGTGTCCTTAGTTACATTGAGGACAATGCATACTTCAGGTTATAGGGTGAGATATAATCATTTCATTTATTTGTGAGCCTCATAATTATGTTATTTATCATTTAAAAAGAAATAAAAAATCAACATACCTTTTCTTTTCTTTTCTCTTAATTTCCTTTATTTTTAATGATTAATAAATTAAATATCCTATCCAATTGCTAAATCAATTATGCGTGTGTTCTATTTTATCGTGTTATTAGATTTTAGTCGTCGAATTATCAATATAAAGAAAAACTTCATGAATTGAAAATTTGAAATCCACAAGTACATGTACATTTCTTATTAGAAGATTTTTTTTAACTCAATTATAACTTAGTGATTTTTATTTGCATTGTGAATATTTAAACCAAGTGAGATTTGAGATTTACTTCATTTGTGAGTGTTATATACAATTACTCTTTCCTTCTTGAAAAATGTTAAATTTAATCATCTCATAATTCTTTCATTAATTGATTTAAGTATGAATAATGTTACTTTAGCATGATTTTCAAAGTTGTTGATGCCCGAGAATCACGTGAAACCCTAGGAAAGGTTCATAGGTCCTCTTTATTATTGAACCCATATTGACCTTGACCTCCCCACTAAATATTTCCATAGTCAACCCCTTTCCGGCTAAATAAAGTCTTTCATTTCATCACCCAAATTTCATAACCAACTCCATATTGGAGTTTAAACCCTACATACTCCTTCCTTGACTTTGTTTGGAAACGAACTATGGGATATCATGATGATTCTTATTAATTGGTTAGAATTAGATATGTGAGTTAACACTAAATCTCGATAATATAAATAAGGAAAAGAAAAGAAAAAGAAGGGATTTGAAAAAAGTGAGAATCTCACAGTTATTTGAAGAGATAAAGTAAGCCATACTCTAACTGTATTTATATTGCTTATTGTAAGGACATATTTTTAATAAGTCCGTCACAATTAATTATGTCATATACCGCTACAAGTCGTCGAAGAATTGCGAATATTGCATCTACAAAAGACGGATCCGAATTACCTGTTGCCTTCAACATTCAAGCCCAACAATATGAACTTTGGTAAGATATTGTTTTAAAGTTTCATATAAATTTCATATTAAGAATTTTGGGATATTTTTAAAAGGTGTTTGTTATAAAAATTATTTTTATAAATGTTTGTTTTTAAAAAGGTGTTAACTCTTTTAGAAAAAGAATAGTATTGAGAAAATTTCATTGGCAGTTAACGCACCTCAGTTTCGACACCAATCTCGTTCGCGCGAGATCAGCATCTCGTTCGAACGACATTGGGATGTCGCGCATAGTCTTTCAAACGACACGTAATATCGTTGAAGCGATATGGGGTTCTCGTTCGAACGACACTTCTTTTTGTCTGACACGCTGCTGTAATGCTTATCCTTTGACCAACTCAAATTTTGTATAAAAAGTGGTCCTAGCAGACTTGAAAAACGTGGAGAACAGTTTCAACTTTTAAGAGTCTTATTCTTTTGAAACTTTTGTATCTGTCCAGATTTAATTCAATGCCTTTTGGCAAAAAGTTTTTCTCCAACAGTTTTAAGGGTTCAAATGTTTTGTTTTTAATTCACAAAATCCCAATTACTTTTATGTGAATTATTTTGTGGAACCCAAGAACATATTTTGCTTTGGTTTATTCTTTGTGGGTAAAACTCTACAACCGACAGCTACGTGCTATTGTGGAGGGAGTCCTTATAAAGTTCACTATTGTTGAAAAGCCGTTTTTCTTCTCCATTACTTCCCTCCTAGAAAGGGAAAATTCCAGCCGTAACTTGTGGTAGAGCTGTCTTCTTCTTCACTGCTGCCCTCCTGGAAAGGGAAAGTTTCAGCCGAGACATTGGAACTGACACCTGCGGGTATTTCGTATATCACCATATTTCATTGTAATTCGTGTAAGCCGTTTTCTTACAAATTATAGTGAAATAAAAAGATTTTGCCCCGTTTGGGGATTTTTCCTGAATATTTGTGTCACATGCTTTATTTATTTATGGGTTGGCACACGCACTTTAGATGCATGTTTAGGGGATGATTTATTTTGGTTTAAAAATATACTTTTATTAAATAAGTGTACCAAATTAGAAAGTTGCGAATTTAATCAATCATCACATAACGTCATACGTTTTTTCAAATTGGTATCAGAGCGGGTTACGCTAATTTATCGCGTGATCCTGATTTTTTGAGGATTTACTTTCTGATACAATTTGTCTACTCACGTCTTCAAATTGGTATCAAAGCTGGTTGCACAAATTTATTGCGTATTCCCATTTTCCGCAAAAATTGTGTGATATTGATTTTTTTTTTAAAATCAGTTTTGTGAAAAATCGCAATTTTTCAATGGAACGCCCATTTAATGAGGAGCCTATTTTTGAAAAAAATCATGACCGTGCTGAAAAATTAAAAAGTTTGAATTTGAAACTTTGCAAAAGAATTAACGTTTTGGAAAAAGAAAATTCTCTCTTTAAAAATAAGATTGAATATTTGCAAGAGTTTCAAACTCAAAGTGATATTTGTCATGAGCATTTTGGTAATTTGTGTATTGATTTTGATTCTTTGAAAATTTTCAAAAAGAAGAGTGATGAGAAAGTCCTTGTTTTATAGAAGGAATTAAAGGACTTAAAAAACTTTAGGGTTCCCGTTTGTGCCATCGAGGATAAAAAAACTTAATCGATGATTTTACGGAACGTGAAAAGACTCTTAGGGATAAGTTTATTTTAATTGAGGGGGAGTGTGATAAACTGTTAAGTTTAATTAAAAATTTGAAAAAGAAATCCGTGTCTTTGGGAGAGTCTAATTCTTTGCTTGAGTCAAAAATTTTGAAGTTAAAAAATGATTTGACAGACTCAAGTAGGTTTGATAGTGATGGTAATGGCTCATCGTGTTCTCATGCTTCTAATGCTAAAGCCAAAACCATTATTTATTTTAGAGGGTTAACTAATTCCAAGGATGTTAGAAAAAATCACACTTTAGGAGTCGTTCCACCCGTTTACAGATGTTCATATTGTGGTAGGAAAGGTCACCTTAGGATATTTTGTTTTGATCTTGGAAGAGGTCCTAGGAATTCTAAGTCTAGTATTTTATTGGTTCCCAAAACCCCGTGTCGACGTGTTACATCCATTTGGGTTAGGAAATCACTTTTGGATACACTAGATTTTGGAATAGTTGATTCTCATTTGCTTGCACATGATTCTTCTCCTGCCATATCATATAGATGATTGTGCTTGCATGTTTGTCATACGTTAGTTATGATTTTTGATATATTTTTTCTAGCATTGTAACATGTACTTTTTGTATAGATTTTTGCTTTTGAACAATTTTGAAAAATACAAAAAGATTTTATTTTGTCAAAATTTTTGAAAAATCTAAAAAGATTTTTGTATTTTGCTTGCACCTTTTATGGATGGACACTTAGGATGACCAAGTCACAACATCGTTACATTCTTCATGTGACTATTTGATAATGTTTTGAGACAATAAGTCAATTCATCCATGTGCTTTACAATGCTTGGAATCATTGAGATGTAATTTAGTGTAATTTCCTATATGTTTGACTCATGATTTCCTTTATTGCACACGTGCACGGATTTGTTTGATTATTGTGCTTGTCTTATCACATGTTGGTAAGGAAATTGTGCATATAAGAACCGTTTTGTGAGTTTGTGTGCTTTGTTTGAAAACGGGATAGGGTTGCGAAAGGTTAATTTTGCCGTTGTGAATGCTAAGCCACCGTTAAATTGGACCTAAAAAATGGAGGAATTTTATTATCCGGGGTCTAAAGAGGTTTAAAAGAGCCCAAAAAAATTTAAAGGGAACAAAAAGAAATTCATGCCAATTATGGGCCATTTAGTTTTTTGCACCAATTCTCCAAAGTTTGAGAATTTAGTTTATTCACCTCTAGAAGAAAATATATATGAGGGAGTTTGGTTGGAGATTTTATAACAGGTTTGCTAGTCCTTGAACATCCTGAAAAAGCGCTAAATAGTTTTGGACGTTATTGGTGTGAAAATCACTTTGACTTTGATTTGTTGATTTGCATAAGACGATGTCATTTAAATTCAACAAATTTGTATTCCTAAGGATACTTTTGATGTTCATTCGTTAGGGCTACACGTATAAATCATGCACATATGATTGATTGAGTTTATTAACCTATAGAATGTATTCACACCCATACATTCCATTTCCATGACTTGGTTATTTGAGTTTAAATCCATGGTGTGATTTTTTTGTATCCTATTTTTGTATGAAAATTTTGAAAAATAAAAAATAGTTTGTGGATGTTTTTGGGACATACCTTTGCAAGCGCGTAGCTCGATCTTTGTTTGCTATGAATTTTGTCGTGACACTCCATGTTTTGATTTTTTCTTCTTATCTGTCTATTTGGGCATAAAATGGGGAGAAAGAATTATCATGTTATGGGGAAAGTTTGTGCATTTTGGGGAGTTTGTGCATTTTGGGGGAGATTTGATTATTAATGCTTTATTCCTATATCATTTCAAACTCGATGCGTCGCGAAGGTTTTTGGCTTATCTCATGTGTGTAGGTACGAAGATTAAAGATCATGATCTTGCACACCCCGATGAGAAAAGATTTGAGAGTTTTGATGTTGAAGAAAAACTTGAGAACTTATAAATTTTACCTTTTCAGTTTTGGGATTCATGGGAGGGTAGATTTGTATAGGCATTTTGATTTTGGATAATTCGAATGTTTTTATGTATGTATCGGCATAGACATAGGGGGAGATTGGTAAGGACATATTTTTAATAAGTCCGTCATGATTAATTATGTCGTATAATGCTACAAGTCATCGAAGAATTGTGAAGATTGCATCTACAAAAAACCGATCCGAATTACCAGTTGCCTTCAACATTCAAGCCCAACAATATGAATTTTGGTAAGATATTGTTTTAAAGTTTCATATAAATTTCATATTAAGAGTGTTGGGATATTTTTAAAAGGTGTTTTAAAAAGATTTTTTATAAAAATTGTTTTTATAAATGCTTTTTTTAAAAAGGTGTTAACTGTTTTAGAAAAAGAATAGTATTGAGAAAATTTCATTGGCAGTTAACGCACCTCGATTTCGACGCCAATCTCGTTCGCGCGAGATCAGCATCTCGTTCGAACGACATTAGGATGTCGCGCATAGTCATTCAAACGACATGCAATATCGTTCAAGCGAGATGGGGTTCTTGTTCGAACGACACTGCTTTTTGGCTGACACGCTTCTGTAATGCTTATCCTTCGACCAACTCAAATTTTGTATAAAAAGGGTCCTGGCAGCCTTGAAAAACGTGGAGAACAGTTTCAACTTTTAAGAGTCTTATTATTTTGAAACTTTTGTATCTGCCCAGATTTAATTCAATACCTTTTTTTCTCCAACAATTTTAAGGGTTCAAATGTTTTGTTTTTAATTCACAAAATCCCAATTACTTTTATGTGAATTGTTTTGTGGAACCCAAGAACATATTTTTCTTTGGTTTATTCTTTGTGGGGAAAACTCTACAACCGACAGTCGCGTGCTATTGTGGAGGGAGTCCTTATAAAGTTCTCTCTTGTGGAGAAGCCGTTTTTCTTCTTCATTGTTGCCCTCCTGGAAAGGGAAAATTCGAGTTGTAACTTGTGGAAGAGCCGTCTTCTTCTTCACTGCTGCCCTCCTGGAAAGGTAAAGTTCCAGCCGAGACATCGGAACTGACACCTGCGGGTATTTCGTATGTCACCCTATTTTATTGTGATCCGTGTAAGCCGTTTTCTTACAAATTATAGTGAAATAAAAAGGTTTTCCCTCGTTTGGGGATTTTTCCTGAATATTTGTGTCACATGCTTTATTTATTATGGGTTAACACACGCACTTTAGATGCATGTTTAGGGGCTGATTTATTTTGGTTTAAAAATAGACTCTAATTAAATAAGTATGCCAAATTAGAAAGTTACGAATTTAATCAATTATCACACAACGTCATACGTTTTTTCAAATTGGTATCAGAGCGGGTTACGCTAATTTTTCCCGTGATCCTGATTTTTCGAGGATTTACTTTCTGATACAATTTGTCTACTCAAGTCTACACTTATGGAACTTGTTTTCCAATTTTAAAAATTCTCATTCTTACCTTTATCCCAAGTTTTCAATCCAAACCCCTTCGAATACTAAAATTTTACCTTATTGCATAACCATAACAAGGCCTACATTATAACCCAATCAAAGTCTAATATTATCCTTGGGTGAATGTGATTTAAAAGTCAATATGATTTTGATAACCCACTAGAGTGCGTTTCAACTCATTCAATGCACAATATTCATTCATGAGATCACATTTTTATTTTTTTTATATAGAATTATTCATAGTTGACATGTGCATGGTATTCATTCATGATATTATAATTATTAATTATGCCCTCATGTCCTCATTGTGTCACACCTCATTCTGATTGTTATGGACTTGTCATCGTCATGGAGCATGACAATGCTGTTGACCTCAGTGGGTTGTCACGGTTCATGACCGTGACAAAAAAATTAAGTTTTTCCCTATGCTCTATCGTTTTGTCTCCCTATTTAAACCAAAATTTGACCCCATTTTCTTTTTTACCTCTTGCTTTTAAAGAAATAGGGAAAATGGCCATTAATTCCTCTCCCCCCCTCTCTCTCTTTGTCTCCCCCCAAAGTAATTATAACCCTAGAGGGGATATCAAACTCACAATAAAATAAATACTATAATTTATCCTTAAAAAGTTATATGAATGCAATAAACACAAAGAACGCAACATATACGCGATTTGACAGATCGTCCAACCTATGTCCACTGGGAAGGGAGGGAGATTAGTATATTTCCTGAAAGAATAAGGATGATGGGAGTGCTAGGATTGCTAGCTGAGATTCCAAGTCATCGGGAGCAAGATACAAGTCAACACCCACAAATTGGGTGAGGTTGCCGTTATTTATAAGTACAGGGGTCATATCTTTTCAGGTCTCTTTATGGTAATCCTATCTACAAGTCATAGAATCCTATTAGGATTAGTCGTCCTCATTGCCTATCTGTTTTTCCTAAATTTTTACTTATCTCCCCATATATTCGGTTGACTACGGTTGTTATCTCCTAACCAACACTTGTCAAGCACATGGCACACGTTCGACTATATTCCCTTCAGTGGTACTTCGATAGCGGGTGCTCTAGGCACATGACTGGTGATGTTTCTCTGTTTACCTCCGTAGAGAATCGAAAGGAATGTAAAGTCACTTTTGGAGACGGGAGAAAGTCTAGCATAGTAGGATGAGGTACAGTAGAGTTACCAGGATATCCTAAGCTAGAGAATGTGTTGTACGTCAAGGGATTGAAAGTAAATTTACTCAGCCTTAGCCAACTGTGCGACGTTGACTTTGCAGTAAAGTTTGACTGGAATGAATTCCACGTTTATGATCAAGTTGTTAAACTTCTATTGCAACGGGTGAGGACTGAAGAAAATTTCTATGGGATCATGCCAAAGTCCTTATTTGCCTGCAACAGTGCCACAATCACTACTATGGATCTGTGGCATCAACGTCTAGGTCATGTGAATTTTTGAGATTTGGATCAATGAGTTAAAAAGGACCTAGTACATGGATTTCCATCGCTTGGAAAGACAACTTTCACAGTTTGTGGACCCTGCGAGTTGGAAAAGAAAATTCATAGCCCCATCGGAAGTTGAATTCGATTACCACCTCATGACTCCTTGAGTTGATACATATGGATCTTATGGGTACTACTCGTACTGATTTAGGTGGTAAGAGGTACATTCTCGTGATGGTAGATGATTTCTCATGCTACTCGATTGTAGGTTTTATGCAAGAGAAATCCGATACTACAGATTTTTTATAACCAAGTGTCGTGTCCTGCAAAATCAACGCGGTGTCACTATCAATAGAATATGTAGTGACAACGGCACTGAGTTTAAAGAAGAAAAAGTAGATATTTTATGTGATAGCCTTGGAATCAAACACGGACTTTTGGCCCTTAGGACTCTTCAGCAAAATGGGATTGTTGAGAGCAAGAATCAGACCATTCAGGAGATGGTTAGATCTATTCTTTTGGGTCCTAAAGTTACAAGAAGATTTGGGCAAAGGCGGTGTGCACCGCATGCCATGCGGTGAATAGGGTATATCTTCGTCCATACACACTTATGACGCCCTACAAATTGTGAACAGGAAAGAATCCCAGCCTTTCATATTTTCATGTCTTTGGGAGCAAATACTACGTCCTACAAGATAAAGAGCAATTAGGAAAGTTCGACTCCCGAAGCGACGGGGGGATATTTTTAGGTTATTCATCATCTAGTAGAGCTTATCGGGTGTACAACCTGAATATCTCTAAGGTTATGGAGTCAATAAACGTCACCGTATAAGATGACGAACCACCGATATTTGTTGATCATAACCTTTTGGGTGAGGGTGACGCACTTTCTACTGATGATCCCATTGTGTCTCCCATACCCAGAATGGACCCCATTCCTGACTTAGGGGATAATCCATCTTGGGTTCGCAAGAATCATGATCCTTCTACTATTCTAGGAGATCCCACCCAAGGGGTTAAGACTCATACTCAGCTAGAGAACATTATTAGCCATCTTTACTACACGTCCAAAGTCGAGCCCAAGAAATATAAGGAAGCACTCAAAGATGAACATTGGATATGTGCTATGCAGGATGATTTGCTTCAGTTTAGAAAGTATGATGTTTGGGAACTGGTCCCCCGACCTATTGACACTAATGTGATAGGTACCAAGTGGATCTTCAAGAATAAGGTGGATGAGACTGGTACTATTATCTTAAATAAGGCTAGGTTGGTTGCTCAAGGCTACACACAGATAGAGGGTGTAGACTTTGACGAGACATTCTCTCCTATTGCGAGGCTTAAGTCCGTCCGCTTACTACTCACCATCGCATATCATATGTGCTTCAAGTTATATCAAATGGATGTCAAAAGTTCCTTTTTGAATGGGATTCTAGAGGAGGTTTACATGGAACAACTAAATGGGTTTGAAGACTCTAAGCACCCTGATCACATCTACTATTTGAGGAAAGCCTTGTATGGTTTGAATCAAGCACCCCGTGCTTGGTACGAGAGGCTTACTTCCTATCTCTTAGCCCGTGGCTTTAAGAGAGGGGGAGTTGATATGACTTTGTTCGTCATGAGAGATAGCAGTGCTATTTTGGTTGCCCAGGTCTATGTGGATGACATAGTCTTTGGATCCATGTACTCCCATGCTCAGCACTTTGAGGAGGAGATGAAAAGCGAGTTTGATATGAGCATGGTTGGTGAGCTACTTTCTTCCTTAGTCTTTAGGTTCGTCAGCTAGAGGATGGGATGTTCTTCTCCCAATCCAAGTATGTTAGAGACCTTGTGAATAAATTTGGTTTAGACTCCGCTAAGCATGCACGTACACCGATGGGTACCTCAACTAAGCTTAGCAAGGACACTTCAGGTAAGGACGTAGAGCAAACCTTATATCGGAGTATGATAGGTAGTCTTCTCTACTTGGCTTCCAGTCGTCCTGTGATAGCCTTTAGTGATTGAGTTTGTGCGCGATATCAGGTATCCCCGAAAGAGTCACACTTACTCGATCTTAAACGTATTATCAAATATGTGAGTGGGACTCTCTCACTTGTCATTTGGTATTCCTTTGATACCAGTGATCGTTTTTCAACCTATTTGGATGCCGATTGGGCCAGGGATGTAGATGGATGTAGGAGAACTTTCGTTGGGTGTTTCTTCTTTGGTTCTTCTCATGTCTCTTGGTTGTGCATGAAGAAAAACTTCGTCTCTTTATCTATTGGGGAGGCTGAGTACATAGCCGTCGGGAGTTGTTGCACACAACTTATATGGATGAAGCAGATGTTGGAGGATTATGGGATATCATAGGACACCGTAACTATTTCATGTGATAACACAAGCACGATACACATATCCCGTACTCCAATCCGGTATTCGTGCACAAAACACATTAGGATACACGAGAACTTTATCCGTGAGCTTGTAGAGGAAAGGGCTGTATCCTTGAGTTTTGTATCTATCGACCTCCAGTTAGCCAAATTCTTCACGAAGCCTTTAGATGCCCTTAGAATCGAGAGTCTTAGGAAGTCTTTAGGAATTTGCACAGTTGACTGAGGGGTGGTCACCATGTCTAGACTAGGGTGCATTTTTCATGTTCATATCATTTGATTCCTATCTCTAGATTGTATCATTATTTGTTTGATTTTTATTTTTTTGAAAAAAAATTGAAAAATCCAAAAAGATAATATTTTTTGAAAATTTTTAGAAAAAGCCAAAAATATTATTTTTTATAATTTTTTTTTAAAAACACAAAAAGAGTTTTGTATTTTATTTACACTGTTTATGGATGAACATTTAAGATGATCATAGTCATAACTTCATTCCATCCATGTGCTTTACATTGTTTGGAGTCTTTGAGATGTGATTAGTGATATCTTTTACATGTTTGGCTCCTTATCTCCTTTATTGCACACATGCATGATATCATTTGAGTATTGTACTTGTCTATCACATATTGGCTTAAGTGTTTCCATCTCAATTTTGTTTATACAATGACCAAAATGCGATAGAACTTGACAAGATAGTAGTGCATATAAAAACCGTTTACCGTGAGGATTTAATTGCAACAAAATATGATGAGTGAATCATGAGAAAGGGCTGCGAGAGTTCAAAATTAACTCGTCGAGAAAGCCACCATTTGAAAAAGAGCCCGAAAAAAATTAAATGGCGATAAAAAGAAAAATATGCCAAATCAAATGGGCCAATAGGTTTTAGTTTCATCACCTCAAAAGAAAAATATAATGTATAATTATTTATAAGGGAGTCTGGATGGAAAGAAATGAAAAACCGATTTGCACGTCCTTGAAAGTCATGAAAAAGCGTTTCAAACATTTTGGACGTTAATGGTGTGGAAATCACTTTGAGCTTTGATTTGCTGATTTGATTGAGTCATTTTTCTTTTAATTCCCCAATTTTTACACCTAAGGAAGATGTTGAGTTCATTCGTTAGGAATATCCAACATTCATCGTGAACATATGTTATGATTGTATGTATCTATTTTCTTATCGAAATTGTTCACATCCCTACATATCCGATATCACCGACTTAGTTGTTTTGGTGCTCTTTCATGGTGTTTTTTTTTTTTACTTTGAAAAATTTTGAAAAATTCAAAAAGAGAAAGTTTATTACCTTGTGACATTCTCCATTTGCATTGTTCTTTATATCTGTCTATTAGGGATATCATAAAAAGGGGGAGAACGGATTATGGAGGAGAATTTTATTTGTTTTCATAGTGATTTGCTTGCACATTATTGATATTTCATTTTACCTATCATTATATTTCAAACTATTGCGCATCACGTGTATTTGGTTCTTCTCGAATGTGTGTAGGTATAAATATTAAAAATCATTTTTGCACACCCTGATGACGACAAAGAAAGATTGAAGAGTTGAAGATGATCAAATTTTGTGAAGACATGCATTTAGTATTTCTAGTATTCGGGTTTAATAGCGATATTAAATTTTATGTCATTTGGCTTTATTTTGGGCATCATAATTTTGATTTTTTATGTATGGACCGACATAGACACGGGGGGTGATTTGTAAGGACATGATTTATAAATGTCCGGAGTAGAATCTACGAATTTTCTAAGTGTCCTAGATCACAATTTAGTATGTCTGATACCGCTACATTTGGCACGTCTCCACGATCATCCTTGACGGCCTTGATCTGAATCAATGCACCCATCATCTTTGATCGTGCATCATATCTCAAGCATCGTGCTCTTCAACCGTTCCCACTATTCCACGTATATATGGTAAAATAATTTTTAATTGGAGTTTTTATTATTTGCATAAATAGTTGGGAATATTTTTAAATAAATTTTGAAGTCTGAAAAAGGTTTATCACGTAATATATTTTTGTAAAAAGAAGAGGCGATTTTAGACACATCACTGATATCGTTCAAACGACAGCATATTTCGTTCGAACGAGAGTTGTTTTCGTTCAAATGACATCGTATGTCACTCGAAAAACCCACCGCCTTAAATTGCATATTTATACATTGTTGATTCTGCACATTTTCCCAAGTCTTCACACCCTCGTTTTCTGCATAACAGTAGCAGTTTTCAGACTTCGTTTTTTAAGGTTTTTATACCGTTTTGATTCACAAACAATTCCCAATCCTTATGTAAATCCTCTGAAGCACAAAGAACATTGTTTTACTCATCAGGAGTACACTTGTGGAGAAGAATAAGCTTTTCCATTGCTGACCAATTGGAGTTCTAGCGGTATTTCTTGCTGACGACATCGAACCGACGCCTGCGGGTATTGCATATATCACTTGTATTTTCATTGTAATTCGTGTAAATCGATATTTACAAATTATAGTGGAAATATGATGGTTTTTCCCCTTTGGGGGATTTTCCTCAATTGTGATTGTCTTTCATGGTTAGATTATTTCATTAGCCAATCATTTTTGTTTGCAAGAGTTTGAACTTATTGGGACTTGAAATGGAATTTGATTAAATAAGTTAATCCGTAAAACAAATCAAGTTCGAAATAACTCCATAAACATGGTTAAAATCAATCTAAGTATCTAAAGTCAAAACAAATGTCCTAGCCACATGGAGATTGCGGAGTGCGTTGGATTTGAAACACACCAAATGCATAAAACTAAGATACACAAAAAATACAAATCTTTTGTATTTTTCAAAAATTTTATGGAAATAAAATCTTTTTGTATTTTTCCAATATGACTCAATAAAGAAAAAATATAATACAAAAAATACATTTCATAACATGAGAAAAAGTATATCATGAAGCACAACTAGAGTATGACAAACAAAATCATGCAAGCAATCATCAATAAAATATAGCAAGAGAAGAATCATGTGCAAGCATGTGAGAATCAACAAGTCTAACATTTAGCTCATTATTGATGACTAAAAATGGAGTGCGTCTAAATTTATAATCATAAATAAAATAAAGATAATCAAGTAAGACAAACACACAAAGAATAAGATTTTTAAAGTGGTTTGGCTATGAGAAAAGCTTACATCCATAGTTGTAAGTATTTTTTGTGGTTACAACAGATCAAAATTTAGAATGTCTTTATATGAATTAATTATCCTCTTGAGCTAAGGGAGACCATGTATTAATCATAGTTAGGAACCCAAGATATGAAATGCCTTTATATATTCAGGCTTGTATATCTGTATATAATAAATAAGATTGTTGATATTCGTCGGTACGTGTACAAAGGTTGTTAACTATTCCACCCAATTGACTTTTGCTCTTCTTGATGGTTCGTATTCTTGAGGTTTGTTGACCGATTGGCCGACCAAGTGTCTCTGGAGCTGATAAAGCGAGTAAGCATTAGGAGAATTGCCACATAAGAGGACATATGTCCGTTTCTCATTGGTCCATGTAAATGATTAATTTTTACATATAACAAAATCCCCCAATGCTCTATGCTTAATGATTGATCGAAAGTATGGAGTATTTATTTTAGAATATATCTCGGCATGTTATCTGGAAGTTGGTCGGCAGTCGACCTCTTGGGCTTGTAATTTTTTTTTCCAGTGTATCTGATAATGGAATTTTTGGAAATCGTTTGAACTTTAACGAACCGCATAAGGGTGCATTGGTCTTTTTGCGTGTTGGAACTCGTGCGATTGCTAGAAGTTAAATCATTTATTCAGTTTAATCATTTCATTTCTAATTTAGAGGTAACCTATAAAAGGACTATTATTCCCTCCACTTCTCTTTACCTCAAAATTTCTGAACTTAGGCTATCTTTTTCTTCTCAAGCTTTCCCTCTTTGCTTTTTCTGTTTGCTCTTTCCTCTCGTTTCTCAAACTCTGCAAGCTTTCTTGCCTTTCCCTTATTTGATTTTTCTATCTTTCAATTATGGCGTACATTGTAGACGAAGGTTCCTTAGAGGAATTTAGGGAAAGAAGAAATATTCCCAGTTGGGTAGGTTTAGAAATAACATATAGCCCTATTGATGTGTTGTCACTGGCTGAGGGGCACTGCATCCCAACTTTGTTAATTGCTGAGCGTGGCATCACCTACCCCCGAACCCATTTTTTCTTCAATTTTTCTAGTATTTTAATGTAGTCCTAGGGAGAGTAGCCCCCAATACATGGAGGGTTGTAAAAGGGGTAAATAAATTAAACGAAATCCATATGACTTGTATTAGGATTTTTTAGTTGATGTCATGTTCAAGTGGGGAATCACTGATGATAATACCTATTATATGAAGACCATGCAATCCAATAGGCATTGGTGGTTAACTATTATTAGGACTATGGTGTTATAGTGAATAATTGGGAATATGCCCCCTTCCCGAGGGGTAACATACATTATACCCAAGTGCCCCTAGGAAGGGCGCATCATAGGTCCTACATTTATTTTTATTTTCAATTTCTTCCCATGTTTACTAACTGTTTTATAATTTGCCGACTAACTGTCTCTCTTTGTTCATATGCAGAGAAAAGCAAAAAGAAGTACCCAAAGGAAAATGAGGTTAATATTGCCGACCTCAAATACTTGTGAGCCATCCACCAAGAAGCAGGAGAAGAGCATCCCCGATAAGTTTCTATTCTATTGGAATACATGAGTTCTATTACCTCATTTATTTCCTCGTGAACAATCATTTTGCGTCATTCCCCCATCAACTTAGACGAGGAACCAATTTTTACCTCTTCTGCTGCCAAGTCAACTGGAGTAGAAAGAGAGATTGCATAAGGAGGAATCTCATCTTCCTTCGAATCACTTGACCTTATAATCATCCCAACTTCACCCTCTGCAGAAATGGTGAAGAGAAAAATTCCAAACTTGTTGCCTGGTTATGGATCTCCCCCTCCTACCAAGAAAAATACTACTTCCGATAAGAGGCCTCAAGTTGATGATAAGAGGCCTCCAGTCCTCAATAGTGAAGAAGTAAGGACTGTATAACCTTAATTCAAGAGGTCAAAGAAAGGTCTGCCCAACCACCAAGAGTTGACCCAAAGCGCCTCCTCGGACCAAGGCAGGATTGGAGATGCCTCTGTGGAAATAAACCTTGGATTGGCCAGGGGTTTGATAAGGGTTGGAACTCTTCCAGCGAATAGGTCATTTAGTATCCCTGATGTCTAGAGCCTGGTTGGTTGAAAGGTCTAGTCCGAATATGGCCTTGGTAAGTACTTAATTTTTTTGTTTATCTTCAATAATGTTTGTTGAACTTCTGTACTGATGTTTCATATTTACTCTTTTGTAGTTATTGTTTGATTATAACCAAATTCTAGAGAAAGACGACCAATTGAAAGTTTCCTCAGTAAATGTGGAAGAAGCCTTTGAAAGCTTACAGAAGTCTTTAAAGAATTCTAAAAAAGCTCTTGAGAATGTGAGAAAGTACCGAGGAGATGAAATTTAGGCGGTTGAAGACATAGTTGCTTCTGCTTAGGGGAAACTGAATGAGCTTGAAAATAAGGCCAAACTTACTGAGGATAAGGTCACCACTTTGACTGCTATGGTGGCTTTAATGGAAAAATAATTCTTGGAGATAAAGGCTAAGAATAAATATGATAAGGAGAAAGTCTCCAATAGAGGACGTGACAAGGAATTTTATGGTACAACCATCCAAATTGAGTATGCCAAGAAGCTCTCTTTTAAGGATGGTTGGTTGGGTGCCTTGAAGGAGGTCGACACGCAGGCATACTCAGAATTATTTCAAAGGAACTACCCAAGAACCCCTCCCAAATTGGATAAGGAGTTCGATGATAAAGAGGGCTCTTAGGAATATTCCATGATGCCAGCTGCTATAGCTGACCTACCTCCCCTTGACTCAGCAGCTTAGGACAAGGATAAGGTTTAACCCAATTAGCTCATTTTTGCTTATTTTTCATGTATTTTTCTTTTCTTCTTTATTACTTCTTCATTTGTTATGGAACCACCCTTGTAATCCTTGTTTTATCAACAAAATGAAGAAGTTTTGTTCAGTATTTCTGGTGCTCCTTTGATATTTTTTGCATGTTTTATTATTTTTGTTTATTTTCCTTGATCGAACTTATGTTATTATACTTGCGAATTTCCAGTTTGATGCCACGAAGAATGTGACAATTTCTGCTAAATTTGACCTGCTGAGATGTTGCGAAAGTCTTCTTGAAGCTTCTCATGTAGCTTTGACTGAAACAGAGTTGGTAGGGAGCTTCTCAGTAGAGACGCCTCTGGCTAAGTGAAAGATGTCTACATTCATCTTCATTGTCTTTTTGATAGGGTTGTGGTGAAAAACGCTGCCTAATATGCAATGATTGAACAGCTACAATAAGATCACAATCTTTCTCGGGCAATGCTACACTATGATTATGAAGCTAAGTATGAGGCATTGAGCGCGGGTTGGGGGTTAAAAAGTTGCAAGAAATCACATTTACAATAAAGAAGAAGGAATTTGTGCTAAATAAAAAAGCAAAAACTACTCGGGAGATTGTTGCACTCATAGAAAATGAAATAATGCCTTGAGGAATGACCTAGATAGTCTGAAGAAGATAATTTCTTCGAGATGAAGAATGCCAAACTATTGGAGGAACTAAAGAACTTGATGAAGAAGACAACCTTCTAGGTAGGTCATGATTGCTTGGCCAAATATAGATGCAGAGAGAACTAGGAAGACCTTAGCCGACCAAGGAACTTTGCTACAGGAGAAGGATAAGGTATTTAAAAATCTCCAATATAAAGTAGACCGGCTAATTTTCCAGTTCCATAAGCAACCCAAGGCTATCTGGATAGATGGATATGATGAAGCTTTAACTCACCTGGATAACCACATGGAGGAAGCTCAGTCGAAAGGATATAAATGGGGTTGATTAAATTTGTTAAGGCTGTTAAAGATACCCAAAAAAAAAATTTGTGGTAATGGCATGATCCCAGGATGTTGGATTACCCTGATCCACCCTTTAAGATTGATGTTAACTGGATTCTAACAACACAATTCCTCAGATCTTAGTGAGAAAATAAATTAGGGATTATGGCCTTCAAGGATAAGATGAATATGTTTGCCCCTACATCTGTTAGATTGGCCGAGTAGAAGCAGATGTAATAGGCCAAGAGATTTCAGATCTACAACCTTCCCGAGCACCTCTTGATGTGCATCCTCCTGGGATGAGTAAAACTGAAGGAAAATGTCCAGTATAATAAACTTGTATTTCCTGCTTTTTTATTTATGTGTTGTAATGCAAATTTTTTTAGGAATAAAATAGACTTTGTTTTCAAATATGTATGTTTATTAATAACTTTCAACATTTACTTAAGATTATGATTAGTTAATCGGCTTGCCGACTAGGTTATCTACTGAAATGATAAGTGTTTGGTCCAATGTTGAACCTAATTTGTAACGCCCTAGGTTCTGCTTGTGTTTAACTTTGAGTCATACATGAAGTTTTACTGAATCTTTTTCTTGAATTATAGAAGACGCAATCATACATGAAGTTTAAAACAAATTTCCAAACTAACTTTTTTTAACTTGAAAAAGTTTGAATTTTAAGTTGGAAAAGTTATTTTTTGAAGTTGGAAAAGTTTGTTAGTGGTGAATATATATCACCCTACCCTGAAAAAAATAAGTAAAAAGGAATCATAATTAATAGAGCTCGCAACTTCATTAAATTGAATAAACGATTACATCAAATAAAAATTACTGATAATATTTTCTTAGGTTGTCGGTGTTCCATGGATTCTTGAATTCTTAGGCTTCAAGTGTTTTCAGACGATAGGTGCCTAGTCAGATAACTGTCGAGATGAAATAAGGACATGCCAGTTGGGCTCCAACTTATTTCCTTTATGAATCACTTTCTTAAAGACATAGTCTCCTTCTTTAAGGTTGGTCGGCTTGACCCCCTATTATAGATTCTAATAGTTCTTTATTGGTAAGCATTCATTCGAATTTTAGCATCCTCTCTAACTTTTCCAACCATGTACAGATCTAGTGTCCTCATGAGATCACTTTTAGGGGAGTTAAAATTCAATATCCTATGAGTCAGCATACCTATTTTAGAGGGTACAACTACCTCAGTACCAAAAGCGAGCATGTACGGAGTCTCTCATATTGCTATTATCAGCGTAGTCCTGTAAGCCCAAAGGAAACTATGCAGCTCGTTAATCCAATTCCTCTTAGGATCATCAAATCTTTTCTTCAACTCATTAAGTAAAGTCTTATTAGTGACCGCTATTTGATCATTGCATTGTGGATGTCCAGGTGCGGAATGAAGTTTCTGAATCCTAGATCGGATGCAATATTCCTAAAACTCCTCATTTTCAAACTGAGTACCATGATCAGTGATGAAGGCATAAGACATCCCATAGCGACATACGATCTGCTTCCAAATGAACTTAAAGACTCTCTGATAAGGCATATTAACCAAGGGCTCAGCCTCCACCCATTTATTAAAGTAATCCAATTATACAACCAAATACTTGAACCTTCCTTTGGTGGTCGACAATGGGCCTACAAGGCTGATCCCCTAAATTGCAAATAACCAAAGAGAAGTGATTAGAGTTAGCAAGCCCCCGATCTTCTATAAATGGTGGCAAATTTCTGATACTTATCACTCTTCTTGGTGAAAGAAACACAATCTTCCCCTATTGTCGACCAATAGTAGCCTTATATGGCTATTATTTGTACTAATGATTGTTCAGCTGAATGAGCTCAACATGATACTTCATGCACCTGCTTGATCAAGTCATGTACTTCGACTGGATGAAATAATGAAGTAAGGAGATAGTGCATCCCATTCTATACAAAATGCCATTCTCCAGAACATAATTAGTTGCTTTGTATCTCAACTCTCTGGCTTCTCTCTAGTCGAATAGCAACAACCCTTTGTCAATGTAGTCCTTGATCAGATCCATCCAAGAAGGTACTAATTCAACAAAGATAATATTGGCAGCTTCCACGTCAATGCTTCTACGTGTGAGGATCTCAACTGGAATGGTTCATCTGAGTTTTATCTGAGTTTTTGAGACTAGCCGAGCAAGTGCATCAGCTTGGGCATTCTCTACTCTAGGGATCCAGACCATCTTAACTATAAGAAACTGAGAGATAACCTCCATATCTTAGTTCAAATACGTTACCACAACTTCTCCTTTGACTCCATATATCTAAAGCATTTGATTGACAATGAGTTCAGATTCATTGTGTGTTATCACCTACTCGACACCCAGTGATAAAGCGACTTACAAACCCGTAATCAATGCCTTGTACTCGACCTTATTGTTGGAAGCTTGGAACTACGTAAAGAATATTCCACATCTAAGTCATTTGGAGTGTTGATGATAAGTCTTACTCCACTGCTAGTGGTACATGAAGATCTATCCAAAAATAATGTCTAAACTCGAATGTTGTTTTTGAAGTCTTCCTCTAATAATACTCCATATCTGAATATCTTCTTGCTCTGTTCAGCTAATCGTCGAGCTTTTTCTTGGTGGCTGATGTTTTCAATTGGTCAGTGACAATCTCAGTTTACTTTTGAGCTGAGCTCTCCTCCAAATAAGTATGCTCGATAGGCAAACTTAAATTATTGGTCACGTCTTGATAGTGAATTCTGGAATGAAATCTGTTATCGCTTGCCCTTTCAATACAGTCCTTGGATAATAGATAATCTCATATTCCCCTAGTTAAATTGCCTAGGTTATCAGCCTTCCTAAATTTTTTGGTTTGTGCAAATCTTGCCGCAGGGGAAAATCAGTGTATACCATAATGTTGTGTTTAAAAATATGGTCACATTCTCCTGGAGGCTTCAATAAGGGCAGGTGATAGCTTTTCCAAGCGTGGATACCTGATTTTTTTCTCCTCAAAATGTTTGTTGGTGTAATAAATAGGATTTTGAAATCCGCCTTCTAATCGGATTAAGGCCAAACTAACTACTGACTCTAAAATAGCCATGTATAAATACAACTTTTCTCCCAAAACTGGTCGAGAGATCAATAAAGGAGATTCCAAATATTTATTCAACTCTAGGAAAGATTTCTCACACTCATCATTCCACTCAAAGGCCTTTTTGAGCACCTTAAAAAATGGAAGACACTTGACTATTTCTTGGGACATAAAACGATTTAGGGATGGTACTCTTTTAATTAGTTTCTGCACATATTTCTTGTATTTGGGATATTACATCTCAATTAAAGCTTTTATCTTGTCAGGATGGGCTTCGATTACCCTCTGGTTTATAATATAACCCAAGAACATTATTTCTTGCACCCTAAATATGCATTTGGTCAGGTTGAGTTTCATCTGGTGTTTCTCTAACTGGTCAAACATCTGAGTCAAGTCTTTATTGATCTTGTTGAGCATGTCATCCACATACACCTCCATATTCTTATCAATCTGCTCTTCAAACACTTTGTTCACTAGATTCTGGTATGTTGCTCCAGCATTTTTTGGCTGAAAGGGAATAACATTGTAGCAATATGTTCCTTGAATAGTGATAAAAGACCTGATCTCCTTATCTTCTAGCTTCATTTTAATCTGGTTGTAACCAGAATAGGCATTCATGAAGTTGAGTAACTCATGACCTTCAGTTTCATCTACCAATTGATCAATACTTGGTAAAGAAAAATGATCCTTTGGGCATGCTTTGTTGAGGTCAGTAAAGTTTATGCACATACGCCACTTATCATTCTTCTTTTTAACCATCACTACATTGACCAATCGACTTGAATACTTGACATCTTCTATAAATTGAGTTCTCTGTAATTTCTCTACTTCCTCTTGGATGGCCAAGTTCTTCTCGGGACTAAACACTCTGCGTTTCTGATTGATTGACTTAGAACCTTTGTAAATATTGAGATCATGGCAGATAAAATTAGGTCCAATTCCTGGCATACCCGTATGGCTCCAAGCGAACACATTCTTCCGTTCTCTTAGGAATGAAATCAATTCATGTTTGAGAGAAGGTGTTAAATTCGATCCCATTTGAGTGTTTTTTCTAGATTTTTGTCATCAAGCACAATGGTCTTTATTGCCTGCATAACATGTCCCTTGACCAGATCTTCTTGCTTCCTAGGATCCAGAGTGTCGATATGATAGGTTGTAGTGCTCTTCTAGACCTCCTTCTGGTCGATAGAAATGTAAGCACTCTCTAGCCTCCATCTGGTTGTTATTCACTATGCCAACTCCATAATTGGTAGGAAATTTCATACACTGGTGTACTATAGATGACACTATCTCCATTTGCATCATCCCAACTATCCTAAGAATAATGTTGTAGGCTAAAGGGATATTTTTATCCAATACGAAGAAATGAATCCTCTCTTTTCTACTTGCTGGCCAAGTGCCGACCAAGATGTCTAGCTTGATTGTCCTCAAGGGATAAATGTTTTTTCCTAAGAATCTGATTAGGGATCTGTGATAAGGTTCCAATTTGTTGTCTCATAGACCTAGGCTATGGAAACAGTTATAGAACATGACATATGCTGAACTCCCATTATCTACTAGGATTCTTTCTACTCTGCCTTGATGAACCCAATAAGTGATAACCACTGGGTCGTTATGAGGGAAAAGTACTCCACTCAGATCATTCTTAGAGAATGCCATCACTAATTTATCCTTCTTCACTTTTTTAGGCCGAACATTTGTGTACTCGAATATATCTATTTGTCTGATGGAAGGACATTCTTTGGCTTCATTTAGATAAGCCTTTCTCTCAGCTATCTCATCCCCACCACCGACGTCTCCTCCTGCAATGAAATGATAGCCAAAGAAAATCATTTGCACCTCAAATTTTGGCTCCTTGGGTTTTTTCGGCAGGTCAAGGTCATCATTATAATCATCATCGTGAGCCCTTTTCTTGCCATCTTTTCCTCGACAGGTGACTGAGACCTTCTTCTGGTGTCTTGACCACCATCCCCATCAATAAATTTAGTTAATTTCCCTCGACGGATGAGATTTTCCACTCCATTCTTCACAGCGATGCAATTATCAGTGGTGTTCACGCGATCTCAGTGAAAATCATAATATTTGGATTTATCTTTCCTGTTAGGAGGTGACTTCAGTTTCCCAGGACAACTAAACTCTTTATTACACCAAGTCTCCTCCAGTATGATGGAAACCTTTGGTGGAAACCTTCTTGATTTTATCAGTGAGGTATATTCAAGAAGTATGATGAATATACCTCACTGATTTTATCAGTGAGGTATACCTCACTGATGAACCCGATAAGTGATAAAATCAAGAAGTATGATGAATATACCCGATAAGAAGTATGATGGAAACCTTTGGTGAGTGAGGTATATTCATCATACTTCTTGATTTTATCAACCTTCTTATCTTTTTTATTTTTCTTAGTTAAATTCTTCTAGCTTTCAGTCTTCACCTCTGGAGCTTCTTTAGCAGTCGTTGCCTCCTCGACATTCATAATCTTCCTAGCCTTGGCCATCAATTATGTCATGGTCTTGGGAGGATTCTTTGCTAGAGCATAGTATAGGTCCTTGGCGATCAATCCACTCATTATCACTAATATTCTATTCATAATCAACCACTTTTAGTTTCTCATTGTTGAAGTGAGTGATGTAATTCTGAGTAGTTTCTCTAGGTATTTGACGAACGGTCAAGAGATGAGTGACAATTTTGATCGTCTTTGCTTTAAAACAAAAGTTATCGATAAACAGCTCGGCTAACTGATTAAAACTAGAAAATTTTCCTCTGGGTAGGTTGTTTACTATATCTGGGCTGAGCCTGCGATGGGACTTGAGAATGCCCGATAACTCACCTCTTTAGGGACAGAGTATATATATACAACAGCCTTCTATTTCTTAATTTAGATAACTAGATCATTCTTCCCATCATACTAGGGGTTAACAATTGCTGGCTTGAATTTATAAGGTGTGGGATAATCCACAATAGCCTAAATGAAAGGGGACCCCTTCACAAAACTCCTCTACAAAGGGTTCTTAGTCTTAGCCATTTCTCCTAACTGATCTTCTAGTCAATGCATGGACCCTTTCCAGGAATCCTCCTTTGGTTTAGACTTGGCTGAGGCAGCTTTAGTGGCTTTACTGTGCAAATGTCTTGAGCTCTCTTCCTAATAATTCTTCTCGGCACGCATAGAGCCTCTTATGCCATCCCTAGACCTCACGATTCATCTCTATGATCGCGGAATTGATTTGGCTCCCTGTGATAATCTCTGGCTACTCAGGCCCCAGATGATCAAAGGCAGGTGCCTTAAGAGTTCCAATGCGCTAGGCCATTCATTGGAGAAAGACTGACCATCATAATAATTCTTATATTGTATTGGTAATGTTTCCCCGGGGAGGTAAGATCCGTTGTGAAAAGATCTGAAGTGGACACTTCTCTCATTTCAGGCTGGTGGTGGTGGCATGTCCCTCCGAGATGTCTTAGTAGATTTGTCTTGCAATGTGCAAAATAATTGATGAACTAACTCATGCATGGCTTGTAGCCCTTTAGTAAGGTTAAGTAAAATTCCTTGTACATCTTCCACACTTGGAGGAGAAGACGGATTTGAGTTGTTATTTGCAGCCACAAGGTTTCTTTCAGGAATAGTTATCATTCCTCAAGGAAATTCCGTGGTGAACAAATGAATAAAATCGGTAGAGAATGATGACCAGCAATCGTTCCCACAGACGACTCTAATTTGTTGATGTCTCAAAATGGAGTGGGTGCAAATTTCTAATCTCAGATAAAATAAAGATAATCAAGTAATACAAACACACAACAAATAAGGTTTTTAAAGTAGTTCAGCTATGAGATAAGCCTACATCCACTATTTTTAGTATTTATGGTGGTTACAATACCTCTTGAGTATGTTTGTGCCTGATTGAGGTAAGGGATACCATGTATTTATAGTGGTTAGGAACCTAAAAGATGGAATGCCTTTATATATTCAGGCACGTACACTTGTATACAATAAATAAGACTGTTGATATTCATCGGTACGTGTATAAAATTTGTTAACTATTCTCCCCAAGTGACTTTTGTTCTTCTTGATAGTTCGCATTCTTGAGGTTTGTCGATCGATTGGCCTACCAAGTGTCTCTAGAGCTGACCAAGAGAGTAAGCACTATGAGAATTGCCACATAAGAGGACATGTGTCCATTTCTCATTGGTCGATGTAGATGAATAATTTATATATACAACACTCCTCTAAAAGATATTTCCTAACCCAAATAGGTGTATACTTGACGTGTCGGGTTTTGGGAACCAAGGGAACATTAGACTTAACTTCTTAGGACCTCTTCCAAGATCAAAACAAAATTCCCTATGGTAACCTTTCCCACCACAAAGCGAATATATTCAAACTCGAGGAATGTTACCTATGGGTTGACATTTTCTAGCGTCTTTGGATGCGGTTGACCCTCTAAAACACACAATGGCCTTGTCTTTAACACTCGAAGCATTAGAAACATGGGAGACAATATCATTACTACCAACATCACTTGAGTCTTTTAAATAATCTTTTAACTTCAAAATTTTAGACTCAAACATATAATTTGAGTCTTCCAATTTTAGGGACACCTTCTTCATATTATCAGTCATTCCTAGAATGTTATCTCGCTCCCCCTCAATGAAATAAAACTTATCCCTAAGAGCATTTTGTCGTGCCTTAAAATCATTAATAAAAATATTGTCCTCAATAGCACATACATTAACCCTAGAATTTTTGAAGTCCTCTAATTCTTTCTCTAAAATTCGGACTCTATCATCACTCTCTTTCTTGGAAAATTCTAAAATTTTAAAATCTTGGTCCATGTCCACAAGCTTCTCGTGAAAGAAATATCTTTGAGTTTGAACAGTTATGGGTTCCATAGCGTCTTTAAAATAAATAAAATCTTCTTCAAGAATCTCCATTATTTTAGCAAACATCAAATCCAAACGATTTAAGTCGTTAAAACTATGGAAACCCATCGAGAGAAAAATAAATAAATCAACATCAGAGAGAAAAAAATAAACAACCACCCTACAAGCACTAAACAAGGATCTAACACGGTAAATTAGTGAAACCCGCTTTATACCAATTTAAAAAGGTGTAAGAATGCTCTCACACCACATAGAGATAGTGGAAGGCACCGATACCACTATGAGAATGCGAAAATAAATATGCTCGGTAAGCATGGTAAAAAAATTCCAATTTTTATCTTAATCAATTTTACCTTTTTATCCTAAACATACATTTATGTGATAAAAAAAGATAAATCAAATCAACCATTTAATAAATTCAAACCTTCAGTAAAAACCACCTTACGGGTAAAAACTTTTAGTTCACTAATATAGTTTTCAAATCGCAACTTACAACCTTATGAGTGAAATAAAGCCTAATGAATCTCTTGCAATTGAACTTCGTCTTCTTTAACAATGATTCTCGTAACAAGTA
Source organism: Sambucus nigra (assembly GCA_949130495.1). Lineage (NCBI taxonomy): Eukaryota > Viridiplantae > Streptophyta > Magnoliopsida > Dipsacales > Adoxaceae > Sambucus > Sambucus nigra. The sequence continues at coordinate 283,340,331 of OX422209.1, forward strand.
CAAAGACCACAGTCTTCCTTCAGCCTAAGCTTTCGTCTTCAGTAGTGATCCCCTCGGGATTCACAAGTCAGCCATAGAGATACCTTATCCACAAAGATGTATGTAGAATACAATACAACTTTCTAGGGGTTAAACGAATTCACAAGAATGATTTTCAAGATGTAAGTTTTGAATTTAAAAGTGTTTTAGGGAACTAAAAGTTGAAGAACTTTCACAAAAGATATGTAGAAACAAATATAGCAAAAGTCTCAAAAACTTTCAACACGAAACAGGTATTTAGAGGACGTTCACAAATTTCAAGGTAGCGGACTTGTTTGAATGAAATTTAAGGCTCGATCGAACAAAAAAGGTAACTCTTTTGAAAGATATAAAATCTCGTTTGAACGAAGAAACCATCTCATTTGAACAGGCTTCAAACGACCTTTTGACGACTCAAAATAATACGCTCTCGATTGATGCTCATTAGATAAAACTTCGAACGATCCTCCTAATAAAAACTCAATCTCGTTTGAACGAGGTTTAAACTAAAATATTTTTCTTTTTAAAAAAAATCCTAGTTCATTTTTGATAAAAATAAAACATCCCAAAAATAATTTCTATGAATTAATGTAAACTGTAAATTTCTTTATACCTATATGGGATGTTGGGAAGTTTTCAATCTTAGAGATGCTTGAGTTCGATTCGTCATGACAGTTCGTGACTATTTGTAATGGGATGCACCAAATTAGCCTAAAACTTAAAAAGGCCTATCCTATGAACAATATTAGAAAAAAAATTCTTACAATTTCTTCAACCGTCATTTCCATCTTTGCACGATTCCAATTATAGAAGTGGGCATTACTGATTATTTATTATCAGGCATGTTTCCCTCTCCTTAAACATTGCGAACTATCAGCGGTCGTTCCAAATAATGATGACTTATCGGTGCGCATGTTGTGCTGCCATTGGGGTGGGTTTTTAACCCAACTATTAAACTTTGACTGATTTAACATTGTTAGCGGAAGGTATAAGGCCTCCAAATCCTTATCCCTTAAGCATTTTAACCTCAATATGACATTTTCAATGCTTTTTCTCTCTCTAGACTTCATCAATACTAGAGCTTCTAACTCATTCCATTTTATCTATTTCTTCCTCATATCTTCACCATGTATAGGCGTGAAATAAAATAAGAAGTTTTTAGCACATATATAACTTTTGGGAATTTCCTACAAGGTACTTAATTCTCAATAATGTTCATATGGATGAGGACCTCCTTGATCTCGAAAATGGTGAATTTGATCTTATGAAAATGGATATATTGGAAGGGGGAGTTAATTTTTGCTTCCACCTATTACTAGTGGAAGTAATTTTTTATTATGGAATGCTTCCAATCCAGTGAACGGTAGTTTCTACCGAAACATGATGGGCACAGTCACAATCAACAAAATTTGTTGGACCAATCTTGGCCTTAATGGAATTAAATATTGTTACAACCTGAGGTATTCCCTAGGGGAATACATATATCATTTTTAGGCCAGGGATAAGTCCCGAACCTGGTACCACATTTCCCACATCATAAAAGGATACATAAATGAATATCCTTGTGCTTTCTAGGTGGAGAACTACAATGGTCTCCCAGTTCCTCGCATAAAGGGGAAACCTAGTTGGTCGGCCACCATTTCTATAATATTATGTTTATTTTTATTTTGTTACTGGTCGGTTACACCTTTTGTATAGAATCATAAGCCAGAGGATTGTAATGTCAACTTGAGAGATCTTCAACTCATCTGGAAAAGGCGAACTCCGATTGGTGATAATCCTTATTGGAGAGCGACAAATATTTTGCTAAAATACGATTGATTGTCACTTTAATAAATAATTTTAATTCTATTCCTGAGGTTACCATCATAGATATACAATGGTGGGTGATGCTTCTATATCTCTGTAGCCACTCATGTGCCAAGTGAAGTTTCTAGAGGACTGTACTTAGGGGAAGAATCCCCTTAAATTATCTCGATTGATTCCAATGACGAATAAGGACATGATTCACTCTTCGATGACCAAGATACCTTTTTCTCTTTCGAGGAGGTTAGTATCTCAGTCCATCCCTAGGAAAAGGTGGACGCAGAAGAGAATTTACACACTGAGGATTTCACATTCTCACATGTTACAGAAGACCACGAAGACATGACAAGATGAATAGGAAGATCGGTCGATTTGCCAGCTCCTCAGGAAAACTTAAAAAAATAGGGGGGACTAAACATAATAGGAGGGTGATGATCCACAGAGCCAAAGAAGCCCAAGAGCTTGAATTCCAAAGGGGCAAGGAAACCGAGCAGGATAAGAAAAGGAAGACAAATAAGAGCCGGGCCAATACTCGTGCCCCCATTCCCCCACCATTATCGAATCGGCCTATTATCATCAATGAAAGGACAATATCCACGACTCCCCATCGCAAAGTAGCAGGATTCGTCCCTGGGAGATCACCTTTATGAAATGCAAAGATTAGGTCACCTTCGTTGATTTTCCCACAGAGAAGTGGAGGTTGCTTACTCGATCGCTCAGGAGGCGATGTTACCCTCCGATATATTTAAGTTGAGGGGTTTCTTAATTGAATGCCTCAAAAAAGAAGCTCTTCACCACAACGTGATGGTAAGTTGTCTTCCTCACCTAGAATTTTCCCTTTTGGCAATATAATCAAAGTAACTGTGGCCCTTTATTTTTGCGCAAGCTATGTAGGTCTCCAAGGAGCTTGCAAACAGAGTTGACCACCTGAGGAAGAGTAATAACCATCTCTTTGACTCCAATAAGAGTTTGAAAAATATATTGACAACCAAGCAGTCGGAGGTGATGACCTAATCACTAAGCTCAAGGATGAGATGAAAACTAAAAATAAGGCAGTGGAGGAGGCTGAGAAAACCCAACTTGAGTTCAAGAAAGTGGACACTGAGTTATCCAAATTAAGGTTATCTTTTGTTGGAAGGTGCTGCCGAAGTTGATCCTCCAAATGAAAAAATAGGTTTTTTGAGAAGGAAAGTGAGGATGACCTTAATAAGGACTATGATGAAGGATTTGAGGTGGAAGCCCAAAAATTTACAATGAAATTGGACTATCATGAGTCCGTTGACTTCAACAAAGGCTGGATGTCCCACTTCAAAAGTAAAATGTCTCTAAAGGTGATCCAGCCTATGACGAATACCTCCGTTAGAAAACCCAATAGTGGGGGGAGGGGACCTCGAGGCCCTAATCGCCGATCCAACTGATGTTGATCTTCCTGCTATGGAGGAAAATGATCCCGTGGAAGGGGTCCAACAAACTGTCAAGATCACAAATAAAATCACTTCCAATCCCTCTACTTTGCATGAGGGGATTATTTTTACTGAAAGTCAGGGGGAGGTCACCTTTAGCTCTTAGTTAGGTTATTTTTTCCATTTTGTTCAACTTTTGTAGACCAGTTGGTCATTGCTTTGTAGGCATATGGCTATTTTGTTGATATCAATGAACGTATTTTAAATATAATTTATTACCCTAGTTTGTATTTTTTTACATATGGAATTCTTGGTATTTTATTTTTTGAATTATTACTTTATAAAATATGCCAGTAGACAGTCTCTAACTATTGCAAGTTATTTTGATCGTACATTTACTTGTCGATTACATTAATTATTACAAGTAAGTTTGATTGTCCATTCTTGATGGGTGATGCCAGTGGGGGTGACAAGTCATTCTCAAGTTATATCAGAAATTTTATTTGGGTTTTACGTCTGTTTTGGGCCAATAAGCGCAACTTAGGCTACCACTATGTTCAGGTGGGTTTAGTGTCAGGTCCTTAGATTGAATTATTATAAGTCGCACCACTAATTGAGTGGGTTTGATGCCAAACGTATGTGACCAACTTATGTCTAAGTTGTTTTACCCAATTCTTAGATGGGTTTTTTGCCTCTTCTAGGTTGACCATCCCAACTTGGGTTGTACCATCATTTTCAGGTGGGTTCAGTGCTAGGTTCTCGAGCGACTGACTTGTTCTAAGTCATATCAATAGTTGAGTAGGTTTAATGCCAAACATAGGCGACCAACTTACGTATAAGTTCTACCACCCAGTTCTTAGGTTGGTTTTTGTGTCTTCTATGCCAACTATCCCAACTCGGGATGTACCATCATTTTTAGGTGCGTTTAGAGTCGGGTTCTTAGGTGGACGACTTGTTCCAAGTAATACCACGTCTCGAGTGGGTTGAATAAGTAAAATAATTGAACATAATTGCCAAATAAGTTTTTTCATTATATAATAATCGTCTTATTTTTCATAAAAGGAAAAATGTTTTTGACTCCTACGTAATGATAAAACTTACTCAGGTTCGTGGAATTCTATGACCCTGGTACTACTGTTACATCTAATTCTTCCAGGTGATAGGGTCTGCCACAACCATTTAAAGTTACTATATAAGGGACTTTCCAATTCAGTGCCAACTTACCTTCTCAAGACTTCTTTGTTGTTAAAAAAATATTTCTCCAAACTAATTCGTCGTTTGGAATTATTTGACCTTAACCTTCTTGTCATATTGCTTTGTTAATTCCTACTAGTAAGATGCTAAGTGAATGAGAGACTTCTCCCTCATCTCTTCCTTTAGATTCAAATCGTGAGCCAATCAATCATCATTACGTCTGTCTTAAAAAATTTATGACCTAAGAATTAGGAATTCAATCTCTAAAGGGATGAATGCCTCCATACCATAAGCCAGAGAGTAGGGTGTTTCTTTAGTCAGCCTTTATCGAGTTACCATGTATGCCCAAAGGATGGAAGGGAGTCTGTCTACCAATCTTTTGTTGGATTTTTCTGATTGATGCTTGATCCTTGATAATAGAGACTTATTAGTGATCTTATCTCGACTGTTGCACTGAGGAAAAACCACTGACACGGAGTGAATTCTGATCCCATGCTCTTCATAAAAGTCCCTAAATACGTCATTGTCAAACTGTGTTTCGATGTCAGTGACTAGTGCTCTTGGGATCCCGAACCTTGTAATAATGTTCCTCTAAAAAAATTTCCCGACATCTGCTTCTATGTGTGGGTGAGTGGCTTTTCCTCTACCCACTTTGTGAAGTAGTTATTGGCAACGATCAAGTATTTTATGTTTCTAGGTGCTAGTGGTAGTGGTCCCACAATGTCCATGCCTCATTGAGTGAAGGGCCAAGGACTCGTGAGAAGATTCACTTCTTTGACCGATTGCTTGATGATCGTAGAGAACATTAAGAACTTGACAAACTTCTTGGCAAACATCAAAGCATCCGTTTGTATGAAACTCCGCCAATATCCCCGCGAGATCGTACTATAGAAGACTTGCCCCCTGCGTGAGCTCCATAGCTACCTTTATGCATCTCACTAAGGATCTCTTCCAATTGGTCTGGATTAACTCACTATATTTTAGTACTGGTGAATGATCATCGATAGAGATTGCCTTCAGAGTTGAAGCAAAACCTCTCCTCGTGGATATTTAACTTATGAACATATTATTTGTCTGATGGTAGATCACTGATCTTTATATAGGTGATGATTGAATCCATCCATGACAGGGATATTTTGATTTGCAAGACACCCAACACCAGTTTTAGTTCATTAACCCTAGACCAATCTACGTACTCTACATCAACTGTTCTATTCAGGTTAGTGTCAATAGCAGATACTAGAGTAGCGAGTGCGTCTACATGGTTGTTAATGTTTTTCGGTAGATATTCCACTAAGGAAGACCTGAATCATTGGAGGATATTATTTTCTTTATCTCTGTAAGTGAGCATCCAATTATCTCTGGCTTCACACTCTCTCAGTTGATAATCATAATACACTGCTATATGTTTATCTCCTAAGTCGATCACCCTTTGAAGATCATAGATAATAACTTCGTATTTGGAATCGTTATTGGAATCTTTTAGCTCCAATTTAAATACTTGTTTTATGAGGCAACTTATAGAGTAAAAAAAAGATTCCAATTCTCGTGTCGCGCTCATTGGATGCTCCATCAATGAATAATTTCCAAGTTTAATAGTCTTCACTGACGACTAATGATTCCAAAATTGGATTCAGATCTTCCTCGTTTCTTTGTGGTGATACTGAGAACTCAGACACAAAGTCGGTCAGAATTTTCACCTTGATCGCAGTTTTGGGATCATACTTGATGTCAAATTGTTCTAGCTCCAAACACCACCTCATCATTATATTGGAGAGATTTACTTTCTTGAAAGAATCCTTTAATAGATTTATCACAGGGATGACGATCGTATATGCATCGAAGTAATGTCTTAACTTTCTGGATGTTGTTACTAGTGCCAATACCATCTTCTAAATAGGCATATACCTGATTTCTACCTCAAGGAGACTATGGATGACATTGTAAATCGTCCACTGCTCCCCGTTCTGTAATAGAACAAATACTGCAATAGTATCATGCTGTGAGATGACTAAGTACAGGTAGATGTCTTCATCGATCGTGGGGGTTGACATCAAAGGCGGAGATCCCAAGTACTACCGAACTCCCTTAAGTGATCGGTCACAATCCTATGTACAGACTATTAAACTTGCTTTCTTTAGTGCTTAGAAGAATAGTCTACACTTATCTGGTGACCTAGATATGAACCAGTTCAAGGCGGCCAGCATCCCGATGAGATCTTGCACATCTCTATTGGTGGTCGGACTCTTAATATCCTGCAAAGCTTTAATATGATATGGATTTTCCTTTATCCCTCTTGGAGTGACTCGGTGGTTAAGTAACTTTCCATAACTTACCCCGAAGACACACTTGGAGGCATTAAGCTTCATCTTTTATTCCCTTAGGATCTTCAAGGTCCCCGTCAGGTCCTTAATGTGACCAGATACTTCCTTGCTCTTAATCAACATGTCATCAATGTAGACCTCCAAGGTTGAGTCGAGTTGCCTCTTGAACATATTGGTTACAAGACATTGGTAGGTCACCCCTGTATTCTTTAAACCAGTAGAGGGGGCTTGAAGGTAATCCTGAGAATAAGGATAATTCCCTACTTGGCAATAGTGTTTGAGAATAAGCAACCGAGGCATCTCAAGCGTGGAAACTCTACGTGGCAACTCAGCGAGATAACTTAGCGTGGCAATTCATATTTAGGTTTTTATGTTAGTCATATTGTATCTTTGTTTATATTGACTGTAAGCTATAATGGTTGTAATGTTGTAATGAGAATAATAATGAGTTTTAGCATAAGGTCATACGGTACTCACGAGAGACCAGGCTTGGCAGGGCTTGGGAGAGCTTTCATGATCTATCGAATGACCTCGTCGTGGGAACTTTAAAGGGACTTGGTTTGGAGGATTGAGAAGTGAGGCACAGTTGGGGCTTGTCCTGACCATCTTAGATACACCTGGTAAAAACACCTAAGGACCCTAACCGTGGAACCTCGGGCGGAGTATCTTGGAGTTCCATCGGGCGTTGAGTTGAGAACTAAATAACCCTCTACTTAATGTCACATCTACTGTAGGTGATGTCACTAGCCAGCTAAATAATGTCAGACCTTCACTTGAGTAAACCATCGTGGTATTTGGGGCCGTGAGGCAATTGGTGAGACACCTCTGCGACAACAGCCCCCTGACACACAATGGTTAGGCAAAAGGCATGTCTTGGCATTGAATGTTTATGACGTGGAGACAAGTAGTGCATCAGGCATTTAATGCTGTGACATAAAGTATGAGGGATGTCTTTCATAATTTTTAATGACTGAGTTGCCCCGGGATGGTGTGGGGGGCTATTTAAGGACCCCAACCACCCTTGAGGAGAGCATGATCTTTTGAGAGTTTAAGGAGTTATTACTAGAGAGAATACAGAGTAGAGGGAGTTATTGCAAACCATAGGGTTTACCCACTCACCATTGTTACTTATTACGAAGCTTTTAATACTTAACAGAGATTCTTGAGAGTGTTAGGTGTGTTTCTACCTTCCTACCGAGGTGTATCTAGGGTGTTTACTCTCTCTCTCCCTATAGCTAAGTTACTTTTAAAGTTCATTACTATTTCCTAAGTTATACACGAGAGTTTTGTGAGTTTAAAATGAGTTTATCTTCATTGGGTTTGTGTTTGTGTGTCCTATCATTAATCCAAAGCTTTAGCCAAATTAGCTTATCATTACCATACTCAAATAGGGGTTACGCCTCCATCTTATCTAAACTACCCTCTTACATTTGGCGATTCTGCTGGGGAGGCATTCTTCTAAGTAAGGAGTATGGCGTAGGATAATGCTAATCGAAGGCTCAACTTTGATGACATCCAGCATAATTAAGAATAAGCTGCGAGAGAACTGGAGTCCCTAAGGGATGGGGCTCCCCGAGTGGAGGTACCTCTGGTTCCGGCGACGTCACGTATTTTGGGGGTGACACAAGCTTTTACGAGTGCGGGGTTAGGACCCACTCAGATCGCACTCCTCATGAGCAAGTTTTATGAGTTTTTACAACTCATCTAGCACCTGAAATATGGAACATTCTTGATCCTTCCTTTGACTAGTCTTCTCGGCTGGAATCATAAATGGGTTGTCTCCTCTCTGATGATCTTTTATATAGGTAGAACTACTGTGAGAGGTCTAAACTTCGACCCTTATTTCTTCCAATTATGTTCTCGTACCCAAGCCCTAAAAAAAGATCCAGTAGCTTCAACTATGCTGGGAGGACTGGAGGCTAATGCCTTCATAACACCAGGGGTAGCTTCAACGGCCCCACCAGGTGCAGGTGTTGCGGGAACGTTCCCAGCAAGTGTGCCCTCTATTATGAATCCAGCATGGGGAACATCAGGAGCATCGGTGGCCCCAACCGTGGCGCATGCCCCAGCTACAACGGGCACTCAGCCCGTGGTTTCGTTATTTGGTGCCCCAGCGGCATCACCCATGGAGGAAATGAGAAAAGAGATGCAAAAGGAGATGCTGAAGTTCATGCAGGCTTCCTCGCAATCTACTGGCGAGGTAGCTTCGGTTTATGATGATTTTCGAACACCTTATCCTCAGGAGTACAACGACGAACCCTATTCGAAAGACTATATTCCTCTCATTTTTGAAAAATACACGGGAAAAGATAGGAATCTGAAGGAGCACATCAAGTGCTTTATCGAATAATTGGGGGCACATTGTTATAATAAGAAGCTTCGGTTGAGGGAGTTTTCTAAATCCTTAACTGATAAATCATATACCTGGTATTCCCATTTGTCTCCTAGGAGTGTTTCTACGTGGGAGGAGATGCATGTATTATTTGTCCAGAAGTTCTTTCTGGAAGAATATGAGTTTACTTTGACCCAACTGGGTAGGGAGAAGCAACGACCTGGGGAAGAAGTGGTGGCCTATGTTCGGAGGTTCAGGGAAAGATCCCTTGACGCGAGAGAGGAAGCTAAAGAGTCTAAATTATTGCAGATTTGCGCTGAGGGGTTGCTTCCAGAGTACATCTGCTATCTCATCAATGAGACGCGCGAGGGGACTTTCTCGACGTTCTTGAAAGCAGCGAGAAATATCTCTTTGGTGGTGCGACCCAATCCGGTGGTGGTGCCCATAATGTTCAGGCAGCCGATGCAACCCGCGGGGGGGAGGTCTCAGCCACCACGGGTAGGGTACACCGAGGGAGGAGATGGGGGTAAGGCACCGAAGAAAGACAATAAGAGGAAGTTCAGAAGAAACAGGGAGGACCCACCACCATTGCATTGTACAGTAAAAGAGGTTGTCCGCTGTTACAACGCAATGGTCCAAGGCAGAACGGTCTATGAACCAAAAGACATTCCCGTTTGGTAACCCGATGCAACAACGAAGAAGTTCCCTCTGCTCGATATGCTTTGTGAAATTGCATTCTCCCTCAGAACAGACATGTGCAGTTGGAAGCATTGGACGAACACAGAGATAATGCGATGCAACACTTTCAAATGTACACGAAGAAGCTCTCCAGGGCATATGATAACTTGGTGAGACCAAGGAAATTCATGGAGGGAGATCTCGTATTGAAGGCCGCAGTGAAACATATTAGGGGGCTTCCTCTACCTAAATTTGCAACGAATTGGGAGGGACCTTTCATCGTAAAGGAGGCTCATGACTCAAGTTATTGCTTAATTTCAAAAATGGAAGAAGATAAACCATTCAAGATTAACAATAAGTGGTTGAAGGTTTATCATGTGTAGGCAGTTATGTTGGACCTCTGATGTAATTGGCTGTTGTTATATATACACAAGTTCTATCTTATGATGAGTATGCAAGTTCTTTTTATTATACCTCAAGTAGAGATGAAAGAATTATAGAACTTTGTATTTCATAATTTATGTAAACAGTTGTAACACAAAGAAATGGCATGGGAATAAGTATCTTTTTCCATTCATATACTTTGGGGCATTACAAAATTAGGAGTTATCGCCCAAGAATTACATGAGAAGAAAGGAAAAATACAAATACAAAAACTCATTGACCCAAGAGGAACCACAAATCTGGGGTGGAGAAGAAATCTCTAGGAAGGCCCGAAGAAGCTTATAAGCAAGACTGTTGGGCATTAATGGAAACTTCCAACCTAGTCTGTGCTTACGTACGTTAGATAAGAAGTTTCTCTCGTTTTAGCTTTGCCAAACACAGAGCTTCTTCGAGGTACTCCACCTCCTTGTTAATGGCTCTGAGGAGGGGTAATAGCTCGACCAACTTAGCTTCCTCGACCCGCTAATCCTCCTAATGTTTTCATAAAATCTCCCTCTAGATGTCTAACCATTGGCTTTTCAATGTCTTCAAATGTGCAATGAGCCAGTCAAAATGGAACCCGTCACGACCCAACTCCCTCAGATAACCCAGGAATTAGTTGAGGAGGGGTCTGGTAACATTCGCAGTTGGAGTATTGGCGATTTTAGCAACGACGATGGCCATGCCTTGAAGCCTGTAGCTCATAACTGAGATGTTTGAACGTAGGCAGTCCACTGTGAAGGTTTTAGGATGATAGCTCAGAAGTTGCTCGATTTCCAAACGGTGGTTAGCAGGTATTTGGGGAGAACGTTTGAGTACCATCCGGCAGAAGGCGTGAGGAGACAAGTCAGTCATAGGAAGCTCGTATCCAGACTCGCTCTCCGTAGCAGCACCTGTCGTGGAATCTTGATCATCTTGACTAGTTTCTTCGAATGCGATAGGTTCACGATGGGACGAGGCAATGGGCGAACGAACTGGTGGAGAATCCTCCCGAGCAACCTGAAAACAGTCAGAGGAAACAAGGAGTTTATGAGAAAATCTTAACAAGCATTTTCGTTCTTAAGTCACCGTTATAGGGGGAGTTTATGAAAAATCTTAACAAGTGCTTTCGTTGTTAAGTCACCGATATATGCGTAGTTTATGAAAAAATCTTAACAAGCGTTTTCATTGTTAAGTCACCGATAAAGGTGAAGTTTGTGAAAAATCTTAACAAGTGCTTTAGTTGTTAAGTCACTGATATAGGTGGAGTTTATGAAAAATCTTAGCAGGCGTCTTTATTGTTAAGTCACCATTATAGGTGGAGTTTATGAAAAATCTTAACAAGCATTTTCGTTGTTAAGTCACCGTTATAAGTGGAGTTTATGAAAAATCTTAACAAGTGTTTTCATTGTTAAGTCACCGTTACAGGTGGAGTTTATGAAAAAAATCTTAAACAAATGTTTTCATTGTTTAAGTCACCTATACAAGTGGAGTTTGAGAAGCTGAGACATACAGAGAAATTAGAGAAGTACCTCAACAGCACCAGGAGCGAGATGGGTAGTTACCACGGGAGACATAATGCTAGAAATCGTGGGAGGCGGGCTCATTACCTCAGCACCCTCAACGGAGCCCTTGGACGCAGAAGCCTCAAGGGTAGGCACACTCCCCTCACCGACATAGGGTACTATGGCCAACACGGTCGCATCATTAGAAGGAGATGTTGGACCTTTGAGAGATGCTCCAACGAGAGCAGCCACACCAACCTGGGCCTGGGAAGCGATAAGGCCACTTAACATAATGAGCGGAGAAAGATTTGGAGAATTCTGCAAATATAAAGACAAGTGTTAGACAGAAGGAGTAACCGCAAAAGGATAAGAGACAGAAATGCACCTAGCTTACCCCCTTTATGGCAGTGAAGAGAGGAACTGCAGTAATGGGTCTTGACAATGTAGGAGGAAGGAGAATGTTGGCTATCAGCGATGCCACTTCCACCTAAAGTAACCCAACATGTTAGAATTGATAAATAAACCAGTGGGACAAATAAAAGATGCAAGGCTTGGAAATAAATTTACCTGCGGGGCACTCTCTTTGACCACAACCAGGGGTAGAGAGACCTCCCGCTCCGAGGGTAACTCAGAGGAAGCTGGAACAGTTGCCTCGGGCAAACCAGACATCTCAGCAGCACCCGTGGTGACATCTTTGGCCTGATGGGAGGAGGAACGGTGCGAATAGGTAAAGCTTATTAAAGGATAAGGTGGAGGGGCGGGAGTAGATGGAGGAGTACTGCAACGTCCCCCCACGAAACGACTCACTAGGGGACTAGGGGGCTGGGAGGACTGACCCTCGCTTCTTCAACTCCCTGTACCAAAGTTATCAGGCAATAAGTAAAGGAGTTATGTTAAGAGAAGGAGAATAAGAAGTAAAGAATGCACACATACCTCAGATCCATAGGGAAAACGAGAAGGTATAACCACGGGTGAAGATGGTGAGGAGGCAGCAGCGGAAGGAGCTGGTGATGAAGGTCTCTCAAGTGTCTGCTTATTCTGGGACTTAGTACCCAGTGTTTTCCTTCTTGAGACCGTTGCACCACCACTTTCAGGCACCTTCGACCTTCTGCTCCTTTTTACCGGTGGCTCACTAGGATCAACCATAATTGTGGAGAATGTACCCGGAGGAGGAACGACGACTGCGCACCGTTGAAATTCAGCGTTTATTCATGCAATCTCAGCTTGCACCCGCCTCCTCAGCTCTTCGGCCATCTCTAGAGACATAGGAGGAGGAACGGAGGCAATTGGGAATGCCTCCAAAGGAGTTTTCGTTTGAACTTGGGCCTTAGATTTCTTGGACTTGGCCTTCTTGGCCTTCTAAGCAGGCTGCTGAGAAGGCCCCTTTTTTGTGGTAGCTTTAGCCTAAGGGACAGTTTGTTTGGGAGCTATAGCGTCCTTGGACGTCGGGATGGCAATGGGAATAATTGGGCAATAAGGGGGGGGGACATTATTTAAGGGTTTTACTCAAGGAAAACTCAACCCCAAGCACGGAGTTCCCCTTAAGACCCAGCTCAGAAGAGGAGAATGAAAGAACTGGGGGATATTGAGGTGGGGACTGAATGAACTCGCGAATCATTTCCAACTATTCCAAATGGAACTTGGTGGAAAAAGAAGTGGATACATCTCCCTTCCTAGTAGAACTAGGAAGGGTGACACGGCCATCAATAGTGGATGTCACACCAAGCACTGCGGCTGCAGTATAGAAGGTGCAGGCTTCAGCGAAGGTGGCCTTTGAGTGGTTATCCTAGAACACAGGTCGAGGGCCCCCCTGATCGAACCCGAACTGCCTGCTGCATCTATCAGGGTTGTAAGGCTCTGAGGTGTATCCCCATTCAGTGTAGGAGGGGAGAAACTCGGGGGTGAAAAGTAGCACTACGGCTTGTGAGGGATCTTCTACAATCGGGTTAAATCTGACCGTTGTGACTGCAGTAGGATAGAAGTCCCAACTATGGGCAAAGGTGGGCTCACTGTATAGACTCATTACGAAGGAGTCTAAGCAATCAAAAACCTCCATTACCTCCTTTCGGCTCTGCTTCTTGTGGAAACATAAGAGGCGTGGGGGTTGATAAGCACCCAAACCTGTACAATTTATACCCCAAATAGATGTACTTTAGTTGCTAATTCTCGAAAATATGGGTCTTATGTGCTTAAATGTTTATTTTGTAGGCCTAATGCACGTTGCGGTGTTCAAACGCGTATTTCAAGGAAATTGTGCGTTTTATGGAGCTATATACACTTATCCCGTGTCTTATCCTGTCCCAAACCTAGCCTAAACCTACCCCGAAACCCGTGTGTGTTTAGTTTGTGTCTTTTTATTATTTTTTAGATTTTTAGTTTGAGTCATTTTTATTTTTAGGATTTATTTTAGATTTATTTAATATTTTCTAGGTTTATTTTCTATTTTTATTTTTATTAGTGTAATTGTATTTTATTTTGATTTTTATTAGCTTTTAGTTTAGTCTTATTAGGATTAGTTTTTAGGAGTTTATTTTTAGTTTATTATATTTTATATTTTTTAGGGCTTTAATTTTCATTTAGATTTTTCATTTTTTATTTCTTTTGTTTTATTATTTTAGTTTTTTTTAACTTAGGATTTTATTTTTTATTTGTTTTATTTTGTTTTATTTTTAATTAGATTTTATTTTTTTAGTTTTTATTTTATTAATTTTATTTGAGTCTTGTTATATTTTTAGGTGTCCAAATTAAACACACACACACAAAACTCCCTACACCACACACAACTTATCCTACACCTCACTAACTCCTCACCCTCACACTCATTGCCCCTACACCCTACCACACCACATATCCCCCATCATCATCTTCTCCCACTCAACAAACACTTTCTCTCTCCACATCCATTAACACAAAACTCACATCCACTCACACCATCCAAACACCAACCAGCCCGATCCGACCTCCTCTTCACCGGCCACACCCGTCGACGCCGCCTGTACCCAAAACCCAGCGGCGGCACTCCGATCGCGCCACCAAAACCCCGACCAGTCGGCGACCGCCCTCTCTCTCTCCGATCCGATTTCAGCTCCATACCCATCAAACCTTGAATCCATTCCACCCATTAACCAATCAAAACCAATTTTGCGAAGACCCCATTCCCATTTCTACAAAAGCCACGACCTGCTATTCCAAAGACCAAAATAAACCAACTAAAACCCATGTGCCAAATAAAAGCCATTTAACCCCTTTTACCATTTTACCCCCCAACCACCTCTTTTATCCAACTTTCCAAAATACCCTCACCCAAATCAGATTTTTGTGACCTCACACCTCTCAACCCACATGCTCCTCACACCATTCCGACATGCATCTTAATTCTTCCAAAAATACCCCCATGCCCCATGTGTGCCATGCCTACTATAAAAGAAGATGAAGACCCCAAATCAAAAAAGAGCTTAGAGATAGAAAAAAATTTAGAGAGATAATTGTAGGGAAAAACACCTTTTGTATATAGTTTTATTTTATTCCTTTTATTTTTATTTGTGAGATTAAATATTGTAAGATTGTTAATTGAGAGGATATTTTAATTTCAAATCATTTGTATGCGCAATTAAGCGGTGTATGCTTCGATTTCAAGGATTGGAGTTCAACTTAATCAAAGAGATTTGGTTTGATTGTTCTCTTCTCTTCTTTTATTATTTTATGCCTTTGAATATTAGTTTGTCATATTTCATATCATGTTAGGCTAAACCCCTTTCAAGGGGTGGGGTAAAACCCATATTTGATGTTATTTTATTTTAATTAGTTTAATTACTTGAAAAATCCCTTTGAATGTTAATTTTTATCCCTCACCCTTAAATTTACGCCTCGAGAGAGGGTAAATGATTTTCGAGAGAAAATCAAAATTCTAATTATAATACCCATTTTAGATTCGAACTAGATATAGGGGTCTCTTAAGTGGGGTATTATAACTTGAATTTCAACTCTAAATTTATTTTATAAGATTGACATAAATTCTAATTGATCGATCCTAGCGGGTGATTAATTAAAAGGAGTGTGAATCCATGTTTCTAGAGTTGTGGGGTGTTAATTTTAACTTTCTAAAAGATTATTATTCTAATTACACTTGCAACGAGAGTTGGTTTGTAATTTTAATATTAATTTGGGAGAATTCAAATAATTAAATTAATTAATTAGAATAACTAAAATTTGTGGTGTAATCCCACTCCTTGATTGTTCTTACAATTATTTACCTCACTTTATCTTTTATTTTAGTGTTAGACTTTATTTTTCATTTTAGTCAATTTCTAGTTAGTTTTCATCTCACACTTTAGTTTAGTTTAGTTTAGACCTCACCTCACCCTATTGTTTTAATATTTGAAAAATCTAAAAAAAATTAGAAAAGTGAAAAAGCACAAAAAGAAAATAAAAAGTGAATTACAATTGAATTTGTCTCTAGCTTACGCCCTTGAAACTGGATTGATACCCTTACTTACCTCTACACTTTAGATTGTTATATTTTGTAGGTATGTGAGGATTTTTTATTAACTTGGCTTTCAACAACAACGACGATACACAAAAGTCACGTTATCAAATGGCGCCGTTGCCGGGGATGTAGAAAAGTCAACGTTATCAAATGGCGCCGTTGCCATTCTTGGGATCGTGAAGCTCGGAACGGATTCAATTTTGTATTTCATTTATATATTGCACTTTATTATTTTGTGTACCATTTTTGCATTACTTTAGAAGGATTGTATTAGGACTTTATTATTTGGCTTGTATTGCGGTGCGTAGGACACCATTTATTTTTTATTTAAATTTGTAATAATTCAAGTCAAGCGTGATAGGGAAACCGGACAAGGTAGAGAGAGGGAGTCCAAAGGCGAGGATTTAGAAGCCTCTCTACCTTGGGTCGGTAGGACTCCCGGGGACGACTGAGATAGGCGTGATCTCCCCCCGGTCGACTCAAATTTTTTGGCACCCCACGACCTAAAAACCGTGGGAGGTACATTTCTTACACACTCGCGCCTCTCCTGTTAGCGAGTCAATTCTTTTGTGTCCTCTTGTGTGCTCTTATTTGATTTTATTCTCGCATTTATTTTCGAATGGTGTGATGAATTAATTGACTAAGACCTACACCCGGTCACTCACGAGAAGGGATTTCATCACCCGACTCACTCGCTTATCATTGTGTGCTACCCTAGCCATCACTAAATTTAAAATCAATCAACTAGGTAGCCCAATAGGAGAATATTTTGCAAAGGCGATCACTCATATTTTCGTGAATTTTTATCGCCCGCGGACATGTGCTAGTTAGGATTTCTCCTTGACTTGTGTGTGTGTCCAATTCATTTTTCGATAGTCGGTTTTAGTTAGTCTGTCCAATTCAAAGAGTCCATATTTTCCCCACCTTTTCTTCCAAAAAAAAATTCAAAATATTTTCTTTCATTTTTTTTATAAAAAAAAAAATCAAAATCAAAAAATCAAAAAATATTTTTCTTCCTTTTATTTTTACAAAAAATCCAAAAATATTTTCTTTCCATTATTTTTAGAAAATCCCAAAAATATTTTCTTTCCTTTTGAAAAAATTCCAAAAAATCAAAAAAATATATTTCTCTCCACATGGCCGAGGAGCGTCCTTTACGGGACTACTTTGGTCATTTTTCATTGACACGTGACACGTGTGAGAGTGATCCCGAGCGGTCTCTTTATGATATTCTTCATGATTTCACCTCTCTCACGAGTACCGTTGGTACTCTTGACCCATCTATGCACGCACCACCTATTCCATCACCCTCGGTGTCAAGTGTCACCGTGCCTCCTCCCTTGTTGTGCACCCACTGTTCTTATGCCGATCACATGTCCCATGAGTGTCCATACTTGTCATATCCATCTGAATCCACTGTGGAACATGTGTATCCATATGACACTGTTTCGGAACCCACCTCGGCCTATTATCCCTATATACCTAATCCCGAGTTGTCTGAGTACCCGAGCTATTCGTGGAGGCCTAATCACCCTTCCACGCAATACAAATCCCAACCCGATGTTACGGATCCTCACATGTTTCAACAGTCGTCATGGCAACCTTGTGCACCCAGTCACGATCAATTTCCTCACTACGCATCCCATGAGTATCAACCATTTGTCCATCACAAAAGCAATCCTTTCGTATATGATGAACTTTTCCCCACCCCACACACTTCCTTTGAGTATTCTCCGTATACTCATGATAGTAGAGCGTTGTGTCCACCTCACCCACCACCACCACCCGTTACTCCACCAATACCTTCATCCACATCCGCTCTCGAACCCTCTTGCAAAAGTTCATACTCGAGAAAGAGAGAGCCACTCAAATTCAAACTCAAGCTCTCCAAAGGCTTGAACAAAGGTTAAATGAATTGGAGTGTGAGCGAGAGTCGGATATTCCCATGGCCCCACTCATCGTTGCCACCGAGTGTGACGATGACCCGTCCTCTTGTGACACCAATTTTGAGTATGACCAACCCTACCACCCCGAGAATCTTGAAGTTGAGACCATCCCTTGGTTCGGGTCCCAAGTCGATAATTGTGTTGACTTATCCTTCGATAGTGAGGCTGATCCACTCCCACCCCGTCCTTATGAACCCATCATTCCGGTTCACACTCCTGTCATAGAATCCAAAAACATGCCCGAGTCTACACCTATCGAGCTTCACCCTTGTGTTCCCGAGGAACCCATATGTTTTAGGTTCGCTCCGGCTACGAGTGTTCACCATTTTCCCGAGATAGAATCCGTGATAGTTCCTAACTATCCGGATATGGATGATGTCCCACCATGCATGGCTCCCCTTGAGCCTAATATTTCTAGTGATTCTTCTATCTCCGATCTTGGTGCCTCGTCTTACCCACCCACCCTATTCACCAATGCTACTCTTGTGGAGAAGTTGACAACTCCATCTTTAGAAACCACACTCCCTTGTGAGTATTCCTTTAATCCTCCCAATGAGTGTGTGTCTCCCACGCTTGAGTTGGATCATCTTCCTCCACCATTTTTCCCACCCGATACACCATTTATCCCACCCGACCCACCCATTATCCTTTCCACCCCACCACCTGGTTTGGATCTTGATTTCGCACATTTCAAGTTTCCATCTACATATTTAGATCCTAACCTGAAACCATCCTCCATCTACGAGAGTTTTTGTGGTTCTACTCTCCACTGTGACACCGAGTTTGTTCCTCCATGCACACCACTTCCTTGCGGTGTTGATTTCTTTTCCCATCGACAGCTCCCTGGTGTGTCACAGCGCAGCCATTACCATCGCCCATTTATATAATGGTTGTGTGATTTCTCTGAGTCCCAACCCATTCCACTTACCAAACCATTCCGCCTTCCTCACCAACTAGAGCACCATTCTTATAGGGCCCTTGTTGCCCTCACCTTTACGCTCAACAAAGCCCGAGATCGATACCTTTCCACTCTCATTTTTACCCTAATACCCACCCGCCCTTGGTCCACCGATGCTTTGCATCGTGTGAAGCACTTTGCCATACAAGTGCATTGACCCCTTTAGCCTCTATCCAACAAGGCTGACGCTTCAGTCTTGTTTGGGGGTGATTCTCATCACCCAATTTTCTTGCCGCCCCGCACTTTCATAGATCTTATCCTTAGGGTGAGATTTCATCGGTCTGGCTGAAGATATTAAACTTAGCGCTACCGGGAGGCAGCCCGCATTTCTTGTACTAGTCTGATCCTGTTTGGGGGTGGTGTTTCACATCACCCTATGCTTTCTCATGCTTATAGACTTGTACACCCTTTTTTTTCTTTCTTATCACGTATTCAGGTTTCATCTTGGCTTCATATGTCCAGTTCATTAGCGGTTCATTCTGGTAATCTCTTTCCTACCTTATACTCTCAATTTTAAAAAAAAATTTACCTAACATCGAGGACGATGTTCCTTTTTGTTTGGGGGTGGAGAATTTTATCAAAATCGTGCCTCATTTGAAAAATTTTGATATTTTAAACCTGATTTTTAAAATTTCGTGCAGTTTCTTTCATCTCACTCATTGATGTGAATTTTCAATCATCCATCTTTTCAAAGTCTAGGAATCAAGCTAGGGAATATTTTTTCTAAATGTCTTATGTAATACGTAACAAGGCATTTTGCACTATGAATTTCTAGACTCAACAAAATTTGCGCACTTATCACGTCATTACGTTTAGAGTTGAGGAGTACTACAATTCTAGAGAGAACCTTAAGGATCACTAGTAGAGACTTTAGCCTGTGAGATTTGTGCCTTTCACCCTTTTTGAGTGTCTTACGCAATCTCCGAGTCACAAGTTGATTCAACATCTTTTGGGTCCGCACTTAAATTGTTGTATGATCTCATTATTCTTCATTTTTCGGCTTGATCACTGAGAATGACATCTTTTTCGAGTTGTAAGAAATGCGTGTCTTGAAATTTATCCCGAATACTAGATTTTCATCCATACACCTACCACTTTTCCATATCACATTTCATTTACCCATCACCCATTACCTTCCCATCCATTTACTTCACCCATGTTCTTCCATATTTCCATATATTCCCCCACATCATCCATATATCACTCCATTCATATACCATCATCATTTTGAGAAAAATAGTGTGATTCCAAAAATGTAAATGTCTTCATCGTTGGTTTGAAAAGTGAGAGAAAAACAAAAAAGAAACAAAAAAAAATAGTAAAAATAGAAAATATATAAAAGAGAGAAAAACAAATAGAGAAAAAGAAAAGAAAAATCGAAAAAAAAAGAGAGAAAATAAAACAAAGAGAGTTTGTAGTTAGTAATAAAGACATTTTGTTCTTCAAGTATAGAACACTCTTATATCATATCCATTCATATATCATCATTCATATCACCATTATATCCTACACACCACATCCATACATCACACATCCCTCACACCATTCTACCTCATATCCCATCTATCCCATTTAATTTTCCCCTCACCCATAATCATCCATATATTTCCCTAGGTGTTCGGGAGAATGAAAGTCGACGTGGTGAATAACTCGACGTTCTCACTATAGTGATTACAATTCCTTTCATGAGATCACTTTTCTTTCTAAATTGTTCGTTCTTTCTTATGTGTGTGTGTGACGTTTGAACTTGATTACATTTACTCACCTCCTCACACACAAGAGTGATACACTTACCCAAATCTCGAGAGTTCGTTTGAGAAAGTTATATCTAGTGAGATTTTAAAGTTGAAGCGTTGATTCCAACAAGGCAATCTAGGAATTACTCTTGTGATACTCGACCCGTTTTGACTGATTCACACTACACACGTTGAGTTCTAGGAAAGATGTTCCTTGAGTATTTACTTAGCTTAATCTTTTTATAATTCTAGCCTGTATTTATGAAATCATTTATCTCATGATGGATTGTGCGATTATTCTACGTCTAATAAGAGATTGACTGCCCTTCAATAAATTTTTGCAAATAAGAATTTTGTTGGTATATTCCCTGCAAACCCTCACGAGACACAACTCGTCCTGTAGGGCAACCTATAGGTTTAAAGGCTTGTTGCACATGCTAAGTGCAATCGCAAGTGCCCGCAAAAGTGGTACACTTTTGGTTTCTTATCATTCTCTTTATCTCTATCTTATTGCTCGAGGACTAGCAACGCTCTGTTTGGGAGTGGTGTGATAAGCACCCAAAACTGTACAATTTATACCCCAAATAGATGTACTTTAGTTGCTAATTCTCGACAATATGGGTCTTATGTGCTTAAATGTTTATTTTGTAGGCCTAATGCACGTTGCGGTGTTCAAACGCGTATTTAAAGACAATTGTGCATTTTATGGAGCTATATACCCTTATCACGTGTCTTAGCCTGTCCCAAACCTAGCCTAAACCTACCCCGAAACCCGTGTGTGTTTAGTTTGTGTCTTTTTATTATTTTTTAGATTTTTAGTTTGAGTCATTATTATTTTTAGGATTTATTTTAGATTTATTTAATATTTTCTAGGTTTATTTTCTATTTTTATTAGTGTAATTGTATTTTATTTTGATTTTTATTAGCTTTTAGTTTAGTCTTATTAGGATTAGTTTTTAGGAGTTTATTTTTAGTTTATTATATTTCATATTTTTTAGGGCTTTAATTTTCATTTAGATTTTTCATTTTTTATTTCTTTTGTTTTATTATTTTAGTTTTTTTATAACTTAGGATTTTATTTTTTTATTTGTTTTATTTTGTTTTATTTTGTTTTTATAACTTAGGATTTTATTTCATATTTTGTTTTTTTATTTTTTTATTTTTAGTTAGATTTTATTTTTTTAGTTTTTATTTTATTAATTTTATTTGAGTCTTGTTATATTTTTAGGTGTCCAAATTAAACACACACACACACACACAAAACTCCCTACACCACACACAACTTATCCTACACCTCACTAACCCCTCACCCTCACACTCATTCCCCCTACACCCTACCACACCACATACCCCCCATCATCATCTTCTCCAACTCAACAAACACTTTCTCTCTCCACATCCACTCACACCATCCAAACACCAACCAACCCGATCCGGCCTCCTCTTCACCGACCACACCTGCCGACGCCGCCTGTACCCAAAACCCAGCGGCGGCGCTCAGATCGCGCCACCAAAACCCCGACCAGCCGGCGACCGCCCTCTCTCTCCGATCCGATTTCAGCTCCATACCCATCAAACCTTGAATCCATTCCACCCATTAACAAATCAAAACCCATTTTGCAAAGACCCCATTCCCATTTCTACAAAAGCCACGACCTGCTATTCCAAAGACCAAAATAAACCAACTAAAACCCGTGTGCCAAATAAAATCCATTTAACCCCTTTTACCATTTTACCCCCCAACCACCTCTGTTATCCAACTTTCCAAAATACCCTCACCCAAATCAGATTTTTGTGACCTCACACCTCTCAACCCACATGCTCCTCACACCATTCCCACATGCACCTTAATTCTTCCAAAAACACCCCCATGCCCCATGTGTGCCATGCCTACTATAAAAGAAGATGAAGACCCCAAATCAAAAAAGAGCTTAGAGATAGAAAAAATTTTAGAGAGGGAATTGTAGGGAAAAACACCTTTTGTATATAGTTTTATTTTATTCTTTTTATTTTTATTTGTGATATTAAATAATGTAAGAGAGTTAATTGAGAGGATATTTTAATTTCAAATCATTTGGATGCTCAATTAAGTGGTGTATGCTTCGATTTCAAGGATTGGAGTTCAACTTAATCAAAGATATTTGGTTTGATTGTTCTCTTCTCTTCTTTTATTATTTTATGCCTTTGAATATTAGTTTGTCATATTTCATATCATGTGAGGCTAAACCCCTTTCAAGGGGTGGGGTAAAACTCATATTTGATGTTATTTTATTTTAATTAGTTTAATTACTTGAAAAATTCCTTTGAATGTTAATTTTGATCCCTCACCCTTAAATTTACGCCTCGAGAGAGGGTAAATGATTTTCGATAGAAAATCAAAATTCTAATTATAATACCCATTTTACATTCGAACTAGAGATAGGGGTCTCTTAAGTGGGGTATTATAACTTGAATTTCAACTCTAAATTTATTTTATAAGATTGACATATAATTCTAATTGATCGATCTTAGCGGGTGATTAATTAAAAGGAGTGTGAATCTATGTTTCTAGAGTTGTGGGGTGTTAATTTTAACTTTCTAAAAGATTACTATTCTAATTACACTTGCAATGAGAGTTGGTTTGTAATTTTAATATTAATTTGGGAGAATTCAAATAATTAAATTAATTAATTAGAATAACTAAAATTTGTGGTGTTCCCACTCCTTGATTGTTCTCATAATTATTTACCTCACTTTATCTTTTATTTTAGTGTTAGACTTTATTTTTCATTTTAGTCAATTTCTAGTTAGTTTTCATCTCACACTTTAGTTTAGTTTAGACCTCACCTCACCCTATTGTTTTAATATTTGAAAAAGCTAAAAAAAAATTAGAAAATTGAAAAAGCACAAAAAGAAAATAAAAAGTGAATTACAATTGAATTTGTCTCTAGCTTACTCCCTTGAAAGTGGATTGATACCCTTACTTACCTCTACACTTTAGATTGTTATATTTTGTAGGTATGTCAGGATTTTTTATTAACTTGGCTTTCAACAACAACGACGATACACAAAAGTCATGTTATCAAGGGCTTAATACCTTCGCTCACGGGCAGAGACACTGACTTCGCAGCAATAGCAGGAAAGCGAGTATAAAGGAATCCCGTCAAAATGATGGTGTCGGCAAAATTCGCCAAGTTGTAATGGCCCAGTGATTGTTCCATGTCAATATGGGTTCGATCCAACCAGGTATAGAGGGACCCCCAGGTGATGGCGGCCAGAGGTTGGTTGATCCCTCTGGACAAACGAAGATAAATGTTTATCAGGTCCCTCCTAGGCTAATCGTTGGGTTTTCCAGTAAGAAAGAAGCGTGAAAGTAATACCAATATGTAGGCTGGTAGTTCCAGGGAGGTACCTCGACCGCGGCCCGTTACATCACTGACATCCTTCGACGTTGGAGCTTTGAAAAAGTAGTTGATAGGGGGGGAAATGTGGCTTTATTAGAGGAACCGATGCAACTGCAGTAGATCTGATCCAGCTCAACTCGATCAGCAGCCTCTTCGGCATCCAGAGGCTCGTCGTGGTAGGTAAACTCACCCATGGGCTCAAACCCAAGGAGTTTACAGACATCCTCCAGTGTAATAGTAAACTCCCCCCACGCGGTGAAGAAGGTGTGGGTTGTGATGTTCCATTGGGAGACTAGCACTTGGAGTGCCACATTGTGCCACGAGAGGGTGAACTCGCCAAACTAGTAGGCTCGATGCAGCCCAACCTTCACAAGAGCAACAGCATGAGAGCTCTGCATATATGTGTGCCAGACAGTAAAATAGGCCGGTGACCCCCAGGTGCTTCGAAGTCAATCTGAGAATAGGGGAAGTCGCCACGGTCCAGACGGAAACACTGAGTCCCCTTGGGTGGAAGATAGCCCCACTTTGATGAATCCATCTCCTCATCACCCAACAGTAAGGGGTTAAACTTAGACGTGAAGTGGAAGGTCTTGCATGCCTAAAAAAACTTATCATCTTCTTCAAAGATGGGCGCCCAGTGGTAGAATTGCAGTTGCTCTTGACGAGCAGCATTCAGGGCAGCACCACTAAGGGCGGTGGCAACGCCAGTAGCGATAGAGAGTGAACCTGGCTGAGTGGTGGCAACAACCTTGGAATCACTTAAAGAAGCCATGAGAGAGTGGTGATGAACGATATAGCTGGATAAGAAGGATTAAGAACAAGAGGGGAGGAGCACAACCGTAGGGGCTGGTGCAAAAGATGAGAGAAGGAGGAGACTGAGTAAAGAACGGGGAAACAATGGAGGTCGCACAGAGTTCACACATAATTTCTCTCTCTAAAGAAAGCGGGGATCTTGACGAAGATGAAGAAGATGAAGAAATAGAAGGGTTTTGAAATAAAAGATACGTTTGAAGGGTTTGTAAACCTGACTTTTGAGTTTCCCACCATCGCACGTGCAAGGGCCGCCTATAATCATTTCATATGAACACGTGGCACATCGGGAAGGGTCTCGACAGTTGAAAAGACAGCGCCGCATCATTAATAAGGTGACGCTTGGGGAAAAGAAGGGGGTTGCCTTCTCTAGTAAGTTTGAGTTTTGGCGCCAAAATTTTTGTCAGACATATCCAATCACTCCCAACGAAGGAATTCCCCCAACGGTTCAACAAAGCCACAACATCCCCTCGCCACATGTCCAAACGTTTGAATTGTGACTCAGTTACATCGGGGAGAATTTCTAATTTTTTGAAAATATCGAAGCACCACGGGGGAGAATTTCACTTACCAGGAATCCAAACGAGTATTTGAGAAGGTTAGTATGCCTTTCGGTAGAATTTCAAATATTAAAGCTAGAACGGTTAAGGCTCAGCATGAGGAAAAAGTGGTGATGTCCCTTCACCCAAGACCCAATGAGAATGGCGCTTCGGCTCAGGTACATCGGGGATAATTTTACTTTTTCCAAGAGATTATATTGTTGCGGTTCTAACGGGGGAAAGAAGGCCAGAATTTTTTCACGCAGAGAAGGTTCATCGAATTAAGAAGTTTCATGCAGACATTTCTTATTACAATAAATCTCTCCACGAAGGGGAAAATGTAGAGGGGGCTTGAAGGTAATCCTGAGATTAGGAATAATTTCCTAATTGGCAATAGTGTTTGAGATTAAGCAACCGAGACATCTCAAGCGTGGCAACTCTGTGTGACAACTCAGCGAGACAACTTAGCATGGCAATTCATATTTAGCTTATTATGTTAGTCATATTGTATCTTTGTTTATATTGACTGTAAGCTATAACGCTTGTAATGTTGTAACGATAATAATAATGAGTTTTAGCGTGAGGTCAAACGGTACTCGCGAGAGACCAGGCTTAGCAGGGCCTGGGAGAGCTTCCATGCTCTATCGAATGACCTTGCCGTGGGAACTTTAGAGGGACTTGGCTTGGAGGATTGGGAAGTGAGGCACGGTTGGGGCTTGTCCTGACCATCTTAGATACACCTGGTAAAAACACCGAAGGACCCTGACCGTGGAACCTCAGACGGAGTAGCTTGGATTTCCATCGGGCATTGAGTTGAGAACCAAACAGCCCTCTACTTAATGTCAAATCTACTGTAGGTGATGTCACTAGCCAGCTAAACAATGTCAGAGCTGCACTTGAGTAAACCACCATGGTATTTGGGGCCGTCAGGCAGTTGGTGAACCACCTCTGCGACAACAGCTCCCTTGACACATAGTGGTTAGGCAAAAGGCATGTCTTGGCATTTAGTGTTTATGATGTGGAGACAACTAGTGCATCAGGCATTTAATGTTGTGACATAAAGTATGAGGGATGTCTTTCATAGTCTTTAATGACTGAGTTGCCTCGGGGATGGTGTGGGGGGTTGTTTAAGGACCCCAACCACCCTTGAGAAAGCATGATCTTTTGAGAGTTTAAGGAGTTATTACTAGAGAGAATACAGAGAAGAGGGAGTTATTGCAAACCAAAGGGTTTACCCACTCACCATTATTACTTATTACGAAGCTTTTAATACTTGACAGAGATTCTTGAGGGTGTTAGGTGTGTTTCCACCTGCCTACCGAGGTGTATCTAGGGTGCTTACTCTCTCTCTCTCTCCCTCTAGGTAGTGTTTGTTGAGGTCTGTGAATTCTATGCACACCCTCTACTTTTCGCTCTTCTTTTTTGCCACAACGGGGTTGGAGATCCAATCTAGGAATTGGACCTCCCTAATGTATTCGTCCTGAAGGAGGGTTTTAACTTCACTTTCCATACTTTCATTTTTTTGGCCCCGACTTCTTTGTCTTCTATTTGATCGATCAGATAGTTGGATGCACATCCATCCGATAATAGGCAATGCCCAGATCTATGCTCGGGAGATCGTAAGGTTTTCATACAAAGACGTTGAAGTTGGTCCTGAGAAAGTGGATGAGCTTCTTTGTTTCCTCCTTAGGTAACTCTGATCTAATTAGAAAGGCTTTATCCGGTTGAGATGAATCTACGGGAATGGTGATGAGTTCCTCTATTATTCATTCGATGGGAGCTAACCGAGTTTATTCCACTCCCGACCTAACGCCTTTTGATTCCTATTTGGGACAATCGTCCTCTAAATTATCATCATTTTAACTCTTCTTGGACTGATCTTAATTCATTTTAATGGAAACTATGAAATAACTATGATCCTCTGCCTGATCACCCCATATTTCCATGATTACCTAAACGCTTAGGAACTTGAGGTTTTAGTGAGATGAGGATATGACCTTTATATCTTGGAACCAACATTTGCCAAGAATGCCATTATAATGTGACCCAAACTGGATAATATGATACTCTATCTCGCTGTTTATTGGACCGATTTTAATTAGTAACTTAATTTTCCCCAAAGTATTTTCTACATCTCCGTTGAAATCGATCAAAGACACAACCATGGTATCGAGATATTTGATGATTTAATCGATCTTGTATAGAACATTCACGTACATGATCTTTGGTGAGCTCTCTTGGTCGATCATAATCCTCCTCACATTAAAACTATCAATTCGCAAAGTCAGGATCAGAGCATCTTTGTTTGACAAACTTACATCGACCAGATTGTCATCGATAAACATTATTGTCTGATCAAAATCTATATACTTGTGCTTCTTTTTGGACATAACAGTCTTGGATACTTATGGTTGGAAAGCTTTCTGGATGCAAGTTGTAAATTTGACTTTTTACCAGAGTTTTTTTATCGGTGCACTGTAAAGGTTCGGTGTAGCCGTAGATGGCATTAACCAATCCTACGGGTGCTAGGTCATCATCTTCCTTCTGAATTGTATTTACCCTGGCCACATAATTGGTCTTGGCAGTATCAATATACTATTTGAGATGTCTGTCCTAGACGATATCTTCTAAATGATTCTTGAACATCTTATAATTCTCTATAAGATATCCGTGGTTTTGGTGATAGGTGAATCCAAGGTTGGTATCCCTATCTCTAAGATCATTATCCATCTTGGATGGCCTATTAAAATATGAATTGTCTCCGATATACAAAATTAGCTCGTAAATAGGTTCATTAAAGAAACTTTTCACTGCCTAAAAACTATTTTCATTAGGCTGCACCTTGGATTGCTACTTGCCGAAGTCACTTCACGGTCCCTTCTTCACATGGGCATACTTATTTTTTCCCTTTGAGGTTTTCTTCTTGTCATTGTTCTTTGACTGCTTAAAACCTTGTTCGATTGGAGCCTCTGTGGTGATGAGTTAATCATTTACTTTGGCGTATTTCTCAATAAGCTCTATGAGATCATCCATAGTCAATTATGGCCTCTTCGTCAAGGATTGATAAAGATCATCCATCTTGGAAAGGCCAAACTTTAAGGATAAGATGGCGAGTTATTTGTTACATATCTCTACGTCATAAAATAACTCCCAAACTGTTGTGCATACTTCCTAGGGGTTTCTTTTTTTATTTTAAGAGAAATTAGTGAGTCCACATCCTTAATTTCTTTATTTTTAGTAATGAAGGGTGCGAAGAATTTCTCGTCCAGATCCATGAACGAGGATATTGATTGTGGTACAGTTTCTCAAACTACCTCAGGCTGATCTCTCCCTAAATTTGAGGGAAAGACTCGACACATGAGGGGTTCATGGTGACTCCAGAGAGACATCGTTTGGAAATAGTGTCTATTGTGATAAGAAGGATCCGCCTTCCCATCGCAAGTTATAATCTTTGGATCAAGAAATTCTTTTGTGGCTCTGCAAGTTCTATCTTTGGAGTGAAAGGCGGGTTGCGCCATGCCCCAGATCCTTTCTGAACACTACAAGAAAATGACCCTTATATGACGATTTTTAAAATTGATGTAATGACGATTTACACAAAAATGTCATTAAAATTATGATAGTGTTACTATTACGACAGTTTTTAAAAAAACAGACATTAAATATTAATTAGAACTATTTTACATTACTTTTTATTTTAAAGAGTCGTGTAAAACCACACATTAAATGACAGTTTTTTGTATTAACCAAGACATATGACATTTATACGACGAATTTTTTTATCACCCGCAAACTTCCCCCCCCCCCCCCCCCCCCCCCAATTTTCATCCAAGCGCGCCTAGGAGAGAAATGAAAAAAAACGCAACCCTATCCCAAATTCAGGCCCTATCTATGATTCTGCAGTCCATCTCTAGCCGATTGTAGTCTTCGACGAGGTTTCTCTCTCTCACATACCCCTTGACACACATAAAGGTTAACCTCTCGTCACTCACCCTCCCTCTATTTTCATTCTCTCTTTATCTTTTTATTTGTTCATTTTTAATGGTAAATCTATATATTGTTAATGGTGTTAATAGATTCAAGTTTATTCACATGATTTCTTATTAGATCTATGTTGTTATTTTGGTTTAATAAAGATTTGGGTTCTTCTCATGGGTTGCATGATTTGAATCGTAGTGTATTGATTTTGGATTTTATAACTTTAAACAAGTCAAAAATGAAGAAATTTAGGATTAATGTAATTCGTGTAGAAATCAACATTTTTTTTTTAATCTCAATTTAGAGCCTGCACTCCAATCTTAGCAAGAAACACACCTATATCCTATTTTTAATGAAATAATTCCCCCCGAGTCATGAATTTTTTATTTCAATGATCCCTATGTTTCACTAAAACACATATCCAAAAAATTTCGAGAAGGGCGTATTGGCAATAAAATGTCTACTTCATGTTGTTTCTTACATTAACAATAGTTTATGGGAGTTTATTGGTAAAACTTAAAAAGTTCCTTTTCACTTTATCTTAGATATTAAAGCCCCTAGTCAAATCCGTATCTGATTAAGAGATTTTTTATTGTAGGAAACCGTTTCATGACGGTATACAACTTGTGAGTATTATCCATTTATCTTGTATAATTTATTTAAAATGTAAAGTTACTCTCAAATGCATTGTGATGCTTGGATGAATTAAGTTTGCAATTCAAAGGTTTACTTTCAGGAATGCTTTTTCAGTTAAGTCCTGTGAAAATACCATTTTTGCCTGATGAACACATTATAGTTAATTTATGTTGAAGTAAAAATTTATTACTGAGTATGCTCTGTTTTGTTAGTTATGTTTTTTGTCTGCTTCAAATTTTGAACATATCAAAAAATAAATTGCAGATTGTGTTATGTGAACTTCTGATGTAACTTACAATAATGGACATTTGAAGTTAAAATTTTCTTGAAGTTTTTCTTATGTAACATGATTATCATATCAAAACATTGTTAGGTGAATGGCTTATACATTGTTAGGGGGTTTCAGTTACACCCCATCTACAACATGCATATAATTTCTTACATATTCGTTGAAAGTTTATTCATCTCATTATTTTTTTCCTTACTTTTTATGATTATATTAATTTTCTTTACATTATCAATAATCTTGTAGTACTTATATTTGAAGGTTGAGGATGGTGTTTTCTTAGCATTTTCCCAACATCGACGTCCAAATTTGGTTCTATAATCCTAAACTTATATGGTCTATATTTTGTTCTACCTCTTATGTGGTCCAATATTTACTAGAATTTGATCGCTTTCTTTTCCCTATTTTTATTTTTTTTACGAAATTGAATATAACAATCATAGTAAATTAGAATTTTTAAATTGGCCTTTGTACGTTGTCATTTGCCTCCTCAAAGGGTACTCTTCTTCTAGATTTATTAGATAATGACTAGTTCAATTCAATGCTCAGGCTTGATTTGTTTACATAATTTGTCCTTATTGACATGCCCTTGCAAAATATATACATAATCATTTGTCTCTTTGCTTTGCTAATAACTATGTACCACCTGACCTCTTCAAAAGGGTGTCTTCTTATAGGTTTATTACATAACGGATTGTTTAATTGAGTGCAAGCTTGCTTTGTTTACGTATTTTGTCCTTATTGACATGTCCTTACAAAATATATACAGAATCATTTATCTCTTTGCTTTGATAACAACTATGTACCCCCTCCTAAACAACAATTAATAAGGGTCGTATTGCGATTTATAATAGGAAAATGTTCTTATTTCAAATCAGTTTCACTTAAATAAGGTGAAAATTTGAGATAATGTACGGGTTAGCGTAGATCACAACTTTAATAATACGCACTAATATGATCCTTTTATTTTTCTATTTAATTGAATATTCCAGAAGATAGGGTGACCCCAAGTATACGGCGTCATATGGTAATGAATATATTATAGTCTTACATCACTACACTATCTTTAACTTTAGAAATTCTAAGCTTGAAAATTCCATAAGCATTTGTTGTTTAGAACTTGAAAATTCCGTAAGCATCACTACCCCTAAGTAATTTTCTCAATACTATAAGCATTTGTTGCTTGGGGGCGCTTGCTAATTTATGCAGTTTCTTTCTTTTTATTTGCTTTCTTTATTTCTTTCATGATATTTCAACATTGACTGGTCCTTTCATGATATTTAGAGACTTTAATTACATCCGTGGGGCTCATGAGAAGATAGGTGGAAATTTTCCATCCAGAATATCTTGTGCTGAATTTCAAGCCTTAATAGATACCTGCCATCTCATACATCCTAATATCCAAGGGTCCTTGTTTAGATGGGCCAGAGGAAACTGTGCCTCTAATCATGTTTAGGAAAGATTAGATAGAGCTCTTTGTTCCCAAGATTGGTTTGACAATTGAATTAACTATTGTGTTGAAGTGTTCCTAAGATCTATAATAAACCATTCAACCCTTTTATTCTCTTGCCTTAAAAATTCTCTTGGCCCATCCCCTTTTAGATTCAAAGCCATATGGATCTCTCATCCTAATTTCATGGATATGGTTTCTAATTCTTAGAATTATGTTCATATGATATGTTGCCCTATGATTAAGCTTGTTCATAAGCTAAAGGGTGTTAAAAAAGACCTCATGCATTGGAATAAAAGTACTTTTGACCATGTTCAATATTGATATGGCTAGAAATAAACTCAAATAGATTCAGGAGCATATCAGAGAGGATGGTCTAAATGATCACAAGTTCAATCTTAAAGTTACTGTAAAGAAAGACCTAAAGAATGCTATTCATAATTGTAATTCTTATTGGAAACCAAAAGCCAATATGAAATGGCTAACCGAGGGGGATAAATGTACTGCCTTCTTTCATAATTATACTAGAATCAAGAGAGACAATTCCTCTATACATCACATCATGGATGGAGATTCTAAAATAACTAATCCTGCTCTCTTGTCTAACTATATTCTTAATTTCTATTATGACCCATATCAGGAAAACTCTTATAATAGAGCTGATGTAATTGATGTTGTTTGTAGTAATACTCCATCTCTTATCACTGATTCAGAGAATGAGATGATGACCAGTATACCTTCTTAAGCTGAGATCCATAATTCAATATCTGGTATAAATGGTAAAAGTGCTTCAGGTCCAGATGGTTTTTCTAGTGTTTTTTTATCACAAATGTTGGGTTATTGTAAAAATTGATTCTTTGTTAAAGGTCGGATTCTTCCTAACTTTAATTCCAAATGATCACTCTTATACCTAATTAAAGAGATTGGAGCCAAAAAAATCACTCAATTTAGGCCAAATGATTTGGCCAATTTCATATTCAAAGTAATCCCAAAAAATCAATATTGAAGAATTAATCCTCTTGCATCTAGAATCATCTCTACTCAACAAAATGCTTTCATTTAAGGAAGAAGCGTTGTGGATTGTATTGGAGTTGTCTCCTAAAGCTTCAATCTCATGGAAAAAAAATTGGGAGAATCTTGGCCTAAAGGTTAATATAACAAAAGATTTTGACATAATTAATTGGGAATATCTTCTTTAGGTCCTATCTAAATTTGGTTTCAGCAAAAGCTAGGCAATAATCCCCAACAGCCGTGGGCATGAGCCTGTATATCTTGTCCGATTACTGTCTTTTTAACTGGCAAAGAGCACAAATTTAAAATCCACATATATGTAAAGGAAATGAGCAATGTAACTCTTAAATTATAATAACAACAATAATAAATAAACTAAAAATAGACAGAATACCACAGGGAAAAATGAGAACATGTTTGATGGGGGAGAAAATAGATGTTTGCTCTCGTCATAGTAGGATAATTACACAAATAGTTTCCATTTTTCAAACATGTCAAAAAACTCATTAATCATTATATAAAGAAATACTGAAAGAATTTTATCACTACCTATTGGATTTCATGTTATTTTTAGTATTTTTCCATTTCTATAAAACCAACGGTGGTCTTAGGTTAAAGGATGCCAAGATTCTCAATAAAGCAGTCCTCTTCAAAACCTATTGGGGTATTCTCAACAAGGCTTCTATTTATGCCTCTTTTCTTAAAAGTAGGTTCAAACTCTCAGTTGCCTCTTATATTACTCATTATCATAAATCTTCTATTTGTCCTAGATTAAAGGCTTCTATTTATCGATGTTGTACATTTATTTAATTTGTACCTTACGTTAAAAGTTATTTGTTGTCTTTACAATTTGAAAATTTATAGTTATTAGTTGTTTTCTATTCTAGACCAATTATTTGTTATTTGTGAGTTACTTATTAGCAATGTTGAAAGGTATATGTTGTCTTTATGTTTTTATTACCAATTATTTGTTAGTTTGAGTAGTTCATTCAAAGTCTAATTAAGTATCATATTGTAAACTGTTGTTTAATGTTTGACAGTTTAATGCTTGTTGATACCATAAATGATCTTACTACGTGGACCACTCAGATATTAAAACTGAAGCTCATAGCTCTGTTGTTGACACTCAATCGGAAGTAAATGAATATGACATCTCTAAGGACTAGAGAAATAATGTGCCAAAGGAATGTGACATTCCAAACGATAGTCCACCACTTGATAACGAGTCAACCAAAGGGAAAGCAATTGCGGGCGATGTCACTGATGTAGAAGCTCATGCTTCCCATGTCAAAAAACCCATCATCTGATGAGAAGTTCAATAATTCCAAGTCAGAAAAACAAGAAAAGGTTGCCAATAGTAGAGTGGCGTCAGCACCTCATAAAATAAATTATGATCCCAACTTAATTTTCAAGGTTAATAGGAAGCTCTATCAAAGACTTGGCAAGATTGATAGTGGGGGAAGTAGCGAGGTCCACAAAGTCATTTCATCAGAATGCAAAATTTATGCTTTGAAAAGAATTAAGCTCAAAGGTCGTGACTATGCTACTACATATGGATTTTGTCAAGAAATCCAATATTTACACAAGCTGAAGGGAAAGAAACACATTATTCATCTCATTGACTATGAGGTGACAAAGAAGGTTGTGTTCAAGGAAGTAATGGATAGGTCCATGAGTAATATGGATGGCATATTCAAGGAAGATGGATATATATACATGCTGCTTGAATATGGTGAAATTGATTTGGCTCACATGCTGTCGTAGAAATGGAAGGAACTGGATAGCTCGATGTCAACTATAGATGAGAACTGGCTTCGAATTTACTGGCAGAAAGTACTTTGAGCCGTGTTAACCATATATGAGGAACGTATTGTGCACTTAGACTTGAAGCCAGCTAATTTTCTTCTCGTCAGTGGTTCACTAAAGCTAATTGATTTTGGTATTGCCAAAGCTATAATGAATGGCACCACAAATATTCAACAAGAATCACAGGTGAGTCAACTGAGTTACATGTCTCCAGAAGCTTTCATGTGCAATGAGACTGATGAAGTGGAAACACAATAAAGTGTGTCCATTCATCTGATATCTGGTCACTTGGTTGCATATTCTACCAAATGGTTTATCGAAGAACACTCGTTTTCTGAATATATATCTAAATCACGAGATCACATTTGAACCAATTTCCAATCCATGGCTTCTTGATCTTATGAAGAATTGTCTTGTGTGGGACCAACACAAGCGGTGGAGGATTCCTGAGCTACTCATGCACCCTTTACTTGTACCCCTGGACCCATCACCCCAATTAACTATCTCTCAAGAGAAAAGCTATAAATTGCTTCAATTAATTTCTTAATCTTGTGAAAATGACCCTAAAGCTTTGAAGCTATATTGTGAGGACCAACAACTACTAAGGGGTCCACAACCAGAAATAACGTCTCAGGTACCAATGTTACTTGATCAATAATGTATGTTGCTCCCTAAAATGTCAAACCTTTGCTTTCAACTCCAAGAATAATTACCAAACCCAAAGTAAGTTAGATGAGTCAAAATTTGTTGACCATCTTCAGTATACTCCCCAAAGAGATACTTAAGAAACCAAAGTCTAGTAAAAGAAGTTGTCCTCGTAAAGGCTTTCTTGAGGGTCCCCATCTTTCTCGTTCACTTCCTCGTCTTAGCACTGGATGCACCTCCATCCGTGGATGTTCTGAGAGTGCTATTGCATTATGGCAGCGGCAGATACAAGATATTGATGCTCTTGCAATGAAGCTCATGACTAAATTGAAGTACATGAAAGAGATTGTTGAACAAAAATTACTCTATGAAGCATACAGCAACACGACCTTGAAAAATGATATATATGAGGTATGCGAGTCGACATACACACATCCTACTTCTTTTGGATATTTATTTATCCTCCACCCTGTCCCCACCTAGTCACCAAGTCCCTCAAAGGTCCCCTACCACCCACCTAGTGCCTTTTAGAACACTAATTATAACTATGTTATATACTCATGTATAATTTCAGAATGGTTTGCAAGAGGTGTAATGTTACTCTATACATTATTTGTTGTGAAGTTTTGTTACTCTACACATTGTTTACTATCTGCTTATATTGTTTATTTGTTCATATCTACACATTTGGTGCTAACACAGCAGGGGTTGCTCTCACTCCTATTATTTTATTTATATTGAGTATGTAGTAGTGTTAGTATTAAATCTTTCTAAATTGAAATGCTAACCTATTATTTTGATTTTTGCAATGTTAACCCCAACATTTAAATTTTCATTAATGTTCTAACATTACTGTGATGAGGCAGATATTAAACCAAATAACTCTAATCATTTATATAGTTTCTATCTATGATTAATGTGATGGCTGTGTCCCTTGATCTGTAACCAGCGACAGCAAACGAGGGAGTAGGGATTGCGATTTGCAGATCTGAGGGAGTGGAAAATGAAAGCCAAACACTCGGAAAAGGTGTGTTTGCTGGAATCAGAGTGCTTGGATATGGTTCTTTGCCAGGTAATTTATTTACTCCTTTAACTCATCCTTCTCGAGGAATTAGACAAGGTGACCCCCTGTACCCTTCTCTTTTTCTTTTATTATCTTAAGCTCTCAGTGTTAATATGCAGACTCAAATGGAATATAATGCTATAATTCCTTTCTCTCACCCTAGAGGGTGTTCTATAGTTAGCCACTTAAGCTATGCTAATGATATAATTATATTCTTTAATGAAATTAAAAGAAGACTGAAAAAGCTTATGGCCTTGTTGAAAGGAGTTATAAAGTAGAGTCGGGTCAGTTAGAATGACAAGAAGTTTAAGTTTCTATCATTTGGAGGTAGAATGACTCTGATACAATCTGTCCTTTCCTCTATGCCCCTTTATTCTCTATTTTCTTCGAATCCTCAAAAATGGAAAATAACTTATATTTAGGAAAATGCCAGTTCTTTACTATGGGGTTCTACAAAATAGTATGGTAAATGGCATCAATGGTACCCCGAAATTCTATATGAATGCCTAAATAAGAAGGTGGTTTATCTATTAAAAATTAGGGTCCGTGACAAAGTCTTCTAATCTCAAACTTTCTTGGAAATTCAAGATGGAAAATTCCCTATAGGCTACATTTATGGCCCTATAGGAAAAATTCACTTATTCATACCAGGCCCTATAGCAACAGGCACTTATTTGTCTGATATTAACATGTCTTCTTCTAATTCTAGTTCTTGGATTTTAACATATTAGACTAGAACTAAAAGCGACAGATTAAAATTAAATACAAATAGTTCTTGTTCATTAAGAGGATTAATGGGATTTGAATCAGTTCTAAAGATCCTCATATTCCTCTTAATCTTTATGTTCTAACGTACCAATATGTAAATAAGAACTTCTTACATAAAAATCTCTCTGTGAGAAAATATGTAAAATTCACATGGAGATTTTGAAAGAACTTTTTGTACCCATATGGTTATTCTTGACCTAAAATATCTCTGTTGACTAGTTTGTTATGAAAATGACGAGTGTTCAAAAATCTGAACATGCAATATAAAGCATGTGATGCATCATGTGTGAAATGTATTGCCTCATTTACCAAGGCCTACAGTCTCCTAAAACTATATAAACCCTACCTAATCTTCCCTTTTGTTAATTCACCTTCTCTAAATTTATTTGATATATGTTGGCACTCAAATGATAGTAAAATGGTTTAAAGAACAACTAATAGTTATTTGTCTTGTTTAAGATGTAGAGCTGGATAATATTATGTACATTGGCTCCAAGAAAGTTTGGAAGTTCTCTCATGCTAGGCTTACTCAGTTCTTAGTATATTTCTGAGCTAATAGAAGAGTTTTCGAACTGGGACGGTTTGGAGATTACCATAATCCATTCCTTATACTCCTACTAATTTTAAATGAGGTGAATTGAATTATGAAATAGACAACCATGTACACCTTTTATGATGTTACCTTTGATCAATTCTTATTGACAAACTATGATACAACTTTTCTATTTAATTAAACTTATCAGCACCTTCCAAGTCTCCTTTATGATAATTTGTAGTGAACATTATCGATAAGTCTATATCAGTTGCTATTAATGTTGTAATTTTGCAAGTAAAAACCACAGTAGTCTCTTAAAGATCATATACATTTAAAAGTACAATTGACTTCAATTTTCTTTTTGATTTTTTTTAAATTTAAAACATAATACCCTGTATGATATGATTTTTTTACTTTAGGCTTCTATTATTGTTTTCCTCAACTCCGGACTATATATGAGTCGTACATTTTGTACCTGCTAATTGATCGGCACATGTGTTTTCTTAGTTAAACTATACTAGGTTTAGAATGATTTTTTACATGGTACTAGTAAGTAAATTTTTATGAAAATAACATTGTTCCCCACATTCTTTATTGTAACTAACATAGTTACATTTTATTGTTTGCAGGAATACACATGGCATACCCGACAAACGTAGTATTCAAAGGCCTAAATCCAGGTGTTTACACTTCGTGGCACCTCTAGATTACCTTAGTGAGAGTGAGATGATATCTTTAGTGGAAAAGAGCAAAATAGGAACAGATGCATCCATACCTGTTCATATTAACAACATAAGTGGGCGTAACTATGTACAGGTACATGCGGGAAGGAAGTTGGTTCCAACATCTTTAAGTATCAGCCTAATTAGAGGCTATCAACACATAGACCCAAATCTCTGTTTTCCTGATATCCGGAATTTTATAGAGCAATAAATCACTCTTGTTTCTATAGGTCAAGAAAATCACTCTATTGTTGTGCAACAAATCACTCTTATTTCTACAATGATAGTACCATTTGCTACAATGATAGTGCCATGGCATTTCATCTAGTACATGACCATAGGGTTGATATGGCATCTTTTAATGATATTAGGGTTCCTACTATTGTTGATCACTCATTATTTACAAAATTGACATGTTTTTCATTTTAATCTTTGTCTTGCCGTGAATTTAAAGCGTTGGTGGTATCGAAAGGAGGAAGAATTTCAGGTTCAAACTGGGAGAATGTTAAGGTATGATAATGTTAATGAATATACATTACTAACTTATATATTAAATCTTAATATAACTATTATCTTCAACATATCATTCTATAGGGCCCTCTACAACTGGGGAATGTTGAATGTGGGTTTTACGTATTGAAGTTCATGGGAGATCTAATGGAGAATCCGTCTCAATCTACTAAACTAAAGGTAATAAATATTTATTTTATGATATTTTGTTTCCCTGCTAATTACTTTTACAGGGAAAAATTGAATACAACTTGTGTCATTTGATTTGTTAGATGAAGAATTTCAGCATGAGTTCATCGATTTCATTCAGGATAATTTTTAGTGAGCGACAGCTGTGGACAATTTTGGCATATCTTTCCAGGTACCTTTTTTTCTTCAATCTAATTAATTACTTCGTGTCGATTGTTGATGTAAAAAATTAGATCACTCTAATAATTTAATCACCGATAAATAAATGAGACCGAATATTTTAAAGTGGTTCAGCCTTGTATGAATGGCCTGTGACACCCCGACTAATTAAATACCGGGTATCTACTCCTTTATTAAATTAATTCAAAATGCTAAGTTGGTCCAGTTAATAGCATCACTGTCGAAAACATTTTAATGATTACTAACCACCTAGTATTTAAAAAGTAAGTTGCCAAATTTTAATTTAAGTTTGATTAACATGCAACAAGTGTAATGAAGAATAATAACACCATTCACCATAACGAAGTAAATAGAATAACCATCACATAATGTAAATAAAGTCTGGAGGAAAACTCCTCACTACAAATCCCACAACTGAAATACGCAATGAAAATACTGAATACTAAATCAATACATGACAAAGTCTGAAAACTGAAATGGAAAGATGTCTCTAAAAGAAATGGGAAACATGCCCTACAACTGATAAATACTGAATCAGGAATCCAAATGATAGAAGCGTCTAAAAGCAAATCCCTGTAGCTTCCACAAACAGCTACAGCTCGTCACCTGAATGAGTATCCTATGCATGCTGTCCTTGTGGCTGGGCACCTAAAATGGTTTTACAAGAAAAATAGATTTGAAAGCAAACGGGTCAGAGCCCGAATGTGGAGATATTTTAAAAACCTGCAAGTGATTTAAAAACATTTAAAACATTAAATGCAAAGTACATGTTAGGACGTGCACTCACATGATATTCTCACCTCTCGTCTAACTGTGCACTCCTAACGTAAGTACCCATCTACAACGACACAAACCACTAGCTAAGTGACATCATATCTAGCTAGACTGTCATAGGTCCTACCCTTATTACTCGGTTCTATTAACATTATAACGCTCGTAATTAAATAGGGGTTTAACGTAAACTCAGATGCTCAATATGCAATATATTTCACTATCAGCTAACCCGTTATGTTTTTCTCGAAACAATACCGTAATTATATTCACAACATTAACATGAAGGTTCCCATTAATTAAGTGTATATTATTCACATCATAAATATACAATACAAGCACCCCGAGAACTAAGCTGCGGTGCACACATACTCTGCTATCCATCCCGGTACATCACGTACATAAGGATTACAAATTCCGAATCTCTCAGGAATAGTTCACAAATAACAACATCACAAATAATGGAGGCGAACACAGTCACATCACATGGGTCACGCACATACCTACGCTCCAGCGGACTTATTAATATCCCAATAAGTCTTTCTATGACCTATGTTCATCAAGGTAACCAGTCTAAATTCGGGCAACACATGGATTAGAGGGCCCTAAGCGAACGCAAACCTCCCGTGATAGCAAGTATGGTAGGTATGTCATACACACAATTCATATACTAATACTAAGTAAACACACGTCTTAGTAATCCCGTAGTTAATTGTAGTACTATTCTCATTCTCCTACCAATCTTAATATATATACAACTTATATAATCCCGGTCCATAATTACACGCGCCATAATTTATTCTCACGTCGTAGTAGACACTCACGTCTCAACCCACTTATCCCTTTAATTTAAATCGCTCGTAAATAATTTACTCCTTAAAATAACCCAAACGTCCCAAATCTATCAATACATCATCAAAGTAATGTTATCTCTACCCTCGAACAAGTTTATGGGACTCCCAAAATCAAAACAGTCCAAAAAGGCCTAAACTGCCAGCTCGTTAGAAGTCTCGCTCGAACGAGGCTGTTCGAACGAGATTCCAGTTCGTTCGAACGAACTGTACCTTCTAACGACATCTCGTTCGAACAAAAGTATCGAACGAAATGCAGTTCGTTCGAACGAAGGTATCGAACGAAGTCTCCCCTCGTTAGAAGCGACTGGTCAACTCGTTAGAAGCTCGTTCGAACGACCTGGGAAGGTCTTCTAACGAGGGACCAGTTTCGGCCCAGAATTTCTTAGTTACGTTTTTCATCAATTCTTACTCCTCAAATCTCCTCTAAAATTCGTTCCAACAATGTTTTAAGTTCTCTAATCATCCTAAAACATGCTAAGGTCATATACTAACATCTTTTAAGGAATTAATACATCCTAAACATCATTAAATCACAAGTTTCTACATTTTTCCCCAATTTTCTTCAAGAACACAAACCCTAGATTTTTATCATCATCAATTCCCAGAATTTAATCCGTTGTTACATCACATAAATATGAAATCTTTGAATTCAATCTTCCAATAACGTTTCTACATGCAAACCTATACCCAAAATTAAACTAATAACTTCCAATTTCATGGGTTTTCCTTTATCTCTTAAATAAGAATGATTATTAAGATTTTTAACATGGAAGAAGCATTCACCGCATAAAGAATGTAATTTAAATCACTTGCCTTGATTCGATCTCTGATTTTGATGGTGATTTCCTCTCTCTTTCTGCAGAATTCCCTCTCTCTCTCTTTCTCCAAGCTTCTTCTCCAAAGTGGCTATGGTGGCTAGGGTTTTCTTTGGGAAAGTTGGAAACCTAATTTGATAACTCCCGTAGCTTATTGGGTCATTAAGGGTTGGTTAGTGGGTTTAGTGGGTCTATTCCCAATCAGATTTACTTCTCTAATTTTCGTCATTTTTAATTGCTAAAAATACGAAATTACCAAAATACCCTTTATATTGTCGGTATGGCCTAAAAATACCCCGGGACCCAAACTACACCCCCGGCTAGTGTTTTCTGACTATCTCGACCCTTCCGGACGCGTTGGCGCACTCAAAACGACCATACGGTTTAAAGAATTTAAATTCGCTTTTATAATCAAAATATTTATATCCTGACACAACTGTTACACGCGTCCCAATAAAATGACCAAATTGCCGTATATCAATCTCACGACAAATTTCATAATTCAATATTCATATAACATCATATATACTCAATATAGTCAAATACCAACTCACAACTCGCTAGTATTTTTCCCGGATTAATTTCCAAATAATTCACATTTAATTAATTAATCCCAAAAATAAATATAGCCAAAAGTACGGGGTATTACATACTCCCCCCTAATAACTGAATTTCGTCCCGAAATTCGAAACTAGAAAGTACCTGCTAAAAATAACTCTGGATAACATTCGCGCATCTCATCCTCGTGCTCCCATGTGGACTCCTCGACATTGTGATGTCGCCACTGAACACGCACTAACGGGACTATCTTTGACCGCATTTTCCTCTCGCTTCGGTCCAAAATAGCAATCGGTCCCTCCTCGTAGGAGCTATCCGGCTGGAGATCGATGTCCTCCACAGAAATGTGAGAATGAGCCAAATTATCTCTAAGGTATTTCCTCAGCGAGGAAATATGGAACACATCGTGAATCCGATGCAAATGCTCCGGTAACACAAGTCTATAGGCAACCGGTCCGATCCGCTCAATAATAGGAAACGGCCCCACATATCTTGGTGCCAACTTCCCCATCTTCCCGAATCGCATAATCCCCTT
Organism: Sambucus nigra; assembly: GCA_949130495.1. NCBI lineage: Eukaryota > Viridiplantae > Streptophyta > Magnoliopsida > Dipsacales > Adoxaceae > Sambucus > Sambucus nigra. The sequence goes on from OX422209.1 coordinate 283,383,163, forward strand.
CATAGGAGATACTCTGAGCAAAACCTGGTCCCCCACTTGGAACTCCCTGAAAAATCTTTTCGCATCAATATAACTCTTTTTCCTGTCTTGAGCTACCCGAATGAGACTCCGAATCAACTCAATCCTTGCCGAAGTATCCTGAATCACTTCCGGCCCAAGTAGTTTGTTGTCCCCCACCTCTAACCAACATGCTGGGGAACGACAAGGCTTACCGTACAATGCTTCAAACGGAGCCATGCCAATAGTGAACTGATAGGAGTTGTTGTAAGCAAACTCCACCAGTGGAAGGTACTGCTCCCATCCACCACCAAAGTCAATAATGCACATGCGTAGCATGTCCTCCAACATCTGATTTGTGCGCTCGGTCTGCCCATCGGTCTGCGGATGATAAGCCGTACTCAACCGCAGTTCCGTACCCATGGCCTCCTAGAAACTTTCCCAAAATCGCGAAACAAATATCTTGTCTCTGTCAGATACGATATTTGGGGGCACACCGTGAAGTCTAACAACCTCTGAAATGAAGATCTGGGCATACTGTCCCGTAGTGTAGTCAGTCCTTACGGGTAAAAAGTGAGAGACTTTGGACAACCTGTCCACAATTACCCAAACGGAGTCGTGACCCCTCTGCAACGTAGGCAACCCCGTGATAAAGTCCATGGATATGCTCTCCCACATACACACCGGGACCTCCAACGGCTGTAGCAGTCCTGCCGGTCTCTGATGATCCACTTTAACAAGCTGACAAGTGGCGCATTTCGAAACAAACTCAGCGATATCTCTCTTCATACCGCTCCACCAATATTGGCGTCTCATGTCTTGGTACATTTTATCCCCTCCGGGATGTACCGCGAACCGTGAGCCGTGCGACTCTGCCATCACATCGTGTCGCAATTCCTCCCCTTCCGGAACCACCAATCTCCCATTGAAGCGTAATCCCCCGTCTGAGCTAACGGTATAGGACTCGGCTCCCTCTGCTAGTAATCGAACTATCTTCTCCTGACAGAACGAGTCATTAGCCTGTGCCCGTACTACCTTCGTGACAATCTGCGGTGTAACGGTCATCACAGACATGAAAGATCAGGCCACTGCATCCTGGTGTCCTAACTCCTTCCACTTTGCCTTCCACACCTCTGCCACCTCATCTGCTGGCCTACGGCTCAACGCGTCTGCTACCACGTTAGCCTTACCTGGGTGATACTGGATATCGAACTGGTAGTCTTTCACAAACTCAAGCCACCTACGCTGCCGCATATTCAACTCCTTCTGCGTGAACAGGTACTGTAGGGACTTGTGGTCCGTGAACAATTGGAACTTCTCCCCCAAAAGATAGTGCCTCCAAATTCGTAGGGCAAATACCACTGCCGCCAACTCCAAATCATGCGTGGGTAATTCTTCTCATGAGTCTTAAGCTTACGGGAAGCATAAGCTATGTCTTGTCTCTCCTGTTGCAATACACCTCCAAGTCCTTGCAAAGACGCGTCGGTGTAAACCAAATACTCAACTCCCGGTCTCGGCAATGCTAACACAGGTGCTGAGGTCAATTTGTCCTTTAACTCATCAAATGCCAACTGACAGGCATCACTCCAGATGAATGACACACCCTTATGAGTCAGATGTGTCAAAGGACCCGCTATCTTCGAAAACCCTCGAATGAACCTCCTGTAGTATCCTGTTAGGCCCAAGAAACTACGAATTTCAGTCGGTGTCGTGGGCTGTCCCCACTCCCTCACCGCGGATACTTTCCCCAGATCAACAGATATCCCCCGGTCGGAAATAATGTGTCCCTAAAACTGGACCTCCTTCAGCCAAAACCCGCACTTCTCATATTTTGCATACAACTCGTTCTGACGGAGTGTCTGCAAAACTTGCCTCAAATGCTCGGCGTGCTCCTCCTCTGTCTGGGAGAAAACCAGAATATCATCGATGAAGACAATGACAAACTGATCTAGGAAATCCCTGAACACTCTGTTCATCAAGTCCATAAACACTGCTGGAGCGTTGGTGAAACCAAAAGGTATAACCCGAAACTTGTACGAACCATATCTCGACAAGAACGCAGTCTTCGAGACATCCTCCTCCCTGATACGCAACTGATGGTATCCCGATCTCAAATCAATCTTTGATAAGAAAGAAGCTCCTCTCAACTGGTCGAATAAGTCATCGATTCGAGGCAACGGATACTTATTTCATATCGTGACCTTATTCAACTCTCGGTAGTCCACACACAATCTCAGTGAACCGTCCCTCTTCTTCACAAACCAAACTGGAGCGCCCCAAGGTGAGGTACTCCTGCGAATAAAGCCCTGACCTAATAGTTGCTCTATCTGATCTCGTAGCTCTCGCATCTCTGCTGGAGCCATACGGTACGGTGCGCGTGCTATAGGTCTCGTATCTGGCAATAGGTCTATTACAAAGTCTATCTCTCTACTGGGGGGTAGGCCTGGTATCTCCTGAAACACATCCGAATACTCCCTGACGACTGGGATCGAATCTAAAGGAATCACAACCTCCTTAGAGGTATCCTCCTCTATGTAATACAAATGAGTGATCGAGCCTCCTTCTGGGCGAGGCATCGCCACTATGAACATCTCTTGCCCCGGAATGGAAAAAACAATGCTCCCGCTGAAGCAATCAATCATGGCCCTATAAGCTACGAGCCAATCCATACCGATAATCACATCGTGAACATGCATATCTAATACCAACATATCTGCAGGTAATACCAGACTACCAATCCCTACTCCCACTCCCCGGCATATAAAGAATATAAGTGACCCACTCCCCAATGGTGAGTCGACACACGTCACTGTGCTCTCTACCGTAGCTAACAATCCTAAAGATTTTGCGAAATGTGTAGCTATAAAATAATGTGTAGCCCCCGTATCAAACAATATCCGACCCATAGTGCCATGGATAGGAAACGTACCCGCAATCACGGGCGATGCCTGTGGAACTGCTGCCTGGTGGACGTTGTAGACACGTCCATACTGTAGCTTCCCCTGCTGAACTGGGACTGCTGGAATGGGTGGCAATGCTGCCATCTGTGGCGGTGCGGGGAGAGCGGCAGGACATATAGGCCTCTGTGGCTCCTGGCGAGCACCCTGCTGCTGCTGCTGTGGGACCCTGCCCCTATCAGGACAATCCTGTCGTTTATGGCCAGTCTTGCCACAAACAAAACACTTCCCTGGGAAGTTCCCTCCTCTCTGCCCCTACGATCCCCGGCCCTGGTGGCCGTTACCGTTCCTCCCTTGGCCCTGCTGGCCCTGGTGAAACTGCTACCCATTCTGCCCCTATTGGCCCTGATGGCCGTTTGGACCCTGATGGCCCTGACGGAAACCTCCCTGTCTGTAGTTCCCTGATCGGAACCTCTTCTGATCCCCCTGCTGCGAACCCTGCTCACCCTGTCTCTTCCCCTGGACAGATTGTGCCCCACCGGCACTATGTCCTCCTGTCCTGCCCTGATGGCTAGACTCTCCCGACCTCTTGCCCTCAGCCATATGAAAGCGGTGGTCCTGGAAGTGTAACAAAGTAGCGTTAACCACATCAGAATACGTGGCCAACGAAAGGTTCCCTAACAGATGCTGACGGATCCTCCATGCCAACCCGTCGGTGAATTTCTCAATCTTCTTCTTCTCTTTTGGTATCTCATCCGGAACGATATTCAACAGATTTGTGAACTCGGCCTTATACTCGGCCACAGTCTTACCCTCCTGCCTCAGACTCATCAATTTCCTCCTCATTTCCGTATGAACTGCGGACGGAAAGTACTTGCGGTCAAACCGCACCCAAAAGTCCTGAATAGTGAGAGTATCCCTCTCCTCTACGGTGGTAATAGACTCCCACCACTGCAGTGCAGATCCAACTAGCTTGAAAGTAGCTAGCACCTGCTTCTGAACATCTGTGCACTCATACATCCTCAAGTGCCTCTGCATATCCTTCCTCCACTGGCTCGAGACTACCACATCTGAGCTACCTGCAAACTCTGGCGGATGCGCTTTCTGAAAAGCGTCAAGTACACGCTCCCAAGCATACGGGAATGCATTTGCCTGTACTGGCGCGACAACCGGCGCCTGAGGTGGTGCCTGCTGAACAACGGTAATTGCGGCATTTACCGCTTGGGCTACTATAGCTGCAACCTCAGCGACGTTCATCATGCCCTGAACTGGAGCGGGCTGGGGTTCGGGCGTTGCATCCCTGGGAACTCGTCGTGCACGTTGTGGAGGCATCTGAAATAAGAACAAAGTTTATAAGTTCACTATTTATAAACTTAAAATAGCTGAAGAACGAAGCATACACATAAAGAGTACAACAGTCCTAAAATATAGGGCTCTATATCAAAGAAACTTAGCGGAAACATAATAAGCCGTCAGATCCTAAAGGACACTAGAACCTGATGCTCTGATACCACCTGTGACACCCCGACTAATTAAATACCGGGTAGCTACTCCTTTATTAAATTAATTCAAAATGCCAAGTTGGTCCAGTTAATAGCATCACTGTCAAAAACATTTTAATGATTACTAACCACCTAGTATTTAAAAAGTAAGTTGCCAAATTTTAATTTAAGTCTGATTAACATGCAACAAGTGTAATGAAGAATAATAACACCATTCACCATAACGAAGTAAATAGAATAACCATCACATAATGTAAATAAAGTCTGGAGGAAAACTCCTCACTACAAATCCCACAACTGAAATATGCAATGAAAATACTGAATACTAAATCAATACATGACAAACTCTGAAAATTGAAATGGAAAGATGTCTCTAAAAGAAATGGGCAACATGCCCTACAACTGATAAATACTGAATCAGGAATCCAAATGATAGAAGTGTCTAAAAGCAAATCCCTGTACCTTCCACAAACAGCTACAGCTCGTCACCTGAATGAGTATCCTATGCATGGTGTCCTTGTGGCTGGGCACCTAAAATGGTTTTACAAGAAAAATAGATTTGAAAGCAAACGGGTCAGAGCCCGAATGTGGAGATATTTTAAAAACCTGCAAGTGCTTTAAAAACATTTAAAACATTAAATGCAAAGTACATGTTAGGACGTGCACTCACATGATATTCTCACCTCTCGTCTAACTGTTCACTCCTAACGTAAGTACCCATCTACAACGACACAAACCACTAGCTAAGTGACATCATGTCTAGCTAGACTGTCATAGGTCCTACCCTTATTACTCAGTTCTATTAACATTATAACGCTCGTAATTAAATAGGGGTTTAACGTAAACTCAGATGCTCAATATGCAATATATTTCACTATCAGCTAACCCGTTATGTTTTTTTCGAAACAATACCGTAATTATATTCACAACATTAACATGAATGTTCCCATTAATTAAGTGTATATTATTCACATCATAAATATACAATACAAGCACCCCGAGAACTAAGCTGCGGTGCACACATACTCTGCTATCCATCCCGGTACATCTTATACATAAGGATTACATATTCCGAATCTCTCAGTAATAGTTCACAAATAACAACATCACAAATAATGGAGGCGAACACAGTCACATCACATGGGTCACGCACATACCTACGCTCCCACGATCAACGGACTTATTAATATCCCAATAAGTCTTTCTATGACCTATGTTCATCAAGGTAACCAATCTAAATCCGGGCAACACAAGGATTAGAGGGCCCTAAGCGAACGCAAACCTCCCGTGATAGCAAGTATGGTAGGTATGTCATACACACAATTCATATACTAATACTAAGTAAACACACGTCTTAGTAATCCCGTAGTTTAATTGTAGTACTATTCTAATTCTCCTACCAATCTTAATATATATACAACTTATATAATCCCGATCCATAATTACACGCGCCATAATTTATTCTCACGTCGTAGTAGACACTCACGTCTCAACCCACTTATCCCTTTAATTTAAATCGCTCGTAAATAATTTACTCCTCAAAATAACCCAAACGTCCCAAATCTATCAATACATCATCAAAGTAATGTTATCTCTACCCTAGAACAAGTTTATGGGACTCCCAAAATCAAAACAGGCCAAAAAGGCCTAAACTGCCAGCTCGTTAGAAGTCTCGTTCGAACGAGGCTGTTCGAATGAGATTCCAGTTCGTTCGAACGAACTGTACCTTCTAATGACATCTCGTTCGAACGAAAGTATCGAACGAAATGCAGTTCGTTCGAACGAAGGTATCGAACGAAGTCTCCCCTCGTTAGAAGCTCGTTCTAACGAGCTCGTTCGAACGACCTGGGAAGGTCTTCTAACGAGGGACCAGTTTCGGCCCAGAATTTCTTAGTTACGTTTTTCATCAATTCTTACTCCTCAAATCTCCTCTAAAATTCGTTCCAACAATGTTTTAAGTTCTCTAATCATCCTAAAACATGCTAAGGTCATGTACTAACATCTTTTAAGGAATTAATACATCCTAAACATCATTAAATCACAAGTTTCTACATTTTTCCTCAATTTTCTTCAAGAACACAAGCCCTAGATTTTTATCATCATCAATTCCCAGAATTTAATCCGTTGTTACATCACATAAATATGAAATCTCTGAATTCAATCTTCCAATAACGTTTCTACATGCAAACCTATACCCAAAATTAAACTAATAACTTCCAATTTCATGGATTTTCCTTTATCTCTTAAATAAGAATGATTATTAAGATTTCTAACATGGAAGAAGCATTCACCGCATAAAGAATGTAATTTAAATCACTTGCCTTGATTCGATCTCTGATTTTGATGGTGATTTCCTCTCTCTTTCTGCAGAATTCCCTCTCTCTCTCTTTCTCCAAGCTTCTTCTCCAAAGTGGCTATGGTGGCTAGGGTTTTCTTTGGGAAAGTTGGAAACCTAATTTGATAACTCCCGTAGCTTATTGGGTCATTAAGGGTTGGTTAGTGGGTTTAGTGGGTCTATTCCCAATCAGATTTACTTCTCTAATTTTCGTCATTTTTAATTCCTAAAAATACGAAATTACCAAAATACCCTTTATATTGCCCGTATGGCCTAAAAATACCCCGGGACCCAAACTACACCCCCGGCTAGTGTTTTCTGACTATCTCGACCCTTCCGGACGCGTTGGCGCACTCAAAATGACCATACAGTTTAAAGAATTTAAATTCACTTTTATAATCAAAATATTTATATCCTGACGCGACTATTACACGCGTCCCAATAAAATGATCAAATTGCCGTATATCAATCTCACGACAAATTTCATAATTCAATATTCATATAACATCATATATACTCAATATAGTCAAATACCAACTCATAACTCGCTAGTATTTTACCCGGATTAATTTCCAAATAATTCACATTTAATTAATTAATCCCAAAAATAAAAATAGCCAAAAGTACGGGGTATTACATGGCCTACGTACACTGTCATGTTATTGCTGAGTGTTTGGGAATTCTCGATTACAAGTTCTATCAAGAAATTCTGGTCCCTTTGAATGAGGGTCATACAAGGTATTTATAGCCCTTAGGCTGTACATGAAAGGGTGATACATTAAATGATATACATATGAAAGGGTATCTCATTTAATGATCTTCAAGCGTGTGCGTCAAGATGATAAGCATTCAATAAATAGTTGAACTGTTGATTATCTGGCAATCAATGCTGTGGTCGAGATGCAGCTCGAACCGCCTTAGTTGCTCGTCGTTCAAGAGTTCCTCGGAGAGCTGGAGTTCCTCGGAGTATACTTGTTGCTCGGAGTGATTCTGACTTGGTCGGGGAAATAGACTTCCTCGTTGCTATTGTGCCACTTAGATCGACACGTGTCTTCTTGTGATTCGTCTATATCAGCATACTAATTTTGGTATCAACATCGATGTTAATAATGTTTAATAAAGAGAATCAAAATACTATACATAAAAATATAATAAAAATCGTTGTTAATATTATCAAAACAATAAAAAAAATATGATGTCAAGAATAATGTTGTTAGTGAATGGACGGGGTGAGATTTATATTATCATTGTTGTTGATGATGATGTTGAATGCCCGGGGTGGGCTTTATTTTGTTGAAGGTGAATGACCGGGTTGGTCTTTATATTATTTTTGGTTAAACATGTCATGTTTAATTTTTTATTATTTAAAAAATAAAGGAAACTCTGCCGAAATTTTCACTAAACCTTCCCCATTTATCTCTTCCCTGCGTTAAAAAAGAATAAAGTAAAAATTAACTTTGAGATTCTGCAAATATTTAATTGTGATGTCTGTTTGGGCTTTTATATTATTGTCGATTGTGAATGGCCAGGGTGGTATTTATTTTATTATTATTGATAATGAATGATGCTCAGGGTGGGATTTATATTATTGTTGTTGATGCTAAATAAGCGGGGTGGGCTTTATATTATTATTGATGGTGAATATGGTGGTTGGTTAAAAATGTTATTATTTTGGATTATTAAAAAACAAGGAAAATTCTACTGAAATTTTCATGATACTTTTTCCATTTATCTCTTCCACGCCTTAATAATGAATGAAGTGAAATTTATCTTTAAAATTATGCAAAAGTTTATTTTTTGATGCTTGATATTATATTAGAATATCATTATTGTTTGAGCTATATTCTTTATATGGTTAATCTGTTTTAGTTGTTAACTGATATTTGTTTCCTTATTTTGTTCAGATATCGATCCCGTTGTTGCCGATTGCGTATTTGATGTAGTTGTTGCTAAATAGGGTTTCCATGCAACACGAATGGAGCTAATATTGCAGTTTAATTTTCTTGTTTTTATGTCTATAGTATAGGTCGTTTTAGGTATCTTTTTGTTTGTGAGTTGTTTAGAAGTCAATTGGGAAACTGTTAGTGTATATGTATATATTTTTTTTAATTTCAAATATTAATGACAGTTTTTATACTTATTATTAAAGTCATATTGGTACTTGGAATTCGCTACTTTGAGTATGGAAATTTGTGCTTTGAATTTGCAAATCCTAGTTTTATGCATTACATGTTTGGGATATTTGAATAGTACAATGCAAAAAAAGAAAGGAAAAAAACTTTTGTGATGGTTTATAGTTCACATATAAAAATGGGTATATTTTATGACTGTTTTATGTACGCTGTCATTATAATTAATAAATTAATCGTCGTAATAGGTTCCTTTTATGACGGTTTGTACGAAAAAATGTCGTAATACGATGGTTTGTTATGACAATTTTGTCAACACCAATTTTATTAAGACACACAACATTATTATTAATGACGGTTTGTACGAAAAAGTGTCGTAATAGGACGGTTTGTTATGACGGTTTTGTCAATACCAATTTATTATGACACACAACATTACGACGGTTTTTAAAACTTTGACAACTGTTATAAATAACCTTTTATGACCCTTTTTCTCCGTCATAAAAATGTTTATTTCTAGTACTGGGAGATATCTCTTGGAGTATGAGCTAAATTGATTTTCAGTTGTCCCTCTAATTCTTTTGATAATATTTTGGAGTTCATCGCTCCCGATTCTGTTCGTCTATGCTTATAGTCTAGCCAACCTACGGATCTCTACAAATTCGGTTGGTTGAACTTGTTGGAAGTTACAACTAATGGAGTTATGTACCGACAAATAATGAACACACCATGGGTGAGAATTAACTGATCTAGATTCTTTTCTAATATGGATGGATCTCTTATTCATTGGGTAATCAATTCTCCTCCTTTTATGATGCTTTAGAGTATGAGAACTAGAACCACGTTGTGCAGATTGCTGAGTGAGTTTCTTCCTCAAATAGGTAATATCCTGATCACGATGATCTAACCTTTTTTTATATATACTTGCTTGTTGGGATGATACTCTTCTGATCGACCGATCATCAAACGAAGTATGGCATCGGTGACTAGGTCCATATCTTCTCGGCAAGTGCTCGATTAATCTATATTGCCTATAGAAGTCTGACAAATGTGTTCTCCCTCCTGACGACATGTATCTCAAAATGGACACGACTTCTCGTATGTGAAAGATGAGACTGGTTAGTACTCATATTAGTTATATGGAAAAATATTTTATGATGTTGATAATTCTACAGTTTCCCATAGACAACGCCAAATTAAAGGGGATATCAAACCCATAATAAAAGAAATATTATAATTTTTCCCCAAAAAGTGATATGAATGCAATAAACACAGAGAACACATGATGTACATGGTTAGACATATCGTCTAGCCTACGCCCACGGGAAAAAGAGAGAGATTACTATATTTTTTTAAAGAACAAAGATGATTGGAGAGCTAAGGCTGCTAGCCGTGAGTTCATGTCATCGTGAGCAAAATACGAGTCAATACCCACAAATTGGGTCAGGTCACCCTTATTTATGAGTATAAGGGTCCTATATTTCTAGGTCTCTTTATGTTAATCTTATTTACAGGTCATAGAATCCTATTAGTACTAGTCTTCCTCATCGCCTACTTGATCCTCCTAGATTTCAAGTTATCTCCCCATATATTCCACCGACTACGCTTGTTATCTCCTGACCACCACGTGTCATCCACATGGCGTACATTCGATCATATTCCCTTAAACACCTACCCAAATCATGTATATATATATATATATATATATATATATATATATATGAGTGTGTGTGTGTGTGTGTGTGTGTGTGTGTGTGTGTGTGTGTGAAGTAGTTTCAACGTGTATGAAATGTTTAGTTTAGGGCTTTTGAATTGAAATTTTGAATTACGGTTTATATTTGGGGTTTAAATGAGTTTGGTTTTTTAATTAATGCTTGAATTGAAATTTTAAATGAGGGTTTATATTAATGGTTGATAGTTAACCCGTCTTAATTTAAAAAAAAGTGAATATGAATAGATAAAATTCAACATTAATGCGCTAAAAGTCATACACTTTTAACAAAAATACATCACTCAAATTGTAATTAATTCATTAAACTTTATTTGAAAACTAAAAATACAATATATGTGAAATATGTGCTTGTTGAGTTGTTCTTGTTGGGTTATTGTTAAGTTGCGTTTTAACTAACACACTTGTTTACACATGGTAGGTAACGAATCCTACAAGTTGTGATGGGGCATCTCGTATAAAAAAGAGTGGATGAGTGAGATAAACAGGTCGGGGGATGTGTACCGTAAAGGTAATGATGAGTTTGTAAGATTTTCTAAAAGGTATCTTAATAGTGAAGAGTTCCCCTATCCTTGCACATGTTATAGAAATGATTTGAGTGAAAACGATTGAATTACATTTTCTTAAACAGGTTATGTCCGACGATTACTGAGAATGGATTTTTCATCGGGCGATACATTGTCCCTTTGACCTTAAACAACCTTCAAGTATGGCAACATGGAATTAGATCGATACCGTAGAGCATAATATAGTACATAACCTAATAGACGATTATTACAGAGTTCATGTGTGCAAGACAATGGGGATTAAGATATTCTGTGTATTAGCGAACATATTAAAATTTGTGGAGGAGGTTCAAGTGACGATGCCATTGGGATAAACCTTGACACTGACTACCTAAGTTTGAAAGACAAATCGACACAACCATTGTACCCTAACTACAATGAAGATCACATAAAATTGTATGCCATGTTTGGTTTGCAGAGTTTAAAGAGCCATTTTTGTTTATTTGGCATTATCGTGACTGGAATTTCCATGTGGGTGAAGGATTTTCTCCCAAAATATAAAACACTATAAAATAGCTATCCGAGTATGAAGAACAGTTTGAAAGGACTAGGAATGAAGTATAAATCAATTCATGCTTGCAATTATGATTGCATACTATACTGAAAGGAATATGAATATGATGATCATTGATCATTATGAGGGGAACCCAAATTTGTGCTAGAACATGGTACAAAAGTGACTCCAAATGTATTGAAATATTTTCCTATTGGTCTTAGGTTGAATGTATTTTTCACATTAATATGGATAACAAAGGCAATGGCTTGGCATAATGGAGTAGAAGTATGGGATATTCTCATGCTTCATCCAATTGATTCAACCGTTTGTAAATACATATATTTTAATTACCAAGACTTTACTAACAAAAAATGTGATATTTGTTTGATAATATCAAAAGATGGGTTCAATCCATTCAGTAACCTAAGCACTAATCAAAGTACATACACCGTTAATATAATTATTGAATGATTTGTGGGTAGAGGGCATGAAAGCATTTGACTCTAGTAAACATGAAGAGTTCACGTTGAAAGCTATGTTAATCTGGATAATCCACGATTTCCCAACTTATTAAACTTTATCGGGTTGTAATATTCATAGTTACTTCGGTTTTTATATTTTTGGAGACGAAACTGAATCTCAACACTTCAAGGATCGTAACATGATTATTTATCGTTCTTATAAGAGATTCTTGCCTAGCTATCATAAGTTTAGGTTTAATAAGGGTGATAACCTTTTGTGGGGTGGTGTTGAACATAGGCCACCTCCAAGAAATCTTACAAGTTCATAAATTAAAATGAGAGCTTCCACATACGGTCCTAATATGATAGGAAAAAATAGCAAATTATATAATGTCAAGCATAAGAATATCCCTATTAATAATAATTATGAGTTTCATTTGACTTACAATGTTGAAAGGGTAATTCCATTCCATGTGTTAAATATCATATATACTGAGAAGAACATCATCAAACATCTTGTAAGCACATGCCTAAGTGAAAGTCATTCAAATGATGGGGAAAAGGCACGATAGGATATTTAACATTTGAAAGTTAAGTTGAAATTATGATTTAGAGAAGAGGAAAATAATCCCCCGTATGGCATATACTTTAACGAGCGAAGAAAGAAAGGTGATTTTAGACACAATGCATAATTTGAAAGTCCCCTCTAATTTTTCATCAAATTTGTCAAGGATTATAAACTATGCTACACATGATCTTCAAAAGTGCAAGTCTCCCGATTGGCTTGTGATAATGAAACTGGACCCTTTAATGTTTTTTCATTGTTTCTCTAAGCATAAGGATTTACGAAGGGACATTATGAAAATAAGCCTTTGCTTCAAAATAATATGTGAAAAAGTAGTCAGCATAAGGTACAACATGGCTGCAAAAATAACTTTGCCTCAAGAAACTTGTGTATCAGAGAAGTACTCCCCATACACACATTCTTTGACGTTATTATTCACTTGTTGGTGAATTTATGCAAAGAAACGCTTCTTTGTGGTCCAGTAACATATTGATGGATGTGCCCTTTGAAAGGTGTACTTGCTAATATATAAGTTGATGAGGGTTATAATTACTTTATTTACTTAAATATATGGCTTGATGAGTTTTAATTACTTTACTATATAGGTTGATGAAAGTTTTCAAAGAGTATGTTAAGTATACGAGGTACATTGAAGGATCCATCGCAGAGGAATACATTATTATAGAGACATTCATATTCCCCGGTGAATATATGCTTTAACCTAGGATTGAAAGTTCTAGTTCAAATGCCAGTGATTTGTAGATGATGAAAATGAGTTGGTCGATAGGAGGAGGTTAGTCATGTGTAAGCAAGCTAAACGGATACGTGTACAATATAAACAAGTGTCTAGTTATATGTTTGAAACCTATGAAAATATCGATGGATGGAGAGGGTAAGCTTGTGTTGTAATTTCACTTCATGTTGTTTTCTAAACTGTGAATTTAGACTTTGGTTGTCATAGGAGGTCATTATTACACCCAACGTCCCTTATTAAATGAATATTAATTATACACTTTAAAAATATCTACTTTATATATATAATTCATAATTTAAGTTTTAAAGATGGGTGATTCCACGTCAAGGTTTCCTCTTATCGCTAACGGACCCAATTTTATGGCACACAAGTTTAGAAATTTATCTGAATGGTTTTTAATTCTCGACGAGCTTGCGCGAGAAAAATATGAATGGGATACAAACCAACCTAATTTCAATGAAGGCTCTTACGTATTTCAAGGTGAGTGCTAAAAATAAAACCTTTTTAAAGAAACAATGACTTGGTACGGTGTTACTCAAAACATTTTTTAATTAGAGTATGTAAATTTCAAAGAAGTTATGTTTTACTGTGATTGAGTTAGAGATGATGACATAAATGCTTGTAAGTCAATTCTATTAACAATACGATAATAGTATACTTGTCCAAGATGAACAAAAAAGATAATATGAATAATGAATAATTTGTTTGTGCATTTCAAAATCTCAAGCAAGTGTTATACTCAGAGTATATTAATGACTAACCATGGCTAGTTGTCATACACGTGCCAAAGAATCTCACCACTAGTGTGGATAAACGAAAATCTACTATTGACTATGGATATGCTTTAAATGACAATCCGAACTTAAAAGTATTTCTAGATAATTTAGATGACTAGTTTTGTTTGGGTTCTTAAATTTAATCAGGATTTACCTTAGTGATTTTTATTGACGATGAGGATGTGATGCTTATTGTGAGTAGATATACTTAGGTTGTTAAATGTAACACATATTTACTTAGATGGTTTTTATTGGGTTATTGAATGTAACACTCCTTATAGAAATAACCCATGCAGTCATATAAATCACGAGTTCAGATTTGAATCAAAACTTAAAAATTCTAAGGTTTAAGTTTGGAAATGTGGCGTTAGAGGTGAAAACATAATTTAATAATAAAAAGGCCCGAAAAGAGGCACACGATCACGTCACACCGAACGAAAAACAACCCATGAAGTCATGTGACTAACGGGTTGAGATTTGAATAAAAATTTAAAAAATTTCAGGCTTAAGCTTGGTAATATGGTGTTAGAGGGTGAAAACATGATTTAATACTAAAATGGACCGAAAAAGGCACAATCACATCACACGGTACCAAAATAACTTGTAAAAACAACTCATGCAATCATGCGACTCATGGGTTGATATTTAAATCAATACTAAAAATTTTAAGGTTTAAGCTTGAAAATAAGGTATTAAAGGGTAAAAACGCAATTTAAATTTGAAATTGCCCAAAAAGAGGCACGAGCATGTCATACGGGACCAAACTAACTTGTAAAATCAACACATGTAGTCATGTGGCTCACGACTTGAGATTTGAACCAAAACTTTTATAAGGCTTAAGCTTACAAATAGTGTGTTAGAGGGTGAAAGCATAATTTAATAACGAAATAGTCCGAAAAGAGACAAGGGCACATCACATGAGACCAAACTAACTTATAAAAATAACCCATGAAGTTATGTGTCTCACAGGTTTATATTTATATTAAACCTTAAATCTAAAGGTTATTTCTACACATGATATATGTCATACACTTGGTTGTTAATATACATTTTAATCTTACATATGATATATGTTATACTCTATGTTAAGCAAATGAACTAACAAATATGTTTGTGTTATTAAATAGTTAATATCACAAATGAGGATTTTCATTGGATTTGTGTTATATTCTGTGGTAAGCAATCCTATTTTTTTAGAATATGTCAACTTTAGGTGCTGGTGGTTGTCGTACCCCTGAGAGCGTTGAAGATGCAAATTCTTTACCAAAAATACTTGTTGTTTTTAGAATGACTATGTATACTACATTTATGATGAGGTCATCAGAGCTGATGAAATGCATAATTGGGCCAGGGTGCAAGAATTGGAAAAACATGCCCGGAGAACTAAACTTGGTCATAAGGAGAGCTCTTGACTTATAAAAATCTCGCTTTTAATGTAAAATATATGATCTTGCTTTCAGATTTGAAAATATTTTGGTTAAAAGTACGAACTTTATTACTATATTTATGCCGAGAAGAGACAATTTGAATTACCCTCTGAACAATAGGATAATGTCTTGGCCATTGTAAGAGAGCAATTGGAAAATGTGGAAAAACTTGCATGCACGTTATTTGGGTAAGGACAAATAGTCCATATTGGTATGGAAATAAAAATTCTCAATGAAGGAGCAAGTGACTGCTGCCAATTAAAATAATTTTTTTGGATACAAAACATATAATGCTCATATGGACAGTAGAGATAAGTCGAGGACCAACATGGTCAAGAAAGTTGAATTCCACTACTTCAATAAAAAAAAATCTTAAATGGAGATAGAGTAAGGAATGATATGTGATGTGGGTTAGAATTAATCACAATTTTTTTTATAATAAATGCGTATAGGTTTGTAATGAATGTGTATGGATGTAATGATTATAATATGTGTAGGAGGTTGGGAGAGTCCCAGTGGTAAGTTGTATAGGCACGCTTCCTACATACAGGTTCACCTCAAGTATGTCGCTATTGCTAGTCCTATTATTATTGACACTCTTGTGAGTTTTAATTTATATTATGTGTCAATTTAATAATGTTCATTTTCAAAGTAAATGAAATGTTACATAATATTTCAGGAGAGAGTGAAGGAGGTGCATGGAAACCAAAGTGATGCTGAAAG
The DNA here is from genome assembly GCA_949130495.1 of Sambucus nigra. Lineage (NCBI taxonomy): Eukaryota > Viridiplantae > Streptophyta > Magnoliopsida > Dipsacales > Adoxaceae > Sambucus > Sambucus nigra. The sequence continues at coordinate 283,399,520 of OX422209.1, forward strand.
GCATCTTTGTGTACATATTCTCTAAGCCAAGTGTTGGTCCTGGATTGAAAAGGATGTACTTGGGGTGTTAGCTCACACGTGCCCAAGTTAAAGTTGACGAGCTTAGGTTTCGTATAAAGTGCAATGTCCAACCGTATCGACACACTGGAGCCAAAAATACATTCAAAGCTTAATAATCTCCATAAATCATTAAATTCTATGTTTGAGTATGTAAAGCGGGCAGTGGGGGAGGAGAGGGAAATGGTGGGTAAAGGAGAAGGGGAAGGGGAAGAAAAATATTGATGATAAGATCGTTACTCCATCTTCGATGGTAGACTCATCGTCACCCTTTGATACTTAATCTACCCCTCCACCTACTTTGCCAATGACATTTGACAGTGATATAAGGGTTTATCTCTGTGACCTACATAGAGAGGCTAGGATTGAAGAGGGGATCCAAGATATGACTATAGTTCCAAGGACCTTGGTGCACAGTCATGCCTATAACCTTACGAGTCCTGAGATCATGTCATTTTGGTATATTAGAGGAAATATGACAAACCACACAGGATGAACGAATAAGGTGGTTTTCATTGTATCAGTGGTGTAGTTGGTGAATATATTATATGGCCAACACTTCACTTGGAGAATATTTGATTGTTGTACTTTTTTTAAGTAATGAATAAAAAATTTATGAATGATGATGTATTTATGTTTGAGGATATTGTTTATATGTGTTATCATTCATGATATTATTTGGTTGTTGTTGATTATATTATTTTATTGTAGTTGATTATACTATTTTTTATGGTAGTAATTGTTCTGAATATTAAATTAGTAGGTATTATTTGCAGGTTTATTGAAGTAGGCACTATCTGCCTGAATCTGTGCACATGGGGTTATTTTGGAATCATGCACATGGGATAAATTAGAAAAATTTATGCCCGGATTTGGGTGCACAAGGCTATTTTGAAGTTGTGCGCATGAGGTTCAATTAAAAATATCCTCCCTAGATCAGTGCACATGGGGATATTTTGAAGCTACATGAACATATCCATAACACCTTTCTTCGGTCTTTATCATGGTACCATGAAAAAACTCTGACGTAATTCAAAACTTGTCACGACCCATTACCGTGACAATAATCTTGAATTGTCACGATCTAGAACTGTGAAAAGCCCTTGACATTAGTGAAAGATTATCACGGTCCATGAACGTGTTAAAATTTCAGGGTTATCATAATCCATGACCAGGGCCAGTCCCTTAGTACCTCTTTTTTTACATTAACCCGAAGAACAAAATAACTGTGACAAGGGAGAGTTATCACAGTCTATGACAGTGATAATTTTTTTGTATCACCCCAAAAATTTTCACGGTAATGGATCGTGATAATTCTCTTTTCTCACGGTCTATGACCGTTACAAAAAGCATTACATTGTAGGTTAAGGGCATATGCACCACGAAAAACTTATTCCACAAGGTAGTACATCAGTTTTTGGCACTAGACGTGAGTTAAAGGGTGATTTATATAGTTGAGAAGGTTCTCTCACCATTAAATGAAAAAAACATAATCACTATTGGTAAGAGGTCCTTTAGGGTGAGGCTTATAGATTTGTAGGCATCTATGAATATGATGCCATACAACCTTCCATTATCAATAGAAATTCTATTCCTTTTTTTCATTTTCCATTATCATGATAACGACTAGGGGATCATCATGAGATTTAGTGACCCTCATAAGGTCAACTTTTGGGAATATCATCATTGGGACTTCCTTGGTGAGGTGATCTGATGAGGAAGAAACAATCGTTGGTATCGTGTTCGTGTTCCCTTGTGGAAACATAAATATGCCGACATCCCTTTTATGTTTAAGTGATATCATGGGCTTCAGTTCAAGAAAGATATTATGCAACTCTATTGCCAAGAAAATATCCTCAATGGTTTTTATAAAATGAGTGAAATATTTGACATTCGAGATTCCATTCTTCTCCCCTTTACTTCATTTGGACTCTATTTCTGTCGATGTCCCCGCAAGTCAGGAAATCACATCTTTCTAATTTCCTTTTAAGGATGAGATAAACGGGCTAGCTAATATACCCTTAATGATATGGCATCCTCGTCTTTCATGCATTTATTAACTCTTTCCATTATCTCGATCATGGTAGGTCGTGGTATTTTTCTAAAAGACCTCAACAAGCTTCAGAGGTGACTCCTGCACGAAATGAAGCCACACACATAGTATTATTTAGGTAATCTACCTACAATGCTTCGAGGTTGAACCCTTTTTTTTATTCTCTCAAGGTTTCATTGTGCTTTTTGCTAAAGTTGAAGAGGTTGGTATCCGGTTTGCACATCTTCGGAGCTTCAATAAAGTGACTAATGAAGGATATTTCCAACTTCATGAATCCTTTATGTGCCCAGGCTCGAGTTTGGAAAACCAGTGCTTGGTCATGTCTCTTAGGGTGGTTGGGAAGGCTATTCATAACATCTCATTTGGAGTGTCTTATAGCAATATGAGTTCTCTGTATGTTTTTAGTTGATCGATGAGATCTTTTATCAGAATTGATAAAGATGATTTTATAAATTTTATCATTCCTACATATGGTGCCAAAATTATGGTTCTAAAATCAATTAAGACTTTATCCTCCTCAAATATGCCCCCTTTAAGTATGATTAGGTAATATTAAGTTAGAAGTGATGAATACACAATGTTATATAGTGGTTCGGTGCCTCATTTATGGTACATACGTCCACTTTTAAGGTGTTTCTCACTAGTATATTCAATGTGAAGGAGAATGATATAAGGGTGACCAACCTTAGACTTCAACTAAGATGGAATAAAGGAGTATGAGGTTTATGTGATGAGCATATAACTTTAAGGAAGCAACTAATTGGCCTCTCTAAGAACTTATTACTCATTGAGGACTCACGAGACTAGAACAAAGCTAAGACACTTACGTGTAATGCTTAAAATAGGATATCAAAATTGTACCATATGCTAAATATATTCCTTAACACATTTTCTACTGAATAAATTACTTAAATTCAATCCCTTGCAACCTTCCCCAAGTATAGCCGACTATTAGGAGTAGTTGGGAAGTGATATTCAAAGCATAGGTGGCCACAACTGAGCTTTTCCACTACGGTAGTTTAATGGAGTGTTTTAAAGGTGAGTGGTGATGGTTATTGATAATATTAAATGATAATTCTCTAGGATAAACAACTATGGGTGAGTAAGGGTTGGTTAAACAATGGGCATTCTTTTTACTCATATGACAAACTGATTAAAGAGGCTTTGATTGACTTGTTTATGAGTAATCCTGATCTAAGGGCTTCATATATGAAGTGTCGAGGATGTTTCAACCATGTATGATAGGGCCTATACTTTATTGTAGTATAAGGAACACATCTAAGGTATAATCTACCTTGGTGAGGTCTTGTTGAGACTTTGTTACTATTATGATGAGATGCATGACCTTTGTAGGATACTTAGAAATATTTGGTAACCTTCTTGTTCCTCATTTCTTGTTAAGGAAGGACTTATAAGGACCTATTGCTGCAAGAATTGAGGTATGCTAAGTAATTTAGGGGCTTGATACTCTCATAAGGGATCCAGTGAGATACTTTTGCCTGAATTAGGGGCGCTGGTCTTTTGGTGGAGGTAGATAGTGAAGGAATGAGGTACTTCCTTTTATATTGTTAGCCCAACTTAAGTCTTAAGACCTGTTCTCAAGGTTTAAGGTAACATATGATACTTAGAATCATCATCATCTCTACATCACGTTAAATATTCTTATGTTCAAAACATTATCTTAACTCGAAATGCACAAGAGAAATAAGAAGAGAGAAACTCTTTGAAATAAATTCTCTCATGACCAACTAGAATGTTTCATTTTTACCCAAACGCCCATTAACCTTCTATTAAACTACTACCTCATACATACTTCTTAGGTCATGTCAAGAAATTTTCAACATTATCCATTTATAGAACATCAAATGTATACCTTATAGTTCCCGCATCCAACATCCCATAAGGAATAAAATAGTTTTGATCATATTGTAGTAAACCACAAAGCTATCTCATCCATAGTGAGCAAATGGGATCCTACATCCCATCACACCACAATATATTATACAATTCTTACATCCATTACCCAACTATGAGCCACATGGATCATGTATCCCAGTACACTTCAACAAACAATATAGTTCTCGAAACCATCACCTATAACTGAGGCATACAGTTTTTATCACCCCACATCGAGCTGTACTGATCCCATTTATATGAAAACCTCACATACCCCTACCAAGATTGTCATTAGTTGATTCTAATATGTTCCTTTGCAAATTTAAATGCATGTAATGCAACACATAAACAATTCACCAAAAATTCAATGACCAACACCCTTTTTAAAAACTATTAATGCGTTATTTTTCAAAATGAAAGATCTTTTTCACTCAAGTCTCCATCTAAATGGACCAGAACATACTTTGTTCAAAATAACACATGTGTAGGACTCTCCCCCATTTATACGACGACGATCAGACAATGAGCCTGAGCATGCTTATTTAATGAATATGCCAAGATAATCATCTTTCTCAATTGAGTTATATAGCCCGCCTTTAGTCCCATGTACTTCACATGTGTATTGAGATGATACATGTGTCTTCTAAACATTTTAGACAACCCATCTTAAATAATTATGATAAACAACCCCATCCCCACCTGAACATCAACCTTTCATTTTACTATCGTGATTTACACATAATTCTTCGGGATTATTAACCCACTAACTGACTCAACATCAACTATCTATCTCTAACAACTCTATACATTGTATGATAATTCAAGCGCTATGTTGTCCACTAACATTACATTACAGATATTGTTTTACACCCGCTTTAGGGAAGCACCCATTCATAATAACACAAGTATCATCCCAAGAACCTTTTTAAATGAGGCTATTATCACACATAAATCACTATTCATACATGACCATAAAAATAGTATATTTTTTACTAATTCAGACTCATTTATACATATAAGCCACATAATCACCCCTTCCATGACTCAACTCTATGGGTGGACCACATGTCAAAAATCAATTTTCAAACTCATTTATACAAATAGTCTATTTTCCATTTATCTATACTTAACTATACAGACACGCCACATTCTCACAACTCATTATTCGCACTAAATTGTACAAAATAATCTATCTTCCTCTTATCTACACTCAACTTTATGGTTACATCATATTCTCACAATTAATTATTCACACTCAGCTATATAGATATCTATATTTACATCCCTATCCACACTTGACTGTATAGATGGAACGTATCTCCTAAATCACCATATATGCTCAACTGCATGAATGATATCCATTCCACTATCTACACTCAACTATACGATTATGCATTATTCTTGTAAAATCATTATTCACTCTTATTCCCCTATCCCAATTTTACTATATGGATACAAAAATTCTTTTAAAATTGTTATTTATGCACATATGAACTCAACTTCACGGGATACACAATATTCTAGTAAAACTATCATTCACGCTCAATTATACTAATGATTTCTTTATCATTTATCAACACTTAATTATACAAATATGGTGCCTTTTATTATATCACTATTCATACTTAATTGTATGAGTGGACACATTCTTGTCCCTACTTGGACTCAACTGTACGGATTAACCAAACCTCATAAATCATCATTTGTATTCAACTATAATAATAATAATAATAATAATAATAATAATAATAATAATAATAATAATAATAATAATAATAATAATAATAATAATAATAATAATAATCTCTCTTTTGGTTGTCCTCACTCAATAATATGGATACGGTGCATTATCATAAATTTATATTTGCATTCAAGTATACGGATTGTGCCTTTTTCTATATCCTCACATATCTATACGGATACACCTTATTAACATAAACTAATATTCATGCTCAATTACCTGAATAGTCTTTACTCCAATATCCATACTCCAATATCCATACTCAATTATATCAATTATATCAAATCCTTGTCACTTATCTATACGGATACACCTTATTAAAATTAAATTTTTGTTGGGTTGACATTGTGAATAAGTGCACACCCTATAATTATGAAACTTTAAACAAGAATTGAGAAAAAAATTTAACTTTAAATAGGTGAAAACGTATTTCACCATATTACTTTTCACCGCGTTGAAACATGTTTTACCCCGAACCAAACGGACCCTAACTTTTCGAAAAAACTTGCATTGCATAATACACACTTTTCAATTATCTATGTCGAAATGATTTTCAACATCACATTCTTTTAATGTTAATTTCTCTAATCTTTAAGAAGAAACTATACGGGACAAAAATATTACTCTTTATAAAACTTATTTCCATATCTCTAAGTTTTAGGAAGAAATAGGATGAGACAAATATAACACTACTTTTCAAGATACCCTTTATCTCTTTCTGTTATGGAAATGCACTTGGAATGGGAAAAATAAAGCACAATATTTTAATTACTCTTTTATCTCCATAAGTTTTAAGGAAACATCTAAAATAAGGTAGAAAGATCACAATCTTTCTAGTTTTCTCCACCTCCCTAAGTCTTAGGAAGACCTTGAGCGAAGGGGAGATCACATTCTTTCAATTTGTATAATCTCTCTGAACTTAAGAAAACAACTTAATGGAGCAAAGAGATCTCCCTCTTTTAAACTTATCTCGATTTCTCTTCTTTATAAGAAGTGCCTAAATAGGGTGGACATATCTGTATTTTTCAAACTTTTCTTCATCTCTCAGATATTCAATAAGCACCTGAATAGTGAATATAATAGAAAAATCTATATCTTTTGAAATTTTCTACATAACTCAAAGATTCAAGAAGCACCCTTATTAAATAAAAAGATCAATCTCAACAAATCTTTCTCATGACATAGGCTAATCATGTGGAGGATTGCAAAAAATTTTCATAACACTGGCTTATTCTATTAAGGAACACAAACCTTTCACCTATTGCAAACTAGTCATGTTAAGGATGAAAAATATTTCTTTTAACACATACTAATCCTGGTAAGGATCACAAACCTTCTTTTAACATCGACTTACCATGGAAGGATTAAAAATATTTTTCTGACACGGGAAAAACTTGTTAAGGACTTCAAATTTTTCTTAAAAAAATAGGCAAATCCTATTAAAGATCACAAATCTTTATCCTAACATAGGCCCATTATGTTAGTCGCTGCAATCCACAGACCTCGTTATCTAATCTTTTCACCTCTTGACCTTAACGTTACCACAATCCTTGATGTGGCCATCCCGGGCGCGACATTCAGGGGGAGGGGAGGAGGATCCCGCGAGAAAGAACTGCACCGCGGTATCACACCCCTCTTCGAAAGGTGTTTCAACCGTCGTCGGTGTGGGGTCGATGTAGAGAGATGGAGTCGCCATCCTATTTTGCACAAGACAAGCAAAAGAACATGTTTCCACCTCGAAAGAGCGGCATCAAGGACAAAACTGATGCATACGAAAAGAATAGATCGGAGGTCCGGGGGCTAAGTTACCGGATGGGAACTTTTTAGGCACCTATAATGCCCTTTCTGTCTCTCATGGAAAAATGTTAATATTTTCCTTTATCCCCGTGAAGTATGTTTATGTGTTTATATAATGGGGATTGGAATCATTCGACCCATACCATGGAAAAGATAGGGTAAGGTCATCCATAGGAATATTCCCAAAATAATAATAAACGTGGAAGATAGAATATGAGCGTTCATCGTGATATTGATCGTTATTGGGAAACGATAATATATGTTGGAAGAAACGCAAATAAGCAAGATATATGTATAGGTATGATAACTATGAAAATGAGGGATTTTAAGAAATTTGGAAAATAAGAGAAATTGGAAAAAAATGGAAAATTGGACTCGAGTCCCGGATTTTAATCTGAGATGCCTACGCCGCCTATAAAGGCATCAAAGTCCACATAGTTCAAATGTATAATAGGGGTGGGGTTTACCCCATAGATTCGATTGAATTTTATTATGTGTGTATGTGTAGAAATGTGTTTTTGGTTTTGGAAAAGTGTGATGGATAATTTCGTTCGGAATTTACGAGTGTAACTCTCTTTTATTTATTTTTTTGTTTTTTATGGAAAATATAGTATGTGAAATATAATAATAAAAGTGTAGATATTAATATGTATGAACTAAAGTGAAACTAGATTATGAATATAATGTAACTTATTAAAAAAAAGAGATTAAGAGAGAGGGAGGGAGAAGGAATTAGACCTTCCTTGGAGCTTAAGTTTTGATCTTGGACGAACTCCTTTTAATGTTGATGAGAGAGAAGTATATTTGCCAAATTGGGTGTGAAAAGGATGGGTATTTAGGCTTGAATGGAACTTCGCTGATTTCGAGAGAATGTTGCTGAGATCACTGATGCTGATGGATTCTTCCCCGTTTTGGAGTGAGGTCATGGCCTATATTTATAGGGCTAAGGGGGGTGCCGATCGACCTACCCCAGGGTATGCCTATTAGCAGGTAACCCTTGACACTGTGTCGATCGGCAGGGTTCAGGACCTGCCAATTGACTATCTCGTGTGGACTTTTCGAAAAAAAATTATCATAGCACACAAATTGTTGATCCTAATAACACACGGGCCATATCATTTTAAAGGAACTTCAGAGACCTTTGAGAGTCCTTTGGGACACTCCCAGGTCTGGGAGTTAACTTTGGGTCAAATGTGGCTCGGAAGCACTCGTCGATCTTTTGGATGGGAGATCGTCGGACGAAAACGGATCTTTTGTCCGTATGGTAAGTCAGAATCACGCACGGGGCAGACCGTTGGAAAATTTAAGAGATGTACTTCGACATTCCAAAGAGTTTCACTCGATTTGAAAAGTTTTCCTTGGTCAACTGGGACCCGGAAGCGTCCAGTGACCTCTCGGTGTAAAATAAATTATTCGTCCATACCGTAGGTCAGAATCGTGCACGGTGTGGAAAGTTAGAAAGGGTATTCAGTGCCCTTTGGAGATTCATTCAGTATCGTTTGAGCTGAAGAGTTAACTTTGGTCAAACAGAGTTCGGGAGCGCCCGGTGGCCTCCGAATCGATTTTTGAGGGAAAACTGATCGTTCGTCCGAACGATTATGTAATTTTATGAACGAGGTGATCCATTGGAAAGGGTTTTCAGTGAAATTCTAAGATTCAAAGAGCTTTCACTCTGATGATGAAGTTTATTGGGTTCAACTCAGGACTCGGGAGAGCCCAATGGCCTCTAAATTACTTTTCGGTAGTGAAATGGTTGGTTCGTCTGAACCTTTCTGCCGATTCAGGAATGGGATAGACCGTTGGAAAGGGTATTCAGATTACTTCAAAGATTCAAAGAGCTTTTGTTCTAACTATAGAGTTTACCGGAGTCAAATGAGGCTCGGGGGCGCCCGATGGCCTCTAGATCGATACTCGGAGCGCGACCTAGGTTTGCGAGGAAAAGGGGAAGTTCTAGGGGTATAAGGAGAGACACACGAGGTCCTAGAATGTGGTGTCCCTAGATCCCCTTGACGGGTGAGCTTGGACCAAGCGATGGCTGTCAAATAGACACCACATGATGGAGGGAGGTCAGTTTTGTGGAACTAAGGAATGTGGATGACCGATTCAGAGAATCGAGGTCAATTATGACCTAAAAGAGGTGACGATCGAGGTCAATTCTGACCTAGAAAAGATGACAACCAAGGATCGAGGTCAATTATGACCTAACTGAGGTGACGATCCAAGACCAAGGTCAATTTAGACCTAAAAAAGGTGACGATTGAGGACCGAGGTCAATTCTGACCTAACTAAGGTGATGGTCCAAGACCGAGGTCAATTTTGACCTAAAATAAGTGACGACATAGGCTCTAGGTAAATTATGACCTAACTAAGGTGACGGTCCAAAATTGAGGTCAATTTTGACCTAAAAGAGGTGGAAATCGAGGATCAAGGTCAATTCTGACCTAACTGGGGTAACGATCTAAGATCGAGGTCAATTTTGACCTAAAAGATGTGACGATCAAGGATCGAGGTCAATTCTGACCTGAAAAAGGCAATGACCGAGGACTAAGGTAAATTATGACCTAATTATGGTGATGATCCAAGATCAAGGTCAATTTTAATCTAAGAAAGATGACGACCGAGGACCGAGATTAATTCTTACCTAACTAAGGTGATGATCTAGGACTGAAGTCAATTCGGACCTAAAAGAGGTGACGACCAAGGACCGAGGTTAATTCTGACCTAACTGAGGTTATGATCCAGGACCGAGGTCAATTATGACCTAAGAGAGATGAAGATCGAGGACCGAGGTCAATTTTGACCTAACTAAGGTGATGATCCAAGATTGAGGTCAATTCTGACCTAAAAGAGGTGACGACTGAGGATCGAGGTCAATTTTGACCTAACTGAGATGATGATCCAACACTGAGCTCAATTCTGACCTAAAAGAGACTGAGGATTGAGGTCAATTCTAACCTAACTGAGGTGACGATCCAAGACCAAGGTTAATTCTGACCTAAAAGAGTTGACGACCGAGGACTGAGGTCAATGCTAACCTAATTAAGGTAATGATCCAGGACCGAGGTTAATTCTGACCTAAAAGAGGTCACGACTGAGGACCGAGGTTAATTCTGACCTAAATAAGGTGACGATCCAAGATCGAGGTCATCTTTTACCTAAAAGAGGTGACGATCGAGGACTGAGGTCAATTCTAACCTAACTGAGGTGACGATCTAAGACTAAGGTCAATTATGATCTGAGAGAGGTGACGACCGAGGTCAATTCTAACCTAACTGAGGTGACGATACAAGACCGAGGTCAATTTTGGCCTAAAATAGGTGACGACCAAGGACCGAGGTCAATTATGATGTAACTGAGGTGACGATCTAAGATCGAGGTCAATTCTGAACTAAAAGAGGTGACGATCGAGGATCGAGGTCAATTTTGACCTAACTAAGGTGACGATCCAAGACCGATGTCAATTCTGACCTAAAAGAGGTGACAATCGAGGACCAAGATCAATTCTGACATAACTGAGGTGACGATCCAAGACTAAGGTCAAATCTGACCTAAAAGAGTTGGCAATCGAGGACCGAGGTCAATTCTTACCTAACTGAGGTGACGATCCAAGACCGAGGTCAAATTTGACCTAACAGAGATGACGACCGAGGACCGAGGTCAATTTCAACGTAACTGAGGTGATGATCTAAGATCGAGGTCAATTCTGACCTAAAATAGTTTTACTTTTCCTTCGGGAAATTTGAGGACTCCACTGGGGATTATTTGTCTTCATCGAATATTGGAAAGAGTGAATGATTTGAGGATTTGTGGTTGGGGAATTTGGAGTGTCTTTTAGAGACGTTGTTGGGGAAAATTATTATCTGGAATTTCACTGGGGGTGTAAAAAAAATTTTCGCTCGTGAACAAAGTGCTAGGATGGATTTGGCAATTTTAGGAATTGTTCGGGTTTTTTTATTATTTTTTCGAACTTTTTGTACAAAATTTTAAAGGGTGTGCCGACTGGAAGAGATGTAGGTGTGCCAATCGGAATTAGTGCGGTCTTTTGGGGTACCTCAAACAGGTGAAAGGATTAGTGTCGATCGATGGGTGGAGGGGGCGGCCGATCAGCATGACCCTTAGCCTCCTATAAAAAGGTGGCAGGTTCTCGTCATTTTGCACAGCTTTCTGAATTCTTTTCTTTTACTATAAACTTCTGCAAATTGTCCTAATGTCTGAGATGGATGACTTCTTAAGGAGTTCGACCCATATGGCATGGCTTAATGCTAACGACTCGACAGGGATAGAGTGGAGGGCTAAGGTGCCCCTCACATTGGGTAGCGAGAAATATTTTGACTCGATTAAGCCGGTGGCGAATGATCAGACTCTTCTATGTGAGCCTTCGTGTCATCGCTCTTCTAGGGTGGTGAATCCTGGTGTCTATGTAAGCATTTCACGACTCTTGGTATTCCTTTCTTCTTTTCTTGACGAGATTGCTTTATTTCTTGAATCTGACGAGGGTTTTTCTCATTTCTTGACAGTTTGACATCTCCATGTTGACTATTCGTGCCCATGGTATGACAGGGCTTAAGGACATTTGGGAGCACCTTCCTGCTGTGGTGCACTGGATGGTGTCCTCTACGGGTTTTGGGAGGCTAGCGTCGGCTTTAGATGAGACGTCCCGCTCCACTGCGGTTCTTTGTGCTTTGGGAGAGAGGTGGTGGGACACTACCCACACCTTCCATTTTGGCTTCGGGGAGATGACGGTGACTCCCATTGATGTTCAGCAGCTGTTAGGGCTAGACTTCAAGGGTTACTAGATTGAGGTGGACAGGACAATGAGGGTGACGCCGGAGGCGGTGACGGCGTCTTTAGGTAACGTGGATAGGGTGGTTTTCGGAGACTCTCTCCACTTGTCTTCTTTGAGGGAGATTTTACTGAGGAAGAGGGTTGATGATAACGACGGGTAGCAGGTGCGTTAGATGGCTCGCTTGTTTATCTTGCTGGGGTTGGGAGGTTTTCTGGTGGCGACGAGTGGCGACGTCGTCCACTTGTGGTTTCTGCCATTTTTTAGGGTGTTTTCGAACATCTGCTTCTATGATTAGGGGAGCCTAACTTTGGCGACCGTTTATTATTCTTTGGATGCATTTAGTCGGTGCTGTCGGTCGACTTTTACTGGGGCCACGTATCTTCTGGAGGTATTCTTTATTTTGTGCATTTTCCTTTATGCATTCACATTTTCCATTCATGCACTTCTTTTTTATTTCTTGAATATTTATCCTTGTCCTTTGCAGATATGGTTCTATGAGGTGATTGGGTTGAACACCCAATTGATTTCCTTGAAGGATGACTCAGTGGGGGACTTCTGTTGGATGTTCCGGTGGCGGAGGTCTAACTGGAATTTTGAGTGGAGGGTGTCCCGGCAGATCGTGGAGGATGAGGTTGCGGTGTCACCGGTGAAGCCCCCTATATTCATAAGGCGCGTGCAAGAGATGTCTGATGATGCCCGGTTGGCTATAATGATGGGAGAACCATACTCTCTGTATACTGACGTAGCGGTGATGTACGACTATCTGGACTTCGTCTCGAGTTGGTTGATGCCCCCTAGCATATATTATGTGATGCCTCTCCGTAGGGCGGGCTCGAGTCAGCAAGTGGGGTCCTCTCATAGTGGAAGTGGTGCGACCACATCAGTAGCGGAAGTGACGACGTCAGGGCCTTCTTTTGTTCGGTTTCATTCTCCTAGTTACAACCTTTGATGAGATGATGGGGGGTTGGTGCGTCTACAACGCCGTCCTCATGCGATGGACCCGAAGGAGTTGGGCCTGACAGAGGAGGTCCTTAGGCTTGCGGTATGTCTTTTTTTATTTCCTTGATTTCTGTCTCTTTCCCCATGCTTAACTGATTTGATCTTTTTAATTCTTCCTCGCAGCGTTTCAGTGTTTCGACCACTTGGCTGAAGGACATCAGGGATTGGATATCTTCGGCGACTGCTCATATTCGTGAGAAAGTTTCGGTCCCTTGTTACTTGGTGTCGTCTGCCTTATCCGGGGAAGGGTCGAGCTCTAGAAGTGGTGGCACATCATCTCGCCGCAGGGCGAAGAGGGCATGTTGTAGGGATGGGGGATCTTAGACAGAGTGAGAATAGAGAGAAAGAAAGAAATTGGGTTCAGGCTGAATCCCGTTGTTTTTCTATTTTTTCTTTTCCTATAAATATCATTGTAATACATCAAAATATATGCAAATGAAGAATGAAGTTTTGGTTAATTTTTTTTGTGATTAATGACAAATAGAAAAAATTTCTTCTCTATTCTATTTGTCATTGTGCAATTCCTCTTTCCATAAAAAATCTTCACAAACCTATAAAAGTATAACAAAACTAGAATATAGCGGTAAGTGAGATATCAATCCAAATCTAAGGGTGAAACACAAAATTGAAGAGGACATATATAGATTCATTTGCATTTTATTATTATTTTTCTATTTTTGCTATTTATATTTTTATGGATTTTTCAAGGGATTTTTTTAACTAACTAACTATACTAATTTTTATAACTACTAATTAAGAAGTAAAAGCTAATTTAAGAAAAGTGAGATAAACAAAACTGTCCTAATAAGTAAACTAACAAAATTGGACTCATGAGGGCTTCAATATTTCATCCCATAAATGGGATATTAGCCATCAATAATCATCATCCAAAACAATAAAAATAAAAGTATACAAAAAAGAGCATGTGCGGATTAAACTAAAAGTAATCAAGAGGAGGAGATCAAATCCATTTAAGCCTTGAATTGAAATGTAATCTTCAATTATACATCAAAAATCTCTCAATCATAATCCCTCACTAATGTATTAATTGAATCTAAAATGAAAATTACAAAAAAAAAATAATAATAATAATAGATGAATTCATAATGGACAATTAAATAATAAAATAGATTTGCTAAAAATGCAAAAATCCTAATATTATAAAATTGTACATTAGAGCTCATCCAACGAAATAAATTCTAAATCATAACTTTATGTTGAGATAATTTCTAAAAATGCAAATTCTCAACATAAAGGAATGGATTAGAATTTATCTCCCATATGGGATGAATTTAACTACATCAATCTATTATGAAATAATTGCTAAAAATGCAAAAATTCATTATAGATGGGTGGGGTGATTTATCCTAGAGATAAATTTCACTACACACCTCTATATTGAGATATTTGTTAAAAATGCAATTACTCTCTAAATAGGAGTGTGGAGAAATTTATCACACAGAGCTTAAAAGCTAAATTTGAGATTCCTCAAAATGGCACCAAGTCTTCAATTTATATTGTGCACATGGAGGCTAGGGGTAAATGTGGAAATAGGTTAGGGGTGAGCTTGTGGTTATGGTGTAGGATGTAAAATTTAATTTGGGTTAAATGTGCATTTGGGTGCATATGGGAGCATGTGGGTTGTAAGGTTAGAGGATATGGGAGCATGTGGGTGCATTTGAGTGCATATGGGATCATGTGGGTTAAATGTGCATATGGGAGCATTTGGGTGCATATGGGAGCATGTGGGTTGTGATTTGGGTTAAACGCGGGTTAAATGTGCATTTGGGTTAAATGTGCACATGCTCTTTCTTACTTTGCTACTGAGACCGTAAAAAGAATTTGAGAATTGATTTTGAGAAGGATTTTAAAATGAGATTAGTAAAACCATAAGTATAAAGGAAATTCGGAATTTCCTTAAGATAAAACTTATTTTTGTAAGTTTTTTTTTTAATTTTGACAAAAAAGGAAGAGGGAAATTTTCCCAGAATAGGGGGTTACCGATCGGCATGACCCATGTCCTACCTATTGGCATATCAATCCAGTCTAATCAATTCAAGGCTTTGATTTCACTTTCTTTAATTTCTTGGTACTTTGTGGGTCAAGTTTTACTTCGATTTCTGCAGGGTTTCTTGTCCTTGCTTGAGAGTTTCCAAGTATAAATAGGGGTGTGAATGGGGCTTTCCTCCGCACACTCTTTCCTTTTCACATTGTTACTTGCTTATTATCTTTTTGCAAGATGGTTCACCCTGGTATTATTGAGTTCGCCAACTACCTCGAAGCCTTGGAAGCAATGTGTTCTTACAATTTTGATTATGATGCCTTTCACATGCGGCGAGTCTCTTTGTGGCATAACTGACCCATTAAGTGGAACATGCTGATGGAGGCTATCGAGTTTTGGTATCTCGAGGATCATGTCTTCCGCTTCGAGTTGGATGAGATTTGTCCTACCTATAAGGAATTTCTTACCATGCTGGGGATAAATCCCAGTGCTGCTGCGACTTTGCTTGAATTTTCTCGTTCTCCCAGAGAATTTCTGTCTGGACTTCTTCATATTTCATCTTCAGCGGCTAGGCCATTGGTTATGGGGTAATAATTTACCTTCTGGCGGTGTTGCAGTCCGTGCATTCGCAGAAGGTGGGTGATGTTGGATATATCGGGGCCGTCATCTTAGGCATTGTTTCAAAAGTTATGTTGGTGATTGGGGAGACGCTGGTGGACCCCCAACTAGCTACTATCATTTCTTGGATGCCATTCCATCGCAATCCTGTGGCGGTGATATTAGCAGAGACCTTGAATGGCCTGGATACCTAGCGGGAGGGTCGTTCTGACTTTCTGAGGGGGAGCCTTGTAATGTTATTTATGTGGTTTTCTGAGAGATTATGCATGGTGGTGCCACCTGAGTATCCCTTGACGGTGGTTCTAAACTTCTTCTTGCGCTATTTTATTAGCGTAGGCCTGGACATTGAGAGCTGGGAGAACTGATTTGTAGAGCATGGAGCTTTAGGCATGCATCGGTCTGTGCCATGGTAGGGAGATCTATTGCCCATTCTGGATCTTGGAGAGTATCAGTATGTCCGAATGGTTAGCCTCAGGCAGACCACTTTCTACTTTCCTTGGCGGCTTCTGCGTCAATATAGTTGGGAGAAAATTATGCCATCGCGAACACTGGATTTCTTTCTTGTAGAGGACCTGACAGAGCATATGCACATGCGGCTAGGCTCTTTATAGGAGAACTGAAGTCCATTGACTCATCCCTCTTAATCCGTTGGGAGAGTTTGGTATATCTCAGGGGACTATATGAAATGGTTGTGGAGGAGAATGGTCGCCAAGATGCTGGTTGTGGAGATCGGTCAAAGGTGGCTTGCCTTCTTTGATACTTTGGAGGGAGGTATTGTGGTCTTTCTGAGGCTAGTCTGTGCTTATCGCTCAATTGAGCGTCAGCGTCATTCCCTACAGTCAGGGGAGGTTTGGGGACCCCAGGATGTGGGAGATGGAGGCAGTTCTTTCGGTAGCTATGGGTAGAGTTTGTGAAGGTTATGTATGGTGTTTGGTTTTGTTTGTGATTGTTTGTACTATGTGGTTTGTTTAGGTGTAGTGGGGGTTTATTTTTAGGAAAGTAGGTGTTAGATGGCAGGGAGAGTCCTTTGACTCCTTACGCCGATGTGATTGTACCAAAATTTCAAATAACGAAATAAATAAGTTTTTCATCTTCTAGTTGTGCCTCTTAATGACTTTTTCATTTTTTAACTATTTATACTCATCTCTAAGGCATACATAATTCCTTTGTTCATGTACACGTTAAAATGAACTTTCATTCTTGGGAATAAGAAACGGATAGTATTTTGTGAAAAGAAGGGGGTCGCGCTCATGTGACTGGATGAGTTTCCTACTTACCTCTGAGGGTCTTAAAAAATTTTGGAATTCATTTGTGAAAATGATTTTAGGAGATCAGGCCCACATAGTTCTGGGTAGGGGAAATGAAGAGATTTTTTTTTAAGATTAGAAGGGAGATGAGAAGAGTCGTAGCACGCCGAGATTTCGGTCTAGGGGTAGAATTTCTTAAGACAGTCCAAGTTGACTGAATGTGCCATTTCTTCTCCGTTGAGAAGAGTCGTATAGCGCGATTGTAAGCATAGCGGCGGTGCCAGACAGGATCTTTTTTACTATATATGGATCGATCCAATTAGGCTTGAATTTCCCTCTGGGTCCCAAATGGGCTCTATTATTTCTTTGAGGGACGAGTCCCCTTCTCGGACACCACGTTCCTTGACTCTCTTATTGAACAATCGCGCTATACAACGATGCTACCCTTGTAT
Organism: Sambucus nigra; assembly: GCA_949130495.1. Classification (NCBI taxonomy): domain Eukaryota; kingdom Viridiplantae; phylum Streptophyta; class Magnoliopsida; order Dipsacales; family Adoxaceae; genus Sambucus; species Sambucus nigra. The sequence continues at coordinate 283,417,168 of OX422209.1, forward strand.
ATGATATAGAGCCTTCAGCCTCCTTTTGTCTAAGAGGGACAACTCGTCAAGACGGCTTTGGTACCAGTCTTCTTAGTTGACCTTGCTTTCAAGCATGACGTGCAACGAAGGTATTTCCAGCTCAACGGGTAGGACTGCTTCCATTCCGTATACTAGAAAATAAGGGGTAGCCCCAGTAGGAATTCGAACTGAAGTGCAGTAGCCCCAGAGAGCATAAGGGATCATGTCGACCCAATCTTGATAACTCTCGGTCATCTTGCTGATGATAGCTTTGAGATTCTTATTGCCTGCTGTAATACCCCGTATTTTTGAGTAATTATTTTTATATTAATTTGCCATGCGGGTTAATTATATAAAATAAAGGGAGTTGGAGTCAATATTACTTAAAGTGATTTAAGAGATAATATTTACTGAGTTTTGCATATTTAGCGTTATGTGATCGTAATTAGCATCATATTATGTTTTATTGCATCTATGTGCCTTAAGCGACGGTTATGATTTAAAATGATGTTGGAACATGAAATAAATTATGTTATCTCGGATGGAAATGTAGATAGTGTGATTAGTACGAAAATAGTCGAAATAGTCAAAATAAGTACCATGCTGTAATTTTTAGTTCCGAGTACTTTTGACCGGTTATGACTTAATTATGTTGTTGCGAGTCATTTTAATTGTGTAGTAGCATTTAAAGTTGGATTTAGTATTATTGGGCATTTAAATCTTCCAAGAACATTTATTATCATTTATGTGTTCTAAACCTAGAGAGAGAGAGAGATTGGGAGAAAAATAAGAGAAAAGGAAGAGAATTGAAGATTTGAGATTGGAATTTGTAGCTACCGGAAGATAATCCGAGACTACAACCCTAAGGCAAGTTTATAACTTGCAAATGCATGATTTATTGTGGATAAATTGTATTGATAGTTGTGTATTTGGAGAATTGAACAAATTATGGGTTTTGATGAATTTTGGTATTTAACCCTTAGATTTTGATGTTTGTAAGATTTGAGTTGACTATATTGGTTTGTTGTTGTGTATAAATGTTGTTAGATGATGAGATTGATAGAAGTGGAGGAAAATAGGGTTAAGGATTTAGGTTTGGTATGTTAGAAAGAGGGGTTGGCCGTGAGATTTGGTGAGGCCAATCGAATGCGGTCCAGAGCCCGGTCGAACGGGCCTAAAGAGAAAAGCCCACTGCTTCTCTCGATAGGCATAATCAGAAAGCTCAGTCGACCGCGGTCTAAGGGTCGGTCGACCGGAACTTGGGAGAGGGTATTACTACTACTCTTACAAGGCCAATTTCTGAAAGCGTTGTCGACCAAGGGTCAGGGGCTGGACAACCGGTACCCTCTTTTTTACCCGAAAATTTTAGTTTTCTTTTGTTCCTTTCTTTACAGGTTTAGACCTGGGAACCTTCTTGCATGAAGTAAAACTAGAGTATTAAAGTCTTGTATTAAGGGAATCAAGAGCCTTGATTAGAATATGAGTGTTCGGGCTTAGGTCGGGAATTAATTAATTAACTGTTAGAAGGAGGTAAGTGTACTTTTTAAGTAGAGAGCTAGTCTAGGACTAGGGGAAAGTAGGATTATATCATTTTGAGCTTTTAAGATCGGGATGAGGTAATATTATACTAGATGGCTTATAGGGTTGTCGTTAATTCATGGAGACTAAAATGAGGATAATTGAATGTTGTGTTCCATGTTGTTAAAAATAATTAGTTCCGGATATAATGTAATGTGAATATTAAATTGGCATATCTTGTGAATATTGATTTGCATTTACATACCTCTCTAAATGCTATCATAACAGAAGTTACGCGAATGAGGTGAAGTCCCCTGTCTAGTGAATGCAGGGTGAATATAGTCCTCGGCCAAAGGACCGGTGGTATATTGTGATGTTATTTATTCGAAGTGAGATAATTCCGGGTATGGTTTTGACTCATTGTCGAAGGTATATGGACTCTTCCCATACGACGTGATTTAGGATGCCCAGGTGGTCTTGGTGATAGGCCCTGAAAGATTATAGCTATTTAGGGGCGCATCCAGTGGGGTGACTCCCGGAAGGATGGTTTTAGAATCGTTATATTGTGATTATAACTATACTCACGAATGTGACATTTTATAAATGGCTAAAGCATTTTATAAATCAACTGTTTCGAATAAGTTTCCTATTGAGAAATGGACTTGTGAAGTCATATTGTGCAAGACTGAAATGTAAGCTTCTTAAGCTGGAATTAAGTTATTTCTCTTTCTTCAATGAATAGTTAACACTATAAATGACATTGTATTAGCGTGTGCACTTAGATGAGAGGTAGGATTATTCTTATTATGAAGAGCGAGTTAAGCTTGTTTATGATGTTAGCAATTCATAATTGTCATGCATTTTATTCACATGAATATCATATCAAATCGTGCCCTGGCCATTTATATTTCTTTGTTTTGTATGGATACCATTTACGCCCAGGTGCTCCGCCGCAAGGGGCGCCCGTGTTGATCCTTCCTTGCTAGTGTCCAGGGGCTATAGCATTTTTACGAATGTTGCAGGATTTTTTTATAGACACATCTATCGTTAATATACTCTCGTTATGATCAGTCTGAACATTCAGGCGTGTTGCCCAAGTTTTGTACTTGCTTATGTGCTGTGATATTCTTTTGTAATACTTGGTGTAACCGTTTGTATTGGTTTGTTAACTGACAGGTTATTCTGTTACTATGTTATGAATGAATGTTAAATTGTTATATGTCTTTATTTATATCCACCTTCTTTTCAAATTGAATTGTCTAAATGGTTTTATTTAAACTTACAAATTAATTTGACATCCGTTTTTTTAAATAATTGGTGGTTATCTCGTATTATTATTTTCACGAAAGTGATGCTAAGAATGGACCATCTATGATTTATGTATATTATTGGAGTATCGGGCTGGCCACCTCTTATTTTAATAAGCGGGGTGTCACAGATGGTAACTGAGCATCAGGTTCTAGAGTCCTTAGGATCTATGAGGACTTATCACGTTCTACCATAGCTTTCTTTTATATAGAGCCCTATTATTAAGACTGTTTTGTTTGTGTATGTTTGCGATCTTCTACAAAGACAAATTATTTTAAATTGTATTCTGATTCAGTTATTTCTTCATCTCAAATGCCGCCTAGAAGAGGTCGCCCTGCAAAGAGAAATCGAGTTGCAAAAGATAATGTAGAACCCCCACCACCGCAAGGAGCGATTAATGCAGTGGAGGTGGCTAACATCGTTGCCCAGGCAGTCAACACTGCAATGACTCCTATGGCCTAATAGTTTCCTCAAGCCCAACAACCGATAGTACCGAAGGTGCAAGCCCATGTGGGACCCTCCCTGTGGGAGAGAGTTAGAGAATATTTATTAAAAGGTCACCCCCCAGAATTTTTGGGTGGCGCTGATGTGATAGTAGCAAACAAGTGGAAGAAAGATATGCAGCGTCATCTCTGAATGGTAGAGTGTAGCGGGGAACGAAAATAGATCCTTGCCACTTTCAAATTAATAGGTGCAGCTTTACACTGGTGGGAGTCGGTGACCACACCGGAGCAGAGGGATTTGGGTTTTATTTGATCGAAAGTATTTTCCTCCCGCAGTCTAGAAGGATATGCGGAGGAAACTACAGGATGTAGTGCAAGGGGAACGGTCAGTTGCAGAGTATGAAGAGGAATTTACTCGTCTAGCGAGCTTTGTGCCGGATGAAGTAATTTCGGAGGAAAGGAGAATATCGAAGTTTATTGGGGGTTTGAATTGGAGGATACAGCATCACTTTTTGGGAAATCCAGCTTTACAAACGTTTGGTGATGTGATGAATGCAACCTTGCTTCATTGCCAAGATCACCGTCTGTATGTGAAAGGGAGTAAGAAGATTTCAGATTCGAATCAAGCTAGTAATCAAGGAGGTAATTATGCCGGGGGAGCACTACCCTCATCATAAAAGACGAGAAGTAAGCAGAAAGTGAGGGACACCCAGCAGAGGGATTCGTCCAAAAGACAATGTTTTGGGGATTTTTAATTTTGGTGGAGGTGGTTTTAGGCACAGTCAGGGTGCCCAGCAGCAGCAGCAGGTGGGCCAGTAAGGCCAAGCAGGGCAAGGTAATAATGGGGTTCGAGGCCATCAGGGCCAAGGCATGGGGCAGTTTTGAAATAATAATCGGGGTCATTATCCGGAGAATATGGTGGGCCGCTGCTTTCAGTGTGGGGAACTGGGTCACTTTAGGAAAGCTTGTCCATAGTTGATCGGGGGATAGTTGCCTAGGGGTCCTCAGCATCAACGGGCATATTTACAGCCTCCAGCGCCTATTCCAGCTGTCCCTCTACAATAGGGGCAACTACAATATGGGCCTGTGTATCATATTCAGGATGCTTTACTTCTTCCAGCCCCTCCCGTGCCACCACTATTGTGGGTAAGTTTTCCATTCATGGGTATGTAGGTCATGTGTTATTTGATATGGGCGCACCACACTCGTTTATTTCCAGACATTTTGCTCAATCGACAGGGTAGATTAAGTCTGCGGAGAGTACCTTTACTAGTGTGGAATCTTCCATGGGTGATGGTTCTCTTATATTCTTTGAATGTAAAAGGGTAGGAATAGACCTTGGAATTTATGTTTTGAGGCTGATTTACTCGTCCTGGATATGGCCGGGTATGATGTTATTTTGGGTATGGATTGATTAGTGAAATACCGAGCCATGGTAAATTATTATGGGAGGAGTATAGTTTTTGCCATTCCGGGGCTAGAAATGTTTCATGTGGCTATGCCTATTTCGGAGGGAGGTTCAAACACTTATTTATATTCTATTGCGGAGAGACTTCACATGATATAGTCGTTTCCTTAGACTCGATTCACATTATCAGAGATTTTGAGGATGTTTTTCGAGAGATTTCGGGTTTACCCCCAAGTCGTGAGATCGAGTTTGTGATTGATTATGCACCGGGAACTCGATCGATTGCTTGAGATCCATATCGTATGGCTCTTATGGAAATGAGGGAGTTAAGGGATTAAATTCAGAAGTTGTTAGAGAAATGGTTTATTCGGCGTAGCACGTCGTCATGGGGCGCTCTTGTGTTGTTTGTGAAGAAGAGAGATGGTTCCCTCCGGTTATGCATTAATTACCGGGAATTAAATAAGGTTGCCATCAGGAAAAAATATCCATTACCTCAGATCGATGATTTATTTGATCAGTTACGGGGAGCGTCGTTCTTCTTCAAGATAGATTTGAGGACTAGGTATCATCAGTTGTGGATTCGGGAGAAGGACATGTCGAAGACTGTATTCTTGACTAGATATGGGTCCTATGAGTTTTTGGTCATGCCTTTTGGGCTAACCAATGCTGCTGCTGTATTTATGGATCTTATGAATAAAGTGTTTCGGGACTTCCTGGACCAGTTTATCATAGTGTTTATTGATGACATCCTATTCTATTCTCAGACTGAAGCCGATCATGCTAAACATTTACGATTGCTCCTGCAAACCCTACGGGATCATTAATTGTATGCTAAGTTCGAGAAGTGTGGTTTCTGGTTATAGGAGGTGCAGTTTTTGGGTCATGTTGTGACAGCTGGAGGCATTTCGGTAGACCCGAGTAAAGTTATCGCATTGAGGGAATGGAGTCAGCCCATGACGCCCACACAGATTCGTAGTTTTCTGGGTTTGGCGAATTATTACCGTCGTTTCATTAAGGGTTTTTCCAAGATCGCTAGCCCTTTGATAAACTTGACCCGGGAGGGAGTGAAATTTATTTAGGATGATTCCTGTTAACGAGTTTTTGATGAGTTGAAGGATAAGTTGACTTCTACTCCGGTACTCGCGTTGCCAAGATTGGGGGTGGACTACTTAGTCTTTACTGACGCATCTTTGTAAGGATTGGGAGGTGTGTTGCAACAAGAGCATCGGGCTATTGCTTATGCTTCCCGTAAGCTAAAGCCCCATGAGAATAATTATCCCGTGCATGATCTGGAGCTTGCTACGGTTATGTTCTCCTTGAAGATATGGAGACATTACCTATTGGGGGAGAAGTTTAGTCTTTTCATGAACCACAAATCGTTACAATATTTATACTCGCAGAAGGATCTGAATATGCGATAACGTCGATGGTTGGAGTTCGTGAAAGACTTTAAATTTGATATTTATTATCACCCGGGCAAGGCTAATGTGGTGGCGGATGCGCTGAGTCAAAAACTCGAGGGGGAGTTAGCTAAGGTATGGAAGGCTAAATGGATAGAACTTAGCCAGGAAGATGTTGTAGCCAGGGAATTTATGTCAGTGTTGACCATCACACCTACGATTGTGACGAGAGTTGTGGAAGCACAAGGAAGGGATAAAGATTACCAAGACCGAATACGCCAGTTGTTAACCGATGGAGCGGAGTCCTACTCTATTAGTTCTGAGGGTGGGTTACAGTTCCACAAGAGACTTATTGTCCCAAATGAGGGAGATTTGAGGCATGCCGTCATGACTAAATCTCATGGGTCTAGATTTGCAGTACATCTAGGTGGAGACAAAATGTACCAAGACATGCATCGTCAATATTGGTGGGCGGGTATGAAAAGGGACATCTCTGAATTTGTTTCCCAATGTACTACTTATCAATTGGTGAAAGTGGACCACCAGCAACCAACGGGATTGTTACAATCGTTAGAAATATCGGTATGGAAATGGGAAAGTATCTCACTGGATTTCATCACGGAATTGCCATCTTCACAAGGCGATCATGATTCCATTTGAGTTATCGTCGATCGTCTGACTAAGTCGACACATTTCTTATCTGTACAGACGGATTATAATACGGCTCGTTACGCCCAACTTTTTATTACGGAGATTGTGAGACTCCATGGGGTTCCCATCAATATAGTCTCCGATCGAGACAAGATCTTTGTGTACCATTTTTGGCAAAATTTCCAAGAATCCATGGGGATCGAATTGAAGTTGAGTATCTCCTCCCACCCGCAAACAGATGGACAGACGGAAAAAGTCAACCAGATGTTGGAGGACATGCTTAGAATGTGCGTACTTGACTTTAAAGGAGGATGGGAGCAATACCTTCCCTTGGTCGAATTTTCTTATAATAATTCGTACCAATTTACAATAGGTATGGCACCTTACGAAGCATTATATGGCCAGTCGTGTAGATCACCAACCTATTGGTTGGAAGTAGGAGATAATAAGCTCCTTAGACCTGAAATAATCCAAGACACATCTTTGAAGATTGAGCTTATTCGAAACCGCATCCGATTAGCCCAAGATCGTCAGAAAAGCCATGCCGATACAAATAGAAGGCATGTGGAATTGGAGGTAGGAGACCAAGTTTTTTTACGAGTGTCACCAATGAAGGGTATAAGGCGATTTGGGAAGAAAGGTAAGCTTGCGCCTCATTATGTAGGCCCTTATTCCCGTTATTGCAAAGGTAGGCCCCATAGCATATCAACTCACCTTCTCGGAATGCCTACAATAGATTCACGATGTGTTTCATGTTTCATCCTTGAAGAAGTACAAAAGGTGTGACGGAGCTCATTGGCACATCCCTTTGAATGATATCTAATTGCAACCCGATATCTCATACGAGGAACAACCAGTTGCAATCTTAGATCATGGAGAGCGTAGGCTAAGGTCGAAGGTGGTGCCCTTGGTTCGTGTCCAATAGGGACATCACAATGCCAAGGAATCGACTTGGAAGCATGAGGACGATATTCGAGAGACGTATCAACACCTCTTTTTACAAGGTACGCCTGAATTTTGAGGGCAAAATTCCCTTGTAAGGGGGGGAGTATGTAATACCCCTTATTTTTTAGTAATTGTTTTAATATTAATTTTCCATGCGGGTTAATTATATAAAATAAAGGAAGTTGGAGTCAATATTAATTAAAGTGATTTAAGAGATAATTTTTACTGAGTTTTGCATATTCACCGTTATGTGATCGTAAATAGCATCATATTATGTTTTATTGCGTCGTTGTGACTTAAGCGACGGTTATGATTTAAAATGATGTTGGAACATGAAATAAATTACGTTATTTTGGATGCCAATTTGGATGGCGCGGTTAGTCCGGAAATAGTCGAAATAGTCAAAATAAGTACCGTGTTGTATTTTTGGGTTTCGGGTACTTTTGACCGGTTATGAATTAATTATGTTGTTGCAAGTCATTTTAATTGTGTAGTAGAATTTAAAGTTAGATTTAGTATTATTGGGCATTTAAGTCTTCCAAGAATATTTATTCTCATTTATGTGTTATAAACCTGGAGAGAGAGAGAGAGAGAGAGAGAGAGAGAGAGAGAGAGAGAGAGAGAGAGAGAGAGAGAGAGAGAGAGGGAGGGAGAAAAAGAGGAGAAAATGAAGAGAATTGAAGATTTGAGCTTGGAATTTATTGCTACCAGAAGATAATCCGAGACTATAACCCTATGGTAAGTTTCTAACTTGCAAATGTATGATTTAGTGTGGATAAATTGAATTGATAGTTGTGTATTTGGAGAATTGAACAAATTGTCGGTTTTTATGAGTTTTGGTGTTTAACCCTTAGATTTTGATGTTTGTAAGATTTGAGTTGATTATATTGGTTTGTTGTTATGTAGAAATGTTGTTAGATGATGAGATTGAGAGAAGTGGAGGAAAATAGGGTTAAGGATTTAGGTTTGTATTGTTAGAAATAGGGGTTGGCCGTGAGATCTGGTAAGGCCGGTCGACCGGGCCTAAAGAGAAAATCCCATTGCTTCTCTCGATAGGCATAATCTGAAAGCGCGGTTGACCGCAGTCTAAGGACCGGTCGACCAGGCCTTGGGGGAGGGGCTTATTGCTTCTCTTATAAGGCCAATTTCTAAAAGCGCGGTCGACAGGGGTACCCTGTTTTTCAGCCCAAAAATTTTAGTTTTCTTTAGTTCCTTTGTTTTAAGGTTTAGACCTAGGAACCTTCTTGCATGAAGTAAAACTAGAGTATTAGAGTCTTGTATTAAGGGAATCAAGAGCCTAGGTTAGAATATGAGTATTCGGGCTTAGGTCGAGAATTAATTAATTAACTATTAGAAGGAGGTAAGTGTCCTTTTTATGTAGAGATCTAGTCTAGGACTAGGGAAAAGTAGGATTATATAATTTTGAAATTTTAAGATCGGGATGAGGTAATATTACACTAGATGGCTTATAGGGTTTTCATTAATTCATGGAGACTAAAATGAGGATAATTGAATGTTGTGTTTTATGTCATTAAAAACAATTAGTTCCGAATATAATGTAATGTATATATTAAATTGGCATATCTTGTGAATATTGATTTGCATATACATACCTCTCTAAATGCTATCATAAGGAAAGTTACGCGAATGAGGTGAAGTCCCCTAGCTAGTGAATGCAGGGTGAATATAGCCCTAGGCCATTTGACCGGTGGTATATTGTGATGTTATTTATTCTAAGTGAGGTAATTTCGGGTATGGTTTTGAGTCATTGTCGAAGGTATATGTCTGCTTCCCATGCGACGCGATTTAGGATGCCCAGATGGTCTTGGTGATAGACCCTGGAAGATAATAGCTATTTAGGGGCGTATCCAGTGGGGTGACTCCCGAAAGGATGGTTTTAGTATCGTTATTTTGTGATTATAACTATACTCACGAATGTGACATTTTATAAATGGCTAAAGCATTTTATAAATCAACTATTTCGAATAAGTTTCCTATTGAGAAATGGACTTGTGAAGTCATATTGTGCAAAATTGAAATGTAAGCTTCTTAAGCTGGAATTATGTTATTTCTCTTGCTTCAATGAATATTTAACACTATAAATGACATTGCGTTAGGTTGTGCACTTAGATGAGAGGTAGGATTATTCTTATTGTGAAGAGCGAGTCAAGCTTGTTTATGATGTTAGCAATTCATAGCTGTCATGCATTTTATTCACATGAATATCATATCAAATCGGGCCTTGACCCGTTTATATTTCTTTGTTTTGTATGGATACCATTTATGCCCAGGTGCTCCGCCGCAAGGACGCCCATGTTGATCCTTCCGTCCTAGTGTCCAGGGGCTATAGCATTTTTGCGGATGTTGCAGGATTTTTTTATAGACGCATCTATCTTTTATATACTCTAGTTATGATTAGTCTGAACATTCGAGCGTGTTGCCCAAGTTTTGTAATTGCTTATATACTGTGATATTCTTTTGTAATACTTGGTGTAACCGTTTGTATTGGTCTGTTAACCAGCAGCTTATTCGGTAACTATGTTGTGAATGATTGTTAAATTATTATTTGTCTTTATTTATATCCACCTTATTTTCAAATTGAATTGTTTAAATGGTTTTATTTAAACTTACAAATTAATTTGACATCCGTTTTCTAAAATAATTAGTGGTTATCTCGTATTATTATTTTCACGACAGTGATGCTAAGAATGGATCATATATGATTCCTGTATATTATTGGAGTATCGGGATGGCCACCTCTTATTTTAATAAGCGGGGTGTCACACCTGCCTCGATCGCCCCATTAGTATGGAATGTATTTGTGTCTTTGAATTCCATGCTCCTAGACCACTTCTCTAACTTTCGCATCAAAGTGTAGCCCGTTGTCTGATACAAGCTCATGTGGGAACCCATATCGACATATGATGTTTTTCTTAATGAATTTGGCCACTTTCTTGGCATTCAGAACAGCGTATGACTCGGCTTCGACCCATTTGGTGAAGTAGTCAATAGCGACTAGGATGAACTCATGCCCATTGTATGCTTTTGGTGTAACTCTCCCTATGATGTCGATGCCCCATGTGAAAAACGTCCAGGGAGAGGTCATGTTGTTCAATTCTCACGGAGGTAAGTGTCGTAGGTTGGAAAACTATTGGAATTTGAGACATCTTTGAATGTACGTTGTGCAGTCCTGAACCACGGTAGTTCAGTATTACCCCTGTCGAATGATCTTTATGACGAGCATATGGCCGTTCATGTGGGTCTGCAATCCCTTCTATGGATTTTCTACATTATTTCTTCAATGTCAGCCCCTGTGATGCAGTGTAAATGGGTTCTATTGAAGTTTCTCTTAAACAGTACTTTATCATGGATAATATACTGAGCGGCCAGTCTGAGGAGAGCTTCTCGGTCTTTCTTATCATCTCCTTGGGGAGACCTACCGTGTTTCAGGAGGCACTAAATATCATATTACCAATAATCGACTATTTTGGGTTCTTCCTCCGTATTGTGCACGATGTAGTAGCAGTGGGTTAGCTTGTCTTGTTTCTGGACAAGGAAAGGGACCATGGTTATTCCTTCGGGCATGTTAATCATGGAGGCTAAGGTGTAAAGGTCATCATCTAGGTTGTTCATTGATCGGGGTAGGTAGTGGAAGGTGATTTCTTAGAATTGGGAAGCTAGTTCTTCAAGCTGGGCATGGAAGGGTAAGAGTTTCTCGTCCTTGACTCTTTATTTCCTGAGTACTTGACCATTTATGAGGGATGAATCCCGGTAGACATCGAGGTATCGAATTCCTTTCTTAAGGGAAACTTTGGGGTCTACCGTGCATGCCTCGTATTTAGTCATGTTGTTAGTGCAGGAAAAATCTAATTTGATGGCAATGTGAGTGTGGGAGTCATCAGGGACAATTAAGAAATTCCATTGCCATATCTTTTTTATTGGAAGCACCGTCAAAGAACATTTTCCATCAAATATCTTCTTGGGAGCCACAAAGGATATTCTCATCTGGGAATTCAGAATTCTAAACATCGGCTTCTTCCATAGGGTAGTCAACAAGGTAGTCAGAGATGGCTCTTCCTTTTATGGCTTTCTGTGTGACATAGGTGATATCAAACTCGGCTAGAAGCATCAACCAATGGGCCATTCAGTTGGATAGGGCGGGCTTCTTGAGTAGGTACTTGATGGAATCCATTCAGGATACAAGTCTGATGGGGAAGGCGAGCATGTAGTGCCGTAACTTTTGGATAACCCAGATAAGAGCGACACATTCTTTTTCCAAGGCGATGTAGTTAACTTCGTAATCAGCTAATTTTTTACTGGCATAGTAGATGACTTTCTCTTTATGGGTTTCTTCAATGTATTAGGCTAGCAAAGTCATGGTTGCAGTATCGGTCACGGTTAGGTATAGGGGTAAGGGAAGACCAGGCTGCAGTGGCATAAGCATCGGAGGTTGGGTTAGGTATTGCTTAATTCGGTCGAAGGCTTCTTGGCAAGCTTCATTCCAAACCTTGGTTGAATCCTTTCGGAGGAGTTTGAAGATGGGTTCACAGATGGAAGTCAATTGGCTGATGAACTGACTGATGTACTGTAATTTCCCAAGGAATCCTCGAACTTCTTTCTCCGTTCAGGGAGGTGGCATCTCAAGTATGGCTTTCAACTTAGCAGGATCTTCTTCTATACCTTTCTCACTGACCATGAATCCCAAGAGTTTTCCTTTGGTAACCCCCAAGACACATTTATGTGGGTTAAGCCGCATTTGGTACTGTCGCAGTCATTCAAAGAATTTCCGTAGAGAGGCAACATGACCTTCTCTAGTCTTGGACTTGATAATCATGTCATCTACATAGACCTCAACTTCCTTATGTATCAGATCAAGCAGAATGGCTGTGGCATCCCTTTGGTAGGTAGCCCCTGCATTTTTTAGGCCAAATGGCATGACAGTGTAGAAAAAGGTTCCCCAAGGGGTGATGAATACGATTTTCTCTTGATGATCAGTGTGCATCTTGACCTGGTTATATCCGACAAAACCGTCAACGAATGACTTGATAGCATCAGTAGTTTTATTGTTCATAATCATATCGATGTTGGGTAGCGAGTAATCATCCTTTGAAGAGGCCTTGTTTAAGTCTCAGTAGTCGACACACATGCGTACCTTCCTTCCTAATTTCAGCACGGGTACGATATTGGCTAGCCATGTAGGATATTCAATTACTCGAATGAAACCCACGTTCAATTGCTTGACTACGTATTCTTTTACTTTAAGTGACCATTCAATACGGAGATTTGACAGCTTCTGTTTGATTGGTTGACATTCCGATAGAGTTGGAATCTCATGTTGTGCTATCTCAGGGTCAATACCGGGCATATCATCGTAGGATCATATTAAGACATACACAAATTCTTTTTGTAGTTCTTTGAGTTGCGTGCAGTCGTGCTCATCAAGGGTAGCCCCTATCCTAATCTCGCGCATTCGGCTACTAGAATCGAGATTAATAACAATAGTTTTATCTTCATTAACTTGAACACGGTTATGTTATTTGTTATAACCTTATTTAGATCAGTTAAGAATTTTTCATTTGCAAAGTCATCATTATTAAGAGTTTGATTAGAATCAAGACAGTTAATGTAAGGCACAACAAGATACTCAAAATCTTCGTTCATTTCATTGATAGGAAAATAATATTGAAAACCTCATCAAAGGAGGTCTCGATTACATCAGAGTGAGAGGAAACAACTAAAGGGTAAAGGGGATAAACATGAGGGTTAGGTTGATCATTAGCATGTGGCACAGGTGCAGCATGCCAGTTAAGGTGAGGTGTATCAGCATCTTTGATGAGGTAGGATGGATCAGATGATATAGTCCCTGAGTTGATCATGCAGAGTGCCGGCCCCAGTATCTATAAGTTGAAATAATCCTCGGAGTCACTGCCCTCAGAATCCCTGGTATCAGTTATGGTATCTTTAGTGAGTGGTACTACAAAATGTTGGGAACTTTCAGCCCCTGGGTAGCTGTCTAGAAAAAGATCTCCATTCCTAGTTTTATCCTCTTGTTTACAAGGTCATACCAAGGTTCAGGGAAGCTGCGGAAGGGGAAATCTAAACCCTCTCTGATGAATCCTCCGTTTAAGGAATCTTTCAGGATAGTTTTGGCACATTCTAACTTTATCTTCAGTCGAAGCTGATGGGTCAATCTGAGTTCTTCTTCTAATGGTTGATAGCCCAAGCCATAGGGAGGAAAAGACTCCTTCAACATAATAGGTTCAGTTATCCATTGTTGTCTTTGCCCCAATCCCCGTCTGGTCATGAAGTGCATATTCTTGAATATTTGGATTACATTGACGTTTCCATGAGGATCATATTCTAGACAAACCTTATCTTTGATGTTAGTAGCATATCGTTCACCATGTGTTGTATCTCAAGTACTGGATTACTAGTGCTTGTATTCTCGGTGTTGTCACTGTCTCCCAAGATCGTGATAACTTTTCCATTGACAAAGAATTTAAATTTTTGATTAAAGGGAAGAATACACCCCTTTGCTGCTGTCGAGCCATGGTCGTTCGAGCAGCAGATTGAAACAGACTGGGATGTCGATGACTTGGAATTCAAGAACATAGGCACGTACGGTAGCAGAGGTTAGATCAAGGTCACTGATAACTAAGCTTTTGCGTGTATTTCTTGTCGTTGTTTGAAAGCCAAGTTAGTCAAAACCTCACATACCTACAAATAATAATAAACTCAAGTGTAGAGGTAAGTAAGGGTATCAATCCACTTTCTAGGGAGTAAAGCAAATGGAACAAATTCAAATGTAATTCACTATTTATTTTCTTTTTGTGTTTTTTCACTTTTCTATTTTTTTTCTATTTTTTTCAATATTAAAACAAAAGGGTGAGGTGAGATCTAAACTAAAATAAACTAAATGTGATATGATAATAACTAACTAGAATATGACTAAAATGAAAAATAAACTCTAACACTAAAATAAAAGATAAAGTGAGGTAAATAATTGTGAGAACAATCAAGGAGTGGGATTACACCACAAATTTTAGTTATTCTAATTAATTAATTTAATTATTTGAATTCTCCCAAATTAATATTAAAATTACAAATCAACTCTCGTTGCAAGTGTAATTAGAATAGTAATCTTTTAGAAAGTTAAAATTAACACCCCACAACTCTAGAAAATTAGATCAACACTCATTTTAATTAATCAACCGCTAGGATCGATCAATTAGAATTTATGTCAATCTTAGAAATGAATTTAGAGTTGAAATTCAAATTATAATACCCCACTTAAGAAACCCCTATCTCTAGTTCGAATCTAAAATGGGTATTATCACTAGAATTTCGATTTTCTCTCGAAAATCATTTACCCTCTCTCGAGGCGTAAATCTAAGGGTGAGGGATTAAAATTAACATTCAAAGGGATCTTTCAACTAATTAAACTAATTAAAATACAATAACATCAAATAAGGGTTTCACCCCACCCCTTGAAAGGGGTTTTAGCCTAACATGGTATAAAATATGACAAATTAATATTCAAAGGCATAAAATAATAAAAGAAGGGAATAGAACAATCAAACCAAATCTCTTTGATTATGTTGAACTTCAATCCTTGAAATTGAAGCATACATCTCTTAATTGATCATCCAAATGAAATTGAAATATCCACTCAATTAATTCTCTAACAATATTTAATCTCACAAATATCTAAAAATAAAAAATGAAAAACTATTTACAAAAATTTATTTTCTAAACTAAACTATCTCTCTCTAGAATTTTCTCTCTACAAAGCTCTCTAATCTAGAATTCTCTACTCTAGCATTCCCCTCAAATGAGTCTTCCTCTTCTTTTATATGCAATGGAGCTATGGGGTTAAATTGGTAAAAAGGTAGGGAGTGCATGTGGAAATGGTGTGAGGTAATGTAAAGTGAGGTGAGGGGATAAAATCAGATTGGGTGAGGGGATAAAATCAGATTGGGTGAGGGGGTAATTTTGGAAATTGGCTTAAAGTAGTTAGTTTGGGGGTAAAATGGGAAAAATTGGGAGAAAGGTAATTAGGCACATGTGTGGAAATGAGTTGGCATTTAGTTTTGGTTTGGTTTGTCTTATGCAGGTCGTGGCTTTTGTTTGGGAGAAAACATGGAAATGGGTTTGGTAGGCTTTTGGATGAAATGGGTATGGATTTAAAGGGGTTTGGAGATGGGTATGAGTTTGGATGGGAAATGGGTTTGGGTTGAACTTGGATTTTGAAGTGAGGATCCGGGTATGGATTCAGGCACCCGAGGCGTTTGGGTCGGCACCGCCAGTGGCGGAGGTGGCTGTCCACCGGCGCTGGGATCGAGAGAGAGAGGACGGGATCGTGGCTCTGCAGGGTAGCCCGCCGGAGGGTTGGCCGTGGCGAAGGTTGGACAGGCCGGGGAAAGGTGGTCGAAAGCCGCCGGGTATGGGGGTCGCGGCGATCGCCGCCGGAGGTTGACATCCTGCCGGTGGCAGCGCGCCAGAGGCTGCGCCGGCGGTGGTGTGGATGTGTTCGTGCCGGAGGTCGGAGCCGGAAGTTGGTGGTTGGAGAAGAGGTAGGTGAGGTGGAGAGAAGGGAAGATGGGTTTAATTGGGGGTTTGAAAATGGTGGGAGATGGGTATTGGTTGTTTTTGGGTTTAATGGAGGTAGAGAGATGGGTTTTTAGGAGAGAGAAAGAGGTGAGTTCAAGGTTGAAGATGAAGTGGGTTTGGTTAGGTGTGTGTGAGGTGTATGGTGTTAGGGTGTGGGTGAGGGTGTAGGATAGATTAGTTTAGGGTGTAGGATAAGTGTATGAAATTGGTGATGTGTGTGTTTAATCTGGACCTTAAAATAATACTAACTAAAATAAAATTAATAAAAAATAAACTAGAAATCTAAAAATAAAATTATATTCTAAAAAATAGAATAAAGAATCAAATAAAAATAAAACAAAAATCCTAAAATATAAAATCTAATAAACTAAACTAAACTCCTAAAATTAATCCTAATAAAATAGAATAAAATAAAACTAAAAATCAAAATAAAATAAAACTAATCCTAATAAAATAAAATAAAACTAAAAATAATCAAAATCAAAATAAAATAAAATTATATTAATAAAAATAAAATAGAAAAATAGAAAATAAAATCTAAAAATTCTAAAATAAATCTAAAATAAATCCTAAAAATAGAAAAGACTCAAACTAAAAATCTAAAAAATAATAAAATGACACAAATAAAACACACACAGGCTTGGGGTAAGTTTGGGCTAATTTTAGGGTAGGCTAGGGTACGGGAATTTGGTATTTAGCTCCGTAAAATGCACAATTGCCTTGAAATACGCGTTTGAACACCGCAACGTACATTAAACCTGCATATTAAACATTTAAGCACATAAGACCCATATTGTCGAGAAATAGCAACTAAAATACATCTATTTGGGGTATAAATTGTACAGTTTTGGGTGCTTATCAGTCACTCACTTTCAATCCCAAATAATTGAGGGTTCTTAACGGGCAAACATTCAGAGTTAATATGTTGTCGATGAGTGAGAGGGGGACAGTTTTCCCCATAACTTCAATAGAGATATTAAGAGCATGATTGTGGTTGGGACCAGTCTTAAGGATTTCCTCTTTAGAAAAGGGGAGCATTTGAGTAGAGGTCAAGGATCCAACTAGGTTCACTGCTTCTTCTAGTGTGGTTGAGGGAGGAACTGTGGGTCCTGTGAGTAGCTTAATTAGGGCGTTTCGGTGTAGTTGGGAAGACATGAAAAGTCCCCATAGGGTGATTTTAGCTTGACTTTTCTTCAATCTATAAAGGACCTTACTTTCTTCAAGAGTCATTTCTGGCATAGGGAGATTCTCAACACCTTTCCCTTTATCGCTTGCTGATGGTTGTAAGTTTGGATTCTGGTAATATCTCCCCGACCTGGTCATGTGGTTCACGAAAGAGGGGAAAATAAAAACCCTATTTCTTCATCGATATCTGGTTGCTCAGCTACCTGGTTGATCTCTCCTAAAATCTCCTCAAATGATATCATTTTTTATAGGTTGGCTATCAGACTATTATTTCCTGAATCTGTCTCTTCATAAGAATCTTTGAAATCATCCCCCCATCTGGTGGCAACGATATTGTCTTTCCATGAAAAGTCAATACACTCTACAACTTCTATGACCTCTTCGTATAATTCTTCCCATTCGGCAGGGAAATGCAAGATTGAAGGGACCAGGTGCCCTTGTAATTTCAAAACGTCGAGCAACTCGGATATGCTACAAATATCACCAGTCTGTCGAAAACAAATCTGCCACGATCTAAACCAGGTCATCTAGACTGATTTCTTTGGCTGGTACTACCCAGTTGTCTGACGCTCAGGCCCATTTTTAAGCTTTTAAGAATAATCCACTGAATCTCTGACAGTCGATGGTCATCTGGGAGGGCAATTTTAGCTCGAACTCTAGGACTTGGTTCAGCACTTCTGATAATTCCATATATTTACCTCCATAACGGGTATGGAGAGCGATGCATGCTCTGGTGAGGAGTGATAAGGTTTGATCAACAAAGTTAGTACGGTGTAAGAGGAAATATGGGCATGTTTGGAGAGGTTTAGGAGAGTATATGGGTATGACTGGTGATTTACTTGGCATGATTTGGTGGATGGATCGAGTTCTGAGTCTTCTTCTAGGAAGATGGAGTTTGTATGATTCGAGAGAGGATTATGGGTAGTGTTTGGTTTAGGATTAGTTGGTGGGGCAATGATACCCCTATCAATAAGGCTTTGGATTGTGTTTCAAATATGGAAACATTGGTATGTGGTATGATCAGTAGTTTGGTGAAAGTCAAAACGGCCATCGGCTTTGAAGTTTTTCGGAAGTGGATTTGGTAACGGACGAGGGTCCAAGGGTTTGATTAGGTTTTGGTTCAAGAGAACCTGATAGACTTTGGAAATAGGAGCGTGAAGCTTGGTATATTCCTTCATAATTGGGATTGGATGACTTTTTGGTGCCCACGAAGTGGCAGGCTGAGAAATATTATTGATTATAGAGACTGTGGTACTAGCAGGCTTTTCAAACTTTCTAGGAGAAAAATATCCAGAGGTTTTCTTTGGTTCAACTTCTGTCTTGGCAATACCTTCTTCGATTTCTACTCATTCTACTCGAAAGGCTCGAAAGTGAGGGTAGTATTATCCTCCCATTGTTTCCCGAACATGGGGTAGGAAGTTATTATTCACAATTCTGACTTGCTCTTCTTTGGAAGACCGATTGGTCATGGTGGCTTCTTTTTCTCTCCATCTTCCTTTTTTGGATCAACAGTTACAGGTAAATTAGCCCCTGTCCGAGAAAGGTTTGGCATAGGAAGCTGGGCTGGTGGCGGCCCATTAGTAAGAGGAGCACATGGAAGATGATGGTATTATTCAGGAACCCAGATAGGCTCGGGTGTAGGCGGACCCATAGCGCGAGGGAAAATGACCTCGGGATCATCGGGGGCAGGTACCCGATTTCTTTGCATCTCGTGAGCCTCAATTTGAAGGTTGTCAATTTTGGTAGTGAGCTGAGCCAGAACCGTCAACAAATCTGGCTGTACATTCGGAACTTGATTCGTGTTCTCCATAGAAGGTGAGTGAGTCTCTAAATTGGAGGAAGTAAAGGAACTGATCAAACTTCGGGGCGGTTCGACTAAAGACCGAAGCCAATAGGGAGCCAGGCCAAGAGTATGTGATTGACCTGAGAAGGAGAAAAATTGCAATTTATTTTCGGAAAAGAAAAAGGGAAATTTGTTATTTTTGGAAAAGGAGGAAAATATTTTTGACATTTTTTGGAAAGGATGAAAATGTTCTTTCTTTTTTTTAGGGAAAAGGAGGAAAAATATTTTCGATATTTTTGATAAAAAAGGAAAGATGTTTTTGGAAAGTTTTTGGAAAATAGAGAAGAAAAAATGAGAGACGGGTCTCAGCATGATTATTATGTTTATTCAATTCTCACTTGTATTAAGTTTACCTAAATGAAAAATGAAATGCCGAACGGGACCTAAGCCTAGAAAAATTGGGTTTGCAACATATGTAAAGCTATGGTTGGACTTGTCACCAGGCTCACGGGTAAGGTCCTATTTTAAAAATTGTGTGAAATTTTGGGTGGCAGGCCGACCCGAAATTTCGGCAGAGATTCTGGTTGAAGCCGACAATCTAATATGTGTGTCCTAGGCTTGACACCTATATGCAGGTATGCAGTTGGTTGGGTTAATTGGAAGGGATTCCCCCCTTTGGCGTGACTTTCATAATATACGTCTTTCTTTTGAGGGCAATCGATACGTGTAAACAAGTCATTTGATAAACCTGAGTGTATGTGAATTTTCTCACTATATACCTCATGGGGACGATACATGTGAGAGAGAATTCGATATACTCGACGTACGTGAACGAGTTCTCTAAGATATACCTCCCATCATAACTTTGGTCAAGCGGTACGATGCGGGGTAACCGTTCGATATACGTCGAAGGTACTTGGCCAATGGAAGGTGAGATTCATATCGCTTAGGCTAATTGCGACCTACCGGACCAGCGCACATCACGAAGTGACCCCCCAGTTACAGGACAAAATTTTAGTCAATAGAAATGCCCTTTGGTGATGTCGTGTGTGTAAGGACATTTTTGTCCATTATCAATATGTATGTCATACGCCGTTACACCGTTGAAGAAATTCAAGATTGCATCTACATCAACGGATCCGAATATCAAAGCGTCTTCAACATCATAGCCTCTGCGAGAATGAACTTGGTAAAATTTTGTTTCTACGTTCCTTAAAGTTCATATTTAGTATTGGGAAATTTTTATAAAATGTTTTTTATAAAAATAAGGCTTAAGTTTTTTCAAGCAAAATGAGGCATTTATTATTCTGGGTCAACCGGACCGATCCGGTCTCAAACGGACCGATCCGTTTTGCTGAAGGCCAGTATACCCCGGACCGATGGCAAACCGATGAGGAGAAATAGCCGAACCGATCCGACCTCATTCGGACCGATCCGCCTCTTAATAAAAGAACCGATTCGGTCAAATCGGACCGATCCGCCCTCAATCCGGACCGATCCGACGGGGATAATCACTGCCAGATTCGCTGCAGATTTTTTAGGCTCAAAGACTTCTTATTTAAATCCAACTTCGGGGAGTTATTTTTTAAGACTTTTTAACACGATTTTCAGAGTCCTAAATACTCTAAGTCTTCATCTTTTTGAGTCCCAAAACATCTTTTTGATTCACACAAAAATTCCCAATTACTTTTGTGAATCTTTTAGAACCCTAGAACACAAGCTTTGCTATTGTTCAACCCTTGTGGAGAAGTCGTTCTCTTCTTCATTGCAGCCCTACTGGACAGGGATAGTTCCAGCCGCCAACCCTACTGGAAAGGGATATTCCAGCCGCGACTACAGAATCCGATACCCGAGGGTAATTCTTAGTCAAAAATCTTGTATTTCAGTGTAATCCGATTGTAAGCCGTTTCTCTTACAAATTATAGTGATATACAAATGGTTTTGCCCCTGTGGGGGATTTTTCCTTAAACTTTGTGTGTTGAATAATTCTTGCATGATTTCATATTGTTTCAATCACACCTAGTTGCATGTTTAGGGTTAATTTGGGTTAAAAGGAATTTAATTAAAACTGGATTTTATTTGAGAAGTCGCAATATTTCCGCTGTAGCTGCACTCTCAGTGTGAACATGCATGATTCTTTTATTAGTATCTTATGGAGAGAGTATCCTTTTCTTGATCATGCCAAACAAGGAGCAAGGTACAAGTACAAATAGTAAAGCTATACTAAGCATGGATAAGTTATTTGTGAGTGATGTATAATTATCTTCAAGTGAGTGTGTGATAAGTAAGAATGGATGTATACAAGTGGAGGTGTGTGTTAGTGACACCTAAGCATGGATTTCTAAGTGATGTGTGCAACATGCCAATATACGTGATACTAGGTGCACGTAGTGTGAAGTGTACATAGAGAGTCTTCTACAAGTGTGTGAATAGTAGCATAAGCACGAGATACATATGAATAATAAAGGGGAACATGGAAATAGGGGGATATACAAGAAAATAAAATACCCATGTAAACAGAGTTTAGCCCTGTTAAAAATAGTCCCCAAGGGAGTCACCACTGTGGCCATCCCGGGCGCGACGTTAGGGGGGAGGGGAGGAGGATCCCTCGAGAAAGAACTGCACCGCGATCTCACACCCCTCTTCAAAAGGTGTTTCATTCGTCGTCGGTGTGGGGTGAATGTAGAGAGATAGAGTCGCCAGCCTATTTTGCACAAAACATGCAAAAGAACATGTTATCACCTCGAGAGAGCGGCATCAAGGATAAAACTGATGCATACAAAACCAATAAATTGGAGGTCCGGGGGCTAAGTTACGGAATGAGAAGGTGTTAGGAACCCATCCCGCCCTTTCGGTCTCTAATGGACAAATATTATGTTTTCCTTTATCCCCGTGAAGTGTGTGTATGTCTTTGTATAATGGACATGTTCATTGCATGCTTGGGGGGTACATTACACCCCCCAAGCACTATATATAGTGGTCATCCTCTACCTTATAAAGGGATCCCAAAAGGACAACCCTAGCTAAACTCTGTCAAATTATACAGTAGAGAGAGAAATCTTGAGAGATTGTATCTATGGACATTAGAGCCCTCATACAGTGATATTAATCACACACTTGCACAGTGGACGTAGGCCTGATTGGCTGAACCACTTACATGACTGTGTTCATCCTCTTCTCCTCACCTCCATCTTCTGTATATCCTTACCCATGTACTGCCATTGTTAACACTGAATTGAGCTTACGAACACCTAAAAGGGTGGTGCTGTTTGTAGCATCATCATTTTGGCGCCGTCTGTGGGAACGAGAAGCTATCTCTTTCTCATCTGGTTGCTTAACCTCGCCGGAGACTCTGGTGGTGAACAATGCCTCACCCCTTGCGTGGAGATGTTTCACTATTGAAAGAGGTCCCATAAGGTATTAAGATCATCTACTACACCATCTCTTTAGTGCTAACACATGGCACCAGAATTACCACCACCTCTTCCGCCGCCTAGGGCTGGTGGACCTAGCTCGAGCCAGGCACCGCCTCAGTCCGAAATGGCGGAGGTGGCCGCAGCCTTGAGGTCTTTGGCTGCAACGCAGCAAGCCATGCAGGAGCAATTCGAACAGCTCAGTCAAAATATGATGAGGCTACCTGGAGTCTCACCGGAGATGATTACTCTGACGGCTGTCCAGGCGTACCCAGAAGCCAGGGGACCACCCCACGCACCGCGAAAGGATCACCCTATGCCCCAACGGAGGAGGGACGTTGCTGACGCGCCTGGGGAGGTAAGGAAACCCTTGCCCTGAGGACAGGTATGATGATCTAGAGGCTAAAGATGTCCTGGAAGATTGTTGGGAGTCGTATGAGGTTTCGAACAATACAGTTCTTCTTATCCAACGGAGCCAAGGTTGTGGAGGCAGAAGAGGTGGAGAAGCCCAACAACGAGGATCAGCTTTTGATCGACTGAGCAAAGGGTCAGCCTTTGAAAGGCTCGGACCCGTAAATGACCTAAGACAGAGGTTGTCAATGTCGAGGAGTGAAATCGTCTCACAAGGGGAAGAGAGGCAACGTCGGCCTCATCAAGGACGAGGAAGAGACCAAGAAGAGGTCAACAACAGACGTTGTGCTGCGACTGGGGAACCCTCAGTCCACCCCTTGGAGGTGGATGGGGACAACCTCGACCAAGTAGACATCGCAAAACCATGGAATGACTCCATCCAACGTCTTGAGGACAAGATAGGAGACCTCATCAAAAGTCAGGATCCACTGCGAAGAGTTTTCTCATAAGGCTCTCCGTTCGTGGCTACGATAGTAAGCTTCCCTACCCTAGCCAAGTTCAAGCCACCTATGATGACTCCCAAGTATGACGGTAGAACCAATCCTGTACATCATATTGAGATGTAGCAGTCAGCGGAGGACATTTACTCAATACCAGATGAGATGAAATGTCGGGCCTTCTCCGAGACTTTGACGGGAGCTACGCACATATGGTTTACTTCTCTTCCGAAGAATTCAATTGAGAACTTTAAGGGCTTGGCTGAATGGTTCATTCACAATTTCTGCTTTGGGGTAAGACCTCAAAAGAAGACCACCCATATGTTGTATGTCAAGCAAGGCAAGCACGAGAGCCTAAGAGACTACATCGCCAGGTTCAATAAAAAAACTTGAGGTTAAAGATTATGAAGAGAATATTACCATGACCTCCCTTATATGAGGTCTTAAGAAAGGGAAGTTATTGTGGAAACTTGTAGAAGACCCTTCAAAGTCCATGGCGGAGCTATTGGCAACTGCGGGGAAGGTCATGAACGCTGAAGAGGCAATGGACACTAAGTATGAAGACGAGAACGGCGGTAGCAGCGGGAAATTCCAAAGAAAGAAAGATGGAAAAAGGAGGTCAGTCGATGACAAGTTTGCACGTTATACCCCTCTTAGTGTAAGCTGTGAACACATCCTCAATGAGATCAAGAATGACCGATCCTAAAGATGAACAGAGAAGTTGAAGGCTCCTCCACATAAGAGGAACTAGAGTCTATGGTGTGAATTCCACCAAGACCATGGTCATGTCACGGACAAGTGCTTCGCCTTAAAGGATGAGATCTAGAAGATGTTGAAATTTGGAAAGTTGAGAAAGTATGTTGATAACAAGGCTCCTAAAAAGGGAAGAGATGACCCTAAAAAGAGGAGAAACGATAGGTGTCATGATGATACCCTAGCAAAAAGGGGGGATGACTCGGATGGCGATGATGAAGATGATCCGAACCTTCCACCAAAAGATGACAACACCCCCATGAAGAGGGTTGGAATGATCTCCTTTGGTGTAAACACCATATGCGGAGGACTTGCAGGTGGTAGTTCTGAGGTGGATGACCGAAAGGCCCATGTGGCAGAGGCCAAGACAGTGGCCAAACTTGAAGTAGTAAATCTAACGTCTTTAGAGACAACACAGAAGAGAAAGAAGGTGGACATGGACACTCTCATAGTTGGGTTCTCACAACTCGACTTCAAAGGCATCCTAGCTCCACATGATGACCCCTTAGTAATCACAACAAGAGTTCATGGATGTGAGGTACAGAGAATTCTTGTAGATAGAGGAAGTTCAGCAGATGTGATGTTCTGGCCCTGCTTCAAAAGCCTAGGCCTTAGCAGAGCTAGGCTGGTACCCTATCACCATCCGTTAATGGGGTTCAGCGGTGAAAAGGTCCATCCATTGGGCATGTATGAGATGGACGTGCGAATGGGCGATGAGTGGAATAAGAGGTTAACCCGGAAGATCAATTTTTCGTTATGGACGAAAACGTCTTCTCGGCCTATAATCTCATCATAGGAAGAGTAACCCTTAAGGAGTTTGAGGCCGTGCCGTCGACGGTCCACCAGATGCTAAAATTCTCGACCCCCTATGGGGTAGGGGAAGTGCAGGGTGACCAGACCATAGCACGAGAATGATACTTCAACTCGGCTGAAGAGAGAGAAGCTCATAAGAGAGCAACTACCACATATAACATTGATACACTTGACCCTAGAAATGAAACGAAATTGAAGAAAGGAGAGGTTGCGAAAGAGGTAGAATCCATCGTCCTCAATGAGGACGAGCCGAAAAAAACCGTCCAGGTCGGCAAAGCCTTAAAGGCAGAAATCAAAGAAGAGCTGATAGACTTCCTGAGGAAGAGGCAGAGTGTCTTCGCTTGGAGTCTTGCGGACATGCCTGGCATCAGCCCTGAAGTTATGTGCCATAAGCTGAATGTAACTAAGGATGCTAGGCCAATCAAACAAAGATGAAGAATTTACTCCAGGGAGAAGTACGACGTCATTCGGGAAGAAGTTAGAAAGTTGGAAGAGGCTGAGTTTATCAAAGAAGTCATATATCCGGAGTGGCTATCGAATGCAGTCATTGTACCCAAAGCTAACAAAAAATGAAGAATGTGCGTAGATTTCACTGACCTGAATAAATCTTGCTCGAAAGACAGTTATCCCTTACCTCGAATCAACCAGATCGTAGATGCAACTGCAGGACATGAGCTCATAAGTTTCATGGACGCATACTCAGGCTATAACAAGATTTTCATGGATGCCGAAGACTCAGAGAAGACAGCCTTCATCACTGACAAATGGACATATTGCTACAAGGTTATGCCCTTCGGATTGAAAAATGCGGGGGCAACATACCAACGTCTTGTGAATAAGATATTTGAAGACCAAATAGGCAAGACTATGGAAGTGTACGTCGACGATATGTTAACGAAGAGTTTAAAGGACTTCACCCACGTGGCAGACCTGGAAAAGACTTTCGATACCATGGACTTGTACAGAATGAAACTCAACCCTGCGAAGTGCATCTTCGGGGTAGGAGCAGGGAAATTTCTTGGATTCATTATCAATCAGAGGGGAATAGAGGCAAAGCCCGATAAAATCAAGGCTTTGCTCGACATGAAGACACCAAAGAGTATCAAGGACATTCAGAGGCTTATTGGAAGAGTAGCTGCACTCAATAGATTTGTTTCAAGAGCGACGGACAAGTGTCTTCCGTTCTTTAAGGTGCTT
Source organism: Sambucus nigra (assembly GCA_949130495.1). Taxonomy (NCBI): domain Eukaryota; kingdom Viridiplantae; phylum Streptophyta; class Magnoliopsida; order Dipsacales; family Adoxaceae; genus Sambucus; species Sambucus nigra. The sequence continues at coordinate 283,443,443 of OX422209.1, forward strand.
AGAAAGGCCTTCGAGTGGGACAAAGAGTGTGATGAAGCTTTCAATCAGCTCAAGTCCTACCTCGGATCCCCCTACTCTTATCTCGGCCCATAGCAGGAGAGAAGTTGTATGTCTATTTAGCAGTTTCTGAATTATCTATAAGTGCATCCATAGTACGGGAAGACGTTGGGGTCCAAAGGCCTGTGTACTTTAACAGTAAGGCCCTTCAGGGGTCTGAGCAGAATTATCCTCGGATGGAAAAGTTAGCCTACGTCCTGATACATGCTTCTAGGAAGATGAAGCCTTACTTTCAAGCCCATTCTATGGTCATCCTCACCGACTCCCCACTAAGACAGGTCCTCCATAAACCTGAGAAGTCAAGTAGGTTGATGACATGGGCCATTGAGTTGGGGGAATATGACCTCACGTATCAGCCTAAGACGGCCATCAAAGGGCAGGCACTGGAAGATTTTATCGCAGAGTTCACATGGGAAGAGGTCGAGGTTGAGAATAATCTAGAGACTGGAGAAGGGTCAAATAGCAACGTCTTCCGACACCCGAAAGAGGTTATGCCCAAGAGAGTCATAGATGGAATGGCCGAGAATGAGGAAGACCGATACCTCTTTAGGCAGGGAATCATATTAGAAGAGGGTTTCTCATCAGATAAAGACATCTGGAACCTCTTCGTCGATGGGTATTCTTGCAATAGTGGAAGCGGTGTGGGCCTGATACTCTCAGCCTCGGATGGTACCAACATCGAATATGCCTTAAGGTTTAACTTCAAGGTGTCAAACAACGAGTCAGAATACGAGGCTATGATAGCAGGCCTCTCCTTAGCAAGGACCGTTGGTATAAGATGACTATTCCTTCACAGTGACTCAAGGTTGGTTGTTAATCAAGTATTAGGGTTTATGAGGCCAAGGACGAAAGGATAGCCAAATACCTGAAGAGGGTGAGAATGATACTCGAAGGCTTCGAAGAGGTAAAGATGAAGAGAAAACGTCAGCAAACCAAATGTCATGCAGATGCATTAGCAAGGCTAGCCTCGACAACGAGGACAGATATCAGAAGGACAGTCCCTGTTGAGATCTTGCCCAGAGCAACTATTGAAGAAGAAGAGGTCACTAACCCTTGCCTCAATTTAAACTTGGGGGACTCATGGATAGACCCCTTATCAGATATATCATAGAGGGGGTGCTATCGGAGTCAAAGTTAGAGAGGAGGAAATTAAGGTACAGAGCTGCAATGTTCTCAATAGTAGGAGATGTCCTGTATAGAAAGGGATTCCTATTACCTCTCCTCAGATGCGTTCATCCAACAGAAGTTCCCCACGTCCTACAGGAGGTACACGAGGGTTCTTTCTCCAGTCACATAGGAGGGAGACCTTTAGCGAAGAGGATTATCACGCAAGGATATTGGTGGTCGACCTTGGCCAAAGATGCTGCAGCCTACTAAAGAGGTGCGACAAATATAAAAAATTCTCCACTATCCCCCATCAGCCTCATCAGCCTATGACGTCTATTAGTTCCCCTTGGCCATTCGCAGTATGGGGAATTAACTTAGTGGGTCCCCTGCCAAGGGCTGCAAATAATTACCGATTTTGATAGTTGTCATTGATTACTTCTCCAAGTGGGTAGAGGCGGAGCCGATGATCACGATTATAGAGAATAAGACCTTCCAATTTATTTGGAAAAACATCATATGCAGACATGGCCTCCCAAACACCCTCGTTTCGGACAACGAAACCCAGTTCAAAAACTCTTACCTGGAAAAATACTGTGAAAGAGTTTAGATAAAGCAATTTTTCTCTTCCCCAGGCCGACCTCAAGCAAACGGTCAAACTGAAGTCACAAACAGAACGATCCTTGACGGGATCAAGAAGAGGTTAGAAGAATCTAAAGGTAGATGGATTGAAGGGGTTTATATTGTGCTATGGGCCTACAAAACTACGGCTAGGACACCAATAGGGGAGACCCCGTTTATGTTGTCACATGGCTCAAAGGTCGTCATACCGACAGAGGTAGGGCTCCCTACTCATAGGGTTCAGACCTATGACCCTGAGAAGAATGGGGAGGAGAGAAGACTCGACCTAGACTTGATTGAAGAGATAAGGGAAGACCCAGAAGTTAGGCAAGCAGCTTACCAGTAGAGAATAGCAAAATTCTACAATTAAAGGGTAAAATTAAGACCCATAGTTGTAGGAGACCCGGTGATGAAGAAAACATTGCAGAAGGTGAACAAGCTTCACCTAAATTGGCATGGTTCGTACAAAGTGATTGAGGAGGTTGTACCCGGGACCTACAAGTTAGAAAACCCCGAAGGGGAACCTTTCTCCAACCCTTAGAATGCTGGTAATTTAAAAAAGTATTATATATGATATTACCAGGGCTTTCATGTAAATGTATCATCTTATGAAGAGATTATTAATGAGAAGATCGATTTCCATGTCAATTCTTGGTTCATTGTACTCGAATAAAAAATTTTATGGGGATAACATCTTAGTTGATGACCTCAAACTTTATAACACCATGATTTGGTGACAAGGTCTGAGGTCAGACATCATGCTTGGATGACCTCAGACCTTAGACATCATTAATTTGGTGAAAATTTTTATGGGGATAACATCTTAGTTGATGACCTCAGACCTTATAACATCATAATTTGGTGACAAGGTCTGAGGTCAGACATCATGCTTGGATAACCTCAGACCCTAGACCATTAATTTGGTAAAAATGTTATGGGGATAACATCTTAATTGATGACCTCAGACCTTATAACATCATGATTTGGTGACAAGGTTTGAGATCAGACATCATACTTAGATGACCTCAGACCCTAAACATCATTAATTTGGTGAAAATATTTATGGGGATAACATCTTAGTTGATGAACTCAGACCTTATAACATCATAATTTAGTGACAAGGTCTGAGGTCAGACATCATGCTTGGATGACCTTAAAACCTAGACCATTAATTTGGTGAAAATTTTTATGGGGATAACATCTTAGTTGATGACCTCAGACCTTATAACATCATGATTTGGTGACAAGGTCTAAGCTCAGACATCATACTTGGATGACCTCAGACGCTAGACATCATTAATTTGGTGAAAATTTTTATGGGGATAACATCTTAGTTGATGACCTCAGACCTTATAACATCATAATTTGGTGACAAGGTCTGAGGTCAGACATCAAACTTGGATGACCTCAGACCTTAAAGACCATCAATTTGATGAAAAATTTTATGGGGATAACATCTTAGTTGATGACCTCAGACCTTATAACACCATAATTTGGTGACAAGGTCTGAGGTCAGACATCATGCTTGGATGAACTCAGACCCTAGACCATTAATTTAGTGAAAATTTTATGGGGATAACATCTTAGTTGATGACCTCGGACCTTATAACATCATGATTTGGTGACAAGGTCTGAGGTCAGACATCATACTTGGATGACCTCAGACCCTAGACATCATTAATTTGGTGAAAAATATTTATGGGGATAATATCTTAGTTGATGACCTTAGACCTTATAACATCATGATTTGGTGACAAGGTCTGAGGTCAGACATCATACTTGGATGACCTCAGACCCTAGACATCATTAATTTGGTGAAAATTATTTATGGGGATAACATCTTAGTTGATGACCTCAGACCTAAATACACGTTGCATGATAAAGAAAATCAATCAAAGAACACTCAACAAATAAGGAAGTGAAACATGTATTAGAAGTTAATATAAACTAAGAGTTACAAGATACAAGGTAACTGAGTTTACAATTAGAAGTTACATCTTGAAATCAAATTCATAGAATTACATAAATCTTCACAAAAGGTGTCGAAGGGTTTGCAGCTACAGCATTGGCATCCTCGGCCTCATTCGCTTGACCGATGTTGGTTACCTCGGCCCCATCATCTTGGAGGTTGGCGCCTTCAGTCTCAGCAACATCCAAAGGTGCAGTCTCTGCAGGGGCAGCATCTTCCTCTTCAACCTTTTGAAGGGCCAGGGAAAATGGAGGATTGCCAAAACCCAGACCAATGAAGTCAGAGGCTTTCAAGTTCCCTGACTCCTTCTCCTTTGCATCCGCCCATTTTCCAGTGGCCTTAATACCTCTTTCGAGGTATTCAAAGCCAAAGCTAATGAATTCATCAGAGACTTTGTAATCAGCCAGGATCCCCTCAGAAGCATCCTCAAGGGCTGCCTTCACTGCAGTGTCAACTTTCTGCTGGAGAATGTCGTCCTTGGCCTTCAGAGCAATGGTGTAGTCCTTTTTTAAGCTTGGAGATCTTTTTCTCCAACTCATTAACCTTCTTATCAGATCCCTCAAAGGAAGACTTCAGACAATCTACCTCTGCATTCAGGGAGCTTTGCACCTTCTCGGCCTCTTGGCCTTTCTCGATGAGGGGAACTTCTTCAAAGTCCAGTTGGCAAGATGGTACATAGCAACGAGACCCTGCAAATCAAGAAATCAAATGTGTAAGTTCAAATTCAAAATAGAGGTTACACTTCGAAATTAAACTAAAAATCAAAGTTATACCTAAATGGGCTTACGAAGGCCAAACTCAACCAGCAGAGGAGTGTCCAGGGAGCGACAAAAATGTCTATCAGCATCGGTCATAGCAGAGTCGATGGCATCCAACGCTTGCAAACTGTGGCCTATTATGCTATCATTAATTTTTAGCTACTCCAGACGGGCAGCCAATGCATCTTCAGAGGTATGGGGATGGCCTTTTGGGCCTTGCTCGTCCTATGATCCTTAGGGGAAGTGGTTGTTGTTTTCCTCTTTCTTGTAGCATCGGTCTTGAACATGTCGACACTCTTCTTCGGTGGAGGAGGAGCGGGTGCACTCAAGCCTGCCTTCTTCACCAGCTTTATGAGACTTGGGGCAGACATCTCCCAGATATCGTCTGAGATGCCTTCAGGGCGTTATGCAAATGGAAAGGTCTGAGTTAGAAGATCAAAGACATAAAAAGTCAGACGTTTAACTTGCTGAAATAATAAAATAAGCACTTACGGAGCTCTGTCAGAGGACTACCCCCAAGCCCAGTCTCAGAGAGTTAGTAAGGGGTCATCAGATGTTCGAACTTCACCAACAGACCATGCTCCCCCTGATCTTGAAGGTATTTCACTTTTTGAAGATTATTTTGGCTTAGCCCAGGGTCGGCCCTAGCATCCATTGACACCTTGCCCCATCTCAGGGGTATCCTCGGCTCTAAGTTTGAAGAGGGGACACAAGGGCTAAATTCCCATGCCCCTGAGGCAAAAAAATACTGCGACTTCCAATTATGGTTACTAGTTTGGGTCACCTGTAACATCTTCTTAGTTGACTTTCGAGCTAAGAAATGGTAATAGCTCGGATGATTCCTGGCAGAGGAAGGGATGTAGCACCCGGTGAAGACCTGGATAGGAAGGTCTGAATGGTGGACTGTCTTCTATAGAACTATAGCTCCAATTATCACCCTCCAGGCATTGGGGGATAACTGAGAAGGAGCTAAGTTGATGTAGGAAAGTATGGCCCTAATGATGGGATGAATGGGAAGACGAAATCCTAACTTGAACATTTGCTCATACAGATAGATCTCACCATCTCGACCGTCAAAAGCCCTCTCTTCCCTCAGAGGTCTCCTGAGTTTTATGGAGGGGCTAATGGAATATAGATGCCTGAAGGCAAGAAGGTCGAGCTCGGTGACAGTGCTCTCTATCTCGTCCGCCTCAGAGGTGTCAACATCGCTCTCAGCATCATCATCATCATCATCATCCGGTTCAACGTCGGCCTGAGCAGACGATGGGGCTCCACTTGGGAACCTCTGAGCAAACTCAGCCCCTGTGATAGTCGATAGGGGAATGACTTCGAGAATTGGTGGAACAACAATACTAGGTCCTACAACCTCAACGTCGGAGGAAGAGTGCGATGTGCTTGAACTCTTGTGAGACGAGGCTCGACTAGAAACCTCGGCTTGATCAGGGGCCTGATCCTGTTGAGTGGAAAAGTCCATAGCCTCTTAAAAAGAGCCCACAGACATAGGGTCTGAGGTAGACGACTCAGACTCAGACTCAGACATGGGGGTAGTTTTAATTGGGACCTCTGCTGATTTAACTGGTTCGACTGGCTCAGGGTATATGACCTTCTGAGGAGGTGGAAAGATAGGTCTGAGGGGGAATGCCTCTGCCCTACGAGCCTCCTCTTGGGCTCTTTCTATCTGCCTAATTTTATCTAAGGTCTTCTCCCTAAGAGAGGGGAATTCCTCAAAGAGTTGATAAAGGGGTCTGAGCATATGAGGAAGACCTTACACTTGTGACTCTCCTAAATAAACATGATTGGCAATTGAATTAAGGATCAAACTATCGATGATATGCCCCAAGTGTGACCTCGCCCTAGAGACACCTACCTCGACCGAGGTGATGGTCGAGACATTGACCGACCCTGGATAAGCCATGGGCCCACGATATCAGCCCTCGGCCTTAGTAAGGTCGGCCCAAGCCGACACTATCACCTATATCTCCAATGGACACTACGCGCATCACAGGCATCAACAGCATTCTCATATACCTGGGTATGGCAACCTCGACCGAATGTAGGCCGAGGTGACAAGAAGCCTTGGTAATCTACAACATGGAATCAGTCCAACCTCGGCTGGGGCCGACCCCAGCATAATGTCTCGGCTGAGATCAGGCCGAGACTCCCTATGGCACATCTCGGATTGAACGAATATCAAGCCTTTACAGCTCGGCCTCTTCCAGGCCGAGGTCATGCACCAATATGGCGGTCGAGCATCTGTTAACATTTGGATAAGGACACATGGGCACAAATCAGTTGTAACAAGATTATTCTCCACACGTGGGGAGAATATTTCATCATCATTCCTTACATGTGACAGTGACAGGTGGCTTCCCCCTATTGGTGAGGCTAACACACATATGCATATTACATGAATGGGGGTACACTACACCCCCTAAGTACTGTATATATAGAGGTCATCCTCTACCTTGCAAAGGATCCAGATATAAAACCCTAGCTGAAACTCTGTCTAGATACACAGTAGAGAGAGAAAGCTTGAGAGATTATATCCATGACCATTAGTGCCTTATTGCAGTGAGGTTATTCACACACATATACAGTGGACGTAGGCAAATTTAGGCTGAACCACTTATATACCGGTGCCCTCTCCTCTTATCCTCATCTCATTCTCTTACCTCTTTATATAGCTGTGCTGTCATTGTTATTCCTATATTGAGCTTGAAAACACCTTATACGGTGGTGCTGATTCTGGCATCATCATTTTGGCGCCGTCTGTGGGAACGAGAAGCTATCTCTTCCTCTTTTTCTGCTTAACCTCACCGGAGACTCTGGTGGTGAACCAGGCCTCCCCCTAGCGTGGAGCTGTCTCACCATTGAAAGAGGTCCTGTGAGGTGCTAAGCTCATTTTCTACTCAAGCTCTATAGTGTTAACATATGGCACCAGACTTACCACCGCCCGGAGGTGGAGGGCCTAGTTCCAGTCAGTCTCCCCCCCCCAGTCCGAAATGGCGGAGGTAGCAGCAGCCTTGAAATCTTTAGCTGCAACACAAAAAGCCCTGAAGGAGCAATTTGCTCAGCTCAGTCAAACTATGATGAGTCCACCTGGAGTCTCACCATACATGATCACTCCGGCGGCAGTTCAGCCTCATCCTGATGCCAGGGGACCACCCCAGGCGCTAATGAAGGACCAGCCTGCACCCCAGCGGAGAAGGGACGTTGCTGACCCTAGGCGCTTGAGCCTGGGGAGGCAGGGAAACCCTTGCTCAGAGGACAAGTATGATAACCTAGAAGCTGAAGAAGCCCCAAAAGACTGCTGGGAGCCGTATGAGGTGTCAAATAACACTATACGACCTCTTAGGCAGAGTCAAGGATGTGTCGGCCAAAGAGGAGAAGAGGCCCAACAAAGAGGGTCGGCCTTTGATAGGTTGAGCAGAGGGTCGGCCTTCGAGAGACTGGGACCGGTGAATGACCTAAGACAGAGGCTGTCGAGGTCAAGGAGCGCAGCAGGCTCTCGAGAGGGAATAGGCAGGGTCGGCCAGACCAAGGCCGACCCTGTGAAAGAAGAGGCAGGGAACAGGAAGATGTCAACAGCCAACGTGTCTTGGCTGGGGAACCCTCTGTCCATCGCAGGGAGGTGGCAGGGGATAACCTCGGCTAAGTTGATGACAGAAGACCCTAGAATGATTCTATCCAACGCCTTGAGGAGAAGATAGGAGATCTCATTAAAAGCAGGGACCCATTACAAAGGGGTTACTCAGAGGGCTCCCCATTTGTGGCTAGGATAGTGGGGTTCCCAACCCCAGCCAAGTTCAATCCTCCTACAGTGACTCCCAAGTATGATAGCAGCACTAACCCTGTACACCATATCGAGATGTACCAGTCGACGGCAGACATTTACTCGATACCCGATGAGATGAAGTGTAGGGCCTTCTCAGGGACCTTGATAGGGGCAGCACACAGTTGGTTCACCTCCCTTCCGAAGAACTCAATTGAGAACTTCAAAGGCTTGGCTGAGCAGTTCATCCACAACTTCTGCTTTGGGGTAAGACCTCAAAAGAAGACTACCCACCTGATGTATGTCAAACAGGCCAAAGATGAGATCCTAAGAGACTACATTGCAAGATTCAACAAAGAGAAATTGGAGGTGGAAGATTATGAAGAGAGCATAGCCATGACCGCCCTTATAGGAGGCCTCCAGAAGGGGAAGATATTGTGGAAACTGGCGGAAGACCCCCCTAGGTCTATGGCGGAGCTGCTGGCAACCGTAGGGAAAGTGATGAATGCGGAAGAAGCAATGGCCGCCAAGTGTGAGGAGGAGAACCGCGGTGGCACGGGAAAGTCCCAAGGTAAGAAAGAGGGGAAGAAGAGGTCAGGAGATGACAAGTTCGCTCATTACACTCCTCTGACTGTGAGCTGTGAGCATATCCTCAATGAGATTAAGACTGACCGAACTCTGAGGTGGCCAGAGAAACTGAAGGCCCTGCCACATAAGAGGAACAAAAACCTATGGTGCAAGTTCCATCAGGATCATGGCCATGTCACAGATAGATGCTTCGCTTTAAAGGAAGAGATTGAGAAGATGCTGAAATCTGGAAAGCTGAGGAGGTATGTGGATGGTAAAGCTCCAAAGGGTGGAAGAGATGGCCCTAAGAAAAGAAGAAATGACAGATGCCGTGGCAATGTCCCGGCCAGAAGGGACGATGATTCAGAAGGAGATGATGAAGACGACCCGGATCTTCCGCCAAAGGATGACAACACCCCGATGAAGAGGGTCGGTATGATCTCCTTTGGTGTTAGCACCATATGTGGGGGATTTGCTGGAGGTGGCTCTGAGGTAGCCGATTGGAAGGCTCATGTAGCAGAGGCTAGGTCATTGGCCAAGATCGAAGTTATGAATCTAACGTCTTCCGATGCAGTGTAGAAGAGGAAGAAGGTAGACATGGACACCCTCGTAGTGGGGTTCTCCAGACTCGACTTCAAGGGTATCTTAGCCCCCCATGATGACCCTTTGGTCATAACAACAAGGGTGCAGGGGTGTGAGGTACGGAGGATCCTCATAGACGGGGGAAGCTCAGCAGACGTGATGTTCTGGCCTTGCTTCAAGAGCCTGGGTCTTAGCAGGGCAAGGCTGGTACCCTATCATCACCCATTGATAGGCTTCAGTGGCGAAAAGGTCCACCCATTGGGCATGTATGAGATCGATGTACGGATGGGGGATGAGTGGCCTAGGAGGCTGACCAGGAAAATAAACTTTTTCGTTATGGACGAAAACGTCTTCTCGGCCTACAACCTCATCATAGGAAGGGTGGCCCTTAAAGAGTTTGAAGCTGTGCCGTCGACGGTCCATCAGATGCTAAAATTCTCGACTCCTTATGGAGTAGGGGAAGTGCAAGGGGACCAGACCACGACGCGAGAGTGTTACTTCAACTCGGTCGAAGAGAGAGAATCCCATAAGAGAGCAACCACCACTTACAGCATTGACACTCTTGACCCAAGAGACGAAATAAAATTGAAGAAGGGTGAGGCCGCGGAAGAGGTAGAATCCATCGTCCTCAATGAGGACGAGCCAAAAAAAACCGTTCAGGTCGGTAAGGCCCTAGAGCCAGGAATCAAGGAAGAGCTGATAAACTTCCTCAGGAGGAGACAGAGTGTTTTCGTATGGAGTCACGCAGACATGCCTGGCATCGACCCTGAGGTCATGAGCCACAAGCTCAACGTGGACAGAGATGCCAAGCCAATCAAGCAGAGACGAAGAGTCTACTCCAGGGAGAAGTACGACGTCATCCGGGAAGAGGTAAAAAAGTTGGAAGAGGCCGAGTTTATAAGAGAGGTTACCTATCCGGAGTGGCACTCAAATGCAGTCATCGTGCCTAAGGCCAATGGGAAGTGGCGAATGTGTGTAGATTTCACTGGCCTGAACAAGTCTTGCCCGAAAGACAGCTATCCTTTACCTAGGATAGACCAGATGGTGGACGCAACGGCAGGGCACGAGCTTATGAGCTTCATTGACGCTTATTCAGGCTATAACTAAATCTTCATGGATGCTGAAGATTCTGAGAAGACAGCCTTCATTACTGACAAAGGGACGTACTGCTACAAGGTGATGCCCTTCGGTCTGAAAAATACGGGGGCAACATATCAACGTCTTGTCAATAAGATGTTCAAAGAGCAAATAGGTAACACCATGAGGTATATATAGATGATATGCTAACGAAGAGCCTGAAAGCATGTACTCACGTAGCGGGCCTTGAGAAGAACTTCGATGTCATGGACTCGTACAGAATGAAACTCAACCCGACAAAGTGTGTCTTCGGAGTAGGATCTGGGAAGTTCCTAGAATTCATCGTTAATCAGAGGGGGATTGAAGCGAACCCTGAGAAAATCAAGGCATTACTCGACATGAAGACTCCTAGGAGTATCAAGGATGTCCAGATACTCACGGGAAGAGTGGCTGCCCTTAACAGGTTTGTTTCTAGGGCAACGGACAAGTGTCTTTCATTCTTTAAAGTTATAAGAAAGGCCTTCCAATGGGACGAAGAGTGTGAAAAAGCCTTCAACCAACTCAAGTCCTACTTAGGGTCTCCCTTATTGCTGTCTCGGCCCATCACGGGGGAAAGGTTATTTGTGTATCTGGAAGTCTCTGAATCAGCCATCAAAGCGGCCATCATACGCGAAGATGATGGGGTCCAGAGGCTTGTGTACTTCAACAGTAAGGCCCTTCAAGGGTCTGAACAAAATTATCCCCGAATGGAGAAGTTGGCTTATGCCCTAATACAAGCCTCAAGGAAAATGAAGCCTTACTTCCAAGCTCACTCCATGGTAGTCCTCACTGACTCCCCACTAAGGCAGGTTCTGCACAAACTTGAGAAGTCTGGAAGATTGATGACCTGGGCCATCGAACTAGGAGAATATGATCTTACCTACCAGCCTAAGACAGCCATCAAGGGGCAGGCCCTCACAGACTTTATCGTAAAATTCACCTGGGAAGAGGCCGGTAGAAGTTTGGAAGAGGCCAAGACAGAGAAAGGCTTAGATGACGGCGAAGAGACGAACCGTAGTGTCTTCTGAGATTCGAAAGAGACGGCACCAAACGTCTTCCGAGATCGGGAAGAGGTCATCTCAGGCAAAACCCAGAGCGGAATAGAAGAGAACGAAGAGGATCGATACCTCTTCAAGAAGGGGGGTATGAGAGAAGGGGTCTTCTCATCAGATACAGACGTCTGTAGCCTCTTCGTTGATGGCTCTTCCTGTGACAGTGGAAGCGGGGCGGGACTAATACTCTCGGCTCCAGATGGCGCCAACATTGAATACGCCTTGAGATTCAACTTCCAGGCCTCAAACAACGAGTCCGAGTATGAGGCCATGATAGCAGGTCTCTTATTGGCAACAACTCTTCGAGTAAAGCGACTCCTACTCTATAGTGACTGAAGGTTGGTTATCCATCAAGTATTGGGGGTATACGAGGCCAAAGACGAAAGGATGGACAAGTACTTAAAGAAGGTAAGAAGGTTGTTAGAATATTTTAAAGAAGTAAAACTGAAGAGAGTGCCTCGACTGAGCAACAATCACGCTGATGCATTGGAAAGGCTGGCCTCAGCAGTAAAGACAGATATGGGAAGGACCATTCCAATCGAGGTCTTAGGAAAGGCAACCATCGAGGAGGATGAGGTTAGTAGCCCTTGTCACAATGTGAACCTAGGAGACTCATGGATCGACCCGCTCGTCAAATACCTAAGAGAGGGAGAGCTGCCTGAGTCCAAGCTAGAATGGAGAAAGTTGAGATACAGGGCTGCCAAGTTCTCAATGATAGGAGACGTCTTGTACAAAAAGGGGTTTCTATTGCCTCTCCTCAGATATGTACATCCCATGGAAGTACCCCGGGTCTTACAGGAGGTTCATGAGGGTTCTTGCTCTAGCCACATAGGGGAAGGCCCTTAGCCAAGAGGATCATCACTCAAGGATACTGGTGGCCTACCTTGTCTAAGGACGCTGCAGACTATGTGAAGAGGTGCGACAAATGTCAAAGGTTCGCCACTATCCCTCATCAACCCCATCAGCCTATGACGTCAATCTCTTCTCCATGGCCATTTGCGGTATGGGGAATTGACTTGGTAGGACCTTTGCCAAGAGCTGTCAACAACTATAGATTCTTGATAGTTTCCATTGACTACTTTTCAAAGTGGGTGGAGGCAGAACCAATGATAACAATTACAGAGCAGAAGACCTTCCAGTTCATTTGGAGGAACATCATATGCAGATATGGCCTCCCAAACACTCTCATCTCGGATAATGGGACCCAGTTCAAGAACTCCTCCTTAGAAAAGTATTGCCTAAGAGTGGGGATTAAACAGTTCTTCTCATCCCCTGGTCGACCTCAGGCAAATGGCCAGACCGAGGTCACGAACAGAACCATCTTGGATGAAATCAAGAAGGGTTAGAAGATGCGAAGGAGATATGGACAGAAGAGGTATACGTTGTGTTATGGGCCTACAGAACCACGGCAAGGACATCAATAGGAGAAACCCCATTCATGCTGGCACATGGCTCAGAGGCCGTCATACTAACAGAAGTAGGACTACCAACTCATCGGATTCAGACCTACGACCCAGACAGCAATGGGGAAGAGAGGAGGCTAGACCTGGATCTTATCGAAGAAAGAAGAGAAGACGCAGAGGTCAGAAAAGCAACCTACCAGCAGCGGGCAGCGAAATTCTACAACCAAAGGGTGAAGTCAAGACCCATTGCAGTGGGAGACCTAGTGCTAAAGAAGACCCTACAAAAGGCAAATAAGCTACACCCAAACTGGCATGGCCCCTACAAAGTAACAAAAGAGGTTGTGCCTGGCACTTAAAGGCTAGAAAACCTAGAAGGAGAACCTTTCACTAACCCATGGAATGCTGACCACCTAAAGAGATATTACATATGATGTTGCGTAGAATTTTACGTAAATGTACCATCTTATTGAGAAGAGGTTATTCATAAAGATCAGTTTCCATGACAGTTCTTGCTTCATTCTACCAGAGATATATTATGGGGATAACATCTTAGGTTGTGACCTCAGACCTTCATAACATCACTCGGTGGTGAAGAGGTCTGAGCTCAGACACCTCAGCAGATGACCTCAGACCCTTAACATCATTAATTTGGTGAAATTAATTATGAGGATAACGTCTTAGGTGACGACCTCAGACCTTCATAACATCACTCGGTGGTGAAGAGGTATGAGCTCAGACACCTCAACAGATGACCTCACACCCTTAACATCATTAATTTGGTGAAATTAATTATGAGGATAACGTCTTAGGTGACGACCTTAGACCTTCATAACATCACTCGGTGGTGACGAGGTCTGAGCTCAGACACCTCAGCAGATGACCTCAGACCCTTAACATCATTAATTTGGTGAAATTAATTATGAGGATAACGTCTTAAGTGACGACCTCAGACCTTCATAACATCACTCGGTGGTGACAAGGTCTGAGCTCAGACACCTTAGTTAGATGACCTCAGACCCTTAACATCATTAATTTGGTGAGATTAATTATGAGGATAACATCTTAGGTGATGACCTCAGACCTTCATAACATCACTCAGTGGTGACAAGGTCTGAGCTCAGACACCTTAGTAGATGACCTCAGACTCCTAACATCATTAATTTGGTGAGATTAATTATGAGGATAACATCTTAGGTGATGACCTCAGACCTTCATAACATCACTCGGTGGTGACGAGGTCTGAGCTCAGACACCTTAGTTAGATGACCTCAGACTCTTAACATCATTAATTTGGTGAGATTAATTATGAGGATAACATCTTAGGTGATGACCTCAGACCTTCATAACATCACTTGGTGGTGACGAAGTCTGAGCTCGGACACCTTAGTTAGATGACCTCAAACCCTTAACATCATTAATTTGGTGAGATTAATTATGAGGATAACATCTTAGGTGATGACCTCAGACCTTCATAACATCACTCGGTGGTGAAGAGGTCTGAGCTCAGACACCTTAGTAGATGACCTCAGACTCTTAACATCATTAATTTGGTGAGATTAATTATGAGGATAACATCTTAGGTGATGACCTCAGACCTTCATAACATCACTCGGTAGTGACGAGGTCTGAGCTCAGACACCTTAGTTTGATGACCTCAGACCCTTAACATCATTAATTTGGTGAAATTAAGTATGAGGATAACATCTTAGGTGATGACCTCAGACCTTCATAACATCACTCGGTGGTCACGAAGTCTGAGCTCAGACACCTTAGTTAGATGACCTAAGACCCTTAACACCATTAATTTGGTGAAGTTGGTTATGAGAATAGAATCTTAGGTAATGACCTCATAGCCTAATAACAATTCAGTGGTTAAGAGGTCTGAGGTCAGAATTATTGACTGAGTATAAACAAGACATCACTAAAACAAAATAATAGAAGAGATCATATAGCATTCAGATGTTGAAATACAAAGAAGTAACAAATATTCCTTGAATACAAAGTACCATGGTGTTACAAGTTAGAAGTTACAAGTTACAAGTTACAAATCCTAAAGGTTTGGGGGGGAATATTAACAGCCTCGGCCTGATTGGCTTGATCAGCATTAGTCACCTCGGTCGCGTCATCAATATCGTCTACTCCTCCGACCTCGGTCCCTCCCAGAGTTGCAGTCTCAGCAGGAGCGGCAGCCTCGCCCTCCACCTCTTGAAGCGCCTGAGCAAACTGGGGGTCAGCAAAGCCGAGACCTACAAAGTCAGAGGCCTTTAAATTACCGACCTCCTTCTCCCGGACTTCAGCCCATTTGGTAGTAGCCTTGATACCTCTTTCGAGATATTCAAAACCAAAACCCATGAACTCGTCCGAGGATTTGTAGTCAGAAATTATTTGGGCCGAGGCATCTTCAAGGGCAGCCTTGACAGCCGAGTTGACCTTCTGCTACAGAACGTCATCTTTTGCCTTCAGGGATTTGGCATGATCTTTGACGAGCAGAGAAATGTCATTCTCCAACCCCTTAACCTTGCTTTCAGAGTTCTGCAGCTCTGATTTCAGACGATCGACCTCAGCATTTAAGGCGCTCTGAACCTTCTCAGCCTCTTGCCCCTTCTAGATGAGGGGTAATTTCCTCAGAGTCCAGTTCGATAGGTGGTGCATAGCAGCCACTCCCTGCACATTTAAGGAAGAGGTTAAGCTGGAGAAAAGTCAGATGTTGCACTTATAAAATTTTGACGAGAGATCAAGACGTACCTAAACGGCTCTGTGAAAGCCGAACTCAACCAGTAATTATGTATCCAGAGACCTGAAAAAGCGCTTATCAGCCTCGGTCATTACAGGGCCGATGGCGTCAAGGGCCTGCAGACTATGGCCGACAATGCTGTCAGATAACTTTAGCTGGCCCAGGCGGGCCGACAGGGCGTCGGCCGAGGATATTGGAATTGCAGTATCAGAGGCCTTCTTCTGTCTCAAGGTCGGCCTCTGATCCTCAGAGGCAGGGGCTTCTGGGGCCCTCTTCTTTGAGGCTTGAGATTTGGATGTAGAGGGAGCTGGGGGAAGAGCGTTCAGATTAGCTTTTTTGGCAAGTCTCGCTAAGCTCGGTGCAGCCATCTCCCACAGTTCGTTTGGAATGCCTTGTGGTCGCTCTGCAAAAGTTAAAAGATATGGGTTAGAGATCAGATATGAATGAGTTCAGAGGTTAAACTTAAAAGAAAAATCCTTACCAAAGTCAACAAGGGGACTTCCACCTAGGCCCGTCCCCGAGAGATAATGGGGGTCAGCAAATGTTCGAACTTAACAAAAAGACCATGTGCCCCTTGGTCTTGCAGGGCTTGCACCTTCTGGATATTCCGAGGACTTAGACCAGGGTCGGCCCTGGCAGACATGGTGACCTTACCCCATTTGAGGGGTACCCTCGGCTCAAGTGTGGAAGAGGGAACGCATGGGCCAAATTCCCATGGTCCAGAGGCGAAAAAATAGCGGGGCTTCCAATTATGGTTTGAGGTCTGAGTCACCTGAAGCATTTTCTTCTCAGGCCTCCGAGCCACAAAATAATAGTAGCTCGGATGGTTTTTGGCCGAGGTTGGGACATAACAACCAACGAAGGCCTGAACTGGGAGGTCAGAGTGGTGGACTGCCCTCCATAAGAAAATGGCCCCTATGATTACTCTCCAGGCATTGGGGGACAGTTGTGAGGGGGCCAAGTTGATATAAGAGAGAATGGGTTTGATGATGGGATGAATGGGTAGGCGAAACCCTAACTTAAACATCTGCTCGTATAGGCAGATTTCTCCATCTCGGACGTGATAGGACCTCTCTTCCCTCAGAGGTCTCCTTAATTTTATGGAGGGACTAATGGAGTATAAATATCTGAAGCATAGAAGATCCACCTCAGTTACCGTGCTCTCGATCTCGTCCGCCTCAGAGACGTCGACATCACTTTCAGCATCTTCATCATCATCAAGCTCAACGTCGGGCGGAGCAGATGTAGATGGGTTACTAGAGAATCTCTGAGCGAACTCTACCCCTGTGACGGCCGACAGGGGGATGGCTTCAAGAATGGGTGGCATAGCCACACTCGGCTCAACAATTTCAACCTCTGAAGAAGAGGCTGAGGTGCTTGAGCCATTATGGGATGAGGCTCGACTGGAGACCTCGGCCTGATCAGGGGCCTGACCAGGCCGAGGTGTGAAATCCATGGCTTCCTGAAATGAGTCCACAGACATAGGGTCTGTGGTGGAAGACTCAGACTCAGACATCGGTGTGGGGTTGGCAGGGACTTCTGTCTGATAGAAGAACTCAGGGGGATCAGGATATACCACCTTGAGAGGTGGGGGAAAGATAGGTCTAATAGGAAATTCTTGCAACCTACGAGCCTCCTCTTGGGCCCTTTCTATTTACCTAATCTTTTCTAGGGTCTTCTCTCTAAGAGAGGGGAAATCCTCAAGAAGCTGGTATAAAGGTGTGAGCATCAAAGGACGACCCTAAACTTGGGAATAACTCCTAAAACTACAAACAGGATTGACTTGTAAAATAAAGGAGTCTAAAGATCAAACCAAGAAATTCAAAGCAAACACAGTTCGCCTGAAATAATGGTGCTCGCCGAAAAACTTAGAAATTCGCTGGAAAATGCAAACCGAAAGCAAAAAACAAAGGAAATAGAAGGGAGAAAATACTTGGAAATGAAACGATGAGGGCAAATGAAGAAAACTCGCGAAAAAACCAACAAATGCCTCTACAGTAGAGCCTTGATTAGAAGTGCTTTAGAGAGAGAAATTACAGGAAGAAATCGTGCACAGGAGAGAAGAAATGAAGCAGAAGGAGGGAACAAGGGTTTTGAAACCCTTAAATATATGGGTGCGTTTCCAAAGGCCCATCATTGCCTTGGGAGCCCCAAAGGGCGGCTGACAGCACACGCCTACCAAGTGAGCATGCTCCAACATTGGACAAGTGTCAAGCAAGTACTGGTTCGTAAGAAAACAAGCCTCGGATGCGTACTAATCCCCTAGTCACCTTCCCTCATATGTAACTAGGGGCTGGGGGGTGCTTGATATGCCCCAAGTGTGACCTCGGCCTAGAGACACCTACCTCGGCCGAGGTGATGGCCGAGACATTGACCAACCCAGCCCTCGGCCTTAGTAAGGTCGGCCTAGGCCGACACTATCACCTACATCTCCAATGGACACTACGCGCATCATAGGCATCAACAGCATTCTCATATACCTGGGTATGGCAACCTCGGCCGAATGTAGGCCGAGGTGACAAGAAGCCTTGGTAATCTACAACATGGAATCAGTCCAACCTCGGCTGGGGCCGACCCCAGCATAATGTCTCGACTGAGATCAGGCCGAGACTCCCTATGGCACATCTCGAATTGAACGAATATCAAGCCTTTACAGCTCGGCCTCTTCCAGGCAGAGGTCATGCACCAATATGGCGGCCGAGCATCTGTTGACATTTGGATAAGGACACATGGGCACAAATCAGTTGTAATAAGATTATTCTCCACACGTGGGGAGAATATTTCATCATCATTCCTTACATGTGACAGTGACAGGTGGATTCCCCTTATTGGTGAGGCTAACACACATATGCATATTACATGCATGGGGGTACACTACACCCCCTAAGTACTGTATATATAGAGGTCATCCTCTACTTTGCAAAGGATCCAGATATAAAAACCTAGCTGAAACTCTCTCTAGATACACAGTAGAGAGAGAAAGCTTGAGAGATTATATCCATGGCCATTAGTGCCTTATTGCAGTGAGGTTATTCACACACACACACAGTGGACGTAGGCCAATTTAGGCTGAACCACTTATATACTGGTGCCCTCTCCTCTTATCCTCATCTCAATCTCTTACCTCTTTATATAGCTGTGCTGCCATTGTTATTCTTATATTGAGCTTGAAAACACCTTATACGGTGGTGCTGATTCTGGCATCATCAATTGACTTTGAACAAAAAATAACCAAGAACAACAAGAACCACGACCACCTGAAAACACAAGTGATGGCCGAAAAACTTAAAGAACTCGTCAAAAAATGCAAGGAAAAAACAGGTACAAAGCAGGAAAAAATGAAAAAGAAAGGATGATGGTTGGTACCTGATGGAATGTGATGAGAAGGGAGGACGAGTTGGTAAGGAAATCCACCTAATGCACTTCTAAATGAACTCTTATGGAGAGAGAGAGGCAAAAAATTTCAGGCAAAGAAATGAAGAAGTGGGGAAGAAAGAGAAAAGAAATGAGGGTTTAACCCTCAAATAGCCCACACGCATCCCAAGGACCATCATTACCTTGAGAGCCCAAAATACTGCAATCATTACCCTTTCCAGGCACGATAGCCACTTCAGCAGCTGACACTTGTCAAAAAGGTACTAACACCTAAGTCAGTCCAACCTCGGGCAAATATTCCCCTCAGGCACCTGATCACATAGGTAACTAAGGGCTAGGGGTGATTGATATGCCCTAAATGTACCCCCTCAGCTAAGAGACATCAACCTCGGCCATGGAGATGTCCGATGTTGGAAGGGCCTTAGATCAACAACTAGCGGTCTCGTCCCAAGCAAGGTCGACCATGGCCGACGTTACTAGTCACCTCAGCAGGTGAGGTCTCCGTAATCCATAGGGGCGGTTATCCATCTGGTCATCCAAGGATTGTAACCTCGGCTTGGTTCTGGCCGAGGTTGCCCCTCATCATCTTAACCAATCTCGGTTGAGGATCAGCCGACGTTCCTGCTACGCCACCATTACCTCGGCTTAGGTCGACGTCACAGCTCAACATATCGTACCTCAGCTCTCCCACTGAGCCAAGGTCACCACCTCGTCCTCTTCTAGGCTGAGGTTGGGACCATTCGCAGATAGCCGAGCCCTTATCAGCATATGTATTGTTGGAAACACGTGTACACAATCAGTTATAACCAAACCATTCCCCTCACGTGGAGGAATATGGACGTCATCATTATTTACATGAGATCAGCCAGGTGTCATTCTCATACTGGTTCGATCCTCATGCACATGTTCATTGCATGCTTAGGGGGTACATTACACCCCCAATCACTATATATTGAGGTCATCCTCTACCTTGTAAAGGGATGCCAAAAGTACAACCCTAGCTAAACTCTATCACATTATATAGTAGAGAGAGAAAGCTTGAGAGATTGTATTTATGGACATTAGAGCCCTCATACAGTGATATTAATCACACACTTGCACAGTGGACGTAGGCCTGATTGGCTGAACCACTTACATGACTGTGTTCATCCTCTTCTCCTAACCTCCATCTTCTGTATATCCTTACCCATATACTGCCATTGTTAACACTGAATTGAGCTTACGAACACCTAAAAGGGTGGTGTTGTTTGTAGCATCATCAATTATTTTTTCCTTTATCCCTGTGAAGTGTGTGCATGTCTTTGTATAATGGAGATTGGAATCATTCGACCCATACCATGGAAAAGATAGGGTAAGGTCATCCACATAAATATTCCCAAAATAATAATAAGCGTAGAAGAAAGAATATGAGCGTTCATCGCGATATTGATCGTTGTTGGGAAACGATTATATATGTTGGATGAAATTCAAATAAGAATGATATATGTATATGTATGATAACTATGAAAATTAGGGATTTTGAGAAATTTGGAAAATAAGAGAAATTGGAAAAAATTGGAAAATTGGACTCGAGTCTCGGATTTTAATCCAAGACACATACGTAGACTATAAAAGCATCAAAGTCCACGTAGTTCGAATGTAGAATATGGGTGGGGTTTATCCCATAGATTCGAACGGAATTTTATTATGTGTGTATGTGTAGAAAATGTGTTTTTGGTTTTCAAAAAAGTGTGATGGATAATTCCGTTCGAATTTTACGAGTGTAACCTTCTTTTATTTATTTTTTGGATTTTTTATGGAAAATAAAGTATGTGCAATATACTAATAAAAGCGTAGATGTTAATGTGTATGAACTAAAGTGATACTAGATTGTGAATCTAATGTAACTTATGAAAAAAACAAGAGATTAAGAGAGAGGGAGAAGGAATTAGACCTTCCTTGGAGCTTGAGCTTTGATCTTTGATGAACTCCTTTGAATGTTGATGAGAGAGAAGGATATTTGCCAAATTAGGTGTGAAAAGGATGGGTATTTAGGCTTGAATGGAACTTCTCATATGGAACTTCGCTGATTTCGATAGAATGTTGTTGAGATCACTAATGTTGATGGATTTCTTCCCCCTTTTAGAGTGAGGTCATGGCCTTTAGTTATAGGTCCAAGGGGGGTGCCAATCGGCCTACCCCAGGGTGTGCCTATTGGCAAGTAACCCCTGACACTATGCCAATAGGTAGGGTTCAGGACCCTCCAATTGGCAGTATCGTACAAACCGTTGATTCGAATTGTGCATAGGCCATACCGTTAAAAGGTACTTCAGAGACATTTAAGAGTCCTTTGGACTGCTCCCGGGTCCGGGAGTAGACTTTGGGTCAAATGTGGCTCGGAAGCGCACGTCGGTCTTTTGGATGGGAGATCGTCGGATGAAAATGGATCGTTCATCCATATGGTAAGTTAGAATCATTCATGGGATAGACCGTTGGAAAGTTTAGGAGATGTACTTTGACATTCCAAAGAGTTTCGCTCGGTTCGAAAAGTTGACCTTGGTCAACCATGGTCCAAAAGTGTCCGGTGACCTTTCGAAGTAAAACTAATCGTTCGTCCGTGCCGTAGGTTAGAATCACGCACGAGGCAGATTGTTAGAAAGGGTATTCAGTTCCGTTCGGAGATTCATTTAGTCTCGTTTGAGATAAAGAATTGACTTTGGTCAACTGGAGTCCGGGAGCCCCCGGTGGCCTCCAGATCAATTTTCGAAGGAAAAATGATCGTTCGTCCGAACGATTATGCGGTTTCATACACTGGGTGGTCCGTTGGAAATGGGTTTCAGTTCCTTTCGAAGATTCAAAGAAATTTCGCTCTGATGGTGAAGTTGATTGGGGTCAACTCAGGGCTCGGGAGCACCCGATGGCCTCTAAATAAGTTTTCGATAGTGAAATGGTCCGTTCATCCGAATCGTTATGCCGATTCGTGCATGAGGCAGACCGTTAAAAAGTGTATTTGGAGCCCTTCAAAGATTTAAAGATCTTTCGCTCTGACTATAGAGTTGACGGGAGTCAAATAGGGCCCGAGGGCCCCCGATGGCCTCTAGATCGGTACTCGGAGTGCGACCTAGGTTTGCAGTGAAAAGGGGAAGTGCTAGGGGTCTAAGGAGAGACTTAGGGTGTCCTAGAATGTGGTGTCTACACTTGCACTTATGCATCCAATCTTTATACCTTATGAACTCAACATCACCAAAATAATCAAACCTTCATGTCCACTTATTATATCTTATGATCTTAACATCAACGTAACCCTTGAACCTCAACCTCCAATCTTTATACCCTATGACCTAACATTCAACGCAATTTTAAAGCCTTAATTAATCTCCACTCTATATTTCTCTTGTTACTTCAACATCACTGCAATCCTCAGATCTCAAAAACTACTCTTTATAACTTGTGAAATCGTTGGACCCTAGTGTCCATTATTTATACCTTATGATTTTAGTGTCATCGCGATCCTTGGACCTTAGCATCCCCTCTATATACCTCATGATGTAATACCCCAGGAGGTGCTACTAAAAAATATTGATAAATTAGTTATTTTATAAAAAAATACCATTTAGATTGAGCATAAATTTGTGAAAGCATAAATACATAAATCAATCAAATAAAATGTCCCAATTTTATTAAATCTCAAATGTCCTTTTACAAAACAATTTACAAAACAATTTACAAAAACAAAGCAGTACATTTAAATTTTGAAAATATATATCCAGAGCCTCTAGCGATGATCCCAATTCCAAGGATGCCATAAATATTATCTCGCATTACACTAAAATACAACAAACTATGGGGGTGAGCGGGAATCTCAATGGCTCGTATAAATGCTTTAAGTGTAACTATACATACTCGTGTGTACGTGCATCATATACAAGCGTGTATGCAATATGAACACTCAAACTAAAATTCCAATAATATAATCATTACCTAGGATCTCACCATGGGAGCTGCACAATCCAAGACTCCATATCAAAATTCCCCTCGCACTTTCCACAGTACGGTATGGACTACCGTCAACTATCCTGTTAATTATCCTCGGAACAATCTAATGGCCCCAAAAAATAAATAACATAAGTCGGGAACACATACCATCATAACCTGGCATCACCGTTATAAAATCTTTGCATCACCGCCATAATAACACTTGGCATACTCACTAACTAGGGTCTATGACCTAGTCTTTATATAATAGACAAAATCGAAGCTCGCAGCAAACCCTGTCCAACAGGTGATTTGGCTAAGGAATGTCTATGCATTCTCTAATAATAATCATCATAATATCATCCTCTCAATTCAAATAAATTTCAGATTCAATTCTCACAAATCAAGTTCACATATTTTCTACCCAATTTCTAAACCCAAGATGTTCTTAAAATCAACTAGTTTCGTTACCTCAACTATACGGCATGAAAATAGCACATACAAAATGGGTGCACAATAATGAATATAGTATACGAGCATAAAATACATATAAATTCAACACATAGCATGGATATAACTACACAATCAAGGTTGAATACGTGTAGTGCACTAAATTAACAATGGAAAAACGAAACTACCTCAAGAGAGTCAAAATTCATAATTATAGGCCTATTTTGAAAACACAGAAAAATAAAATCGAAATATTACCCGAATCACCGATCTGACTTCAAATTTCGATTCTACACGAAAATTAGGTCAGGTATATGTTTTGAGTTTTTCTCAAATCTCATCTAAAAGTACTAAAAAATAAGATCTAAAACACCCAAAAGTAACTCTTTTCATTCATCTCATTTTTGCGTCTTTGGATTTCATTTTTTGCCTCTCTTTTTAATCTTCCTTTCCTTATAATCAGCTATAATATTCCTTATATATCCTCTCTCTCAAATCCTAGCTTGATGCCTAAGATAACACATATTACCACATTGCCCTTTAATTCAAAATTATATACTTTACATATTTAAAACATTATAAAATGTTCAAAAACTGTTTATATTTAAATTTAAATGTTTGATTCAATTTAAAACCAAATTAAATTGTTTTAAAATATAATATCAATAAAAAGTATTTTTATTTAAAATAAATTATCCCGATCAATTATTACTGAAATCTTATATAATATTCATAAATAAGCCCTCAAAATAATGTCGTATTACACATGACCTCAACATAATTGCAGTCTTCAAACGTCAGCGTCCACTCTTTGTACCCCGTGACCTCAACATCGTCGAAATCCTTAGACCATAATGTTCACTCCTTATACCTCATGACCTCAACGTTATTGCAATTCTAGGACTCTGCTGTCCAGTTTTATACCACATGCCTCAATATCACTCTAATTCTTGAATTCGACATCCTCTATCACATCGGGCTTCGGGCTTTCTCTAATATCTCCTTTCGAAATTGTTATGGGTGGTGTTGTTAGTGTCACATGTTTTTCGAAAATCACTTTTCTTTTCAAAGATCTGTACGCGAGGACTGTCCCTACACCAATTGAAGTGTAATGATACTAGAGTATTTCCTTATCAGATATTTTCTGTTTTTGTGAATTGTTGTTTCATCAAATGTGATATTAATAACTTTTTGGGCTAGACCACGAGGAAGTAATGTCACAAGTCCCTTAGTCGTGATGTCAACTGCATACTTTCGACCAACTGGGAAAGTTAATCTAGTCTAAAGGTGCTTACGGTATAAGTTTTTACCATACCATATAGTTTTGATCCGAAAAAAAACTTGGTTTTGGTTTACTACTTTTCATTACCGGAAATCAAAATTACTAAAAACTTTGTGATTGGTTTTAATTTAGACATTTCGAAAGCAGTTTATGAAAATTCTTGTACCAAAATTAGATATTGAAACTACCATTCAAAATAGAGATATACTATGCCGAAAATACACAGATTATACCATTTTTTTAAAATTATATCATTAATTGTACTCATATATCTCAAAATTTAAACAAAAATAAGGGGTATTATTTATTTTTACAAAGTATATTTAGTATTTTAAAGTTAAGAATACTTATTTATTTATTTATTTGTATGTCTTGTAGGAGCTCTTTTCGTTCTTATGCAAGCATTTGATGTGTATGTGGTATAAACATATACCTAGTTTATGTGCATATTTATTTATTGCATTTGGAAATTGAAAAAATGAAACAGTCAAATAATAAAAAAAAATAAGAAGAAAAATAAGATAAAAACTTCAAATACTAAACAAAATCGAAACATCAAATGTTTTGGCATTGGTAAGTGTTTTGAAAATAAAAAACATCAAAATTAAACAATATGATGAAATTGGTATAATTATGGTACAAGGGATTTTAAGAGTTATTTCGGTTTGACCCCATTTATCACTCAATATTGAATTTGACCCAACAAAGAAAATGGGGGTATAATCCCAAATAAGCATAATTTTAAACGGATCCAAGTAATGTAGTCATAACCAAACAAAACTATATATGATGTTTTAATCAACAGGACAAAAAGGCTGTGGAAAGTGCGGGTTTCAATTATAATGGTTCCATAGTCCGTTCCACAAAAGAACGGTTAGATTGGGCATCGTCCCCTGAATTTTGAACAGTAAAACTCCACGCCCCTTGACCGGACCAAAAGCCTATGTCCCTACCCCACTACTACTACGGACGGCTGCCGCCAATTCCCGTTATTATTTAGTTTCCCTGCCACTCCCAGTAAATTCTTCAACCCAATTCCAAAAGTAAAAGTTTCTTTGGAAACCCTATACCCAACATGTCCCCTAGCCTTTCGGTGCCAAACTTCAATCACTTTCCTTCTTTTGATGTAAATGTGAAAATCCCATTCTTACTCATTCTATCTCAGTGAAACATTTTATTCCAACAGCCCACATTGGCATCTTTCTAATCCTCCTACCTTAGAATAAAAAAGAAAAAGCTGACCCCATACCCACCCTCAGCTCTACGTCTCACAAATCTGTACTGTACCTATAAATTCTCTCTCCTCATAAACGACTCCCCATTGTTGAGACCATGGCAGCCGATGTATGCTCAGATATTTCAAACCTAGTAAGTCCTAGGATCTCATTTTCCCACGATCTCAACCAATCAGATATTGTCCCCGTCGAATGTCGCCACCGCCGATCAGACGCATTGCTGTTAGATTCCACCCCGGATTTCGATTTCGATTTCTGCATAGCTCAAGAAATATCACTCTCATCAGCCGACGAGCTTTTCGCTAACGGCAAGATCCTTCCCACACAAATCAAGAAACCCACAAAAACTAACAAAACTCATCAACCTCACCAAATCGAAGATTCCAAGAAAAAGAGATTGAAAGAATTTTTGTACGACAAAGAAGAAGAAGAAGAAGAAGAAGAGAAGCCTTCATCCAAATCATTTTGGCAGTTTAGGCGAAGCAGTAGCCTCAACTGTGACACCAGCCGTAGTAAAGGCTTGATTCGTTCATTACAAAGTCTATCTCGTAGCCATTCTACTGGCTCTGCCTTGACCAAAAAACAAACAGTACCTACCAAGGTTAATCATCAAAAACAGCAATCACAGAAGCAGCCATCTTTTACGAGAAGTAATTCGTGTGTCGCGCCTTCTAATTCATATTATGCTTATAATTCGTCCAAAAAGCCACCTTTGAAGAACTGCAGATCTTATAGCAATGGGAATGGGGTTAGAATGAATCATGTTTTGAATATTCCACCTGCCTACATTTCAAAGGGAACGGTGAGCTTGTTTGGGTTTGGTTCATTGTTTTGCAATGGCAAGTCCAAAAAGAAAAAGAACAGATAGATTCTTATATTTGTTCATCAATGTATTTTCATGTAGAGATCTTGTGCTTTAATGTAATTACATTTATTATCATTTTTTTATTTATGGCGGAATTGATCTAACCTCAGCTAAATTACGTGGTTTTCTCAATTTTTCTTACTTTATTAGGTTTGCCCACAATTGTTATCTGTTATGCTTATTATAATTTAACACCCAAGATTAACATAGTATATAATTGACATTCAAAAGTGCTATAAAAAATGTCATATAAGTGCTGTAAATAATAGATAACTATAGCGTTTTTGACTATGAAACCAATATTGTAATGAGGGGTACAATCACAATACATGATTAGTGAGGTCAAAAGATCAGATTTTTATTTTCTTCAGAGTTTTTCCTCCCAGGATTGACTCGATTATTTATGGCAGCAAAATAAAATTGAGTAATTTACAATTAGATCATTTTGTAATAAATTTTAAATAGTTAAGGACAATTTACTATTAAGCTCACTTGTCATGTAACTAACGTGAACTTCTACAAGAAAAGAATTAGTGGACGTAAGTATTTAAAATTAATCAAAATTCTTTTAATGTTTAAAATTGATTTGTGAAGGATCTAAAAGTACTCACCCTCAAAAAATTTGACTCGATTTATAATCATACTTACATTATATAAAAATAATATAGATATAAATATAATAATGCCCCTATGAAAGAGAACTTGACAGGTGGCATACTATTAATAATGAAACTCTTTTCAGTTTTATTGGATGATAATTATTTTAAAAGGGCTAATGGAATTCCGAGTCATCTTCAAATTATAACTAATTTTCAAAATTAACAAATACAAAAATATTTATAAAGATCTCATTATAATAACAAAAAGTAAAACTATGTTAATTTATTTTCTAATAAAATTTTCCTAAACAAAGTAGGAACAAGAAGATTACAAAATTGCACTCACATGCGGGTTCTACACTTATATAATTGTGATATTACCTCTTTTAATGGAAACTAGATACATGGCATTATATAAACTACCAAGCAGTTAAACAATCATTTTCCACAAAATATGTTATTAATTTGAAAGGAAATATGGTAATAAATCCTTAGACTACTTAGAAATTATCGATAAGAATAAATTTAAAATAATTTTTTTTAATAAGTACACGTGTGTTATAATTATTAATGTAGATATATGAATATTGATAGAATCCCTCTATTCCCACTCCATCAAACAATTCCCCCACTCCATTCTCATGTTCAAAGACTAAAATACCCTTATTCATTAATTTTGTTTCATTCATTCAAAATTCACATTTATACCAAAAACTTATATCCACTTTCTTATCCCAACTAAAACAAATATTTTATTTATTTATTAACAAAGTTGTATTTGTATTAATTTTTTTTTTATAAAAACTGTATATTATAAAAAAATTCTTTTTGTTTTAAATTGTATTACAAAATATTTTAACTTTTTATAACTGTTTTAAAAAATAAAAAAATCATTTCCTCTATCTTAAAAACATTAATTGCTTCCTTTAAAAATAAAAACAAAATCATTTCCACTATCTTAAAAACATTTTTTTACAAAACTAAAATATTTTAGCTGTTAAAAATCTTTCTTTTATATATGATGATGAAACTTTGGTTCGCCACAAAAATATATTATTTATGCACCGTATAAATACTACGGATCCATCTATTCCCACTCAACCCCAAACTTCCACCACTCCACTTTTATGAAAATAGATGGATAATTCCATTAATTTTGTTTCATTAATCCAAAATGCACATTTATATCCAAAACTTATATCCACTTTTTTATCCCAACTAAAACATACATTTTATTTATTTATTAACCGAGTTTTATCCCAACTAAAACATACATTTTATTTATTTATTAACCGAGTTTTATTTATATCAAACATTGTTTATTGTAGAAAACCTTTTTTTTTTTAAATTGCATAACAAATGGTTTCTACTTTTTATAACTATTTTAAAAAATAAAAAAGCAATTCAACTGTCTTAAAAAAAATTAACTATTGTTTTTGAAAATTGTTTATAAAAACTAAAACAATGTTCTATATAATATAAAAGATAATTTTTTTACAAAAATAGATTGTTCTAGCTATTAAAAATCGGTCTTTTATATATAAAAAAGTATACATTTTATTTAACAACGTAAAAAAAAATAGATTTTTGTTTACGTTGTTAAATAAAATGTATACTTATATATATATAAAAGATCGATTTTTAATAGCTAAAACAATTTATTTTATTAAAAAAATTATTTTTATATTATATAGAACATTGTTTTAGTTTTTATAAACAATTTTCAAAAACAATAGTTAATTTTTTTAAGACAGTCGAAATGGCTTTTTATTTTTAAAAGCAGTTATAAAAAGTAGAAACCATTTGTTATGCAATTTAAAGAAAAAACAGTTTTCTATAATAAACAATGTTTAATATAAATAAAACTCTGTTAATAAATAAACAAAATGTTTGTTTTAGTTGGGATAAAAAAGTGGATATAAGTTTTGAATATAAATGTGAATTTTGGATTAATGAAAAAAAATTAATGGAATTATCCATCTATTTTAGTCTTTGAATATAAAAGTGGAGTGGTGGAAGTTTGGGGTGGAGTGAGAATAGATGGATATGTAGTATTTATACGGTGCATAAATAATATATATGTGTGGCGAACCAAAGTTTCATCATCATATATAAAAGAAATATTTTTAACAGCCAAAATATTTTATTTTTCTAAAAAAATATTTTTAAGATAATGGAAATGATTTTTTTTATTTTTAAAGGCATCAATTAATGTTTTTAAGATAGTGGAAATGATTTTTTTATTTTTTAAAACAATTATAAAAAGTTAAAATATTTTTTTATATAATTTAAAATAAAAACATTTTTTTATTATAAGCAGTTTTTATAAAAAAAATAATTTTTAATACAAATAAAACTTTGATAAAAAATAAATAAAATGTTTGTTTTAGTTGGGATAAGAAAGTGAATATAAATTTTGGGTATAAATATGAATTTTGAATGAATGAAAAAAGTTAATGTATAAGGGTATTTTGGTCTTTGAAAATGAGAGTGGAGTGGGGGAATTGTTTAGTGGAGTGGGAATAGAGGGATCCATATTGATATAATTATATTTATTAATGTAAATACAATTACACATATTAATGTCATTAGAGTTATAATTGCAATTGTGTTTACATTAATAAGTGTAACTGTATTATTGAGACTTATCGTTAATTAGTTAAAAAGTTTATGGGTTTAAGATATCTCATATATAAAAAAAACTTTTAAGGAATTTATTAGCTAATGCTCCTAATTTTAATTGAAACTCCCTTGCTAGAATGATAGTAACTTTAAAAGGGGTTAAATAAAATACAAGAAATTATCCAATTAAAACAATTTTTTTATAGATTACAAATTTATTTATGAAGATCAAAACAAACTAGTTTTAAAACTCTTTCATATATGATAACTTTTTTACTTATATTTCAAATATTTATTTATATTTTAAGAGTAAATGAATTATATAAAACCCATTCGTTGTGCGAGTTGTACAGTTGTTTGCTATATATACTGATTTGTGGAAATTCATTAATAACTAGAATTTATTTAAATTAATGGATTATTTGGATTTTGTACTTAAAACTTTTATCCGTTGGAGATTTGAGTTCCCCCACCCCCACCCCACCCCACAAAAAAAAAACTTATATATCATTCACCCATGTTTATTAACGATCTCTCACTTGACCCAAATTTGACGATTTAAGTTGTGTTAATATCCTATAATAAATCTTTAAAAAAAAACAAAAAAAATTATTAATTACACTTTGAGCCATCCAACTTTGCTCTTATTTTCACTTCACCGCCCGTAATTTCATTCTTTATACTTAACCCCCATCAACTTATAGAAACGCGTCACTCTACCTCAAACACTAACAATGATATATTTATGGACTAAAAATTAATCATGTGTGCTGCAAATGAGGGTATTTTGTCCAACTACTTGTACAAATATCCAATTTTATACTCGGATACTTAACACCGACATGGGCATAAGATAAAATGATGTGTTTTCAAAAGTTGAGGGGTTAAGTCTAAAAAATAAAAGCATAGGCGATGAAGTAAAAATACGTACAAAGTTGAAGGAGTCAAAGTGTAATTAACAAAAAAAATTAAACTTCACCCCATGGACACCCACCATTTTTTCGTGCCACTGTTTTCATATGCTTTTTTTTTCTTCCTGGGACATTTTCAATAGTATTAAAATTTCTATAATAAAAATGTAAAATATAAAAAAATATTTTCTCTCTCCTAAGAACATTTTCAATAGTATTAAAATTTCTATAATAGAAATGTAAAATATAAAAAAAAAATTCAATGAGAATTTCTATCTCCATCCCCTATATGACATAGAACATCAATATGTAGAAATTTTTAAAGAAAGTTTCTATAAATAAAATTCTTAATAAAATTTCTACAAGTAGACATTTGTATCTGCCATGAATAAAGATAATTGGATTATACATTATGCCAAAATTTAGTACAGCTAACACATAAGATAGAATCACATATAAAAATAACAATATCGAATATACTATTTTGTGAACTTTTCTATAAGTGACACGTCAAATAGAAATTTAAAAAAATACGTTGATGCGTTGAATCATTGGAGATGGCTTGATTTCTCTTCTGCCTCTAATGAAATTGTTGGTTTTCTTATGATTTAAAAAAAAATCTGGCGTGTTTAAAAAATATTATGGAGATTTTTTTGTATATTGTTTATGGATTTTTTCTTATATATGTAGTTTTTTTTTTTTTTTTTGGCATTTTTTCTGAAAGATGTGTGCGGTGTTATATTATAGGTGGGATACAAATGGTATTGTTGTTTTTTCTGATCTATTATTAAATGAAAATCTTATACTTTAAAATAGTAAGTTTAAAAGTTTTGTATGCCTTGTTAATTTATGTGTTTACCACATTAAAGTTATTATTGTATGACTTTAGGACATGTTATTTAGCCCTTCGAAAAATTTGAATTTTTAATATCATTTTAAAATTTCATAGTCTCTTGCCCTTTTTTTATGTGCCCTAGGTGTGCGCGCGCACGTTTTATATGCTTAATACAAATAGAATTATATATATATATGTGTGTGTGTGTGTGTGTGTGTGTGTGTGTGTGTATATATATAATTAGGCAATTCAACATACCCATGAACATATTTATTTTTTTTAAATAGTAAAAAAAATAATTTTGTATTGATTTTTTATATGGGATCGTGATATTTCAGTGTGCCCCTACAAAAATATTCAGCTAAAAAATAATGTGTTTTGTTATTTTCAATTGATGTTTTTTACCGGGGCACATTTTAACATCATGAACCCATATAAAAAATATTATACATACATATATATATGGATTTTTAGAAAAAAGTTAGATTTTTTATAGATTTATTCTTCAATGCTGGATAATTTTAAGATTTTTATTAAAACTTATGTTAAAGGCTGGTTAACTGACCGTATTCTAAAAATGGTCAATTATTAAATAGTCCCTACTATAAATATATATTTTTTAAAAAGGACACATATTTTTAGTTTAACCCATTTAGTCCCCCAAGCACTCAATATCCGCTTATTTTTAGAGGTCCGCGCCAGCGGCACTCCCTCTCCAAAATATGTGGCAAAGGACTTTTTGAGGCAAAATAAAAAAGTTTGGACTAAATGGATATTAAAAAATGTCCGAGGGACTATTTGTTACATGTCCCTTCTAAAAATCAGGATTCATCATAAATATTTTTTTGAGTCTCTCTCCAACCAACAAAGTTTTGAACACCAAAATCTAAAATTCTCAAGTCAAGATACTCAACAAACACACACAGTTTATTTTTATGTTGATATTAAACTACAAAATGATATAAAGTCGAACATTTTACCGTTATGTTAAATGAGTTTAATCATATGAAGATAAATTGAACGGTAATTTATCACCGACGGGAGAGCTAGAATTATAGAGAAGGAAAAATGTTGATGTATATCAACATGAGAAAGGCATAGGGGACAGGAGAACAAGGCACCATCTTTAAAGACCTTTCCATGCCTTGCGTTCTTTTCTCTTTTGATTTTTTCTGTCTAACTTGATAATTACATGTGGCTGTATTTTTGTGCCTTCTCAGCCTTGAAGGTTTCTTTATAGTTCTTTGCTTATCTATATACTGTTTATTTTTTGGTTTGCTTTAATTTTGCTCTTTTTGTTTTTATGTCTTTGTTTATTGAGATTAAGACAACTTAGACAAGAGTTGGATCTGAGGAATGGTTTTAAAATAAATCAATGATTGAGGGTCCTCCTTATATTTTAGTCTGCCAGAGTTACTAGATTAATGATTTGTTATTAGATCAATCGTGTGTTTTAGCCTTGTTGATTCTGCCCCGTGTCTCTAAATTCTGTCTTAAACCCATGTTTTTATTATTCAGTCATTTAATCGTGATCAAGGGCGAAGATAGGATTCCTCTAAGGAATGCGCTGAAATTAGTAACGGACTCAATAATTTTTATCAATGGAGCGAAAGTCCCGACAAATGTTAGGTGTTCAGGGAGATTTTCCAAGAGGAGAAATTTATTAAGTTTTTGAATCTATTTATCTATATTATTTTTTATTTGCTAGAAATTTTAAACCCTTATAAATTTTGGAATTATTTTTCAACAACATTTTAACTTTAAGTAGTAATTTTTAACCCTCACAGATTTTTTCCCCCAATTTGAGAGGGGTGGGCTGCAGCCCTGGTGGGCCCACCCCTGGATCCGCCCTTGATCATGATGTTACCTACAGCTTCAATTTACAATAATTACTTCTGCTTCCTTTCAACTAGGCTTGTGAATGAATCGGGTCTGGATTCGGACTCGACTTGGACCCGATCCGAATAATAGGGTCTGAACATATTTTTTTGAACCCGAATACCCGAAGACCCGTTTATTAAACGGGTAGGGTATGGATCTTATACAAGACTTGGACCCGGAGACTCGACCCGAATTGTACATTATTATTTTTTAAACATATATACATATACTATAAATTTATATATATATTTATAAATATATCTTATCAATATAACATGTAAGTAATATATATAAAAATATGTACTTATGTATATAATAAATATAAATAATATATGTTTTATTTATATTAATAATATTCTATAATACATTATAAAATATTTTAATTTAAGATTAAAAAATAAAGAAGGGGGATAATATGAAATAAATGTATATATTTGGCCAGACCCGGACCCGAACCCGAACCCAAACGGATCCGGGCTTGGATCCAATATTGTAGACCCGATGAAGACCCGATCCGAACCCGATGAAGACCCGATTACACGGATCTGGATATCCCTAAACCCAATCCGGCTCCGACCCGTTGACAGGCCTACTCTCAACCCCTTGTATTGCAATATTGATTTTGCTATCAATTTACCAGTCTAATGCAATTACCTCACTCATATATCAGAGGTTGGAATTTTATTAGTATAATATAAAACAAATTATTTTCACCCACACACTCATAACAACTACTCCCGATACTTATTTATATACAATAAAAATATGTGAACCCTCAAAGTGTATCCTCACTCGTACTCTCTGCATTAAAAAATTATACCTTATTATTTTCGATCACGCCAGGGCATTAAGTACAACATGTTATTGCTCTATAAATTTTGCCTTATTATAAGGGTACAAAAATGGGGTACAAGGCAAGGGTCCATGTAGTGAAGTCATTTATATATAAATTAAAAAAACTACTGCCGATACTGCCAATAATATCAAGTGAACACTTACAGGAGCATATGGCTTGTAACAGTGGTAAGACACCCATCTGACATTAGAAATCACCGATGTTCGAGTCTCATCAGCAACGTGCTTGTATCCCTCTTCCTATTGTAACTAGAATTTTTTGTTGAGTATATTTAATCTTAAAATTTATTTGGAAAAGATTTATGGCCATGAAAAAATGTCTTCAAAAATATATGATTTAAATAGAACGAGACATTTGCCCTTTGAGTGAAAATGTTATATGATGGTCATATAAATTCTAAAAATAATGAAGACATAAATTCACAACATTTATATATTGGCGAGGATTAATTGACCTACCTAGCCAAACGTGGCACATGGTGATGTTTCCATTTTCATCCCATTTTATGATAGTCCACTGGCTATGTTTAGCAATGCTTCATTAGCAGTTGACCAACCCTGATCTGGCCAAGGTTTTATCCTTATATAATCGATGAATATCTAGGGACAAGCTTGAAATCAAAGAGTCAGGACTATAATGACTCAACTATTTCAATACATATGAGTCAATATGCGTATAGTTGTAACACCCCCTATTTTTTCACAAATAAGATAGTAGACATCAAACAATTTATATCATTCTAAGCATTAATGAGCAACTAATATGAATACAATCTCAATAATAAGCTATATAAAACAAGACAATAAGATAAATATTGAATGCAAAAAGATAGCTGAATAAAGTAAATTTGCATAATACAAATCTTGAATAAGAGTCCAATAAATAACAAACAACTCTCCAACCCCCATGTGACTATAAAATAAATAACTAAAAGTATAAGGAGTAACCACAAAGGAAATATAATATAAAGTAACTCTGGATCTTCTACTTCGATAATTAGATAAGGATGAACACATAACCAGTCTGCTCATCCTTGCTCATACAACTCTTGAATACTTGAAAATAAGTTTTAATAAAATAAGTGGGCTACACCCCAGATTTTGTAAGAAATAGCTTACTTTACTTAAACAATATTTAATGCGACTCATTTATATCTCATGTGTGTCTCTGTCGGCATTCACCCCCAAGGTATCTCACCTAACCTCTAACTAAGGAAGTCATAGTCATAAATGCTCTTCCTAAGTACCCAAGTCTCCAAGACTATTCGTGTACGTTACGCCACTCCTGACTCACAATAAAATATAGTATCATCACCAATAATATAATACCAAGACTACTATCCACTTATAGTTTCCCTATACTGCTTAATATCTAAATAGATTAAGTCTTCAATATGGACTAGCTACTGATTTACACAGTACGGGTATAAACTCTACTCATCGTTAGGCTAACTAAGGCACTAACCAATGCCCTAGTGCATTATACTCATCACTAGTTTATCTATTATGATATACGATGTTGATACCAAAATTAATACGCTGATGTGGACGAATAATAAGAAGACACGTGTCAATCTACGTGGCATAATAGCAACGAGGAAGATTATTCCCTCGACCAACATACTCACTCCGAGGAACACCAGTCTTCCGAGGAACACCGACCCTCCGAGGAACTCTTGTCCTCCGAGGAACTCCAATGCTCCGAGGAACTCTTGGACGACGAGCAACTAAGGCGGTTCGAGCTGCATCTCGACCGCAGCATTAATTGCCAGATAATCAACAGTTCAACTATTCATTGAATGCTTATCATCTTGACGCGCACGTTTGAAGAGCATTAAATGAATTACCCTTTCATATGTTTATCATTTAATGTAACACCCATTCATGTACAACCTAAGGGCTATAAATACCTTGTATCACCCTC
This sequence comes from Sambucus nigra, assembly GCA_949130495.1. Taxonomy (NCBI): domain Eukaryota; kingdom Viridiplantae; phylum Streptophyta; class Magnoliopsida; order Dipsacales; family Adoxaceae; genus Sambucus; species Sambucus nigra. Next base: position 283,479,966 of record OX422209.1, read on the forward strand.
ATTCAAGGGGACCGGAATTTCTTGATAGCACTTGTAATCGAGAATTCCCAAACACTCAGCAATAACATAACAGTGGACGTAGGCCATTCATATAAGGCTGAACCAATTTAAAATCTTTTGTCTCATTTATTTATCTGTGATTAAATAATTAGAGTAATCTAGTTTTTTACATCAACAGATTGGCGCCGTCTGTGGGAAACGATTGTTATTATTGTTTTTCACCAAAAATCATTTATCATCAATGGCAGATAATCCGGAATCCAGCAATCAAAACGCTGGAAATGCTGGAAATCCTTCAAATCCCTCTGCACCTCCAGATCTGGCTGGGATTATGACGAATCTGGCTCAAGGACAAACCGCCATGCAAGAAACAATGAGGCTACTCATACAAACCCTTCATGGCGGTGCACCTGCATGTTTAGGACAGCGAAGTGGTCAGAGGCAAACTTATTTACTTTCTTCACGATCCAGGCGTACTGAGTCATATCATAATGAGGAGTCTGATGATTTCTCTTATCAACCTGGGAGAACTTCGTCAATAAGGGCTACAGATACTGATCAACGTATCACTCTCTCTCCAGAAAGACCCAGTGCCTTAGAAAGACTGAGTAGGGTGTCTCCTTTTAGTCGATTAGGCCCTAGGAGGAATAGGAGTCCACCTAAGACCATGTCGAGGAGTTTTCGACAACCATCAAATCTAAGAGAAGGATCAGCACAATCACGACCAGTTGCTCGTCAAGATAGATCTCAGGAGGCTACTTCAGAACGATCTATTGCTCGAACTAATAGGCCCGAGGAAGGAAATGAAGCGTGGAAAGGATCCCTTCAGCGGTTGGAGGATAGATTGGGAGAAATGGCTAAGGCGAAGGATCCCCTACAACGAACTTTTGTTCAAGGGACACCTTTTGTCCAGGCCATTGTGAATTTTCCTACACCGTCAAAGTTTAAAGCACCAGTAGTGACCCCCAAATATTGTTGATACCAAAATTAGTATGCTGACGTGGACGAATAATAAGAAGGCACGTGTCAATCTACGTGGCATAATAACAACGAGGAAGATTGTTTCCTCGACCAACATACTCACTCCGAGCAACAAGTATGCTTCGAGGAACACCAACGCTCCGAGGTACTCTTACCTTCCGAGGAACTCCAATGCTCCGAGGAACTCTTGGACGATGAGCAACTAAGGCGGTTCAAGCTGCACCTCGACCACAGCATTAATTGCCAGATAATCAACAGTTCAACTATTCATTGAATGCTTATTATCTTGACGCGCACGTTTGAAGAACATTAAATGAACTACCCTTTCATATGTGTATCATTTAATGTAACACCCTTTCATGTACAGCCTAAGGGCTATAAATACCTTGTATCACCCTCATTCAAGGGGGATCGGAATTTCTTGATAGCTCTTGTAATCGAGAATTCCTCAAACACTCAGCAATAACATAACAGTGGACGTAGGCCATTCATATAAGGCTGAACCACTTTAAAAATCTTTGTCTCATTTATTTATCTGTGATTAAATAATTAGAGTGATCTAGTTTTTTACATCAACAGATTGGCACCGTCTGTGGGAACGATTTGTTATTATCATTTTTCACCAAAAATCATTCATCACCAATGGCGGATAACCCAGAATCTAGCAATCGAAACGCTGGAAATGCTGGAAATCCTCCAAATCCCTCTGCACCTCCAGATCTGGCCGGAATTATGACAAATCTGGCTCAAGGATAAACCGCCATGCAAGATACGATGCGGCAACTCATACAAACTCTTCATGGCGGCGTACCTGCACAGTCAGGGCATCGAAGTGGTCAGAGGCAAACCTATTTACTTTCTTCACGATCCAGACGTACTGGATCATATCGTAATGAAGAATCTGATGATTTCTCTTATCAACCTGGGCAAACTTCGTCAATACGGGTTACAGATACTGAACAACGTGTCACCCTTTCCCCAGAAAGGGCCAGCGCATTGGAAAGGTTAAGTAGGGCCTCTCCTTTCAGCCGATTAGGCCCTAGGAGGAATAGGAGTCCACCTAAGACCATGTCGAGGATTTTACGGCAACCATCAGATCTAAGAGAAGGATCAGCACAGTCACGACCAGCTGTTCGTCAAGATAGATCTCAAGAGGCTACTTCAGAACGATCAATTGCTCGAACCAATAGGCCCGAGGAAGGAAATGAAGCGTGGAAAGGATCTCTTCAGCGATTGGAAGATAGATTGGGAGAAATGGCTAAGGCGAAGAATCCCCTACAACGAACTTTTGTTCAAGGGACACCTTTTGTCCAGGCCATTGTAAATTTTCCAACACCGTCAAAATTTAAAGTCCCTGTGGTGACCCCCAAATACGATGGAAAGACAGATCATGTTCTTCACATAGAGAAATATCAAGCTGCTGCTGACATCTATGCTGTCCCCGACGAGATGAGATGTAGGGCATTCTCGGGAACTCTTACCGGATCTGCCCAGATATGGTACAACAATCTTTCTCGGGGTAAGATTTCAACTTTCTTTCAATTGGCCGAGTTGTTCATCGGCAATTTCTGTTTTGGAGCAAAGCCAGTAAAACGAGTAGCACACTTGTTAAGTGTTAGACAAAAATCTGGTGAAAGCACTAGAGATTACATAACTCGTTTTAATAACGAGAAGCTGGAAGTTATAGATTACGAGGAGAAGACAGCAATCACCGCCTTGATGAGTGGGTTGTTGCCTAATAAGTTGTATTACACCTTGGCGAAAGATCCACCTAAAACTATGTCAGAGTTGATGGCAAAAGCGGCCAAAATCATGAATGCCGAGGAGGCTATGGCTGCAAAAAAGAATATGGATAAAGACACCAAGGTGGAAGTCGACAAGTCTAAGAATAAAGAGCATAAGGGCAATGGCGGTGACAAGCGTTCCAGAAATAATAAGTCGTCATGGGAAGTCCTGAAGAAATACGATAATTATACTCCCTTGAAAATGGGTATTAATCATGTTTTGGAGGAAATCAAGAATAGCGAGGAAGTAAAGTGGCCGAAGAAACTGAGGTCAGATCCTGATGCGAGGAACAGGGACAAGTATTGCGAGTTCCACAAAGATCATGGCCATATGACTAAAAATTGCATAGCTCTTCAGAACGAGATTGAAACACTCATCCGAAGAGGAAAGCTAGCAAAGTATGTTAATCGGGGAGGTGAAAGAAGAAATAATGATCGAACTAGAGAGAGATCTAGATCTCCTCGTCGAGCAGATGAGAAAAAGAAGAGAGAACATGAAGATGATGCCGAGGATGATCCCGATCTTTCCAAGAAACCAAGGCAACCAGAACAAGAGGTATTTTCCATACGTTTTGGGGCATTTGATTATAATGTTATTATAGGAGGAGATGCAGGAGGAGGAGACCTTACTGCGGAAAGAAAAGCTTACCTCGGAGAGGCACAAGCTTGTTCGTACATTCAGCGAATAAATTTGGCCGAGGAGGATCGTCCGAGGAAGGTAAACAAAGAGAAGCTGGTCATTGGCTTTTCAAAAAACGACCTGACAGGTGTTCTTTATCCTCACGATCAAAATGAGGATGAAAGAAGTAGTGATTTCAAGGGTGCTGGTAGACAATGGTAGTTCAGCAGACATCATGTACTATTCATGCTTTGACAGCTTGAATTTAAAATTATCTCAATTGGAACCTTATCACAGACCTCTTTTGGGTTTTGCTGGCGAGAAACTTTTTCCACTTGGGACGATCAAGTTGGAAATATTTATTGGAACTTGGCCTGCTTGTCGAACAGAGAGAATACGCTTCTTTGTGATGGATAAGAATGTGCAGTCAGCCTACAACATCATCATGGGAAGAGTTGGTTTGAATAAGTTCGAAGCAGTTCCATCTACAGTACATCAATGCTTAAAATTCCCAACAAATTTTGGAGTAGGAGTTGTGAAAGGTGATCAGAAAATAGCTCGGGAATGCTATTATTCATCTGCCGAGCAAGAGGAGCTTGAAGATTCAAGAAAAAAGACTACTACCTACCAGGTGGATGAAGGTACAGAAATTGAAACACTGGATCCTCGAGATGAATCCTAACTTGTAAAAGGACAGGTGGTGGAATCTACAGAAAATATTATTCTGGACGACAAGCACCCTGAACGAGTAACCCAAATAGGTTCAACGTTGGATGCTTCAATAAAACAGGAGTTGATAACTTTCTTGAGGAACAGGAAGAAAACTTTTGCATGGAGTCATGAAGACATGCCAGGAATAGATCTAAACTTCTTATGTCATGAGCTCAATGTGAATAAAGAGATCAAGCCTGTAAAGCAGAGAAGAAGGGTATTTAGCCCCGAGAAGAATCAAGCTATACAAGAGGAGGTCGAGAAGCTCCAGAAAGCTCAATTCATTGAAGACGTGAAGTATCCAGACTGGTTGGCAAATATGGTGATGGTAAAAAAGAAAAACAATAAATGGAGAATGTGTGTTGATTTCTCCGATCTTAACAAGGCATGCCCAAAGGATCATTTTCCATTGCCCATAATTGATCAACTAGTAGATGCTACCTCGGGACACGAGCTGCTCAGCTTCATGGATGCTTATTCTGGCTACAACCAGATCAAAATGAAACCTGAAGACAGGGAAAGTACTTCTTTTATTACCCCTAGGGGAACTTATTGCTATAATGTTATGCCTTTTGGTTTGAAAAATGCAGGAGCGACATACCAGCGACTGATGAACAAGGTTTTCACCAAACAAATCAGTTGCAACATGGAAGTCTATGTCGATGATATGCTGACAAAGAGCAAGAAAGCTGCTGATCATCTAGTTGACTTAGCTCAGACCTTTGATCAATTGGATAAATACCAAATGAAGCTCAACCCGACGAAGTGTACATTTGGAGTACGAGAAGGGATGTTCTTCGGATACATCGTCAACCAGCGAGGCATTGAGGCGAATCCAGAAAAGATCAAAGCTCTTTTAGGGTTGCGATCTCCAACGACGAAGAAAGAGGTACAGAGTCTTACAGGACGAGTTGCAACGCTCAATAGATTTATATCTCGAGCAACTGATAGGTGCCTTCCATTCTTCAAAACACTCCGAAAAACATTTGAGTGGAATGATGAATGTGAAAAAGCCTTTCAAGATTTGAAGAAATATCTGGGAACACCTCCATTACTGTCCAGACCAGTGATGGGCGAAAAGTTGTACTTATATCTGGCAGTATCAGAGAATGCAGTCAGCTCGGCACTGATCAGATTGGAGAATGGAGTCCAGAAGCCAATTTATTACACAAGTAAGGCTTTTTGAGGTGCAGAGATCCGGTACCCAAAGCTAGAAAAATTGGCGTTGGCATTAATTGAAGCAAGTAGAAGAATGAGGCCATATTTCCAGGCCCATACCATCGTCGTGTATACCGACATGCCGTTACGACAAGCCCTTCATAAACCAGAGAAATCAGGGAGACTAATGTATTGGGCAATAGAGTTCGGTGAATATGATATTGTGTATGGACCCAGATCATCACTAAAAGGGCAGGCCGTAGCAAATTTTATAGCAGAATTTACTTATCCTGATATCCCCGAGGAGCAAAAGTTACTCGCTGATCAACCTGTGGATGTTACAGGATCAACAAACACGAGCTCAGACCAACCCCGGTTGGTAAAAGAACTTGTGGATATAGAAAGATCATCAACTTCGAACTCAGACCAGCTCCGGTTGGTAAAAGAGCGAGAAGAGATGGTTGACGAGGAGCGAAAAGTACCAGGGGAGGATGAAAGGAAGCAACAAATATTTCACCGAGGAACTCTATCAGATAAGGAATTTGAAGACGGGTTACCCATATGGAGATTATATGTAGATGGCTCATCTTGCACAGCAGGTTGTGGGGCAGGAATTGTTTTGAACACCCCAGACGAGATTGACATGGAATATGCCCTGCGATTCCAATTCAAAGCCTCCAATAATGAGGCTGAGTATGAGGCCATGATAGCAGGTCTTAATTTAGCAAAGATTATGGAAGCGCAACAAGTGATGGTATTCAGTGATTCTCAATTGATTGTGGATCAGATGATGGGAACATATGCAGTTAAAGGAGAATTAATGGTCAAGTATCACGCCAAGGTAATGGAGTTATTAGCAGAATTTGATCCGATTCAGTTAATCAGAATACTAAGAATAGAGAATGCACGAGCAGACGCACTAGCCCGACTAGCATCAGCTACTCGTACCGAGCTGCGAAGAACAATACCAATTGAAGTATTAGAAAGTCGGAGCATAGATGAAAACCCGACGATGAATATTATCACCCTTGATTTAGGACCATCTTGGATGGACCCCATCAGGGCATATGTTGAAGAAGGAGAATTACCGGAAGATAAGCTCGCTGCCAAGAAATTGAAGTATAAAGCTGCTCGGTATGTACTAACTAATGGTATTTTGTATAGACGAGGAATTATGGCAGGTTTACAAAGATGTGTACATCTTTCCGAGGTGAAAGAATTAATTGAAGAAATCCATGAAGGGTCCTGTGGAGCTCATGTAGCAGGTCGGACACTTTTGCAAAGGGTGATGACTCAAGGATACTACTGGCCAACGATAAGGGCTGATTGTATAGCCTATGCCAAGAAATGTGACAAGTGCCAACGTTTTTCCTCCATCCGACGAACTCCACAAGCATTGTTGACACCCATAACTTCCCCTTGGCCATTTGCCATGTGGGGAATTGATTTGGTTGGACCATTGCCGACCACCCGAGGAAGATTCAAGTACCTCGTCGTCGCAGTAGACTATTTTACTAAGTGGGTAGAAGCTGAGCCACTTATTGATATGACATACGAGAAGGTATACCAGTTCGTTTGGAAGAATATAATTTGTCGATATGGTCTCCCTCATGCCTTCATCACAGACTATGGAACACAATTTGATAACGAGGAATTTGCTGCCTATTGTCATCAGTCGAACATTTTGAAGGTTCATTCAGCACCAGGCCATCCTCAAAGCAATGGACAGACTGAAGTGACGAATAGAACATTATTAAATGGTTTGAAGAAGAGGTTAAGTGAGGCTAAATCTAACTAGATTAATGAACTACAATCAGTATTATGGGCTTACCGAACAACTTCCCGAGCAGCAACTGGAGAATCACCATATATGCTGGCATTTGGAAGTGAGGCTGTAATACCTGCCGAGTTGGGTCTACCAACACATAGAGTGATGAATTTCAATTCCCCAGTCAGTGACTTGATGAGATGACTGGATTTGAATATGCTCGAGGAGGTTAGAGAAGAGGCAGCCATTAGGAATGCTGCTTATCAACAACGAACAGCTCTGTTCTACAACAAGAGGGTGAAGAAATGCGATTTAAAAGAAGGAGATTATGTGCTAAAGAAAGTCATTCAGAAGCACAATAAATTGGAAGCAAACTGGCATGGACCTTACCGAGTTACAGAAGTTTTTCGACCCGGAACTTACCGAATAGCAACTCTAGAAGGAGAGGAATTCAAGAATGCTTGGAATGCTGAACACCTTCGCAAGTATTATCAGTAATGTAAAATGTACAGCAGTTCCATCAACATGAATAAAACGATGATGTTTCAAAAAAATTTCTCTCCTTTGTTTGAAAGTTTTTCGGGGAATACTAGTGTTGTACACTACGCTGTTCAACAGCAAAAAGAAGACGATAGTTCAGACCCACGACCAACTCCGGTTGGTAAAAGGGCGAGAACAAATTATACTCCTTTGGTTAGGAGGCGTACACTTGCGTGATCAACTCCGGTTGGTAAAAGAGCTTGTGGACAAGATAGTTCGAAAGAACCTGATAGTTCGAGCGTGATCAACTTCGGTTGGTAAAATAGCGAGAACAAATTATACTCCTTTGGTTAGGAGGCATACACTTGCGTGATCAACTCCGGTTGGTAAAAGAGCTTGTGGACAAGATAGTTCGAAAGAACCTGATAGTTCGAGCGTGATCAACTTCGGTTGGTAAAATAGCGAGAACAAATTATACTCCTTTGGTTAGGAGGTGTACACTTGCGTGATCAACTTCGGTTGGTAAAAAAGCTTGTGGACAAGATAGTTCGAAAGAACCCGATAGATCAAACCCACGACCTACTGCTTGTGGACAAGATAGTTCGAAAGAACCCGATAGTTCAAACCCACGACCTACTCCGGTTGGTAAAAGGGCAAGAACAACATTCTTAAAAATGCCAATTTTGGCTGGTTAAGAAACAAAATATGCCAACTTATATTGGTCGGAAGGTAAAATCATTCCAGAAAGTACAAAAAATTCCAAACTGAACCAAGTATAGTTGGTCGGTGATCAACACCCAACTAATTGTAGTTGGTCGACGAGGATAAATTATCGACCTTGGTTGGTCGGACACATTTTATGAAAAAATTTACCAAGTATGGTTGGTCGGGGATAAAAACCCATCAACTGTAGTTGGTCGACAAACACAATTTAACAACCTTGGTTGGTTGGAAACATTTTAAACATTTTATACTCATTACTTTATTATTAAGTGATTGAGCAACATTGATACTTGCAATTTTTATTACTAAGTTGGTTGATGAACAACACAATATTGTTATCTTTTTAACAGATACATATGCACAAATGTAAAAGTATTAGACAAGTACAAAAGAATAGCAATACAGATTTGCAAACAGAAAATGAAAGTCTTTCATTAAAATAAATTACAAGTTACATATATGTGCTAACTATTACATTGAAAATCCTATTCTATTGGTTTTTTCCCTTCAGCCTTCGATACAGGTTCCTCGCCAGCAGGAGGATCATTTAATGTCTGAGGAGAATTGATAAAATTCAAGTCCTTCAACATTCTGACATTTATTACTGAAGGAGTATCCAAGAGATGCTCGGGACGAGATACGTCAATTTGAGAATGAAGGTTATAGTCATCAAGATAATTCGCAATCAAGCTCCGAGGAATGGCGCGAGCTGGTATCCATTCCATATCCAACTTGAAAGGTGGCACATGCAAGTCAAGCACTCCAGGCTCGTAGTAGTACCACAAAAAATGTCCTTGCTCGAGCTTTAATACACATAAAGCATTCAGCCAGCCTTGTTTATAACCTTCATTATTGGCATTTTCAATGCGAGCATCCAAATGATAAAGGGCCTCATTATAGCCTGCATTCCAAAATTCCCTGGGCTGTTTATGGAATTGGAAGGTTAATCTATCCAATTGTTCATGAAGGTTTTTGGTGAAAAGGTCCTTGGTATGTAAAGCTGACTTCGTTGCAGTAAGTTGATCTTCCAAAGTCAGGATTTTCTTGGACATCTCAGACAAAGCCCGATCTTTTGCGTTCAACTGGTACGCTTGAGTTTCCAATGTTGATAGAGTACGAGCTTCTTCAATACTACGAGGAGTTCTTGATCCTCCCCGAGCAACTGAAGTGCTTCGTTCCTCGTTAACATCCTGGGCAGCTCTTCCTCGCCCACGAGAACCTCTTCCTCGTCCCCGAGCAGTAGAAGAAACACCAGACTTTCTTAAAGTATCCAATTCTTGCCTTAATTTGGCGTTTTCAACCTCTAAGAATGAGAATCCTTCATCGGTGACCGGTACCAAGGCAGTAGAGGATGAAGCTGCAGACTCATATTGTGCCAACTTTTTCTGCAAATTGTTGTTCTCTTGTTCCAGCAGCTCGGCGATCTGTCTGCAGGCCTCAACTTCACCTTTTAGGGTTCTCTCCCTGACATCGTATCCAGCAATGATCTTTTTATGGCCTGTTTCAGAAGAAAGCTGTTGATATCTATTTTCATATTCCTTGTGCAACAAGGCAGTTGATTCATTGTGTTGATTCTGAAGATCTTCTAAAATACAATGAAGTTCCTCGATCAATTCATAGTATGCCACATTATTGGCCACAAATCGATCAAGTAAATCCTTCAGGTACCGGTAAGCCTCAACTGCTTGCTCTGAGGCATCATGGCCAAGGATGTCGGCAATATCTGATACACTCAGGTCTGTATGACCAGCTTTATAATATTTATGGCATTGTTGCATCAACTTTGTATCATGGGCAGATATTAGGTCCATTCTAGCCATAAACTAATAAAGAGGAGAAGGCAAGAGTTAATAAATAAAAACAGACAGAGTATCAACAATGTAGAGGAACAAAAAGATGTGATTTTATTACATCATCAACAAGATTACATCATTTGGAATACAGAAGTACAAGTAAGAAGAAAAATATAAAGATAGTACCGAACAACTTCACACCTTTTCCTTGTCTCCCAAGACTTTCTCGGGAGGCTGGGACGAGGAGCTTGGTTGCTCGGTGGGAACATTGATCTGATTGGTAGAAGCTGGGACTTGTTCTGAAGGAGTAGGCAACAAAGAAATCTCCTTGGTGGCTGTCTGGTTGGGTGTTGGAACAAGGACTTGATCACCCCCTGTCATTGAAGATTCTTCAGATGCAGCCTCGTCTTCATCTTCGTCTTCAATAACTGGAGGAGGACCAGGGAGATGTTATTGAAATAACTCGGAGTCCTCGCTCACCTTCAATTCTTGCAAGGCAGCAACCCAACCATCATGGAAGAATTTCAAACTTCCATAATTCACCTGGGTTATCATTGCAGCTACCTCCCTATCCCATCCTTTATCCCAACCAGTCCGAAAGGATTTCTTCACAGCCGTTTTTCTCTTCATCTTCTCCGAGGAGAGCTTCTCGGATAGAAGGTCCTCGGAGGCTTTCAGCTTGGCCTCCAACTCCTCCTTCTGACGATTTTCTTCGCGCAAAAGTGTTAACTCTTCCTCAGCTGACTTCAGTTTATTCTCCAGCTCCCCAAAGCCTGAAAGTTTCTCGGCATAGTCTTTATTCTCTCTCTCCAAGTCCTTCACCTTATTACCCAGTTGTACTTTCTCTGCATCAGACGCAGCCAACTTCTTCTCCCATTCAATTTTATCCTCGTCATACTTCTGACGAGATTCACTCTCAGATTTAATAGCTTTCTCCAGTGCTCCTTCCACAGTGGACGAGGAGCAAGAAGCTTTGATCGCTTCATCCTTTTTAATGATTATATTGAAACAGCTCGTCAACTGTAATCAGAAAAGGTAAATTATATCAGAAACAAATATGGGAAATAACAAAGGAAAATATGAAAAACTCAGAGTAGAGATACTTACTGAAGCAAGATGACGAGCAGCCAGAGAAGTAACCATATCCCGAGTAAGGTCTTCTTCAGTACCTTGCACATCGGGAATGGGTGAAAATTTTGCCAAGCTCATCGTAGAGCTCGGAGGAACACTGATTGGAACACCATCTCCACCAGTTGGGAGCTGGGGAATGGCTCTAGAAATACTGACCGAGGAGGATTTCCTCAGTCTCCTCGGTGACTTTTCAATAACCTCAACCAAAGAAGAACTTTTGGTTGGTGAGATAGTGGTTACTTCAACAGGTGCATCCTTCTGCACAGGAGCCATTGGGGGCTTCTCGACAGCCTTCTGAGAAGCAACAGGAGAGGTGACATCTTTATTCTTTGTCCCTTTTTGGACATCAACCTTATTTTTCTTCCCAGCAGAGGAAGTTTCCTCGAAGAGAGCGGGAACTCTTCTCTTGCCCATTTTTTGGCTAAAAGGAATATGAGATTCCGGATCAGAATCTTCAGGAATTTGCACTGGATCACTGATACTGACCACAGGACGAGCAGTAAAGGACGACGTATCGCTCCTATACTGCAAAAAGTATGAAGCAGACCTGATGTGCTCGTCTGCAATTCTCTGATGCAAACTCCAGATATGTTTCAATTGCCTTATATTAACTTCTGATTCTTTGGGAGTTTTTCTCTTGCTGTTAACTGCAAACAAAAACATATTGAAATATCAGTCATACATTTTATCAAATACCATGAAATCATAATTTCAAAAATAAAATAAGATGAAAACGACCTATCCCATTGCCATATGGGGGGCATCTGGGACCCTCATATACTGCATCTCCAACCAAAGGGGCATGTTGCCAATTTTTTATAACTACCCCGTGTTCAAAATAATCCCTGTTGGCATCAGGGAGGTTGACTACTAAGGCCCTATTCAAAAACCTAGTTTTTAAATAAAAAACGTTGTCTAAAACAGCCCATCTGTAGCAGTACATAATCTCAGGAATTCCTATACGAGTTCCATGAGTTTGATTTAACCTATGTACCCCATTAACTATTCTCCATGTGTTGGGGGCTATTTTTGCAGGGACAACATCGAAGTACTGACATAACTCTAAACATAACGGATTTGGTGGAAAAGAAAATCCACATTCAGCAATAAATAGGCTAGGGAACCAGTGTCCCTCAGCCAAATCAAAATAACTTGAAGGCTCAGAAAGAACCTCCAAAGTTACCCAAGAAGGAATAGAGAAGTCAGAGCGGAACTTCTCAAGAGATTCGATAATGTAAACCATGATGAATAAAAGAAGAAGGAAGAAGAGCTTACAGGGAAAAAGGAGATCTGTTGACAAACGAAGGAGGAAATGAACGCACAAGAGAGAGAAAAGCTTTAGAAAACTCGAAAGCAGAAATTGAAAAGGTAGAAGACGATGGGATTGCCTCTGAAGTTTAAATACTTTGCCTTGGGAACCAGCGAAAGAAATGATTACATAAAAGAAACTATTGCGCTACCGGCGGCTAAAAGGACAAAAAATGCACGAAGATCGAAGCGCTTATGAAAAGGCAAAAAGGCTGATTCTGCGAATTTGGAAGGAAATTCAAATATGAAGAAAAGACTCCTAAAACCCAGGAAGGCCATTTAATATTGCCATATACCGAGAAAGAATGTTCCATACTCCTCAAAATTCGAAATATGAAACATTGGGGGCTTCTGTTGATACCAAAATTAGTATGCTGACGTGGACGAATAATAAGAAGACACGTGTCAATCTACGTGGCACAATAACAACGAGGAAGATTGTTTCCCCGACCAACATACTCACTCCGAGCAACAAGTATGCTCCGAGGAACACCAACCCTCCGAGGTACTCTTACCTTCCGAGGAACTCCAATGCTCCGAGGATCTCTTGGACGACGAGCAATTAAGGCGGTTCGAGCTGCACCTCGACCACAGCATTAATTGCCAGATAATCAACAGTTCAACTATTCATTGAATGCTTATCATCTTGACGCGCACGTTTGAAGAACATTAAATGAACTACCCTTTCATATGTGTATCATTTAATGTAACACCCTTTCATGTACAGCCTAAGGGCTATAAATACCTTGTATCACCCTCATTCAAGGGGGACCGGAATTTCTTGATAGCTCTTGTAATCGAGAATTCCTCAAACACTCAGCAATAACATAATAGTGGACGTAGGCCATTCATATAAGGCTGAACCACTTTAAAAATCTTTGTCTCATTTATTTATCTGTGATTAAATAATTAGAGTGATCTAGTTTTTTACATCAACAAATATGATGGAAAGACAGATCCTGTTCTTCATATAGAGCAATATCAAGCTGCCGCCGATATCTATGCTGTCCCCGACGAAATGAGATGCAGAGCGTTCTCAGGAACTCTTACTGGAGCTGCCCAGATATGGTACAACAATCTTCCCCGGGGTAAGATTTTAACTTTCTTTCAGTTGGCCGAGTTGTTCATCGGCAATTTCTATTTTGGAGCAAAGCCAGTAAAACGAGTAGCACACTTGTTAAGTGTTAGACAAAAATCTAGTGAGAGTACTAGAGATTACATAACTCGTTTCAATAACGAGAAGGTGGAAGTCATAGATTATGAGGAGAAGACAGCAATCACCGCCTTGATGAGTGGGTTGTTGCCTAATAAGTTGTATTACACCTTGGCGAAAGATCCACCTAAAACTATGTCAGAGTTGATGGCAAAAGCGGCCAAAATCATGAATGCCAAGGAAGCTATGGCAACAAAGAAGAATATGGATAAAGACACCAAGGTGGAAATCGACAAGTCTAAAAATAAAGAGCATAAGGGCAATGGCGGTGACAAGCGTTCCAGAAATAATAAGTCATCATGGGAAGTCCTGAAGAAATTCGATAATTATACTCCCTTGAAAATGGGTATTAATCATGTCTTGGAAGAAATCAAGAATAGCGAGGAGGTAAAGTGGCCGAAGAAACTGAGGTCAGACCCTGATGCGAGGAACAGGGATAAATATTGCGAGTTCCACAAAGATCATGGCCATATGACTAAAAAATGCATAGCTCTTCAGAACGAGATTGAAACACTCATCCAAAGAGGAAAGCTAGCAAAGTATGTTGATCGGGGAGGTGAAAGAAGAAATAATGATCGAACTAGAGAGAGATCTAGATCTCCTCGTCGAGCAGAGGAGAAAAAGAAGAGAGGTCATGAAGATGATGCCGAGGATGACCCCGATCTTCCCAAGAAACCAAGACAGCCAGAACGAGAGGTATTTTCCATACGTTTTGGGTCATTTGATTGTAATGTTATTACAGGAGGAGATGCAGGAGGAGGAGATCTTACTGCAGAAAGAAAAGCTTACCTCGGAGAGGCACAAGCTTGCTCGTACATTCAGCGAATAAATTTGGCCGAGGAGGATCGTCCGAGGAAGGTAAACAAAGAGAAGATGGTTATTGGCTTTTCAAAAAATGACCTGGCAGGTGTTCTTTACCCTCACGACGACCCTTTAGTGATCAAAATGAGGATGAAAGAAGTACTGATTTCAAGGGTGTTGGTAGACAATGGCAGTTTACCAGACATCATATACTATTCATGCTTTGACAGTTTAAATTTGAAATTATCTCAATTGGAACCTTATCACAGACCTCTTCTGGGTTTCGCTGGCGAGAAAGTTTTTCCACTTGGGACGATCAAGTTGGATATATTCATTGGAACTTGGCCTGCTTGTCGAACAGAGAGAATACGCTTCTTTGTGATGGATAAGAATGTGCAGTCAGCCTACAACATCATCATGGGAAGAGTTGGTTTGAAGAAGTTCGAAGCAGTCCCATCTACAGTACATCAATGTTTAAAATTCCCAACAAATTTTGGAGTGGGAGTGGTGAAAGGTGATCAAAAAGTATCTCGAGAATGCTATTATTCATCTGTCGAGCAAGAGGAGCTTGAAGAGTCAAGGAAAAAGACTACTACTTACCAGGTGGATGAAAGTACAGAAATTGAAACACTTGATCCGAGAGATGAATCCCAACTTGTAAAAGGACAGGTGGTGGAATCTACATAAAATGTTATTCTGGACGACGAACACCCTGAACGAGTAACTCAAATAGGTTCGCCGTTGGATGCTTCAATAAAACAGGAGCTGATAACTTTATTGAGAAACAGAAAGAAAACTTTTGCGTGGAGTCATGAAGACATGCCAGGAATAGATCCAAACTTCTTATGTCATGAGCTCAATGTGAATAAGGAGATCAAGCCTGTAAAGCAGAGAAGAAGGGTATTTAGCCCCGAGAAGAATCAAGCTATTCAAGAGGAGGTCGAGAAGCTCCAGAAAGCCCAATTCATTGAAGATGTGAAGTATTCAGACTGGTTGGGAAACGTGGTGATGGTAAAGAAGAAAAACAATAAATGGAGAATGTGTGTTGATTTCACTGATCTCAACAAGGCCTGCCCAAAGGATCATTTCCCATTGCCCAGAATTGACCAACTAGTGGATGCTACCTCGGGGCACGAGCTGCTCAGCTTCATGGATGCTTACTCTGGTTACAACCAGATCAAAATGAAACCTGAAGACAGGGAAAGCACTTCTTTCATTACCCCTAGGGGAACTTATTGTTATAATGTTATGCCTTTTGGTTTGAAAAATGCAGGAGCGACGTATCAACGGCTGATGAACAAGGTTTTTGCCTAACAAATCAGTTGCAACATGGAAGTCTATGTCGACGATATGCTGACAAAGAGCAAGAAAGCTTCTGAGCATCTAGTTGACTTAGGTCAGACCTTTGATCAACTGGATAAATACCAGATGAAGCTCAACCCGACGAAGTGCACCTTTGGAGTACGAGAAGGAATGTTCCTCGGGTACATCGTCAACCAGCGAGGCATTGAGGCAAATCCAGCAAAGATAAAAGCTCTTTTAGGGTTGCGATCTCCAACGATGAAGAAATAAGTGCAGAGTCTTACAGGACGAGTTGCAGCGCTCAATAGATTTGTATCTCGAGCAACTGATAGGTGCCTTCCATTCTTCAAAACACTCCAAAAAACTTTCGAGTGGAATGATGAATGTGAAAAAGCCTTTCAAGACTTGAAGAAATATCTGGGAACCAATCCACTGCTGTCCAGGCCAGTGATGGGAGAAAAGTTGTACTTATACCTGGCAGTATCAGAGAATGCAGTCAACTCGGCATTGATCAGATTGGAGAATGGAGTCCAGAAGCCAATTTATTACACAAGTAAGGCTTTCCGAGGTGCAGAGATCAGGTACCCAAAGTTGGAAAAATTGGCATTAGCATTAATTGAAGCAAGTAGAAGAATGAGGCCTTATTTCCAGGCCCATACCATCATCGTATACACCGACATGCCATTGAGACAAGCTCTTCATAAACCAGAAAAATCAGGAAGACTGATGTATTGGGCAATAGAGCTCGGTGAATATGATATTGTATATGAACCCAGATCGTCATTAAAAGGGCAGGCTGTAGCAGACTTTATAGCAGAATTTACATATCCTGATACCCCCGAGGAGCAAAAGTTGCTCGCTGACCAACCTGTGGATGTTACAGGATCAACAGACATAAGTCCAGATCAACTCCGGTTGGTAAAAGGGCTTGTGGATGTTGAAAGATCATCAAATTCAAACCCAGACCAACTCCAATTGGTAAAAGGGCGAGAAGATATGGTCCACGAAGAGCAAAAAATACCAGGGGAGGATGAAAGGAAATAGCAGATATTTCACCGAGGAACTCTGTCAGATAAGAAATTTGAAGACGAGTTACCTACATAGAGATTATATGTAGATGGGTCATCTTGCACAACAGGTTGTGGAGAAGGAATTATTTTGAAAACCCCAGACGAGATTGACATGGAATATGCCTTGCGATTCCAATTCAAAGCCTCCAATAATGAGGCTGAGTATGAAGCCTTGATAGCAGGTCTTAATTTAGCAAAGATTATGGAAGCGCAACAAGTGATGGTATTTAGTGATTCTCAATTAATTGGAATCAGATGATGGGAACGTATGCAGTTAAAGGAGAATTAATGGACAAGTATCATGCAAAGGCGATAGAGTTGTTGGCAGAATTTGATGCCATTCAGTTGATCAGAATACCAAGAACGGAGAATGCACAAGCAGACGCACTGGCCCGACTAGCATCAGCTACTCGTACCGAGTTGCAAAGAACGATACCAATTGAGGTGTTAGAAAGTCGAAGCGTAAATGAAGGTCTGACGATGAATATTATTTCCCTTGATTTAGGACCATCTTGGATGGATCCCATCAGGGCATATGTCGAGGAAGGAGAATTACCGGAGGATAAGATCGCTGCCAAGAAATTGAAGTTTAAAGTTGCTCGGTATGTACTAACTAATGGTGTTTTGTATAAACGAGGAATTATGACAGGCTTGCAAAGATGTGTACATCCCTCCGAGGTGAAATAATTGATTGAAGAGATCCATAAAGGGTCTTGTGGAGCCCATGTAGCAGGTCGGGCACTGTTGCAAAGGGTGATGACACAGGGATACTACTGGCCAACGATGAGGGCTGATTGTATAGCCTATGCTAAGAGATGTGATAAATGCCAACGTTTTTCTTCCGTCCGACGAACTCCACAAGCATTGCTGACACCCATAACTTCCCCTTGGCCTTTTGCCATGTGGGGAATTGATTTGGTTGGACCACTGCCAACGACCCGAGGAAGATTCAAGTACCTCGTCGTCGCAGTGGATTATTTTACTAAGTGGGTAGAAGCTGAGCCTCTGATTGATATGACATACGAGAAGGTGTACCAATTTATTTGGAAGAATATCATCTGCCGATATGGTCTCCCTCATGCCTTCATCACAGACCATGGAACACAGTTTGATAACGAGGAGTTTGTCGCCTATTGTCATCAGTCAAACATTTTGAAGGTTCATTCAGCACCAGGCCATCCTCAAAGCAATTGACAGACTGAAGTAACGAACAGAACATTATTAAATGGTTTGAAAAAGAGGTTAAGTGAGGCTAAAGCTAATTGGATTAATGAGCTACAATCAGTATTGTGGGCTTACCGAACAACTCCCCGAGCAGCAACTGGAGAATCACCATATATGCTGGCGTTTGGAAGTGAGGCTGTAATACCTGCTGAGTTGGGTCTCCCAACACACAGAGTGATGAATTTTAATTCCCCAGTCAGTGACTTGATGAGAAGATTAGATTTGGACATGCTCGAGGAGGTTGAGAAGAAGCAGCCATTAGAAATGCTGCATATCAACAACGAACAACTCTGTTCTACAACAAGAGGGTGAAGAAATGCGATTTAAAAGAAGGAGATTACGTGCTAAAGAAGGTCATTCAGAAGCACAATAAATTGGAAGTAAATTGGCATGGACCTTACCGAGTTACAGAAGTTGTTCGACAAGGAACTTACCGAATAGCAACTCTAGAAGGAGAGGAATTCAAGAATGCATGGAATGTTGAACACCTACGCAAGTACTATCAGTAATGTAAAATGTAAAGCAGTTCTATCAGTATGAATAAAATGATGATGTTTCACCATCTTCTCTCCTTTTATTGAAAGTTTTTCCAGGAATACTAGTGTACAACACTACGCTGCTCGACAGCAAAAAGAAGACGATAGTTCAGACCCACGATCAACTCCGGTTGGTAAAAGGGTGAGAACAAACTATACTCCTTTGGTTAGGAGGCATACACTAGCGTGACCAACTCCGGTTGGTAAAATAACTAGTGGACACTGATAGTTCAGACCCACGACCAACTCCGGTTGGTAAAAGGGTGAGAACAAACTATACTCCTTTGGTTAGGAGGCATACACTAGCGTGACCAACTCCGGTTGGTAAAATAACTAGTGGACATTGATAGTTCAGACCCACGACCAACTCCGGTTGGTAAAAGGGCGAGAACAAACTATACTCCTTTGGTTAGGAGGCATACACTAGCGTGACCAACTCCGGTTGGTAAAATAACTAGTGGACACTGATAGTTCGAACTCAGACTAACTCCGGCGGGTAAAAGAGCGAGAACATGTGATTCCTAAAATGCCAATCTCGGTTGGTTAAGAAACAAAATATGCCAATTTATGTTGGTCGGAAGGTAAAACTATTCCAGAAAATATAAAATATTCCAAACTGAACCAAGTATGGTTGGTCGGGATCAAAATCCACTAACTGTAGTTGGTCGACGAGGATAAAATTATCGACCTTGGTTGGTCGGACACATTTTATAAAAAAAATTACCAAGTATGGTTAGTCGGGGATAAAAACTCTCACTAATTATAATTGGTCGACGAGCACAATTTAACAACCTTGGTTGGTTGGAAAAATTTTAAACATTTTTATACTCATTACTTTATTATTAAGTGATCGAGCAACATTACTGATACTTGTAACTTTTTATTACTAGATTGGTCGATGAACCACAAAATATTGTTATGCAATCACAAATATAAAAGTGTTAGACAAGTACAAAACAACAGCAATACAGATTTGCAAACAGAAAATGAAAGTCTTTCATTAAAATTCAAAACGAATTACAAATTACATGTATACTAACTATTACATTGAGATCCCTACTCTATTGGTTTCTTTCCCTCAGCTTTTGAAATAGGTTCCTCGCCAGCAGGAGGATCATTTAAAGTCTGAGGAGAATTAATAAAATTCAAGTCCTTCAGCATTCTGACATTCATTACTGAAGGTGTGTCCAATAGATGCTCGGGACGAGATACCTCGATCTAAGAATGAAGATTGTAATCACCGAGGTATTGTGCAATTAAGCTCCGAGGAATGGCACGAGCTGGGATCCATTCCTTGTCCAAATTGAACGGTGTCACAGGCAAGTCAAGTACCCCAGGGTCATAATAGTCCCACAAGTAATGTCCCTGTTCAAGTTTCAACACGCATAAGGCATTCAACCAGCCTTGTTTATAGCCCTCATTAGTGGCATTCTGGATACGAGCATCTAAATGGAATAGTGCCTCGTTGTACCCAGCCATCCAAAATTCCCTGGGCTGCTTATGGAATTGGAAAGTTAGTCTCTCCAACTGCTCATGAAGGTTTTTTGCAAAAATGTCCTTATTCTCTAAAGCAGACTTCGTCGCAGTAAGTTGATCCTCCAAAGTTAGGATTTTCTTGGACATTTCAGACAAAGCCCGATCTTTTGCATTCAACTGGTACGCTTGAGTTTCCAATGTTGACAGAGTACGAGCTTCTTCAATACTACGAGGAGTTCTTGATCGACTCCGAGCAGGTGGATTACTTCATTCCTCGACAACATCCTGGGCAACTCTTCCTCGCCCACGAGAACCTCTTCCTCGTCCCCGAGTAGAAGTAGAAGTACCAGACCTTCTCAGGATATCTAACTCTTGCCTTAATTTGACATTCTCAACCTCTAAGAAGGAAAATCCCTCATCGGTCATTGGGATTACCGCTGTTGAAGAAGAGGCTGCAGACTTATATTGTGCTAGCTCTTTCTGCAAATTATTATTCTCTTGCTCCAGCAGTTCAGCAATTTGTCTACAAGCTTCAACTTCTCCCTTTAGGGTCCTCTCCCTGACATCATACCCAGTAAGGAATTTGTCGTAGCCCTTCTCGGCAGAAAGCTGTTGATATTTCTTTTCATACCCCTCAGGTAACAAGGCATTTGACTCCTTGTACTGAGTCTGAAGATCTTCTAGAGTATATTGAAGCTCCTCGATCATATCATAGTAAGCCACGTTATTGGCCACAGCTCGATCAAGTAAGCCCTTCAGATATTGATAAGCTTCTACTGCCTGCTCTGAAGCACCATGGCCAAGGATGTCGGTAACTTCTGATGCACTGAGGTCTGTGTGACCAGCTTTATAATATCCATGGCATTGCTGCATCAACTTTGTGTCATTAGCAGACAGAAGATCCATCCTGGCCAGAAACTAACAGAGAAAGAAAAAGAAGATCAAGACAGAGTGCAGATAAAGAAGATACAATCATATGGAAGAAAAGAACTCAAATTTTATTAGATCATAAGGCAAAGTTACAAAGATCTGGGATACAAAGTACAAGTAAAAAGAAAAACAGAAAGAGAACACCGAACAACTTCACACCTTTTCCTTGTCTCCCAAGACTTTCTCGGGAGGCTGGGACGAGGAGCTTGGTTACTCGGTGGAAATAATGAGTTGGTCGATGGGAGCTGGAACTTATTTTGGAGGAGCTGGCAGAGATGAAAGCTCCTCGTCAGCAGGCTGGGTAAGGATGAGATCACCCACTACCAATGAAGATTCTTCTGAGGTAGCTTCGTCCTCTTCTTCATCCTCGATGGCTGGGGGAGGACCAGGGAGATGCTGTTGAAATAACTCGGAGTCCTCGCTCACCTTCAATCCTTGCAAAGCATCAACCCAGCCATCTCGGAAGTATTTCAAACTTCCATATTGCACCTGAGTCATCATGGCAGCTACTCCCTTATTCCACCCTTTGTCCCAACCTGTGTTGAAAGACTTTTTTATTGCCATCTTTCTTTTCATTTTCTCCGAGGAGAGCTTCTCGGATAGAAGGTCCTCAGAGGCTTTCAGCTTGGCCTCCAACTCCTCCTTCTGACGATTTGCTTCGCGCAGAAGGGTCAGCTCTTCCTCAGCTGATTTCAGTTTATTTTCCAGCTCCCCGAAGGTAGTGAGCTTCTCGGCGTATTTCTTATTCTCTCTTTCCAAGTCCTTCACTATATTTCCCAACTGCACCTTCTCTGCTTCAGATGCAGCCAATTTCTTCTCCCATTCACCTTTATCCTCGTCGTACTTTTGACGGGATTCCTTCAGAGATTGGGCCAAACCCTGGAATGCATCCTCTACTCCAGACGAGGAGCTTGAAGCCTTGAGCGCTTCATCTTTCTTCACAATGGTGTTAAAGCAACTCACCAGCTAAAAAAAAAGAAGGTAGTGATGAGTTAGTGCCGAGATACATATATTGATAGAAGGAAATAAGAATTCAAGATAAGAAGAAACTTACTGAAGCAATGTGACGAGTAGCTAAGGATGTCAGCATATCCCTAGACATGTTTTCCTTGATGCCTTGGACTTCAGGAATAGTCCAAGTCTTTACCGAGCTCATTGCAGAGCTCGGGGGAATAATGGTTGGAACACCAGCTCCACTAGCTTGGAGCTGGGGAATGACTTCAGAAAAACTAACCGAGGAGGACTTCTTCAATCTCCTCGGTGTCTTCTCAACAACCTCAACCAAAGAAGAACTTTTGGTTGGAGAGATAGTGATTACTTCCAGAGGCGCATCCTTCTGTACAGGAGCCACTGGGGGCTTCTCGGCAGCCTTCTGAGGAGCAGCAGAAGGGGCAGCATCCATTTTCTTTGTCCCCTTTGGGACATCATCTTTATTTCTCTTTCCATCTCCAGCAGAGGAGGTCTCTTCAAAGAGAGCAGGAACTCTTCTCTTGCCCATTTTCTGACTCAAAGGAATGTGAGAGTCTGGTGAAGAGTCTTCAGAAGCTGGCAATGGTTCGCTAATGCTAGCCACAGGACGAGTAGTAAAAGAGGATGTATAGCTCCTGTACTGCAGCAAGTATGAAGCAGACCTAATGTGCTCGTCTGCAACCTTCTGATGCAAACTCCAGATATGTTTTAAATGCTTTATATTAACTTCTGTTTCTTTTGGAGTTTTTCTCTTGCTGTCAACTGCAAATAAAAACATAGTGAAATATCAGTCATACATTTTGTCAAACACAATGAAATCATAATTTCAAAAAACAAAATAAGATGAAAATAACCTATCCCATTGCCATATGGAGGGCATTTGGGACCCTCATATACTTCGTCTCCAACCAAAGGGGCATGTTGCCAATTTTTTACAACTACTCCATGTTCAAAATAATCCCTGTTAGCATCAGGGAGGTTGACTACTAGAGCCCTATTCAAAAATCTAGTTTTTAAATAATAAACATTGTCTAAAACAGCCCATCTATAACAGTACATAATCTCAGGAATTCCTATACGAGTTCCATGAGTTTGATTTAACCTATATACCCCATTAACTATTATCCATGTGTTGGGGGCTATTTTTGCAGGGACAACATCGAAATACTGACAGAACTCTAAACACAAAGGGTTTGGTGGAAAAGAAAATCCACATTCAGCAATAAAGAGGCTAGGGAACCAATGTCCCTCAGCCAAATCAAAATAACTTGAAGGCTCAGAAAGAACCTCCAAAATTACCCAAGATGGAATGGAGAAATCAGAACGGAATTTCTCAAGAGACTCAATAATGTAAACCATGATGAATAAAAGAAGAAGGAAGAAGAGCTTACAGGGAAAAAGGAGATCTGTTGACAAACAAACGAAGAAAGGGATGGACGCACAGGAGAGAGAAAAGCTATAAAAAACTCGAAAGCAGAAATTGAAAAGGTAGAAGACGATGGGATTGCCTCTGAAGCTTAAATACTTTGCCTTGGGAAACGGCGAAAGAAATGATTACAAAAAGGAAACTATTACGCTACCAGTGGCTAAAAGGACAAAAAGAGCACGAAGATCGAAGCGCCTATAAAAATGCAAAAAGGCGGATTCTGCGAATTTGGAAGGAAATTCAAATATGAAGAAAAGGCTCCTAAAACCCAGGAAGGTCATTTAATATCGCCATATACCGAGAAAGAATGTTCCATACTCCTCAAAGTTCGAAATATGAAACATTGGGGGCTTTTGTTGATACCAAAATTAGTATGCTGATGTGGACGAATAATAAGAAGACATGTGTCAATCTACGTGGCACAATAGCAACGAGGAAGATTATTCCCCCGACCAACACACTCACTCCGAGGAACACCAGTCTTCCGAGGAACACCAACCCTCCGAGGAACTCTTGTCCTCCGAGGAACTCCAATGCTCCGAGGAACTCTTGGACGACGAGCAACTAAGGCGGTTCGAGCTGCATCTCGACCGCAGCATTAATTGCCAGATAATCAACAGTTCAACTATTCATTGAATGCTTATCATCTTGACGCGCACGTTTGAAGAGCATTAAATGAATTACCCTTTCATATGTGTATCATTTAATGTAACACCCTTTCATGTACAACCTAAGGGCTATAAATACCTTGTATCACCCTCATTCAAGGGGACCGAAATTTCTTGATAGCACTTGTAATCGAGAATTCCCAAACACTCAGCAATAACATAACAGTGGACGTATGCCATTCATATAAGGCTGAACCACTTTAAAATCTTTTGTCTCATTTATTTATCTGTGATTGAATAATTAGAGTAATCTAGTTTTTTACATCAACATACGATATCCACACACTACAGCTCATAACTGGCTTGCCTGTCTAGCTATTCATTATCAAAGTAACTATTAAGCTCCACATAATTAATTATATAATTTTTAGGATAAATTACACCAACCCCCTGAACTATTAATTTTTTACACCTTTCCCCACTTCATAAAAAAATATTGATAAAACATTATTATATGCATAAAAACGTTAAAATTTATTGAAAATGGATTGGGTGTAAAAATCTATAGTCCAGGGGACTTGGTGTAATTTACCGTAATTTTTTTCTATATATATATATATATATATATATATATATCAAGCATATCACCTTAATTAAAATAGCACAATCTGATATCCTCGTATAAATATGCCCGTCATCGGACCAACTATATATCTAACACAACACGAAGGCAATAATCTCTTAGGGACCTCCCGTACCTCTATCGGGTCAATCCATAGGAGGTCCCATTAATCCTCACTGATAGATTCCTTATGAGACAACACACGCACTCTGGTATGTCCACTCATAACATATATAACATACAACATTCAATAAGTATATTCGATTATGGTATCTCACCCTAACTATGTAAATCTGGCTAAACATCCTCGGAGTAAATCCACATTACCATTTACATAATGTCCATGATAATATGTAAGATTAAATAGCTAATTTCCTAGTCCAAAACTCCATGGGGTGTCTTAAGTGAAAAGGTAACATTGCATCATATAGTATGGAGATTTCTTTATACCGATATTCGGGCACATGAACTTGTTTTTTCCACGTGCGCATGATGACTATTTTGAGCAGCCCTTCCCCATCAAACGCCAAATGACATCATATTACAAAAACTTGCCCAAAACCTAACATGATTAATTTTTTCCATATCGAATCGTAAGTAAGGGTCCTCTTAACCTGCAATCAGTATGAAAACAACCCAAATATCATCCTTAAGGGATCCTAAATATGTTTATAACATAATATAATCATTAACAAGGTCAAATCCATCAAAATATCGTATTAAGAATCAATTTCAATATGTTCCTCATATGGGTTACACTTAATTTCAATATTAATCAATTAATAGTATATTAGATCAGAATATCCCAACCTAAACACGTTAATCGTCATTATAGAACAATCTGATAACAAATCTAAATATATATAAGCATTTAACATGATTAAATCTAGTTTCTTACATGATTTAACAAAAGATTTCAACCTAGCATGTAACTAATCTAAATCATATTAGAAATTAAACTTAAATGAATTAGTAATAATCTGTAGTAAAATAAGTTTTCATTTTCCTGAAATTCGAGTGTTGAATCTTTATAGATGAATCCCCATTTTTGGTGCTTCCGTGCTTCTACTTTTCGTTAACTATGGTTCTTCTATGGGCCTAAATTAAAACCTTAAACTAATCCCAAAATAATATCCTTATTTACAATACCCCACAATTTTAAGTGAATTAAATCTTAGGTGAATTAATTATTATTTTAATATTATTTAATATTAAAATAATTTTAATTAGACTTTGTTATGAAAGTGAGATGATTATTGTGATTTAGAGTATAAATTGCTAAATTGATGTTTGGGCCATAATAGTTCATGTTTAATGTTAGGGCTCCCTTACAAATCTTATGAAACAAATTAAAATTGGTTTGAATTGAGATTGAATAATGAGTAGAGTTCTTAACATGATAATTAAATATTAATGTCTAAATCTTGTATTAGAAGAAGTTAAAATTATTGTAGAATGGTTAGTATTAGTATTAGGACTTGGATACATCAAAAAAGTAAAGTTTGGGATGTTTAGGGACCTAAAAATGTGAAATTGGATTCAGAATTGGTGGATTTTTGCTGGGAAGAAGAAGGATTCTGAGCAAATCTCATTCTAATGATAATTTGGAATTGTTAGAATGAGACTCATATTTTTGTAAGAACGAGAGTAGGACTTCCTTCGAATGAATAGTGTATTCTTGTTTAAATGAGGAGATCCAGCGGCATTAAAACAAAATTATATTTTCTTAATTTAAAAGAGTTAGTTATGGTGATTAAACTAGGATTCAGACTTGTAACCCTTATATGTGTAGGATTACTTATTTGGTGCATTATACGCAAACATACCGGGTGTGTGTACTCGTGGGATACGTAATAGAGGAAATATCCAGATGATGAGAGAACGACGGATACCGACACCCTAATACAATGATGATATGAAGAGGCTAGTTATGATTACCTCAGACACTACGTGCTAAACGCTCATGATCTATAGAGTGAGAAGATTGGATCGATCCTTTATATATCTTTGAGTATGGGACTATATGACTATATGACTGGTGTGAAGGCATAGTGAGTATTCCTGTAGAGATGATTTAATATTATAGGTGTGGGGCAATTTATAACTATACCCAGTAGGCACAAGCGATCTCCAAAGGTGATAGGTTAGACCTTCGTTATATGTGGGCTTGTGATGGGTCCCATTTATGTGGTACACATTTTAGACCTTGTTGGATTATAATGATATTAATGTAGATACTTCCTTGTGATATTATACAACGATGACATTCAAAAGAATAAATGTGGGATTGCACCTAAAATTCGATAATGATGTAAATGACTTAATCATAGGAAAATCGAGGCTCGGGAGTAGACGCATGCGATATGTAAGGTTATTTGAGTTGGTTTCACTTAAAAATGACTAAAATACTGGATGAAGATGTGTAGTCATATTGTAGTCTAAAGCCAATCATATTGTTATACTACTTAGACTTTTCGTTAACATCTCCAATTAATATTTTTCAGGACATAGGCCTCCAGTGCAAGCTCACCCCTGACTCAAACTTCATCTCCTATTCATTGTTGATATCGAAGGATGTAGATATCAAGACTGTGTGGTCATACTCTATAGTCCTATTTTATTATATTATAAAACTAGAGTGTGACTTGGACCAATGAAATTAGGACACCTGGAATCATGAAATATTCATTTACGTATTATTAGTAAATCACTATCTGGGCCGGCTCGATATTCTCTCATGGTCGGTAGGATGGCCGACCATCAACAAGACAAACTGTTAAGGCTTACAAGTGAGATACTAGTGGGAATACTGTGACACCCCGCCTAATTAACCCCGGGTGATCAGTCCTAAATTAAGTTAGAACAGGTTTCCCAGTTGGATCATCCTTAGCATCACTGTCGTCTTTTTAATTACTAACCACCTAAGTGAGAAAATTAGTCTGGTGCCAAATTTTATCCTTCATTAACTTAAATGAAATCTCATGAGGAAAATAAATAATACAATTAATCACAATTAACTAAAAACAACCATTCACCATTTTATTAACTGACCGAATAAACCATCGGCCGAAAACCCAACAAGTAAAAATGAAGACAAATAAACAATCTCAACATATCTATCAAAACTATAGAACTGTGAGCGACATGCTCGAAATACTGAAGAAGTCTCTATACTAAGAATGAAAGAATGAAGCATCTATCAAACTCCCGCAACACCCACATATGCTGCAGCAACGAATCTCCTGAAATAGAGTCAAGACTGGCGTCCTTGTGGCTGGACATCTAAAAGGTTTTTAAAATTTTTATAGCAAGGGTTAGTACCCAAAATCATTTGAAAAACATTTAGCAAATGATTAACTTGCAGTAATAAATAAATATGCATGCTCTCCATATTTTAGTTAGTGCCGCACTCTCTTGAGGATAAACTCACCCCTCCTCTAATGTGCACAACTAACGCCCTAATTAAATTTACCTAGGTCCTACTCTTCTGACCCGATAACTTATATAACCCCTTGCAATTAACCTACTCTAACCGTGTATTCCCTAAATCATGATTTTTAAGTTATTATAAACATCAACTTAATTAAATCATTTCCCTTTTTAATTCCAAATAACATTCACACCTGTTATACACACAATACATTTTACACCTTGTATTAATTATCCTATATATAATTATTTACCTAATTATATATTTAGTCATATTGCAGTATTCACATATATACTGAAATAACGTTTAATAATAGTATTTTCCCAGAGTAAAGTCTCACCGGGTATAAATTTTCTAAAGTGCCATCCCACTAGGTGTAATCACATAACCTAGTTACCCCAAGTCAGACTTGCTCACTAACTTGGTTAATATATATATATATATATTGGAGGCGATCATATTCCTTTCCTGAAAGTGAGATGCCCCTCACCCATAAAACGGACGATATGACCTGGGAATATACTCGCCCTACTCCTCAAGCTAGGGGATTCATCCACTACGCGCAACCTCCCCCTATAGCACTAGAGTATATAATAATAATATCTATCACTGATATTAAAGCACACACCATATATATATATATATATATATATATATATATATATATATATACTATCGCACGCCGTATATATATATAAATATAAAATATCCCGGCTATACCGTGTACTAAGTCCGTGACACAAGCCTATTCCATTTTATTATGAGTTTGTGGTCCAACTCGAATTATTAATTAATTTACACATTAATTTCCTTTGGTATCTCCCCAACCAACATATTCGGATTTACTCTCGTGGCCCGAAATAAACAACACCGGAGTCTATATTCCCGACTCTAAATTATTTAGCCTTCACCTAAATAAAATTTACATCTCGGTATCGCTCAACCAATGTTCCCGGACTTGTCCACCCAATCGGTTATTTAATCATGTCGAAACAAACTTTACAAAATTCGACCTTAGTGTGTCACACCTAATTTCCTCCAATCCCAATTTATTTTAATTATGATGTCACACTAAGCAGCCTTCAAATTCTAATTAATTTTATTCACCATTAATTAGATTTTTAAATCCATGTATTAATTACTCAAAATTAAGGCATGGAAAAAATGTTAAATTTAATTTTCTACATAAAGAGGAAACTTGGGCGAACTGTCAAAATTTTCGGACCATCGATCGATCGATGGTCCCCCTTCGATCGATTGATCGAGCAGGTCCTCGTCTTCCCGAGTTGGCTATTTCAGCCATGGACGCCCACCTCCGAACCCTAGTTTCTTCTACACTGAAAACTAAGCTTTTCCATCGACAATAAATATAAAATACCTTATATGGAACCTCTATAAAGTCCAACAACATCAATTAATTCACTTTCTCTATTGTTTTCACAAATTTGGGGTAAAGTTACATTCAGTCTTTAACCCATTTAAACATCAATTTCTTATCACCAAATTCGTCTCTAATTCATCCGATTTACACATCTTACCAGATATAAATACACAACCCAGATTATATATGATCTTCTAATCCATTTAAAAATCAGATTCATGATTTACAAAACCCCATGTTTATACCCCTTTAAAACCCAAAACGAATTTCTTTCATTACGCACATCACATGAATATGAATTGAAATACACTTTACATGCTACAACAAGCTAACCACTTGCCTTAGGGTTCGTAGAGTCTGAATTTGAAACCGTGAGTGCTCAAGGTTGAAGATGACTCCTTTATGGCTCTCCTGTGATCCCCAAATTTGGCTTTGGCTGCTGTTAGGGTTTCCTAACCCTCTTAGTCTTTTCTCCAATTAATTCATCCATTCCCTTGTTTCTTTTATTTGTTTAATTAACCTTAATCCCGTTTTTTGTCTAACGGGCAAGCCCAAGTGACCCAAATGCCCCCGTGTGGGCCCCGCTATGCCTAAAAACGTCCTGTGACCCGTTTACTACCCCCGAGTGCACTTTTCCGACTATCTCGGCCCATCCGGACTCAATCTTATACTCAGAATTGGCATCCGAATTAATTTATAAAAATACTTATTTCGCACCCAAATTAGTCTATACCGACTCCCGACTGAAATAAGTACATATCCCGTCATTAATACCTGAAATGACGTAAATACAATATTACTATTCACTTAGTAAATAATTTTCCCTAAATATTAACCATTCACTTTCCGATAAATATTTAAATAAAATTTCCCTAATTAATTCAATTAAAATTACGACTCACAAGTAATTTTTAATTAGCGAATAAATTAAATATTTAATGCATGAAAAATACGGGGTGTTACATACTCCCCCCCTTATAAAGGAATTTCGTCCCCGAAATTAGGTCGTACCTGTGGTGAAAAGCTCTGGATATTATTCCCGCATACCCTCCTCCCGCTCCCAGGTAGACTCGTCAACGTAGTGATGACCCCACTGTACTCTAACTAGTTGAATAACCTTGGATCGTAAATTTCGCTCACTATGGTCGAGAATGGACACTGGTCTCTCCTCATATGAGATGTCTGGTTGTAAATCAATTTCCTCGAGTGGAATGTGCCAGACGGTCCTCTCTCTCCTGCGATATTTCTTCAGCGATGCCACATGGAACACGTCGTGTATCCGCTGAAGGTGCTCTGGCAATCCTAGCCTGTAAGCTACTGGTCCCACCCTCTCGATAATAGGGAAAGGTTCCATGTACCTCAGTGCTAACTTACCCTTCTTACCGAACCTCATCACTCCTTTCATAGGAGATATCCGGACCAATACCTGGTCCCCAACCTCTAACTCCACATGTCTTTGTGAAGTGTCAGCGTAACTCTTCTGCCTATCCTGAGCTATCCGAATCCTCCCTCGGATCAACTTTATCTTGGCAGACGTCTCCTGAACAATCTATGGACCCAATAGTTTGTTATCCCCCACCTCTAACCAACAAGCAGGTGAACGAGAAGGTCTCCCGTATAGTGCCTCGAATGGTGCCATGCCGATCGTGAATTGGTAAGAGTTGTTATACGCAAACTCTACCAGAGGAAGATATTTCTCCCAACCTCCCCCAAAGTCTAATATGCACATTCTGAGCATATCTTCCAGCAGCTGATTGACTCTCTCAGTTTGTCCGTCAGTCTGTGGGTGATAGGTTGTACTCATCTGTAACTCCGTGCCCATGGCCTCTTGAAAACTCTGCCAAAAGTGGGCCACAAAGATCTTGTCTCTGTCCGACACAATATTTACCGGTACCCCGTGCAGTTTAACAATCTCTGTTATGAATAGCTGCGCATAACGCATCGTCTCAAAGTCTGTGCGAACCGGCAGGAAGTGGCCCACTTTGGTCAACCGATCCATAATGACCCATATGGAATCGTGACCCCTCTGCGATGCCGATAACCCTATAATGAAGTCCATAGAGATGCTCTCCCACTTTCATACGAGAATCTCAAGTGGTTGTAGCGTCCCTGATGGTCTCTGATGGTCAACTTTCATAAGCTGACACGTGGCACATTTCGAAACAAACTCTGCTATGTCCCGTTTCATTCCTGCCCACCAATACTGCCTCCTCATATCCTGGTACATCTTGTCCCCACCGGGATGCACCGCGAATCTCGACCCATGGGACTCTGTCATAACAGCGTGCCTCAACTCCTCATTCTCTGGCACAATTACCCTCCCATTAAGGCGTAATCCTCCCTCCGAGCTGATCGAGTAATTCTCTGCTCCCTCAGCTAGCAACTGGCTCACCCTATCCCGACAGGTCTGATCCTCTGCCTGAGCCCTCACAACCCGCATAATGATCTCAGGTATAATAGATAATGCTGACATGCAAGCCTTGGATACATCATCCTCATATCGAAGTTCTCTCCACTTCGCTTTCCAGACTTCTGATATTTCCCCAGTCGGTCTTCGGCTCAATGCATCTGCTACCACATTAGCCTTACCAGGATGATACTGAATATCAAAATGGTAGTCCTTCATGAATTCTAGCCATCGCCTCTGCCTCATATTCAGATCCTTCTGTGTGAAGAGATACTGAAGTGATTTGTGATACGTGAATAACGTGAACTGCTCTCCCAGAAGGTAATGTCTCCATATCCTCAAAGCAAAAATGACCGCTGCTAGCTCCAGGTCGTGAGTGGGGTAATTCTTCTCGTGGGGCTTTAGCTTCCTGGACGCATAAGCTATATCCCTTTCCTCCTGCTGAAGCACACCCCCAAGTCCCTGTAAGTATGCGTCAGTGTAAACCCAATACTTTAATCCTCCCTTCGGCAACGCAAGTACGGGTGCAGATGTCAACTTGTCCTTTAGCTTATCGAAGGCTAATTGACAATGATCACTCCAAGTGAAAGGTACCCCTTTCCGATTCAGATTCGTCAGAGGACCCGCAATCTTGGAGAATCCTTTGATGAACCGCCTGTAATAACCAGCCAATCCAAGAAAATTACGTACCTCGATCGGTGTCGTGGGCTGCCCCCACTCCCTCACCGCCGATACCTTACTCGGATCCACAACAATACCCCGGTCTGACACCACGTGACCAAGAAACTGTACCTCCCGTAGCCAAAATCCACACTTCCTAAATTTGGCATAGAGCTAGTGATCCCTTAATGTCTGTAAAACCATACTCAAATGCTCTGTGTGCTCCTCCTCGGTGCGCGAGTAGATCAGTATGTCATCAATGAATACGATGAAAAACTGATCGAGAAACTCCCTGAAAACCCTCTTCATAAGATCCATGAACACTGTCGGTGCATTGGTGAGTCCAAATGGCATGACCCTGAACTCATAAGATCCATACCACGACAGGAAAGCGGTCTTAGGAACATCATCCTCTCGGATACGCAGTTGATGATAACCTGACCTCAAGTCGACCTTAGAGAAATAAGACGCCCCTCTCAACTGGTCAAATAGATCATCAATCCTAGGTAACGGATACTTATTCCGTATCGTCGCCTTATTCAACTCCCTATAGTCCACACATAATCGTAGTGATCCGTCCCTCTTCTTCATAAACAACACCAGTGCACCCCACGGTGATGTACTACGCTGAATGAAACCTTGACCCAGAAGTTGTTGAATCTGCTCTCTCAACTCACGCATCTCTGAAGGGGCCATACGGTATGGGTCCCGAGAAATTGGCCTCGTCCTCGGTTCTAAATCAATTACAAATTCGATTTCCCTGCTAGGTGGCAACCCTGGTATCTCCTGAAATACATCCTCAAAGTCTCTCACCACCGGGATTGAGTCCAACGGAATAGCCACCTCCTGTGAGGTTTCCTCATCAATGTAATACAAGTGTGTGTGTGACCCTCCCTCTGGTAAAGGCATTGCTATTAAGAACATCTCCTACCCGGGAATGGAAAACACGATCGTCCTCTCATAACAATCCACAGTTGCCCGATAATCGGCCAACTAGTCCATACCCAAGATGACATCGTACCCCTCCATATCTAACACTAAGAGGTCTGCTGCTAAACTAATCCTCCCCATAAAAATGTCCACTCCTCGACAAATCGAGTGAATCATAGCCCCGCTGCCTACTGGAGACTCTACACACATTCGAAGACTACCCGCGGTCTCTAGTAATCCGGCCCGTTTAGCAAAATTAAATTTAATAAATGAATGTGATTCTCCCATGTAAAAAAGAATACTACCCTCATAACCATGAATGAGAAACATATCCTCAACTGCTGGCGGTGCTTGCTGCGCTGGAGGATTGGGAACATCCCGGACGTTATACACGCCCGTAGTGCATTTGCCCCTGCTGCGGTGGGGCGGGTGGGGCTGGTGCTGCTGGCGGCATCTGTCCCTGTTGCCCCTGTTGGGCCTCCTATTATTGACCTCTGCCCCTCTGTGGGCACTCCCTCTTGAAGTGTCCTGATTGGCAACAGACAAAACAGCGGCTCTGACCATCCCCCTGTCGTTGGCCCTATTGGCCCTGTTGGCCTCCCACATTGTTCCCTTGGCCCTGAGGAACCTGCTATTGCTGATTCGGGACCGACTGCCCCTGCCTGAACCCCTGTCCTCTCGGTCGAAACCTAGCAGGCTTCAACTTCTTAGCCTGATTCCCCTGCGGACTGCCCGTCTGCTGTTGAGTACCACTCGTGTCACCACCAGTAACTGCCTTGCCCTGTTGGCTCGGCTCCCCTATTCTCTTGCTCCCTTTTGCATGGAAGCGATGATCCTGGCAATGCCCAAGTGCGGCATTAGCGACATCTGTATAAGTCACCAACGCCGGATTTCCAATCAAATGTTGCCTGATCTGCCAGGCTAAACCATCCATAAACCTCGATTTCTTCCGCTCCTCATCGCTCACCTCATTTGGCACAAAGTTTGCCAAACGGGTGACCTCTTCCTCATAGTCTGCTACTGATCGACCCCCCTTTACTAAATAACTGAATTTTTTTCTCATCTCAGTCTCTACCACTGGTGGAAAGTATTTGCGGTCAAACCGCACCCAGAACTCTGCTAGCGGCATCAAATCCCGCTCCTCGGTAGTGGTAACTGACTCCCACCACTGCAAGGCTACCCCCGACAGACGAAAGGTAGCAAGCATCTATTTCTGTATCTTAGTACACTCCAGCATGCGCAGATGGCGCTGAATGTTCTTCTTCCAGTCACAAGCCTCTACTATATATGTGCTACCCCGAAACTCAGGTGGGTGACCCTTCTGAAAGGTCTCCCTAACTCTCTGCCAAGATGGTGGTCCCACTGGAGCCTGAACTGCCAGTGCCACTGGAGGCGGTGCCTGGAGCTGTAGAAAGTGAGCTTCCATAGCTCTCATCACTGTCTCGACCGCCTGGGCCACTATCAATGCCACCTGAGTAGTGGAAATCAACTCGGGTGGGGGTAGTGGTGGCGGTACCTGTAGCTCCTGATGAGCCTCCCTGACCTCATCCCTAGCCTCAGCCCTCTCTACTCTCAATCTCCTCGGTGGCATCTGAAATAGATTGAATCGGATAAGTACACAATTTACACAAAAATATTCACAACAAGCAGAAAAATGAATCAACAGTCCTAATAATAGGGCTCTATATCAATCGAATGCTACGCTAAAATGTAGAAATCCGCACAGATCCTCAAGACACTAGAACCTGATGCTCTGATACCATCTGTGGCACCCCGCCTAATTAACCCCGGGTGATCAGTCCTAAATTAAGTTAGAACAGGTTTCCCAGTTGGATCATCCTTAGCATCACTGTCGTCTTTTTAATTACTATCCACCTAAGTGAGAAAATTAGACTAGTGCCAAATTTTATCTTTCATTAACTTAAATGAAATCTCATGAGGAAAATAAATAACACAATTAATCACAATTAACTAAAAACAACCATTCACCATTTTATTAACTGACCGAATAAACCATTGGCCCCAAACCCAACAAGTAGAAATGAAGACAAATAAACAATCTTAACATATCTATTAAAACTATAGAACTGTGAGCAACATGCTCGAAATACTGAAGAAGTCTCTATACTAAGAATGAAAGAATGAAGCGTCTATCAAACTCCCACAACACCCACATATGCTGCAGTAACGGATCTCCTGATATAGAGTCAAGCCTGGCGTCCCTATGGCTGGACACCTAAAAGGTTTTTAAAAAATTTATATCAAGGGTTAGTACCCAAAAACATTTGAAAAACATTTAGCAAATGATTAACTTGCAGTCTTAAATAAATATGAATGCTCTCCATATTTTAGTTAGTGTCGCACTCCCTTGAGGATATCCTCACCCCTCCTCTAATGTGCATAACTAATGCCCTAATTAAATTTACCTAGGTCCTACTCTCCTGACCCGATAACGTATAAAACCCCTTACAATTAACCTACTCTAACTGAGTATGACCTAAATCATGATTTTTAAGTTATTATAAACATCAACTTAATTAAATCATTTCCCTTTTTAATTCCAAATAATACTCACACCTGTTATACACATAATACATTCTACACCTTGTATTAATTATCTCATATATAATCATTTACCTAATTATATATTTAGTTATATTGCAGTATTCACATATATACTGAAATAACGTTTGATAATAGTATTTTCCCCGAGTAAAGTCTCACCGGGTATAAATTCTCTAAAGTGCTATCCCACTAGGTGTAATCACATAACCTAGTTACCCCAAGTCAGACTTGCTCACTAACTTGGTTAATATATATATATTGGAGGCGGTCATATTCCTTCCCTGAAAGTGAGATTCCCCTCACCCATATAATGGACGCTATGACCTGGGAATATACTCGCCATACTCCTCAAGCTAGGGGAATCATCCACTATGTGCAACCTCCCCCTATAGCACTAGAGTATATAATAATAATATCTATCACTGATATTAAAGCACACACCATATATATATATATATATATATATATATATATATATATTATCGCACGCCGTATATATATATATATATATATATATATATATATATAAATATAAAATATCCCGGCTATATTGTGTACTAAGTCCGTGACACAAGCCTATTCCATTTTATTATGAGTTTGTGGTCCAACTTGAATTATTAATTAATTTACACATTAATTTCCTTTGGTATCGCCCCAACCAACATATTCATATTTACTCTCGTGGCCCGAAATAAACAACACCCGAGTCTATATTCCCGACTCTCAATTATTTAGCCTTCACCTAAATAAAATTTACATCTCGGTATCGCTCAACCAATGTTCCCGAACTTGTCCACTCAATCCGTTATTTAATCATGTCGAAACAAACTTTCCAAAATTCGACCTTAGTGTGTCACACCTAATTTCCTCCAATCCCAATTTATTTTAATTATGATGTCACACTAAGCCGCCTTCAAATTCTAATTAATTTTATTCACCATTAATTAGATTTTTAAATCCATTTATTAATTACTCAAAATTAAGGCATGGAAAAAATGTTAAATTTAATTTTCTACATATAGAGGAAAGCTGGGAGAACTGTCAAAATTTCCAGACCATCGATCGATCGATGGTCCCCCTTCGATCGATCGATCGAGTAGGTCCTTGTCTTCCCGAGTTGGCTGTTTCAGCCATGGACGCCCACCTCCGAACCCTAGTTTCTTCTACACTGAAAACTAAGCTTTTCCATCGACAATAAATATCAAATACCTTATACGGAACCTCTATAAAGTCCAACAACATCAATTAGTTCACTTTCTCTACTGTTTTCACAGATTTGGGGTAAAATTACATTCAGTCTTTAACCCATTTAAACATCAATTTCTTATCACCAAATTCGTCTCTAATTCATCCGGTTTACACATCTTACCAGATATAAATACACAACCCAGATTATATATGATCTTTTAATCCATTTAAAAATCAGATTCATGATTTACAAAACCCCATGTTTATACCCCTTTAAAACCCAAAACGAATTTCTTTCATTACACACATCACATGAATATGAATTGAAATACACTTTACATGCTACAGTAAGTTAACTAATTGCCTTAGGGTTCGTAGGGTCTGAATTTGGAACCGTGAGTGCTCAAGGTTGAAGATGACTCCTTTATGGCTCTCCTGTGATCTCCAAATTTGGCTTTGGCTGCTGTTAGGGTTTCCTAACCCTCTAAGTCTTTTCTCCAATTAATTCAGCCGTTCCCTTGTTTATTTTATTTGTTTAATTAACCTTAATCCCGTTTTTTGTCTAACGGGCCAAGCCCAAGTGACCCAAATGCCCCCGTGTGGGCCCGACTATGCCTAAAAACGTCCCGTGACCCGTTTACTACCCCCGGGTGCACTTTTCTGACTATCTCGGCCCATCCGGACTCAACCGTATACTCAAAATTGGCATTCGAATTAATTTATAAAAATACTTATTTCACACCCAAATTAGTCTATACCGACTCCCGACTGAAATAAGTACATATCCCGTCATTAATACCCGAAATGACGTAAATACAATATTATTATTCACTTAGTAAATAAGTTTCCCTAAATATTAACCATTCACTTCCCGATAAATATTTAAATAAATTTTCCCTAATTAATTCAATTAAAATTACGACTCACAAGTAATTTTCAATTCCCGATTTAATTAAATATTTAATGCATGAAAAATACGGGGTGTTACAAATACGTATAGTATCTTTATATACATGCACATGGATTAAACGTCCCACCTGTCTATAGTTAGCTCGTTACTAGTTTTCATCAAGAAAGTAAAAAGGTGTAACTGCCTAACTTATAAAAGAATTCCACCTCTTCTTCTTCTTCTTAGCCGTACTATAATTTGCACACCATACCCCATAGATGAGATATGAGGAAAAATAGTATACACTAAACCCTAGAGAGAATCTAAAGAATTTGTACCTTATCCTAATGCAAAATAACTTTACACTTGTGGATGTAGGCACCTTATCTGGCTGAATCACATTAAAACCTTTGTCTATTTCTCTATCTCTCATCTCTCTCAAAGTTCAAAATGTTTTCTTCTATATTTATTATAGTTTATCATTAGTATTTACTAGCTAAGACATAAAATTATCCCAATACCAGTTTAAGACAATAATATATGTTATATTTATTTTACATTTGAGTCAATATATACTTTATGTTGGTTTTTGTAAGTTTTAATAAACGGTGATAGTATACAATGATTCTATTACATTAGGAAGTTGGGTGTCAGAGTTTATGTGGTTCACTTATATTGTTTGTCATTTTATGAATTTATTTAATTTGATTTCCAGACACGTTTAGAATGATATCCAATTATTTTGAATACCGTGAGTTGGTATTATGCCTAGTCAATATAGTATTAGATTTTATAGGGTGTCGCATTATGCTTCCAAAACTTAGCCCAAAGGATTACCCAACCTGGGGCCTAACTTAACAGGTTTCCAACACTATTTTAGATCTTAAAATATATCTAAATCCCAATCCAATAGTACATATCTTGAAATACAAAAATTTCTAAATCAACTTTATTCAATAACATGAATAAGTACTTATTTTATATTAAATATCAATTATTTAAAAAGAAATAAAATATATGGGATATTACATTCTTTCCCCTAATAATTAATTTCTTCCTTAGAGTATAACTCATCACCAATTCCAAGAGTCATGAATGCATCTCTCTCTCTCTCTCTCTCTCTCTCTCTCTCTCATATAGTTTGAATCGGGATGATATTATATTTGCCTAAATTGATATACTGATTTACATTGTCATCTCTTAAGGTACTTCCAGTGATTAGCTCCACTCGGTCGAATCTCATGCTTAGTTTGAGTAGTCTTCCTATATACCTAATAAGTATCACCTTCTATGAGGTGTTCATTAACTCTAGACTAAGTATCTTGT
Organism: Sambucus nigra; assembly: GCA_949130495.1. NCBI lineage: Eukaryota > Viridiplantae > Streptophyta > Magnoliopsida > Dipsacales > Adoxaceae > Sambucus > Sambucus nigra. The sequence continues at coordinate 283,519,375 of OX422209.1, forward strand.
CCTCCCTAACTTACATCAAACAAATGAAGAAATGAAAAAGGCACCATCCCATAATTTAAAGGGTGATGTCAAAAAATTAGATACAATATCGGAGCCTCATGTCTTGATAGATACACTATGTCCCTCTTCTTGTCTCCCACTAATATTGGAGCCTCATATCTTATATGTCCTACCCTCTCTGAGATATAATGCGAATATGGACCTGTGTGACTCCATTATAAGGGCTCATGGAAACCACTATTAGTTTCAAGCTATATATATCCAACCATCTCAACTAATGTATTAACACGCTCATCATACATCAACGTGTCACAACACCACACCATCTCCAACTTCCAACCTAACTAGACTTAATACGTGAGATGTGATAATTCAGTCAAAGAACCCCTTATACACTTATGTCCAGACCATCTGGGGCATCGAGGTCAATTAGGTGCCGAATTTACAACCTCAAGGACACAAGTCATTCACACTAAGACTACCTTACAAAAACTACTGTTTTCATCAATCATTAGAACAACTATTGCATCTTTCTATATTTTAGGGCATCTAATCTCAATATTCCTTATCATAACAAAAACAAAAGGATCCCACAATACCTTTAATTTTGAGCTCTTGATTAACAATACAACATACACCACCCTGTTAAGGGTTCACCTATTCCAAAAATGATATCTCAACTCCATAGGCTTAACCAATCTAGTAACACCCAAAAATACCATGCGTTCACAATATTCAACAGGGCATAACTCTGCACACCCCTAATTCAATAAATCATTCCATCCACTCATTTACATATGAACATCTAGCCAATATGATAAGGGCATACTATAACCACTTACCATGTCAAAACCATTAGTTGCTTATTCTATTAACACATGTCATCGTACACAACCTCATAAAAATACGAGTGAGGCCACATTAGCCACCCATTTCTTAGAACAACCTAACTGATTATACTATAATTACTTTACATCACACGTATTCTCGTGCACTAACATAAAGTCACCACTAGCTAACCAAATCATATAGTTACTCTACTAAGTATCCAACCACTTGGAATATCACCAACCTAAGCATAACTAACTCATAGCTATAACTGATAGCCACACTAATACCATAAATCCATATCATTATTATTACATCCACCTCGTGAATCCATGATAGGGTACTACCAACATCTAAAAATAAATAACATAGCATGCAGAAACTTATATGGCTCATTGATCATCCATTGATAGGTCGCTCTTATATCCCCCAAGCAAATAACATAACATGTGGGGCACTCACAAATTCCATCCATATTATATTATATATAGATAGCTCACATTCAATCTAATAAATAATAAATGATGGGTTTATGGATCCATATTTCAACACTTAGTAGTAACTCATAGGTCCAAAGAATGATCCAAACATGTAAGCTTTGTATATAGTCGTAACCTACCTATATAATCTTTGGTCCTAATATCTCATGATATCTCCAATATACATGCTAAGCCTCGTATTCACTTCCATATAGACTGATTTCTCTCATTCCCAAAGCTATGTCCTAGTGAACAATTATCTCCTCAAAAGAATAATATTCACTCACATGTGTTCGTGCATCATAAGCCATACCATTCCTAGTGAATAACACATGTCATAACCATGTGACTATATCAACAACCAATCCAAACATATAAGTAACCCTGAGCAAATCATATTTGCCCCCATCGTGTAAAAAACTACATTATTAGACAATACACTCATGACTCATCATTATAATGAATTGTGCACATTATTATATCCTCGATGAAAGAACTCTATCGTTATCGAGTCTGCCATCTTAACATGTGATATATACTCACTCGAACCATGCATCTAAAAATAATATCACAAAATAGCCATACTCTAGGCCCATTTATCCACATTATAGCTACAAACATCAATCTAGGTATACCCTTATATATACAACTGGCTTAAATCTCGACCTATGAGATAATAGGTACTCATACCCACTTATCGGGTCCGTCTATGGACTCGAAAACACTCCCACGCCATAGTCTAAATAATAGCATACTATCCTATCCTAGGTTGAACACAACCTAGACATACACTAAATCCCACTGTAACATGAGTGATAAGAATAAAAAATTAATGATGAATTTAATAAGACATACAAATTTTGGTATATTTTAGTTCACACACGACTGTACCCACTCTTAACTAACTACCCCCCATGTACTGGTGGTAACACCAACGATGGTAAATTTATAAGCAACAATCAAACCACCCCTAGTCCCCGCCTATACTATTTTGATTACATTTTCGGACACTTGCCAACTACATGGCTATACGCTAAGTTATTATATCAATATTCATGAATTATCCTAGGATCTCCTTTGTTAATGTTCTTATCTCTATCTTTTAGTACTCCTTACTGATTCTCTTATTACTTCTAGTAGGGATACAAACAGTTATTTTCTCATGTATATAACCCTCAATTGAAATGTGCTACTTCTATAATCTTTTGTAACTCTCTCATTCATTAATCTATTACATAATTGGTGCATTCATTACTCACACCGACGATGAATAGGAAAGCCTATATCATAACACCCAATTATTAATCCACTTAATTCAATCAATAAAAATCTTCTCTCCACTTATTTTTGGTTATCCCCCCTAGGTAAACTTACAAACCAATTTAGAAATCTTCAATTCATTATCTACAACCTTGTAGATAACTTTCTCCAAGGTCATAAGTTCTTTCATCTTTACTATCCGAATCATGTACAGGTGCTACGCAAGATCTAAAGTTCACTTGTATCTGAGCGTAATGTAAATAATCTTTTCATCGGGACTAACCACAGTTATCTTCCTCACCAAAATATCTTTAACCCGCTAAGATGTAGAAATAAACTTTTATTTTGTTTCTCAGTGCTCTTAATCATACGAGGACATCTATCTATACTTAGTTTCCATTGCAACACCATTGCAACTTACATAAGATCAAAAACTCTCTTGGGTTCCCTATAAAATCCCTAACCATCTTCTATATTTAAATCATCACGATGTGAGGAACACAAACTATTTGTGCCTGTGAAAATTCTATAAATTGCAATTCTTCCTCCAACCATGACAGCTTACTTATTTGACTTATTTATCTTCATAAGTGTGGTGAACACCCTTGTTCAAGCACTCGATCCATCACTGACCACTTTGTCCTCAATGTTATTCATCGCTTTGGTCCCTTGAATCTCCAATACTCATTGAGTTTCACCAACTCCATAGCGGAAATAAACGACATCATCACACACATCATAGAGATACAAGAGTACAAAACAATATGACAAGATCTAAATGTATCTAAGAAAGCTTTGTGGAAAAATAGAATGGGATCACATAGACCTTAAGGTACTAGAGCATGATATGATACCAACTCTAACACCCCCTATCTCCCACGCATAAGATGACCATCCCGACTCGCCGAAGATAGGGGATGTCAAACAATTTATATATTGAAAGCATTAATGAAAAACTGATAGGATCAAAATTTCAATAATAAGCTATATAAAATGAGACAATAAGATAAAACTGGATGCATAGGGATACATGAATAAAGTAAATCTCCATAATAAAAATCATGAATAAGAGTCCAATGAATGAAGAATAACTCTAGAGTTTTTATAGGACCCTAAAATAAATAAATGAAATTATACAATGTAACCATAAATGGAATACGATAAAAAAATAACTCTATATCTGCTACTCTGATAATACGATAAGGCTTAATGTGCAACCAGTCCGCTTATTAATGATCCTATAACTACCGAATATCTAAAAAGGATTTTAAAAAAACATGTGGGTCAAACCCCACATTTGTCAAGAAATGTCTTACTTTACTTAAAGAATATTAAATGCGAGTCATTAGTGTCTCATGCCGACTACACCGGTATTCTCCCCTAAGGTATCGTACATCACCTCTAGCCACGTGAATCCTAGACATAAACACTAACACTACACCAAAATGGTCAAATTATCACCTTTCAGCCGGCCACTCTTGTCACGGTCATTGATCGTGACAACAAACATGCATTTTGTGTCACGGTCATTGACCGTGACACGCCCGTGACAAAGTATTGTCACGGTCAATGACCGTGACAATACTTAAAATAATTGTCACGATCAAGGACCGTGACACGTCCGTGACAATTTACACAGAAAAAAAGCCCTACCCTTTATTTTGTTCCCACCGATTTTGTTTTTTCCCTCTCTTTCTCTCTCTAAGAAATTTCGAGGTCTCCCTCTCTCTCTCTCTAAGGTATGTTTTTTCCTCTCTTTCTCTTTCATTTCTATATGTGTATGTATATATGTGTGTATATGTATGTGTATATGTGTGTGTATGTATATATGTGTGTATATGTATGTGTATATGTGTGTGTATGTGTGTGTATATATGTGTGTGGTGGTGTGTGGTGGGGGAGAGGGCAGGGGGTGGGGTGGGCTGTGTGTGTACGTGTGTGTGTGTGTGTGTGCAGGTGTGGTGGGGGTGGGGTGAGGTAGGGAGGGGGTGGGGTGGGGGGAGGGGGGCAGGGGGTGGGGTGGGGTGGGGTATGTGTTTGTGTGTGTAGGTGTGTGCATGTGTGTGTGGCGGGGGGAGGGTGGTGGTGGTGGTGGGGGTGTGGGGTGTGTGTGTGTGTGTGTGTGTGTGTGTGTGTGTGTGTGTGTGGTGGAGCAATCGTAACAATTGTATAGCTTTAATTAATAAATTATATAGCTTTAATTGTAATTTTAATTGTATAGTTTTAGATGAAAGTAAATTAATAATTAGTGCCCATTTCATATGAAAGTAGGATTGGCCGTCATTTTAAATTAGTAAATTAATAATTGTACACTTTAATTGATGAAATGAATTAATTGAGTAGATGAATTAGAAGGAGTACGAGATACACATTTGTTGTTTCCATTGTTGTTGGATTATAGTGGATCGATGTTGGGTTGGTTAACAGTAAAAGTGGCATTACCACTGGATTATTGTCCATATGGGGGTGGGATTTTTTAACTTTTTTTGAAAATTACTTTGTATATCGAACAATATATAATTATTAATAATTATTGAATTATTTTCCATATGGGGGTTGGCCAATATGGGTTTTTAGGTGTATCTGGTGGGTATTCTTTAGTGGTTAATTCTAGATATTATTAATAAAGATAAGTAGGGATCTTTTGATATGGCTGAAAATGGCTATATTATTAATAATTATTGTGTGTGTGTGGTGGGGGGAAGGGGGTGGTGTGTGTGCGCGTGCGTGTACGTGTGCGTGTGTGGTGGGGGAGGGGGTGGGGGCATGGTGGGGGAAGGGGTGGGGCAAGGTGGGGGCAGGGATGGGTGGTGGGTGGTGAGGTAGGGGTGGGGGCTGCGTGTGTGTCTATGTGTGTGTATGTGCATAGTGTCCCTTGTAAAAGAATTAATTTATTATTAATTTTTTTAGTAAATTAATATATGATTGCCCCTTATTGTAAATTAGTAAATTAATATATGATTAATTATGAAAGTAGGATTGCTCCTCATTGTAAATTAGTAAATTAATAATTGTATATTTTAATTGTTAGTTTAATTGATGAAAATAATTATTGTGTGTGTGGTGGGGGCAGGGGGTGGTGTGTGTGCGTGTACGTGTGCGTGTGTGTGGTAGGGGAGGGGGTGTATGAAAGTAAATTAATAATTAGTGCCCATTTTTATTTGTAGTAATTGTACATATTTGCATGTCTTCTTCTAAATTTTTTTTATCTGTACTAATAACATTTTTTTACAGCCAATGTCTCCTTCAGGTATTAAGGCGAGGATGATGTATTGGTTATGATGACGTCGTCTGGGCTCGGTGGTAGCGAAGGCGACGAGGGCTTCTCGGCCCCTAGGCTCCCCAAATATGGCAAATTTTGGATTACCATCGAGAACAAGTCGGAGCTATTAGCGAGATCCCTCGAGTTGGTAAAGACGGTCATCGACCCGGGGTATATGAGTTGGAGGGAGGTGCCATATGAGCTCAAGTTAGCTGTTTGGGCGGCACTCCAGGTAATATATTTATATGAATATGAATATTTCAATTTCGATTTTGATTTCAATTTAATTTTATTATTTATATTTATATTTATTCGTAACTAACATTGTATTTGTTGGACAGGAACAATTCAACTTGGATCCAAAGCTACGCGATTCCGTCTTGGAGCATTTGAGGGAGGAACACAAGATGTGGAAGAAAAATATGCGGACACGGTACTTTAGGAAAATACGAGAGTCCATTATCCAAAGGCGTGAATCCATCCCGTCGAAGGAGCCGATCTTATTGGCACAATGGCAAAAGTTTATTGGCAATGAGATCGGGGAGCGACAATTGGCATCTCGCCAATCGAGGAGGGAAAATCGGGAAAAAAATATGGGCGTGCACTACTCCTGCCGGACGTCTTACGCCGAGGTGGAGCATAGGATGATGGTAAGATTTAATTTGTCTATAACTACAGAAATATATTATTCTGCATTATTTTACTTTGCGGGGCCGATACTAATTTTACTTTATTTTATTTCAGGGGATAGGGAGTGGCCCTGGGGGTAAGCCACATAGGCTCGATACTTATGTGGATCTTCGGACGAAGAAGGGGAAGGACAAGGAGGTGTCCCCGAGCGTCGCGGTCACGATTGTAAGTAATCCGACAATTTACTTTTTGTTAATTACGTTATAATTTTTTAGTTTACTTATTTTACTAATCATGTGCTTTTTGTCATTTCAAGCAAAGCTTAAGGAAGTGCATGAGTCGCAGTCTGATGCCGACAAGGCATTTTTATCCACAGACGCACTCAGCCAAGTGCTTGGCTCTGATCGCAGGGGGAAGACAAGGGGGGTGAGCTCGCAGGTGGCCAAATCTAGGATCATCGGATTGGAGACGAGCAACACCGGGTTGGCTCGAATGGTGGATTCACATGACGCGAAGCTGTCCCATTTGGAGGCGACGGTCCAAGATATGTACTCATTCATGAAGCGTACGTTGGGCGGAGACCGTAAGGGGAAAGGGAAGGAGAAGACGGTGGAGGAGGAGGTGCGGGAGGACGAGGTGCAGGATGACGAGGATGTGGACCTCGCTGCTTCATCACCGACACGTGCGTACTTCGATGATCCACTTCCCTATTTGGCTCCCTTAAACAGACCGATGTCTACACTTGGTTGGCCGAGCGTGTTCATATTGGACGTATTTGATGGCCAGCGGATAGGGCAGGGGTTTTGGGACCCGAATATCGTCTAGGGTGGAATAGTTCATGGACGTGAGCTTCAAGAGATCGAGTCCAAGGTGCTCGTCACGCATGTGATACCCGGGAAGGAGAACTCCCTGTTGTGGTTGTGCGAACAATGCGGCACGATGTATATTAGTGGGTGTGTCAATTCGTATATCGTGTGGCCTACTCACCTCCTCACATTTACCCCAGACATGTAGTGACATTATTTTTAAGTTGGTACATTTGAATTATATTTGGATTATATCGTCATGTATATTGTTTCTATTTTGAATATATATTTGCATTATCTTTAGTTTATTTGGATATATGATGTTTGAACAGGTACAACGTTGCTATAACAGGTACAAATATACTGCTGGACAGTGGCAGTGGCCATACTGCCCAGCAGATTTTTTTTAAATTCTGCCCAGAATTGTCACGATCATTGACCGTGACAAGTCCTTGACAAAAAAGGTTATCACGGACTTGTCACGATCATTGACCGTGATAATATTTTTAAAAAGGGTCAAGGCTTTGTCACGGTTATTAATCGTGACTAAACTTGTCACGGTCAGGGACCGTGACACGACCGTGACAAGTCTAACGAACAGTGACAAAAAAATGTTATCTCGCCCCGAATTTTCACGGTCATTGACCTTGACAAGTTGAACTTGTCAAGTTCAATGACCGTGACAATTCGGCAGATTTGGTGTAGTGTAAGTATGTGTTTCTTTTGAGTCTACAACTAAAGAATTATTGTCTGTCATTGATTTATATTTGAACTAGTGGTTCGTGTTTTAATCTATCAACACCTTTAGAGCTCCAATTAAAACATATTATCGGATAACCTTTTGTATATGATTCAAATTATAAGTTACACTTTGTTCTTAGACGTTATATTAAGCGGTGATCGGTTGATTTAATCACAATCTTTAATTTCTCTCTCCTTTCACCGGCTCTCTAGAACCTTCCAACCCCTTAAAAATAGGGTTCTTTTGTTAATTTTTTAGAATACCTAAGGAGAGTACATAAAGAGAGATAAATAAAGCGAGAGGGGGAGAGAGATAGGAATATAAAAAATCAGAAAGAGGGAGGAAAAAAAAGAGGCCTCCTTCTTCATTCTACCAGTCCTCTTAGTGTTTTAGTTTATCGCATTTGATCAACGTAATATGGTTCTAAGCGATTTAAATTATTGTAAATCTAAGTGAACTGATCATACAGTCTCACACCTTCACATACATTGTACTTTTCTTTATTTACGATTGTAAGGATTTATACATATTGTTGAAAAATTTATTTTAAAATCATTTTGTATATACAAATCATAACTCTTACTGGAGTTTGTAGTTTAGTTACATATTCGTTAAAACAAAATTACTACTCTCTACTTATGATCTCAAACTAATATTTTGTTTTTCGATAGTTAGATCTTAATGTCTTATATAAAAACCAATCAAATCTTTTGCAATTGTTTGGATCTAAACTATCTTGAGTTTTCATTTAAAAATAAACATTTTAACTTCTCGAGTCTTAGATCCTAATTTTTATGTATAGTCTTTGAAATATCATTGTAACTAGTTTGAAATAGTTTAATGCTGAATTTGTTAGGTTACACATATCATATAAATTTATTGTAATTTGTTAAGAGTATTTGTAATATTAAGTGTTTGTGAGTTTTGCTTGAAGTTATCTTTTCACTGACACTTAACATAAACATGTTTTACACTACACTTTCACTTATTGATCTATTGGAGAAAATTTCATCTAACTCAAAGAGGGTTTACAAGTTCTTCAATTAAGATTGAATAAAAAGTATCTTATACCAATAGTTCGACTCTCATGTTTAGGTATATTATTTTCTTTCTCATAATTCTTCTATATTTGTGATCTCACAATATTATAGTGGATTTGTTTTGTTTTATGGTATAGATACCACAATTAGGTGTTTCCTCCATAGAGGTATTACCTAGTATAAATCTTGTGCATATTTTCCTCCCGTCTCTTATTAATCTATAAACTCTCTAACTAAGTCCTAATAGGTAATAGCCATAAAAACATGATTAAATCAAGTTAATCAAGTATTTAAAAATTAAAATTGATGTAGGATATTTCTACGTATTTTATTTTACCATATCTTGTGGAAAACCTTTTAAAATTCATTTTAAAAGTAAGGTTGTTCATTAAGGGATATTTGTATGTAGCCATAAAAACTTTATTAAATCAAGTTAATCAAGTATTTAAAAATTAAAATTGATGTGGGATATTTGTACGTAGTTTATTTTACCATATCTTGTGGAAAACCTTTTAAAATTCATTTTAAAAGTAAGGTTATTCATTAAGGGATATTTGTACGTAGCCATAAAAACTTGATTAAATCAACTTAATCAGGTATTTAAAAATTAAAATTGATGTAGGATATTTGTACGTAGTTTATTTTACCATATCTTGTGGAAAACCTTTTAAAATTCATTTTAAAAGTAAGGTTGTTCATCAAGGGATATTTGTACGTAGCCATAAAAACTTGATTAAATCAAGTTAATAAAGTATTTAAAAATTAAAATTGATTTGGGATATTTGTACGTAGTTTATTTTACCATATCTTGTGGAAAACCTTTTAAAATTCATTTTAAAAGTAAGGTTGTTCATCAAGGTAATCTCGGATTAATAAATGTCAAATAATTTTTTGTAAATCAATATTTAAGGTAATAAATATTTTCTTTGAAACATGGTAGTGATTTCAAGTGGAATATGAGTTTTATTTTTGAAAAAAAAAAAGAAATATTGTTCCACTAATCTATGTTTTTAAAATGGATGAAAAACATAGTAACATGAACATGCCCCAATATTTGATTGGAAATAGTTATGAACATTGGAAGGTAAGGATAAATGATTTCTCCCAGGAAGCCTTAGGAGTTGATGTTTGTAATACTTTTATAAATGGATACGAACCACCACAAAGACTATTGGCTAAGGGACTGATCTTCAGACATCTCCAAGTTCGTAAAAGAATATACAAATGGCAAATAAAGATGCATCTCAACATAATAATAAGGGAAAGAATGCCATATTTATGGAAATAATTGAAATAAAGTTCAAAAGGATCTCTCCTTCTACCACCTCTTAATAGGCCTTGAAAACCCTTATAACTACCCATGAAGATGGCAGGTGTTTCAAACATGGCAAAGTCCAATTACTGCTATATTAGTTTAATACCATTACGATGCATGATTATGAGACCTTTGATGAATTTCATTTGAAATTAAGTGATATAATCAATATGTTAGATGTTAATAGTGTGTTGTTTTGAAAAATGCAGAGTGGTCCAGTTATATGTATAAGTCATAAAGTAGGTCACATACACATAAACCAAATTCAACTTAGTCCAAATTTTATCTTATTTAATTAGGTGAACCTAGACGTGTAAGATATTCAAACTAGGTGAAATCAAACCACAACCCAATAAATAGAAGACGAGAGATGAGGAAAAATTCGTTTAAGCCAAAACCTATATTTTAGCACTATGTACAACCGAGTATTATAGAATGACAGTTACAGACTTACCAAACTTAGAGATCCACTAAGTGACGCAATAATGTCTTCACTTCTTGTTGTTAAAATCAAATGATGCAAATCCAACACCATCACACATAAATCTTTAATTTACTCATTATTCACCGATCAACCTCATGAATCAGTATTCCTATCCTCTTTAGGAGTAGAGAGCCAACTCCGAAATTTCAGTAGTAAAGAATTAACTCTATAAGGGTTTGAACATGTAAGTCGTTCTTTTAGGATTTTGATATACACAAGTGTAATCTCTTATGGATGAGACTCGTCCTAGCAGCATGCCACCTCTCAGTGCAACTCAGACTCATCCTCATATGAGCCCATGTCATAACAAGTCAGGTCAAATAGTCCCGGCCTTTGAGACCTAATTAAGAGAACATCTACAGTCGTTCATGAAGGCTCTCGTTGTGCTCATAACATGGAATTTCTAAGTCTCAACCCTGCCATGCGTCGGACCCATTCAATGTCATTAGTATGAGATCAGTAAACATTTAGAGAAGATACATCACTCTCGTCCTCATCCATAAGGAAGACCATCTTATCAGTCTCGGCCAGCCGAGACCTCACAGAGTTGACATCATCAACTCGCATTGAACATGTGATCTGGACATTAAAGTGACACGTGGATAAATATGTTATAGCAGATTACCCCACATGAGGAAAATATTTACTCATCATGACATACACATGCATAGGATCTAATGCACCCAGGTTGCATGTTAGGGGTGGCAGTGTACCCCCACCACTATAAAAGGCTACATTATCCTTTTCACAAAGGATAGAAATTAGAAAACCCTAATATTACTCTGTTGAAATACCTTTGTAGAGAGAGAAACTTGTAAAACCCATTAATGGCTTCCAGACACTATTTATAGTGGAATTACTTCTTGTTTGCACAATGGATGTAGGCCAAGGCCGAACCACTTAAACATTTGTCCCTCATCTCTTCTGTTAGCTATATTTTCATTATATTATTTCTCTTATTCCATCATTGTTATACAGTTCTCGAAGCATGAGCTTCTCACTAACTTGAGGTGGTGATATCTCTGGTATCATAATTTTTGGACCCATCAAAGTGTGATGGGTAGGATTCATGAGGATCCAACTGTGAATATTATAATGTCGACATCCAAAGAGGTGGTGGACACAGGGATTAGGAGGCCACCCGCAACTCCAGTGAAAGAAGCACAACACCACCTAGGTGGAGGGATATCGCCGGCCCATGACGTCTTTGCGTTGGAAAACAAGTTCAAGGATGCCCAAATGACCAAGATTGTGATGAGGAAGATTACTGGGAGAGATATGAGAATTATGGAGACACCAAATGCCCTATAGCAACACCAACACTAACACACCAAGGTAACATCATTCTATATACTCCCAGGAGCTGACAAAGAGGCTCGACATTTGATAGGTTGAGTAGAGGATCGACTTTTGATCACCTCGGCACTAGAGATGAAGTAGGATGAGACATACACTCCCACTCTCACAGCATAAGTGGCGTGAGGGGAGATAGTCACTGTGAAAATGAAAGGCAGAGATGAAATCATGAAAGGGAGGATCATAGAGAAGTCAGCTATTGATAGCAAACTGCTGATCGACAACCATTATCTGAGGAAATTGAGCTAGAAAGGGGTTGAGACAAGGCAATGGCAGAAGAAAAAGCGTGGAACAGTTCAATTCAAAGGTTGGAGGACCAGATTGACATCTTAATTAAAAGCCGAGACCCCAGTCTTTGAGGTTACATAGAGGGGTCACCTTTTATCCCGAGGATTGTTAGCTATCCTACCCTAGCTAAGTTTAAAACGCTAACTGTAACTCCAAGGTATGCCGGGAGCACAAATCTCGCGCATCACATTGAGATGTATCTGTGGGAATTCGATATTTATTCATGCCTAATGAGACGAGGTACCGAGCCTTCTCAAGCACTCTTACAGGCACATCGCATGTTTGGTACATCGGCTTGCCGAGAGGCTTTATAGATAATTTTAAACAGTTGGGAGAGAAATTCATCAATAAATTCTCCTTTGGCATGAAGCCTTCGAAGCGTGCGACTCACCTCTTGCACATCAAATAGGGGAAGAATGAACCTCTGGGAGAGTACATCTCTTATTTAAACAAAAAGAAGTTGGAGGTGAAAAATTACGATGAGAACATTGTGATGACAACCCTCATTAATGGGCTGTAACTAGGGAAACAATTGTGGAACATCTCTAAGGATCCTCTAAAGACCATAACGTGAAAACGTTGGAACCTCCAAACTTTGAAAATCTCTTATCAATTAAATATGAATTTCCTTTAAATTCAGACTAGAATGGTTCAACACAACACACATAAACATACAAATTTAATTTCTTTCAAATCAAAATTAAACTAAACTAAAAGTGACATAAAATTAAACAACAAATAAATTTTCACTTAAACCCAATTAATTGAACCCAAGTCCTAAAATTTGCCTTACAAGATCAATTCATTTTTCTATATAGGCCAAACAAAATTTTATTAAATTAAAATTGTGGCGACTTGAATTAAATTAACTTAAGCTTCACCCAAACTAATTTTAAGAACCAAATTATACTAGTGTGATAATTAAACCAATTTTATCTTGAATTATCCTAAGCATGTGTTCTAAGTGATTTTTCCAAGATAAAGCTAAGCCAATCGCACTACACGACGATGTACGAGGAAAACCTGAATGGAAAAAACCTCGGACGGCCCTGGCCTAACAAATCCACTAAGTATGGAATTACAATTACAAGACAGTAGACTTACACCAACAACCTGACTCCCTCCAAGCCTTGACACTCCTTCTTTTAAACACCTCCAACTAGTAGATAACCATGGACTCCTCCACGGTCTTGAAATCCACCAATGGGGCTCTTGGTCACCGTTACCCTCACGCGAAGCCTTTCTTCGAGTGGGAAGAGCGCAACACTCAAACAATTAATCTCCTTTGTGGGTAGAGATTAAAACCCAAAATTCTCCATTTTGTGGTAGAGATAAACCAATGGTGACAAACACTCCAAGAATATATATATATATATATATATATATATATATATATATATATATATATATATATATATATATATATATATATATATATATATATTTGAAGAACTTGGAATTCAAACTAAAACATATAGGTGTGTTGGATGTTTTGGAAGATTTTAAGCCATAAAAATCAAACTCTCAAACATGAACTTTTTAGGTAAACATTTTTGCTCTCTTGAGAAGAGAAAAATCTCAAAAAGTTAAAAGGAAAAATCTTGTTCCCGTACTAATGTAAGGCTGGTAAAAGTTAGTGGGAAAGTGGGTGGTTGAAAATAAAAAACTATAAAAAAAAAATTCAAAATCTGCCCAGATCGTTTGAACGACTTTACTAACGATAAAACAGAGATTAAAAAGGCAAAGTCGTTGGCAAACTCGTTCGAAAGAAAAACTCATTCGAACGACACTTCGAACGAAAATTCAGAAATTTCAAAATTTTCTGTTTGAGTCCAATACTTTTATACAAAGTTCTAAAATTAATTTCTGAAAATAAAAAGTCATTTTAAACAAATATTACACCCATAAAAATATTCCAAGTCTCCTATATATACTAAATGCATTCATACCTTTTGGAGACTATGGAATCCTCAACTTGATGACGTAGAAACTAGGCACTAAACTCGGCAATGATGGAGCTTTAAATTATGGACCGCTACGATTTCAACACAAATGCGTCATAGGCTTGGATGGATACACTTTACACACTATCCTATGACTCAAAATGTTTTGTCCATAATTAAGCCAATACTACAAATTGACTCGATTGGAAATTTGTCCTTACAAATCTCCCCCTTTGGCTATTTGGGGACAAAACCAAACCAAAAATCCTAAAGGGCCGTCAAACTCATCTAGACATAACATCCCACCCAAATAAAAAAAAATACAGACACTATTGACACGACCCAAGGATGTGCTTTGCCGCTTTAAAATAAATATCGCTAACAGAAATTCCTACACACTTAAGCAAACCATTAAACGCATAGGTAATATCAAAATAATAAATGCAATTTAAATAAATACTCCCCTTAACTTAGTTCTCCCCCTTTATTATATATAATCTACCTAAGAAGGTCGTAACTCCCTCGAAGTTAAATCTCCTAAACTAAAGGTTTAGATACCATTTCTCCCCCTTTTTATTCAAGAATATACAAAGGTTAAAGAATTAAAAAATTACTTATTTCTCCCAATTAAAGCATATACTATTTGTCCCCCTTAAAAACTACACAAGGGATAGAAAATAGGAAAAACAAGTAAAACATGATGGTGCATAAAGTGATAAGAGCATTAAAGCATATGGGCAACGATAAAAAGTAACTAATCCACAACAAGGGTAAATAGATACCAACTTATGATGCGATAAAAAAATGATACCAATTAAAATGTATTTAACATAAGCATGGGATATCAACCAAAATTAACAACAAGATAGATACCAATTATGAATTAAAAGCATAAATGGATTAGCTAACATGGCAAAGACTAAAAACAAACAACATATCATATATATGAATATACAATAGATACAAAATAAGAATAAGCATACATATATAGATATAAATACACAAATGACACAAAATAAAATAACATGAGTTTTCCACACTCTTATAGCATAGATGTGTCATATGAAAACGAAAGTTAAGGGGTGTGAACAAGATACCAATGAATTAAAATCCAATCACTTAAACATGTTCACAGAGTTCTCATTTGATTGCAAAACTTTATTAACTATGATTTAGCGTTATGTGACAAGATAAATTAAACTCTATGAACAAACAATAACAATGCATACAAGCCTAGCATATTGATGATTCTGCAAACCAATAGAGTCATGACAATGATAGCGCAACTAAGAAACAAGGACAATGTGCAAAACCGTTGATATACCATCCAAACTCCCTCAAAATATGCTTATAATACTTTTGAATGAATATACCAAACTAAAGAAAATAGGCCTTGGAAAATTATATTTATTTTAATGCCATATTTTTCATTTAGTACTTTGGACCACGTATTTCTTTTAGGTCCATTCCAAATGGTGGCTTACTTGCAAAGGATAATTTTTCCTTTCGGAGCCCTTCCCCGTGCACATTCATATATCAATTTTTTTTCACACAAATGTCACGTGCAATGGATTTAACATGCACAAATCCTCCTAGGTCACAAGATATGTAGATGATTAGATTGGTAGGAGAACGCCTCACAAAGCTCAAATATACATGTGAAGTTAAAATATCAAAAGAGCTCGTGCATGTGTGAAACGACATATAAAAGCGAATGCATTAAGCAAGTCAAACTTAAACTACTCCATGTAACCATGACAAAGAACTTTTTAAGGATTGAAAATTTTAACCAAAAGTTCTAGCCACATGGAAGCGAAATGTAAGGATTCAACACAAACATATGCCACAAAAGGCGTGTCAAACTAAAATACACACACAAAAAAAAAATCTTTTTGAGTTTTTTGAAAATTTTAACGAAACAAAAATAATTTACTCAAAAGACAAACAAAAATCATTTATATTTTTCATTAAGCTAAAATAACTCATAAAAATAAAATTCCAATGATAAACAAAATCTTTTTGTGTTTTTCACATAATGATTTTTCATTTAATGAAAACTAAAATGAAAAGCATATAATACAAAAGATTCACACAAATTATAATTCTAGCATGTAATAAATCATGAAGCATAGATTAGAAAAATTACAAACAAGCATAGAACTAGCATGAAAATATAGCATGAAGACCAAAAACTAGAGTATGCAAAAACAAAGCTAACACGTTTAACCTTTTGATTTAGCATGGGAGGTTTCACATGCAAGAAAATGAGAATCATAAACCTTATTTTGTAAAGCTATCAAGTCGGATCTCCTAACCCATACAAGTGAAGAGTGACAATCTTGGGATTTGGGGATCTTGGCTACCTCGGTTACCTTACTTTTGGATTTCCTAGAAATTCTTTTAAGATCAAAACAAAACTTCCTAAGATGACCTTTTCGACCACAATTTGAGCAAGTAAAGACACGTCAAAAAGTAGTACCTAAGGATTGACCTTTAGAAGCTTTCCTAGGTGATTCTATCAAAACATGTATTTTGGCTTCATTAGTGGAATCGTTACAAGAATCGAAGCCTAAACCACAAGTGTCCATTTTGACTTTGATGGTTCCTAATATTTTATCTAATTTAGCGTAACTACATTCCAAATCAAATTTGACCTCGCTAGAGTCTCTCAATTTTTCTTCCAATCCTAAAATTCTAGACTCTAGCAAAACCTTCCTCCTTTCAAATACAATAATCTCTTTTTAATTGACTCCATCAAACCTCTAAGGTTATCTCTCTCGCCTTCTACATATTCAAGCTTCTCTTTAATAGCTCTCTCACATGTCCTATGGTCTTCCACTAACGCACTCTCATCAATGACCTTGGCACGTTCTCTTAAACTAGATTATAACTTCAAATTAGCCCTTTTTAATTTAATAGATTCTTCATATAATTCTCTAAATGCAATTTGAAGTTCACTTTCATCAACCTCTTCATCACTTTCACTTTCTTTCTCTTCTCCACTCTCACTACCATCATCCTTTTGGGATTCACAAACAAAGGCCTCAGAAGAGTCATGTAATTGTATATCTTCATGGGATGATTCATTATAGGTGCTCACATGACTTGCCATGAATGCGGTAAAGTTGCGCTCAATGGGGGAATTGGGTCCCTCTTCCTTTTCACTATCATCACTAAGGGTGTCATTATAGAAAATTGATTGTTTGCCTTCTCTCCTTAGTTTATTGGGGCACCCTCTCATCCTATGGCCATTACCCTCACAAACATAGCACCTATTTGACTTGTCCCTATTAAGATTTTCATTATATGTTTTAAGGATATTTTTGTCTTTGTCATGCTTAGATTTTTCAAATTTCTTATAATCATTTTTAAACTTGCCTTTGTTAAATTTAAAAAAAATTCGAAATTTTCTCGCAAACATAGCCATGTCCTCCGAGTCACTATCACTCTCATCAACCACAACTTGTTTCTCCTCCTTTTGAGGCTTTCAAAGCAATGCCCTTATCTATTTGTTTTTCATTTTTGGAGGGGAACATATATAGTTCATAGGTTTGCAAATCACCTACTAACTCCTCAAGTTTGGTAGAGTGAAAGGTGGGTAAAGAATTTAAAACGGTTACTTTAGGGATAAACCTATCGGGTAGGGAACTTAAGATTTTCTTTACTACACGGTCGTCAGGTATTTTCTCGCCCAAATTAAATGATGAATTAACTATATCGGAAAGTCTAGTATAAAATTCATCAAAGGTTTCATTTTCAAGCATTTTGATGGTTTCAAATTGAGTGGTAAGGTTTGGGAGTTTTGAAGCCTTCACGACACTAGTTCCCTCGTGAGTGAGTTGTAATATATCCCACACTTCCTTAACGATTTCACAAGTCATGATACGACGGAATTCATCCGGTGTAACCACACTAAATAAAGCGTTCAAGCCCTGAGAATTAAAGTTAGCTAGTTTTAGTTCATTCTCACTCCAACGCTCAGAGGATTTGGGGACACGCTCATTTTCTACCAAACATGTGGGTGGGGTCCACCCGTTAACGACTGATATCCAAACCCTCTCGTCGATGAACTTAAGTTCCAATTTCATATGCGCTTTTCAATACGCGTAATTGGAACCATCGAAAACAGAAAATGGAGAAAATTCCATTTTAATAAAAAAAGGACCTTAACGCAATAAATTATCGCTCCGACTCTGATACCAATTTGAAAGACGTTAGAACCCCCAAATTTTAAAAATCTCTTTTCAATTAAATATGAATTTCCTTTAAATGCGAAATAGGATGGTTCAACACAACACACACGAACATCAAAATTTAATTTCTTTCAAATCAAAATTAAACTAAACTAAAAGTGACATAAAATTAAACAATAAATAAATTTTCACTTAAACCCAATTAATTGAACCCTAGTCGTAAAATTTGCCTAATAAGATAAATTCATTTTTCTATATAGGCCAAACCAAATTTTATTAAATTAAAATTGTGCCGACTTGAATTAAATTAACTTAAACTTCACCCAAACTAATATTAACCACCAAATTATACTAGTGTGTTAATTAAAACAATTTTATCTTGAAGTATCCTACGCATGTGTTTTAAGTGATTTTTGCAAGATAAAGATAAGACAATCACACTACATAGCGATGTACGAGGAAAACCCGAATGGGAAAAACCTTGGACGACCCTAGCCTAACAAATCCACTAAGTATGGAATTACAATTACAAGACAGTAGACTTACACTAACAATCTGACTCCGTCCAAGCCTTGAAGCTCCTTCTTGTAAACACCTCCACCTAGTAAATAACCATGGACTCCTCCACGGTCTCAAAATCCACCGATGGGTCACTCTTGGTCACCGTCACCCTCGCACAAAGCGTTTCTTCGAATGGGAACACCGCAACACGCAAATAATTACTCTCCTTTGTGGGTAGAGATTAAAACCCAAGATTCTCCTTGTTGTGGTAAAGATAAACCAATGGTGACAAACACTCCAAGCAAAGATATATATATATATATATATATATATATATATATATATATGAAGAACTTGGAATTCAAACTAAAACATATGGGTGTGTGAGATGTTTTGGAAGATTTTAAGTTATAAAAATCAAACTCTCAAACATGAACTTTTGGGTAGACATTTTTGCTCTCTTGAGAAGGGAAAACTCTCAAAAAGTTAAAAGGAAAACTCTTTCTCTCGTACTAATGTAATGTAAGGCTGGTAAAAGTTAGTGGACAAGTGGGAGAGTGGGTGGATGAAAATAAAAAACTGTCAAGAAAATTTCAAAATCCGCCCAGGTCGATCGAACGAGCTCGTTCGAACGACTTTACTAACGATAAAACATAGATCAAAAAGGCAAAGTCATTGTCTAAGTTGTTCGAATTCTCGTTCGAACGACACTTCGAACGAAAATTTAGAAATTTCAAAATTTTGAGTTTCAGTCCAATACTTTTATACAATGTTCTAAAATTAGTTTCTGAAAATAAAAAGTCATTTTAAACAAAGATTACACCCATAAAAATATTCCAAGTCTCCTATATATATTAAATGCATTCATACCTTTTGGATACTATGGAATCCTCAACTTAATGACGTAGAAACTAGGCACTAAACTCGGCAAAGATGAAGCTTTAAATTATGGGCCGCTACGTCTTTAACACAAACGCATCATAGGCTTGGATGGATAAACTTTACACTCTATCCTATGACTCATAATGTTATGTCCAGAATTAAGCCAATACTATAAATTGACTTGATTGAAAATTTGTTCTTACATAACAAAACTCTGGGATATGGCCGGAAGGATCATGAACGCGGATGAGACCATGGTGGCTAAGAGAGGGGACACAAAGGAGACTAGTAATGGAAAGTTAGACTTGAACAAGGATCAAGGGGGTAAGAAAAGGTCAAATGATGAAAAGTTTGCTAGGTATACTCCACTGACTGTAATAGATAACTCAAATGATGGGAAAATCTTAAGTCCCCTCATCATAAGAGGGATAAAATCTAGTGGTGTGAGTTCCACCAAGACCATACGACTTACAAGTGTTCCATCCGCAAGGATGAGATAGAAAAACTATTGAAGCAAGGGAAGCTCAGAAAGTACATGGACAAGAGTGGTGGCCGAGACGAGGGAAGAAAGAGATTTAATGGAAGAAAGGATAACAAGCTGAAAAGGGAAGTGCAGGCAGACAAGAATGAAAAGGGTCTAATGATATCGGGGATAGATACTGACCTTTTAGTAAAAATCCCAAAATCTAAGGGACACATGATTTCCTTTCATGATATGTGGTGGCTTTCTAAGTGGAGGTACTGAGCCGATAGACAGAAAGGCTTACATGGTTGTAACAAAGGCAACATTGAAGAGGACATAACTAAACTTTGTAAAGACTGAGGTAAATACAGGAAGGTTAAAAAAGGTTTACATGGATAGCCTTGTGGTAGGATTCTTAAGTTTGAACTTTAAGGGAGTATTAGCTCCATACGAAGACCCTCTGGTAATCAGTACGAGAGTTTACAACTATGACGTGTCTCGCATCCTTGTTGATGGGGGGAGTTAGGCCGATGTCATGTTTAGGGAGTGCTTCAAAGGCCTAAAACTGAGTAGAAAATGGTTAGTTCCATATCACTAACCACTAATCGGCTTCAACAGAGAGAAGGTTCATCTATTAGGGGTATATGAGACGGATGTCTCTATGGGTACCTGACCGAGGTGCCTGACTAAAAAGGTTAGCTTTTTTTTTTTGTCATGGACGAGCACATTTTCTCAACCTACAATATTATCTTGGGTTTAGTGGCTCTGAAATAAGGTCTTCCATCCACCATTCACTAGATGATGAAATTCTCGATTCCATATGGAGTAGGGGAAGTACAAGGTGGCCAACTGGAAGCTCGGGAGTGTTTTTTTACCTCAGTTGAGGAGAAAGAGGCTCATATAAGGAAGATAAATTCTTACAATATTGAAACTCTGGAACCAAGAGATGAGGGAAATCTTAGACAGAGAGAACCTGCCAAGGAGGTAGAATCCATTGTCCTCATAGAGGACTAGTAGGAAAAACTATCCAAATCGATTCTTCCCTAAAATCATAAGTGAAAAAGGAATTGGTGAAGCTCTTAAGTGAAAGGCATAACATATTTTCTTGGATCCATGGGAATATGTCGAGGATTGACCCATAAATTATTTGCCATCGGTTTGATATTGATAAGGATGTAAAACTTATAAAGTCGAGACGCAAAAGGTTTGCCCAATATAGGTACGAGGTCATCCAAGTTGAGGTTAAGAAACTGCAGATAATAGACTTCATTAGAGAGGTCAAGTATCCTAGCTGTCTCTTTAATGTTGTCATCATACGAAAGAAAAATGGGAAGTGGATAATGTGTGTGAACTTCATGGACCTTAACAAAGCTTGCCCAAAAGAAAGTTTTCCTCTACCTCGGATCGACCAGATGGTAGATGCCACAACTGTTCATGAGCATATGAGTTTTATGGACACATATTTCAGGTACAGTAAGATCTTTATGAACAAAGATGACCCTAAGAAGACTTCCTTTATCATTGATAAAGGAACCTACTACTATAAAGTAATGCCATTTGGCTTGAAGAATGCATATTAGATTGGGAAGACCATGTATGTAGATGACATTTTGACAAAGAGCTTGAAGGTCAAAACTCATGTAGTCGACCTAGAATGAACCTTTGACATTATAGATAAGTATAAGATGAAGATGAATGCCGTTAAGTGCATATTCGGGTTCGACGCAGGTAAATTCCTTGGGTTCATCGTGAATCAAAGGAGAATTGAGGGAAACCCCATGAAGATAAAAGGTTTGATTGATATGCAAACACCAAAAACCATCAAAGATGTGCATATGTTAATAGGATGGGTTGCAGCCCTTAACCGTTTCGTCTCTAGAGCGACTAACAAATATCTGCCCTTTTTTTTAAATTTAAAAAAAAGCCTTATGGGATGAGGAATATGAAAAGGATTTTTTGAAATTGAATGTTTATTTTGGATCACCAATGTTGATCTCTCGAGATAAATTGTTTTTATATTTGGCCGTCTAGGAGTCGGCCATCAATGAAGCCATCGCTCGAGATGACGATGGAGTTCAGAAGCCAATGTATTTCAATAGCAAAGCTTTACAAGGAGAAGAGTTGAATTATTAAAAGATGGAGAAATTAGCATATGCACTGATACATGCCTCGAGATAAATGAAGCACCACTTTCAAGCACATACAATGGTGGTACTCACCGACACTCCACTGAGGCAAGTTATTCATAAAGTCGAGAACTCGGGTAGGATATTGTCTTGGTAAATAGAGCTGGGGGAGTTTGACATCATTTATAAACTAAGGAAAATAATTAAAGGACATGCACTAGAAGATTTCGTGACTGAGTTCACATGGGCTGTGAATGGAAATGATGAAATTGAAGAAGAGGCAAAAGTGCCAGCATGTGTCTAGAAAGAAATAGTGTCCGAGAAAGTTAAGGCTGATGTTACAGAAAGACATTTCTTGTTTAAAATGGTGTTTTAAACGAGGGTCCCTTTATAAAAGGGGTCCCCTTTTGGATCCTGTCTGTTGATGGATCATTTTGTGAAATCGGTAGCGAAGCAGGGTTGATACTATTGGCTCCAGATGGGACGGACATTGAATACGATTTGAGGTTTAGATTTAAAGAATCAAATAATGAATCTAATTACAAGACCCTATTAGCTGGTCTATCCTTAGCTAAAGAACTTAACGCCGGCCAAATAATAGCCCATAGTGACTCCGCACTGGTCGTCAATTATATACTGGGGGTCTATAAGGCTAAAGATGAGAAAATGGCCAACTACTTGGCTAGAGTAAGAAAAATCTTGGCAAATTTTGGGAAAGTCAAAGTGAAGAGTATTCCTAAGTTGGAGAACAGTCGAGCCAATGCCTTGGCAAGACTCGCATCAGCAATAAGAAATAAGATTAGTCACAGTGTGACTGTTAAAATTTTGGTAAGGCCGAGCATAAAAGAGGACGAGAGTTTAATAAATGTTTGTCTAAACTTGAATCTCGGGGAATCCTTGATGGACCCCACAATTGAGTATATCAGAGATGAAAAAAATTCTAGATCGATGGCTGAGAGGAAGAAGATAAGATATTGGGCGACCAAGTTCACCATCATAGGTAACGTTCTTTACAAAAGAGGTTTTATAGTCTCATTACTCCGATGCATTCATCCCTCAGAGACATAGTATGTTCTCTGAGACGTGCATGAAGGAACATGTGCAAGCTATGTGGGTGGTTGAACTCTTTCTAAAAGGATCATCACCCAGGGTTATTTTTAGCTGACACTTACCAAAGATTTAACAATGTACATAAAGAAATGTGCAAGAGCCAACGATTTTTAAGTATTCCTCACCAACCTCTCTCGTTTATAATGATACATTGGTTGTTAGGAATATAGGGGAGAGATTTGGTCATACCTCTTACCCAAGCACTGGGAAACTATAAATAGTTGGTTGTGACGATTAACTACTTTTTAGAGTGGGTGGAGGACAAATCATTGATAACTATGACTGAAGTGAAGACGTCCAAGTTCATATAGAGAAATGTCATCTGCTAGTATG
This sequence comes from Sambucus nigra, assembly GCA_949130495.1. Lineage (NCBI taxonomy): Eukaryota > Viridiplantae > Streptophyta > Magnoliopsida > Dipsacales > Adoxaceae > Sambucus > Sambucus nigra. Next base: position 283,543,416 of record OX422209.1, read on the forward strand.
GCCTTCCCAATATAATGATTTCAGATAATGGCAAGCAATTCAAGAACAAGTCTTTGGAAGCATATTATAAAAAGGTCAGCATCAAGCAGTTCTTCTCTGAACCCGACCAACCCTAAGTTAACAGCCAAATCGAAGTCACAAATAATACCATATTTGATAGGATGAAGAAAAACCTTGAAGACGTAAAAGTAGAATGGATAAATGAGCTGCATGGATTCCTACAGGCTTATAGGACTATGAAGAGAACTCCGATCTGAGAGATTCCATTCATATTGGCCTATGTGTTTAAAATAATGGTCCTAACATATTTTGGGCTACCAAGTCACATAGTCCAAACTTATAACCCAAAGGCCAATCTAGTAGAAAGGAGGTTGGATTTATATCTGATGGAAGAAAGGATAGAAGATGCTACAATTAGACAGTCAACCTACTAAAAGAGATCAGTAAGATTTTATAACAAGAGAGTGAAGACTTGGTCTGTAGCCATCGGAGACCTGGTCCTAAAAAAGTTCTAGCATAAACCTAACAAGCTACACCCAAGTTGGCATGGGCCCTATAGAATGACAGAAGAGGTTATGCCAGGGACATTCAGACTTGAAAATCTTGAGGGTGAACTCTTCTCAAACCCATGGAATGCAGACTACCTGAAGAGATATTATCAATTGTACTACTAATGTCATTTATGTAAAAGACCAACGTATTTCTTGATTCACTGTATTATTTTCATCTCAATTTTATTGATGTATTAAGGAGTTATACTAAAATGCTACAGTGCAATGATAAATTCGAACTGTTATTTTGTACTTATTCTACTTTGTCATCATTTTTTTAATGATTTGTATGATACCGAACTAGAGAACATCATTTATGATGATGAATTACAACATAATTTATTATGGCAAATGGAATTACAACTCTCTCTCGGTGATACGAGAGTGATTGAGGAGTATCGACTCCCTCATACCCTCTCAATAATGCCAAGAGGGGGATCATCGCGGGAACATCACTCTTATTATTGAAGGCAAAAATTAAAAATTAAAAATCATTTAATTATGATTTTCTAACATCATTATTATGGGGAATTGACTTATAGCTCTCTCTCGGAGATATGAGAGTGAGTGACAAGTCTTGGCTCCCTCATTCCCCCTCAATAATGTTGAGAGGGGGGGGGGATCACCCTTGGAACATCACTCTTAGTGGTGAAGGAAAAAAATTAAAAATCATTTAATTATGGTTGTGTAACATCATTTATTATGATAAATTGACTTATAACTCTCTCCCAGCGCTACGAGAGTGATTGAGGAGTCTCGGCTCCCTGATACCCTGCTAATAACACCGAGATGGGGGATCACCCCTAGAACATCAATCTTAGTGGTGAAGGAAAAATTTAAAAACCATTTAATTACGATTGCATAACATCATTTATCATGGTGAATTAACTGATAACTCTTTCTCGGTGATACGAGAGTGATTGAGGAGTTAGGTCTCTTCATATCCTCTAATAACGCCGAGAGGGGGGTCACGCCTTGGACACAATCTTTGGTGTTGAAGGAAAAAAATTTCAAGGAAAAAAGTTAGAGTTATTCCAATAGTGGTTGTGTGTAACATCATTATGTTAAATGGTGATAAACAGCCTTAAGGAATAACTTGAATATTATACTCAAACATCAATAATTTGTGATAACAGTTAGATTATAGACAATAGTTATCAACATTCAACATTCCATACATCCAATTCCACATATGGTCGCCCATCAGAGAGAGAAAATCTACTTCTCAGTGTTGACGTTCTCGATGTCGGTCGATATTTTAGAAATAGAAGGGAGGTTGGCAATGTTCTCCTCCTAGTCATTCTTGCCTCCCTCAGCAACCTCAACCACCTTCTGAGTTTCCACTGTAGTCTTGACAGTATCAGTTTTAGCTTGATGTAAGGACACAAATTTCCAACTGAGTCCCTTGTTGTTTTGGCTCAATTCCGAATAAAAACGTTTGAGTCATAGGATAAATACTTGAACCATCCTTCAAGCCTATGACATACTAAAGTTGAAGACGTAGCGACCAGGTTTAAAGCTTCATCAAAATGCCAAGTTTATTGTGCCTCGTTTCGACGTCAACAACATTTGTTCCGTTTACTCCTAAGGTATGACTGCATTACATATTTATATAGAAACTTGGAACAATTACTACTGGGTGTAAGTTTTGTTTAAACTGTTGTTTGTTTTCTGAAAGTTTCTTTAAAACTTTAAAATAAAGTTTATGGGCTAAAATTGAATTTCTAAGCTTTCTGGATTTTCGTTCGAAATTGTTGTTCGAACGAGGTTTGCCAATGACTTGCCACTGGAACTTCGTTCGATATTGTCATTCGAATGATTTAGTTTTTTCGAACGAGAATGTAGTTCGAACAAGTTTGGCAACAAGATTTCCCATCAGGCCATTGGAACTTCATTAGAAGGGTCGTTCTAACAAGACTTCGTTCGAATGAAAATCTCATTCAAACGAGATTTTTGGCGGGAAATTAAATTGGCAGTTTTGGGTAGTTTTTCACCTCTATCCCACTACTTTTCCCCACTAACTTTTGACAAACTTATCTAGTGCGGGAACCAACATTTTTGGGTTAATTTTTTCACATACTCCATCCCCTAGAGAGAGCTTTGAGAGAAAAAATTCTAAAAGGAAAAAGTTCAAGTTTGAGTGTTTTATTTTTGAAGAAAAATTCTTAAACACTTTTGTTTACACCCATAGTTTGTTTATTCCAAGCTTCCATATAAATATCTTACTTGGAGAGTTTTGCACCGGGATTACTCTACCGAGTTGAAGAGTTTGTTTGGGTTTGTATCTACATCCCTAAAAAAATAAGTCTTGTTTTACTGCGGCATTCTCACATCGTGAAAGGCACCATGCGTGGTTGACGGTGGTTCCTATAATCTCATTGGTGGAATCCAAGGTTCCGAAGGAGTTCGGGATTGTCGACTAGGCAGGGGTAGTTACAAGAAGACGTATCTGGTCTTGAAGGAATTGATTTGAGTGTTGTAAGTCATCTTGCTTGTAATTGTAAATAATGTACTTAGTGGATTTAAGGCTAGGGACGTCCGAGGATATTTCCCATTGTGAGTTTTTCCTTGTACATCGCGGCGTAGTGGTTATTTGTTTGTTTTATCTTTTGCATATTCACATTAGATGCATGCTTAGGTAAAAATATAAAATAGGTTTAAATCACTACTCATGTTTAATTTGGTTCTAAATAATAATTTGGGTAAATGTTAATTTAATTCAAGTCATCATTTAATTTGTTAAAATTGGTTTGGAATAAATTGGTAATATTGAAAATATGACTTATGCAAATTTCTAGGACTTGGATTGAATTAAGTTGGTTTGAGTGAAATTAAAATATGTGTATGTTTAATCTTACCATCTCGCTTTCGCATATCTGTAAAACGAAATTACTTTTAGTGTAAGAATTTAAAAATCGGGGCCTTGTGTTCCAACAAGTGGTAACAGAGCCGGTGCGCTAATTTATCGCGTCAAAGATCCGTTTTTCGGCTTTTATATTTTTTGTGCTCCTTGTATTTTTAGGTGGTTCATTTTTTTAATCACTCTCATTTTTTGTTTTGTATCTCTCGATGGGACGTCTTAATGATAATTTGTCCATTTCTAATGATAATGAAGTTTTTGCTATTCGAGAGGAATTTAATGGGCTTAATAAGTGTAATGAAAAATTAAGAGAATTAAATTTGAGATTTGCAAAAAGATAATACTCCTACTAAAACAATCAATCATGGCTCGGTACGCAACTATCCAATCCATACCAATAATCGCATCATACCCAGTCATCTCTAACACTAACATATCAGCGGGTAAAGTAAACCTCCCGATCTCTATACCCACACCTCTACAAATAAGGGAAATTACAGAACCCCTACTCAACGGTGAATCTACACAAGTAACCGTGCTCTCTGCGGTGTCTAACAACCCAATAGTGCGTGCAAATCTCATGGCAATGAAGCAATGTGTAGCCTCCGTATCAAATAAAATATGCCCCAAAGTCCCCTGAATAAAGAGCATACCCTCAATAGCAGGTGGATGCTGTGGGACTGCGGCATGCTGGAGCTGATACACTCTCCCATACTGAAGCTGTCCCTGCTGGACTGGGACCGCTGGAATGGGTGGTAGTGCTGCCATCTGTAGTGGTGCTGGGAGGGCGGCGAGAAACATAGGCCTCTGTGGCTCGTGTCGAGCACCCTGCTGCTGCTGCTGCTGTGGGGCCCGTCCCCTATCAGGACAATCCTTGCGTTTGTGTCCAGTCTTGCCAAAAATGAAACACTTCCCCAGGAAGTTTCCCCCTCGCTGTCCCTGCTGCCTACGGCCCTGCTGGCCGTTACCATTCCTACCCTGACCATGCTGGCCCTGCTGAAACTGCTGCTGCAGAACATTCTGACCCTGCTGGCCCTTATGGCCGTTCTGACCCTGATGGCCATGTCTGAAACCTCCCTGGCCATTCTTGAAACCCCCAGATCTGAATCTCTCATGATCCCCCTGTTGGGAACCCTGGTCACCCTGCCTGTGCTGTCCCTGAGCAGATTGTGCCCCGCTGGCACCATTTCCCTCGGTCCTGCCCTGATGGCTGGACTCTCCTGATCTCTTGCTCTTAGACATGTGGAAGCGATAATCCTGGCAGTGAAGTAGTGCAGCGTTAACCACATCAGAATAAGTGGCCAACGAGAGATTCCCCAACAAGTGCTGACGGATCCTCCAAGTCAATCCATCCCTGAACTTATGAATTTTCTTCTCCTCGGTTAGAATTTCATCCGGAATAATGTTCAAGAGATTGGTGAACTGAGCCTCATACTCGGCTATGGTCTTTCCCTCCTGCTTGAGGTTCATCAACTTCCTCCTCATCTCAGTGTGAACAGCTGACGAAAAATATTTGTGGTCGAACCGCACCCAGAACTCCTGAATAGTGAGAGCGTCCCTCTACTCCGCGGTGGTAATGGACTCCCACCACTGTAATGCTGATCCTACTAGATTAAAAGTAGCCAGTATCTGCTTCTGAACATCCGTGCACTCGTACATCCTTAAGTGACTCTGAATGTCCTTCCTCCACTGACTGGACACAACAACGTCGGAGCTACCTGCGAACTCCGGAGGGTGTGCTTTCTGAAAAGCATCACGAACGCGTTCCTAAGCAGATGGCAATGCATTAGCCTAAACTGGTGCTACTGCCGGCGCCTGAGGTGGTGCCTGCTGTACAACTGTAAGGGCGGCATTCACCGCTTGGGCTACAATAGCTGCAACCTCGGCGGCATTCATGGTGCCCGAAACTGGTGCAGGCTGTGGCTCGGGCTGTGCATCCCTAGCAACTTACTGTGCACATCGTGGAGGCATCTGAAATGAGAGTAAAGTCTATAAGTTCGCAGTAATTATTTCGAAATAGCTGAAGAAAGCTCAGCGGAAACATAACAAGCCGTATAGATCTTAAGGAGACTAGAACCTGATGCTTTGATACCACCTGTGACACCCCGACTAATTAAATACCGGGTAGCTACTCCTTTATTAAATTAATACAAAATGCCAAGTTGGTTCAGTTCATAGCATCACTGTCGAAAACATTTTATTAATTACTAGCCACCTAATATTTAAAAAGTGAGTTGTCAATTTTAATTAAATCCGATTAACATGCAATAAGTAAATTATGAAATGCTAACTTAAGCACCACAACACAAAGACAACAGAGTAACCATAAAATAGTAATGAGTCTGGAGGAATACTCCTCACACAATCCAAATGCTGAAATAAATAAGTACCAAATTTGTATCACTAAATTAATTACAACCCAAATTCTTGAAATAACTGAATTAAATAAAGTGTCTCTAAAAGGAAGTAGGGCGACATGCCCAACAGATGAGAAAATCTGATAATATGGAGTCAAGATCGAAAGTGGAGGCGTCTACTGTCAAAGTCCTGTAACTTCCACGGCAGCTACAGTCCGTCACCTGAATGGAACTCCTATGCATGGTGTCCTTGTGGCTGGGCACCTAAAAGGTTTTTACAAAAATATATTTGAAAGCAAACGGGTCAAAGCCCGATTGTGGAAAACAGTTTAAAATATAGCAAGTGTTTTAATGACATTAAAACAATGAATGCAAAATACATGTTAGGACGTGCGCTCACATGAAATACTCACCTCTCGACTATTTGTGCACTCCTAATGTACCCGTACCCATTCTAGTGATTCTCATATCTAACTAGTCCAAAATAAATTCTAGCATTTCTATACGATACACGCTTTGATTCCAACATCATTAATAAACTAGAGAGTTTTACATTAATTTTCGGTTTCCCAATTATTAGCTTTACTAATATACTAGAGATCATCCATTTTATCTTTACATAACGTTGCTATAATTATACTCACATTTAATCAAGATAGTTCATTTCAATTAACAGTATATTATTATCATCATAAATATACATTACTAGCACCCTGAGACTAAGCTGCGGTGCACACATACTCTGCTATCCAATCCCGGTACATCACGTACATAAGGACCACGCATTCCGAATCTCTGAGGAATCATTTTCAAATAACAACATTCACACAAAATGGAGGCGAACATAGTTCACATCACATGGGTCACGCACATACCTACGCTCCCATGATCAGCAGACTTATTAACTTCTCAATAAGTCCTTCTCTGACCTATGCCCTCGAGGTACCAATCCAAATCCCCCCGTAGGCACACAAAGATTAGATGGCCCTAATCGAACGCAAACCTCCCATGATAGCAAGTACGGTAGGTATGTTATACACATAAAACCACATATACTAAGCATTCGCACATCTTAGATATCTCGTATTATTAATATAGGTATACTTCTCGTTCTTATACCATCATTTAGTGTTATTCGATCACAAGTCCCTGATTTGTATATTAACATTATCAACCCTTCTCACGTCATAATTAGGTACTCGTTTCCTACTCCACAATTGACATCCGATTTTATTATAAAGTTCTAAGTTCTACTCCTCAACGTACCCCAATTCTCACAATTATACCCACTAATCAATAAGGGAAGGTTAATACTATAATTAAATAAGTCTACGGAACGTTTGAAATGAAATCAGGCCAAAAGGCCATTATGTCAACTCGTTAGAAGTCTCGTTCGAACGAGGTCGTTCGAACAAAAGGCTTCGAATGAACTACCAACTCGTTAGAAGGGACACTGTCATCTCGTTAGAAGCTCGTTCGAACGAGGTCATTCGAACGACCTGGGCAGGTCTTCTAACGAGATGACAGTTTTAGCCCAGAAATTTTCTACTTCATTTTTCTCAATTTTTCTCTTCTCTAAACCCATCCTAAGATCATCTCAATAGTATTTAACGTTATTAAACTACTCTAAGTCCTCCTAGGTCACTCTTTAACATATATTTGGGGTCAATGCCTCCTAAATTAACATATAATCATCAAAATTCCCAAACCTTATCCCAAACCCTATAATCATGAACCCAGAATTTAATGACTACAATTTCTCCTTATAAATCCGTTTTCACGTCATCAAAAGATATATTTTGTATATAACATTCATCCAATAACATTCTACATGCAATCCCTATATCATATGATGAATCCTACTTCCAATTTCATGGGTTTTCATCAAACTTCCAATATAAGACAAGTATTCAATTCTAAGCATGGAAGAAACATTCGCTTGAAATTAATGTAATTAAACCACTTGCCTTAGATGTTCTGATTTGATGTGAAGGATTGAAGGTTGATTCTCCTCCCTCTCTCTACAAATTTCTTCTAAAGATGGCGATGGTGGCTAGGGCTTCCTTTTGGAACTTCTTAAGGCTTTCCTATAACTCCCGTAGCCCTCTAACTTCCCAAATGCAGATAATGGCTTAGTGGGTTCTTTTCTAATATAAAAATAACTTCCAAAATTCGTGGGTTTTAATTCCCCTATTTTTAAAATTACCAAACTACCCTTTTGGGTTGCCGGTGTGGCCTAAAAATGCCCCGGGATCCAAACAAAACCCCCGGCTAGTGTTTTCTAACTATTTTGACCCTTCCGGACACGTTGGCGCACTCAAAATGACCATTCGGTTGATAAAAATAAAATTCACTTTTTAATTCAATTAATTACGTTCCTGACGCGACTGATACGTGCGTCCCAATTAAATTTCCCAAATTGCCGTATATCTACCTCGTGACAATTTAGACATCATCAATACTCATGTATTACCATACATACTCGGAAATAATAATTTTTTTTTATACATCATAATCAAATACCAACTCACATTTCGTTAGTATTTATACCCGGATTAATTTCCAACTAATTCTCATTTAATTTAATTAATCCCTTAAATAAATATCAATAAAATTACAGGGTATTACAACTAGTGCATGTCAAAATCCGTTGCACGTGAGATTTGTATGATATAAAAATGATAGATATAAATGTGCACGGGGAAGGGCTTTGAAAGGAAATATAATCCTTTGCGAGTAAGCCACCGTTTGGAATGGACCTAAAAGAAATACGTGGTCCAAAGGCCTAAAAGAAAAATATGGCATTAAAAAGAAAAATTATTGCCAAGGCCTATGTTTAATTGATATATTCATTCAAAAATATATATGCTTATTGAGGGTGATTGGATGGTATATCAACGGTTTGCACAATGTCCATTTATCCTAGTTGGTCTTTAAATGTCATGACTCTATTGGTTTGCAGAGTCATCAACATGCTAGTCTTGTATGCATTGTGTTTATTTGTTCATTAGTTCACTTTATCATGTCACATAAAGGCTAAATTCTAGTTGATAAAGTTTTGCAATCAAATGCGAACTACGTGAACCTGGTATCTTGTTCACACCCCTTCATTTCTGTCTCCATATGACACATTTATGCTATAAGAGTGTGGAAAAACTTATAATATTTAGTTTTGTGTCATTTTGGTGTTTATATCTATATGTGTATACTTATGCTTAGTTTGAATCTATTATGTATACATATATATGATATTTTATTTGTTTATGAGTCTTTGCCATGATTAGCTAGTTCATTTATGCTTTTAATTCATTTTTGGTATCTATCTTGTTGCGAATTTTGTTTTGATATCACATGCTTAGATTACTACAATCAATTGATATCTTTTGTTACGCATCATAGTTGATATTCATATCTTTATGTGGATTAGTTGATTTTGATTTGCCCACGTGCTTTAAAGTTTTCATCACTTTATGCACTATTGCATGTTTTAGCTTGTTATCCCATTTTATTTATTTCTTGTTTAGTTTAAGGGGTGTATAAGCTTTAATTGGGGGAGATAAGTTAATTTTTTTATTCTTTAGCCTTTGCCTATTCCTGAATAAAAAGGGGGAGGATGATAGGGGGAGAAATGGTATCTAATCCTATTGTAATCTTATCTAAGTTTGGGAGATTTAACTTAGGGGGAGTCGCGACCTTCTTAGGTAGATCATTTGATAAAAAGGAAGAATTAATTAAGGAGGAGTCTTTATTTATATTGCATTTAATATTTTAATATTCCCTATGCATTTAATGTGTTGCTTAAGTGTGCAGGTATTGTAAATCGACATCTATTTGAAGTGGCAAAGCATTTAATTCTAAAGTGGTATTCGAGTCAAGCATTGTACTCTTTATTTTTGGTGGGATATTTTTGAGTCTAGTGAGCTTGACGGCCCTTTAGGATTTTTGTTTGGTTTTTGTCCCGAAATAGCCAAAGAGGGAGATTTGCAAGGACACAAATTTCCAATTGAGTCCCTTGTTGTTTTGGCTTAATTCCGGACAAAAACGTTTGAGTCATAGGATAGAATACTTGACCATCCTTCAAGCCGATGATATACTAAAGTTGAAGACGTAGCGACCAAGTTTAAGGCTTCATCAAAATGCCGAGTTTATTGTGCCTCGTTTCTATGTCAACAACATTTGTTCCGTTTACTCCTAAGGTATGAATGCATTACATATTTATATAGGAGCTTGGAACAATTAGTATTGGGTGTAAGTTTTGTTTAAACTGTTGTTTGTTTTCAAAAAGTTTCTTTAAAACTTTAAAATAAAGTTTCTGGGTTAAAATCGAATTTTTAAGCTTTCTGGATTTTCGTTCGAAATTGTCATTCGAACGAGTTTTTCGTTCGAATGAGAATTTCGTTCGAACAAGGTTTGCCAACGACTTGCCATTGGAACTTCGTTCGATATTGTCGTTCGAACGAGTTGGTTTGTTTGAACGAGAATGTTGTTCGAACAAGTTTGACAACGAGATTTCCCATCAGGACACTGGAACTTCATTAGAAGGGTCGTTCGAACAAGACTTCGTTCGAACGAAAATCTCGTTCGAACGAAATTTCCAGCGAGAAATTAAATTGGCAATTTTGGGAAGTTTTTCACCTCTATCCCACTACTTTTTCCCACTAACTTTTGACAGACTTATCAAGTGCAGGAACCAACATTTTTGGGTTAAATTTTTCACATACTCCATCTCCTAGAGAGAGTTTTGAGAGAAAAAATTCTAAAAGGAAAAAGTTTAAGTTTGAGTGTTTTGTTTTTTAAGAAAAATTCTTAAACACTTTTGTTTACACCCATAGTTTGTTTATTCCAAGCTTCCATATAAATATCTTGCTTGAAGTGTTTGACACCGGGTTTACTCTACCTAGTTGAAGAGTTTGTTTGGGTTTGCTTCTACGTCCCTCAAAGAAGAAGTCTTATTTTGCTGCGGCATTCTCACATGGTGAAAGGAACCATGTGTGGTTGACGGTGGTTCCTATAGTCTCATTGGTGGATTCCAAGGTTTCGGAAGAGTTCAGGATTATCGACTAGGCAGAGGTAGTTACAAGAAGACGCATTGGGGCTTGAAGGAGTCGAGTCGAGTGTTGTAAGTCATCTTGCTTGTAATTATAAATTCCGTACTTAGTGGACTTAAGGCTAGGGCCGTCCGAGGTTGTTTTTCGTTGTGGGTTTTTCCTCATACATTGCGGCGTAGTGATTATTTATTTATTTTATATTTCGCATATTAACATTAGATGCATGCCTAGGTAAAAAGATAAAATTTGTTTAAATCACTACTCATGTTTAATTTGGTGCTAAATAATAATTTGGGTAAATGTTAATTTAATTCAAGCCATCATTTAATTTTTTAAAATTGGTTTGGCCTAAATTGGTAATATTGAAAATATGACTTAGGCAAATTTCTATGACTTGGATTGAATTAAGTTGGTTTGAATGAAATTAAAATATGTGTATGTTTAATCTTACCATGTCGCTTCCGCATATCTTTAAAAGGAAATTACTTTTAGTGTAAGATTTTAAAAATCAGGGGCCTTGTGTTCCAACACTTGAGCCTCAACCTGAACTTGGTTTAAAGCACTGATGCTCTCAGGGTCCACGAAATCAAATGACTTCAAAACTTCACTAAGCTGAGGGTCGGTCGATGCTAATTCGGGGCACATGCTCAGTACCGGGCGATAGACGATTTTAGTGCCCTTTTCTAGGTACTGAATAACATAGTTAGAGAATTCTCCAAACTCCTTTAACGTACAGAGTGCCTTCTCTACCGCCTCTTTGATCTCAGTGTCTTTGTCGTTGATCAGTTGGTCTATCTTTCGGTTGACCTTGTCCATCTTATCTTTGTGGCACAACCTCTGAGTTTTTAACACCTTTTTGTGCTTGTTACCCATCTCGGTGATCTGAATCTAATGAGTACCCTTCATAGTCTGAATCTTCTTCTTCAGGTCATCATTCTCGGTGATGTCAGACTCGGCCTCCTTGACCTTCTTAGTGGACTCTTTCTCCCACAAGTGCACGATTTGAAGTGAATCATAGGCTTCAAGATAAAAAGGAAAAGTCATTACAAGACGATAAAACACTTAAACTATTTTAATGAAAATAATCATTACCTAATTAGTCAGACGAAGAGTAAAGTCAATAACCTGAGAGGGTTCCTAGGCATCGAAATATCAATTATCACACTCGGGGATAATCACTGCAACAACCTCTCGGGCCCTCCATTGATTACTTAGCAACAAGTCGGTCATTATACTAGTTGTGCCAGATGAGTTTCGGCCACAATGCTGTTAGAAATCGGGAAGGCATCATCCCTAGTAGTCTTGGACGAGAAGTATTTCTTCTCCTTTGGTGCCTGAGAAGGGTTGGCACTAGTGCACTAAAGCAAATCCTTCCCCTTATTTAAACTCTCAATTGTAGGGGGACCACATTCGATTATTTTTTACTGGGGTTGTGACGGTGCAACAGTCTTGCCAGCCAAATTGGATAGAAGGTTGCCTATAATACTGGTTGCCATTCTCCAAACTTCATCACTGACTTTTACTAGATGATCTGCAAACAAAATAAATAATAAGTATACGCTAAATTAAACTGGGAAAATATGACAATAATGTTAAAATATTTTTCCAAATGAACTTACAAAGCTGAATTAGGGGGCTAAACCCCAATCCAATCTCGACTAGAGGATATGAATTCATAAGGTCCTCAAAGACTACAAGCTCATCATCTTTCTCATTTGTATGGAGAAAGTCAATGTTCTCCCGCGCATCTAAACTCAATTCAAGGTCATGATTTGAAGCCATAGTTACCTTACCCCATTTTTGGGGAACTCTCGACTCATGGATGCTATAAGGGATATTGATGTCAAACTCCCAGTCACCAGATATGAATAAATACCGAGATTTCCAATTATGGTTGGAAGTCTAGTTAATTTGGATGATTTTTTATCAGAACATCGAGCTACAAAATGAAAGTAGCACGACATAAACTTCTGAGTGAAAACTATGAACGACACAAACTTCTGAATGAAAACTATGTAACAGGCCCTAAAGACTTTAGATGGGAGGTCAGCCTTATAAGATAACTTCCATAATTGAATTCTCCCAGAAAAGTCCTCCATGCATTAGGGGTCAATTGAGCAGGGAAATGGTCGACACTTACGAGGATTGCCCGAACATTAGTATGAGTCGATAGACGAAAGCTGACCTGGAACATCTGTTCATAAACAATAGCCTCGCCCTCCGCTCGACTACTGAATGCCCTCTTGTCCTTTGGGGACTCTCATCCCAGTAGAAGATTTAACACCATAGAGGTGTATCCATAGAATTAAGTCCATCTCTCAAACATCACTTGGCATATGAGGTGTCAAGTTCATACTCATCCTCATCATCTACTAGGGCTTGACTACAGGGATACCGACTTGCAAATGCGGCCCCAGTCATGGCCAAGATTGGAATATCCATCGGTGGCTCACAAAATGCCACCTCAACCCTCGACTCATTATCATTTGAGATTTCAAGGACCTCGTGTTCGCTGTCTTTTGGATGAATGGTTTTTTTTAAGGGTGACTCTGGTTACCAGAATTGGCGGTCCCACTTATGTCCAGATGAGAGTTGGAGAGTCACATAGCTTCTTCAAAGGACTTAGGTTTCTCAGGATCGGTATGAGAACGCTCCATGTATGAAGGGCTATAAGCCTTGGATGAGGGGGAAGACATAAAAAACCCTGAAGAACATATTAACACAGAACCATTGATGGTAATGATAACTCTAGGCTCGGCCGGAGTTGGGTAAGTCATAAGTAAGGGAGGACGAACCACATATAAAGGAGTAGGGCTGATGGGAGGGGAAGTCTAGACTCGACCTTGGCTCTGTCCTTAGCCTCGACCTTGGCCTTATGAATTTCCTTAAGTCTGCGCTCTCAAAGGTGGAGGAACTACTCTCCTAACTCGTACAATCTTTTATACATTAAAAAATGAAATTAGTGTTTGACTTGTGTTAATATAAAAATCTAGCAAAGGGAACTTAATCTCTTTCACTGTGAAACAAGTCAAGAACAATAATAAATGTCATTCGAGAAGATCACCAAAAAACACACCAAAAAAATAACCAGCGCCCAAAAAATGGACTCTCTCTCCAAAATACTCACCACACAACCCAATGTAACCTAAATACTACCCAAGAATCTCAAAAAAGACCCCAATGTCACCCGAGAGGGTGGCCAGAAAATAAAAACTTCATCAAAATTAAAGAAAAACATAAATTTCCAAATAAAAGGAAGAAAATGAAGATTAAAAGAAAAGGAAATAAGGTTACCTGGGAAAAAAAGCAATTGGAACGAAGAAAGAGGAGAGAAGGTCGCCTGAAATAAGAGAACAAGCCTCCAATATATATTAAAGACTAAGGTATAGGGGTGATTATTATACATACGTGTGACCTCATCTGAATGAGACTTAGCCCACCACCATTCCCCCTTTTCATGCGACTCAGACTCATCCTTATATAGGCCCACATCCCATCGTCCAGGGTCAAATAGTCTTGGCCTCTAAGACCCAATCAAGAGAACATCTACGTTCATTCACTAAGGCTACCACTATGGTCATAACATGCCATTTCCATGTCTCCTCCCTGCCATGTGTCAACCCCATACAATGTCACCAGGACGAGATTTGTCAACATTTAGAGAAGAGACATCACTCTAGACCTCATCCATAAGGAAGACCACCACATCACTCTTGACCAGTCAGTCCCAAATAATAAGTGTGACAATGTGTCAATTAAATAATAATGGATTTGACTATAATTAAATGTTTAAGTGAACCGACTATATTTAATTACCAAATCCCATAATATCCCCGTCTTATAAGTTTCACATAAATGGCATAAACATCTATTATGCATCACAGAGTAAGGGTTTGTAGTTTATGTCCACATTCTTAGACAATTCAATTTATCTCATTAAAGTCCAGGTAATTATATATATATCCTTTCATATATTTGACACACAAGGGCATCTACCATTGGTCTCTAGTTCGTACTCTATCGGAAAGTCTAGAGGAAATCTCTTATTCTAATCGGACATCACAAAACACACATAAATTTAGGTGGTCCCTATGCAATATACCAGTTCATGACCCATACCGAGTGGTGACAAAGGCTACCAGCGTCCACACCTACCTCTCGTAGGTGGAGCACCTACGTAGTACCTATATGACCTACACAATCGCCAAGCCCACCTGTGTCGACGTGTTCTACGCAGCCCGAACGCTCGAAGACCCAAGCCGATAGGACCATCTATAAACATTGGTATGTCCAAAAAAAATATATATGTACATATTATTTATAACATATAATATGTATAGGTAACTACTTTATAATTACCCCAATGTCCCACCTAATATCCACACTTGTTCGTTAATTAATAATGGGCCATCTCGTTAATTATTAATTTTATAAGGACCATTTGTTTAACCATCTAGTTAAATATAATATTTCAGTAAATATGTGGGTCACATTTATGCTTTTAATAAACCCCTAGTCACCCCAACATCCTCCCACAAACTCGTACGGGGTTATAAGATTATTCAACATTGAAATTCTAGCCCAAACTCACCCTAACAGCAGGACCGAATTGATTCGGTTCCTTGGCCGAATCGATTTTCCCCACCGAATCGATTCGGAACTAGGCCGAATTAATTCAAAATGCTACTGCTTCCCCGATTTACAGTTTCTTAATATGAACTTTCACACTTTGTTCCCAATATCCAATCCAATTGTTATTTCAAGTACATACACAGGTATATGGATACCTCATACGTAGTTATAACTCTTATGACCATGTAATCAACATTATCACATCAAATTCAGCAATAAATTTCTCAGATTTCATAATATGATTTAAACTACTTAATCCCAGATTTATTCCACAAGAACTATTAAGTATTGATCAGATTAAGGGGCACAAATATGAAATTAGAGTCAAAATTCTACGATGATAATATGCAATATAGTTCTCCACATAGTATTTCCAAGAACCCCGTTTTCATATCAAGAACCTTGAGGTTTCTAGCATTAATTTCAAGAGTTTCATACATAGATTTCTGGGTCACAATCTTATATTAGAATCAGTCCTCTACATGCATATGATAATTCATCAATATCAAATCATCAAAATTTAACTGAAAACCCAAAAATCCTAGGATGTCATTATAATGCATCAAGAAATACATTGAAAGTTAAATTGAACAATGTAACACCCCACACGGGGAGAGCGGAGCGGTACTCGATAAAACTAATCGAAACCACAATACTCAAGGTCTAGAGCATGTAAAAAAAATCCCATAATATAAAATAAAAGAATCCACTAATCTCAATCTCGAATTAAATATAACAAATGTCTCTCGAAACAATACAACTATCTATCTCAAAATAAAATAAATCGTCAATGCTCTATACAAAAAAATAAATACAAATCTTCTCATTTTGTACTCTCGAATATTATTCTCGAAATAACAAAGATAAAATCAAACTCCAATTAGTCCATAGCGCTCAAATCCGTGCTAACCTGCCACTAAGAAAAAAATATGGGGAAGTACACAATACGATAGGAAAGATGCTCAACAAATATTAGCGGTGAATAAAGCATAACAATACGATTACGAAATGTGAATCTCACAAGCATTTTTATCAATATAATTTCTCAACAGAACATTAACTGAGTCACCAGGTCTCACCATATCGCGTCATACTTTACCAAGTAGACGAAAATTAGAATCTTGGCAGGTGCCAAACCTTTGTGCCATATTAAAATCTCATGACAACATGCTCAACACAAATATAATACCACATGAATCAAAAAAATCATATTCCAATAATAATTTTTAGATTCCAAATGAATTTAGAAATTCAAATAAGAGTTCAATAATCATATGAAATCAAAGGGGATAACTCTCGAGAGATTTAAGAGCATATTGTGTAAAACGCAATACCTCAAACCACCATAAGGAACCAACATGAATCTACCCAGAAACTCAGATTAAACCATCAAAATCATCTCACAAGGATCCACAAATCGTCTCCAAGCTCCAACATCAAAACAACCCCAAGAACACCTCCAAAAACTAAGGTTGAATGCATAAATATAAATGGGCTATGTGTATATAAAAAGAGAGGAAATAAAAATATGTTTACTGCATATTTTTGTGCCAACAGTTGGTTATCAAATGGCCCACGACCTCATTTTATAAGGCAAAAAGATAAGAATTTTAAACCACCAAAACTCTTCAAAAATCTTGCAGCGCACGAAAACTGAAGGACTCGATCGATCGACCCCCTGGAGTCGATCGATCGATCACTCAAGAATTTCGGTTTTGCCGACTTAAAATAATTTCAAGGGATAAACTTTAAAAATCATTTTAAAATTCGTCTTAACTCCGATTTTGAAACTGATGGAAAATCTCATCTTTAAAAGTAATTCTCAACATTTTTTAGCAATAAAAATAATTATATCGAAACTTCATTTCCCCTTATTTTTTTTAAATACCCCAAAAATTACGCGGGTTGTTACACTTCCCCACTAACAATGGAATTTCACCCTTGAAATTCGTTGAAAGCCTAACTCTCAAAATCAGGCCACTACAACAATCTTCAAAAATAATCTCGACTCCAAAAAATAAATTCCTCACATCGAATCTCGAGGCCTAACACGACTATCACCGAAAATACTCTATCTCTAAAAATTGATAATCATGCAATGAACCCAAAAAATAAGCCATGAGGGTTGTCGTATATCTAAGCTCTGATACCATTTTGGAATACCCCTCCCAGGGAGAGCGGAGCGGTACTCAATGAAACTAACCGAAACCACAATACACAAGGTATAGAGCATCTAAAAAAAATCCCAGAGTATAAAATAAAAGAATCCACTAATCTCAATCTCGAATTAAATACAACAAATGTCTCTCGAAATAATACAACTATCTATCTTCAAATAAAAGAAATTGCCAATGCTCTATACAACAAAATAAATAAAAATCTTCTCATTTTGTACTCTCGAATATTCTTCCCAAAATAACCAAGCTAAAATCAATCTCCAATTAGTCTATAGTGCTCAAATCCGCGCTAACCTGCCACTACGAAAAAATATGGGGAAGTACACATACGACATGAAAGATGCTCAACAAATATTAGCGGTGAATACAGTGTAACAATACGAGTACGAATATTCAAATCAAATGCAAATCTCACAAGCATTTTTATCAATATAATTTCTCAACAACACATTAATCGAGTCACTAGGCCTCACCATACTGCACCATACTTTATCAAGTAGTCAAAAATTAGAATCTTGGCGGGTGCCAAACCTCTGTTCCATATTAAAATCTCATGAAAACATGCTCAACAAAAATATAATACCACATGAATAAAAAAAATCAGATTCTAATAATAATTTCCAGATTCCAAATGAATTTATCAATTCAAATAAGAGTTCAATAATCACATGAAATTAAGGGGAGTAACTCTCGAGAGATTTAAGAGCATATTGTGTAAAATTCCATACCTAAAACCACCATAAAGAACCAACATGAATCTGCTCAGAAGCTTAGATTAAACCATCAAAATTATCTCACAAGGATCTACAAATCATCTCCAAGCTCCAACATCAAAATAGCCCCAAGAACACCTCCAAAAACTAAGGTTGAATGTATAAATATAAAGGGGCTATGTGTATATAAAAAGAGTGAAAATAAAAATATGTTTACTGCATATTTTGGTGCCAAAAGTTGGTTCTCAAATGGTCACCCACGACCTCATTTTATAAGGTAAAAAGATAAGAATTTTAAACCAACAAAAATCTTAAATTTTTTTGCATCGCACGAAAACTGAAAGAGTCGATCGATCAATTAATCAGGAATTGACTTAAAATAATTTCAAGGGATAAACTTTAAAAATCATTTTATAATTCGTTTTAACTCCGATTTTAAAATCGATTGAAAATCTCATCTTTAAAAATAATTCTCAACATTTTTAAGCAATAAAAATAATTAAATCAAAAACTTTATTTTTCCCTATTTTTTTTTAAAATACCCCAAAAATTACGCCGATTGTTACGCTTCCACACTAACAATGGAAATCCCGAAATTCGTCGAAAGACTAACTCTCAAAATCAGGCCACTACAACAATCTCCAAAAATAATCTCGTCTCCAAAAATAAATTCCTCACGTCTAAACTCGATGCCTAACACGACTATCACCGAAAATACTCTATCTCTAAAAATTGATAATGACACAATGAACACAAAACTCAATCCCCGAGGGTTATCGTATACCTAAGCTCTGATACTATTTTGTAACACCTCGCCTGGGGAGAGCGGAGCGGTACTCGATAAAACAAATCGAAACCACAATGCACAAGGTATAGAGCATCTAAAAAAAATCCCACAATATAAAATAAAAGAATCCAGTAATCTCAATATCGAATTAAATACCACAAATGTCTCTCGAAATAATACAACTGTCTATCTCAAAATAAATTAAATCGACAATGCTCTATACAAAAAAAATAAATACAAATCTTCTCATTTTGTACTCTCGAATATTCTTACCAAAATAACTAAGCTAAAATCAATCTCCAATTAGTCTATAGCGCTCAAATTCGTGCTAACCTACCACTAAGAAAAAAATATGGGAAAGTACGCAATACGACAGGAAAGATGCTCAACAAATATTAGCGGTGAATAAAGCGTAACAATACAAGTACGAATATTCAAATTAAATGCAAATCTCACAAGAATTTTTATCAATATGATTTCTCAACAACACATTAACCGGGCCACTAGGCCTCACCATACCGCGTCATACTTTATCAAGTAGCCAGAAATTAGAATCTTGACGGGTGCCAATCCTCTGCGCCATATTAAAATATTATGACAATATGATCAACACAAATATAATACCATATGAATTAAAAGAATCAGATTCCAATAATAATTTCTAGATTCCAAATGAATTCAGCATTTCAAATAAGAGTTCAATAATCACATGAAATCAAAGGGAATAACTCTCTAGAGATTTAAGAGAATATTGTGTAAAACCCCATACCTCAAACCACCATAAGGAACATACATGAATCTGCCCAGAAACTCAGATTAAATCATCAAAATTATTTTACAAGGTCTACAAATCATCTCCAAGCTCCAATATTAAAACAACCCCAAGAACAACTCCAAAAACTAAGGTTGAATGCATAAATATAAAGGGGCTATGTGTATATAAAAATAGAGAAAATAAAATTTTGTTTACTGCATATTTTTGTGCCAAAAGTTGGTTCTCAAATGGTAACCCACGACCTCATTTTATTAGGCAAAAAGATAAGAATTTTAAACCAATAAAACTCTTCAAAAATTTTGCAGCGCACGAAAACTGAAGGAGTCAATCGATCGACCCCCTAGAGATAATCAATCGATCACTCGGGAATTTTGGTTCTGCCGACTTAAAAGAATTTCAAGGGATAGACTTTTAAAAAAATTTAAAATTCGTTAACTCCGATTTTGAAACCGATTGAAAATATCATCTTTAAAAATAATTCTCAACATTTTTGAGAAATAAAAATAATTATATCAAAAACTTTATCTTCCTCTGTTTTTTTTTTAAATACCCTAAAAATTATGTGGGTTGTTACAGTTCCCCACTAGCAATGGAATTTCGCCCTCGAAATTCGCCGAAATCCTAACTTTTAAAACCAGGCCACTACAACAATCTCCAAAAATAATCTCGTCTCCCAAAAATAAATTCCTCACATCTAATCTCGATGCCTAACACGACTATCCCCGAAAATACTCTATCTTCAAAAATTGCTAATCACACAATGAACCCAAAAACCAAGCCCCGAGGGTTACCGAAAACCTAATCTATGATACCATTTTGTAACACCCCGCCCGGGGAGAGCGGAGCACTACTTAATAAGACTAATCGAAACCACAATACACAAGGTATAGAGCATCTACAAAAATTCCACAATATAAAATAAAAGAATCCACTAATCTCGATCTCGAATTAAATACAAAAAATGTGTCTCGAAATAATACAACTATCTATCTCGAAATAAAATAAATCTCCAATGCTCTATACAACAAAATAAATACAAATCTTATCATTTTCTACTCTTGAATATTCTTCCCAAAATAACAAAGCTAAAATCAATCTCCAATTAGTCCATAGCGCTCAAATCTGCGCTAACCCGCCACTAAGAAAAGAATATGGGGAAGTACACAATACGACAGGAAAAATGCTCAACAAATATTAGCGGTGAATAAAGTGTAACAATACGAGTACGAATATTCAAATCAAATGCAAATCTCACAAGTATTTTTATCATTATAATTTCTCAACAACACATTAATCGGGTCACCAGGCCTCACCATATCGCGCCATACTTTATTAAGTAGTCAAAAATTAGAATCTTGGCGGGTGCCAAACCTCTATACTATATTAAAATCTCATGACAATACGCTCAACACAAATATAATACCACATGAATCTAAAAAATCAGATCCTAATAATAATTTTCAGATTCCAAAATAATTTATCAATTCAAACAAGAGTTCAATAATGACATGAAATCAAAGGGAATAACTCTTGAGAAATTTAAGAGCATATTTTGTAAAACCCCATACCTCAAAAAACCATAAGGAACCCACATGAATCTGCCCAGAAACTTAGATTAAACCTTCAAAATCATCTCATAAGTATCCACAAATCATCTCCAAGCTCCATCATCAAAACAACCCCAAGAACACCTCTAAAAACTAAGGTTGAATGCATAAATATAAAGGGGCTATGTGTATATAAAAAGAGAGGAAATAAAAACATGCTTACTGCATATTTTGGTGCCAAAAGTTGGTTCTCAAATGGTCACCCACGACATCATTTTATAGGGCAAAAAGATAAGAATTTTAATCCAATAAAACTCTTCAAAAATCTTGCAGAGCACAAAAACTGAAGGAGTCCATCGATCGACCCCCTGGAGTCGATCGATCGATCACTCAGGAATTTCGGTTCTTCCGACTTAAAATAATTTCAATGGATAAACTTTAAAAAAAAAATTAAAATCCGTTTTAACTCCGATTTTGAAACCGATTAAAAATCTCATCTTTAAAAATAATTCTCAATATTTTTTTAGCAGTAAAAATAATTAAATCAAAAACTTAATTTTTCCCCACTTTTTTTTAAAATACCCCCAAAATTATGCGGGTTGTTACAAGCAAAAGAATTCTTGCTTTAATAAATTGTGTGCGAAAGCCCCTTAAATTCCCTGTTGATTTCTTGCCTTTTCTCTCCTCTTTTGATTCTTATCCACTTCTCTCTTGATGTAGTAATTAAGTTTATATTTCTAATCAGTATTTTGTGTGGTTTAACTTCCCTTAAACACTTATTAATCTCAAATCCCTAGTTGGGTTAAAAACTCAACTTTTAGACCCCCAAATGGGCCCGAATCCATACTCAAATTAACCCAAAAGTTTTCCAACTTATATATCCAGGACCCAGGACTATTTCTAAAGGTTTAAAACACCTAAAAAAGGCCGTATAGTCCCCGAAATGTGTCCCAAATAATTTTATCCCAACATTAGTTAATATTAATTGTGTCACACATTAATTATGTATTTTCTACAATACATGCAATTGTTATAACCATACACATATAAAATCAACCACACATAATTATGACTTAATAGAAAATTACACATTTGCAATTAATAAATTAAATTTACCGATTAAGTGCAATTTTCACAAGTTTTTATT
Source organism: Sambucus nigra (assembly GCA_949130495.1). Lineage (NCBI taxonomy): Eukaryota > Viridiplantae > Streptophyta > Magnoliopsida > Dipsacales > Adoxaceae > Sambucus > Sambucus nigra. The sequence continues at coordinate 283,566,010 of OX422209.1, forward strand.
TATCCCAAAAATTTGATTTTTATTATTTATTCTAGAAAATTACGGGGTATTACAGTTTAGTTCTCATTTTCGAGGATTTGGGACAAAAGGATTCCTTCTAAAATTTCAATGTTTATGTGGAGAGCTATTGATGAATACTTGAGACATTTTAAAATTCCTTTTGTGTAAAATTGTAGATGTTGTGATAATGCAAGGGAAGATATTGTATATCATCTCTTTAATGATAGCATCGTGGAATAACGTGTTTGGTCCAAATTTGAAGGCATTATGGGTTTGACATATAATTCTAATGTTTGAGAGATACACTCCTGTATTGTTGGTTAGGTAGAAGGGGTAAAAACATAAGATCTATATTGTGTATTATGTGGCCTAATTTTATATGTTGGCATATTTGGTGTGCAAGGAACAAATAATTTTTTGAAGGAGAAAAAATGAGCTCAAAGGTCACTATTTCTCAAATTTATGAGGTTATTTGTGTGGCATTCTAGGCTTTTCCTTACAATGGGTCCAAGGCAAGGGAATTTCAAGACTTTATTAGAGATTTTCATATCATTTGCATCTAAAAATTTTTAGTCAGTCTCGGATAATGGTTTTTTTTGTTTATTGATTTCTAGTAAGATCTCTCGGTTATTTTTTGTATTGTTGTTTCAATTATAAAAACAACTTTATTTCCTTTATATTTTTTTTCTTCTCCTATAATTTCCACTTAGAGAAGGCTATTATCTATAATATCTAATAAAGTCTTTTTAAAAAAAGTGTTTATACATAATCAAAACCATATATTTTATCAATGATTGAAGCGAAGATCTTAACTCATTCGATCTTTGATTGTTGCTCGGTCACTAACTTGTGTTCACTTGAATATCTTGAGAAGTAAATGATGATGAATATGCAACGGAATATGCCAAACTAAAATAGATGATGATCAATTATAAAACTTTCTCTTATAAATCTCCCCCTTTGGCTATTTCGGTACAAAACACAAACTGAAAATAAATAATCCTAAGACAAGTACAACTAATGCCTACCAGACCCAAAACAAAAATGACAAAAGTTACTTTATCTTCAACTAAAAGTATTTATCGTCTAGTCAGAAAAGACCTACACATATGAAGCAAAAGAAATACTGTGACGCACATAGCGTAAAGAAAATATTAAAACTCCCCCTCACTATCTCCTCCCCCTTTTTATCTATAATAGACAAAGGGTTAGAAACTAATCCTGAAATGTTAGCATCATATAAATCCAAATATGAAATATCATTACAAAGAATGAATAATGAAGCATATGTAATGAAGCTCCAGTGAAGCAACAAACTATTTTTGATCATTTTTTTACTTTTTCTTAGTATAAAAAGTATATACAAATACAAATACAATCAGTCACACCATGGAGTAGCACGAAAAGACCCGAATAAAAAAAATGGAATAAATTGTGTGAAATTAAATCATGGTAAATTTAACATAGGCATACAAAGTAAAGGTGCACGAAGTCAATGGGATACTCCTAAAGAAAGAACTCAATTCAACCTTAGGTGTAAAATTATTGAACGAAATGAAATTGACTTGACTTTTGTAAAATTCCATGAATTTAATCCTTCTCAAATCAATAATGCTAAAGTATTTAATATTTTTAAAGGAAGTTTATTGTACAAACCAACTTATCTTTAATTTATAACACTTTAAAAAACTCACGTTTTAAGCATATACTCTCAAAATTTTTGAAGGAATTGTAATACTCATGATAGTGAACCATCAATGAAACAAAACATTGGCTTTGCCACTTCTATTTTTATCTGCCAAAATCATCTTTTAGGCTCTTGATAGTGATGGACTTTAATGCAAATGAGATTTCTTCTTTTGTAACCCCTTTCCATTACTTAAATAAAAACAATTTTTTCTGGAAAATAAACATGGGCAATGGTTCTTTCAATAATAATTTGTTCTAGTACATTTGGTTTGTTATTAAGCACGATTGAGATGAGAACACCCTATTCGCCATATGACAAGTATAATGTTAAAAAATTCCTTGTATTTATACAATAAAGGTGATATAAAGAGTCTAACATGAAGGAAGTAATCATCAAAGAACAAAGAAATGCTAACCACACATTATTAAGCAGACAAAAGAAACGAAGTCAAGTTTCATACACCACGAATAAGTCACATGAATGGATGGAATGTAGTTGTGACTTGAACATCTTAAATGCACATCCATATATGGTTTAAAACTAAAAACAATAATCTTTTTAATTATTTTGAAAATTTTATCAAAAATATAATCTTTTTAGAACTTTTTCTAAAAGGAAGAAAATCTTTTGGATTTTCAAAAATATAAACATAGACATACAATCTAGTATTAGGGACAAAATATAATAATATGATAATCACCCTATACTAGAAACAATATACAAATTCAATCAATGGCATAAATACCTAAAACTTCTTAAGACTCTCAAATCAAAGTGCATTTAAAGGTTTAGTGAAAATATCGGTCAATTGACATTCGACGCTCATGAAGCTTAGGGAAATGATCTTCTCCTCAACAATATCACTAATGAAGAGTTCTCGAATCCTAATATGCTTTCTACAAAAACTTTGGATCGAATAACGAGAAATATGGATTGCACTCGTATTATCACAAGAAAGAGTCATTGTGCCTTGAGTAAACCCAAAATCTTCCAACATTTGCGTCATCCACAAGAGTTGTGTGCAAGAACTCCCGTTGGAGGTGTATTTAGACTCCATTGTGGACAAAGAAATGGAGTTTTGCTTCTTTCTCAACCAAGAGACAAGAACACTACCAAAGAAAAAGCATCCACTTGAGGTGATTTTACAACCATCAACATCCCCACCCCAACTGACATCCGAATCAGTCGACAAATGGTCATAGGTATTAAAGGAATACCAAATATCATAAGAAAGAGTGCCACTCACATATTTGATGATACATATAAGTGAATCATGTGAGACTTTTTTGGGTATTCTTGATAACAAGCACAACTTCTGATGTTAAGGGCTATGTTTGTACAGCTAGAGATTAAATAGAGGAGACTACCTATCATACTCCTATAAAGCATTTTCTCTATGTCCTTGCTTAAAGTGTCTTTGCTAATCTTAGTCGAAGAACTCATGGGTGTGCGTGAGTGCTTAGCAGAGTCTAAACCAAACTTCTACACTAGGTTCCTAGCATATTTAGATTGAGATATGAATATCGCATTCTCTAGATGACACACTTGGAGACCTAAAAAGAACGTGAGTTCACCAACCATGCTCATCTAAAACTCATTATTCATCCCTCTCTCAAACATGTGAGTATTTTGGGAAACATGTATAGAAAGACTACGTCTTTCACATAGACTTGGGAAACCAAGATAGAACCTACCACTCTCTTAAAAAACAACCTCATATCAACTCCCACTCTCTTGAAATCATGATCTAAGAGATCAGTAGTTAACCTTTCGTACCAAGAATGAGGATCTTTCTTCAAACCGTTCAAGGCCTTCTTTAGATAAAAGACGTATCTCGGGTGCTTTATATCTTAAAACCCCTTTGGGTGTTCCACGTAAACTTCCTATTCATTAATTAAATTATGGAATTAACTCTTAACATCTATTTGGTATAACTAAAATTGTGGATGACATGCTATGGAAAGTAGTAAGTGGATGGAATCAAGCCTAGAAAAATGTATGAATGTCTCGTCAAAGTCTATACCCATAATTCGTGTGTAACTTTGAGCGACAAAACTAGACTTATTACGAATAATTCTATCATTATCATCCATCTTGTTCTTATACACCCATTTGGTACTAAATACATTAGTCTCTCTAGGTAGGGGAACTAAATCCTTGCATTATTTATTCAAAACTGAAGCAACTCATCTAGCACATCACATATCAAATGCTTATCCTTGAATGCTTCCTTCACATTCTTAGTCTTTACTATAGAGGTGTAGAAAAAGTAGCTAAACAAATTCTTTAGCTGGGCATGAGTCTTGACACTTAGTGTGGGATAACCAAGTATGTTAGAAGGGTCATGACTTTTTCAAATCCAAAAGAGTGGATCCTCTATATCAAAAGTGAAGTCCATCGTGGTGGTGTGGGATATAATGAGATCATCACTAGGGGCTACATTATTCTCACACTCAAGGCTAGGATAAATAAACGTGGCCGATGCATTATCTACAATCGTGATGTTTATCGAACCTATGGACTTAATTCACACCAATATATATGATTTGAATTTTGTACAAACTAGAGGGGGTAAAAGGTATTTTATTATTTTCATCGATGATTGCAGTCGATATTGTTATGTATATATGCTTCAAAGCAAAAATAAGGTAATTGAAGTGTTTAAACACTACAAGACTAAAGTTGAGAATCAAGTTATCAAAAGGATTAAGTCAATAAGAAGCGATAGAGGTGGTGAATATGAATCCCCTTTTGAACAATTTTGTTTAGAATGTGGAATCATTCACCAAACTACCGCTCCTTATTCACTTCAATCTAATGGTATTGTTGATTGCAAAAATTGAACATTGAAAGAAATGATGAATTCTATGTTGATAAGTTATGGGCTGCCACAGAACATTTGGGGGGAAAATATTGCTTTTCGCCAGCTATATTCTCAACAAAATGCATCATAAGAAAACCCATAATATACCTTATGAAATATGGAAAGTTCATCGACCTCACTATAAATACTTAAAAGTGTGGGGGAATCTGAAAAAGGTAGCGGTACCTAAACTTAAAAAGGTTAAGATAGGACTAAAGACCATTAATTGCATATTCATTGGTTATGCCAACAATAGTACTGCATATCAATATTTTGTCCATATATTTTATATTCCTGACGTGCATGTTAATATGATTATTGAATATAGGGATGCTACATTTTTTGAAAATGTTTTTCCTTTTAACATCCAAAGTGAATCGCATTCACATAAAATACTTCATGATACTACAACTAGAAATCAAGAGATTATAGATAATAATGCTATAAATGAGAATGAACCTACACGTAATACAAGGTCAAGGATGTCAATGTCATTTAGTCCAGATTTTTTAACATATTTATTAAAAACTAAACCACAGACATTTAAGGAACCACTATCCTCTCCCGAGTCTTCTTATTCGAAAGAATGTGTTCGTAGTGAATTTGAATCCATACTACAAAACCACACATGGGAATTAGTGGATCTTCCAATCGGTAACAAGCTATTAGGCTATAAGTGTCTCTTCAAAAATAAGATGAAAGAAGATGGTTTAATTTAAAAATGTAAAGAAAGACTTGTAGAAAAAGGTTACAAGCAAAGAGAATGACTGGATTACTTCTATACTTATTCATCGGCTATAACTTTAAACCAAATCTGTCAGCTTGTTACGATCATTGACCTTGACAAGTGACCATGACAAGTCCAACTTGTCAAGGTCAATGATCGTGAAAAGTCTGGGGGTGACAACTTTTGTTGTCACGTGACAAGTTCATTAGACTTATCACGGTCATGTCATGGTCTTTGAACTTGACAAGTTTTATCACGATTAATGACCGTGACAAACCCGTGGCAATGTTTAAAAAATTGTTACGATCATTGATCGTGACAAGTTTTATTTATCACGAACTTGTCACGGTCAATGACCGTGACAATTCTGGGTAGAATTGAAAAAAAAATCTGCTGGGCAGTATGGCCACAACCACTGGCCAACAGTATAGTTGTACCTGTTATAGTAACGTTTTACCTGTTTAACCATCATATATCCAAATAAAATAGAGATAATGAAATTATACATTCAAAATAATATGCATCACGATATAATCCAAATATAATTCAAATGTAACAACTTAAAACAATTCCATTCAAATAATGTCACTACATGTCTGGATAGGTCTGAGGAGGTGAATAGGCCACATGATATACAAATTAATACACCCAGCAATGTGCACCATACCGCATTGTTTACGCAACCACAATGGGGGAGTTCTCCTTCCCGGGTATCACATGCGTGATGAGCACCTTGGCCTCGATGTCTTGAAGAAAACGTCCATAAAATAGCATACCATGGATGGTATTCGCGTCCCTCAACCCTCGCCCTATCCGCTGGCCATCAAATATGTCATGTATAAACATGCTCGGCCAACCAAGTGTCGACATCGATCGGTCGAAGGGATCCAAATAGGGGACTGGATCATCAAAGTCTGCACATGTCGACGATAAAGCAGCGAGGTCCACATCCTCATCCTCTTGCACCTCCTCCTCCACCACCACCTTCTCCTTCCCTTTCCCCTTATGATTTCTGCCCAACGAACGCTTTATAAATGAGAACATATCTTAGATCTTCTCCTCCAAACGGGACCGCTTCATGTCATGCGAGTCCACCATTCGAGCCAATCTTGTATCGCTCGTCTCCAATTCGATGATCCTAGATTCGTCCATCCGCGAGCTCACCCCCTTGTCATCCCCTTGCGATCAACACCAATCACTTGGCTGAGTGCGTCTGTGGATAAAGATGCCTTGTCGGCATCAGACTGTGACTCATGTACTTCCTTAAGCTTTTCCTAAAATGATTTAAAGCACATGATTAGTTAAATAAGTAAATAAAAAAATTATAACGTAATTAAGAAAAAGTAAATTGTCGGATTACTTACAATCGTGGCTGCGATACTCGGGGACACCTCCTTATCCTTCCCCTTCTTCGTCCGAATAGCCACATGAGTATTGAGCCTATGTGTCCTACCCCCAAGGCCACTCCCCTTCCCCTGAAATAAAATAATGCAAAATTAGTTTCGGCCCCGTAAAGTAAAATAATGCAGAATAATATATTTCTGTAATTATAGAAAAATTAAATCTTACCATCATCCTATGCTCCACCTTGGCGTAAGACGTCCGATCAGAGTAGTGCATGTTTGTCTTTTTCGCCCGATTTTCCCTCCCCGATTGGCGAGATGTCAATTGTCTCTCTCCGATCTCATTGTCATTGAACTTTTGCCATTGTGCCAATGAGATCGGCTCCTTCGCCGGGACGGAGTCACACATTCGGATAACGGACTCTCGAGTCTTCCCAAAGTACCGGGTCCGCATATTTTTCTTCCACGTCTTGTGTTGCTCCCTCAATTTCTCCAAGACGGAATCGCGTAGTTTTGGATCCGGGCTGAATTGTTCCTGTCCAACAAATACAATGTTAGTTGCGAATAAATATAAAATGAAATTGAAGTCTAAATCGAAATTAAAATTGAAATTGAAATTGAAATATTCATATAAATATAAATATAAATACATTACCTGTAGTGCCGCCAAAATAGCAAAATTGACCTCATTTGACACCTCCCTCCAACTAATATACCCCGGGCCGATGATCGTCTTTACCAGCTCAAAGGATCTCGCTAATAGCCCCATCTTGTTCACGATGTCCATTCCCAATTTGCCATATTTGGGGAGCCTAGGGGCCGAGGATCCCCCGTCGCCTCCGCTACCATCGAGCCCAGATGACATAATCATAATCAGCATCATCATCCTCGCCTTAATACCTGAAGGAGACATTTTCTGTAAAAAAATGTTTTTATTAGTACAAATCAAAATGAATTAGAAGAAGACATGCAAATATGTACAATTACTACAAATCCAAATGAATTATTACTATTTAACACCTCAATTCTGAATTCCAAAATAACAGCATCTAATTCATAATATGTACAATTACTAAAAATCCGAAACATCCCCACCCCCACCCCTAATGCCCACACACACGCACACTACACAAGAGTGAAAATGATAAAGTGAAAATCAATTAAAATTATTAAAAATGGATTGATAAAGTAAAAATTGGAATATTTATTACAAATTGAAAAATTGTTTCAAATTTGGGTTATCATAAAAAATGGATTGATATTCGGTAGGAGCAGCCAAGTCATCCACACTACTATTTAGATACTTTGGTGCATGTAGGATAGTTGACCATGGCTCATTGTTAATATACTCTGAGTAAACCACTTGGTTGACCTTTTGAAATGCACAAACAAACGGCTCATCGCTCATGTAGTCGTTACTCTTCAACTTGGACAAGTAAACCATGATCAAATTGGAACCTTTCTTAAATCTGAAACTATGAACCGGGGGTAAAAACCTCCTATGGCAATGGTATACATTTTTTGAGCTAGAGGATAGACGAAGAGATTCAGTCTCCTCTCCAAAAATAAGGCACCCCAAATAACCATATACTACACAACCGGATAATGTCCTATAAGCTGGAAAATCATGAATTTCCCACATCAACATAGCTTTCAGCATAAACTCTTCTTTTCTAAAAGAGTTAAATTATTGCACACCCTCTTCCCATAACTCATTTAATTCTTCTACCAAAGGAGCCAAGTAGACGTCAATGTCATCACTTGGTGCCTTTGGTCTAAGTATTAACAAAGACAACATCGAAAATTCAGGTCTCATACACTGTGAAAGAGGGAGGTTAAGTGGGGCTGGGTTCACTAGCTATACAACTTGATTGGTGCTTAGATTTCCAAAGGGATTGAAACTATCTGTTGATATAGCCAAACGAATTTTGCGCTGTTCTTGAGCAAAATCGGGATACTCATAATTCATCCTCCTCCAAGTTGTAGAGTCAGTAGGATGACATATGAGATTACCCCTACTTCTACCCTAGCATGCCAAGTCATTGCCTCCGCTATCCACGGTACTGTGAAAAATTGCTTTAATCTAGGCCCCACGGGAAAATATTTCAACACTTTTGAGCTTGTGCCTTCCTTACCAGTAGATTGGACATATCTAGGTTCATTGCATACCGGACAACGATCGAGATTTTCATTCTCCTTTCGGTATAGTATGCAGTCATACACACAAGAATGAATCGATTTATACTTCATTCCCAAACCTTTCAAACCATTCTTCATAATAGGATAGCTATTTGGAAGCGAATTCTCCTTGGGTAGTAAGCCCTTCACTTAATTCATAATTCCTCACGCTATTACCAGACAAACCATACTGCGTCTTCAAATTGTGCAAACCAACCATGGCATGTAAAGTTGTTTAATATTTCTCACAACCAGAGTATAACGGTTGGGTTGCCTTAAATTTTAAACTTTGATAGTCATCATCAAATTTTATCGCGATATCTTCACGAGCACTTGAACCTTGTACATCATCAGTAACCTCATTCTCCCCCGCTTCATAAAATCCGTACGCATCATCAACTAAATCCTCTAACATATTATGATCTACATCGTCCCCTTCTACATCTATCCTACTTGTTGAAGGTTGTTGTGAAGGGGACGATGTAGGATAGATGTAGATCGATAAATATCTTGCATACCCCATCTTAACAAATGTAGTTGAACTGTTTTCCACTCAAACACCTTACCATTCTTACACCTAGCACACGAACACGAAAACTCTTCATCATTATGACATCTCTATGCGTATTTCATAAATTCATTATCACCTCTGCGAAACACGTCCCCCATTCTATTTGTCTCACCCATCCACTCTTTGTATTTCGGATATCCCATCACAACTACCACAACTAATCAACTATTAAAGGTAAGAAGCGTATATTTATGGATTAGTATAACAAAACTTTGATTTATAGTATGTTTCATTTAATTATGTCCTATTTATATTCGGTTTTTAAAATTCAAATTCAATTTATAATAGAAATTCATATTTCCTTCATCTCCTCTAAAGGGTGAGTGGTCCTATCCCATTCAAGACCGCATATTTTTGCAATATACTTAACAGCTCATACACATTGTTACGATTTGATAAAAAGTTGACAGCATATCCCCGTAGTTCTCCAAGTACACGACGTAGATTGGAAAGTGTGAGTGTTATTTAATTGATCAATTGAAATAACATTCACACTTGTCAATCTAGTATGTACCCAGAGAACATTAGGATACAACTGTAGAACTTCCTCCAAAAGTAACAACTTTGAGCCACTAAGAATATTATTATACATAAATTATGCAGTCCTAAACTGTCCAAATGGGACAATTCGAGAGATTTCATTACAGGGGTAATGACTCTCGAACGGGTCAAATGGCTATTGAATGCATACGCATAAGAACTAGAAGGCTAGTATCTATGTGCACTACATGTAATTTCAAGTATGTTTCATTTAATTATCATACTATATATATATTGTTCATGATACAAAGTAATTTTACAAAAAAGTTGAAAAATCCCACCCCCATATGGACAATAATCCAGTGGTCATGCCACTTTTAAAATTAACAAACCGAACATCGATCCACTACAATCCAACCATAATGGAAATAACAAATGTGTATTCCGTACTCCTTCTAATTCATCTACTCAATTAATTATTTTCATCAATTAAACTAACGATTAAAGTATACAATTATTAATTTACTAATTTACAATGATGGGCAATCCTACTTGCATATGAAAGGGGCACTAATTATTAATTTACTAAAAAAATTAACAACCAATCAATATTTAATCAATCAATTCTTTTACAAGGGCACTACAATATGAGGGGCAATATCTAATAAATCAATAAAAATTTAATTAAAAAAATACACACACGCACATATACACACACAGCCCCCCATCCCCTGCCCCACACCCCTGCCCCCCCCCCCCCACTGCCACTGCCCACCACACACACACACACACACACACACATATATATATATATATATACAAACACATATACACACACACACACACGCACATATACACACACACGCATATATATATACACACACAGAGTGCCCCCTCCCCTCACCCCATCCCTGCACCCTCCCCCTCCCCCACCCCCACCTCCCACCCCAACGCATATATACACCACACACACACACGCGCACATTTACACACACATGCACATATACACACATATACATAAATGGAAGAGAAATAGAGAGAGAAAATGTACTAAAATCGTAGAGAGAGAGTGCAATCGCTTAGAGAGAGAGAGAGAGAGAGAGAAATGGAGGGAATAAAATTCGGTGGGAAAAAAAGAAGAGATAAGGATTTTTTACTGATAGAATTATCACGAACATGTCACGGTCATTGACCGTGACAACATTTTAGGTCTGTCACGGTCAATGACCGTGACAAGTCCGTGACAACTGACTTGTAATGACCTTATCTTGGTCAATGATCGTGACAAGCCTTTGTCGTGGTCTTGTCACGATCATTGACCGCGATAAAAAAAGCGTATTTTTTTATCACGGTCAATGACCGTGACAATGCTGGCTGGTTGAAGAGTGTCAATTTTACAATTTTGGTGTATTGTAAGAATTATATCCATATGAATGTTAATAGTAATAACAACATTAAATGGACTCGAAATATATCAAATGGATATAAAAACGACATTCTTAAATGGTGAATTAGATCAAGAGATATATATGGAATAACCATAAGGTTATTCCTTCTGGACAAGAGAAAAATGTTTGTAGATTGGTCAAATATCTTTATAGGTTGAGGCAAGCTCCCAAAATATGGCACGTTAAGTTTGACAATGTCATAATGTCAAAAGGATTCAAGATCAATGAATGTGAAAAATGTGTATATGTCAAGAGCACTCAAAATGGGTACATTATACTGTGTCTATACGTTGATGATATGCTTATAATTGATAGCAATGATAACATATTCAAAGCTACCAAAGGAATGTTAACTAATAACTTTGACACGAAGGGAATGGGTGTCGCTGATAAAATTTCAAAAGACAACTGATGGTTTAATATTATCTCAAATACATTATATTGAGAAAATACTTGATAAATTCAAAAAATATAATATTATACCAACTAAACACTGGTTGATGCTAATATGCACCTCACCATGAATAATGGTGAAAGTATATTACAACTAGAGAATTCTTGTATAATTGGAAGTCTCATATATGTCATGAACACCAGACCGGATATAGCCTACTTGATAAGTAGATTAAGTCGTTATATGAGTAATCCAAGTAATGATTATTGGAAAGCCATTGTAAAGGTTTTTGGTATTTAAAAAATACCAAAAACTTTGGACAACACTACACCAAATATCTAGTGGTAATTGAAAGGTATAGTGATGCTAATTGGATATCTGATTCGAAGGACTCCAAGTCTACTAGTGGATATGTCTTTACTCTTGGTGATGCAATCGTGTCTTAGAAATCCTCAAAATAAACATGTATTGCAAGATCTTTTATGGAAACTGAATTTAGTGCTTTGGATAAAGCTGGAATATAAACATAATGGCTAAAAAACTTCTTAGAGGATATTCCAGACTAGCTTATTCTTGTGCCTGCAATATATATACACTATGATAGCCAATCAATAATTAGAAGGGCACATAATACCATGTATAATGGTAAATCTAGATATACTCGTCATAGACATAATACTGTTTGGCAACTACTCTATAGTGGAATTTTCTCAATTGACTATGTTAAGTCAAGAGATAACATTATGGATTCTCCTACTAAAGGCTTAACTAGAGAGCTAGTAGAAAGATTATTGAAGGGAATGGGCTTAAAGCCTATGAACTAACCAAGAGCCTCTATGGTGGCAACTCATCTAGTTGACTGGAGATCCCAAGATCTAGATTCAAAAGGACATATGAACTATGTATGACTCAATACGCATGGAAGAGATATATATACTCCAACTCATTCCTATGATGAGACAGTACATAACTGCCGCGAGATTTAGGATAAGTTATGCTTTTACTGAAATCTATATCTACAAGATACTCTTTATAGAAGTCACCTATGTGAGTGATAAGGGGTCGCTTCCAAGATAATTTGAGAAGGCAAAATTTTCTCGAAACAATGATGAACCAGGTGGTAAGGCCAAAATGAACACAAACATGAGAACCAACAGTATTCGAATGGAACTGTGTGACTTTTGTTGTATTGGTTTACAAAGACAGTTGACTGTTCAAGGCATCTTGCCCACTAATTAGCCAAGTAAATATGATAGATATTCAATAAGGAAAGTTTAAAGTCTGGATACTTATTCCTATTTAGCTTTCATCTACTGTAATCGAACATGAATACGTTTCTTCTGTTAAATGGTATATAAAGTCAAATTTTCATTAATGTGGGGGATTGTTGGAAATAGGATTAAATAAGTCAAAATTAAGCTACTTTGAGCTCAAATTAGAGTAGCACATGTATGTCAATTTTAGCAGGACCTAGCATAATCATGTACTCCGAGAGGAGTATAATGTGGTATATTTACATACCTAGACCCATTAAGAATTTAATGAGAAAATTATCTCTAAAGTCACCCACTTGAGATAGAAGTATGTAGTAAACTTGGTGTAGGACTTCTATCCCACATTGGAAGAGTGTAAATAAGGTGAAGAGTTAATATACTCCTTGTTTGGGACTAAGGCTTAAATTCCTCGGAGGTATCCCAATTCTTTGAAGGAAAAATGATCTATGTTATGCATATGTGGACTTTGGGCCAAAAGTCCACACGCGCGCGCATACCGTCGACCGACTTGGCTCGGTTCGGGTTTGGGATCTGGGCCAAGTTTTAATTACCCAAACTGTTTGGAGGTTTTAATTAATTCGTGAAAAAATTATTGAATAGTCAAATATTTTCATATGAAAATTTTAATTAATTAAAAAATGTTTTAGTTAATTACAAAAAGATACAGCCTCTTTAAGTAACACTAAACAGTCAATTGTTTAATGAAATAATGTGACTCTTTGTGAAAAGGCATGACGCTTTTTCAAATGGCCATAAACAACATTATAAAAGGAGTTCCCAGACTCAATTTTTCATACCAAAAATTTCCCTAACCATTCTCTCTCCCTCCTGCACCATGTATTCGTAAGTATGTGTAATACACCGCAATTCTGCTTAATTAGGAAAATACGTTTTATTTAAATTACGTGAGTAGAGTAATTTAATGTGAGTTTTATTTAAATTACGTAAGTAGAGTAATTTAATGTGATAAAATACGTTTTATTTAAATTACGTGAGAAGAGTAATTTAATGTGATATAATGTTAATAAAGATGAATATGACAATTAAAAATTTACTAAATGTGAAGTAGTAAATTTTGAATATTGATATGTACGGTCTAGGGACTATATGGACGTACCGGAGTTATCTCAACCGAGTGTCACGCGTAGGACGAAAATTAAAGATGAGAGTAGAGAAATATTTAAGAGACTCAAACGATAATTTAGAGTCCACAGATGATTCCAAAAGGTTCGAATTAGTCAAAATAGTGTACCCAGGGGTACTAGTTGAGTGCCGGGTCATTTTCGGGCTAAACCGGGACCATTCGGGGGCATTTTGGGCTCTTTACAATTATGGGTAAGTAGACCTACGAATTTTGAAACCCTAGATCAGATTATAAGAGTTGAGGCTAGGGTTAGAAAGAAAGAAAATACACCATAGCCATTAGAGAAGAGAGAGAGACAATTTCCTAAGTCAAAAGAAGGAAGGAAGGGAAATTCTAAGGAGATTTCACCATAAAGTTGTTGGGAAGGAGGATTGAAGGATCAAAATAATCAACCATCATTAACAACCACGAAATCAGACCGTACAAATCATAAGGCAAGTAGTTATTTGCAAAATAAATTAAGTTATAATACCCATATTTAAGCTTTATGAAGAACATAGTTGTTATGATATTTTTGGGAGAAAGACAATTGATTATGACCCATGATTGGTAGGGATTGCATGTAGAACATTTTTGTATATCCAAATATTCTGATATCATAGAAAACTAGATGATTAAATCGAACTAAAATCTGAAATTATGATTAAAGATGTAAAGAATGTATTTTTAGGGTTCTTGAATACTAGAAAGATTTTTAGCTGATTTGGCCAAGATTTATAACGATTTTGTTGTTTTAAATCGTTAGTAATCATCCCAGAACATGTAGGAATGATTAGAAATTGTTGGTTGCAAATATAGTGAATTATCATGAAAGATAGAGAGATAAAAATGGTGAAACCCGCATGAAGAAGACGAACTGGGTCTGTCACTGCTTGATCGATCGATCGACCCTTGAATGTCGATCGATCGAGCAGTCGATTGATCGACCATATCCCCTCGATCGATCGACCCTGGCTGGACTTTAGAAAATTTTGTGAATAAATTTCCTTTAATTACCGTCACTTGATGGGAACCTTAGTGATGACATTTTACCTATGAGGAGACTTCATAAATACCAGTAGGTCTACCATTAGATTTCTTCATAAATAATTGAGTGGGAATTTTGGAGAAATGGACCGACGGAAGAGCGATCGATAGCCGTATGTTGGGATTGTGAGAATTTGGCTACGGAAAGGGTGAGAGTAAATTTTCGAAATAATACCAGTAGGTTAAAGTTAACTTAACTACTGAATTAAGGGAGGGGTAACTAGGGCCCTTAGAGTTGCGTGAATACTCGAATAAATACAATAGCGAAATAAATTGTAATTTATGAATACGGTGAATATAAGTAAAATATATTATGTACGGACATGATTTGATAGGTCGGGGGTGTACCTACTAAATTATACAAAAGTTTGGGCTAAGAGAATTTTACCTAAATTAATTATGTTAGGGTCGATGTAACATTCCGAACTAACATAAAGTTATTATATGTTTGGGGTCGATGAAAAATGCCGAACCAAACTCAACTGGTGTCGCGATGAAAGAGTCCCGAACCAGAATATGTGTATATATTTATATTTTTAAATAGTTGGGGTCGATGGATCATTCCGAACCAACTCTTACTTGGGGTCGATGAATCATTCCGAACCAAGAGTCCTTTATGTGTGGTAAAAAGGATATGTTAGTGATAACTAATATTAAATACATTATTGTGTGATAAAATGTATTCTATATGCATAATCTACGGATTGAAAATAGTAGATAATGAAATGAATTGTAAATATCTTAGTAATAATTTATAGTGTGATGTAATTATTACAAGAATAAGAACAACGAGCAGTAAATAAGTTACCTACGCTTATGGGTGGTATAACTAGGTGAACTAAGTGTCCTCGTTAGACATGCACTATAGAAGAGGGGTGAGGAAGTCCAAGGAAATTGTGCGAAACTTTAATACGTGTAATCAATAACTCAATGGTGATAACTGTTTGCAAAATATTTTCAAAATGTTTTGAGTACTAACTCTTGCTATGTAAAATTTTTAAAACCTTTTAGGTGCCCAGCCATAGGGACACCCAGCATGACTTCATTCCAGAGATTTGGGAGCTGCAGCACGTGTGGATGTTGCAGGGATTATCTAGACGCTTCCTCTTCTCCAGTTCTAGTGCAGGATCTCAGTTTTAGTACTTTTAGTTGGGACATGTTGTCCTATCTTTAGTGCTCCAGTTTATTTTAGGTATGGATTTTTAGTTGTCTTTTATTGGCCGTGGTTTTCCACAAGACTTTACCTGCATTTAGTTATTTATGCAAACTGTTTTGTTATTACTAGAATTGTAATGTGTTTGTATGGATTATTTACTCTGCTTAAGGAAGATAAAATTTGGCACTCGTTTAATTTCACTTAGGTGGTTAGTAAATTAAAAGGCTTTCGGCAGTGATGCTAAGAATGAACTATTTAAGAAACCTGTTTAAATTAAATTAAGGCTTGATCAACCAAGGTTTAATTAGGCGGGGTGTCACAAATGGTGTCAGAGCATCAAGTTCTAGTATCCATAGCATCTGTACGGCTTACTGTGTTTCAGCGTAACGATTGGTTGTATTAGATCCCTACTATTAAGACTGTTGATTCAATATCCGCTTTTGCGTTATCGAACATCTGCTCTTAAATTTTTGTATAAATTGTGTACTTATACAATTTGAATCTTATTTTAGATGCCACCAAGGAGACAGCGAGCGGAGAGGGCTGAAGCCATAGATGAGGTGAGGGAGGCTCCTCAGGAGCCACAGGTGCTGATACCACCACCCCCACCCGAGCTAATTTCCACTACTCAGGTTGCAGTGATAGTGGCTCAGGCAGTCGAGACAGCTATGAGGGCCATGGCAGCCCATTTCCCTCAGCCCCAAGTACCTCCTCCCGTGGCACCAGTAGTTCAGTCTCCAGCAGGACCATCTACTTGGCAGCGACTTAGAGAGACTTTTCAGAAAGGACACCCACCCGAGTTTCAGGGTAGTACCGATGTAGTGGAGGCGTGCAACTGGAAGAAAAATATTCAGCGCCACTTGCACATGATAGAGTGCACCGAGGTACAGAAACAAATGCTAGCCACTTTTCGTCTGTCGGGAGCAGCCTTACAGTGGTGGGAGTCAGTTACCACCACCGAGGAAAGGGACACTTTGGCAATTTCTGAGTTTTGGGTGCGATTTGACCGCAAGTATTTCCCTCCTGCAGTGGAGTCAGAGATGAGGAAGAAATTCAGCGAAGTGGTTCAGGGTGATCGCTCAGTTGTTGATTATGAGGAGGAGTTTACCCGCTTGGCCAACTTTGTGCCAAACGAGGTGAGCGATGAGGAGAGGAAGAAGTCAAAATTTATGGAGGGCCTAACCTGGAGAATCAGACAGCATTTGATTCGTAATCCGGTGTTGGTAACCTACATAGATATCGTCAATGCCGCTATACTACACTGTCAGGACCACCGTTTTCATGGGAAGGGAAACAAGAGAGGTGAGCCTAGCCAACTGGGCAAGGGGATGGAGGTAGTGGTAGCAGCGCACCGCAGTAGCAAACAGTGGGCCAGTTAGGGTTGGATTCCTGACAGGGGAACCCTGCCAAGAAGTTTAAGTACGGGAGGCATCGCTTGGACAGACAGGGCCAGCAAGGTCCCCAAAAACCAGTCCCTTAGGGTCGACAGGGCCAAGGGAATCAAAATGGAGGACAGTAAGGCCAAGGTCGACAGGGCCAACGTCAGGGCCAAGGGCAGAGGCAGTTTCAGGGTCAGTGTTTCACTTGTGGCCAGCAGGGTCACAAGAGTAAAAATTGTCCACAGCCAGACAGGGCACAACAATAAGGTGCCCAATAGGGGCAGCAGGCTTCGTAGCTCCAGCAGCAGTACAGGCCCCACAGCCAGGGCAGATGCAGTACGGACGTGTGTTCAACGTCCATGATATTCCATTTCAGCCAGCACCTCCAGCACCACCGGCAATTGCGGGTATGTTTCCTATTCATGGACTTGAGGGTAGTATTTTGTTTGACACGGGGGCAACGTATTCGTTTATTTCCACTAGATTTGCACGGGCAGCTGGTCTATTAGCGACAGCTGACACTCATCTTATGTGTGTGGAGTCACCGATGGGTAGTGGGTCCCTTATACACTCGATTTGTAAGGGTGTGGACATTATGGTCGGAAGATTGAGTCTAGCGGCGGACCTTCTAGTGCTGGATATGGAGGGTTATGACGTCATCCTAAGTATGGATTGGTTGGCGCATTATAGAGCAATGGTTGATTGTTATGAGAGGACTATCGTGTTCTCCATCCCGGGATAAGAGATGTTCCTTGTGGCAATGCCACTTCCCGAGGGATGATCGCGAACTCATTTATATTATATTGAGGAGGAGACCTCACATGGGGTTGTCGTTTCTCTGGACTCAATCCCAGTTGTGAGGGATTTTGAGGATGTCTTTCAGGAGATTCCAGGGTTACCACCCAGCAGGGAGATAGAGTTCGTTATTGACCTAACACCGGGGACGAGACCGATTGCCAGAGCGCCGTATCGCATGGCTCCTTCAGAGATGTGAGAACTGAGAGAACAGATTCAGCAGCTACTAGGGTAGGGATTCATTCGACGGAGTACATCGCCATGGGGTGCACCGGTGTTATTTGTAAAGAAAAGGGATGGTTCACTTCCTCTGTGGGTAGATTACAGAGAGCTGAACAAAGTGACGATACGTAATAAGTATCCGTTGCCGAGGATTGATGACTTATTTGATCAGTTGAGAGGAGTTGCATACTTCTCAAAGGTCGATTTGAGGTCGGGTTACCACCAATTGCGCATTCATGAAGAGGATGTACCCAAGACCTTTTTCCTGTCGCGGTACGGGTCATAAGAGTTCAGAGTGATGCCGTTTGGGCTAACTAATGCGCTAACAGTATTCTTGGATCTCATGAACAGGGTATTCAGGGAGTTTGTGGATCATTTTGTGATTGTATTCATAGACGACATTCTGATTTACACTCACATGGAGGAGGAGCACACTGAACATTTAAGAATGGTTCTACAGACATTGCGGGACCATCAGTTGTACGCCAAATTTGAGAAGTGTGGATTTGGCTTCGGGAGGTTCAGTTACTAGGCCACTTTGTATCTAGAAGAGGCATTGCTGTTGACCCAAGTAAGGTATCGGCGGTGAGGGAGTGGGGACAACCCACGACACCGATCGAAATTCACAGTTTCTTGGGGTTGGCCGGTTATTATCGTCGTTTCATCAAGGGGTTCTCAAAAATTGCCGGACCATTGACAAACTTGACTCGGAAGGGAGTGCCCTTCGTATGGAGTGACAGTTGTCAGTTAGCATTTGATGAATTAAATGACAAGTTGACATCAGCACCCATTCTTCCCTTGCCTAGGAGCGGAGTGGAGTACCGAGTCTATACCGATGCGTCCTTACAAGGGCTTGGGGTGTGTTACAGCAGGAGGAGAAGGCTATAGATTATGCATCCTGAACGCTTAAGCCACATGAGAATAATCACCCCACCCATGACCTCGAGTTGGCATCGGTCGTTTTTGCATTGAGGATATGGAGGCACTATTTTCTGGGCGAGCAGTTCACTCTATTCACGGATCATAAGTCATTGCAGTATCTGTTCACTCAGAAGGATCTGAATATGAGGCAAAGAAGGTGGCTTAAATTCGTGAAGGACTACCAATTTGATATACATTATCATCCTAGTAAGGCTAACGTGGTGGCAGATGCGTTAAGCAGAAGACCTACCGGGGAGTTAGCAAAAATTTGGAAGGCGAAGTGGAGTGAACTTCGACACGAGGATGAGATGGCGAGAGCATGCATGGAAGTTTTATCTATCACTCCCGAGAGTGTTATGCGGGTAGTGAGGGCACAGGCCGAAGACCCATTTTGTCAGGACAAAGTACGACAGTTACTGGCCGAGGGGGCAGAGTCCTACTCCATCAGCTCAGAGGGTGGATTACGGTTTAATGGTAGGCTGATAGTGCCCGAAGATGAGGATTTGAGGCATGCCGTTATGACGGAATTACATGGGTTGAAATTTTCGGTAAATCCAGGTGGGGACAAAATGAACCAAGATATGCGACGATTATATTGGTGGGCAGGTATGAAACGAGATATTGCAGAATTTGTCTCAAAGTGTGTTACGTGTCAGCTCGTAAAAGTTGACCATCAGAGGCCTTCAGGGATGCTACAACCACTGGAGATCCCCGTGTGGAAGTGGGAGAGTATCTCGATGGATTTTATTACTGGGTTACCAACATCACAGAAGGGTCACGATTCCATACGGGTGATAGTGGATCGGTTGACTAAGGTAGCTCATTTCTTATCGGTTCGTACGGATTATGATACGATGCGGTACGCGCAGCTATTTATTTCAGAGATTGTTAAGATTCACGGAGTCCCTATTAATATTGTGTCGGAACGGGATAAAATATTTGTGTCACATTTCTGGCAGAGCTTTTAGGAGGCCATGGGCACCGACTTACGATTGAGTACGGCATATCACCCACAGACGGACGGTCAGACTGAAAGGGTAAACCAAATGTTGGAGGATATGCTAAGGATGTGTGTCCTAGATTTTGGGGGAGGTTAGGAGCCATACCTTCCTTTGGTGGAGTTTGCATATAATAACTCTTACCAATTCACTATCGGCATGGCTCCATTCGAGGCACTTTATGGGAGGCCTTGTCGTTCGCCTGCCTGTTGGTTAGAGGTGGGGGATAACAAGCTATTGGGGCCAAAGATGATACAGGAGACTTCCTCCAAAATAGAGTTGATTCGAGGACGTATTCGAATAGCTCAGGATAGGCAGAAGAGTTATGCTGACGCCGGTAGGAGACACGTGGACCTAGATGTGGGCGACCAGGTGTTAATTCGGGTATCTCCAATGAAAGGAATTATGAGGTTCGGCAAGAAAGGGAAATTAGCACCGAGATATGTGGGACCATTTCCTATTATTGAAAGGGTAGGACCGGTAGCTTACAGATTGGGACTCCCTGAGCATCTTCAGCGAATACACGATGTGGTCCATGTGGTATCGCTGAAGAAATACAAGAGGAGCGAGAGAGCCTTCTGGCACATTCCACTGGAGGAGATCGATTTGCAGCCAGATGTCTCATATGAAGAAAGACCCGTGGCTATTCTGGATTATAGTGAGCGCAAATTACGATCCAAGGTGGTACCCTTAGTGCGAGTACAGTGGGGACATCATAATATGGATGAGTCCACTTGGGAACGGGAGGAGGATATGCGAGAGCAATATCCAGAATTATTCACAGCAGGTATTTTCTAAATTTCGAGGACGAAATTCTTTTTGTAAGATGGGAAGTATGTAATACCCCGTAATTCTACTTAATTAGGAAAATACGTTTTATTTAAATTACGTGGGTAGAGTAATTTAATGTGAGTTTTATTTAAATTACGTAAGTAGAGTAATTTAATGTGATAAAATACGTTTTATTTAAATTACGTGAGAAGAGTAATTTAATGTGATATAATGTTAATAAAGATGAATATGACGATTAAAAATTTACTAAATGTGAAGTAGTAAATTTTGAATGTTGATATGTACAGTCTAGTGACTATATGGACGTACCAGAGTTATCTCAACCGAGTGTCGCGCGTAGGACAAAAATTAAAGATGAGAGTAGAGAAATATTTAAGAGACTCAAACGATAATTTAGAGTCCACAGATGATTCCAAAAGGGTCGAATTAGTCAAAATAGTGTACCCGGGGGTACTAGTTGAGTGCCGGGTCATTTTCGGGCTAAACCGGGACCATTCCAGGGCATTTTGGTCTCTTTACAATTATGGGTAAGTAGACCTACGAATTTTGAAACCCTAGATCAAATTATAAGAGTTGAGGCTAGGGTTAGAAAGAAAGAAAATACACCATAGCCATTAGAGAAGAGAGAGAGACAATTTCCTAAGGTAAAAGAAGGAAGGAAGGAAGGGAAATTCTAAGGAGATTTCACCATAAAGTTGTTGGGAAGGAGGATTGAAGGATCAAAATCATCAACCATCATCAACAACCACGAAATCAGACCCTACAAATCATGAGGCAAGTAGTTATTTGCAAAATAAATTGAGTTATGATACCCATATTTAAGCTTTATGAAGAACATAGTTTTTATGATATTTTGGGGAGAAAGACAATTGATTATGACCCGTGATTGGTAGGGATTGCATGTAGAACGTTTTTGTGTCTCCAAATATTCTGATATCATAGAAAACTAGATGATTAAATCAAACTAAAAATCTGGAATTATGATGAAAGATGTAAAGAATGTATTTTTAGGGTTCTTGAATACTAGAAAGATTTTTAGCTGATTTGGCCAAGATTTATAATGATTTTGTTGTTTTAAATCGTTAGTAATCATCCCAGAACATGTAGGAATGATTAGAAATTATTGGTTGCAAATATGGTGAATTATCATGAAAGATAGATAGATAAAAATGGTGAAACCCGCATGAAGAAGACGAACTGGGTCTGTCACTGCTTGATCGATCGATTGACCCTTGAATGTCGATCGATCGAGCAGTCGATCGATCGACCATATCCCCTCTATCGATCGACCCTGGCTGGACTTCAGAAAATTTTATGAATAAATTTCCTTTACTTACCGTCGCTTGATGGGAACCTTAGTGATGACATTTTACCTATGAGGAGACTTCATAAATACCAGTAGGTGTACTATTAGATTTCTTCATAAATAATTGAGTGGGAATTTTGGAGAAATGGACCGACGGGAGAGCGATCGATAGCCGTATGTTGGGATTGTGAGAATTTGGCTACGGAAAGGGTGAGAGTAAATTTTCGGAATAATACCAGTAGGTTAAAGTTAACTTAACTACTGAATTAAGGGAGGGGTAACTAGGGCCCTTAGAGTTGCGTGAATACTCGAATAAATACAATAGTGAAATAAATTGTAATTTATGAGTACGGTGAATATAAGTAAAATATATTACGTACGAACATGATTTGATAGGTCGGGGGTGTACCTACTAAATTATACAAAAGTTTGGGTTAAGAGAATTTTACCTAAATTAATTATGTTAGGGTCGATGTAACATTCTGAACCAACATAAAATTATTATATGTTTGGGGTCGATGAAAAATGCCGAACCAAACTTTCAACTGGTGTCGCGATGAAAGAGTCCCGAACCAGAATATGTGTATATATTTATATTTTTAAATAGTTAGGGTCGATGGATCATTCCGAACCAACTCTTACTTGGGGTCGATGAATCATTCCGAACCAAGAGTCCTTTATGTGTGGTAAAAAGGATATGTTAGTGATAACTAATATTAAATACATTATTGTGTGATAAAATGTATTCTATATGCATAATCTACGGATTGAAAATAATAGATAATGAAATGAATTGTAAATATCTTAGTAATAATTTATAGCGTGATGTAATTATTACAAGAATAAGAACAACGAGCAGTAAAGAAGTTACCTACGCTTATGGGTGGTATAACTAGGTGAACTAAGTGTCCTCGTTAGACATGCACTACAGAAGAGGGGTGAGGAAGTCGAAGGAAATTGTGCGAAACTTTAATATGTGTAATCAATAACTCAATGGTGATAACTGCTTGCAAAATATTTTCAAAATGTTTTGAGTACTAACTCTTGCTATGTAAAATTTTTAAAACCTTTTAGGTGCCCAGCCACAGGGACACACAACATGATTTCATTCCAGAGATTTGGGAGCTGCAGCACGTGTGGATGTTGCAGGGATTGTCTAGACGCTTTCTCTTTTCCAGTTCTAGTGCAGGATCTCAGTTTTAGTACTTTTAGTTGGGACATGTTGTCCTATCTTTACTGCTACAGTTTATTTTAGTTATGGATTTTTAGTTGTATTTTATTGGCCGTGGTTTTTGACAAGACTTTACCTGCATTTAGTTATTTATGCAAACTGTTTTATTATTACTAGAATTATAATGTGTTTGTATGGATTATTTACTCTGCTTAAGGAAGATAAAATTTGGCACTCGTTTAATTTCACTTAGGTGGTTAGTAAATTAAAAGGCTTTCGGCAGTGATGCTAAGAATGAACCATTTAAGAAACCTGTTTAAATTAAATTAAGGATTGATCAACCAAGGTTTAATTAGGCGGGGTGTCACAGTATGCTCCTGTTCAAAATAGAATTCAGTGCTCGAAGTACAAACATTTGTTGAGTTCATTGAAGCCTTGATAGTTTGAAGTGATGATAGTCAAGGACAAAAAATCCATTATATCCTGGGAGACGATTACTTACAACCTTGAGCACTTATTGAAGGAGCAAAATCGTCTTAAGAACACAACGTGAATTCGTTGGGATCAAATTTATTTATCAACTTTCAAGTCAGTATCATTAGTTTCGTGTAACAAATTACTTATTAGTTATTTTTCTTAATGTTAATAAATATTATATATTTTATTATTTTATTATATTTTAAATTATTAAAAATAGTTTATTTTATTTTCTAAAATAAATATCCGGAGCAATAAAATTCTTATTATACCTCTAATACGATAGTATTAAAGGTGTTAATGTGCAATTAATGTTATCATTCTCTTTCTTCTCTTCTCTTTCTCCTTCCTTTTACATCCCTACCCCTCTCTCTTTTATCCAATGAGTTTCAAACCCATCTAGCTACCCATCCAAGCTCTACTCTCAACCGTCCCTTCAATGTATTTATCATTGGACATTTATTAGTTTGTCCATTCATATTCCTCATCTTTATTAACATATTTGTATCCACTAATCTTTGTTTTTATACCTCATTTCATCTATATTTCTGCTGACTCATTCCTCTAGAAACTTCAACGTGTCAAGTGATGGATTAATGCTTCCTAACTCGATTAGTGAACTTGACTTGAAGAGCAACATTGTAAACTAAGTTTATGGGTTTTAATTTAAACTACTCTCTACTAGAATTGTTCAACTACTTCCACCCACATACTATTTTCACTTCATAGTAACTCTTGATGAGTTGTATATTTGAGATGATAGATATGGAGGTGAGAGCGAGACATTCTCCCACAAGTTGGAGAAACTAGCAAGAATCTGAAGAAAAAAAAGTACTTGAGAAGATATATATGGAGGTGAGACCCTTATTTTCCCCTTTTTCTATCTTTGTATTTTACCCTCTTTGTTTCCTCATCTCCATTAAAGAAGGTATTTTTCTCTCTCCCTCCAATCCTCGAAGATGGATCAATCTCTCTCTAGCCGATGAATCTTCTTGACGAAGTTCTGTTTAGGACAATCTCCCAGATCTGGGTTAGTTTTTATAGTGCTTGATCCGGACATTATTACTCTCCATTTCATATTTTTTGAATTTACAAGTTCAAGAAAGTATCATTCCTTTTTGCTTTTGTATTTATTTTTTTCTTTTCTCTTTTTTTTGGGTTGTGAAATGTAAGGTTTTATACAAGGTATGATTTCATTCTCATTGTTTGATGGGTTTATTGGTTTTGTTCATTGTCGGTGTGGTTGTACTTTCATAATATTTATGTTCAATTTGGGACCAATTGTGGAGTAATTGTTGTCATGGTTTTTAATTCATGGTTATGAAGAACCAATGGAGGCATAGTACTTGGAATACATCAAGACTTAGAATCATATTGTAGACCCCATCTCTCTACTTATATGCTTTTTGAAAATGTTTTTATACATGTTTATTGATAATGTTGCTTTGCTTTGTTTACTAAAATGTGGAGCTAAATGACATATTCTTTTTATGTCTAAATTTCTTAGAATTTGATGGTTGTAAATACATTATTATTCATCCCCGTTATGGAATAAATTTGGATTTTTCATTTCGTGGATTTGATAATCTAATATTATGATATTATGTTTAGAGGTCAAATAGGGAGCATTTATGAAGTTGTGCCACATTTTTTAATTTCCAAAAGGAATCCTTAAAAAAATTAGTTCAAGATTTTTTTTCATTTGGGCATTATTCTAAGTTTATCGCTCACATCCATAAATTTATAATTGTACATTTCATCCCTTTTTCTACTACCCATTTCTTTATAAACTTTAGCGTGTCAATCATAAGTGTTTATTTAATTTGCTATCCAAAATGATCAACTATTTACTTAAGTGAGACAATTCATTGAAGTCTACCTATAATTATCATTTTCATTTCCCAACAAAACTCCTCAATTCTTTACCCACTTCCATGTCCCTCTCTCAATCTCATTGACATTTTTTTTGGGGGGGGGGGGGGGGGGGGGGGGGGGGAGGGAGACGTATCAATGTGCACATCTTCTGACTAAAGTAAATGAAATTCTTTGAAGTCTCATATCAGCAGATTCATTGGGGTAAAAAGTGTTGTTGGTATATTTTTAATAAATATTATACTATGCTCGCGCATTGCGCGAGTTGCATGCTAATCTATATTATACCTCTAATACAATAGTATTAGAGGTATTAATAGTAATTAATGCACTAACCTTTTCTTTGTTTATTATTAAACTTACACCAACCGTCTGTATTCTTGGAATTGGAAAGCAAAGAGATGCATGAACCTAACTTTTCATATCCTAGTTCTATTTATCTGGATCTCTTCAGCCTTCATCCCTCTGCTAAGAGCTTTGCACATTTCATTTAAAGCTTCTTGCTCCCATCTTCTCTTTTCTTCTTTAGGCACACCATCAGATGGTGTTATATCTCCAACAATATCATGCACAATTGTTATCTTGATACAACTTTCCCTGTTCAGGACGGGGACGTCGCCAATAATCAAAGACATCAACAAAATGCGGTACATATGATCAGCAATAGAATCAGGACCCTTTATCCCATGATTGATCCATCCCTTCCATTTGGTGGTCTTAAGGCAGTCGCATAATGTAAGGAAATCAATGGCGTAAGAGGGGTGATAAAGTTTGAGCATCATCATTTGATATTTTTGGAACGGATGGAGAGGAGTCTGGAAGTGGGTGGATCATTGCAAAAAGGAATGTTAAACAAGGACGAGGGCGAGCCTCCATGAAAATAAAGGATCATCACATTATTTATTGTGTAAATAGTTTGTAATTAATTTTTTTTTAATTGATTGGTGCATAAAATTTATTTTACACTGTATTTTTCTTTGTATTTCATATATTAAGTTTATAATTGTACGTAAAATAATATGAGTTGATATCTTTAAAGTGTTAGAGAAAATGTCACTACTTTGTAATTACTATTTTTTAAAAAATTAATTGTTGCATTCAAAATGTTTATAAAAATTCCACTACCATATATTTCAAGCAAGGACTAGAGATTTATTTTATTATGTGTTTTTCTTAGTATTTCATATGTTAAGTTTATAATTTTATGTAAAAGTAATATAAGTTGATGCCTTCCAAGTATGATTTTGAGTTTACACTTGATTGTAAAAAAATTTCCTTAATAAAATACATATATGGGGATATACTTTTTCATAGTTGTTGATACCAAATTTAATCTGCTAACTTGGATCAATCATATGAAGACACGTGACTATCTACATGGCAACAACAAGCACTTACGAGACGATCATACGCTCCAAGGAACTCTTATGCTCCGAGGAACAAGACCTCTCTGAGGAACTCTTATGCTCCGAGGAACAAAACCTCTCTGAGGAACTCTTTAGCACCGAGAAGCTCAAACGGTCCGAGCTAATCAGGCGGTCCGAGCTGCATCTCGAACAAAGCATTAATAGCTGGATAACCAACAGTTCAACTGGTTCATTAAATGCTTATCATTTAGACGCACGTACTTAAAGGGCATTAAATGTATTACCCTTTCATATGTATATCATTTAATGTATCACCCTTTCACATGACAACCTGAGGGCTATAAATACGTTGTACAATCCTCATTGTAAGGGGACCTGATCCTGAATCCAAACTTTGGGATCCAGAACGAAATTTCTTGTAATCGAGAATTTCCAAACACTCAGCAATAAAACAACAGTGGACGTAGGCCATTCTTATAAGGCTGAACCACTTTAAAATCTTTTATCTCATGTATTTATCTGTGATTGAATTATTAGAGTGATCTAATTTTTTCATCAACAGATTGGCGCCGTCTGTGGGAACGACTAGTAATATCATTTTCTCACCAATAACAATCCAATACCAATGGCTGATATACCTGAATCCAGCAATCGAAACACTGGAACCCCTCCAAATCCATCTGCTCCACCAATTATTCCAGATTTGACTGGAATGATGGCGAATCTGGCTCAGGGCCAGACCGTCATGTAAGAAACGATGCGACAACTCATCCAAACCCTCCATGGCGGTGCGCCAGCCCATTCCGGATCACGAAGCATTTAAAGAAATATCTGTGCGCCTTCTGTGCGTACTAGTTCATATCGCAATGAGGAATTTGAAGATTTTTCTTATCAACCTGGACGAACTTCGTCAGTGCGAGCCACAGATACTGAACAACGTGTCACCCTCTCCCCAGAAAGAGCCAGTGCATTGAAAAGATTAAGTAGGGAATCTCCTTTCGATCGATTAGGCTCTAAGAGGAACAAAAGTCCTCTTAATACAGCGTCGAGGAGCTTTCGACGACCATCAGATTTAAGGGAAGGATCTGCCCAGTCGCGACCAGCTGCTCGTCAAGATGGATTCGATGACCGACCAGCTGCTCGTCGAGATAAATCCCAGGAAGCCACTTCAACGCGATCAGTTGCTCGAACCAATAGGCCCGAGGAAGGGAATGATGCATGGAAAGGATCTATTCAAAGGCTGGAGGATAGATTAGGGGAAATGGCTGCAGCTAAGAACCCTCTACAACGAACCTTTGTTCGGGGAACACCTTTTGTCCAGGACATTGTTGATTTTCCAACACCATCAAAGTTCAAAGCACCTGTTGTGACTCCTAAGTATGATGGGAAGACTGACCCTGTCCTTCATATAGAACAATATCAAGCTGCTACCGACATCTATGCTGTCCCAGACGAGATGAGATGCAGGGCATTCTCGAGAACTCTTACCGGATCTGCTCAGATATGGTATAATAATCTTCCTCGGGGTAAGATTTCAACTTTTCTTCAACTGGCCGAGTTATTCATTGGGAATTTCTGCTTCGGAGCAAAGCCAGTTAAACGAGTAGCACATTTGTTAAGTGTTAGACAAAAAGCTGGTGAGAGTATTAGAGACTATATAACTCGTTTTAATAACGAGAAGCTCGAAGTCATTGATTATGAGGAGAAGACATCGATTACTGCTTTGATGAGTGGACTACTGCCAAACAAGTTGTACTACACTTTGGCCAAAGATCCACCTCAAACTATGTCGGACTTGATGGGAAAAGCGTCCAAGATTATGAATGCCAAGGAGGCTATGTCTGCAAAGAAGAATATGGACGCCAAAGAAACCAAGGTGGAAGGTGATAAAGCTAAGAAGAAAGGGCATAAGGACAATGGTGGTGACAAACATTCCAAAAGTAGGTCGTCATGGGAGGTCTTGAAGAAATTTGATAATTACACGCCTTTGAAGGCAAATATCAACCACGTCCTGGAAGAAATTAAGAACAGCGAGGAGTTAAACTGGCCAAAGAAAATGAAGTCAGACCCTGACACGAGGAATAGGGAGAAATATTGCGAGTTCCATAAGGATCATGGCCATATGACAAAAAATTGCATAGCTCTTCAGAACGAGATTGAAACACTCATCCGACGAGGAAAACTAGCAAAGTATGTTGATCGGGGAGGCGAAAGAAGAAACAATGACCGACCTAGAGAGAGGTCTAGATCTCCTCATCGAGCAGAGGAGAAAAAGAAGAGAAACCATGAAGATGATCCAGATGATGACCCCGATCTTCCCAAGAAACCAAGGCAGCCAGAACGAGAGGTATTTTCAATACGCTTTGGGTCATTTGATTGTAATGTTATTACAGGAGGAGATGCAGGAGGAGGAGACCTTACTGCAGAAAGAAAAGCTTACCTCGGAGAGGCTCAAGCTTGCTCGTACATTCAGCGAATAAATTTAGCTGAGGAAGATCGCCCGAGAAAGGTGAACAAAGAAAAATTGGTCATTGGGTTTTCAAAGAATGATCTTGCAGGAGTTATGTATCCTCATGACGACCCACTAGTGATCAAAATGAGAATGAAGGAGGTAATGATTTCAAGAGTGCTGGTCGATAACGGTAGCTCAGCAGACATCATGTTCTACTCGTGTTTCGACAGTTTAAATTTAAAGCTATCTCAATTGGAGCCTTACCACAGACCCCTCATCGGTTTTGCTGGCGAGAAAGTATTTCCACTTGGGACGATCAAGTTGGATATATTCATTGGTACGTGGCCTGCTTGTCGGACAGAAAGAATACGCTTTTTCGTGATGGATAAGAATGTCCAATCGTCATACAATATCATCATGGGAAGAGTAGGATTGAAGAAGTTCGAGGCTGTACCATCTACAGTGCATCAATGCCTAAAATTTCCAATAAACTTTGGAGTAGGAGTTATGAAAGGTGATCAGAAAGTAGCTCGGGAGTGCTATTATTCATCCGTTGAGCAAGATGAATTGGAAGAATCAAAGAAAAATACTACTACCTATCAAGTGGATGAAGGTGCAGAAATTGAAACTTTGGATCCTCGAGATGAGTCGCAACTCGTGAAAGGTCAAGTGGTGGAAGCTACTGAGAATATCATTCTGAACGACGAACACCCTGAACGAACTACTCAAATAGGTTCATCATTGGAAGCCTCACTAAAATAGGAATTGATAACTTTCCTTAGAAGCAGAAGACAAACGTTTGCGTGGAGTCATGAAGATATGCCCGGGATAGACCCAAACTTCTTATGTCACGAGCTTAATGTGAATAAGGAGATTAAGCCTGTGAAGCAGAGAAGAAGAGTATTCATTCTCGAGAAGAATCAAGCTATACAAGAGGAGTTCGAGAAGCTCCAGAAAGCTTGCTTTATCGAAGATGTAAAATATCCAGATTGGTTAGCTAATGTGGTGATGGTAAAGAAGAAGAATAAAAAATGGAGGATGTGTGTAGACTTCACCGACCTTAACAAAGCATGCCCAAAAGATCACTTTCCACTACCCCGAATTGATCAACTGGTGGATGCTACCTCGGGACATGAGCTGCTGAGCTTCATGGATGCTTATTCTGGTTACAACCAGATTAAAATGAAACCTGAAGACAGGGAGAGTACTTCTTTCATTACCCCTAGGGGAACTTATTGTTATAATGTTATGCCTTTTGGTTTGAAAAATGCAGGTGCAACATATCAGAGGCTGATGAACAAGGTCTTTGCTGAACAAATCAGTGACAATATGGAAGTCTATGTTGACGACATGCTGACAAAAAGCAAGAAAGCTGCCGATCATCTAGTTGACTTAAGTCAAACTTTTGATCAACTAGATAAATATCAAATGAAGCTGAACCCGACGAAGTGCATATTTGGAGTACGAGAAGGCATGTTCCTCGGGTACATTGTCAATTAACGAGGCATTGAAGCAAATCCTAAAAATATCAAAGCACTATTAGGGCTGCGATCTCCAACAACGAAGAAGGAAGTACAGAGTCTCACAGGACGAGTAGCGGCACTCAACAGATTTGTGTCACGAGTAACTGATAGATGTCTCCCATTCATCAAGACACTCAGAAAGACTTTTGAGTGGAATGATGAATGTGATAAGGCTTTTCAAGACTTGAAGAAATACTTGGGAGCACCCCCACTGTTATCCAGGCCGGTGATGGGAGAAAAATTGTATTTGTACCTTGCAGTGTCCGAGAATGCAGTTAGCTCGGCATTGATCAGAGTGGAGAACGGAGTACAAAAGCCAATTTACTACACAAGTAAGGCATTCCGAGGAGCAGAGATCAGATATCCAAGGCTGGAGAAATTGGCACTGGCGCTGATTGAGGCGAGTAGGAGAATGAGGCCATACTTCCAAGCTCATACGATAGTAGTATATACCGATGTGCCATTGAGACAATCCCTTCACAAGCCAGAAAAATCAGGGAGATTGATGTACTGGGCAATAGAGCTCGGAGAATATGATATAATTTATGAACCCAGATCATCACTAAAAGGGCAGGCTGTAGCAGATTTCATAGCAGAGTTCACCTATCCTGATACCCCCGAGGAGTAAAAGTTGCTCGCTGATCAACCTGTGGATGATACAGGATCAAAAAACACAAGCCCAGACCAATTCCGATTGGTAAAAGGGCGTGTGGATGTTACAGGATATGATGCAGAGATAGTTAGGAGGACTCTGGACGAGGAACAAGAGTTGCTCGCTGATCAACCTGTGGATGTTACAGGATCAACAAACACTAGCTCAGACCAACTCCGGTTGGTAAAAGGGCAAGTGGATGTTACAAGGTCATTAAATTCGAGCTCAGACCAACTCCGGTTGGTAAAAGGGCAAGAAAAGATGATCGACGAGGAGCGAGAAAAATCCGGGGAGGATGAAAGGAAGCAGCAAATATTTCATCGAGGAACTCTGACTGATAAAATTTTTTAAGACGAGTTACCTATATGGAGGCTATATGTAGATGGCTCATCTTGCACTGCAGGATGTGGCGCGGGGATAGTTTTGAGCACTCCGGACGAGGTCGACATGGAATACGCCTTGTGTTTCTAATTCAAAGCTTCCAACAATGAGGCTGAATATGAGGCCATGATTGCAGGGCTTAATTTGGCAAAAATTATGGAGGCACAGCAGGTTGTGATCTTCAGTGACTCTCAATTGATTGTAAACCAAATGATGGGAGTATATGCAGTTAGAGGAGAATTAATGATCAGATATCATGCAAAGGCAAAGGAGCTGCTGTCAGAATTTGCCGCTATTCAGCTGGTCAGAATACCAAGAATGGAGAATGCGAGAGCAGACGGCCTAGCTCAACTAGCATCAGCTACTCGCACCGAGCTATGACGAACAATCCCAATTGAAGTGTTAGTTGGTCGGAGTATAGATGAAGATCTGAAGATGAACTTTATCACCCTTGATTTAGGACCATATTGGATGGATCCCATCAGGGTATATATCGAGGAGGGAGAATTGCCAATTGACAAGCTTGCAGCCAAGAAATTAAAGTTTAAAGCTGTTCGGTATGTACTAACTAATGGTGTTTTATATAGACGGGGAATTATGGCAGGTTTGCAGAGATGCGTGCATCCCTCCGAGGTGAAAGAATTGATTGAAGAAATCCATGAAGGGTCTTGTGGAGTACATGTAGCAGGTTGGACACTTTTGTAAAGGGTGATGACACAGGGATACTACTGGCCAACGATGAGGGCAGATTGTATAGCCTATGCCAAGAAATATGACAAGTGCCAGCGCTTTTCCTCCATCCGAAGAACTCCACAAGCATTGTTGACACCCATAACTTCCCCTTGGCCATTTGCCACGTGGGGAATTGATTTGGTTGGACCACTGCCAACGACCCGAGGAAGGTTCAAGTACCTCGTCGTCGTAGTGGATTCTTTTACTAAGTGGGTAGAAGCTGAGCCACTCATTGACATGACGTACGAGAAGGTATACCAATTTGTTTGGAAGAATATCATTTGTCGATATGGTCTCCCTCATGCCTTCATCACAGACCATGGAACACAATTTGATAACGAGGAGTTTGTCGCCTATTGTCATCAGTCAAACATTTTGAAGGTTCATTCAGCACCAGGCCATCCTCAAAGCAATGGACAAACTGAAGTGACGAACAGAACGCTGCTGAACGGGTTGAAGAAATGATTGGATGATGCAAAATCAAACTGGATCAATGAGCTACAATCAGTACTTTGGGCTTACCGAACTACTCCCCGAGTAGCAACGGGAGAATCACCATACATGCTGGCGTTTGGAAGTGAAGTTGTCATACCAGCCGAGTTGGGCCTCCCAACACACAGGGTACTGAATTTCAATTCCCCTGTCAGCGATTTAATGAGAAGACCGGATTTAGACATGCTCGAGGAGGTCAGAGAGGAGGTAGCCATTAGAAATGCTGCTTACCAGCAGCGGATAGCTTTGTTCTACAACAAGAGGGTGAAGAAGTGCGACCTGAAAGAAGGAGACTATGTGCTGAAGAAAGTAATTCAAAAGCATAACAAACTGGAGGCAAACTGGCATGGACCATACCAAGTTACAGAAGTTGTTCGACCAGGAACTTATCGAATAGCAACTTTAGAAGGCGAAGAGTTTAAGAATGCATGGAACGCAGAGCATCTGCGCAAGTATTATCAGTGATGTTATGTAACACAGTTCCATCAGTATCAATAAAATAAAAATATTCTGCAAGTCTCTCTGTTTATTGAAAATTTTTCGGGGAATACTAGTGCTACGCACTACTCGGCAAAGCTCGGCGGACCAGACTACTCAACGAAATATTCCAAACTGTACTAAGTATGGTTGGTCGGGGATAAAAACCCACTAACTGTAGTTGGTCGACGAGGAGAAAATATTCCAAACTGTACCAATATAGTTGGTCGACGAGGAGAAAATATTCCAAACTGTACTAAGTATGGTTGGTCGGGGATAAAAACCCACTAACTGTAGTTGGTCGACGAGGAGAAATATTCCTAAAAATTCCAACCTGTTTGGCTAGGAAACGAAATATTCCAAACTGTACCAACATAGTTGGTCGACGAGGAGAAAATATTCCAAACTGTACCAATATAGTTGGTCGACGAGGAGAAAATATTCCAAACTGTACCAACATAGTTGGTCGACGAGGAGAAAATATTCCGAACTGTACCAACATAGTTGGTCGACGAGGAGAAAATATTCCAAACTGTACCAACATAGTTGGTCGACGAGGAGAAAATATTCCAAGCACAATTTAACAACCTTGGTTGGTTGGAAAAATTTTAAACATTTTTATACGCATTACTTTATTATTAAGTGATCGAGCAACATTACTGATACTTGTAATTTTTTATTACTAAGTTGGTCGATGAACAACACAATATAGTTATCTTTTAACATATATGCATAAATGTAAAGTGTTTGATATTTACAAGACAATAACAATTAAGATTTGCAAACAAAAATGAAAGATTTTCATTAAATTCGAAATAAATTACATTGATAATAAAATGAAAGTTACATTGATATGTATACTAACTATTACATCAAAAATATTTATTCTACTGGTCTTTTTCCCTCAGCTTTTGACACAGGTTCCTCGCCAGCAGGCGGATCATTGAAAGACTGAGGAGAATTGATGAAGTTGAGGTCCTTCAACATCCTGACATTCATCACGGACGGTCGATCTAAAAGATGCTCGGGATGAGATACTTCGATCTGCGAATGTAAATTGTAGTTACCGAGATACTTTGAAATTAAGCTTCGAGGAATGGCACGAGCTGGGATCCATTCCATCTCCAAATTGTATGGAGGCACAGGCAAGTCGAGCAACCCGGGATCATGGTAGTCCCACAGATAGTGTCCTTGTTCGAGCTTCAGCACACCTAAGGCATTCAGCCAGCCTTGCTTGTAGCCCTCATTATTGGCATTTTGAATACGATCGTCCAAATGGAACAGTGCTTCGTTGTATCCAGTCATCCAGAACTCCCTGGGGTGTTTGTGGAATTGATATGTTAGCCTTTCTAGCTGCTCGTGGAGACTCTTAATGAAAAGTTCCTTATTCTCCAGGGCTGACTTCTGCGCAGAGAGCTGTTTTTCCAAGTCCCTAATTTTCTTTGACATGTCAGACAAAGCTTGGTTCTTATCCATTAATTAGAAGGCTTGGTTCTCTAAGGCAGACGCTGTCCTCTGTTCCTCGACAAGCACCCGAGCTGCTCTTGCTCGTCCCCGAGGAGCTCTTGCTCGACCACGAGAAGATGTCGAGGTACCAGAACTCCTCAAAGTCTCCAACTCTTCCCTCAATTTGGCATTTTCAACTTCTAAGAATGAAAATCCCTCATCAGTCACTGGGATTAGGGCTGTTGAAGAAGAGGCTGCAGACTTCAACTGTGCTAGTTCTTTTTGAAAATTGTTATTTTCTCGCTCCAGCAGCTCGGCAATCTGTCTGCACTGTTCAACCTCACCCTTCAAAGTTCTCTCCCTCAGATCATACCCAGCAAAAAGCTTCTCGTAGCCCTTGTCAGCAACGATCAGCTTATACTTCTTCTCGTACCCGTCATGCAGCAAGGCAGTTGATTCCTTGTACTGATTCTAAAGGTCTTCGAGGGTACACTGGAGATCCTCGATCATTTCATAGTAAGCCACATTATTGGCCACTGCTCGGTCAAGTAAACATTTCAGGTACTGATATGCTTCAACTTCCTATTCTGAAGCATCATGACCAAGGATATCGGTAGCTTATGATGTACTCAGGTCTGTGTGACCAACCTTATAATATTCATTACATTGCCGCATCAGCTATGTATCATTGGCAGATAGCAGATCCATCCTGGCCAGAAACTAGCAGAGAAAGAAGAGCAATCATCAATAAGAAGAATAAGTAGAATACAAACAGAAAATAGACAACAGTATGCAAAAAGAACTCAAGTTTTATTAGATCATGAAATTCGGAGTTACAAATTTTGGGTTACATTTGACAAGAAACAAAAATAGAAAGGTAAACCCGAACAACATTACACATTTTCCTTATCTCCCAAAACCTTCTCGGAAGGTTGGGAGGAGGAAGCAGGTTGCTCGGAGGGAACTTTGGGTCGTTCGGAAAGCACCAGCTGTTGCTCGAAAGAAGAAATGACTTGCTCGGCAGCAGGCTGGTTGGTTAGGGCATGTTCTCCCACTACCATTAAAGACTCCTCAGAGGTAGCTTCGTCCTCTTCTAATTCTTACGGAGTAGGAGGGGGACGAGGGATGTGTCTCTGAAAGAGCTCGGATGACTCGTCGACCTTCATTTCCTGAAGGGAAGCAACCCATCCATTCCTAAAATACTTTAGACTGCCATAGTCCACTTGAGAGACCATGGCAGCACACCCCTTATCCCACCCCTTGTTCCAGCCAGAGCTTAAGGACTTCTTCACAGCAGCTTTCCTTTTGGCCTCCTCCAAGGCAAGCTTCTCGGACAGCAAATCATCAATAGCTTTCAGTTTTTGTTCAGCTTCCTCTTTCTGCCGAGTTACTTCTTGGAGCTGGACCAACCTCTCCTCAGCAACTTTGAGCTTATTCTCAAGCTCCCCTTCAGCCCTGAGCTTCTCTCCGAGCTCTTTATCATGCTTCTCCAAGGCAGCCTTTTTCTTCTCCAACTCCTTAGAGGCATCAATAACTCGAGCTTTTTCTTGCTCGGAGGAGGCAAGCTTTCTCTCTCAGATAGCCTTATCAGTGGCATACTGCTGGCGAGAGTCTTCCAAAGATTTGATAGCCTCTTCCATAGCTCCCTCCACACTGGACGAGGAGCATGAGGCTTTAATGGCTTCATCCTTTTTCAGGATTATGTTAAAGCAGCTCGTCAACTGTGAACAGAAAAAGAAAGCAAGTTAGAAACAAGAAATGACAAAGGGAACTATGAAAAGGTTAAAGTAAAGAGACTTACTGAAGCAAGATAACGAGCAGCCAAAGAAGTAACCATGTCCCGAGTAAGGTTATCTTCAGTACCTTGGACCTCGGGAATGGTCAAGGACCTTACCGAGCTCATGTCAGAGCTCGGGGGAGCAAAAGTGGGAACTTCAGTCCCAACAGTTGGGGGCTGAATGATGGTATCATCCAAAATGACCGAGGAGCTCTTCTTCAGCCTCCTCGGGGGAACCGACACAGCCAAGGAAGAACCCTTGGTCGGTGATATCACAATCACCTCTCTTGGAGCAGCAGGCTTGCTCGGAGCCACTGTGAGCTTCTCGGTGACTTTGGCAGAAGCAGCTAGAGGAGCTGCATCAATCTTCTTTGTCCCCTCCCTTGGGACATCAATCCTAATCCTTTTTACCTCCCCAGAACCGGAGGCAATTTTCTCAAACAGAGCAGGAGTACTTCTATTCTTCATGCTTTCGCTCAAAGGAATGTGGGATTCAGGCGATGAACTTGCAGAGGCTGGTACTGGCTCTGCTTCAATGATCACTGGACGAGCAGTGAAGGAGGTTATGTAGCTCTTATACTGGAGCAGATACGAAGCCGACCTGATGTGCGCGTCGGCAACCCTTTGATGCAGACCCAGATAAGTCCCAAATGCCTTATACTTGAAGGGCATTAAATGTATTACCCTTTCATATGTATATCATTTAATGTATCACCCTTTCACATGACAGCCTGAGGGCTATAAATACATTGTACAATCCTCATTGTAAGGGGACCTGATCCTGAATCCAAACTTTGGGATCCAGAACGAAATTTCTTGTAATCGAGAATTCCCAAACATTCAGCAATAAAACAACAGTGGAAGTAGGCCATTCTTATAAGGCTGAACCACTTTAAAATCTTTTGTCTCATGTATTTATCTATGATTGAATTATTAGAGTGATCTAATTTTTTACATCAACAATAGTAATGTTTGGTAGATCAATATTATGTCAATACATATGTCACTTTTATATAATGAAATATTACATTAATGGAAATATATTGAAATAATATATTGCCTTTAACAATATTCATAGCATGTATTTGTGTCCGCGCATCACGCGGAGTACATCCTAGTTATACCTCTAATACGATAGTATTAGAGGTATAATGATCATTTAATGGCATCTATAGTAACCTCCTATCTTTTTCTCTGTTCTTTCTCTTTCATTCCATGTTATCATTTCTCTTTCCTCTTATTTATATATGCCCTTTCTCCTTCCTTAGTCTCTAAATCTCTTTGCCCTTTTTCCTTCGTTCGTCTCTTTGTTTAGGGGCCTAATAAATAGAAACTAAAATTCATTTTCCATCTATTCTGCTGCAACACCAGTGTCTTCATTGTCTTCATTTCCTCCTCCAGGGAGTTAATGGCAACCCTTCCAGCACATATATTTGACATCCTCTTATATGTACTGTTATTGGTAACTCTAAATCACATGGTTATTAACTGGAAAAAGAAGAAGTTCATGGAAAAGAGAGGTTGTTATGGTTTTCTTCGTCTCCTGTTAAGTTGTCACCTTCAATTTCACAGATATCTCCCTTTTAACACCTCAATCCCACCTACAAAAAATAGACCCTCCAACCTCTACCATCACTACCGTGGAACCCCCAAGAAAATCCAAATTCATATCTCAGGAGATAGCCGTCAATTTGATAAAAACGTGAGAAAGATCCACAGTGCGCCTTTGGATTTTTCAACATTGTGATCCTCCATAAGCAATTACAATTTGAGTAGTTAAGAATTACCAAATTTCGACGGAGTTGCAGGAACTGAAATGAGGTAAGAAATGTGAAGTTTTGGCCTCATTTATTGAGCATGATCCCTTTCGTGTATTTCTCTCTTTTAAGATCCCATCAAACTTTAAGATTCCCTCAATATGATTAGGTTTTTGAAAGAAAATATGTGTATTTAAACACATTGTTATGTAATGACCAAACCCACCAGAAATGAGTTTATTTAAGTTAGCTTACAAGTTGCTTTTAACACAAGTGATTTATCACTTTTTTCTACAACTATGTTCATTGAGTCCATGTCCTATTGTAATTGAACTAAAATATTTGTTTAGCATCAAAGCAGGCTGCATTTGATCCGAAGATACAAGGTATTTTAGATTTTTAGATTTGTGTACAGCAATAATTTTTA
Source organism: Sambucus nigra (assembly GCA_949130495.1). Lineage (NCBI taxonomy): Eukaryota > Viridiplantae > Streptophyta > Magnoliopsida > Dipsacales > Adoxaceae > Sambucus > Sambucus nigra. The sequence continues at coordinate 283,605,720 of OX422209.1, forward strand.
AAGTGCTTAATGTGTGTATGTGTGGATGGTGTATTTAGACGTGTATAATATTTCCTTGGTGAAGTAATTTCTTTGATTTGATTTTACATGATCAAAATTGTTCCAAATGACGTGTAATACATCACTTCATAGTTATGCCACATAATTTTATAGGAATTTGGGGTGATGTATTTGATACTCATAACATTATTCAATAAAATAATACAAATAATATATCAGTTACCAAAGGATACTTATCTTTTTCATTTTTTATTTTTCTATTAGGATACATACACTAAGATTTTCAACGAATTAAACAATTGGTTTTTTGTATTATCTTATAAAATCTCACAAGTGTCTTCGCACTTCACTAAAAACTAAAAATAGGTTAGTAGATATTTACGTTGATAGGATATTACAAATTGTCGTGTGGTTCTTTTTCTAGGAAAAGTTAAAAAAATTTGAAATGGGCTTGGGGCTAACTATTTTATAAAATATCTGTGGTTCCATATAAATTTTGAAGGATAAGTAAATGTGCATTTTAAAATAAACTTTATTTTATATTTTATTGTATTTCTTGAGTTACTTATATTTAAATGACATTTTTTTACTTTAAATTTTAATCAAGTTTGTTACTAATTGAATATATGTTTTTTATTTTAATTATTTTTAAACAATCGGGCGACCCACGAATACATGCTAAATTTTAATAAATTCATAACCCATTATCTACCATTTAAAGTTGTGGCACTTAGTTGCATTAATCAATTGGTTGCTATGAGCTACGATTACTTCCATTTTTGTAGTTGGCTCCATCACCCACGTGTTTCCTCTCACATTCCTTGGATCGATGAAACTATTACTACTCCCTCCATCAATCAATATGGTTGATGGCACCTTGCCTTGAACTTTCACAGTCCTTTATGTCACATTTGTGTTGAGTGCATGTACAGAGATCTCACCTTACTCATCAGTCTCTATCCTTCCTTCGTACAAGTCTTGGAACCAAACACCACCTCTCCTTTCCAAGTAAAGAGAATCATATCGCACCTTTTAATTGTCTTCCATGGGATTCCGTTATTAAATTTTCGAGCACTTCCTCACCCATGTCCTAGCTTGAGGTCCATCAAAGTGAAGAAAATCAACCATCCGTGATTCGAAAAACTGGCGATTTCTTCTACTGCCTGAAAATCAACCTTCTTTGATTTCAATTTTATTGCTATAAATTGTTTATTTGTAGAGAAAATTATAAAAGAAGAAAGAAAGTAGAATATAAAATTACTTATATACTCGGATAATTGTTATCTTGTGCTAGTAGAAAATTACTTATATTCACAGAATCTATATAATTGGGTACAATAATGAATTTAATAATGTTATTTTCTTAAATTTCGTACTGTTCTAGAACTTTATCATGTGTTATTTTTTATTTTCATGTTGATATAATTATTAATATTATATAGAAAAATTCCATATGATCAAGAGACAAAATCAATCCTACTTATAAATGGCATCCGAAACTTGGACATATTAGTGTAGAATGATTGATGAATTGGCTAATGTATGTCCGTTGAGATCATTCTCATCTGAATCTTATCCAACATATGTATCTTGTTTTCAATGAAATTTGATCAAGTTAACATTTATTGGAGAAAAGGACGAAGTTGTTGATTTATAAAGATTGATTCACACCAATGTGTGTGGCCCATCAAATATAGTTACCTAAAATGTGTTTGTCTACCTACTAATGATCATTGTGGGTACACGATCTAACAACTTAGGCTTTGGGTTCAATGGGGATTCAACATGGTATCAGAACTCTGGTCTCGGCAAGATCGTGGGTTCAAGTTTCCCAACCTTCAGTTTGCTCCACCCTTTGTTTGTGCACATAGTGCACCTCGGTTTGTCTCTTCACATGCTTGTGGGAATCGCTCATGAGGGAGAGTGTTAGGGAGCATGATATACATTGTGGGCACACTACCTGTAGTAGATGGTAATTCAACAAGACCTAAGGACCTATCTTATAGAAGTCAAAGGTAGAGGGCATAACAAAACCTTACCTCCCAAGATAGAGGCGGATCCAGTTGTGGGGGGGGGGGGGGGAGGGGGGGGGGGGGGGGGGCGAGGGGGCCTTGGCCCCCCTAAACTTCTAAGAAATTCAAATTTAACCCTATAGTTTTAAAATTTTGTCCCTTTTTTTATATATTTATAGTTTTGGCTCCCACAAAAATTGATATACATTATTTGGTCCCCTTTTACTCACATTTCACTGTCCCAAGAGACATATCTTTATCACGTGAAAATGAAACAAAAGTGAGAGAATATGCCTTTGTAAAATAAACAAATCCTAAAGGAGGTCTATATGATTAAAGACCCGTAGTTTTTGTAGCCATTTGGCTTATAGTAGATGGAAGCAATGAAATGTGGCAGAAGAATTCCAAGTCTTGAATCCCATGGGCGCATCTGTAGCTGCAGTCCCTTGCCTCAAAGTATGCTAAAAATTGGTAGGAGGAAGGTGAGCCGGAAGACATTGTCTGAGTTCATTTTGAATGCTCCTATGTGTAAATGATTTTTTATCTGGGTTCTTGAACCAAACTTTCCCTTGCTTTCCCTTTTTTTTTTCCTGTAACTGTAAAACATATTTTCTGTTTATCCTCGAGCCAACTTAATCGCATGATGGAAGGCTGAAAATTGGACTGCAAAAGCAGTTATGAACTCCCCATTATGATTTCTTATAATTCATCCTTGAGTCATAATATTATATACTGAGGTTAAGGCAATATTAAACATTAACTCACGTAATATTATATATCTCGGTCTAAGAGTTGTTTTTTCATTGCTTCAAGTCACTGTTTATTGGAGTAAATTAGGAAGCTCCTGATTTATTAGGATTACCCACCTCCCTATCTTTGTTTTGACGAGGAGAAATGCTTCCTCCACCGGTTTGAACGTACCGATTTTATACACCGGCTGACGTGGCATGCCACATACTTTCTGAGATGACATGGCCATTGGGAATTGAATAGTGCTAGCCTCACCCATCCAAACTGATGGCTGCGCTAGACACATTGCAACCACTTATTCTTTTTTTTTTTCTTTTTTTCTATACTCTTTTATCTCCTATCAAAATAAACTCATATAATACTAAAATGTAAATTTTACCTACTAAAAAAAGAAATATGAACACAACTAAATAAAAATAAGATTTTACGAAAAACTTTATTTTTATTACAAACCCGTAACTGACCTAATTAAATGCAATAAAAATCGATTTTTTTTCAAATAGGAACACGAGCTAATTAAAACACGATATGACACGATACAAATTTTTGAGGTATTAATTTTTTTAGATAATATTTTTTTTGTTAAAATCAGTTTATATCTTTTTTTAGGAAGTAATTTTTTTTTTGTTAAAATTAGTTTTGTCATATCTAATATCAATTAAATTGTGTTATGTAAGGCACGGCACGAGTTTTTTTTAGACTAATTCTACATGGACGGATAAATCCGACTTATTTTGTGCGACGCACTGACGCGTCGCATCTGTATTGCTTCATTTTTGGGCCCTGGCGGGATCCACGCCATAGGATCCTCAAAACGAAAAAATGTAGGCACGATGTGTCAATGAGTCTCACAAAATGAGTCGGGTCCGTGAGTCGCCCTAGAATAACTGTTTTTTTATCACACGACATAATTAAGACGCGACACCACAAAACACATTTTTTTTTTTTGCCAAACGTGAGCACGACCTATCTGAATACGATCCAAATAAAAACAACATAATTAAGACGTGACACGTGCCGTATTTTCTTACCTAGATGAATACGATCCAAATAAAAATAACACAACACGAAATATTTTTTTGTTCACCAAACACGAATACCCAATTAAAACGTACACAACGCGCTTCTTATTTATTTTTAACAAACACGATTACGACCCAATTAAAATTGTGCTCGACATGTCATTTCTTTTCTTTTGTGGCGTGGATCCGCATCATTTAATGGATGCGGGTCCACGCCAGCGGTACTAACAAATTGATTTTTAATACTATTTTTTTAATATTGATAAAATTGTGTTAAAACTAGTTTAAAAAATATTTTTTTACTAAAAATATTTTTTTCATTAAGAAAATCTTTTGTTAAAAAATATTTTTTCTTTTGTTTTTGTCGTGTCTTGTCTTATGTGTCGGTTGCAACACGCTGACATGACGTGTTGCGATTAATTATTGTCTTATGAATGTGGGTTTGCGCCAGCGAAATAACCAGTGGCGCGATCGACATAGGTTATTAATCATGAGTCGGCATAAAAAAATTATTTTTGTTTTTCCAATCAAATGTCATTTTATGAAGAAAAAAATTGATGTTGACATGTTAATAACTTGTTTTTTTGGTTAAAATCTTTTTTATATGAAAAATGATAGTTGCACCGGTTTTGTGAATTTATATTTTTTTATTTTCAGTCAAACTATTTTTTTATTGCTACAAACTATTTTTTGTGTGTGTTAAAACTAATTTAAAAAATGTATTTTGCTAAAAAAATATTTTTAGTTAATCTTTTTTTGTTGAAACAAAAAAAGTTTTAAAAAAACTAAAATAAAACAAGCTTTGGAAAAACAAAAGAATAGCAGTCCTCAACCCTTTACATTTTGCTAGTGGCTTGTGTAGACTGGTATCAATATATGTGGCCAGCTCATGTGGCCACATCAGCGGTAGGCTAAACCGGTGGATTAAATCCGGTACCAATAGCAGCCCTCCTTGACCAGAAGCTTTGAAACATGAAGCCCTTTAATCGCAATGGTATAATGAAACGACTGACATTTTCTAATCCCAGTTCCCTACTAATTATATCATTTCTAAAAGAACATATTTTAACCCACACACATATGCCAGGTATTGCCAGCTGAGTTTTGAGATTGTCCCCCACAAACCAATTATTGAGAAGACAAAAGACCCGAAGTAGAGGTAGCTGTGTTTGGGAATCCAAAAAATGTATTAGGCTTCCTTATAAGTTTATCAGGATTATTCTCAACCAAAAGAGCTCTGTAATTTATAAATTTCTGTCAAATTTGATCAGGGAGGGAGGAACGAATAGATTCTAAATATCAATCAACTTGTCCAGATTAAAGTCAGATTAAAGGGTAGGAATATAAATTTCTGTCAAATTTTTAAATTTTCATTTGAAGTTGGAACCTCTCTTAACAGTGAGATCCAACTACGTGATTGTGATCTAAATATCAATCCACTTGTCCAGATTAAAGTCAATATACCCACTACCATTTACTGTTTTTGAAAAAAAAAAATGTTGTGTTCTTTTACAGTTCTTCAAATGTGAGATGCACGTGAAAGGGAATTGTTGGTCATAATCATAGCCAAAGTTGGATGGCCATATTTTGTGCTCATAGATCTGTCACAAAGAGATCTACCTTTGATAAATGCCCAAGAAAGTTTGGAGTGAAGGGAACTCATGACTTCATCAGATGATTTAACGCCTAAACCCTCTACAGATGTAGGTTTACTGGTTCTATCCCAACAAACCTAATGGTGATAATTTTTCTCTTTTGAACATCCAAAGAAATCGATAGAGCTTGTTTCAAACCCTCACTTCTGGTAGTAATAGAGTTCACCAAATCTTGAAAATAAGCTACAATTATTCTTACGTTGATTTAAGGGGCACCTAGGTATTTAAAGGGTATGGATTTCTGACAGAAGCCAGTCCAAGAGGCTATAAGGTTTATTCCTGATTATGTATGTGGTCGAGGCAATGAAAAAAAAACTCTTTTAAGTATTTACCTGAGATTGTTAAGGGATCTCTTGCATCCGTAAATAAATATCATCGTAGCATCTACACACAAAAGGTGCCCAATGATCATATTAGGATGAGGACTCTATAGGGCAGAATATAGTCATTATACACCGTCTAATGAGGTTGCACCACGGATCATTGAAACCCATCTTCACTATAAAATTGAGAAGAAAATTCCATTTGAGCCTGCCAAAGGCTTTAGACGTATCAACTTTAATGTTAATATTCCCCCAAAACTTTTTGTCTAGGCAAGAGCTATATTTTCATGAATATTCCTACCCTTTACCAACCTGTTTGTTCTAGGGAGATGATCCATGGAGAATTTTTCACCAATATTTCTACTAATATTTTTGAAATTTTGTAGGGAAAATTACAGAGGTGTATGCGTTTGAGATCTGAGAAATGTTAGGGTATTTTACTTTAAGCTCAAGGACAAGGTGACTATAAGTGTATCCTTTAGGAAGAGGAACACCTCTAAAGAAATCTTGCACTGCTTCAATAACATAATTTGATTAGTGCCTAACAAAAGTGAAGATTGACCAGCAAAACAATCAGGGCCTGGAGACTCTTTATGGTTTTGAAAATCTCCTCCTGATTAGGAATGCACCAAGGTTCTCTATCCTCCTGACTCACCAAAGATGGAGTACCATTGAAGAAATTTAAATTAGCAAATTATTTAAAGAAGTAAAACATTGCTGGTAAAAATTGACTACTTAACCAGCCAAAATATCTGGATTAGAGCAAGAAGAACCATCATTTATGGCCAAATTGTCATTGATTTGAGCATGAAAGAAATTTGTGTTTGTATCTCCCTCTTGAATCCATGGATGCCTAGATTTTTCTCTTAAAAGAATGTCTTCTCTTTGAAATTCCATATACTGGGTATGTTTAACACTAATCGAGGTTGCTTCCTTATCTTCAAAGTACTGCACAAAGATCAACTTTGTTTCTTATATCCTCATCCTCTGCTCTTTTAATTCTTTGCTTGATTACCAAATGATACTAGTTCAAGGATTTCAATCAGTTCATAACAATTTTTAGTTTCAAATTTTCAATTGGAATTTCACAAGTGGGACACATGTATCTGAGTATCCTAGGCAGTTTGAATAATTGGAGTAATGCCCACATGATATGTACACATCTGATATAATTTGAATAATTTGGGGCCTTTTATGTCCAGAATGATTGAAAAAAGTGGTTAAGCTTAAGAGTCTAGTCCGGACAAATGTGTGACCTTGAGAAGAGGGCGTGATTGGAGGGCCCTCTCATTTGATAGAACATCAAATCGGATCAAGGTTTTGGAGAGCCTGTGGTGAATATTGCACATGGCAAACTCATTTTCTCCAACCCATCATCACTAAGACCAGCCTGCACTTGAAATTAGTTGAACTCATCCATTGATCCAATGTCCATTTGACATCTACCAACTTTCTAATTATAGCTAGAGAAAACGTTGAAATCCCCCCCTATTAACCACATATATTGATGGAATCAGCCAAATTAAGATGATGTTTCCATCAAACTCTCATATCCACTATATTACATATGGAATATACTCGAGAAACATCACATTAAGTTGGGAATTCATAATTTCACATGCCCAGTGATAGAGTGATCATTACTCCCAATGAAATTCGCCTCCAGTAATGTACTATAAAGCAGACAAACATGGGTATTCTCTGGATTAAATGAAGACAACTAGAATAATTGAGTTTGTGAGCTATTTTGTCCAGTCTTATTCAATCTAATTTTGGCTCTACAATAGTTGTTAAAAGTAACTTTTGATCTCTGATAATTTTATTCAAATTCGTTGTCTTATCCCTGTCATCTATGTCTCTTGCATTCCATAATAGGCAGCTAAACAAATGGACTTGATTCAGATATTGGATGTCCGGTTTAGTGAACCACTGTTCTGGTGGCTATTCCCCCTTTAGCTAGGGTTGTGTTTTTTTTCCTCACCTTTCGATTTTTTTAAAAAATTTTGATCCGATTTTTTTCGAATTTGGAATGAAATTTTAGTTTTCCGATTTCCGATTTTTCCGAAAAAAATCGGATTGAAAATCGGAAATAATTCTGAATTACCGATTTTCCTGATCCGATTTTTTTGAAACTATGTCGATCCGATTTTTTTACTCGATTTTTGATTTTTTTCCTAATTTTTGAAAGTTTCTCATAGCACACATCGGTTGGCAGAGGGATAGGACTCCAAAATATGTTCTATTCAAGGAGAATATCCTCATAACTTCTACACAAATGAAAAAACTGGTTAAATCCTCATGTATTTACATGTTGGGTTAAACCTCTTTCTTTATTTCTTTAAAATAAGAATTTTGAGTAATTGAAAATTCATAATTTATTTTTTGGAATTTTAATATATTTTGTGAATTTTCGAATTTTTTCGATTTTTTCGAATTCGATTTTTTTTTTTAATTTTTCAAAAAAATCGGATCGAAAATTGGAATAATTATTTTATTTCAGAAAAAATCGGATTTTTTTTCGAATAGGCATTTTTCGATCCGATCCGGACGAAACATATCCCTAGCCATATTAGCCACTAGGTGTTGATTCTTTTCCAAATCTGCAACATAACCATCCATTTTTTATACAGTGCCAACACCATTCATAGGATTGAAATAATATTCCCTACATATCTGGCTTTAAAAGTTTGTAAGACTGTGCTATTAATAACAGGCTTAGGTTGCGTTTGTTTTTTCGTCTGAATTTGAAATCTGAAGTCTGAATTTCAAAGTCTGAAATCTAAAACGTATATTTGATTTTATGTCTAAATTGACCCCAAAACAATATATTTGTTTTATGTCTAATTCAGACTTGAGAGGTATATTTACCTCTTAATCATTCAGAGATAAAAATAGTCATTAATTTCTTAATCAATTAAAAAAACAAACACTATTTGATACGTATATTTACCTCTTAATCATTCAGAGATAAAAATAGTCATTAGTTTCTTAATCATTTAAAAAAAAAACACTATCTGATACCTCTTAAGTCTGGATGGTTCAGATTCAGACTTAAGAGGTAAAAACAAACAAAACCTTAAATGGTTTTTCCTCCAACATAATACTTCTTTTTTTGTCTTTGGATTCCTTCACTTTATTATCCATATATGTTACTTCATTTTTCAAGATTTGGGAGGAGGCGAAGCATCTAGGGTCAGAGTTCTTCCTAACCTTTATAATCACCAGTGAGGGTGGATTTTAATTGTTATTCATTACGAGTTTTATTAATTAGAGAAATTAATTACAGAAATGTGTTTATGTATAATAAATATATAAATCCATGAACTTATAATAACTGTATTTAGATATTGTAATAATTGAGGCAAGTGTTCAACACTTCGCCTTTATGACGAGATTTGTCCCGTAACAATACTTCACGGACTCAATGATAGCCGTCTCCCAGGATATAACAATCAATACCTGCAATACTAGCACTCCAAATTGCAAGTAACAGGTGAACCAACAATAAAAGAACCTTTTTTTATGAACACAAAATGAACTGACTATGACAAAAAATAATGTCTGAAAAAATCAACTGTAAAAACAAACCCAAGCCATTATACAAACTGAAATGGCGGTTAGAACAATTAAAACCGTCCATAAAAAGACTAGGCAGACACTGAGAGTTATATTGGAAAATTCTTACATCCGAAGAGAGAGATTTTGACCTTGAATGAGTGCTTTAGAGAATTTCATCCTTTCGAAGTTCTCATAGAAGTGGCCCATTCACACTCATATAGGTAACTTCCCATTAAGAGTCCTATAATACCTCACTTGAATTTTTAAGATATAAGACTTATTAAAAGTTGTATGCTTATCCTAAGTTACTTTGTATGCAACGTTTTGTTTATCATAGGAATAGGTATGACTTTAAAAACTCATCAGTGCTCACTTTGAAGAGTTATTTAAGACTCGAATCTCCCTTTGAAACTAAATCTTGGGATCTCTAGTTAGAAAGGTAGGTTTGTAATCAAGACAACTCATTATTTTGTAGGCGTTAATCTCATTTCCCTCGATAAATGATATACTTTCCTTCTACTCAAACCTTTAGTTAACTAATCCGTTATATTGTCCTTAGACTTAGTATAATGAATGGAAATAATTTCAGTAGATAGAAGTTATTTTACATTATTATGTCTTTGATGTATATATCGAGATTTACTGTTATACATATTATGGTGTGCTATACCAATTGTTGATTGGCTAATACAATGTATTCAAATTGCGGGCATGGATTTTGGCCACATTTGAATATCCTCTCAAATATGTCGAAGTCACTCTGCTTCTTCTCCATCTTTATCTATAGCTATAAATTCTGATTACATAGTAGATCTGGCAATACAAGTTTATTTTGAGGATTTCAAAGACACCACAATACTACCATGTGTAAATATATATCCACTTGTAGATTTAGAACCTTCGAATCAGATATCCAATTAGCGTCATTATATCCTTCAAGTACAGTTGGATATCTTGTGTAGTGTAATTCGTAGTTAAGAGTATACCTTAAATATATAGGAATCCTTATTATGGCTTTCTAATGGTTTTCCCCTTGATTACTTGTATACCTACTCATCTTGCTAATCGAGTAAGCAATATTTGGACGAGTGCAGTTCATAACATACATCAAACTGCCTATGATACGAGAATACTCTAATTGAGATATACCTTTCCCAGTATTTTTTTATATAAATGAAGATTTGGGTCAATAGGTTTTTTACCTATGATATTACTACTTTTATCAAACTTATCAAGTATCTTCTCAATATAATGAGATTGGGACAAAACAAGTCCATCCAATGTTTTAGAAATTTTAATTCCTGATATAACATCCCCAATACTCATATCTTTTATATCAAATTTACTAGATAATATTCTCTTAGTCGATTTAATGATATCCTTGTTACTTACAATAATAAGCATATCATCTACATAGAGAAACAATAACATAATCGTTTTGAGTATTTTTAATACAAATACATTTATCACACTCATTTATTCAAAATTTATTTGACATCACTACGTTGTTAAATTTCTCATTCCACTATTTAGGTTCCTGTTCTAATCCATAGAGGCATTTAACAAGTCTACACACTTTCCCTGGAACGTTAAACCCTTATAGTTGTTCCATGTCTATCTCTTCATTTAACTTGTCATTTAAGAAGGAGATTTTCACATCCATTTGTTGTATCACAAAACTATATAACGATGCAATGGATATTATCATTCAAATGGATATTATTCTTGTAATAAGTGAGTAAGTATCAAAATAATCAAATTCTTCTTTTTTCTTATAGCCTTAGACACAAGTCTTGATTTGTATTTTTCAAATTTCTCTATCTACTTTCAATTTTCTCTTGAATATCCACTTGCATCCAAGAGTTCTATTACCTGGTGGGAGGTCCATTAATTCCCAAGTAAGATTTTCATAATGGATTCAATTTCACTATTAGCAATCTCTCCAGAAAGGAGCTTTTAGAGTTGACATCGCTTCATTAAAGCTACTAGGCTCACATTCTAACATATAAGTTATAAAGTCTAAACCTAAAGACTAAAGTCTTTGAGCTCTTACTGCGTTTAAGTTCGAAGTCATCAATTTTCTCAACAAATTCATTATCTACATTCTCTTGATGACTACTAGAGGCAGTGTCATAAGTTCTCTTATATTAACATGAACCTGGCACATTATTATATGGAAATATATCTTCAAAGAAATATACATTATTAGATGCAATAATTGTATTTATGTGTATATCGGGATTCTTTGATTTATGAACAAGAAATTGATATGCACTAATATTAATTGCATAACCAATGAAGGCGAAATCAACAATTTTTTGTACCATTTTAATCCTTTTAGGATTGGAAACCACTGCCTTTTCAAGATAGCCCCACATTTTGAGATATTTATAAGAAAGTATTCGTCCTTTCCACAATTCATATGGTATCTTCATTGTTTTCTTGTGAGGCATTTTACTAAGAAGGAAGTTTACAGAAAGCAAATCTTCCCCCAACAAATTCTGAGGCAAATCCGAACTTATCAATGTATCATTCATCATCTCTTTTAGAGTTTGATTTTTATGTTTAACAATACCATTAGATTGGTAACTCAAGTGTATGCCCATTTGAAGAGAGCACATATTTAGTTACGAATATGAGAATGCTAAAGAAAAGACTTTGGGTGTGTAGTTAGTGAAGGAATTGGGGGAGTGTACTCATTATGTAGGCCTCACTCGCATGGGAACGAGCAAACATAGTTGAGGGCGAGGTCAGAATCTCCTTGATACTCTCAAATGCCTTCTTCTCCTCAACCTCCACACCCACTTCACCATGTTTTTCATAAGTGGTGAACATGGGTGAGTAATTTCAGCTAGAGCTGGTATAATTATCCTAAAGTAAGAAACTTTGCCTAGGAAACTTTTAATCTCTTATTGGCTCCTCGGTGGTGGAATCGTTAGAATTGATTTTTATTTTTTTTCATCAATTTGCACGCCCTGCCTATTGATAATAAAATCGAGGAATTTTCCCATTGTAACTCCAAAGGCACACTTTGAGGGGTTCATTTGCATCTTGTACTTTTGAAAACATTCAATGACTCTTCTCAAATCTTGGATGTGCTTGCTCTCTATTGTGGACTTCACCACAAAGTCCCACATAGAAAATATGTCATGAAATATGGCTTTCATGGTTCGCTGATAAGTTGCCTTAGCATTCTTTAATTCGAATAGCATAATTGTATAGTGGAAATTGCCAAGAGGAATTTGGAAAGCTATCTTTTTCGTATCTATTGGATCCATTTTAATTTTATGGTATCCCACGTAGACATCCATGAAACTGTACATTTCGTGCCCAATAGTTACATTTATCAAGTTATCAATGCTTGATAATGGGAATTTATCTTTCAAACATGCATGGTCAAGTCCCTAGAGTCCACGCAGATTCTAATTTTCTTCTTATCCTTCTTGGTAACAGGCACAATGCTCGAGATCCAAATAGAATGTTGAATGGGTTTGATGAAGCCTTCTATAAGCAGTTTCTCTACCTTTGTCTTTATCTTTTAATTTTAATTCAGCCTTGTAAGTTTGAGTAGCCTAACTCATAAGCAAAGAGTTAGGGAAAATATTTTTCTTATGAGAACTTACCTCTGGGTCATATTTCCATGCAAACACATCTATAAATTCTTTGAGCAGGTTGACAATATCTTCTCGTTACTTTGGGCTTAGGCCTTTGGAAACGAAGATGTGTCTTTCATCACCACCCTCTTCTCCTGAGTTTAACTCTTCTAATTCTTACAGTTACTCCCTTGGTCCATCTTGCATGCATTATGGGGTTTTTCGGGTTCTCCAACATGCTCTACTATATGAGAATCATAAATTAAAAGCATTCTGATGCTAGGTCAACGCTCATATCCAAGAATTCCAGTTGCATACATCGTTATAAAGGGTAAATCACTTTTCCATTAGGCAAAACCACATTCTTGCAAGTCCGAGTTGACCTTAATTTTTTTATCAACTCTTGTTTTCCTTTATCTTTTACTTCTGGGGGTGCCGCTCACGGACCCAACCTGTTATGAACAAATATCTTTACCTCACCCCTTTATTAACTAATCGGGGCTCCTCAACTCTTTTAATCAACTAAACCTTTCTTTCTTCATCAATCTCAATGTAGAATTTTGCATCAACCAGATACGCTTCCTCCACCGAGAAAGGCCTCTCAATTTCCTTGATAACATTTATTGTTTCACAAATATTGGCTTTCGCGCATAGGTGAAATGTGTAAGGCATAATGCCATGAGTATGCATCCACATACTTCTTATCAGTAGATGGTAAATTGTATTGGAATTGATCAAATGGAATTTGATGTTGGAAGTGAAGTTCCCTAACTATATCCCAACATTCATCTATCCGAGCGATCACATTCCAGTGCTATTGAAGCCTGAAATCACCAAAGGGACGGTACAATCTTCTCTTTTAAGATTCCCATTTCATAAATAGTGGTTATAGGCACAATGTTGATCGATTCCCCTCCATCCAGTAATGCTTAAGGAAACTAATCCCATTTACCAGAGCAGTCACATGTAACGTTTTGTTATGAAAGAATGGTATATGTCTATCAGCTTAAAAAAACACCACTTCTAATGTAAACCTTTTTATGAGCCTTACAATATGTCCATGCCAGGTGATGGATGAATCTCATCTATCTTGCATTGTTTTAAGAATGTTCTTTGTAATCACCAACCTGGTTTTAGACTTTACTTCAATTTGATCAAAAAATCAATTGACCTTTGGACCCTTTGCAATTATCACTCAGTCTCAGTCTATCTCCACTTCATAAGTTTGTGCATTATAGATATACTCTGCCTCTAAAGTTCCAACTTTATCTAGTACTAACACCACACTTATGTTCTTTGATTTAATCTCCAATTCCTTGTTCCAATTTCATTTGTAATCCATGTTAGCCAAACTGAGCAGCCAATCACTACATGCTCGGTCATTTTTTGCCCATTCCTCATATTTCATCTTTCAATCTAAATTATGAGCTACAACCATTTTATTGACCCATATTGATTAGCTTGTCAAGGATTCTCGTTGATATCCATCGGAGGGATATGAAGAGTGGCATTGGAAACTTTCTCATTTATTATCTTACATAGATAATACCATCCCTTTATTGAGTGTTGGACCCTCTGGTACAGCTCATAAAAAAATTCATCAGCTTAATCTTCTATTGTGGGTATTTGACCGTTCAAGTTGGGTGAACATTACACTCCTTCTCACACCAACGTTTGCTAACAATCCATGGCTTTCGCAACACTGCATGGAAATGGAGGAAGAATATTATTTCCAAACTTCCTTTTTTTGGAGACATTCTTTGAAGTTTCTTCACCATTATTCTTTCTTTTGGGACTACACTCCACATAGTTAATAACTTGATACTGAGCAATTGGAAACCATCCTTGTTGAGGAATAGTCTGGGTTCTACAGCTCTAGGCCTTTGGTTTTATGATCAATGCAACATTCCTTGCTGCTCGAGTGAATTCCCTGAATGTTCCCTCTCGTGTTTCATTGATTAGGTGAACTTTGTATTCTTCGAGAAAAACTTCTATGCAAATCTGCCACAACCTTTCTTATGTGGCTTCCTCGTGTACATCTAGAGATTTCTCTCTAAAACACTTGGTATACAACATAAGATTTCGCAAGGTTTCTACATTTCCTAATCTAAGTGTCTCGGAGTAAAGTTTTCTTCAGCTACAAAGAATTTTTAGAGGAACTTCCTATACATATCTTCCAAAGTAAGAATGTTATTTAGTGCCAAATGGGAATATCGCGAGTAGGCCTTTCAAGTGAGAGATTTCGAGAACTCTACCAGTCTTAGGTTCTTATTATTATAGTGTAAGGCAAAATACTCCATAAACCTCTCAACGTGTTCTTTGGGATTCTTTCCTTTGCTATTAAACATTATGAACTTTAGTGGGGCATGCCCCTCTGGGTAAAGGATCTTATTGATACTATTTGAGTAAGGATTATTTAAATCCACGTATAAAATAGGAGATTTATTCTGCTTGAGTGATAGGAGATTTTTCACCTCCTCCAGAGTAATTGCCTTGGAAGGTGACTCCTCCCCTCATCTTTTTTTGCTGTAGGGGACGCAACAGGAGTAAGGGTTTGCTTATCCACCACTTTCTTTGTCTGCACCACCTCTGTTGCAACTGCTCCTCCACTAGGGGCCACCACTGGCATAACACAAACTTTGGCTCAAACTCGTGATATCTAAATTGTGTTGCATTAGAAAGTCAAAGAATAAATTCACAAGGTTCATTTTTGTCAGTTTTGGAGCAACTGATTTGCTCTCTGACCCACAATGGGACCAATACCTCATGTTCTTATAACCATGGCATCTCCGTTGGTAGTTTCGTCACTTTGACCTCGATTACCAACTCGAGTTTCTTCAAAGACTAGTTTATTAGAAACATTATGTTCTTCATCCATGGCAATGAGGATACCTCCCAAGTGGAGTCGCCAAATATTAGAGGGTAGTAGTACCGGGGTCTATGAATACATTTTAATGGTGAGGTTTGACCCACTCCAATAGAAAACTTTTTATAAAGTAAATATTTCAAGAATTAAAGCAAAGACAAAAATTGGCTTTTTCAATATAATAATTAAGTTTTTATTACAAGAAGGAGCGATTAATTATTGAATATAACTTTTCAACAATAAATACATGAATGATGAGAGCAGTGATTATCTGAGAGCGAAGAAGTAAGAACCTCAATATTTGGGAGAGAGTTGAGAAAGCATACTATTGTGTGAGAGTTTGTGCAACATAATAGTGCTTGTTATATCATTCTGAATAAATGTTCACCTAGTGCTCTATTTCTAGTAAAATTTCTAGGGCATACTTATCACTTGCGCGCCAAAAAATATTCATATGCGATAAATATCTGAAAATGCTTTATCCTTATTACTATTTATCACTGTCTACCACGATTTATCTTTTCGTGGTATGACACCTGATGTAATAGTGGGAAAAAAATTGACCCTGTCGGTCATCACTAAAAAAAGAGTTATTTTGTATTTTATCAAAATTTCTTATTGAACAAGTTTGAAAACTTGTGAGCTACCTTTAGGGTCACTCACCATTTGTAATGCTAAAAAATTTTTGCGAGCATTTCAGGTGGTTAGTCATTGTTTGTATGTAAAATAACTGTAATGCGTGAGTGTGAGTGACTTATTAGGTCACTCATACCAATATTCTCTATTTCCCAATATATTGAAGTAGTTGCGCCTTATCTTACTCAACAAGGCTTAACCTCCAAACCAAAACTCTCAATATGTCCCAATTGTACATCTACTCGAGCCATGCTTTCTTGACCAAGTCTCTTTACTAAGTAAACTTATCAAAGACAACAATAATAAGTATTAGTGAGCAGTGCTCGCCTGCTTGCTTCTGTATTTATAGGGAGCTGCTCATGTATTTTTTTTGCTTTCCTTGGATATTGATTGTTCATGCACTTATTCTTTTTTCAGGATATGCACATGTTCCCTTTTATGGCCTGGGGGTTGCTCATGCAACCTCCTTACTTGGGCATCGCTTGCATATACCTTCACTAGTTGAAGGATTGCTCGTGTGACCCTCAACATACGTTAAATGTGCAATGTGTTCCAAGTCTACAATGTGAAATTGTTAATGGATGTGTGAGTGTGAGAGTGTGTTGTAAGGAGTGAAATCATCATGTTCGTATCATGGAAAGATAGGAACGATTATTCTAAGGAGATAAAATAACTAAAAATGTGAGAAAATAATTAAAATATGAACGATATATCAAATAGTAGCGTCACTATATAAAGGTGAGCACGCATGTTACGGGACCGCTAAAAAATGGTAAATATGAAGAAACTAGTTATGTTAGGAAGGTAAACTAAACATATGAGTTAAATACTAATACATGAATATGAATAAATAATTAGAGATAATGAGTGAATCCAATCCCAAAAGTGATTTCGGAATGCCTACATAGGCAAAAATAACATCAAAGTTCACGTAGTTCGTAGGGAAAGTGAGGTGGGGTCTAACCCATAGTCCGAAGTTAAAGTGTATCACTTGTTTTTAGGAAAAAATGTGCGACATGTGGTGAAAGTGAAATAAAGAGTGAGATAACCGTAAATTGTGAACTAAGGTTCAAACGCTCTTTTTTGTTTTTTTTTAATTTATGAAAATAAGTTTGAGGATATATATAATAAAAGGATAAGATTAATGACAAAATAAATAAAAACTAACTAACAATATGCTAAAAGTTCCAAACTATGTAAAAAAGGGAATTAGTAGACAAAATGGAATGAAAATGGTTTAAACCTTCAAAGTTCTATGGATTTTGTTTTTTGGGACTTTTGTAGACTGATTTTAGAGGGTAGGAAGTGATGGTGGAGTGATAACTAAAGGTGCAATAAGGGTGATATAAGTGAATGTTAGAAGGATATGGTGAAAATGATATGTGTTGAATTTGAGGAAAGTTGTTGCACTAATTTTGAGGCTCTAGGTCCCTCTTAATGAGATCAAGATTTCATTAAATATGAGAACCCTAAAGGAAAAAAATGACCAAGCTTCCTTCAGGGGTATGCCGGTCGTCATTCTCCCTATAGTGCCTGATGATAGGGTGGAAAGACTTGGTGGCGAAGGAAACCCTCACATGTCTACAGGTAGGTGAGCTGTCCTGCCAATAGGCAGGCATAAATGATTTTTGAGCCATAAAATACGAATCGTAGATTCGATTCACACACGGTCGAGATGAAAGAGGATTAAGAGATTTATGAAAGTGTGTTAAAATACTCTAGGGTTTGAGAGTTTACCAAAGTCTAATAGAGCTCGAAGAGTGCGCAATTATATCTTAATTAGGGTTTAGAGGAGGACTGAGGGTCCAGGACTTGAAAAGACTTTATTTGGAACCTATGGAGGAGTGTGGGGTGCTATAATGGGATGTCTACAACCACTGGTGCCAAATACGCCTCTAACACATTCACTATATGCAAAGTACTCCATTTCTATGCCCACAAAGTAAATAAGTCATCCCCTACTCTGCCCACAAGACCACTAAACTCACTGTTGATCTACGGCTCAAAGCATCTGCTACCACATTCGATTTCCTTGGATGATACCTAATTGAGAATTGATAGTCCTTCACAAACTCTAACCCTCTCCTCTGTCGCATGTCCAAATCTCACTGAGTGAACATGTACTGGAGACTCTTGTGATTGTAAAACAACGTAATTCTCTCACCTAATAAATAGTGTCTTAAAATATGGAGAACGGAGGCTATCACTACCAACTCTAAATCATGGGTAGGGTAGTTGCCATCAAGAGACTTAATCATATAGAAAGCATAAGTTATGGGCCTCTCCTCCTGCATCAAGACCTTTTCAAGCCCCTGAAGCGATGCATCGGTGTATACTAAGTACTCCACTCTGGAATAGAGTACGGGCACGGTCACGAGTTTATCCTTTCTCTCCTAAAAACTCTCTAATAATTGGAGAACCAAATAAACTTTACCCCCTTTCCGTTGAGGTGAGTCAGTGGCCTGGAAATCTTGAAAAATCCTTGAATAAGCCACCTATAGTACCCAGCCAAACCTAAGAAAATCGTAACTTCCATAGGTATCATGGGTTGTCCCCACTCAATCACAATCGAAACATTTCCATGATCCACTAAAATCTCAGCCTCCAACACAATGTGCCCCCAAGAACTTCACCTCTTTAAACTAGAATTCACACTCAAAGAACTTATTATACATTCCTAAGTGTTTGAAAAACTGTTCTCAGATGCTGAGCGTGCTCCTCCTCGAACAGAGAATATACCAATATGTCGTCAATGAACACTCTAACGAACTAGTATAAAAATTAACGGAATACCCTATTCATCATGTCCATAAACCGCACAGGCAAGTTGGTCAACCCAAATGGCATGAACCAAAATTCATAAGATCCATAACACATCCAAAACGTTATATTTGGAATATCCTCCTCCAAATTTGTATCTGATGATACCCCGAGTGCTAGTCGATCTTTGAGAAGAACGATGCACCCCTCAACTGATTGAATAGGTCATCAATACATGGTAATGGATACTTATTGCTTATTGTGACCTCGTTCAGATACCGATAGTCTACATAAAGTCTTATTGAACAATCCTTTTTCTTCACAAACAACATAGAACCTCCCCAAAGAGACGGGCTTCTTCATATAAACCCCCAACTCAAGGGATACTAGATTCTTATCGTAACTCATTATCTCTAATGGATCCATCTAATAAAAATCCCTTAAAACGGGCCTGGTGCTCAATGCCAAATATATAATAAAGTCTATCGGACTGGTGGTAACCATGTACTACACCAAAATAGATAAATTGCAATAGATCATTTTTTCTATTTGTAACATATTTTATCTGTTACAAGTTTATAACAACCAAAATCATTACAAATAGAGAAAAATCATTGGAATATGTTGGTATCCATTGCAAAAGTCATTGAGAGAAAAATAAAAAAATAAAAGAAGGGAAGACTGGGAGGGATAATTCCCCCTAAATCCCTGACCAAACCCACTCCCTCATTACCTTTACCCGTTGACGGCCTCTGTTATGAAAGATTGGATATCATTAGTTCAGATCTCTCTAGGGCAAAAACTGCCGCTTTTGTTCTTCCTGATCAGTTAGTTTTTTAACCCCAACAGAGCATTATGGTTCAAAATTAGCCTTTCTTTCTACGTGTTTCCTATTTACATGACCCCAACGGTACATATTTCTATATATTGATCTTGAGTTTTTGTATTATGTGATATTTTAGTGATTTGTTTTTGTTTTTATCTTATACTGGTGGAAGATGAAGGCTTTCTTGAATTTACTTGTACGTAATTTCTTAATCTTTTGTTTTGAAATATCTGCTTGAAGCATTTTCTTGAGTAATCATAAATTCTTTGGATTCAGTGCATGACACATAACATTCCTTGAAATTTCAAATTACTTCAGTATGGAAACACCATTTTTAGTTATGATATGCAATCAGATATTAACTTTCTAGTATGATATAATAGATCTTTTTTTCCTATTTGTAACGGATTTTATCCGTTACACATTTGTAATGGAAAAAATCAATTATTAATAGGAAAAACCATTACAAATTGATTAGAATTATATGCAAATAATCATTTGAAAAAAAAACAAAGTGGGAGTGTCAAATGGGTTCCACTCTCTAAATCTCCCTCATCGCTCTTTCTATACCTTCCATACCTGCCCGTTTATCTCCAGTTACCTCCCAGCTTCGTCTCTTTCCATAACAACCTTAGTTTCATCTCTAGGTTATATCTATTGAAGATCTGATAACGATTCTTCTACCATTTATATCCGATCATTTTGGTTTTTATGTTGACAAGGTAAATTTTTTTAGTTTATGTATTAAATAAATTATTTTGTAATTTAGAAAGATTGTTTCCTATTGTTACCCAATCCAATGATCGGTTTGAGTATTTGTTATGTGTTTATCATGATCGGATTATATTTATGATTTATTAAACTTTACAAATTCTCTTCACCTTGTTTATTCAAAGTGGATATATGTATGTACCGTCTTATTTACACTAAAAAAATAATTTTTTCATTTATAGAATATCAAATCTTTATGTGCACAAACAAGTATGAATTTGGCCAAAATTGGTATTTGTTGATACTAAATATATGTATATGTCCCTTTCAGGATTCTTTTTTGGCCCCTTTCCTTTTTTGATATTATATTTGTGTGTTCAAATGAGAGTCTGTGATTTGTTTTGCCAAGATTCGAATTTTACGATTGGTAATGTTTTTAAAATATGAAATATTTAGGCATTACATGCATTACTTTTGATTTAAATGCTTTTTTTGTTAATGAGATTTGAAGGTTTAAAGGGACAAAGTGGGGGAATGAGTTTTATGTGATTTTCTAGCCTTAATTAGGGTAAAGTCGTGTGTACTTGTTTTGCCAATCCGTTGATTATTTGTTGTTAGTTGTTTCAAGGATTTTTTGGTTGCTGTAATTTGTCTATACTCTTTATATATATAAATCATTATAGATGTAATTTCAGGGGTAGTTAATGTACCCTAATGTAATGAAGGATGAAATTCATAACACGTTTCACAGTCGGGGTGTTGAAATTCATCTCTCATTTTTCTCGTCTCTCTCCATACGATTTACAGTATGGAGAGATGAATTTCAACACAGAAGAAGAATTTCAACTTGAAAATATTTTTCACGGATTTCTTTTAGTTCAAAATCGTTTTTCAAGTAAAACCTTTTCTTTTCCCGTAATGCAGCTAAAGTGTAAAGTTTTTTAAGATAGTGGGTATTATCTATTATTGAGTGTAACTTGAAAAATTCTTTATTTTAATTGAAATGTTATCATTGCTGTATGAAGTTGTACTTTTAGTTGGAGAAAATAAATCATTATATATATATATATATATATATAGAGAGAGAGAGAGAGAGAGAGAGGAGGCAGGCTCATGTGCACACTAAGTTTGCTCACGTGCTGGCGCACACCAATTTTTTTTAAACATTAAAAAAAATATTTTTGAGTTGATTTTTTTACATGATATTTGAACTTTCAACGGATCCATATAAAAAAATTCAACTAAAAAAAAATTGTTTTAATATTTTTTAAAAATCGTTCAAACTTCTGCATATTTTTAAGTGCTTAAAAACAACAAAAGTTTGACCGATTTTTTAAAAATAGAAAAAAAATATTTTTGAGCTCAAAAATATTTTTTTACTATTTTAAAAAATTGATGTGCAAATTTAATGTGCACAGGAGCCTGGCTATATGTGTGTGTGTGTGTGTGTGTGTGTGTGTGTGTGTGTGTGATGTAGTTGAGATTTTGAACTTGTTTCCTCCTTTAGTTACATTTTTTAGTTTTTTCTGGATTAAGAGTTTTACTTTTTATTTTCAAATTATGTAACCATTGTTTACTGTGATGATTTCATGTTATGACTAATAATATTGATTGGTTTGATGCATATTGTTTTACCAAAAAAAGTCTCTCTAATAGTAATATGTTATATGCAGTCCAAAATATGCTACCTGCTTAGGTATTTAATGTTAACTTATGGTAGTTAATGTTACTGACAAAGTGAAAATCTAAGGTTGATACTTTATGATTTATGCATTCAATTGGTTATAGTGTGTATGTATTTATTAACCAAAGTTTTTGATACATATTTGGTGTTAAACACATGGCAATTAGAATAAGTATCCAATTTAGGTTAAGATGTTACAAGGAGGGTCATTTTCTTATCTTTGTATCTTAAGTTGATTAATATTTAGTTTTGCCCAATGCACTTATTGTGATACACATCTTAAGATTTATGGTAAATCAAAAGGAACCATATGAATGATTATGTTAGTTTCACATAGAAATCATGATGAATTATGTGTTTTAGTAATTTGATATGATGAATATGCTCAAATTTTCTTTTCATTCATAAAAAATGTGTTTAGAATTTAGAAATCATGAATTTAGCACAAGTCATGGTAGAATTAGTTGCCATAAATAGACACCAACCATTATCGAAGATTACAGTTGCAACTTATTGTTAATGTGTGTTTTATCTTTTTTTATAGAATGTCACGACCGATTAACAAAGAGTGGATGACCAAAGAGAATAAAGGCTGCTTGTTGTATTTAAAGGGCATTGAAGATTTTATTAAATTTGCAGAAGAGGACAATGATCAGGGTGACAACAATACCTTATCCATGTTCAAAGTGTTGCTATAAATTGCGTATAAAATCGAAAGAAGTAGAGAGACATCCGTGGAGGAATAGTATGCATCAATTATATACTGTATGGTTTTTCCACGGTGAAAATACATCCGTGAACACTATTGATCCCCCACCGATAGAAGAAGTTATGGATAATATAGTAGAAGAAAACATCAAGGAACAAGTAGTTGGGGTGGAAAATCTTATTGATGTTTGTTACGGAGGGCATGGGGAACCTTATGTAGTTATTAAATGAGGTCAGCCAAGAGTTTTAAAAGAAGATCGTGTGGAAAATGATAAGTACAATGAATATAAGAGATTATTAGTTGAGAAATTATATCATTAATGTGAGGGTCCTAAAATAACTCTTTCTTTGTAGAACTTCACAACTTACATAAGCAATTTTGTTGGTTAGAAAATAATGTCACGACACTCTTATCTAGCTTAAAAACGTGGCTCCCAAAAGGTAATACACTACCAAAAAAAATATCCAAAGATGAAGAGTATGATAAAAGACTTGGGAATGAAGACCAATTACATTTACACATGCATCAATAACTGAGTCTTATATTGGAAGAAGAATGAATATATAGATGAATGTCCCCGATATGGAGAATCAAGGCATTCAGTTACAATGAGGAAAGGGGGAAGGATTCCCAAATAACCTTAAAAGGTGTTGAGACATTGCCCTCTAATTCCAAGGTTGGTGAGATTTTATATTATTTTGTGGATAGCCCGAGAAATGACATGGCATCATAAGGCAACCACTTCATGGGATTACCAGCATCATCCATGTGATTTGTTCCAATGGAGGAGTTTCAAATCAAAATGGCCTGAATTTTCTAAAGAAGGATGAAATGTTTGGCTCTCAATAATAACCGATGGCTTTAATCCTCGTGGCATTTAGTCTGTCAGTTATAGCTGTTGGCATGTTATCACGGTGCAAAATAATCTTTCACTTTCATTGTATATGAAAGCAATTTTAAATGTTATATTTGTTAATACCTGGTCTGAAGGTACCGGGTAAAGACATTGATGTTTTTCTTCAGCCATTAGTTGATGAGTTGAAGGAATTTTAGGATGTAGGTGTTCTGTCTTATGTCAAATATGAGATGAAACCTTTTACATTGAAAGATATGTTAATGTGGGGAATTCACAATTTTCCTGCATATGGAAATTTATTTAGGTGTGTTACACATGGTTATAAAGATTGCCCAATTTCTGGGGACGATACTCCATCCATCCGATGGACGCATGGTTGTAAGATAATTTATACAAGCTATCGTATTTTCCTTAACATGGATCACTGATTTGTATCGAATATTGCATATTTTTGCCCCTTATCTTAATGCATTCTAGCACTTTTATGGTCTTTAATGCCTATATTTATGCTCATTAACCAGAAAACCTTGGATTTGGATATATACATGATTTGCAAGGGTTAATTGTGCTTTTGTAGGTATTGGAACGCTAAAAATGAGGATCCGTTGCATTTCGGAGAAGTTCCGTCACTGGATGCTACTTCAAGGGAATTTTAGTCAATTAAAATTTCATCTCCAGTTCATAGAAATTCAACGAATGCATAGGTCGTTGAGTTAGCATCGCGTGGCCACAAACGGTGCGTCATTTGGAGTTTGAACGAAGAAGTTATAGCCGTTTTCGTTTGCAAGCATTTTCCCCCTCTTCATGGACCAAGGGTTGCCAAAAATAGAGTGTCGGTCGACCGGCTTGGGCCCCCGATCAACCACGGTTTCGGATTAAGCCTACGAATTGAGACAGTGGGTTGGGACCTGTTCGATCGATCGATCGATCGATGCCCATCGATCGATCGATGGTCTTTGATCGATCGATCGATCATACCAGATATTTTACAATTCGTTCCTTTTATTTTATTTTTCTTTTAATTCTTTTGTAACTTACTATATAAAGCAATTTTGTGTAAATATCAGATATAGTTAGTTATTATTAGAAGGAAGATAGTTTAGGTTAGGGTTTGGAGGGTGAGAGCTCATTTTTCTTCCTCACTTGGTGTGACAACATTTGCGTTTGTAATTTGGACTATTTATCGTCCCTTCCATTTAATTCAAGTTGTATTTCCTTTATTCTTTCTTTGTAGTTAATTTACATGCTTTCTAATTTAGGTTTACATGTTTTCTTTACATGCTTTGATTAAATTGCTTTCTAGTATAGATTTACCGTGTTTATTTACCGCTTTCCTTTATTGCATTTTTATCATGCTTTCTAGCTAATTTAGTCTAGATTGTGTTTGAATGGAACTCACTCGAGTTAACGTGTTTCTTTTCTTTGGTGATGGTGTTTACGGGTCTATTTCGGGTGCGTTGTCCTAGTTATTATGCCTATGAGATTTGACGGGGCATATCATGTATGTTCTGTGCTTACGACCTTGCGTGCGTAATTTTCAGGGTATTTGTTAATGCCAAAATCTTATTAGGCTTTTATGAGAATTTAGGGGCGTGACAACTCTTGATTTAATTAACTGTCGAAATGAGACGCATTTGTAATAACTCGTTGACCCATGTATCCATTTTATACTAATTAACTCGGGTGAGGGATATTCGACGCAACCTATAGTTTTACTCGCTTTCTTAATCTAGCTTTATTTTCACTCGCCTAGATTAATATTTCTCTTTTATGCATCTTTTTATTTTTAGTTTGTAATCACCTTTTTACATTTTTATTTAGGAATATTAAATCCTATAAATTCTAGCAACTCGTATTTGTGGATTTTTTATACCCGACTTACCGCTATACGTGTATCGCAAATGTAGTTGTAATTTAGGTTTATTTGTATTATTGCGGTGAAACGAAAACAACGATTGTGTCCTTACACGAACACACTTTTCACGCGTGATCAAAATGTCACCGTTGCAGGGGATGAGTTTGTTTTAGACTTTATTTGATTTAGTATTTCGTAGTATTTTCTTTCTATTTGTATTATTTGCTAACCTTTTTGCAGGACGTCCACATTTGAGCACTTAGAAATGCTTGAATTTCTCGCGCGCGTATATCTTTGTGGAATTCGCCATTTCGAGCCATTTTTGGGGTAAGCATGTCTTATTCCAATTCTTTCGGTAATCATTGTTATAATTCTCAAAATGCCCGTAATCCTATGACTTTCGGTCAATACTTAGAGTCCCAAAAAATTACAAATTCAAAAATGACTTTGGGCGAGTATAACGAAAGTCAAAACTTGTGTTATTAGAATTTTTATGATGATGATAATGATTTTGGGCCTTTACCTCCTTATAATAGGAAATTTGAAACGAATTGCAATAGTTTTCAAAATTCCTATAACAATGAGTTTTCGTTTAAGTCCGATGGTAATTTTTAAAGTTCCCATTTTCAAGTATCCGTACCTCGATCTATGACATTCGGTGAGGGCTTGCGTATGATTGAAAATGAGAAACTTGAAAATCGTTATCGAGAAGAAAATCGTTTGTGGGAACATGAATTGGATTTATTATTTGAATCCGACGACGATTTTGCTTCCAATACTTTTGAAGTCGAAGAATGTTTTGAACCAAATGAGGTTTTCGTGCCTACTTTAGAACAAACCATTCTTGACTTATCCCATTGCATAATAGATATTGAAAGTGAGGATGAAACGGATGTAGTATCCATTTGCAATGAGATGATTTCTTCTTTGTATCCCAAAGAAAAAAGTTTCATTGAAAATTATCCTATCTCTTTTGAAATCCCAACTTTGAGTGATTATAACTCATCTCTTGAGTTTGAATTTCTTTCCTCCCCATTTTCATTCTCTGTTATCACACCATCATAAGTACCCGATGATTCGGTTTCAAACTTTAATGTTTTAAACCTTTTCACCGATGAGGAGTACTTGCTCGAGTCGCCTTCCATGATATCATCTTTGCCTTTGTGTGCACCACCTCCCATTCCAGTTTTAAAATCATTGGGAGGATATTCATCTTTTCTCGGTCCCCACATGCTTTTGTCACCCGTTCAATCCAAATTCCCCATCATCCCTCCAAAACTTTTAATTGGCGATGGTTCATTTCTTCCGCCTTACACATGCCTTCCGTTGTTCAAACGGAATTCATATTTTTCGGAAGGCATGCTTGTATGCGAGGGCACACTGGTTATCCTCCAAAGTTAAATCGTTTTCATGGTGGACCCTTAGCTATTTAGACTTCTAGTGTATAGTTAGTGTGAAGCCTAAATAGTAGGTTGTATATAGTTAGCTTTTTATTCTTTCTTTCTTTTTATTTTAGTCTAATGTAATTAGTTAACTTTTTGTTATTTGTTTTTGTTATGCTCGATACTAACTTGTTTTGTATATTCTTTGAACTTTTTCTTATGGGGATCACTCCAATTTTGGGTAATATTGCTCTTTTCCTCTCTTTAACTTGGTTCTTAATTCACATTGAGGACAATGTCAAGTTTTAAGTTAGGGGGTGTGGGATATTCTATCCATTTGTTTGTTTAGTCCATGTTTTTACTCACATGTTAGTTACTTAGTATGCTTTTCTTAGAAAAATTGAAAATTTCAAAAAGATTTTCTTTCTTTTTTCTCCTTTATTGGGCTTTTGCCTTTGTTTCCGATGATAAATTTCAATAATTGCCCGATCCAATAGACAACCCAATGATGCATGTTCTCAATTTTAGAAGTTATTAGACTTTAGTCCTCGATTATTGATATTATGAATAACTTCATGAATTAAACTTTAATCCCATGAGCACATGCATTTTCTTGCTTTATTTATTTGGTTTAAGATTTTTATAACTCGGTAATCTTTTGTTGCATTGTATATACTTACACCGAGTAAGCTTTGTACCTTTCGTCGTTTGTGAGTGTATACACTATTCTTTCCTCTTTGAAAACATTGAATTCGTTGGTAATCTCTCTATTCTTTCATTTGACCGTTCATTAATTAAGTTCATACTTGAAATGTGTTACTTGATCATGATTTTCATATATTGTTTTGATTTGAGAATTGCGTAAACTTTTGGAAATGATCATAGGCATTCTTTGTTATATAACCCATATTAGTCTTGACCTCACCATATATGTTTACCCTCGTTAACCCCTTTGAGCCTTAATATAGCCTTTCGTTTCATAACCCAAATCCCATAACCAATTCTAAATTGGAGTTTTAGCCCATACATACACTTTTGATACCTTTGTTTGGAATGTTACTTGGGATTGAATGATGTGTTGTGTTTTGTGGTTGCAATTTAGGCATATGAGAGTGTGATAAGTAAAGAAAAGAGATGTGAAAAAAGTGAAGAAAAAGAGAAAGCAAAAAGCAAAAGAACACAAAAGAAAACATGAGAAAAAAAAGAAAAAAAAAAGAAAGAGAAAGTTGTGAATGTTGTGTATATAGTTCAATAAGCTTTGATTACTCTCCCCCATGATATATCTAGTGCTCGTTTGGAACTTGTTTTCTAATTTTGATGTTGCCCGCATTTTCCCAGTATCCCGAGTTTTCATTCCGAACACTTTGAATCCATACATACATATCCTTCGTTTCGTACCCTAGCCTAGCCTACATTACAAACCTATTAAAGTCCTATGTGATCTTAGGTTGATATAATTCAAAAGTCATAATAGTTTTGATAATATGTGAAAATACATTTTGCCTCTTTTAATGTGCGATATCTTTCATTGAGATTACAATTTTTAATTTCATATATAGCGTTCTTCATTTGTGACATGTGTGCGGCCTAGTTTCCATTCACATTTACTCTTTATGCTCGCATGTTCCGTGTGTTAACTTCCTGTTTCGAGTGTATTCACTTGATGAGTGTAATGCCCGTGAGGATTGAATATATGCTTGCGTTAATTTAGTATCCAATTTATTTAAGTTCTTTCCAAATCACACTTTGCATGTGATCGCTCCCCTCCCATATTTTAAGGTTTCAATTCTATGAGGTGCATTCTATAATGTTAACGATTTGGAATTTTGTTTGAATTCATTCACTTTGATAATAATGTGTATGAAATCTTGTTCGCTAGTTTTGGGCTTATCGCATGTTGGTTTGGGCATATTTTAAGGAAACTATGTGATATTTGTGGGTATTATCCCTGAAAATCCTCACGAGACGACACTCGTCCACTAGGGTAACCTATGGGTTTAACGGCTTATTGCATACGCTAAATGCAATCGTGATCCCTACGAAAGTGGCATTTATATTTCAATGAATATATACGTCTTGTACTGCCTTCTCTGGACTGGTTTTGTTTGTTTCATTACTAGGGACTAACAATGTTTAAGTTAGGGGGTGTGATTCGTATCGAATATTGCATATTTCCGCCCCTTATCTTTATGCATTCTAGCATTTTTACTGTCCTTAATGCCTATATTTATGCTCATTAACAAGAAAACCTTGGATTTGGATATATATATGCTTTGTAGGGGTTAATTATGCTTTTGTAGGTATTGGAACGCTAAAAGTGAGGATCTGTTGTATTTCAGAGAAGTTCCATCACTAAATGCTACTTCAAGGGCATTTGAGTCAATTCATATTTCTTCTCCATCTCATGTAAATCCCACGGATGCGTAGTTCATTGAGTTAGTGTCGCGTGGCCGCAAACGGTGCATCGTTTGGAGTTCAGACGAAGAAGTTATGGCCATTTTCGTTTGCAACCATTTCCCCCCTCTTCATGGACCAAGGGCTGCCAAAAATAGAGTGTCGGTCGACCGCAGTTTCGGATTAAGCCTACAAATTAAGACAATGGGATGGGACCTATTCGATCGATCGATCGATGGTCTTTGATCGATCGATCGATCATACCAGATATTTTGCAATTCGTTCCTTTTCTTTTTCCTTTAATTCTTTTGTAACTTACTATATAAAGCAATTTTGTGTAAATATCAGATATAGTTAGATATTATTAGAAGGTAGATATTTTAGGTTAGGGTTTGGAGGGTGGAAGCTCATTTTTCTTCCTCATTTGTTGTGACAACATTTGGGTTTTTAATTTGGACTATTCATCTTCCCTTCCGTTTAAATCTTGTTGTATTTCCTTTATTCTTGCTTTGTAGTTAATTTACATGCTTTCTAATTTAAGTTTACATGCTTTCTTTACATGCTTTGATTTAATTACTTTCTAATGTAGATTTACTGCGCTTATTTAATGCTTTCCTTTATCGCGTTTTTATCATGCTTTCTAGCTAATTTAGTCTAGGTTGTGTTTGAATGGAACTCACTCGGGTTAACGCATTGCTTTGCTTTAGTGATGGTGTTGGTTCTATTTCGGGTGCGTTATCCTAGTTATTATGCATAGGAGATTTGACGGGGTATATCATGTATGTCCCGTGCTTACGACCTTGCGTGCGTAATTTTCGGGGTATTTATTGACGCCAAAATTTTATTAGGCTTTTATGAGAATTTAGGGGCGTGACAACCCTTGATTTAATTAACTGTCGAAACGAGACGCATTTGTAATAACTCGTCGACCCATGTATCCATTTTATACTAATTAACTCGGGTGAGGGATATTCGACGCAACCTATAGTTTTACTCGCTTTCTTAATCTATCTTTATTTTCACTTGCCTAAATTAATATTTCTCTTTTATGCATCTTTTTATTTTTAGTTTGTAATCACCTTTTTACACTTTTATTTAGGAATATTAAATCCTATAAATTCTAGCAACTCGTCTCTGTGGATTTTTTATACGCAACTTACCGCTATACTTGTATCGCAAGTGTAGTTGTAATTTAGGTTTGTTTGTATTATCGCGGTGAAATAACGATTCTGTCCTTGCACGAACACACTTTTCACGCGGGTAACCTAGGGGTTTAACGGCTTATTGCATATGCTAAATGCAGTCAAATCGTCCACGAAAGTGGCCTTTTGCTTGTATACCATACTTTTGTACTATCTCCTCTTTTTGGTTTACTCGTAGTTCTTGTTGCGTCCTATTTCATTCCTAAGGACTAGCAATGTGTAAGTTAGGGGGTGTGATAATACACAAATATTACGTATTTCATCCTCTGAACCGACGCATTTTATCCCCCTCGGGTATCTTATTCCCTATATTTATGCTTTTTAACCAGACAACCTCAGATTTCTATGATAGCATGTTTTGCATGGGTTAATTGAGCTTTTATAGGTATTCGGATGCTAAGTGTGAAGTTAGGACGCATTCCACTCGATTTCCATACACGATCGCCCGTTCAAGGGCATTTTAGTCTTTTCAAAGTTTGTACACCTGACCCAACATCTCACTAAATTTTTAGCCCTCCTTTCAAGCTTCGTGTGGCCGCGAACGGTGCGCGATTTCGATTCAGAACGAAGAAGTTACGGTGATTTTAGCGAAGGAGAAAAACATAGAAACCAATGCAGGGGGAACTTTTGCAGACCTATAGCCATCGATCGATCAATCAAAATGATCAATCGATCGATCCTTCATTGTTTGGCAATCGTGGGGAGATAGTGGGCTTGATTTTTCACATCGATCGATCGATCACAAGGGATCGATCGATCGATCGATCCCCTATTTTCTACAGATATTTTGGCTTTTCTTTTCTTTTTCCTTTTCTTTTCTATTTTAATTCCACTTACTATAAATACCAATTTTGTTGTAAATATCAGATATTAAGATATAGAATAGATTTTAGGATAGTTTAGCTTAGGGTTTGAGGGTTTTTTAAGAGTTCTTCTTCATTTCTCTTTTGATTGAAACCTAATTGGGCTTGTATGTTGACTGTTCATTCACCCTCTCCTTTAATATAGATTGTGTTTCATTATTTCTTGCTTTCTAGTTAATTTACAAGCTTTCATAATTAGGTTTACATGCTTTGATTTCCTTGCTTTCTAGTATAATTTTATCACGTTTATTTACCGCGTTTTTTATATGCTTTCTAGCTAATCTAGTCTAGGTTGTGTTTGAATGGATCTCACTCGGGTTGACGTGTTGCTTTGCTTTGGTGATGGTGTTTACGGGTCTATTTCGGGTGCTTTGTCCTATTTATTGCGCCTAGGAGATTTGACGGGGCATATCATGTATGTCCCATGCTTATGACCTTGCGTGCGTAATTTCTGGGGTATTTGTTGACGCCAAAATCTTATTAGGCTTTTATGCGGATTTAGGGGCGTGACAACCCTTGATTTAATTAATTGTTGAAATGAGACGCATTCTTAATAACTCGTTGACCAATGTAACCATTTTATACTAATTAACTCGGGTGAGTGATATTCGACGCTACCTATAGTTTTACTCGCTTTCCTTAATCTAGCTTTATTATCAACATTTCTCTTTTATGCATCTTTTCATTTTTAGTTTGTAATTCACCTTTTACACTTTTATTTCTGGAGTATTAAATCATATAAATTCTAGTAACTCGTCTCTGTGGATTTTTGATACCTGACTTACCGCTATACTTGTATCACAAGTGTAGTCATAATTTAGGTTTGTTTGAATTATCGCGGTGAAACGAAAACAACGATTGTGTCCTTACATGAACACACTTTTCACTCGCTGATCAATCACCCTTTTCGTAAAGGTGGGAGTTTGGGTCTTAGTTCAACAGAGTATACACCTCCTCTACGTTGATTGAATGGGTACACACTTTCAAAGAAGTTACGTTGCATCGAGTATACACTGAGAAAGTCTCCAAAAGTTTCTAGTTAGAAGCGAAAGATGGGTGATGTAAATGAGAATTGTAATGTTGAAGTCAAGGAGGCATGGTATAAAAGGTCAATTTTATTTGACTTGGAATATTTGAGTACTCATAAAATTTGCCATGTTCTTGATGTGATGCACATCGAGAATAATGTTGCAGAGCATTTAATAAGTACAATGCTCAATGATAAAATGAAAAATAAAGATACAATAAATGATCAGAAGGGTATGAAAGACTTGGGCATACATAGTGGTAAATAGATACGAGAATATGAGCAAACCGGGAAAGGGTTGAAACTGAAAGCATCATTTATATTGGATAAATAAGAGAAATGATAGTTTTGTCAAATTTGAAAGAGTTAAAGATACCTTATATATTCGAATCAGAATTTGAACAAGTGTTTACAAAATAAATTTGGATCATCCCATATCTGATCGGATCTGACCCATTTACAGGGCTAAGTTGACAGTAATATTTGTAACATCCATCCCTTGGACTTCATATACATTTGCATATCTGAGCCTGGTTTGAATTCCATTGGAGCCTTAGAGGCGGGTCTTCTTACATCATTAATAATTTGTTCTTCTCTCTTTTCTTCTTTCAAGTCTATTTCTTAACCCGTTAGCTTTATTTAGCGGACTTAGATTTCCAAGATTTGTTTGAGCAAATGACAACTTTCATTATAAAATCACTTTTATTCGTCGAACTGTTAAAAAATTAAATAATAACCTTCAGATTTATACTATGTTGCTTCTTGTCATTCTTTGTCAAAGTGTATCATAAGGACAAAATGTGACACCCACTGTGCGTGGTTTGTTATTTTAGGGTCGTTTTGAGATATTCTCATTGACTGGATCATTTATGTTATGTGAGAGTGGAGGAATAAGGAACCGGACTGGTAGAATGAGTGTTTCTTTAGAGAGTGTAGGCAGACGTGTTTTTAAGGATGGCGTTGCTGGTTTATTAGTAGTTGCCAGTCCAGTTCAGGTATGTTGTTTCTTTTTCTTGTCTTCCTTTTTTAGCTTTTTCGATTGGAACCTTTGTTAAGAATGTATTGCTTTAACCATGATATGCCCTAAATGCACCCCTCGGCTCAGAGACATCAACCTCGGCCATGGAGATGACCGATATTGGAAGGGCCTTAAATCAATAACCAGCGATCTCGTCCTAAGTAAGGTCGGCCATGGACGACGTTACTAACTACCTCGAAAGGGGAGGTCACCTTAATCCAAGGGCGGTTATCCATCTGGTCATCCAAGGTTTGCAACCTCGGCTTGTAAGAGGTCGAGGTTGCCATTCTATCATCATAACCAATCTCGGCTAGGGATCAGTCCACGTTCCTGCTTTGACACCACTACCTCGGCCCAGGCCGACGTCACAGCTCACCATGCCTTAACTCAGCTCTTCCACCGAGGCAAGGTCACCACCTCATCCTTTTCCCGGCCGAGGTTGGGACCATTCACAGATGGCCGAGTCCTTATCAGCATATGTACTATTGGGAACACGTGTACACAATCAGTTATAACCGAATCATTCACCTCACATGAGGGAATATTGAGGTCATCATTATCTACATGAGATCAGTCATGTGTCATTCTCATACTGGTTCGATGCATATGTTCATTGCATGCTTAGGGGGTACATTACATCCTCCAGGCACTATTTATAGAGGCCATATTCTACCTTGTAAAAGTCCTGATTGGAGCAACCCTAGCTGAAACTCTGCCCAAATATACAGTAGAGAGAGAAAGATTGAGAGATTGTATCCATGGCCATTAGTGCCCTCATACAATAATATTAACCACACACCTTCGCAGTGGACGTAGGCCTGATTGGCTGAAGCACTTATATAATTGTGTTCATCCTCTTCTCTTCTCCTCACCTCATTCTCTCGTATTTACTACACTTGTGCTGCCATAGTTATGTACGGAATTGAGCTTACAAACATCTTGAAGGGTGGTGCTATTCGTTTCATCATCATTCTGGCGCCGTCTGTGGGAATCGAGAAGCTATCTCTTCCTCATCTGTTGCTTAACCTCATCGGACGCTCTGGTGGTGAACCAGGCTTCACCCCCTTGCGTGGAGCTGTTTCACCATTGAAAGAGGTCCTGTAAGGTATTAAGCTCATCTACTACACCAGCTCTTTAGTGCTAACATATGGCACCAAAATTACCACCACCTCTTCTGACCCCTGGGGTGGTGGACCTAGCTCCAGCTAGGCACCACCTCAGTCCAAAATGGCGGAGGTGGCCGCAACCTTGAGGTCTTTAGCTACAACGCAATAAGCAATACCGGAGCAATTTTCACAATTCAGCCAAAATATAATGAGACCACCTGGAGTCTCACTGGAGATGATTACTCCAACGGCTGTCCAGGCGCACCCAGAAGCCAGAGGACCATCCCAGGCACCGTGAAAGGATCACCCTACACCCCAGCGGAGGAGGAACGTTGCTGACCCTAGGCACTTGCGCCTGGGGAGGCAAGGAAACCCTTGCCCCGAGGGCAGGTATGATGATCTAGATACGAAAGATGTCCCGGAAGATTGTTGGGATCCATATGAGGTTTTGAACAACACAGTTTGTCCAATCCAACGGAGCCAGGGTTGTGAAGGCAAAAGAGGTGGAGAAGCTCATTAACGAGGATCAGCTTTCGATCGATTGAGCAGAGGGTCAGCCTTTGAAAGGCT
Source organism: Sambucus nigra (assembly GCA_949130495.1). Lineage (NCBI taxonomy): Eukaryota > Viridiplantae > Streptophyta > Magnoliopsida > Dipsacales > Adoxaceae > Sambucus > Sambucus nigra. The sequence continues at coordinate 283,641,098 of OX422209.1, forward strand.
CGGCCCTATAAATGACCTAAGACAGAGGTTGTCAAGGTCGAGGAGTGAAGCCGGCTCATAAAGGGAAGAAAGGCAATGTCGGCCTCATCAGGGACAAGGAAGAGACCAAGAAGAGGTCAACATAAGACGTTGTATTGCGGCTGGGGAACCCTCAGTCCACCCCTTGTAGGTGGCTGGGGACAACCTCGGCCAGGACAACGTTGCAAGACCATGGAATGACTCCATCCAACGCCTTGAGGATAAGATAAGAGACCTCATCAAAAGTCGGGATCCACTGCAAAGAGGTTTCTCATAAGGCTCTCCATTCGTGGCTAAGATAGTGAGCTTCCCTACCCCAGCCAAGTTCAAGCCACCTACAATGACTCCCAAGTATGACGGTAGCACCAACCCTGTACATCACATTGAGATGTACCAGTCGTCAATGGATATTTATTCAATACCGGATGAGATGAAGTGCCGGTCCTTCTCCAGGACTTTGATGGGAGCTACGCACATATGGTTTACTTCTCTTCTGAAGAATTCAATTGAGAACTTTAAGGGCTTTTCTGAACGATTCATTCACAATTTCTGCTTCGGGGTAAGACCTCAAAATAAGACCACACATCTGTTGTATGCCAAGCAAGGCACGCACGAGAGCCTAAGAGACTACATCGCCAGGTTCAACAAAGAAAAACTTTAGGTTGAAGATTAAGAAGAGAATATTGCCATGATCGCCCTCATAGGAGGTCTTCAGAAGGGGAAGCTGTTGTGGAAACTTGCGGAAGACCCTCCAAAGTCCATGGCGGAGCTACTGGCAACTGCAGGGAAGGTCACAAACGTTGAAGAGGCCATGGACGCTAAGTATGAAGACGAGAAAGGCGGTAGCAGCGAAAAGTTCCAAAGAAAGAAGGATGGAAAGAAGAGGCTAGTTGATGACAAGTTTGCACGTTATACCCCTCTCACTGTAAGCTGCGAACACATTCTCAATGAGATAAAAAATGACCGGTCCCTGAGATGGCCAGAGAAGATAAAGACCCCTCCACATAAGAGGAACCAAAACTTATAGTGTGAATTCCACCAAGACAATAAACATATAACAGACAAGTTCTTCGCCTTAAAGGATAAGATCGAGAAGATGCTGAAGTCAGGAAAGTTGAGGAAGTACATTGATAGCAAGGCTCCCAAAAAGGGAAGAGATAACCCTAAAAAGAGGAGAAACGATAGGTGTAGTAACGATGCCCCAGCAAAAAGGGGCGATAACTCGGATGGCGATGATGAAGATGATCCGGACCTTCCACTGAAAGATGACAACACCCCCGTGAAGAGGGTGGGTATATTCTCCTTCGGTGTTAAAACCATATGAAGAGGATTTACAGGAGGTAGTTCAGAAGTGGCTGACCGGAAAGCTCATGTCGCAGAGGCCAAGTCAGTGGCCAAACTTAAAATAGTAAATCTACGTCTTCTGAGACAATGTGAAAGAGAAATAAGGTAGACATGGACACTCTCGTAGTTGGGTTTTCCCGACTCGACTTCAAAGGCATACTAGATCCACATGATGACCCTTTCGTAATCACAACAAGAAGTCATGGATGTGAGGTGCAGAGAATTCTTGTAGAAGAAGGAAGTTCAGCAGATGTGATGTTCTAGCCCTGCTTCAAAAGCCTAGGCATTAGCAGAGCTAGGCTGGAACCCTATCACCAACCGTTAATGGGGTTCAGCGGTGAAAAGGTCCATATGTTGGGCATGTATGAGATGGACGTTCGAATGGGTGATGAGTGGCCTAAGAGGTTATCCCGAAAGATCAATTTTTTCGTTATGGACTAAAACGTCTTCTCGGCCTATAACCTCATCATAGGAAGAGTATCCCTTAAAGAGTTTGAAGCCGTGTCGTCGACGGTCCACCAGATGCTAAAATTTCCAACCCCCTATGGGGTAGGGGAAGCGCAGGGTGACCAAACCATAGCACGAGAATGCTAATTCAACTTGTCTGAAGAGAGAGAGGCTCATAAGAGGGCAACTACCACATATAACATTGATACACTTGACCCCAGAGATGAAACGAATTTGAAAAAAGGAGAAGCCGCGGAAGAGGTAGAATCCACCGTCCTCAATGAGGACGAGCTGAAAAAAACCATCCAAGTCGGAAAAGACTTAAAGGCAGAAATCAAGGAAGAACTGATAAACTTCCTGGGGAAGAGGCAGAGTGTCTTTGCTTGGAGTCACGCGGACATGCCTGGCATCAGCCCTGAGGTTATGTGCCACAAGCTGAATGTGACCAAGAACGCTAGGCCAATTAAATAAAGACGAAGAATCTACTCTAGGGAGAAATACGACGTCATCCGAGAAGAAGTTAGAAAGTTGGAAGAGGCCGAGTTTATCAAAGAAGTCATACATCCAGAATGGCTATCGAATGCAGTCATTGTGCCCAAAGCCAACGGAAAATGGAGAATGTGTGTAGACTTCATCGACCTGAATAAGTCTTGCCCGAAAGACAACTATCCCTTGCCTCAGATCGACCAGATGGTAGATGAAACTGTAGGACATGAGCTCATGAGCTTCATGGACGCATACTCAGGCTACAACCAGATCTTCATGGACACGGAGTATTCAGAGAAGACAGTCTTCATCACCGACAAAGGGACATATTCCTACAAGGTTATGCCCTTCGGATTGAAAAATGCGGGGGCAACATACCAACGTCTTGTAAATAATATGTTTGAAGACCAAATAGGCAAGACTATGGAGGTGTATGTAGACAATATGTTAATGAAGAGCTTAAAGTCCTGCACCCATGTGGCAGACCTGGAAAAGACATTCGATACCATGGACTTGTACAAAATGAAGCTCAACCCTGCGAAGTGTATCTTCGGGGTAGGAGCTGGGATATTTCTTGGATTCATTGTCAATTAAAGGGGAATAGAGGCGAACCCCGAGAAAATCAAGGCTTTGCTCGACATGAAGACACCAAAGAGTATCAAGGACATTCAGAGGCTTACTGGAAGAGTAGCTGCACTCAACAGATTTATTTCAAGAGCGACGGATAAGTGTCTTCCATTCTTTAAGGTGCTTAGAAAGGCCTTCGAGTGGGACAAAGAGTGTGATTAGGCTTTTAATCAGCTCAAGTCCTACCTCGGATCCCCCTTACTATTATCTCGGCCCATAGCAGGAGAGAAGTTGTATGTCTATCTAGCAGTCTCTGAATCAGCTATAAGTGTAGCCATAGTACGTGAGGACGTTGGGGTCCAAAGGCTTGTGTACTTCAACAGTAAGGCCCTTCAGTGGTCTGAGCAGAATTATCCTCAAATGGAAAAGTTGTCATACGCCCTGATACATGCTTCTAGGAAGATGAAGCCTTACTTTTAAGCCCATTCCATGGTCATCCTCACCGACTCCCCACTTAGACAGGTCCTCCATAAACCTGAGAAGTCGGGTAGATTGATGACATGGGCCATTGAGCTAGGAGAGTATGACCTTACCTATTAGCCCAGGGTGGCCATCAAGGGGAAGGCACTGGCTGATTTTATCGCTGAGTTCACATGGGAAGAGGCCGAAGTTGAGAATAATCTAGAGACTACAGAAGGATTGAACAGCAACGTCTTTCGACACCCGAAAGAGGTTATACCCAAGCGAGCCAGAGATGGAATAGCCGAGAATGAGGAAGACCGGTACCTCTTTAGGCAGGGAATAATATTAGAAGGTGGTTTATCATCAGATAAAGACATATGGAACCTCTTTATCGATGGGTCTTCTTGCGAAAGTGGAAGCGGTGCGGAGCTGATACTCTCAGCCCCGGATGGTACCAATATTGAATATGCCCTAAGGTTTGACTTCAAGGCATCAAACAACGAGTCATAATACGAGGCCATGATAGCAGACCTCTCCTTGGCAAAGACCCTTGGGATAAGACGACCCCTCCTTCATAGTGACTCAAGGTTGGTGGTCAATCAAGTATTGGAGGTTTATGAGGCCAAGGATGAAAGGATGGCCAAATACCTGAAGAGGGTGAGAACAATAATCTAAGGCTTCGAAGAGATAAAGATGAAGAAAATACCTCGGTAAAATAACATTCATGCAGATGCATTAGCAAGGCTAGCTTCGACAACGAGGATAGACATCAGAAGGACAGTCCCAATTGAGATCTTGCCTAAAGAGACCATTGAAGAAGAAGAGGTCAGTAATCCTTGCTTAAATTTGAACTTAGGGGACTCATGGATGGATCCCCTGATCAAATATATCAGAGAGGGAGAGCTACCGGAATCAAAGTTAGAGAGGAGGAAACTGAGGTACAGAGCTGCAAAGTTCTCAATAGTGGGAGATCTCCTGTATAGGAAAGGATTCCTATTACCTCTCCTCAGATGCGTTCACCCCACAGAAGTTCCCCATGTCCTACAAGAGGCACACGAGGGTTCTTGCTCCAGTCACATAGGAGGGAGACCTTTGGCAAAGAGGATTATCACGCAAGGATATTAGTGGCTAACCTTAGCCAAAGATGCTGCAGCCTACGTGAAGAGGTGTGACAAATATCAGAGATTCTCCACTATCCCACATCAACCTCATCCGCCTATGACGTCAAGCAGTTCGCCTTGGCCATTCGCAATATGGGGAATTGACCTAGTAGAACCCCTGCCAAGGGCTGCAAATAATTACCGATTTCTGATAGTTGCCATTGATTACTTTTCCAAGTGGGTAGAGGCAGAGCCGATGATCACGATTACAGAGTAAAAGACCTTCTAATTTATTTGGAAGAACATCATATGCAGACATGGCCTCCCAAACACCCTCATTTCGGACAACGGAACCTAGTTCAAGAATTCTTCCCTTAAAAAATACTGCGAAAGAGTTGAGATAAAGAAATTTTTCTCTTCTCCTGGCCGACCTCAGGTAAACGTCCAGATCGAAGTCACTAACAAAATAATCCTCGATGGGATCAAGAAGAGGTTGGAAGAGGCTAAGGGAAGGTGGACTGAAGAGGTTTATGCTGTGCTATGGGCCTATAGAACGACAGCTAGGACACCAACGGGGGAGCCTGTTTATATTATCACATAGCTCAGAGCCCGCCATACCAACAGAGGTAGGATTCCCTACTCATAGGGTTCAGACCTATGACCCTGAGAAGAACGAAGAGGAGAGAAGACTCGACCTAGACTTGATTGAAGAGAGAAGGGAAGACGCAGAAGTTTGGTAGGCAACTTACCAATAAAGAACAACAAAATTCTACAATCAAAGGGTAAAATCAAGACCCATAGCTCTAGGGGACCTGGTATTGAAGAAGAAGTTGTAGAAGGCGAACAAGCTTCACCCAAATTAGCACGGTTCTTACAAAGTGATTGAGGAGGTTGCACCTGGGACCTACAGGCTAGAAAACCTCGAAGGGGAACCTATCTCCAACCCTTGGAACGCTGATCATCTAAAAAAGTATTACATATGATGTTACCAGGACTTTCATGTAAATGTATCATCTTGTGAAGAGACTATTAATGAGAAGATCAGTTCCCGTGTCAATACTTGGTTCATTATGCTCGAATTATGGAAATTATTTATGGGGATAACATCTTAGTTGATGACCTTAGACCTTATAACATCATGATTTGATGACAAGGTCTGAGGTCAGACATCATACTTGGATGACCTCAGACCCTAGACATCATTAATTTGGTAAAAAACTTTATGGGGATAACATCTTAGTTGATGACCTCAGACCTTATAACATTATGATTTGGTGACAAGGTCTGAGGTCAGACATCATACTTGGATGACCTCAGACCCTAGACATCATTAATTTGGTGAAATTTTTATGGGGATAACATCTTAGTTGATGACCTAAAACCTTATAACATCATGATTTGGTGATAAGGTATGAGGTCAGACATCATACTTGGATGACCTCAGACCCTAGACATCATTAATTTGGTAAAACATTTTATGGAGATAACATCTTAGTTGATGACCTCAGACCTTATAACATCATGATTTGGTGACAAGGTCTAAGGTCAGACATCATACTTGGATGACTCAGACCCTAGACATCATTAATTTGGTGAAATTTTTATGGGGATAACATCTTAGTTGATGACCTCGGACCTTATAACATCATGATTTGGTGACAAGGTCTGAGGTCAGACATCATACTTGGATGACCTCAAACCCTAGACATCATTAATTTGGTGAATATTTTATGGGGATAACATCTTAGTTGAAGACCTCAGAGCTTATAACATCATGATTTGGTGATAAGGTCTAAGGTCAGACATCATACTTGGATGACCTCAGACCCTAGACATCATTAATTTGGTAAAAAAATTTATGGGAATAACATCTTAGTTGATGACCTTAGACCTTATAACATCATGATTTGGTGACAAGGTCTGAGGTCAGACATCATACTTGGATGACCTCAGACCCTAGACATCATTAATTTGGTGAAATTTTTATGGGGATAACATCTTAGTTGATGACCTCAGACCTTATACCATCATGATTTAGTGACAAGGTCTCAGGTCAGAAATCATACTTGGATGACCTCAGCCCTAGACATCATTAATTTGGTGAATATTTTATAGGGATAACATCTTATGTGATGGACTCAGATCTTATAACATCATGATTTGGTGACAAGGTCTGAGGTCAGACATCACACTTGGATGACCTCAGACCCTTGACATCATTGATTTGGTGAAAAGTTATAATGAGACTTTAGAACTGCACACATTACATGACAAAGAAAATTCTTCAAAGAACACTCAGCAAATAAGGAAGAGAAGCATGTATTAGAAGTTAATATAGATTAAGAGTTACAAGATACAAGGTAACTGAGTTTACGATCAGAAGTTACATCTTGAAGTCAAAATTAAAGAATTATATAAAGCTTCCTAAAAAAGGCCTAAGGGTTTGCAGCCACAGTGTTGGCATCCTCGGCCTCATTCCCCTAGACGACGTTGGCCACATCGGCCCCATCATCTTGGAGGTTGGCACCTTCAGTCTCAGTAACATCCAAAGGTGCAGTCTCTGCAGGGGCAGCATATTCCTCTTCAACCTCTTAAAGGGCCTGGGCAAATTAAGGATTACCGAAACCCATACCAATGTAGTCAGAGGCTTTCAGGCTCCCTGACTCCTTCTCCTTTGCAGCCGCCCATTTTCTAGTGGCCTTAATACCCCTTTTGAGTTATTCAAAGCCAAAGCTGATGAATTCATCAGAGACTTTGTAATCAGCCAGGATCCCCTAAGAAGCATCCTCAAGGTCTGCCTTCACTGCAACATCAACTTTCTGCTGAAGAACGTCGTCCTTAGCCTTCAAAGAAATGGTGTGGTATTTCTTAAACTTGGAGATCTCTTTCTCCAACTCCTTAACCTTCTGATCAGACGCCTCAAAGGCATACTTTAGACGATCTACCTCTGCATTCAGAGAGCTCTGCACCTTCTCGGCCTCTTGGCCGTTCTCGATGAGGGGCAACTTCTTCAAAGTCCAGTTGGAAAGATCATGCATAGCAACGAGGCCCTGCAAACCATGTGGTCATGGGTATAAGTTAAAATTCAAAAAAGAGGTTACATTTCGGAGCAAAACTAAAATCCAAAGTCATACCTGAATGGACCTGTGAAGGCCAAACTCAACCAACAGAGGAGTGTCCATGGATCGATAAAAGTGTTTGTCAGCATCGATCATAGCAGAGCCGATGGCATCTAATGCCTGCAAATTGTGTCCTATTATGCTATCATTAATTTTCAACTGCTCCAGACGGGTAACCAATACATCTTCAGAGGAAATGGGGATGGCCTTTTGGGCCTTACTTTTCCTCTGATCCTTAGGGGAGGTGGTTGTAATTTTCCTCTTTCTTCTAGCATCGTCCTTGGACGTGCCGACACTCTTCTTCGGTGGGGAGGAGGGGGTGTATTTAGGCCTGCCTTCTTTACCAGCTTCGTAAGACTTGGAGCAGACATCTCCCAGACTTCGTCTGAAATACCTTCGGGGCGCTCTGCAAAAGGAAAGGTCTGAGTTAGAAAATCAAAGACATAAAAAACTCAGAGGTTTAACTTGATCGAAATAACAAAATAAGCACTTACGAAGCACAGTAAGATGACTCCCCCAAGGCCAGTCTCAGAGAGATAGTAAGGGGTTATCAAATGTTCGACCTTGACCAATAGACCATGCTCCCCCTGATTTTGAAGGTCCTTTACTTTTTAAAGATTATATTGGCTCAACCCAGGGTCGGCCCTGGCAGCCATTGACACCTTGCCCCATCTCAGGGGTATCCTCGGCTCTAAGTTCGAAGAGGGGACACAAGGGCAAAATTCCCATGCCCCCGAGGCAAAGAAATACCATGGCTTCCAATTATGGTCGCTAGTTTGGGTAACCTGCAACATCTTGTTAGTTGACTTCCGAGCTAAGAAATGGTAATAGCTCAAATGATTCCTGGCAGAGGAAGGGATGTAGCACCCGGTGAAGACCTGGGCAGGAAGGTCTGAATGGTGGACTGCCTTCCATAGAACTATAGCTCCAATTATCACTCTTCAGGCATTGGGGGATAACTGGGAAGGAGCTAAGTTGATGTAGGAAAGTATAGCCCTAATGATGGGATAAATGGGCAGACGAAACCCTAACTTGAACATCTTCTCATACAGACAAATCTCACCATCTCGGTCGCCGAAAGCCTTCTCTTCACTCAGAGGTCTCTTGAGTTTTATTGAAGGGCTGATGGAATATAGATGCCTGAAGGAAAGAAGGTCGAGCTCGGTGACAGTTCTCTCTATCTCGGCCACCTCAAAGGTGTCAACATCGCTCCCAGCATCATCATTATCATCCGATTCGACGTCGGCCTGAATAGACGATGGGGCACCACTTAGGAACCTCTGAGCAAACTCAGCTCCTGTGACCGCCGACAGGGGAATGGCTTTAAGAATTGGTGGAACAGTAATGCTAGGACCTGTAACCTCAATATCGGAGGAAGAGTGCGATGTTCTTGAACTCTCGTGAGACGAGGCCCGACTAGAAACCTCGGCTTGGTCAGGGACCTGATCCTGCTGAGTGGAAAAGTCCATGGCCTCTTAAAAAGAGTCCACAAACATAGGGTCTGAGGTAGACGACTCAGACTCAGACATGGCAGTAGTTTCGACTGGGATCGCTGCTGATTTAACTGGTTCGGCTGGCTCAGGGTATATGACCTTTAGAGGGGGTGGAAAGATAGGTCTGAGGGGGAATGCCTCTGCCCTACGAGCCTCCTCTTGGGCGCTTTCTATCTGCCTAATTTTATCTAAGGTCTTCTCCTTAAGAGAGGGGAATTCCTCTAAGAGTTGGTATATGGGTCTGAGCATATGAGGTAGACCCTACACTTGTGACTCTTCTAAAAAAACAACTTGACTTGGCTTGGACAAGGATCAAACTAGGTTTTTGAATAAAAAATGATCAAGAACAGTTCACTAGAAAATACATGAACTCGCCGAAAAACTAATAAACTAACCGGAAACCTCTTGAAGCTCACTAAAAAATGAAAAAATAGGAACAAGGCAGGAGACATAAAGAAGAAGAGATGGTAAATGATACCTGAAGGAAGGCAATGAGAAAAAAGGAAGGGATTGCAAGGAAAGTCCACCCAGTGCACTTCTAACTAGAGCTCTAGTAGAGAGAGAGAGAAGTAGAAAAATCGCAGGCGAGAAAATAAAAGAATGCAGAAGAAAGAGAAAGGAAGTGAGGGTTAAACCCTCAAATAACCCACACGCATCCCAAGGTCCATCATTTCTTTGGGAGCCCAAAAGACTACAATGATTACCCTTTCCAGGCACGCTAGTCATTTCAGCAGTTGACACTTGTCAAAAAGGTACTAACACCTAAGGAAGTCCAACCTCGGGCAAATATAACCCTTAGGCACCTGATCACACTCGTAACTAAGGACTCGGGGGTGATTGATATGCCCTAAATGCACCCCTCGGCTCAGAGACATCAACCTCGGCCATAGAGATGACCGATGTTGGAAGGGCCTTAGATCAACATCCAGTGGTCTCTTCCTAAGCAAGGTCGTCCATGGCCGACGTTACTAACTACCTCGGAAGGGGAGGTCACCTTAATCCAAGGGCAGTTATCCATCTGGTCATCCAAGGTTTGCAACCTCGGCTTAGAATAGGCCGATGTTGCCATCCCATCATCATAACCAATCTCGGCTAGGGATCAGTCGACGTTCCTGCTTTGCCACCACTACCTTGACCCAGGACGACGTCACAGCTCATCATGCCTTACCTCGGCTCTCCCACCGAGCCAAGATCACCACCTCGTCCTCTTACAGGCTGAGGTTGGGACCATTCACAGATGGACGAGTCCTTATCATCATATGTACTATTGGGAACACGTGTACACAATCAGTTATAACCGAATCATTACCCTCACGTGAAGGAATATTGAGGTCATCATTATCTGCATGAGATCAGCTAGATGTCATTCTCACACTGGTTCTATACACATGTTCATTGCATGCTTAGGGGGTACATTACACCCCCCAGTCACTATTTATAGAGGTCATCCTCTCCCCTGTAAAAGGCCCGATCGGAGCACCCCTAGCTGAAACTCTGCCCAAATATACAGTAGAGACAGAAAGCTTGAGAGATTTTATCCATGGCCATTTGTGCCCTCATACAGTAATATTAACCACACACCTTCGGAGTGGACGTAGGACTGATTGGCTGAACCACTTATATAATTGTGTTCATCCTCTTCTCCTCACCTTATTCTCTCGTATTTACTACACTTTTGTTGCCATAGTTATGTACTGAATTGAGCTTACAAACATATTGAAGGGTGGTTGACACGACTCAGAATGTGTCTCTAAGGTGTGTACTCTCTAGGCTCAAGTGCAAGCCTGTCGTTCAAGTAATAATCCGACAAGTCGGGTATCGATCCTCAGGGAAAAAGGACAACGGAGTTGTGACGACGGGATAAGACGGAAGAAATCCTAACGATGACTTTAAAAAAGAAAGGAAAAGATTTGATTTTTGTTTTTGGGATTGTTTAAGCTAAATGTAATTATGAAATTATGATGAAATATGCAACTAACTAAGTTATCTAGATGAGGAATGAAGAATTGAATTGAAACTGTTAAACTGAAATGATGAGAAAACAGGATGGAAATACAATCCCCCAACCCTAGTGTAGTGTAGTGACAACGTTAATCATAAATTTATCCGATTAATTCAAACCCGAAAGTTAGTACTCCCAAGCATTATGTATACGAGGTTCAAGCCCGCGTCATACCTAATCTGAGGATGAGTAAATCGGTATCGCGGTAATTACATTCAAATTGTGCTCTAAATCATCACGAGTACCCAAGGGCAAACGAGATATAAAGATCCACAATTATTATGAAATTACACGATACGATCAAAATTAATCATTAAATTCATAGGATTAACGTTATACACATGCACTAACACATCAGGTTGGGTTCATGCATCCCAACCTTTAAAACCTAGCCGGACATGTTAAATGGACTGACGCATGAAAGAATAACGTTGCATGTGTATGAATTCATGATAAAACTAGATTTAAACATGTAAATATATATGATGAATGCAGCAATAATTTGAATCAACTACGGAAAATACGCATGCAAGAACAATAACAAGAATCTTGAATTAAAACGTGAAAAGCAAACCCGAAACAGTGAAATCTTGAAGCAATATAATCTCTTGATGTCCCTAGATGTTTCTCCTTCTTCTTCTTTATCAAAAACTGAGTTAAACTACTCCTAATGGCTGCTCCTAAGTTGCGACCTACGTTTCCTACAATATTGGAGAGTTTAAAACCTAATAGGAGACTTGGGAACCAATCAGCATAAAAGACAAAATTCGCGCATCAGGTACCCCGAACCGGTTCGGGTGTACCTGCGAACCGGTTCACCCCCCCGAACCGGTTCAGGTTGGGGTTCGCGAATGTGTGCTGGCCTGGAGTTCAACACTTAGAATTTTTCTGACTTTTCTCTTCTTTTCTTGGATTTTTCTTCAACTTCAACTGAGCATAACTTTTCAACCGTAGCTCGGATTTGGGTGCCGTTTCTTCCAGTGTTCTCATTGTTCCGAGCTATTCAACTTTCTAGTTGACTTCTCCTTCCGAATCTGGCTGCAAAATTACCAATTTGCCCTTCAACTTGCCTTCTTAGCTTTTCTAGCATTGTCTTGCTTCCTCCTTTGGACTGCTTGCATAATTAACCTGTAAAACCAATAAGAGAAGCACAAAACACGAAATACTCGCCACAAAGGTTAGTAGCATAAATATGAATCAAACCCATATATGTTACATCACTCGGGTTCAAAAATGTACTGAAATTAGGGGAATAAATATACAATATTTATGACCAATCAAACCCCCCCTAACTTAGAACTTTGCACGCCCCGAGCAATGTAAAAGAATGAGAGTATGAGTTAAGGATCCATCAAAGACTTTATTGGGATAGAGCACCTCTTTCGCGGGCAAGCGATTTCATTTAGCGTATGCAACAAGCCTTTAAACCCCTAGGTTACCCTAGTAGGACGAGTTGTGTCTCGTGAGGGTTTGCAGTGAATATACCCACAAAATTCGACTCAACGAAAATTCAAAATATGCAAAAATTGTGCAATTCAAACTTTTTCAGAAAATAGTCATCATTAATTCATATTTACGAGTCTCAAACCGTAGTGTGTGTGTGCGAAGCCTGAAATATAACCGCTAATTTCCATCGATTGATCATTACGTTACTTATCCGAAAATTCGTTTTGATTTCAATTTCTCACGGAATACTCTCTCAAATGAACCTCTCGGATTATGTCTATTCTCTCGGCATGCGTGATATAACGAGTAAATCTAATTGAAGCAAATTCACGCATGAAATTAGAAAGACGGAAATTTTATGGTGATACGATCTCATCAATGGATTATGGTTTTAAAAACGGGAACATTGCCTTTATTTCGCGCACTTAGCTTCTTATGTTATCTTTTGGTGTCTTAGCTCTCCACGCGGTAATCAATTTTCGCAATTTGGACTCGGTTAGGACTTTTTCTGGTTGTAGGTTGTATTGGGTAAAATGAAAGAGGTATGGAAGGTTGGAATTGGAAGGTCATTAATGATGTCCATTTGTGCTTTTTCCGGGCTATTGCTCATTTTTTTCTTTTTTTTTTTTCTTTTTTTTTTTGTTGAGCATACTATTTTGTTTCTTGCCCCTTTATATGCACTTTTTGGACTTGAAGTTTTGAATTTTTCATTTTTCACAATTCCGACTATTTTGGGTTTTTCGGGTTGTCAAACGAAGGGGAAAATTATTCGGCTCAATTTGGGTTGCAAAGGGTGATTTTTTTTTTACTTTTTTTTTCTGGACAATATTTTTGGGTGACAAACGAGGGCCTACTTCATTGTCCAAAATGCCAATTGCGCTACCATATGCGTTTCGAGGTGAATTTAAGTTTAGAGACTAATTTGGCACGTTTTTCAAGGCAATATTGCACACATTTTTCAAAACCGATCAAAATGAAAGAATTGAGATCCTTGACAACTTATTAAGCGCTAAAAAGAACTTTGAGTTAACAATTAACTCGGAATGATTTAAAAACTCGCAAAACGTGATAGTCTCGAATCTCACCGGGTTTATTAATCTCCACATTTATTCGTTAAGTCGTCAGTTTTCGATCAATTTCCATCTTTGGTCAATTTCGGCTTTGTGTATGTTGGATGTTTACAATTTGAGACTCCAATTCGACTTTTAATGATATTTTTGAAAATTTTGAATTCCAATTTTTATTTATTTTGAACAAAAATATTTTTGGATTTTTCAAAATTTTATGATTTTTTTGGAAATTTCTGGGCATTTTGAAAATTTGTGAAGTTTTAGAAATACGCACTTGTGACCCCCCTAACTTAGACTTTTGCATTGTCCTCAAGCAAAAACGACGAAAATCTAACTCAATGCGAATGAAAAGTGTGGAAAAATAAAACAAGCAAATATTAAAATGCAACATGACACTATATGACACTCATGCATGACTCAAAAATACAACAATAATCACCCCATACGCGTCGGGGGTGCGACGACCTCTCATCTCTCCACAAACTCACCCGACTCCACTCACGAGGTTTGATGTTCTCCATGTCTCTCCCGTCCTAGGATTATAAGCTAACAATCGGAACAAGTTGGGACCTCGCCCATAGATAAAGGATAGACCGGGAGACTCATCGTGACTAACTGGAAAGGGATCCTTGTGATGCTGGCTCGAAGTGTGATCGGCGTGCACTGACTCGGAGGGAACACCTAGGTTTCGTTCAATTTTTAAGATGCATGGGTCGGGCTCTAAGTCAGATGAACCACAACTTTCTCCTCACTTGCTTCCGGGGCCTCTAGTGTTGTGGGTGGATTGTCACAACGAAGGAATTCATCAATTTTTGCGTTCAATTCACTTTCGTCTAAGTGACTACATGAATCCAATAGGGATTGGCCTTCAATAGTAATACTTTCATCCACCTGCCCGAATTCTCTTTCAAAATCTTCCATGCTCATGTCTCCTAGTTCGCTGTCTCGAGTAGTGCCTACGTCCTCTCTTACTTGCTCGATCTCTAACTCCACCAGTTTTCTCTCTTCTAACCCCTCTCTCTCTCTTTCAATTTTGGTCACTACACACCTCTCCCCCACTTTTCTCTCATTGGCACAACTGCCACTATTACTTGATGAAATAGGGCACACCCCTAACGACTCTCTCGTATGGGACCCCTCATTCTCATGGCTCGACACTAAGCAGGACCCTAGGTCATCTCCAAAATCATTCTCCTCAAAATATTCCTCTACGATCTCATCTATAAAACTTATCGCGTGAAGATCATCTTCTTCCCTTGTCTATTGGGTGATATGGAAGATGTTGGTCTCTAAAGTCATGTTCCCAAAAGTGAGTTACATTCGCCCATTCCGAGTATTAATGATTGCGTTAGCCGTAGCTAAGAAAGGGCGCCCAAGGATGATGGGAACATGATTGCTCGAGTTAAAGGAGGGCTCTGTGTCCCAAATGACAAAATCTACTGGAAAGTAGAAAGTGTCCACTTGGACGATCACGTCCTCGACTATGCCTCTTGGGATCTTCATGGTTCGATCCGCTAATTGGAGAGTGACCTTAGTGGGCTTGAGGTCGCCCAAGTCAAGTTGCCTAAAGATGGAGTAAGGGAGGATATTGACACTTGCTCCCAAATCAAGTAAGGCTTTTTCGATTTTGTTTTCTCCAATGATGCAGGAAATGGTGGGTGCACCGGGATCTTTGAATTTAGGTGGGAGATCATTGAGTAGAATAGAGCTCACATTCTGTGCTAGAAAGACATTTTTCTTTACCTTCATCTTTCTTTTTACTGTCAACAAGTCTTTAATGACTTTTCCATAAGCTGGAATTTGCTTAATGGCATCGAGGAAAGGTAAATTCAGCTTAACTTGTTTTAGCACGTCTAGCACGTCATCACGTGGATTTCCTTTATGGGAAGGAATTAGCTTTTGAGGAAACGGTGCCGCGGTTGATGGTTTCACTATGACCTCAGGCTCACTAGTGTCGTCTTTATCACTCTCAATCAAGGGGACATCTTCGGCCTCTTTCGTGCCGGGCGAAATCTCCTTGTTTTTAGGTACGTCTTGTAGGGGAGGTGACAAGTCAACTAGTCTCCCACTATGTAGAGTGGTAATTGCGCTACATTGCTCCTGATGTTCAGTGGGGGTGGAGCTAACACTAGTTTGACCTTGGGGAGGTCGTTGCCCTTGGGCAGGAAATTTACCTTTCTCTTGAACACTCAACGAGGTTTGTATTTTTGACAGATTCTCATTTATGTCGCCAATCTGACGATCATATTTGGCATTGTTTGCAGTCTGACTTGCAATGAATTGATTCATGGTATCCTCGAGAGTTCTCCGCTGTGGCGGGATATAATTTCCATGGGGTGGCGGTACTTGCACATGTCCTTGCATGTGTAGAGCTTGTTGAAATTGTTGTGGTGGAGGAGGGGCAACATGCGAAGGAGGGTTCATTGCGGCAAGTTGTTGCCCGTAGCTAAAACCGGGATGTTTTTTCCACGAAGGGTTGTATGAATTCCCGTGCGGGGCATCGAAATTACCCTTATAGCCTCCTATACCACTAACTTGCTCTTGCAACATTACTTTGTAGGCGGGTATCGTCGGGCATTCCTCAGTTGAATGTCCCGCCTCACAAATCGCACATACCTTCACGACAGGGTTTTGGATAGATCCAACTATCTCACATAAGTCTCGCAATCCTTTCTCCATGGTGTCCAACCGACTGTCCATCATAGAATTCTTATCTATGTGGAATAGGCCGGATGCCGATGGAGCAGTGGTGGGTTGTCGATTTCGATTTTGAGCGTTCGGGTCAGAGGTATCCCAAGATTGGGTAGTCTCGGCGACATACCTCATGTGAAGATCAGCATCATGGGCATCTAGATCGACAAACGGACCGCTTCCCATAGTTTCAACAAGTTGTTTGGAGTTAAGATTTAACCCATTATAGATAAAGGAGATGATTTGCGACGGATCAAATCCATGATGGGGGCATGAAGCCACTAACTCATTGAAACGTTCATAACATCGATGGAATGGCTCATTTTCATGTTGTCTAAACGCTTGAATTTGAGCCTTGATAGAGATTGTTCGATGTGTTGGGAAGAATTTCTTGAGAAATTTAGACTGTAGCTCATTCCAGGATGGAATCGAGCTTGGAGGTAAAGACCATAGCCAAGCTTTGGCTTTATCTTTAAGCGAGAAGGGGAAGAGTTTGAGGTGGATTACCTCTTGTGTGCAGGTTTGATCATTGAGGGTATCACACACGTCCTCAAATTCCCTTATATGGAGGTATGGCTTTTCAGAATCCATACCGTGGTAGTGTCTGGATCATCCCATTTTTGAAACGGAACTGCCCGACATTATACGGGAGTATAATGCATCCTGGAGTGACAGTGCGCTCAGGATATAAGAATTCTCTCAACGGGCGGTACGGAAGCTCGTCCTCACCGGTTATGCTGCGACATCTCTCTCTCACTTGACGATTCGGTGCTCTCACTGGGTGTGCACGACGTGTGTCCTACGAATGAGAAGGGAGTGTTACTAGAGACTGAGTGCGACGGTGTGGGCGGTGGGATCCAAAATTGTGGGCGTTCGGAGTGTGGGGACTATCAGGATTATACTCAACAATTGGATTTTCGTGAATACTGGTTGGAGTATTATGGGGTGTGGGAGTGGTTTCAGAATTTTGCATTAAGCTTGTGAGAGATGGTGGTAAATCTTTTTGTACTTTTTATAATTTTTTATTTTATTTTTTTTTTCGGATTTTTGAATTTTTTTTTTTTTTTTTTTGAATTTTTGGTCAAAGCTTTGGATTGACTCGGTCTAATCCTAAGTCTACCTAATTCCCCGGCAATGGCGCCATTTACTTGACACGACTCAGAATGTGTCTCTAAAGTGTGTACTCTCTAGGCTCAAGTGCAAGCCTGTCGTTCAAGTAATAATCCGACAAGTCGGGTATCGATCCTCAGGGAAAAAGGACAACGGAGTTGTGACGACGGGATAAGACGGAGGAATCCTAACGATGACTCTAAAAAGAAAGGAAAAGATTTGGTTTTGGTTTTTGGGATTGTTTAAGCTAAATGCAATTATGAAATTATGATGAAATATGCAACTAACTAAGTTATCTAGATGAGGACTGAAGAATTGAATTGAAACAATTAAACTGAAATTATGAGAAAACAGGATGGAAATACAATCCCCCAACCCTAGTGTAGTGTAGTGACAACGTTAATCATAAATTTATCCGATTAATTCAAACCCGGAATTTAGTACTCCCAAGCATTATGTATACGAGGTTCAAGCCCGCGTCATACCTAATATGAGGATGAGTAAATCGGTATCGCGGTAATTACATTCAAATTGTGCTCTAAATCATCACGAGTACCCAAGGGCAAACGAGATATAAAGATCCACAATTATTATGAAATTACACGATACGATCAAAATTAATCATTAAATTCATAGGATTAACGTTATACACATGCACTAACACATCAGGTTGGGTTCATGCATCCCAATCTTTAAAATCTAGTCGGACATGTTAAATGGACTGACGCATGAAAGAATAACGTTGCATGTGTATGAATTCATGATAAAACTAGATTTAAACATGTAAATATATATGATGAATGCAGCAATAATTTGAATCAACTACGGAAAATACGCATGCAAGAACAATAACAAGAATCTTGAATTAAAACGTGAAAAGCAAACCCGAAACAGTGAAATCTTGAAGCAATATAATCTCTTGATGTTCCTAGATGTTTCTCCTTCTTCTTCTTTATCAAAAACTGAGTTAAACTACTCCTAATGGCTGCTCCTAAGTTGTGACCTACGTTTCCTACAATATTGGAGAGTTTAAAACCTAATAGGAGACTTGGGAACCAATCAGCATAAAAGACAAAATTCGCGCATTAGGTACCCCGAACCGGTTCGGGTGTACCTGCGAACCGGTTCACCCCCCCGAACCGGTTCAGGTTGGGGTTCGCGAATGTGTGCTGGCCTGGAGTTCAACACTTAGAATTTTTCTGACTTTTCTCTTCTTTTCTTGGATTTTGCTTCAACTTCAACTGAGCATAACTTTTCAACCGTAGCTCGGATTTGGGTGCCGTTTCTTCCAGTGTTCTCGTTGTTCCGAGCTCTTCAACTTTCTAGTTGACTTATCCTTCCGAATCTGTCTACAAAATTACCAATTTTCCCTTGAACTTGCCTTCTTAACTTTTATAGCATTGTCTTGCTTCCTCCTTTGCACTGCTTGCATAATTAACCTATAAAACCAATAAGAGAAGCACAAAACACGAAATACTCGCCACGAAGGTTAGTAGCATAAATGTGAATCAAATCCATATATGTTACATCACTCGAGTTCACAAATGTACTGAAATTAGGGGAATAAATATACAATATTTATGCCCAATCAGTGGTGCTATTCGATGCATCATTAAACCATGTGAGGATGGACACTGCTAAGTCTTTGAATAAATGGATCTGTGGTTACCAAAATAGTAGAACATGTTAAGAATAAACATGTTCTTATTCTCGGATCTATTGTTTCATTGCATTATGATTTTTTTATCTACATGGGTTCAATGCATTGAAACATAGTCATGGTTGTATTGACACATTATATAAGTTGCTTCACTGTTGTTCTTCCAAGTAGGTGAAACCGGTGCCTCATTGCATTGTGATATTATGCCATTGGAGTCTTATAAAATTTCCAGTTCTACTTCCTTTTGAAATTTTATTGCTGGATTGTTTAATTGCCTCATTATAGGTTAAAATTTTCTAACAGGGAGTGGGAATTTGAAAATTCATATGCTTAACGGAAATAAAGATTGCAATTTTCAATTATAACCTTTGTTAAGAATTTATTGCTTTAGACATATAAGGATGATCACTTCTAAGTCTTTGAATAAATGGATATGCAGTTACCAACATAGTAGAACATGTCAAGAACAGACATGTTATTATTCTCAAATCTATTATTTGATTGTATTATCCTTTTTTTTCTACTCGACTTCAATGTATTAAACCATAGTCATTAGATTCATTCATGAGATAATGGGTTATCAGAAAAATGGCCTGCTTTCATGGATGAATTTTCTAATAGTAAAATAATATTGAGTTGGAAGATGTGAGAAAGTGGGCTTTTAACTTCACATGGCCGACACTCTTCTTAGAGATTCTCCTAATATTGCAAAATATGACTATGATTATTGAGATTTTTAGGTGATTGAAATATTAGTGCTTGATTTAAGTATCCTAACTTGGTCATCAATGATTTGGGATTTGGTTGGGAAGACAATTACCTTGTTTCTCCTTACTTTCTACTTGCCTTATTGAGCAGATCCATCATAGGGTTTTCTAGGCGACAGATTCAGTTGTAGAACCATTTGTTTCTTAGGATTCCTAGTGTTAACTGATGCACTAGTCTCAATATCTATTTGTCCCGTACAATAACATAGATTGTATTGTCTATTATATCCCCAAAATCTTTCTAATTCTCTATTTCACATATCTCTTGGTCTTTATGTATAATGGTTTCCTTTTGAGTCCTGCTAATGTTAATTTTTATCATAGCCTCTAAATCACCCTTATGGGCATTACTAGTTTGATATTTAAGTGGGGATGTTATGCACTTCTTTCTCTTAATAATCTACAAGCCTTCATTATTAGCTCCGTTTATGGTTTTGGATCTTGTTAACATATCAATTAATCTTGAGGGGGATCATTTTCAATTGCATCAGTAGCCTCACAAACATTCCGAGTTTCTTCCAGACATACTCATAAGTTCTTCCAAACTTTCATCTTATACAAGAAAATAAGGCAGTATCAAAATACATTACAGAATAATATTGTGTCCTTGCAAATAATTAGTTAAATTACAGTATCAAAATACTAGTTTCATGAGTTGACCCATCACCCACTACCACAAAATCTGTCATGTCAAAGTGTAGTCCGACGTGGACTTTCTCGAGTCAATTGGGTCGGATGGAATAGTTGGAGCCTCATAAACCAAGTCATCCGGTCTAGGTGAATAAATGGGTGGGTAAGAAATAGGGGACCCATTTTGAGGATCTTTGTTCTTTTAGTTCTTATGAATATGATGTCTTAATTCCACGTTGTTTGAATATAGAGACAATAAAATCATAGCAATCCATAAAAAAGACATCCACGAAATATTTCCATAGAGAATTGTTTAACAGTGAAAAGTGTATATATTCTTGTTGTAAAACTTAAAGTATATACACGTAGCACATATGGGTTTATGATTACCTTATTTGCGGAATATAATCCAAGATCGAATATCGATAAATTTGATATGAGACGATATCGAACCTACTCGTCCTTCCACCGGGTACGCTTCACGTCTCGTGAACGTCTGGGTTGGCTACTAGAGTTACCCCTTTGATATTCACGGTCACAAATCCAAAGTCCTATGATGATGAACCAAGAAATTGTGAAGAAAATCGTGTAGGAGAGAAATTAGGAGAGAGGATCAATACCTCAATAAAATTCTCATTTCTTTTCAGGGTCCCCAAATAGATATATATACTAGATAAGTTATAAGAGCCCTAATCCCAAGAAATAGTTGGACTCTACTTATCTATTACACTAAGGACTTATCCAATACTTAATTAGATAGTCCATATTGTAAAACTATATTATTTCCTTTTATATGTTAATCGATGCGAAAGCGTAAAAGGTGGTGGTTCAACTTTCAAACAACAAATTTTAATTTCTTAAACAAATTAAAATTACACCAAGTGAAGTAAAATTAAACAATTAATATATTCACTTAAACCAATTAATTCAATCCAAGTCCTAGAATTTTCCTAAGTCAAGTTTATCAATATTAGCAAATTTGGCGAAACCAAATTTTAGCAAATGACTTGAATTAAAGAAACATTGCCCAATATTTAATTAAAGTCCAAATTAAATTGAGTGTGATAATTTAAACCGAATTTTATCTTGAATTATCCTATGCATGCGTTCTACGTTATTTTGCAAGATAAAATAAATCAATCACACTACGCAGCGATGTACGAGGAAAAACCCAAGACGGGAAACAACCTCGGACGGCCCTACCCACAAATCCACTAGATACGAAATTACAAGTACAAGACAGATAGACTTACAACACACGACTCGATCCCTCTCAAGCCCTGATGCTTCTTCTTGTAGAAACCTCTTCCTAGTGAATAACCTTGGAACACCACCGCGGTTTCGGAATCCACCGATAGGACTTTATATGGTCACCGTCACCCTAACATGAAGCCTTTCTCCAAGAGGGTAAAACAACATAAAACACTTCTTCTTTCTTTGTGGGAGGTAGAAGCAAAACCCAAAACTTCTCTTCAATTCGGTGTAGAGAAAACCGGTGCCAAACTCCAAGCAATTGATATGTATATAAGAACTTGGATAAACAATATGGATGTACAAACTAGAGTGATGGATATTTTTCTCTAAAAAATCTCACTCAAAACATGAACATTTTCCTTAAAAAAATTTGCTCTCAAACTCTCTCTAAGAGATGAAAATGGTTAGGAAAAGTTAGATTGGAAAATGTTATTCCCGCACATATTAAAGTCTGAAAAAGTTGGTTAAAAACCAAGTGGGAAGTGGGTGCAAAACTGCCAAAAAACTGCCAAAAATTGTTCCCGCCTCGCATCTCGTTCGAACGAGATTTCTAACGACGTTCCAGATTGAACTCGTTAGAATCTCGCTGGATATCTCGTTAGAATCTCGCTGTTCGTTCGAACGACATATCGAACGACATGTCAGTGGCCTAAAAATGGGAACTCGTTGGCAAGTTTGTTCGAACGACATTTTCGTTCGAACGACAATATCGTTCGAACGACTCTATCGAACGAAAAATCAGAAAGTTTGGAAAATTCGATTTTGGCCCAGAAAACTTTATAAACTTATTTTAAAGTTTTATTTAATTCTTTCTGAAAATTAAAACACAGTTTTTACAAAACCTAACACCCAATAAACTTTGTTCCAAGCTCCTATATATATATAATTGCATTCATACCTTGGGAGCATGGAACTATGGTTGATGACGTAGAAACGAGGCACACAAACCGGCATATTTGATGAAGCTTTATACTCTTTGCCGCTACGTCTTCAACAAACACTTCATAGGCTTGAGAATATTACAATTAAATACTATCCTATGAATAAATGTTTTTGTCCGGAATTGAGCCAAAACTATATATGGACTCAATAGGAAATTTGTGTCCTTACAAATCTCCCCCTTTGGCTATTCCGGGACAAAAACTAAACAAAAATCCTAAAGGGCCGTCAAGCTCTACTAGACTCAAAACATAACCCACCCAAACTTGACTCAACCCAAGGATCAAACGCTTTGCCGTTTAAACAATGCCGCTTTAGAAGAAATCCTGCACACTTAAGCAAACTCATCAAATGCATAGGGAATATCAAAGTATTAAATGCAATTAATTAATCAATTACTCCCCCTAAATTAATTCTCCCCTTTATCAAACACATGACCTACTTAGAAAGACGTCTCCCCCTAAGATAAATCTCCCCCAAACTAAGATACGATAATAATAGGATTAGATACCATTTCTCCCCCTATCATTATTCTCCCCCTTTTTGTTCAGGAATAGGCAAAGGATAAAGAACTAATAAACACGTTGAAGTTGAAAGAGTTAAGACATTTAAAGCATATGGGCAATAAAAGCAAGGCAAAGACAAACAAATATCATATATATATATAAACTAGAAATATACCAATGAAGCACTTGCATATATATATATATATATAAACACGCACATGACACAAAATACAATAAGTTTGCACACTTGTATGGAAAGAATGTGTCATATGGAAACGTAAGTGTTGGGGTGTGAACTAGCAACAATTAAATTTAGACCCAAACACTTAATAAACATTCACGGAGTTCTCAATTGATTGCAAACTTTATCACATTTAAATATAACCTCATGTGACAATATGAAGATTGAACTCAATGAACGAACATACACAATGCATACAAGCCTAGCATGATGATGATTCTACAAACCAAATAGAGTCATGACATTAAAGACAACTAGGATAAACGGACATTGTGCAAACCGTTGATATACCATCCAATTATCCCTCAATAAGCATATATATTCTTTTGCTTTTGAATGAATATATCAAACAAACATAGTCCTTGGCAATTGTTTTCTTTTTAATGCCAAATATTCTGTTTTTAGGCCTTTGGATCACGTATTTCTTTTAGATCCAATAAATGGTGGCTTACTATCACAAAGGATTTAATTCATCCTTTCGGAGCCCTTCCCCGTGCACATTATTATATATCATGTAATCATTTTTCACACAAATCTCACATGAAACGGATTGTGACATGCACTAGTCCTCCTAGGTCAAAGATATGTAGATGACTAGATTGGTAGGAGAACACCTCAAAAAGCTCATATATAACATGTGACATGAAGATTTCAAAAGAGCTCGTGCATGTGTGAAAAGAGGCATATAGAAATAGAATCCATTTAAACAACACAAAATCCAACTACTCCATAAAAAATATGGTAAAGAACATTTTAAGGATTGAAAATCTAAACCAAAAGTTCTAGCCACGTGGGAGCGTAAAAGATGGGATTCAAACACAAATATATGCCACATAAAGTGTGTCAACCAAAAATACACACAAAAATATCTTTTTGAGTTTTTAACATTTTTAAACAAAAATAAAGATATATACTCAAAAGAATAAACAAAAATCATTTGTATTTTTTCATTAAGCTTAAATGAAATAAATAAAACACAAATGATAAACGAAAATCTTTTTATATTTTTCAATTAAGTCAAACACAAAATATAATACAAAAAGAGAAACAAGTCATAATTTCTAACATGTGATATGAAATAAGGCAATGACTAGAAAATGACTAAACAAGCATACATTTAGCATGTGAATATAGCATGAAGTACAAACGCTAAAGTATGCAAACACTAACACATTCATCCTTTAGATTTAGCAAGGGAGGAAGCATGTGAAAGTAAATGAGAATCAAAAAACCTATTTTGCAAGGCAACCAAGTCGGATTTCCTAACCCAAATTAATGAAGAATGACTATCTTGGGGTGTTGGAACGTTAACTACCGTGGTTACTTTACTATGGGATTTTCTAGGAATTCGTTTAAGATCAAAACAAAATTTCCTAAGATGACCTTTTCGACCACAATGTGTACAAGCAAAAACATGTCGAAAAGATTTACCTAAGGAGTGATCTTTAAATGCATTCCTAGTAGATTCTCCTAAAACATTTATCTTGGCTTTATGAGTAGATTCATTACAAGTATTTAAGCCTAAACCACAAGTGTCATTTTTAATTTGGACCGTTCCTAACATTTTATCTAGTTTTTCCGAACGACACTCCAAATCAAATTTGACATTACTAGAATCTTTTAATTTTTTTTCCAATTCTAAAATGTTAGATTCTAGTAAAACATTTCGCTCTTCAAAAGCAAGACGGTCCTTTTTCAAGGATTCCATTAAACCCCTAAGGCTATCTCTTTCGCCTTCTACATATTCTAGCTTCTCTCGAAGAGTCATCTCACGTGTCCTAAGGTCTTCTATTAAAACATTTTCATCAACGACCTTGACACTCTCTCTTAAACTAGCTTCTAACTTCAAATTAGCTCTTTTTAATTTAATAGATTCTTTATAAAGTTCTTGAAAAGCATTTTGAAGTTCACTCACATTAACCTCTTCTTCATTTTCACTCTCTCTTTCTTCTCCACTCTCACTATCATCAAAAACAAGAGAATCATAAACTATGACCTTGGAAGTGTCATGTGTTAAAGTTTCATCAATCGATGAGTTCTCACTATCACTCACATGACTAGCCATAAAAGCCACAAAAATTTTCTTAGTGGGGGAATCGGGCTTCTCTTCCTTATCACTATCACTAAGGGTCGCATTATATGAAATGGGTCGCTTACCCTCTTTCCTTAGTTTAGTGGGGCACTCATCAGCCCTATGGCCATAACCTTCACAACCAAAACACTTATTAGACCCGTCCCTATCTAAATGTTCATTACTAGATTAAGGGATCTTTTCGGCTTTAGGAATCTTCTCCGCTTTAGAAATCTTCCCGTTCTTGTCATGCTTAGAAGATTCAAATTTCTTAAAATCATTTTTAAATTTATCTTTGTTAATTTTAAGAAATTTTCTAAATTTGCGAGCAAATAAAGCCATATTTTCCGAGTCACTATCACTCTCGCTCTCTACTACTTGTTTGACCTCTTTTTGGGATTTTAAAGCAACGCCTTTTTCGATTTTCTTTTCAGTTTTAGAGGGAAACATATCTAGTTCATAGGTTTGTAAATCACCTACAAGCTCTTCTAATTTCGTAGAGGCTAAAGTTGGTAAAGAATTTAAAACGGTCACTTTTGGAATAAATCTATCGGGTAGGGACCTTAAAATTTTCTTTACAACACGGTCGTCAGGTATTTTCTCTCCCAAGTTAAAAGATGAATTGACAATATCAGAAAGTCTAGCATAAAATTCATCAAAAGTTTCTTTTTCATTCATTTTGATAGTTTCAAATTGAGTGGTGAGGTTTTGGAGTTTTGAAGCTTTAACGACACTAGTTCCTTCATGAGCTAATTGTAAAATATCCCATGATTCTTTAGCGGTCTCACATGTCATAATACGTCGGAATTCATCCGGTGTGACAGCGCTAAACAAGGCATTCAAACCTCGGGAATTAAAATTAGCAAGTTTAAACTCATTTTCAGTCCATCTATCGGCGGGTTTGATAACACGTTCATTTTCAACTAAATAAGTTGGTGGGGACCACCCGTTAACAACAGACATCCAAACTCTCTCGTCGATAGATTTTAGTGCCGATCTCATACGCGCTTTCCAATACGCATAGTTTGAACCATCGAAAATAGGAAATTTTGAAAAGGGGGAAAATCCATTTTAGCCGAAAAGTATTTAAAAGATCGTTAACGAAATAATTTATCGCTTTGGCTCTGATACCAATTTGTAAAACTATATTATTTCCTTTTATATGTTAATCGATGCGGAAGCGTAAAAGGTGGTGGTTCAACTTTCAAACAACAAATTTTAATTTCTTAAACAAATTAAAATTACACCAAGTGAAGTAAAATTAAACAATTAATATATTCACTTAAACCAATTAATTCAATCCAAGTCCTAGAATTTGCCTAAGTCAAGTTTATCAATATTAGCAAATTCGGCGAAACCAAATTTTAGCAAATGACTTGAATTAAAGAAACATTTCCCAATATTTAATTAAAGTCCAAATTAAATTGAGTGTGATAATTTAAACCGAATTTTATCTTGAATTATCCTATGCATGCGTTCTACGTTATTTTGCAAGATAAAATAAATCAATCACACTACGCAGCGATGTACGAGGAAAAACCCAAGATGGGAAACAACCTCGGACGGCCCTAGCCACAAATCCACTAGATACGAAATTACAAGTACAAGACAGATAGACTTACAACACACGACTCGATCCCTCTCAAGCCCCGGTGCTTCTTCTTGTAGAAACCTCTTCCTAGTGAATAACCTTGGAACACCACCGCGGTTTCGGAATCCACCGATAGGACTTTATATGGTCACCGTCACCCTAACATGAAGCCTTTCTCCAAGAGGGTAAAACAACATAAAACACTTCTTCTTTCTTTGTGGGAGGTAGAAGCAAAACCCAAAACTTATCTTCAATTCGGTGTAGAGAAAACCGGTGCCAAACTCCAAGCAATTGATATGTATATAAGAACTTGGATAAACAATATGGATGTACAAACTAGAGTGATGGATATTTTTCTCTAAAAAATCTCACTCAAAACCTTAAAACAATTTGCTCTCAAACTCTCTCTAAGAGATGAAAATGGTTAGGAAAAGTTAGATTGGAAAATGTTATTCCCGCACATATTAAAGTCTGAAAAAGTTGGTTAAAAACCAAGTGGGAAGTGAGTGCAAAACTGCCAAAAAACTGCCAAAAACTGTTCCCGCCTGGCATCTCGTTCGAACGAAATCTCCTTCGAACGAGATTTCTAACGACGTTCCAGATTGAACTCGTTAGAATCTCGTTGGATATCTCGTTCGAACAGAATGTTCGTTCGAACGACATATCGAACGACATGTCAGTGGCCTAAAAATGGGAACTCGTTGGCAAGTTCGTTCGAACGACATTTTCGTTCGAACGATAATATCGTTCAAACGACTCTATCGAACGAAAAACCAGAAAGTTTGGAAAATTCGATTTTGGCCCAGAAAACTTTATAAACTTATTTTAAAGTTTTATTTAATTCTTTCTGAAAATTAAAACACAGTTTTTACAAAACCTAACACCCAATAAACTTTGTTCCAAGCTCCTATATATATATAATTGCATTCATACCTTGGGAGAATGGAACTATGGTTGATGACGTAGAAACGAGGCACACAAACCGGCATATTTGATGAAGCTTTATACTCTTTGCCGCTACGTCTTCAACAAACACTTCATAGGCTTGAGAATATTATAATTAAATACTATCCTATGAATAAATGTTTTTGTCCGGAATTGAGCCAAAACTATATATGGACTCAATTGGAAATTTGTGTCCTTACACATATATTATGTGGGCAAATAATGGATCTGGGTAAAATACCCGACCCATATATTAACATCTCCTACTCGCCCACAAAAGGTGTGTTCTCTCTAACATATCGCTAAAGATCTCCATCACTCATCTCCTCATACAGGAAATGTGATGTGCGACCTCAGGAAGAAAAAAAACATACAGTCTCAGGAGCGTAATCATTAAGTCATCATCTAACTAACGAAGATGCATGACTCGAAAGAATCTCGTATATACCCAGACTGTTTGATTTATACTGAATTTAACACTCTTTAATACCTTAAGAAAGCAGTGATATACTCCATATATGTGATGTACTCATGACTAAGTCGTATACAAAACAGGATAAAGCCGTCCGAACTATGAGTCACATTATCATGGTGTATAATCAAATAGTCTTCCCTAAGTCCTCATGTCAATTCAATTAAACTCAATCGCTTTCCTAGTCGCTTCCCTTAGACGGTATCATCCATCGTCCTAGGTAAACACACTAAAGTAGCATCATCAAGCCCTCTCTTCATGACATAGTCTCAGGTCAACAAAAGGCATAGAGTAGGATTATAATAATCCATGTGGCTCACACAGTGATGAAGCAAGGATTCATTCATCGCTCCCACTATTGGTGGGAAAATAACATACATTATGAAATGTATTCTATGGAGTCATCCCATAAAAATGGGTATGTTACTTTTGAAATAAAAAGGACGCCATACGAATCTGAGTCTAGTCGCCATCTAGCGCCTAATCTGAGTTTCAGCCCAGTCACTCGCATAGTGCTAGACTGAAATCTTACATTAGGCTAAAAACAAGTTATATAGAGTTATGGAGACACTCTATGATCTACCTTGGTATATAAGGTCTCATCTTAGTACCCAACTAAGGTGACATACAGCAGAATATGCATAATCGTATATATCTTGCTCGCCTTTCAGGTGACAGAAATATAAATGTCTTAGCTCAATGTTAAAGCGCCACAGACATAAATATCTCATCTTGCTCGTTGTATAACCACTATGGTGAATCACCCGTGTGAGAGAGTCGATTCAAGACCGGTGACATATCTATAATATGTGTACATAACGATAACAATTCATTTAATTAACAAATAAAAAAATGAATACTATGTGACACCCGGACTAATTAAATCCTGGGTAGCTACTCCTTTATTAAACTAATACATAATATCAAGTTGGTTCAGTCTTAGAATCAATGCCGAAAACATTTAGTTACTTACTATCCACCTAATATTTAAAATTTTGCCAAATTTTATTAATTAAATTAACAATAACCAAGTAATTAAATCGTCAACCATCAATCGCATAAACAATTTCATATGAATAACCAATGAAATGAAATGAAATCAACTAAGTCTGGAGTAAACACTCCAATAATAATAATACTAGACTAAATAAAATCCCAATACAAGAGTCTGAATATATAAACCAACATCTGAAATAATCAAAGTCTGTATCTACAATATCTAGATAAGAATGGGAACCATTCCTTAACTGATATGAATGACTCTGAAGGAACCAAGGATAAATGTGGAGGTGTCTAATACCGAGAACCTGTAGCTTCCACAACAGCTACAGCACGTCATCAGAATGGAACTCCTATGCTTGGCTTCCCTGTGGCTGGGCACCTAAAATGTTTTTAGAAAAGAAAATAGATTTGGAGGAAAACGGGCCAGAGCTTGAGGTGAAAACAGTTTAAAAATATAGCAAGTGTTTAAATTACAATATTAAACACCAAATATATTAAACACGTTAGTTGCGTACTCTCACATGAGTTTCTCACCCCTCAACTAATGTGCACGCTTAACGTATACCCTTAACCCATCCTAGTTATACCGCTAACTAACTAGTCTGTACCATTCCTGTTTTCGCATTCTAACATAGGGTATTTACTCGTAACACCCAAACAAGTCATATTTATAACCCATAATCATATTCATTAAATTAATTATCTCAAGTGTTAATTAAATTCTCACATTCTTAGCCCATTCAAATATCTTAGTTATTCACATCTACTAAGCAACAGTGAACCAGTCACAAGTACATATATAAATCACTCTCAGTACATATATACATATATGGAACCCCTAGGCTAAGCTGTGGTGCATGCATACTCTGCTATCAAATCCATGTAGATCACATATGTAAGGATCACGTGTTCGGAATCATTCAGAAACCGTGTCAATATAAATCACACATATTGGAGGCGAACATAGTTCACATACCCACGAGTCATGTACATACCTATGCTCCCATGGTCAGCTGACTTATCAACTTGCAAATAAGTCATTCACGGTCCTATGTCCTTAAGGTACTAAACTAAATCCCCCCGAAGGCACACAAAGATAAGATGGTCCTTTTTCGAAAACTAACCTCCCGTGATAGCAAGTATAGTAGGCATGTCATACACACAATAATCCAGAAACTAAGTAATCACACCACTTAGATAATCATCATTTTAGTATAGGTATATTCCAGGACCATATCGTATTTCTCACACATATAGTAATATTGTCCCATTTATTCTACACAATAGATTTTAACGCGATAATTCTCGACGTATAGCTCCGAGTACATACCTTATCCCAAAAAGGTTACTAAGTCCCCCGCTAGTCTCTAACGTTATCTAAGTATTTAAAGTTTCCCCCTTTTAGTATTTATCCTCAAATTATAATTGGAGCAAAATATATTCAGGTTCTCACAACATACAATCGTACCTCATTAGTTGGATATTCGTAAGTCTACCACTTAACCTCAAATAAACCTAATAATTTTTCAAGCTTCAAATACCATCCTACTGGTCTTCCCTAAGTACCAATATGCTCAATCAATCATCACTAAAGGGTTCTAAAGGTTGGAAGCTATTCAATTATTTAAATGGAAAATACTTCACCTTTTTTTCTAGAGGGGTCGATCGATCGAAGAAATGGGTCGATCGATCGACATGTTTGGATCGATCGATCGATCAAGCAGTTATCTTCCCAGAATTCCTTTAACAGTTATGGGATTCTACCATTTTTACACCTCCAAATCATATTAGAACGTACAAAATTCCCCAAATGAGTATACAAAAAATCATGAAACCAACATTACTACACCAGTCTTAACGTTCAAGATTCATCAAAACATCACAGATTATTGATTCTTGGATTAAAAGTCATTAATAATACTATAACCCTAGTTTTTCATCATCTCTTAAAAAATCATTATAAACCTCAATTTAATTTCGTGATTTGCTAAATCTTAGTTTATAATTGTTTCTCGTAATGATTCCAGAAGGTCCACTACATGCAAACCTACCCAAGTTCATGATTTATTCTCCAATTTCACATTATCACAATTATTCATAATTTGTCATCAAATTTAATTTATCATGTAGAACATACGACATAAATATTTGCAAGATAAATCACTTGCTTGGAAAATAAATATTCTTATCCTTTGAATCAGACGGTATGGGAGTGATCCTCTCTTTTCGATCTATTCAGTGGCGGTGACGGTGGTGCAAAAGCCTATAGGGTGGTTTCTTCTTTGGGAACTTTCTTCTCTTCCTCTCTAACTGCCATTATGATTTTTGGTTGTGAAAAACCTAAGGGACTCAAGTGTTGGATGATAATGTCAGTCTAAAATTCGTGGGTTACTATTCCTCAAAAAGTCAAAATGACTGAAATACCCTCCCGGGTTGCCGCTTAGGCCTAAAATGCTCCGGAACCCAAACTAAAGCCCCGAATAGTGTTTTCTGACTATCTTGACCCTTTCGGATACGTTGGCGCACTCAACATAATCATACGGATGATAAAAAAATACTTTTAAATCCATTTAATTGGGTCCTGACATGACTGACACGCGCACCCCAACTTAATTACCGAAACTACCGTATTTTTAACTCACGATAATTTTAATAAATTCAATAATCACATATTACCATATTCACTCATTAATATTCAACATTTTCATCATATTTAAATACTAACTCTCGTCTAACTAGTTATTTAAATTCGAATAAATTTCCAATTAATTATCCCAAATTAATTTAATTAATACCATAATTAAAAGCAATTTTAATTAATTAATCTCATAATTAAAAGCCATAAAATTACGGGGTATTACATACTTCCCCCCTAATAACGGAATTTCATCCCGAAATTCAAAAAGTAAGGCATACTTGGAAAAATTAGGTATCCTCTAGTACTCAAAACAAAATTCAAAGTAAGGCTCAATCACTACAACCCCCACTTCACAACAAGTTTGTTGAACACTCTCGACACTTTTTCAATTATAGGGTCACACCTCAATAAATGCACCTCACGTTGTGCTCTTACTAAATAACATTCGAATAAGAATAGCCAACATATCATTGGCCTCATTATCTCAAAATTAATTGGAGTTCGCACCTCACCTCGTATCAACTCCCCCTTTTATCTAAACACCAAAACTCCCATCCTGGGAGAAATGATAGAATATCTGACTACTCTTGTCCGTTCTTCGAATCTCTTCTCCCGGAGGTGTGACTTTTACAAAAGGAAACAGCCACTTAAGACGGTTGGTGGTTATCCCATGACAGTCATCGGACTCTAACTTCTGACTGATACAAAACTCTGATAATCCGCTCACCTCTAAACATCCAGAGGAAGAATAGTAAGGTTTAATTACACAACCTCTGTAGGCACCTTGCCCACTATAAATAGATACGGTTGCTTTCACACAACTCTACCAATAGGTAATCTCCTCTCCCCATTATCAAATTGTACTTCACTTACTAGCTATACCCGTTGTGGAAATGAAATGATCGCAATAAGTCCAAAATTACTTTCATACAGCCCCACCAGTCGTCAATCACCTTGCACCTACTCCTCGGGCTATAGGTGATACAACCTACTCAAAACAAAACATTATCCCCACTACTTCCTGATGCCCCATATTGAAGGTGGGTTACAAGGATCTCATCCTAGTTCAGAATAATACTGGGCAGGACCACGTATCGGCGCATTAACTATCTAATAGTGTAAATCACCCAGGGATATAACAATTACTTTCCTTCTGGACAACCTGTTCCTCACATTCGAAGGAACTCATTACTTATCTATAAGTTGGCAACCCATCAAAGAAATTTACCAACTTGACTCTTCCATCACTGGAATCGTCGGCCTGATACAAATTTTTTTGGTTGATACTCTTACTCCAACCGATCTACTACTTACTATACTCCTTTTAACACCGACTTTCACTTATAATTCTTCCTATTAAGTGATACTTAATAACCCTCTTCTTCCCTCGTGGCATACCAAAAGTTTTCACCATGATGTGCACTTCTTGAATTTTTATACCTTATTCACATCAGCATTCTATTTACACGCAAGTCACTCTCAATATTCTACTGGGTAGAACTCTGCTCCAATTTGTCCATGATAGTTAATTATTTGCCTTCTAAAGGGATACCCCCTTTTTAAATGGCTTCCTACCGCTTTTCAACCAAGTCCGGACGTGCTACTCTGATTACACATGAATCTATAGATTATCGTCCTTCTCACGATGCTTAATCCACTCTACCACGTCCATTTTGTCATATTAGTCCCACAAGCATATATTTCACCCATATATTTCCATGTGTCTTCTTCTCGTGATTCTGACACCAGCAAACCAAGGTGTCCATACACCCTATAAATCGTGCAAACGGGTTTAAACATCATACACGCTCATACATACGCCTAATTCTCTTTGGCCCTTGTATTCGCAACGTGGTTATACCACTTGGAACATCTTAATTACCCCCGAATTTGAAATACTAAATCCTCCTTAACATCATTCCATCCTTCCACCCGTCGTAATTAAACAAATTTTTTAATATTTTCTTACCACATAACTGGCTCTACTGGCCTTATATCATAATTTACCCTTTAACTTTCAGTTATAACTACATATTTCCATAACTACAGATGTACCGAACTCATGGACGAATGGCCAACCATCTCCCTACTACCAACCTTACGATAAGTTTCATGCGTGGGATGTCTTGCAAAGAAAAATTCAAACAAGAAACCCCCCCGATACACTATTACCTAGCATTCTCGATCATCAAAATCCGTTAGGCCCTCAGTCCATAACATGTACCCCTATATTCCCATCTCTTGACAACAAAGTTACATATCCTTCCGTAATCACATTTAAACAAGGAACTTCTTTCGAAAGACACTGTCTCTTAACATTGATGGTAATCACATTCCATAAACATCATACAAATGTATTCGGGGATCTCAAAATCCCGTCCCCAGACATACAACTATGAGTATTAACTTCCACGTCTCTAAAGGGTGATATAACAATGCACTCTTCTTATTACCATATCCTGAGCGTTAATTATAATAACCAGCTAAATCTTTCCGCTGAACAGTAAACCAAATACACTTTGAATCATATCAATAAAGTCCCTATACATACCGAGATCAAATATTCGAGACCATTATACCTTTCGAAGTCTCGATAATATATATATATATATATATATATATATATATATATATATATATATATATAAACGCGAGCCCGACCCTCTCGCATATGGGGTCTCTCCAGAACAAAACATTCTACACCAAGGTAGTAACCCCGATAGACTTGCAATATCCGCACATTATCGGTTGAATCATTATTATAAAACCATAATTAGGATAATATCATACTCGTATAACACAACACTAAAATGAGTAATTTCAATAAAGTATATACCACTATTGATACACCCATTCATCCTCCGCGGATAACATTAAAGGTAACCACGCTATACCAGGAAAATTTTCACTTAATAATAGAGTTGTCGATATAAGTACTAAACTCGTTTCACATGCGAACCTAGTAATAATCAAAATGTAGTGACTCGCTCGTGTCACATAAAATGCGCCTCATCCCTTGAAGGCAAAACTCATGCTCCCCTCTTGTCAATCGCCCTGGCTGCTTAAATGGTTCTTGGACATAACACGCCTGTCCGAACCAAAACGAAAATTTACATTAACCACTGCCCTCTCTAGGAACCCTACGCTTGTCCCTTTACTCACTTCGAGAAAATTTAACACATGGGGTTTTACTCTCCCCAAAATACCTCTACACATAATCCACTTATCTTCGGTCATACTGACCATTTTAGGGTTGTCCTTCTCTTGGACTTTGGTAGTGTCGCCTCTGATGGATACCTCCATTGTTCCCCTAGCTTTGATGGCCCTAAGGAACATGCTACTATTTTTAACAGCCCATACTGAATTCATCATCGCTCGATAAAAATTTAGCTATCCGAATCATCTAAATGGGTCCCCTGGTGGGTTTCCCCCTTGTGGTGCCTCACCAACACCGTTTCCCCCAGTCTTACTTTATGACTATATTCTTCGGTTCTTGTAGCTCCCCGCACAAGGAAGTGTTCACCTCCATATGAACAAAAAGAGACATTATTACCATCTGCATTGACCGTCCAAGTAGAATTCACGAAAGTCCTAGAAATTCTTCTTGCAACTTAATTTTCCCCTTTAAAGTCCTCTTCTCATTGGTACCTATTTCATCCGGTGCAAGGTTCACTAATTGATTAAATTTATTTTCACAAATTGACCTATGCACGACCCTCTTGTGTGAGTTCAAAATGTTTGCATCTTATCCTGAACATATAATGAAGGAACTTATGGTCAAACCATACCTATGCGCTTTCTCTTGACAGAACATTCCACTTCTAAGTGTGGCGGTTGCCTCTCGCCATTGTAACTCTTCTCTTAAAAGCCAAGAAAAAATTTCACCCTAAATTTTCACTCCTAGTTAGCCACACTCTGACATATGCCCAAGCCTTTGGATATTTTACATTCGTTGGCTAACACACGCCATTTTTGCATTTCTAGAATTTCCACTGCTGGTTCGCTTCAATGTTTCATCTGACTCTCTCCTAACCCAACCTTGCTGGGTGAGTCTAATTTGACCCCACTTTCTACTATAGTGGTACCTGGTAGTCATATGTTCGGCTTTAGCCATCATTACCGTCCTGTCCTTCCGTGCCATAATAGGGGTGACCTCAATTATGGTCATCATTCTTGAATATACCCTATAATCTCAACTGAGCTTTGCCTCCTGTTGTCCGTCCAACTGCCCTTGCTTGATATACTGCATTGTTCGGCACACGAACATAGCCGAATGCAATTAAGATTCACTATCATATACATTATATCAGGAGAATGAACTCTCACCAAAGAAATCAATAATCCTAAACATAGGGCTCTATATCGAAGAAAGCTAATCTACAAGCATAATAAGTCGCACAGATCCTAAATGACACTAGAACCTGATGCTCTAATACCACCTGTGACACCCCGACTAATTAAATACCGGGTAGCTACTCCTTTATTAAACTAATAAAGAATATCAAGTCGGTTGAGTCTTAGCATCACTTTCGAAAACATTTAGTTACTTACTAGCCACCTAATATTTAAAATAGAGAGATGCCAAACTTTATTAATTAAATTAACAATAACCAAGAAATTAAATCGTCAAGCATTAATCATATAAACAATCTCATATGAATAACCAACGAAATGAAATAAACTCAATCTGGAGTAAACACTCCAATAATAATAACACCCGAGTAAATAAAATCCCAATACAAGAGTCTGAATAAATAAATCAACATCCACTACACCAAAATGGGCAAATTGTCACCTTTCAGCCGGTCAGCCTTGTCAAGGTCATTGACCGTGACAAAAAACACGCATTTTATGTCACGGTCATTGACCTTGACACGACCGTGACAACTAATTGTCACGGTCATTGACCGTGACAAGGCCGTGACAAATTTACTTGTCACGGACTTGTCACGGTCAATGACCGTGACAATTCTTTAAATAATTGTCACGGTCAATGACCTTGACACGACCGTGATAACTTTTCCAGCAAAAACCCTTTCCCCCTTCTTTTTTCCCTCCCACCGTTCCCTCCCTCTCTCTCTCTCTCTCTCTCTACTTTCAGGTCCATTTTCTCTCTCTCTCTCTCTTCCATTTATATATATATTTGTGTGTATATTTATGTGTGTATGTGTGTATATATATATATATGTGTGTATGTGTGTGCGTGTGGGGGGGTGGGGCAGGGAGGGGCGGGGTGGGGCAGGGGGTGGTGGAGGGGGGCAGGGGGTGGGGTGGGGTGTGTGTGTGTGTGTGGTGGTGTGTGGTGGGGAAGGGGGTGGTGGAGGGGGGCAGGGGTGGGGTGTGTGTATGTGTGTGTGTATGTGTGTGTGTGTGTGGTGGGGTGTGGTGGGGTGGTGGAGTGGGGCAGGGGGTGGGGTGGGGTGGGGTGGGGTGGGGTGTGTGTGTGTGTGTGAACACGACCCAACAAACAAAAAATGAAGCATAACTTTTACATCTACGAAATTGTGTATTTATATTTCTTAAATTTTACATTCCCTTAAACATAAATATAAATGTTGAAACATCTCAAGAGACATCATTAATGCGACAAGATGAGTAATGTGGCTCATAATTTTTTACCCGCATTACACAGCACTACCTTTTGTAAATTGTTTATGTTTCGTTGAATAAATTATTTTTTTTATCATTGTACATATTCAAATAATGAGGCATCGCTATAAGAGGATTGCAATGAGTATCAATTTTAGAGTGTAATGGTTTCATGGTCCGTTTAAGGTTGTTTAGGTTTCGAGGGTTTTACATTATTTTGTATTTTTTGATGGGATAACTTATTTACATACAAACATGACACACTGTTACTTTCTTTTATCACTCACGAAAATGACCTGGCTAAATATCGAATGGCATGTCTGTTACATTCACTCATCGAAACATAATTATAAAAATGGGATTAACGTGCAAGACATGATTAATATAACTCATGATTTTGATACAAACATGACACAACATTATTTTGTTTAAACATGTTCATCACATAAGCATTGAACAATGGTTAACCTTAAAACTAAAATAAACAGAGTATAACTTGATAAACCCAGTACCAAATAATTATATTTAAAATTCCACATCTGATCATAAAAACTAAAGTAAGAGTGAGACAAATACAAACAAAAGATACAATCATGTCTCCCTTTAGATTCCAACATCTATTTCCATGCACACAAATACACACATTTCAAACTCGTGAAAAAACTACAAAAAGTGCAACATAATGCATATGTTAAGTGAAAAATATAGTCATAACTTGTGCTTATGGAACTATTTTAGTTGGTGCACAAACTAACGGTCAAAGTAATAGTATATAATTCCAACATTTCAAACTACTTGAACATCACAAATGGATACGAACTTAAAATATAAATTGAGATAACCTTAGAATCTAATTAGGCTAAAAATATAATGGCATCAACTAACATATATACACAACACTAAAAGTAGACATCAATTTTATAAATAATTGATAATAGTTGGATAATAATTGGATAATAAACATCGGGAGGGGGTGGGGGTGGGTGGGGTTTTGAATATTATTTACATTCAAAATAAATAATTGATAATAGTTGGATAATAATTGGATAATAATTGATATTTTCATTCAAAATAAATATTTCATTCAATAATATTGGATAATAATTGATATTTTCATTTAAATTGATAATAATTTTATTCATGAAATTAATTCAATTAGGTAAAACCCATGATAATGAAATTTATGCTACAATTATAATTATCTCATGTCATAATTTTATTGATAAACAATATATGTAATTGTCACGGTCGTGGTGGGGGGAAGGGGTGGGGGTGGGGTAGGTAGGGGTGGTGTGTGTGTGTGTGTGTGTGTGTGTGTGTGTGTGTGTGTGTGTGTGCGTAGGTGCGTAGGTGTGCGTGTGTGTGTGGCGGTGGGTGGGGGTGGGGGTGGGGCACCCATTTTATCTGTACTATTAATTAAATTAATTCAATTAGGTAAAACGAAATATGTACTATTAACATTTTTTTTTATCTGTACTAATGACATTTTTTTACAGCAAAAATGTCTCCTTCAGATGTTAAGGCGAAGATGATGATGTTGTTTATGATGATGTCATCTGGGTTCGGTGGTAGCGGAGGCGACGAGGGCTCCTCCGCCCCTAGGCTCCCCAAATATGGAAAATTTGGGATTACCGTCGAAAACAAGTTGGAGCTTTTAGCGATATCCCTCGAGCTGCTAAAGACGGTCATCGGCCCGGGGTTTATGAGTTGGAAGGAGGTGCCGTATGAGCTCAAGTTAGCTGTTTGGGCGGCACTACAGGTAATATTTATATGAATATTTCAATTTCAATTTATATTTATATTTATATTTATTCGCAACTAACATTGTATTTGTTGGACAGGAACAATTCAACTTGGATCCAAAGCTACACGATTCCGTCTTGGAGCAGTTGAGGGAGCAACACAAGACGTGGAAGAAAAATATGCGGACACGGTACTTTGGAAAAACACGAGAGTCCATTTTACAATGGCGCGGATCCGTCCCGCCCAAGGAGCCGATCTCATTGGCACAATGGCAAAAGTTCATTGACAAATCGGGCTAAAAAGACGGACGTGCACTACTCCGGCCGGACCTCTTACGCTGAGGTGGAGCATAGGATGCAGGTAAGATTTAATTTATCTATAACAACATAAATATATTATTGGATATTATTTTACTTTGCGGGGCCGATACTAATTTTACTTTACTTTATTTTATTTCAGGGGGTAGGGAGTGGGCCAGGGGGTAAGCCACATAGGCTCGATACTTATGTGGCTCTTCGGACGAAGAAGGGGAAGGACAAGGAGGTGTCCCCGAGCGTCGCGGCCACGATTGTAAGTAATCCGACAGTTTAATTATTGTTAATTACGTTATAATTTTTTAGTTTACTTATTTTACTAATCATGTGCTTTTTGTCGTTTCAGGCAAAGCTTAAGGAAGTGCATGAGTCGCAGTCTGATGCCGACAAGGCATCTTTGTCCACAGATGCACTCAGCCAAGTGCTTGGCTCTGATCGCAAAGGGAGGACAAGGGGAGTGAGCTCGCGGGTGGCCAAATCTAGGATCATCGGATTGGAGACGAGCGACACCGGATTGGCTCGAACGGTGGATTCACACTACGCGAAGCTGTCCCGTTTGGAGGCGACGGTCCAAGATATGTACGCATTCATGAAGCGTACGTTGGGTGGAGACCGTAAAGGGAAAGGGAAAGGGAAGGAGAAGGTGGTGGAGGAGGAGGTGCGAGAGGACGAGGCGCAGGATGACGAGGATGTGGACCTCGCTGCTTCATCACCGACACGTTCGTACTTCGACGATCCACTTCCCTATTTGACGCCCTCCAACAGACCATTGTCGACAATTGGTTGGCCGAGCGTGTTCATATTGGACGTATTTGATGGCCAGCGGATAGGGCGGGGGTTGAGGGACCCGAATATCGTCGAGGGTGGAATAGTCCATGGGCGTGTGCTTCAAGAGATGGAGTCCAGGGTGCTCGTCACGCATGTCATACCCAGGAAGGAGAACTCCCTATTGTGGTTACGCGAACAATGCGGCACGACGTATATTAGTGGGTACGTCAATTCGTATGTCGTGTGTCCTACTCACCTCCTCAGTTTTATCCAAGACATGTAGTAACATTATTTTTAAGTTTGTCCATTTTAATTATATTTGGATTATATCGTCATGTATATTGTTTTTACTTTGAATATTTGGATTATATCGTCATGAATATATATTTGCATTATCTTTAGTTTGTGTTGGATATATGATGTTTGGAACAGGTACAACGTTGCTATAACAGGTACAAATATACTGCTGGGCAATGGCGGTGGCCATACTGCCCAGCAGATTTTTTTTAAATTCTGCCCAGAATTGTCACGGTCATTGACCGTGACAATTCTGGGCAAAAAGGGGCACGGCTTTGTCACGGTTTATAACCGTGACAAACGTGTCACGGTCATTGACCGCGACACGACCGTGACACAAAACGCGAGTTTTGTGTCAAGGTCAATGACCGTGACACGACCGTGACAAAAAAATTTGTCTCGCCTCGAATTGTCACGGTCATTGACCTTGACAAGTTGGATTTGTCAAGGTCAATGACCTTGACAAATGGGCAGATTTGGTGTAGTGATCTGAAATAATCAAAGTCTCTATCTACAATCTCTAAATAAGAATGGGCACCATGCCCTAACTGATATGAATGACTCTGAAGGAACCAAGGATAAATGTGGAGGCATCTAATACCGAGATCTTATAGCTTCCACAACAACTATAACATGTCATCAGAATGGAACTCCTATGCTTGGCGTCCCTGTGGCTAGGCACCTAAAATATTTTTACAAAACAAAATAGATTTGGAGGAAAACGGAACAGAGCCCGAGGTGAAAACAGTTTAAAAATATAGCAAGTGTTTAAAATACAATATTTAACAACACATATATTAAACATGTTAGTTGCGTACTCTCACATGAGTTTCTCACCCCTCAACTATTGTGTTTGCCTAACATATACCCTTAACCCATCCTAGTTATTCCGCTAACTAACTAGTCTGTACCACTCCTGCTTTCGCATTCTAACATATGGTATCTACTCGTAACACCCAAACAAGTCATATTTATAACCCATATTAACATTCAATAAATTACTTATCTCTAGTGTTAATTAAATTCTAATATTCTTAGCCCATTCAAATATCTTAGTTATTCACATATACTAAGCAATAGTTAACCAGTCACAAGTACTTATATAAATCACTCTCAGCACATATATACATATATGGAACCCCTAGGCTAATCTGCAGTGCATGCATACTCTGCTATGAAATCCAAATACATCACATACGTAAGGATCACGTGTTCCGAATCACTCAGGAACCGTCTCAATAAAAATCACACATATTGGAGGCGAACATGGTTCACATAACCATGGGTCACGCAAATATATACGCTCCCATGGTCAGTTGACTTATCAACTTGCAAATAAGTCATTCAGATTCCTATGTCCTTAAGATACCAAACTAAATCCCCCCGAAGGCAGACAAAGATACAATGGTACTATTTTGAAAACTAGCCTCCCGTGATAGCAAGCATGGTAGGTATGTCATACACACAATAATCCAGATACTAAGTAATCACACAACTTAGATAATCATCATTTTAGTATAGGTATATTCCAGGCCCATTTCGTATGTCTCACACATATAGTAATATTGTCCCATTAATTCTACACAATAGATTTTAACGCAATAATTCTCGACATATAGTTCCGAGTACATACCCTATCCCAAAAAGGTTACTAAGTCCCCCGCTAGTCTCTATGGTTATCTAAGTATTTAAAGTTTCCCCCTTTTAGTCTTTAACCTCAAATTATAATTGGAGCAAAATATATTCAGGTTCTCACAACTTATAATCGTACCTCATTAGTTGGATATTCGTAAGTCTACCCCTTAACCTCAAATAAACCTAATAATTTTTCGAGCTTAAAATACCATCCTACTGGTCTTCCCTAAGTACCAATATGCTCAATCAATCATCACTAAAGAGTTCTAAAGGTTGGAAGTTATTCAATTATTTAAAGG
This sequence comes from Sambucus nigra, assembly GCA_949130495.1. Classification (NCBI taxonomy): domain Eukaryota; kingdom Viridiplantae; phylum Streptophyta; class Magnoliopsida; order Dipsacales; family Adoxaceae; genus Sambucus; species Sambucus nigra. Next base: position 283,683,814 of record OX422209.1, read on the forward strand.
GAAAATACTTCACCTTTTTTTCTAGAGGGGTCAATCGATCAAAGAAATGGGTCGATCGATCGACATGCTTGGATCGATCGATCGATCAAGCAGTTATCTTCCCAGAATTCCTTTAACAGTTACGGGATTCTACAATTTTTACATCTCCAAATCACATTACAAAGTCCCAAACTCCCCAAATAAGTTTACAAATCATGAAACCTACATTACTACACGAGTCTTAACGTTCAAGATTCATCAAAACATCATAGATTATCGATTTCTTGGATTAAAAGTCATTAATAATACTATAACCTTAGTTTTTCATCATCTCTTCAAAAATCATTATAAACCTCAATTTAATTTCCTAACTTGATAACTCTTAGTTTATAATTCTTTCTCTTAATGATTCCAGAAGGTCCACTACATGCAAACCTACCCAAGTTCATGATTTAGTCTCTAATTTCACATTATCACAATTATTCATAATTTGTCTTCAAATTTTATTTATCATGTAAAACATATGACATAAATCTTTGCAATATAAATCACTTGCCTAGAAAATAAATATTCTTATCCTTTGAAGCAGACGGTATGGGAGTGATCCTCTCTTTCCGATCTATCCGGTGGTGGTGACGGTGGTGCAAAAGCCTCTAGGGTGTTTTCTTCTTTAGGAACTTTCTTCTCTTCCTCTCTAACTGTCAATATGATTTTTGGTTGTGAAAACCCTAAGGGACTCAAGTCTTGGCTGATAATATCAGTCTAAAATTAGTGGGTTACTATTCGTCAAAAAGTCAAAATGACTAAAATACCCTCCCGGGTTACTAGTTAGGCAAAAAATGCTTCGAGATCCAAACTAAACCCCCGGCTAATGTTTTCTGACTATCTCCATCCTTCCAGACACGTTGGCACACTCAAAATGATCATACGTATAACAACAAAAAATTACTTTTAAATCCATTTAATTGGGTCCTGACACGACTGACACGCGCGTCCCAACTTAATTACCGAAACTGCCATATTTTCGACTCACGACAATTTTAATAATTTCAATAATCACATATTACCATAATCACTTAGTAATATTCAACATTATCATCATATTTAAATACTAACTCTCATCTCGCTAGTTATTTAAATTCAAATAAATTTCCAATTAATTATCCCAAATTAATTTAATTAATACAATAATTAAAAGCAATATCAATTAATTAATCTCATAATTAAAAGCCATAAAATTATGGGGTATTACATATTATATTAAATAAATAATAATAATGTCATTGAACAATACAATGCCAAACATATCAAATCCTACGAAGCCCCATGATCCTAACATGAGAAAGGAAAACATCACGAGAAATGGGGTTGGTTAATGGATCAGCCACCATACAACCCATGGAGATATGTTTCTGGACAACCTCCCCTTGCGCAACCATATCTATAATGTAATGATAACGAATGTCAATGTGCTTACACTTTCCATGATACTTAGGATCCTTCGCATAAGTTAGGGCTGACGGGCTATCACAATAGACAAGCACAACCTCTACTGCATGATCTGAAGTGCCTATCCTTTGCAAGAATCTCCTCAGACAAATAGCTTCCTGAACAGTTGCCGAGCATGCCATATATTCTGATTCCATTATGGACAAATCAATACACGTTTGCTTTTTACTGCACCATGTAACAGCCCCCCCACCCCTGAAAATAAATGCATATCCTGAAGTGGATTTCCTTCCATCTCTGTCACCAACCCAATCGGCATCGTTGTAGCCTCTAAGTCTCAAGGCCCCTCCATGGTAACATAGGACGAGATCAGCAGCCCCACGTAGGTATCGAAAAATCCTCTTCACTACTCTCCAGTGAGTGTGGTCTGGGTTACTCTGATAGCGGCTAATTATATCAACTGCATAGCAGATGTCTGGACGCGTACATAATATAGCATATATCAAACTCCCTATGGCGGTCACATATGGAACTTTGGACATTTGATTCTTTTCTTCATCAGTTCTTAGACAATCGTCCAGGCTTAATGTACACCCTTTCTCCATTGGGGGGGTCTATGGGTTTGGAGTTATGAATGCAAAACCTTTCCAGAATCTTCTTTATGTAAGTCTCTTAATACAAATAGAGAAGATTCTTAGATCAATCTCTCACGATCTTAACTCCCAACACATAATTTGCTTCACCCATGTCCTTCATCTCAAAAGTTGAGGTTAGACACTCTTTAGTGGAGACTATGGAGTCCAGGTCATTCCCAGGTAACAAGATGTCATCAACATACAATAAATGGATAAGAACACTTTTCTTGGATCGTTTAAAATATACACATTGGTCTTCTTCAACCATATCAAAACCAACAGGGGTAATGGTATGATGAAATCGAAAATACCACTATCTTGATTATTGCTTGAGACCATATATAGAACGTCTGAGATGATAAACTTTGCGCTCTTTTCCTTTAGATACAAAACCCAAAGGTTGATCCATATAGATATCTTCGTCAAGTTCTCCATTGAGAAATGCAGTCTTAACATCCATTTGAAATAGTTCTAAATTCATTTGTGTGATAATAGCTAGGATAAGGCAGATAGAGGCAAACCTCACCACTGGGTAGAATGTCTCTTCATAGTCTACACCCTCTCATTTGGTATGGCCCTTCGCCACAAGGTGTGACTTATACTTGTCAATTGAACCATCTGCTTTATGCTTGACTTTTAAAAACCATTTGTTCCCAATAGTCTTTCGCTCGGGTGGAAGGCCAACTAACTCCCAGACTTTATTCTTAGCCATGGAGATCAATTCTTCCTGCATAACAACCATCCACCCATCCTTAGCACTTGAGGAAAGAACTTATACAAAAGAAGTTGGCTCTTCCTCGTCTAAACCAATGCTTAGGAAAGTATTCCCCTCAATCTCAAAATGACGACGTGGAATATTTCCTTGCTTACTGCGGAGAATTTGAGAACCTTGGGTGTTTAGTGGGGGTGCACTCTCACTGACTGGAATGCTCCCACTAGGCTGAAGACCATTATTATCTTCAGTGATTATAGGAAGAGGAATAAATCCCCCTACCTCACCTGAAGATGGTAAAATGTCTTCATTTTCCTCTAACTCCTAGAGTTCATGATCCTCTTTTTCATTGCTAATGCTAGGGAAATCCTTTTCTAAGAATTTGACATCATGTGACTCTATTTTAGTCATTCCTCCATCAGGGTGTTCACCGTACATAACGTAGCCTTTTGAGCTCTCAAAATATCTTTTAAAGATATGCTTTCGAGCTCTGGGCCTAACTTCCCGAACTTATGGGAAGTTGTATGAACATAACCTGCTGAATCATATGGGCACAAATGATCCAAATTGGGTCTTTAGACTTTCCCGAGTTCATAGGGAGTGGAGGAAACTGATTGAGAAGGCACTCTATTTAATATGTAGGCGACAGTTAGAAGAGCATCCCCCTAGAAGGATATTGGGAGGTTGGCCTGCACCATCATATATCTAGTCATGTCTAGAAGAGTTATATTCCTTCTCTCTGTAACACCATTTTGTTATAGAGTGTGAGGAATAGTTAATTGTCTGCATATCCATTTTTCTTCACACATTTATTTGAACTGATCTGATAAGTATTAGCATCCTCTGTCTGTATAAAAAGTTTTTAACCTCTTCGATTGCTGATTCTCAACTTCTTCTACATAGCATTTGAAACAATCCAAAGATTCATAGCGGTGAGCGATCAGATCAGCATGTCCAAATTGCATATAGTCATCAATAAACGTGAGAAAATAAGAGGCGCCATGACATGCCTTTACACTCATAGGTCCACATATGTCTGAGTGTACTAGTTCTATTGAATAATTATCTCGTAAAGCCTTACCAAAAGGCTTTCTACAGGCTTTCCATGCCAAACAAGGATCACATATAGGTAGGTCGGCCTTAGCGAGTGGGCGTAAAAGGACTTCTCTAGCTAATCGAGCGATCCTATCTTTTCCTATATGCCCAAGTCTAGCATGGGAAACTGAATCAACATTAACATTTGCAATATATGATAATGAAAGAGAATAAATATAATCAAATAAATCCAATTTAAACAAATTATTCCATAAAGATCCATGTCCACAAATAATATTATCCAAAATAATATTCAAACCACTACTATTATGTAATACCCCGTTATTTTAAGGGTTATTTATGAATATTTTACAAAATTTCAGTAATATTATTATTTTATTAATTGGGAATAAAAGAATTTATTTTGGTTTGTAATTGAATCAAAAATTTAAATTCAAATTATTTTTAGGCATTTTGTAATGGTTTAAATATGCAAAGTTGATAATTTTGACTTAAAGGGCAATATGGTAATATGCGTTAGCTTAGGCTCCAAGCTAGGGTTTGAGAGAGGGGTTATATAAGGAATATTATGGATGATTATAAGGAAAGGGAGATGAAAAAGAGAGGCCAAAAACGAAATCCAAAGAGGCAAAAACGAGTGGAATGAAAAGAGCCAATTTGGAATGTTTATATCTTCTTTTTAAGTGCATTCAAATGAGATTTAAGAAAAAAACTCAAAACACATACCTGACTCAATTTTTCGTGTAGAATCCAAATCTGAAGGCGGATCAGCGATTCGAATAATTTTTGGAGCTAATTTTTCTGAGTTTTTAAAATAGGACTATTTGAGGTTATCTCGTATTGAGGCTAGAATGAGATTTGATTATTTTCACAAGAGGAATGTGATGGTGTGATCATATTTTGAGGCTAAATTTATGTGACGATTCATGCAATGATTTTGAGGTATGGGGTTTTACACAATATGCTTTTTGAATCTCTTGAGAGTTATTCCCTTTGAATTCTTGCGATTATTGAACTCATATTTGAATTGTTAAATTCATTGAAATCTGAAAAAATAATTGTTGAAATTATTTTGATTCATGTGGTATTATTCATGTTGTTATTGAGCACGTTGTCATGAGATTTTAATATGGCACGGATGTTGGGCACTCGCCAAAATTCCTGCTTTCCCTGGGCTACGACTTGATAAAGCATATGCGGATGGAGTGAGGCCCGGTGACCTATTGATGTGTTGTTGAGGAATTTATTGATAAATTCTATTGAGATTCGAATTTGGTTTGAATATTCGTACTCGTGTTTTTACGCTTTATTCATCGCTAACATATATTTGTTGTGCATCTTTTCTGTCGTATTGTGTACTTTCCCATATTTTCTTTTAGTTGGCAGGTTAGCGTGGATTGGGACGCTATGGACCAATTGGGATGATTTTTAGCGTGGATTATTTGGGAAGAATTTTTAATATTTTTTGGAAGATTTGTATTATTTTATTGTGTTGTATAGAGCATTGGTGATTTATATTATTTCGAGAGATTTGGTTGTATTTAATTTGATGAAATTGAGATTAGTGGTTTCTCTTATTTTATGGGATTTTATTTAGATGCTCTATACCTTGTTATTCGTGGATTTTATTAGTTTTATCGATAGTAGCGCTCCGTTCGCTCTCCTCGGGCGGGCAGGGTGTTATATATTAAAAGTGAAAGAAAAACCATAGTCTGATAAAGTTAAATTGAAAGTAGATTATGCTTTATTCCAGGCATATAGAGCACATCACGAAGAAGTAGCTTGGTCATAGTACTAAGATGGATTTCATACGAACCGACTCCTTCAGCATCTTCACGGACATTATTTCGCATGTAGACACTCTGAGTACCAGCTGGAATGCCACGATAGTCTACAAATCCTCCTTTATCCCTTGTCACATGTTTTGTTGCTCCTGTATCTATAATCCATATTGGAATAAAATGAGCAACTAATACATGAGAACATACACAAATATGGAGAGTGAAAAGTAAAGAGGAAAAAGAAGAGGGTAACTTCTTTGGTTCAGTACAATCATGAGCAAAGTGCCCCTTGTTCCCACAGTTGTAGCACTTTACTTTGGAAGTATCTTTCTTGCCACCTCACTCGCCTCTATGGCTCTTTGCTATCTTTTTTCATTCAGGGCCATTTTCCCTAGCCTGCTTGTTCTACTTTCCTTTTCCATTTTGCCTGGGCCTATTTCCCTGACTTCTTCCATACTGGGCGATAAGTACATCATCACGGTTGGCCTCTTAGCGCTCCGTTTCAAGCTTAATATGACGAGATATATCAGAAAAATTCTTAATATTGTCATTGTGAGTTATAATTTGCTTCATGTGCACCCATGAATCAGGAAGAGAACGGATAACAGCCTAAACTTGTTGCTCATCAGAGAGAATGTGGTCAGCTTCCTTAAGCTCACAAATTAAAGTGGACATCACTCTAAGATGCTCAGTAATCGTATGCTTATTATCCTTACGATAAGTCTCGAACTTCAAAACAAGACTCCTAAGTCTCGTAGTGGACGCACCACTGAAGTTGAATCGAAGTTAATCCCATATTTCTTTGACAGTTTTGAAGTGATCGTAATGCCCAATGAGGTCATCGTGCATGTCGCTTAGCATAGTAAAGCATGCAACACGATCCTTATTTACCCAAGCCTAGTAAGCCTCATGCTCATGTCAGTTGGCAACAGTACTACCCTCAGCAGACTCAGCCATAACTGTGGTGTGACAATTAATCAACTCATGATGATTGAGTAAATACTGGATCTTACGGTGCCATATGTTGTAGTTGTTACTAGTTAGCTTATCCTCTTTAGTCATAGCGGCGATAACGTTATTGGTTGCCGTCACTACATTAAATTTGCACAAAAATTGACATTAATATTATAAAACACATATTTTTAATTTATTTGAATACCAATGAAAAAATCTTATCTTTTCCTACATATTAAGATCTAAAGTTTGCAAAGCTCGCAGTCATCTCTCAATTTTGTAAAAAAAAGGTTATATTTTCTAATTGATTTTTAAACGAATTTTCTTATTAATGAACACATCTATTAATCAATTCCATCGTTTTATCATATATTAAAATCATAGCAGATATAATATTATGATAATCAATTGTGCGCCATACAACAATAAATGCGCGAGGTCCCATATAGGTCCTAAATTAACAGTTTAGAGCTTGTGCTAAGGTAATTATTTTGTATTGTTGTGCAATCAGAAATCATCCCCTTACAAGTGGCTTTAAAAACCTTTCAATCTCACCATTATATCAAATAAGAGAAGAAGCCTATACATAATATCTACTGAAAGCCGAATGGGGTATGTCTGTTTGCACATATGCATAGGAACAACCTTAAAACAATAGTAAACAGGCAAACACTAGCTCATCAAACTGCCAATTTTATAAAATTGTCCATTTAATCATGTAAAACACATAACCTAGGCTTTTAAATGGACAATTTTGCCATTATCCAACTTAGGGAGCGAGCAGGGTCAAACATGATTATTGTGTGAGCTACGCAAGTTATTAGGATAATAATCGTGAAAAAAAATGCATAAAAATTAAATGCTGAATTAAATGGACCATTAAAGGTGCATTAATAATTTCCAAAATCTCAAAAAACTTAAAAAAGCTCAATTTTTCATATACTAAGTCAGAAATATTAATTTTCTATTTTTTTTAGCTAAAGAACACTACTCATCGTCTTCTTCAATAAGGAAAAATTCCATAAAACTATTTTCTTGGAGCCATGTTTAACATGCAATAACTTTCTCATTTTAAGTCCAAAATAGGCATATGCTATATGGTTAGAAAGCCCTTGCGACAAGGAAAAATAATATGCAAAAGTATTAATTTTTCATTATTGGAAGGCTACTAATTTTGGGCTCAAAGTTGGCCAAAAAACATTTGGAGAAAAATTAAAATAGATCTATTTTTTTAATTCTCTTAAACTACTTAACGGAATGCTACGAAACTTAACATGCATACTCCTCATATGTGCAAAAACATCTTTATGCAAAAAAAATTGATTTAAAATAAATTTAATTCATCCAAATTAAATTGGGTATGGGGAGAGAGAAAAAAATGGCGATGAAATTTCTACAATGGTTTACACGTAGTACATACGGGTTTAGGATTACCTTATTTACGGAATATAATCCAAATCTACGCGTTCTTCCTCTGGGTACGCTTCATGTCTCGTGAATGTCTGTGTTGGCTACTAAAGTTACCCCTTTGATCTTCACGATCACAAATCCAATGTCCTATGATGATGAACCAAGAAAAAGGGAAGAAAATCGTGTAGGAGAGAAATCAGGAGAGAGGATCAATACCTCAACAAAAGCCTCGTTTCTTTTCAGGATCCCTAAAGAGATATATATATAGTAGATAAGTTATAAGAGTACTAATACCAACAAATAGTTGGACTCTACTTATCTATTATAATAAGGACTTATCCAATACTTAATTAGATAATCCATATATTATGTGGGCAAATAATGGATTCGGGTAAAATACCCGACCCATATATTAACACTTGTGTTAGAGAAGGTAAAAGGATTTTTTCCTAGTGTTTCTCGAGGAAGTGATAAAAAGTTTCAGTTGTAGAGGAAGAAAAAAGAAGGAGATATGAGTTGACAATTGCAGATATCAAGTAAAGTGGTCTATAATTTATATGCAAAAACTCAAAAAGGAAAAAGTAGCATTAACATTGTTCTCATGCAACAAGTTGACATGTGTAAAATTCAACTTGGTCCAAGTGTCTCTTATAGTCTAACTAAGGATCTTGAATATGGTTTTTCTGTGGAAAATTTGGCTGAGAGGTTTCTTTGTTCTTTATTGTATCTCTCTTTGTGTTTTGTGGTTCACAGACATGTGTAACATCCTCATTGAATTCTGTAATGTATTTTGATACTCCCTTATTTTCTAGTATAAGATGGAAGTTAGGAAGAACTTGTGAGTATGTCTGAGGACCCAGCGTGATAGAAAAGAGTGCCAACAGCACATGATATTCCTTTATTTTTTTCCATTGAAGTCCCAAACAATATGTAAAGGTCACTCATTTTCTTCTATATATGGAGTTACTAATCAATTGGTTTTACCGTTTTCTTGTACTGTTGCACATACTGTGTTTGTGAGTAAGAGGGGGATCCTTATGTATGTACAATTTAGCATATTTTATATTAAAACAAAACTTAATTACCAAGGATAAAATTTAGTTTTTGTACCATGTCTGAAAACTTAGGAACCTATTTACCTATTAATGGAGAAAGATGAGGTTAAATGAGATTACTTTTTCTTAGAAAAGAATGCATGACCTTGGAACACATGTATAAGATATGAAATATATGTCAAGCCCACATATTATAAGAATATTTTTAAAATAATATACATTTTTTCTTCATCAAATATGAATACCCCCTTCCTCCCAATTGAGTGTCTATGCTTGAAAGTCAAATATTACAAAGAACAAATTAATTTTCCAAATCCATTCTCTTATTAACTATGAATACTTAGAATGCAAGATATACATGTAGTGCTTGGATCATTAACTTCTCAATATTAATGTTTGAATGTGATAATTTAAAATTTTACTTAATTTATACTTCCTCATCCCATATTAAGATTCTACATCCATTTTTTATATAGATTAAGAATATGCCAAATCAATGGTCATGATCAACATTTGTTCACTATGGTGAAATTTGGTTAATTGATTATGTCCAAAAATGAAAAGTAAAATATTAATAATACTTGTAAATGTTCTTGTGTAGATATTGTAGATATGTTGGACTTAAATCTTAGTAAGATTGAATTTGATTATTTCCCTTTTTTGTCAGGTATAATCTGATGGCTATCAGAGTTCTGCTGGTGGTGGCTATGTCATCTAGAAATGATCCAGATTCCTCTTCAAAAATTCTGAGTGAAGTTGTAGGTCAGTTTTAGTGCTTTTTTGGATCATATTATAAATTGGAAATATACATTTCCCACTTTTATAATTCATTTTGTAAGTCATAATTAGTAGCAGCCTTACAAGCAACCAAATTCCAAATTTCAAAATTTGATGTTAAGGAATATTTATTTTCAGGACATTTCTTAAAGAATTTGAAAAGTCAACTTGCACATACAAAAATTCTCGCAATTTCTACTTTAAACACACTATTGAAAGAATCACCTTATAAACTGCCAGCTAAAGAACGCCCATTTTTTGCCAGGGATTCACCCGAAAATACCAAATCCTCTCTTGAAAAATCTCTAAGTCATATATTCCAGGAAGAGGGATTTTTTAGTTAGACTTTGAATAATCTTTCTCATGTTCATATTATCTCTAACACAGAAAGCACATCTCGGGGAAATCATGGAAGTGATTCCATTCAGAGCTTGGAAGACAAAGGATAATGAAGACTGCTTTTGTGAAGAATAATATGTGTGGAACTTCAATGGTGTTAGACTTCGTTTCAAGTTTATGGTTAAGATCTAGATGATTTATCGTGTACTACATTTTATTCTGGGAATTTTAACAGTTATAAATGAATATAATTTTAGTTCGGTTTAATCACCGAAATGTAATGTCATTCATTTTGTCACGTGTATTTTGGAATAATGTTTTGAGTGAAATTTGTGGGCATTAGTTATGCATTTCCAATGGTTGAACACGAGTTATTACTAGTGTAACTATTTGTTTAATAATAAATTAATATTTTTTTAAATATAATAATATTGCTAATGGGCTTTAATCGTTACAAATAAAAACGTCCCTTACAAATATATGACACTCCCAATTCGTTGCAATGTATTTTGTAATGATTTTATCCATTATAAATTTCATATTTATAATAGTTCAAAACCGTTAGAGTTTGGTAAATTTTTTACTAATATATGGGATGTGTTTTAATGCCAAATCTATTGCAAATACATTATAACACTTTTAGCCCATTACAAATATGTGATTTGTAATAGATTTTATCCGTTAGAAATTCTGTTAGTAAAAGAAATAACACCAGTTTTTTAATGGATTTAATTCGTTACAAATATTTTTTATAAAAGTTTTTCCCCGTTACAATTGACCTGATTTGGGTTAGTGATGATACCTCATTAAACAAATCTATAAACTTCTGGACAACGGTATCGATTCTAATAATAGGGTGACCTCCTCTTATGTACTCGCATCGAGATAATACAGGTGAAAGTTAGACCCTCACTTAATCCTAGGCATAGTTATAAGGAACATATACTGCATGGGAATGTCAAGCATGATTGCCTTCTCATTGTAGTCGTTTTGTGCACGATAATATGATAACTACTCGATACCCAAGACGACATCATATATTCGTGTGTCTAAAATTAGCATATAGGCCGAAAAACAAACCGTCCAATCTTAACTACCACGTCCCTACAAATACGATGTCAGATAACACCCCAACCCACTGGGGGCATCCACGTGCATATAAACATCAGTAGCAATATCTAATAAACCCAAAGTTGTGGAAAAAGTAGTACTAAAAAATGAGTGTAATGATCCCGTGTCAAATATAACCCGTGCATAACTTCAATAAATATACAAATGTACCCTTTTATGGCCTATGGCAGGGCCTACGAATCTTGCTGATCGATGTTAAACACACGCTATAATGTAACTGAGGGAAATCATGCACTTGGTCTTTAGGCAGTGGTAGTGGAGGTGGTAATGTTGTGTACTACAATGGTGGCAATAATGCCTGATACTAAGGTGGGGTTGGCATAACCAACTATTTCCTCTACTGATACTGACCCTCACTAGCCTGGTTACCCCTACGGAGACTCTTGAATGAGTGGCCATGCCCTCCACATGTATAGCATGCACCTTTGAATTGGAAACCATGTTGTCTTTGGCCCTGGGGTTGATATTGCTGACCTTAGCCCTGTCGGTCATGACCTCTTAGTCCGTGGCTCGATTGGCACTGATGCTGGCCCTACTGGCCATAATGCCCTTGTCCCAGGTGACCTTATGAACCTAGTCCCTGCCTCCCTGGCGGCGTTGATCATACGATCCTTTAAATATCTTCCTATATTTATCCTCTGCAGTGGTCCGCTTTATTGCTGTGAAAATCCATGTGCTTGGGACTACTCACCACTCCCTAATTTTGGGCCCTTGTACATCCCCTACCTTCTCTTTCTTAGGATCTCTATCTCTCTGAAAGTCATGGTTTTCCTGGAAATGGACCAAAGAAATGTCCACTAACTGAGAATAAGTAGTAAAGTTCAAGTTGCCAATCAATATCTGCATAATCCTCCACACTAGGTCGATGATGAAATAATCCATCTTTCTTGCCTTTGTATTAACCTTGTCGGGAGCAAAAGAAAACAAAACGGGTAAAATCCTGCTCGTACACTACTATCATATGATCCTCCTGTAGTAGCCTTATAAACTTCATCCTCATACTCATCTGAAGTGATGGTTGGAAGTATTTTCCCTTAAACTTGTCCTGAAACGGTTGTGTAGTCATCCTCGACATATCCTCATCCGTAATGACTGACTCCCACCAGTGAAGTACGTCCTACACTCGTTTGAAAATAGATATCATTTGTTTATGAACCTACGAGCACTTTGCAATGATTAGGTACCTCTCAATATTTCACCTCCACTACAGGGAGATAATGGGGTCCATTGATCTAGTGAACTCTGGTGGATTGCCTTTGTTGAAGGCACTATTAGCTCTCGCCCAAGTAGAAGTAGCATATAGGTCAGGTACACCAACCGTTGGTGGAGGTGGTGGCTATTTTTAGTGCATGGCGACCATAGTATTTGCTAATATCAGTACTATAATAACTGCCAAGTCTGTCAGCACAAGTGTTGGCACCAGCACTCGTGGATCTGATTAAGGTTGTGATGCCTCCGACTAGGCACTCATGACCTGTCTATGATGTATGGGTCCTCTCCGTGTGTTCACTATACGAAAGATGATAAAACATGTATCAGTAATCATACAAAGTAAGAGTACAAAGCCTAAATAATAAATCACTAAAGTATCAAAGGACGATGTGCGAAAAAATACAGAACGCACTCAAGAACCTAGTACACTAAAACATGGGATGAGAATGTTGCCTCATATAAATAGTTCGTATATTAGGCAAAATGCACAAATTCATTTTTTACCAGATTTAATCTTTATTAAATTAAAGTGAAAATGTAATAAAGTTGTGGAGCCAAATTCCAAACCAAATATGCCCAAGAAGAATTTGAGAACAAATCCCTTTCGGGCAATTGTAACACCCCGCCTAATAAAATACCAGGTGATCAACCCTATACCAAATTAAAACAGGAGTCTCATATGGTTCATTCTTAGCATCACTGTCGAAAACCAATTAAATTACTAATAACCTATTAGGCCGGCATCAAAATTTTATTTAACTAATCTTTTTAACCAAACCATCCAATTAAAACATTCACACGGTTTATATATATAAAACTGAAATGAAATAAAATAACCGAACACTCAGCTCAACATAATACAACCAAATCGAATGTCGTGCAAAAAGGAGATAAAAGAATAAATAATTACAATTGGGATTTCAGCCCGAATGTTACTACAACGCTTCCTATCTAGATCACAAGAATATAAGCGTTTAAAATAAACCTGCATGCATCCACAGCTGTTGCAGCAACGTCTAACTCGAAAGGACCATCATCCAGGCATCCCTGTGTCTGGACATCTATATATATATAATATATAGCAAGAGAGGGAAAATAGAGAAAATGGGTCAGAGCCCGAGTTTTGAAAATGTTTAGCAAGTGCATAAATGCCATATTTAAAAATATGAATTTATCTCATATTTAAATTTGTATCGCACTCCCATGAGATACCACTCACCCCTCTTCTAATAGTGCACCCCTATCGTATATATTTTAAACAACCTAGTTAAGCTACCCTGCCTAACTAAACCATTCAACCATCCTCTAAAAATCCTCATACCGGAGTATTAACGGCTAAACTTCTCTCGATTCCCAACCTTGCTCTACCTTCGTTCGAAGGGTGTCTCGCAAAGCGAAATCCAAAAAGGAACCCATCGATACACTACTACCTGACAATGTTGATCGTCGGGATTCATTAGGCCCTCAGCACATATGTAGCTCGCATATATATATATATATATATAGTTCTTACAAGACCCTATAATTCATTTTCATATAAATTCGGATATGAATCTACCGTAAACGGAATCACTCTTATTAAATCCTTTCACTTTACACAAGTTTACTTTATATAATTATTCATCTTCATATACAAACAATATACTATACACAACAAGTATAATTCTACCTATCATAAGTATAATAACCATCCCTCCGAGCTATAACTCGAGGATGCAGTCTCATAGTGCTTATCCGAATCCAGGTTTACTCACTCAATCACAGTACTAAGAGAGACTCTCTCATAGTCATGGTAAAAATATACACAATGGTGGAGGCGGTCATTTTCCCTCTGCAAGTGGAGTACACACATCGCATTCGAACGCGGGATGATATGACCTAGGGATATACTCTCCCTGCTCCTCAAGCCAGGGGATTCACCCACATCGTGCAACCTCCCCAGATCGCACTAGAGAAAATATATAATCTGGCTATTCCAACCCTACGCCAAAGGAAAGCCTGTGGAACCAGCCTCTAAGATACAAATATACCAATCACACACATATTTATATGTATTCGTATCATATTATATATACTATAAAAATGTCGTATATATAATATATATCACTTTTCAGTACATATGGCTATAATTGCCAAACTCTCATAGCGATAGCCAACAACCTTGAATGTTCCCATTCGTGATAGTATCTAAGTATTTGCATACTTACAATACTATATTCATACGTATTCTCTTACTTAATATATAACTCGTACCTTAAATCACTTTTAAGGATTTATATATACTCTTCGAATATACCAATTCATAATAATTAAATAAGTATACTCTCAACTTATTTAAGTCCTATAGGTATCGCATTACCTAATAATAGTCGTCAACCGACACCGGATAGGCACTCAAACATATCTAGCCCTATCCTTGATTCCATCCTACTCACTTCCTAGGATTTACTCACCCTCGATTCCATCGTCTAGGAGTCCTAATGTAATATTTAGAATCCCCAAAAATATAACCTCCAGATTTATAATTAACTTCCCCTAAACTTAAAGGAAGAAAATTTCCAATATTTTTAAGGCGAATCGATTCGCCCCATCTACGAATCGATTCGGACCAGCGAATCGATTTGGTCAAAATTCGAATCGATTCGGCCTGAGACAGTTTGATAGGTCTTCCTATGCGAATCGATTCGGCGTGTCCGGAGTTGACAGTTTGGCCATGTTGCTCAAATCTCCAAAACCCAAAAATCATCACAATCTCCATTTAAATTATAGCTAGGATTTATTTCTACGAACACAAAGTTTTTATATCTCCTGAAGTACTTTAGAGGTCCTAACACTCCATTTGGGAACCCCTAATATTCATCTCCAAATAATTCTAGCGTTAATTTCTAACTAACGATTTCGATCTCTGACAGCCTTCCGTAGAAAAATCATTATAAATAAAAAAAAAATCAGAAAAATACGCGATCGGTGCCCACGCGATCGTATCGAAAAGATCAACAATTTTATTTTTTAACTAAGAGCTGAATCGAACCGTTTCCTATCCGAATCGATTCGTAAAGGATGGAGTTACTATTCACCTTTTTCTCCAAAAATCCCAAACTTCTATTAATACACCTCCAAGCTTTTTATCTTCTCTCCTATCATCATCCAACCTCAAACAACTACATATACACAAACATAAAAGGGGTTCTAATCATCCTAGAACCCATAACCAACAACTAATTTAAATTAATTCCTAAGTTTCCCAAATTGGATATTATCCGAGGTTTATTCGTTAAACTTTCAAAAAAAACCGTTTTGATTCACGAAAACCCATCCCGAAAATCGCTATAGATTTACACACCAACTAAAATATGATGAATAAACACACTATTTAATAAATCAAGTAACCACTTGCCTCATGGATAAAATCCAACGACCTCGAGTCAAATCCCGCGGAGTTTGGCCGAAAATCCCCTTTTTTTTCTCCATCTCTTCCTTTATCTATTTTCTTTCTTTATCCCACTCTCTCGTGTCTTATATAGAGAGAAATAAGGGTTTATCCCTTATAAAGCCAAAAATGACTCGTTTACTCAATTACGAGTCCCTACTAGTCTGAAATTCCCCGGAACCTAAACACTACCCCCGGATACTCTATTCTGACTATCTCGGCCATTCCGAAACCAACCGCGCACTCGAAATCTCCATCTGAGTCACTTAACTACAATTCAATAATTAAACCCAAACACATCACAATACGGGTTTTTCAATTAAAATATTATCCTTTGTCGCTTTACCCAACTACGACATGTAATTAAAATAATCCGACTTATTTACTTATTCCCAAAAGTAAATGTAACATACGTCGCTAAACATCTAACACTCTTAAACTCCAAAAATTATTATTCACAGAAATTCCTCAAATTTCCAAATTACTCCCACTTATCCAATTTAAATCTCTATAAAAGTACGAGGTATGACATACTTCCCCCCTCACAACGAAATTTCATCCTCGAAATTCAGATATAGCCTGCACCACAAACCTAGGATCGCTAATTACACTACGTCCTAGTTCACCGAAGTTGAATGGTACTATCCAATGGTACCCTACCATGTACCTCTTAATGGTACCCACCTATCTCGAGACGTATGCTCTAACGCACTAGCTTAATCACACGCGTAACTAAATCTCTATATACTACAACACTGCCTCGGTCGTAAGGTTGACTCTAATAACATCACATCGCAACTAGTGCTTCTATAAGCGCTTATAAAGAAAACGAGCCTATAATCACCGCTCTAGCGTATTGATCCCACGGAGATACGTTACTCTAGGCGTCCACTCGTCTACATCCAAACATCTAATTTACCTAAAAAAGGAAACTACACTAGCGCTCGACTACTCCCGTCAGTTTTCTCACATATCTTAGGTGTGCTAACTCTTATTGCACAAATATAATTGGATCATTGCGTACTTCCTACGACATTCCATCCAACCCATTCCAAATTCATTTGTAACTGCCTCGCAGCATAATCTTCAGTTTTATATACTATGTCCCTTCTATTTCGGGCGGTATATAAAATCAACTTACCAAGGTGCCCATACACCTTTTAACACGTGCCTATTTGCACAACCATTATAAATGTATGAAACATAACACTCTCTCTAAATAATGGGACTCATTTCCTCAGCCTAGTAATAACACATGGGTTTTACTAACCCGAAAAATTCAAAATTCAAAATTTAATTCTTCCGATACCTGAAAATCCAATCATTCTCAAGGTTAACCCACCAATCTTCTTGTGGTTAACTCCCAAAAAATTCCTATATCGACTCCACTAGTCGTACTGGCCTTACTTTCTAATAAACCTACGACCAAAGTTTTTCCAACACACATAAAATGAGTATTATCCTAACTATATCCCTACTGCCCAAGACCACTCTCAACTTCTGACATTTTCTCGGTTTCAAGCGTGGGACGTATCGCAAAGAGAAATCCAAATAAGGAACCCTCCTATTACACTACTTCCTCGCATCGTCGGTCATCGAGATATAACGGCCTAAGGCACACCATCGGGACGTTCTAAATCTTACCTCGTTGACCTACTAACATATTTCTACCTCTATGTCTTTCTATCTTGGCGAAATGGAAAGTCTAACTAATCAGGGCGCCTACTCCCTACAAAAGCGTTACGAACATCATACCCAAAACATATCTCCTTTGAATTTTCTCTCTATTCAAGGCCTGGATATAAGCCTCAACCCAACTTCCTTTACCTTGCCTCACCCACATACTTGCGGTGAGAGAAAAAATTACATTGCTTTTCCACAGCACATCTACTTTTTATTAGCCCCTAGTCATCACATGGCTCTCGACTAATTTCACCAAAACCAACATCCTAGCATAAATAAACATCTCTCCACTCCCAACGTCGTTAAGGTTCGTGCGTGGAGTGTCTCGCGAAGCGAAATCCAAATAAGGAACCCCTCCGATACACTACTACTTAACTTTGTCGGTCGTGGAGGTATGTCAGCGTAAAACATGAAAAATTATATATATCCTGCATATCCCCATGCACTTAAATCATGCTAGTGAAACATCTACTCACTGAAGTTCCATCTAAACACATAATAAAGGCGAGCTCAACCTATATCGAGGTCAGATATTGCAACAACAACCAGTTCCACCCTGGAATTGCGGATACGATAGTCTTGTAATCATTAGCCTGCTATCGCTCCGATAATCCATAAATACATTACTCTTATAATAATACTATACTCGTATAACACACACAAAATGAGGAGTACAAACCTGATATAAATACAAAATAGAACCCCGCTTCCACGAAAAAATATATAGACATACGCTATATATGGTTTTCGATACTACCAGTAAACTCGAATCACACACACGAAATACTGTGACTCAATCTTGTCGCACAAAATATATCTCCTTCGTCCGAGGTGAAACTCGTAACAATAACTTCGCCAGTCTCCCTAACTGCTCCAAATGGTTCTCAGACATAGTACAATTGTCCTAACTGAACCTAAAAACTACTTTAATCAATGCCCCATTTCGGCACTCCATTCTTGTCCTTCAACTCCTACCGGGCAAGGACTAACCGCGTGGTTATACACTCCACATTGCAACATTCCCCATATATGGCCACCCTGACCATGTTAAGGTTATTAGTATCTCAGACACTATAGTCTCGATCCTGACAATCGCCTTCATAGTCACCTTAACTTCTTTATCAAAAGGAAACTCCACTACCGGCCTCAACAACCCTATTTCAAAGAATTCCTCGGGTGGATGTCCACCAATGGGGTTCCACAAACACAAATTCTCCAAAAGTGTTAGGAACACACTTTCTAGTGAGCCTATCATTCTTTTGAAGGACTCTCTCTTCATTGTACCTACCTTACTTTGGTATAAGGTTCACTTCTCCATATCACTCATTATTCATTATCGGCCTCTGACCGATCCTTACGTGAATAATTCAAAACTGCATTCTTTTCATTCCTGCTAAATCATGGAAACTCACGGTTAAAACCATCCGTAAGATCCCTTTATGAGCAAAAAATCATGCTCTCTTAAACATGGTGACTATCGTTCCAACCATTTCAATATTTCTCCCACGAGTGAAAAAAAATTTTCCTCAAATTTTCACATCTGGGCATTTCCATACTCTGCTCTAAGCCTAAAGCTTCTGAGCCTTCTACTTCCACTAAGTAATGCTACCCTTACTTCGCACGACTTAACTTCAACATACGGTCCTTGTCAAAGACCCTTCCAAACTTTTTCCCCAACTTAACTTCACGGGGTAATTCGAGTTTAACACCACTCTCTATACTGTAGCGGTACGTAAATAAACATAACTACTATATTCTAAGAGTCGTTGTAGCAATCCATGAAAATACCACAAAGGGAGTGACCTCTGGTGTGGCCCTCATCCTCGACTTCAACTTATAACTCCAACTAAGCCACGCCTCCTGCTACCCTTATTTCAACCTTCCCTGGTCGACCTTCATCGATCAGCACACAAATCTCGAACGAGCGCGCAAAAGATTTACTATAATCTTTCATAATAGCAGGAGAACGGAATCTCACCAGAGGAATCAACAATCCTAATCATAATGCTCTATATCAAATAAAAAGCAACGCTGAAAGCATAGTACGTCCGCACAGATTCCTAAGGACACTAGAACTTGATGCTCTGATACCATCTGTGACACTCCGGGTGATCAATCCTATACGAAATTAAAACAGGAGTCTCATATGGTTAATTCTTAGCATCACTGTCAAAAACCAATTTAATTACTAATAACCTATTAGGATGGCGTAAGATTTTTATTTAACTAATCTTTTTAACGAAACCATTTAATTAAAACATTCACATGGTTTATATATATATAATTGAAATGAAATAAAATAACCGAACACTCGGCTCAACATAATACAACCAAATCGAATGTCGCGCAAAAAGGCGATAAAAGAATAAATAAGTACAATTGGGCTTTCGGCCCGAATGTTACTACAATGCTTCCTATCTAGATCATAAGAATATAAGCATTTAAAAATAAACCTGCATGCATCCACAATTGCTGCAGAAATGTCTAACTCGAAAGGATCATCATCTAAGCGTCCCTGTGTCTCGACACCTATATATATAATATATATAGAAAGAGAGGGAAAATAGAGAAAACGGGTCAGAGCCCGAGTTTTGAAAATGTTTAGCAAGTGCATAAATGCCATATTTAAAAATATGAATTTATCTCATATTTAAATCTGTACCCCTCACCCCTTTTCTAATAGTGTACCCCTATCGCATATCTTTTAAACAACCTAGTTAAGCTACCCTGCTTAACTAAACTATTCAACCATGCTCTAAAAATCCTCACCCCCGAGTACTAACGTCTAAACTTCTCCCCATTCCCAACCTTGCTCTACGTTCGTGTGTGGGGTGTCTCGCGAAGCGAAATCTAAACAAGGAACCCCCCGATACACTACTACCTGGCAATGTGATCGTCGGGATTCATTAGGCCCTCAGCACATAACGCATATATATATATATATATATATATATATAGTTCTTACTAGAACTTATAATTCATTTTCATATAAATTCGGATATGAATATACCGAAAAGGGAATCACTCTTATTAAATCTTTTCACTTTACACAAGTTTACTTTATATAATTATTCGTCTTCATATACAAATAATATACTATACACAACAAGTATAATTATACCTATCACAGTCAATAGTATAATAACCATCCCTCTGAGCTAATACTCGAGGATGCAGTTTCATAGTGCCTATCCAAATCCGGGTTAACTAACTCAACCACGGTACCAAGCCAGACTCACTCATGGTCATGGTAAAAATATACACAACGCCGGAGGCGGTCATTTTCGCTCTGCAAGTGGAGTAAACACATTGTACTCGAATGCGGGACGATATGACCTGGGGATATACTCTCCCTACACCTCAAGCCAGGGGATTCACCCACATATCGTAACCTCCCTGGATCACAAAAGAAAAATATATAATCTGGCTGTTCCAACACTACGCCAAAGGAAAGCCTGTGGAACCAGCCTCTAAGATACAAATATACCAATCACACACAGATATATATGCATTCGTATCATATTATATATACTGTAAAAAGGTCGTATATATAATCTATATCACTTTTCAGTACATATGGCTATAATTGTCAAACTCTCATAGCGATAGCGAACAACCTTGAATGTTCCCATTCGTAATAGTATCTAAGTATTCACACACTTATAATACTATATTCATAAGTATTCTCTTACTTAATATATAACTCGTAACTTAAATCACTTTTAAGGATTTATATATACTCTCTGATTATACCAATTCATAATAATTAAATAAGTATACTCTCAACTTATTTAAGTCCCACATGTATCGCACTACCTAATAATAATTGTCAACCGACACCGGATAGGCACTGAAACAACTCTATCCCTATCCTTAATTCCATCCTACTCGCCTCCTAGGATTTAATCACTCTCGATTCCATCATCTAGGAGTCCTAATGTCATATCTAGAATCCCCAAAAATATAACCTCCAGATTTATAATTAATTTCCCCTAAACTTAAAGGAAGAAAATTTCCAATATTTCTAAAGCGAATCGATTCGCCCCATCTGCGAATCGATTCGGACCAGCGAATCGATTCGGTCTAAATACGAATCGATTCGGCCTGAGATAGTTTGACAGGTCTTCCTATATGAATTGAATCTATTCGGTCCAAATCCGAATCGATTCTGCCTGTTCGGAATTGACAGTTTGGACATTTTGCCTAAATCTCCAAAACCCAAAAATCATCCGAATCTCCATTTAAATTATAACTAGGATTTATTTCTACGAAACCAAAGTTTTTATATCTCCTCAAGTCCTTTAGAGCTCCTAACACTCCATTTGAGAACCCCTAATATTTATCTCCAAGTAATTCTTGCCTTAATTTCTGACTAATGATTTCAATCTCGGACAACCTTACGTCAAAAAATCATTATAAATTTAAAAAAAATCAGAAAAATACGTGGTCGGCGCCCACACGACCATATCGAAAAGATCTTAAGAATCGAATCAATTCGCTTCCTAGACGAATCAATTCGGAAAGGATGGAGTTACTATTCACCTGCGTCTCCAAAAATCTCAAACCTCCATTAATACACCTCCAAGCTTTTTATCTTCTCTCCCATCATCATCCAACCTCAAACAACCATATATACACACATAAAAAGGCTTCTAATTATCCTAGAACCTATAACTAACAACATATTTCAATTAATTCCTAAGTTTCCCAAATTGGATATTATCCGGGGTTTATTCGTTAAACTTATGAAAAAACCCGTTTTGATTAATGAAAACCCATCCTGAAAATGTTTATAGCTTTAAACACCAACTATAATATGAGAAATAAACACACTAAATTAATAAAGCAAGTAAACACTTGCCTCGTGGATAAAATTCGACGACCTCGAGTCGAATCCCGCGGAGTTTGGTCGAAAATCCCCTATTTCTTCTCCCTCTCTTCCTTTCTCCCTTCTCTTTCTTTCTCCCACTCTCCCGTGTTTTATATAGAGAGAAATAACGGTTTATCCCTTATAAACCAAAAAATGACTCTTTTACTCAATTGCGAGTCCCTACTAGTCCGAAAGTCTCCTGAACCTAAACACTACCCCTGGATAATCTATTCTGACTCTCTCGGCCATTTCGAAACCAACCGCGTACTCAAAATCTCCATCTGAATCACTCAACTACAATTCACTAATTAAACCGAAACACATCTCAATACAGGTTTTCCAATTAAAATATTATCCTTTGTCGCTTTACCCAACTGCAACATGTAATTAAAATAATTCGACTTATTTACTTATTCCCAAAAGTAAATGTAACACACGTCGGTAAACATCTAACACTCTTAAACTCCAAAAATTATTATTCACATAAATTCCTCAAATTTCCAAATTACTCCCACTTATGCAATTTAAATCTCTATAAAAGTATGGGGTAATACAGTAATACCTTTAATTTCATCACCACTAAAGAATTTAATAGACATGTAATGACTTACAAACTACTTAGACATCCACTATGTATAATGTACAAAAGTCTTCAAATCTTCAACAGAAAATGATATAGTCTAGAATCGCCCATAGCAAGAAGCTCTTGCCTTGGTATCCATCGATCATCCCCAGGAATCTTCAATTCCTCTATTCTTCAGTAGTAGAGCCTAGACTCCACAATTCATCAATATATAAAATCTATACAAGGGTTTTTGAACTTTGAATATGTTTTTCTTTATTTAGAAAAGTGATCTTCAAATATCTAATGGTTTTGGATGAAGAAAGTATAGACTTTGATCATAAAAAGAACTCTAAAATGGCTTGGATAAAAGTCTAATCCTGGATCTCTATTTCTAGGGAAAGTTGTTGCAAAGAGATAGGGATTAAAGATTTGAAAAGATATGTTTTAAAAAATAAAAATAGCGTACTCGTTCGAACAAACTTCCACCTCGTTCAAATGATGTACCCTTTCTCATTCAATAGTGCTTCTAAGTAAACTTCGAACAACTTCCTAGAGCTTACCCAAAAGGAGACATTCCAAATATCATTTAAACAAAGGAACCTCGTTCTAGGGACCCTACCGAACTAGTTCGAACGACATACCAATTTCATTCTGACTAGTTAGAAAGTTTGTTAAAAAATATTTAAAAATCATTTTAAAACATTTAAAAATATCCCCTAGAAAATTAAAGCCTTTACCAAATCATCTCATAACTCTTTGAATGATGTTGTGATGAATAATGTTCGATTTTTCAAATGTCACCAACTTTTTCCCTTCGAATACGTAAAAGTATCCATGAAGGTGCAGTGGGGCGTAACGGGATATCCTAAATAAAAAATAGAATGAGCAATTACAGAAATTTATCTTACAAATATCTCCCTTTGTCTATTTCAGTTCAAAACACAAACCGAAGCCAAATTGACCCCCAAGACAGATATAACTAATGCCCTCTCAAATCAAAAAATAGAAATCCATAACTATATGAGTCTTGAACTGAAAATTCTTCATCTTCTGTGGTCCATGAAATCATCATCAAGGCGTAATGACCTACACACGTAAGACAAAATGAAATCACGTGATTCGTACGAGTTTAAAAAATTAATAAATCCCCCTCAATTTGTTTTACCTTTTTTTGTCCGTAATAGACAAAGGGTTAGAAACTAATCCTGAAATGTTTGCGTCACATGAATCCAAAAGAAATAATCATCACAAAGGTAGTCAACAAAGCACATGCGATGAAATTTCGAAGAAAACCAACTATTTTTTAAACTTTCAAATTTTTTAAGTCTAAAAACAGTATATATATAAAAACTACAAATATGTATAAAATACATCACACCATGGAATGATACTAAAATAATCTAATCATGAACGCGTAATGTAATTGTGTGAATATTTTTTATAGGCAAATCAAGATAGGCATTCATAACATAGGTGCACAAAGTCAATGAGATACTTCTTAAAGAAAGATTTCAATTTTAACCTTAGGGGTAAAAATATTGAACAAGATGAAATTGACTCGACTTATGTAACATGCGATGAATTTAAATGCTTCACAAATCAATAACGTCAAACTACATAATGTTTTTCAAAAGAGTCTTTTGTGAAAACCTACTGATCTTCTACTTTATAACAGCCTCAAAATCTCACATACGTAAAAAATTCACGCTAATTTTTTTTGAAGATATCATAATGCTCATATGTAGCAAAGCATCAATAACTATAAAATTGGACTTAAAAATTCTGTTTTTGTGTGTCATTATCTTTTAGGCTCTTTTTGCGAAATGGTTATTTTTAACCCAAAGAGAATATTTCTTATTTGTAACCCCTTTCCATTGCTTAACATATAACAAACTTTCTAAAAATGAAATTCAGGCAATGGTTCTTACAAGTACAACTTGTCTTTAGTACATTTTATTCGTTA
This sequence comes from Sambucus nigra, assembly GCA_949130495.1. Lineage (NCBI taxonomy): Eukaryota > Viridiplantae > Streptophyta > Magnoliopsida > Dipsacales > Adoxaceae > Sambucus > Sambucus nigra. The sequence continues at coordinate 283,708,815 of OX422209.1, forward strand.
CTAAACGCTATTGAGATGAGAACACTATATTCGACACATGATAAATGTGATAAAAAGTCTATCATGAAAAAAGTAATAATCAATAAACAACGAAATGCTAGCCACGCATTATTAAGCACACTAAAGAAACGAAGCCATGTCTCAAAACACTATTAAAAAGTCACATGAATGGATGGACTTTCAAAAAATTATTAAAATAAGATCTTTTTGTAATTTTTTAAACTTTTTCTTAAAAATCAAAAATCTTTTTTTTGATTTTTCAAAATATATTAAAAGCATAAACAGGTAAAAAAAATTAATACAATAGAAATACAATCTAGCAATAGATACAAATGATATGAACATGATAATCACTCCATATTAGAATAATTACCCAAACTCAATCAATGAAACAACTACCCAAATACTTCCTAAGATTGTCGAATCTAAGTGCATCTAAAGGTTTCATGACAATATCGCCCAATTTCCGTTCGTTGCTCACAAAGCTTAAGGACACGACCTCTTCCTCAAAGATATCACGAATGAAGTGCTTATGTATCGTAATGTGCTTCGTGGGGTAATGTTTGATCGGATTACGGGATGTATGAATTGCATTCGTATTACCACATGAAAAGTCATTGTCCCGTGAGAAATTCCATAATCTGCCAATATTTGCTTCATCCTTAAGAGTTGTGTGCAATAACTCCCGACGGATGTATATTTGGCCTCCGTTATCGACAACAATACGGAGTTTTGGCTCTTTCTCAATCAAGAGACAAGAGCACTCCCAAAGTAAGAACTCCCACCTGAGGTTCTTCTATAACCATTAACATCCCCGACTTAATCGGTATCCAAACAGGTGGGAAAACGATCATCGGTATTAAAGGAATACTGTATACCGTAGGAAAGAGTGCCACTCACATATTTGATGATACGTTTAAGTTCAAGTGTGACTCTTTCAGGGATAATTGGTAATGGGCACAAACTCCAATGCTAAAAGAAATGTATGGATGATTAGCGATCAAGTAGATAAGACTACCTATCATGCTCCTATATAGGGTTTTCTCTAGGTCCTTGCCTAAAGTGTATTTGTTAGGCTTAGTCTATGTACTCATAGGGGTGCGTGAGTGCTTAGCGGAGTCTAAATCAAACTTCTTCACTAGGTCCCTAGCATATTTGGATTGAGATATGAATATCCCATCATTACGTTCATGCACCTGAAGACCTAAGAAGAACGCAATCTTGCCAACCATTCTCATCTCAAAGTCGCTCTTCACCTCCTCCTCAAACGTATGATCATGTCGAGAACACGTTGATCCAAATACCATGCCGTCCACATAAACTTGGGGAATCAAGATAGCACCACTCTCTCCTTATAAACAACGTCTTATCCACTTCCCCTTTTTTGAAGCCATAAGATAAGAGATAAGAAGTGAGCATTTCATACCAAGAATGGGGTGCTTTCTTCAAACCATATAAGGCCCTCTTAAGATGAAAGATGTATGCCGAGTGATTTGAGTCTTTGAACCCCTTTGGTTATCCCACGTAAACTTCCTCATGTAGAATTCCATTAAGGAAGGCACTCTTGACATCCATTTGATAAAACTTGAAGCACAAATGATATTCTATGGGGATTAGTAAGAGGAGGGACTCAAGTCTAGCAATATGAGCGAATTCCGTATCAAAGTCTACACCCTTAATTTGTGTGTAGCCTTAAGTTACTAGTCTAGCCTTATTACAAACTATGGTAACATTCCCATTCATCTTATTCTTGTAAATCCACTTGGTACCAATCACATTAGTATCGTTAAACCGGGAGACTAACTCCCTGACATCGTTCTTGCGAAACTAAAGAAACTCATCTTGCATAGTGGATATTCAGTGCCCGTCCTTGAATGCTTCATTCATATTATTGGGCTTAACTAAGGAGGTGTAGAAAAGTAGCTAACCAGATTCTCAAGTTGACCCGCGAGTATTGACACCTAGTGTGGGATCACCAAGTATAGCGGAAGGGTCGTGATTCTTTTGAACCTAAGAGGGTGAATTACCTAAATCAAGAGTGGGATCCACCGAGGTAGTGTGAGGAATAATAGGATCGTCATTGGGGCGTGCATTGTTCTCACACCCTAGGTCAAGGTTAATAGATATTTGCGGATCATTATCTCTAATCGTGACATTTATTGACTCAGTAACCTTAGATCTTCTAAGGTTAAACACCCTGTCATATGTAAAAATTTATTTCCTTTGTGGACCAATGAAGAATCTACACCTGTCCTCCTACGTGGATGACCATCCTACTTGATCGGCTTTAAAGATACTTAGCCGGCTAGAAGGCCGACCAACTCCTAAAGGCCAACCAATAGGAATGTCAATAGTTACTCGAATGGGATACCATCCATCACTGAATTCCATGAGTTTCATTTATTGTACACGGATGTAAATTTCTGTCAATATAAAAATGCTCCCTTTCTAGGGTTTTATACCCCTATAAACACAAATTACTCCCTTAGCTCAAGGGACAACTCGAATCACTCATATACACATCATATGGAGCTATTATAAATCCCACTGAATAAAAATCAACAGTGGACATAGGCTATTTTACAGCTGAACCACTCTAAAAACCTTATCTCTTATGTGTGTGGTTTGAGTTACTTACTATATTATTATCAGTGGTTATAAATCTGGATTTAGTCCATTTTTAGACATTAACAGATTGGCGCCGTCTGTGGAAACGTTTGTCTATCATCGTTCTCTACCATTTGTTTCATTTCTTTACCTCTAAAGAAATTAATGATCCTGAAAATAGCGCTCGAAATGAAGGCAATATCATCATTCCATCTACTCCTCCTAGTGTGGTATACTTACAAAAAATTCTTCTCAACCTTGCTAGAGGTCAAGAAGACATGCAAGAGTCTGTCAAGTAAATGGCCCCCATGATCTTCCAATTTTAGAAGGGATATGCCACCACCATCGATTAGACATGAAAGAATTTATCATTATCATTCTTCGCACGATTGTTCATACCGTCATGGTGTAACTTCGTCAGTTCGATCAATGGATTACTATAATGGTGCATATTTTTCCAAAGAAAGACCAAGTGTCTTAGAATGGCTAAGCATGGAGTCTGCCTTTGATCGCCTAAGTCCCTGAGTAACTAGAGAACATCATGGGAGAAGGATCATTGCCATGACTACAAAGAAGGGTTCACAAGATCTAGGGCCAGTCTATGCATGCCGAGCAGACCTCTCAGGAGGGGAGTTCAGCACACAAACACAGTAAAGCTGCTAAATCTACTTTGTTAAAGTCTAAGCCAGAAGAACAATTCTGGAAGGGATACATGTAATGATTAGAAGACTATCTAGGTGAAATGGCCAAGACCAAGAATCCATTGTAATGGATTTTCATTGAAGGACCACCTTTCATCTAGGCAATTATGGAATACCCCACACCTTCCAAGTTCAATTCCCCAGTGGTCACTCCCAAGTATGATGGGAAAACTGATCCATTCCTTCATATAGAGCAATATCAAGTTGCTTTTGACATCTACTCAGTGCCCGATGAAATGAGATGTAGAGCTCTCTCCAGTTTTATCACAGGACCAACCCATATTTGGTATAGTAATTTCCCAAGAGGTAAAATCTCTAGTTTTCTTCAGTTAGATGAATTATTCATAAATAACTTTTTCTTTGGGGTTAAGTCGATCAAGAGTGTCACTCATCTATTAACTGTGAGACAAAAGATGGAAGAAAGTACTAGAGAATACATTACTCATTTTAATAATGAAAAACTAGAGGTGGGAGAATATGAGGAGAAAATAACCATTACAACACTTATGAATGGGTTGTCGCTAAAGATCTTTGTAAGGACATAAATTTCCAATTGAGTCCCTGTATTGTTTTGACTTAATTTTGTGAAAAAAACTGTGTTTGTAATATGTCATAGGGAGAATTTTATTTTGTCACGATCCCACTTGGTCTATGACGTATTGAAGAAATTGAAGACGTTGCGGCAAAGATTCAAAGAAATAATCATGCCGATGTTTATTTGGTGCAAGTTTTCTCGTCTTCAAGATTAATTTCATTCCGAGATCACTCAGGTATGAATGCATATAATTAATGGTGCTCGGAATTATTTTATAAAAGATAAGGATGTAATTTTTATAAAGAAAAATGTTTTTAAATGTTTTTAAAGTGTTTTCATGGTTTAAACTTCATTTTATGATGATAAGCTCAAAATAGAGTTTGACTAATTTGAATCTCTTTGTTAAGAGACGTTTTTATCCGAAAGTCAAAGAAAGTCAAACTTTTGTAAGATCGCTCGACCGACATTGTATCTCGTTCGAACGAGATACAATGTCGTGCGAACGACATGTTTTTCGAGGCAACATTTAAATCCTATTTAAACAGTGTTTGCATCATAATTTCCTAAATGTGCTTTCTAGAAAAAAGTTTTACGAACCAGAACCTTGTTTTCACATGTTTTCTAAGGTTTACAAAGCATAAACACATCCTTAGAGTTTGCAAAGATCCGAGTTATCATTCTTATATGTTTACGTGATCTTGCTGCACCAAAGTTGTTTGTTCTACACATTAAACACAAAGGGTTTTGCGGTGAAGAAGTGACGAACATTATGTTCGACATCATAGACGTATCAAAGCCATATCGGTGGACATCGAGACATACGTGGACACGTGTGTTGTGGACAGAGATCGTAGAGGACAGAATTTCTGTGTGGGCACTATTAAAGAACGGTTGAAGATCAGAAGGAGCGTCAAGACCCGTGGGGATCGAGTCTTAGTGTAAGGCTAATCTGTCTTTGTAAAACCATTATTCATAGTGATTGCCTGACTTGGGTCGTCCGAGGTTGTTTTCCCGTTTTGGGTTTTTTCCTCGTACATCCGGCGTTGTGAGTATTCTTTACTTTACTTTACTTGCTTTAATCACTAGATGCATGTTTAGGATTAATCAAGATAAAATTGGTTTAAAGTGAGAATTGGGAATTCACAACTTGGTTTGGTGCATAATTAAAAGTTGGATCTTTTTCGAAGAAAAATTGGTTTCGTTGAAAACACACATATCGGGCCACTCACGTTTCACAATATTTACTATGCTTTAGTGAAGAATCCACCCAAAACCATGATAGAACTAATGGCTAAAGCTAGAAAAATAATTAATGACGAGGAAGCTATGGCAGCCAAGGAAGCTCCTGAGACCAAGGGTGAAGGTCAAAAAAGTAATTCTAATTCTTTCAAAAATGATCAGAATGATAATAAGGTGGATCAGATCAAGAAGTATGATGAATATAACCCTATCAACAAGGGTGTTAACCATATCCAGGAGGAGATCAAAGGAAATATAGAATTGAATTTTCCTAGAAAATTAAAGACACCCATAACAAGAGGGATAAGTCCAAGTACTATGATTTCTATAAGGGATCATAGGCACAATGCCAACAGTTGAATTGCACTAAAGCATGAGATTGAAAATCTTTTTTAGCGTGGAAACTTGTGCGAGTTTGTTGATCGAAATGGTAATCGAGATTATCGAAGGAGGTCTGAATCTCCAGTTCTAGCAAAGGAAGATAATAAAAGTGCATGAAATAATGATTTTGAAGAAGATCCAAACTTACCGAAGAAACCTGATGTTCCAGAAGTCGAGGCCGGTGTGATATCCTTTGGATGCCACTTCATCACAGGTGGAGACGCTGGAGGAGGAGACACAATTATAGAAAGAAAAGCTTACTTAAACGAAGCTAAGGCTTGTCCAACAGTCACATAGATTGATATGGTTAAATCCACTGATAGTCGACCAAAGAAATTCAATAGAGACAGGCTAGTGATCGAATTCTCCAAAATTGATCTGAGTGGGCTCTTTACCCTCATGAAGATCTGTTAGTTATCACATGAAGAGTTCAACATGGCAGAGTCAGAAGGATCATGGTTGATAATGGGATTTCAGATGATGTAATGTTCTACAGCTGTTTCGAAAGCCTAGGGCTAAAGAATAACAAACTAAAACCATACCATATACCTCTTATTGGATTTTCAGGAGAGAAAGTATACCAATTGAGAACCATCAAGCTAGAAGTATTGGTCGACACTTGGCCGACGAGAAGGAGAAAAAGAATTTACTTCTTTGTGTTAGACAAAAATGTCCCGTCGGCTTATAATATCATCATAGGAAGAAGAGTGGGAATAAAGCATTTAGAAGTTATGTCTTCTACAGTGCAACAATGCATGCAATTTCTAACAAATTATGGGGTTGGTGTAGTAAATGGAAATCACAAATAAGCCAAAAAATGTTATAATACTTCAGCCGACCTATAGGAAATTTAAACGAAAGAAATAACCACTTTCCATATTGACACTCTGGATCCTCGGAAAGAAGAGGAGATAGTAAAAGGGTAAGTTATAGAAGAAACCAAAGTTGTTATACTCGACGATGAGAAACAAGAGAAAACCACCTAGATCTATTCTAGGTTATCTCTCTCAAACAAGAATTGATCACATTCCTCGGAGAGAGGAAAAATGTGTTCGCCTAGAGTCATGAATATAGGTCAGGGAATAATCTAAACTTCCTTTGGCATGAGCTTAATATATGTTCAAATTCTAAGCCGATTAAGCAAAAGCGAAGGGTATTTAGCCTCAAGAAGATTATGGCGATCTAGGAGGAGGTAAAAAAATTACAGCGAGCACGATTCATTAAAGATGTCAAATACCCAAGTTGGTTGGCCAATTTAGTCATAGTAAAGAAGAAAAATGATAAATGGAGCATGTGTGTGGATTTCCCTGATCTCAATAAGGCATGTCCAAAATATCATTTTCCTTTATCAAAGATTGATCAATTGGTCGATACTACATCAGTCTATGATTTACTCAGCTTTGTGGATGCTTATTATGGATGTAACTAGATTAGGATGAAACCCAAAGATAAAGAAAGCACTTCCTTTATCACCAACCTAGGAACTTACTATTGCAATGTCATGCCTTTTGGGTTGAAAATGCTAGAGCTACCTACCTGATACTGGTGAATAAGATTTTTAAAGACTAGATTGGCAAAAAATAGAAGTATACGTAGATGATGTGCTCACCAAGAGTAAATATGTTGCCAACCACATTGGAGACTTAGCTCAAAGCTTTGATCAACTGAAAAAGAATTAGATGAATCTCAACCCAACCAAATTTATCTTCGGAGTACAAGAGGGAATGTTCTAAGGTACATTATCAATAAAATGGGAATAGAAGCAAACCTTCAAAAAAATTAAAGCCTTGCTTGAAATTCAGTCGCCGACAAACAAAAAAAAGTTTAAAAGTTGATTAGAAGAGTAGCTACCTTGAACCGTTTTGTCTCTCGAGCAAATGATAAATGTCTCCCATTCTTTAAGGTGATTCTAAAGACCTTTGAGTGGAATGAAAAATTTGATAAAGCTTTATTCGAGTTGAAGAAGTATTTAGGCTCTCCCCCACTCCTTTCCCGACCAGTTCTGGGAGAAAATCTATATTTATACTTGGTTATTTCAGAGTCAGTTGTCAGTTCGGCGTTGATTCAACTAAATGGAAGAGTTAAAAGGCCAGTATATTATACTAGCAAGGCATTCTGAGGAGAAGAATTCAGATATCCACGTCTGGAAAAGTTAGCCTTAGATCTTATTGAAGCCTCTAAGAGGATGAGGCCATACTTCTAAGCTCACACTATTGTTATCTACACAGAATTGCCTTTGCAACAAGTACTGCATTAACCAAAAAGGTCTGGGAGGTTAATGTTTTGGGCAGTTGAATTGGGAGAGTACGAAATTCTCTATGAACCCAGATTTGCAATAAAAGGCCAAGCAGTGGAAAAATTTATTACCAAATTCACGTATGCAAAGGAGCAACCTAATACATATTTTCCTGCCGAGTGTAGACTTTTATAGAAGAGAGATTAGACCAAAAGAAAATATAGACTATGGCCGATTAACCTAACTCGTCGGATGCTCAAGAAAGAATTCAATAAAATAAGAAGATGTTCAATCATGGAGTACTAGCATAAAAAGAGTTATCTAATGACATTCCAATTTGGCATTTATTTATAAATGGATCCTCATGTGCTACTAAAAGTGGAGCAGTCCTCATCATTAACACTCCGGATAACTTGGATGTGGAATATGCTATGAGATTCCAATTCAAGGTTTCTAACAATAAGGTATTTATTATAGGATTCGAACTCGCTTTATCATTAGGCACGGACCAGGTTTTGGTATATAGTGATTCTCAGCTGATTGTTAATAAAATCCAACAAATTTATGGTGTCAAAGGGGAAACTATGATGATATATCATAAAAAAGCCATGGATATTATTTCTCTGTTCACTTCAGTCAAGATGGTAATGATTCCTAGACTATAAAATGCCCGAGCAGATGCTCTTGCTTGGCTATCTAATGCATCTCAAACAGGATTAAGGCGAATAATCCCAATGGAGATTCTTGCCCACAGAAGCATTGATGGAATGGAGATCAGTGTCAAATCTGTGAAATTAGGTCCTTGATGGATGGGCCCAATTAGGGAATACATTGAAAGGGGAACATTGTTGTCCAACTTGAAAGAAGCTAAAAAGATGAGGTATAAAGAAACTAATTGCGTGTTGGAGAAAGGTGCTCTATATCGATAAGGACATACTATTTATTTATTTCGTTGTGTTCATCCAAATGAGGTGAATTATCTGATTAAAGAAATGCATGAAGGCTCATGTGGAGCTCACATAACTGGGAGTTCTTTTAGATGACAAATAGTAATGCCAGGTTACTACTGGCCGACTATGAAAGCATACTATGTTGTTTTCACCAAGAAATGTGATAAATGTAAAAAATTTGCTACCATCAAGAGAACACCAGGAGCAAGTCTAACACCAATCACTTCTCCATAGCCTTTCGATATATGGGTAATTGACCCGATCGGATCACTGCCGACCACCAAAGGAAGATTAAAGTACATGGTTGTAGCTGTTAATTATTTCACCAAATGGGTAGAGGTTGAACCCTTGGTTGACATGCCTTATCAGAGGGTTTTTCAGTTTATATGGAAGTAAATCATTTGCAGGTATGACATTCCCTATGCCTTTATCACCGATTACGAAACTCAATTTTATAATGAAGAATTTGAAGAGGATTGCACTCGGTCAGGCATCCAGAAACTTCATTCAGGACCTGGGCATCCACAATGCAATGGCTAAATGGAAATCACCAACAAAAACTTACTAAATGGGTTAACGAAAAGGCTGGATGAGGATAAAGGCAATTGGATCAATGAACTCAATAATGTCATTTGGGCATATAGGACTACTCCTAGAACAGCAATAGGAGAAACCTCATACATGCTAAATTTTGTCAATGAGGCAGTAGTATTGTAAATGATGACCCCCAATTTTAAAATCTTACAAAAAGTAATTTCCTTTTAAAGATGCGGAATAAGGATGGTTCAAATCAAGGGACTATATTATGCAAGATTCGCAATTAAAATATTACAAATTTAATTCTTCCAAAATTAAAATTAAACTAAAAAGGATTTTAATTTTTTTTTTCAACATTAGAATTTCTCTTGAAAAAAAACTTGTGAATATTTAACTTTTTGCCCAAAAGAAATTTAACCCAAGTCCTAGAAATTTGCCTAACAAATAATTAACTCAATTTTGCAAATTAGGCCAAACCAAATTTTATCCAGTAAAATTAATGACTTGAATTAAATTAATATTTACTCAAATTAAATTAGCACCAAATTAAATAAACCAATTTTATCTTTTACCTAATCATGCATCTGTTGTGAATTTACAAAAGATAAAATAGACAATCCATTTTGCCGCGATATACGAGGAAAAACCCACAACGGGAAAAAACCTCGGCCGACCCTAACCTCAAATCCACTAAGTACGATTTTATAAGTACAAGACAGTAAGACTTACAACACTCGACTTGACTCTGTCCAAGCCTCGACGCTTCTTCTTCTACACATCTCTGCCTAGCGAATAACCATGGAGGTCCACCGCGGTCTCGGAATCCATCGATCTGACTTTTAGGAGCCCATCAACCACACACGATGCCTTTTACCGTATGAGAATCCCGCAGCCAAAAATAACAAACTTCTTCTTTGTGGGATGTAGAAGTAAACCCAAACTTCTCTTCTTTGAGGTGTAGAGATAAACTGGTGCCAAAACTCCAACAAGATATTTATATGGTAACTTGGAATAAACAAACTAAGGGTGTAAACTAAAGTGCTTTGGAATAATGTTCTTGAAAATGCAAAAACTTAAAACATGAACTTTTGAACTTGGAAATTTTCTCTCTCAAAAAAGTGTTTAGAAAATGTAAAAAGTTATTTTTTCAAACATGGTTCCCGCACATATAACTTCTGTCAAGAGTTAGTGGGTAAAAGTAAGTGGGAACATGGGGAAAACTGATTAAAACTGCAAAAAAAATTCCCGCCAAAAATCTCGTTCGAATGAGATTTTTGTTCTAACGAAGTCTCGTTCGAACGATACTTCTAACGAAGTTCTAGTGACCAAGTGGGAAAATTCGTTGGCAAACTCGTTCGAACGACATTCTCGTTTGAACAAAAAAATCGTTCGAACGACAATATCAAACAAAGTTCCAGAATGCTTAAATTCGATTTTTAGCCCAGAAACTTTATTTTAAAGTTTTAAAGAAACCTTCTGAAAATAAATATCAGTTTAAAATAATATTACACCCAATAAACATTGTTCCAAGCTTCTATATATATATATATATGTAATGAATTCATACCTTAGGAGGAAATGGAACAATGTTGGTGACGTAGAAATAAGGCATAATAAACTTGGCATATGATGAAGCTTTTTTATCTTGGCCACTACGTCTTCAACAAACACGTCATAGGCTTGAATGGATATACTTGAACACTGTCCTATGACTCAAATTTTTTTGTCCGAAATTGAACCAACACTACATTAAGACTCAATCGGAGACTTGTGTCTACAAATCTCCCCCTTTGGCTATTCCGGGACAAAAATCAAACAAAAAATCCTAAAGGGTCGTCAAGCTCTAGTAGACTCAAACATCCCACCCAAACTTGACTCAAGACCCAAGGATCAATATATTTACCGACGAAAGTTGCCATTTAGAAGAATTCCTGCACACTTAATCAAACTATCAAATGCATAGGGAATATCAAAATATTAAACGCAATTAAAATTATTACTCCCCCTAAATTAATTCTCCCCATTATTAACTATGATCAACCTAAGAAGATAGCACTCTCCCCCTAAGTTAAATCTACTAAACTTAGATAAGATTATAATAGGATTAGATACCATTTCTGCCCCTATCATTCTCCCCCTTTTTGTTCAGGAATAAACAAAGGATAAAACTAATTTAAACACGATGAAGCTTAGAGTGATAAAAGCATGAAAGCATATGGGCAACACAATTATAACTAATCCATACAAATAATAACGGATTCCAACGAAGATGCAAAAAAAATGATATCAATGTGATACATTAGATACTAAGCATGTGTTATCAATAACAATATATGACACGATATATACCAATTATGAATTTGAAGCATATATGGACTAGAAAGCAAGGCAAAGAGAAAAAAAATACCATGACTATCACTAATGCACACGCACATATATATAGGTATAGACACCACACATGACACAAAATATAAGTTTTTCACACTGGTATGGCAAACATGTGTCATATGAAAACGGAAGTGTAGGGGTGTGAACTATTAACAATTAAATTTAGACTCAGTCACTTAAAACATGTTCACGGAGTTCTCATTTGATGGCAAACTTTATCACATTTGAATATAACCTCACGTGACAATATAGATTGAACTCAATGAACAAACATACACAATGCATACAAGCCTAGAATTTTGATGATTCTACAAACCAATGAGTCATGACATTGAAAGTACAACTAGGATAAGCGGACATTGTTCAAATCGTTGATATACCATCCAAATTCCTCAATTTAAGCATATTATTTTAATCTTTTGAATAAATAAATCAACTAAACAAAATAGGCCTTGGCAAATAGTTTCTTTTAATGCCATTATTCTTTTAGGCCTTTGAACCACGTATTTCTTTTAGATCCAAGCAAACAGTGGCTTACTCGTAAAGGATGATATTTCCTTTCGGAACCCTTCCCCTTGCACATTATATATATATATATATATATATATATATATATATATATATAATATTTTATCGCTCAATTCTCACTTGCAACGGATTTTAACATGCACTAGTCCTCCTAGGTTACATAACATGTAGATGACAAGATTGGTAGGAGAACATCTTACAAAGCTCAAATATACATATGAAGTTATAATTTCAAGAGAGCTCGTGCATGTGTGAATTGAGGCATATAAAAATAGAAACCGTTATAACAACATAAAATCCAACTAGTCCATGTAAGCATGGTAAAGAACATTTTAAGGATTGACAATCTAAACAAAAAGTTCTAGCCACATGGAAGCGAAAAAGAAGGGATTCAAACATAAAGTGTGTCAAATTAAAATACACACAATAAATATCTTTTTGAGTTTTTGAAATGTTTAACCAAACATACGAAAATATTTACTCAAAAGACAAACAAAAATCATTTGTATTTTTCATTAAGCCTAAATTACTAAAAGGTAAAACACAAATGATAAACAAAATCTTTTTGTATTTTTCATTTAATGCATACTAAAATGAAAGAATTATAATACAAAAGATAAACAACAATCATAATTCTAGCATGTGATAAAGCATGAAGTATAGACTAGAATAATGATTAAACGTGCATACACCTTGCAATGATATATAATATGAAGCACACAAAGCTGGAGTATGCAAACAAAACTAACACATTCAACCTTTAAATTTAGCAAGGGAGGTTTTATGTGAAAGTAAATGAGAATCAACAAATCTAATATCTAGTGCGTCTAAAAATGATTTCCTAACCCATCTAGATGTATATTTAAAATGATGGGATTTGGGAACTAATGAAATGCTAGACATAGACTTCCTAGAACTTCTTTTAAAATCAAAACAAAATGACCTAAGGTGACCTTTCCTACCACAATGCAAGCATGTGAAAACACGAGGAATGATACCTAAGGTGTGACCTTTTCTAAAGTCCTTAGATAAAGTTGACACTTTATAATAAATAATGGCCTTAGCTCTAGCAACGGAAATATTTTAACAAGATGAGCTAGAACCATTACAACTACTAATCGAGTCTTGTAAATCATTTTTCATTTTTAAATTTTTTTACTCAAGTAATAAATTAGACTCCTCAATTTTACGGGACCCCTTCTTTAAATTTTATATAACTCCTAGAAGGTTATCACGCTCCGCCTCAATGTGAGCAAACTTGTCCGTAAGAGTCTTTTCTCGACTATCACCCTCTTTCTTGGACATATTGAAAATATTAAAATTGTAATTTATGTCCATGAGCTTTTCACGAAAAATATCTTTTTGAGATAGCGAGGTTTGCAAAAGTTCAATTCTAGATTTAAAACATAAATTTTTATTTTTAAGAAACTTAATTCTTTTTGTAAATCTCACATTTAATTCTCTTAAATTTTCATTTCACTTATTAAGCCCATTAAGTTCTTCTCGAATATCAAAAACTTCATTATCATTAGAAATGGACAAATTATCATTAAGGCGTCCTATCCAGAGATACAAAACAAAAAAATGAGAGTGAGTAAACAATGAACTACCTAAAAAATACAAGGAGCACAAAAATTATAAAAGTCAAAAAATGGGACCAAATTAAATTAGCACCAAATTAAATTAGCACCAAATTAAATAAACCAATTTTATCTTTTACCTAAGCATGCATCTATTGTGAATTTGCAAAAGATAAAATAGACAAACCACTACGTCACGATGTACAAGGAAAAATTCGCAACGGGAAAAAACCTTCGATGGCCCTAGCCTCAAATCCACTAAGTATGATTTTATAAGTACAAGATAGTAAGACTTACAACACTCGACTTGACTCCGACCAAGCCTCGATGCTTCTTCTTGTACACGCCTCTGCCTAGCGAATAACCACGGAGGTCCACCGCGGTCTCGGAATCCACCCATCAGACAATTAAGAACCCATCAACTACACATGGTGCCTTTCACCGTATGAGAATGCCACAGCCAAAAACAACAAACTTCTTCTTTGTGGGATGTATAAGTAAACCCAAACTTCTCTTCTTTGAGGTGTAGAGATAAACCGTTGCCAAAACTCCAACCAAGATATATATGTATATATGGTAACTTGGAATAAACAAACTATGGGTGTAAACTAAAGTGTTTTGGAATAATGTTCTTGAAAATGCAAACACTTAAAAAATGAACTTTTGAACATGGAAATTTTCTCTCCCAAAAAAGTGTTTAGAAAATGTCAAAAGTTAGTTTTTCAAACATGGTTCCCGCACATATGACTTCTGTCAAGAGTTAGTGGGTATAAGTAAGTGGGAACATGGGGAAAAACTGATTAAAACTGTCAAAAAAATTTCCACCAGAAATCTCGTTCGAACGACATTCTCGTTCGAACGATAATATCGAACGAAGTTCCAGAATGCTAAAATTAGATTTTTAGCCCAGAAACTTTATTTTAAAGTTTTAAAGAAACCTTCTGAAAATAAACATCAGTTTAAAATAATATTACACCCAATAAACATTATTCCAAGCTCCTATATATATATGTAATGCATTCATACTTTAGGAGGAAATGGAATAATGTTGGTGATGTAGAAACAAGGCACAATAAACTTGGCATATGATGAAGCTTTTTGATCTTGGCCGCTACGGCTTCAATAAACACGTCATAGGATTGAATGAATACACTTGAACACTGTCCTATGACTCAAATATTTTTGTCCGAAATTGAACTAACACTACATTAAGACTTAATTTGAGACTTGTGTCCTTACAAGTAGTACCCGTGGAAATAGATATGCCGACTCACAGGGTATTGAACTTTGATTCACCCTAGAGTGATGTCATGAAGCGACTAGATCTAGACATGATAGAATAAGTACAAGAAGATGTTGATATTCGGATGGCTTCCTACTAATAAAGGATTGCAAGGTATTATAACTGAAGGGTCAAGCTAACCAACTTGAAGTAGGGGGATCTGGTACTCAAAAAAGTAATCCAAAAGAGAAACAAGTTGGAACCTAATTAGCATGGTCCATGCCGTATCGAAGCGGTTATTCGACCAGGAATTTATCATTTGGAAATTTTGGAAGGGGAGGAATTCAAAAATCCTTGGAACTCATAATACCTACGCAAGTATTACTAGTAATTCATTTTTTAACAATTCTATCCCCCAGGTAACTGGTTATTCAAATTAATGAAATTTCAGATTTTTCTTCATAACATCCTTTTTGTGTTTTGTTTTTCGGAGTATGGTGGATACACCTTCTAACTTTAGAAAAGTTTTCAAATAGTTCCTCGTCGAAAAAGAGCATGGTTCAAACTTTTCCAACTTCAGAAAAGTTTTCAAACAGTTCCTCGCCGAAATAGAGGATGGTTCAAACTTTTCCATCTTCAGAATTTTTTTCAAAAAGTTCCTCGCCAAATAGCATGGTTTAAACTTTTCCAACTTCAAAAAAGCTAAACTTTATGTATGATTTATCCTCGGCAAGTCATGAACAAGAAGGCAGTAAAATTTCCTATTTAGTGATTTTACCTTATTGTAATACCTCGTATTTCTGAATATTCTATTTAATTAAATTGGATAATTAAATGAGAACATACGACTTAATTTAAATTACATAAGAGGAGTAATTTAATGAGATTTATTAAAAATTGGAATTTTGTAATATTAATCGAGAGATAGTTACCGGTTTATATTGCCTCCTTATATTTACTTAGTGCGAGTGGTAAATAGTTACTTAACGCGTGTAGACCGTGTTGGGGTGAGAACGAGTAATATTTTTTAGTGACTCAAATGATAATTTAGAGGTCACAGATGAGTTCGAAAGGGTCAAATTAGTCAAAACGGTATACCCGGGGGTACTAGTTGAGTCTCGGGGTAATTTTGGACTAAACCGAGACTGTTCGGGGGCGTTTTGGTCTTTTAACATGAGATGGTAAGGAGACCTATGAATTTGAGAGCCTTTTATCAGCCGTATGAAAGAGGGGTTAGGGTTAGAAAACCCATAAAAACACACCATAGCCATTAGAGATAAGAGAGAAACAATTCTCAAGGCAAAAGAAAGAATTGGGAAGGATTCAAAGGAGATTGTCACCACAAACTTCTTGGGAAGGAGGATTGAAGGAGAAAAACAATCAAACATCATCAGCAATCACGAAATCAGGAACCCTCTATCAAGGCAAGTTGTTTATTACAAGATTATAAAGTTATAATACCCATGTGTATGGTCTTTTGAATGATTTTGTTAAACTCACATTTTGGAAAGAAAATAATGATATTTATACATGTTGGGATAGGAATTGCATGTAGAATGATGTAACATATGTACAGGAATAATACTCAGATTTGACTTGATGAGTATTTCGAAATAAAATCTGGGTTTTGAATTAAATTATGAGAAGAACACCATAGTCAGGGTTTTCAAGAAATCTTAGGTTTAATCACCAATTCCTTTAAATAGATTGAAGTTTTGAAGTATTTGAAATGTTAAAAATTGTCCTAGTATATGTGGAAACATGTTAGGATGATTGGGTCAAAGTTTGGTGGACTATAATGGAGTTTGGAGATTTGTTAATGGAGGAAGAGGTTAACGAAGAAGACGAACTGCGTCTGTCCCTGTTCGATCGATCTTGAATGTCGATCGATCGAACCCAGTAGTCGATCGATCGAAGGAAGCTATTTTTCCTCAAATTTTTCATGTTTAAAGTTTCTTTGATTTCCGGGAACGAATGGGTATCCTAGGATTCCTATTATACTTATATGGGAGTGAGAATAAGACCAGTAGGTATATTGTTGAGGTCCAATAAGGCCATTGGGTGTAGGGCTTGAATTATGGACCGATTTAATAGAGTATCGGAGAATTTGGAATTGAGTTACGAGGCGAGGTAAAGTCAATTCAAGTAATAGACTAGTAGGGTAAGTAATAACTACTAAAATTATATGTGAGGGGTAACTAGGGCCCTTAGAGTTGTGTGAATACTCAAATTATTGCGATTAATGAGATAAATCGTAAAGCGAATATTGTATGGTAAATATAAGAGATTAAATATTACGTAAGAACATAATAAATGGGTCGGGCATGTACCTACTGAATTATATGATCTTTTAGGTCGAGAGAAGCAGACCTAAATTAACTATGTTAGGGTCGATGAGATATTTCGAACTAACATAGGGTTATTATATGTTTGGGGTCGATGTAAAATTCCGAACCAAACCTTTGAACTGGTGGCGTGATGAAAGAGTCCGAGCCAGAATTTGTGTATATAAATAATTGGGGTCGATGTATCATTCTGAACCAATTCTTACTTGGGGTCGATGAATCATTCCGAACCAAGAGTCCTTATGTGTGTAAAAAGGACAAAATAGTAATGACTGATATTTAGTATATATTGTGTGTTTAATATATACTTGATGATATTCTACTTCTGTGTATTAGTAGATTGATATATATTATGTATTTAAAGAATACATACCGAACTAGTAAGTTAAGTTGTGAAACTTAATTACGAACGTAACATTAGAGAGAGAATATATATTTAGTAAATTAAGTAGTGCAACTTAATTACAAAAGTGGGAAGATAGAAATTGTGATAATTGTAGAAATTTAGTAGTGAAACTAAATGAGAAGTTTTTAAACATAATATAGGTGAATTGTTACTTGAGTATTAATTAACCTTCACGAGATGTTAATGAAATGGATGTACTATGTGATCGATACGAGAACTTAAGTATAGATATGTTCAGATGATTACTTAGTCCTAGTTAGCTTGGAAGATATGACTAGGTGGGCTAAGTATAGAACGCTAGGTGTGTACAAAAGATGAGAGGTGAATAAACTCAAGAGAGTGTACGAGAACCTAACATGTGTAATCAATAACCGCATTTTATATTGTGATAAACGCTTGCTAAATGTTTTCAAAATGTTTTGAGTACTAACTCTTGCTATAAAATATTTTCAAAACCTTTTAGGTGTCCAACCACAGGGATGCCATGTATGATGATTTCATTCTAGGGACTCGAAGCTGTATCACAGTGGATGCTTACAGGATTTTTACTAGACGATATCTCAGAAGCCCTTATACTCTTGACTCACTTGAGTCTATATTGTATAAGTGCTCATCTAGTTTGGAAATTGTGACAAAATTATGTCCATCCTAGAAACCAAAGAACCTCAGAGCTTGCATTTCTATTTCATCATTGTTTGAAGGGATCTAGACCTAATTACCAACACTCACACACAGTAGAATGTATCATTTACATGTCATATTGCATATTAGTGTGTGTACATATGTTGAGTGTGTTTAAATCCCCAATATTATTTTTTAAATATTTTTTTGGGATTTTTAAACATTTTAAAATTAAGGTTTTATTAATAAAACTTGGTTTTATAAGATTATGGGGTAAATCTGCTATTTTAAAATATTGGTTTTATTGCCTAATGTTGGTTTGGGTAGAAACCAAAAGCGGCAGAGACTTCAGGGTTTACTTTGTAATTATTTTGACGCGCGTTTTATCTCGTGATATTGGCCAACATTTGTTGCTCTCTGATTGGTGGGAAGTGTGTTTCTTTATAGAGAGTAATACAACGCCTGTTTTCAACCCTTGGATCTTTTGTGATCAACGATCTGTGCCCCTTTATAATCCCTGTGAATCTCTTTTGGACCAATCAGGTGAGTTTTAATCACCGCATATTGTGAGCCCTTGGATTAAAGTCAAATCCATCTTGACTCATCTGGACCCTTGATTTTGGCCCTCCTTCTCGAACCTTCTCAGCCTCCTATAAAAGGATCCCTTTACTCAGCTTTCTGAGACTTTTGCCATTTTCGTCATTTGAGAGAAAAGAAAGAGAGAGTAGAGAGTAGAGAGAAGATAGAAATCGGAAGAGAGAGGAAGAGTTAGAAACCCTAAACCTAACCCTAACCCTAAATCGTCTACACAGTTCAAACCAAATACAAACCTTCAAACCTCTATATCTTACCAAACACAACCTTGAGTGTTTGAGTGTTTTGAGAGAGGATTTGAGAGTTGGTTTGTTGCTGTAACCTCTTCTTCTTTGGATCTTGTTTCCAACTTAATCATTTTCTTAGATCTGTTGTTCTTGTATATAGAAATTTTCAGATTTGAGTTTTTCATGATATATTACACTTAGGTTGCATGTTTATTTCTCAGCATGAGAAATATTTTGTTGATTTATTTTCTGTAAATGTTTTTAACTTTGAAATTAACAAAAATGTTTTCTGTTTCTAGTTCTCTTAAAACTATGCCATTGACCTAGTTTGGAATCACACTTGGAGGCTTTCAATCTCGAAAAACTTTTCAAAACTTTGAGATTGATTAAGATCTTGACTGTCTTCTAAGCAAGATATCCGTGGATTCTGTGATTGTTTAAAAGGTCAAAAAGGTTCAAAGTTTTGTGAGAAGAAAGAAAAAGAAAATCACTGCATATAGCCTTATATGTAATTTGATAGGACTGTTTGTACTTAATAAGTGTGAGTGTTTGCATGCATGTGTTAGAGAGCACCTCCACAAACACTTTCACACTACAACATGAAAAGTGTTGATAATAAGATCTTGAGAAAAAGAGTCGACGTAAAGAGCTTGAACAAATTAGAGTTAACAAACTGAGAGGACAACATCAACAATCAGAACTGCAGAGAAGTTATAAGGACACCAGAGGGTACATTCCTAAACTTATATAGGTCTGAGTTGTATGCATGTTTGTTATATAGTTTGTAACTGTTAAATTTGTTTGTAGTGGATTTTTGTTTTACTCCGTAGAGGGAGCCGTGGATGTTTCCTCAATTGGTGAGGTTTTACCACGTAAAAATCTTGTACTTAATCTTCCTACATCTTCTCATCTCATTCTTAGTTGTGCTGGGTTTTAAAGTTTGTTCAAAACTGTTTTATAAACCTATTATTCAAATCTTGAATAGATCTCGTACATACTGTTTTGTTAAACACATCTTGTGTTCAAATAATTTTGGTTTTTCAAGAAAAGAGTTTCTTCAAAAAACAGATCGGAGTTACTTAAATAGTTTATCTTTAATAAATGGCTTTAGTAACAGAATTTCAATCTCCCATTCAGATCTAGTACAGGATCTCACCCTATTCTATGTATGGACTTGTAGTCCGGTATCAGTCTCAGATGTTAGTTACAAATTAGTAGTTGTTCTATTATTGTTTGGTATTTTTAGCCGATGGCTTATTCGGTAATACTCTTGTGCTGTTGTACTTGTACTTTGTTGGTTTGAGTTTTAGCATGGTATTTTTTTACTATTTTTCCGCATGGTTGATCTATCTGTTTAAGAAAAATAAAATTTTGGCACCGGTCTAATTTTCACTTAGGTGATTAGTAATTAAAAAGTTTTCGACAGTGATGCTAAGAATGAACCATTTGAGAAACCTGTTTTAATTTAATAAAGTCCCGATCACCCGATGTTTAATTAGGCGGGGTGTCACAAATGGTATCAGAGCATCAGGTTCTAGTGTCCATAGGATCTGTACGGCTTACTACGTTTTTCAGCGTATCGTTTGATTGATATAGAGCCCTATCTTAGGATTGTTGTACTCCTCGGCGTACGTAGTTTATGTTCTCCTGCTATTCAGTAGATGTAGTGTTATATATACGAGTTTGATTGGGTATAGTACATCGAACATGGCGGTAGGACCAGCATTGGCATTGGAAGAACTGCAGGAGGGAGGATCTCGGCATAAAGCAGGGAGAGTTCAAGGATGGTAATCATAGGAGAGATGACCGTTGTCGAGGTCACTCTTAGTGTGAAATTATAAGTAGATGCTGTAAGGGCTGTTTAGGCATAGTAGGCATTTTCCAAGTGTCGTGATGGCAAAGGGGGATGCTAGTCTAGACCCGCCCAATGCAGTGATAGTGGGAGGAGGTCTGGGGGATTTTTTATGAGAACTAACCGTGAAAATGTGATAAAATGGTGACTATGCATGTTGATCCAAAGAAGTTGAATGCCTAGAGGTCTTGGCATTTAGGATAGAGTAGGAATACCCAGAAGTGAAAATTTGGGTAAAGATTTTTAGTTAAGGCAACGTAGTGGGGGTACCAGGCACCACATCCGGACTGAGGGTCGGTATACAAATAGAGGGACCTTACGTATTGTTTAACCACAAATTCCTTCAATGATGGTTCAAAAGCGAAGTAAATGGAAATTTCTAAAACCATCACGTGAGAGCCTGGTGGAGGCCAATTGTGAGAAAGAAATTTATCTGTTAAAGTGAACTTGTCCCCGATGAGATAGGTACAAGGAAAAAGAGCCCTTAAGAGAACACACTCTCGAGTTGTCATTCGCAATCTTGGTAAAACTCTTCATGGACGACTTATGTGCATGAAGGCAGTATGGAGCTTCTTACAAGGTTGAGGTAAATGCTCCAAGGTGGGCGGAGCTAAAAGAGTTTAAGTATTTAGTCAGAGTAAGACTAAATGTAATGGGACTAGTGCAAGCCATAAGTGGGAACCCACTAAGGGATTCATTGATTTGATCCTAAGTCAGGACTGTTAATTCTAATAGTGCATTCCTTGGTTAGTGAAACTAAGGGAACCCTGATGACAGTGTTAAAAATCAAGGTTGCCAAGTCCGAGAGGAGGAATACCCTAAACCAGTCGGTGTGGCCTGGAATAAGGGGATTTATGAAAAAATGTCTTATGTGGGACGTAAGACCACACGTGTTGATCTTGTCCGAAGTTATTTAAGGAGATAATAACTCCGATAAGTTTTGCATTCCGTAAAGGACAAGCATGGTATGTCCGGGAACCAGTTGAACCACAAGAGCGATGGGCAAATGGTATATGACTTTTAGCCTCGAGTGAATGGGGTATATGACGATGCCTCACCTGAAAGAGGGTCGAGCTGTCATTTCTCATTAATATGTGGGAGACTCCAAAGATTATGGATGTCTCATAGTGATTGATTCTGGTGTGTAGGAACCTTAATGATGTGATTCAAGGTATATCGTATGACCGCTGGGCAGAGAGATCAAGCTCGTTATTGTAACAAGAGCTAATGATTTAGTGATAGTATTAGCGCAGTGCCACTTAACTCCTTTAGAGATGATGGAGTATGGTTATACCTATTGTTGGGGGATGGAATTTGAGTATCTCGACTATGTGTTGTTGCGACAATGTTTCCTTAAAATGCATTGGGAGAAGTCCCTTGTTTAAGTTCGGTTGCGAAAGGGGATACAACTAAATTTTTATGCACGTCAGGAGAAGAGACGTTAGATTCTACGACATCAGTGGATCCGGTAGTGTTGTGGGGAACACTAAAAAGCTCATCTTACAACGAAGGTATAAGTGGTACTTTGTGGACAAGAATTTGATTTTTTGGTCTATAGGGGATTGAGAATACCCGCAAGATTATAGTCGCGTCGTGAAGACAAGGCGAGAGTGAGGAAAAGCGTGTCACGAGTGCGACAGTTGTAATGTTTTTGCAAATGTGCACGGAGAAAAGGGTGTATGGGCTCCTTAGTTAATTGGCTTTCTTAATCACTTGAGAAAGAGGGATGCGATTAATTATTTATTGAGTACACTGATGGGGGAAGTTGCGGCTAGTCGTGTTGATGAAATGGATTGAACGTCGTGGGAGATAGACGGTAATCCAAGATTTTATGTGCTGAGAGAGTCAGCACACCCTATGGGATAAAAGTCGGTGGGAAGCCGTTCAAAAGTTATCTCTTGATATGGGAGGCCTAACTGTTGTGAAGAAGTGACGCAAGGTTCCACTTAACTGAGTGTTGAGAGTGACTTACGCGTTACTAAAATGTTGATTCTTATAAGGTAATCAACCCTAAAGGTGCGCCAATTACGAAGAGTGCACGGATTGTAAAGTATAATACACCCGGAGTGAAAGGGGAATAGAGTACCACTTGAGGAAAGATGACGTAAGTGGGAAGAGGTGTTGAGGAAGAGACATAGTGAGATTGTCTCTAGACGCACCACGAGTTGATAGAGAAAGATGGGCACGAAATGAGCAACCGAAAATTTGGTAGTGAACCTACGTTTCCAATGATGGAATGCAATTACAGACTTATATATTATTAATGGGCTGTGAACATCATAACTAAACCAACATTTCATTGGGATAGCGGAATGGGTTGACCGGGATGACTTAGTATGTAGTAAAAAATGAAGAGTGCACAAGTGCACGGTGCCGTTCTACATGGTTGTGAATCAGGATGAAATCCTAAAATCCCACCCTGTGAGAGATGGTCAGGGAGGAATAGAGATAAAGTTTTATTTTGAGTATGTTGTGTCGCCTACGACTCAATGTTAGTGAGAAAAGATGGTAATATGCCCTTACGATAGTGAAATTTTGGAGAAGCCCACTGATCAATTCATAGGTTGAATGTATACCTATATGAGCATATTTATAGGTAGTGTGAGTGCCTATATGGACTGTACATAAGGATTAGGTTCGTGGGTACCTATTACGAACAATACATGTACTTTGAGGTGTGGTTCGAGGAGAAATTCGAAACTCTTAATCCTTAAGGCGTGATATGAGGACATTCTATTAGGGTATGACATTTTAGAATATATGAAGTGTGAAAGATATGGCTCACAAATTGTCTACTCATGTGCGATGAGATATATATATATTTATATTGTGCTCGAAGTGTGATTCCGAGACAATATAACAAATCACTATTAGTGATCGAGGTGGGATTCCGAGCTAATAACCCCAAAAGTGTTATAAAAGGGGGGTGATTATAAAATAAGTGTTGATAGTATATGTTATGTGTAAGATATATATACCTTATGATTTTCCTACTTATGTGCGATAATAAGTATGCTTAAATTCTGTATTGGGGTCGATGATGTTCCGGACCAATACATGAAGGATCGATTTGGGGCCGATGATTTTTCGAACCAAATCGATGATTAATTTGGTATCGACGGAAGGTCTGAAATAACATATGCATTACATTTACCATGGGGTCGAGGGATTTCCGGACCAATGTAAATGATAGGATGATTGGGGCCGATGATTTTGCCGAACCAATTTCCCTTATAGTATATATTGTGTGTGAAATATATACTCTTGATACCAAAATTAATATGCTGATATAGACGAATCATAAGAAGACACGTGTCGATCTATGTGGCACAATAGCAACAAGGAAGTTATATTTCCCCGACCAACTCCAACGCTCTGAGGAACTCCAACACTCTGAGGAACTCCTGAACGACGAGCAACTAAGGCGGTCCGAGCTGCATCTCGGCCACAGCATTGATTGACAGATAATCAACAGTTCAACTATTCATTGAATGCCTATCATACAAATGTATACTCTTAAAGGGCATTAATTGTTTACCCTTTCACATGTACAACCTAAGGGCTATAAATACATTGTATCACCCTCATTCAAAGGGACCGGATTTTCTTGATAGAATTACATATCGAGAACTCCAAAACACTTGGCAATAACAGAAACAGTGGACGTAGGCCATTCTTATAAGGCTGAACCACTTTAAAATTCTTTGTCTCATTTATATTTATCTGTGATTAAATAATTAGAAGCAATCTAATTTTTTACATCAACAGATTGGCGCCGTCTGTGGGAAACGACTGTTGTTATCATTTTTCACCAAAAATCATTCATCATCAATGGCAGATAATCCGGAATCCAGCAATCGAAATGTTGGGAACGTTGGGAATCCTCCAAATCCCTCTGCACCATCAACTGCTCAAGATCTGGCTGGAATTATGACGAATCTGGCTCAAGGACAAACCGCCATGCAAGAAACAATGCGGCAACTCATACAAACCCTTCATGGCGGAATACCTGCACATTCAGGACAGAGAAGTGGTCAGAGACAAACCTATTTACTTTTTTCACGATCCAGGCGTACTGAGTCATATCGCATTGAGGGATCTGATGATTTCTCTTATCAACCTAGGCGAACTTCGTCAATACGGGCTACAGATACTGATCAGCGTATCACTCTCTCTCCAGAGAGACCCAGTGACTTGGAAAGACTGAGCAGGGTGTCTCCTTTCAGTCGATTAGGCCCTAGGAGGAATAGGAGTCCACCTAAGACTATGTCGAGGAGTTTTCGACAACCATCAGATCTAAGAGAGGGATCAGCACAATCACAACCAGTTGCTCGTCAAGATAGATCTCAGGAGGCCACTTCAGAATAATCAATTGCTCGAACTAATAGGCCCGAGGAAGGAAATGATGCGTGGAAAGGGTCCATTTAGCGGTTGGAGGATAGATTGGGAGAAATGGCTAAGGCGAAGAATCCCCTACAACGAACTTTTGTTCAAGGGACACCTTTTGTCCAGGCCATTGTGGATTTTCCTACACCGTCAAAGTTTAAAGCCCCTGTGGTGACCCCCAAATACGATGGAAAGACAGATCCTGTTCTTCACATAGAGCAATATCAAGCTGTTGCCGACATCTATGCTGTCCCCGACGAGATGAGATGCAGAGCACTCTCAGGAACTCTTACTGGATCTGCCCAGATATGGTACAACAATCTTCCTCGGGGTAAGATTTCAACTTTCCTTCAATTGGCCGAGTTGTTCATCGGCAATTTATGTTTTAGAGCAAAGCCAGTAAAACGAGTAGCACACTTGTTAAGTGTTAGACAAAAATCTGGTGAGAGTACTAGAGATTACATAACTCGTTTCAATAACGAGAAGCTGGAAGTCATAGATTATGAAGAAAAGACAGCAATCACCTCCTTGATGAGTGGGTTGTTGCCTAACAAGTTGTATTACACTTTGGCGAAAGATCTACCTATAACTATGTCAGAGTTGATGGCAAAAGCGGCCAAAATCATGAATGCCGAGGAGGCTATGGCTGCGAAGAAGAATATGGATAAAGAAACCAAGGTGGAAGTCGATAAATCTAAGAAGAAAGAGCATAAGGGCAATGGCGGTGACAAGCATTCCAAAAATAGTAAGTCGTCATGGGAAGTCCTGAAGTAATTCGATAATTATACTCCTTTGAAAATGGGTATTAATCATGTCTTGGAAGAAATCAAGAATAATGAGGAAGTAAGATGGCCAAAGAAACTAAGGTCAGACCCTGACAAAAGAAATAGAGATAAATATTATGAGTTTCTTAAGGATCATGGTCATATGACTAAAAATTGCATAGCCCTCCAGAACGAGATTGAAACGATCATTAGAAGGGGAAAGTTGTCAAAGTATGTTGATCGTAGAAATGAAAGAGGTAATGAAGGCCGAGAAAGAGAGAGATCTGGATCTCCTCGTCGGGCAGAAGAAAACAAGAAAAGAGATCATGAAGATGATGCAGAGGATGACCCCGATCTTCCCAAAAGGCCAAGGCAACCAGAACGCGAGGTATTTTCAATACGTTTTGGAATATTTTATTGTAATGTTATTACAGGTGGAGATGCAGGAGGAGAAGATCTTACTGCAGAAAGAAAAGCTTACCTCGGTGAGGCTCAAGCTTGCTCATATATTCAACGGATAAATTTGGTTGAGGAGGATCGCCCGAGGAAGATAAACAAAGAGAAGCTGGTCATTGGTTTTTCAAAAAACGACCTTGCAGGTGTTCTTTACCCTCACGACGACCCTTTGGTGATCAAAATGAGGATGAAAGAAGTAATGATTTCAAGGGTTCTGGTAGATAATGGTAGTTCGGCAGACATCATGTTCTACTCATGCTTTGATAGTTTAAATTTAAAATTATCTCAATTGGAGCCTTATCACAGACCTCTCCTGGGTTTTGCTGGCGAGAAGGTTTTTTCACTTGGGACGATCAAGTTGGATATATTCATTGGAACTTGGCCTGCTTGTCGAACAGAAAGAATACGCTTCTTTGTGATGGATAAGAATGTGCAATCAGCTTACAACATCATCATGGGAAGAGTTGGTTTGAAGAAGTTCGAAGCAGTTCCATCTACAGTACATCAGTGCTTAAAATTCCCAACAAATTTTGGAGTAGGAGTTGAAAAGGTGATCAAAAAGTAGCTCGGGAATGCTATTATTCATCTACCGAGCAAGAGGAGCTTGAAGAGTGAAGGAAAAAGACTACTACCTATCAGGTGGATGAAGGTACAGAAATTAAAACACTGGATCCTAGAGATGAATCCCAACTTGTAAAAGGACAGGTGGTGGAATCTACAGAAAATATTATTCTGGACGATGAACACCCTGAACGAACAACTCAGATAGGTTCGTCGTTGGATGCTTCAATAAAACAAGATTTGATAACTTTCTTGAGAAACAGAAAGAAAACTTTTGCATGGAGTCATGAAGACATGCCAGGAATAGATCCAAACTTCTTATGTCATGA
Organism: Sambucus nigra; assembly: GCA_949130495.1. NCBI lineage: Eukaryota > Viridiplantae > Streptophyta > Magnoliopsida > Dipsacales > Adoxaceae > Sambucus > Sambucus nigra. The sequence continues at coordinate 283,736,260 of OX422209.1, forward strand.
GCTCAATGTGAATAAGGAGATCAAGCCTGTAAAGCAAAGAAGAAGAGTATTTAGTCCCAAGAAGAATCAAGCTATACAAGAGGAGGTCGAGAAGCTCCAGAAAGCCCAATTCATTGAAGATGTGAAATATCCAGACTGGTTAGCAAATGTGGTGATGGTAAAAAAGAAAAACAATAAATGGAGAATGTGTGTTGATTTCACCGATCTCAACAAGGCATGCCCAAAGGATCACTTTCCATTGCCCAGAATTGATCAACTAGTGGATGCTACCTCGGGACACGAGCTGCTCAGCTTCATGGATGCTTACTCTGGCTACAATCAGATCAAAATGAAACCTGAAGACAGGTAAAGTACTTCTTTTATTACCCCTAGGGGAACTTATTGTTATAATGGTATGCCTTTTGGTTTGAAAAATGCAGGAGCGACATACCAGCGGCTGATGAACAAGGTTTTTGCCGAACAAATCAGCTGCAATATGGAAGTCTATGTCGATGATATGCTGACAAAAAGCAAGAAAGTTGCTGATCATCTAGTTGACTTAGGTCAGACCTTTGATCAACTGGATAAATACCAAATGAAGCTCAACCTGACGAAGTGCACATTTGGAGTACGAGAAGGAATGTTCCTCGGGTACATCGTCAACCAGCGAGGCATTGAGGCGAATCCAAAAAAGATCAAAGCTCTTTTAGGGTTGCGATCTCCAACGACGAAGAAAGAGGTGCAGAGTCTTACAGGACGAGTTGCAGCGCTCAACAGATTTGTATCCCGAGCAACTGATAGATGCCTCCCATTCTTTAAAACACTTCGGAAAACATTCGAGTGGAATGATGAATGTGAAAAAGCCTTTTAAAACTTGAAGAAATATTTGGGAGCACCTCCATTGTTGTCCAGACCAGTAATGGGAGAAAAGTTATACTTGTACCTGGCAGTATCAGAGAATGCAGTCAGCTCGGCATTGATCAGAATGGAGAATGGAGTCCAGAAGCCAATTTATTACACAAGTAAAGCTTTCCGAGGTGCATAGATCAGGTACCCAAAGCTGGAAAAATTGGCATTGGCATTAATTGAGACAAGTAGAAGAATGAGGCCATATTTCCAGGCCCATACCATCGTCGTGTATACCAACATGCCATTGAGACAAGCCCTTCATAAGCCAGAAAAATCAGGGAGACTGATGTACTGGGTAATAGAGCTCGGTGAATATGATATTGTGTATGAACCCAGATCATCATTAAAAGGGCAAGCTGTAGCAGATTTTATAGCAGAGTTTACATATCCTGATACCCCCGAGGAACAAAAGTTATTCGCTGATCAACCTGTGGATATTACAGGATCAACAAACACAAGCTCAGACCAACTCCGGTTGGTAAAAGGGCTTGTGGATGTAGAAGGATCATCAAATTCGAACTCAGACCAACTCCTGTTGGTAAAAGGGCGAGAATAGATGGTCGACGAAGAGCAAGAAATACTAGAGGAGGATGAAAGGAAACAGTAAATATTTCACCGAGGAACTTTGTGAGATAAGAAATTTGAAGACAAGTTACCTACATGGAGATTATAAGTCGATGGGTCATCTTACACAACATGTTGTGGAGCAGGGATTGTTTTGAACACCCCAGACGAGATTGACATGGAATACGCCCTGCGATTCCAATTCAAAGCCTCCAATAATGAGGTTGAGTATGAGGCCATGATAGCAGGTCTTAATTTAGCAAAGATTATGGAAGCGCAACAAGTGATGGTATTCAGTGATTCTCAATTAATTGTGAATCAGATGATGGGAACATAGGCAGTTAAAGGACAATTAATGGTCAAGTATCATGCAAAGGTGATGGAGTTATTGGCAGAATTTGATGCCATTCAGTTGATCAGAATACCAAGAATGGAGAATGCACGAGAAGACGCATTGGCCCGACTAACATCAGCTACTCGTATCGAGCTGCGAAGAACGATACCAATTGAAGTATTAGAAAGTCGGAGCATAGATGAAGACCTGATGATGAATATTATTACCCTTGATTTAGGACCATCTTGGATGGATCCCATCAGGGTATATATTGAGGAGGGAGAACTACCGGAGGATAAGCTCGCTGCCAAGAAATTGAAGTTTAAAGTTGCTCGGTATGTACTAATTAATGGTGCTTTGTATAGACGAGGAATTATGGTAGGTTTACAAAGATGTGTACATCCCTCCGAGGTGATAGAATTGATTGAAGAGATTCATGAAGGGTCCTGTGGAGCCCATGTAGCAGGTCGGACACTTTTGCAAAGGGTGATGACGCAAGGATACTACTGGCCAACGATGAGGGCTGATTGTATAGCCTATGCTAAGAGATGTGATAAATGCCAACATTTTTCCTCCATCCGACGAACTCCACAAGAATTATTGACACCCATAACTTCCCCTTGGCCATTTTCCATGTGGGGAATTGATTTGGTTGGACCACTGCCAACGACCCGAGGAAGATTCAAGTACCTCGTCGTCGCAGTGGATTATTTTACTAAGTGGGTAGAAGCTGAGCCCCTTATTGATATGACATACGAGAAGGTGTACCAGTTTATTTGGAAGAACATCATCTGCCGATATGGTCACCCTCATACCTTCATCACAGACCATGGAACACAATTTGATAACGAGGAGTTTGCCGCCTATTGTCATCAGTCAAACATTTTGAAGGTTCATTCAGCACCAGGCCATCCTCAAAGCAATGGGCAGACTGAAGTGACGAACATAACATTATTAAATGGTTTGAAGAAGAGGCTAAGTGAGGCTAATGCTAATTGGATTAATGAGCTACAGTCAGTATTGTGGGCTTACTGAACAACTCCCCGAGCAGCAACTGGAGAATCACCATATATGCTGGCGTTTGGAAGTGAGGCCGTAATACCTGCCGAGTTGGGTCTTCCAACACACAAAGTGCTGAATTTCAATTCCCCAATCAGCGATTTGATGAGGAGATTAGATTTGGACATGCTCGAGGAGGTTAGAGAAGAGGCAGCCATTAGGAATGCTGCTTATCAACAACGAACAGCTCTGTTCTACAACAAAAGGGTAAAAAAATGCGACTTAAAAGAAGGAGATTACGTGCTAAAGAAGGTCATTCAGAAGCACAATAAATTGGAAGCAAACTGGCATGGGCCTTACCGAGTTACAGAAGTTGTTCGACCAGGAACTTACCGAATAGCAACTCTAAGAAGGAGAGGAATTTAAGAATGCATGGAATGCTGAACACCTACGCAAGTATTATCAGTGATGTAAAATGTAAAGCAGTTCCATCAATATGAACAAAACGATGATATTTCGCCATCTTCTTTTTATTGAAAGTTTTTCGGGGAATACTAGTGTGCAACACTACGCTGCTCGGCAGTAAAAACAACACGATAGTTCAAGCTCAGACCAACTCCGGTTGGTAAAAGGGCGAGAACAAACTCATACTCCTTTGGTTAGGAGGCATACACTAGCTCAGACCAACTCCGGTTGGTAAAAGGGCGAGTGGACACGATAGTTCGAACTCAGACCAACTCCGGTTGGTAAAAGGGCGAGAACAAACCATACTCCTTTGGTTAGGAGGCTGACACTGGCTCAGACCAATTTTGGTAAAAGGGCAAGTGGACATGATAGTTCGAACTCAGACCAACTTCAACATTCCTAAAAATGCCAACGTGTTTGGCTAGGAAGCAAAATACTCCTAAAAATACCAATCTCGATTGGTTAGGAAACAAGATATGCTCTCAAATGCCAACTTATGTTGGTCAGGAGGTAAGATTATTACAGAAAATACAAAAGCTCCTCGAAGAACAAAATATTCCAAACTGAACCAAGTATGGTTGGTCGGGGATAAAAACCCACTAACTATAATTGGTCGACGAGCACAATTTAACAACCTTGGTTGGTTGGAAAAATTTTAAACATTTTTATACTCATTACTTTATTATTAAGTGATCGAGCAATATTACTAATACTTGTAATTTTTTTTTACTAAGTTGGTTGATGAACCACACAATATTGTTATGCAAGCACAAATATAAAGTGTTTGACAAGTACAAGACAATAGCAATACAGATTTGCAAACAAAAATGAAAGTCTTTCATAAAATTCAAAATAAATTACAAGTTACATTGATAATTACATGGATATGTATACTAACTGTTACATCAAAAATTCCTATTCTACTGGTCTTTTCCCTTCTGCTTTTGAAATAGGCTCCTCGCCAGCAGGAGGATCTTCCAGGCAAAGGGGAGAATTAATGAAGTTAAGATCTCGAAGCATTCTGACGTTCATTATTGAAGGTGTGTCCATTAAATGCTCGGGACGAGATACCTCGATCTGAGAATGAAGATTGTAGTCACCGAGGTATTTTGTAATTAAGCTCCGAGGAATGGCACGAGCTGGGATCCATTCCATGTCCAAATTATACGGTGGCACAGGCAAGTCAAGTACCCCCGGATCATAATAGTCCCACAGATAGTGTCCTTGTTCGAGCTTCAGCACGCCCAAAGCATTCAACCAGCCTCGTTTGTAGCCCTCATTATTGGCATTCTGGATACGGTCATCCAAATAGAATAGTGCTTCGTTGTATCCAGCCATCCAGAACTCCCTGGGCTGTGTGTGAAATTGAAATGTTAACCTTTCAAGCTTCTCGTGAAGACTCTGGATGAAAAGTTCATTAGTCTCCAACACTGATTTCTTTGAAGAGAGTTGGTGTTCTAGTTCTCTAATTTTCTTTGACATGTCAGACAAGGCTTGATTCTTTGCCATCAATTGGAATGCTTGGTTTTCCAACGCTGATTGAGTACGAGCTTCTTCAATAGTACGACGAAGAACTCTTGATCGTCCCCGAGCAGGTTGAGTACTTTGTTCCTCGATAATGTTCTGAGCAACTCTTCCTCGTCCACGAGAACCTCTTCCTCATCCCTGAATAGCAGTAGAAGGCCCAGCTCTTCTCAAAGTCTCTAACTCTTCTCGCAACTTGGCATTTTCCACTTCTAAAAATGAGAATCCTTCATCGGTGACCGGTACTAAGGCAGTGGAAGATGAAGCAGTAGATCTCAGCTGAGCTAGTTCTTTTTGCAGATTGTTATTTTCTTGTTCCAATAGCTCAGCGATTTGCCTATGCCCTTCGACATCTGATTTCAATGTTCTCTCTTTCACTTCATAGCCAGCAAGCATCTTGTCGTAACCTTTTTCAGCACTAAGTTGTTTAATTTTCTTCTCATACCCTTCGTGCAAAAGAGTTGAAGACTCTTTATACTGCTGCTGAAGTTCATCGAGAGTACCTTACAAGTCTTCAATCATTTCGTAGTAAGCCACATTATTGGCCACAGCTCGGTCAAGTAAGCATTTTAGGTACTGATAAGCTTCGATTGCCTGCTCTGAAGCATCCTGACCAAGGATGTCGGCAACTTCTGATGCACTCAGGTTTGTGTGACTAGCCTTATAATATTCATGACATTACTGCATCATCTTTGTATCATTAGCAGACAGCAGATCCATCCTGGCCAGAAACTAGCAGAGAAAGAAAAAGTAATCATCAAAAAGAAGATCAAGGCAGAGTATAGATAGAAAAGTGACAATCGTGTGGAAGAAAAGAACTCAAATTTTATTAGATCATAATGCATAGTTACAAAGATCTTGGTTACACTTGACAAAGAAGAAAAATAGAAACAAATACCGAACAACTTCACACCTTTTCCTTGTCTCCCAAGACTTTCTCGGGAGGCCGGGACGAGGAGCTCGGTTGTTCAGTGGGAACAATGAGTTGGTCGGCTAGAGTTGGAACTTATTCAGGAGGAGCAGACAAAGATGAAAGCTCCTCGTCGGCAGGTTGAGTAAGGATTGGATCACCCACTACCATTAAAGATTCTTCGGAGGCAGCTTCGTCCTCTTCTTCATCTTCAATAATTGGGGGAGGACCAGGGAGATGCTGTTGAAACAGTTCGGAGTCCTCATTAATCTTCAACTCTTGCAGGGCAGCAACCCAACCATCTCGGAAGTATTTAAGACTCCCATATTGCACTTGGGTCATCATGGATGCTACCCCCTGTTCCACCCTTTGTCCCAACCAGTGCGGAAAGATTTTTTCACCGACATTTTTCTTTTTATTTTCTCCGAGGAGAGCTTCTCAGATAAAAGATCCTCGGTGGCTTTCAATTTAACTTCCACCTCCTCCTTCTGGCGATTAACTTCTCGCAGAAGGGTTAGCTCTTCCTCAGCCAGTTTAAACTTATTTTCAAGCTCCCCAAAGTTCGTGAGCTTCTCGGCATACTTCTTGTTCTCTTTCTCCAAATCCTTCACTTTATTTTCCAAACCCTTGGAAACTTCAACGAGCTGCACCTTCTCTGCCTCAACTGCAGCCAACTTCTTCTCCCAATCAGCCCTATCCTCGTCATACTTTTGACGGGAATCCTTCAAAGATTTGGTCAACCCCAATAAAGCATCCTCCACTCCGGATGAGGAGCTAGAAGCCTTGATCGCTTCATCCTTCTTCACAATGGTGTTAAAGCAACTCACCAGCTGAAAAAAGGAGATAATAATAAGTCAGCACAGAGATACATGTATCGATGGGAAGAAAGAAAATTCAGAATATGAGGAACTTAATGAAGCAATGTGACGAGTAGCCAGGGAGGTAAGCACATCCCTAGACATATTCTCCTCAATTCCTTGGACTTCAGGAATGGTCCAAGTCTTCACCGAGCTCATAGCTGAACTCGGAGGAATAATAGTTGGAACACCAACTCCACTAACTTGGAGCTGGGGAATGGTTTCAGCCAAAGTGACCGAGGAGGATTTCTTCAGTCTCCTCGGTGGCATTTCAACAGTTTCAACCAAAGAAGAGCTTTTGGTTGGGGAGATGTTGATCACTTCCACAGGTGCATCTTTCTTGCTCGGAGCCACTGGAGGCTTCTCGGCAGCCTTTTGAGGAGGAATAGAAGGGGCAGCATCTACTTTCTTTGTCCCCTTTGGGACCTCAGTCTTGTTTCTTTTTCCATCTCCAGCAGAGGTAGTCTCCTCAAAGATAGCAGGAACTCTTCTTTTGCCCATTTTCTGACTCAGAGGAATGTGAGATTCTGGAGAAGAGTCCTCAGGAACTGACACTAGATCACTAGTGCTGACCACAGGACGAGTAGTAAAGGATGATGTATAGCTCCTGTACTGCAACAAATATGAAGTAGACCTGACGTGCTCGTCTGCAACTTTCTGATGCAAACTCCAGATATGTTTCAAATGCTTAATATTTACTTCTGATTCTTTTGGAGTCTTTCTTTTGCTGTCAACTGCAAACAAATACATATTGAAATGTCAATAACACATTTATTCAAACATAATGAAATCATAATTTCAGAAACAAAATAAAATGAAAATAACCTATCCCATTGCCATATGGAGGGCATCTGGGACCTTGATATACTTCATCTCCAATCAAAGGGGCATGTTGCCAATTTTTTATAACTACCCCATGTTCAAAATAATCCCTATTAGCATCAGGGATATTTGACTACTAAAACCCTATTCAAAAATCTAGTTTTTAAATAAAAAATATTATCTAGAACAGCCCATCTATAACAATACATAATCTCAGGAATTTCTATACGGGTTCCGTGAGTTTGATTTAACCTATACACCCCATTAACTATTCTCCATGTGTTGGGGGCTATTTTTGCAGGGACAGCATCGAAATAATGACAGAACTCTAAGCACAAAGGGTTTGGTGGAAAAGAAAATCCACATTCAGCAATAAAGAGGTTGGGGAACCAATGTCCCTCAGCCAAACGAAAGTAATTTGAAGGCTCAGAAAGATCCTTTAGAGTTACCCAAGATGGCATAGAAAAATCAGAACGGAATTTCTCAAGAGATTCAATAACATAAACCATGGCGGATAAAAGAAATGAAGAAGAAGGAAGAAGATCTTACAGGAAAAAGGGAGATCTGTTGACAACGAACGAAGAAAAAGATGAACGCACAAGAGAGAGAAAGACTATGGAAAACTCGAAAGTAGAAATTGGAAAAGGTAGAAGACGATGGGATTTCCTATGAAGCTTAAATACTTTGCCTTGGGAAACGGCGAAAGAAATGATTACAAAAAAGAAACTATTACACTACCGACGGCTAAAAGGACAAAAAGTGCGCGAAGATCGAAGCGCTTATAAAAATTCAAAAAAGACGGATTCTGCGAATTTGGAAGGACATTCGAATACGGAGAAAATGCTCCTAAAGATCAGGAAGGTCATTTAATATTGCCATATACCGAGAAAGAATGTTCCATACTCCTCAAAGTTCGAAATATGAAACATTGGGGGCTTCTGTTGATACCAAAATTAATATGCTGATATAGACGAATCATAAGAAGACACGTGTCGATCTACGTGTCACAATAGCAACAAGGAAGTTATATTTCCCCGACCAACTCCAACGCTCCGAGGAACTCCAGTGCTCCGAGGAACTCCAACACTCCGAGGAACTCCTGAACGACGAGCAACTAAGGCGGTCCGAGCTGCATCTCGGCCACAGCATTGATTGACAGATAATCAACAGTTCAACTATTCATTGAATGCCTATCATACAGATGTATACTCTTAAAGGGCATTAATTGTTTACCCTTTCACATGTACAACCTAAGGGCTATAAATACATTGTATCACCCTCATTCAAAGGGACCGGATTTTCTTGATAGAATTACATATCGAGAACTCCAAAACACTTGGCAATAACAGAAACAGTGGACGTAGGCCATTCTTATAAGGCTGAACCACTTTAAAATTCTTTGTCTCATTTATATTTATCTGTGATTAAATAATTAGAAGCAATCTAATTTTTTACATCAACATATACCTTGTAATATTCTACTTATGAGTGATAGTAGACACATAGATGTTATATATGGATATATACATCAAAAGAGTAAATTAAGTAGAGAGGAACTTAATTTCAAGAGTTAACGCTAGATTGGGAAAAATTTATGGAGAAATTAAGTAGTGAGACTTAATTATGATATATGCGGCATGGGTAACATGCGATAAGAATTTATAATGAAGCAAGGCATGTACTTGGGGCGACCGTTAAGGTGTTATGATTTGGATTTGGGTATTATAGGATGAAATGATATTTAAGGTCCTTAGACTTAATAGCAGCCTTATCCTAATTTCGAGGACGAAATTTCCTTTGCAAGGGGGGAAGTATGTAATACCCCGTATTTCTGAATATTCTATTTAATTAAATTGGAGAATTAAATGAGAAGATACGACTTAATTTAAATTACGTAAGAGGAGTAATTTAATGAGATTTATTAAAAATTGTAATTTTGTAATATTAATCGAGAGATAGTTACCGGTTTATATTGCCTCCTTATATTTACTTAGTGCCAGTGGTAAATAGTTACTTAACGCGTATAGACCGTGTTGGGGTGAGAATGAGTAATAATTTTAAGTGACTCAAATGATAATTTAGAGGTCACAGATCAGTCTGGAAGGGTCAAATTAGTCAGAACGGTATACCCGGGGGTACTAGTTGAGTCTCAGGGTAATTTTGGACTAAACCGAGATCGTTTGGGGGCGTTTTGGTCTTTTAATGTGAGATGGTAAGGAGACCTACGAATTTGAGAGCCTTTTATCAGCCGTATGAAAGAGGGGTTAGGGTTAGAAAACCCATAAAAACACACCATAGCCATTAGAGATAAGAGAGAAACAATTCTCAAGGCAAAAGAAAGAATTGGGAAGGATTCAAAGGAGATTGTCACCACAAACTTGTTGGGAAGGAGGATTGAAGGAGAAAAACAATCAAACATCATCAACAATCACAAAATCAGGAACCCTCTATCAAGACAAGTTGCTTATTACAAAGATTATAAAGTTATAATACCCATGTGTATGGTCTTTTGAATGATTTTGTAAAACTCACAATTTGGAAAGAAAATAATGATATTTATACATGTTGGGACAGGAATTGCATGTAGAATGATGTAACATATGTAGAGGAATAATACTCAGATTTGACTTGATGAGTATTTCGGAATAAAATCTGGGTTTTGAATGAAATTATGAGAAGAACACCATAGTCAGGGTTTTAAAGAAATCTTAGGTTTAATCCAGAATTTCTTTAAATAGATTGAAGTTTTGATGTATTTGAAACGTTAGAAATTGTCCTAGTATATGTGGAAACATGTTAGGATGATTGGGTCGAAGTTTGGTGGACTATAATGGAGTTTGGAGATTTGTTAATGGAGGAAGAGGTTAACGAAGAAGACGAACTGTGCCTGTCCCTGTTCGATCGATCGATCGATCTTGAATGTCGATCGATCGACTGTGTTGATCGATCGAACCCAGTAGTCGATCGATCGAAGTAAGCTATTTTTCCTCAAATTTTCTGTGTTTAAAGTTTCTTTGATTTCCGGGAACGAATGGGTATCCTAGGATTCCTATTATACTTATATGGGAGTGAGAATAAGACCAGTAGGTATATTGTTGAGGTCCAATAAGGCCATTGGGTGTAGGGCTTGAATTATGGACCGGTTTAATAGAGTATCGGAGTATTTGGAATTGAGTTACGAGGCGAGGTAAAGTCAATTCAAGTAATAGACCAGTAGGGTAAGTAATAACTACTGAAATTATATGTGAGGGGTAACTAGGGCCCTTAGAGTTGTGTGAATACTCAAATTATTGCGATTAATGAGATAAATCGTAAAGCGAATATTGTATGGTAAATATAAGAGATTAAATATTACGTATGAACATAATAAATGGGTCGGGCGTGTACCTACTGAATTATATGATCTTTTAGGTCGAGAGAAGCATACCTAAATTAACTATGTTAGGGTCGATGAGATCTTCCGATCTAACATAGGGTTATTATATGTTTGGGGTCGATGTAAAATTCCGAACCAAACCTTTGAACTGGTGGCGTGATGAAAGAGTCCGAGCCAGAATTTGTGTATATAAATAATTGGGGTCGATGCATCATTCCGAACCAATTCTTACTTGGGGTCGATGAATCATTCCGAACCAAGAGTCCTTATGTGTGTAAAAAGGACAAAATAGTAATGACTGATATTTAGTATATATTGTGTGTTTAATATATACTTGATGATATTCTACTTCTGTGTATTAGTAGATTTATATATATTATTTATTTTAAGAATACATACCGAACTAGTAAGTTAAGTAGTGAAACTTAATTACGAACGTAACATTAGATATAGAATATCTATTTAGTAAATTAAGTAGTGCAACTTAATTACAAAAGTGGGAAGATAGAAATTGTGATAATTGTAGAAATTTAGTAATCAAACTAAATGAGAAGTTTTAAAACATAACATAGGTGAAATGTTACTTGAGTATTAATTAACCTTCACGAGATGTTAATGAAATGGATATTCTATGTGGTCGATACGAGAACTTAAGTATAGATAAGTTCAGATGATTATTTAGTCCTAGTTATCTTGGAAGATATGACTAGGTGGGCTAAGTATAGAACGCTAGGTGTGCACAAAAGATGAGGGGTGAATAAACTCAAGAGAGTGTACGAGAACCTAACATGTGTAATCAATAACCGCATTTTATATTGTGATAAACGCTTGCTAAATGTTTTCAAAATGTTTTGAGTACTAACTCTTGCTATAAAATATTTTCAAAACCTTTTAGGTGTCCAGACACAGGGACGCCATGTATGATGATTTCATTCTAGGGACTCGAAGCTGTAGCACAGTGGATGCTTACAGGATTTTGACTAGACGATATCTCCCATTCAGATCTAGTACAGGATCTCACCCTATTCTATGTATGGACTTGTAGTCCGGTATCAGTCTCAGATGTTAGTTGCATATTAGTAGTTGTTTGGTATTTTTAACCGATGGCTTATTCGGTAATACTCTTGTGCTGTTGTACTTGTACTTTGTTGGTTTGAGTTTTAGCATGGTATTTGTTTTACTATTTTTCCGCATGGTTGATCTATCTATTTAAGAAAAGTAAAATTTTGGCACCGGTCTAATTTTCACTTAGGTGATTAGTAATTAAAAAGTTTTCGACAGTGATGCTAAGAATGAACCATTTGAGAAACCTGTTTTAATTTAATAAAGGCCTGATTGCCCGATGTTTAATTAGGCGGGGTGTCACACTCATGAGGTTAAAATACTAGAATATTTATACATTCCTAATACACTTGGCCGCCACTCATAACTAATGCTACAACTTAGTAAAATAAATCTATTTACTATTTTATCTAAGTGCATTAGTCTAATCTAAGGTCGTATACATGATTCATACACGAATAAAATATTAAACATTTGAGCAGGTTATTTAGTCTATAAGCCAATTAACTAATCATTATACAGGTTACCTAGTCAGCAAAAAGATTAATATTAACCATGAGCTTGAATAATGCGAAATCAATAAAAAATTGCTTCATTTCATTGATTCAAATGTGTTATAATAGAGATAATTTATCAAAATACAGTATAATAAGTATAAATTTAATCTGCTAGACGCTTTCCTTGTGCCTTATCCATTCCAGCAGGAGGGTCATCGAGGGTATACATAGAGTTTATTGTGCTAAAATCTCTTAGCATCTGTTATTGTTGTTGCTCGGCCTATCAAGTAAATGAAGGGGAAAAACTATCTCACACTCACCATGGAGGCCATAATCCCCTAAATATTTACTTATCAGGCATTAAAGAATGAAATTGGGAGTAATCCATTTTGTGTCCAATTTGAAAGGAGGATTGTCACAATCCAATAGACCTAGTTCATTCCAGTGCCACAAGTCACTATTTTGATCATACTTCAACAACATTAGCAAGTTAGTCCATCCCCATTTATAGCCTTCACGATTGCTTTGAGCAGGATGATCATCCATGTGGGCTAAGAACTCATTGTAACCCCCAATCCAAACTTCCCTGAGTTATTTGTGAAAGTGGAATGTTAGCCTATCCAGTTGATTTTAAAGTTTTTTAAGGCAATACCTTTGCAGCTTATTTAAAAATAGAAATATCTTTGGATTTTAACTAGGAAGCTCAGCTCCTCTAATAATCTTGCATTCTCAGTCTCTAAAAAGGAAGCACCTTCATTTGTACCTGTAGTAGTTGATCTCTTCAGGCTATTAAATTCATCAATCGGGGCATTATTTTTTTCTCCTGCATTGTAGCAATTGATCAGGCACTCTTTAAATCTTGTTTAAAAAATAGTTCCTTCTTATTGAGAGAAAAATTAATGTCCTTCAACTTGTCAAAACCCTAGCCTTCACTTGATGCTTTATACTTAGCCTCATAATCAAAGTGAAGTAAATCCAAGGACATGTCATGATCTTCTTATAGTTGCTCAATCATTTCATAATAAGCAGTGTTATTAGCGAAAACCATGTCCAATAGGCAATGAAGATGGATATATGACTCTCTTACTTGGTTGAAAATATGTGAGCCGAGCAACCTTGTCAAGTACTCCTTAGACATGGGAACATGACCAACTTCCAGAAGGTTTCTACTGCGCCTGAGTAGGTCAAATTTAGCAGAAATTATGGCCCTCTTCCTAGCATCAAACTGTAAAGTTACAGATATATGAGTTTATAAGGCGAGTCCAGAGGAGCAGACAACACAAGAAATAGCAAACTAGTAAAAAATATAAACCATTTAAAGGCATAAAGTGTTGAGACAAGAAAAGTTATTATTTAATTGATTAATCATTGATGTACACGAGTTAATACATCATCAAGAAAGAAAAAAATAAAAAAAGTAAACTTAATGAAAAGTATTTAGACCTTCTCCTTGTTCTTGGCCTGGTCCTGGTTGGCAACAGGTTGGTTGGAACTAGCATTGGGCACTAGTGAAGACTTAAGAGGCATCGCAGAAGATTCTCAAGACCCTTCTTCATCATTAAACTCCTCATTCAGATTAGGAGGAGTGTCAGGGTCATGCGTTTGGAAGAGTTTATAATTTTCTTCTATGTCGACCACCTTCATTGCCTCAATCAACCCTTCCTTGAAGGATAATTTTTTGGCATACTCAATCAAAGTAGAGGCAACACAAATGGCTTTTTACAAACCTTTATCAAGGGCAGATTTCCTTTAGCCTTCAAGGAAGTCACCTTGCCTTCAGTAATTTGCGCTCAAACTGTGGCGTCAAAAAGCTTTTCCTTGGCAACCTTGGCCTTGCCTTCAACATCTAAAAGCTTTTATGAGCAATTAAAAAGCACACATTTGATAAAGCTCCAAAAAAGAAGATCAAGAGAAAGCAAGAGATTTGAAGATTGAGAAGTTGAAGATTTTGAAGACTTGTACAATTTTAGTATTTTTCTATTTATGGATTTATGGGAGGGTATTTGATTTGTATAGGATTTTTTGGATATGGATTTTTTATTTTTTATTTTTTACCGAAATAGCCATAGAGGGATATTTGTACGAGCAAATTTTCCATCATTACCCCTAGTATCTAGGAGTTGTCCATAGAGTTTAAATTTCATCGAGTATGGCGTATCCCGTTACTTCTCTCATGGCGCTTCACGTTCACACGTTCAAGAAGATGGATCTGATTATCAAGCAAATTCAACAATCTCCATAACTTAACATAATATTGTTATGGATTTTGTTTGGTGTTTCGTAGATTTTTTACTAAGTATTGGGATATTTTTCTAAACTAGTTTTTGTCAAAACGAGGTGTTTTCAAACAATTTTTTGAATAATTTTTAAATTGAAAAATATTTTTTATTTTAAAAACTCTTGTTCAAACGAGATTGAGATCTCGTTACAATAACATGCTCATGTCGTTAGAACCTCGTTTGATGGCCTGTTTCAAACGTACTTCAGACGAGGGCTTACCATTTTAACTTTTTTTCATCTCATTGGAAGTGAAGTTGATGTCATTCGAATGACTTCCTCATATCATTAGAGTGATTGTTGATTCTCGTTTGAACGAGATTGTGCCACCTTGCAATTTGTGTCCATCTATAAATAGTTACTTTCGTGAAGAAATGTGTTAAGACTTTTATTTACCAAAACTGCAGAACAACTGCTTTAAGTCTTCATCTTTTACAGGGCAAAAACACTTTTTGATTCACCTAATCGATCCTAAATACTTTTGTGAATCATCTTTGAACCCAAATCACTTATATATTAAAGTTACTCCTGTGAAGAAGGAGTCTCAACTGTTGCTCTTGTAATTCTTGCGAGAATCATTGCTGATGACTACGGTCATTATGGGTTCTCTTGGGAATTCATTGTTGAAGGAAAATTGCGATCTTTATGGTTCTCTATGGAATAATTTCTTTATTTCTTTATTGTATTTGTAAGTTGTGATTTGCAAACTCAAGTGAAATGAAAGGTTTTCCCCTTTGGGTTTTTTTCCTGAAATTCTATCTTTTTACATGATTGATTTGAATCACATACTTACATGTCCTAAGGTTAATAAAAATTAAAATTTGTTTACGGGATTGACATCTAATTAACTAATTTTCGATTATTAGATAATAGTGTGCACTCTCTCAAATTGTATCAGAACAGGTTTCACCAAATTATCGTTAAATCCTTTTCTGCAATTTTTTTCTGAGATATCAATTATTTTAAAAATTGATTTTGAAAAATAAAAAACTTTCTGATGGATAACTTATGTAATAGGATGACAATTTTCAATGGATTGAATTATGCATATGTTAAAGCCTGTATGAGATCCACTTTAAAGGCAATTGATGAAAAAGTCTGACTTGTGTGTGAATGAGGGTGGGGTCTTCCCACTTTCATTGTGAATAATGTCAAGAATCCTAAACCTATTTCTGATTGGACTGATGATGAGTTTAAGTGGAGTATGAACAACTCCCGCGGACTTAATGCTATTTCAGGAGTTGTCACCCCTGACGAGTTCTGCCACATCATGACGTGCACTACATGTAAGAAAGCATAGGATATCCTCTAGTTGACACATGAGGGTACCAACGCTTTCAAGGCGTCTAATCTTCAAAATTTGACCATCCAGTTTGAGACTATCACTATGTTAGATTCTGAGAGTTTTGATGAGTTTTATGCTAGGTTGTCGGACACTATTAACATGAGTTTTGATTTGGGTGAGGGAATTGAGGAGTCGAGAGTTTTGAAAAATATTTTGAGGTCACTCTTATTTAGATTTATTCCTAAGGTCACCGTGCTTAACTCTTTATGGGTCTTAGACTCTCTTAGGTTAGAATAAAGACCTTCAAACTTATGAGATTGACATGTTTTCCAAAATCATTAAGACTAAGGATAGAGGCATAGCTTTAAAGACTCAAATTAAGAAAAAGAAAAAAGAAAAAAATTTGTGAGTCTGAATCTGAGGGTGAGGATTTCGATGACTTGGCCTTATTTGTGAAACTTTTTATAATGTTTATCAAAATTTCCAAAAATAATTCTTCTAATAAAAAGATTTTTGAGAAAAATAAAAAGAAAGATGAGGTTAATGATAGCGATGAGAAAGAGGAAGATATAAGATGTTTTGAGTGCGAGGGCAAAGGGAACAGGGCATAAGGCTTTTGAGTGTCCTACTGTGCTAAAGAGAAAAGGCAAAGTTATTGCTAATGAGGCCACTCTTAGAGATAGTGACATCGAGTTGGATGATTCAGGGGGGAATCACGACATGAAAAGTGCGTTGCTTTCATGGCTAGTCACGTGAGCTCATCTAATTTGTCCCACAATGATAAGGACACTTATAAATATGAGAGCCTCGATGATGTTTCAAACCATTCTCGTGAGTTTGGGGTTGAGATTGCAAGTGAGGGAGATGGGGATATCCAAAAAGATTTTGTGTTGTGTACACCGAGACTTTAAAGACGAAAAAGATGAATAAGGAGTTATCTCTTACGGTGATAGATTTGGGGAGAGAGAGAAGTTCTGAGGGTGTGTGAGGCATTGGCGAGTCAACTTGGGAAGGTGAGAGTTTCTTTGTGTGTGCAATTGATCGTCTTAGGCAAGGATAAGAGTGAATTAACCAACATCGTGGCTAGTCTTATAGGAGATCTTCAATCTTCATTAGAGACTCGTGATAAACTTGAAGCCCACGTATCCCAACTTGAGAGAGATATCGAATGTGCCCATAAGGTCAAAGTCTCTTTAGAGGACACATCTAAGAACATTGGAAATATTCTCCTCAATCCCTCTTCGGGTAATATTAAGAGACTAGGAATAGGTTATAACGGTGAGTCCACTTTCAATGTAGCGCCCAAGTCGATTTTTGAGTTTATGACAGATCCTTATGACTCTCAACCTAACTCACATAGGAGTCCGTTTCCACATAGGAGAGCGCATCCTAGACGTTTTGAGAGAGGTGTTACTAAGCCCGTTTATATTTGTTCCCATTACAAGCAAAGAGGATACTTTAGGGAATTTTGTTTTAAGTTGGGTAGTGTGTACTATCATAGGTATCTTCCAAGATATGCTACTACACATGTTCCCACACACACTCTCACACATATTACTCTGCGTGCTCCCGCACATCACATGAGAGATTTTGAGCATTTTTTTTATAGCAAGTTCAGTGTTTGGTAAAAAAAACATGATTTTATGGATGTTTTGCATAGGATGTCACCTCCTTTCAAGAATACCTCCAGACCTAATGATTGAGGTTTAGACTTGTTTGCTAGTATATGATGCTTTTCAGGTTTATATCATGCATGCCTATTGCTAATATGTACTACCATTGTATTTATGTTTTTTCCATTTTGATATATGATTTGAAAAAAATTCAAAAAGAGTTTTGTTTTGTTTTTGAAAAATCTTAAAAAAAAGATTTTCAATTTCTTTTTTAAAAAAGTGAAAAAGTCGAAAATATTTTTTTTTTGATAAAATTTTTGAAAAACAAAAAATTATTTTCGTATTTCTCTTTACACCATTTATGGATGGACATTTAGGATGGCCAAGTCACAATATCATTCCATTATGCACGTAACTATTTGATACTGTTATGAGACACAACTTCATTTCATCCAGGTGCTTTATAATGTTTTGGAGTCATTGAGATGTGATTAGTGATTACTTTCTACATGTTTGACTCATTGTCTCCTTTAATGAATGCACGAATTTATTTGAGGATTGTACTTGTCTATCACATGTTGGTCAAAGTGTTTTCATCTCCATCATGCCTTTAGAACAAACCAAATGTGATAAACGAGATAATGAAAGTAGTGCATGTAAGAAACATTGTCTGGATTGGAAAAATTCAAATGCATGCCTTCGAAAAATGTGTTATTTAAATGCAATGAATCGGGCTGCGAAAGTAAAAATATTTTTGTATGAATAGCTACCATTTGCAAAAGAAAAGAGCAAAAAAGATTAAAGGAACTTAAAAAAAAGATATAAAATGTGAGGCCAAATTCAAAGAACATTGATGCTTCGCTATATATGAGTATTGATTTCTTCAAAACAAAAGAGTTGAGTGAAATATTCAATATGTGAGTTTTGAGGGAGTTAAGTCGAAGATCAATGGGCTTCCACGTCCTGAAAAAGTCTCGTAAAAGCCTTTCATAGTTTTAGGCATTATTGGTGTGAAAATCATTTTAGATTTTGATTTGTTGATTAGATTGAGTCGATATCAATTGAATTCAACATTTTTATACCTATGGGCGATTTTTAGTTCATTCATTAGGAGTATCCAACATTCATCTTGCACATATGTTATGATTGTTTGAGTTAATTTTTCTATCAAATTTGTTTATACCCATTCATTCCGTTTCGATGACTTGGTTATCTTAGTGTTAGTTCATGGTGTGTGTTATTTTTGAAAATTTTTTTACATGAGAAAATTTTGAAAAATAAAAAATAATTGGTTTTTCTTAATTTATCGTTAGTTGTTTCGTATTGCATTATATTTGTGATGATATTTTATGATTGTTGTGACACACTTTATTTTTATTTTTTCTTCTTTTCCTTGTCTATTTCGGACAACTAAAAAGGGCATGAACGAATTGTGGGAGAGTGAGAGTTTGAATTATGGGCTAATAAAATGGAAAGGTGTTTGGACCTTCAAGTACTTTTAAATTTTGTTTTGAGCATTTTTGTGGAGGTACTTTTGATGGTGGGTGACGGAGGTGGAGTGTTTATTGAAGGTGGGACAAGGTGATGTAAGGTAATGTAGGAGGGAATTTAATGAAAGTGATGTATCCTAATTTTGAGAAAAGTTGACACACTAAAATCAAGGTTGAGTTCTTTCTTAAATGAGGTTAGGATTTCCTTATATAGGAAGACCCCAAATGAAGAAAAAGACAAACTTGCCCCATGGACATTCCAGTCGGCATAGTCCCTGCCCTAACCGTCGACAATGTGGTTAGACTTATTGGACAAGAAAAGCTTAACCTACTAGTGGGAAGGTGAGGTATCCTACTATAAGCAAGCATGCATGGTTTTTTTGCCATAAAACGCAAACCTTAAGTCTGATTCACACACGGGTGAGACCATTGGAAATAGGATGAAGATATTTATGATTTTTTTATGGGGGACTCCCGAGATGCAGAGTTGACTAAAGTTAAATGAGTCCCGGAGAGAGTGAAATTATTCTCTGGTTAGGGTTTGAAGGAGGATCAAGGGTCCAGGATTGAAAGGACTTTGTTTAGACCCTATAGAGGAGTGTGGGGGTGTTGGAAAGGGGTGTCTACAAAAGCGTAATCTTGTATTTAAATAAGAGATACGTGTGATGGGATACTAAGCTTTGGATGCATGCATCAAAGTAGGATTTAGATATTAATGGGGCATTCAATTGTACAATATCAAGGTCACATTATAAAACAAAATTATTGCAATCATTAATTCTCAAGTAAACTCCATTAGGTGATGCAATAAATGCATGAAAATTCTGAATTGATAAGATTGAAGCCTTAGAGTTTAGAAGTTTGAGCTTGGATTCATCATGAAAATTGTTTGGAGTTAGAGACTAATTTCTTATTTATATAAGTTCCTTTTATATCCATATGCATATGTGTATGTGTGTGTGATCGAGGTGTAAATCGAGCGTCCGTCTAATACGCTAGTCGTTGTTATCGGCTTCCAACCTGAATACAAAAAAAAACTAAACTTGTAATTACACTTCTTAAGGAGTATAGTGGCGAGTCTGGGTATCGAATCCACAGGGAATTAGGACGTGTGAGCGTGACGACAAAGGTAAGGTTGTTTAATTATAAAGTTGATATTAAAATAAAATAAAATAAAAAGATGATTGCTTTTTATGGATTTTATCTATGAATTAACTAGATTCAATTAAATTAACCTATGCATGCGAAATTAACTAACTAAGAAGGAATTAATATGAATGAAGAAATGGGTTAAGAATACACTCCCCTAAACCCTAGTGTGTATGCCAGTACAAAATTAGTCATAAATTAGATAACTGTTAAGACCCAGTCTTTAGTACTCCAAAGCATTACATATATGAGGTTCAAGTCCGCATCATACATAATCAAAGAATGAGTAAAGTAGTGTTGCAATAGTTCACGCACGTTGCATCCTTAAGCACCCCTGTTACCTAGGGCAAACGAGATCAAAGGTTCTACAATGGTTGTGAAACAATACAACACGATCTAATCACTTATTTAATTTAGAGGACAAATTTTATATTTAGGCATACCACATCGGGTTGGGTTCATGCATCCCCACCCTTAAAAACTTAGCTTAACATGATTAAAATAAAGGACCACTTAAAAGTGAAAGTGCAGGAATTCATAACTAAATCTAGAAAATTGAGAACATGACTTGAATTGGGATTGGAAAAGTAGAAAGCAACAATTAATTAAACTAACTAGGGAAGCAGTAAAGACAATAAATTAAAATTACTAGCAATGGATGAATGATGAATCTTGAATAGAACCTTGAATCTTGAATAGTTGCCAAACTTCAAAACTAGGGTTCTTGGTTACAAGAATCCTATAAAAATTAACTACTAGCCTCCTACAACTGGATAAAAACAACTCCCCCCACTTCCTAATAGGGTTTGCCCTTTTATAATACCTAAATTTGACTCTTCCCATACCTACCCATGTTTTAAAACTAATAAAAATGAATTAAACAAGAAATTTCAAGAGTTTTGACTCTTCAGTTCTGAAAATGACTCTTCATTTCTGAAAATGACTCTTCATTATCTCGCTACTTCAAAACCTTGTAACTTCTTCACCGTAGCTCGGATTGAGGTACCGTTTTTTCTAGTGTTCTTGTAATTGGAATATCTTCAACTTTCCAATTGGACCCACCTCCGGACTAAGGCTGAAAAATTATGAAAATGCCCTTGAACTTCACATTTCTTGCTTTCTTTCACTGTTTTGAGTTCTCCTTCGCACTAACTTGCATGAAATACCTATAAAGAACATGAGAAATACA
The DNA here is from genome assembly GCA_949130495.1 of Sambucus nigra. Classification (NCBI taxonomy): domain Eukaryota; kingdom Viridiplantae; phylum Streptophyta; class Magnoliopsida; order Dipsacales; family Adoxaceae; genus Sambucus; species Sambucus nigra. The sequence continues at coordinate 283,757,561 of OX422209.1, forward strand.
AAAAACACGAAATAATTGCCAAAAGTGGTTAGTAGCATAAATACGAGACAAATCCAAGCTATTTACACTGCACGGGATCATAAAAATACCGAAATTAAGGGGATAAATGTGAAGAATATGTGACTAATCAGTGTGTATGTATGTATGTATGTATGTATGTATGTATGTGTGCGTTTTGATCATATATTTTCGAGCATCTTGTTTATGTAAATTTTTTGGCGGTGAAACTTTGCTTTGTTTTTTGTTCCAGGTAAATTAGAAATTCATTTGGTTATTTGATGATGATAATATTTAGATACATCTAATAAGAACCACAACCATGTATTCGACAATATTACTTTCTCTCATAAATATATCTTTACAACAATTCAATTAGGCAAGCTTTTTTTTTGATATGTTTAGGGAGGGTGGGATATCTAAACCCAATAATACTTTGAACACTACGACCTTTAAATCATATGAAAAGAAGTTAATTTTTCATATATCGAGGTACTCTAGCTAATGGTTTGAAATAAAAGAAATAACTAAAAAGTAACATATTAGTGGAATCAATTGGACCTTGTTTATCAATTCAAGTGGAATTTCTCAAAATCTAAAATAGAGGTGCGCAATCATTTTTTTATCTTTCTTGAAAAACGATGGGTGAAGACCTAACTATACATTTAATTTTTGAAAACACACACACACACACACACACATGCACACACATGCACACACACACACACATATGTATGTAATCAGTTTGTATGCTCTTAAAGTGCTTGATAAATTATGAACCTTATGAATTAAGAGGGTGGAGACTTATATGGAGAAAATTTTACTTTTGGGGTGTACGAAGCCTAAATAGCTAATGTAAAATGTACAAAATGATCGTGTCATTATTGGAATCCTGATTTTATATAATGACAAGTATATTAGAATTTTGGGTTAAAAATTGGGCATTAGGGGAGAAATCACACCAGATAAACAATGGTATGAAAATAGGCACAAACAAATTTAGAGAGACAAAAGTAACTCGTAGAAACTAATTGTGCCCTTATCAAACTCTCAATTTAAAAAATGATAATTACACGTAAATTTGAAATGAAAATGCGGAGGGGTGAAAATTTATTAATATAACCAAACGTCCAGAAAGGAAGCACGTACATCTCAAGAGGTGCCAATACAACTTGTAGGAACTAAAAGTGACTTTATCAGACTCCCAATTTAACAAAATGATAACTATACGCAAGTTTTAGCTGAAATTGGCCATTAAAAAGAGAAAAATGTCTTAGAAAGAGACATGAATACCTTGAGAGGGACCAAAGTCACTCATAATAAGTTCCAGCGTCCTTATTGGACTATTGGTTTACCAAATGATTAGTATACATAATTTTTAGCTTAAAATGGACCATTATCAGGTGAAAGTCTAAAACAATAACTACAACGCTCAGAATGAAGAACGAACCCTCAAAAGGGGCCAACGTAGCTCGTGGGAAATAATCATATCCTTATAGGACTCTCGATTTCAAAAAAATTACTATACGCAAGTTTTAAGTTAAAATCAGGGTGTTAAAGGTCATAGACTCGAACAACAACCAAATGGATTGGAAATAAGAACCAATACATAGAGAGTGACAAAATTAGCACGTGAGAGTTGACCCTATCTAAACGAACTCATAGTTTAGCAAAGTGATATGAATATGCAAGTTTTAGATTAAAATAGTGCATTAAGGACAAAACTCAAAACACCAACCAAATGACTCTAAAAGATGCACAACACCAAAGGAGGGATCGAAGTAATTCATAGGAACTGATTATGTTGTAAACGAACTCCTAATTTAATAAAATGATACGCATAGACAAGTTTTATGTTAAAATGAGGAGTAAGGGGTGAAAATAAAAAAAATAAAAAAAATAAAAAAATGGCCAAAAAAGTGACAAACATCTTGAGGGGGACCGATGCAACTTATAGGAACTGACTATGTCCTTATCAGACTCTCAGTTTATCAAAATGATTAGTATACACAAGTTTTAAGTTAAAAATGAGGCATTAGGGGGATAAAATAAAAATAGCAAATGAATGGGTCGAAAAGAGGCAAAAATGCCTTCAAAGCTACCAATCTAACTCATGGGAAGTGACCGTGTCATTATTGAGCGTCTGATTGGACAAGATGATGACTATACGCTAATATTATGTTAAAATGGGGTATAAAGGGCTGAATTGAAAAACACCAACATAATGGCTTGAAAATAGACACTAACGCATTGAGAGGGACCAAATAAACTCGTGGGAACTGACTACATCCTTAAAATACTCCCAATTTAGAAAAATGATATGAATGTGCAAGTTTCTTGTTAAAATGAGGGGTTAAAGGTTTAAAGTCAAAACATCAATAGTTGAAAGAGGTGTAAATACCTAGATATGGACCAAAGTAACTCGTAAGAACTGGTTATAACCTTATTGGACTCCCAATTTAACAAAATGAGAAGTATATGTACGTTTTAGGTTAAAATGGGAAGTTAGGGGTGAAAACTCAAAAAAGAACAAAATGGGCAAAAAAAGAGGCACAAACATCTCCACAAGTACCAATATAACTAGCAGAAATTGACCGTGACTTTATCGAACTCCCAATTTAGAAAATGACAAATATACGCAAGTTTTAGGTCAAATGATCACTAAAGTGCAAAAAATTAAAACAACAATCAAATGTCCTTAAAAGAGGTACGGACACCTAATGAGGGACAAAAGTTAATCATAAGTGACTGCATCCTTATCGAACTCCCAGTTTAACAAAATGATTCGTATACACGCTTTAAGTTAAAATGAGGTGTTAGGGGTGAAAAAATGATTAAAAAGAGGCTTGAACATATCGGCAGTGACTGATATGACTTGTAAGAACTGACTGTGTCCTTATTGAACTCCCAATTTATTAAAATGATTAGAATACACAAGTTTTAGATTACAAATGGGGCGTTAGACAACAAAAAACCCAAAATAAAAAGAAAATAGACCGAAAAGAGGCGTAGACAACTTGAGAGGGACCAAAGTACTCATAAAAATGTGTATATCCTTATCGAACTCTCGGTTTATCATAATGATTGTATATGCAAGTTTTACGCTAAAATGGGACATTAGAGGTGAAAGCCCAAAACAATGACCAAATGTCTCGAAAAGTAAGAAAAACACCTCCAGAGTGATTAAAGTAACTCGTGGGAAATGATTGTCCTCTTACCGGGCTCTCGATTTAATAAAATGGAAATAATACGCATGTTTTTGGTTAAAATGGGGTGTAAAAAGGGCAAAAACTCTCGAATAAATAACCAAATGAACTAGAAAGAGGCAGGAACACCTCGAGAGAGATGTAATAAACTCGTGGGAAATGACCTTATCCTTAACAGACTATTGTTTTAGAAAATTGACATGAATATAAAATTTTTAGTTTAAAATGGGGTTGTTGATGTCTAAATTTGGATATTGATTTTAGATGATAGTCACTAAACTTATAACCACAAATAAATAGAGTAAAGACACAATAGAGAATTTTTACATGGTTCAGTTCAGGTCCACAGGTAAAGTTGGTTAGGCTTTATTTTAATCTTTGGGATACAATTACAAGGTGTAACTATAATGTCAAAGCTCGCCCATCTCAACTGGGGGGAAATGGCATATTTATAGTCAGTAGGAAGCCAAGAAGTGGAATGCCTTTATAGATTCATGCATTTACACCTTTACATAACAATATGCAGTTGTGTGTCTCTTCACGTAAGTGTCCATGGTGATTGTTACATATCCCACGTGTGGCTTTTCATACGGTTGATCGTTCACCTTCTTAGAGGTGGTTGCCCAGGTAGTCAACCAACAGGTACTTGTGCCGACCATGTTCGATCTAGTGTGGCAGGACTCATGATAAAGTTGACAGGTGTCACTATATTACTTGTCCACATAGTTAAATAAGTTTAACCTACAACAAAGCCCCCAATGCTCCATACTTGAGGATTTATCAAAATAATAGAGTATTTATTTTAAGAAGTTTCTCGGTGCTTAAAAAGGTTGAAGGTCAGCAACCGACCTCTTGGACTTGTAAATATTTCATTATTGTACTAGAGCGGTGGCACTTTTGTAAATAACTTGAAAAATAGCAAACCACCGGAGGGTAAATTGGTCCTTTTGCTTTCTTGGGATTTGAGAAGACGTCAAAAGTTCAACCATTTGGTTAAATTAATCATTTCAAATCATAAATATCGAGAGTTTTCCTTGTCTCTATAAAAGGTTGGGTTTCCCTCTATTTTCTTTACCCCAGCATTCTCAAACTCCCTATCTTCTACTGTTGCATTTTCTCCTTGTTGTTTAAGCGTTTTCCATCCTTATAGTAGCAATTGTAAAACTTTTCTCTCCTTTAGATCTTTTTCTTTCTAAATTTGTTAGGATAGCTTATATTGTTGATGAAGGTTCTTTAGAGGAGTTTAAGGAGAAAAGGAAAATTTCAGAATGGATGACTGTGAAAATGGTGCCCGGGCCTTTTGGCTTGTGTTCATTAAACAAGTGGAGTCACTTTTGCTCCTAACAATCTATTTTTGGAGTTTTCTAATACTTTTGATGTGGTTTTTGCAAAAGTAGCCACTAACAGTTGGAAGGTAGTAAATGGGATTAACCGTCTTTATGGATTATACGAAACCCACATAGGAATAAAAGAGTTAAAGTATTTTTATAAATGGGGAACCACTGGAGATGATACTTATTACCTAAAGACGCGTCAAGCCAACAGGGGTTTGATAGTTAACTTGCCTGATTCCGATGAGGATTATTGGGATTATGGAGTCATTATAAAGAACTGGAAACATGCTCCTCATCTTAGGTGGTTAGGTATACTAGTCCCAAATGCTCCCATGAATGGTGTGGCATAGGTCTGAGATTTATGTTACTTGTGTTTTATTTATGCACACTTTTTGTTTGGTGATATTTCGACTAATATATTGTGCCTTGTTGTAGAGAGAATGAAGAAAGATTGTCCCCCTGAATCAGAGGTGAACTTTGAGGAAATGAAATTGTTTGGTCCATTCAGTAAAGAATTTAACAAGATAAGAACATGTCAGCCTATATTTTATTGGAGTACAAGAGCCCTATCACCTCCTTTGTAGCTCAGCCTACGGGGGACATTCCCCCAGCCCTTATAGATTTGGAGGATTCTATCTCTTCAGTTTTTATATCCAAATTTCCTCTTGGAGAAGGAGACACTGTTATGGGAGGAACTTCTTCCTCATTTGAATCACTTGATCTAACTATTATCCTGACCACTTCCTCATCTCCAAGCAAGATGGTGAAGAGAAAAATCCTCAACATGATATTTGAAGCTATATCTCCTCCTCTAGTTGAGAAGAAGAAAACCATTAGGGAAGGTTTAAAGAGGCCGGTGGTTGTTATTACTAAAGAAAATAAGAATGTCGAATCTCAGTTTAAGAGACTGAAAAGAGGTCCTTCTATCTAGGAATTCGTCCAGAAAACTCGGGCTGATAAGGCCTCTGCAGCATCTGCCTCTATAGTAGTGAACCCTAGTCTGAATAAGGGTTTAATTCACTCGAGAGTATTGTCTGTGGATAGGTCAGTGGCTACTCCCCTATCTAGGGTAAGACTATTGGAGAGGGAAAAACCAAAATTTGGCTCTAGTAATCATTTATATAGACTTGACTTCTTTAATTTCTGCTTTCCTTAATAATTTTTTATGGTTGCTTTGTTCTTGTATTATTTGTAATTTTTGGTCGACTATGATCAATTATTGATAAGGGTTTATTAGTTGAGAGCATCATCCACCGATGTTGAAGAGACTTTTAAAAGTTCGAAGAGTTCTCTTGATGCCACTAAGGAGGACCATAAAAAGGACCAGGATAAATATCAAGGTCTCTTTAATGAGGCCGAAAAGCAAACAAATGATGCTGAGAAAGCTGCTGCTGATTCTGCCTTGGAGATTACTGAAGAGAAAAAGAAGTTCCAAGAGCTAAAATCCATAGTGAAGAAGGGAAAGGAAGGCGCCTTCACCAAGGGATGGGATAAGGCCTTCACCGCTGCTTCTCTTCAAATTGTGTATATGAAGAAAGATGGCTTCAGGGAAGGATGGACCATGACTTTGAATCTAGTAGACACTGCTGCCGATTCACACCTCTTTCAGTAGTACAATCCTAGCACCCCTTCAAACATTGATGAAGAAATAGAGGATGAGGAAGGCATTGGTGAGTCTTCAATGGTGCTAGAGGTATCTATTTTGGTTGTCCACTCAACTGAGGAAGATGCCCAGGACAAGGGGAAGGTGTAGATTCTTTAGCCAAGTGGAAGTTTTTAATTTTCACTTTTGTAATGCTTAATTCCATTTTTGTAATTCAAAACAAGACCTTTTTACGATGTCACCATTTTCAGGAATAATAAAACCTCGTGTTGGACTTTCATATTGTTGCCTCAGAATTTGTTGATCAATTGTTGTGCTCATAGTTTTGTTTTTCAGTTTAAATCCACGAGATATGCCATAGTAGCTGCTGAGAGTTAATGTAAAAACTTATTTCTGCATTTTATAAAGATTCAATGTGTCATCTTCATAAGAGAGAGAATTTTGTCAATTTTCTGGTTCGTTGGTATTATTAAAAAAAAGTATATTGTTATAACTTGAGAGACGAACGTCGAGATCTATTAAGAATTATAGCGGGACATATATCATTTTAAGGACATGATGTTTAACATTTGCCTCAAATATGAACTTGTGCATTCATTCGTAAAACTAATCACTATAAACATAATTCAACCTATGTTATGTAATATGTTCGAAGTAGATTATGTTCTTTTTATGTTTCTAGTTTATTATGACATTTATGAAATAAAAAATGCAGTGTATTTATGCAATAAGATAAAGGCATTTATGTTATAAAAGTTTATGTGAAATAAATCAAAGAGACACATATTGAAGTTAACCATTTGCTTTCTTGATGACCTTATCATGTAAGAATAAAGAGTTGAAAGATAACAATATCAAACCTTTAAATTCATCCTTTAGTTTTATAGACATTTTGGATGTAGTCATCTTTAATAAGTTTTTCAAGGCTCTGATCCCATGTTTTTTGTGATTAGTCCCGTGTCTCCACTGTTTTGCTTTTCATCCTATAACTGAAATAAGTTTTGGGCATCTGGGTCTTGTATTTGATTCAATAGTGAAACGTAATGACCTAATTATCCGTTCTAATAATTGATTGAGGAGCTGTTTGTTGTTTTTAGTTTTCTTTTAGTCATTCAAGTTTTATTCGATAAAAGGATCCAATAAAGGTCCATTGTCAATATACATTTTGTATTCATCTATGAAGTTGTATTTCACATGAATGCAATCCAATTATAGATTCATTTCATAAAACACATGGATAAAGAGGCTGGAAATGAATGGATAGGTACTTAAAACAATATATTTGTTGGTTTCCCGATGTAGTTCTTTTACATTCCATTACAGTGTCATATGATTGAATATCCAGATGCCTTAATTACAATATAATTCTAGTTGATCGTTAAAATTGGGTTTGAGAATTGCAAATAAAGTATTCAAATAATGTGGGAATATTTGTATGAGCAGTTATGTTCAAAATAACTAATTCCAAGTTGAACTTTAGATGCAAAGCTTTATTCAAAACCATTGTTATACGGACATTTTAGTTTTAGAAGTATGCCAAATTCTTGCATTATGGTTGTACAAACAAAAGAGGACCTATAAAAAAAATAGTTCTCGGGATGACTTGGTTACAAATCATAATATAGGATTAGAAATGCCTTGAGAGAAAAATTATTTAACTTTGTAAAGGGGGATATTATATAATATAGATTATGTATTTTTAGGACTTAAAATAATATTGATTATGGATATATGACAACAAACATTTCATTTTCATTTTTAATCCCTATTTTCAAATTAAAGGGACACGTTGCATTCTGTAATTGGTTAACGTTTTATGAATATGGGTCCGCGCTAGCGACTTTATTAAAAAATAGGGACTAAAATTATAAATAAAATATTTATTGTTCTATTTCCAAAATACATATTACAATGAGCTCTAAATTTACAAACTCCCTATATAATATATGTGCTTCTTTTAACAATTTAGATAGTTACCAAATAATTTTCTATACTATTTTTTTTACCTTCAATTGAAGTGAGTCGAATCACTAATATTATACTTGTCAATTCTAAATCAAATAGGTAGAGGTTTCCAAAACCATAATTTATGTTGGATTGAGTTAACTTGATGGCCACGAATCCCCTTCCAAGCTTTCCAATCATCGTTCATCATATAACAACTCGTATATTGTCAGAAGAAAAAAATTTAATGTTTTTTTAGTACACTATTACCCTGTAAAACGACGTCGCCCCATTTGAACGCGTAGTGCGCACTTTAGCAGCCCTTGTAGTACAAGAATAAAATAGAACGTTAAAATCAGTCTCTTTCTCTCAAGTCTCTTCCTTTGCGTATATAAACTTACATTTTCCCGACGATATTCACATAAACACAGGAAAGTTAGCCCTCGCCTCAGTTTTCTCAAGAAATATGGTGATTTTGGGAGAAGAGAAAGAGAGAGAAAGAAATAAGTTGATGGCGATGAAACCGGAAAGATCAAAGCCTCTTCACAATTTCCCCATGCCCTGTTTAAAGTGGGGGAGACAAAGGTACCTGAGGTGCATTAAGCTTGATTCAAACCTCCAACTCCATCACAAATCTTCAACTTCGTAGGTCGAATGTGATTTGATTAAAAGGCGTGGATCGAGTTATCGAAAATAGAATTTGAAGGTGTCGGCGTCGCCGACGACGGAGGTTGGTTGCGATGGGATCGAGGCGATTAGGGCGAAAGTGATATTGAATATTCATACGGCGGCTGATAAAATCAAGGACCAGATTTTCAGGGATAGTTTAGATGAGGATGCGAAGCCGTGGAATTTGAGGAGTAAACGAGCTGCGTGCAAGGCACCAATTGGGCAGACTGTTGAGGTTCCTAATATTTCACCATTGAAGAATGAAACCAAATCTATGAGATTGAGAGGACCTGAGAAAAGAGAGAGGTCCAAATTTTTGGTCTCTCTTTCACGGGAAGAGATTCAGATGGCTGGGAAAAAGCTGCCTCGGTGGCCCACTAAGAGGCCCAAGACTCTGCAGAAACAATTGGACGTGAGTAAATCATTATTAACCTACTTTCCTTATATTTTAACGAGGGCTGCTATTGGTACCGCATTTAATTCACCGGTTTAGTCTACCGGCTGATGTGGCCACATGAGCTGGCCACATATATTGATACCCAAGTCTACACAATCCACTTAGCAAATGTAAAGGTTGGGACGGCTATTCTTTTGTTTTTCCGAAGCTTGTTTTATTTTTGTTTTTTTAAAACTTTTTTTGTTTCAACAAAAAAAGATTAATCAAAAATATTTTTTTAGCAAATTACATTTTTTTAACTAGTTTTAATAGACAACCGACACATATGACAAGACACGACAAAAATAAAAGAAAAAATATTTTTTAACAAAAGATTTTTTTAATGAAAAAACCATTTTTAGTAAAAAAACATTTCTTAAACTAGTTTTAACTCAAAGTTTTATCAATATTAAATTCGATTTGTTAGTACCGCTGGCGCGGTCCCGCATCCATTAAATGATGCGGATCCGCGCCACAAAAGAAAGGAAATGACATGTCGGGCACAGTTTTAATTGGGTCGTAATCGTGTTTGCTAAAACTAAATAAGAAGCGCGTTGTGTACGTTTTAATTGGGTATTCGTGTTTGGTGAACAAAATAAGATTCGGTGGTGTGTTATTTTTATTTGGATCGTATTCATCTAGGTAAGAAAATACGACATGTGTCACACCTTAATTATGTTGTTTTTATTTGGATCGTATTCAGAAAGGTCGTGCTCACGTTCGGCAAAAAAATAATTTTTTCGGTTTTGTGGTGTAGCGTCTTAATTATGTCGTGTGATAAAAAAACAGTTATTCTAGGGGACTCACGGACCCGACTCATTTTGTGTGACTCATTGACATATCGTGCCTACATTTGTTCGTTTTGAGGATCCTATGGCGTGGATCCTGCCAGGGCCCGAAAATGAAGCAATACAGATGCGACGCGTCAGTGCGTCGCACAAAATAAGTCGGATTTGTGGGGCCCTGTACAATTAGTCTAAAAAAACTCGTGGCGTGCCTTACATAACACAATTTAATTGATATTAGATATGACAAAACTAATTTTAACAAAAAAAAAATTACTACCTAAAAATATATAAATTGATTTTAACAAAAAAAAATATTATCTAAAAAAATTAATGCCTCAAAATTTTGTATCATGTCATATCGTGTTTTAATTATGTCGTGTTCCTATTTGACAAAAAAATCAATTTTTATTGCATTTAATTATGTCAGTTACGGGTTTGTAATAAAAATAAAGTTTTTCGTAAAATCTTATTTTTATTTAGTTATGTTCCTATTTGACAAAACTAATTGATGTTGTGTCCGTAAAATTTTTAATTATTTTTATTTTGATAAAACTGTTATTTTTATTTTGATAAAAAAGGGGTTTCAACCAAGAAAAAACATAAGAAAAACAAGTTTTAAACATGTCAACATCAATTTTACCGGTTATTGTCGATGGCGCGAACCCACATTTATAAGACAATAACCAATTGTAACACGTCATGTCAGCGTGTCGCAATCGACACATAGTAAAAAAATATTTTTTAAACTAGTTTTAACACAAAAACTTGATTTTAGCAAAAAAACTGTTTTACCAAAAAATGACATTTCACAAATGACATTTTAGTTATTTATGTTGGTCCATGTTAGCGATATGCATAGACAGTCCGACCACCTATACATACCGTTGACATGGATTCGCATCGTCGGTAATTTTTTTTATTTATCAAAATGATCAAAATAAATGTGACACGACAAAAAAAATCATTTTTTTTTATCAAACATGAACACCGCTCAAATAAAATATAACATGACAAAAAATTTTATTTTTTACCTAACATGAACATAGTTGAATTAAAACGAGACACGACATGATTTTTTTTTTTACCTAAAAAGAACATGGCAAAAATAAAAGTGACACGACATGCAATCCATTTTTTTTACCAAACACGAACACCGTTCAAACAAAATGTCACATGACAAGAAATATTATTTTTTACTTAACACGAACACAATCGAATTAAAACGCTATACGAACTCGGAGAATTTTTTTACTTAGCACAAACACCACAGTTTTTTTTTACATTACATTTACAAAAAAATAGGTAAAAATTGGTGTCTCTAACCTCAATTGGTTAGTGCCGCTGGCACAGACTCACATCATTTAATAAATGTGAATCCGCATAAGTGACACTAACCACATCAATTTTTTTGCCAATTAAAAAACTCTACAAGTTTTTAAAAACTGTTTTAGAAAAAAAACATTTAACAAGGTAATAACACTTTAAAAAATTGTTTAACAAGGTAATAACATTTAACAAGTTTTTAAAAATTGTTTTTTTTTAAAAAAGCATAGTTTTTAAAATAGGTATTTTATATAAAAAATTATTAAAAAGCACTTTTTTAATAGTTATAACACTTTATTTTTATAAAAACAGTTTATTTTTTATATAAAATATTTTTTTATGTTTTAGAAACAACTTCAAATAAATAAAAAAACAATAAATAGTTTTTGGAATGCTACTGTTTTAATTAAAATGCTATTGTGTTTTTTTTAAGAGCTTTTCTATTTGCACATAGAATTTTTGTACATAGGATGTACATAGTGACGTGGCCATGTAGCTTCCTTTCTTTCTTTTTTTTTTTTTTTTTAACGTTCTTGTTCTTTTGTTTTTAACATTGGATATAAAAATAATTTATAATATAAAAAAATATTTTTCTATTAATATAAAAAAAAACAGTTTTTTTTTATTGAAAGTAAACAGCTTTTTATTAAAATTTAAAAAAAAAAATTAAACCAAAAGTAAACCAAAAAAAGGTAAAAGTATGAAAATTTTGGTTTTCTTAAATAAAGTAAAACAAAAATTTTTGGTTTTTTAAATAATGTATGAAAATTTTGTTTTTTTAAATAAAGTGTCATTTAAACCAAAAAAAGAGTAAAACTTGTTTTTTTTTTAAAATAAAAACAAATAATTTACATTTTCAATAAAAAAAAATTAAAAAAAACTGTTTTTAATAAAAGTATGAAAAATTATTTTTTAAACATTGAGCGGAGTCACGTCATTTAAACTTTTTTTTTAAATAACTTATATTTAAAATACAAATTTTCAAGAAAAGTCATTTTAAAAAAAAATAGTGTAATATTTTTTTAAACATTAATAAAAAGTTAAAAATATATGCAAAATTGCATTCATTTTTTTTTAATTAAAAATTTGAAAAACTATCATCGCGATTGGTTAGTGCCGCTGGCGCGGACCCACATCATCATCGCGTTTGATTAGTGTCGTTGGCTCGGATTCACGTCATCGCGATTGGTTAGTGCCGCTGGCGCGGACTAGGGGTGGCCATAGGCCCGAGGCCCGCCAAGCCCGTCCAGCCCGCCCAATAAAAAAATAGGGCTTGGGTAAGGTGAATAGGCCCGCAAAGCGAGCTTGGCAAAATTTTATAGGCCCGATTTTTTTTCGGGCGGGCTTGGGCATGAGTTCTTAAGCCCGATGAGGCCCGGCCCGGCCCGAGGCCCGAAATATATATATATATATATATATAAGGGGGAACTTTTATAAATAAAAAAACGTATACCAAGTCTTTTCATATAGAGTAGGAAACTTTATATATGGACTTTGTAATATATGGAGTTTAAAACAGATTTTTAATTAAAAAAAATTGTCTTTAAATAAAAAAAATAGGTATTTTAATTTAAAAAAAATATTTTAATTAACATAATAAGGCCCGATCGGGCAGGCCTGGGTAAAGAGCTTTCAAATCTGGGCGGGCTTGGGATTACATAATAAGGCCCGATCTAGGCCCGAGCGGGCTTGGGATAACACTTAATTTTTCAAGCCCGGCCCGAGCCCGAGCGGGCCTGCCCAGGCCCGGCCCACGGCCACCCCTAGCGCGGACACATCTCCGCGATTGTTACTGCCGCTGGCGCGGACCCACATCATCATCGCGATTGGTTAGTGCCCCTGACACGGACCCATCTCATTTAATAAAATGACTTTTATTGAAAATACAAATTTTGACTAAAAGTCATTTTAAAAAAAATAGTGAAATATTTTTTTTATTTTTTAAAACAGTTATAAAAAGTAAAAAGAAAAATTAAAACAATTTGAAAAATACAGTTTAAAAAAAAGTTTTTACTAAAAATCCAAATTTTTAGGTTTTATTAAAAAAAACAGAGTTAAACAAATCTTAATAAAAATATTTATTAACTATTCCTTTTATTTTTATCTTTTAGTGATCGGTACATGTATCGGTAAAAAAAAGTCTCGGTGCAAGTAGAATTTTTCTTTTTTTAAATGAACTTGAGGTTTTATTTTTGGTTTGGTAACAAATAATATGTTTCAAGTTCAACCGTGGTGGCTTGAAATATTTAAAAAAGAGCTGTTTATGTTTGGTTTTTGTTTGGGTTCTTTGGCCAGAGACAAGGGAATATATGTGATGTGTCTTTGTTGCCTTTGTTTTCATTGCCAGCTCATTGGCCATGTCAGCCGGTAGGCTATTCCGGTGCAATTAAGCCGGTACCAAAAGCATTTCTCTATTTTAACTCATTCCTCATTTCTCTAATTCACTGTTGTATTGATTTTTGCAGACGCTTTTCCCAGGCTTGTGGTTGACGAAAATTACTGCCGATTCTTACAAAATTCCTGAGGATGCAAAGGTTATTATTCTGCTTAAACCACTTTCACGCATTTCTGTCGTTATGTTTAGATTGAAGCTTATTTTTTCTATTTTATTTGCAGAGGTAATTTATGTTAGCTGTTGCTGTTCTTTGCTGACAAATGGGTAAATTAGTGGTACACTTCACCACCTGGCCATCATGAATTAGGAATCTGATCAAATGTTTAGTTTGGTGGTAATATTTGGTATATGCTTAGTTTGGGATGCTAATTTAGTTAATTTTAATCACGTGTTCATATTTCTATTTAGATTAAATGTAGCGAAAGTTGTTTCCATTGAATTATCAATTTGAGCTTGAATGAAATGTGGTTATTTATCTCTTAAATCTCCTAAAAGCATAACCACATTGAGAAATGCATTCTAGGCAAGATTGTAAATCATACTCGACTCTTAAGTTTCAGAATTCTATACATTCTTTTTGTTTTATGGAAATGCATTACTTTCTGCCAGAGTTGCTCAAGAGATTGGGTGCATCTATGCAATCCTTCTAAATTTTCATCTCACTGTAAAATTCCTATATTTTCAACTCATTATTAATATTTTTAAGGCTTCAAAATGAATTTGAGACGAACGCTGCAAAGAGAACTCATATAATCCTACACTTTGATTCTCTTTTGTTCCCATATGTCATAAGAAGACCAGCTACTTTTGTTATTTTCCTTCCCCTATTCTGTTGAGCATTACAAAAACAATAAATTTGAGACACCTATTGCCTACTTTAGAGTTACAAACCAGGGTTAATATTTTTTTAATACAATCTGAACATATGAATTTCTTTTTTCACCGGGAAATTTCAAAATATGAATTCAATTTGAATACTGATTGATATAAAACATTGTCTCACAAATAATGGTGTATTCTTGCCCTTGCATTCGTGATACAACGGAACCAACATGAGAGTCATCAAATCATTGAGAGCTAGTACTTTTCTCTTGAGTAATGGTGCATTGTTGTCCTTACATGTTTCACGATGCAGATGCAGATGCATTGCATTTGTTTCAAGGTGAATTCTAATTTTTCATTGCATTGTGAAATACTTTTTACTGAAATGCTTTTATTGTTAAGAGTGTTATACGCGCGCGTGAACACACGCACATTCACCAGACACTAAGTGTTAACGAAATAGTTTCATACGTTGGAGGCACATAATCTGCTAGGTAGTTTCAAAGACTTGCAATTACACGTAGGGGAGAACTCACTTTTAAATATTTCCTTATTGTTCTACTATATATATATGTCAGCATAATTCTTTATATATAGTAATTTAGGGACGAGTGTTTGTAAATTTATTTCAATATTGCTGTAAAACCAGAACCATAACCAAAGTTGGTCCAAACCAACTCATCAGTTTTCATTTTGATCAAACTCAATATGTACACAATTACATATTTCACTCACATTATTCTTAAAATCTACCACAAACTAAAAATTCTACCATGAATCAAATTCCGGAGTTCACCAAATACTATGTGAGAGGCACATATTATCTACAAATACAATTTGTGAATTTGAAGCCCCTTTTCGAGGCGATCCCCACTGTTTGGAATTGGGCAGAATAATAATGTATGGATTATGGATACTTAGTCCTATCCCTCCCTTTGCATCCCCAAAAGTGTCCAGTAGTTTGTCTATGTTTCTTTAGAAAATGTAGATGCTCCTCGATTTGGAAAGTCTAATCTTAAAGAAGAATGTGCAAGATTTTCCAACTCGATCCAAAATTGTTAATCATTTTCTAAGTTCTTTTGGAGGTGATTTTTTTATTTTTTATGGTAAAAGCATACTATAGAATGGTCGATTTTGACATTATCTCGTTCTTTTAACCACCCCTGCAAATAGTTTGATTACATAAATATGAACCAATTAATATATGAAGACTAGACTATAAATTTGTGTTCTAATTTGTTTCTTGGTTTGCTTAGTTCACCCCAAAACTTTCAGTTCATTGATTTTTATTTATCATTATTTTCTTTAGTTCGAGTAATTTAAACCAGACCATTTTCCTGCTTGATAAACACCGCCAAGGTCATTTGTTGATATGAGTGGCCAGGGAGCCTGAGGCCCGGTAATGTGATGATTATGAGAACGTGGACACTCTCCCTTGGAAGTTTGGAATCGTATTTTTTTATGCACATGCGTCTAATGATACATCGAAAGTTCTGAAATTTCTCACACAAGGCTACACATCCTGAAATGGGAGGTAAACTCAGTGGCCTTAGAATTTGACTCTAAATTTGTAATTGAATACCCGTAGCATCAAATTATAGACTATAGTTTAACTGGCTGCAAGGATGTTGTATGACCCAGTGATTTGACCATGTCCTATTAGAGGGGTGAATACGCGTGTCTATGACCCTTTAGAGATGTGAAAGGTGTCGCGGGATATAATATAATATAATATTATACCACATTCATTTTTAGTATCGTATAGTTTTTGCCCCTGATCTTTGATCCCTCTCTAGGTTCACCTCCTAAACTTCTTATTTTTATATTGACTATTTATATTTTAACCCTTGAAGTTATTTCCCATTTCTCTTTAGTACTATATATTTAATTTTGGTGGACATTACATGACTTGTTTTTTTTAGCATTGATATCATCTCTAAGACATTTCTCAAAAATAATTCCTCAAGTGCTCTAATACTATATTTTGCTTGCCCTAAAATGCACTCAACTCTAGAGCAATAAGCAAAAAAAAAGGTAAAATGCTCTCGTGGTAATTCAACTGTTGCGCGAAGGCTACTAAATAAATAAAATTACTAAATAATGTGAAAATGCTACAAGATAAAAAATGATTGCACGTCAATTCAATTGTCATGCGAGCATAAATTTTTAACCTTCCAAAAGTTGCAAATTTCGCACCCAATCTTGCAACTCTCGATCATTTTTGGATTTTTGCCCCTTGCTATGGAGAACCAAAATCACTTAGAGATGGTTTAATGGTTTTATCATTCTTTCATGCCTTGCCTGACAAATCCTCGCATTTTCCTTCATCAAATCAAAGGACCAGCTAGAATACTGTATCAATCAAAGCGTTCAAAGCAATTGAAGTTTAGGGGTGCATTTGGAAACTCAAATCCCTTAGTTTGGAATTGGAATTGAATTTTTTTTAGTTCAAATTACGAATTGAAAATATTCAAATTTGAATTCAAAACAGTGGAATTGGAGTCCCAAACACACCTTAAGAGAAATTAAACGCTTGAAGGAAGGCGATTGGGGAAAATAACTTAATACTGAGGAGTGTGGGATTCCTATTTATGGTAGTTTATTGGTTTCCTTGATGTATCGTTACAAAATATGTAATTTATAGGGCTATTTGGTTCTCAAAAGTTTTGGCGGCTTGGCAATTGGATTGTTTTTTTTCCTTGTACCCTTGTTTCAAATTAATAATCCCACTATCATTTTTAGTATATCCCAAATTAATAATATTTCTAAAATTAATAGGGTGAGGTCATAAAGGTACACATATAAACAATATTGATAAGAGATTAGTGATCCAGGTGAATAACCTACATTAAAATATATTCAACATTCTTAAGAGGATAAACTTGAAAAGTAGAACTTATTTTTCTAATGTTTAACTTATAAACAACGATCATTAATTTGGAATGTAGGGAACATATGATTTTTAAAGATTATGACATAACAACTGAGTTGTAAGAACACTTTTCCTAAAAAAATTGTGATTGGACAAAATTTAGTTATAAGACTGTGTGTCATTGTGTTAATGCTACACATAACTACCTAACATACTTGGCTTACGAAACCCAATGATCTAACATAGTTACACTTTTCAAGATTGATTAGTTGAGGGTCTATTTTAATTTTTATTAAGGATATATGGGTTGACATGAAAATAATAGTGAAGAAATTTTTTATAATTATTTCGATAATTTTACTCAAAAATTAAATTTCATGATCTTGGACGTACAACAGCTTCAGACGATAGCATTTCGTTTGTACGAGAGAGATTTCATAGTAGAATTTAAATTTTCAAACAAAAGAGGTTGTAAAAAGCTCGTATGAAGATGCTCTCCTACAAATATCATATGGGAATTTTGGAGTCAGAAATGGTCGTACAAAGCTCATACAATAGAAGCATCTTACGAAGTTTCGTACGAGACTTGTTCTCGTTCGTATGACGTGACCTCATTCATACAATGGTTTGTTTTTTAAGGAATGTATTTTTGACCTACCTGACTTCTCTAAAACTTATCGAATGTTGTAAAACCTTTGTATCAATATATTAACCTTTTTTTACAAATCTTAAAAAGGGTTTTGAGTGATCTCAGAGAATGCAAAACATAAAATTCCTCCTCTCTTAAACAATTTTTAAAGATTGTGTAAGTATGATTTGACCGGACGCGTCCTCGATAGAGAATGGTAAATAATTAAGCTTTAGATTTGTGAAAAATTATTTTGTAGAAGCAATTGAGACTAGTGCCACAAATGTTGCTAGTTTGAAGGCAAAGAAAGATTCGTGGGTTATCAAGTTTATGTGACTTTTGTATGAACTTATGTAACACCTATCTTATTACATTAACGGACTTTTTGGTGTTTGAGGCGCTATGATTTTCTTACAAGAGTTTCTACATTAAATTTCGGTATTGTGAGATTGCATATTTAATTCCACATTAATTACATGACAATCATAATGAATTAAATTTTATTAACGGAACTACTTTTCAGCCCAACCTAATGCGCAAATGATTTTCATATGTGATAAAAAGTCTAAGAAGACAAATATGCAATTATTTCATCTTGTATAAATTATTTTTTAATATTTAAACAAAGAAATCAAATTGACCAAGAGTAATTTATCATTAGGAATTGTTTGAAAAATAGATTTTAGCTAATGTATTGATCTCCCATGACATGATGGGGAAAGCTTAAAAAATGAGGTCAAACTAGTGAACTAACGGTTTTCGTCAATTTTAGACCCCATCAAATTATTATGAAAACTAGTGGATCCCAATACCCCCAATATAGAAGAACTACTGGACCCCAAACAATAAGAGACCTAATTTTGTATCACCTCAAGTATGTACCGTATAATCGTTGAGATCTTGTCACTATAGTGAAACATTGCTAGATAAGCGAAAATACATTTAAGTAAAAATTATTTAGAATGTATCCATTCAAAATATTCATTTATATGAATGTCTGCATAAGCATTTTTTATTTTCGTGCCTTTGAAAATATTTGAGAGAAAATGACCGTATCCATTTTCTTTAAATAGATAAGAATACAAATCCCCTCTCTTTAAAAATAAAGGTGTGTGACAAAATTAGTCATACTATTATAATAATATTTTTATGTTATATATATGCATGTAATTAGGTAATAATGTGATTGAAGTTGGGCGTTACGTGTAATTTTTGAATTTATGTGTGCAGTTTGATGAATCATGTGTATACTTAATTTCTTTATTTTTTGTACTCCCTTTTTTTCCATTATTAGTTTATTTTTTAATGTATGCGGGCATTATTCAATACGAATCATGCTAATAGAACCACATTTTTTTTGGCACCACACAGTACCTAGAAATAATTGTATATTGTGCTTTAAAAAGTAGTATTGTATTGCCCGAGAAAAAAATGAGGGTGTCTTTAGTACAACCCTTATATATATGCATGTACTTATTATGCATGTGTGAAATTGTGTTATTAAACATGGAATCGTGTGATTTGTTTGATGAATATGATACTTTAGTGGTGGTGATGTTTCAATTCATAATTATAGCTCGAATCATTATGATGATTTTTTTACTGAAATACTATCAACTTAGTATCAAGTTTATTGTGAATTTATCCATAGGGGTACGAGTGTTCATTGAATGAGGATTGTTGCAATGATGTTTCCAATTACTGGAGTGCAACCCGCGCGATGCGCGAGTTGATTTAATGAAGTTGTGAGACAATGTTATTGAATTGTAAATAGCCTAAACGTAAGAGTAGAGAAGTGAGTAAAACTATTGAGATAATGCTCGATGCGCTTTGCAGATTTTCATCGTTTGTTAGAGAAAGAGAGATGTGAACTAAAGGAGATGGGGATTGTTAATTGCAACCAAGTGGGATTGAAACTGATGAATACGAGGTACATCTAGAGGGGATAATTACAAGGACGAAATTTTAATTAGCAAAAAAAGAAAGATGTAAACATGAAGAGATTGAATAGAAAGAGACATAATGAGTGCCTCTTAAAATCTCTTTTACTTGAGAGATGGAAACTGTTGAGCAGATAAATAGTTTTGGTGCATTGAATAATGCAACATTACAGAGATAAAGGACCAAGAGTAGGAAATGGAGGGTTAGAGAATGAGAAATAATGCACCACAAATAAGTATGTGTAAAAGGGTGCGATATCGATTATCAATTTAACTTGCAAATTTCCAAACTTTAAAATCATTTAACTAGATGTCAAATTTTATCCGAATTGATTAAAGCCTAAAACATGAATCTAGGTGAATAAATTAATCATGCCATAAAAAATAATCACAAATCGCTGGACACACTAATTTCAGAAAAAATCTCTCGAAAGGGCAAAATTTTTATTTCTATAAATGTTCGCAAATCACACTGTACAACACACTTACAGAAATCTGCATTGAATCTATCGCAATAAACTCACATAGGTCGCAACCTCAAAAATAGAAATGGACTTCTGTAATAACCCCAAAGAACCGCAACTCTGTCTCCATTAAGGAACACCCTCGAGTCTTCCCAAGTGATTGCAATCGTCAGTAAGCAACTCCCTCAAGAGCTACCAATCCAGTAGTAAAGATGGCACTCCACAAAAACAAACTTCAACAAGAAGTGATTTGGGTTCCATAAAAGATTCACAAAGGAATTGTGATGATTTGATGTGAATCAAACACATAAAAATCCCTAAAAGTTTAGTTTTAGTGTATCAAAAGTCTTAATAGAAAAGGTCTTCACAACATGTATTTATAGCTAAGCAAATAAGTTGATGCAATGAAGGTCGTTAGAACGACATCTCTAAGTCGTTTGAACGACAATGAATGTCATTAGAAGCAACTTCGAATGACCTCAAAAACGACTTTAAAAAATCAAATCAGTATGGGTTCGTTTAAAGCAAACAAGAAACGTCCCTTCAAACGGCATTGCATGTCGTTAGAAGCTTTCGTTTGAATGACTTCTCAATGTCTTTTAAATGACATTGCATGTTGTTTGAATGACATAAGTGACAAAAGTTATTTTTAAATTGCTCGCCTACAGGTCTTGAAAAATTATTTTGACTTAGAAAAAATGCCTCATTTTGTTTAAAAATAGTTTCGAAAAGTATCCTAATACTAATGTAAAACAATTACAAAACTTAAACACATTCTGTATGAAATTATACCTCATGTCTCGCAAATGTTGAAGATACTTAAAAATTTGGATCCGTCTTCATGAATGTATGAACTTGAGCTTCCTCGACGGTTGTAGTAGTATATGACATATTTTATGTAAACTACGAACAACGAAAATTATGTCCTTACAAATCTCTCCCTATGTCTATAGCGGTACAAAATAAAAATATCTGAATTATATAAAAAATCCTATACAAATCTATTACCGTCCCTTGTAACCCAAAAGTAAAAAAATGCTAAAAATGCAACTCTTAAAATACATAACATCTTCAAATTTGAAATCTCTTCGAATTAAATCTATTTTCTTTCCTTTCGCCTCCGGAAAGATACTAAAAATTCAAGTCTTCAAATACATAACATCTTCATGCTTTGAAATCTCTTTAAATCAAATCTCTTTGCTTTCCCTTCGCCTCTTTTGTGTGCATTCCAAATGATCATCAAAGTCATACACACAATAAATAAACAAATACCTTCGTTAAATATCAAGTTTGAAATGAGATAAACATAAATCAAAGTAAATTAAATAAATCTCAAATGTCCTCCATAATGTAAACTCTCACTCTCCCATAATGTATAATTCGCTCTCCCCCTTTTTATTTGTCCGAAATAGATAAGGAAAAGAATAAACAAAAATATAAGCACGGAGTGTCACAATCAAGAAAATCATCACGAATAAAGCAACTATGATCATGCAAGGATAAACTCAAAAATATCCAGAAGCTCTTTTTTCTTTTTTTGAGTTTCGGAAAATTAATAGAAATAACACACACCATGAATTTACACTAAGATGACCAAATTGTGGAAATAAAATGAATGGGTGTGAACATATTCAATAGGTAAATCAACTCAAACATACATAATAAATGTGCACGATGAATATGGATACTCCTAACGATTGAACTTCATAATCATCCTTAGGTTTAAAAATTGTTGAATTTAAATGACATCGACTCAATCATATCAACAAATCAAAGTCTAAAATAATTTCCACCCCAATAACGTCTAAAACTATTTAATGCTTTTTCAAGACTATGTCAGGACGTGCAAACCCATTGATATATTTCCAACCAAATTCCCTCAAATATTAGATAATGATCATATTTTTATATTCATTTTTTTTCTTTTGAATGATCATGTCAAACTAAACTAATTTGGCAATGGCTACTTTTTCAATGTCACACTTTTTTGGCTCTTTTTAAACTCTTTGGACCTTGGATACTTTTTATAATGTCACAGTTTTTAGGTCCAATGTAAACGATGGATTAATCCCAAAGGATATGAGTACCTTTAGTAGCCCTTCCCCATGTTCACTCATTATTTTTTAAATTAAACATATTCCTCACGGGCAACGGTTCTTACATGCGCTACTTTCATCATCAAGTTTTATCGCGTATGGTTTATTTTAAAGACATGATTGATATGAAGACACTTCAACCAACATGTGATAGACAAGTACAATAGTTAAACAAATTCATGCAACTGTGCATTAAAGGAAATCATGAGTCAAACGTGTAGAAAGTAACCTCAAATCTCATCTTAATGACTCCAAACATTATAAAGTACATGGATGAAATGATGCATTATCTCAAAATACCATCAAATAGTCACATTGATATAGAATGATGTTGTGACTTGGTCATCCTAAATGTCTAACCATAAACGGTGTAAAACAAAATACAAAAATCTTTTTATCTTTTTCAAAAAAAATTATCGAAATAAAATCTTTTTGGCTTTTTCAATTTTTCTCAAAAAATAAAAAATCTTTTTGTATTTTTCCAAAAAATTTCAAAAATAAAAATCTTTTTTGTTTTTGAAAAATATATCAAAATGGAAAAGATAAATACGAAAGTAGTACACACTAGCAATGGGCATAAAATATCATCATGAAAATCATCTTATATTAGCAAGCAAGTCTAAACCTCAACCATTAGGTGCGGAGGAGTTTTTCAAGGGTGGTGACATCCTATGAAAAACATCCATAAAATCATGTGAAGTTTTGACTAAAAACTTAACTTGCTCTCGAATATGTGTAAACTCTCTCATGTAATCTTCTGGAGCAGGAAAAGTATCATGTGTGGGTGCATGTGTGGGAATACATGGCAAAACTCGATATGACACACTACCTAACTTAAAATAGAATTTTCTAAGATGTCTTCTCTTCTTACAATAGGAGTAAACATACACGGGCCTAGGAACACCTCTCTCAAAACGTTTAGGATGCACTCTCCTATTTGGAATCGTACGCCTCGGTGGGTTAGGTTGAGAGCCATATGGATCTATCACAAACTCGAGAATCGACTCAGTGCAACATGAGAAGTAGACGCACCGTCATGAGCTATTTCTAATCTCTCAACATTACCCAAAGAGGGACCGATTAGAATCTTTCCAACCTTCTTAGATGTGTCCTTTATAGTGACCTTTACCTCCCAGGCTCATTCGAGATATCTCTCTAGTTGGACCACGCGGGCTTCAGGATCATTATTTTCCCGCCCTATGACGATAACCTGCTCACTCAAAGAAACCTTCACCTTCTCGAGTTGATTTGTCGATGCCTTAAATCCCCTCAAAACTTCTATCTCTTTCTCCAAATATAATACCTTAAGACCTAATTCCTTATTCAACTTCTTCGTCTTCAAGGTCTCGACGAATAAATATCTAAACGCTCTTTGGAGTTCACTTTTATCCTCACTTCCATCCTCACTCTCACACTCACTAGAAACACTCAAATCATCATCGGGGGTCGCACTTACACAAGTGTCCTCATCATCGTGGGACAAACTAGGTGTGGTTACGTGACTTGCCATAAAGGCGACACACATACCATGTGATGACTCATCCCCAGAATAATTCACCTCTTCATCACTATTGCAAACAGTGGCTGACATAGCAACTCTCTTGCCCTTTCTCTATAGCATAGTGGGACATTCAAACGCTTTGTGCCCTTTGTGCTCGCACTCATCTATCCTCTTCCTCTTTCTATTTCTCACCACTCTCTTTGGACTCTCATTTCTTTTTATTTTTCTCAAAAATCTTTTTATTGGAAGAATTTTCTTTAGAAAATTTGAGAAACTTTTTAAAATTGTAGCAAGCATGGCCACTAATGATACGCAAATATTGCGTATTTCATCCTCCGAACGGACACATTTTAGCCCCCTCGGGTATCTTATTCTCTATATTTATGCTCGTTAACTAGACAACCTCGGATTTCTGCGTTAACGTGTTTTGCAGGAGTTAATTGAGCTTTTGTAGGTAATTAGATGCTAAATGTGAAGTTCGGACGCGTTCCACTTGATTTTCGTACACAATTTCACGTTTAAGGGCATTTTAGTCTTTTCACAGCTTGGGCACCTGGTCCAACATCTACACGGAAGTTGTATCCCTCCTCGCTAGCTTCGTATGACCATGAACGGTGCGCGATTCTGAGTCCGTATGAAGAAGTTATGGCGATTTCAGCGGAGGGAAAAACAATGAAACCAAAAGAGGAGGAGAAGATGAAGAAAAGAATGCAATAGCTGCCTTGATTCTGCCCTACTTGATCGATCGATCCTTCTCGACAGTGGAAATTTTGCTCTTGATCGATCGATCGATCGATCAAAGGGGTCAATCGATCGATTCCCTGTTTTCTGCAGATATTTTGCCTCTTCTTTTCTTTTCTCTTTTCTTTTCTATTTTTATTCCAACTTAGTATATATACCAATTTTGTTGTAATAAATAGATATAAACGTTTTTAGGTTAGATAGGTTAGGGTTTTAGAGGTTTGGAAGCTCATTTCTTCATTTCTTCTTGGATTGACACTCCATTTGTTATGTAATTTGTGCTTCCATCTTCCACTTCCATTAATATAGTTGTATTTCATTATTTCCTTGATTTCTAGTTAATTTACAAGCTTTCTAATTTAGGTTTCATGCTTTATTTACATGCTTTGATTCCATTTCTTTCTAGTATAAATTTACCGCATTTCTTTACTGCTTTCATTTATCGCATTTTTACGATGCTTTCTAGGTAATTTAAATTAGGTTGTGTTTGAATGGAACTCACTCGAGTTAACGCGTTGCTTTGCTTGGTGATAGTGTTTATGGGTCTATTTCGGGTACGTTGTCTTAGTTATTACGCCTAGGATATTTGACGGGGCATATCATGTATGTCCCGTGCTTACGACCTTTCGCGCGTAATTTCTAAGATATTTGTTGACGCCAAAATCTTATTAGGCTTTTATGCGGATTTAGGGACGTGACAACCCTTGATTTAATTAACTGTCGAAACGAGACGCATTTCTAATAACTCGTCGACCCATGTAACCAATTTATACAAATTAACCCGGGTGAGGGATATTCGACGCAACATATAGCTTTACTCGCTTTCATAATCTAGTTTAATTTCCCTCGCCTAGATCAATCATTTCCTTTTATGCGTATTATCCTTTTTAGCGTGTAATTCACCTTTTACACTTTTATTTAGGAATATTAAATCACTTTAATTCTAGCAACTCGTCTCAGTGGATCTTTCGATACCCGAGCTATACTCACCAGTTGAGTGTAGTCGTAATTTAGGTTTTTGCATTGAGTTGGCGAAATGAAAACAATGACTGTGTCCTTACACGCGCACACCTTTCGCACTCGATCAACCACATCATCAAAATCAAATTCTCCCTCTGACTCGGACTCACAAACTTCATCTTTCTTTTTCTTCTCTCTTTTGGACATTTCCCCACCTTTTCTAAACCGAGTCTTAACTGCTATCCCTCTATCCTTAGGCTTGACAGTGTCAGGAAACATATCACTTTCATACGTCTTGAGGTCTCCTACCACCACAACAAAACAAATAATTAGGGGCAAAAAAATTTGTCACCAAAGACATTTGGTGACGGAAATTTTTTCGTTAATCGTCCGTCACGAAAGCCCCGTCACTAAAGGTTTTGGTAATGAAATAAAAATTTCGTCACCAAATAGTACACCTTTTGGTGACAAAATATTCTCTGTCACGTAATAGTAAATATTAATGTGTAAACAAAAAAAGTTCCTTTTGTAAGTTTTATGAACCTTTGCATAAATTAAATATATAAAAAAATAAAAATTATCCACCACATTCCACTCCCCCACAAAAATGCATCCATCATAAAAAGATAGAGGCATCACCATAGTTCCTATAATCATAAATTACTCATCCAATCAATGTTGCACAACCAAATAATCTGTATAATCATAAATTTGACAACCAACTTTTTATATTTTAGCGTTTACCGATGCACATATTTCATCTTTGAACTATTGCACAGTCCAATTACACAAGCCAAAAGTTGATAACACAATATTCAATTACTACTTTAAATTGTTTACTGTGATAATAAATATGTGAGAATAATACCAACTACGATTACAGAATATGACATTCAATTCAAATCGACTATTGTTATGATATACCAATCTGTCTTGCAGGACCAATCTGTCTTGTAGGACACCAATCGATCAATCTTTGACAAGTCAACTAATATTTCTTGGAACTAAATAAATAAAATATATAACAGAGTGGGATTATCTTTTCTAATGGTATCTTTTCTAACTAACCACAAACAGAGTGGGATTATGTTTTCTAACGGCATCTTAAAGTACATTGCATATACATATATATACACACACAATCTATTTTCTAAAAATATATAACAGTATCTTCGAGTACATTGCATATACATGTATATATATATATATATATATATATATTGCCACAAGAAGATGAAGAAACATACTAAAAATCACTCACCGAATCTGTGGTTGTCGGCGACGGCCTTACTCAAAGCCCGAGCCTATGGTTGTCTGTGGTTGTCGGCGACGGGCTAGGGTTTTGGAACTATTGGGGGGGGGGGGGTTGGAATGATTTGGGGTTTGGAAAACAAGAAGGCGAAATGGTGGAGACGGGGGCGAGTATTTTTGGTGTGATATTTTTTTGGGAACGATTTGGGGTTTTGGAAACAAGAAATATTTTGTTATTTTTTTTTGTAGTAATGAGTGAGGAAATTTGTTGTCACCAATTATTTATTTTTTCTATGATAAATTTATTTGTCACTGAATGTATAATAATTTTGTCACAAATAGTTGAATGGAGCATTTTAGGACGCGGGAACAAGCGCACCAACATTTTAATGATTATTTGGTGACAAATATCACTAATTCGTCACCAATTGAATATCATCTCACTCAATTAATGACGAATTTAATTTTCCTCACCAAAAGGTTACTTTTTGTGACAAAAATACTTTTGTCCTAATTTTTTTTGTCACTAATAAGACATTTTGTTGTGGTGTACCAGTTCTTTTAACTTAAGATTACTCAAATTTCCCTAGGAATTCAACACAATGACTTTACGGATAAAACGTTAGGCAATGATTTCAAAATCTTTTTAACTTCTCGTGCATCAGGAATGCGTTCACCAAGATTGAAACTAGTATTGAAAATATCAAACAAACGAGTATAAAACTCATCAAAACATTCCAATTCAAGCATGGATGTTGTTTCAAATTGAGTAGTTAAATTTTGCAATTTAGATTCTTTCACTGCATTTGTACCTTCATGGGTAAAAGTTGAAGAATATCCCATGCTTCCTTTGACGTGGTACACGTCATGATGCGTCAGAACTCGTCGGGTGTGAAATATCCAGAAATTTCACTTAGCTCATGACAATTATATGTGCTCCATTTAAATTCATCCTCAGTCGAGTCTGACACTGGTTTAAGGTTTGCCACCGTATCTACAGTGACACAGGGAGGAGTCCACCCTCTTTCACAAACAACCCAAACACGTTCATCGATAGCCTTTAATGAAGATTTCATGCGGGGTTTTCAATAGGCGTAATTAGTGCCATCAAAGATAGGCATCCGATTATATAAGTTATCCATCGAAAAAATTGTGATTTTTAAAAAATTGTGATTTTTTTTTAAAATTAGATTTAAAAAAAATCGATATCACAAAAATATTGAGGAAAATGATCACTCAATAAATTAGAGTAACCTGCTCTGATACAAATTTTTAAAAGGGTGCGATATCGATTATCAATTTAATTCGCAAATTTCCAAACTTTTAACTTATTTAACTAGATGTCAATTTTTTATCCAAAATGATTAAACCCTAAAACATGCATCTAGGAGAATAAATTAATCATTCCATAAAAAACAATCACAAATCGCTGGACGAACTAATTTCAGGAAAAATCTCCCGAAAGGGCAAAACCTTTATTTCTATAAATATTCGCAAATCGCAACGTACAACACACTTACAGAAATCTACAATGAATCTACCGCAGCAAACTCACGTAGGCCGCAACCTCGAAACTAACAATGGACTCCCGTAAGAACCCACAATAACCGTAACTCTATCTCTAGCAAGGAACACCCTCGAGTCTTCCCAAGTGATCATAATCGTCAGTAAGAAACTCCCTCAAGAGCTATCAATCTAGCTATAGAGATGACACTCAACAAAAACAAACTTCAACAAGAAGTGATTTGGGTTATACAAAATATTCACAAAAGAATTGGGATGATTTGGTGTGAATTAAACACATAAAAGGCCCTAAAAGTGAAGACTAAAACTTCTAAAGAATTGCATTTTTCGTGTATCAAAAGTCTAAATGATAAAGGTCTTCACAATAGGTACTGATAGCTGAGAAAATAAATTGAGGCGGTGGAGGTTATTAGAAGGACATCTCTAAGTCATTTGAATGACAATGAATATCGTTAGCATCAACTTCGAATGACCTCAAAAACTACTTTTAAAAAATCAAAATAGTACGGGTTCATTTGAAGCAAACAAGAAACGACCCTTCGAATGACATTGCATGTCGTTAGAAGCTGTCATTTGAACGACTTCTCAATGTTGTTTGAACGATATATCAATGTCATTTGAATGACAAAAGCGACAAAAATTATTTTTAAAATGCTCGCCTACACGTCTTGAAAAATTATTTTGACTTAGAAAAAATGCCCCATTTTGTTTTAAAATAGTTTCAAAAATTATTCCAATATTAATGTAAAGAAATTACGAAACTTAAACACATTCTATATGAAATTGTACCTTATGACGCGAAAATATTGAAGATACTTGAAATTCGGATTCGTCTTCATGAATGAATGAACTTGAGCGTCCCTCGACAGTTGTAACGGTATACGACATATTCTATGTAAACTACGAACAATATAAATTATATCCTTGCAGTATGCATTATATAAATTTACCTGTTACAAATATCACTCAAATACATTGGCAATACCGTAGGCAATTACATTGCAATTGTTGAGATACATTGGGCAAATGATCTCTCATAAAATTAGTATTACAAACCCAGCCATCGTAAATTGTTTAAGAGAAAATACAATAAACCTGTACCAATTACACAACATCGTGGTGTAAAATATTTCGACGGAATAGCTAAACTATTTATTTTTGGTTTACACCTCAAAATCCCAAGTGTTTTAATCCTAACCCAAAACGAAATATAAAATAATGATAAAAATAATAATAAATAAATAAATAAAAAGACTCAAACCACTTGACTGGTATGACCTCAAACCTTTTTCAGAACTTTGCGCATTCGTCTACCGAAACGTTCTCCTCCTAAAGTGACCCACAAATCAACCCTGACCATCCATTGGTTACTCACGCATATACCTGGCAGTCAAATATGGCTCTATTTGTGGTGATCGAATGGCTTTGGTAAATAGAACAGTGAGTGAAAATGGAGAAAATGTGTAATGTTAGTGTCATTGAGATAATTTAAAGAGAAATATAAAATGGATATGAAGAAGAATAGGAATAGACCCACAATGATAGAGTCTATTTTTTTTTCCTGTAAATGACAATGGATCCTCTTAAAATATGAGCGTGAATAACTCATCTTGAAAGATCTTTTACTTGGGAGCCATAAGTGTGGAACGACTAAACAATTTTAGTGCATTAATTGACATCGCATAGTTTTTTAGGCTAATGAAAAGTCTTATAGAGATAAAGGGTCGGGAACCGAAAATAGAGAGAGTTTTTCAAGACTGCATTGTAGATAGATACTACAGATAAAAAGAGATTAAATGGAGAAGAGGTAATGACATTAAATGGAGAAGGGGTAATGCCATGGAATAGAAGTGACTAAATCCATGAATAGTCTAAAATTCAGTGTCAATATTAAAAACCAAAGAGAGAGAATAATTGAAAAATAGCTTATTAATAGATCCACATGGCATGCTATGGTGAGAAGCTCCAATTTTATATAGATACTATAGATTAAGAGCATGAATTAGTTTCGTTTACACTCATATTTACATATATGTATACTCATGCATGCCTATTGTTTATCAATGCTTTAGACTTATAGTCTCTGCAATACTTTGCAAAGTTGCGTCTTGTTTTTTTAACAAGAAAAAAGTATAGAAAATGTTATATTTTTTTATTTGGATTCATACTTGGTGCTTGATGACCTTTACATGTCTCACTTGTAGACAATTTTTAATTAGTATATATATCCATACATAGATTCCATAATCTACATTGCGTAAGGGTGCCACACATCTCCCTACGGAATTAGGAGGTTTGGTTCGTGTTATGGAAAATAAATTTTCAATTTTGTGAAATTTTAATGCCAAACATGTTATCCTACTGTGGGAAGATATCATTCCAACAAGAATGGTATTCGGAGAATCGTGAATGAACGAATTTCTGAACGTGGTCAACAATGCTACAAGTGGATGATGTTGAAGAGATTTTGAATGCATATTGAAGAGTGCGACTGTGTGATATCGATTTAAATTAGATTTGCAAGTTTCCAAGAGCCCCTTATTTAATTAGAGACCCTAAACATGCATCTAAGGTGCGTGTGTCAACCCATAAATAAATAAAGCATGTGACACAAAAATATGCTGAGACACAGATTTCAAGAAAAAACCCCTTTCGGGTAAAACCTTTATTTCACTATGAATATACAAGTCGCAACTTACAATTATATAGAGAAATCTGAAATGGATCAACGCGCAGCCAACCCACAAAGACACGCAGCCTTGAACTCAGCAAGAGAATACACGCAGCACCCTCTAAGGACTCGCAGCCCAAACAACAAAGAAAGAACCGCAACTTTCCTCAATGACACGCAGCCATAAAACTTTGTAGAGACTCCCTCAGAAATGACCCGCAGCCCTCGGTTGTAAAGATCTCTCCACAAAGATGAACAACAGCAAAGTTTGTGTTCTAGGGTTCCAAAAGATTCACAAAAGTAATTGGGATTTTTGTGTGTGAATCAAAAAGATGTTTGGCACATCAAAAATTGAAGTCTTGTTGTGTTTGTACTCTTAGAAACGTTTTCTCAAAGACTTAAAAAATATACCACCGGAATAGTTATATATATAGGAAATATGAGCTGGTGGATAAATATCACACGGAAATGTTCGAATTTACCCCAGGCGGACCGGTCCGGTGTAATAACCCTCGCTTATGAGACCGTATTTTATAGTAATTACTTAGTATAGTAATTAGAGACAAGTGTTGGGTTATGATTTGAATGATAATTCAATGTAGAAAAGTTGATATTTATTATGAGTTTGCATACATATCATAACTATGGGCAAATATTGCTATGTCATGCTTATTAATATCATCTGAACTCAAAATGATATTTGGATTAATAATGAGACCGGAACCTAAATTGAATTTTAAAATGTCCAAATGATATATTGGAGGTTGCAGTTGATTCCGGAGCGTTCGAAATAGTCAAGTAATGTACCATATTGTATTTTGAAGTTTTGGGCATTTTTGACTGATTGTACCTAATTATGCAGTTGCGTATCATTTTATCGCACTATTAGTTAATTTAGTGGAATATTTGTCTTAGGTCACGACTTAAGCTTTCCAAGTCTTCCAATTTCCCTAATTTCCTTCCTAAACCAAAGAGAGAAAGAGAAGAGTAGAGAGAAAGATTAGAGCTTTGGAGATTTTGAGAGATTCTTGCTCCTACAACCTAGAGACCTGCAATTTGCTGAATCAAGGCAAGTTTCTACTTGCTATTTGTGACTTAAGATAGATGATTTGTGATGATAATGATGTATTGATCTTGATTTAGTTAGTTTAGGGTTTTTCTTATGTATTTGTGGGTTTTGATTCATTCAAAGATGGTTGGGATGATTCATGAGGTTTAAGATGGTCAATAGTATCATTGATGTTATCTTGGTGTTGGTATATAAGTTTGGTTTGAAGAAATTTGAGTTGGGGTAGGAAATGGAGTCCAAGACTCCATAGCCAAAGGCAAAATCGCAGGCCCGAATCGATTCGGCCCCTGGGCGAATCGATTCGGTTAGGTCCAGTGCTCAGGCCTTGTGAACCGAATCGATTCGGAATTGGTCCGAATCGATTCGGCAGTTATGCAGAAACCCAAATTTCCTAACCGAATCGATTCGGTTTCCATCCGAATCGATTCGGCAACTTTGCAGAAACTCAAATTTTTTGGCCGAATCGATTCGGCCAAGGGGGCGAATCGATTCGGTAGCCCTGAAATTTTCCAATTTTTTTTTCTTTTTTCATTTTAACCCTTTTCTTTAGGATTAGTGATTAGGGATCTTCTTAAATGAAGTAAACATAGGGTTTTATAATCCTAGTTGAGTTGGGTCGACACCCTAGATTCGAAAGGGTTCATCTAGGGTTCTTTCAAGGGGGAGTTTAAAGAAATGTTTAGGCATTTCTTTTGTCTTATAGTCTTATAAGGGTCCAGAACATAGTAAGGTCACTTTGGAGACTTTAGGAATTAACGTGAGTTAGATTTGAATTGAGGGTTTATATTAAAGCCTAAAGGAGGTTTTGGGAATAACTTTGGAGTCTGAATTCCTTATCGAGGATGTTACGACGGTACGAAATACGTATGGTCCTGATCAAGCTTATACATTTGTTAAAACGTGAAGTTGATAAGGTAAATGATAATTTACTAAATTCATGCAATGGAAATTAATAAAATGGATGTTACACACCTCTCTAAATACCATCTTAAGGGAAGTCCGTGCGATAGGTGAAGCCCCCTGGCTAATGAATGCAGGGTGGATATAGTCCTAGGCCATATGAGCGCTTGTTTTATTTTTCTGCGATGGGTAGGAGATTCTGGGTGTGGTCTTGACTACCCCGCAGGCATATGGCCGCTTCCCGACGATTTCGATAGGATTCCAGGTTGTCTTATGCTAGGCCCTGGAAGATGATGGTTATTTAGGGACGCGCACAGTGGGGAAACCCGGACGGGCGGTCTTAGAATCGTTATACATATATTTATAACTATTCTAATTATCGAGTTGGACTCGATGGAACTTTAATGCCATAGAGCAACATTTATGCCACAAAGAGCATGCTATTGAGATTCGTGCCATAAAGAGCACATGATAATAATTGTATTCCTGATAAGGAATGTCAAAGAAGATTGAAATTGAAATATGATGAAAGATGAAAAAGGCTCATAAGTACTTTAAATTCTTGTATAAGTGAATTTCATTTTATATAGCTATTTATCAGTTTAGTTCCTTACTTGATGCTACCATGCTAGACTATCATTCATGCTTACTTGCGCATCATTGTCATACCTGTCATTTATCTATTGATCACATATATCCGGCCCTGACCGGTTTTCACTTCTTGTTGTGTATGTATATATATATATAATCCGTTCAGGTGTTCAGCCGCACGGTCTCCAGTAATGATCTTACCTTCCATATGTTTTGAGGAGCCGTGATATCGTGCGGGTCTCACGGGATGTTTTGTGTAGACGCCTCCATTTATGCTTTCTAGTTATGATCAGTTTATTCGGGCATGTGGCCTAAACCGTTGTAATTGTATAATGGATCTATTATGTAACACCTGGAACTTATTGATATTGTATGGTTATTTTGACCGACGTTCCATTCGGTCCTTTGTTATCCTTTTAGTTTCTTATGCGCTTGTGGGGGTTTCCACCCCCGATTTCTATCATGGGTTGTTGAAAATACTTTCTTATTATTTCAAAACCAAAATTTTTGATAACCCGTTTTCTGGAATATAGTGTGGTTATTCCTTATACTTTGTATATTGTTGTGATGCTGAGAATGATATTTATCTATGATTTCCTATTTTATCGAGGTATAGGGCTCGCCACCCTTTATTTCGGATAGCGGGTTGTCACATCCGGCTTGGAGGCGGATCGGTCCGACCTTGGATCGGTTCTTTTAAAATATGGCTTTATCGGTTCGCTACCAGTCCGGGGTCTACTGGATCTTCAGCAAGGCGGATCGGTCCGGGTAGAGGGTGGATCGGTCCGGAGGCGGATCGGTTCGGTAGGAAGGCGGACCGGTCCGATTTTTCCAGAAAAATAAAAAACTTTTAAAAGTCTCATACTAAGTATGAACTTTAAGTATGAACTTTAAGTATGAATTTTTTATAAAAGCATTTTATGAAAATTTCCCAATACTAAGTATGAACTTTAAGGAACTTAAAAACAAAACTTTACCAAGTTCATTCTCGCAGAGTCTATGATGTTGAAGACGCTTTGATATTCGGATCCGTTGATGTAGATGCGATCTTGAGTTTCATCAACGGTGTAACGGTGTACGACATACAAATTGATAATGGACAAAAATGTCCTTACACATATCACCCAACAACTTCCCATTTTGGTTATGATTCATTGCTTTCTTATATGTTATTTAAGTTTAAGATCTTCTATTATTATCATTATTTATTTTTGAAGTAATTTAACAATGATCAATTAGGTCAAAAATTTGTTAGACATTAAAGAAATTTAGTGCATGTGTGAAATTTACATTCTGAAACAAATATTGCTACTAAGTTCATATTTATAGACATTTCAAGTTTCAATAGTTTAGTGGTAAATGGAGAAACTAAAATTATATCCCATTATAAACTTTGTCAATATTTTCAAAAAATTCAATAACATAATAAACACCAAAAAAATAAATCATAAACACAGGCTAAACCTATTTCTCTCTCTCTCTCTCTCTCTCTCTCTCTCTCTCTCTCTCTCTCTCTCTCTCTCTCTCTATATATATATATATATATATATATATATATATATATATATATATATATATATATATATATAATGCTCATGTGCGGACTGTCCCGCATTATAACAGTGCCGACCGAAAAAATTATTGCCTGAATTATATGCGCGTTTTCTCTCTTTTTCGGGTTACTGTCAGGTGACACATGTCTAAATCAGTGTGCAAATTTGGTATGCACGAGAGACTGACTCTCATACATAACAAGTATACATATTTACTGGCGCAAACCAATTTTTTTAAATATTAAAAAAATATTTTTTAGTTGAATTTTTAATGTGATATTTAAACATTTCAAGAGACCCATATAAAAAAATCAACTCAAAATAACTTTTTTTGTTATTTTAAATATCGGTCAAACTTTAACAGCTTTTATTGTAAAAGTTTGACCTATTTTTTGACATAGTAAAAAAAGTTATTTTGAGCTGATTTTTTTATTTTAACTTTTTGGAATATTTAAATATCACATAAAAAACCCAACTCAAAAATAATGTATTTATTATATTAAAAAATAGTATGTAAACTTATTATATAAACCTGATACGTGCACTAATCTCTCTCTCTCTCTCTCTCTCTCTCTATATATATATATATATATATATATATATATATATATATATATATATATATATATATCAATATTGCTGGGCCACATGTCTTGAGGTGGTTGCTGCTATTAGGCTTAGTTGAGACATACAGTCCCCTGGATGTCACGAATACCATAATTATGTGTATCCAGGATTGGACGCCTATTTATTGAAATCCATAAATTAAAAGCTCAAATCTCACACGATGTTCTCCTTCCCATCTTTATCTAGGTTCTGCACAAGTATTGTCTAATTTTAAACATGAATGTGGCCACTTTTCCAAAACAAAATAAAAGATTTACTTAGAAATATCTTTACGTATAGATACTACATGACTGAATGATGTAACTGACAATATGGAATCACGCAAAAGCGTTTTAAAAACAAAATACCATGGGGGTTAAAACATCCCATTCAATCTTCAAAGTAGCAAAATTTAAATTTGAGTAATGTTGTGAGTATAAAAAAAAATCAATCAAATCATTCGCCATATAAGCTATAATAGTAATGAAATATTGTACCATATCATTAATAGACTCCATTGTACCATATTTATTATAATGACAACTCATTTGAGGAAAGATTCGAAAGACATTTTGAGGCTCATCCCCTTATTATTCAAATGTAATTATTTTATCCAATTTAGTTCAAGTGCATCCATAAAAGATAATATATGAAAATGCTTGTGAACAGTGAACCAATTATTAGCTGTTCACATCATAGTCTCGAAATAATTTTCACACCATATCGAGAACATTTTGAGATTATGTCATACTAAGATGCACAATATTATATTATAATAAAATGTTCAAATTGATGCCACATTTTGCATCAGCCTCTAGAGATGGTCTTAGTAGCGGGTGGTAAGAATTTCATTGAAGCATTAAATCATCTGAAGCAACTCTTGCCACACCCAATTCATTTCTGTTAAAAAAATGTATGAATACATTGTTGTAACTTAAAGCTGCGAAGCATAGATTGCAATAATGGAATTCTCAATGAGGTTATGCTTTTAGCAGCTTCAAGACATAAATAATAACCTCATTTTAGTCGAGCTCATATGATAAAACATGGTATTGAATCCATATACCTTTTCACTTCATTTGTTCTCATGAAAATACGAAGACATATAATTAAAATTAACTAAATCAGCATTTTAAACTAAGCCTATACAAAATGTTACCATAAAACTGAAACCATTGATCAGATTCCTAATTCCCAAAGTTAGGTGTTGGACTCTAAAACTAATTTAGCGGTTGTCAGCGAACATAATAGCCTTCAAACTTTGAGAAATGACATCAACAGTTACCGTTAACTACCTCTCTAAAAAATCATAAAAAAAGGTGTAGAAGGGTGTCCTCAACAGAAAAAAGCAGACGAAATAAAAATACTTTCTCTTATTAGTGACACCCGAGAGGTACCCGCGAGGGTCACCAAGAAGCCCAAAAGCCATTATGAAGTATCCGCGCTACCTCAGGCGTCAGCGCCACTTCAGGCATCAGCGCCACTTCAGGCGTCAGCGCCACTTCGAGCGATGGCGCCACTCTGAACGTCGGCGTCGCGATAAGGTTTGGCGCCGATTCGAGCGTCGGCGCCACGACAAGGGTCGGCGCCGTCTCACATGTCAGCGCCGGTTCAAGCATCAGCGCTACCTCAGGTGTCAGCGCCACTTCGAGCGTCGGCGCCACATCGAGCGTCGGCGCCGCAACAAGGGTCGGCGCCGCCTCACATGTCAGCGCCAATTCAAGCATCAGCGCTACCTCAGGCGTCAGCGCCACTTCAAGCGTCAACGCCACTTCGAGCGTCGACGCAGCGACAAGGGTCGGCGTCGCCTCGCATGTCAGCGCCGATTCAAGCATCAGCGCTACCTCAGGCGTCAGCGCCACTTCGAGCGTCAACGCCACTTCGGGCGTCGGCGCCACTCCAAGCGTCGGCACCACGACAAAGGTCGGCGCCGCTTCGAGCATCGGCGCCACGACAAGGGTCGGCGCCGCTTCACGTGTCAGCGCCAATTCAAGTATCAGCGCCACGTCGAGCGTTGGCGCCACTTCGAGCGTCGGCGCCACAACAAAGGTCGGCGCCGCTTCACATGTCAGCGCCAATCCAAGTATCAGCGCCACGTCGAGCGTCGACGCCACTTCGAGCGTCGGCGCCACTTCGAGCGTTGGCGCCACAACAAAGGTCGGCGCCGCCTCACAGGTCAGCGCCAGTTCAAGTATCAGCGCTACTTCGAGCGTCGGCGCCACTTCAAGTGTCGACGCCGCTGCAAGCGACGAAACCTCGTCACGTGTCGACACCACTGCAAGTGTCGGCGCCACTCCAAATACCAGCACCGATGCAGGGGTCCGCGCCGCTGTAAGGGTCGGCGCCGTTTCAAGCGCCAGCGCCGCTTCAAGGGCCACTGCAGTAAGGACAGTTGAGAGAGTCGGCGTCACCGCAAGAGTCAGCGCCACTGCAAGGGTCACTGCAGAAATGTTATTCGAGAAGTGCTGCTACAGGAGTTTTCATCATGAAACAACAGTCTCTAAATGAACAACATCACTAACACTTTACTTTCTTGTACAGGTTGCCTAGTCGAGCAAGTAGGGCTCGAACAGGCGCGTCGGGACCTCCTGGGAGTTTTGGCTTGGCGGCTGAGGGACAAGGTATGTTGAGCAAGCTCAACCACTTAGCACTATAGGATTGAGAGAATACTAGTAGGAAGACCCAGAAGTCACTCGAGACTACGCATACTGCACATTTGGTCACAAGTGAAGTGAGCAACCAAAGAGCTGGCTACTCACAATAAAAATAAACTCTTTATAAGAAAATGACTTTTCCAGAAGAGGGGGTCCTCGAGGTTCCTCCCAAGAAAAATAACACTTTTAGAGGGGAGGAGGCCTTAAGGTCTCCTCTCTCAAAGATTTGCAAAATTGCACCACAAGTTACCGTTTCAAAAGATAACTACCAAAATCTGCTATTTTGTCTCCATTAGGGGACATATGTGCTTTTTGAGTTTTGGTCGGCGCCAGGTGGCGCCTGCAGAGGGGACAGGCAGGCTGCCTGCAGGTAGGGACAAATGGTACACTTCAGACATTGTTCGCCACCAACTCTCTCAATTTTGGCACCCAAAAGCGCCAGCTCACCCCTTACGCCCATGTATAAATAGACCTCTGGGCAAGGTCAAAAGAGATAGACAATAGAAATTGCACTGTTACTCTGCCAAAATATCACTAGACCTACCTAAGTATTCTCTCCCTGCTCATTCGCTTAGTGCTGAGTGCCTTGTTCCTTCACTCCCCACTGACAGCCATCACTCTCAGGTGTTTCCCTTGAGAAAATTACTATTTTTGCTGTGAAAGTTCATCTTCTTGCAGGGAGTGAGTTGAAGCTTGAGTTCCATTGTTACCAGAAGGAGAAGTTTTCTTCAGAAGTTGCACCAGGAGACCTTGAAGACCTTGCAGGCAGCGTCCATTGGAGTGGGTCACGCCTCACCCTTTCCAATTATTCATAGACCCCAGTCTCACTACCCTCCTACATTTTGGCGACTCCGCTGGGGAGGTATTCTCATTTCCATGGACAAAGAAGGTTTCAATGTCTCTAAGCAGTTGGTTTTTGAGGACATTCCATCCGGTAATGGAGCTCACAGTGACCAGACTACTCAGGAAGAAGTGGTCGTGATCGGAGCCAAGGCGCCAGCGCCTCAGGGAGGTCAGACCAATTCGCCGGCAGCGGCTCCAATGGCAGGTATGAACCTATTGGCAATGTTTTTTGACTTTTTAAAGCAAAACAACGTGGATCTATCAAACTTGGGTCAAGGTTGTGTGACACGTGCTGCTGCCCCTTCCGGAGGGGTAGCCACTCCTATTACGATTCCGGCAGAGGCGGTTCTGTCTCGGAAGGCGGCGCCGGAGCAGGTCCTGGCGCCAACAGGTTCTCCAAATCCTAAAAGCACATGTTTGGAGGAATCACCCTCTAAGGCTGTTACTATGGAAGAAGTAAGGAAGCTCCTTTCCTCCACTCAAAGAGAGGGTTCCCACCTATACGAGGAGTTACAAGACCCGTATCCACAGGAAGTAAGTGAGAAGCCATACCCTGAGGGGTATATTCCACCAAAATTTATCAAGTTTGGCGGTAGGGGGGAGAACCCTAGAGAGCACGTGAAGAGGTTCGTCGAGTACCTGGGAGTACACGCTGGCGACAAGAACCTGAGATTGAGAGAGTTCTCTAAAACTCTCACGGGGAAAGCTTATACATGGTATTCCCGCTTGGCGCCTAACAGCGTCCCTACTTGGGAAGAGATGCACAGGCAGTTCCTTCAGAAGTTTTTTGTAGCGGAGGATGAATTTACACTGAGGCACCTGGCGCAAGAGGTCCAGAAACCAGGAGAAGAGTTGATGCACTACATCAAGCGATTTCGCGAGAGGGCCTTAGATGTTCACCAGGACGTGGCGGAGGCCAGGTTGCTGCAGATATGTGTGGAAGGACTCCTGGAAGAGTACAAGCTGCATTTGATCAACGAAACTAGAGATGGAACTTTCAGAGAATTCACCAGGGCCGCCAGCAACATAGCTACGATAATCAAACCGAGAGCCCCGGGTTGGAGGACACAAGTTCCACTGACTCCCTGGAGGTTTCAAGTTGCGAGAAGGCAAGCGGTTAACTATGTGGACGGGAGTAACAAAGGGAAGAAGGGAGGCCCCGGGGCCAAGACTGACAGTCCCGGCAACAAGAGAAAATTTGGGGAGGATGTCCCGCCGCCACTACCGTGCAGCGTAGCGGATGGCCATGGATTATTACCGCACCTTGGTGCGAGAAGGCGTAGCAGGACCTCCCAACCTAAAAGGAGAGACCCCCACTGCAGCTGACAAGGCCAATCCGAAGTACTGCGAATTGCACCAACGAGTGCAACACTCTACCAAGGATTGTTACTACTTGAGAAGGATCATTGGTGAGAAGATGGCCAGCGGTACCTTGCAGATACCCCCCGTGGACGTTAACGAGAACCCACTCCCTACGCATCATTTTGGAACTGCCAACATGGTAGTTGCCTACGACGAAGAAGCTACGAGAAGTCTTGTGAAGCGGGAGAATGGCGAGCACTTATGCGAGGAGTTAGAAAATCTGTCACTAAGCAGACTTCAGCTAGAAAGAAAGCAAGAGGAGTGGTTCTTCACTCCGGAGTATGAAAGTGGGAGTGGGGAAGCTGAGGAAGTCGCTCTCTCAGAAGGCAAGGTAGACGTCATCCTCGCTCTAGACGAGGGAGGGACCTCTGAAGCGGAGTATGTTTGCAGTGCCCAGACGTATGAGGTAGACTTAGATTCTGAATGTGAGGCCATAGCGAGGAGCCCCAAGTTCAAGTGTTTTTTCGACCAGATAGGGGTGAAGTACGACACGAGGGTGTCCATCACGAGGAAAGTCTTGGAGGCGGTGCAGCAGCAGGGAGACCCTTCGCTTAATTGGCAGGGGCCAATCGGAAGGATGATTAAGAAGTATACCTTTGAAGTGGTGTTTTCAGAAGCGGATAGGGCAGTGCCCTACTTCCACAACCGCCCGTTGTACGTCACAGCCATAATTAATGGAGTCTCATTTCCTAGGGCGTTGATGGATGGAGGAGAATCCATTAACATCATGCCCATCAGCACATTATATGAAACGGGAATTGACCAGGAGAAGTTGGTTCCGGTACCGCTAGTAATTTCCGGATTCGACAACGCCGGAATGCAGTCAATCGGATACGTGAATGTGGGAATTAAGTTGGGAAATTTCACCTCCCACATCAAATTTCACGTTATTAACGCTGACACCAGCTACCAATTACTCATTGGAAGGGTATGGATGCACACTCATGGCGTAGTGCCTTCCACCTACCATCAGTGCGCGAAGGAAAATATTAGAGGTACAGAGATAATGATCAAGGCCACGCAGAGACCCTTGGTCGTTGAGGAGGCCCACCTGGTAGATGCTGCCTTTTACACCGAGTTGGACGAGGAAAGAAAAGTCTCTACAAGAAAGCTAGCAGGAAGCAAGATAGCTGAGGGAAGGGTCCCGCAAAAAAAATCCGTTCATGATCGTCTAGGGGAAAGGATAATTCCCCACGTAGAAAAAGGCAAGAGGAAGGTAGAGGAGGTAGCTAGACCTCCTCGAACTTGCAAGAAAGTGGTTTTTCCCAATGGAAAAGTCATCTACCGTTTATAACGATCTGCGCGGGCGATGTTCTGGGACGAGAGCATCGACCCGGCGCCCGAGTGTTTTATTGTTGATGAATCCCATATTGTTGAGCATGTTGAAGAACCAGAAAAGGCGCCGGAGTGCATGCAAGATGGACCCAGGGAGCAGCTGGAGGAATTAGAGGAAATCCAGTTGGGGTTAGAAGAGGGCGAGAGTAGACCCGTTCTAATTTCCAAGTGCCTGGAACCGAAGCACAAGGAAGAGCTCATTGAGCTACTTAAGGAGTTCACTGATGTATTCGCTTGGAAATACACGGAGATGCCGGGGATAGACGCGGAAGTGAGTTCCCATAGATTGAACATCCTTCCCAATGCCCTTCCGGTAAGGCAAGCCACACGCACATATAAAGCAGACCTTGATTTGAAAATAAAGGCTGAGGTGGAGAAGTTCTTGGCGGCAGGGTTCATCAAGCCTATTCAGCACCCCATATGGCTGTCCAGCATAGTGCCAGTGGCAAAGAAAGACAAGACCCAAATCAGAATCTGTGTAGACTTCCGCGACTTGAACAGGGCGTGTCCTAAGGATGAATTCTCACTACCCAGCATAGACAGCTTAGTGGATTCCACCGCGGAACATGAGATGTATAGCTTCATGGACGGGTATGTCGGATATAACCAGATTAAGATGGACCCTGCCGATGCAGAGAAGACTGCCTTCCGCACACCGTTAGAGAACTTTCACTATACAGTCATGCCCTTCGGATTGAAGAACGCTGGAGCCACATACCAGCGGACCATGATGGCGATTTTTCATGACTTATTTCATGATATACTAGAATTCTACGTGGATGATTTGGTGGTGAAGTCTGGGAAAGAAAACAAGCACATCCAGGATCTCAGGAGAGTATTCGAGAGGTGTCGGCGGTATAAGATGAGAATGAACCCCTCAAAGTGTGCCTTTGGGGTTACTGCAGGGAAATTCTTAGGTTTTGTGGTAAATAGACAAGGAGTGCAAGTGGATGCAGAGAAGATGAAAGCTATTGTGATGATGCCACCGCCCAAGAACCAGAGGCAACTTAAGAGCTTCCTAGGAAAGGTATCCTACCTGAGGAGGTTTATACCTGCGTTGGCAGAAGTAACTCACCCTTTCGCACCTCTACTAAAAGACAAAGCCAAGTGGGTTTGGGGAGAGAGGCAAGAGAGTGCGTTCGAGAAGATTAAAGAGATCCTAGCCTCTCCGTCCACGATGATCCCCCTGAAGCAGGGGCACCACTGCTGCTCTACCTCACTTCTACAGAGAGGTCGATAGGGGCCCTCTTGGCGCAAGAGAAGGAAGGAATGGAAAAGCCGGTCTACTACCTGTCAAGAGTAATATCCGGAACAGAATCGAGATACACTAGCGTTGAGAGGCACTGCCTGGCGCTGGTATTCGTAGCCCAGAAGTTGAGACACTACCTTTTAGCCTTCACCGTTCACATAGTCACCAAGTGTGATCCCATCAAGTACCTCCTCGCGCGGACTATACTCGTGGGACGAGCAGAAAGGTGGTTTTTGATCCTATCAGAATATGATCTAAAATGCGCAGTGCCTAAAGCTATTAAGAGCCAGGCAGTAGCAGATCTGCTGGCCCACTTCCCGAGTGGGGTTTTCGAACCACCTAGTGAGGAACTACCCGGAGAAAGTTTCCAAGCATGCATGGCGGAGGAGGTGAAGAAATGGTTTATGGAGTTTGATGGTTCCAGTGCTCAGGGAACAGGTGGGGCTGGCGTCATACTGTCAGATGGGAAGGAGAAGATTACCCTCTCTTTCAAGTTAGATTTTAAATGCTCAAATAATGAAGCTGAGTATGAAGCCCTCATTCTAGGGATGTTGGAAGCACTCAGAAGAGGGATCAGGGTACTGTGTATACGAGGAGACTCCAATATGGTCGTAAGGCAGGTCAATGGAGAGTTTTCCCTTAAACATGCCAACTTAGCGCCGTACAGACACATCATCCAACGACTGCTGGGACAGTTCTTGGAAGTAACCGTGGAGAGGCAGGCGCGAACGATGAACAGGCACCCTGACGCACTCGCCACCATAGCCCAAAAGTTGGACATGGAGGAGTCAGAAGCAACCATCACGGTGAGGCGGAGAATGGTACCCACTATCGTGAAGTCCTTATTCCCAAGTAATGAGCCGGAAGATTGGAGGCGTCTGGTAGAGAAGCAACTTGAAACCAGAGAAGGGACAATGAAAATATTAGAGTTAGCCAACTATCACCTACTGCAGGGAACTCTCTACTTCAAGAGTCCTGGAGGGTTTCTGGCACGGTGCGTAGGGGAGCAAGAAGCTAAGGACAGGCTAATAGAAATGCACCAGAGGCACTGTGGAGATACGGATATTCCCCTTTACCGAAGACTGCAGCGAAGTGGGTATTTTTGGCCCTCCATGAGCGTAGAAGCAGCCCGCTTGCAACAAAGTTGTTTAAAGTGCCAAGATAATTTTGACCAGCCAACGGAGGCTAACTTCGTGGAAGCCTTCGAAGATTGGAGACAGCCGTACCTAGCATATCTAAAAGATGGGGAGCTGCCCGCCGAGAGAGCGGATGAAATTTACCTTAGAAAAAGGGTAGCACGTTTCTACTTGGTCCAAGGAGAGTTGTATAGGAAAGGGTACAATGAGAAGGCCCTAAGGTGCGTAGCCAAAGAGGAAGTGGAAAAGGTATTGAAAAAAGCTCATGAGCCCTCTCATATGGGAGGCGCCAAGCTGTATGATCAACTGATGACGCTGGGGTACTACTGGCCGACCATGGAGGCTGACTCCATTGGATATGTGAAAAAGTGTAGAGCATGCCAGGTGCATGGAAACATGGTGCACTCTCCCTCCGTCAGCCTACAAAGCTTGG
The DNA here is from genome assembly GCA_949130495.1 of Sambucus nigra. Classification (NCBI taxonomy): domain Eukaryota; kingdom Viridiplantae; phylum Streptophyta; class Magnoliopsida; order Dipsacales; family Adoxaceae; genus Sambucus; species Sambucus nigra. Next base: position 283,802,457 of record OX422209.1, read on the forward strand.
CAGCCCCCTATCCCTTCCACACATGGGCGTTCGACCTGGTGGGTAAGATCGCCCCAGCATCTCACGGCAAGGCTTTTATCATTGTGGCTACAGAATTGTACACCAAGTGGGCGGAGGCCATTCCTTTAAGGAGAGTCACTGCCCAAGTGGTAACCCAGTTTATTAAGGAGTATATCATATGTAGGTTTGGTATACCCAAAGTGATCCTAACGGATAATGGGAAACAATTTGTATGCAAAGAGATGGCCCTCCTCACGGACAAATATAAGATTGTGCATAATAGCTCAACCATATCCTACCCCAAGGGCAATGGCCAAGCAGAAGCTACTAATAAGACCCTGATAAATATTTTGAAGAAAATGCTAGAAGACATGCCGGGGGCATGGGATGAGAAGCTGCCTATGGTATTATGGGCCTACCGTACTTCGAAAAGAAAGCCAATAGGTATCACTCCCTTCTCTCTAGTATATGGGACCGAAGCTGTCCTACCAGTGGAACTGGCGGTACCTTCGGCCAGAATTTCTCTTAGTAATGGGCTCATTCCAGACCCAAGGCATGTGCAGCTGGAGGCGCTGGATGAGCACAGAGACAAGGCGAGAGAGAATTTCAAAGTCTACACTCAGCAGCTGTCCAGGGCCTACGAAAATTTGGTTAAGCCTAGGGAATTCCAGGTGGGAGATCTAGTCCTGCGAGCATCAACTCACCATCTCCGTAGCATGTCGGCGTCAAAATTCAAACCTAACTGGGAAGGCCCTTTTGTTGTTAGAGGAGTGGGGAAGTCGGGCTACTGCCAGATATCAGAACCAGAGAGTGATTGCCTCCAGTCCATCAACTGCAAGTGGCTGAAGAGGTACTATGCTTAGTAACAACTAACAAGTTTTGTTTGTGTTTTGCATGTCGGCAACGGATGTCAAGGATTGCTTCTATAACATAAAAGTTTTATTTTTTATTTTTTTGTGAAGCAATACTACACTGTAAACGGTAGACAAAAGTAAAAGAAATGAAATAGCAACACTTTTGATCATTTTGACGTTTACTTTGCTTGCTCATTTATACATACATATACGCTCCCTATTAAGTTATAATAGAGTAAAAAAAAAAGATCGGGAACTTTGCTCACTACACTTGGGAGGTAAGTCCATCCTAAGAGAAAGTATACTGAGCAAAGTCCCCCAGACATAAATTAATACAGTTTTATAATAAAATCAGGCTTCCGGAAAGGGGCGGGGGTCACCCTCCTCTCCAGCCTAGCCTCTACGACTATAAGCAGTAATATGTAGGAATACCCCCACAGACAGGAGGGGCAACCCAAGAAAGTCACATGCCAACACCTCACAGCTACAAGAGGTGCATTTTCAAAAAATGTGTACAATATGATAATACATAACTTTTCGTATCAATGCAAATACCCCGCAGTATATGGGGTAGCCACCAGTAGACTAAAGGCTCACAGAAATTAGAGCAAGTCATGTAAAACAAACACCCACAGCATAAAGGGAGAACAAAAGAAAAAGAAAGTGCAGAAGAAACAAAGTGTCTCATACAATGATAAGTGATGTACACATAGAATTCTGAGCACTACAAAGCAAGAGGTAGCCTATCGGCTAGAAACCACAAAAAATAAATCATCGCGCGCAATGGCGCCAGCATATGACGGACCAGCCTCCCGCAGAAACTCTTCCTCCAACTTGACGAATTTAGCATCATCCTCCTCATCGCCAGACTCGAGTCTGGCAAGCTTCACTTGCAATAGGGCAATCTGATTCCGGATCCTCGTAGCCTCAGCGTGTCGTTGCTCAACCCTGGACTGCCGAGAAGTGTGAAACCTCACTATCTTTCGAAAGGGAACACTCAGAAAGGGGCGAACCCCTGCGTCAAGCCAATCCAAACAAAAATGATAGAACTGCTGTAAGTCGCGAAGAGCATCCAAGAATAGCAAGATAGAAGAGCTAGTCAGCTTAGCAGGGGAGGTAGCCAAGAACTCATGAACATGGCTAGCAAGAGCCCTCAGGTTGAAGGCCGTAAGACTGTCAACCTGGAGTATACTCTGAGAAGTGAACGTCTCGGGATGGTGCTCAAAGATGAGATCCAAGAGTTGACGCTCATGTAACCTGAAGCTGCCTGGTAACTCCTCACGCCATAGCCTACTAGAAATAGTCACAGCGTCCTCTGCTTCATCATCGCCCTCGGAGTGGCGAGACCCCGCCTCAGAGGGAAGAAAAGAAGACTCCCCACCAGAATCAGCATCACCGACTAAAGGAGTGAACTCAGAACTGTGATCTCCCTCCGCAGTTGCCCCACTACCAGGCTCCACAGTTATCGGAGTATCCTCATACACCTAGAAACAATGAGACAAGGGTAAAATGAGAATGCTTGCACAGTATACGCAAGAAGAAAGTAGGGGAATAGTAAAAAAAGGGGGGTATGCCAGTCTAATACCTCTCTCGCAGTTGCCCTACTGCCAGGCTCCACAGTCACCGGAGTACGCTCATGCACCTGGAAACAATGAGACAAGGGTGAAATGGGAATGCTTGCACAGTATACGCAAGAAGAAAAAAAAAGGGGAGTAGTAAAAAGAGGGGGTATGCCAGTCTAATACCTCTCTCACAGCTGCCCCGCTGCCAGACTCCAAAGTTATCGGAGTATCCTCGTGCACCTGGAAACAATGAGACAAGGGTGAAATAGGAATGCTTGCACAGTATACGCAAAAAAAAAAAAGGGAATAGTAAAAAGAGGGGGTATGCCAGTCTAATACCTCTCTCACAGCTGCCCCGCTGCCAGACTCCACAGTCACCGGAGTACTCTCATGCACCTGGAAACAATGAGACGAAGGTGAAATGGGAATGCTTGCACAGTATACGCAAGACGAAAAAAAAGGGGAATAGTAAAAAGAGGGGGTATGCCAGTCTAATACCTCTCTCACAGCTGCCCCGCTGCCAGACTCCACAGTCACCGGAGTACTCTCATGCACCTGGAAACAATGAGACGAGGGTGAAATGGGAATGCTTGCACAGTATACGCAAGAAGAAAAAGGGGAATAGTAAAAAGAGGAGGTATGCCAGTCTAATACCTCTCTCACATCGGCCCCACTGCCAGCCTCCATAGTCATCGGAGTACTCTCGTGCACCTGGAAACAATGAGACAAGGGTGAAATGAGAATGCTTGCACAGTATACGCAAGAAGGAGGAAAGTAGATACTCTTATACACGGTACCTGAACAACGCCCTCCGTAACGGTCATAGAAGGAGGAGCAGGGGCCCCCGTAGGGGCAACAACACTGATCGATGCTCCAGAAGGGGTTGCCTCAGTGACCAATACTTCCGAAGAAGCTACCTCAACCTTAGGCACTGTAGGGATAGCTACCTGAAGAGGCGCAACAACAGGACAAACCAGCCCGTGTATAGGGGCTGCTGAAACGGCAGTGGCAGGATCCGCACTCGAAACAGCGTCAAGGGATAACTGCGACAGAGTAAAAGAGGGCTACGATAAGCACAGGCTGGACAGATAAGAAAATAGAACTAAGAAAATAAAAGAATACCTGAACCCCATCCAAGGGGGAAGCGCGAAAAAAGACGGTCGGCGCAGTAGGGGCTGTACTGATAGCCTGCAAAGAATGAAAATACGTTGTTTATTGCATGTTCGAGGAAAAGGAGATCCCATTGCTTCAACAGAAAGGAATGACCTGAAGTGTGGGCTCACTGGTTGAGGCCACGGTAAATATTGGGCCACGAGAAATAGCCTGAACCAAAGATCTGCCGTCCATAGATACGCGGACCCTAGGGATAGAAATTCTGCCCGAAGAGGATAAACCCGGGGCGATAACGCCAGCTAAGGGAGGAGCCCCTCCCTGAGAAGAAAGTCCAAGATCCATTAAGACTCCCGTTAAGAGGAAACAAATATTCAAAAAAAAAATGGCTACTACCTCAGATGAAGAGGCCTCCAGGGGCTCAACTGCAGAAGTACCCACCGCCGAGACAAGAGAAGACGATGTGGCAACGCCCGAGGACACAACTCTCTACGCATGATAAATGGGTAAATAAAAAGAAGGAGTACAAAAGGAAATGACGCAATGAAAGTTTTGAAAATAACGGGGCATACCTGAGGAGAAGGGGAAGCCACAGGGGTGGTCCGGGTGACAGTAAAATGCACGGACGAAAACTGCAGGAAATGACAGTATGCGCAACCAAAAGGCAGTTAGAAGACGAATAAACTACAACAGATGTTAAATGAATTAAGGAAACAACAAACCTCTCTAAACAGGCCTCGGGAGGAAATGAGCATGGAGTTCCTCTCCCGCTGAAAGGGCGTCGGACGTAGTGGGGGAAGAGGAGAACTACCTGCCTCGATGGAAGTGGCCTGCACAAATATAACATAATGCTTTGAATGAAAATATATATATATATATATATATATATGATGAGAGGAAGAAAGAAAATCATATGCAAAAAAAATATAGACAAGTAAAGGGAGAACGCTTACAGTAACAGGGCGCGTAGTCTGGCTATAAGGGAGATGGGTGGGGCTAGCCCCCCCCAGGTGAACGGGAGGCCTCGTCATCACTAGAAGACTCTCTGGAGACTGATAACAAAGCATAAGTGTCAGTAGTGCTTTCGTTATGGGAACTCAGGCTGCCCATATCACTCGAAGAAGAACTATGGTCGTCATAGGAAGGGGTGCTTCCATAATCAACTAGTTCCTCTTCCAATGAAGGGGGGGAGATGAAGGAACTCCGTGAGAACTGGTTCCACTAAGTAAAAGATGTGGTGATATAGTACCTTCTGCAATAGGAATAGACGCGACCCGCGTCCCTTGGGAAGTAAGGCTCGGTGAGGAGTAACCTTTCCCTGTCACTACTTGAGAAGTTCCCCCTGCACCAAGGTCACCAGTATTGGACTCTTGATCCACCGTAGATGAAGCAGCTATGCCGGCGCCACCTCCTTTCTTTTTCTTCGCAGCCCGGGTCCTCACGGGAGAAGAAAGAGGAGAAGCAGTAGTAGCAGGAATAAAATTGGAGACATCGGCGTCAGGGTGTTTCCTTTTGCTGGTAGTAGAGGTGCCCGCCTTCGCTTTGCTTTTTGGTTGGCTTTTAGACTTCGCAGGGGGAAGATCAGTCGACGGAGGCGGAAGTGACTCGTCAATGAGAGGTTTCACTAAAATAGGGATGGCCTGCTCCAAGGGTGGCGTAGAAGTGGTGCTGAGAAACCAAGGATCTTTCTGCGTCCGCCTGACCAAAAATTGAGCTCTGGTATATTTAATGGGGTTAGTCTCATGAGGAGGGCCAACTACACATTCTCGAATAAGACGAACCTGCTGCTGCCAAAGAAGGAACCAGGATGAAGTGAATGAAGGGTGATAATCACTGGGAGGCACATAGAGACCACCCAAACCACTGACTCTGCGGAATAACCCCTGAAGAGTAAAGCTAGCACACGCCTCGGAGAATGCCTCAGAATGACTGCCGTATGTAGGAAGAGGAGGAGTGTGGACGCCCTGATCATAACCAAACTGCCGTCTTGCCCTCTCGGAATGATAAAATTCAGCACGGGGACCTAACTCGGTCCAAGAAGGAAGGTGACATGGTAAGAGCATCGTCACCACATTAATATGAGGACACGTGGAAACTGACCCCACTGCGGAAGGACAATAGAAGGTTCCGCCGTCGCCAGGGAAAGAAAGCCAGCTGAAAGTACCCCCAGGGCGCTTGGTGTAAGGCCGAAACTGAAACTCCTTGATATCATCAATCCACATTCCCAGAGACTGTTTGGGAGTTTTCTTATGCCACCGAAGAAGTCTCGCAGCGTCGCTATGACAAGCGTGAGCCCCTGAAGTAAAGTGGGGGAAATGCTCAAACAAAAAGGCCATCAAGAGAGGGGCGTTGACATGGTTAGCAACATCATACCGACCGCAGGACCTCTCTACATCTATGTGTGCTCGGTCTATCCAGGTGTAAAGAGAACCCAAGGTCAGGGCAGCCATGGGTACCGGTCTACCGCGAGACAATCGTACAGCCAATCTAAAAAGAAGTTCGCGAGGACAATCTTCAGGCTTACCTGGAAGAAGGAACCGAGTCAGGAACGTAACGAGGAAAGAGGCTAAATGTGCAGGAGAGTGAAGCTTAGGACCATCCTGGGATCTGGGGGCTGCAGGAGAAGTCTCCCCCTTTGGCAACTGCTCAAAGTCTCTGAACCAATATCTTTGCCATTTGGCAAAGGAATGCTTGGAATGACCCGTTACATTTATGGCCACATACCTCGAGCACTCTCCGAGAGATGAGCGTAACTCCCCCACCAACTCCTGCTCTAGGGAGTCCTCGCAGTCATCAGAAAAGACCTGTTGCCCAAAGAAAGGAAGGGCGTACAACTCGCATATATCTTCTAGAGTAACAGTAAATTCCCCCCAGCCCGTGACAAAGGTGTGAGACTCCATACTCCACCGAGACAATAAGAGATTGAGCGAATAACCGTGTTTAAAGATGGTGCAGGACTTCAGACTGCTGACGGCGGTGAAGAGCCCCACCTCCCTAAGAATAGCCATGTAATCAGGAACGCTTAGAACATAGTCAACCCAACTGGCCCACTCCTCTGTAGGTCCACCGGGGGTTTTAACCTCAACGTTGGAATAAGGAAAGTCACCACGGTCAAATCGGACTCGGAGAATTGAATCCGGAGAAATAGTAGGAAGATCAGCAGACTCAGTTAACACCACATGAGACTGATCGAGAACAGCACCCGAATTTTTTTCCCCAAAATCAGAAAGTGAAACCATGAAACTGTCAGCAGGACCAAAAAAGGGAGCACGGCGATAAATACCAAAGTCCCGCCCTTGATGAATGCGCATATAGTCCTTCCACGCCTGAGAGGAAGTTGGCGTAGCTGATGAACCACCCAGAGCCATTGGCTCAAGAAAAGAACTCACCCTAGTAGGGACTCCGAGCGAGAGACCCCCGGGGTCCCCTGTCGCAAAAAAAGAAGTAGAGGCAGAAACCCCAGCAATATCAGGCGAAGAGCCCCTGGTCAGTAGCATACCCTCCGTAACACCAACAGTCAACGAGACACCCGGGGTCACGGAACCCCCGAGGTGACGAAATGTCGAGACACCCCCTTCCACGAATGAGAGACCCGTAGACGTGAGGCCAGGTCGCGAGACCCCCAACTGCTGACAAGAGGTCACTATACCGTCATGGGGCGAGACCCCTTCTTCAGAAAAAAATACGGGCGTCGAGACCTCCAAGGTCAAGATACCCCTACTGACAGAATTGACGTGTGCCGAGACCCCCAAGGTCAAGATGCCACCAGACGCCAACGACGGAATGCGCGAAGAGACGCTGCCAACGTTGTGATGCGTCGAGATAACCATAGAAGGTACATCATCACGCGAGGAACCTACACAAAAACTCGTCAAAGGCGAGAGACCTTCATAAGCAGAAATAGCAGGCGAGGAGGTCTGAGGAGCGGACTTTGAACACGCAAAGCCTTGAACGGTGCGAGACGTGTCTCGCCGAAGGACATTAATGCCTCGAGGTGTTGAACGGGGCGAGAGACCCCCGAATGAGGGAGCTACTAGCGAGGAACCATTATTCATATCCGCGCCCAGATTGGGCGAGACCCTCTGTTCCTCGCGCAGATCGGACGAGACCCCCTGTTTAACCAAGAAATTCAGACCCGCGCCCAAATTGGGCGAGACCCTTTGTTCCTCCCGCAGATCAGATAAAACCCTTTGTTCCTCGCGCAGATCAGACGAGACCCCTTGTTCAACTAAGAAATTCAGACCCGTGCCCAAATCGGGCGAGCCCCCTTATTCCTCGCGCATACCGCAAACAGGCGAGACACCCTCCGCCGTCAGCAAAGCGTTGGTCGAGACGCCCCTCATCACGGAGGAACCCAGACGAAAAGCGGCATATGCCGATTGAGAGGGCGAGGAACCCGCGAGGGTTCTCGGCTCAAAACTCAAGGAAGCAGGTATGGCGGATGACAAATCGACGCCACCGGTCGGATGGGACCTAGTGTCGCCGGCGCCAGCAGTTTCGGGCATAGGGGTGCTTGAAACGAACGATGAAGAAGGCGTAGAGCCTAAAACCATGGGTGCTCTGGAAGTACCTACATTTGAAGGAGTATTGTTTGGGCTAGAATCCATGAATGAGAGGCTACGGTTCTTTTAAACTAAAAAAAGGCTTAAGCAAAAGAGGATGGGAAGCTATGGTGTTTTAAAAATATCCCTCTCTCACTTTCTCTCACTACAAACCCAAATATGCTTATGTTTTTGTTGAAGAAGATGAAGGACCCCAAGATAAGGGGCTTATGCTTTTTACACCAAAATGGGAAAACGTGCAGGAAGGCAAAAAGGTGATGACCTTTTTTTTCCCAAATTATGAGATGACAGTTCCCACACTGACGCGTGGGTTTTTAAAATTTTTTTTTGAAAATCTCGGATAAAGGAATACAGAAGTTAATGATCCCAGTATCCCTAAATATATATATATATATATATATATATATAATTGTTGAAACCAGATTTATAGCGTACAAAGTTTTTTTTTAGTCTACCCAACCAAAAAATCTTTGCACGAGGGGCTAATGTAGAAGGGTGTCCTCAACAGAAAAAAGCAGACGAAATAAAAATACTTTCTCTTATTAGTGACACCCGAGAGGTACCCGCGAGGGTCACCAAGAAGCCCAAAAGCCATTATGAAGTATCCGCGCTACCTCAGGCGTCAGCGCCACTTCAGGCGTCAGCGCCACTTCAAGCGTCAGCACCACTTCAGGCGTCAGCGCCACTCTGAACGTCGGCGCCGCGATAAGGTTTGGCGCCGATTCGAGCGTCGGCGCCACGACAAGGGTCGGCGCCATCTCACATGTCAGCGCCGGTTCAAGCATCAGCGCTACCTCAGGCGTCAGCGCCACTTCGAGCGTCGGTGCCACATCGAGCGTCGGCGCCGCCTCACATGTCAGCGCCGATTCAAGCATCAGCGCTACCTCAGGCGTCAGCGCCACTTCAAACGTCAACGCCACTTCGAGCGTCGGCGCCACTTCGAGCGTCGGTACCGCGACAAGGGTCGGCGCCGCCTCGCATGTCAGCGCCGATTCAAGCATCAGCGCTACCTCAGGCATCAGCGCCACTTCGAGCGTCAACGCCACTTCGGGCGTCGGCACCACTCCGAGCGTTGGCACCACGACAAAGGTCGGCGCCGCTTCGAGCATTGGTACCACGACAAGGGTCGGTGCCGCCTCACGTGTCAGCGCCAATTCAAGTATCAGCGCCACGTCGAGCGTTGGCGCCACTTCGAGCGTCGATGCCACAACAAAGGTCGGCGCCGCTTCACATGTCAGCGCCAATCCAAGTATCAGCGCCACATCGAGCATCGATGCCACTTCGAGCGTCGGCTCCACTTCGAGCGTTGGCGCCACAACAAAGGTCGGCGCAGCCTCACAGGTCAGTGCCAATTCAAGTATCAGCGCTATTTTGAGCGTCGGCGCCACTTCAAGTGTCGACGCTGCTGCAAGTGTCGAAACCTCGTCACGTGTCGACACCACTGCAAGTGTCGGCGCCACTCCAAATACCAGCACCGATGCAGGGGTCCGCGCCGCCGCAAGGGTCGGCGCCGTTTCAAGCGTCAGCGCCGCTTCAAGGGCCACTGCAGTAAGGACAGTTGAGAGAGTCGGCGTCACCGCAAGAGTCAGCGCCACTGCAAGGGTCACTGCAGAAATGTTATTCGAGAAGTGCTGCTACAGGAGTTTTCATCATGAAACAACAGTCTCTAAATGAACAACAGCACTAACACTTTACTTTCTTGTACAGGTTGCCTAGTCGAGCAAGCAGGGCTCGAACAGGCGCGTCGGGACCTCCTGGGAGTTTTGGCTTGGCGACTGAGGGACAAGGTATGTTGAGCAAGCTCAACCACTTAGCACTATAGGATTGAGAGAATACTAGTAGGAAGACTCAGAAGTCACTCGAGACTACGCATACTGCACATTTGGTCACAAGTGAAGTGAGCAACCAAAGAGCTGGCTACTCACAATAAAAATAAACTCTTTATAAGAAAATGACTTTTCCAGAAGAGGGGGTACACGAGGTTCCTCCCAAGAAAAATAACACTTTTAGAGGGGAGGAGGCCTTAAGGTCTCCTCTCTCAAAGATTTGCAAAATTGCACCACAAGTTACCGTTTCAAAAGATAACTACCAAAATCTGCTATTTTGTCTCCATTAGGGGACATATGTGCTTTTTGAGTTTTGGTCGGCGCCAGGTGGCACCTGCAGAGGGGACAGGCAGGCTGCCTGCAGGTAGGGACAAATGGTACACTTCAGACATTGTTCCCCACCAACTCTCTCAATTTTGGCGCCCAAAAGCGCCAGCTCACCCCTTACGCCCATGTATAAATAGACCTCTGGGCAAGGTCAAAAGAGATAGACAATTGAAATTGCACTGTTACTCTGCCAAAATATCACCAGACCTACCTAAGTATTCTCTCCCTGCTCATTCTCTTAGTGCTGAGTGCCTTGTTCCTTCACTCCCCACTGACAGCCATCACTCTCAGGTGTTTCCCTTGAGAAAATTACTATTTTTGCTGTTAAAGTTCATCTTCTTGCAGGGGGTGAGTTGAAGCTTGAGTTCCATTGTTACCAGAAGGAGAAGTTTTCTTCAGAAGTTAAACCAGGAGACCTTGAAGACCTTGCAGGCAGCGTCCATTGGAGTGGGTCACGCCTCACCCTTTCCAGTTATTCATAGACCCCAGTCTCACTACCCTCCTACAAGAGGGTTGAAGCAAATACAGAATGACAGAAATAATCTAAATGGTTAAACCAGAATAATTACCTTTACACCAGGAACTTGTAAGAATCAGCAGTAACTTTCGGCAACCCCAATCCTGGGAAAAGCGTTTGCAACAATCAATGCAATAGTGAATTAGGCAAAGAAGGAATGAGTTGAAATATTAGGAAAGTTAATTACTTACGTCCAATTATTTTTGTAGAATCTTGGACCGCTTAGTGGGTCTTCGAGGCAGCTTCTTCCCCGCCATGGCCATTAAATCTTACTCAATCTCTGCCCGTGAAAGAGAGATCGAAAACTTAGGCCTTTGTCTCTTGTCCCCGGAAACCACAGTTCTTCCTCATAATCTCATGGATTTAGTTTGACTTGTCAATGGTGATATATTAGGAACCTTACATCTCTGTCCTCCATAGCCAGATATGATTCCATTGCACGCAGCTCGTTTAGTCCTCAAATTCCAGGGCTTGGGTACCTCGTACTCGGCTTTCTCCCTGAAAAATTTGATCCCTCATTTGATGATCGAACATCACTGTCTCCCTAATGGCCTCGATTCCATCACGCCGTCCGATCAAGTCCTCTTCGACCTCCGAAGCTGAAGGTTTGTGATGGAGTTGGGCGTTTGAATAAAACTTAATGGACCTTTGACTCCTCCACTTTAAACAGGGCCTAGTGAAATTGTGAAAAGGATTTGATCTTTTGGGTTTCATCGCCATCAACTTGTTTCTTTATCTCTCTTTCTATTCACCCAAAATAACCATATGCACCAAACAACACACACTCAAGAAAAAATAATAAAACAAACAAGTGGTGTTTTATTTTTTCTTTTATTTTGAGTTCTACAGAGGAAAGCTTTATGGGATGATTTGTTGAGAAAACTGCGAGGGCCAACTCTCCTGTGTTTATGTGAATATATTCAGGAAAATGTAAGATTATATATGCAAAGTAAGAGAGGTGAGAGAGAGAACGATTTTATTTTTGTACTACAAGTTCTACTAAAGTGCGAACTACTACCCCATGCGCGTTTAATGGGGGGCAACATCATTTTGCAGTATGAGTATTGGGTTACCCTAGCAGCCGTTTGAATTGGGTGTACTAAAAACCATTATTTATGCAGTCAAATACTGTTTTTAACATAATTTTTTTTTTCTTAACAATAAATAAAAGTTGTTATATGATCAATGATGATTGGTATTTAGGATAAATCTTGGTTGAAGATTCATCGGCACCAACTTCAACTCAATCCAATATTCGACTTACTTAAATTGAAATATACGTAACAATGTAAATTGGAGGAAAAATGGATTGGAAAGAAAAATATTTGTTAATTATTTAAGCTATTAAAAAAATACTTACATTATAGGGTTAATATGTAGTATCCAATATAACTATATATTCTGTAAAAAATATATATATTTTTAGTTTGACCCATTTAATCCCATAAATACACATTTATCTAATATTATCTTATTTTTAAAGGTTCGCGCCAACGGTTTCCCATTTTTTCCTCCCTTCCCCCACCCCATCTCCTTACTGCCGAAACTCTAGCGACCCCCATCGAAGATTCGACAGTCTCGTCAGATCTCCGATGGTGGTTTCGGAGCTCCAACAAGGGTTACCGGAGCTCCGGCAGTGGGATGGGGGGAGGGAGATGGGAAAATGAGTTTGTGTGTGTCCTTGTTTTGAGTAGTTTTATGTGATGGTGGATTTTTTGAAATAAAATAAAAGGTTTGGATTGTATATTAATATTTGTTCAAGGGACTAAATGTGTTAAAATCCTATATTATATAATATGCCCTTTTACAGAGTTAAGAAAGTTTTGGTTGAAGGCATTAAGTACAATATATTATGATTTGTTAGCAAGTCATCCCAAGAATTATTGTTTTTAGTTATATCTCCCATTTTGTTTGGTTAGCCACAACATGTCTTGGTATCTTACAACAATTTTTAATAAAGCATTGCATTTTATGTTCAACCTAGAAATAGTTATTTTAAATATAACTATTGATAAAAATATTCACACATTATTCGAATACCCCATTTGCAATGCTCAAACCCAATTTCAACGATCATTTATAAAAACAACAAATTATTCCTCAATAAATTAATACAATGGGTAATTAGGTCATTACATTTCACTATTGAATCAAATACAAAATCCAGGTGCCCAAAACTTATGTCACTTATGGGGTGAAACACAAAACTAATGAGACACGAGACTAATCATGGTAAACCTGGGATCGGAGCCTTCAAAAACTTATTGAAGAGGAGTACATCCAAAATGTCTAGAAAACTAAATGATGAATTTGAGGGATTTTCATTGTAATCTTTCAAAACTTTAGGCTTACACAATAAGTCCATCAAGAAAGTAATCCATTAACTTCACGGTGAATATGCTGATATGTTTTTCTTTTATTTATTTCACATCAAATTATATAACATAAATTCTTTTATTTTATCATTAACTCTCAAATGCCTTTCTATATGTGTTTGAAATATTCATAGTGCAAAATGATTTTATTTAATTAAAACTGCCCTACATAATTTATTGCATAAATGTCATAATCAGATAAAAGCATAAAAAGAACAGTTATTACTTTGAACAAATTATATAACATCAATTGACATATGATTATAGCGATTGGTTTTAGAAATGAATGCGCAACTTCAAATTAAGGCAAGTGTTAAATAATATGTCCTTAAAATGATATTGGTCATGCTATGATGCTTAATATATCTCGAGTTTGTCTATCAAAATACAAAAAGCCACTTCTTTAAATAAAACCACTCCAAATTGTATGACACAACAAACCAGAAAATGTCACTATCCTCTCTTTTATGAAGATGACACATTGACTCTATGAAATGCAAAAATAAATTTTTACTTTGATTATTTTCATTGTTCAAAATTGAACCTAAAGAAACATTTACATATGATTGAAAATCACGATTTTAAAGATATACAAATATTAGGAGTATGTTAATTAACTGTTAAGATAACACATTGTACAAAATAGGTTGGATAAACATTTTAGATAACCCAACACCAAATAAAAAGACAACACAAAATTTCAAGGAAAAGTGACATGCTAGTGTGTCGGCTTCAAAGTCAACCCCACATCATATAGGCCCTCCCTCCTTAAATGATCAAATGTAATACATGTAAAAAAAGAAGATATTTGTAACTGAATAATTACAAACAATTTTTATATTAGAATAAACATTCAAGTGAACTTGATAATTAATTAGGATCCAATTTACGTTGATTATTGAGTCCGTAATTGTGAGTACAAGAAATATCACAATAGTTATTCACGAAAACAATTATAGGTCCAGAAAGTAAAGACCACACACAACAATGATATACGTAGTTCATAAACTTACCTAAGTCCACGAAGAGGTTACTATGCTCTTTTTAGTGTCTCTCAATGCTCGAGGTTACATCCAATTTCCCCGGTCCATGGTTTATAATTAATAAATGTGTAAAATAAGATATTGAGTTGTACAAGTAACTTGATGAGATCGTGGATAACTCATGGTGTCCCTGAATATCTCCCCCGAGATTATTTGTAACCAATGTGAGTATATCCCTATGTATTTCATTGCATGTTAAAAACACGAGTCTTTAATGAATAGCTGATTTGGGCCAAGCAGTCCACCTTCCATGCTGGGTTGGTCGGCTACTCTCTTGGGCCAATATAATTGGGTCCCCACAATTGACCCTCAAGTTTTTGGGATGAATATATGAGCTAACAAATTTTAATTATGTTTAATGACCCTGGCCTAAAACTTGTCATTAAAACATAAGTGGAAAATTTACAATTCTTGTGAATTAAAAGGGCACGCTCGTCCAAGGTCAAAGACCATGGAAAATTTATATTTTTTTAAAGAAATAGGGATACGCTGATCCGAACAGGCATTTGAAGCGCCAAAATCTTGTTTGATTCCTATGCTCCATCATTAACTCAAAGTTCAAACAAGGATACATCATCTCCGAACGCTATCACTCAAACACTTCTTCGTCTATAAAACTTTCGGTGTCTACTTCGTCAATCTTTCGTATTTAAAGCTTCCATTGAATCTTGTAAGTTCTTCTTACCTCCTCCTTTCTTTCACTTCTTCGATTGCTTATCTTCTGTTTCTAGAGCTTTTTGATTTTCATCATCCATGGCGATATTGGATACAAGTTGATAATAAAATTTAGGAAAGCTTATAATATTCCTGATTGGGTTGAAATCGACTGTGCCCCCCTCCCTATAGATGTCTGTGACGTTGAAGGGGGTACTTGATTCATACCCTTTTGATCACACAGGGGGGTTTGACATTTCCCCCCAAACCCTCTTTTCCTAAGGTTTTTCAAATATTTTGATGTCATCCCTACTCAGTGTGCCTCTAATGTTTAGAAGATTGTAGATGGGTTCATAGGATAAATATGTTGTATGTACCGATTTAGTCTTTCTAATCTCTTCTATTGTAATATATGGTCACTAACCAATGACGGCATCATGTACTTAAATACGAGAAGGGAAGATATGGTTTTGGTGGTGAATCTCCCTAACTCTCATAAGGATTATTGGGGTCATGGTTTTATTTTCAAGAATTGGCAACATCCTCCCCTCCCTGAGGGCGAGTGGTACCGAAGCCCTTGGATTTCTGATTTTAGGGAGGATCACATAAGTTGCTTTCTATTTCCTTCTATTTTCTTGCTATTTCTTTTTCTCTTATTTACTTAATCATTACTTTTGTTTCCCATCATCTGGCTTATATTTTCTTCCTCTGTTTTGCAGCTCGTGATAAAAATTAGGAGCCCGACTTGAGTGAAGTGAATGTTGCTAATATCCTCAAAGATTGGAGAGTTCAAAAGAGGCTTTCAGATGGTAAGCACCTGCGTTCTATAGCCTATCTGTTAGAGTATAAGAACATAACCAACAGTTTCATTGCTCGACCTGTTAACAAAGTCCTTGACTTGAAGATCCCTAATGGAGGGATCTCTGAACTAATTGCGTTAAAGGAAGAGGAAGAAGAGGAAGAGGAAGAGGAAGGGAAGAGGAAGGAGATGAATAAGAGGATAAAGCAAAATATTGAGAAGAAAAATAAGAATAAGAGATGGAAACCCCTGTAAAAAGGAGAGTGCTCAACATTAATAATGAGGATCAGGCTGTATTATCTAATCAAACAAAATCTTTAAAGAAAAATGAGGGTAACTCCCCACGATCTAGTGGTTCTAGCCCGGTAGACAAGGGGAAGGAAAAATAAGAAGGGGAAGAAGAAGAGGAAGAAGAAGAAAAAGAAGAAGAAGAGAGAAGAAAAAGAGAGGAGTAAAGAGAGAGAGAGAGAGAGAGAGAGAGAGAAAGAAAGAAAAAGAGAAGAAGGAAGATGCCAAGAATAGGTTGTCCTTGAAGGACCTCATTGTGCCCTTCTTTACTTCTTCTACTAAGGGGTCGAGTGTGGATAACACCCCCATCCTTGCCCCTGACCTATTGAAGGGGGCCGTGCTCGCGACTGATGACGAGTGTTCCTCATGGATGGGGTCAACCCAGGTACTTTCTTTGGTAAGCTTCTTTCCATTTATTCTCTTGTCTCTTATTTTCTGCATTTGTCTTCTTTCTACTAACTTAGCTCTTTCTATTTTGTGCAGTTCTTGGTTGTCTTTCCTACTCTTTTGGATGGTCACACCGACCAATTCAAAAATAACCAAGAGTTGAAAGATGTCCTGAAAAAGTTTGAAAATTACTTAGCTAATGCTCACACTGTTGAGGAGCGAGAAAAAGGAGAGCTTGGTAAGGTCCTATAATGATCTTTAGGCATCCAAGAACCTGGTGGTCATTGAGAAGGAGAAACTTGATGAAAAAAACTTGAACCTGGCCAAAAAGGTTCAGAAGTTAGAGAAGGATCTCTCGAGTGAGAAGGACGACAGTTACACCGAAGGCTGGAATGCTACCTATGATGATGCTGAACTCAAGATAGTCTACGCCAAGAAAGTGTCCTTTAAAAAAGATGGGACTAAGCACTGGGGGAAGCGAGAGTTACCTCTGATTCTGTACTCTTTAAGCTTCACTCTCCTGGACCTAACCCTCTTACAAAGGAAGAGCCTCCCATTGGTCAGCCTTCCGACCATGTTGAAGATGAATTTACTGAGGTCGGGATGGTCACTGACCAAGAAAGAAGGGTTGCCGATAAGGGGAAGAAAATAGACAACTCAGAGCAAGTGAAGAAATAAAGATTTTTAGCTTAGGAATTTTCCTTTTTCTTTTTCTATGCCTTGTAATTTCCTTTTTCTCTTGGTTTTACTGGCCTTTGGACTCCCTCCATTAGTTAATTAAAAGGACTTTTGCTTTCTTAGATGTGTTCCTCCCTTTTATTTATAATGAAGTTTAATTGTGTTTATATCTGTTGTGTTGTTTTTACCCCGATGAGGAATACATTCCCCCTACCTCAAAGTTAGGGATGATTCTAGGACCAAATATCATCAACCAAGCTCGTAAGGCATTCATAAAGTCTATAAATCCCTAAGGGCGAGACTACACATTACAAGGATCAATCCATTATAGTTGCCAAGTTAAAGGATTATCTTCAAGTTATGAAGGAGATCGGTTCTTCAGTTTCAGAGGAGATGGATGTTATGAGGGCCAAGCTCATGGGGAACAATGATGTGAGCCAAGTGGGCAAAGTGCTTCAAGTCGAGAGTAATGTTCTGAGGAAGGAGGTCGTCGAGCTGAAAAGGGATGTCGAAAGGGCATATATTATTATAGCCAAACTCTAAAGAGACGTTACGAGGCTAAGACATTTGTTCAGAATTGGCCCTCGGGAAGAATGAGCATCTGGTTATGACGAGGACTGGTCTGGTGCACCATCGATGCTAAAAGAGGCTGAGGATGTTGCATTTTAGCGTGGGTAGTTGATTGCCCTCAGGGAAGTCAAGACTCATAGGGAATCAGACCTATGTGTAAGTACCAGGTTGATTGCCCTGCTTATCATCACAATCCCTTCTCGAAGGATAATAAATGGATTCCCATCTATGCCATTCCTACCCAGATCCTAATACATTACCTTAAAGATCATGAGGAGGTGTTCGATCCTAATCCTGATGATGTCCAAAGAGCAAGCATAAAAGATTATCTTGACCGCCATCTATAGTTGGTCTATGTCTTTGTATATTTTGTCTCCTTGTAATTTTACTTTCCAATTTTCATCAATATATAAAGTTTTAAATTATCAACTTGTTCCATATTTTGAGCATGTGCTGACTAAACATGAGTCGATGATTATCTTTGTGTTTTGACTGCTAACTAGAAAGAGTAGACATTTACTGACCACTTAAGACCTTTGCCAAACACGTAATACTGTTGATCATTTTAGGCTTCTTGCCAATTAAATGAGTTAGTATTTAAGGTTAATCATTTTAGGCTTCTTAGCTGACTAAATAATTCAAGAACAAGTGTTAACCATTTTGGTCCCCTACTGACTAAATGAGTTTGCTAACTTGTGTTCGAACATTCTCCCAGTCCAATATGCCTTAGCCCTATCATTCCATCTGTCTTACCTTTTAGGTCATGTCATCACACTCCCTTAGGCCTAGGTGAAATGGTAGAGAGAATGTACCTGGTTGATGGGCAACCCACTCAATCAATTTTTTAAGCGACCAATATAGTTGGCGTCTAACGTAAGTTTGATTTTTTACCTAAGAATCCTCTGGAGGGACTTTGTTGTTGCTGGGGAAACTCATGAGGTCTATTGTATTTGTGACAGACTTGAGAGTTGTAGAAATTGAAATACTTTAATAGCTTGTTATGATCACTATGAAACCTTCTCGGTATAATGAAATCCTTTTATTGAAATAGGTCGAACAACTTATTGTAATCCATAAGAGTTTTGTTATACACGAGGAAGTTCTTTGGTTAAGACAAACTAACCAGGTTTCTATTACCAAACGTAATTTCTTCTTGTGGGAGTGGCTATCATTTGGAAAGGATACATAATACTGATATTCATAACAAGAAATTTGAAGCAACCAATACACGAGATTAAAATACGAGGGCGAATTTGGCCTTTATTCATTGAATAATAACTTGTAAGCGACATAAGTTTTAAATAAAAATTTACATAAACTAAATGTGTTGATAAAAGAGAAAGAAGACTAGAAGTATAACTTCTTGTGATTGGCCGCATTCCACACTCTTGGTATCTCCCCGCCTCCAGTGTTTCCGAGTGATATGCTCCTTGAAAGTCGCCCCTAATTACCTTAAGTGGTCCTTCCCAGTTTGGTCCTAACTTGACATCTGACGATTTTATGGCACTGCTGAAGACTTTCCTTAGGACGTAATCTCACACTTGGAATTTTCTTGGATTGATTTTTTTATTATACTTCTTGGTGAGCTACTGTTGGCAAGAAGCTAGATTGATTAAAGCATGTTCTATTTGCTCGTCTGCAAAGTCAAGTTCAATGCGCAATGCATCAACATTTAGGCCTTGGTCGACCAAGGTAGTTCTCATGCTAGGGAGACCTGTTTCTAGAGGGGTAATAGCTTCCATTCCATAAGCGAGCACAAAGGGTGTTTATCTAGTTGGTCTTATAGGAGTATTGCCATAGGCCCATAGAACATGGGGTAACTCGTCCACCTAGGCAACATTTTCTCTAGGCCATCGAGCATGATTTTATTGGAAGCTTCTGCCTGATTATTGCTTGGGGATATGCCACATACCTAAAGTGGTTCTTGATGCCATGATCATCACATAGACCTTAGAAAAAAGAAGCTACTTTCAAATTTCATGTCATTATCAATGATAATAGTTATTGGCACCCCAAAGCTCGTTATGATGCTCTTTTATATGAACCTCGTCATATCGACATGAAGAATATTTAGTAGTGGTTCTACTTCTACCCACTTGATGAAGTAATATGTGCGGACCAACAGATACTTGCAATTTTTAGGTACAGTAGGTAGTCATCCCACAATATCTAGTCCTCATTTCATGAATGGCTAAAGACTTGTCAAGGATTTCAGGTTGCTAGCAGGCTGGTGGACCATGTGAGAGAATTTCTAGAACTTTTCACAGCTGCGAACATATGTACTCGCATACCTTTGCATGTAAGTCCACCAGTAGCCTTTCTTAATTTCTCTAAAGTCCAATGACCTCCCTTCTGCATAGCTTTCACAAATTCCATCATAAAGCTCACTGAGAACTTGATCAGTGTTGTGTAGGTGAACGCATTGAAGGTAAGGGCCTATCAATGATCTCTTGTAGAACTTTTCTCCTGGGGTGAGGCAGAGACAATCTGATTTCACCCTTACTTGATGAGCCACTCTCTTATCATTAGGCAGCATGTCACTCTAGAGATAATAAATTACGAGATCTATCCAACTAGGGGCCCTCTTTGTGAGGAGTACTTGCTCGGTGACCACCGTCTGGTCAATGCCTAGCTGGGAGAGGAACTCTATCTGGATAAATCTTCTCAGGTCGGAGTCCACTACTGAGCTTAGGGCTGCTAAGGCATCAATGTGACTGTTCTACCCCGGGGGGAACTGTTAAACATCAACCTTCTCGAATCCTGCCATTAGTTCTCTTACTATGGCAAGGTAGGCTGCCATCCTGTCATTTTTTGCATTAAAATATCCACTCACTTAATCGGAGACCAATTTGGAGTTGCCGAATATGTTGAGGATCTTTGCCCCCAGCATTTAGGCCTTGCGCAAGCTAGTGATCAGTGCTTCGTATTTAGCTTCGTTGTTGGAGGCTTCAAATTCCATCTTGATTCCTTATTCGATGAAAACGTCTTTTGGTGTGACGAGGACTATTCCTACTCCTACCTCCTTGGAATTGAAGGCTCCATCAACGTATATGGCCCAGTCCTTAGACTGTTCTTCCTCGTCTATTAACTACTCCATTTCTTGTTGGTCGATAGGCTGGTCCCCCATAAACTCGGCCATTAAATCATCCAAGACTTATCCCTTAATTTTTTTCTTGGTTAAAAGTAGATATCGAACCTCCCAAGCTCAACCGACCACTTCGAGAGTCGTCCAAAGAGGTTGGATTTTTGAAAAATAGCTTTGAGGGGACAGGAAGTGATCAATGTTATTGAGTGAGTTTCAAAGTAGTGTTTAAACTTCCTTAAGGCAATCACCAATGAATATGAAATCTTTTCCAGGGGTAAGTAGTGTTGTCCTGCATCCAGAAGTGTCTTGCTAGCGTAATAAATGGGGTACTTTCCACCTTCCTTCTTACATACAAAGGCTGAGCGAACATCGTGGTTTGTTACTACAAGATATAGATATAGAGGATCTCCATCATCATGTATCACTAATAAGGGTGGTTTCCTAAGGTAGGACTCGATCTCCTCCAAATCTCTTAAGCAGTCATTTTCCACATGAGTCCTTTGTTTCTCTTTAGCAGCTGAAAGAAGGGTCGACACTATTTCAAGGACTTAGAGATGAAACAATTAAGTGTTGCGAGCATACCAGTAAGCTTTTGAATATCTCACAACGTTCGTGGAGGCTAACACTTGGTGATCATTTCAATTTGATCTGAATTGGCCACAATTCCTCTTTTGCTGACTAAATAGCCCAGAAATTTACCTGACTGAACACCGAATGAACACTTACTTGCATTAAGTTTCATTCGATACTTCCTAAAGATCTCAAAGGTTATAACTAAACCTAGAGGTGGTCATCTATGTTCTTGCTTTTGACTAACTTGTCATCGATGTAGACCTCTATTGTGTCTCCCATCTACCGCTTGAACATCTTTGTGACCAACTCTGATAAGTTAACCTTGTGTTTTTAGGCCAAACGTCATGACCTTGTAATAGTATAAAATAATGGGGGTTATGAAGAATGTTTTATCCTGGACGGGGTTGAACAATGAAATTTGATGGTACTCCGAATAGGCATCCAGAAAATTCATCATTTTGTGTTCTGCTGTAGCATCAACTAGTTGATCAATCATAGGTAGTGGGAAGTTATTTTTGGGGCAGGACCTATTGAAGTTTATGATGTCAATAGAAACCTTCTAACTGTCGTTACTCTTTCGTACTACCACTGGGTTAGATAACCTCTTGGGGAACTGAAATTCCTTAATGAATCATGCATCCAGAATCTTCCTTACTTTATTTTCCACCGCTTTAGCATTCTCGAATGCTTTTTGGTGAACCTTTTGAGTGATCGGCTTGAAGGTCAGGTCAATATACAGATGATGGAAGGCTACATCGGGATCAATCCCAGGTAGATCATATGGCTATCAAGAGAAAATATCCAGATTGCTTCTCAAGAAGGCAATCAACTCTTTCTTTTCATGATTGTTGAGTGTGGTTTTGATCCGAAACTTTCTCTTTGGCAATTTGTCATTAGCTTCAACTTCCTCGAGGCTTTCAACGACCCTATCCGCGGGGTGGACACTAGTCTCCTCCATCCCTGGTTATCCATACCATAGTTTCTATTTAGAGGGTGTAGTACCCTTCTGGGCTTCCTCTGGAGTATCCTTTGGTCTTTTTTTCTTTTCCTTCCTGGGGCGGATGGCCATGATAAAGTACTTTCTTGTAGTGGTCTGGTCGCCATGAATCTCGACCATGCCTTCGTTGGTAATACACTTCAGCTTCTGGTGGTAGGTAGATGGTATGGCCTCATGGTGTGAAACAACCCTTTACCTATAATGGCATGATATGGGAAACTCTATATCAATCACCAATAACTCGATCGACTTTGATATGTTGCCTGCCCTAATCGATAGGGATATCTTTCCTAGTGGCATTGTAATTCTCCTTGCGAAGCCAAACAATAAAACTGTGTCCTCTTTGAGGTCGGCTAGGTTGAGCGTTAGCTCATAGAATAACTCTAGGTATATCACTTCTGATGAGCGTCCTTGATCCACAGGAGATTGTCGACATCCCAATTTGCAATCTTGAGGGTTATCACGAGTGCATCGTGATGTGGAGTCCTCACTCCGATCAAATCTTCTTCAGTGAAGACTACATGTTTAGTGTAGTTGACGTCCTCTGGTCATCGGTGCTTGCTATCTTAGCATATTACAGGGTCAATCTGGAATGCCTCCATGATAGCGGTTACCGTTTTTAGGTTCATAAGAAATGTTTCCTTAGATATGCTTTAGGTCAAATTCTCCATGGATCATCGCGAACTTTAGTCCCATATCGTCATCAAGGACATTATCTACTTTTTGGTCTCCATTTGCTGCAATCTTATCAGATTTTTTTTCTACGTATTCATTGAGAGGCCCAACTTGGGCCAACTCTTCCAAGTATGACTTTAGAGCCTTGCAATTCTCAGTCCTGTGGCCACCCTCTTTGCATAATGCGCATCTCAGCCGTTTTTCCTCTTTTTTGGGTCTTCACCCATATTCTTGGGTCGTTTAACGAACGGTTAATCCTTGATATTGCTCAAGATCATATCGATTGGTTCTTTAAAGACTATATTAACAACTTGAAATTTACTCCCATTCTTAAAGCCGTTCTTGCCGCTCTTGATCCCATTCTTATTCCCTTTCTTTAGAGTGTCACTCTTATCTCCTCCTTTGTTTACCTTTGCTCGACCATTATCCCCTGCATTAGAGTGAACCACATTCTTAACCTTGGAGTATTTCTTAAAATGGGCTATAAGGTCGTCGATGGTGTTGGCTTCTTTCTTTGTCAAGGACGGGCGGAGAAGAGATGTGACCAGCAAACCACTCTTGAAGGATGCCACAAAAATTTTCATAGACAGTACATGTCACGGTCATTGACCGCGACACAACCGTGACACAAAATGCGAGTTTTGTGTCAAGGTCAATGACCGTGACACGACCGTGATAAAAAAAGTTGTCTCGCCTCGAAATGTCACGGTCATTGACCTTGACAAGTTGGATTTGTCAAGGTCAATGACCTTGACAAATGGGCAGATTTGGTGTAGTGACACCAAATCTATCGAATTGTCACGGTCATTGACCTTGACAAGTTGGACTTGTCAAGGTCAATGACCGTGACAATTCTGGGGGTGATAACTTTTGTTGTCACGGCCATTGACCGTGAAAAGTTCGTTAGACTTGTCACGGACAAGTCACAGTCCTTGACCTTGAAAAGTTTTATCACGGTTCAGGACCGTGACAATGTTTAACAAATTGTCACGATCATTGACCGTGATAAGCTCGTGACAACAATCCTTTGTCACGGACTTGTCACGGTCAATGACCGTGACAATTCTGGGCAGAATTAAAAAAAAATCTGCTGTGCAGTTTGGCCACTGCCACTGCCACTAGCCAGCAGTATATTTGTACCTATTATAGCAACATTATACATGTTCAAGCATCATATATCCAAATAAAATAGAGATAATGCAAATATACATTCAAAATAAAGACAATATGCATCATGATATAAACCAAATATAATTCAAATGTACTAACTTAAAAATAATTCAATTTAAATAATGTCACTACATGTCTTGGGTAAGGTTAAATCTGAGGAGGTGAGTAGGCCACACGATATACGAATTGATACACCCACTGATATACATCGTGCCGCATTATTCGCGTAACCACAATGGGGAGTTCTCCTTCTTGGGTATCACATGCATGACGAGCACCTTGTACTCGATGTCTTGAAGCTCACATCCATGAACTAGTCCACCCTGGATAATATTCGGGTGCTCAACCCCGCCCTATCCGCTGGCCCTCAAATATGTCCAGTATAAACACGCTCGGCCAACCAAGTGTCGACATCAGTCGGTCGAAGGGAGCCAAATAGGGAAGTGGATCATCAAATTCTGCACGTGTCGACGATGAAGTAGCGAGGTCCACATCCTCGTAATCTTGCACCTCCTCCTCCCGCAACTCCTCCTCCACCACCTTCTCCTTCCCTTTCCTCTTGCATTTTATGCCCAACAAACACTTCATGAATGATAACATATCTTGGACTGTCGCCTCCAAACGAGACAACTTTGCATCACGTGAGTCCAGCGTTCGAGCCAACCCGGTGTCACTCATCTCCAATCCGATGATCCTAGATTTGGCCACCCACGAGCTCAACCCCTTGTCCTCCCCCTGCGATCAGAACCAAGAACTTGGCTAAGTGCATTTGTGAACAAAGATGCCTTGTCGCCATCAGACTGTGACTCATGCACTTCCTTAAGCTTTGCCTGAAACGATAAAAAGCACATGATTAGTAAAATAAGTAAATAAAAAAATTATAACTTAATTAACAAAAAGTAAACTGTAGGATTACTTACAATCGTGATCGCGACGCTCGGAGACACCTCCTTGTCCTTCCCCTTCTTCGTCCAAAGAGCCACATAAGTATCGAGCCTACGTGGCCTACCCCCAGGGCCACTCCCTGTCCCCTGAAATAAAATAAAGTAAAATTAGTATCGGCCCCGCAAAGTAAAATAATGCAGAATAATATATTTCTGTAGTTATAGAAAAAATAAATCTTACCATCATCCTATGCTCCATCTCGGCGTAAGACGTCCGACCGGAGTAGTGCACGTCTGTCTTTTTTGCCCGGTTTTTCCTCCCCAATTGGCGAGATGCCAATTGTCGCTCCCCGATCTCATTGTCAACGAACTCTTGCAATTTTGCCAATGAGATCGGCTCCTTCAGCGGGACAGATTCACGCATTCGGATAACGGACCCTCGTGTCTTCCCAAAGTACCGGGTCCGCATATTTTTCTTCCACGTCTTGTGTTGCTCACTCAACTACTCCAAGCCGGAATCGCGTAGCTTTGGATCCAGGTTTAATTGTTCCTGTCCAATAAATACAATGTTAGTTGCGAATATATATAAACATATATATAAAATGAAATTTAAATCGAAATTAAAATTGAAATATTCATAAAAATATAAATATAAATAAATTACCTGTAGTGCCACCCAAACAGCTAACTTGAGCTCATATGGCACCTCCTTCCAACTAATGTACCCCGGGCCGATGATCGTCTTTACCAGCTCGAGGGATCTCGCTAATAGCCCCGACTTGTTCTCAATGGCCATCCCCAATTTTCCATATTTAGGGAGCCTAGGGGTTGAGGAGCCCTCGTCGCCTCCACTACCACCGAGCCCAGACGATATCATCATAACTAGCATCATCATCCTCGCCTTAATACCTGAAGGAAACATTTGTTGTAACAAAATGTTATTAGTACAAATCAAAATGAATTAGAAGAAGACATGCAAATATGTACAATTACTACAAATAAAAATGAATTGTTACTGTTAAACATCCCCACCCCATCCCTTCCCCCTCCCCCCCCCACCCTGCCACACCCCCTTCCCCCACCACACATACACACAAACAGCCCCACCCCCACCCCCACCACACACACACGCACACACCCTGACCCTGACCCACCCCCACCACACACACACACTCTGATTGGTGCTTAGATTTCCAAATGGATTAAAACCATATGTTGATATAGCCAAATGAATGTTGCATTGTTCTCGAGAAAAATCGGGATACTCATAATTCATTCTCCTCCAGACTGTAGAATCAATAGGATGACGCATGATATTATCCCCTACTTCTGCCCTAGTATGCCAAGTCATTGCCTCCACTATCCATGGTACTCTGAAAATCGCTTTAATCTAGGCCCAACGAGAAAATATTTCAACACTTTTTGTGTCACTTTTGAGCTTATGCTTCCTTACTAGTAGATTGGACATATCTAGGTTCATCGCATACCGGACAACGATCGA
This sequence comes from Sambucus nigra, assembly GCA_949130495.1. Lineage (NCBI taxonomy): Eukaryota > Viridiplantae > Streptophyta > Magnoliopsida > Dipsacales > Adoxaceae > Sambucus > Sambucus nigra. The sequence goes on from OX422209.1 coordinate 283,828,894, forward strand.
TATTTTCATACTCCTTTCGGTATAGTATGCAGTCATACACACAATCATGAATCGATTTATACTTAATTCCCAAACCTTTCAAACTGTTCTTCATAACAAGATAGCTATTTGGAAGTGTATTCTCCTTGGGTAATAAGCCCTTCACCCATTTCAGAATCCCTGTCACGCTATTGCCAGACAAATCGTACTGCGTCTTCAAACTGTGCAAACCAACCATGGCATGTAAAGTTGTTTGATCTTTCTCACAACCAAAGTATAACGGTTGGGTCGCCTTAAATTTTAACCTTTGGTAGTCATAGTCAAGTTTTATCGTGATATCTTCACGAGCACTTGAACCTGCTACATCATCAGTAACCTCATTCTCCTCTGCTTCATAAACTCCATACGCATCATCAACTAAATCCTCTAACATATTATAATCTACATCCTCCCCTTCTACATTTATCCTACTTGTTGAAGGTTGTTGTGAAGGTTGGTCGGGGACAAAAGGAACTTTCAATTCACCGTGAAAACTCCAAAATTGATAACTATCTTGCATACCCAATCTTAACAAATGTAGTTCAACTATTTTCCACTCAAACACCTTACCATTCTTACACCTAGCACACGTACACGGAATCTCTTTATCATTGTGACATCTCTTTGCGCATTTCACAAATTCGTTAGCACCTCTGCGAAACACATCCCCCATTCTATTTATCTCACCCATCCACTCTTTGTATTTCGGATATCCCATCACAGCAACCACAACTAATCACTTATTAAAGGTAAACAAAACTTAGATTTATAGTATGTTTCATTTAATTATGTCTTATTTATATTCGATTTTTAAATTTCAAATTCAAATTGAATTTATAATAGAAATTTCTATTTCCTCCATCTCCTCTAAAGGGTGAGTGGTCCTATCCCATTCAAGACCGCATTTTTCTGTAATATACTTAACAACTCATGCACATTGTTACGATTTGAGAAAAATTCGGCATCATATCCCCGTAGTTCTCCAAGTACATGACGTAGATTGGCAAGTGTGAGTGTTATTTCAATTACTCAATTAAAATAACAGTCACACTTGTCAATCTAGTATGTACCCAGAGAACATTAGGATACGACTGCAGAACTTCCTCCAAAAGTAACAACTTTAAGCCACTAAGAATATTATACAGAAATTATATAGTCCCAAACTGTCCAAATGGAACAATTCGAGAGATCTCATTATAGGGGTAATGACTCTCGAACGGGTCTAAGGACTATTGAATGCGTACGCATAAGAACTAGAAGGCTAGTATATATGTTCACTATATGTAGTTTCAAGTATTCATTTAATTATCATAATATATATATATTGTTCGATATACAAAGTAATTTTTAAAAAAAGTTGAAAAATCCCACCCCCATATGGACAATAATTCAGTGGTCATGCCACTTTTAAAATTAACCAACCCAACATCGATTCACTATAATCCAACAGCACCGTCAACAACAAATGTGTATCCCGTACTCCTTCTAATTCATCTACTCAATTAATTATTTTCATCAATTAAACTAATAATTAAAGTATACAATTATTAATTTACTAATTTACAATGAGGGACAATCCTACTTTCATAATTAGTTTACTAATTAACAATGAGGGGCAATCATATATTAATTTATTAAAAAAATTAATAATCAATCAATTCATTTACAAGGGACACTATGCACAGACACGCACACTACACACACGCGCACACATACACATACACACGCATCCCCCCACTCCCACCCCTACCCCACCACCCACCCACCCATCCCTGCCCCTCACCCTCACCCTGCCGCACCTCCTTCCCCCACCACACACATACCCAAATAGCCCCACCCCCACCACACACACACGCGCACACACCCTGCTCCACCCCCTTCCCCCACCACACACACACACCCAGCCCCACCCCCTCTCCCTCACCCCCCACCCACCACACATATGCACACAAACACACGCACATATATACACAGACATATATATATATATATATATATATATATAAATGGAAAAGAGAGAGAGAGAGAGAAACTAACCTCAAAGTAGAGAGAGAGAGGGAGAGAAGCGTAGAGAGAGAGAGAAAAAAGGAGGGGAAAGGGTTTTTTGCTGAGAAATTTGTCACGGTCCTTAACTGTGACAATATTATAAGAATTGTCACGGTCAATGACCGTAACAAGTACTTGTCACAGCCTTGTCACGGTCAAGGCTAACCGCTGGAAGAGTGCCAGTATACCCATTTTGGTGTAGTGAGAGTAGTCCTACAGCTCATTGAAGACCCCCCAGCACCTCTTGGCATAGTCACAAAGGCTCTCTTGTGGATTTTTCTTCATTGTGAGCATCGAATGCAGCCTCTTGAGGTGAAAGTTGCTGGTTATGAAGCAAGCAGTAAATTCCTCTACCAGGGCCTTAAAGCTCTTGATCGACCTGTGGGGAAACTTCGAACCACTTTTATGCTACTTCGTGTAGGTTAGAAGGGAAAATTCAACACATCAAGGCATCGTTGTGGCTCTACAGGGTCATCATATGCCCGTACTATTGAGCATGGGTTATGAGATCTATCTTACCGTTATTAATCTTAAACCTGGGAACGACAAACTTCTTTGTGGGTTCCTCTTCTTCAATCTCCATCGAGAAAAGGGATTTCATTTGGGTGTTGAAAGATCTTTTGGCTATCTCCTTAGTAGACCTGGCTCTTCGATGGGCTGAATGCTGGTCCATCTCTCTACAGACTGAAATCCTAATGTTCTCATCTTGACGATCATTGATTTTATGGCGCCTCTCTGATTGACCATATTTTGACCTATCACGTTCTGACCTGCCACGTTCAGATTTGTCTTGGTCGTGACTGTAGCTCCTTCCTCGACTGTGAGTATTTCTCGCCTGAGGACTAGAAGTACTATCATGATGATTCTTGGTATATCTGTAGAGATCTCTTTCCATCCTTTTAAGTCGCCTTTGCAGGCGAGAATTTTCTTCCACCTGGAGGCGTTTAGCCTCCTTTTATTCTCGAAGCCTGGCTTCGTAAGCGTCGACCAACCTGGAGATCTAGGTAGACCTAGGTGGCCCCTGGTTTTCTTCAGAAGGCTGCCTTTCTTAGCAAAACTTGGGATTTGGTTGCTAGCGAATCTCTGACCTGACCTTAGGTGGTATTGGGTCATCCTGCACATTGCGAACCTGAGGAATGTTGCTGCTGTGGTGAGACATTATGGGCTTTTTATTAATGAATTCTTTCGCTAGAAAAGAAATCGTTTACCACAGACGACGCTAATTGTAAGTAAAATAAATATCACAATAAAGATCCACAAAAATAATTATAGGTGCAAAACGTAAAGATCACACACGCAACAATGATAATAGCCTATGTCCATAGAGAGGTTACTAGTTCTTATTAGTGTCTCTCAATGGCTGAGGTTACATCCCACTGCCTCGGGCCAGGGTTTATAATTTATAGATATGTAAAGTAATTAATTGAGTTATAAAAGTAACTCGATGATATCGTGGATAACTCGTGGTGTCCCTCAATATCTCCTCCAAGATTATTGGTAACCAATTTGAGTATATCCCTATGTATTCAGTGCATATTAAACACACAAGTCTTTAATGAATAACTAGTTTGGGCCGGGTAGTCCACCTTCCATGTTGGACTGGTCGACTACTCTCCTGGGCCGCGATAATTGGGTCCCCATAGTAATGTTACAATTAATTCGTACGTGTTATATTAGACCCTCTTGAGATGTTCATTCCTCTTTTTGAGTCATTTAGTAGGTTGAGTTTATATCCTTTAACACCCCATTTTAACCAAAAACTTGCATTCACTTCTCATATTATTAAACTGGGAGTCCAACAAGGACATAATTAGTTCTTATAAGTTACATAAGTTCCTCTCTAAGTATTTTTTCCCCTTTTCAACTCATTTAGTATCTATTTTTATTTTCGTCCATATTGCCCATTTTTAATCTAAAACTTGCATATCTATGTCATTTTGCTAAACCGAAAGTTCGTTATGGACAAGGTCATTTCTCACGAGTTGATTTTGTCCTTCTCGAGGTGGTCATGCCTCTTTCTGGGTCATTTGGTTAATCTTTTGATTTTTTGCCCTTTAACACCCTATTTTAACCTAAAATTTGCGTATATTTTTTGGTTTGTTAAATCGAGATCCCAATAATAGCACGATCACTTCCCATTAGTTACTTTGGTCTCTTTGGAGGTGTTTGCGCCACTTTTTGAGACATTTGGTTGTTGTTATGGGGTTTCACCCTCTGATGTGCCATTTTATCCTAAAACTTGTGTGTACTATCATTTTGATAAACCGGGAGTTCGATAAGGTTGCGATAACTTCTCGTGAGTTACTTTAGTCCCTCTCAATTTGTTCCTCTTTTCGATCCATTTGATTGTTGTTTTGGGGTTTCTCCCTATAGTCCCCATTTTTAATATTAAAAACTTTCATATCCTAATTATTCTAATGAATTGAGAGTTTAATAAGGACACGGTCAATTCTTACAAGTCACATCACTCCATTTTGATATGTTTGTGTCTATTTTCTAGCTATCTAGCTCTTTTCTTAAATTTCACTCCTAATGCCTCATTTTTAACTTAAAATGCGTATACTGATAATTTTGATAAACTAGGAGTCTGATAAGGATGTAGTCACTTATTATGAGTATCGTTTATCCCTTTCGAGGTGTTTGTCACTCTTTTGAGGAAATTTTATTGTTGTTATGTGTTTTCATGCTTTAAATCCCATTATACCTCAGATTTGAGTGCACTTTTCATATAATAAATTGAGAGTCCAATAAGGTCATGATCACTTCCTATGAGTTACATTGTTCCCTCTCGAGATTTTCGTGTCGGGGTCTTATTCTTAAAACCATTTATGACATTTATTTTTCAATAAAGGTACTTCACATTCATTTGAAATGACAATCATGTTTGTGAGAATGCTAATTGATCAAGTTGTCGGGATCAAATCACTAAATCAATTAAGATTCAAAGCAAATCATCCCCGGAAATGATGCCATTTTGATAAGAACAAGTTGTCGGGATCAAAGCACTAAATCAATTAAGATTCAAAGGAAATTATCCCCGTCAATGGTTCCATTTGATAGGTTATGGTTTTGACGCGGTGTCGCATCACCGACGCGGGTCGTTTGTTATATTCGGCTCACTAACTCAATACAAAACCTAAACTATGACTACACTCTTTTAAGGGAGTATAGTGGCTAGTACGGGTATCGAAAATCCACAGAGACAAGTTTCTAGAATTTAATCAGTTTAATAATTCTAAAATAAAAGTGTAAAAGATATTTATTAACAAAAAGAAAAGAGAACTAGGTGAGTGTATTTAAACTAGATTAGCAAAAGGATTAAAGACTATAGATTGCGATAGATATCCCTCACCCTGAGTTAATTGGTATAAATGGTTACATGGGCTCACACGTTATTAAGATCGAGTCTCGTTTCGTCCATTAATTAAATCAAGAGTTGTCACACCCCTAAATTCACATAAAAGACTACTATAATTTTGGCGTCAATAAATACCCCCAAAATTATGCATGCAAGGTCGTAAATACGGAGCATACGTGATATACCCCGTTAAATTTCCTAGGCGTAACAACAAGGACAACCCAATCGAATTAAACGAGAAAAACCATCACCATAGCAAAGCAACCCATCAACCCTAGGTGAGTTCAATCTAACTTAACCTAATTAAATTAGCCACTACACATAATGAAAAGCATAAATTAACACAACTAATTAATTAAAGTCAACACTAATTAAATTAACTACACAAATTATCTAAGCAAGAAATAAATAAAGATGCATGAAGTAAAAGAACTAAATCATAAACTAGACAAAGAAGATAATGAATAGTAAAGTACTTGCATAAAATGGGCAACTACCCAATAGAAATGGAGGAGAGGGGTTATCTCCACAAAAATCCCCAAATGGTTCTCAAACCCTAAACTAAAGAGAAAAGATGGAAAAAGAGATATATTACAAAATAAGCAAGTCTTATATACCAAGTTGGAATAAATAATAAAAGAAAAAGGAAAAAGGAAAAACAAAAGAAAAGATAAAATAGAAATCTCGGCCAAAACGTAAAATAGGGGACTGGTCGATCACGAGTCAGGAGGGCAGCTACTGTAAAGGGTGCAAGGAAAAATGGGATTTACCGATCGACCGCCGATGAAGGGACAATCGACTGGGGCTGCAGAAACACGCGCACAACTTCGTGCTACACAAACAAATCACTGCTATCATAACACGGATCTGCCACAATCTTTTGTAAGCAAACAACCAAAAACTTCCATGGTTTATTCAAAACCTGTTATAAACTTGACAAGACAAAGACCCACAATCTACTATGCCGTTAAAAACCAATGCCCCAATTACAATGACCAAGACCCAAGACCTGCTGCTATATCCAAACAAACCCGTTCTCTAATTATTGACCCAAGTCCCACAATCAGGTGTGTGACCAAAACCCTAAGCCAAAATCGTGTTTGGGAAAATTTCCATAGACCTGCAATTGCAAATTAGAGGAGCAGGACATAAATGGGATTTATTAAATTGTTTTATTCTTTTATAATTATTAACTCCCTTATAATTCTTCCTCCGCTCAAAGGCCCGTGGAAACTTCGATATAACTTTGATTTGAGCACCGTTCATGGCCACGCGATGCTTGGACTGAGATCCTGGACTTCCGTAGTGACTTTGGGCAAAAATCCCAAAGTGTGAATTTACTAAAATGCCCCTGAATGTGCGATTTGCGATAGATCTTTACCAAAATGCAACCAAACTCCACACTAAGCACCGTAACACCTACAAAAAATTAATAATACCTCAAATAACATGTTAACATATAAAATGGAGGTTGGCTGGTTAATGAGCATAATTATAGGCATTAAAGTACTCGAAGGGGCTAGATTGCGTAAGTATCAAGGGCAAAAAATGCAATGATTCAGGACGAATGCGTCATATTTGTTCTTAAGTATTTTATATGAGAGGTCAATTGGATTTAGTTATAATTCTTATGAGTTGTTTTCGACCTGATCACATGAGATTGGAATTATATTATGGTAGAATTGAATATTTCATAACCTAGATAAGGAGTTTACATCCTATCGGTGAAGCTACGAGTGCTATCCTAGTAGTCTATCTTAAACTATGAGAACTTTTCTGATGGTTCAGGAATGTGTCTAGTAGTTAAAAAAGGATAATGAGAAGTACATCAGGTTTGTACAAGATCACGTGTGAGATTCAAGTCTAGGCGTTGACTGGATCAGACTTGTAAAACCTTATTGATTTGAAAAGGGCGCATATGTTTTTAATCCCGAGGTTTATAATGATTCAAATGCTTGAAAATTTCTTTCTTTCATTATTATGGGTGAGATTCAATCTTATTGGATTTAAATCCCCTGAATTTTTGCAATCTTTATGTGAGTAGGTCTGAGATCATAATTTGTATCCAAGTATAGTCCATTTGGAAGACAGTTTAATTATTTAGTCTTGCGTCCTCAGTATAGTCCATTTACCTCAGTAGTGGGACCAGACTCCATGGACACCAAGTTTAGCCCATGCCCATGGCTTATACCTATATTTGTGTAATATAGAATTTTAAGCTGCATGCTCATTTTTTAAAAGGGTTAAAGAGGGAGAGAAAAAGTACTATTCATATTTTTTTATGAATGGGTGTAGAAAGAGAAGACCATATCTCACTCAAAACTCCAAGAGTTCTCACATGCAGTTTGCTTTAGGAAGATCATATAATAGAAGATTCGAGGCTTTTGGAAAGTTATAGCAAGCTTTTGGAGGGCAAGAAAAATCAGCCTCTTCATCTTCAACAAATTTTATTTCTCCTCATACGGATCACCTACAAGATCCGAAAAGGTATCATAATTAGAAATCATAGGTTTATGCTTTAAACCTAGTTATTATTTCAATTTCTAACACATTATCATTCAAAGTTTTGAGCAAAAAAGTTTTATTAAAAATCTATCATCATTAGTTCATGCCTATATTGTATCTATTTCATTGTTTTAGTTTTCACCCCCTAACACCCAATTTTAACATAAATCTTGCATATACTTCTCATTTTGTTAAACCGTGAGTCTGATAAGGATATAATTAGTTAATAAGTTACTTTGGGTCCCTCTTTAGGTGTTTGTGCCACTTCCATTTGTTTGTTATTTTGAGTCTTGATCATTAATGTCCCATTTTAACCAAAAACATGCACATTCAGGTCATTTTTCTAAATCATAACTCTGATAAGGTTATAGTTAGTTCCCACGAGTTTATTTGGTACCTATCGATGTATTGGTACCTATTTTTAAGCCACTATGTTGTTGTTTTTAATTTTAACTTTTTAAGACCCACTTTGACCTAAAACTCATGTTTAGTTGTCAAATTTTTAAACCAGAAGATATATAAGGACAAATCACTTCCCAAGAGTTACATTAGTAAATTTGGAGGTGTTTGTGCCTCTTTCGACCCATTTGGTTGTTATTTTGGAATTTTTTTCGTCTAACCCCCCATTTCCAACCTTAAACTAGCATATACTAATCATTTTGATAAATAGAGAGTTCAATAAAGATACAATTAGTTTTACATATAAAGCCCCGGTCCAGATTTATGGGTTACCCACGATCAATTCGGTCCAACCCGAATGTTAGGTGTGAAGTACAATGAAACAACCTGCATAATGTTGCTAGTCCAGTTTTATTTACTTAACATTTCACTTGTTTACCATGCAATTTCCATTAGAATTAAGCTATGAGAAGAACTCGTGGGAAGCGTCCTCAAAATTCAAGCATAAAGAGCTACTAACGTAAAATAAAAGAATACTTACCTATACAACGCTCTCAAAATACAGAAATGCGCCCAACCTGCAATGACAAAGATGACGGAATGAGCCGAATGCCCAGTGAAAAAAATACAACAATTGAGTATAGAATCGAACGACAGAAAGGTGAATCTAACACATTATATCTACATGCACATGCAACTACCTTATATATATATATATATATATATATATATATATATATATATATGCAACTGCATACTTTAATTCATGAAAACATTTTTATTCTAGAAATGTCACTTTTCCCGATTAATTCACCTTAATCTTGTAAAGAATTTTCCTTTTGCTTGACTTGACATTTATTTCTTGATTTAACACACCCACTTAAATACTTTAAACAAATACAGTTTGTTTAAGGAAAATCATTTCTTTTACCAAAATTACCCCTTTGTTCATACCAATCCACGTTAGTATTTTCATAGAAAATCACCTTTTAACACTCGCAAGTATCGTGTTAGAAAATACTTAATTTTCTTTTGAAAACCTTTCACGAACACACTCTTGTGTTTATTATGAGTTTAATTTCTTTTGGTTTCTTCACTACCCATTTAATCACTTCACTTTATCATTCCTTTACTTTATGAACATTAATTAATTCTTCACATTTCTTGTCTACTTATCCTTTATCGCACCATTTATTATTCCATTCAAGTTACGCTGTCTTTTCACATATTCACTACATAACCCATTTAATGACATGTTCCATTTTCATTATATTTTTCTCGAAATCTTCCAATATTCGCATACTTTAACGGGCTCTACACCCCCTGCTAAGCTACAATATGCACTGGCCAGTGATTTTGGGTCTTTCACCCCAGGGCTCTGGGCCCTCCTTAATTATTCCAGTGTCATCTGAGTTCACATTAATGTGTTTTAACATTTTACAAATGTCCATATTATTCCACTTTTCCTTTACCAACCAAAGCCAAAACTTAGGGTTTCATCCTAACTTATGTTACACTTTAAAATCATTATTTCTTATCCCTTATACTTTTGCATTTATTTTATCCCAAAAATTATGTTCATTTAGGACCATTTTGAGTAGCACCCTTTACCAACATTTTAATTTCATAAAAATGTTTCACTTTACATAAAATTGCAATTTTACTCATTTGTTTTCAACTTGTCTTTTCCTCCATTTTCAAAAGTGTTATTTCCCAAAACGTCATTAAGTTACCCACACTAACTTATTAAGTGTTTTTAACTCATTAACACTTATTTAACACTTTTGGGTAACAAACTCCTCAAGTTTGAACCCTCTTTATTTCATTATTTTCCTTCTGTAAGGAATCATTGAACATTTAAAGACTACCTTATAAGAAAACATCATCTTTTTATTAATACATATAGTCTTGCAATCATACACACTACACCAAATCCTGTGAATAGTCACGGTATTGGGGTCATGGCCCATAGCCGTGACCATATCCAAAATGGGCGTGCCAAAATTCATGATTCAGTGTCGTCATGTATCGTCTTTCATGTCATCATGGACCAAGGCCGTGAATCTTCTAGGTCACGGATATGAGCCGTAATCAATCCATGACCATTATGGCACTAAGTTTCCCTCCAAATGTGGTCTCGGATGGGGTCACGGTTTACGGTCGTGACCATAACCTAATGCCACATTGAGATGGTCATGGCTTCGGATCGTGACCATTAGGGAGTCGAGTCACGACTTTGAACCGTGACTAGTGTATTATTTACACGCTGACATGTTAAAAATTAAAGGGATCACGACATATGGTCACGGCTTAGGGCCGTGACCAATGTCTTTATACATAATTCCCGAACGAACTTTTTATTTCCCTCGAAAATTTCTGAGCCCTCTAAAGTTTCCCTCTCTCCTACGATTTTGGCTTTTCTCCGGCGATTTCGGCTCTCAATCTCAAAGGTAATATTTTATGCATTTGTATTTCTGTGTGTATTTCAGTGTGTGTATGTATGTGTGTATTTCTATGTGTGTTTTATGTGTATATATGTGTTTATACGTGTATGTATTGTGTATGTATGTGTGTATATTGTATATATGCGTGTATACTATATATGTGTATATGTGTATGTATATGTATATTGTATGTGTGTGTATATTATAGAAAAAAATATATGAATAATGTTGGTTTACGTTTGGGGCTAAAATATAAAAAAATATATATATAAAAAAATGTGTCCTTTAATATTGATGCTAAATTGGTTATTAATTTTAGGGGTAATGTTTGTAAGGGGTTAATTTATGACTAATGTTTGTAAAGTTTAATTTTACGACTAATGTTTGTAAGGGTTAATTTTAGGGTTGATGTTAGGATTGATTTTAGGGATTGTTGGCTTAAATGAAAAAAGTAGGTGTTCAAAACCTAATAAATTAATGGTGAGATACACACACATACACGGGATTCACTCGTGGGAGAATACGTGGCTCTGCTGGTTTCTTTGGAGTCTTGTCAGGACAGTATTTGGACCAGTGCCCTGGCTCCCATTAATGATTTTAGATGGTGGAGTTCGATTTTGTTGAGTAAGGGGAATTAAGGCTTGTTGTGCAACTATAGCTTGATTCCACGCTCTCCTTATCAAATGCCATATTGTTGGTGGGAATTTTCATTGTAAAGAAAGAATTAATATGAGCAAGAAAGTATTGTGTGAAGGAAATCAAAGGTCATGTCACAAAGATTTTCGCAACTGTTGTGTGAAGTAAGGGCGTTACTACCGCAAAAAAGTGAGGCCTATTTTGGGAATATTCGACCTGAAATGACTCCACAATCGCATTCATATATCTTTATGTAAAACAACCATCAAATTACCAATGTAACCCGCAGGAACCGACCAAGTAGTCACGATATCCCCAATATATGTGTGTCTTTCTATGTGTATGTGTGTGTCTATATAGGATTCGCGCCCTCGTACATAATAACTCCATCAGTTTCTTAGTTCTTTGCCAGAATTGGATCTCACTGAAAGAACTAAGAAGCTTAGGTAAGCTTGATTCAAGGCTAACTATAAGAAAAGAAGAATGCATACCAGTTCTTGCTCATGCTTAAAATTTATGTATCTTTTGTTTTTCTATGGGTTATGTTTTGGGAGTTCATATGCATTTTACTTCTTGTGCTTTGGAATTCCTCTCGATTATTATAACACAGGTGGTAGTTATTTAAGGAGTATGATCACAATTTCTTATAACTACATTAGATTTAGAAGTATTTTACTTCTTTCGATAAGCAAATAATTCAATATATACCCACGGTGTGAGAGCATGACCCAAATTTCAAAATATCTATACTTAGGCTTGAAGATATGTCGTTAGAGGGCGAAACCAAGAACCACACCCCAAACGGCCCCGTGAAGGACACTAACACCTCCCATGGGACCAACGTATCTCGTAGGAACCGACCGCGTGGCCATGGGACCCACTGTTTGAGAGCATGAACTAAACTTTAGAATATCTACACTTAGGCTTAAAAATATGTCGTTAGAGGGTGGAACAACGAACCACCCCCAAACGGCCCCGTGATCGGCACTAACACCTTCCACGGGACCAACATATCTCATAGGAACCAATCGCGTGACCATGATACCCACGGTTTGAGAGCACGACCCAAATTTCAGAATATTTACACTTAGGCTTGAAAATATGTCGTTAGAGGGAGGAACCACGAACCACCCCCCAAACGGCCCCGTGAGCAGTGCCAACACCTCCCACGGGACCAACGTATCTCGTAGGAACCAACTGTGTGGCCACGTGACCCCCTGATTTAAGAGCATGACCCAAATTTTAGAATATCTACAATTAGACTTGAAAACATGTCGTCAGAGGGCGGAACCATGAACAACCCCCCAAACAACCGCGTGAGCGGCACCAACACCTCCCACGGAACCAACGTAGCTTGTAGGAATTGATCGCATGGCCATAGGAACCACGGCTTGAGAGCACAACCCAAATTTCAGAATATCTACACTTAGGCGTCAAAACATAACATTAGAGGGCGAAACCATTAAACACACCCCAAACGGCCCCGTGAATAGGGCCAACACCTCCCACAGGACCAATGTATCTCGTATGAACCGATCGCATGGCCGCGGGACCCATAGTTTGAGAGCACGACCCAAAGTTTAGAATATTTAAAGTTAGGCTTGAAAACAAGACGTTAGAGGGTGGAACCATGAACCACCCCGCAAACTATCTCATTGGTGGTGCCAGCACCTCTCACGAGACCAATGTAGCTCGTAGGAAACGATTGTGTGGCCACATGACCCACGATTTGAGAGCATGATCTAAATTTCAGAATATCTACACTTAGTCTTGAAAACATGTCGTTAGAGGGAGAAACCATGAACGACGCCCCAAACGGTCCCTTGAGCACTGCAAAACACCTCCCACGAAACCAATGTAGCTCGTAGGAACCGACCGCGTGGCCACATGTCCCACGGTTTAAGAGCACATCCCAAATTTGAAAAATATGTGCACTTGGGCTTAAAAACATGCATCTAGAGTGCGTAACCAAGAACCAACCCCCAAACGGCCCCGTGATCGGTGCCAACACCTCCTACATAACGAACGTAGATCGTAGGAACTGATCACGTAGCCACGGGATCCACAGCTTGAGAGCATGACATAAATTTCAGAATATCTACACTTAGACTTGAAAGCATGACATTAGAGGGTGAAACAATGGAGCACCCCCCAAACGTCCCCGTGACTGGTGCCAACACCTCCCACGGGACCAATATATCTCATAGGAATTGAACGTGTGGCCACGGGACCCACGATTTGAGAGAACGGCCCAAATTTTAGATTATCTACACTTGGGCTTGAAAACAAGCCATTAAAGGGAGGAACCACGAACCACCCCCAAACGGCCCGTGAACGGTGCCAACACCTCCCATGGGACCAACGTATCTTATAGTAACTGATCGCATGACCACGGGACCCATGATTTGAGATCACGACCCAAATTTGAGAATATTTACACTTAGTCTTGGAAACATTCCTTTAGAGGGTGGAACCACGAACCACCCCCTAAACGGCCCCGTGAGTTGCACCAACACCTCCCACGGGACCAACATAGCTCATAGGAACCGATCGCATGGCCACATGACCCACGTTTTGAAATCACAGCCCAAATTTCAGAATATCAACACTTAGGCTTGAAACACATGCCGTTAGAGGGCGGAACGATGAACCACCAACCAAATGGACCCTTGAGCGGTGCTAACACCTCCCACGGAACCAATATAGCTCGAAGGAACTCATCGCGTGATCACGGGACCCACGTTTTGAGAGCATGACCCAAATTTGAGAATATCTACACAAGATTTGAAAACATGCAGTTAGAGGGTGGAACTATGAACAATCCCCCAAACGGCACCACGAGTAGTGCCAACACGTCCCACGAAACCAACGTATCTTCTATCAATTAACCGTGTGGCCACGGGACCCACGATTTGATTGCATGACCCAAATTTTAGAATATCTAGACTTAGGCTTGGAAACATGCCGTTAGAGGGCGGAACTACGAACCAACCACCAAACGGCCCCGTAAGAGGCACCAACACCTCCCACGGGACCAATGTAGCTCATAGGAACCGACCATATGTCCAAGGGACCCATGGTTTGAGAGTACGACCCAAATTTTAAAATATCTACACTCAGGCTTGAAAACATTCCGTTAGAGGACGGAACCATGAACCACCTCCAAATGGCCCTGTGAGCGGCGCCAACACCTCCCATGGGACCAATGTATCTCGTAAGAATCGATTTCATGGCCACGGGACCCAAGGTTTGAGATCACGACCCAAATTTTAGAATATCTATACTTAGGATTAAAACATGCCATTAGTGGGCGAAACCATGAACCCCCCCAAAACAACCTTGTGAGTGGCGCCAACACCTTTCACGAGACCAACATAGCCACCCACCAAATGGCCTTGTGAGTGGCACCAACACTTCTCGCAAGACCAACGTATCTGGTAGGAACTGGTTGCGTGGCCACGAGACCCATGGATTGAGAGCACGACTTAAATTTCAAAAAATATACACTTAGGCTTGAAAACGTGCAGTTAGATGGCAGAACTATGAACCACACCCCAAACAGCCCCGTGATCGGTGCCAATACCTCCCATGGGACCAAAGTAGCTCGTAGATACTATCCGGTTGGCCACAGAACCCCCGGTAGTAGAGCACGAACCAATGTTCAGAATATCTACACTTAGGCTTGAAAATATGCCATTCTAGGGTGGAACAACGAACCACCCCCCAAGCGGCCCAGTGAGTGGCGCTAACACCTCCCACAGGACCAACGTAACTTGTAGGAATCGACCACGTGGCCACGAGACCCATGGTTTTTTAGCACGGCCCAAATTTCAGAATATTTACACTTAGGCTTGGAAACATGCCATTAGAGGGCGGAACCACGAACCCCCCCGTGAGTGGTGCCAACACCTCCCACGGAACCAACGTATCTCTTAGGAACCAACCGCGTGGCCTCGGGATCCATGGATTGAGAGCACGATCCAAATGTCAAAATATCTACACTTATGCTTTAAAACATGCCGTTAGAGGGCGAAACCATGAGCCACCCCCCAAATGGCCCTCTAAGCGGCGCCAACACCTCCCACGAGACAAATGTAGCTCACAGGAATTAACTGCATGGCCACGGGACCCACGGTTTGAGGGAACGACCGAAATTTTAGAATATCAACACATATGTTAGAAAATATGTCGTTAGAGGCCGGAACAACGAACCACCTCACAAAAGTCCCCGTGAGCGATGCCAAGACCTCCTACGAGATCAATGTATCTCGTAGGAATCGAGCATGTGGCCATGGAACCCACGGTTTGAGAGAATGGACCAAATTTCAAAATATCTACTCTTATGCTTAAAAACATGCCATTAGAGGGAGGAACCGTGAACCACCCCCTAAACGGCCCCGTTATCGGCGCCAACACCTCCCACGAAACCAAAGTATCTCCTAGGAACTGATCGCGTGGCCACGAAACCCACGATTTGAGATCATGACCCAAATTTTAGAATATGTACACTTAGTCTTGAAAAAATACCGTTAGAGGGCAGAACCATAAACCAACCCCCAAACGGCCCCGTGAACGGTGCCAACACGTTCGACGGGACCAACGTATCTTATAGGAATCGACTGCGTGGCCACCAGATTCACAGTTTGAGAGCATGACCCAAAATTTTATAATATCTACACTTAGTCTTGGAAAAAAGCCGTTGGAGGGCGGAACAACGAACCATCACCTAAATAGCCCCGTGAGCAGGGCCAATACCTCCCATGGGACAACGTAGCTCATAGGAACCGACCGCGTGTCCACATGACCCACAGTTTGGAAGCACGACCCAAATTTCAGAATATCTACTCTAAAGGTTGAAAACATGCCGTTAGAGGGTAGAACCACGAACCACCCCTCAAGCGGCTTCGTGAGAAACGCAAGATCTCCCACAGGACCAACATATCTTGTAGTAACCGATCGCATGGCCACGAGACCCACAGTTTGAGAGCACAACCCAAATTTTAGAATATCTACACTTAGGATTGAAAACATGCCGTTAGAGGGCTGAACCATGAACCATCCCTCAAACGGCCTGGTGGGCGGTGCCAACATGTCCCACGTGGCCACAAGACCAACGTCTCTTATAGGAATCAACCACGTGGCCACGAGACCCACCGTTTGTGAGCACGAGCTAAATTTTGGAATATTTACACTTAGGCTTGGAAACATGACATTAGAGGGAAAAACCACGAACAACCCCCCAAACGGACATGTGAGAAGCGTCAACACCTCCCACGGGATAAATGTAGCTTACAGGAACAGACTGCATGGCCTCGGGACCCATGGATTGAGAGCACGATCCAAATTTTAGAATATCTACACTTAGGCTTTAAAACATGCCGTTAAAGGGTAGAACCATGAACCACCCCCCAAACGGCCCTCTGAGCGGCACCAACACCTCCCACGGGACCAACATAGCTCATAGGAATTAATCGTGTGGCCACGGGACCCGTGGTTTGAGAGAACGGTCAAATTTTAGAATATCAAAACTTAGGTTAGAAAATATGTCGTCAAAACAATGAACCACCCCACTAACGGCCTCGTGGGCGGTGCCAACACCTCCCACAGGACAAACGTATCTTGTCAAAATTGACTGTGTGGCCATGGGAGCCACGATTTTAGAGCGCGTCCCAAATTTGAGAATATCTATATTTAGGATTGAAAACATGCCATTAGAGGGAGGAATCACAAACCACCCCCAAACGGCCGCTTGAGCGACGCTAACACCTCTAATGGGACCAACGTAGCCACCCCCCAAATGGACCCCTATGAGGCGTCAACTTCTCCCATGAGACAAACATATCTCGTAGGAACCGACCGCATGGACACGGTACCCATGGATTGAGAGCACGACCCAAATTTAAAAATATCCACACTTAGGCCTGAAAACGTGCCGTTAGAAGGAGGAACCACGAACCACCCCCGAAACGGCTCCGTGAGTGGCACCGACACCTCCCACGAGACCAACCTAGCTCATAGGAACTGACCGCTTAGCCACGGGACCCCCAATTTTAGAGCACAACCCAAATTTCAGAATATTTACACTTAGGCTTGAAAACATTCCGTTAGAGGGCAAAATAATGAACCACCACCCAAACGGCCTAGTGAGCGGCATCAAAACCTCCATCGGGACTAACGTATTTCGAAACAACCCACCATGTGGACACGGGACCCACGGTTTTAGATCACAATCGAAATTTCAGAATATCTACACTTAGTCTTGAAAATATGCCATTAGAGGGCGGAACCATGACCCCCCCTCCAAACAGCCCTATGAGTGGTGCCAACACCTCCCATGGGTCCAACGTATCTCGTAAGAACCGACCGCGAGGCCACGGGACCCACAGTTTGAGATCGAGACCCAAATTTCAGAATATTTACACTTTGGCTTGAAAACATTCTGTTAGAGGGAGGAACCACGAACCACCCCCGAAATGGCCCTGCCAGCGGCACCAACACCTTCCACGGGACCAACGTATCTCGTAGAAATCAACCGCGTCACCACGAGATCCACGATTTGAGAGCACGATCCAAATTTTAGAATATCATCACTTAGGCTTGAAAATGTGCCGTTAGAGGGCGGAACCATGAACGACCCACCAAACGGCCCCTGAGCAGTGCTAACACCTCCCACGTGACCAACGTAACTCGGATGAATTAACCTCATGGCCACGGGACCCACGATTTGAGAGAACGGATCAAATTTTTGAATTTCTACACAATCTTGAAAAATATGCCGTTAGAGGGCGGAACCACAAACCACCCGCCAAACGGCCCTGTGAGCTACGCCAACACGTCCCATAGGACCAACAAATCTCATAGAAATTGACCATTTGGCCATGGGACCCACGATTTGAGAGCACGACCCAAGTTACATAATATCTACACTTAAGACATGAAAAGATGCCGTAAGAGGGAAAAACCACAAACCACACCCCAAATTCCCCCGTGAGCGGCACCAGCACGTCCCAAGGGACTAACGTATCTCGTATTAACCAACTGCATGGCAACGGGACCCACGAATTGAGAGCACGATCGAAATTTTCGAATATCTACACTTAGCCTTGAAAACATGCCGTTAGAGGGTGGAACCACGAACCACCCCCCAAACGGCCACGTGAGCGGTGCCAACACCTCCCACGGGACAAATGTATCTCATAGGAACCCACCATGTGGACACAAAACCCACGATTTGGGTGGACGGCTCAAATTTCAGAATATCTACACTAAGGCTTGAAAACATGTCGTTAGACGGAGGAACCATAAACCACCCCCCAAACGGCCTCGTGATCGATTCCAAAACCTCCCACAGGACCACCGTATCTCGTAGGAACCGATCGCATGGCCACGGGAACCAAGATTTGAGAGCACGATCTAAATTTTAGAATACCTACACTTAGGCTTCAAAACATGCCGTTAGAGGGTGGAACCATGAATCACCCCTTAAACGGCCCTGTGCGCAGTGCCAACACCTCCCTGGTGATCAACATAGCTCATAGGAACCGATCCCTTGGCCACATGACCCACGTTTTGAAATCACGGCCCAATTTTTAGAATATCGACACTTAGGCTTGAAACACATGTCGTTAGAAGGCGGAACCACAAACCACCCCCCAAACGGACTCTTGAACGGTGCAAACACCTCCCACGAGACCAACGTATCTTGTAACAACTAACCGTGTAGCCACGGGACCCATGGTTTGAGAAGCACAGCCTAAATTTTAGAATATCTACACTTTGGCTTGAAAACATGCCGTTAGTTGGCAGAATCACAAACCATCCCCCAAACGGCCACATGGACGCTGCCAACACATCCCATGAGACCAAGTATCTTATAGGAATCGACCACGTGGCCACGGGATCCACGGTTTGAGAGCACGAGCCAAATTTTAGAATATCTACACTTAGTCTTGAAAACATGCCGTTGGAGGGTGGAACCACGAACCACCACCCAAACGGCCATGTGAGCGGTGCCAACACCTCCTAGGGGACCAATGTATCTTATAAGAACCGATTGCGTGGCCACGAGACCCACGGTTTAAGAGCACAACCCAAATTTTAGAATATTTATACTTAGGCTTAAAAACACACCGTTAGAGGACAGAAGCACAAACCGCCCCATGAGTGGAGCCAACACCTCCCATGGGACCAATGTATCTCGTAAGAACTGATCACGTGGCCACGGGACCCATGGTTTGAGAGCACAACTCAAATTTGAGAATATCTACACTTAAGCTTGAAAACATGCTGTTAGAGGGAGAACCACGAACCACCCCTCAAACGGCCCCATGAGTGGCACTAATACCTCCCACGGGACCAACGCAACTTATAGGAACCAACCACATGGCCATGAGACCAACGGTTTAAGAGCATGACCAAAATTATAGAGCATATACACTTAGGCTTGAAAATATGCCGTTCGAGGGCGGAACCATGAACGATTTCCAAACGGCCCCATGAGCGGCGCCGAGATGTCCCACGTGGCCACGTGGCCATGGGACGAATGTATCTTATAACAATCGATCGCGTGCCCACGAGACCCATGGTTTGAGAGCACGACCCAAATTTTAGAATATCTTGACTTAGGCTTGGAAACATATTTTTAGAGGGAGGAACCAAGAACCTCCCGTCAAATGGCCCCATGAGCACTGCCAACACCTCCTACCGGACCAATGTTTCACATAGGAACCGATCGCATGGCCACGGGATCCACGGTTTTAGAGCACGACCCAAATTTCAAAATATTTACACTTAGGCTTAAAAACATGCCGTTAGAGTGCGAAACCATGAACCACCCACCAAATGACCCCGTGAGTGACTCCAACACCTCTTACGAGGCCAATGTAGCTTGTAGGAACCGACCGTGTGCCCACGGGACCCACAGTTTGAGAGCATGACCCAAATTTCAGAATATCTAGACTTAGGCTTGGACACATGTTGTTAGAGGAAGGAACCAAGAACCACCCCTCAAATGACCCCGTGAGCACTGTCAACACCTCCCACGGGACCAACTTATATCGTAGGAACCGACCGAGTGGCCACAGGACCCACAGTTTGAGCACACGACCCAAATTTTAGAATATTTTCATTTAGGCTTGAAAACATGCTATTGGAGGGAGGAACCACGAACCACCCACCAAATGGCCCTGTGAGCGGTGCCATAACCTCCCACGGGACCAACGCATCACATAGGAACCAACAACGTGGCACAGGATCTACGGTTCGAGAGCACGGCCCAAATTTCAGAATATCTATACTTAGGCTTGAAAACTTGTCGTTAGCGGACGGAACCAGGAACCACCCTCCAAACGGCCCTGTGAGTGGCACCAACAGCTCCCATGGGACCAACTATCTCGTAGGAATCGACCACGTGGCCACGAGACCCACAGTATGAGACCAGGGCCCCAATTTCAGAATATCAACACTTAGGCTTGAAAACATGCCGTTAGAGGGCGGAACAATAAACCACCACCCAAACGGTCCCGTGAGCAGAACCAAAACCTCCCACGGGACCAACGTAGCTCGTAGGAACCGATCGCATGGCCACGGGATCCACGTTTTGAGAGCGCAATTGAAATTTTAGTATATCTACACTTAGGATTGAAACATATGCCGCTAGAGAGAGGAACCACGAACCAACCCACAAACAACCCCGTGATTAGAGCCAACACCTCCCATGGGACAAACGTATCTCGTAGGAACTGACTGCGTGTCCACGTGACCCACGGTTTGAGAGCATGGCCAAAATTTTAGAATATCCAAACATAGTATTGAAAACATGACATTAGAGGGCGAAACCATGAATCACCCCCAAATGGCCCTGTGAGCGGTGTCAACACATCCCACGGGACCAACGTAGAATATAGGAATAAATCGCATGGCCATGGGACCCATGGATTGAGAACACGACCTAGATTTTAGAGTATCTACACTTAGGCTTTAAATACATGATGTTAGAGGGTAGGACCATGAACTACACCCCAAACAGTCTTGTGAGGGGTGCCAACACCTCTCATGGGACTAATGTAGCTTGTAGGAACCAAACGTATGGCGACGAGACCCACGATTTGAGAGCACGGCCAAAATTTTAGAATATCTACACTTAGGTTTAAAAACATGTCGTTAGAGGGAATAACCATGACCCCCCCAAAGGCCCCATGAGCGGTGCCAACACCTCCCACGGGACCAACGTCCCTCGTAAGAACCAACTGCGTTTCCACGGGACCCACGATTTGAGAGCACGACCCAAATTTCCAAATATCTACATTTAGCCTTGAAAGCATACCGCAAACGGCCCTGTGAGCGACGCCAACACCTCGCACGGGACCAACGTATCTCGTAGGAACTGACCACGTGGTCATGGGATCCACGGTTTGTGAACACGACCCAAATTTCAAAATATCTATACTTAGTCTTGAAAGCATGTCATTAGAGGGAGGAACCAAGAACCACCCCTAAACGGCTCTATGAGTAGTGTCAACACCTCCCAAGGGACCAACATATCTGATAGGAACCGACCACGTGACCACGAGAGCTACGGTTTGAGAGCACGCACCAAATTTTAGAATATTTACACTTAGGATTGAAAACATGCTGTTATAGGGAGGAACCACGAACCACTCTCGAAATGGACTCGTGATCGGTGCCAACACCTCCCATGGGACCAACGTATCTTGTAGCAATCGATCGCCTGGACACGTGACCTACTATTTGACAGCGCGACCCAAATTTTAGATTATCTATACTTAGGCTTGAAAACATGCCGTTAGAGGGTGGAACAACGAACCACCCCTCAAATGACGCCGTGAGCGGGACCAACACCTCCCACGGGACCAACGTATCTCGTAAGAACCGACCACCTGGCCATGGAACCCACGGTTTGAGAGCACGGCTCAAATTTTAGAATATATACACTTAGGATTGAAAACATGTCGTTAGAGGGCGGAAACACGGATCACCCCCCAAACAGTCCTATGAACGGTGCCAACACCTCCCACGGGTCCACCTTAGATCATAGGAACAGACTCCGTGGTCACGGGACCAATAATTTGAGAGCACGACCCAAATTTTAGAATGTATACCCTTATGCTTGAAAACATGCCCTCAGAGGGTGAAACAACAAACCACCCCCAAAATAGCCCCGTGAGCAGTGCTAACACCTCTTACGGGACCAACATATCTCGTAAGATATGACTGCATGGCTACGAGACTCCGTTTTAAGATCATGACCCAAATTTCATAACAACTACACTTAGGCTTGAAAGCATGCCATTAGAGGGAGGAACCACGAACCACCTCCCAAACGGCCCCATGAGCGGTGCCAACACCTCCCACGGGACTAACGTGTCTCATAGGAATTGACTACGTGGCCACGGGACCACGGTTTGAGAACACAACCCAAATTTTAGAATATCTACAGTTAGGCTTGAAAACATGCCCTTATAGGGAGGAACCACGAACCACCCCCCAAACGGCCCCGTGAGCGGCGCCAACACATCCCACGGGGACAATGTAGCTCGTGAGAATCGACTGCATGGCAAGGGGACCGACGGTTTGAGAGCACGACCTAAATTTTAGAATATCTCCGGGCTCTCAAATCGGGGGTCCCATGACAACGCGAGCTTTTATAATTTATTGTTTAGCATTATGGAATTGTGGGGTTTACATTACACAGGTTTTAGAATGTCTTTTTTTTTAAATATATTTTATACTGGTCACGGACATAGTCCTTGTCAAACCGTATTGTTTTTATCTCGCATAAATGGGGTCACGACCTAGGGTCGTGACCATTTCGAGTACATCAAGGTATGGGTCAAGGTCTAGGGCCGTGACCAATCTGACAACATGAAGGTGTGGGTCATGGTCCAGGACTGTGGCAATATCTTTAACCATTTTCATACGACAAAGTGTTGGTTACGGTTTTATGCCATGACCCTCTTTATGAACATTCTCATAAATTGAAGGGTGGGTCATGGCCCAAGGCTGTGACGGGGTGTGAGATAGGGTCATGACTAGTGTCTATGACTATATGTCGTGACCCCTGAGGTCCGTGACTAATGTTGTGGTAAGGGATATGGGCTGTGACCATTGAATATGGTCACGCTCGATTTGGTCATAGACCAAATTTGCGACCCACAACCTATGGTTACGGACAAAATCCATGACCAATCACCCAGTTTGGTGTAGTGACACTTATCACATTTATAACACCTTTTTCACAAATTTATGGGCTAAAATTTCGATTTTCTTTATTTCATATTTAAACTCAATAAACCTTTATCAAACTTTTTCATATACTCATCATCAAATACTACAAGTTTATATGCCTGAGAAGATGGATTTTAAGTCCAAAAATCCTATTAAAAGGGTCTAACGTATAATTTATTCTAGAAATTTCATAATGTTTGCACAAACATACTTTTCAAGGCAAAAGACATTTTTGTTTCTTCAAAACTTGAATAAAATGTCCATTTATATAAAATCCCAATTTTTTCACGATAAAACTTTGAAACATTTATTCATAAAATATTCCTAACAAAATAAACATTCTTGGAACATTTTTATTCCATAAAAATGTTTAAACACCAAGTTTTCTTGAAATATATCATTCTGCTCAAAACCATTGAAACCCTTTTGTAAATCCATTTTCACAAATCATAAGAAATATCATTATTGAATCATACATACATCCTACTCTTAAAAACTATGTGTAAGATAAAATACTAATAACATTGAGTCTTAAACTTAAGAGTAAAGTTTTTCCCACCTCAATAGAAGCTCCAAAAATGGTAGGATGAAGGTAGAAGAGGATGGAAACCTCCCACCTCCTAAGGTGGACTTAAAGAGGTTGCCTAGATCTACAAGCATACTCCATGAAATCTCCAAGAAAACCTTCCTTTAAAACTCCATAAAGATCTACTTCTTTTTCTTCTTCAAAACCCCCAATAATAACTCCATAAATTCGTAGCTTTGTTCAATCATGGAGGAAATGGGTGTATAAGGTTCATATATGGTAGAATAATTGTGAAATATTGTGGAACAAGGTGGAGGGTTGGTGGTGGCATGGTGTAGCAATGGTGGGAGATGCTTGGGGAAGATGAAACATTCATAAAATATGTGAGAGAGAGAGAGAGAGAGAGAGAGAGAGAGAGAGAGAGAGAGAGAGAGAGAGAGGTAAATGCTGGTATGAAAATAGTGTAGAGAACCCACCATTTCTCTCTCCTATACCACCCAAAATAGGCCCAAAAATGGTTTTAAAGACTAAGGGCATCACCCCTAACCCGTTTTGATCATCTAGAGACTTCAGAACCTCATTAATCCAAGGGCCCAAAATGTGACAGCACGCAAGGGAAAACGGATTTAAAAGATTTATGGGCAGGTTGTTCAAACGTGAATGGGAACTCGTTCGAACGAGAATAAGATATCGTTCTATCTCCCATCGAATGACA
The DNA here is from genome assembly GCA_949130495.1 of Sambucus nigra. Classification (NCBI taxonomy): domain Eukaryota; kingdom Viridiplantae; phylum Streptophyta; class Magnoliopsida; order Dipsacales; family Adoxaceae; genus Sambucus; species Sambucus nigra. The sequence goes on from OX422209.1 coordinate 283,853,787, forward strand.
TTCTAACGAGTTAAAGAAACCTTATACAGGGACATATCAGTAGATCCTATTTAGAACTGAACTTTGAACGACATTAGATTTTTGTTTGAACCAACATTATTCTCATTAGAATGAGATTGGCACCTCGTTCAAATGATCTTCAATATCGTTTGAACCACATAAATCTCCTATAAACTCTAATTCTTCCCAATAATTTCCAAAAATTACCACCAGGGCCAAAGAATAATCGAATAGAGATAAAAGTCCACATATGATGATGTACATCCAAAGGGTTTCATATTATTACAATTCACACGGGAAAAATAATAAACTATTAGGCGCGGGTATTACATTATTCCCTCCTTGGGAAATTTCGCCCCCTAAATTATCGATCCTCCAATTCCTCAAGTCCTTGGAGTTTACCGACTCTTATTCTAAGTCACAGAAATCCCCCAAGATTGAGTCAACAAAATTCTCAATATCTAAGATGATATCATACGCTCTTTCATTGCATTTATCACCAAAGGTTCAATATGCAACATGCTTTAACGCTCTCTGTCATGCTAACCATCAACATCACATAACCGTCCTTGAGTCTCCACTTTCTTGATCATCATGCTCAATCAAGTCCTAAGACTACATTTTTAATACCCAAAGCATACTAATGCACTACTGGGTAATGCACTATAGTAATTAATATTCACCCCAGAGCAAAACGATGTGCGACTAACACCTAATTCGATTCATCACCAAGAATCGTATCTATTCTTAGGACTTCATATCCTGAGTTTCCTCAAATTCTAGGATCATCATGACCATATAATCTTATTCAAGCTTGATACTAACCTTATATTGTAAGTCACTCACTCCATGGAGTGACACACCAACCAAGCCACAATTCGTGTGCCTGACTAACGCCCTCCACGAGATCTTTCCATAAACCTAGGATCATTCTAGGCCTCTAACTATGGAACACACACCTGAGTATTAGGCCAATCAACTCATTGTGTCAAAACAACACTGTGTACTAAGTTTCCTCGAGTTTTAACACTATACAATGTCCTCAAGTCATCATCACTGATTTTCGTACCGGCCAATCATAAGGTTGCTAATTCTAATGTGAACGAACACTATTAGCAAACCGTACGGCTGAAGCGCAACCACCAGTGTACATAACTTTATGCAATAACAAGGATACCTTAGACAAGGGCGCTCCTAGTTACCGAGTTACAAACCACACTTTACTAGTCCAAACCGCATCGTACTATAACATGGTATACATCCTGACTACCACAGCTAGGGGAATGCAATCCTCGATCATTGGAACTAAAACGGACACAAGGAATCAGAAAGAATGAATAATCGTCCCGAAAAAATCCCTCGCATGCACGGACTACAGTCTACAAAAGGGAAATCCACGCCACATGCTTCAAAGTACATGACTTCCCCCAAACATTCTCACTAGGCACTAACCTAGCCACACACCCTAGCTCGAGTCACCAACCGTGACAAATCAGATCACAAACTATCCCGCCCCACAAGATGAAAGTAACTTATGAATATATTATACTCTTGAAAAATTCAAATGCTAGACTTCTATCCTCAGGGATACGACTTCTTCTTTATATTATTGATTGATACAAACCACTCTAGTCGAAGAATGCCCGATGTCTCTGTCAATGTCGACCTCATCCGCACTCCTAGTCATCATGACATCGCGACCAACCTGTCACACCTAGGTCATCATCGACATTACCGCACCATGGTCGTATCCCAAACGTCTATTTAGATAATGCCCAATTAAGTGAAACATTGATGTTATTATAACCTCTAACTTTCCAAGGTCATCATCGTGTCTATCTCCAGGATATACTCGAACTGAATTTATGGGATGGCCACATCGGTCATCATTAGCATTTTAAGGTTAGTAGGTACTATACAGAGATGCATCTCCTAATCCGTACCCATTAGGAAAGATGTGCCAAGAAATATTCCCTTCCTTGCTAGGGCTATTTTACTTTATGCTGTCGACACATGCCAACACCCTAATCGGGCTTCGATATCCCTCTTGGGTGCCAATTTCAAGTCTCTAACATGACATCATCAATTTAAGTCCTGATTGTATTTCCTAGTACTCCTTGAAATCAAATATTACACTTCTTACTTTAATTATCTCATGGCACCCGAGCATTATGCCCATTCATGACACGAGCTCCCAATACCTCTTAGAAGGCTACATTGCCCATTTGTGCCAATTCGAATGATAATACCCGACTTGTGCATTATTCGGATCCTTTAAACTTGACTACTATCCTAAGATCATCACATGACTCTCAACACCACTATCATTAGAACACTAATGCTTCATGATACCGAATTTGATTCGTTCTCTAAGGAAGTCAAGCATACTCCATGCAAAATTTCTCAAAGCTTGGCAATATTTCTTCACCTATATGACTCTCCCATCATAGCTGCACTCTATAAATTTCTCAATAACCAATTCATGATTACTAAGTGCTCACAAAGACACTAGTCTATGAGCCTCTACATATGGATCACCTTAACCATTGAAGACCTTAAGACGTCACACAAGCCGATTTCTTTTTCTAATGACTCCACACACAATTAGTCCTACGGACACTCCAAGACGCCCTTAAACCATATTCACACTGGAATTTCCTCGCATCCAGCCATTACTTACGCCGCTAAAATGGGCCCTGATATTTAAATAATAATCCTATCTCCCTTCCAAATGGTTGTGGCCATAATCCACATACCGAATCACAAACTAAGACTAATAAGGATTATGCTAGGATATGGGACGTCACATACAACCTATAAGCCCTTAAGTTTACATCACCGACATCACTAAGAATCCTATTCCTCAAAATTGCATCATATATCCTAAAACCCTAACATAAAAGACTACCTATAGTTCACTCCCAGTCTCTTTAACCATCACTATTACATACATAACATACTTATTGTAATTTGCTCACAACTCTCATCATACCTCCACCTTTTAATTAACAACCACTAGACACTTACTTATATCAATAATATCTTATCGACTCTGACCGAGTACACATCCCCAAGTGTTGGCCAACACGGTTCCTTATGTTTATTGAATGATTAATTGTCTTATGACATGATACTACCCCAAGGATCGAATTTGCCTAATTACATCACCCTTATTAACTATTCGAAAATACTGCACCCTGAAACTTAATGCATCCTTATCACAAATCAATTATGCTTAGGCATGACGCTCTAGTCACCTCTACATAGTTGTCTTTACACAATTCAAGTCTCTAATTCAATGAACGTCCTTAAGCCCTATCAACATCTCAATAGACCTCTCACATCATCAGGGGTTGACACACTAACACCTCACACTAAAAACCGTGGTGTCGCCACTATTGGATCGCACAGACACTCGCAAATTACTAATATATCTAAATCAAAAATGAAAAAGCGACCTATCAAGCTAATATCTTTGACTCTACCATCGAGAACACGAACTGAGGTCGTAATCAATCTAGCGTGATCGGCCCAAAACCAACCCCGATGTTGAAAGATCCACTACCGACCTCATTGCATCACTCCCGAAAGGAACCTTGAGCCTACTCTGATACCATTTGTAACACCCCGACTAGAATTTATGGGTTAGACGTGGTCAATCCGGTCCGACCCGAGCATTAGGTGTGAAGTTAAATGAAACAACCGATATAATTTTGCTAGTCCAGTTTTATTTAATTAATATTTCACTTGTTTACCATGCGATTTCCATTTGAATCGGTCTATGTGAGGGAACTGTGGGAAGCGTCCCTGGAATTCAAGCATACAGAGCTACTAATGTAAAATAAAAATAATACTTAACTGTACAACGCACACAAAATATGAAACTGCACCCAACCTATAGTAACAAAGACGGGGGGGACGCTCTCAAAACTATGCATTATACAAATTGGTTCAATTTTACACATTTTGTTAGGGCTGGAAATTTTTGACACGATAACCCGTTTACGGTAATAACTCGAACATGACCCGAACATGACACAATTAGATTATATAGATTTAAGATTACTCAAAACTTATAATAAAATCAAAATCATCATGACCCGAAAATGACACGACTAACCCGAATTTCCACCCCTACATTTAGTAAAGCATTAGGCAGCGCTCTTTACGAAAAATTGTAAGCCTATAAACATAATAACGAGATTTCAAAGTACTGGGAACATAACATCTAGGACTTACAAAACTGTTATTTTCTTCTAAAATTCGTGGGTTTTATTAAAATTTATCGATAATTATATCTTTGTTTTTTAAACAAGTCAAGATACTTGTTCTCGATATACGTTTATCTTGATTATAGATTCATTTAAGATGGGATTATAGTATAAATGATCCAAATTACTCACCTCTTTGTTTTGTATGATTAACACATATGGATTAATTTGACTGTCAATATGCCATATTTGTTAATTTTTTATATCTGATTTGTTTCTTAATTTGATATTCGTAGTGGTGTCACTTTATTTTTTGTATTAGTTGACTCTCGTATATCTTGAGTTTTGACTAATTTAAAATGAAAAAATATCCATCGGGGGTTAGTTCTCTATATTATATGCATACAGTTGCGACAAATTATGTTTAGGATAAGCATAATTG